>CM060447.1:126284896-131147769 GCA_030545235.1 Helianthus tuberosus | reverse complement strand
TAAATTCTCAAGTGCCTCTTTCTTATCCACATTGCCCCTGATACACATGTTCGATAAGAGAATGTCATTGGCTCTCATTGAAATAACAAGCTGACGATGTAAATTCATTGCAAAATACCTAAGCAGTAGACCGACTGCATCAAAGAAACCCTGAAGAACAGTGGATATGATGAGCTCATTTTCATCATCACCCCCGGTAACAAAGAAGTGAAGATCTTGAGCAAACTTGTAAATGACAATGTTGTTCTCAAACATTGCTATCTCAGCTGCACATTAGTACAAGCCAAGCATTACATGCTGTTTAATACAATTAGAAAAGTAAAACTGAAGCTTCTTGATTTCAGCTTTTCATTCTCTGAAAGTTTCTTCAAAAGGGAAAACAGGGAGTATATATATAACAAAAAGTACGCGGATGGTCCCTGTGGTCTACCAAAATTTTGGATTTAGTCCCTAACTTTCCAAAAGTACATGGTTCTTCATTTGTTGTTCTTGGT
The DNA here is from genome assembly GCA_030545235.1 of Helianthus tuberosus. Taxonomy (NCBI): domain Eukaryota; kingdom Viridiplantae; phylum Streptophyta; class Magnoliopsida; order Asterales; family Asteraceae; genus Helianthus; species Helianthus tuberosus. The sequence goes on along the minus strand of CM060447.1, from coordinate 131,147,275 downwards.
TCTTCATTTGTGAATGTCCGGCCATTTAATCATATCAATCAGGTATCAAATTAGCAAGGAATAAAAAGGGTTATAAAGCACACCTTCTGTGCGTGCATTTGTCTTCTGAGTCTTGGTAAACACAGATTTTTCAAACGCCTCCTTAGCGCTATTAGTTGGCCAGTCTTTTCTGAATAGTACTTCACAGCTACACGGTTGCCCTTGGCTAAATGGAGGATCTTGAATAGACTACATGACAGGAATGAGACATTATACTACAAAGTATGTTTAACGTGCATAATAAAATAAGGAATGACATAATCCAGTAGTTTTGCAAAAAAAAAAAAGTTTATTAGAGAAAGACCTCATAGTCACGAACTTGGAGAAACATATCGCCTTTTGCCCCGATTGTCGTCCACAGTTTCCAAATTAAAACTGAAATTTATCAAATCCACACAAACATACTTCAAAAATCACATATTCAAATAAGATTTTCACGTTCCTAAGTTGTGAAACCACATAATTAAACTCTGCATTCATCGAACTGACACCGCAAGAGGCTGAATAAAAGGATCACCAGTACACATACCTTGGAGAGTTCAAGAAGCGCGTTTTCGTGGAAATCGGGGCTACTAAGATCAAATCTCATTTGCAGCTATGTCCATCAACTAAAATAAAGATTGAAACTTTAAAGAAGCCGCCACTTTAAATAACATAATATAAATATGATTTGAAAGATTCTTTTAAGGAAACCCACACAGTTATATTTATATAAAAAATTACTTAAAAATAGATAAGAAATTACATAAAGTTGGAGATAAGCTAGGCATCGATTCACCAAATTATTATACATTGGGAATCCAAACTCGGCATGCCATATAAAGATGGCCACACTCGGATAAGCCAGCAGCATTTTCCTTGCGTCTGCACATGAAACTCGGACTGAGCCTTCAAAAAATACACCATCCAGACAATTAATCCAGACCTGTTACCAGCATAGAACCAAATAATACATGTCCACACGAAGATCTGATGCAGCCAGCTCTTAACAGCCGTGTATATGCAGTTTAAAGCTTGACCAAGGCCCCGCAGCATCACAAAATCGGACCTGAACTTGGCATATATCATCTGCAATTCCTCAGAGAAGTGGGCCAAAATGACTGAAACATCCAGGTGCTTCAAAACCTTGTAAAGCTGCAGGTGAGGCGATGCTTGAGAGCCCCATACTAACAAAAGGCTATTTTTTCACAATGAAGTTGTGACACCCTTGACATCTCGGCTCTTGAAAAATGACACGGGAAACAGCAAGTACCTGAAGTCATGTACATGTAGGGGGGTAATTCCAATAAATAAAAATATATGACATGAATTTCAGATACAAGCAACAGAAATCCATTCCATTCTGTATGTATACGATGCATATTCAATTTCTACATATCATCAGCAAGGAAATAAAAAAGTTGTACCTTGCTAGTATCTTGAAAAGAGTTGACCCCAGGTAACCTGTCTTCATCAGGGACAAACACTTTCTGTAGAAGAATATCTCCATTTTGAACCATTCTAAGCCCAATTTTGTTTTCCATCTTGGTAGCTTGTAACCCCGGTGCATTCTTCTTTACAATGAATCTGCAACAAATAAGGAAGCACATGAGCATAACTAAAAGTCCAAAACTAAGCCTGGAAATATGAGCGGGTCCAAGCAGATTATCACTCTCTGAATTGAGACAAAAAGAGAACATTATTTTCTTACCCATTTATCTGGTTTGTGTCTTTATTTTTAGCAAAAATGACCAAAATATCTGCAAAAGTGCTGTTTCCGATCCATCGTTTTTGGCCTTCAATGACCCAACCTCCTTCCACCTGAAATTTCACAATCATCACAAGATACAAGAAAAGAATATGAAACCACAAAAAGAAAAAAAGATGATAAATGTGACCTTTGTTGCTGTTGTTCTAAGGCCACTTGCATCACTTCCATAGTCGGGTTCCGTCAAACCCTAACGCAAAACAAACTTAGATAAAGGTAGCAGCACGTATATCTAAAAACAAGCATTAATCTTGAAATGCTTCTAATAATTCAATAAAGAAAAATCAGATTCCTTACCTGGTACCGAGATGAAATCTCGGCTCCATCTTTCTATCCTGGGTCTACTTCGCAGCAAATACAAATCTAAACGATTATTATAAACCCTAACTAAAATCAGAAACAGAACCTGTAACAGAACCTGTAACAAACACCAGTCGTGAATTAGGGCTTCAATAATAGATATGATAAGCAAAAAAACTTAAAAACTTACATTTGAAACTCAGATCGAAACCCAGTTCTTCACATCACTTCACCCTTTTTTCGATTATGATAAAACCTAGACCTCTCAGTGCCTTTACCGTTCAACTGTAGCCCCCTAACAACGATTTCAGAACGGAAATCTTGACAAATTTTTCGATTTCAGAACAGGTTCCTTCATCTCTGGTTCTTCGTCGTTCAATTGAAGAGCGATGGAGAAAGCTAGGGTTCTAGAGCGAGAGAGAAAAGTTGATAATAAAGAACAATAAACAGATCTAAAAATAAAACATCACAGATCTAAAAATCAAACTTGTATACCTGGTGAGAGGTTAGATTCTTCATTGATTTGGTGAAATATTCACCAATCGACTTGAATCGCCTTCGTCTTTTTGAATCGCCAGGGAGAAAGAGAGAGAGAAAGCAGATGGGATCTAAAAGTTGAATGGACGGGGGTGTATGGGGAATTAGGATGAGCGGGAATTGAAAGTTGAATGGACGGTGCAGATCCCAATCCGTGTGATGTGTTTCTTTGAAAATGGACGGTGTAGATCTTAATAAGTGTTTATTTTAGTAAAAGGGTATAAGTGGAAAGTGAAGTTTTCTGGTGCTTAAAAGACTTGTACATCATGCATTAGGGGTGTTTTAAGGAAAATTTTATGACTTTAAGAAGTCCCTCCTATATGCTTTATAAAGTAGTATAGATATATTATTAACGAAGGACGATAAATAGTACTTTAATTTTATAATAATATACAGTTTTTTATTTTTTTTTATTTGATATATTATAATAATTGATTATTATATTTACTTTTAATAACAAATTTTTTATTTTTTATTTTTTAAAACCATATATTTCCTTTACCATTTTTTAATAATTCTATTATCTTTTTTTAGAACATCTATTAATTTATCAATTAATTTGATACTTCTTTAATAATTTATATTTCTAACTTTTTTTCTCAATCAATCAATCAATCATACCCAGTAAAATCCCACAAATAGCAGAGCTATTGGTAGGGTCTGGGGAGGGTGGGATGTAGGCACACCTTACCCCTATCCCTAGGGATAGAGAGGCTGCTTCCAGTGAGACCCTCGGCTCCAAAATAACCAAGAAAGAAAGAGAAAAAATATAGAACCATGAGGTGTGTGTGTGTGTGAGTATGGAGCTATCAAAATAACATGGGTGGTAAAAGAGTGCATGGTAAACAAGACAAATATAACAACACAGAAAGCGTATACAAATAGATACATATCTACGACTATACACTACCCCTAAAAACACAATTGAACCCTCTCCTAGAAATCTTTAACCTTAATCCTCCGTCTCCACGAGCTCCTATCATGGACCATGTTCTTAGAGAGGTGCGATTTTTGCAAATCTTGCCTAATCCGCTCATCCCAAGTGATTTTGGGTCTGCCTCTACCCCTCCTCCCTTCCACCACGAGAGTTTCAACTACTCTAACTGGCTCTATTGTCTGCCTCCTCTTCACATGCCCAAACCATCTCAATCTTCCCTCCTTTATCTTATCTGATAAACTAGCTACTTCTAACCTCTCCCTAAAAACATCATTTCTTATCCGGTCTAACCTTGTGTGCCCACACATCCATCTTAACATTCTCATCTCTGCCACTTCCATCTTGCGTGCTTGTACTTCCTTAATGGCCCAACAGTCGGTTCCGTATAACATCGCAGGTCTAATTGAAACTCTATAAAATTTCCCTTTCAATTTTTTTGGGAACCTTCTATCGCACAATACCCCAGTGGCAGCTCTCCACTTACACCATCCAACTTGGATGCGGTGGGCAACGTCACAATCTATATCCCCATCCCTCTGAACAAATGATCCTAGATACTTGAACTTATTAACCTGCGGAACCACTTGACCGTCAATGGTGATCTGGATGTCCTCAACGTTGTCTACTCCACTAAAGTCACAATATAGGTACTCTGTCTTAGAACGACTAATCCTTAAACCTCTGCCCTCTAAAGCTGCTCGCCACTGTTCTAACCTCACATTCAGGCTATGTTTACTATCAGCAACTAACACAATATCATCTGCGAAAAGCAGGCACCACGGAAGAGCCTCCTGAATTGACTTAGTCAACTCATCTAGGATAACTGCAAAAAGAAAAGGGCTCAAAGCAGACCCTTGGTGTAGTCCTACCTCCACCGGGAAAGACTCAGTATCCCCTACAGGCGTTCGAGCAGTAGTCTAGGTCCTAACATACATATCCCTAATTAAGTCTATATACTTCCCAGAAACCCCTCTACTCTCCAAAGTATCCCAAATCAGTCTACGTGGCACACTGTCATAGGCCTTTTCAAGATCAATGAACACCATGTGAAGGTCCCGTTTCTTCTCCCTATACTTCTCCATCAATCTCCTTAGAATATGTATTGCTTCCGTAGACGATCGCCCTGGCATGAAACCAAATTGGTTTACTGTGACTTGAGTCTCTCTTCTGATTCTCGTCTCAATTATTCTCTCCCATAGTTTCATAGTGTGTCCTAGCAGCTTAATCCCCCGGTAATTCCCACAACATTGGGCGTCCCCTTTGTACTTATACACAGGTACTACTACACTATTCCTCCATTGATCTGGCATTTTCCCTGATTTGAAAATAAAATTGAATAAAATAGTTAGCCAATGTACTCCTTCTTCTCCCAAGCATTTCCATACCTCAATCGGTATGTTATCTGGCCCAACTGCCTTAGCCCTTCCCATCTTCCTAAGAGCTGTTTTCACCTCCTCCCGTGTGATACGTCTACAGTAGCCGTTATTCCGTAGTTGCCTTTGGGTAGGTGAATCATCATTTTCTTGCTGGTAGTCCCTCCCACCATTGAAAAGATTGTAGAAATACGCTTGCCATCGCATCTTAATGTCGTGTTCTTTGACCAAAACGCATCCATCCTCACCCTTTAAAAACTTCACTGCTCCTAGGTCCTGTCTTCTACGTTCTCTAGCTTTTGCAATCTTGAACATGTCATGCTCCCCCTCCTTTGTTTCCAGTCTATCATACATCTGCTTGTAAGCTGCGTTCTTCGCCGCTGACACTGCCTTCTTCGCTTCTCTCTTGGCCTCTTTATACCTCACCCTTAAAACCACTTGCTCCTCCTCGACTGTACACCTTAAAAGATCCCTAAAGTACCCTTGTTTAATCCTTATTTTAGTATGCACTTCCTCATTCCACCACCATGACTCCTTTTGGCCACACCTCTTTCCTGAAGTGACACCTAGCGTTTCCTTCGCTACATTAGTAATGATGTTTGCCATGTCCTCCCAAATTTGGTTTGCGTCCCCATCTACTCTAGGAGATGTCCTTGAGAGGACCTTATCTCTAAACACTTCGATTTTGTCTCCCTTTAACATGCCCCATCTAACCCTAGGTCGCATTACCCTCTCTCCCTTGGTCAGCTTTCCTCTCATGCTTAAATCCGCCACCAATAGACGGTGTTGAGCCACTGCTGTCTCCCCTGGTATAACCTTGCAGTCCCTCCACCACCTTCGATCTCCTAGCCTCATCAAAATATAGTCAATCTGAGTGTTACGTCCACCACTACTAAAAGTAATCAACTGTGATTCTTTCTTCTTAAAGAAAGAATTCAAAATACCTAGGTTGTGAGCCACCGCAAACTCTAACAAATCCCTACCAGGGTTGTTCCTATCACCAAAACCAAAACCCCCATGAACTTCACTAAAACCATCACTATGTCTACCAACATGGCCATTAAAATCGCCTCCTATGAAAATTCTTTCTTCCCTAGGTATGGCCCTCACAACTTCGTCTAGGCAGTCCCAAAAGTCTCTCCTCTCTTGATCCCCTAATCCTACTTGTGGAGCATATGCGCAAACAACTGTCACAACTTCCTATCCTAGTACTAATCTCAACACCATGATCCTATCATTGTGTCGTATCACCTCTACCACATTCTTGTACAAGTTTATAGCCACTAGAAAACCCACCCCATTCTTTACACCATCCGACCCTGAATATAACAACTTGTACCCATTGCGCTCATCCCCCTTATGTCCCTTCCACCTAGTCTCCTGAAGGCACGCTATCTCTACCCTACGTCTTTTAAGTGTATCTATGATCTCCAACAACTTACTACTAAGGGTCCCTACATTCCACGAAGCCACACGCAAACTATACTCCTTTTCTTTACCCCTCCCTGCACCCCTCGTCCTCGAACATGATCTCAAGGGAAAATCATTATATCTACCGTCTATGGTTGCTACAAATCAACCGATTAAAAAAAAAAAAGGCACAAGCATAAACAAATAGATCGATACCGTAAGATCTCGCTAAAACACTATAGTGGGTAACATAAACACACAGTGAACACAACATACAATGGGTAGACAGTGTCAACGGGTGAGCACATAACATACACTAATCAATAAGGTGCGTCTAAAATCAATAATTAATGATCAAATAGAGTGTTATAATCAGGTTTACTAATAAGAGTTTTAAATAATAACACAAAATATTAGATAACAGGCAAATAATTAAAGTCCAGAAGCATACAATGCCAATAAATCAACCCTGAAGTACACACTGAGCAGCGATAATATGCCAATATCAAGGAGCAATAATGAGCATACAATATACAGTTTACAATAGGCACCGAGTAACATAAATGGTTGTACGCTATAACTTCTACAATGAGCATTAAATATCCTACAGAACTCAAAACACAGCAATTTCAAAAATCTCCAGGTATTTCAAAACCAATTACAACTAGCACGTGAACAACAGAGGGGGCACAAGCAAATGAATTGGCAGGTTTATATATTCTAACAGAAAAAATACTGTGATATATCAAAGTAGATGCAAAGATAATATATGCAATTTATATGTAGTCTACCCTTCAATATATGTGTGTATATAAGAAAGAAAGAACCTGGATGTCGTCTATTTTTTATCGCCGGAAAAAGGATGAACTCGCCCGGTGAAGAATTGTAGATCTCTTACCCTGGAGAAGAATTCGTGCTGCTCTGTTTCGCCGGAGATGTATGCTCCTGCAAAAGACGATTGTGGTCGGAGTCTCGCCGTCGGTGAGAGTGCCGTTATCTCGTAGAAGAAATCAGCTGCTCTTAACAACGGCTGTAGCAGGTGTACGACGGATGTAACTGCAATCAGCCGTAGATGCAACGGAGAAGTCGAGATCTAGAATTTTTCAACGGAGAAATCGAGATCTAGAAAGATTTCTTCGATCTGCTTGTTGCCGCCGATGGTTGTACCTGCAAGAAAAGAGAAATAGGTTGCCGGAGGTTGTACCAGCAAGACAAGTAGTCTCCGGTATTGGTCGCCGGTTACGGTCGGAACTTTGCCGGTACTTTTTGCCGTTGCCGTTGGTATCTCATTGCCGTCGTTGGGTAGTTTTGTTGAAGAATTGTTTTCTAAAAACTTAAATACGTAGTTGTGCTTGATTTTTTCTTTTGACATTCTGTTATAAGTTTTGTTAAAAATGAAGTTGTACTCAAAATAAAGTATTTATTTGGTATCATAAAACTGTTCAATAATAAACTAAACCATTCTAATGGTCTAACTTTCTAAACAACATGCTTTATTTTCAAATCATGTTTGTTTTACATTATCATTTGATTGGTTTCGCCGCAACGCGCGGCGTAAAAAAACTAGTAATATATTAACGGTAACAAAATTAATAATAAAAATTTTGATATATATTTATACTTGTATTTATATTAATAATATTAATATAAACACGAATATAAACATACATATAATAATAATATATTTCATTCCATTCCCTGAAGGAATGAAAAAAAAAACACCCTCTTACCAAGGAATAAAAATTGTTATATTTGGAAGGAGTTACATTCCTTTGAAATGCGACATTCCATTACCACATGATAACCAAACATGTTTCTTCCATTCCATCTGAATGATCCATTCCATTTCACATTCTATTCCTTCTTACCAAACGCTACCATAATTTTAATATCGTACTATAGAAGAACGAACAAAACACTAAACATGCATTGTTTAGTGTGTCGGCTTAACCCTTCATCAAAGTTTTAGCTATTGTGTAACACATTAGGCTAATTCTATGTTCATATGATACTGGATCATTAGGAATGCTCCATCTTTGATATTGCCAACGAGTTTTGAATGTAATGATGTGGAGAAGATGAAAGCTCAACACTTAAACGTGTTTTAGCAGAAGTAGCACCAAGATGAGTGACCATATGGGAAGTCTCCACATAGACAACCAAAACAAATCAATGAGCTTTATGTTTTGTTTGCGATTGTGGGGCAAACCTTATCGGGGATGATGAGTCTTAGGAGGGTGCTTGTAACACCTTAGGCAAATCCTACATAGTTTTGTTTTGTTCTACCCATAGAAGAAATATTGGGCGAAAAGGAATGTCCTGCCTTGAATATTACCAACGCATTTCCGGCTGATGGTTATGGAGAAGATCATAACTCCACTTTTAAGTGTGCTTTGGTGGGAATAGTACCATGATAAGTGACATCATGAGAAGCCACCACCTAGGCAGCCAAAAACAAATTTGTAAGCTCACTGTGGGCAATACAACGTTAGTGCTATGAGAGGCAAAACGTTACATGTTGACTTCTTTTAGATTACATTTAACACAAATAATCAAAGATAATATCCTTTATCTCTAGCTAAACATTAAGATAAAGTTATAAATCAAGTTCACTTATTGACATGAAGTTATCTTATAAACCCCGTGTGACGTCCCTAGTTGCATAGGGATAAGCCAATCCGTCATACTCTTGATTCGGGTTACTGGTTTCGTCCTGCCTTGGACTCATAAGGAGAGAGGCAACATATCTCGACCAGTGATGCGTTCGTCGGATATACACGACTAGGCATGTACACCTTCTTAATCCACTGAGGATGTCCCTAATAAAGTCCAGGACTAGCATATCACACCCCAACCGATGACGGAAACATCAGGGCATGGCACTGAGCGAAACAGATTGTCATGAGAAATTCCATAACGACTAAATTACCATATAGTTAATATTATGTCCCATACCATAACCTATTAAGTAATCTAATTATTATAGACATGGATATTCTCAAAACAAACATGTTCCGACAACTCAGATTCAAATAAAATATAAATTGTCTTTGTTTCTAGACTCTCGGTCCTACTTGATTCCACAAAAGCAGGCATCCTAGCAGGTAGCATCCTAAACACCTGTCACATACGTTAAAATAAAGGTCAATACACATAGTGTAAAGGTGAGCATACAAGTTTGATATAGCATAATAGAGTTCGAAATCGTTTACGCGCAACCAGCATGTACAACGTATAATGTGAAGCATGTAAGTTATCGACAAAGATCCTATCAATACCAATGACTGCGAGTTGACTGTGAGTAGCGAGTGCGCATCACATGTTCACCACTGTGAACACGTGAAGTAATTGTCCTTAACAACCCCTGAGTGAACAGGTGCTGAGTCCAAACTATAGTACTATCGTTGCTAAGGCAGGTAGACAGCAATCAATGTGTAAACATAACAAACATGCATTCATCGAGTCACGTATAACATGCATTAGAGGTCAGCGTGTAAATAGTGTTTGCGTTGTGTGATCGTTGTGATTTAGAATAAGTAACGTATGAAACACCCAAGAGTGCATAAAGCAAAAAGGGATCAAGTATACTCACAGATTGTGTTTAACAAGTAAACACTCCCTTGGATTGAAGGGATCGCTTGAGAGATTAGCCTGAACAGTTAACGGTAGCATAAACGATGAGCGGCGCGTTAAACGGTGCAAAAGTACCAAGTATCGGATGGTAATCCGATCGGATGGCAATCCGATCGGATGGCCAGACGATCGGATGTCAATCCGTTCTGATGGTCATCTGATCTGATGGCCATTCGATTGGATTGACATTCGTTTGGTAAGGATGTGTTTGTGTATGATGGCTTTGAAGTTTTCGTTGTAGCATTTCAAAAATAGAGAAGTATATCTGCCCTTCAGGTCGGTCGATCGAACGGCGGTTCGATCGGACGGTGATCCGATTGGCGAGGATTCTCAGTTGAGAACAAGTTCACAGCAGGATGGTCACTCAATCGGATGGCTATCCGATCGGGTGGCAATCCGTTAGTTACTGATGATCTTTGAAAATTGATCAAGTACCAATGTCCCAGACGTCACATGATCGGATGGTCGTTCGATCGGATGGCAATCCGATTGGACGACAATCCATTCAACGTTCGGAACCTTGGAAGTGTGAATGAAAAGTTTAAGTGTGGAACCAAGTGCAACCCGATCGGATGGCCGGTCGATCGGATGGCAACCCGATCGGATGGCAATCTGATCGGACGGCAATCCGTCCCAACGTCCTGATCGTCTTTACACTTGATTTCGTTGAAGATTTTGCAGCTTTGAACGAGACGTTATGATAACTTGCTTAAACAACAGAAACCCCATCTCGACCCAAGTGACCCGATCGATTAGAAACCACCCTAGTCCGGTCAGTTCACGGTTCGAGACGGTTGTTCATGTTCAAACCCGAAATCAATTATCTCTCGGATAGAATTCAGATCTTGAACTAACTCATCACTAAGAAATAGTAGAAGGTCAGAACGAGCTCCGATTCTATCGGGTTTGAGTGCATTGAGTGTAAAAGAGTTGAAAGAAAGTTGGAAAACCTTTTTTCAATCCTTTCAACCATGAATTTGTGTAGATCTATGCGAAAACATTGTTTAATCTTGTGGAAATCCTTCAGATCTAAGTTGTCCTTGGTGGAATGAAGCCAAACATTGAAGTTCATAAGAACTCCATGATGACATCATCCTAGAACACCTCAAATCCGGTGATTTCAAGGTTAAAAGTTAAGATTCAAAGGTGAAAATGATGAAGAAGTGCGTGTAGATCATAGAAGTACAAGATTTAGGTTGAAAACTTACAAGAATCGAGAGAAATCGAGAGAAATGAGAGCTTGAGTGCGGCTGGTCGAACAAGGAGCTGTCACATCACAAATGATGTGACAGGTAGATATTTATAGGGTTTCCCAAAAAGGGAAGTGGTGAAGTGTCAGGCCGATCGGGTGGCAATCCGATCGGGTGGCAACTCGATCGGATGACAATCCGATCGGATGGCAATCCGATCGGATGGCCACTCGATTCTGCTGTCCGGCACGACGAGTTTTGTCGTTTCGATTCTCGTGTTGAGCGTTGCGATGCGATTCGAGTGAGCGATGCGATAGTATTTCCCATTAGTTACACAAATAACATAACTACTATATCTAACATACAATCACTATAATTAACTTGCGTTTAGCGTTTGCGATTTGATTGCGATGCGATAGATTTGCGATTGTGATTAACACCACAACATAAGCATAACATGCACAAGTAACACATAAATAGCACACACACGTAAAAGAATATCCAGAACACATAATTCGAGTTGCGATTGCGATAGCGATAAGTTGATTAAACATGCGATTAAATAACGCTTAAACCTCGATTATTAATAGATACTCCACATAATACAACTAAAGCGATTAAATAAATAGATTCGATTACAAGTCAAAGAAGTCAAAACAGTAGTTGAGCAAGGAGTGACAGATCGTAATTAGCAATCTTTTCCTCCTTTGACTTCAATCTTGACTTTGACTTTCGAAACACGGGGTGTTACAGCCTCCCCTACTTAAGGGAATTTCGTCCCGAAATTAGGCTTTAGCCGTAACAAACAACTGCGGGTACTTTACCTTCATGTCGCTTTCGAGTTCCCAGGTGAACTCGGCACCGCGTTTGCCTTCCCAGCGAACCTTCACAATGAGAATGCGTGAGCGTCTGAGTACCTTGGTTTCTCGTCCCACGATCTCGACATGCTTTTCCATGAAGTATAATGTTTTGTCCACTTGTAAATCCTCGAGAGGGACATGTAATTCCTGGTCGACCAAGCACTTTCTGAGGTTCGAAACATGGAAAGTCGGGTGGACGTTACTCAGTTCCTCTGGTAGTTCGAGTCTGTAGGCCACTTTTCCAATCCTTTCCAGAATCTTAAAGGGTCCAACATATCGAGGCGCGAGCTTTCCTTTCTTGCCGAATCTGATCACCCCCTTCCAAGGTGCAACCTTTAGGAGTACGTGATCGCCAACGTCAAATTCAAGGGGCTTGCGGCATCTATCAGCGTAGCTTTTCTGTCGGCTCCGAGCTTTCAATAGATTGTCTCGAATTTGAAGGATTTTGTCTGTCGTTTCTTGCAACAGCTCGGGTCCGGTAATTTGCGCGTCTCCGATCTCGTGCCACAAAATAGGCGATCGACATTTCCTTCCGTATAAAGCCTCAAATGGTGCCATTTGTATGCTAGAATGATAACTGTTATTGTACGAGAATTCGACCAAAGGTAAGTACGCGTCCCAATTACCACCGAAATCTATGACTCACGAACGGAGCATGTCTTCAAGGGTACGAATCGTTCTTTCAGTCTGACCGTCGGTTTGGGGATGGAAAGCGGTTCTTAGATTAAGAGTAGTACCGAGAGCAAATTGAAACGTTTTCCAAAAACGTGAGGTAAACTGACCATCGCGGTCAGAGATGATCTCGCGAGGCGTCCCATGTCGACTAATGATCTCGTTGGTGTAGATTCGGGCTAATCTTTCTACCTTATAGTCTTCTCGTATTGGCAGGAAGTGAGCTGACTTAGTTAAACGGTCAACCACAACCCAAATGCTATCATGACCAGATTGAGTACGCGAAAGTTTCGTTATGAAGTCCATGGCTATACTCTCCCATTTCCACATCGGGATCTCGGGCTGAACGAGTAAGCCAGAGGGTCTTTGATGCTCAGCCTTGACCTTAGAACAGGTCAGGCATTTTGAAACATAGATAGCGATATCCTTCTTCATGCCCGGCCACCAGTACTTGTAGCGCATGTCCTGGTATATCTTGTCAGCACCAGGATGAATAGAATATTGAGATTTGTGGGCTTCGTCCATCAGAAGTTGTCACAAATTCGTACGCTTGGGAATCCAAATTCGGTCCAAGTAGTGAAAGATACCATTCGATTTATTCTCAAGTTGGACGCCATCGTTTAGAATCCTTTCCTTCTTCAGAGTTTGCTCGGTAAAACAAGCATGCTGTGCGTCACGGATAAGAGTTTCGAGATGAAATTGGGCTTGAGAATTACGAACGCTAAGCAGATAGCTTCGTAGACTGAGAGCGTCGGCAACGACATTTGCTTTGCCTGGAGGGTAACGAATCTCACAGTCGTAATCGTTGAGCAGTTCTATCCACCGACGTTGACGCATATTCGGTTCTTTCTGGTCAAAGATATGTTGTAGGCTCCTATGATCGGTGAAGATCGTACACTTGGTACCATAAAGGTAGTGTCGCCAAATCTTTAACGCAAAAACAACTGCGCCAAGCTCGAGGTCATGCGTGGTGTAGTTCTTCTCGTGGATCTTGAGCTATCGAGAAGCGTACGCGATAACCTTATCTCGTTGCATAAGAACACAACCAAGACCAAGGTTCGAGGCATCGGAGTAAACTACGAAGTTGTCATTTCAGTCGGGCAATGAAAGCACGAGGGCATTGCAAAGCATGGTTTTGAGAGCTTGAAAGGCTTCCTCCTGTTTAGTTCCCCAAACAAAAGGTTTATCCTTATGCGTAAGAGAGGTTAACGGCACGGCGATCTTAGAAAAACCTTCGATAAAACGGCGATAATAGCCTGTCAGTCTGAGAAAAGAATGGACTTCGGACGGATTCTTGGGTGTAACCCAACTCTTAACAGCTTCGATCTTCGCAGGGTCAACGTGGATACCTTGACTATTGACAATGTGACCCAAGAATTGGACCTCCTCCAGCCAAAATTCACACTTGGAGAACTTGGCATAGAGACGGTTTCCCTGGAGTAACTCAAGAACCAAACGTAGATGCTGCGAGTGTTCGGCTTTTGATTTGGAATAGATCAGGATATCGTCGATGAATACGATTACGAAGCGATCAAGGAAGGGTTTGCACACTCGATTCATTAAGTCCATGAAGACTGCAGGAGCGTTGGTCAAACCAAAAGGCATGACAACGAACTCATAGTGACCATAGCGAGTTTGAAACGCGGTTTTGGGTATATCCTCCTCTTGAATGCGTAATTGATGATAGCCTGAGCGTAGATCGATCTTAGAAAAACACGTAGCACCTTGTAGCTGATCAAATAAATCATCGATTCGAGGCAAGGGATAGCGATTCTTGATTGTCAACTTATTCAACTCCCTATAGTCGATGCACACCCGGAACTAAGCATCCTTCTTTTTGACGAAGAGGACAGGCGCGCCCCATGGAGAGGTGCTAGGGCGAATAAAGCCTTTATCAAGGAGTTCTTGGAGCTGACTCGAGAGTTCGTGCATTTCAGAAGGAGCGAGACGATACGACGCTTTAGCAACAGGATTTGCTCCAGGAATGAGGTCGATACGAAAGTCGATATCACGAGCGGGAGGTAGTCCCGGTAAATCTTCGGGAAAAACGTTTGGGAATTCACAAGCAACGGGAACATCTTTTACTCCTGGATTACCTTTCTTTTCCTTCTCCGCTACTACAATGTGTGCCAAGAAAGCTTGGTATTCCTTGCGGAGATACTTGCTAGCTCGGACACATGACATGAGTTGGAGTTTCTTCGACGCGACTTCACCGTAAACACACAATTGATCACCATTAGCGAGCGAGAATCGAATCATCTTATCGAAGCAAACGACTTCAGCATGGTTTTCACGAAGAAAGTCCATGCCTACTATGACGTCAAAACTACCGAGCTGCATCGGAATAAGGTCGATAGGGAAGATGTGATTGTTGAGTTCGAGAGTACAATCACGAAGAATAGAATTGACAGTGACGGTTCTTCCGGTGGCAACTTCAACATCGAACGTCGAGCGGAGATGAGCGCGCTTACGATTGAGGAGCTTTTCGAATTCAAACGATACAAAACAGTTATCTGCTCAAGTATCAAATAAACACATAGAATATATACCATTCACAAGGAACGTACCATTGACCACATTGTTGTCGGCTTAAGCCTGGCGGGTGTTAATGTTGAAGGCACGTCCGCGGGCTGCTGGTTGTTGTTGCTGTTGGTGAGGCTGCTGCTGTTGTGGCTCTTGCTTGACCACTCGGTTCGGGCACATGTTGGCGAAGTGGTTGGGATCACCACACACATAGCAAGCTCTAGCATTGACCGCGGGTGCATGAGCCGCATGATGGCCCTGAGGAGCAGTAAGTAGAGCTTGTTGAGCAGGAGCTTGACCTTGTGTTGGAGCAGGGTTTTGACGTGGACCTGTACGGCAGTTGACGATAAAATGGCCGTACATGTTGCAATGCGCACAGTACCTGCAGGCAATTCCCACTGGGTGGTGATAGGTACAAGTAGGGCAAGCCTGGTAAGGACCAGTATACGCATGCTTTGCCGGCGATGCGTTGGTAACCGGGGCCGCTACTTGGCGGGGTTGATGTTGCTGAGGAGCTGGAACTGATTGGAGCGGGGCAACATGGGTTACAGCGCAGTTCTTGTTACTGGAACTGCTGTTGTTCTTTATCTTGCGTCTTGAGAGCTTGGATGACTGAGGAGCGATGGCGGTTTCAGCGGTTGAAGCAGTGGTAGCTTGATGCAGGTTCTTGGGAGCTTTATCCCAGACACTAGACTTGACTCGCTTGTCGTTGATCTCAGCAGCGAGCAAGTAGGTTTCTTCAATCGTTGTCGTCTTTGCAGCTTGAACGAAATCAGCCACGCAATTTGGAAGAGCACGGATATACTTTTTGATGGTGATTTCGGGCGTCTTGACTTGGTCCGGACAGATTATACTCAACTGCTTGAAGCGCGCAGTCAAATCAGCGTTGTCACCATTCTTCTGCTTAATGTGCCAGAGTTCATCCTCCAACTTTTGGCGCTCATGAGGAGGGCAGAACTCTTGCATCATCACGTCCTTCAACTCATCCCATGTTAGCCCGTAAGCTGCATCATTTCCGCGTTTGTTTCTCTCGGCTGTCCACCAGTCTAAAGCGCGAGACTGGAAGAAGCCAGTTGCGTTAAGAGTACGGAGATCATCAGGACAGCCACTCTGGCGCAGGGTGACTTCGATAGAATCAAACCATTGGAACATGGCCGTAGGGCCATCTTCACCAGTAAACTCTTTCGGTCCGCAGGCTTTGAACTGTTTGAAGCTAAAAGCAGCTTTGGGAGTATCGGTCCTGGACTCTTCAGAAGACTTGCTTGTATTTTCGTTTAGTTCACTCACGATATGGGGGATGACTTTAGCGATTTGGTTGGCAACGAGAGAAGCAAGTCGCTTGTCAGCGTGTTTACGCCTAGCAGCTCGTGAGTGTAGGGATCCAGATGACGACATTGTCTGCAACAGACATTGTCTGCAACAGACAGCGCCATAGGATTCAAAACACTATTCGATTATTCCTAGTATTGTCTAGCGATTCACCATAAGGCTCAGGAACACGTAGTCACATAAACACAGAGTCACATAAGCTCATAAACACATAGGCACATAATCACGTAAGGCACAGAAGCACGTAAGGCACGGAAGCACATAAGGCAGTCAGAACACAGAAACCTTACTATATATTGCAAGTATTCCCTATCCTTCACAGTACGTATAGCGATTAAATACAGCGATTGCGAGTATCGAGCAGCGATTGCGAATAATGACCAGCGATTTGTTAGCAATCGTGTAGTGTGTCGTGTGATAAGCGGAGCAAGAAGTGTTTGATCAAAACCAGTAATATCTCAAAAAGCTAACAAATAAGTATCAAACCACATAAAACACATAAAATCCTCATAAAATCGATAAATCACAGAGTTGGCTGCTGCGAATTCTAGAATAGAAACACATAAAATCGAGGATAGATTGTCCCGGCTAAATAGACGTCGACTACCCAAAGTGGTTCGACTATTCACAAGGACTTTAAGTGCACACTTTGGCTTTCGGAACTGTGCTCTCGCTTCAATTTGAGCGATCGACACGCATTCTTCCAGTTACGGTGTGTCCTCAAGTCGTTGGAGTCCGTCGAGACTTTGGTGAGAGTTTTGTAAAACCACATTTAGAGAGCGGAGTAAGTCGTCAATGTTCGGGTTTCACCCCTAACTAAGCGACTACATTCCTGTTTGGGTGATGAAATCACGAGATAGATAAGGAGATATGCGTCGAAGTATGGATTTCACTCCTATTTCGACTCAATTTCTCTTGTTTATAGAAAAAATAGCAATTTGAACGAGTAATCTGGTCGAGAGTTTCCGGTTTTCACACCTAATCTTAACCAGATCATCCGTTTGTGTGTGTAATCAGCCTTAGGAAAGGCTGATCTTGCGCGAGACTGTATGTAGAGTACAGCGAGTTCGAGTGAGAAATAGCGAGTAAGCTCGTACAGAACCCCTACTGGGCATGCACAAGTTGGTCTGTTGGTACTTAGACTATAGACTAGGTCGTTTCTAAGACAACGACCCGGACTAGGTCGAGTCTTGCCTAATTCCCTATAGTTATGGCTCTGATACCAATCTGTCACACCCCAACCGATGACGGAAACATCGGGGCATGGCACTGAGCGAAACAGATTGTCATGAGAAATTCCATAACGACTAAATTACCAGATAGATAATATTATGTCCCATACCATAACCTATTAAGTAATATAATTATTACAGACATAGAAATTCTCAAAAAA
Organism: Helianthus tuberosus; assembly: GCA_030545235.1. NCBI lineage: Eukaryota > Viridiplantae > Streptophyta > Magnoliopsida > Asterales > Asteraceae > Helianthus > Helianthus tuberosus. The sequence continues at coordinate 131,129,332 of CM060447.1, read as the reverse complement.
ACATGTTCCGACAACTCAGATTCAAATAAAATATAAATTCTCTTTGTTTCTAGACTCTCGGTCCTACTTGATTCCACAAAAGAAGGCATCCTAGCAGGTAGCATCCTAAACACCTGTCACATACGTTAAAATAAATGTCAATACACAAAGTGTAAATGTGAGCATACAAGTTTGATTTAGCATAATAGAGTTCGAAATTGTTTACGCGCAACCAGCATGTACAACGTATAATGTGAAGCATGTAAGTTATCGACAAAGATCCTATCAATACCAATGACTGTGAGTTGACTGCGAGTAGCGAGTGCGCATCACATGTTCATCACTGTGAACACGTGAAGTAATTGTCCTTAACAACCCCCGAGTGAACAGGTGCTGAGTCCAAACTATAGTACTTTCGTTGCTAAGGCAGGTAGACAACAATCAATGTGTAAACATAACAAACAGGCATTCATCGAGTCACGTATAACATGCATCAGAGGTCAGCGTGTAAATAGTGTTTGCGTTGTGTGATCGTTGTGATTTAGAATAAGTAACGTATGTAACACCCAAGAGTGCATAAAGCAAAAAGGGATCGAGTATACTCACAGATTGTGTTTAACAAGTAAACACTCTCTTGGATTGAAGGGAGCGCTTGAGAGATTAGCCTGAACAGTTAACGGTAGCATAAACGATGAGCGGCGCGTTAAACGGTGCAAAAGTACCAAGTATCGGATGGCCATTCGATTGGATTAACATTCGTTTGGTAAGGATGTGTTTGTGTATGATGGCTTTGAAGTTTTCGTTGTAGCATTTTAAAAATAGAGAAGTATCTCTGCCCTTCAGGTCGGTCGATCGAACGGCGGTTCGATCGGACGACGATCCGATTGGCGAGGCTTCTCAGTTGAGAACAAGTTCACAGCAGGACGGTCACTCGATCGGATAGCTATCCGATCGGGTGGCAATCTGTTAGTTACTGATGATCTTTGAAAATTGATCAAGTACCAATGTCCCAGACGTCACACGATCGGATGGTCGTTCGATCGGACGGCAATCCGTTCGACGTTTAGAACCTTGGAAGTTTGAATGAAAAGTTTAAGTGTAGAACCAAGTGCAACCCGATCGGATGGCCGGTCGATCGGACGGCAACCCGATCGGATGGGAATCCGATCGGACGGCAATCCGTCCCAACGTCCTGATCGTCTTTACACTTGATTTCGTTGAAGATTTTGCAGCTTTGAACGAGACGTTATGATAACTTGCTAAATAACAGAAACCCCATCTCGACCCAAGTGACCCGATCGAATAGGAACCACCCTAGTCCGGTCAGTTCACGGTTCGAGACGGTTGTTCATGTTCAAACCCGAAATCAATTATCTCCCGGATAGAATTCAGATCTTGAAGTAACCCATCACTAAGAAAGAGTAGAAGGTCAGAACGAGCTCCGATTCTATCGGGTTTGAGTGCATTGAGTGTAAAAGAGTTGAAAGAAAGTTGGAAAACCTTCTTTCAATCCTTTCAACCGTGAATTTGTGTAGATCTATGCGAAAACATTGTTTAATCTTGTGGAAATCCTTCAGATCTAAGTTGTCCTTGGTGGAATGAAGCCAAACATTGAAGTTCATAAGAACTCCATGATGACATCATTCTAGAACACCTCAAATCCGGTGATTTCATGGTTAAAAGTTAAGATTCAAAGGTGAAAATGATGAAGAAGTGCGTGTAGATCATAGAAGTACAAGATTTAGGTTGAAAACTTACAAGAATCGAGAGAAATCGAGAGAAATGAGAGCTTGAGTCCGGCTAGTCGAACAAGGAGCTGTCACATCACAAATGATGTGACAGGTGGGTATTTATAGGGTTTCCCAAAAAGGAAAGTGGTGAAGTGTCGGGCCGATCGGGTGGTAGCCCGATCGGGTGGCAGCCCGATCGGGTGGCAATCCGATCGGATGGCCACTCGATCAGTTGGCCACTCAATCCTTGTGTCCGGCGCGACGAGTTTTGTCATTTCGATTCGCGTGTTGAGCGTTGCCATGCGATTCAAGTGAGCGATGCGATAGTATTTCCCATTAGTTACACAAATAACATAACTACTATATCTAACACACAATCACTATAATTAACTTGTGTTTAGCGTTTGCGATTCGATTCGATTGCGATGCGATAGATTTGCGATTGCGATTAACACTTCAACATAAACATAAAATGCACAAGTAACACATAAATAACACACACACGTAAAACAATATCCAGAACACATAATTCGAGTTGCGATTGCGATAGCGATAAGTTGATTAAACATGCGATTAAATAACGATCAAACCTCGATTATTAATAGATACTCCACATAATACAACTAAAGCGATTAAATAAATAGATTCGATTACAAGTCAAAGAAGTCAAAACAGTAGTTGAGCAAGGAGTGACAGATCGCAATTAGCAATCTTTTCCTCCTATGACTTCAGTCTTGACTTTGACTTTGACTTTCGAAACACGGGGTGTTACATAGCAAGTAAACCTAAGCGTTTAAGTGCAACCCAAGCAAAACGACATTCGAAAATTTGGGATGTGACATTCTCGCACCACTATTTCATGCACATCCTCGTACATGTGCCTCACAATCGCGCTAACACACCATAAGACAATGCATCTTCACCCGTAAGTTAAGCATAATTCACTTTGGTAAGATGGTTACCCGATAGCACAACGACAATTATCTTAATTCGGATCGTTCTGTATATTGCATCGGATTATTTTAGTTGACGCTGATGTTTGTCAGTAGTTTCAAGCACATGAGGACCTGAAGAATGTGCAACCTTCATTCTGGTTACAGTGCTGCTAGACTGTAGTTGCTAAACTAAATCTCGGTTGGCTTCAATGATACTATACTAGGGCGACGCTCACGATTCAATTCTTGCGGCGTACAAAGACCTTCACCAAAGTGCCCGTTATTTGGTCTTCTCCTACGACCATTGCGCAAACATACTAAATATTTTTAAGCACATTTTGGCTAAGTGTCCACGTCCCAACGTATCTGATAATCGACCTACTCTGATACCACTTTGTCATGGAGTTATCTTTTGATCACTGTGTGGCGTCCTCGGTTGCCAGGTGATGCCATTTCATCGCACTCTTGATCCGAGTCACTAGTTTCGTCCTGCCTTGGGTTCATCAGGATAGCGACAACAACTTTCGACCAGTGGTGTGTTCGTCAGATAAACATAACTAGGCACATACACTTTCTTAATTCGCCAAGGCCGTCCCTGATAAAAGTCTAGGACTAGCCAGTAAACCCAAGGGTTTAAGTATAACCCAAACAAAATGACCTTCGAACATTTGGCCTATAACATCATGCTGATCATAGGTATCAATGCACTTAGGGATGATCTTGGTACCAACCGGTACCGAAAATCATCAAAAGTGGGTACCGGTACCAGTACCGAATATATCCGGTACGATATGATTCGATGCCGGTACTTGAGGGTAGAAACCAGTACCGTACCGGACTGGTACCGAACCGCTACAAAAAATGTAACCGGTTCAATAAATTCGGTACCGGTACCCGATACCATTGATCATCCCTAGATGCACCTAAGCTAATTACAAGCTTCAATCAAAAGACTTTACAGAAAAAAAATACTCAAGGTAAACAATAGTTGCGACTCACCTTCTCTGCTAACAACAGAGTAGTTCTATTATCCGTCAAAAAAAAAAATCTTTATAGATCAGGGGAGCATGATAATCATTTTCGAACTTCAACATCAAGGATTGACCATCCACAAAATTTTAGTAGCAAGAGGAAACCAAATCAAAAATTGTAAAAAAGATGTCAAGTCTTGACTAAGTTATCGATTATATAGTTTTATAAATTATAATATCATTTATAATAGACCAACATATTAAAATAAATGAAAAGCAAATGAGTAACTCAAAAGTCATTAAAAAAATTCGTCCTTAATAAAAAAAAGTCATTAAAAAAATCGTCCTTCTAAAAAAACTCAAAAAGTTATTGAATATTTTTAATAAAAAATTCACCATCAAATAGAGTTGACATTGATTTGGAATAAAATAAAACGATGTAAGGTAGCCATCGATTCTCCAAAAGGTGAAACATGATAATCTATTAAATTAAATTTAAAATCCATAGAAAAGTCACACTTTGTGAACATGACAATTGTTTGAAAGGCAGAAGATGACATTTCAACCAGAAACTATTTGCGACCATACAGCTTGACGTGCCAATAATTTTTTATTAACAAATTCTATTCAGCGTTACAATATATATATAGGTAGAGGATCCTGTACAAAGTCCATCTTTTGTAAGAAGTGTAAGAAATAATTTGGGAATGACAAGTGTCTCTCATCTTAATTAATTCAAAAGGGTATATTAGTAATTGTACATTCTTGTCAATTAATTGATTTCCAATATAACTGGAAAAAAAAACTGGCGATGAGAATTTTTAGGGATTGATCGTTTCATCTCCATCTCCGATTCAGATCATCTTCTCCGACCATCTTGTTAACCTTCCGTCATCATCATCACAGTTCACGTCATCTTCTCCGATTTGAACACCTGCATCTCCGACCACCGTCACCAATTTCTTTCGTCTCCACAAATCATTCACCGTCATCGTCTTTCATCTTCGTCATCCACATTTCTGATCGTGACTTGAATCATTTCTGATCGTGACTTGAATCCATATAAAACACCATGACTTGAATCATAGATGTTTAAGACACCACACCATGAACAATGTCTCCAGATAAAACACCATGACTTGAATCATAGTCATGGTGTTTTAAAATCTGGGAATGTTTTTGTATTGATAAAACACCACGCCATGAACAATGTCTCCTGATAAAACACCATGACTTGAATCATAGATGTTTAAAACACCACACCATGAACAATGTCTCCAGATAAAACACCATGACTTGAATCATAGTCATGGTGTTTTAAAATCTGGGAATGTTTTTGTATTGATAAAACACCACGCCATGAACAATGTCTCCTGATAAAACACCATGACTTGAATCATAGATGTTTAAAACACCACGCCATGAACAATGTCTCCAGATAAAACACCATGACTTGAATCATAGTCATGGTGTTTTAAAATCTGGGAATGTTTTGTATTGATAAAACACTACGTCATGAACAATGTTTTCTATAGTGTTTTATCATGTAATATACTGTTCCTTTCATATTGTTTTATCCCATCAATATTGTTCCTTTTCATAGTGTTTTATCCCCCATCAATAGTGTTTTATTTATGTATAGTGTCTTACAGTAAACAGATAGTGTTATATCCTCCTATAGTGTTTTATCATGTAATATATTGTTCTTATAGTGTTATAAAAGTTGCTGTGAAGGAAATCGAAGAATTTAATCTGTACGAGAAATTCGCTGATTTTTTGGAGATTGATGACGGTTACCATAAATTCGCTGATATTTAGGAGATTGATGGGGGTTTTGAAACGGTTACCATATTTGAAACGATGGAAAAGTCAATATTGCCCTTCAATTTTTACATAAGGTCCTTCTAATTAAAACACAATTTACATTTTATACCCTATTGATCTCAACCATTAGATCAAATATCCAATGGTTTAAAACACTTCTTACCCTTCTTACATTTTAGACACTTTTTACCATATCCCTACCCTATATATATATATAAATAAGGTTAAGATAAAATGATAACCTTAAGTTGTGAGAACTAAACCTTCTAAAAGGGTTTTAAAAAAATAACAAAAATATTAAACAAATCATTTATTTCAGCAAAAAAATAAATAAATAAATGTCACATGCACAAATTTACATGAGGTGTAAAAAAAATTCATTGTCGTAACAAAATTTACATCAGCGCGTAAATAAAACTTACATCAAACAAAACTACTGACTCGACAGATTTTTTTTGCCTTTTTTATATATGTGTTTATAATATTTTCATCTACGTTTGCGCAAAAAAATGTGACCCAACTCGCGCGGGAAATAGGAGTTATCATTGTTCTCACAACTCGTGGTGGTTCTTAATTGAACCGAAGCGCGCACACACACACACACACACACATATATATGGATCGGTTCAAATGAAAACCACCCCTAGTTGCGAGAACCATAGGAACCAATATTAACAAATCAAAAGTAGACACCTAATTAAACATGTGTGTATAATTGAGGGGTATTTTTGTAAATTAACCAAAACTGACATATGTATATCAGATCTTTTTTCTTTCTCTATCACACATAACAATCAACATTCAGATCTTTTTTCTCTCTCTCTCTCTCTCTCTCTCATATCATGAAAATCAGATCTCTCTCTCTCTTTGCTCACTTACCGGAACCCTAGGTAGTGGTGGTCGATAGAGATCGGTGATGGTGTGGTGAAACTATGACGGGGGTGGTGGTTTTTGTGTCTGGAAGTGATGGTGTGGGGCTGAGGTGGGCGTGACGGTGTTGGTGGTGGTGGCGTTGGGGTTTGGTGGCGACGTTGGGATTTGGTGGGTAGAGTTGGGTGATGGTGTGGTGAAACTATAACGGAGGGTGGTGGTTTTGTGACTGGTAGTGGTGGTGCGGGGCAGAGGTGGGCGACGGTGTTAGTGGTGGTGACGTTGGGGTTTGTAGCGGCGTGGGGGTTGGTGGCCGGGGGGGGGGGGGGTTGGTGGTGAGGATGGTGCCAGTGGTGCTAGTGGTGCCGATGAGTTCTAAATTTTTGTTTCATCCCGGTGGTGCCAGCGACATGAGGTGACTGTTTTGTTTCATCCCGGTGGTGCCGGCGACATGAGGTGACTTTTCACCGATGACCTTCACCAATGTCCGGCAACTCATTTTGATGATTCTGGTGACTTGAGGCATCTCCGAGGGTTTTTGATTGTTGATTGTTTTTGCGACGGTGACCGATTGCATGTGGTTACTTCTAAATTTTTGTCATCGGTTTTTTTCTTTGGCAGTGATAATTGAAATTTTTTTTCCGACTATTGATGAGGATGGCGAGAGAAGGATGGTGGAGGGTAGGTTTTGACCTGCAACCCACTTGCAGCCATGATTTTTGGAAACTTTGAGCCAAACCCTGGTTTTTCAAGATCCACGGATGGATTTTGATTTTTGAGGTTGGTTTTTATATTTTTTTTCAGTCGATGATGATAAGTATTAACTTATTTGAGACCTGATTTTGGTTAAGTTTGTTTTTGTTAGGATTCCGAAATTTCGTAAACCCGAAATAGGGTTAGGTTGGAGTTTGATACTGATGTTTGTTGATTCTGATATCTATGAGAATCGGGGTTTTGTTGTTGGTTTTTATTTTTTCAGTCGGCGATGATGTTTGTTTGTTTAAAACTGGGGCGTAAAATTTTTTTAAAACCGGGGCGTAAAAAACTTAAAACTGGGGTGTAAAAAATGTTTAAAATCGGGGCGTAAAATAGTTTAAAATCAGGGCGTAATAAAAGTTTAAAACCGGGGGGGGGGGGTATAAAAATTCTTCATTGTAAAAAAATCTATAAAAATATGTTTTTTGTAAAAAAAATTTGATTTGTAAACCTTAATAAAAAAAGTAATTAAGACAAAAAGTAAAAGAAGACAATTAAATCAATAAGACAAAAATAGAAATTTGACTAAAGTACCCTTATGACAATAAAATATTAATAACATAATAAGACAAACATTTTAATATGTGTTGTATATCCTTTTAATCACAACCATCAAACACAAAAGATTAATGGTGGAAAAGTGGTTCCTACAATTCTCGCAACTGGGGGTGGTTTTCATTTTAACTCTTCATGTATATATATATATATATATATAGAGGCCGGTTAACGTACAATACCACTTATCCTACATTACGTACGCGATATTCTCAGCCGTTGGATCTTCAATCCATCAAACCAATTTAAGTCATTAAATTAGTCAAATTAATGTATTCAAATATTGAAAAAAGGTTAAAGTCGTCATTACGATATCTTAATCCTGTAACCGACGGAGATTTGAATTTTAATTTCAAAATCGTATTCGAAAATCCAACCATTAATTAAAATTCGATCCATAAAATCAAATACAACAACGTAAGATTCTTATTCACCAACCTCCTTCTGCGATTTCATATATGATGATTTTGGAAGTTCAGAACTGAAACAAATCGATAGACCGTCTATCGAAGAAGATGATGCAGGATGAAAATTATAAATATGCGAAATACATATTGAACATGCGAAAAACCATTCCATACAAAAAGAAAGGTTTTGTTTTTTTATAGTGTGCGAAATCATTTTTTATAACATGCGATTTTAAAAAAAAGGAAATAATGTTTAAGATTTCTTATCGTGTGCGAATTCTTGTTTTTATACATGCGATTCTAAAAAAGTTAATAATGTTTGAGATTGCTTGTAGTGTGCGAATTCTATTTTTACACATGCGATTTAGAAAGTGAAGTTGTCTGTGGTTTCTTAAAGTGTGTGAATTCGTTTTCGAATCATATGCGATTTTGAAAAAAAATGCAGTTGATGATTTCATGTAACTTTGTCCTAAAATGGAAAAACAAAAAAATTATGAATTGATAATTAAAATAATGAAAAATTAACTATTTTATATATAAACAAATGAATTTATTACCGATGTGACTGTAATGTGACTTGTAATGATCAATTTTACCATAAATACTACTGAACTTACCACCCCACCTACATAATAAATTTACTATTTTAATATAAAACACCCAAGGATAACTACCTTCCATATTAAGACACTGAACACAAAAACACACAAACCACACCCACAAAATGTCATCTGAAGATTCACAACAGATAAAAAACATTGCAATAAAGGAACTATTGTCAACTCGCACGTTGACATAAATAAGCACCGATGTCACCTCTTCTCATTTGATTCTTGATGTGCAGGGGAAGATTCTTGAAGAAATCAAGAAAACTCAAGAGATGTGGGAGAGACTACTTAAAGAACCACCATCAAGCTTCAGGGACGCAACTTGGATTACATAAAGGAACAGTCTCGAGCTGATGACTTAGCCTTCTCTTTCATGAAAGATGCTCTAAACACTGTAAAAGAGAAGATGGAGTTCAGCTCGGCTAAACGTGACAAAATATTTGCTTCAAGTAACTAGATTTCTGTTTAATGGTTTTATGGTTTTAGTTGTGTTAGACAATAACAACTACTTTATATTTATGTTTTGGGTACAAGTTTTGAAAACATCTTCTGCTTCATTATAATATAAATCGCATATACTAAAATGAAAATAAAGTGAAATCGCATGTAAACTACTTATATACTGATGCATACGAAATCGCAAGTTTACATACTAAATCGCATGATTGTATGTGTAACACCCCGTGTTTCTAAAGTCAAAGTCGAAGTCAAGGTCAAAGTCAACGACCGATTTCACGACTTGACTTGTAGTGAATCTCTTTTATGTGTTTATTTTAGCTGTATTATGTGGAGTAAGTGTCAATAATTACAATAATCGACGTGTGTTATTCGCTATTTAATCGACGTACGACTATGAACTATAGGAAGTAACTATGCGATAAAGTCAACTAAACGCTAATCAATCTAATTTAATCAACATCGAATCGCAATCGAACTCGCAACTCGAATTACGCATTTTGATTATTGATATACATGTGTGTGTGCCTTATGTGTTACTTGTGCGTGTTTATTTATGTTATGGGTGATAATCAATCGAAACGCAATCGAAACTCAATCGCAATCGAAATAGTATAATAATTGGTGGAGAACAGACAGTGCGAGATATGAGTAGTTGGGATTAAAAGTAATTTGACTAGGAAAACCTATCGCATCGAATCGCTCGCAATCGCAATCGAAACAGCAAAAATCATCGCACCGAACACTCGAACCAAGTGCCATCCGGCCGGATTGCCATCCGACCGGGTTGCCATCCGCACGCGGTGACATCCGACCGGACTGTCATCCGGGCGAGATACCATCCGACCGACCGCCCCTTTCCACTTTGGGTATCCTATAAATACCCCATGTCACTTTCATTCTTTCCACTTTTGGCAAGTGACGTCCGACCAGCTCGTGTTCCTCGCTTTTTCTCTGATTTCTCGCAATCCCGGTAAGATCTCGTCCTAAATCTTGTACTTCCTTGATCTACACGCACTCCTACACCTTTCTATCTTTTAAATCTTAACTTTTAACCATGAAATCATCAAGATTCAAGTGTTCTAGGATGACGTCATCATGTGTTCTTGAAGAACTTCATGTTTTGGCCTCAATCCACCAAGAACAACTTAGATCTAATCGATTTCCACATAAATTAACAAAGATCCTTCATAGATCTAAACATATTCACAAGAAAAAGGATTGAAAGATGGTTATTCAACTTTCTTTCATCTCTTTTACACTCAATGCACTCAAAACCGATAGAATCAGAGCTTGTGTCGACTCACTACTCAATCTCGTGGTAGTGTTGGTTCAAGATCCGTATTCTATCCACAAGATTATCGATTTCGGGTTAACCAAGAACCATCGTCTTAAGCCGGTGGACTGACCGAACTTGGGTGGTTCCTGTTCGATCAGGTCACTAGAGCTTAGGATGGGACTCTGTTGGTTAGCACGAAATCAACACATCTCGATAACACGACAAACAATCAAAACGACCAAGGGTAAGACGAACGAAACGACTAGGACGGAGTGCTGTCCGATCGGACTGCTGTCTGAACGGACAACCATCGGAGCGACCGGCTGTCCGAACGACTTGCACCTTGGGTCCCACACTTAGCTATTTTTCCAAACGATTGAAGTCTGGTTGTTGAACGAGTTGTTGTCCGACCGGACTACCATCCGAATGGACAGCCACCCGAATCATGAGACATTTGGACTTTAACACTTAAACAATTTTCAACATGTTCAACAACAGGGTTGCCACCCGCTCGGATGGGCATCCGACCGAGTGACCGCCCTGCTGTGGATTTGTTCTCACTGAGTAACCTCGCCACTCGAGTCGCCGTCCGACCGGATAACCATCCGAGCGGATTGTCATCCGCACGACTGACCGTCCGATCGACCGACTTGAAGGGTAGAGATACTTTAATGTTTTCAAAATGCTACAACGAAAACTTCAAAGGTCAAGCCATCATACATAAACACATCCTTCTCATAGGAAGAAACAATCCACTCGAATAGCCGTCCGACCGGACTACCGTCTGACCAGATAACCATCCGAACGGATTGCCATCCGCACGACTGACCGTCCGATCGGATTACCATCCGACCGAACTGCTGTCCGAGCCACTTGCACCTTGCATCGTTTTACGCGTCGCTTATCGTTATGCTATCGTTCTGATCAGGCTAACCCTACTCTCTAGCGCTCCCTTCAATCCATCATCGCTGTGAGTATACTCGATCCCTTTTTGCTTTACGCACTTTTGGGTGTTACATACGTTATGAATATTCAAATCACATCGAACACACTACTCAATACTATTTAAACTCTAACCGTTACCACATGTTATACGTGGCTTAATGAATGCTTGTTTGTTATGTTTACACATGGAATGTTGTCTACCTGCCTTAGCAATGATAGTACTATTAGTTTGGACTCAGCACCCGTTCACTCGAGGGTTGTTAAGGACAATTATTTGCATGGATTACAGTGGTGATCATGTATTACGAATTACCTTGGGCAGTCAACCCACAGTCATTGGTATCGATAGGTTCATGTCGATAACTAACATGCCTTATTTCACTGTGTACGTGCTGGTTATGCGTAATGCTTTCGAACTCTATATGCTATTATCAAACTTGTATGCTCACCTTTACACTATGTGTATTGACTTTTATTTTAACGTATGTGACTGGTGCTTAGGATGCTTATCTGCTAGGAAATCGAGGCTAGAATAAGGTCTTAGAGGCCAACAAATAGTTGTCTGTACAAATGAAATCTGAGTTGTCGGAACAGAACTATTTGCCTAGATTTGGTCTGTAATAATTTGTTTGCCTTTTGAGACATGGTATGGGACATGTTACTTTAAATTAATTGGTAATGATAATTGTTATGGAAACTTCTGGACAATCTGTTTCGCTCAGTGCCATGCCCTGATGTTTCCGCCATCGGTTGGGGTGTGACAAATTGGTATCAGAGCCATAACTATAGGGAATTAGGCAAGACTCAACCTAGTCCGGGTCGATGTCTTAGATACCTAGTCTATAGTTAGGAACCCACAGACCGACTTGTGCGTATCCAGTAGGGACTATGCATAAGCTTACCACTATTTCTCGCTATTCTCGCCTATGCTACACTATCACTGCACTCGAATTTTCAACTATGAAAGAGCAACTAAGTCGGGATTAGGTGTGAAAATCACAAACTCTCGACTAAACTGCTCGATCAACCCATATTTTTATCTCTAAACACGAGAATTTGCGTTGAACCAGGAGTGAAATCCATACTTTGACGCATAATCCTCCCTTATTTTATCAAAGCAGGGACGAAGTTGTTAAGCCAGGGGTGAAACCCTAACCTTGACGACTTGTTCCGCCTTTTTTTTCAAACTCTCACCAAAGTCTCGACGGACTCCAACGACCTGAAGTCACGATATGACTAACGGGGTGTGTGCCCAACGCCCAAGAATCGAGGCAAAGGCACTGCCCTGAAGGTCAAATGTGCACAACAAGTCCTTGAGAATAGTCGAATCACTTTGGGTAGTCAATGTCTAATAGCCGCAGACGATCTATTTCTCGATTTTTATGTTTTTCGATTCTGAGCCCGCAACTGCTGGCTCTGATGATTCGTTGATTTTACGTGCTTTATGTGAATTTTCCTGTTTATATTTTTAAATTTTGGAGATTTATTTGATTTTTGCTTTCACTTCGATCGACACGCACAAATCGCATTGCATTTCTATCTCAAAATGCTGACAAATCGCTAAACTATGGACGACCTTATGCTACATTATACGCCTATGCTACACTACTCGATATACTAAACGCGATCGCTATACTCGAACACTCGCGAACTGTGAATGATAGGTTTCGGTATTCTGACTACCTCTGTGATTACTTGAGTATGTACTTCTGTGCTTCTGTGCCCTACGTGCTTATGTGTTCTGTGCTTTACATGTATGTGCTTATGTGTCTCTATGAGAATCTGTGATTTTGTGCCTATGTGTTTATGTGATACATGTTTCACTGTATTCCTAAGCTTTAGTAAGTATTAGACGTGTGAGGTGAGATTCGATTATGATGTGTCTAAGACCTATGACGATGTCTGTTGCAGACAATGTCAACTGGACCATCATCCTATAAGGACCTGCAAAAATGTCCCAAAACGACCCGTAAGTGAAAAACCGGACCCCTGAAACCATAACGTGCATGAAAAACCAAGAAAACAAGAAAATTGGGGTTCAGGCGGGCAGCGTAAACCATAAGAAGAGTTTACGCGGGCCGCGTCAACTCAACTTTGACCAGATAAGCGCTACAGGCCACGTGGCAGACCTACCGATGACACGCTAGCCCTAGTCTACGACTAGGTGGCCCTCGCGGGCCGCGTAAGATGAAGAGAGGGTTTACGCGGGCTGCGTAAAACCCATATTTCAGCTATAAATTGTTCAGTTCATGAGCAGTTCATCTGTGTCGAAAACTTTTCTCAAAACACGAAGTATACTGCATAAATTCGAAGTTTTAAGGTATCAAGGCGCTGCTACGATACAGGGTATTAACTCTATCGCTGCTACGATTCAATGTCCGATCGATTGAAACCAAGCCGATGGATGTTTAAGTGCTACCCACATTAGGGCTATACTTTGTCATTCATCGGAAATTCGATGGATGTTTAAGTGTTGCACTTTGTCATTCGTCGTGAGGGTTTCGATCTCGTGAGTTATCGTAAATGTTGTATTAAGTTACTGACCTAGTTCGTGTGCATTGTTATTTAAATTAGGTTACAAGGCTTATCAGTAGGCTAAAACTCTGCCCGTTTAAATCTGCAATGTGAGTCATTCTCTTTTTATCAATAATGTTTTACAATACTCCAATCATTTTCAAAAGTTATAATTACAGGGATTAAGTCGTGGTTATCTTGAATCACTGGCTAGTGGGGTATTGTGCATATTACTAATTTCTCACGGTTAGGTTCATTAACCTAACAGTGATAATCATCACTACTTGGGTGAAAGGACCCAATAGTGGTATAACCATCGTCACCAGGAGGTGACACGGCGCCAGATAAAAATAAGATAGAAGCCATTGTAATCGCTCTTATGCTGTAATTTATAACTATGTGTCATTTTGTCAAATTTGAGTGACTCGCCAGTATTTCCCGCTGATAAAATATTTTTAAAACATGTTTCAGGTGACCTAGTGTGAATCAAGGAAAAGTGCTACGGAGCACTAACAAGCTTGAAGTAGTGCCTCAGTTAAATAAATAAACATGTTTTGTAAACCAGGGAATTTCCTCGTGAAATTCCTCTGTTGTAAATTACGGGGTTTATCCCGAATTATGAAATAAAATAATCGGGCATTTTCAAGTTTAAAAGATCCTGTTAAACTTCCGCTGTCAACTCTATTAATAAATACCACGGGTTCCTGTCCCGCGGCTCCTGGACCGGGTAAAACCGGGACGGGGGCCGTGACAAAAAAAGGTGGTATCAGAGCCACTGATTTAAGCCGATTAAGTATTTAGAAATACTTAATTTTTATGATTGCCATTTTGTGATTCTGTGAAAATTTAATTTACAAAATTTTAACTTAGAATTTTGTGTGTTTCTTCATGTATGCTAACAACATGAATGAACTATCAGAAACACTTCAAAACTTTTCTATCCATAGCTCAGATATGGATACCACCAGTACTTTTACTGGCTACCAGGCTGACACTGAAGAGCCAATGGTATTCCAAGCCCAACCTCAGGAAAAACCTAAACCAAAGAAAAGAAGAAGACTTGTAGGCTGGAGGCGTGTGCGTAGGAAGAGGCAAGCAACACAAAAAGTTATAAAGACTGAGGATCCCAAAGATAAAGGCAAAGGAATAGAGATCAGAGAGAGTTCAAAGAAAGCCCAAGAAATGCCACCCTGGGAGGAGTTGGACCGCCAACTAGCAAATAGCGACCTCATCGGACCTGCCGATGAGACTCTCTTTAATTATCCAGCTGAAGCCCAACTTCGAGTCAATCTAGAACCGGCTATTCCAGGTCCTCTTGTTAACTCCCGACCTCTATGAGAGCTGGAAGAATGGTGGACCACTGACTGGCAGTTTCAGAACCTTCTGAATAACCCTAATACCTTTTTCCCCCAATTTGACCCGGAGCCTCCACTACACCCACCTATGAGCTCAGAAAACTTGGCTGAACTCCGCCACTATGGCGAGGAGCTGGTGGACGCCGGAAATATAATCCGGGAAGTAGGAGAGAGGATATCCTAGAAATACGACGAGAGGGAACGTCGTTTCTGAAGTGCCAGCTGACGGGATCATATGTGGTGGTGGTGTGTTTGTTTAATAATAATATAATAATAAAAATATAATTATGTGAAATAACTTAAAAATAAAACTTTTGTAAGATAACTGGTGTGTACGGATGCCTAATATAATATATAAAATATCGAACGTCGAAAGATCGACAATTTTGGCTATACGTGTTGATATGATTATGTGCGATTAATTTATTGTGTTTGGTTGTTAACTATTTTGTGCTAATCACTTTTATAAATTAATTACCAAATGGAACATGCTGGTAATGAACCCGTTAATGAAGTGAATCAATCTGAGCAAAACCATGAAGATCAATTTCTGAATAGGCAAGATATAGAAAACACCGTTTCCCAGGGAATAGCAAATGCTTTTCCAGCAATCCTTGCTGCTGCCCGAAATCCAGTTGAACCTCAACCAATTATTCCCAGCAAACGTACTCACGGAGAAAATTTCAGTAATAGTGTAAATGGAGGCGGCAACAATAATAATAACAATAATGATGGAATACAAGCCCCATTCCTTAAGAAAATGAAAGCTGCAACGCCTGGTTGCACTTAAAAGGAATTTCTTGCCTGTAAACCGGCTGAATTTGCAGGCAGCGAGGGGGCGACTGCTGCACTGCGTTGGTTGGAGAAAACCGAGGCAGTAATTAAAATAAGTAAATGCGCCGAGGAAGACAAGGACATGTACGCGTCGCATCTTTTTAAAGAAGGGGCGCTAGAATGGTGGAATACGGTACTTCAAGCCAAGGGAAGTGACATGGCCTATGCCATGAGTTGGGAAGAATTTAAGCAGCTGGTAGAAACAAAATTCTGTCCCGAATATGAGAAGGAGCAAATGGCAAATAAATTCTTGAACCACCGGATGGTGGATGAAGACTGTCGAGGGTATACTTCGACATTCTTCGAGTATGCTAGAGTGGTACCAACCCTGGCTTCGCCAGAACCGGTACTTATTTCCCGCTATATTTGGGGTTTGATTGGCGAAATCCGTGATATCGTTAAAGCTGCAAGACCCCGCACTATTGACGATGCTGTGGAATTAGCTAACACCCTAACTGACGGGCTGGTACGCACAAGAGAAGAAAACCGGAAAAAGGAAGTGGCCCAAAAGATTACCCAAGGATTCCGTGTGGGTAACAGTAGTAATTTCAAGAAAAAGGGAACTGGGCAATCTTCCACTGTTCCATTCTGCAATACCTGTAAAAGAAAGCATTTTGGTAGATGCAAAGGGTATTGCAATTTCTGCAAAATTCCAGGGCATCAAGAAGAAGATTGCAGAAAGAAGAAAGCAACAATCTGCTACAACTGTGGAGAAGCTGGACATTTTAGGCCAGACTGCCCGAAACTGGTCAAACCAGCTGACAACAAAGCCAAACCTGCAGAACGAACTACCAAGAAAAATGCAAGAGCCTTCCAACTAACTACCCAGGAAGCCGAGCTAATCCCTGATGTGATAGCTGGTACGTTCCTAGTTCATGACGTTTATGCAAAAGTATTATTTGACTCTGGTGCAAACCAAAGTTTTATAAATACTTCATTCTGCCAAGCACTTAATCTACCCTTAACCAAACTTAGGCAAATTTTTACGGTAGAAACGGCAGATGGGAATTCTGTTAGCATAGATAAGGTTTTGCGAGAAGGAAAGATAGAACCCTTAGGTCATAAATTTTCTGCAAACCTGTTACCTATGAATTTAGCCGGATTTGATATTGTTTTAGGAATGGATTGATTAGTAGCCAACCATGCTCGAATTCTCTGTGATAAAAATTCCATAGAAATTCATACACCCACAGGAGAATTAGTGGTGATTACAGGAGATAAGCCACGAAAGCCACTGAAATTCATTTCAGCAATGAAGATGGCCAGTTATTCAAGAAAACAAGAAATAGTGTATATGATATCTGCAACATCTGTGCTTGTAATCGAACAGTTCAATTATCAATAAAACAATGTTATTTGATCCCAATGTTTGTTTGTTTATGTTTTACATTTTTCATGTTTTGACTTTTGTTCATTTTCAAACTCTACATCGCTTTCTAGAGAGTTATACGCAAACTGGTGCGTAAGCGTAATTAGTTTAACGCGAAAAATACTCCGGAACATCAACATATACTTAACATACCTTAAATAACCTTTACATAACTTAGAAATAAGTTTTGAAGGCTTTGGTATAGCAAAAATAAGTTAATTCGCTTACATGGACTAAACTTGACAAACTGCAAAAGTATGCCAATTTGAACTGTAACGAACATTTCAGAACATGACCATAAGTTAAACATACCATAAATATCCTTTACATAGCTTAGAAATAGGCTTTGAGGGGTTCGGTGTGCTAAAATAAACTTTTGGGTCATTCAGGGGCTAAAAGTGTCAAAAAGTGCATAAGTTTGCACTTTCGCGCATAACTTAAGTTCTGAATACATCCGGACATCCAAAAATTTATGTAAGAATTATAATATTATGCTTTAGTATTTGGCTTGTCAAAAATCCATTCGTCACGCAATTTGGATCGTTTTTCGCGCTTATGCGCATTCCGTCGTAATTAAGCGAACATCGCGATTGTACGGCCAAATGAACCGACATCCGAGATATTTTTTAGCACATTTTAAGTTCCCTATACCTTAACTTCATTTTAGAGCTTTGAAATGGGGTTAACGGGCCTTAAACATGTCGGAAATGGCTTTAATGCATGACAGGGACTAAAATTGTAATTCTGCCAAAGTTGATGGCTTACGGACCGTAAGCCATCACCCTTACGGTCCGTAAGGTCTCCCCAGACAGCAGAATGTGCAGAAACATTGCATCTAGTCAATTCCACTTGTGCACATGGTTTTGGGGCAATACTATGGGCTCAAATGGTTTTCCAAAACCAGGGTCTTGAGGTGTATGGCCAAGATCAAAGCACGGTTCCCAAGAAACGATCTTAACGGCTCTCTGAAAACTATAAATACCCCCCCATGCCTTGATCAAAACCCACTTGAGTTCTTGAAAATTCTCTAAGTTGGAGTAATACCCACTTCATACCTGAGAATACTTGAGAAATCAAAGCTTTCGGGGACCCTTTGTAAGTGTTCCTTCGTTCTTTTATTGTTTTAGCGTTAAAGTCAAACTTTGTTTGACTTTCTGCATTGACCAGTTTATGGTCAATGCGAAGTTCGTTTGAATTTCATAACGTGAGCATAATCACGATGGTTATAGTCCCTAGAGACTATACCTACTGATTACCACGTTATCTAGGCTCAGTGACGAGCCGTAGTTTCGGCCAGAATACGTATTCTTGCGTATTTTGTAACCAAACTACTTATGGGTATCAAAACCGTTTGTTTTGATACCAAACTTGTTTTCTAACTTAGGTAAGCATGTTTTAACATGCTTAGCTCGTCACTTTTAGTTTTGTGCTTGTCTAGGGTCGTAAAGGTAAGCGATCTGATCAATCGATTATACTTTCGAACCTGACCCGTTTGGTCGATCATTAGGATCCGACCAAACACATTAGGTGACCATAGTATATAGGTAATAACCTTCCGAGGTTATACCATATGGTCGCTTCGTTTAAGTAGTTGTATGATAGGTAGTTTATATGCCTTAGGTAAATTACCAAAATGCCCTTTTTATGCATAATTGATGTTTAAGCATATGTAACCCAAACTTTTGTCACTTAACTGATTTGGTAACAATATTAGACATGTTAAGGCATATTTTACTTATCATAGGGCTAGTTAGGCGTTCCGAACGCGTTTTACGCGAACGACGCGTTAAAGTAGCATAAGCTACCTAAACGGGTCGTAAGCACTTAGGTTAGGTTTCATTTTAGTATGTAGGCTTTGTTAAACCATATTACACGAGTCTCCATACTCGTTTGGTTTACGAACCCTCATTCTATCCGATCTTCCGATTTAGGTCCGGTATATTAACATAGTTACCTATATTAGGTGCCGTTTGATATCCGTGATCTCTAGCATTGTTTGGTTATTACTCAAGGACTACCAAGCAATCTCAAGTGAGTACATAGACCCCTCTTTTACTGTTTTCAAACTGTTTTGGGGTGAAACACATGTGCCTACTTGTTACTTTCATGCTTTCCTGTTTTCACATCATATACTTGTTATGCTCATTAGTACACTATTAGTACATCGTTTTACATTACATTTCATGTTATGTATGTCCATTGTGTGCATACTTAGTACATTGTTTTACATTACATTTCCGCTATGTATGTTGACTGATAGCATGCTAGCACATTGATTTACATGACTTTTCTGCTTTGTATGTTAACTTAGCATACTTAGTACATTGTTTTCATATAACATGTTCACATTTGCTATGACATTTGGTTTGCACAAACGGGACTTATATACGTTCATTAACATTAGCTACGCCGCTCGGTAGTAAGTACTGGTACCATAGGACTTGACAAATCCCATTCCTGACATCCCAGGTTTGTTTGGATGTAAGGAATGACTGAATCCGAAAACATTTCTTTTGATAACCTTGACTAAAAGGGTTATCCGACTGTCTCAAGGCTTTAATGTATGCGTTAACTTACCACATAAGTGTTTGTATCAATGTAACATGCTTTACTTTGCAAAACATAACTTTTTGATATATTCAAAATACTTTGTTTTGTACATTCTTACATTTGGTTTATGTAACAACACATTACTTATCAGACAAACATTTGCTACACATTACTTGACTACATTTGGACTATTAATATTTGATATGATTTATACAAGGACTTTTGACAATTGGTTTAAGCATAGACTTTATACATTGGTGGTTTGTTTAAGTGACTTAAGTAACGAGATGTGAGTAATATGATACAAACATGGTGGATACGCCGTTGGTACTTCCTATATATAAGTGTTTGTATTATATTATATATCATAGCGTTATTTAAATCATTCAATTTGGACTTATACATTTTACACAAGTAACACGATTCTCACAAGACTTTGGTTTACAAACAATTTACTTTATACCACTCATTTTACTTGGTTATAAATTTAACCATACATTATTCTTTTATTTATACATATCATTTGATCTTATCGCTTTTTAAATGATTTACAAAACAAAACAATTTACAAGGTTCATGACTGACTTTTGCTAAACAACTTTTTCTTAAACTTAAGTCATGAATCCTATTTTCACAAACCTATGTATCTCACAGGCATTTTTATGCTGACGTACCTATTTTCACATGTGTTTTCAGGAGCTTTTGCTTAGGATGATGATCGTGACACTAAGGCGGACCTGTGCCTTAGAGACTTAAAATAAAGATAGAACTAGCTTAATTATGTTCTGAACTCTTTATTTCCTGTTTTGAGACAATGTAACACTCTTGTTTGATAAATAAAATATAACTTTGTATGCCATGGTTGTGAAACAATAATTCTATTACAACACTCCCCGACGTTTCCGCCACGTTTTGTATGTTATACGTGGTCGGGGTGTGACAGAATAGTTGGTATCAGAGCCAATGGTTATAGGGAATTAGGTTATTAGTAATGATTTTACCTAGAATATAACCTTTCTAGGACCCCAACACGAGTTATCTTGTGTTTAGATTTTAAAACACACACTTCACCTATCCTTAGGTTATAACCACAACGGGAACATCAAATTTGAATCCGCTTTGAAAATTAATCATCTGTTTTTGGATGATTGATTACTAGGTTTTGAACCCTCTGTTGTAAGGTTTTGAACCCTTCCAGTTTGATTTTTGGCCTTGTGCCTTTCAAATTTTCAAAATCTCATCAAAGTTTTGGGTTCTAAATAGTGTGAACACGTGCAAACTGGAAGAGTGAATGCCTGTACCCTGGGTTTTCTATATAAGGCTAGAGTGTTCGTACAAATCCACATAATCGGACCAGTCACTCTTACCTGGGAACTCTTGGGGTGAGTGTTCACTTATAGGCGAGCATGTCTTCGCGATACATTATTTTTGACCCATTTACTTTGATTAGTCGCTGTGTGTCGTTTGCTTGCTTTGTGATGCGGACGAATGACCACCATCTTTGCTTTTGTTGATTTTGTTTCATCTCATTCTCTTCATCCAATCATCTCACTCGTTTCCTTTCATGTTTTTCCTCTTTTAGAATGCCTCCTCGACGCGAAAACCAGATAGCGACTGCCGAACTGGCAGAAATTATTGCGCAGCAGATGGCCGCCCAATTCCCAAACCTCTTTGCTCAATGGAACCAAGCCAACAACAACAACAATGCTCCATGCAAATTCAAGGATTTTAACTCGGCTAAACCACTCATGTTTAGTGGTTCTGAGGGAGCTACTGGGCTTCTTCAATGGTTTGAGAGCATTGAGAATACTTTCCGTCATGTGCAGTGTCCTGACAATCGCAAGGTCGAGTTTTCTTCGAGTGTGTTTCAGAAGAGGGCTCTTACGTGGTGGAACGGGGTTATGAGAGATCGTGGTGCAGAAGTTGCTCTAGCACAGACATGGGCTAAACTTAGGGCCCTTATGATGAGGGAGTTCTGGCCTCGTCATGAACAGCGAGCTTTGGAGAGAGAGTTTGATGACTTGAAACAAGACAGTGGCTAGCACAGAGCGTATACTGATAGGTTTGAGGAGTTGAGTCCGCTTTGCCCAACAATGGTTACCCCACTCGACAAGGCTATCGAAAGGTACATCGATGGCCTACCTGACTCAGTACAAGACATTATTACTGGTCGTAACCCTACCACACTCCGTCAGGCGATCGAGTTAGCAGCGACATTGACTGAGTCGCAGGTTCAAAAGGGAAAACTGCACAAAAATGGTGACAAGGGTAAGAAGCAGGCATCTGACAAAGAAGATAGCAAGAAAGGCCAAAACAAGAAGGGAAAAAATTCTGGTTCCTCAAAGGGTTCTAGGAAGCGAAATGCTTCCCAAAACTATGCCGTTACTGCACAGGCTCAAGCTGCACCAAATCAGCCTGCGCAACCACTAGCCAAGAAGCCTTATCTTGGCAATGCACCTTTGTGCAACAGGTGTAACGGCCATCACCTACCACATCTCCAATGTCTTCATTGCACTAACTGTGGGAGAATTGGTCATCTGGCCGCTACGTACCGCATTCCTGTCAACCAGAACTAGGCAGTTCAGAACCAAGCCCAACAAGTTGCTCAGCCTCTTGCTCAGCAACAAGGTCAAGCTGCACGACCTCATTTTCCTCCTGGTTCGTGCTACAATTGTGGGGATCTGACCCACTACAGAAACTGGTGCCCAAGACTAGCTAACGCAAATCCAAATCAGAATCAGGCTCAGGCTCGAGGTCGAGTCTTCAACATGAATGCACAAGAGGCACAAGCGGACAATGAAGTGGTGAACGGTACGTTCTTTATTAATAATCGGCCTGCATCTGTTCTTTTTTATTCGGGTGCCGATAAGAGTTTTGTGTCATTATCTTTTGAGCCATTGCTTCGCGTGTCTAGAACGAAACTAGGAAAACCCTTGACAATAGAAGTTGCTAGTGGTGAACCCATTGTTCTTGATTCTGTTCTTCGCAACTGCCAGTTGAACCTTAACAACCATCTTTTTCCTATTGACCTCACGCCTATGCAACTTGGAAGCTTCGATGTTATTGTGGGTATGGATTGGTTAGCCAAGCATCGCGCAGAGGTAGTCTGTTTTGAGAAGATTGTTCGTGTGCCGCTTTCGACAGGCGAGATCCTACAGGTTCGTGGTGAGAAACCTGCCGGTGGTCTCAAACTCATGTCTTGTTTTAAAGCTCGGAAGTATCTGTGAAAGAATTATGTGGCCTTCTTGGCACATGTCACAGCAGATAAAGGCAAAGGTAAATCTATTCAAGATATTCCTGTTGTTCGGGATTATTCTGAAGTATTCCCTGAAGAGTTACCTGGTCTACCTCCAGCACACCAAGTCGAGTTCCGTATTGATCTCGTACCTGGTGCAAATCCCATTGCCAGATCTCCATATCGTCTTGCACCATCTGAGATGCAAGAGTTGTCTAAGCAGCTTCAGGAGCTCTCTGACAAAGGTTTTATCCCTCCTAGCTTTTCACCTTGGGGTGCTCCCGTTCTTTTTGTCAAGAAGAAGGATTGATCTTTTAGGATGTGTATCGATTATCGTGAGCTTAACAAGCTTACCATCAAGAATCGATATCCCCTACCTCGCATCGATGATCTCTTTGATCAATTACAGGGTGCTTCTTATTTTTCAAAGATTGATCTGCGATCTGGATATCATCAACTTCGTGTGCATGAAGAAGACATTCCGAAGACAGCGTTTCGCACTCGTTATGGGCATTATGAGTTCACAGTCATGCCATTCGGTTTGACTAATGCTCCTGCTGTTTTCATGGACTTAATGAATAGGGTCTGCAAGCCTTATTTGGATCAGTTCGTCATTGTTTTTATTGACGACATCTTGATTTATTCTAAGACGCGAGCTGATCACGAGCAACATCTTCGTCTTACTCTTGAACTCCTAAAGAAAGAGCAACTTTTCGCCAAATTCTCCAAGTGTGAATTCTGGCTTAAAGAAGTTCAATTCTTAGGACATATTGTCAACGAACAAGGTATTCATGTAGATCCCTCCAAGATCAGTGCGATTAAGGACTGGGATACGCCTACTACTCCTACTGAAGTTCGTTCTTTTCTTGGTCTTGCGGGTTATTACCGCCGCTTCATTGAGAACTTCTCAAAGATTGCAGTTCCTCTAACTGCTCTCACTCAGAAGAACAAACCCTTTGATTGGGGATTCAAGCAAGAGGAAGCGTTTCTGACTTTGAAACAAAAGCTTTGCGACGCGCCTGTTCTGACTTTGCCTAAGGGCAATGATGATTTCATCGTTTATTGCGATGCATCTAAATTAGGTCTTGGCTGTGTTCTGATGCAAAGAAACAAAGTCATAGCATATGCATCGAGGCAATTGAAGATACATGAGAAAAACTACACCACTCATGATCTTGAGTTAGGTGCAGTTGTCTTCGCTCTTAAAATCTGGAGACACTATTTGTACGGTACAAAATGTGTGGTTTTCACGGACCACAAA
Organism: Helianthus tuberosus; assembly: GCA_030545235.1. Classification (NCBI taxonomy): domain Eukaryota; kingdom Viridiplantae; phylum Streptophyta; class Magnoliopsida; order Asterales; family Asteraceae; genus Helianthus; species Helianthus tuberosus. The sequence goes on along the minus strand of CM060447.1, from coordinate 131,104,899 downwards.
ATTCTTCAACATATCTTCAATCAGAAAGAACTCAACATGAGGCAACAACGTTGGGTTGAGCTTCTAAACGACTATGACTGCGAAATTCGTTACCATCCTGGTAAGGCGAATGTCGTAGCCGATGCATTGAGTCGTAAGGAACGTACTAAGCTTCACTGTGTTCGGGTTCAATCTGTTATTCAAGCTCAATCCGATATCCAAGCCCACATTTCTCAGGCTCAACAATCTTGTGTTTCACAAGGTTTGATGGATAAGGAATTTCCCTATCACATAACCCCTGATCTAGAACTGAAGGACAATGGATCGTACTACTTCATGGACCGTTTGTGGGTCCCAATCCAAGATAACCTTCGCACCTTGCTTATGGATGAAGCCCATAAGTCTCGTTATTCTGTTCATCCTGGTTCAGATAAGATGTATAAGGATCTTCGTATTCAGTATTGGTGGCCTGGTATGAAGAAAGACATTGCCTTATATGTATCAAAATGCCTTACTTGTCTTAAGGTTAAGGCTGAACATCAGCGTCCTTCTGGTTTATTGGTGCAACCAGAGATACCAGTTTGGAAATGGGAAAACATTACTATGGATCTCATTACCAAACTTCCGCGCACAAAGAAAGGTCATGATGCCATCTGGGTAGTTGTTGATCGTCTTACTAAGTCAGCGCATTTCTTGCCAATCCGTGAGGATTTTTCTGCTGACAAACTTGCTAAAATCTATGTGGATGAAGTTGTAGCTCGACATGGTGTTCCTTTGAACATCATTTCTGACAGAGATGCTCGTTTCACTTCTCATTTTTGGAGAACCATGCAATCTGCTATGGGGACCCGACTTAATCTGAGCACGGCTTATCATCCGCAAACAGATGGTCAATCTGAAAGAACAATCCAGACTCTGGAAGATATGCTTAGAGCTTGTGTGATCGATTTTGGTGGTAGTTGGGATTCACATCTTCCGTTGATTGAATTCTCCTACAACAATAGTTATCACTCCAGCATCAACATGGCTCCTTTCGAGGCTCTCTATGGTCGAAAATGTCGTTCACCAGTATGCTGGAATGAGATCGGTGAGGCTCAGCTTACTGGACCGGCTCTCATTTTAGAGACAACTGACAAGATTAAGAAAGTTCGTGATAACCTTCAGACAGCTAGAAGCCGTCAAAAGAGTTACGCGGACCCAAAACGCAAGCCCTTGGATTTTCAAGTCGGTGATCTTGTATTACTTAAGGTCTCACCTTGGAAAGGTGTGATCAGATTTGGAAAGAAAGGAAAACTTGCACCTAGATACGTTGGACCATTCAAGATCGTCGAAAGAATCGGTAAGGTAGCCTACAGACTTGAGTTACCTCCTGAACTTGGAAATGTTCATCCAACCTTTCACGTGTCCAATCTCAAGAAGTGTTTAGCTGATGAGAACCTCCACATACCACTTGACGAAATTCGTGTTGATAAAACACTGAAATTTGTTGAGAAGCCAGTGGAAATCATGGAACGTGAAGTCAAGTGGCTTAAACGCAATCGCATTCCTTTGGTCAAAGTTCGCTGGGAATCTAAACGTGGAACCGAGTTTACTTGGGAACATGAAGATCAAATGAAGGCGAAGTACCCAAATCTATTTCCACGAGTTTCCTCTAAATAAATTTCAGGACGAAATTTCCACAAGTAGGGGAGACTGTAACATCTGTGCTTGTAATCATTATGAACAGTTCAATTATCAATAAAACAATGTTATTTGATCCCAATGTTTGTTTGTTTATGTTTTACATTTTTCATGTTTTGACTTTTGTTCATTTTCAAACTCTACATCGCTTTCTGGAGAGTTATACGCAAACTGGTGCGTAAGCGTAATTAGTTTAACACGAAAAATACTCTGGAACATCAACATATACTTAACATACCTTAAATAACCTTTACATAACTTAGAAATAAGTTTTGAAGGCTTTGGTATAGCAAAAACAAGTTAATTCGCTTACAGGGACTAAACTTGACAAACTGCGAAAGTATGCCAATTTGAACTGTAACGAACATTTTGGAACATGACCATAAGTTAAACATACCATAAATATCCTTTACATAGCTTAGAAATAGGCTTTGAGGGGTTCGGTGTGCTAAAATAAACTTTTGGGTCATTCAGGGGCTAAAAGTGTCAAAAAGTGCATAAGTTTGCACTTTCGCGCATAACTTAAGTTCTGAATACATCCGGACATCCAAAAATTTATGTAAGCATTATAATATTATGCTTTAGTGTTTGGCTTGTCAAAAATCCATTCGTTACGCAATTTGGATCGTTTTTCGCGCTTATAAGCATTCCGTCGTAATTAAGCGAACATCGCGATTGTACGGCCAAACGAACCGACATCCGAGATATTTTTGAGCACATTTTAAGTTCCCTATACTTTAACTTCATTTTAGAGCTTTGAAATGGGGTTAACGGACCTTAAACGTGTCGGAAATGGCTTTAATGCATGACAGGGACTAAAATTGTAATTCTGCCAAAGTTGATGGCTTACAGACCGTAAGCCATCACCCTTATGGTCCATATGGACTCCCCAGACAGAAAAATGTGCAAAAACATTGCATCTAGTCCATTCCACATGTGCACATGGTTTTGGGGCAATACTATGGGCTCAAATGGTTTTCTAAAACCAGGGTCTTGAGGTGTATGGCCAAGATCAAAGCACGGTTCCCAAGAAACGATCTTAACGGCTCTCCGAAAACTATAAATACCCCCCCATGCCTTGATCAAAACCCACTTGAGTTCTTGAAAATTCTCTAAGTTGGAGTAATACCCACTTCATACCTGAGAATACTTGAGAAATCAAAGCTTTCGGGGACCCTTTGTAAGTGTTCCTTCGTTCTTTTATTGTTTTAGCGTTAAAGTCAAACTTTGTTTGACTTTATGCATTGACCAGTTTATGGTCAATGCGAAGTTCGTTTGAACTTCATAACGTGAGCGTAATCACGATGGTTATAGTCCCTAGAGACTATACCTACTGATTACCACGTTATCTAGGCTCAGTGACGAGCCGTAGTTTCGGCCAGAATACGTATTCTTGCGTATTTTGTAACCAAACTACTTATGGGTATCAAAACCGTTTGTTTTGATACCAAATTTTTTTTCTAACTTAGTTAAGCATGTTTTAACATGCTTAGCTCGTCACTTTTAGTTTTGTGCTTGTCTAGGGTCGTAAAGGTAAGCGATCTGATCAATCGCTTATACTTTCGAACCCGACCCGTTTGGTCGATCATTAGGATCCGACCAAACACATTAGGTGACCATAGTATATAGGGATTAACCTTCCGAGGTTATACCTTATGGTCGCTTCATTTAAGTAGTTGTATGATAGGTAGTTTATATGCCTTAGGTAAATTACCAAAATGCCCTTTTTATGCATAATTGATGTTTAAGCATATGTAACCCAAACTTTTGTCACTTAACTGATTTGGTAACAATATTAGACATGTTAAGGCATATTTTACTTATCATAGGGCTAGTTAGGTGTTCCGATCGTGTTTTACGCGAACGACGCGTTAAAGTAGCATAAGCTACCTAAACGGGTCGTAAGCACTTAGGTTAGGTTTCATTTTAGTATGTAGGCTTTGTTAAACCATATTACACGAGTCTCCATACTCGTTTGGTTTACGAACCCTCATTCTATCCGATCTTCTGATTTAGGTCCGGTATATTAACATAGTTACCTGTATTAGGTGCCGTTTGATATCCATGATCTCTAGCATTGTTTGGTTATTACTCAAGGACTACCAAGCAATCTCAAGTGAGTACATAGACCCCTCTTTTACTGTTTTCAAACTGTTTTGGGGTGAAACACATGTGCCTACTTGTTACTTTCATGCTTTCCTGTTTTCACATCATATACTTGTTATGCTCATTAGTACACTATTAGTACATCGTTTTACATTACATTTCATGCTATGTATGTCCATTGTGTGCATACTTAGTACATTGTTTTACATTACATTTCCGCTATGTATGTTGACTGATAGCATGCTAGCACATTGATTTACATGACTTTTCTGCTTTGTATGTTAACTTAGCATACTTAGTACATTGTTTTCATATAACATGTTCACATTTGCTATGACATTTGGTTTGCACAAACGGGACTTATATACGTTCATTAACATTAGCTACGCCGCTCGGTAGTAAGTACTGGTACCATAGGACTTGACAAATCCCATTCCTGACATCCCGGGTTTGTTTGGATGTAAGGAATGACTGAATCCGAAAACATTTCTTTTGATAACCTTGACTAAAAGGGTTATCCGACTGTCTCAAGGCTTTAATGTATGCGTTAACTTACCACATAAGTGTTTGTATCAATGTAACATGCTTTACTTTGCAAAACATAACTTTTTGATATATTGAAAATACTTTGTTTTGTACATTCTTACATTTGGTTTATGTAACAACACATTACTTATCAGACAAACATTTGCTACACATTACTTGACTACATTTGGACTATTAATATTTGATATGATTTATACAAGGACTTTTGACAATTGGTTTAAACATAGACTTTATACATTGGTGGTTTGTTTAAGTGACTTAAGTAACGAGATGTGAGTAATATGATACAAACATGGTGGATACGCCGTTGGTACTTCCTATATATAAGTGTTTGTATTATATTACATATCATAGCGTTATTTAAATCATTCAATTTGGACTTATACAATTTACACAAGTAACACGATTCTCACAAGACTTTGGTTTACAAACAATTTACTTTATACCACTCATTTTACTTGGTTATACATTTAACCATACATTATTCTTTTATTTATACATATCATTTGATCTTATCGCTTTTTAAATGATTTACAAAACAAAACAATTTACAAGGTTCATAACTGACTTTTGCTAAACAACTTTTTCTTAAACTTAAGTCATGAATCCTATTTTCACAAACCTATGTATCTCACAGGCATTTTTATGCTGACGTACCTATTTTCACATGTGTTTTCAGGAGCTTTTGCTTAGGATGATGATCGTGACACTAAGGCGGACCTATGCCTTAGAGACTTAAAATAAAGATAGAACTAGCTTAATTATGTTCTGAACTCTTTATTTCCTGTTTTGAGACAATGTAACACTCTTGTTTGATAAATAAAATATAACTTTGTATGCCATGGTTGTGAAACAATAATTCTGTTACAACACTCCTCGACGTTTCCGCCATGTTTTGTATGTTATACGTGGTCGGGGTGTGACAATGTCAGTAATCATTAACACTAAAAGTAAGGAACTTAAGGAAATTCCAGTAGTCTCAGAATACCCAGATGTATTCCCAGAAGAACTACCTGGATTACCACCCAATAGGGAAGTAGAATTTAGGATTCATCTAATTCCTGGAACTACACCGATAGCCAAGGCACCTTATCGGTTAGCACCCACTGAAATGCTAGAATTGAAAAAGCAGTTAGATGAATTACTAAGCAAATGATTTATACAACCTAGTTCATCCCCGTGGGGAGCTCCAGTATTGTTCGTAAAGAAGAAAGATGGTTCGATGCGAATGTGTATCGATTATAGGGAATTGAATAAGGTTACAATTAAGAATCGATACCCATTACCTAGAATTGATGATCTTTTCGATCAACTTCAGGGAGCTAGATATTTTTCTATGATAGACTTACGCTCCGGATACCATCAGTTAAAAGTACAAGAAGAAGACATACCTAAAACTGCTTTTAGAACTAGATATGGTCATTACGAGTTTACAGTCATGCCATTTGGATTAACAAATGCTCCTGCAGCATTCATGGACATGATGAATAGGATCTGTAAACCGTACTTGGATAAATTTGTAATTGTCTTTATCGGCGATATACTTATTTATTCCAAAAGTCAAGAGGAGCATTGTGAACACCTACATATACTCTTAACTTTGTTAAGAAAAGAAAAGCTTTACGCCAAATTCTCGAAGTGTGAATTTTGGCTACAAGAGGTGCAATTCTTAGGTCACATGGTGAATCATGAAGGTATTCACGTAGATCCCTCCAAAATAGAAGCGATCACCAAATGGAAGGTCCCGCAATCAGCTATGGAAATTAGAAGTTTTCTAGGGTTAGCTGGATACTATAGACGATTCATTAAGGATTTTTCCAAAATAGATGTGCCATTAACTAAGCTAACATGCAAAGCAGTTAAGTTTGAATGGGGACCTAGGCAAGAAGAGGCCTTTATGATTTTGAAGCAAAAGTTAACAAACGCCCCAATTCTAGCCTTGCTAGAAGAAACAGAGGATTTTGAAGTTTACTGTGATGCTTCTAAGCTAGGATTAGGATGTGTGCTAATGCAACGCAAGAAGGTAATTGTGTATGCCTCGAGACAATTGAAGAATGACGAAGAAAATGATACGACACTTGATTTAGAATTAGGAGCCATAATTTTTGCCCTTAAAATTTGGAGACACTATCTGTATGGAAGTAAGTTTACTGTCTATACAGATCATAAGAGTTTAAGATACATATTTGGGCAAAAAGAATTGAACATGAGGCAAAGGAGATGGATGGAAATCCTAAGTGACTACGATTGTGATATTCAATATCACGAAGAAAAAGAAAACGTAGTTGCTGATGCCTTAAGTCGTAAGTATCATGAGAAACAACGAAGAGTTCGTGCTCTTAGATTAAGTCTACAATTAGACTTAATGGAACAATTGAAGAATATTCAGGAAACAGCAATCAAGGATGATGCTGAAGGAATGAAAGGAAGAATAAAAGAATTAGAGCAAGGAAGTGATGGAATTTGGAGATTCCACAAGAAAAGGATTTGGGTACCTAAGCAGGGAGAGTTAAGAAATAAGATTTTAGAAGAAGCCCATAAATCTAGGTATACCATGCATCCTGGTAACAATAAAATGTACCAAGATTTAAGGAATAACTTCTGGTGGATAGGAATGAAAAAGGACATAGCTAGATATGTTTCTAAGTGTCTTACTTGTTCACAAGTTAAGGCAGAACACCAGAAACCCTCAGGTCTACTACAACAATTAGAAATGCCTGTATGGAAATGGGAACTCATAACCATGGACTTTGTTACTAAGTTGCCCAAAACTAGAAAAGGTAATGACGTGATTTGGGTAATTGTGGATCGATTAACCAAATCATCTCATTTTCTACCCATGAAAGAAACCTTTAGCATGGAAAGGTTAGCAAAGTTGTACGTAGACGAGATAGTATCCTTACATGGAGTCCCACTCTCCATTGTATTGGATAGAGATAGTCGTTTCACTTCCCATTTCTGGACAAGTTTCTAGGAAGCAATGGGAACCCGACTAAATTTAAGCACTGCATACCATCCCCAAACAGACGGACAAAGTGAAAGGACGATCCAAACCCTGGAAGACATGCTTAGAGCATGTGTGATAGATTTTGGTGGAAACTGGGATGGCCACCTACCCTTAATCGAATTCTCCTATAACAATAGTTACCATTCAAGCATTGAAGCTGCCCCATTCGAAGCACTGTGTGGAAGAAAATGCAGAACTCCAGTTTGTTGGGAAGAAATAGGAGAAAGTCAATTATCAGGTCCCGAGATTGTGCAAGAGACCACCGACAAGATCACTCAAATCAAGGAAAGACTGAAAACGGCTCGAGATCACCAGAAGAGTTATGCCAATAATCGACGCAAGCCACTAGAATTTCAAGTTGGAGACAAGGTACTCTTGAAAGTTTCTCCTTGGAAAGGAGTAGTTCGGTTCGGTAAAAAGGGAAAGCTAAGTCCAAGGTACGTAGGACCATTCCCCGTAATTCAACGCATAGGACCAGTTGCTTATCGCTTACAACTACCAGAGGATTTAGCTGGGGTACATGACATATTTCATGTATCCAACCTCAAGAAGTGTTTATCTGACGAATCCTTGGTAGTACCTCTTCAATAAATAGAGATAAATGAAAAGTTGAAGTTCGTAGAGAAACCGCTTCAAATAGAAGACCGAAAAGTCAAGTTTCTCAAGCACAAAAGACTAGTACTGGTCAAGGTCAAGTGGGATTCGAAAAGAGGACCTGAATACACCTGGGAGCTGGAATCGGAAATGAAGCGAAAGTATCCTCACTTATTTCAATAAATCTCGAGGACGAGATTTTAAACAAGGTAGGGAGGATGTAAGGACCTGCAAAAATGTCCCAAAACGACCCGTAAGTGAAAACCCGGACCCCTGAAACCCTAACGTGCATGAAAAACCAAGAAAACAAGAAAATTGGGGTTCAGACGGGCCGCATAAACCATAAGAAGAGTTTACGCGGGCCTCGTCAACTCAACTTTGACTAGATAAGCGCTACATGCCACGTGGCAGACCTACCGATGATACGCTAGCCCTATCTACGACTAGGTGGCCCTCGCGGGCCGCGTAAGATGAAGAGAGGGTTTACACAGGCCGCGTAAAACCCATATTTCAGATATAAATTGTTCAGTTCATGAGCAGTTCATCTGTGTCGAAAACTTTTCTAAAAAAACGAAGTATACTACATAAATTTGAAGTTTTAAGGTATCAAGGCGCTGCTACGATACAGGGTATTAACTCGATCGCTGCTACGATTCAATGTCCGATCGATTGAAACCAATCCGATGGATGTTTAAGTGCTGCCCACATTAGGGCTATACTTTGTCATTCGTCGTAAATTCGATGGATGTTTAAGTGTTGCACTTTGTCATTCGTCATGAGGGTTTCGATCTCGTTAGTTATCGTAAATGTTGTATTAAGTTACTGACCTAGTTCGTGTGCATTGTTATTTAAATTAGGTTACAAGGCTTATCAGTAGGCTAAAACTCTGCCCATTTAAATCTGCAATGTGAGTCATTCTCTTTTTATCAATAATGTTTTACAATACTCCAATCATTTTCAAAAGTTATAATTACAGGGATTAAGTCATGGTTATCTTGAATCACTGGCTAGTGGGGTATTGTGCACATTACTAATTTCTCACGGTTAGGTTCATTAACATAACAGTGATAATCATCACTACTTGGGTGAAAGGACCCAATAGTGGTATGACCATCGTCACCAGGAGGTGACACGGCACCAGATAAAAATAAGATAGAAGCCATTGTAATCGCTCTTATGCTGTAATTTATAACTATGTGTCATTTTGTCAAATTTGAGTGACTCGCCAGTATTTCCCGCTGATAAAATATTTTTAAAACATGTTTCAGGTGACCTAGCGTGAATCAAGGAAAAGTGCTACGGAGCACTAACAAGCTTGAAGTAGTGGCTCAATTAAATAAATAAACATGTTTTGTAAACCAAGGAATTTCCTCGTGAAATTCCTCTGTTGTAAATTACGGGGTTTATCCCGAATTATGAAATAAAATAATCGGGCATTTTCAAGTTTAAAAGATCATGTTAAACTTCCGCTGTCAACTCTATTAATAAATACCACGGGTTCCTGTCCCGCGGCTCCTTGACCGGGTAAAACCGGGACGAGAGCCGTGACACATCCCGTCACCCACGACTCTCTCGCCAAGAACAGAGGGACAAACGCCTTGCTGCCATCCTCGCTAAACAAGTGGCCAAGGTTGTGCCTCAGATCGTGAGTGAGATTTACGAGAACGTCAGCAAATCATCTGAGGAGTCGAGAACCGAAGCTCCTAAAGTTGCTACCAAAACTGCTTTCAGCTTCAAGCAGTTCAAGGCATGCGGTCCAAAGGAATTCACTGGAGAAGATGGCCCGATGGCTATTTTTCAATGGTTCGATTCCATCGAAGTAACTCTGCACCAAAGCAGCTGTCCTGAAAATCTCCGTACCCTAAACGCTACCGGCGTCTTCCTGTTGGTGCATGTTTGTGACAACAGCTTAGATTTGGTCTTTGGATATCTTGTAATTAGTTAAACGATAAACAGTTAGCGGGTTTAGCTTTGTAATAGTTAGTTGTAATGTTTGGGCTAAACAAAACCCATACTTATGGGGATGGGGGGCGAATTGGGCCTGTCCAATTCGCAGTCCATGTTTAACCTTGGCCCAAGTTGCAACCTTGTGTTATATAAACAAGGTTAGGCTTTAGGGTTTAGGTTAATCAGCTAATCAGCCAAAACAGTTTAGAGAGAGTAATTTCGTGAAGGACTAGAGTCTTGGACGAATTTGTGTTGGTTAGGGATCTTGATTGATTGTAATCACTTTGATAGATAATCAATAAAGATCCGGTTTGAAAGTGTCTTGCTGTTTCTGTTTCTTCTACTTGTTTCTGTGATATTCTGATCAAGAGGATTCCGCACTCTTGATTGGAAAGACAATTCTGTGAAAGATCCATACGAATAGGGGACCTACAATTGGTATCAGAGCATTAGGCTCTTGAAGGCTCGGTTCAGAATTGTGTCTGCAGGAACAGGGAGATTTTCGAATTTTTGAAATCTGATAAAATTAGGGTTTTAAAATTTTCGGATTTTTCTGTTTGGTTTGATAAAATTTTCGAATTTTTTGGCTGTTTTGATATTCTGGTGTGTTTGTTTGGTGTTTTGCAGGATTTCTGGAAAGATTGTGTTGATTCTGGATAAGTTTTCGGCTGATAGACTTGAAGATTCGAAGACTGTTCTTCGTGTTCTTCACGTTCTTAGTACTGTTCTTCATTGATTTTCGAAAATCACTGATATTTTGCTGTTTCGATTTTGCAGATTTGTGATAGGAGAATCCAGAAAATCATCAAAGTTTCGAAACAGATTAAGTTTCCTAATTTACAGGATCTGCGAAATTAACAAGGCTGCGAAATTGACTGATCAGCGAATTCGTGTCTAAATTACTCGGTGAACGGCGAAGTTAAATCCAAAGGCGACTTTGGTAACCGTGAAATTTTCCACAGCGAAAATATTACGGTTTTCGGCGACTTTACAGGTCGTCGTAATCGCGAAATTGAGACAGCGAACTTAAGCAGCGAACTTGACCTTTCAGCGAACAAGACCAGCGAAATTACCCTTAAACTGATTAGCGAAATTGAACTTGAACTAACCAGCGAAATTAACAGGCTAGCGAAATTAAACCAGCGAAATTAGTTAAAGTGGTGGAATTTCCGTTGGCAAGCGTCGATAAAATTTCAGTGTTTCGCAAATAGAAATTGTTCCGTAGCTCGTTAGACAGAACCGTTTGGACCGTTGAATTCCTTGGATTCGTCTTTTCGATACGATTTTTGACATTAGACATCATCAGACTCGTCTTTTCGATACGATTCTAAAGGTGTAATTTGGTAACCACTGTTTTCGGAGATCTTTTGTACGGTTTTAACAGTCTGTTACGTTAAAATGTCAAACATGATGAGTTTGAAAGCACCTAAGATGATGAAGGTGGAGAATTATCTTACATGGAAGGACAACTTCAAATCCTTCATTGAATCTCAGGATGCACGCATGTGGATCTGTATTGAAGATGGGTACGTAAACCCAACACATGATTATGAGGGCAGACAACGTAGAACAGACTATGTGAACATGAAAGAGGATGACAAAAAGATGTATGACGCTGAAAAGAGAGCATTGGCTGCAATTAAAATGTCTTTACCTGATAGCATCAAGCATACTTTCACAAGAAAAACAAATTCAAAGGATATGTGGGATGCATTACAAAAGAAATATCAGGGAAATGAGAGTGTTACTCGTGCATTCATGGCAGAGATAGTGCCAGTTGATGAGGCTGAAACTACTGTGAGTGATGCTGAAACTACTGTGAGTGATGCTGAATCTGAAGTGAAGAATGCTGAAGCAAAAGTGGATGCTGAAGTAGAGAAAGAGAGTGAAGCTGAACAGGTTGTTACTGATGAAAATACAGAAGTTCATGAGGAAAAGGTACAATCTAATTCAGTATGTTTGAGATGTCGTGAACTACAGGGTGAGGTTGCCAGGTTGACAACACAAAACCAAAGTCTGGTAAGTGAGATGTCTAACATAAAAGAAGCAAACTTTTTTGTTAAAAGAAATGAATCATCATACTTGAAGAAAATAAAAGGTTGTGAAGCTGAAATTGAAGCTTTAACATGCAAGTTAAATGAAAAACTTCAAGTCATAAACTTAGCTCATGACATGATGGCTGAGAAAACAAAAGAGATTTCTGATAAATGCAAAGAGCTGTCAGATGCACAACTCAAAATTGTTGAACTTGAAAAGAAATTGAGTCAATTCAGAGATTCATCTTTTGTTATGAAACACATGATGGGTGGGTTAAAGAAGAGTAATGACAAGACCAGTGTAGGCTTCCAGGGATTTAATGAAGTTCCACCTCCTCTTAGTCATGACTATTCATTCCTGCCTAGTGAAAATGAGCTAGCAGACTTTATGGCATCTACACCAAGTAGTTTCGCATCCACATCAAGTCAAGGTGATGGATCTGAGTGTGATGATTTGAAAAGGAAAAATTCACCGCCTAAGAATAAAAATCAAGCTTTTGTCAAAAAGATTAATTTTGTTCAAGGTAGTGATATGAAAAACGAAACTGCTGTTATTGAAAATGAATCGAATGTAGAGTTTGCTAAAAATAAGAGCATAGAAAAATCTGAAATAAAGCAAACTGAACAAGGTTCATCTAAGGGATCATCACCATCTAATAAGGGATCTACCTCAGAGACTCCAGCTAAGAAGTCTTCGAGAAAGAGATCGTGCTTCAAATGTCACGTCAAGGGACATGTAGCAAGCTGCTGTCCTAACAAAAAGAGTGAAGCACAACTTAGTGAAAAACAGAGAGGGAAATTACCAGTGAAGGAAGGTGATAGTGAGGAGAAAGGATCAAATTCTCAAAGGAAATCTGCTCCTAAGCAACCGGAGAATGTTGCTGTTGGTGTAGATAAGGCTGGAAAAGGAACTCCACAAGTTCCACGTTTTCAAAGAAATCAACAAAGATTTCAGCCTAGATCTCCACCAGGCAGATTTGACAGACCTAGAAGCAGTTCACCTAGAATGAACAATTTTAATGGAAATACAAATAATTTCAGAAGTCAAGGTCAATATCAAAATCGATACCAAAATAATGGTTGTCGAAATTTTTATAACAATGGCTTTAGAAATTATAACAATCAAGCTTCTTGGAATCAAAATTCAAGATATCCAAATCAAAATTTCCAAAGGTCAAATAGTCCAAATATGTATAGGAACCCTCAGGACCAGAGACCTTATGGAAATCAAAACCCATTTACATCAACAGGTCTGAGATCCAAGACTCCAGTTAGGAGTAATGGATATTGGATGGATGTTCCAGTAGTTGGTGAATTTGGACGACCCAAGACCATTAAGGCTTGGGTCCCCCAATCTAACTAATTTCTTAGTAGGTGTGTGCAGGAGCTGCTAAGGAGGATTATCAACTTATGTTGATAATGGCTGCTCTAGGCATATGAAGGGGGATGTGAGATTATTAATATATTTATGTTAATTGATTTAAATTGAAGTTCAAAGTGCTGATTCGACACCCTAGATAACCTGGCAGATCTTTATACTAAAGCTTTTGACAGGGCTCGCTTTGAACACTTAGTTGAACTCAACGGGATGAGGAATCCTGAATAACTGGTTTTTCATAAGAATTTTTGTAAATAGTTTACTGCTTTTCTTAAAAATCAAAAATAAAAAAAAAATTGAAAAATCAAAAACATAAAAAAAATAGAAAAACAAAAATGAGTTATCACTGTGTGAAAAAGAAGAAATGATAGTGCATCGGCAAGTTAGACTGTCACACTGATATTGAAATTAAATTGCATAAGTGTGATAGCAGCTTCATCATATGATGTACCAGTAGGCAAAAAGCATGAAATAATCAACTTACCAATGTGATATAAACATAAATGAACTGAATATGAGTGGGGAACACATCAGTGGTGTATGGTTTAATGACCTTAAATCTTGCGTTGATAGATTGCCAAAATCTGAAGTTTTGGGTCTTTATACTGTTATTTCATCTGGGATATCTTGACTGTCTTTCTGTTCAGAACTAAAATTGTACATGACCTCAGGAAAGAAAGTCACTTGGACTTAGCACATTTCTATTTGAATGTCTGTATGTGTCCCGATACACACAATTTTGATCTGATTCTGAAATCTTCTCTGAAAAAAGTCGTGTACCTCCTCTGCTGCATCCAGATACATGCTGACCTAGCTGTACGTTGTCGCGCTATAGATCTAATACACCCGAAAGAGGCCCTCTAGTGCCCAAATGAAACCCAATAAACCTATATCAAACTGAGAAAATCTCATTTGATCTGTATATTATACCATCTCTCCTAAAGATCTATTCTGTTCTCTTCTCAACCTATTCCCAGTTAAGATTTCAGAAATCTGGATTGGACTTGTGAAATATGTGGTAGGGAAGATACTTGCATGATAGAGTGTGTTGTTTATATTTCCAGGATTTTATTACTATTTATTTGGGTGTTCATTGTTAAGCAATTAAAACATGATAAAACAGATTATATGCAGAACTAGACATTGTCAGGATATCTTAAAGGATGACATCAGTATACTCACCTACTACGATGAATCTTTGTGCGTACCTTGATCGTGGGGGTATATCCTGAAGTGGGACACACTAATATATCAGTAATAAAATTACCTTAACGTATCATACGGTAATGGTACTTGAAATGTTCATGCATTTTGTTTAAGAGGACAAACATACTGGTAATCGTCTTAGACTGCTTTTCATGAAAAATTACATAAAGAATTATCTAATAGTGTGAAACAGTTTGATTGTGCTGATATGATCTTCTTACCAGTGATTCTCACAAAAATAGAGTGTTTATTGCTTTTGTTATTTACTTGCTTTCAGAAAATATAAAAATACAAAAATAGTGTTTTTTTTTTCTGTTTAAAATTCTTAACGTACGGAAAACTGTTATTCTTGAAGGAATTGTTACTGATAGGGGGAGACAGTGTTGGAAAGTGAGTTCAAAATTTTAAATCACGCGGGTTATAGAGTGTGTGATTAAAAAGTTTTGCGTGTTGGTGATAAGTTGAAAATGCTTAATCTATAATACAGTTTAACTATTTCTTGAAAAAATAATAATTTATTTAACTTTGTTGAAAAATTCTTATGGTTTCTCGAGATGTTTGTTTTATAGTATACAGATTGAAGCATTGTGTTGCTGAGAAGTTGCTGTGAAGATGCGAGTTTGTTTGGATGCATGGTGGAACCTCCTTTCTATATTGCAGACAAAGTTGAAGAGTTTGAAGATTGCTATACAAATGCTGAACTGGAGTTTACTCAAACGCTAAAGTTTTTGAAGATTTGGTGATTGGATGCATCAGCTTAGGGGGAGTCTGTTGCTGACGGAAGCTATTGAAGCTGAAGCTATCCAAAGACCAAAGACAGTGCAAGATTACATGAAGATTGCAAGATGACTGAAGACGAAGTTATTTTATGAAGCTATTGTCAAGGGGGAGTTTGTTGGTGCATGTTTGTGACAACAGCTTAGATTTGGTCTTTGGATATCTTGTAATTAGTTAAACGATAAACAGTTAGCGGGTTTAGCTTTGTAATAGTTAGTTGTAATGTTTGGGCTAAACAAAACCCATACTTATGGGGATGGGGGGCGAATTGGGCCTGTCCAATTCGCAGTCCATGTTTAACCTTGGCCCAAGTTGCAACCTTGTGTTATATAAACAAGGTTAGGCTTTAGGGTTTAGGTTAATCAGCTAATCAGCCAAAACAGTTTAGAGAGAGTAATTTCGTGAAGGACTAGAGTCTTGGACGAATTTGTGTTGGTTAGGGATCTTGATTGATTGTAATCACTTTGATAGATAATCAATAAAGATCCGGTTTGAAAGTGTCTTGCTGTTTCTGTTTCTTCTACTTGTTTCTGTGATATTCTGATCAAGAGGATTCCGCACTCTTGATTGGAAAGACAATTCTGTGAAAGATCCATACGAATAGGGGACCTACACTTCCAGTCCCGCGCACTAGACTGGTGGACTGCCGAGAGAAACAAACGCGGGAATGATGCAGCTTATGAGCTGACCAGGGAAGAGTTGAAGGCCATCATGATGGACGAATTATGCCCTCCCCATGAACGCCAAAAGCTGGAGGACGAGTTTTGGAACATAAAGCAGAAGGATGGAGACAACGTTGCCCTGACTGCTCGCTTTAAGCAGCTCAGCATCATTTGTCCCGATCAAGTGAAGACGTCTGACATGGCGATCAAGAAGTACATTCGAGCTCTACCCGACTGTGTTGCGGATTTGTGCATGCCGCAAAGATCACAACGATTGAAGAAACTTATTTGCTTGCCGCTGAAATCAATGACAAGCAGGTAAAAGCTGGTGTTTGGGATAAAGCTTCAAAGAGTCTGCACCAAGTTACCGCCGCACCTACTGCCAAAACCGCCGCCGCTCAATCATCAAAGCCCTCACGCCGAAAGAAGAAGAACAACAACAGCAGCTCCAGCAACAAGAACTGTGCTGTCATTACCACTGCTGCTCCTCTTCAGGCCGTACCGGCCCAGCAGCATCATCACCGACCATCACCAGTTACTTACGCACCGCTAGCAAAGCGTGCTTACACAGGCCCCCACCCGGCTTGCCCAACATGTTCTTATCATCACCCGGTGGGTCTCGCCAGTCGTTTCTGTGCTCACTGCAACGTGTACGGCCACTTCACTGTCAACTGCCGTACTGGTCCTCGTCAAGCCCCAGCTCAAGCCACTGCTCATCAAGCTCTGCTCCCAGCCCCGCAAGGCCAACAAGCGGCTCCGGCACCCGCGATCAACGCCCGAGTCCGCTTCGCATGTGGTGATCCCAACCACTTTGCGAACATGTGCCCGAACAGGGTTGTGAAAAAGAGCCCCAGCAACAGCAGCAACAAGTCGCACACGCCAGAACTTTCAACATCAAAGTGCGCCAAGCCCAGGCTGACAACAACATGGTCAATGGTACGTTCCTTGTGAATGGTATTTATGCTTCATGTTTGTTTGATACTGGAGCCGATAATTGCTTTGTGTCATTCGAATTCGAGAAGCTTCTTAGTCGTAAACGCTCCCATCTCCCCTCGACGTTCGATGTTGAAGTTACTACCGGAAGAACTGTCGCCGTTAATTCTGTTCTTCATGATTGTACTCTTGAACTCAACAATCACATCTTCCTGATTGATCTCATTCCGATGCAACTCGGAAGTTTTGACGTCATAGTAGGCATGGACTTTCTTCATGAAAACCATGCTGAAGTTGTGTGCTTCGATAAGATGATTCGATTCTCGCTCGCGAATGGTGATTTATTGTGTGTCTACGGTGAAACTGCTTTAAAAGGTCTCAAGCTCATGTCATGTGTCCAAGCTAGCAAGTATCTCCGCAAGGAATACAAAGCTTTCTTGGCTAACATTGTAGTAGCGGAGAAGGAAAAGAAAGGAAAAAACAGAGGTGAAAGACGTTCCTATGGTTCGTGAATTTCCTAATGTGTTCCCTGACGACCTTCCCGGTTTACCGCCAAGTCGTGACATCGACTTTCGTATCGACCTCATTCCTGGAGCCAACCTTATTGCCAAAGCTCCTTACCGACTTGCACCGTCCAAAATGCGTGAACTCTCAAACCAACTCCAGGAATTACTTGAGAAAGGCTTCATTCGCCCGAGCACCTCTCCTTGGGGCGTGCCAGTCCTTTTCGTCAAAAAGAAGGATGGATCGTTCCGGATGTGCATCGACTATCGGGAATTGAATAAGTTAACTATCAAGAACCGCTACCCTCTACCTCGCATTGACGATTTGTTTGATCAGCTACAAGGTGCTACGTGTTTCTCGAAGATAGACGCTCAGGCTATCACCAACTACGCATTCAAGAGGAGGATATACCCAAAACCGCATTTCGCACTCGTTATGGCCACTACGAATTCGTTGTTATGCCTTTTGGTTTAACCAACGCACCCGCGGTTTTCATGGACCTGATGAATCGCGTGTGTAAACCATATCTCGACCGTTTCGTCATCGTGTTCATCGACGATGTCTTGATCTATTCCAAATTGAAAGCCGAACACGCGCAACATCTACGTTTGGTTCTCAAGCTACTCCAGGGGAATCAACTCTATGCCAAGTTCTCCAAGTGTGAATTCTGGTTGGAGGAGGTTCACTTTCTGGGTCACATTGTCAATAGTCAGGGTATTCACGTCGATCCAGCGAAGATTGAAGCCGTTAAGAGTTGGATTACACCTAAGAACCCGTCTGAAGTCCGTTCTTTTCTCGGACTAGCGGGCTATTATCGACTATTTATCGAGGGATTCTCAAAGATCGCTGTGCCACTTACCGTTCTTACACATAAAGACAAGCCTTTTGTTTGGGGAACTGAACAAGAGTCTGCTTTCCAAACCCTCAAGCACATGCTTTGCAATGCTCCAGTTCTCACATTGCCCGACGGAAACAACGACTTCATTGTCTATTGTGATGCTTCCAACCTTGGTCTCGGTTGTGTTCTCATGCAACGGGACAAGGTTATAGCTTACGCATCTCGTCAGCTCAAAATCCATGAGAAGAACTATACAACCCATGATCTCGAGCTAGGCGCAGTTGTTTTTGCGTTAAAGATTTGGCGACGCTACCTATATGGTACCAAGTGTTTGATCTTCACCGATCATAGGAGCCTACAACATATCTTTGATCAGAAAGAACTTAATATGCATCAACGCCGATGGGTAGAACTTCTCAACGATTACGACTGTGAGATTCGTTATCACCCAGGCAAAGCTAATGTCGTTGCCGACGCACTCAGCAGACGGAGCTATCTGCTTAGCACTCGTAACGTCCAAGCCCAATACGATCTCGAAACCCTCATCCGCGAAGCTCAGCATGCATGTTTTAATGAACGCACTCTGAAGAAGGAAAGAATCTACCACGATGGAGCCCAGCTTGTGAATAAATCGAATGGGATATTCCACTTTCTGGACCGAATTTGGATCCCTAAACGGACCGATTTGCGACAGATTTTGATGGACGAAGCCCACAAATCCCAGTATTCTATTCATCCCGGTGCCGACAAAATGTACCAGGATCTTCGCTACAAGTACTGGTGGCAAGGCATGAAAAGGGATATTGCTCTCTACGTTGGAAAATGCCTGACTTGTGCAAGAGTCAAGGCTGAACACCAAAGACCCTCTGGCTTACTCGAACAACCGCCTATCCCTATGTGGAAGTGGGAGAGTATAGCTATGGATTTCATAACAAAGCTTCCGCACACGTCATCAGGTCACGACAGCATCTGGGTTGTTGTTGACCGTTTGACCAAATCTGCTCACTTTTTGCCAATACGGGAAGACTACAAGGTAGAACGATTAGCCCGAATCTACACCAACGAGATCATTTGTAATCATGGGACGCCTCGCGACATCATCTCTGACCGTGATGCTCGGTTTACCTCGCGACTGTGGGAAACGTTTCAAACGGCTCTCGGTACATCGCTTAATCTAAGTACCGCATTCCACCCTCAAACTGACGGTCAGACTGAAAGAACGATCCGTACTCTTGAAGACATGCTCCGTTCGTGTGTCATAGACTTCGGTGGTAATTGGGATACATACCTGCCGTTAGTTGAATTCTCGTATAACAACAATTATCATTCCAGCATTCAAATGGCACCATTCGAGGCTTTATATGGAAGAAAATGTCGATCGCCTATTGTGTGGCACGAGATCGGTCACTCGCAATTAACCGGTCCTGAGCTATTGCAAGAAACGACTGACAAAGTCCTCAAAATTCGAGACAACTTGTTGAAAGCTCGAAGTCGACAGAAAAGTTATGCCGATAGACGACGTAAGCCCCTTGAATTTGACGTTGGCGACTACATACTCCTAAAGGTATCACCTTGGAAGGGTGTGGTCAGATTCAGCAAGAAAGGGAAACTAGCGCCTCGATATGTTGGACCATTTAAGATTCTGGAAAGGATCGGAAAATTCGCCTACAGACTCGAACTACCGGAGGAACTTAGTAACGTCCACCTGACTTTCCATGTGTCAAACCTCTGAAAGTGCCTGGCTGAGCATGATTTAATTATACCTCTCGATGACCTTCAAGTAAACGAAACACTCCACTTCGTGGAGAAGCCTGTCGAAATCATGGATCGCCAAACCAAGCAGCTCAGATGCTCGTGAATTCCTATTGTGAAAGTCCGATGGGAAGGCAAACGAGGCACAGAGTTCACTTGGGAACTCGAAAGCGACATGAAGGCGAAGTACCCGCAGTTGTTTGTTACGGCTTCGGCCTAATTTCGGGACGAAATTCCCTCAACTAGGGGAGGCTGTAACACCCCGTGTTTCTGAAGTCAAAGTCGAAGTCAAGGTCAAAGTCAACGACCGATTTCGCGACTTGACTTGTAGTGAATCTCTTTTATGTGTTTATTTTAGTTGTATTATGTGGAGTAAGTGTCAAAAATTACAATAATCGACGTGTGTTATTCGCTATTTAATCGACGTACGACTGTGAACTATAGGAAGTAACTATGCGATAAAGTCAACTAAACGCTAATCAATCTAATTTAATCAACATCGAATCGCAATCGAACTCACAACTCGAATTACGCATTTTTATTATTGATATACGTGTGTGTGCCTTATGTGTTACTTGTGTGTGTTTATTTATGTTATGGGTGATAATCAATCGAAACGCAATCGAAACTCAATCGCAATCGAACTCAATCGCAATCGAAATAGTATAATAATTGGTGGAGAAGAGACATCGCGAGATATGAGTAGTTGGGATTAAAAGTAATTTGACTAGGAAAACCTATCGCATCGAATCGCTCGCAATCGCAATCAAAACAGCAAAAATCATCGCACCGAACACTCGAACCAAGTGCCATCCGGCCGGATTGCCATCCGACCGGGTTGCCATCCGCACGAGGTGACATCCGACCGGACTGTCATCCGGGAGAGATGCCATCCGACCGACCGCCCCTTTCCACTTTGGGTATCCTATAAATACCCCATGTCACTTTCATTCTTTCCACTTTTGGCAAGTGATGTCCGACCAGCTCGTGTTCCTCGCTTTTTCTCTGATTTCTCGCAATCCCGGTAAGATCTCGTCCTAAATCTTGTACTTCCTTGATCTACACGCACTCCTACACCTTTCTATCTTTTAAATCTTAACTTTTAACCGTGAAATCATCAAGATTCAAGTGTTCTAGGATGACGTCATCATGTGTTCTTGAAGAACTTCATGTTTTGGCCTCAATCCACCTAGAACAACTTAGAACTAATCGATTTCCACATAAATTAACAAAGATCCTTCATAGATCTAAACATATTCACAAGAAAAAGGATTGAAAGATGGTTATTCAACTTTCTTTCAACTCTTTTACACTCAATGCACTCAAAACCGATAGAATCGGAGCTTGTGTCGACTCACTACTCAATCTCGTGGTTGTGTTGGTTCAAGATCCGTATTCTATCCACGAGATTATCGATTTCGGGTTAACCAAGAACCATCGTCTTAAGCCGGTGGACTGACCGAACTTGGGTGGTTCCTGTTCGATCAGGTCACTAGAGCTTAGGATGGGACTCTGTTGGTTAGCACGAAATCAACACATCTCGATAACACGACAAACAATCAAAACGACCAAGGGTAAGACGAACGGAACGACCAGGACGGAGTGCCGTCCGATCGGACTACTGTCCGAATGGACAACCATCCGAGCGACTGGCTGTTCGAACGACTTGCACCTTGGGTCCCACACTTAACTATTTTTCCAAACGATTGAAGTCTGGTTGTTGAACGAGTTGTTATCCGACCGGACTACCATACGAACGGACAGCCACCCGAATCATGAGACATTTGGCCTTTAACACTTAAACAATTTTCAACATGTTCAACAACAGGGTTGCCACCCGCTCGGATGGGCATCCGACCGAGTGACCACCCTGCTGTGGATTTGTTCTCACTGAGTAACCTCGCCACTCGAGTCGCCGTCCGACCGAATAACCATCCGAGCGGACTGTGACAACTGTGTTCTGTAATCAATGTACAATGTAAAACAATGTTAATTATCAACAAAACAATGTGCTTTGGTGTTATTATATGTATATTTGTGTTTGATGATTTTACGATTTGATTCGATTCCGATTTCAAGCTTTAAATCACTTTCTGGAAGGTTATACGCAAACTGGTGCGTAAACGCAGTTAGTTTAACACAAAAAACACTCCGAAATAGTGACATAGGCTTAACATATCTTAAATAACCTCCACATAACTTAGAAATAAGCTTTGGATGGTTTGGTGTGTTGAAATCAAGTTTGTTCGATCGCAGGGACTATTTGTGTCAAACTGCGAAACTATACCGATTTGTATAGTAACGAACATTCCGGAACTTGATCATAAGTTAAACATACCCTAAATATCCTTTACATAGCTTATAAATAGGCTTTAGGGGGGTTCGGTATGCTAAAATAAACTTTATGCTCATTCAGGGACTAAAAGCGTCAAAAAGTGCATAAGTTTGCATTTTCGCGCATATCTTACGTTCTGAATACATCCGGACATCCAAAAATTTATGTAAGCATTAAAATATTTTATTTTAGTGTTTGGCAAAAGAAAATTCCATTCGTCCCGTAATTTGGATCGTTTTTTTCATTCGTTCGTGTTTCGTCGTAATTAACCAAACAACGCAACCGTACGACCAAACGAACCGACATCCGAGATATTTTTGAGCATGTTTCATGTTCCCTATACTTTAACTTCATTTTAGATCCTTGAAATGGGATTAACGGGGCTTAAACGTGTCAAAAATGCATCAAAAACCATGTTTTGCACATTCAGGGACCAAAATTGACAATCTGCCATAGTTATCTTAGTGTCACACCCCGATATTTCCACGTATTACCGGTGGGCCCAGTGGGGGAGTATTGTGACGTAGTTGATATCATTATAGTCAAACAACACAATATATAAATGCACAGCGGAAGCAAAAGATAGATTCATTTCAACCGAATAAAATTGTAATATTAAGTATCACAAAATAGTTGAAAATAATCCACAGGTGGATCAAATAAAAAAAACATTGTTCAACAGACTGAAATGCATCCAAGCTTGCGAGACTCTTATTGATGCTAAGGAGAAAGCCAGCCTATTTCTAGTAGTACCTGCACTTAATCTTTTTGGGAAAATACGTCAGTTTACACTGGTAAATACAATCAACTGACTCATTTTGAAAAGGTTTAGAAAGTTGATTTAAATGCACGAGGCACAAAACATTTTATAACTTGGGATAATTATTTATATATATAAACTTGTAAAAGAATTACATGTTTGTTATACGTTCAGTAGCCCGGATTGACACCGGGTTAAAGATTAATAGACACACCACATGATATAGTCCCGCGGCGGATTATTCCCGTAACCGGCGGTTATACCTCATTATTTATATAAGCACTAGCGGGTGTACGCCGACACGCGCGTGCTAAAGTCGTGGCCATTTCTTGAATGATGCCAAGGATATACAGGACATGGTCATTAACCCCCCAAAGGCTTTTAGCAAACAAAACAATTTAAACGGGTCATTTCAATAAATTAACCATCATACGATTAAAGATTCAATGCCCGACCAAGTGGTATTTTATATACCGTACCCCAAGCCCGTATAGGGAAAATAAGTTAAAAGTATTTACCTTTGCAAGTAATAATCACAACAAGAAAGTGCACGTAGCTTTTACCGGTTCTCCTATTCTGGAACGAAGGTTTATAATAACCTATTAGAATCCTAACGGGTCTTTAATTAAGCCTAAACTTAGACCGGTTAGTTTTAAAGGAAGATACGGTTCGAACGCATGATTAAGCGAAGACCGGAATATAATGTGATTTAGACCCGACAAGTTTGAAGACTTGTATAATATGGGTAAACTAAACACATTCTAGATTTTGAGATAAAAATGATAAGGTTCGACCCGTTTCGGCTAATTTATGCAAACTAGTTACATAAACCGAAACGAACGCGAATAACGCATAATGGGTAACCGAATGAGTCACGAACAGGTTTCCTAATTTAATATGCTTTAAATATGTTGTGATATCAATAGGATACCTTCCATTATGCCCAAAACGAGTTTAATCTCAATTTAAGCCCCGTAGGGGTATTTTGGTCATTTAAAAGATTATAAAAGAGATTAATTAAAATTCTGAGATTCGGGTATGAGATAATCAGTAAAACAACTTAATTTAATAGGTTATATCAGTTGGTGATAAGTCTTATATGACAAAATGGTTTTAAACCCATACTATGTGTTTAATACGCCTAAAACGCCGTTTTAAGTGATTTCCGGGTCATAACTGAAAATCTGGGTTTTCTGATCAGTTTATAAAGTTCAACATACTTCATTTATCATATAAAATCAGTGGCAATAGATTTGGTATCAAAATGTTATGTAAAACTCATTTTATAAGTAAAAAGGGTATAATCGGTATTTACCGAATCAAGGCAATAACCTTAGGTTATGATCAGTTTAAAAATAATTAAAAATCTTCAAAAATACCAAAATATTATATTACATCAGTGGCTAAAAGGTTTGGTGTCAAAAATTGGGTTTAGATAGGCTTTATGCTAATTACGCCGTTTAATTAATAAAAGGCCTTCTAATTACGCTATTGAGCATAACTCCTAATCTAGACCTCCAACTGATGTGAAATTTTAGGGACATGTTTATAAATCAGTAACAAAGATTATTGTCCTCTCACATTTCCAAAATTCTTGTTTTAAGGTCGAATGGGCATATTGGTCAACATTTGGCATTTAACGGAAACGTCGGACAATCAACGAGTCGAGTAGTATAATCGCAGAGGGTTATACTATCGTACAAGCTGGTCCTACTGAAGGTCTAAGGCATTTCTAAAACATGCTAATATGGGTCAGAACTGAAAGTCAAGGCAATGGTCAAACTATGCGACTTTCGGTTCCGAACCGGTCCTAAACTGAAAATTATCGGGTCGGACATGCTTAGACATGTTCTTGCATTGATTACCAAGTTATATGAGTGGCAAAACAGGTTACACGTCTTCTACATTGCTAATTATGCGTTAATTCGAAAATTATGTTTCTGTTGACTTTTTATAACAAACTTTGACCCGACATGTTGGGATTGAAACCTATCAGAGGAACAGATAATTAAAGCCAAAACTGGATCAGAGCAGTGGATCTAGAATAAGCAGATGTTTACATACAAATCTCTCCCCTTGAAAGTGATTTCATATCTGCTGACCTCCTATCTGCTGATCTTACTAAGTGCTGACCTTCAACTGCTGCCTTGCATCTACTGCCCAATGTCAAAGACTGATGGAAGACCAAAGCTCTGCTGATTCAATCTACTGCCTTGAAGTCTAGTACTGCTGATCCGGACAAGCATTGCTGGGTTCATAGCAGTGGAAGGATGCAGCAGCTGTTTAAGTGTCTTTTATGTAATGAATTGTAATAGCAGTAGTTAGTACATCAGTATTTGTATAGATCAGAGGTTAGAGTTTGTTAGGAGGTTAGATGTCACTTTCATGGTGATGTCAGCTAAAGATGCTCAGTGGTTTGCTAGTGCCTATAAATAGTTCAGTACTTTGTACTGTTCTATTAGCTCTTGCAATACCGTCTTCTTTGCACGAACAAACATTGAGCTCTGGCTGAGGGGGAGTTTGTATTCAAGCATTACTTGTAATCGTTGTTGAAAGATAATTCAATCATTCGGTTCCTTGTTAAAAATGTCTTGATCAAAGCAATACTCTCGTTTGATTGTATGCAAAGTTTGTTTCCATATTAATTCCGCTGCACAACTCTTTCATTTCCATCTTTAATTTCAAACGAAAATACAATCAGAAACAAACTCAGATCCAACAATTGGTATCAGAGCCTGGACAGTCAAATTTGATTTAACAATCATTTTGACATAAATAGTTCGGCTCATAATAGTTGATACTGATCGTTTGTTCATCCGTTGAAAAACAGAGCAAGGATTAATCACCATTAAAGTTGATTTCTCAGTGTCTGTAAAACAACAAGAATGACGTCACAATCTCAAGATGATAAAATCAACATCGGCTCACTTTTTAAACCACCTATGCTAAAAAGAAATGAGTACAACATCTGGCAGAGGAGGATGGGTCACATCCTCGCTCAACAAAGCACAGGTTGTTGGAGGTCTGTCATTTATGGTCCCCATGTTCCTTCAGTGCCAAGCGCTGAAGATGCTAAAAAGTTCGTTCCAAAACCAGTCGAAAATTATACCGAAACCGATTTTCAAAAGATCGAACTAGATGCTAAAGCGTTTAGCATCATAGCATCAGCGCTGCCCAATGAGATATATGCTGGACTGTTACACTGTAACAGTGCCAAAGAATTATGGGATGCACTTAAGGAACAGTTTGGGGGAACCGAAGAAGTCATAGAAAACAATAGGGAAATCCTGAACCAACAGTATGAAACATTTTGTTACGTGAAAGGTGAATCACTAACGCAACAATTTGAGCGTTTCAGTTGTCTTATCAGTGAACTGAGGCTTGTTAACACCACTTTTACAAATTCAACTCAAAATAGCAGGTTCCTCAGGTCACTGCCAGAAAAATGGGACACCATAGCTTTTGTCACCCGAAACTCACCTGAGTTCAAGGATCTGACCTTGACCCAACTCCACGGTCGACTCCTGACCTACGAAAGGGAGTTGAACCAGAAAAGGAGGTTATAAGAGTCAGGAAAAGTTACTGATGATTACACTTTCGGTAATACTGCTCTTCTGGGTCAAGAAGAATCTGGGAGCAGTGGTAAGGATCAGGGTTATGATCACTTCATTGACATAACTGCTGGTGCAAATTTTAACAACCCTGATCCTCACTCTGCTAGTTATGCATTCACTGCAAACGAAAACCAGATGTCAGACAATTTAAGCTTTGAACTAAATGATTTGCAACATTTTGATCCCACTGACTTAGAGGAAATGGACATCCTGCACCAACTGGCTTTGCTAAGTGTTAGAACTAGCAAATTTTACAAAAGAACAGGGCAAAAATTCCCAGGTTTGCATGGGAATCTAAGGGTTGGGTTGGATAAATCGAAAATCAAGTGCTACAAGTGTAATAGGTTGGGAAATTTTTCTAGGGAATGTAGGAGTCAAACTACTGGTCCCATAATTACTCATCCTAGCTCAAATCCTAGACCTCAAAACCAAAGCACTGTGCACTATGCCCAGTATGCCCCAGCAGCTCAAGTGAACACTGCTCACTATGCTGCTGCCCCTGTGCCAGTACACTATGTCCAAACTACTGTTCCACAAATCCAATATGTTCAAACCCCTGTCCCCCAGGCACAAGTGCAACCTGCACCTCAAACCACTGCTCCAGCAGCAGTACAACCAGATCAACAAAGTTTTTTCACACAAGGGTTTGTTGACTGGAGCAGTATGCCTGAAGATCTTAGTGATGAAAATTGTGCACTCTATGCTTCTAATGATTCTTCTAATAAGGAATTTTGTTTGATGGCATTAGAGTCAATACAAGAGGGGGTTGAAACTGAGGAGGAACAGCTGAGCATTGAAACAGTGGATGAGGTGACTGAAGCAGTGGTTACTGCTGTGGCTGGTGAAATACTGTTGGGAGAAAGTTCAGGTACCCTGATTGAACCAATGACAGATCTATGGTCCGGAGAGGACAAAGAAGAAGAGAAGGATGAAAAGGCTGGTGAAAAGAAGGTGAAAGCTGATGATGATGAAGATCATCAATGTGATTGTGCAATAATGGCAGCTGCCAAGGTATCTCCTCAAGTTCTTGAAAAACTGTGTTCTGACAATTGCATAATTGCTTTTGCTAACATCAAAGAGGTGAATGAAAACCTTCGGGATAAAATCTTGACTGATGAGGTTAAATTTGAAAAGTCTTTAAAAGAACTTAAAAACAAATTGACTGAAAAGGAAAAAGAGATCAGCTGTCTGAAAGAAGAGCAAAGCATAACCAAAACCCAACTTCAAACTATGGTAGAAAAATACCAAGTTTGCAAAAAGGAGTTGGAATCCACCCAAATTACTTGTGAAAGATGGGTGGAATCCTGCAGAGGATATGAGGTGATGCTTGCTAAACAGATTGAAAGTAATGTGAAATTTGGGGTTGGGTATAGAAAATATGATGATGAATGCATTACTTGTGAAAAATCTGTTCAAAACACTGTTGAAAACACTGATGTAAACACTGAGTTCATCCCCACAAACAAGAATGGCCAAGAAGTGAAAATCATTGACAAACTTGGTAACAAAATCACACTTGGCAGAACAAGGAGTTCCTCTACCTTTGAAGAACTTGAAAAATATCAGTTTAAACCCACTTGGTCTGACGAGTGTGATATTCTTGAAAATTTCAAGCCAATGGACTTTACATCAACTGATGGTGTTAAAGCTCCAAAAGCTAAAGTCATACCTCTCAAGGACATCCCAGCAGTGGTTAAAACCTCTGCTGCAAAGGAGTCTGAAAAGAGAAAGAAGAAAGAAAAAATTGACAACTTGTTTTGTGAATTCTGTGAGAAAAGGAACCATCTAACAAAAGACTGTTTCCATTTGAAAGCTTATGATTTAAACAGAACAAGTGTCATTGTTTCAGCAGAAAGCTGCATTGTTTGTGGTAAAACAAACCACAAAACTCAAGCATGTGTGTATCTCAAAAACTTTGATGTGAAAAAGAATGAGTACATGGCTAAAACATCCTTGAGTCCATCATCATCATCAACATCTGTCAAATTCACCAAGAAACAACCACTGTTTGTGCCAGTTGAAACAGCTGTCACAAAACAGCTGAACCAAACATCTGTCAAAAGAGATGTTTAGGTTACTGATGCACCCCCTGCCAATCAGTTCAGAAAAGGCAGGGAAAAATAGTCTTACCAAAGGATTCCACACGTTTATGAGGCCTACAAAAGGCCTTCTAAACCCAGAGTGAACAGGCATCCTTTTGGTTACCAGCAGGTGATTGGTCAGGACCCACAACAGTGGTTAGAGAAACACTGCCCTAAAACAGTCCAAACCCCTGACCTAACCACTGTTCATCATTCTGCATCCATCCCAGACACTGTTGAGACCCCATCCAAAGCCTTGTTGGCTTTGGAGACCTTAATGAACTAATCCTTTTACTTCATGTGCAGGGAGCTTCTGCATGCTTTGACAGTCTTTGGTATGTAGATAGTGGAAGCTCCAGGCACATGACAGGATGTAAAGCCCTCCTCAAAGATTTTAAAATCCATGGAGGGGGTGATATATCCTTTGGAAATAATAGTAAAGGGAAGTTTCTGGGGTCTGGTACAATTCAATCTGGAAATATAAAATTTGAAAATGTCAATCTAATAGACAATCTAAAATTCAACCTTCTGAGTGTGTCCCAAATGAGTGACAAGGGATTTGGGTCATTCTTCACAAAAGACTGTTGTAGGATTGTTGGACCAGAAATGGTCAAAAAGATTGAAGCAATAATCAACACTGGTCAAACTAAACTTGTTGCTCAAAGAAGTGGCAATGTTTATGTTGTTGACATGTCAAAAGAGTGTCCCAGAGCTGATGCCTGTCTGTTCTCAGCTGCCTCTAGCAAAGAGACAAAACTTTGGCACAGAAGGCTGTGGCACACAAATCTTAAGACAATCACAGAAATTTCAAAAATGGTTTGGTGAGAGGCCTACCACAAAAATTGTTTTCATGTCATGAACATTGCATTTCCTGTTTAAAAGGAAAACAACATAAAAGTTCTTACAAGTCCATTGAAGAGTCCAAAACAACCCAGTGTTTGCAAATGCTACACATGGATTTGTTTGGCCCAGTTCAAGTCATGAGCCTCAAAAAGAAAAGATATTGTTTGGTTATTGTTGATGACTTTTCTAGGTTTACATGGACTTTCTTTTTACACTCAAAAGATGAGACTGCAGGCATTTTGCAAGACTTTGTGACACTGGTTGAAAAGCAATTTGACCTTCCAGTGAAAAGCTTTAGGAGTGACAATGGCACAGAATTTAAAAATAAGGAGTTGGATGCCTTCTGTGTGAAGAAAGGGATTGTAAGGCAGTACAGCATCCCTAGAACACCAGAGCAGAATGGGGTAGTGGAAAGGAAGAACAAAACTCTGATTGAGGCTGCCAGAACCATGCTTGCAGATTCAGGTTTGCCACTAACTTTCTGGGCAGAGGTAGTAAACACTGCTTGCTATGTCCAGAACAGAGTTTTAATAAACCCTAGGCACAAAAAGACTGCTTATGAAATTCTGTATAAAATCAAACCACTGATCTCATATTTCAAGGTGTTTGGCTGCCCATGCTTTATTTTGAACTTAAAAGATTCCATTTCAAAATTTACAGCCAAAATTGATTGTGGTTATCATTTGGGATACTCAACCACTGCCAAGGCCTACAAAGTGTTCAATACACGGACCAAGGCAGTGGAGGAGACTTTGAATGTAAAGTTCAATGAACTTTCATTAATGAAAATCCCAGCAAACCCTGCAGATTTGTTTGATCTTGAAAAATTTACTTTTGAAAATACTGCTGTCAAGACTAACAGTGCAGGTCCATCAGAGGATACAACACCAGACTATGGGTATGAAATCATCATCCCTCAAAGGTCTGCCACAAAGGGAAAAGCACCAGCTGTTCAAAACAGTTGTCAAAGCTCAACCACTGCTACCTCAACAGTTGTTGACCAAAGTAGCCCATCAACCACTACTTCCACATCCTCAAACACTGCTGACAAAAGTCCTCAAACAGTGGATAAAAGTCAGCAGTTGTCCACTTCATTACCTCCTATTCCACCACCTTTTGAAGACACTGCTGGATCATCAAAGTCCCCAGCAGTGGTTAGCTCAGATGATACACATTTGCAGCCTTCACCAACCAATGCCATCATTCCATACCAAGGAGATTTAATCTTCTTGAGATCTCATCCACCTGATCAAATCATTGGCAACATAAATGAAGGGGTGCTCACAAGAAGCCAAACCCAAAACATTTGTCTTTTTGCTGGTTTTCTATCACTCCATCAGCCAGTCAAGTACCAAGAGGCACTAAAAGACAACAGCTGGGTAGAAGCCATGCAAGAGGAGCTCCAAAAGTTTAAAAGACAACAAGTATGGGAGCTTGTACCACTGCCAGAAGAGGTTAGTCCCATTGGCACAAAGTGGGTCTTCAAGAACAAAACTGATGAAAGGGGTATTGTTGTCAAGAATAAAGCCAGGCTTGTGGTTCAAGGTTACAGACAGGAAGAGGGGATTGATTATGATGAAACATTTGCCCCTGTGGCAAGATTGGAAGCCATTAGACTGTTCCTGGCCTTTGCTGTCAACCACAATATGAAGGTGTTTCAAATGGATATCAAAAGTGCTTTCCTCTATGGTACAATTCAAGAAGAGGTGTATGTTTGTCAACCTCCAGGTTTTGAGGATCCCTTTTATCCAGATCATGTCTACAGGCTAAACAAAGCCTTGTATGGCCTGAAACAAGCACCAAGGGCCTGGTATGAAACTCTTTCCAACTTCCTACTCTCAAATGGTTTCAAAAGAGGTACCATTGATAAAACACTGTTTTTAAAATGGAGAGGGAAGGATTTAATGATTGTCCAGATTTATGTGGATGGCATTATTTTTGGAAGCACATGTAACTCAATGTGTGAAGAGTTTAGAGAGCTCATGACAGCTGAGTTTGAAATGAGTGCAATGGGTGAGCTGCAATGCTTTCTTGGTCTCCAAGTACAACAAATGCAAAATGGAACTTTCATTCATCAAAGCAAATATGCTAAAGAACTTTTAACCAAATTTGATATGAATGATTGTAAACCATGCAGCACACCCATGGCAACAAATAAGCTGGTCATGTCTGATGAAAAAGATGAGCTGATTGACCAAACACTTTATAGAAGCATGATTAGGTCCTTACTGTACCTAACTGCATCTAGACCAGACATCATGTTTGCAACATGTGTCTGTGCAAGAAGTCAATCAGCTCCCAGAAAATCAAATCTCATTGCTGTAAAAAGGATCTTCAGATACATAAAAGGTGCTCCCACACTTGGTATCTGGTATCCAGCTAATGGGAACATCAAGCTTTCAGGTTTTTCAGACAGTGACTTTGCTGGATGTAACACCACAAGGAAGTCCACATCAGGAGGGTGCCAGTTTCTAGGTGATTGCTTAGTTTCATGGAAAAGCAAAAAGCAAGCAGCTGTTTCAACATCCACTGGTGAAGCTGAATACATTGCCGCTGCAAGCTGTACAACCCAACTCCTGTGGCTTCAAAATCAGTTGCTGGATTTTGGTATCACTGCCTTAAAGACACCACTCATGTTGGACAGCCAGGCAGCAGAAAATATCATCAAAAATCCAGTTTCCCATTCAACCACCAAACACATCGACATCAGACATCACTTTGTGAGGGATTGCTATGAAAAAGGTTTGATTTCTCTGCATCATGTCCCAACTAAAGACCAGCTGGCTGATGTGCTCACAAAAGCCCTTGATACAGCCACTTTTGAAAGCTTGGTCTCTAGGATTGGGATGCTGAACATGGAATAACAAGCAACATCTTGTTTTTCTATGAATAAAAGCAACAAAATGTTTTCAGAAAATCAAAACTCCATCCTTAAAAATAGCTAAAAATGAAACTTTCATTAAAATCCTTAAAAGTTTGCCATTAACCACTGATTGTTCAAAAGTCTGCTCTACTTCAAAAGTCTGTCCACTGCTGAAAGTCAACCCCTGTTCTCTCATCCCTTTGATAAACTCTGTTGTTCAAAAGCAGTGTCTTATCCACTGATATGCTATCCCCTGATAGTGAAAATCATCCACTGCTTTCATACCACTGCCTTCATCAGTCACTTTCACAAAAGTACTGTCCTTCACTTTCACCAGGGGTTGTCACGTGGACAGTACATATTGGTCAGACCTTTTGTAACGGCTGCCACCTCAGCATTCACTTTCTTCCTTATAAAATCCCCCATTCACCACCAAAACAGGGTTTTACTGTCGAATTGAATTCTTAAAAATTCTCTTCTCAAAGCAGTTTTTCTTCTCATTTCTCTACAAATTTCTTCGATCATCATCTTCAAAATGACAAAATCGAAGTCATCTTCAAAACCCTCATCCAAATCTTCGTCGAAAACAGCCTCTCAAAAGGCACTTTCCACTGAAATTCCATATAAACCATCCCAC
Source organism: Helianthus tuberosus (assembly GCA_030545235.1). Taxonomy (NCBI): domain Eukaryota; kingdom Viridiplantae; phylum Streptophyta; class Magnoliopsida; order Asterales; family Asteraceae; genus Helianthus; species Helianthus tuberosus. The sequence continues at coordinate 131,071,821 of CM060447.1, read as the reverse complement.
AATCTCCTGGGTCTTCTCACAAAACCAGGAACCACCAATGTTTTCGATTCCATCCTTGACATCATGGCAAAATCAAAGTACAAAACTTTGTTCACCGCCGATGCACCAATCTATTTGGCGACCCAGAGGGAGTTTTGGAAGAATGCAACCCTTGAAAAACAAGGAGACATTGCAACCATCATACACTCTTCCATAAAGAGTAAAGCTGTCCAAATCACGTCACAATCCATTTCAGAGGTCTTTCAACTTGATGATCAAGAAGGTAAAATTTCTTTCACTAAAAACGAGTTGCAAACTGACTTCATTGAAAGAGGGTATGAAGCCACAGTGATGAAGAAACTTACCTTAGAAAAAGGTTATTTTCCTTCTGCAACCAGGTTTTTATTTCATACCCTCCTACTATGTGTTTCCAACAAAACCACTTCTTTCAATGAAATCCCTTTAAAGATTCAAAATCTGGGATATGCAATTCTTCAAGGAGAAAATTTTAACTATTCTCGGGAAATTTTTAAAGATTTGGTTAACAATGTTGAAACAAAATCATTCTTACTGTTTCCAAGGTTTTTAAGTTACTATTTTGTAAAGAAATTCAGTAAGGATGATTTAGCTGTAATAAACCAAGGTGATTCTACTCAAATAAACTGTTTAACAACTGAAACCTTTTCAAGAATGTTAGCACCTTGCAAAACACAAGCAGAGGTGCCTGAGCAGATTTTAGCAGTTACAACTGCTCCTCAGGTATCTGCTGCTGAGCCCACTGCTCAAGGTGATCAAAGCAGCAGCACAACTGCTTTGAAACCCACACCTAAAATCTCCAAAAAGACAAAAAGAAAAACTCAAAAAACCCACAAACCAATCAAAAAGGCAACTCTGGAGGATGAGATACCAGAGCAAATGCCTGTGACAACACAAAAGTCACAAGAAACCACTACTGCTTCTTCCTCACAGCAGTTGGTACAAATATCTCAACCCATAACCGAAACTCCTCCTGCTTCTTCACAAAAAGAACAGGTTGTACAAATAGGGTCTCCACATCATGATGCTCTGGAAACACTCGTTTCTATCATCCACAGCTCAATACCCGGGGCAAATCCATTTTCTACACCACCCTTAACATCCACAATTCCCACCCCAACTAAACTGCTGTTGGATGCAATTGATTTGAACCAGGCATTAACCAGTCCTTCTCAATCACCTATCAATGAGAATATACCTCAACAACTGGCTGGGTCTGATGTATCAATCTTTGCTAACCCACCAACACAACCTGAGGAGGTTAGACCCCTTGAGTTACAAGTAACTCTTGGTGGTAGTCCAAGTGAAGCAGCCACTACACCTGTTGAACCCACTGGTTTACAGTTGGATAGTGGTTACATCAATAAGACTTCTTTGGAGGCAATTCCTTTTATAGCACCTCTGCCAACCACCAGTGGATTTATTTATCCTACTGGCAACATCAAAAGGTTGTCAAGTGTTGAAGGAAGAAGACCCCAGTACCAAGAAAAAGGGGCATCAGTGGTTAATACTTGGAGTATACTCCCGTTATCAACTACTGATAAAACCACTGCTAGTGGGAAATCAGATGATCCCATTCACTTGGGTGATGGTTTAAAGTACCAGAAATTGATGGATCGTATTGAAAAGCTTGATAACTCTGTTGCAGAACTCAAAGATATGCTACAACAGGTGTTACAAGTTCAAAAGGTACAATCAACTGCTGTTCCATCTCAAGCACCTGCTCCACAAATGGCTCCTGCTACAAATGAGCTCTGGAATTTATTTCAACCTTTTCTCCATCAACAAGCACAATTAGCAAATCAGCAACATGAAAAACATGTCCAACAGCTGAGAAATGCAATGGAGTCAAGGTTCAAGAACACTCAGGCTGATCTCAAAATTCTCAAAACTCAGATCCTGCACACCACTGGCACTGCTCCTCCAACAGTACTTTTCATTGATCAACTCCCAGACGATAATGCCAAAAAGGGGGAGAAAATTCAGGAGTGGAAGAAGAAAGGAATAGATGATGGTCTCTACATTGAACCTGAAAAGGATGCTATGACCAGAAAAATTCCTGTGCCAGATGGTAGTAAAAAGGTTGATGCTACTCAAGAAGCACTTGATGAAGGAGTAGCAAGTGTAAAAAGAGATAGAATGGCAAAGGATGTTTCAAGGTGGAATGAGGAGAAAAGAGCTTTCATGGAGCTGTATGAGCAGGGTTGTTCTGGTTCAAAGGATACTAAAAATCACCATCCAGATTTCCAGATTTCCAAAGCCTAAGTCCACCTCATCCAGATTTCCAAAGCCTCCAAAACCACCATCCAAAAGCCATCAGCATCAAACCTCCATCCAAACAGCTGTTGTAACTCCTGCTGTATCAACTACTGCTGGTACCTCAGTGGTTTCAACATCTGTTCTCTCTTCAATACACACCACCTCAACACACACCACAACCACTATTTTACCACCACTGTCACCATCAAAAACCATTTCACCACCACCTTCACCTGCTGACAAAAAGCAGAAGACAACAGATGTTATAACATCTGCTGTAATGACAACAGTGGTTGAAACACCAGTTGTTTCAACAACTGTTAGTCAATCACAAACCACTGCCATACAATCCACCACCACTGACCCACCCAAAACATCATCTGCTTCTTCTAAAACAAAAAGAAGAAGGATCTATATATCAGATGATGATTCACCTTCACCACCACCACCACCAACATCTTCAAAATCCCTATCACTTGTCACTATTCCAACACCCATACCTCTCTCTTCAGCTCAAATTTTAAAACCACTACCTCCTGCTGGTGTCTCATTTCCTCTAGAACTCATTGCAGTTAGGGAAGAAATAAAATCCTTTTATTATGAGGATGACCCAGCCAAAAGGAGTTTGCCATCAATTGCAGAATATCCCAGGCCTAACAATATTGAAGAATACTTGAAACTCAAGGCCAAACAAGCAGAGGATATTGCAATCAAAAACAGAAAAGGGAAATCTGATAGAGAATTTCAACAAAACTATCAGTTTTTACTCTCACAGGTCAATGCTATGGAGCGGTTTGCTAAAAATGTATGTCAGCAAATTTCAGAAAGGGCAGATGAGTCCTTGAGGAAAGACTACATTGAGAATATCATGACCTACAAGAAATACAAGGGGGAGAAACACATGTACAAGAACTGGACCATTCCTGAGCTTGAAAAAGAAGCAGCCAGGATTCAAGACATGATCAAAAATAAGGTCAAGCAGACTCCTCCTGAAAAATTTAAACAAATTGAAGCTGAGAAGATGTTAGAGTTGAGGAGAATGAAAGAGGAGCTGATTGCAGCTGATTATGGGTCAAAGAACTCTGTGACAAAGTGGGGAGAAGATAGAGTCAGGGAAACCTATAAAAGCTTAGAGTAACTTAGAAAGAAAGATCCAAGAGTTCCACAAAAGCCTGACTATTCCAAAGCAGAGGTCTCAAAAAGACCACCAAAGCTGCAAGCTAAAAGAACCACTGCTCCAGCTGGTGCAGCCATCTACAAAAGAAGGAGCAAAAACCAGTTGAGTATGGAAACAATTCAAGATCTATTAGCTGGAGATGCCATTGTAAAAGCAGGCACGAAAGTAATGATAAAAGAAGATCTTGAATTAGAACAATCTGCAAGTGCTGCTCAGCCAGCTATGAATAGGCCAGCCTCACCAAATACTTCTGCAAATAAACATCTCCCAAGAAACCCACCAGGCTCAAAAATACAAAAGTGGGAAACTGACAAACAGGCCTGCGTATTGACTTTGCTCAGGTCTGGTGGAGAAGTGGAGAAAATATCAAGGGAATAAGCTCTTGGCCTGAGTCTTGAAGATTTGAAGGATCTCCTTGATCTTCCACTTAGCAGGGATGATGAAGATACAGATGCCCTAGACTTTGAATTACAATTTAAAGGCCAGATAAGGGAACTGTTGATGAGGCAATAAAGATTTCCACAATAATGAAGAGTTTTGGCATTATCTGTTCCAGGGGGAGATTGTTGGGATTGAAACCTATCAGAGGAACAGATAATTAAAGCCAAAACTGGATCAGAGCAGTGGATCCAGAATAAGCAGATGTTTACATACAAATCTCTCCCCTTGAAAGTGGTTTCATATCTGCTGACCTCCTATCTGCTGATCTTACTAAGTGCTGACCTTCAACTGCTGCCTTGCATCTACTGCCCAATGTCAAAGACTGATGGAAGACCAAAGCTCTGCTGATTCAATCTACTGCCTTGAAGTCTAGTACTGCTGATCCGGACAAGCACTGCTGGGTTCACAGCAGTGGAAGGATGCAGCAGCTGTTTAAGTGTCTTTTATGTAATGAATTGTAATAGCAGTAGTTAGTACATCAGTATTTGTATAGATCAGAGGTTAGAGTTTGTTAGGAGGTTAGATGTCACTTTCATGGTGATGTCAGCTAAAGATGCTCAGTGGTTTGCTAGTGCCTATAAATAGTTCAGTACTTTGTACTGTTCTATTAGCTCTTGCAATACCGTCTTCTTTGCACGAACAAACACTGAGCTCTGGCTGAGGGGGAGTTTGTATTCAAGCATTACTTGTAATCGTTGTTGAAAGATAATTCAATCATTCGGTTCCTTGTTAAAAATGTCTTGATCAAAGCAATACTCTCGTTTGATTGTATGCAAAGTTTGTTTCCATATTAATTCTGCTGCACAACTCTTTCATTTCCATCTTTAATTTCAAACGAAAAAACAATCAGAAACAAACTCAGATCCAACAGGACAAATGACCTAGTTAAGGCGGGAATCAGTGGGTGCCCTTTTAAGGTTTTATTGCCCACATAATTACCAATTTATAACTACCTTAAGTTTGACTAATCACTGGACCATTAGTGATTAATCATTAAGTCAAACCTTAATTACGGCGGTTTGACTTTTAAGCTATAAACTAAGTAAAACATGATTAAGGAAGGTTAAGGATACTTACCAAGGTCCTAATTACGACTAGAGATGCTTAGGAGGGGGTCTTGTGCTCCAGGAAGTTCCAGGAATGAAGTTATGATTGAATGATCAAAAGTTGCAAACAAGCACCCTTTATAGATGCATTTTGATTGAACAAGATGATGCCAAACAAGTCTATGTTGGATCCCTGATCAATCACAAGTGTCCCTAGAGCCTAAAAACCCTTTTGTGCAGCACATGGTATTACAAACAAGTGTTTTAAGTCGGTTAAACGGGCTGGACAGACACCTGTCCAAAGTTTATGTATCTGGGAGGCTGAGGCGGCCCGCGTAAGACCTTGGGCAAGTCTTACGCGCCCCGTGTGAGACCTGGTGTCAGGTCAACAAGTTTTCTATTATTGCATTTTTTGCCCCCGGTCCTCCTAAAAGTTGTTTTAACTTCTTGTTTTGCACTTTGAGCCCTCTAAATTGATTTCTAAGGGCTTCAAGACTTATACCAACTTTGTTAAGTCCTTGGTTAACTTTTTATCACCCGAAAAGTCATAAATTTCAACGTTGACGCTTTTAACCCCTCGTATACGAATTTTATCATAACTTTCTCATACGATAACGAAACATGGTGAAATTTTTATCATGCATTCTAGTGAGCATAATTAATCGTTACAAAGCTTCGGGTTTGCTAAAAGGTCACTCAGAGGTATAACTTAAACATGTTGACACATTTAACCCCTGTAGTTTGTAATCTCTCACTTTCTTTCACAATTTGCTTCGTATGATCCATGATTCATTCGTTTAAGGGTATAAACATCATGTAGGGTTATTGTAAAGTATATTTATCCATTGTTGACATTTTGAACCCTTATATTCACATACTTTCCTTGTTTGTCAACTTTAGTCCCTCTAGAGTATTCTTTTACACGTTCAAAGCTTATGACACGTGTCAATACATTATTGGACATGAAATTACGAGGTGTTACACTTAGGAAGGGACAAAAATGAAAAACCTAAATTCCAGCTTGTTCCAGTTGTTCCCCTCATTTGCACATGGTTTTAATGAAACTAGGGGCTCCCATGGTTTCACAAAACCATGGGCACATGTATACGGATGAGAACGAAGCTCGTTTTTCGAGGAACGATCCTAACGGTCCTAGAAATCCTATAAATACCCATGCTCCACATTGTTGCAACTCACACAATCTGATCTATTTGCTCTAAGTTGGGGCTTAGCACCTCATACCTGAGCAGCTTGGATCTAGATTTCCATTCTTGGACCCGTTGTAAGTCCTCTTTCGTTCTTTTTTTCGCGTGAAAGTCAAACTGTGTTTGACTTTCTGCTTTGACCAGTTTATGGTCAACATGAAGTTCGTTTGAACTTCATAACATGAGCGTAATCAAGATGGTTTTAGTCTCTTGTGACTATACCTACTGATTACCACGTTATCTAGGCATAGTGGCGAGTCGTAGTTTCGGCCAAAATGTGTATTCTTACGTATTTTGTAACCAAACTACTTTTAGGTATCAAAACCGTTTGTTTTGATACCAAACCTATTTTCAAACCTCGTTAAGCATGTTTTAACATGTTTAGCTCGTCACTTTAGGTTTAGTGCTTATGTAGGGTCGTAAGGTAAGCGGTCTAAACAACCGCTTATACTTTCGAACCCGACCCGTTTGGTCGATCATTAGGATCCGACCAAACACATTAGGTGACCATAGTTTTATAGGGAATAACCTTCCGAGGTTATAACTTATGGTCACTACGCTTAGCTAGTTGTATGATAGGTAGTTTATATGCCTTAGGAAAATTACCAAAATGCCCTTTTTATGCATAAATTCATTTTAAGCATATGTAACCTAAATTTTGACATCTAAACTGATTAGGCAACATTATTAGACATGTTAAGGCATACACTACTTGTCATAGGACTAGTTAGGCGGTCCGAACGCGCTTATGCGCGCACGACGAGTTAAAGTAGCGTAAGCTACCTTAATGGGTCGTAATGGGTCGAAAGCACTTAGGTTAGGTTCCATTACAGAATGTAAACTTTGTTAAACCATATCACATGAGTTCCAACACTCATTTGGTTTACAAGACCTCATTCTGTCCGATCTTCCGATTTAGGCGTCTATTGTTTGACTAGTGATTCGATTACTAGGTGCTGCTTGATTTCTCTGGTTTACTTGAGTTGTTGAAGTTCTATTGATTGAGGATAATTTGCACTTCATGTGAGTACATAGTTCCCCTATTTTACTGTTTTCAATTGTTTTGGGGTGATTCATATGTATTAAAACGATTTCGATATTTAAACGATGGTTTCAAAAACGATAAAGATGGTTTATATTAAACTAATAACGATTTCGATAATGTAAACAAACTTGTTGGACGTACTTACATAACGAATGACATTCATTAGCATTGATCAAGCCAACCAGTATTAGGTTATGGTACCATAGGATCTGACAAATCCCGTTATCATACTGCACCCATGGTTATGTGTGGGTTAGGTGGGTAACGACTGAATCTGATTATTAACTTACCCTTTGGTGGTTTGTTAATGCGAGAAGCGAGATAGTCGAGTCACGAAGGTTTGAATGTTATTAGCGAGACGACCATAAATAGTTTTCACAATTAAAACGAGGATGATTTAAACGAGTTAACGATTTAAACAAGTTAAACGAATTGGATAAACGATTGGTTTTGGTTAAGTGTTTAGATAAAGGGACGGGTGTGATATGGTGAAAGCATGGTAGATACGCCGCTGGTACTTCTTATATATAAGTGTTTTCAACATATTACATACTGTGGCGTTATTTAGTTCACTTGGGTAAACAATTTTAAAACGATGTCACATAACGATGTTTTTGAAAGGATATAAACCATACGAGATTTATTAAACGAGTTAATACGAAATGTTTTACAATTTGGTTTACTAAAACAAATGTTTTTGGGTTAAGAATCATGGCTACGAGGCTTTATAAATTATAACCCGCTTGATTTGAGTTGGTTAATTAAGTTGTAATGTTATACTCTTTTCAAAACAAGGTTTTTAATAAGGTATTGCAACATGTAAACTAGCCATGATTCCGATACTCTCATAAAACCTATGTACTCGCCAGCATTTCTTTGCTGACTTTGTTTTTACATATGTTTCAGGTGATGTTGCTTGATGTTTATTGCTAGGATGCATGAGTCACATAGGATCTGGACGAGGCCTTAGTGACATAATAACAATGATAGTCGATATGTAACTTGTTTGTTTTGTGTTAAAACAATGTAAATTACTTATCGAATAAATAAAATGAAACTCTTTTTGTATCCATGGTTGTGAAACGATAATTCTGTTACAACACTCCCCGACGTTTCTGCCACGATTTGTTATTTTACGTGGTCGGGGTGTGACAGAAGAGTTGGTATCAGAGCCAATGGTTATAGGGAATTAGGTTATTAGTAATGCTTTGACCTAGACTATAACTTTCTAGGACCCCAACACAAGTTGATTTGCGTTTAGATTTTAGAACAAAACCGTCACCTACCCTTAGGTGATAACCACAACGAGAACACAAATTATGAATCTGCTTCGAAAGTTAATCATCCGTTCTAGGATGATTGATTACTAGGTTTTGAACCCTTCCAGTTTGACTCATATTTGGCTTGATGCCTTCTGAGTTTTCAAAATCTCGTCAAAGTTTGGGTCTAACTAATGTGAACACGTGCAAACTGGAAGAGTGAATACCTGTACCCTGAGTTTTCTGTCTAAAGCTAGAGTGTTCGTACAAATCCACATAATCGGACCAGTCACTCTTACCTGGGAACTCTTAGGGTGAGTGTTCACTTATAGGCGAGCATGTCTTCGCGATACATTATTTTGATTCATTTACTTTGATTAGTCATTGTGTGTCGTTTGCTTGTTCGAGGTAACGAACAAATGATCGCCTTCCTTGTGTTTTGTCGATACCTCTTTTGTTTTTCCTATTTATCAACCTCACTCGTTTCACATATTTCGTTTTAGACAACGCCTCCTCGACGTGATGCACAATCTTTTACTGCTGAAGAAGTCGCAACCCTTGTCTCTCAGCAAATGCCTGCTGTGCTTCCAGGCGTTGTGACCCAAATCCACGAGTTATACAACAACAATAATAACAACAATAATGCTCAATGTAATTTCAAGAATTTCAATTCTGCTAAGCCGTTGAAGTTTTCTGGGTCGCAAGGAGCAACTGCTCTCCTGCAGTGGTTCGAGAGTATCGAGAGCACATTCAGACATGTGCAATGTCCGAATGGGCGTAAGGTTGAATTTGCATCAAGTGTGTTTGAGAAGCGTGCTCTTACGTGGTGGAACGAAGTGATGCGTGATAGGGGTGCCGAAGTGGCATTGGCACAGACATGGGAAGAGCTTCGAGCTCTCATGATGAAAGAGTTTTGTCCCCGTCACGAAATTCGAGCTTTGGAACGAGAGTTTGACGATCTAAAGCAAGATGGGGGAGAACACCGTGCGTATATGGATCGTTTTGAGGAACTCAGTCTTTTGTGTCCTACTATGGCTACCCCGTTGGAGAAAGCGATAGAGAGGTTTACCCGATTCCATACAGGATATTGTGACTGGCGTTAATCCTACTACTGTTCGTCACACGATCGAGTTATTTGCTACCCTGACTGAGTCGCAAGTCAGGAAGGGTAAACTTACCTGCAAGGGTGATAAGAAGAAGTCGACCGAATCTGTCAAGGAAAAGGGTAAGGGTAAGAAAGGTGAGTTGTCGAAGAAGTCAAGGAAGCGCAAGGCTTCCCAGAATTTTGCAGTAACTACACAAAATGCTCAGAACCCTCAGAACCAACAGCCTGCGAAGAAAGTGTATACTGGTACCGCACCTCACTGTGCTCGCTGCAACGGTCATCATGTTGCACAACAAGCTTGCAAGCAATGCACAACGTGTGGTAAGCTTGGGTATCTGGCCAACATTTGTCGTCTGGGTCAAAATCAGGTTGCTCAGGTTCCAGCATAGGTTCAAGGGAATGCTGCGAGATTCCCACCGGGTTCATGTTTCAATTGTGGAGAGTTTGGTCACTTCCGCAACAATTGTCCGAGGTTGGTGAATGCAAATGCGAATCCGAACGTGAATGTCAATGAGAATGCGAATCCCGCTCGTGGACGAGCATTCAATCTGAATGCAAACGAAGCTCGAGCTGACAACCTCGTTGTCAATGGTACGTTTCTTGTTAACAATCGACCTGCATCTATTCTTTTTTATTCTGGTGCCGATAAAAGTTTTGTTTCGTTATCTTTTGAACCTTTACTTGTGATACCTAGAACTAAACTAAGGAAACCCTTGTCTGTCGAAGTTGCAACTGGTAAACCTCTTGTTCTCGATTCTGTTATTCGTGATTGTCAGTTAAACCTTGATAACCATCTTTTTCCTATTGACCTCACGCCGATGCAACTTGGGAGTTTCGATATTATCGTGGGGATGGATTGGTTAACCAAACATCATGCTGAGGTGGTTTGTTTTGATAAGATTGTTTGTATTCCTCTTCGGTCTGGCGATGTTCTGGAAGTTCGTGGCGAGAAGCCATCTGGTGGTTTGAAGCTTATGTCGTGTACAAAGGCCCAAAGTTATTTGCGAAAAGGATATGTTGCTTTTATGGCACACGTTACTGAGGAGAAAGGCAAGAGCAAGAGTATTTAGGATATTCTGATTGTTCGGGATTATCCAGAGGTGTTTCCTGATGAACTTCCTGGTTTGCCTCCAGTTCGTCAAGTCGAGTTTCATATTGACCTTTTATCCAATGCCAACCCGATTGCGAAAGCACCTTATCGTCTTGCACCGTCGGAGATGCAAGAGTTATCGAAACAGCTTCAAGAGTTATCTGATAAAGGATTCATCCGTCCGAGCTTTTCACCATGGGGCGCTCCTGTCCTCTTTGTGAAAAAGAAAGATGGATCTTTTTGAATGTGTATCGATTATCGTGAGCTTAATAAGCTTACCATCAAGAATCGATATCCCCTACCTCGAATTGATGATCTCTTCGACCAACTGCAAGGTGCTTCATGCTTTTCCAAGATCGATCTGCGTTCTGGGTATCATCAACTTCGTGTTCTCGAAGAAGATATTCCCAAAACTGCTTTCCGCACAAGGTATGGGCATTACGAGTTTACTGTCATGCCTTTTGGCTTGACGAATGCCCCAGCTATCTTTATGGACTTAATAAATAGGGTCTGTAAACCTTATTTAGACAAGTTCATCATTGTGTTCATCGATGATATTCTCATTTATTCAAAGTCTCGAGCCGAGCACGAGCAATTGGAACTCCTTAAGAAGGAACAACTTTTTGCTAAATTCTCCAAGTGTGAATTTTGGCTTAAAGAAGTTCAGTTCTTGGGTCATATAGTCAACGATCAGGGTATTCATGTAGATCCATCCAAGATTACTACTATTAAGGATTGGAATACACCAACGACACCTACAGAGATTCGATCATTTCTTGGTCTTGCTGGTTATTATCGTCGATTCATTTATAATTTCTCAAAGATCACGGTTCCACTCACTGCTTTGACTCAGAAGAATAAGCCTTTTGAGTGGGGACCTAAGCAAGAAGAAGCGTTCCAAACGTTGAAACAGAAGCTTTGTGACGCTCCTGTTCTATCGTTGCCCGAAGGAAACGATGATTTCGTTGTCTACTGTGACGCATTTAATTTAGGCCTTGGTTGTGTTCTTATGCAACGAGGTAAAGTTATAGCTTATGCGTCTAGACAGTTGAAAGTTCAAGAGAAGAACTATACGACTCATGATCTTGAGTTAGGAGCTGTGGTTTTCGCGCTTAAAATCTGGAGACATTATCTTTACGGCACAAAGTGTGAGGTTTTCACAGACCACAAAAGTCTCCAGCATATTCTCAATTAGAAGGAGCTGAACATGAGGCAACGACGTTGGGTTGAGCTCTTAAACGATTATGATTGCGAGATTCGCGACCATCCTGGTAAGGCGAATGTCGTAGCCGATGCCCTTAGTCGAAAGGAACGAGTCAAGCTTCATTCTGTTTGCACTCTATCTGATATTCAACCTCGTGTCCTTCAAGCTCAACGATCTTGTGTGATCAAAGGCTTATTGAAATATGAGCCACCGCTTCAACTCGAACTTAAACTCGAAAGGAAAGATGATGGTTTGCTTTATTTCAAGGATCATTTGTGGATTCCGAAACAAGACGATCTTCGCACCTTGGTAATGGACGAATCTCACAAATCTCGATATTCTATCCATCCTGGTGCTGATAAAATGTACAAGGATCTTCGTACTCAGTACTGGTGGCCTGGTATAAAAAAGGATGTTGCCTTGTATGTATCAAAATGCCTAACTTGTCTCAAAGTCAAGGCTGAACATCAACGACCTTCTGGTTTGCTTGTACAACCAGAGATACCGGTTTGGAAGTGGGAGAACATTGCTATGGATCTCATCACTAAGTTACCACGTACATCTAAAGGTCACGATGCTATTTGGGTTGTTATCGATCGATTAACGAAATCAGCTCATTTTATTCTGATTCGTGAGGATCTATCTGCTGATAAACTTGCAAAGATTTATGTTGATGAGATTGTATCACGACATGGTGTTCCTTTGGATATCATTTCCAATCATGATGCTCGGTTTTCATCTCATTTCTGGAAGACCATGCAATCTGCTTTGGGAACCCAACTAAATCTAAGCACTGCTTATCATCCCCAAACAGATGGACAATCTGAGAGAACGATTCAAACTTTGGAGGATATGCTTAGAGCATGCGTAATAGACTTTGGTGGCAATTGGGATTCTCATCTTCCATTGATCGAGTTCTCTTACAACAATAGTCATCATGCTAGTATTAATATGGCACCATTCGAAGCTCTCTACGGTCGAAAATGTCGTTCACCTGTCTGTTGGAATGAAATTGGTGAAGCTCAGCTTACTGGACCTGAGCTTATTCTAGAAACTACAGACAAAATCAAGAAAATTCGCGATAATCCTGTGACAGCTCGAAGCCGTCAAAAGAGTTACGCGGATATGCGACGCAAGCCCTTAGAATTTCAAGTAGGAAATCGTGTCCTACTCAAGGTGTCACCTTGGAAAGGAGTGGTGAGATTTGGAAAGAAAGGAAAACTTGCACCTCGATATGTTGGACCATTTAAGATTGTGGAAGAAAGGTTGCCTATCGACTAGAGCTACCTCCAGAGCTTGGAAATATTCATCCGACCTTTCACGTGTCCAATTTGTGAAAGTGTTTAGCTGATGCTGATCTTCACATTCCTCTCGACGAGATTCAAATCGATGAAACAATGCACTTTGTCGAGAAACCTGTGGAGATAGTGTACCGTGCATTCAAACAGTTGAAGAACAAATGAATTCGATTGGTCAAGGTTCGCTGGGAATCCAAACGTGGCCTAGAGTTTACTTGGGAATGTGAGGACCAATTGAAGACGATATATCCGCATTTTTTTTCACAAGTTTCCTCTAAATAAAATTTCGGGACGAAATTTCCTAAAGTAGGGGAGACTGCGACATCTGTGTTCTGTAATCAATCTACAATGTAAAACAATGTTAATTATCAATAAAAGAATGTTATTTGGTGTTATTATATGTGTATTTGTGTTTGATGATTTTACGATTTGATTCGATTCCGATTTCAAGCTTTAAATCACTTTCTGGAAGGTTATACGCAAACTGGTGCGTAAACGCAGTTAGTTTAACACGACAAACACTCCGGAATAGTGACATAGGCTTAACATACCTTAAATAATCTCCACATAACTTAGAAATAAGCTTTGGATGGTTTGGTGTGTTGAAATCAAGTTTGTTCGATCGCAGGGACTATTTGTGTCAAACTGCGAAACTATACCGATTTGTATAGTAACGAACATTCCGGAACTTGATCATAAGTTAAAAATACCCTAAATATCCTTTACATAGCTTAGAAATAGGCTTTGGGGGGGGGGGTTCGGTATGCTAAAATAAACTTTATGCTCATTCAGGGACTAAAAGAGTCAAAAAGTGCATAAGTTTGCATTTTCGCGCATATCTTACGTTCTGAATACATCCGGACATCCAAAAATTTATGTAAGCGTTAAAATATTTTATTTTAGTGTTTGGCATAAGAAAATTCCATTCGTCGCGTAATTTGGATCGTTTTTCGCATTCGTTCGTGTTTCGTCGTAATTAACCGAACAACGCAACCGTACGACCAAACGAACCGACATCCGAGATATTTTTGAGCATGTTTCATGTTCCCTATACTTTAAATTCATTTTAGATCCTTGAAATGGGATTAACGGGGCTTAAACGTGTCAAAAATGCATCAAAAACCATGTTTTGCACATTCAGGAACCAAAACTGACAATCTGCCATAGTTATCTTAGGAAGGGACCAAAATGAAAAATCTAAATTCCAGCTTTTTCCAGCTGTTCCCCTTATTTTCACATGGTTTTAATGAAACTATGGGCTCCCATGGTTTCACAAAACCATGGGCACATGTATACGGATGAGAACGAAGCTCGTTTTTCGAGGAACGATCCTAACGGTCCTAGAAATCCTATAAATACCCATGCTCCACATTGTTGCAACTCACACAATCTGATCTATTTGCTCTAAGTTGGGGCTTAGCACCTCATACCTGAGCAGCTTGGATCTAGATTTCCATTCTTGGACCCGTTGTAAGTCCTCTTTCGTTCTTTTTTTCGCGTGAAAGTCAAACTGTGTTTGACTTTCTGCTTTGACTAGTTTATGGTCAACATGAAGTTCGTTTGAACTTCATAACATGAGCGTAATCAAGATGGTTTTAGTCTCTTGTGACTATACCTACTGATTACCACGTTATCTAGGCATAGTGGCGAGTCGTAGTTTCGGCCAAAATGCGTATTCTTGCGTATTTTGTAACCAAACATGTTTTCAAACCTCGTTAAGCATGTTTTAACATGTTTAGCTCGTCACTTTAGGTTTAGTGCTTATGTAGGGTCGTAAGGTAAGCGGTCTAAACAACCGCTTATACTTTCGAACCCGACCCGTTTGGTCGATCATTAGGATCCGACCAAACACATTAGGTGACCATAGTTTTATAGGGAATAACCTTCCGATGTTATGCCTTATGGTCACTACGTTTAGCTAGTTGTATGATAGGTAGTTTATATGCCTTAGGAAAATTACCAAAATGCCCTTTTTATGCATAAATTCATTTTAAGCATATGTAACCTAAATTTTGACATCTAAACTGATTAGGAAACATTATTAGACATGTTAAGGCATATAATACTTGTCATAGGACTAGTTAGGCGGTCCGAACGCGCTTATGCGTGCACGACGCGTTAAAGTAGCGTAAGCTACCTTAATGGGTCGTAATGGGTCAAAAACACTTAGGTTAGGTTCCAATCTAGAATGTAGACTTTGTTAAACCATATCACATGAGTTCCAACACTCATTTGGTTTGCAAGACCTCATTCTATCTGATCTTCCGATTTATTGACTAGTGATTCGATTACTAGGTGTTGCTTGATTTCTCTGGTTTACTTGAGTTGTTGAAGTTCTATTGATTGAGGATACTTTGCACTTCATGTGAGTACATAGTTCCCCTATTTTACTGTTTTCAATTGTTTTGGGGTGATTCATATGTATTAAAACGATTTCGATATTTAAACGATGGTTTCAAAAATGATAACGATGGTTTATATTAAACTAATAACGATTTCGATAATGTGAACAAACTTGTTGGACGTAGTTACATAACGAATGACATTCATTAGCATTGATCAAGCCGACCAGTATTAGGTTATGGTACCATAGGATCTGACAAATCTCGTTATCATACTACACCCATGGTTATGTGTGGGTTAGGTGGGTAACGACTGAATTTGATTATTAACTTACCCTTTGGTGGTTTTTTAATGCGAGAAGCGAGATAGTCGAGTCACGAAGGTTTGAATGTTATTAGCGAGACGACCATAAATAGTTTTCACAATTAAAACGAGGATGATTTAAACGAGTTAACGATTTGGAAACGATTTGAACAAGTTAAACTAATTGGATAAATGATTGGTTTTGGTTAAGTGTTTAGATAACGGGACGGGTGTGATATGGTGAAAGCATGGTAGATACGCCGCTGGTACTTCTTATATATAAGTGTTTTCAACATATTACATACCGTGGCGTTATTTATTTCACTTGGGTAAACGATTTTAAAACGATGTCACATAACGATGTTTTCGAAAGGATATAAACCATACGAGATTTATTAAACGAGTTAATACGAAATGTTTTACAATTTGGTTTACTAAAACAAATGTTTTTGGGTTAAGAATCATGGCTACGAGGCTTTATAAATTATAACCCGCTTGATTTGAGTTGGTTAATTAAGTTGCAATGTTATACTCTTTTCAAAACAAGGTTTTTAATAAGGTATTGCAACATGTAAACTAGCCATGATTCCGATACTCTCATAAAACCTATGTACTCGCCAGCATTTCTTTGCTGACTTTGTTTTTACATATGTTTCAGGTGATGTTGCTTGATGTTGATTGCTAGGATGCATGAGTCACATAGGATCTGGACGAGAGGCCTTAGTGACATAATAACAATGATAGTCGATATGTAACTTGTTTGTTTCGTGTTAAAACAATGTAAATTACTTATCGAATAAATAAAACGAAACTCTTTTTGTATCCATGGTTGTGAAACGATAATTCTGTTACAACACTCCCCGACGTTTCTGCCACGATTTGTTGTTTTACGTGGTCAGGGTGTGACACGGATTGTCATCCGCACGACTGACCGTCCGATCAACCGACTTGAAGGGTAGAGATACTTCAGTGTTTTCAAAATGCTACAACGAAAACTTCAAAGGTCAAGCCATCATACACAAACACATCCTTCTCATAGGAAGAAACAATCCACTCGAATAGCCGTCTGACCGGACTACCGTCCGACCGGATAACCATCCGAACGGATTGCCATCCGCACGACTGACCGTCTGATCGGATTACCATCCGACCGAACTGCTGTCTGAGCCACTTACACCTTGCATCGTTTTACGCGTCGCTTATCGTTATGCTATCGTTCTGATCAGGCTAACCCTACTCTCTAGCGCTCCCTTCAATCCATCATCGATGTGAGTATACTCGACCCCTTTTTGCTTTACGCACTTTTGGGTGTTACATACGTTACGAATATTCAAATCACATCGAACACACTACTCAATACTATTTAAACGCTAACCGTTACCGCATGTTATACGTGGCTTAATGAATGCTTGTTTGTTATGTTTACACATGGAATGTTGTCTACCTGCCTTAGCAATGATAGTACTATTAGTTTGGACTCAGCACCCGTTCACTCGAGGGTTGTTAAGGACAATTATTTGCATGGATTACAGTGGTGATCATGTATCACGAACTGCCTTGGGCAGTAAACCCGCAGTCATTGGTATCGATAGGTTCATGTCGATAACTAACATGCCTTATTTCACTCTGTGTACGTGCTGGTTATGCGTAATGCTTTCGAACTCTATATGCTATTATCAAACTTGTATGCTCACCTTTACACTATGTGTATTGACTTTTATTTTAACGTATGTGACAGGTGCTTAGGATGCTTATCTGCTAGGAAATCGAGGCTAGAATAAGGTCTTACTGGCCAACAAATAGTTGTCTGTACAAATGAAATCTGAGTTGTCGGAACAGAACTATTTGCCTAGATTTGGTCTGTAATAATTTGTTTGCCTTTTGAGACACGGTATGGGACATGTTACTTTAAATTAATTGGTAATGATAATTGTTATGGAAACTTCTGGACAATCTGTTTCGCTCAGTGCCATGCCCTGATGTTTCCGCCATCGGTTGGGGTATGACAGTATGATATAAACTCATATGTATGAAATCGCATGTTTGTCTTGTAAAATCGCATGTACAGTAAAAAAATTTAATCTTCCTCATCTGAAACCTCCTCCCACTGATCTTCTTCTTCAGTGCCATCATCACTACCTCCACTGTAATCTTCAAACTCATCTTCCTCTTCATTGTCTTCGACCTCTTTGGCTTTGTGCCTGGGATCTTTTTCAATCTGGACTCCCTTCATCTTCTTTTGTTGTTTGCCTTTCAGTATCTCACAAGTCCGAATATCATGACCTTTTTCGTTGCATACACTACATGTCCTTGACCTTTTTCCTTTGCGGCTGATCATTTGTTCCTTCTTTGATTTAATCCTTTTATGTGAGCCACGTCCTTTGTTTCTTATACCAGCCGGCACACGGACAGTAGGAGGTGCATTAGTTACTAGTTGTTGGTAACCAATCAACTTTGAAAACCGGTCAAACTTTGGATCAAGCTGCTTGGTTATACGACTCTGATCAACTTTTTCTTTAATCTGCTTCATTTGATCCCTGACTAAAACAAGTTGATCAAGGTCGGAAATCAAATTGCTAACCAAATACTCCCCTGTGTAGATGATTTCACGAGCAATCTGTTTAGCCTTCTGTTGCTCATCCTTATCATTCACCTTTACATCGAACGTGGCGTTTAATTCATTCGGAACCACATCCTTTGTCCATCTCTTCATAACATATTTGTTTGGTATTTCTTTAACACCAAACATCTTGAAAAGAAAATAGATGTGTTTACATAGCAGCCCATACTGTTCAAAACGCAAACAGCTACCTGTGCAGTTACATCATTTTCAAGATTCTTGAAACACACCTAAGAAAACCAAAAAAAAATTAAAAATTAAAATCGCATGTGTACATGAACAATTTCTCATGTCTAAAAAATCATTTTATTGAATTAATTTAAAATTGCATGCGTACATCAAAATCGCATATTGCAAAATCATGTTCTGTATGAAATTTGCATGTAGGTTTTCAAAATCGCATGTTTTAAATATATATGCTGTAATACCTCTAATAACCCATCTCCATGAGCTTTAAAGTCTTTCAACGATATCCTTATCTGTGGACCCTCGATTTTGGTGTCCATCGACAGACATTCGGTAATAGTTCCATATATCTCTATTTGCTGATCAAAGAATATAGACCTGGTGTATATCTTAGCAGCATCTTTTTCCAAAGTAGTTTGGCTCCAATCATTAGGCTCAGTATATCTTGAAATGTGATCATTCTTTCTATGATTGAACCTTTGGGCATCCATTGCACCGTCAAAATGATTCATAAACTCTACAAGAGTGAGTTGTGAATTAGCCACCTGGCAAAAAAATGGTTCTCACTCTCTGATCTCGATGTTGTTCTCATAAGTCCAGACATTGGCTCGTGCCGGTAAAAAGCCGGAATCCACATGGATCTCATCACAAACATATCATCAATCCATTTATTTTGTGTAAGACCGTACTCAATCATTACCAACTTCCACAGTCTCTCAAATTCTTCTGGCTCAATGGAATCAGTCCATACAATATCACACATCTTCCTTTTAAAATCATCATTGTTGCACAACTCGTGTCCATCCTATACCGATAAATGGTTTTCATGTCGGCATATAACGAATCTATAGTATAAAAAAATACTAACTAAAGACAATATAGCAAAGTATACCTTATCTGCCACTTTTTTTCATTATATGCCACATGCACAATCTGTGTCTGCTGGTAGTAAAAACATCCTCGATAGCCTGTTTCATCGAAGGGTCTTGGTCTGTCACTACAACCTTTGGCGGCCGTCCAAATGACTTTACGAATGAATTGAGAAGCCATTTATAAGAGTCGATGCTCTCCAATGCCAACAACCCAGCTCCAAGGGTTACATTTCGACAGTGGTTGTCAATCCCAGTGAATGAAACAAACACCATGTTGTACCTGAACAAACACATGCGAAATACACATTGTAACATGCGAAATAGACAAAATATCACATGCGAAATATACAGTATAACATGCGATATATTCAACACCTAATCTTCAATGTATATTAACATGGGATATTGCAAGTTTAGGAAATCATATAACATGCGAAAAAAATTAAAAACCATTTTATGTAACACTTACCTGTTTGTCTTGAAAGTTGCATCGAACGATATCACATCCCCGAACTCCATAAAGTTACGCTTGCAAAACCCATCGGCCCAGAACAAACCAGTTAACCGTTTGTCATCATCAACAGAATATTCAAACAAAAAATCAACTAAATACTGTTTTTTGTCGGTCAACCTATTAATCACCATGTGTACGTCATATTCTCCTATATAGCTGTTAATTCGATTCCTAAATTTTTAGCAATCATCGACCGCGGCACCAACATTCTCAAAACCACCGTAACGTTTCCTCGTTATATGGAAAGCTTTGACAGGGCCAAGGTTTAAAGTGCCTAGTTCCCATATCATCTCCTGGACATCTGACAATTGTTTGTACGGTGGAAGCATATGAATATCGTGTGGACATACAAACTTATGATTATGGCCATCAACAAATCTCTTTCCTGTATATAATCTACCATCCACCGTGCAAATCATAAGTTGAGCTTTGCACCCAGTTCTAATGGTCCCCCTGTTCCTTGATTTGAATGGCTTTTTTGACTTCGAATAAGCATCGTCAATACACAATGGCTTATATCCCTCTTTAGAACAAACAAAATACTTAGTTTTGGTTATACCACCACTGTGTACTTCACCACCTTTCCAAGTAGAAAAACCAGCTAACTTAGCATATGTTTGGTAAAACACATATGCTTGTTCGATAGAGGTAAATTGCATTCCAACCACATGTGTAGCTGATGGTTCAACCTCCGGAGTGTAAACCCTTTCATCTACATAAATCAAATCAAAAAAAGGAAAACACATGCGATTTATCGGACTCGTAACATGCGATATATTAAAAACTCCATAATTTCATCATAAGAACAACAACACGTGTGAATTGTATGACTCATAACATGCGAAAATGATGATTTTGATCAATATGTTTTACACATGCGATTTATGATATCATAACATGCGAAATCAGCATTTAGAATAAACATCACATGCGAATTGCCAGACTCATAACATGCGAACTTATACATGTTGCTTTCATATCAATTATGCTCAATATTCAAACTTCAAAACAGTTACAACAATGCAAAATCATTGCTACGATTAAACAAAACAAGTCTACGAACAATTTAAAAATCTGAATTAAAATAATTACCATTCAAACACTCATTTACACCACTGGTATTTGCATTTCGATTTGGATTTGGATTTGCAGGTTCCGGATTTAAAACATCGTCGATCGTAACTCTCTGATACGCAGATAATTGAACATGATCACCGATCGATCGAGCTTCTTCAAAATCAACATCTGTGTTTCGTCTGGTGCTGCTCTGTGGATCCATTGAAAAAAAAAAACAATTGAATCAAACCCTAATGCAGAAGAACTAAAACTGTAATTTGAGAATTATGAAAAATTTGAAACCGATTCGAATAATAATTACCGGGATATTAGTGTAACGAACTTCTTGCTGATTGAATGATCAGACGATTTTGCCCTCAGATGATTGAATGAATTGTCTGATTTAACCTTATGAGTGAAAAACGAATCAGGACACGTGTACGGCCAATAAACTCGTGTATATAATGTACGATTAGGGGATTTGTATCCTACACTTCCTCTCTCTCTCTCTATATATATATATATGTGTGTGTATATGTATATGTATATGTATATGTATATGTATATGTATATGTATATGTATATGTATATGTATATGTATATGTATATGTATATGTATATGTATATGTATATGTATATGTATATGTATATGTATATGTATATGTATATGTATATGTATATGTATATATGTGTATATATATATGATCAAGTTCAAGGGAAAACCCTTCCGAGTTGTAAAAACTTAGAGAACTTGGCCTTACCGTGCGACTTTTGCCCCTAATTTTCTCACACCCCTAGTTTAAAATGTTAGAAAAGACTGCTGTAAAAAATATTCAAAAAAATTTCTAAGTGGTGTTTTTTTGGCGCCTTACAGCAGCTGTAAAAAACTGATAACATAATGTATGTTCGTTTCTGGATCGATTTCGTAATCCCGATGACTGTGAATATCTCGTATCACGTGTAGAATCCATGTATGAGAGTGGATCAGACACAAGAATGTAATTATAATGTTGATTCTATTTCAGATCTGAAAGTTACAAGCACCTTGAATCAATCTCTCACAAGTTCTCTCTCAAGTGAGCAAAAGTTCTAAAATGTCAAGACTAACTCCTTATTTATTGACCTTGTCCATCCTTACCAAACATGCAAGTCCTTTCATAAGGATGGACTTTTTGTACAAATGGACATTTCGTATTAATGGACATTTCATACAAACGGACATTTATTTCCTATATTAGCATTTCTAAACCATGTATTGAACATTTCTCAGCTACGATACGTGATTAAAGGAAGCGATAGACATACTGCACTCACAGACTCTCCCTTGAATATTGCTGCAGTCATTCTCGTAGCTTTCTATCTTCTCTCTCTAAGTCTTCTTGAAGCTTTGACATCTTCAATACCACAGACTCCCCATAGCTCTAACAAGCTCCTCTTGATTCTACGTTCTAATTCTTTAGCTCCCCCTTTTATCCGACTCTCTTCAGGTTTAGCCTCTAGGATAGTCACCTGGTTCTATCTCTTCAAGCTCTCCCTTACTTTGAGCTTTTCTTCAGACTCCCCCTTAGACTCAGCTATCAGGATCGTAATCTGGTTCAACATCTGAAAATCACAAGTATTTAACAGTGAAAGCTTTTTGGTCACCCAGGATTAATAACCTGGCTCTAAACACAGATGTATGACACTTAAAACTTTTTAGATTACCAGGATCATGAACCTAGCTCTATGAAAGATTGAAAATGTAAAACTATTTTTGGTTCAAGATTGTTTCCTGGCCCTTTAAAAACCTTATTTCCCAGTAACGAACCCTGGCTTTAAGAAAACCATTTGGCATTTTTTAAAAACTCCAGGATTGTAAACTGGCTCTCTCTCCCTATCAAATAACTATATATATTTGGCATTCAAAGTATCCAACTTCCTCAACCCTCTCAGTTGATCATCCAAGTCCAAATTAATGACCTTGGAGATTTTCACAAACTGTTTTTGGATTTTTCAATTTAAAAACCTCAAGTTTCAAATTAATGAACTTGTTTTATTTTCAGCAACATGTTTAGCATACTCAGATTTTGAAACTTAGCTTTCAGACATCGGTTGTTGAAAATAAAGTAGAAACAAAATCTTTTTGTCTTTTTCAAAGTTTATGCTAAAACACACCAAAAATCTTTTTGAGGTTTTTCTGAAATGAAAAGCAATAAAGAAATATCTACAGACAATATTTTTTTTAAGTTCGCGTCATAGGATCATATTAGTTTATGACAAATTACTAGCACCGTTGATCTTTTTTTGACTTTAAGTTCTAAACGATTCTCTTAGATTAGATTGTCAGTATACTGATCCACTTAAATTTTCACACAAACTTCAATTGATTCAAGATACAAGATTTATTATTTTAAGAACTTAACTTAGTCGCGTGTCCCACCTCAGAGTATACTCCCGTAATAAGATTCCCTAGATTCAGTCTTACAGGTGAGTATACTATACTGATATCTGTACTCTGGTTAATGCGAGGCCTTGAGAGCTCAGTTATGAACTACCGTTCAGTCAAAGAGATGACGCTCGACTTTAGGTGTGTTCCACTTAGGAATCTTCTTTACAACTACACTTGATTTATATCTTTCGATATTTTTCAATTTTTATGCAGAGGGAAAGCTTTTAAGCACGCAAAGTATTATACGAGGTCTAGGCCATTCCTGACGCAAAATCAGAAGACCAAGTAAAAATACCCCAGATATTAAAAAGTATAAAGACCTAGTATCTCAGGCAATCCCTTAAACGAAATTTCAGAGTACTAAATCCATATATCCAAGAGATGTTCCCCACGAGATAAGAAAGTTATTGATTTTATGTTTATATCTCGAAATCAATCTACTAAATGTGTAAAAACCTACTGGCATATCATCAGCGAGACCGTTTATCACATTTTGACATTCCATTTCTTTAGCATGTTGTGACTGTCTTACTGATGTACTATCATTTCCTCTCTTCACACAAAACTCTTTTTCATTTTCTCATGTTTTTGGCTTTTTCTTTTTTAAATGTTTTTGTATTTTCAGAATTTTTACTCCCCTAAAATCCAATACATTTAAAGAAAATTTGACAATCCGATGTAGATAGCTTCATCTCGCCATCCATTTTCTGCATCACATGCTCTGTTTTGCATAAAGTATCCCCCCCCCCCATGATTTACAACACATTGATTTTTGACAAGTTAAAACCATTTTCAACCACTTGTGAGTTTAATCATGTTTGTTCAGCCGTGAGGGTTTCGGTGTATTCAATCAATATTTTTTTTCAAATTTTTGATTTTTAACAAATTTAAAAACAAACATACTTTTTCTTTTTTTTTCAATTTTTGACAAAATAAAAAAATATTTTTTTAGTTTTTTAAATTTTTCTATTTTTAGGGTTTTTGATTTATGGTTTCTTTTTATATAAAAACAAACCACCACTCCCTGAAATCATCCACAGGGATCTCCCTCCTGTGCCAGGCTGCTCCGCTCTTTTTGTTGACATTCAGCACATTTCTGAAGCACAAACACGTTCAATTTAACACAATCACTTGAATAATGCAACCCAGGCCTGTTGACCTTGGGTATTGTGACAAAATAAGAATTGTTTAACTTCAGAAAATCGTTGTCATTTTTAACAAACACTTTTTCGTTCTTATTTTCAACCTTCTTGGTTGAATCGATTTTTCGTTTGTCATTCACAGAAGTCTTTTGTTTCTTTTCCACCCAAATTTGTCCATTTGAAACATTACTTTGATAAAATCTTGAATCATTTTGAACATTTCGTTTCGACAAATCATTCTTAGGTTTCCAGATTTGTTTTAGTTCAAACTTGGATGTTTGTGGTTTCCATGTTTGTTTTGGCTTTGAAATATCAACTTTCTCTTTCCAATTCTTTTTTCCTCAAATTTGGGTGTCTTTGATTTCGGTTTCCAAGTTTGTTTTGATTCAAACTTGGTTGACTTCTGATTCACAACTTCAACTTTCTTTTTCTCTACATCAACAGGCTTCAGATTTGGACATTTACGACCAACATGTCCAGTTTGATCACATTTAAAACATGTTTTCTTTGAAACATCTTTAGCCTGTTGTTGTTATTTCTTTTAAGCATAGAACTCTTCATTAGACTGTCATCTAAATTTGAGTTCTTTCTCTTCTTCTGAACTTCTTCCGTGAACAAAGTTCGTTTTTTTCTGATAATTTGACTTTACAACCATTCTCTTTTGGTTTTGTTTCTTTTTATAAGCCAACCCAGCCTTCATGTTTTTCTTTTTGTAACCAGGTTTGTTATAAAAAGTTTTCTTGCTCCCTTTTCCGGCATATTTTGCAGTTTCAGACTTCTCGATTTCTACCAGTTTGAAAACTTTTTCAATCTTATCCGCAATCACATTCTGAATCAGAAATTCAACATCTGAGAATAATTTGTCCAATCCAATCATGGTATATGCCAATCCTAATTGATCTTCACTCGCATTTTTCTCAGATTTTGAATTTTTCAAATAATTTTTGTGAAAACTTTCCGCATCTTCATCCTGTGATTCGGACTTACCATTTTTGGTAGAATCATCTCTCAAAACATAGTCAACAACCTTACTTACCACCTCTGAATCACCAGCATCATCAGATTTGGTGTAAGTCAGATCAATGTTTTTAGGTAATTGGTTAACCATGTTCAAACCTTTTGCCACCTCTTCGTCATCATAGAACGTGTAATTTTCCTTCAACGGTGGTGGCACCTGATGATATTCTGAACCAATACTTTTTTTGTTTTTTTCAGAATCTTTATCATCTGGGGTGATGTTGAAAATACGTTCGAGAATATACGAAGAATTAAAATAACTTTGAAGTTTTTTAACATACTTTTCTTTTTCAGCCAATTCTTGTTTAAATGTAGCAACTTCATCAATACATTTATTAACTCCTGTTGCTTACTTGCATATTTGGCCTCAACAAGTCTTGTTGTTTCTAAACATGTGACAACTGGCACAAAACCAGTAATTTTCGTATCATTTTAATAATTATTTATTTCGTGCATTTATGTGTTTACACGTCAACATTATATGCTTACATGTTATACATATGAATTCATGCATGTTTCATACTTCATTTATCGCATTGTGCAATACATTAAGCGTTGCGTCGAAACGATTCGTAAACTTACCGGAAAGACAAGCTGTGTCAGCACAACTTCAGCATGCCGTTAAACGATAGATTTAGGATTTAGATGTAGGTCCGGCATCAAAAATACATTAAAACCCAAGTGTCTGAACAAGGGTTAACATAAACACTTTCCGGAAGCTAAAATAAGCACTAAAAACTGCCCGAAACGCACTTTAAATGCAGAATTATGCAGAATTCAGCATTTAAACATCAAAATAACATGCAGAATTAATGTTTAAGTGTCCAGAATAACTTGTAAAGTGCCCGGAATGAAAAATGTCACAAAAGGTACTTCATACCTTGCAAAATTCATAATTTAGCACTTTAACGAACTGACAACCGAACGATTAACCGGTCACTACCCAAAAAATCAAAACTAGACTAGAAACATAGTTTTTATGTTTGAAAGCTAGTTATGGTGATAGAACACCTTAAGAATCATAAAAACACTTAAACACACTTAACTTCACATTTAACCTTCTAACTTACATCTTTAACCCACAACTTCCAAATTTTTACACATTATCCCCCCCTCTCTTCTAACCGGCCCCAAATGTGGCCCCACCACTTTCCCATTAAAATATTGTTTCTTGTGGTCAAGATACTAAACACATGACCCCTTGGTTAAACATATGTTGGAAGAATATTATAAATGACCTTAGGAGATGAACAAGATCATTTTCACTTCAAACTTTTCATCTTCTTCCTCTCTTCCCACTCTCGGCCATAAACACCCACCCACACATCAATCTGTTTTTCATCATTCAAGCAAATCTAAGGGCACACCAAGGTGCATGAAGATGATCTAAGAAGGTATCAAGCAAAGGAAGTTGAAGGACCTTCACTAGGAGCTTTTAACCATCACATCTTCTTAATTCTTCTTCTTCTTGAGTTCTTGCCACTTCCCAAGCCACAAGAGCTAGTGGTAAGCTTTATACATCCTTTTTTACTTCATGTTCATGTTATGTACAAGTTACATAATCTAAGAAACCAAACTTTAAAAGATGAAGATATGTAAATCTAACATAATCAAGGTGAAAACAAGTTGTTATGAAGTTGTTTGATGTATGATGTGAAGTTGTGAATGTTGATCTTGTGTTTTTAGTTAGATCCATCATGTGTAAGCTTGTTAGAAGTTTAGATCTAACAAGTTTAAGCATGGATCTTGAAAGATCCATGATGAAACTTTTAGATGAACTTGAAAGATCTTTATGTGAACATGAAAATGGTTTATAAAGAATGTTTTCATGATCTTGAAATCACTAAACTTGTGGATGATTAAGTTATGAAAAAAAAAGTTTCATAAAAAGTTTATAAAAAGCTTACCAAGAAACTTGTTTTTGGAAGATCTAAGTATGTTAAGTGTAGATCTAAAAGACTACATGTTTTTAAGAAATATTCAAGTTCATCATAGAGTTAAACAAGATATCATAGGGTTAAACAAGATGATGTTAGTGTATGATACTTGTGAAATTGTTGAAACTTGATTTTTGATAATGAAAAGAAAATAAACACATGTTTTGAAAACATGGGAAACCTCCATTTTTAGGGGAAACTATGTCAAAATTTTTATAAAATTTTGACACTTAGAAAAATATAAGTTTTGGTGAAACTTTTCCCCAAAAAATCATCGAAAAATATTTACCAAGGTTTCCTAATTTTTATCCAAAATTACAAGTCAAGAAATAAGGTTTTCTTCAAGGTTAAAATCAATATTAAGTATGTATATTTTTAGGAAATATATATATATATATAGGAGAAGGATCCGTTAGGAACCACCCTTTATTGCGAGAACCGCGAGAACCAGTGTGAACACAAACAGTAATACCTAAAAAAAATCTAAAAAACACCAAAAAAAAATTTTACTATTTTTTTTTGTAAAAATCGCTATATTTCGTTTACAATAAAAAAAATTTCAAAATTTTTTTTTTCAGTCATAGTTATCCATGCACATGTGCATTTGTATCATTTCTTTGACAAATTCCGTAATTCATTACAAATATTAGACAATTGCACTTTCATTTACACTACCACGTGTAATACACTACTTTTTACGTTAACAATATTAGAAATGCACATGTGCATCTATATGTATCAACATGAAATAAGGTGTGCTGGTACACTACTTTCTCTTTTATCTATCATTCCATCTATAATACACAAACATGCACATGTGCATTTTTGTCATTTCTTTGACAAATTCCATAATTCATTACAAATATTTGACAATTGCACTTTCATTTACACTAGCATATTTAATACACTACTTTTTACATTACCAATATTAGAAATGCACATGTGCATCTATATGTATCAACATGAAATAAGGTGTTTTGGTACACTACTTTGAATACACTTTCCCTTTCATTTATCATATCATCCATAATACGCTACCATTACCTCCTACCATCCATAATACAATACCATTACCTCCTACCATCCATAATACAATACCGTTACCAATATTTTCACTTTATTACATGTATGTAAACACCATTTATACCATCCAATCAAAATATTACATCATAAATTGACAACTATAACAAAACCATCAACCACTAGATATAACTAATCAAAAAACATGTATATAGGCCTATTTCTCCATTCAAAATCACAAACTTTTTGTACCAAAACACGTTATATCATGGTTATACCTAATGATGCACATGTGTATTTTGAATATTGGTAATGTAAAAAGTAGTGTATTACGAATGGTATTGTAAATTAAAGTGCAATTGTCTATTCCTGATAACGTATTACCGAATTTGTCGAAGTAATTATACATATGCACATGTGCATGGATAACTGTTACTCGAAAAAAAAATTATGGTAACGAAATATAGGGATTTTTTTTTTAAAATATTAAAAAAATTTTGAGTGCTTTTTTGATTTTTTTTTTAGATTTTATTTTGTGTTCACATTGGTTCTCGCGGTTCTCGCAATAAGGGTGGTTCTCGCATGAACCTTACCCTATATAGGATTAGGTTCAAGAGTGAACACTAGTGTAGTTTGCGAACTGAGCGAACTAATCCTGGCCATACATGTGTGTAGATCAATAGCCAGGATTTGATGATGAAATACACTAGTGTATTTTACGAGTTGATGATGAAATCCTAGCCATCCACGTGTGTAAATCAATGGCCAAGATTTGTTCACTCAGTTCGCAAATACACTAATGTTCACTCTAGAACCCACCCTGTATATATATATATATATATATATATATATATATATATATATATATATATAAGTACTACCAGGTAATGAAAATTATACAAAATTGGGTAGATGACAAAAATTATATATATATATATATATATATATACACACACACTTGAAAGTATGATAAAATACATATGCATTATAAAAAAAAACCTTAAAATAAATTATTTTTAAGAAATATAATTCCGGAAAAGTATTAAAAATCAAAGAATTGATTTTTGACAATTAATAACAAAATACACAAGTATTTACATATAAATACAAGTATACTTTCCTAAATATACTTATAAAAAAATAATATTGAAAATATTATTTATCATATTACTTATATTTATTTTTGGAAAATAACATAAGTATTATATATTGGTTAGGTTAAAAATATAGATTATTTTTAACATCTATCGTTTTCAAAGACTACTTACACCAGTATATATATTTTTGGGAATAAAATATGTATATTCAAGTGAACAATACAAATTCAATTTACAATAATGCGACGAACGGGCGGGACCCGACCATCAAGGGCACGACCCTCACATATGATGAACTTATACAAAACAAATACCTAACTTAAGATGGTAACTTGTACTTAGTGAGTTAGAAGTTTAAGTGATTACCGTATGTA
This sequence comes from Helianthus tuberosus, assembly GCA_030545235.1. Lineage (NCBI taxonomy): Eukaryota > Viridiplantae > Streptophyta > Magnoliopsida > Asterales > Asteraceae > Helianthus > Helianthus tuberosus. Next base: position 131,041,768 of record CM060447.1, on the reverse strand, counting down.
GAACGTTTGTTGGTGCATATGTCTGTTGACTTCGTCTTGGATTAAGTCTTTTGTAATAGAAATGATAGATCTGGATCACGGAGTACGAAGAAACCGAAGAAAACGAGACTTTATATTATAATATTAGATAGAAAAAGGCAAGGTGGCATTATTGTAAATAAGGTGAACTTCCTTATAAGCCTTGGCCTATAAATAGGACACTTATGTGTTTCATTTGTAACTTTGTGATTTTGGAGCCAAGGTGCTGCCAAATAGTCTCCAGCCATTGTAACGTCACGTTAATCAATACAAGAGACTGTTAAAGTGTATAACAAGGTGAACGAAGATCAAATCTTTGAATTCCGCCTCTGATTTGATCCGAGAACTCTTCTGAACGACTCGTTCGGGTCTGAAAACGATCCTACAAGTGGTATCAGAGCTCAGGAGGAAGAGTTCTTACCGATTTAGCTTGTTTTCATCGAGATTTCTGATTTCTACTCATTCTTTCACGTTTTTTACTGATTTTTTCAAAATTGAATGGGATTTTACGGTCCAAATCGGCTGATTTTTTGATATGTTGTGCGAAAACACCTGATCTATAACCCTACCAAGTTTCAGATCCTAATTCCTGGCCGTTTAGGAGAAATCTAAGTTTTTAGGTCCGATTTTGCGTCAACAGCCTAATTTCGCTTGAAAACACATAATTTCGTTTGAAAAATCTTAATTCCGTTTGAAAAAACATAATTCCGTTTGAAAAAAATCTTAATTCCGCTTGAAAACACATAATTTCGTTTGAAAAATCTTAATTCCGTTTAAAAACACATAATTCCGTTTGAAAAAAACTTAATTCCACTTGAAAACACATAATTTCGTTTGAAAAATCTTAATTTCGTTTGAAAAATCTTAATTCCGTTTGAAAGACTTGATTTCGTGTGAAAATGCTTATTCCGTTTGAAGATTTCGCTTGAACAGATTGTAATTCCGTTTGAATGTGAAGTGTCTAATTCCGCTTGAAAGCGTCTGTCTTCATTAATTGTTTCAAGCATCAAAGTTCATGCACACTTAAAATGGTCGGCCTCATAAACTGATGACCCATGTGAACCCCTGCCAGTTCATATGATATTGTGTGTTGGTCGAATCAATTTGTTTGTGAAACAAGAGATAACATGGCCATAATTTCATAAAATGATTTGAAGGTCAATTGTGTCAGCCACTGTTTACATCAGCCCAATCACCATCAATTATTAACAGAGTCTTTCAAAACAAGCGGCCCAATAAAAATTAAGAAATCAAAAGAAGTTTTCGGCTATTAATTCAATTAAGATTGCATGTGATCCATTAATAACAAACAACAAAGTGTCAGTCCACGTGAACAACCTTTGTATCGGTCCAATCAAGTGAAACTCGAAATCTAGAATTGTGTAATTGCATGTGTTTATCGGCCCAAGGTTGCCATGTGATAAGATTCATTAAGTCAAGTTGTCGGGTTTAGTGGGTTTGTTGATCCAATTAAATCAAGTGTTAGGATTGTTGGCCCATTCAATTGTTCACAGTTTCATTAAAACAAACGGCTTGATCAGTGAAGGCCCAATTGAATCCATTTCGTTTTGATTGGCCCATTTATTCAGTGATCTCACTTCAACAACATTGAAACGAGTCCGCGAATCTTTGACACGAGTCCTAGATCGATTCAACCATCGCACATTTTTACGTATACAGTTCGTTTAAATTGATTGTTTGTTTGTTTGTTTGTAGGTGATTCGAGGTGATTTACAAGGCGCAAATACCAAGAAGTTAAAATTTGTGGACTTTAAACTAAAAACCATTTTTGAAACATGTCATTTAACAAAGAAAGTGTGGTTAAAATGTTTGACGAAGAGGAAAACGATAACCTTGAAAGTTTAAATGATTGGTTTGATGGGTTTTGAGTTAAGAGGAGAGAAGATGAGAATAAGAATATTTGGATTAAAAGACTTGAATATTTTTTGTGTAAGAAAAATGAAATGTTGAATGAGTTGGAAAATCGGCATGATCATTTAATTGAAAATTTAAAAAGGTATGAGATAAGGATGTCAAATGCTGAAATGATATCAAGATTTGAAGACGCGTTACCATCAGAGTGGGATGAATTTTTGAATAAACTGAAAAACGATTCTAGATTTTCAAATTGTTATCCAAAAGTATTCATCAGAGAGCTTAAAACACATAATTTTGAGAATAATCAGAAAAAGAAAATTTTGATGAATGTAATAGATAAAAATCTAGACAAAATAAGTTTGGATGTGATTGTTGAAATAAGCAAAAGAGTCAATATGTGTCTTGTAGCAAAAGATGTTATGAAATATGATATTAAGAGGGGTTGTTATCTAGATGAAAGTATGAATCCTCTTGATTTTGTTAAAATTTTTTGTGCAGGCACATACAAGACAGAGACAGAGGTAGTGTCGAAAAATGAAGAATCCGAGAAAAATGAAGCTTCAAGTTCTGAACCAGTGTGCTCAAAATGTGATAAATCTGAATCAGAAAATGTCAAACTTCTGAAAGTTGCGGAGAGTTTGACATTGGAAAACAAAATTTTGAAAGAAAATGAAAAAGAATTTCAAAATAAAATAACATTTTTAGAAAATGAAAAATTAAAAATTGAAAAAAAAATTTCAAAGTCAAATAAAGATTTTAGAAGATGAAAAATCTGTTTTCAGTAAAAATAATATTGAAAAACAAATTGCAATAGATTCTCATCTTGAGAAAATCATTCAACTTAAAAAAGAAGTTGAATGTGCTAAAAATAAAATCAAGGAGTTAGAGACGAAATTGAAAGGTTTTGAGACTTCGTCATCAATATTGAATCATATATGTCCAAAACCGATCAATGAAATTCCAATAAGTGACAATGTCACAAATTATGTCAAAGTCATAATTGAGGATTGTGATGATGAAAATGAGAAAAAGAAAATATTTTTGAAATTAAAAGAAAAGTTTAAAGAAACTGATTTACATTCGACTGAAATAGGTGAATGCTCAAAGCAAAAACCTGTAAAGAAGAATGTTGAACAAAAACAAAATGTTAAAAAACCGAAAAATTTTCAAAACAACAATTAAAGTTCATCAGTCCAATCATAACTCACAAAAAGTTGGTAATAAGTGGTGCAGGTTTGACCACAGTGCTCAAGCGTCAAATCAAGCTTATAGGAGAAGTCATGAGTACTACAAATCAAATCAGCGTTATGATTTGAGTGTTTGGATAGATGGTGGAGATTGGTACGATAACAGGGTGTGTTACAACTGTGGTTTTCAAGGACACATTGCTGTTAACTGCCAGAGACAGAAATTTGAGACAAGAAGATGTTATGAATGTCAAATCAAAGGTCACATTGCAAGAAATTGCCCAATGAGATCAAAGGGAAGATCGAGGGCTGAATTTCATGGAACGGTGAAAAAATCAGTCAAAGTCGAAGAAAAGCCCAAAGAACAGAAAGTGAAGCTTTCACAAGGGCAAAAAGACAGACTGAGGAAGAAAAGAAAGAAAGCTCGAGAGTATCTTGAAAATATTTTGTCCTCGGATACAACCAGAAAATTAGATAACAGTTCTGATAAATCGTTTTGCTCTCTAAAGAATGATAAGTCAAGCAAAATGAATTCATCAGATACAAATCTGAGGACAGAAGAAAGAGTAAAAAAAGAGAGGGTAAAGAAAGAAAAATTGACTAATCAAATTGATAAACAATCAAAGTAAGTTAATTTTTCAGACAAAACCTTTATCAAAGTTTTTGAATATAAAAGAAACTGTGAAAATTCATTTATGTCACAAGTTGATGAATTTGGAAAACCTAAATCTAGTGTGGATTGGGTTCCAATAAAAGGCGGCGATGAATTTGTTTCTTTGAAAACAAAGGAGCCACTTTCTGGCGATGAATTTGTTTCTTCGGAAGCAAAGGAGCCATGTCTTGGCGATGAATCTGATTCGTCAAAGTCAGAAGAGCCACAAGTTGAGCTAAAAATTGAAACGTCAGTTCCGCCAATGGATGATGTCAATTTTCCACCACTGCGGGCTAAAAATTTTAAACAAAAAATTGGAAAAGAGAAAGAATTTGATGTTGAGAAAGTTTTTAACCCCAAAGTAAAACATATTTTTGGAAAAATGGTTGACGGGAAAGTCAAAGGGGTTAAAGAATTTTATGAATCAAAAAGATATGTTCAAACCCCGAGTGAAAATAACTCAGATACACCCAAGGTTGGTCAGGCTTGGGTGCCTGCATTCTTTGCTTGAAAATCCTGACTTGCCGGAGTTCCCAAGTTGGTAATCGTGGAACAGGAATCGTGTCACACCCCGATATTTCCACGTATTACCGGTGGGCCCGGTGGGGAGTATCGTGACGTAGTTGATATCATCATAGTCAAACAACACAATTTAAATGCACAGCGGAAGCAAAAGATAAATATATTACACTCCGATATAAAGTAATAACAAAGTATTACAAACGGAAAGTAAAGGATCCACAGGCGGATCGAAATTAAAATGAAACATTGTTCAACAGACGTTAGACATCTAAGCTTGCGAGACTCTTTATTGATGCTAGGAGTAGCTAGCCTATTCCGATTAGTACCTGCATTTAGCCTTTTTGGAAAATACGTTAGTTTACACTGGTAAATACAATTTAACTGACTCATTTTGAAAATGTTTAAGAAAATTGATTTGAGTGTGCATGACACAAAACTTTTTATAACTTGGGATAATTATTTGAATATAATACTTGTAAAAGAATTACATGTTTCTTATGCGTTCAGTAGCCAGGTTCATGCCGGGTTAAAGATCAATAGACACACCACATTATTTATTTAGGCACTGACGGGTGTACGCCTACACCCCGTGCTTAGGTCGTGGCCATTTCGTAAAATGATGCCAAGGATATCCGGGACATGGTCATTAACCCCCCAAAGGCTTTAAGCAAACAAAACATTTTCAAACAGGATATTTCAATGATTTAACCTTCATACAATTAAAGATGCAATGTCCAACCAAGCGGTATTTTATATACCGTACCCCAAGCACATATGGAAAATAAGTTAAAGGTATTTACCTGAGCAAAATATAAATTCAATCCCAGCCGTATATCAAATCAGCAAGTACAGATAGCTTTTACTGGGCTCCTAAATCTGTAACGAATGTTTTTAATAACCTATTAGATTCCTAACGAGTCTTAATTAAGCCTATGCTTAGACCGGTTAGTTTTAAAGGAGGATACGGTTCAAAACGCATGATAAAGCGAAGACCGAATTAGAATGTGGTTTAGACCCAACAAGCTCGTATACCTGTTTAATATGGGTAAACTAAACACATTCTGGATTTTGAGATAAAACTGACAAGGTTTGACCCGTTCTGGCTAATTTATGCAAACTAGTTACATAAGCTGATCCGAACGCGAAAAGGGCGTAACGGGTAACCCCAAGAGTCATGAACAGGTTTCCTAAGTTAATATGCCTTAAATATGTTGTGATATCAGTAGAATACCTTCCATTATGCCCGAAACGAATTTAGACTCAAGCTATGCCCTGTAAGGGCATTTTGGTCATTTAAAAGGTTATAAAAGAGTTTAAATAATAATCTGAGTTACAGGTCTGATATAATTAGTAAAAATACTCATTTTTATAAATCATAACAGTAGGGTACTAAATATATGTGAAATTTATCCATTATAACCAAACTATGCACCGTAGGGGCATTTTGGTAATTTCACATAGCCTTTAAAGGTCAAATCTGGAAATCTGAGTTTAAACTTTAGCTTACTGTTAATGTATAAAAATATACCTAAAATATCAGTAGGTATCAACCTTATATGTGTAAAATAGTTTTGATGCATACTATGCATTAAAAATACTTAAAAAGGCGATTTGGAGCCATTTCCGGGTTCTATATAGAAAGCTGGTATTTTTATTATTCCAGAAGGTTTAAAATAATTTATTTATCATATTGAATCAGTAGAAAAAGGTTTGGGGTCAAAAGGATTTGTAAATCTCATTTTATAGCCAAAAGGGCAAAACCGACAACAACCGAATCAAGCTTAGAACCCTATGTTATGCTCAGCCTAAAAATAAATAAAAATCTTCAAAAATCCCAAAATATTATTTTATATCAGTAGGTAAAAATTTTGGTATCAAAAATTGGGTTTAGATAGGCTATACGCTAATTATGCCGTTTACTTAATAAAAAGCTTTTCATTTACACTAATGAGCATATCTCCTAATCTAGACCACAAACTGATGTCAAATTTTAGGGACAAGTTTATAATTTAGTAATAAAGGTTTCTATTCTTTTATATTTTAAAAAATATTGTTTTAAGGTCAAATGGGCATAATGGTCAACATTTAAGCATATAACGGGAACATGTAAATGAATAGGATAACTAAGGATCCAAGTTGTATAACCTCAGAGAGTTATACTTACATATAACATGGTCACAAAGGAACCCTAAGGCATAATTAAACTAAGCTAATTCGGGTCAGAACTGAAAGTCAAAGCAAAAGTCAACTTTTGCGACTTTCGGTTCCGAACCGATCCTAAACTTGAAATTGTCGGGTTGAACATGCTTAAACATGTTCTTACATTAATTACCAAGTTATATAAGTGTTAAAACAGGTTCCATAGTTTCTACATTGCTAATTATGAATTTATTTTCAAAAAGGCTTTCTGTTGACTTTTTATTATTAGGTTTGACCCGACATTTGACCAAGTTAGGGTGATAATCAGTAGGTGCCCTCTTAGGGGTTTATTGCCTACACAATTACCAACTTATAACTACTCTTAATTTGACTAATGACTGGATCATTAGTGTTTAATTACTAAGTCAAACCTTAACTATGATAAGTTTGACTTTTGACCATTAAACTAATCAAAACTGAAATTAGAAGGTTAAGGACACTTACAAATGGTCCTTAGGATTAAATTGAAGGTTAGGAAACAATGCTTGATGTCCAGGGAGCTCCAGATTGAGAGAGGAGAAGATAGCAAGGGAAATGAGCAATTGGGAAAAATGAAGAACACTTCTATTTATAGGTTTTGGTGGGTTCTTGAATGATCAACAGGTGCTATGGGGCTTCTAGGATCAGTACATGTGTCTCAACAGCTGTCCAAAACAAGAAACAAGCCCATAGATTCGGATATGAGAGTATGGAAGCAAAACCAAAGCTGGTTTTCTGTTTTCTGGAGCTGGGCAAGGCATACGGACCGTAAGGGTCAATGCATACGGTCCGTAAGGACCAGTACAACACACATCAACTTTCATTTGTTGGTAATTTTGGCCCCTACACTTCCCAATGCCATTTCCGACACATCTAAGGCCCGTTAAACCATTTTTAAGGCTCTACAATGATGTCTAAACATAGGGAACATGAAACATGCTCAAAAACATGTCGGATGTCGGTTCGTTTGGTCGTACGGTCACGTTGTTCGGCTAATTACGACGAAACACGGACGGAAGCGAAAAACGATCCAAACGACGCGACGAATGGAATTTTATCGAGCCAAACACTAAAATAAAATATTTTAGTGCTTACATAAATTTTTTGGGTGTCCGGATATATTCAGATTGCAAGATATGCGCGAAAATGCAAACTTGTGCACTTTTTGACACTTTTAGTCCCTGCATGACGTAAAAGCTTATTTTTGCGCAACAAACACCTCTAAGCCTATATCTAAGCTATATAAAGGATAATTAGGGTATGATTAACTCATGGTCATATTCCGGAAGGTCTGATACCCTACTGTAGGATCGTTCGACTGATCCGAATGAGTCGTTTAGAGAAGTTTTGATCTATTTCAGGTGCGGAAAACAAGAAATAGACTTAGTAACAGCTTGATCGTCACTTAATTCACTGGTTGTATTGATTAGACGTTGTTTACAATCGATCTTCACACCGGCAGAGCTTCGGCATGGAATACAAGGTCTGTTAGTGCACGGAATGTCTGTTGACTTCGTCTACATCAAGTCTTAGGTCAATATGGGTCAACATAGGGTTTAGAATGTCGAAATTATGAAAAATGTTGACAGGTTCGCTTATGTGACCATGTTAGGTCAGGTTCGCTCCTAGGTACATAGCTGGTTCGCTTTTATGGTAAGTGGGCTGGTTCGCTTTTGTGGCAGTTCACATAAGCGAACCACACACACTATATATAGACTGATGTTGTGTTTTCATTTGTAATTTTTGGAGCGGACCTAGACCATTGTTGCTGTAACAAAATTCTGTCAAAACTTCATCAGAAAGCAATAAAAAGATAGGAATTGAAAGGATATGCTGTTGTAACTTCATATATGTTGATTCCGCCTTCATACATGAAGATGAGCTACTCTGACTGACTTTTCGGGTCAAAGAACGGTCCAACAAGTGGTATCAGAGCTTCAGGACGAGAAGTTCATAATACATCAGCTGATTCGACACTTTTCTCATCTTTCTACTCAATTTCTTTTTTATTTTTCGGATTATACGAGTTCCTACGGACAGAATGATCTGAAGTTTAAGCATATTGAGCGAAATTATCTGTTAATCAATCCGTAATAATATCAGACCTTAAAACAAAGTAAAAATCAATCAATTTTATCAAAAACGCGATCGGTTCACGAACAGAATTTTCAAACTCAGATCTGGAACGATTTTGTGGTTAAAATTGAACATACTATATATCATTGTGATCGGAATTAAGAGTAGTACATTCCTTGAAAGTATCAGATTGTAATTTGGACTAAAAATGGTCAAAATCGGTTAAAAACTGTGGTCCGCTTTTTCGGTCATCTGTTTTGGTTCGCTCTTTCAAACAATCTTACTGTCAGGTTCGCTTGAACGGACACAGTTGGTTCGCTTATCTGACATTTGACTGGTCCGCTCAAACGGACACTATCTGGTCCGCTCGAACGATCATTACTTGGTTCACTCGAACGAACAAGTCTGGTCCGCTCGAACAGACATTGTCTGGTTCGCTTTTAATACACTTTCTAGTCCGCTGTTACGTACTATCCGGTTCGCTCGAACGAACATTAGCTGGTCCGCTCGAACGGGCAAAATCTGATTCGCTCGAACGTACTTTTCTGGTTCGCTCGAACGAACCTTATCTCGTCCGCTCATTTTGACAGTATAGATTCGCTTATCTGAACCTGTTTGGTCCGCTTATCTGTCACGTGCACAGATTGGTTCGCTTTTGTTGGTTCTGTTTTTCAAAAATATTGAAAATTTGTCTAAGTGTTATCGGTAATTCACTGTTACGTATTCAGTTCGTTTGAACTAATTGTTTGTTTATATTCCAGGTGATTCGAGGTGATTTACAAGGCACAAATACCAAGAATTCAAAATGTTTGACGAACTGGAAAACATTAAACTTGAAAGAATAAACAATTGGACTTGTTGTTCTCCTCTTGAGAAAAAGGAGGTTTTGGTTGAAAGATTTGAACATTTTATGTGTAGGAAATATGAGAATTTTAGTGATACGTATAAGCGATATGAAGAGTTACATAAAAGTTTTGAAAGGTATTACTTAAGGATATCAAATGCTGAAAAGATATCAAAGTTTGCAGATGCGTTACCTTCAGATTGGGATGAATTTTTAGGAAAATTGAAAAAGGATTCTAGGTTCTCAAAATTTGGTTATTATGATTTCATCAGAGAGCTTAGAAAACGCAATGATGAGAATGAAGAGAAAAAGAATGAGGTGGTAGAGAAATTAAAAAGAGAATCAAAATGGTTAAGTTTGGATGTGTTTCTTGAAATAATCAAAAGAATTGAAAATGGTATTGATGTAAGAAGAAAGATGAAATATGATCACAAGAGAGGTTGTTTTTTAAATGAAGATTTGAATCCTGCTGATATGGTTAAAATTTTTCTTGCAGGAACATCAAAGATTGAAGAATCAAAGAAGGATGAAACTTCAAAAGGTGAAGTTGTGTGCTCAAAATGCAAAAAATCCGAAGCAGAAAATTTCAATCTCTTGAAAGATGTGGAGAATTTGACAGTGGAAATCAAAAGCTTGAAGGATGAGAAAGAATCTGATAATAAACAGATTCTTGAAATGAGAGAAAATTGTGAGAAATTGACGTCAGAAAATGTCAAACTGTTGAGTAGTTTGGACAGTTTGATATTGGAAATTAACAATTTGAAAGAAAAAGAAAAGGTTTTTGGAAAAATCAAAATTGAAAATGAAAACGTTTCTTGGATAAAATTGGAAAATGAAGCGTTAAAAGAAAAAGAAAAAGATTTTCAAAAACAAATCAAGATTTTAGAAGATGAGAGAGATATTTTTGGTAAAGATAATCTTGAAAAACAAATTGAAATCAATTCTCATCTTGCTAAAATCATTCAGCTTGAAAAAGAAGCTGAAAAAGCTCAGATTAAAATCAAAGAGCTTGAAGTGAAATTGAAAGGTTTTGTGAATTCTACTTCACATGTTTGTCCAAAACCGATCAATTCTGGTCCAATAAGTGACAATGTCAAAAATTTTGACAAAGTCAAAATTGAAGATTGTGATGAAATATCTGATGATGAAAAAGAAAAAGAAAAGAAAAGAAAATTATTTTTTGATTTACAAGAAAAATTTAAAAATACTGTGTTGCAATCTACTGAAATAGGTGAATGCTCGAAGCAAAAACCTGTTAAGAAGAATGCAGAACAGAAACAAAAAGTTAAAAATTTGAAAAATTCTAAAAATGAAAATAAAAGCTCATCAGATAAGTCATCCAATCATTGTCAAAAATCACAAAAATCTAAAAATGAAAACTCACAAAATGTTGGTAATAAGTGGTGCAGGTTTGACCACAGTGCTTCAAAGCCAAAACTAGTTTTCAAGAAGAGTGATGATTACCACAAAGCTAGACAATGTTATGATCTAAGCATATGGTGTGAAAGTGGTGAATGGTACGATAACAGAGTGTGCTACACCTGTGGTGTGAGAGGACACATTGCTGTTAACTGCCAGAATTGGAGTTATGAGACAAGAAGATGCTATAATTGTCAAATCAGAGGTCATATTGCCAGAGATTGCCCAAGGAGATCAAATGAAAGATTGAGGGTTAATTCTCAAAGAATGGCAAAGAAACCAGTCAACGTCAAGCCCCATGAACAGAAGGTTCTAAAACCTAAAGTTCAGGATCAGACAATTCAAGAAAAGAAAGTTAAACTTTCACAGGGGCAGAAAGACAGACTGCGAAAGAAAAGGAAGAAGGCGAGAGAGTATCTGGAGAAAATTTTGTCTTCGGGTTCACCGGACAGATTGAATAAAAGTTCTGATGAATCAACTCACTCGACTGCAAAGCCAAGTAAATTGAATTCTTCAGATGCAAATCTGAGGACAAAAGAGAAAAAGATGAAAAAGAAAGTTGTTGGCGATGAATCTGATGTGTCAAAGTCAGACAAGCCACCATCAGGCAATGAATCTGACAGGACAAAGTCAGATAAGCCATGTGCAGGCAATGATTCTGGTTCATCAAAGCCAGATGAGCCTAGTGTTGAGGTAAAAAATGTCAAACCCAAGGCTGGTCAGGCTTGGGTGAATCTTTTCAAATAGAAAAACCTGACTTGCCGGAGCTTCCAGGTTGGTAAGTGTGAAGCAGGTATCGGCATCATTCTTGAGAAATTCACAGGATGGTAACTGTGATATTTCGATTTACAAGTGGTAAATCAGGGACATTAAGTTGTACTTGATTTTCTACTAGTGTTTGTTGTTGACACGGGTCTAAATTGTTAATTCTTTAAAATGGTTGAAAAAGAACAAGGTGATGAAACCCCGAGTTTGTGAAAAGACAAATAAAACTAATTTTCCGGAAAAACCATTTGATTAAAACAAACTTAAGTGTTTTTAAATCATAATGGGAAAATAGTTTGTTGTCAGGGGGAGTTCTGATTGTTTATGCCGAGTGAATGGCGACTTGAAGCGATTTGATATCAGTTTGTCATGTTTCTTGTATAGTTTGTTTTCAAATTTTCCTTGAAAAATCAAAATTGTAACATATTTTGATTTTAGGGGGAGAAAAATTTTAAAAAAAATTTGAAAATTTGAAAATTTCAAAAACATTGAAAAAGCAAAAATGAGTTTTGTTGTGAAAAAGAGGAAATGATAGTAAATCAGTGAACTATCACAGCATGCTAAGGATATGAAATGTCAAATGTGATAAATGGTCTCACTGATGATGTGTCAGTAGGTTTTTGCACATTTAGTAGATTGTAACGAGATATAAACCTAAATTTCAAACTTGCTTATATCGTGGGTAACATCTCTCGGATATATGGGTAACCCCCGAAATCTTGTTTGAAAGGTCTCGTATTCTGATATACTAGGTTTTTATACTCAGTTGATATCTGGGGTATTATTCCGGGACTTCTGCTGAACGGTGGTTCTGACCTAGTCCTTGGATAATACTTTCTGCAAATGCTTGAAACATAGCATCACCCTCAGCATCAATGATAAGACAATAAAATTGCTTAGAAATGCTGTTGTAAAAAAGATCCTCTAAAGGGGACACACCGAAAGTTGAGTCATGATCTCTCTGCTGAACGGTAGTTCTGACCTGAGCTCTCATGATTCTTCATAAGTTATTAACCCCTTACAGATATCATTTGTGTTATAACTACCTGTAAGACTGAATATTGGGATCCGGATACAGGAGTATATTCTGAGGTGGGACACGTGATTAAGTTTAAGTATCTAAGACATTAAAATCATATCTCGAAGCAGTTGAACTTTGTGTGAAAATTTAAGTGGACCAGTATACTGACAATCAAGGTGAATCGTTTAGAACTTAAAATGATTAAAGCTTAACGGTGCTTGTGATTTGTCTCATAAACTGATATGATCCTCTTACTCAAACTCACAAAAATATTATTTGTATATATTTCCTTAATGCATTTCTTTAAAACTCAAAATCCAAAAAGATTTTAGTGTGTTTTAGCATAAAGTTTTGAAAAATACAAAAAGATTTTCGACAACTGAAGTTGAAGGACTGATATTCAAAATTCCAAGTGCTAAACATGATGAACAGGATTGGGAGAATATGTTGAAAACTTTGAATGTCATATACAAATGTTTTGAAAGATTGTGTGTTTAGTTAACCAAGGTCATTAATTTGGACTTGGTAGATTAATCAAGTGATCAGGGTCATTAACTTGAACTTGAATACTTGAGTGGATTGTTAAAACTGATTGAGTTTGTGATTCACTGTTTGAAAAGATAGATTGTAATGATTATTGGTTGAGAAACAGGTTTGGACATTATTTCCCAACGGAGGCAAATTGTCAAAGCTTGAACTAGATATCTCAAGATCCCAGCATACTGAGAGGGGGAGTCTGTGAAAGGGGGAGTCTGGATTAATAGTCAAAGGGGAGTTTGAAGATGGAGCAAGATTGTGAACTTGTGAAGAATGCTTATGATGAGAAGACAGAGAGTTAGAGAAACGACCAAGACTGAAGACTCGGGAGCTGAAGACTACGTCAACATCCAAGGGGGAGTCTGTTAGTGCACGGAATGTCTGTTGACTTCGTCTACATCAAGTCTTAGGTCAATATGGGTCAACATAGGGTTTAGAATGTCGAAATTATGAAAAATGTTGACAGGTTCGCTTATGTGACCATGTTAGGTCAGGTTCGCTCCTAGGTACATAGCTGGTTCGCTTTTATGGTAAGTGGGCTGGTTCGCTTTTGTGGCAGTTCACATAAGCGAACCACACACACTATATATAGACTGATGTTGTGTTTTCATTTGTAATTTTTGGAGCGGACCTAGACCATTGTTGCTGTAACAAAATTCTGTCAAAACTTCATCAGAAAGCAATAAAAAGATAGGAATTGAAAGGATATGCTGTTGTAACTTCATATATGTTGATTCCGCCTTCATACATGAAGATGAGCTACTCTGACTGACTTTTCGGGTCAAAGAACGGTCCAACAAGGTCTGATCTAACTATTTAGTTTCGCTCATGAGAACACCTATTTATAGTGATTTGGTTTCGCTCCAAGGGACATGACATAAGAGCGAAACCCCTACAATACCAAATAAGCGAAACCTCCTAACTAAGGCCATATGAGCGAAACCAACAAATTCTATTTACAATTCTATTTTGTCTTCTAGCAAGAACATGTAAACTGATATCATTTGCACATGTAATCTTCACGTGATGTTGTAACAAGGATGCAAGATGATGTCACTTGGATGATTTCATCATCAAGAATGATGACATCATTCTTGTTCCGAACCGCAACGAACCGAAGACTTGAGATAAGACGAAGACGACAGATGAATGCACTAACAGACTCCCCCTCAGATGTTGACGAGTCTTAAGTGTCGAGTCTTTGCATCTTCAGTCTTTATCAATCTTTTTTCTTTCTTAGCATATACCAGGATCTTCTCTTTGGCTCTAACCTAGTCAGACTCCCCCTCTCATCATTATGGGATCGCTGTCTGGAATTAGCTATCACCTAGAGATCAAATCCTGGCTTAAATTCTGTTCAGCTCAACTCCTGCACACATTTTCTCATCAAAACATAAGTTTTTACTTAAAACAATAAGAAAAACTTACTGGAAATAGTTACATCAAGTTCAAATTAATGACCCTGATTAACTAAACTCAATTTCTTTCTTAAATCAAAAATTTTCAATTCAGTACACACACTCCCAAACCAGTTCATCTTGTTTAGCACTTGAAATTTTGAAAATCAGCTCATCAACATCAGTTGTCGAAAATCTTTTTGAATTTTTCAAAATTTATGCTAAAACACACTGAAAATCTTTTTGGATTTTTGACTGAAAAGAAATGCAGTAAAGTAATATTTACAGACAATAGTTTTGTGAGTTTGTGTAAGAGGATCATATCAGTTTATGTGACCAATCACTAGCACCGTTAAGCTTTAAACATTTTTAGTTCTAAACGATTCACGTTGATTGACTATATTGTTGTCCACTTAAACTCAATCTAAAAACTTTCGACATGCTTACCGATACGTTTAAAGTATATTAATTTTGCACTAAATTCTTATGGACCCCAGGATCTCAGCATATCCCCTCATCATGCAATACACTGACTCAAGTAATGCCTTTAAACTTTTATCGACTGTGAATTGTGCGAAAACAAAGCAGAAAGTTTAAACATTAACAATCAGGTCGATACTTCCGTATACGCAAAGAAAGTCCAATGTTTAAACAAAATAAGAAAATAAAAATAAGTTGAAGTTGTTTAGGCTTTAACCACCAGGTCGATACTTCCGTATACGCAGAGGTGATCCAAAGCTTAAACGAAACACCAAAGAAAATAAAGCAGAATGTTTAGGCAACAACATCCAGGTCGATACTCACGTATACGCAGAGGATGTCCGATGCTTAAACAAAATAAAGAAATAAAACAAGTTTAAATCTTTGCAAAATGAAATGCACAATCACAGTGACTTTTCAGCAAAGTTGTGAAAGTTCACAAACTTAACCAGTTTTATGTCTTTCGACAATCAGCGATTACTGAGTAGGCACACAATCAAGAAGGACAAAACTAAGTACTATGCTTTTGATCATGTTTCCCACTAGAACTAGGCTTTTTCATTTAGGTTTGTATCGTTATCGCAAATCTACTAGTCTAGCTGAGCCTACCGTCACATCTTTAGTGAGATCGTTTATCACATTTCATCATTCCATTTCTTTAGCATGCTGTGACAGTCCAACTGATCTACTATCATTTCCTCTTTTTGACAACAAAACTCATTTTTTTCATTTTTCAATGTTTTTGTCATTTTCAAATTTTCTAATTTTTTTAAAATTTTTACTCCCCCTAAAATCAAAATATGTCTCAATTTTGATTTTCTGGGAAAATTTGAAACAAACTGTACAAACTTGACAACTTGATGAGAATCACTTCAATTCTCCATCCACTTGGCGTAAACAATCAGAACTCCCCCTTACAACAAACTATTTTCTCATTATGATTTCAAAACACTTAAGTTTGTTTTAATCAAAATGGTTTTTCCGGAAAAGTTAGTTTGTTTACCAATCCATTTGTAGGTTCGGGGTCACTTCATCACATTGTTTTCTTCATACACATGACAGATTTTACAATTTCAGTTTTAATTCTCAAACATCATTTGTAGAAAATCAAGTACAACTTAATGTCCCTGATTTACCACATGTAAGGCGAAAAATCACCAGAGTGAAATTTCTCAAGAAATGTGCCGATTCATGTTCCACGCTTACCAACCTGGGAACTCTGGCAAGTCAGGTTTTTCATTTGAACAGATTCACCCAAGCCTGACGATCCTTGGGTGATTTTGAATTCTTGTTTAACAATGGTGGAAAATTTGCATCATCCATTGTTAAACCTGAATTCTCAGTTTTTACCTCAACTACCGGCTCTTCTGGCTTTACCGTACCAGAATCATTGCCTGCACATGGCTTGTCTGACTTTGATCTGTCAGATTCATCGCCTGAAGGTGGCTTGTCTGACTTCAACACGTCAGATTCATCGCGGGAAGGTGGCTTGTCTGACTTCAACACGTCAGATTCATCGCCGACCATTTTCTTCTTCTTCTTTTCTTCTTTCGTCCTCAGATTTGTATCCGATGAATTCGTCTTGGTTGACTTTGCCATCGAGGGAGTCGATTCATCAGAACTCTTATTTTTATCAACAGATGAACCCGAGGACAATATCTTCTCGAGATACTCTCTCGCCTTCTTCCTCTTCTTCCTCAGTCTGTCTTTCTGCCCCTGTGAAAGTTTAACTTTCTTTTCTTGAATTATCTGTTCTTGAACTTTAGGTTCTTTGGGCTTGACGTTGACTGGAATCTTTTCCAATTTTTTAGACTTATCCCTCAATCTTTCATTTGATCTCCTTGGGCAATCTTTGGCAATATGACCTCTAATTTGACAGTTAAAGCATCTCCTTGTCTCATAACTCCAACCTTGGCAGTTAACAGCAATGTGTCCTTGATAACCACATCGGTAACACACTCTGTTATCATACCAATCACCATTGTCAGCCCAAATGCTCAAATCATAGCATTGTTTGGCTTGGTGATATTCCTTCCTCATGTTTGCTGGATTTGACTTTTGAGCACTATGGTCCAACCTGCACCACTTATTGCCAACAAATTTTGAATTTTCATTTTTTACTTTTTGTAATTTTTTATTGCGATTAGATGATTGAACTGATGAGCTTTTATTTTCTTTTTGAACATTTTTTGATTTTTTATCCTTTTGTTTTTGTTCCACATTCTTCTTTACAGGTTTTTGCTTTGAGCATTCACCTTTCTCAGTAGAATGTAGAACAGTTTCTTTAAACATTTCTTTTAATTTCAAAAATGTTTTCTTTTTCTCATCATCATCAGTTTTCTCATCACAATCTTCAACCTTGACTTTGTCAAAGTTTGTGACATAGTCACTTATTGGAACAGAATTGATCGGTTTTGGACAGGGGAACACAGATAAAGTCACAAAACCTTTCAATTTCTTTTCAAGCTCATCAATTTTGTTCCTTGAATTCTCAGCTTCATCTTCAAGCTGAGATATTCGTTCAAGATGAGACTTGATTGCTTTTTTGTTTTCAATTTTAATGTTTTCAAGAACAGATTTTTCATTTTCCAAAACTTTTAACTGTTCTTGAAATTTTGTTTCATTTGCTTTTAGATTTTTGTTCTCCAATTTTATCCAGAAATCTTCATCTTCTGAATATTTCTTTTTACTTTCAAAATCTTGTTCTTTCTCTTTCAAAACCTTGTTTTCTAATGTCAAACTGTTCAAATCTTTTAACAGTTTGTCATTTTCTGATTTCAACCTCTCACAATTTTCTTTCATTTCAAGAATCTGTTTATCAGCAGATTTCTTTTCATCCTTCATCACTGAAATTTCTTCAGTCTGTTCCTCTCCCACTTGGACACCTTTACACTTGCTCTTCTTTAATATTGATTTTCCACTTTGACTTTTCTTCTTCTCAGCATTTCTTTCCATCTGTTCTTCAAGTTTCTTAATGAATTGACCAATTGTCAATTCAGAGTATTCTCCAGTTCTTTTTAAATCCAAAAGATATACCCCACTCTTGTTGAGGTATGGAATTGGCTAATTTATCAACCCATTCATCTGGACTTTTCTTAATACCCTTCTCAGACATTGAGCGAACAAGATGGCTATACCTCTTAATGATACTCTTTGTACTTTCTCCTGGACAACCTGAAAACAAATCAAACTCTTTATTTAGTACATTTATTCTATTAAAAGTTTCACTAGTCATATTAAAGAAATTTATATCCATGATTCGGAATCGAAGAATTTCTCAAACAATCTTTCACACGAACTGATTTACCTTGTGAAACACCTGAAACAAACAAACAAACAATCAGTTTAACCAAATTGAAAATGTGAATGTGTGTGTCATTTAAATCGATCTAGAACTCGTGTCGAAGACTTGGACGAGTGAAATTTAGACAAACAATTCACTTCTGTTAGGCTGCACAAATCAATGAGCCGGTTGTAATATTATTGGGCCGAATATTTATCAAACAAGCATTGGGCCTCTAACTGTCTTGAGCCAATACATGCACACACAATTCAAATGAATTTCCAAGTCCACTAAACCGACAATCTTTTGTTATATTAAACTATGATTGGGCCGCAAGTTCCTATTATATCACATGCAAATTGTTGTTTTTCAACAACACTTAGCCGACAACATATCTGAATATGCAATATCACGTGCAACACTAATTACCCTTTGATTAGGCCTTTAAATGAATGTGGCCGACAACAATCCGAGATTTAAAGTTTATCAGCAATCACATGCAACCGATTTAAATCACATGATCTCTTATTCCCGATGTACTGACACCTTGTTAGATGAATCACACAAAACGATGAACTTTCAAATGATAGTCGTGTTTCAGGTCATCGATGAGCGGAATCAGACTTTGATCAGAAAAATTTGAGCACTTGAGCGGAATCAAACTGTTCACAGGAGCGGAATCAAACTGTTCACAGGAGCGAAACCCTGATGTTCACAAGAGTGGAACCCTTATGTTCACAAAAGCGAAAACCCCTCAATTTTGGTGACACAGGAGCGAAATCAAGGTTTTGATTGTCCACAAAAGCGAAATCAGATGTCCAAATAAGCGAAATTACACAATGTCCGTAAAAGCGAAACCTAGTCCGAGGTCAATTTTGTCCATTTTTACTATGAATTTATGTCTCAAACTCTCAGGGATTTGTCTATGTCCAATTTTAAACAATCTGTGAAATTTTGATCCGATTTTGACCGTTAAAACTTGTTGAACTGATGAAAGAAGGTGTAGAAGATAGAAATCTCAATGAATTAAGGCTGTAATCTGCAAAACTTCTCCAACTGGCTCTGATACCAATTGTAGGATCGTTCGACTGATCCGAATGAGTCGTTTAGAGAAGTTTTGATCTATTTCAGGTGCGGAAAACAAGAAATAGACTTAGTAACAGCTTGTTCTTCACTTAATTCACTGATTGTATTGATTAGACGTTGTTTACAATCGATCTTCACACCGGCAGAGCTTCGGCATGGAATACAAGGTCTGATCTAACTATTTAGTTTCGCTCATGAGAACACCTATTTATAGTGATTTGGTTTCGCTCCAAGGGACATGACATAAGAGCGAAACCCCTACAATACCAAATAAGCGAAACCTCCTAACTAAGACCATATGAGCGAAACCAACAAATTCTATTTACAATTCTATTTTGTCTTCTAGCAAGAACATGTAAACTGATATCATTTGCACATGTAATCTTCACGTGATGTTGTAACAAGGATGCAAGATGATGTCACTTGGATGATGTCATCATCAAGAATGATGACATCATTCTTGTTCCGAACCACAACGAACCGAAGACTTGACATAAGATGAAGACGATAGATGAATGCACCAACACCTACGAATTGACATACTTTAGCAGTTTGATGCAATTAGTCCTTTAATTGCACAAAGTTGCGTGAAATGTTATTTACTGACATCCAAGCCTTCCATGGCCCATATTAATCATCCCCAAGCATATACTTAAATATTACTACGCTTCCGTTCGCTTAAATGGTCACCGAAAGGCGTATATTCAAAAGTTGACGCTTTAGGTCCCTCTATTGCGTAAACTTGCGCATCTCATCATTTAATAGCATTGAAGCCTCATCTAATCCATATTAGGCATTCTTGAAAGTATTATTAAACATTACGATGCTTCGGGTTCGCTAAAAGGTCATTCAGAGGTATAATTAAACATATTGACACTTTTAGCCCCTCTAACTTGCAAAGTTGCGCGTAACTTTACTTATAGGCATAAAAACCTTGGTTGGCCAATAATTGGCATTACCGAGAGTATAATCAAATACCATGAAGCTCTCGGTTTGTCAAAAGGTCATTCAGAAGTAAGGATTAACATGTTGACACTTTTAACCCTTCATTGCGCAAACTTTCAATTAATTCCGCAAACGGCTACCCTCGATCGACAAGCGGCTCATTTGTGAATATAAATACCGTATGAGGTTATTCAGAGACTTATTTTAGGTATGTTAACACTTCCAGTCCTTTCACAATCAAAGTTTTTGATTTTTCGAAAAATTAGTCCCTTAAATTCAATGTTCGACTTCATTAGGGTTTATTACACGTGTCAATACTTCATTGGACGTGATTTTACGAGGTGTTACATCCTCACCCCCTTAAAAGAAATCTCGACCTCGAGATTTGCTAAAATGCTGGAAGTACTTTTTGTCGCATAATGGACTTAACTTCTATAAACCTCTTCAAGCTCCCCAGTTGACCTCTATAATAGGTACATGTATCCTTTTTGGAGCTTCTTAACCTGTCGATCCTTAATTGATATGGGTTTCTCATCAAACCAAAAATATTCATTAATTTGCATATCATTAGGTGATAATGCTTCTTGATCTATTGGGGAAACATATTCTTAAATCATTAGTGTGTAACGCATTGCGCGTTCCGCCAAATTTCCTTAAATAGGTTTTAGCGTATAAGCTATTTGATCTGGATACATTCGATTCCCTTGGATGATTCTATATATTCAGAGCTTAACTAGTCTGATAATTAACAATTGGCACACCCTTCCAGGGTGATGTCTTTTGTTGAATCTCATTCCTTAACAAGAACTTAGGAAGGTTGCTACATTCATTAATCCTTGATTTTCTGCCGAATACTGGCAACTTACAGATGATTATGGATTTGTTTGATCTTATTCGTTGTTTCCAAGTCAACTTTCAGATCCTGATAATTGGACTTACCAATCTTCTGTCTACTAATAGATGTCTAACATTCCATCTATACAAGGTCTCCAAGGAGCAGCCTTGATACTTATATATCAACTATTATAGAAAAGCTTATCTTAAGGTGAGATGGTTATTCCAACCATTTCTTAAAACTAATCTTAAGGAATAGCCAATCCTTACAGCTAGTCGAATAAATTGACGATCCTGGGCAGCTGATGGCGATTCTTAATTGTTGCCTAATTAGGGTTGCGGTAATCAATGCATAAGCAAAATGAACCGTCTTTCTTAATTAACTATACCGAATTCTCAGAATATTGAGTTAGGCTATATGAATCCTCTATCTTAAAACTTACTAAATCAGGGTTTCGATTCTTCCAATGATGGTACTAGCTGTTTTGGAGATTTCATAATAATACATCCTTAAATGGGATATAAATCTTAACTCTACTTCCCTCTCAGGAGGTAAACAGGGCAATCTTAGGAGAAGATAATCAAGATACAAGGAGGTTACAGAGATTTTTCCAAATCTCAGGCTCCAGTTCATCCATCATTGCTTGTGTCAAATAAATGACACATTCATGTTTCAAGTCCACGAATTCCTTAATCGGGAACATTTACTTGGACAATTCCATTCTGGATATCTTCTTTGAATACCATTAGTTGACTTTAGTACCATATGACCATCGGGATATCTTTGTGGTCCCATGCATTAAACCTCCATACTGATCAGGCATGGAAGCAATCTATGGAACATATTAAGATACACCAATCCTCCTATGGCGCTTTTATCATACCGTCTGGTATTCGCAATCGATAGAGATCAAAGAGATATCAACTATGTATGCTGATGCACTTCCTCTAGAGAGAGGATACTTCTAAAATTCTACGCCTAATGGCTTCTTGATAGGAACAGAAGAAATGGTTCTTATGCTTTCGCCTGTAAGTTTTACCTTACACTTAATATCTGGGGTTCTTACGGGAGAGTTTCTAAAAGTTTGCTAAACTTATGGTCTTATGAGAGACTTAGCAGCACCTGAAACCAAACATAACTAATAAAATCACAAATAAGGGGTTTATCTGGTGTCATTATTAATGTGAAATGCCTCTATTCAATTAACAGGAGGGTTAAGCGCCTACATTCTTAATCCTTTTAAACTTAGCTGCCAAATCTTTGACAAATTTAGGGCAGTCTCAGCCTTGACTGGTTATTTCTTACTCTATAAAACGTGAGTAACTGAGGTACATCCGTAATGGATTTATGATAAGCAGGCTTTGAAACCTTTTCCTGATTTTTTCTCATAACCTTTCTAACAGCTGCGTTACTTGCAGTTTTGGAGACTAACTTCATTAACATTGAGGTTCACATCTGATGCACCATTAACATTTTTCGCGTTTCTAGCATCGCGACTTTTGTATGTCTCTTCTGAGTTTTCCATACTCGAAGCTTATTAAATACCAAATTCAACAAGTGCTTGGGCAGTCCATATATGGTGTCTCCTTGAATTGTCAAAGGCTTACCCTAAGGAGTCTTGATAACTACTTACTTCTTATTACCCACATTTTGGGCATGGTTACAAGACGACCAATCCATTCCTATTACTATATCGAGTCCCTCTATTTTAACGAAAACAAGGACAATGGAAAAGAATGATTCCTAATGGATATAAAACATCCATCTAATATTACTGAAACAGTCTCTGAGGTATTATCGACCAATTCTACTATATACTTAACGCTTATAGTTTTAACAGGCAGATTTAATAATTCACAAAATCCATTGTCTACGAAAGACTTATCTAAACCTGAATTAAATAATGCTCTAGCATGAGCGTTATTGATAAAGAAAGTACCTGTTCTGATATTGTCATCCTGAATATCCTCTTGAGCATCCATTTGAGAGCTTCTGGCTTTGGTCTTCTTAGCCTTGCCAGACTTCTTGGTTTTATTAGGGCAATTAGTTTTGATGTGCCCTAATTCATTGCAACCATAGCAGGTTGCGTCCTTTATGTCTTGGCACTCCAAAGTCTTGTGCCCTTCCTTATTACAAATTCCACAAGGCTTAGCTTGTGAATTTAAAGTGCATTTTCCTTTAGTCGCCTTCTTTGGGCAGTGGGTCTTTATGTGCCCTTTTTTGCCACAACCATGGCAGGTCGCATCTTCCAACTTCTTGCAATCCAAGGTCTTATGCTCCTTGGACTTGCAGATTCCACAAGGTGAAGGCTGAGATTCAAATCTGCATTTCCCGAGGTGGTATTTCCTACAGGTTTTGCATCTGGTCTTTTCACCTGTCTGCTGGTTGTCCTTCAAGTCCTTTCATTTAGGAGTCTTGGGATCCATTTCCTTACAGATGTCACATCCCCTGGTCTGTTCATAGAAGCATTTTCCGAAGTGCTTCTTCTTGCAGGTTTTACATTCGGGTTTTGCCTCCTTTGGCTTGGACTGATTATAGTTTGCACCGGTCTTACCCTTTTTGAATCCCTTATTCGGGGTATTATCGCACTTTCTCTTATGATCCTTTAACGCTCGGTCCACGGCCTTGTTTACGGCTATATCTAACATAGCCTGTAACTCGGCGCCCGTTAAGTTCAGTCTTGCATCATTATTCTGATCAGCTGGATGATTGTGAGCTTCAGATGAGTCAGCCATGGTGAGGCTTTGAATGCTACAAACCAAGTGGTAATAATTGGTTTAATTATATGGTGAATTGTCAAACTTGATGATTTAAATAGCCATGGTACAAATAAGCCATATAGGCGAATGGATAGTATTAAATTTATTTGATTATGTTTTGCCTAAGTTTTTAAATAAACCATCTTTGGCGTTTTAACGGAATATAATCCTTCATATCTATTAGACAGGGGACATAAGTCACGACTGTCAATGTCGTACCGACATTTTATATATAGCACAAGGGCTTGTTCCAAAGGACTTTTTAATGGCAATGATGCCTTGTCACTAAAGAAATTTTAAAACATAATCGATGATTCCTTTGGATCGGAAAATTTCATAGTTCATTGTCTTGACAAGAAGTTATGAAAATAAAAACTATCTTTTTTTTTCATGTATACATCTTTGCCCGAAGGTATTCATCCCATTGGATGTTTTGATGTGTACATCATGTTCGACATTTATTAGCCATGATTCCTATTGATCATTTAGGCTAAATAAGGGGTTTGGAGAAATCCTAATATAAAGATGACAAATGTGATTTTATCACATCACTGTTGTCAGGAGTGTTAACATGTTTTCAGATGTTAACAAGGATCTGAATTTCTTTTAAACAGGTCTTACTATCGTAGCTAGGTCTTTAATGACATTCAAGCTAGGTTATACATTTTAAGATTCTCTTTTAATATTTATACTGGAAGAAAAGGAATGATATTTATTTTATTCAGGATTTTCATTATAATTATCCTAGATTTAATTAAAATATAACTATGGCACAGAAAGCCCAAAACACAAGGGCAACTTTAAATTATAAACCATGATTTTGTAGAATCAAGGTATTTAGGCTTGAACGTTGTTCATTGCCTTTTCTTGACAGGGAGTTGTAGGCTACGACTGTCTTTTGTCTTATATGACAATGAATATGGCCCGTAAGCATTACATCCCTAATGGATGCTTAATTCACAAAAATTAGAAAGGATTTCGGGATAATCCTGTATAAGGATGAGTTATGCGATTTTATCGAATCACATTTCCCAGGAATGTTAACATGTTTACAGATGTTAACAAGGAATTGAATCTTTTGAATAGGTTCTACCATCTTGGCCTTATCCGAAATAACATATAGGCTGGTTGTACCTTAAAAATTCTTTTTAATATTTAACGCAGAACAATCCTAAATTGAGATGTTAATAAGGATCTGAATCTAATTGAGGAACTTACCATCTTGGCCCTGTCTTATAATGACACATGGGCTAGGTCTTGCCCTTTTTAGATTTCGCCATTTTATTATAATGGTAGATCTCATAAAAGGAATGTTATTATTATATTCATATATAATGATATAAGTAAAATTTAGATAATACATTCCAATGATTCCAAAGGAGGTACAGAATTGCCCTAAACGGGAGTTGAAAGGAATAATGTTGTCCTCGAAGGGACTGAAAGATAAACATGTCCTTATAAGGACTACTAAGGAAACGACCTTCAGCAAGGGAGTTTCTTCTTCATTTTATTTCTGAATGCTTTCTCCTTGGTTGCACATTAATCCTAGTCGCAGTACGAAGCTCGGCCTTTCCTAGGCCTCAAATGGGGAGAATTTCCATTACGGCTTCTTTGCTTGGCGACGTATCAAAATATAGAATTGAAAGCAATAATTCTCCAAATAGAGATGAGAGCATTCCTATGTTAAGTCTAGACTCAGAAAGTCAAGGAATGTGCTACTGTGTCATTGAGATTAAACACAAAAGGCAAGTGTTTAATTCACTCAATGTTGGCTCTGATACCAACCTGTCACACCCCGATATTTCCACGTATTACCGGTGGGCCTGGTGGGGAGTATCATGACGTAGTTGATATCATCATAGTCAAACAACACAATTTAAATGCACAGCGGAAGCAAAAGATAAATATATTACACTCCGATATAAAGTAATAACAAAGTATTACAAACGGAAAGTAAAGGATCCACAGGCGGATCGAAATTAAAATGAAACATTGTTCAACAGACGTTAGGCATCTAAGCTTGCGAGACTCTTTATTGATGCTAGGAGTAGCCAACCTATTCCGATTAGTACCTGCACTTAGCCTTTTTGGAAAATACGTCAGTTTACACTGGTAAATACAATTTAACTGACTCATTTTGAAAATGTTTAAGAAAATTGATTTGAGTGTGCATGGCACAAAACTTTTTATAACTTGGGATAATTATTTGAATATAATACTTGTAAAAGAATTACATGTTTCTTATGCGTTCAGGAGCCCGGTTCATGCCGGGTTAAAGATCAATAGACACACCACATTATTTATTTAGGCACTGACGGGTGTACGCCTACACCCCGTGCTTAGGTTGTGACCATTTCGTAAAATGATGCCAAGGATATCCGGGACATGGTCATTAACCCCCCAAAGGCTTTAAGCAAACAAAACATTTTCAAACAGGACATTTCAATGATTTGACCTTCATACAATTAAAGATGCAATGTCCGACCAAGCGGTATTTTATATACCGTACCCCAAGCCCGTATAGGGAAAATAAGTTAAAGGTATTTACCTGAGCTAAATATAAATTTAATCCCAGCCGTATATCAAATCAGCAAGTACAGATAGCTTTTACTGGGCTCCTAAATCTGGAACGAAGGTTTTTAATAACCTATTAGATTCCTAACGGGTCTTAATTAAGCCTATGCTTAGACCGGTTAGTTTTAAAGGAGGATACGGTTCAAAACGCATGATAAAGCGAAGACCGAATTAGAATGTGGTTTAGACCCGACAAGCTTGTATACTTGTTTAATATGGGTAAACTAAACACATTCTGGATTTTGAGATAAAACTGACAAGGTTTGACCCGTTCCGGCTAATTTATGCAAACTAGTTACATAAGCCGATCCGAACGCGAAAAGGGTGTAACGGGTAACCCCAAGAGTCATGAACAGGTTTCCTAAGTTAATATTCCTTAAACATGTTGTGATATCAGTATAATACCTTCCATTATGCCCGAAACTAATTTAGACTCAAGCTATGCCCTGTAAGGGCATTTTGGTCATTTAAAATGTTATAAAGAGTTTAAATAATAATCTGAGTTACAGGTCTGATATAATTAGTAAAAATACTCATTTTTATAAATCATAACAGTAGGGTACTAAATATATGTGAAATTTATCCATTATAACCAAACTATGCACCGTAGGGGCATTTTGGTAATTTCACATAGCCTTTAAAGGTCAAATCTGGAAATCTGAGTTTAAAATTTAGCTTACTGTTAATGTATAAAAATATACCTAAAATATCAGTAGGTATCAACCTTATATGTGTAAAATAGTTTTGATGCATACTATGCGTTAAAAATACTTAAAAAGGCGATTTGGAGCCATTTTCGGGTTCTATATAGAAAGCTGGTATTTTCATTATTCCAGACGGTTTAAAATAATTTATTTATCATATTGAATCAGTAGAAAAAGGTTTGGGGTCAAAAGGATTTGTAAAACTCATTTTATAGCCAAAAGGGCAAAACCGACAATAACCGAATCAAGCTTAGAACCCTATGTTATACTCAGCCTAAAAATAAATAAAAATCTTCAAAAATCCCAAAATATTATTTTATATCAGTAGGTGAAAATTTTGGTATCAAAAATTGGGTTTAGATAGGCTATACGCTAATTATGCCGTTTACTTAATAAAAAGCTTTTCATTTACGCTAATGAGCATATCTCCTAATCTAGACCACAAACTGATGTCAAATTTTAGGGACAAGTTTATAATTCAGTAATAAAGGTTTCTATTCTTTTATATTTTCAAAAATATCGTTTTAAGGTCAAATGGGCATAATGGTCAACATTTAAGCATATAACGGGAACATGTAAATGAATAGGATACTAAGGATCCAAGTTGTATAACCTCAGAGAGTTATACTAACATATAACATGGTCACAAAGGAACCCTAAGGCATAATTAAACTAAGCTAATTCGGGTCAGAACTGAAAGTCAAAGCAAAAGTCAACTTTTGCGACTTTTGGTTCCGAACCGATCCTAAACTTGAAATTGTCGGGTTGAACATGCTTAAACATGTTCTTACATTAATTACCAAGGTATATAAGTGTTAAAATAGGTTCCATAGTTTCTACATTGCTAATTATGAATTTATTTTCAAAAAGGCTTTATGTTGACTTTTTGTTATTAGGTTTGACCCAACATTTGACCAAGTTAGGGTGATAATCAGTAGGTGCCCTCTTAGGGGTTTATTGCCTACACAATTACCAACTTATAACTACTCTTAATTTGACTAATGAGTGGATCATTAGTGTTTAATTACTAAGTCAAACCTTAACTATGATAAGTTTGACTTTTGACCATTAAACTAATCAAAACTGAAATTAGAAGGTTAAGGACACTTACAAATGGTCCTTAGGATTAAATTGAAGGTTAGGAAACAATGCTTGATGTCCAGGGAGCTCCAGATTGAGAGAGGAGAAGATAGCAAGGGATATGAGCAATTGGGAAAAATGAAGAACACTTCTATTTATAGGTTTTGGTGGGTTCTTGGATGATCAACAGGTGCTATGGGGCTTCTAGGATCAGTACATGTGTCTCAACAGCTGTCCAAAACAAGAAACAAGCCCATAGATTCGGATATGAGAGTATAGAAGCAAAACCAAAGATGGTTTTCTGTTTTCTGGAGCTGGGCAAGGCATACGGACCGTAAGGGTCAATGCATACGGTCCGTAAGGACCAGTACAACACACATCAACTTTCATTTGTTGGCAATTTTGGCCCCTGTACTTCCCAATGCCATTTCCGACACATCTAAGGCTCGTTAAACCATTTTTAAGGCTCTAAAATGATGCCTAAACATAGGGAACATGAAACATGCTCAAAAACATGTCGGATGTCGGTTCGTTTGGTCGTACGGTCACGTTGTTCGGCTAATTACGACGAAACACGAACGGACGCGAAAAACAATCCAAACGACGCGACGAATGGAATTTTATCAAGCCAAACACTAAAATAAAATATTTTAGTGCTTACATAAATTTTTTGGGTGTCCGGATATATTCAGATTGCAAGATATGCGCGAAAATGCAAACTTGTGCACTTTTTGACACTTTTAGTCCCTGCATGACGTAAAAGCTTATTTTTGCGCACCAAACACCTCTAAGCCTATATCTAAGCTATATAAAGGATAATTAGGGTATGATTAACTCATGGTCATATTCCAGAAGGTCTGATACCCTACGAATTGACATACTTTAGCAGTTTGACGCAATTAGTCCTTTAATTGCACAAAGTTGCGCGAAATGTCGTTTACTGACATCCAAGCCTTCCATGGATTATATTAATCATCCCCAAGCATATAATTAAATATTACTACACTCCCGTTCGCTTAAATGGTCACCGAAAGGCATATATTCAAAAGTTGACGCTTTAGGTCCCTCTATTGCGCAAACTTGCGCATCTCATCATTTAATAGCATTGAAGCCTCATCTAATCCATATTAGGCATTCTTGAAAGTATTATTAAACATTACGATGCTTCGGGTTCGCTAAAAGGTCATTCAGAGGTATAATTAAACATATTGACACTTTTAGCCCCTCTAACTTGCAAAGTTGCGCGTAACTTTACTTATAGGCATAAAAACCTTGGTTGGCCAATAATTGGCATTACCGAGAGTATAATAAAATACCATGAAGCTCTCGGTTTATCAAAAGGTCATTCAGAGGTAAGGATTAACATGTTGACGCTTTTAACACTTAATTGCGCAAACTTTCAATTAATTCCGCAAACGGCTACCCTCGATCGACAAGCGGCTCATTTGTGAATATAAATACCGTATGAGGTTATTCAGAGACTTGTTTTAGGTATGTTAACACTTCCAGTCCTTTCACAATCAAAGTTTTTGATTTTTCGAAAAATTAGTCCCTTAAATTCAATGTTCGACTTCAATAGGGTTTATTACACGTGTCAATACTTCATTGGACGTGATTTTACGAGGTGTTACAAATCGGCATCTTTCTTAAAAATATCACAGATGTGAATGATGGTTGTTATGTGATATTTCGACTTACAAGAGGTTAATCAAGGACATTAAGTTGTACTTGATTTAACTATCTTACAAGTGGTATGATTATTGGAAATTGTTTTTGTGTTAAACCTACAAGTGGTTGAAAACAGTGTGATGATCTAAACCCCATGTTTGTGAAATGGCAAACAAAACTAATTTTCCGGAAAAACCATTTGGATTAAAACAAACTTAAGTGTTTTTTAATCATAATGGGAAAATAGATTGTTGTCAGGGGGAGTTCTGACTGTTTAAGCCAAGTGGATGGCGAATTGAGGCAATTCTCATCAGTTTGTCACTTTGTTTGTATTGTTTACTGCTTTATTTTTCAAATTTTTCCAGAAAATCAAAATTTGAAATATAATTATGATTTTAGGGGGAGAAAAAAAATTAGAAAATTTGAAAAATTCATAAACATTTGAAAAATCAAAATGAGTTTTGTGTAAAAAGAGGAAATGATAGTACATCAGTAGACTATGAGTGCATGCTAGAGAAATGAAAAGTTTTATAAAGTTTTAAACAGTCTCACTAGGGATGTGTCGATAGGCTCAGCTAAGACTAGTAGTTTTGCGAAAATGATACAAACATAAAGCAAAAGGCCTAAGTCTGGTGGGAAACACGGTCGAACGCATAGTACTTAGTTTTGTCCTTCTTGACCGTGTGCCTGCTCGGTAATCGCTGATTTTCGAAAGACATAAAGCCGGTTAAGTTTGTGAGCTTTCACAACTTTGCTGAAAAGTCACTGTGATTCTGTGTTTTCTTTTTGCAAAGATTTAAACTTGTTTTATTTCTTTATTTTTGTTTAAGAATTGGACATCCTCTGCGTATACGTGAGTATCGACCTGGATGTTATTGCCTAAACGTTCTGCTTTATTTACTTCATCTTATTTTCGACAACTGATGTTGAAAAGCTGATTTTCAAAATTCTAAGTGCTAAACATGATGAACGACAGTGGGTTGGGAGAATTTATTTAAGATGAGAAAATGATTTTGAAATTTTTAAATGGTTAATTAATTTGAATAAAAAAATTTTTTAGTGTTACAAATTCAAGAGGTTAAGTAGAGTTTATTAACGTCAAAATTGTTTATCTTACAATTGGTAGAGATGTTTACAGGTTTGAGTCAGGATTCGTTCTTAAGGCGATAGCAAATTTCAGACTGCGATCCCGGAACAACTTAAGGGGGAGTCTGTTAGCAAAGGGGAGTCTGAAGAGCGAAAGAGATAGACTCAGATTCTGGAGAATAGCTGTTAATGGTGATTGAAGAGAAAGAGAGAGTTTTAAGGATGCTTCAGAGTCAATTTTTTTGGAAAAAGCGTGAAGACTGATCAAGACTGAAGTTTTGACGTACTGACGTCTCATACTGAAGACTCCGTCAACATCCAAGGGGGAGACTGTTGGTGCATATGTCTGTTGACTTCGTCTTGGATCAAGTCTTTTGTAATAGAAATGATAGATCTAGATCACGGAGTATGAAGAAACCGAAGAAAACGAGACTTTATATTATAATATTAGATAGAAAAAGGCAAGGTGGCATTATTGTAAATAAGGTGAACTTCCTTATAAGCCTTGGCCTATAAATAGGACACATATGTGTTTCATTTGTAACTTTGTGATTTTGGAGCCAAGGTGCTGCCAAATTGTCTCCAGCCATTGTAACGTCACGTTAATCAATACAAGAGACTGTTAAAGTGTATAACAAGCAGAACGAAGATCAAATCTTTGAATTCCGCCTCTGATTTGATCCGAGAACTCTTCTGAACGACTCGTTCGGGTCTGAAAACAATCCTACAACGTTTATAGGTTATGACGTCTACGAGACAAGCACCGGTGAAGTTTCGACGTAGAAGACACAAATGAGTGAGTTCATATCCCCACTTTTAAACATTTTCTTGTTTTCTAAACTTTGGGGAAAATACATGTACTATGGTATGTAGAACAAAACTAAGGAATGATGCATAGATCATGTTACGAATAGGGTGAGGCTTGAGCACCATTAATTAACTATATACCTAGACCGTGGAACAAAAGGTTACATCTAATGGGTTTCAGGAAGCCACACTCTTGGCCACGTTTTACCTAGAGTGCTTTTGTGTCTCGAGTCGTAAATCGATGGAAAAATGCCTATGGTTTGGATGCTTCCTATATCGTGACAAATGTTAATGTCCTCGCGAAACATTAGCGATCTCGATTTCCTTACATTTACATAATACAGTTACTAATACGTTTTACAATGTACATACCATGTTTTCATACAACTATGCTCAAACATTCTATACTAATCTGCATGAATTCACACCAAATTTTGTTCACGATTTTCAAAACTTACATGTATTTAAAAAAACTAAGTGGATGCGCGCAGCCTATCTTGCTCAAGAAAGTTGTTTATGTTTCATGTTATCATGTGTCTATGCTCCGTTGCCACTTTTGATGGATTTGTTTGCTATATCCCGCCTCCTTGCGGTGATATATTGAACAAAACCTTGATTGTTGATTTGAATGAAGTTGTAAACTTTTCAAACCATTATCTTTTGTTGTGATGTAAACTTTAAACATAACTTGTATTTTGAATGTTTAAACTATGAATGGCAATTTGGAGTTGTTTTATATTCATGTAGTGTGTTTACTTATCGTATGCAATGAGAACCTGACATGATCACACCTTATGCTTCCGCCTTTGAAAGGGGTGTGACAGACTGGTATCAGAGCTTCGATTGTAGTGAACCAGGATTCTTTCTCGAGTCTAGTCTACAATCCTTAGGATCCTCTCACGAAACAATTTTTACGAAAATAAAAAGTTTTCATTGCATAAAACATTCTGCGACATCCACTACATAAATTTGTTTCTCAAAAACAAAGCGATGCCAATTATGTGACATAGACTACACAAAAAGTAGCACATAGTTTATTTTAAGTAGACGCATGAATTTAAGTTAGTCTGAATGATACAAATAGGATAACTTAATAGGGACTTGCATGCTACTTGTATTCTTGTGTATAACTATATATATATATATATATATATATATATATATATATATATATATATTAAGTAATAATAATTAATATATGTACATATGTCATGACTCTTATGTTACAGGTACCCATGTCCTCTTTAGAGAGTAGCGGTCTGTCCGATGAGCACGATCCCATGGCGATCGTCTCTGATGATGAGATTGCCCCAGTTCCCAAGATCTTCACTTCTGACTCCGAGTCCGATCCCGAGATGATTTCTGATGACGAGGACCTAGACGACTTTCAGCCCTTCGCTTTGCCTGATTTTGGAGACGACATTCCATTTGATGACGATGTTCTTGCCCTGCCCTTACCTATCCACGACCAACTCATCATTGGGCATCCCGATGGAGAGCATGTCATTGAGCCTATACCCATCCCTGCTATCCCACTTGCTGCCATCCCCGCCGAGGATTGGCCATTCATCGTTGACTTAGACGACGACGCTGAGATCCCAGTATTTCAGGCCGACCATCCCAATGAGGATCTTGGCGATGGTGAGGTTTTCGATATCATTATTTTGGATGTAGCGTCACCTGTAGTCTCCGTTATTGACATTTCCTCCGACTCTGATTCCGATTCTGACGCTGACTCTTGGGTGTCACGGACATCCTCTGCACTCTGGACCATAGGCCTAGAGGCGTACCCTGCACATGACGATGATGCCATGCCAGCTACACCTGCTACACATGTTCTTACTTCCACACCTACTGATACACCCCCACGTACCCCCACCATGCTACTAGTGACAGCTTATCACAACCATCCATTTTAGTAGGCCTCTCTAGCTGGATACGGCACATCCATTTTGCGTCAGCCTTCCCACATACCCACCCTACTCATGAGGGAGAGCCCTCAGGACATCCACACGTACCACCACCCGAGATGAGCCTACATTCCCAGCCATCCCGACCTTTTCCACCATCCCCACCGCATGCGATGCCATCATCCGACCCGTACCATCCCTCACACCACTCTGGGTATACCAGAGATGATCTCCTTTTGTCCCTCTAGCTCCAGGTCGAGATCCTGTGTCGAAGGATCTATGACCTACAGAAGGAGTCTGATGCCAGACGGCCACCTCCACCAGACTACCCACCACCAGCCACATCACCACCACCATCTTCACCACCACCACCTGCTCATGTACCAGTTGACGCCTGGGCTGCTCGAGTTCTGGCACTTGAGAAACGGGTGAGCTTCCTGATTCGTCGAGTCTACGAGCTCGAGGAAGAGGTAGCTCATCTCCGTAGCTTGGTCTTTCCCACACCCCCACCATCTCCCTCAGCCCGTTAGGCTTTCTTTGCATGTACTTTTGCTTGGAGTAGTTCATTTTTGGATCTCAAGATTGAAGCTGAGTTTTGAAGGCAACTTGAAGACCGATGATCGCCAATATGAAGGAAGATATTTTTCCATTATATGTATTAAAACTTGTATTGATTGGGTGATGTAGCCCATATGCATTTTGTGTCCTTTACAAACAATTATGTAATAAGTTGTCTTGATATATATAAAAACTCGGTGATTATCTTTACGACGCATTATTGTTTATTTGTTTATGCATGCTTGTTTGCTTGTATGAATTGATTTATCTGTTTGGTGGATTGTTTGGTTGTGTATAGATGTACATATATATATATATATATATATATATAGGGAAAGGTTCATTGGGAAACACTAAAAAAGTGGGGAACAGCGGGGAACCGACTCAAACGAACTCCGATTGGACTCATTCCAGCGGCGTTGGAACCGGCTCATCGAACCATAACTAAGATCTCTTAACCCTAAACCCTAATTCCTAACTCCTAAACTCTAAACCCTAAAGCTAAAAAATAAGGCTAAAACCTAAGCTAAACCGTAAAATCTAAACTATAAACTCTAAAAGCTAAACCCTAAAGGCTAAACCTAAAGCTAAACCCTATAGCTAAACCCTAAAGCTAAACCCTAAACCCTAAAGCTAAACTCTAAACCCTAAAGCTAAACCCTAAAGCTAACCCTAAGGCTAAACCCTAAAAGCCAAACCCTAATATATTTAGGGTTTAGGGGTTATGATTTAGGGTTTAGGGTTAAGAGATCCTAGTCAGTGTTCGACGAGACGGTTCCAACGCCGCTGGAATGAGTCCAATCGGAGTTCGTTTGAGTCGGTTCCCCACTATTCCCCACTTTTTTAGTGTTCCCCAATGAACCTCACACACACTATATATATATATATATATATATATACTAGGTTAAAACCCGTGTGGTACACGGGGTCGAGTAACAAAAAATTGAAATGAATAAAAAAGGTATACATATCATATTTATAAATTCCATTACGTTTTCTCCGCAAGAATATCTTTTAGTTCCCTCAGCTTCTCAACTTCCATTTCTGCTTTAACAG
The DNA here is from genome assembly GCA_030545235.1 of Helianthus tuberosus. Classification (NCBI taxonomy): domain Eukaryota; kingdom Viridiplantae; phylum Streptophyta; class Magnoliopsida; order Asterales; family Asteraceae; genus Helianthus; species Helianthus tuberosus. The sequence goes on along the minus strand of CM060447.1, from coordinate 131,006,443 downwards.
TTTGGCTTCCTCTTCATCTGTCACAATCTTCTTTTCCCAAACAGATGAAGTACCTCTATGTAGAGAATGATAAGGGTATTTATCTCAAGAACATCCATATGTAGTGTGTGTTAAAATTGGGAAATAAATCAATTTAGGGTTCAAATCAAAATCAAAATAAAGCAACAATTGACTTTAAAAACCACGATTACTACTGATCTAAATCAAAACCCTAGTATCAATCAGTTCTACAAAAAGAAAAAACCCTACTTCTAAACTGATATTTAAAGATTCATAGTCTAACAAAAAACATAATAATCATGATTTGTACCATCTCGAATATAGAAACATTGTAGTTCTTTACAACCAATTTTCTCAATGCTTATTTGAAGATTGATAGTTGAAACACACATTTTTCATCCAAAAATTGGTAAACTTATGTCTGCACCCATCTGTATGACCTTAATCACCCTTAGAAATGAAAACTTCAAAGGATTTCATAGAAATGATGAATAAGCCCAAAAACCCAATTCATCATATCCCCTAATAAACATGCACATTGAAAACTCAAAATCAAACCATTTGATAATCTTTCAGAACTCTATACCCATTAAAGTACATCTAAGCATCCAAATCTTGCATAGACAGAATCACAAAACTACAACAACAAAAAAATAGAGATCAATGGTACAATCCAACTGCATATTATTTAGACCAAAACTGTTATAAAATGATCATCACAATGAAAGAAAAGTCACACATGATGCCTAAAATTACAAAATCAGAAAAATGAATTGAAATCATTGTCTTACCAGGGATCTCAAATATGGAAAGAAATGCGGCAGAATCCTAATGAACTCTATGGTTTGGGATTGTTTTTAAAGGATTTAGAATGAAAAACTTTTAGATGACATAATCATACAATGGAGAATCATAAATCAACCATCACTGTCAAAGTGTTGAAGGACATTCAATTCAAAGGACAAGTTGTCAGAGATCTGGTTTTCCCCATTTGCTGTAAAGTATAGTTGGGTGAGTAAGAATCAGAGTTGAATGCTCCACCAGATGTTATGTCAATGAAATGATCATAACTCTGATCCTTACTACCACCAGATGTTTCTTTCTGGCCAAAAAGTGTTGTACTACCAAAAGAGTAGTCATCAGCCACTTTTCCTGACTCTTGTAGCTTCTTTTTCTGGTTAAGCTCTTCTCATATGTGAGGAGCCTACCATTAAGCTGAGTCAAACTCATCTCCTTAAAACCAACAGAGTTTCTAGTAACAAATGCTATAGTGTCCCATTTTTCTGGTAGTGATATAAGAAATCCACTATTCAAGGTTGAATTAGTATATTCTATGTTTACCAGTTTTAGCTCACTGATTAGATAACTAAACCTTTCAAACTGTTGGGTTAATAACTCTCCTTTCACATGACAAAACATTTCATATTGTTGGTTTAACACCTCTCTGTTGTTCTCAATGACCTCTTTTGCACCATCGAATTGTTCTTTTAATGCATCCCATAACTCCTTTGCATTGTTACAATGTAACAGGCCAGCATACATATCATTGGGTAGTGTTGTAGCAACTATACTGAATGCTTTAGCATCTAACTCAATTTTCTGAAAATCCTGCTCGGAGTAATTTTCAGGTTTCTTAGGTACTTGGACCTTGGAATCTTCTACACTCGGCACCATCAAAACATGTGGTCCGAAGATAACCGATTTCCAGCATCCGGCGTTTTGCTATGCAAGTACATGACCCATCCTACGTTGCCAGATATTATACTCTGATCTGACAAGCATAGGTGGTTGTCACGACCACCGATCCCACCCTGGACGGGAGCCGCGAACAGTCAAGTGGTACCGGTGGTTATTTTAAAAATATTGCAGCAGAAATGTTCATCAGGACCGTGAGTTAGGAAAAATATCAGAGTTTAGAAAACACCGGATTTTATTTATTAAATAGATGGGATAAAACCCATGTTTTACAAAGGTAGCATTAATAAGGGATAAACCCGAATATATGAAACCATGTTTTGTTAATTCAAATGATAAAATAAGCCACTTCTTTAAGCCTTTTGGTGTCGTATCATCACTCTAATTCCAATCTACTGTCATTTACCTGAAACACGTTTTAAAAAGATTTGGTCAGCAGGAAATACTGGTCAGTTCATTCATTTTTGTATAAAATGACACATTGTTATAACAAACAGTATTAAGGGTGATTATATTGTTTCTATCAACCAATTACCCCAAATCGGTATTTGTCACTCGACCGTATCTGTAACTATGGTTAGATCACCCATTGGCTAACCCGTTGTCCAATGGTGACGGGTATCAAGTAATGTATACAAAACCCCATATACCGGCAGTAATTGAAGATTACAAAGACTTAATCCCTGTAATTATAACTTTGAAAATAAATAGAGTTTTGGAAACAATTTGGTAAAAATAGAATGACTCACAAACTGTGAGAAAAGAGAATGGACTCACCTTGTTAGCATGTAGTCTTGATTAAACAAGCATCTTGATTCTAAGCATCTACTTTATAGTTCTGAATCTTCTGATGATTAAGCATCTATTTTGATTGCAAGTGTATAGTGCAGAGTTTTGGGTAGTTAAACATTTAGTTTAACAGAGTGGAATACGTAGTAGTGTTATACCAAATCAAACCTAACGATGGTCACGAGATCAGAACCTTAACGAAATTCACAAAGTATAGTCTTGTTTAGACAGCACTTTGGCATTCGTTTCAGAATCTTAACGAAATTCACAAAGTATAGTCTTGTTTAGACAGCACCTTGGTATTCATTAGTTGGTTCCTGAATCGATCGGACAGAATATCGCATCGGTGATTGTTGGTTAGAACACCAACGTATAGAGAGAAGAATAGAAGAAATGAGCAAAGAAAAATGAATCCTAAGCTTCCTATTTATAGGTAGGAAATATGAAATTTCTAGGAAGTTTCCTATATACTTTTCTAGGAAGTTACCTATACATATTCTAGGAAGCTTCCTACCCACATATATATCCTCTTACACCTTGCTAGCACCTTCCTTTGATATTATCTATCTCATATATATTTATTTTCATGTATATCTATCTAGGTGTTTAATTTACTTAATTAATCTTACTTAGCTTAATTAATCTTGCTTAGCTTAATTAATCTTGCTTAGCTTGATTAATCTTGCTTAGCTTAATTAATCTTGCTTAACTGATTAACTAATCTTACTTACTGATTAATTTTCCTTAACGGTTTAATCAAGTAATTTACTTAGCCGATTAATTAGATAACGTGATTAGCTGATTAATTAACTTACTTAGCTTGCTTAACTGTTAAGTTTCCTTAGCTATTAAGTTTTCTTAATCGCTAAGTTTTCTTAACCGCTAAGTTTACTTAAACACTAAGTTTACTTAATTGCTAAGTATTCTAGTTTAGCAGCCTCCTGGTTATGAGTTCTAATTCTAGATACAATGGAACTCGTATCAGTGTATTAACCCAATTCTACTTTAACGATAATCACGAGATCAAACCCCACAACGAATGACAAAGTATAGCCGTATATAGGCAGCACTTAAACATCCATTGGATCGGTTTCAATCAATCAGATATAGTACCGTGTCCATGATTAGAGTTATTACCCTGATAACGAGCAGAGCTTTGGGGTTTTAGGGGTTTTGAGCAAAGAAACGGAGATACGAGAGAGTAAGTTCGTCAAAATTTGATCGAACTGTTGCACAGATTTCAGTCCCACTGCTGCCTGTTATACTTCATTTGGGTCTCCCTCGCGTGTCGCGCACGGGTCGGCCTCCCCTGGCACGTGTCGCGGGGATGGTCGACCTGGCTTCGGTCGCCACGTGTCACACGTAGGCCTGACACGTGTCGCAGTGTCGTGACGCATGTCCTTGGCCGCCCTTCTCGTCCAATCGCGCATTTTTCTCGATTTTCGTGCTGGTGCTTATCGCGTATTTTTGGGTCTTGATCCTAAATTGTTTGGTTTATAATTGCGAGTTTAATAAAGGTACTTTCGTGCGGGTTGGTTCATCAACCATAAGGTATTCAAGTTTTATCGTGCATACTTCGGATTTTGTTTATGGGTCTTTCCGAGGGTCGTTACATCCTCCCCACCTTGTTTTAAATCTCGTCCTCGAGATTTGCTGGAACAAGTGTGGTTACTTCCGTCTTATCTTCGATTCCCAAGTATATTCTGGTCCTTGCTTTGAATTCTATCTTACTTTGACCAGAACTATTCTTTTCCATGGAGAACTTATTGTATCATTCTTTTTCTGATTTTGAGATTTTAACGGTTTGCCGATCTAATGGCCTGATAGTTGTTTTTCTCATATTTCTGCTCGACATAATGGATGGTACCTTCATCCATAAAGTGCTTCAAACGGGCAATACTAAAACTTGAAAAATCTTATGGGTGATAGTCCCATTTGCACATGTACTTAGCACTTCTTTCTATGTTTTGTAGTGTTCCTTTACACTACTCAAAATAAGTCGGGTTAAAATTTTCCCAGAAATGAGAAGTGAAATGACTAATTTGGTTTAATACAATAAATAACAGGAATCTATGTAATGAGACTATTTCATTTCCACACAATCTTAATTAAGTGTCTTAAACAAAAAGGTTCCTTTCATTGGTAGGGATTTGAGCAGACTTGGTTAGTTTATCCACAATCACCCAGATTGTGTCGTCTCTTGTTTTGGGTAATTTGGTAACAATATCCATTGTTATCAATCTCATTTCCATACTGATATCTTTATCGTTGAGGTAACCCTAAAGGATTCTAACGTTTAGTTTTAAATTGCTAATAAACTAAATACTTGCTACATCCTTCTTTATTCCTTTCTATCCGCAATTTAATCTAAGAGCACGTACTTATTTCGGCTTCTTATAAAACTTATGACTTAAGGTATCAACTACTACATTAGTCTTAACTTTGTGATATAACAAGCGGTGTTGTTCCTAGTCTCGGATGAATTCTAAGTTTCTTATCACGATCGGGTTATAGTCTAAGTAGATCCTTTGGGAAACGTCGGTCGGAATTTCTTTCAGTTCCTTGTTAATGATCACCGAGATCATATACGCTATGTCTTACTTCCGTGCATAACTTGCAGCTTTTATCACAGAGACAAACTTCGTCGGCTGGTCTGTCTTGCCTCCTTGTGGTCACTTCTCCGGTTGGCTTGCAAATCTCAACCTCATTCAGCAATCATCTCAGGAATCATTGTTTCCATTTGTTCCTTTAGACAGAATTTCCTTTCTGTCAGTTCTTTCCATTTCATGGCATATGTCGTGATCAGGTGTTTTGAAGATCGGGTCTCACTATCTTAATGTATAAAATTTGAAGCATACATTACTTTATTCTACTTAACATATATTTTAGTCCTTTGCAGCCCATGTATTTCGTAACAGCTTCTTTATTACTGGTAATCTTAGTAGGATTATAGGTGAAGAGTCTTTGTAAGTGCATTAAGTCGTGGTTACTTTTATCTTCGCAAGAGTTCTTAAAGAAAGTAGAATTACTCTTATTAGCGTAAGTTTTGAGAAGTTTTGTGCCTAGCACCACTTGGGCTACAGGTTTCCTAATGCGTTAATAATTGAAGGTAGCGCAAAGGAATTCTTATACTTTCGATGGCATCCCAACATAAGGGTTCACATCGTTCATCTTGTCGCACGAGTTACAAGACGGATGATAAATTGAAATAGTTTTTGATATCGGAATTATAGATGTATATGAAAGGTTCCTCATAAGAAAATCTAACATTTATCATTAACACCTATGTTCGTGATTCATCCTAAATTGTCAAATTCTTATGGCTTTTGGATTTCCTTATAGATATACATATTTATACAATCATATATTTCACATATTGTAATATACATACCATTCATAAGGTCAATGTATTTAAGAGATTCATATTTCCAAAAACAAGTCAGACATCAGGTCATGATACTATTTAGGGAATTCTTGTCACTTGTTTGACATATTATATACCCCATCTTACCCGGTTCTTGCCGGAGAGCTAACTCCATCTTACCCGGTTCTCGCCGGAGAGGAAATTTGTATTTCCCATAAATAGAATCTTCTTAATTCATGATTTAAAAATGAATCTTTTATTAGAGCTTTTATCAAAGAACAAGGAAATTAGTATTCACATGACGGATCATAGTCTAGAACCAAGTAGTACCAATAAATAAGAAATAGCAGTGGCCAAGTGTTATTGCTTATTTACCATACTTGCAACGTTCTAGTCATCATCCTCATGGCATACCAATATCCATCACACTTTATTCATGCAAGTAATTAGCTTATCCTGAAGCTTATACTAAGGCATTTTTCTTAGGTTCAAGTCTAAATACTCTCCTGGGTGCTACCAGAAAATAACAATTTCCTAACTCTATCGTTTAAGCTTAGGTATTATTACAACACCTAATTGCTTAAACCAGTGGCTCTGATACCACCTCTGTCACGACCCCCGATCCCACCCTGGACGGGAGCCGCGAACAGTCAAGTGGTACCGGTGGTTATTTTTAAAATATTGCAGCAGAAATGTTCATCAGGACCGTGAGTTAGGAAAAATATCAGAGTTTAGAAAACACCGGATTTTATTTATTAAATTGATGGGATAAAACCCATGTTTTACAAAGGTAGCTTTAATAAGGGATAAACCCGAATATATGAAACCATGTTTTGTTAATTCAATTGATAAAATAAGCCACCTCTTTAAGCCTTTTGGTGTCGTGTCATCACTCTAATTCCAATCTACTGTCATTTACCTGAAACACGTTTTAAAAAGATTTGGTCAGCAGGAAATACTGGTGAGTTCATTCATTTTTGTATAAAATGACACATTGTTATAATATACAGTATTAAGGGTGATTATATTGTTTCTATCAACCAATTACCCCAAATCGGTATTTGTCACTCGACCGTATCTGTGACAATGGTCAGATCACCCATTGGCTAACTCGTTGTCCAATGGTGACGGGTATCAAGTAATGTATACAAAACCCCATATACCGGCAGTAATTGAAGATTACAAAGACTTAATCCCTGTAATTATAACTTTGAAAATAAATAGAGTTTTGGAAACAATTTGGTAAAAATAGAATGACTCACAAACTGTGAGAAAAGAGAATGGACTCACCTTGTTAGCATGTAGTCTTGATTAAACAAGCATCTTGATTCTAAGCATCTACTTTATAGTTCTGAATCTTCTGATGATTAAGCATCTATTTTGATTGTAAGTGTATAGTGCAGAGTTTTGGGTAGTTAAACATTTAGTTTAAAAGAGTGGAATACGTATTAGTGTTATACCAAATCAAACCTAACGATGGTCACGAGATCAGAACCTTAACGAAATTCACAAAGTATAGTCTTGTTTAGACAGTACTTTGGCATTCGTTTCAGAACCTTAACGAAATTCACAAAGTATAGTCTTGTTTAGACAGCACCTTGGTATTCGTTAGTTACTTCCTGAATCGATCGGACAGAATATCGCATCGGTGATTGTTGGTTAGAACACCAACGTATAGAGAGAAGAATAGAAGAAATGAGCAAAGAAAAATGAATCCTAAGCTTCCTATTTATAGGTAGGAAATATGAAATTTCTAGGAAGTTTCCTATATACTTTTCTAGGAAGTTACCTATACATATTCTAGGAAGCTTCCTACCCACATATATATATCCTCTTACACCTTCCTAGCACCTTCCTTTGATATTATCTATCTCATATATATTTATTTTCATGTATATCTATCTAGGTGTTTAATTTACTTAATTAATCTTACTTAGCTTAATTAATCTTGCTTAGCTTAATTAATCTTGCTTAACTGATTAATTAATCTTTCTTAACTAATCTTACTTACTGATTAATTTTCCTTAATGGTTTAATCAAGTAATTTACTTAGCCGATTAATTAGATAACGTGATTAGCTGATTAATTAACTTACTTAGCTTTCTTAACTGTTAAGTTTCCTTAGCTATTAAGTTTTCTTAATCGCTAAGTTTTCTTAACCGCTAAGTTTACTTAAACACTAAGTTTACTTAATTGCTAAGTATTCTAGTTTAGCAGCCTCCTGGTTATGAGTTCTAATTCTAGATACAATGGAACTCGTATCAGTGTATTAACCCAATTCTACTTTAACGATAATCACGAGATCAAACCCCACAACGAATGACAAAGGCAGCACTTAAACATCCATTGGATCGGTTTCAATCAATCAGATATAGTACCGTGTCCATGATTAGAGTTATTACCCTGATAACGAGCAGAGCTTTTGGGTTTTAGGGGTTTTGAGCAAAGAAACGGAGATACGAGAGAGTAAGTTCGTCAAAATTTGATCGAACTGGTGCACAGATTTCAGTCCCACTGCTGCCTGTTATATACTTCATTTGGGTCTCCCCCATGTGTCGCGCACGGGTCGGCCTCCCCTGGCGCGTGTCGCGGGGATGGTCGACCTGGCTTCGGTCGCCAAGTGTCACACGTAGGCCTGACACGTGTCGCAGTGTCGTGACGCATGTCCTTGGCCGCCCTTCTCATCCAGCCGCGCATTTTCTCGATTTTCGTGCTGGTGCTTATCGCGTATTTTTGGGTCTTGATCCTAAATTTTTTGGTTTATAATTGCGAGTTTAATAAAGGTACATTTGTGCGGGTTGGTTCATCAACCATCAGGTATTCAAGTTTTATCGTGCATACTTCGGATTTTGTTTATGGGTCTTTCCGAGGGTCGTTACAGTGGTTTATACAGGGTGCCAGTGTTATGAGGATCTTGTGTGTTTTGAGACATTTTGGTTGTTTCACAAAGTTTTTTTTTTGTTTAAGTTACTTTGAACGTGATTAAACTTTTAACTCTATTTTTCAACTTCCTATGAACAAACGATATCAATGAATTTAGCTGATCTTTTATATCAAATTGATTGTTTTATCGAATTTGATTGACCTATGCTCTGATACCAATTGTTAGGATTTGAGTTTCAGTTGTTTGCAAAAGTTTAAGATGAACAATGGAAGATGATAACAAATATGGTAATACTGCAGCGGAATGAAGATAAACTTTAATTCACAAACAATGGAAGATTTGCTTTCATCATGAATACTTTATATTGAATGACTAAAAATACAATGATTCACGTATGCATGAATACAAACCCCCCCTCAGCCTTAGATCTCACACTTTGCTTGTACAAAATGTCAAGTGAGTGAAGTGATAAATAGAACAGTACATGTAATGTTCTATTTATTGTATAATGCAAACCACTGTGGAATCTATGCTGACGTCACCTAGACAATGACATCTAACAAATATAACAACCACTAATATCTGCTATAAACAGAGACACTATTACATTGAAAGCACTGTTATCTATCATCTGTTGATTCAACCTTTGATGAGCCTACTCTCTAATGAGCTTTAGCAGACCTTCTTCATCAGACTTTAGTCTTCATCAGCAATTTACTTCAGCAGACATTGTGAACCAGGAGACTTTAAGAATCAGCAGACTTTATGCTTGTAGCAGACCTTTGGTACTAACAGTTGTTTGATGCCTTTGCCACTGGGAAGAGAATGTCTTCAAGCACTGTTATGAAGGATCAGTTGATTGAAGACTGTTTTGGCTTTCAATCATCTATTCTTTTAAGGTGGGATCCACATGAGCCAACAATTTCTCCCCCTAAATTTGTGCAAAAGTAAAATACTTTATGCTCAAATCTACTTATTTACTTATCTTATTATAAAACCCCCTTTTTTATGGCTCAGTCGGTGAAACGCATCATTTTCAAAAGATCCACAAGCACATTGAATCTCGAGTTGCTGACAGGTTTCATAAAAAGATCCATTGTATTAGCATCCGTGTGGATCTGTTCAAGTTTAACTAGGCCTCTGTCATAGCAATCTCGAATAAAACGAACCTTGAAAATGTGTTTGGTTTTAGAGTGAAAGACATGGTTTTTAATAATTTAGATAGTGGCATCATTATCACAAGAAATAGTAGTGTTTAGATAAGTCAAACCGTAATCCTCGAGCTGGTGTTGCATCCAATGAACCTGGGAGCAGCAAGAAGATGCTACAACATACTCTGCATCCGCTGTCAAAAGTGACACGGTCTGTTGCGTCTTGCACTTCCATGAGATGAGTTTGTCCCCCCAAGAATTGGCATTCAGCTGATGTAGACTTCATATCCCTGTCCGTCCCTCCAAAGTTACTGTCAGAAAAAGCAAACAGATCAAAGTTGGAATCTCTGGGATACCAGAGTACAAGTTTTGGAGCTCCCTTTAGATATCTAAAAATTCTTTAACGACAGTAAGATGAGAAAGTTTAGGCTTAGCCTGATAACGAGCACATTGACAGACAGCAAACATAATGTCTGGCCGACTTTCAGTCAAGTATATCAATGAACCGATCACAGATCGGTACAGAGTCTGATTAACCGGGCTTCCTTCAGCATCCTCATTCAGTAAGGGTTGTTCCGCAATGGGGGAGTCCATAGGCTTTGAATCTGTCATGTCGAATTTTGCAAGAACATCGTGAATATATTTGCTTTAATGAATCAAAATCCCTTGACTACATGGACGAACTTGCAAGCCCAAAAACATTATCATTTTTTCCAACGAGCTCGTCTAGAACTTTTTTTTCATAACTTCTTCGAATTCCTTACATAGAACTTCATTGGTTGACCTGAAAATGATGTTGTCCATGTAGATTTGAGCAAGAATAAGATCCTTGTTAACGCATTTGATGAACAACACTTGACCTATCGTCCCCCGAGTATATCCATGTGCAAGCAGATGCTCTGTCAAGTTTGCATACCATGCACGAGGTGCTTGGTGTAACCCATACAAGGCTTTATCTAGCTTGTAGGCATGACCTTGTTTTTTTGAATCGGCGAACCCAGGGGATTGAGCGACATAAATTTCTTCCTTGACCTTCCCGTACAGAAATTCCCCCTTCACATCCATCTGGTAAACCGTAAATCCCATGAAGGATGCGTATGCCAAGAAAATATGAATGGCCTCCAGATGTGCCACTGGTGTGTACACCTCATCATAATCCAGACCTTCAATCTGCTTGAAACCTTGGACCACTAATCGCGCTTTGTTCCTCACGATCACGCCAGTGTCATCCTAATTTTTTCTAAATACCCAGCGTGTTCCAAGAGCACGTTTTCCTTCAGGTAGCTTCACCAACTTCCAAACACCTAATTTTGTAAACTGATTGAGCTCTTCATGCATCGCATCGACCCATCCAGGTTCTTGCAAGGAAATATCAATGCTCTTAGGTTCAATATGTGAAATGAAGCACAAATATAAACATGTGTTAATGTCCCCTGATTTGTTGTGGGTTTGAACACCAGCAGTCACTGGACCAATAACATTCTTAATTTGGTGACTTCTCTGAACATGCTGTGGAATTGCTATAGCAGGAGCCTGCAAGTTTGATTGCAAGTTGGAAAAACTTCTTGATACTATCGCAGATTTCTCCCCCTTATTTGATGCAGTAGCAGTGTTGATCACCGGTGGATCTATAGTGCAATCTGACGGAATCGGCTCTGGAAACAAAGAAGCTCCTTGGACATTGGAATTTGAGGATCCCGCATTTGTCTGTTATGTGGAGGCTTTAGTATTGTGAACTACACCACCAGGAGTAGTTGTTGCAACGGATTCAGAAATCGGCTCCTGAATCGATGAAGTATGAAGCGGTGCTATAGTAGCTTCATGAAATCCGGTGGATCCACAGTAAGAGTCTTGAATGCGTCTCGTAAAGGCACGGCGTCATCTTCAACTACAATGGGAATAGGTATCACTTTAAGACACATGCATTAGCAACCACATCAGATAGAATATGAAAAAACTTAAACAAAGAAGAATAATCATATAACCAATCAGGTCCAACTCGTGGGTCTTTGGGATTTTCTTCTAGCCAATCCACGTTATAAGTCTCTATGATCTTCTTCGTGATCTTGTTGTACACATGATATGAGGTATTTTTAGCATAACCAATGAAATAGCATGGATCCTGTAACAACTGTGCTTGTAATCACTATGAACAGTTCTGTTATCAATAAAACAATGTTATTTGATCCCAATGTTTGTTTTGTTATGTTCTACATTTTTCATGTTTTGACTTTTATGTAATTTCAAACTCTACATCGCTTTCTGGAGAGTTATACGCAAACTAGTGCGTAAACGTACTCAGTTTAATGCGAGAAATACTCTGGAACATCAACATATACTCAACATACCTTAAATAACCTTTACATAACTTAGAAATAAGTTTTGAAGGCTTTGGTATGGCAAAAACAAGTTAATTCGCTTACAGGGACTAAATATGACAAACTGCGAAAGTATGTCAATTTGAACTGTAACGAACATTCCGGAACATGACCATAAGTTAAACACACCTTAAATATCCTTTACATAGCTTAGAAATAGGCTTTGAGGGGTTTGGTGTGCTAAAATAAACTTTTGGGACATTCAGGGACTAAAAGTGTCAAAAAGTGCACAAGTTTGCATTTTCGCGCATAACTTACGTTCTGAATACATCTGGACATCCAAAAATTTATGTAAGCATGACTACATTATATTTTAGTGTTCGCCTTAATAAAAATCCATTCGTCGCGTCATTTGGATCGTTTTTCGCGCTTATGCACATTCCGTCGTAATTAAGCGAACATCGCGTTCGTACGACCAAACGAACCATCATCCGTGATATTTTTGAGCATGTTTTGAGTTCCCTATACTTTAACTTCATTTTAGAGCCTTGAAATGAGATTAACGGGGTTCAAACGCATCGAAAAAGGCCTTAAACGCGTGCAGGGACCATTGCTGCCAATTTTGAAACTTTCTGATTCAGGATGGGTGCTAGCGTAGCGCGACGCCTATGGGGCTACCTGTCGCGCTACGCGACTGACTATCTGGGCAGATTCAATGTTTCTAAACACAAGTTGCAACCAATTGATCCTTAACCACATGTTTTAAGTTACTTAGTCACTAAGATAAGGAGCATATGTGGCTCCATAACCTTTCAACAAGTGTACGGATGTGATCGAATCACGGTTTCCATGAAATGATCTCAACGGTTCACCGAAAACTATATATACCCCATGCCTTTCATTGTTTTAAGGCACTAGAATCTGATTAGTTGTGTTCTAAGTTGAAACCTTGTTTCATACCTGAACTATATTGATCTAGATTAGCATTCGGGGACCCTTCGTAAGTATTCTTTCGTTCTTTTCCTTATTTTTACTGCTTTTCGAGTCAGAAAGTCAAACTTTGTTTGACTTTCAGCGTTGACCAGTAATGGTCAATGCGAAGTTCGATTGAACTTCGCAACGTGATTGTGATCACGATGGTCATAGTCCCTTGGGACTATGCCTACTGATTACCACGTTGTCTAGGGTCGTAGGGTAAGCGATCTAATAAATCGCTTATACCTCGAACCCGACCCAGTTTGGTCGATCATTAGGATCCGACCAAATACTTTAGGTGACCATAGTGTAGGGAATAACCTTCCGAGGTTATACCCTATGGTCACATCATTTAAGTAGTTGTATGATAGGTAGTTTATATGCCTTAGGTAAATTACCAGAATACCCTTTTCATACATAATTGGTAATTTAGCATATGTAACCTAAACTTTTGTCACGTAACTGATTATGTAACATGTTTAGGCATATAATACTTGTCATAGGACTAGTTAGGCGGTCCAAACGCGTTTCACGCGCACGACGCGTTAAAGTAGCATAAGCTTCCTAAACGGGTCGTAATGGGTCGTAAACAATTATGTTAAGTTTCATTTAGCATGTAGGCTTTGTTAAACCATATCACGTGAGTTCCTACACTCATTTGGTTTACAAACCCTAATGCTACCCAATCTTCCGATTTAGGTCCGGTTTATTAACATAGTTACCTATATTAGGTGCCGTTTGATTCCGAGATCTATAGCATTGCTTGGTGGTTATCTTTATACAACTGAGCAATCTCAAGTGAGTACATAGACCCCTCTTTTACTGTTTTTCCAAACTGTTTTGGGGTGGAACACATGTGCCTACTTGTTACATTCATGCTTTCCCGTTTTCACATCATATACCTGCTATGTTCGTTAGTACATTATAGTACATGATTTTATGACATTTCATGCTAGGTGTGCCCAATTGTGTGCATTACTTAGTACATCGTTTTACATGACATTTTGACATAGACATTTGACATAGACATTTCGGCATAGACATTTTTAACATGATTGACATTTGATCATGCATTTCCCACAAAACATAACTTTGATTTAAACTAAGTTTTACTTCAATACTTTGTTTTTGTGCATATGGTTTAGTTGAGACATTTCACTTGCCATACACGACATTTTGATATGATTTACATCCTGACATGAACATTTGACATATTACCCAATACATTTGACAATTGATTTAAACATAGACTTCTTACATTGGTTGGTTTGGTTTGATTAAGTGATTAAGTAACGATGCGTGTGTAATATGATACAAGCATGGTGGATACGCCGCTGGTACTTCCTATATATAAGTGTTTGTATGGTATTACATATCATAGCGTTATTTGAATCATTTCAGTTTGAGACATAGAACATTTTATACAAATAACATGCTTTTCACAAGACATTGATTTACAAACAACTTATCTTATACAAATACATTTTTACATGGTTATTTATTTAACCTGACATTTACTTATACATATCATCTGACCTTATTGTTTTCAAATGATTTACAAGACAAAGCAAATATCAAGGTTCATGACTAAACATTTTCTCAAACAAAAGTCATGAATCTTATTTTCACAAAACCTATGTATCTCACAGGCATTTTTATGCTGACGTACCTATTTTCACATGTGTTTTCAGGTGCTTTTCCATAGGATGTTGTTCATGATACTAGGGCGGACCTGTGCCTTAGAGACTTTAAAAGATGATAGACTATGTTTAATTATGTTCTGAACTCTTTAATTTCCTGTTTGAAACAATGTAACACCTTTGTTTTTAAATAAAATACAACTTTGTATGCCATGGTTATGAAACAATTAATTCTGTTGCAACACTCCCCGATGTTTCCGCCGCGATTTGTATGTTATACGCGGTCGAGGTGTGACAGAAGAGTTGGTATCAGAGCCAATGGTTATAGGGAATTAGGTTATTAGTAATGCTTTGACCTAGACTATAACTTTTCTAGGAACCTAACACAAGTTATCTTGTGTTTAGATCTTAAAACATGTACATCACCTATCCTTAGGTGATTAACAAAACATGGAACCAAAATTTTTCCGAAACGATTTTTGAAAAACAATCATCTGTTTTTGAATAAATTTTTACAAGGTTTTGAACCCTCAATTGTAAGGTTTTGAACCCTCTGTTATATGGTTTTGAACCCTTTTCAAGTTTGGTTTTTGGCCTTGTGCCTTCTAATTTTCAAAAATCCCGTCAAACGTTTTGGGTTTTAAATAATGTGAACATGTGCAAACTGGAAGGGTGAATGCCTGTATTCTGGGTTTTCTGTCTAGGCAAGCACTTCGTATACATCTCAACCAGACGCGAGACCAGTTGTGCTTACCTGGGAATCCTTGGGATGAGTGTTCACTTATAGGCGAGCATGTCTTCATTATACATTATTTCTGACCCATTTACTTTGATTAGTCACTATGTGTCGTTTGTTTGCTTTGTGATACGGACGAATGACCACCATCTTTGCTTTTGTTGATTGTGTTTCATCTCATTCTTTTCATCCAATCATCTCACTCGTTTCTTTTCATGTTTTCCTCTTTTAGAATGCCTCCTCGACGCGAGAACCAGATAGCTTCTGCCGAGCTGGCAGAAATTATTGCGCAGCAGATGGCTGCTCAGTTTCCAAATCTCTTTGCTCAATGGAACCAGGCCAACAACAACAACAATGTTCCATGCAAATACAAGGATTTTAACCAGGCTAAACCACTCAAGTTTAGTGGTTCTGAGGGAGCGACTGGGCTTCTTCAGTGGTTCGAGAGCATAGAGAATACTTTTCGCCATGTGCAGTGTCCGGATAATCGCAAGGTCGAGTTCTCCTCGAGCGTATTTCAGAAGAGGGCTTTGACATGGTGGAACGGGGTTATGAGGGACCAAGGTGCAGAAGTTGCTCTCGCACAGACATGGGCTGAACTTAGAGCCCTTATGATGAGGGAATTCTGTCCTCGTCATGAGCAACGAGCGTTGGAGAAGGAGTTTGATGAGTTGAAGCAAGATAGTGGTGAGCACAGGGCTTATACTGATCGGTTTGAAGAGTTGAGTTTGCTTTGCCCAACAATGGTCACCCCACTCGACAAGGCTATCGAGAGATACATCGATGGTCTACCTGACTCGGTACAAGACATTCTTACTGGTAGTGAACCTGCCACACTCCGTCAGGCGATCGAGTTATCAGCGACATTGACTGAGTCGCAGATTAGAAAGGGAAAACTACACAGGAAGGGTGACAAGGGCAAGAAGCAGTCGGCTGACAAGGAAGATAGCAAGAAAGGTCAAAACTTGAATGGAAAGAACTCTGGTTCTTCGAAGAGGTCAAGGAAGCGTAAGGCTTCCCAAAATTTTGCTATCACTGCTCAAGCTAACCAGGCAGCTCCCAACCAACCTGCACAGCCTCCAGCAAAGAAACCCTATACAGGGAATGCACCTTTGTGCAATAGATGCAACAGTCACCACCAGCCGCAACTTCCATGCCGTTTCTGTACTAACTGTGGGAAATCAGGCCATCTCGCCAATGTTTGTCGATCTGCTCAGAATCCCGCGGTTCAGAACCCGGCTCAACAAGTTGCTCAGCAACAGGGTCAAGCTGCACGACCACAATACCCACCGGGTGCTTGTTACAATTGTGGGGATCTGACCCACTATAGAAATCGGTGCCCAAGACTGGCGAACCAGAACCAGAACCAGAATCAGGCACCGGCTCGAGGCCGAGTTTTTAACATGAATGCCCAAGAGGCACAGGCTGACGATAATGTGGTGAACGGTACGTTCTTTATTAATAACCAGCCTGCATCTGTTCTTTTCGATTCTGGTGCCGATAAGAGTTTCGTGTCTTTATCTTTTGAGAAAATGCTTCGCGTCTCTAGAACGAAACTAGGCAAATCTTTGACAGTAGAGGTTGCTAGTGGTGAACCCATTATTCTTGATTCTGTTCTTCACAACTGCCAGTTGAATCTTAACGACCATCTTTTTCCTATTGACCTCGCGCCTATGCAACTTGGAAGCTTCGACGTTATTATGGGAATGGATTGGTTATCCAAGCATCACGCAGAGATAGTTTGTTCTAAGAAGATTGTTCGTGTGCCACTTTCGACAGGCGAGATCCTGCAGGTTCAAGGTGAGAAACTTACCGGTGGTCTCAAACTCATGTCTTGTTTTAAAGCTCTGAAGTATCTACAGAAGAACTATGTGGCTTTCTTAGCACATGTTACAGAAGATAAAGGCAAGGGTAAGTCTGTTGCAGATATTCCTGTCGTTCGGGATTATTCTGAAGTGTTCCCTGAAGATTTACCTGGTCTACCTCCAGCACACCAAGTCGAGTTCCGCATTGATCTCGTACCTGGTGCAAACCCCATTGCCAGAGCTCCATATCGTCTTGCACCGTCTGAGATGCAAGAGTTGTCTAAACAGCTTCAGGAGCTCTCTGACAAAGGTTTTATACGTCCTAGTTTTTCACCTTGGGGTGCTCCCGTTCTTTTTGTCAAGAAGAAGGATGGATCCTTTAGGATGTGTATCGATTATCGTGAGCTTAACAAGCTTACCATCAAGAATCGATATCCCCTACCTCGCATCGACGACCTCTTTGATCAGTTACAAGGCGCTTCTTATTTTTCGAAGATCGATCTGCGTTCCGGATATCATCAACTTCGGGTGCAAGAAGAAGACATTCCGAAGACAGCATTCCGTACTCGTTATGGACATTACGAGTTCACAGTCATGCCATTCGATTTGACTAATGCTCCTGCTGTTTTCATGGACTTAATGAATAGGGTCTGTAAACCTTATTTGGATCAGTTCGTCATTGTTTTTATTGATGATATCTTGATTTACTCTAAGACGCGAGCTGATCACGAGCAGCATCTTCGTCTTACTCTGGAACTCCTGAAGAAAGAGCAACTTTTCGCCAAATTCTCCAAGTGCGAATTTTGGCTTAAAGAAGTTCAATTTTTGGGACATATTATCAACGAACAAGGTATTCATGTAGATCCCTCCAAGATCAGTGCGATTAAGGATTGGGATACGCCTACTACTCCTACTGAAGTTCGTTCATTTCTTGGTCTAGCGGGTTATTATCGCCGCTTCATAGAAAACTTCTCGAAGATTGCAGTTCCTCTAACTGCTCTAACTCAGAAGAAAATGCCCTTTTATTGGGGGTACAAACAAGAGGAAGCTTTTCAACACCTGAAGCAGAAGCTTTGCGATGCGCCTGTTCTATCATTGCCTGAGGGTGATGATGATTTTGTTGTATATTGTGATGCATCGAAATTGGGTCTTGGCTGTGTTCTGATGCAAAGGAACAAAGTCATAGCCTATGCATCAAGACAATTGAAGATACATGAGAAGAACTACACCACTCATGATCTTGAGTTGGGTGCAGTTGTCTTTGCTCTCAAGATCTGGAGACACTATTTGTACGGTACAAAATGTGTGGTTTTCACTGACCACAAAAGTCTTCAGCATATCTTCAACCAGAAAGAACTCAACATGAGACAGCGACGTTGGGTTGAGCTTTTAAACGACTATGATTGCGAAATTCGCTACCATCCTGGTAAGGCGAATGTCGTAGCTGATGCATTGAGTCGTAAGGAACGTACTAAGCTTCATTGTGTACGTGTTCAATCTGTTATTCAAGCTCGATCTGATATTCAAGCCTGCATTTCTCAGGCTCAACAATCTTGTGTTTCACACGGTTTAATGGATAAGGAATTTCCCTATCACATAACACCTGCTCTTGAACTGAAGGACAATGGGGCATATTACTTCATGGACCGTTTGTGGGTCCTAAGCCAGGATGATATTCGTACCTTGCTTATGGATGAAGCCCATAAGTCTCGCTATTCTATTCATCCGGGCTCAGATAAAATGTATAAGGATCTTCGTATTCACTATTGGTGGCCTGGTATGAAGAAAGACATTGCCTTATACGTATCCAAATGCCTTACTTGTCTTAAGGTTAAGGCTGAACATCAGCGTCCTTCAGGTTTATTGGAGCAACCAGAGATCCCAGTTTGGAAATGGGAAAACATTACTATGGATCTCATTACCAAACTCCCGCGCACAAAGAAAGGTCATGATGCCATCTGGGTAGTCGTTGATCGTCTTACAAAGTCAGCACATTTCTTACCAATCCGCGAGGATTTTCCTACTGACAGACTTGCTCAAATCTATGTAGATGAAATTGTAGCTCGACATGGTGTTCCTTTGAACATCATTTCTGACAGAGATGCTCGTTTCACTTCTCATTTTTGGAGAACCATGCAATCTGCCATGGGGACCCAACTTAATCTGAGCACAGCTTATCATCCGCAAACGGATGGTCAATCTGAGAGAACAATCCAGACTCTGAAGGATATGCTTAGAGCTTGTGTGATCGATTTTGGTGGTAGCTGGGATTCACATCTTAAATTGATTGAGTTCTCCTACAACAACAGTTATCACACTAGCATCAAAATGGCTCCTTTCGAAGCTCTCTATGGTCGAAAATGTCGTTCACTAGTCTGCTGGAATGAGATTGGCGAGGCTCAACTTACTGGACCTGCCCTCATTTTAGAGACAACTGACAAGGTCAAGAAAGTTCGTGATAACCTTCAGGCAGCTAGAAGCCGTCAGAAGATTTACGCGGACCCAAAACGCAAAGCCTTGGAATTTCAAATCGGTGATCGAGTATTACTTAAGGTCTCACCTTGGAAAGGTGTGATCAGATTTGGAAAGAAAGGAAAACTTGCACCTAGATACGTTGGACCATTCAAGATCGTCGAAAGAATCGGAAAGGTAGCCTACAGACTTGAGTTACCTCCTGAACTGGGAAATGTTCATCCAACTTTTCACGTGTCCAATCTCAAGAAGTGTACAGCTGATGAGAACTTCTCCATACCGCTTGACGAAATTCGTGTTGGCAAAACACTAAAATTTGTTGAGAAACCAGTGGAAATCATGGAACGTGAAGTCAAGTGGCTTAAACGCAAGCGCATTCCTTTGGTCAAAGTTCGCTGGGAAGCTAAACGTGGACCTGAGTTTACTTGGGAACGCGAAGATCAAATGAAGGCGAAATATCCACATCTTTTTCCACGAGTTTCCTCTAAATAAATTTCGGGACGAAATTTCCACAAGTAGGGGAGACTGTAACAACTGTGCTTGTAATCACTATGAACAGTTCTGTTATCAATAAAACAATGTTATTTGATCCCAATGTTTGTTTTGTTATGTTCTACATTTTTCATGTTTTGACTTTTATGTAATTTCAAACTCTACATCGCTTTCTGGAGAGTTATACGCAAACTAGTGCGTAAACGTACTCAGTTTAATGCGAGAAATACTCTGGAACATCAACATATACTCAACATACCTTAAATAACCTTTACATAACTTAGAAATAAGTTTTGAAGGCTTTGGTATGGCAAAAACAAGTTAATTCGCTTACAGGGACTAAATATGACAAACTGCGAAAGTATGTCAATTTGAACTGTAACGAACATTCCGGAACATGACCATAAGTTAAACACACCTTAAATATCCTTTACATAGCTTAGAAATAGGCTTTGAGGGGTTTGGTGTGCTAAAATAAACTTTTGGGACATTCAGGGACTAAAAGTGTCAAAAAGTGCACAAGTTTGCATTTTCGCGCATAACTTACGTTCTGAATACATCTGGACATCCAAAAATTTATGTAAGCATGACTACATTATATTTTAGTGTTCGCCTTAATAAAAATCCATTCGTCGCGTCATTTGGATCGTTTTTCGCGCTTATGCACATTCCGTCGTAATTAAGCGAACATCGCGTTCGTACGACCAAACGAACCATCATCCGTGATATTTTTGAGCATGTTTTGAGTTCCCTATACTTTAACTTCATTTTAGAGCCTTGAAATGAGATTAACGGGGTTCAAACGCATCGAAAAAGGCCTTAAACGCGTGCAGGGACCATTGCTGCCAATTTTGAAACTTTCTGATTCAGGATGGGTGCTAGCGTAGCGCGACGCCTATGGGGCTACCTGTCGCGCTACGCGACTGACTATCTGGGCAGATTCAATGTTTCTAAACACAAGTTGCAACCAATTGATCCTTAACCACATGTTTTAAGTTACTTAGTCACTAAGATAAGGAGCATATGTGGCTCCATAACCTTTCAACAAGTGTACGGATGTGATCGAATCACGGTTTCCATGAAATGATCTCAACGGTTCACCGAAAACTATATATACCCCATGCCTTTCATTGTTTTAAGGCACTAGAATCTGATTAGTTGTGTTCTAAGTTGAAACCTTGTTTCATACCTAAACTATATTGATCTAGATTAGCATTCGGGGACCCTTCGTAAGTATTCTTTCGTTCTTTTCCTTATTTTTACTGCTTTTCGAGTCAGAAAGTCAAACTTTGTTTGACTTTCAGCGTTGACCAGTAATGGTCAATGCGAAGTTCGATTGAACTTCGCAACGTGATTGTGATCACGATGGTCATAGTCCCTTGGGACTATGCCTACTGATTACCACGTTGTCTAGGGTCGTAGGGTAAGCGATCTAATAAATCGCTTATACCTCGAACCCGACCCAGTTTGGTCGATCATTAGGATCCGACCAAATACTTTAGGTGACCATAGTGTAGGGAATAACCTTCCGAGGTTATACCCTATGGTCACATCGTTGAAGTAGTTGTATGATAGGTAGTTTATATGCCTTAGGTAAATTACCAGAATACCCTTTTCATACATAATTGGTAATTTAGCATATGTAACCTAAACTTTTGTCACGTAACTGATTATGTAACATGTTTAGGCATATAATACTTGTCATAGGACTAGTTAGGCGGTCCAAACGCGTTTCACGCGCACGACGCGTTAAAGTAGCATAAGCTTCCTAAACGGGTCGTAATGGGTCGTAAACAATTATGTTAAGTTTCATTTAGCATGTAGGCTTTGTTAAACCATATCACGTGAGTTCCTACACTCATTTGGTTTACAAACCCTAATGCTACCCAATCTTCCGATTTAGGTCCGGTTTATTAACATAGTTACCTATATTAGGTGCCGTTTGATTCCGAGATCTATAGCATTGCTTGGTGGTTATCTTTATACAACTGAGCAATCTCAAGTGAGTACATAGACCCCTCTTTTACTGTTTTTCCAAACTGTTTTGGGGTGGAACACATGTGCCTACTTGTTACATTCATGCTTTCCCGTTTTCACATCATATACCTGCTATGTTCGTTAGTACATTATAGTACATGATTTTATGACATTTCATGCTAGGTGTGCCCAATTGTGTGCATTACTTAGTACATCGTTTTACATGACATTTTGACATAGACATTTGACATAGACATTTCGGCATAGACATTTTTAACATGATTGACGTTTGATCATGCATTTCCCACAAAACATAACTTTGATTTAAACTAAGTTTTACTTCAATACTTTGTTTTTGTGCATATGGTTTAGTTGAGACATTTCACTTGCCATACACGACATTTTGATATGATTTACATCCTGACATGAACATTTGACATATTACCCAATACATTTGACAATTGATTTAAACATAGACTTCTTACATTGGTTGGTTTGGTTTGATTAAGTGATTAAGCAACGATGCGTGTGTAATATGATACAAGCATGGTGGATACGCCGCTGGTACTTCCTATATATAAGTGTTTGTATGGTATTACATATCATAGCGTTATTTGAATCATTTCAGTTTGAGACATAGAACATTTTATACAAATAACATGCTTTTCACAAGACATTGATTTACAAACAACTTATCTTATACAAACACATTTTTACATGGTTATTTATTTAACCTGACATTTACTTATACATATCATTTGACCTTATTGTTTTCAAATGATTTACAAGACAAAGCAAATATCAAGGTTCATGACTAAACATTTTCTCAAACAAAAGTCATGAATCTTATTTTCACAAAACCTATGTATCTCACAGGCATTTTTATGCTGACGTACCTATTTTCACATGTGTTTTCAGGTGCTTTTCCATAGGATGTTGTTCATGATACTAGGGCGGACCTGTGCCTTAGAGACTTTAAAAGATGATAGACTATGTTTAATTATGTTCTGAACTCTTTAATTTCCTGTTTGAAACAATGTAACACCTTTGTTTTTAAATAAAATACAACTTTGTATGCCATGGTTATGAAACAATTAATTCTGTTGCAACACTCCCCGATGTTTCCGCCGCGATTTGTATGTTATACGCGGTCGGGGTGTGACAGATCCCCTCTTGTTTCAAGTTTTCCTTTGGCATCCATAAGCAAGAGAACACAAGGGCAACCAAAGTGCGGAAATGCTGTACCGAGGGTTTTTATCCTTCAACTATTTCATAAGGCGTCTTCATGTGACGTTTGTTGATCAAGTCATGATTTTGAACATAGCTGGCTATGATCACTTCTTCTGCCCAAAATATCATTGGAAGGCCAGAACCTATCAGCATCGTTCGAGCAACTTCAATGAGAGTTCATTACGTCTTTCAGCAACTCCATTTTGCCGAGGAGTTCGAGTCGCACTGTATTGACGATAAATTCCCTTTAAGGTACAAAATCATTTAGTTCAGCATTCTTAAACTCTGTCCCATTGTCGTATCAAATAATCTTCACTCACTCATTTGCTTGACTTTCCATGAGAGTGACAAATATCTTGATCAAGCCTGTTGTCTCACTCCTTTGTTCCAAGAAAAACACCTAAGTGAAACGAGAGAAATCATCAGTGAAGACTAAGCAGTAAGCCTTGCCTCCAATACTCAGCACATTAACAGGATCAAAAAGATCCATATGAAGCAATTCCATAACTTTAGAAGTTGTGTGCAGGAGCTTAGACTTGTGAGGCTTACGATGTTGTTTCCCACGAGCACACGATTCACATTTCCCGATCTGCATGAAGTCCTTGATTGGTAAGTTTCTGACTAATCCTCCTTTTGCTAGTCGATAGATTATTCATGTCCAGATGACCCAATCGATGATACCATAACATAGCATCGTGTTCGGCTATTTCTAATAACAAACATGTAACTTGATCAGTAGGGGCTTTATTCATATCAATTACGTAAGCATTTCCCTGACTTTCTGCTTCAATTAAGAACTAGTCCTCTGTTAAAACAATCCCCGACTTTAAAATTACACATCCACCTTTGGTGAAGAGAACCTCCATCCCTTTATCGCACATCTGAGATACGCTCAAAATGCTATGTTTCACTTCAGGGACATAATTGACATCTGAGAAGGCTTGTTTTTGTTTGAAACCTTTTTTATTTCATTAACTGACTTTTGATTTCATTAACTGACTTTGGAACTTGTTTTTGTTTGAAACCTTTTGATTGTTTTTCTTTGCTAGATTCCAGTCTCCATCAGAAGGCTTGACTTGAGAGAATCGATTTCCATAGGGTCGATAATGCATAGCCGTCTGATGAACATAATTTCTAGCTATGAGCCCTGGAATTCAAGAATTAAATAAGTTTGTCTTTTTGAGAAAAAGACATTCAGATCAGCTTATGTTATTCTAGGGAACTGATTGGGTCTCTTCTTTCCACTTGGTGTTGATTGCTTGTGTGCATGTTTAATCTTTGATGAAAACTGCTCACAATCATCAGTACAAGAGTGAGTATCGATAATTTTACCCTTCAACTTTGGTTCAGTTTGCTTCTAAGGTGGGTTTTCCTTTTGTTTTTCTTTAACAACATCTGAGGAATTTCCTTTCTGAGTTTTCTTTTTGTGTTGTTTTCTGTTTTTACATGATCGCTTTTTCTTTGAAGGAGCAGATTCTATAGACTTAGTTTCATTAGAAACCCTTTCTTCAGAATTTGAGCCTTTGGGATTGACTGTTGAATTGGTTTCTATAGAAACCTTTTTCTTCATAATCCAAGCTCTTGGGATTAGGTGTGAAATTGGTTTCCACAGAGACCTTTTCTTCAGTTTCTAAGCTTTTGGGATCAACTGGTTCTGGTTCGTCAGATGATGAGTAGTCTACGTTTAAACCAGTTTGACTATCATCAGTATTTACACCATTTGATTCAGATTTTGCAAAAAATTCAGCATCTTCAAAAACCCTATGCTCATTATGATGTACTAGAATCTGCAGTTTAATTATCAAGTTCATCAGACAATCCCTATTCATTAATTATTTCATTCACACAATCAGACACAACAATATTTTCAACTTCATCATGTTCAGAGGACTGTGATGCATCAATTAAGGTTTCAGGCACACTAGAACAGTTGTCTGAATCACTTGAAATAGGTGTTTCAAATTCATCAGCCGATGCACCAAACTCCTCTGGCAAGTCATTATCATCACAATCAGAATTTAAAACCACGGCATCTAAATTTTCAGTTTTAGCAACATTATCAGAAACATCGTCAGAAAAACTTTAGTCTCAGCAAGATTAGACTGAACATAGTTCCAAACGTTAAAATCATGTTCAACACATAAAGAAACATCTGAATCATCAGCAACATTTGAATGTGGTTCATCATCCACTTCAGACTGCTCTTCAACTATCACTGATTCTGCACATGAGCTAAAACAGATAATATTGTCTACAGAATCAGAATTTGACACATTTTCTTGGGGCTCCTCAGTTGACGTTTTTATTGTTTCCTTTTTCTTGTTCTGACTCACCAACTGATTCATTTAAACATTTTTTATCCAAATCCATGTTTTTAACAAAACTCACGGGCTTTTGAAAATCAATGGGTCTGAAAGGTTCCCATGGAATATAATCGCTTGGTTTACCACAAATCATTTTCTCATCATTTTCTAGTTCTTGCTTAGTAGTAGGCATTCTTGAGTAATTATGATTGTATGGCAGTGGAACCTTTTTGTAGCCCAAACCCTTACCCTTGTTTTCTTTAAACGCCAATTGAACATTGCATATGTTACAACCAGTGTCACTAGAAGTATCAAACTTCTTTATGTTCAACTCGTTTTGTTTATACTTGCAAGTAAGAAGTTCTAGCTCAGCTCTCACAGAGTCACATTCCAATTTTTTTTACGTTAGGTCTCTATTTGTAATCATGGACCCAACATTTCTGTTGATTTACGTCCAAGGGGAGCTGAGTTGTGTCCTTCTTTAGTGCATCAATCTTTTCATAGAGTATCTTATTGTTCTCTCGAAAACTGATGCACTTTGACATGGCATTGTTGTAATCATTGATTAAAGCAAAATTATATGCTCTCATCAGTGCAATTATATTTCTATAATGTTCAGAACATAAAAGAGAGTTTATCGTTTTAGAAAGTGATTTCGGTTCTTCAGTCTAGGCCATCAATCATTGATGATTGACTTCTACAACTTCAGATATCTTGAGCAATTCCACGTGTGCCACAACATCTGCCCAGTTGAAACCGCGCTGTTCTTGAGCAATCAAAGCCTTTCCTGCTCCAGTACTCCCTTGGCTTGTTGAAGTTTGAACAGGTGTAACAGGAACCATAGACTTCTCCGAGTTTCGAGCAGCTGCTGCCTGAGTAGCTTCATATCCCACCAGTGCTTTCTTGCAATCCCTCGCAAAGTGTCCCGACTCATAGCATCTGTAGCATCATAGCTTGTCTTTCATAGATCTAGTGCGAAGATTCGACGTAGGACAATGACCATACTTTTTCTGAAACTTTTCAGCTCTGAATGCTGCCAATGCCAAGTTCCAGGACGCATCCAGCTCTTCTATGTCTTTTTCAACCACTTGATTGATCTCAGTTGCTAGAACAGATGGAGGCAAGAGATTACCTGCTAAGAAAGCTGTCACACCCCGACCACGTAGAACATACAAAACGTGGCGGAAACATCGGGGAGTGTTGTAACAGAATTAATGTTTCACAACCATGGATATTAAAGTTTTGTTTTATTCATCAAACAAGCGAGTTACATTGTCTTTAAACAAGAAATAAAGAGTACATAACAAAATTTAACTAGTCTGCATCTTTTATTGTCACTAAGGCCCATGTTCGCCTAAGTGTGTCTTGATCAATCCTATGCTTCATTTCCTGAAACACATGTGAAAATAGGTACGTCAGCATAAAAATGCCGGCGAGTACATAGGTTTTGTGAAAATAAGATTTCATGACTTCTGTTTAAGAAAATGTTTAGTCATGAACCCTGTAATTTGATTTGTCTTTGTAAATCATTTGAAAATCAATAAGTTCAGATGATATGTATAAGTAAGAGAATAATGCATGGTTAAATGAATAACCATGTAAAATGAGTTTGTAGAAGTTAAGTTGTTTGTAAAACAATGTATTGTGAAAAGTATGTTATTTGTATAAAATGTTATATGTCAAAAACTGAAATGATTCAAATAACGCTACGATATGTAATACCATACAAACACTTATATATAGGAAGTACCAGCGGCGTATCCACCATGCTTGTATCATATTACACACGCATCGTTACTTAATCACTTACTCAAACCAAACCAACAATGTAAAATGTTCATGTCTAATGTAAATCATGTAATGTATAACCAATGTCAAAAGTGTTTATGTGTCAAATATAAACCCTGTAATATGTAACCAAAAAGATATGTATGGCTAGTGAAATGCATCAACTAAACCATATGCACAAGAACATAATATTGAAGTAAAACTTGGTTTAAATCAAAGTTATGTTCTGTGGAAATGCATGATCAATGTAAATCATGTAATATGTAACCTAAATGATATGTATGGCTAGTGAAATGTATTGTGGATATGCATGCTATACTGAATATGAACATTTATGCGGTATCGTTATAATGCATACATCCAAGCCTTGAGACTGTGGCGATAAACCCTTAAACGACTTAAAGGATTATCTGTGCTTCCTGTATATCGAATTCGGTCATTCCTTTCATCCCCTTTCCCTAGGATGTCCGGAACGGGAGTTGTCAATTCCTATGGTACCACTACCTACTAACGAACGGCGTAATTAATGTTAATGAATGTATTGTTCCATGTTAAACAAACCAAATGTCATAACAAAATGTAAGCATGTGAAAACGATGCACTAAGTATGTAATCAAATGAACATACATAGCGTGAAATGTCATGTAAAACGATGTACTAAGTAATGCACACAATGGGCACACCTAGCATGAAATGTAATGTAAACAATGTACTAAGTAATGCACACAATGGGCACACCTAGCATGAAACGTAATGTAAAACAATGTACTAAGTAATGCACACAATGGGCACACCTAGCATGAAATGTAATGTAAAACAATGTACCAAGTAATGCACACAATGGGCACACCTAGCATAAGATGTAATGAAATCATGTACTATAATGTACTAACGAACATAGCATGTATATGATGTGAAAACTGGAAAGCATGAAAGTAACAAGTAGGCACATGTGTTCCACCCCAAAACAGTTTGGAAAAACAGTAAAAGAGGGGTCTATGTACTCACTTGAGATTGCTCAGAAGTCCTAGGATAACCACCAAGCAATGCTAGAGATCACGGAATCAAACGGCACCTAATATAGGTAACTATGTTAATAAATCGGACCTATATCGGAGGATTTAGATAGAATGAGGGTTCGTAAACCAAACGAGTATAGAGACTTGTGTCATATGGTTTAACAAAGCCTTCATACTAAATGAAACCTAACCTAATTGTTTACGACCCATTACGACCCGTTTAGGTAGCTTATGCTACTTTAACGCGTCGTTCGCGTGAAACGCGTTCGGACCGCCTAACTAGTCCTATGACAAGTGTTATATGCCTAAACATGTTACAAAATCAGTTATGTGACAAAAGTTTAGGTTACATATGCTTAATTACCAATTATACATGAAAAGGGTATTCTGGTAATTTACCTAAGGCATATAAACTACCTATCATACAACTACTTAAACGATGTGACCATAGGGTATAACCTCGGAAGGTTATTCCCTACCTACTATAGTCACCTAATGTGTTTGGTCGGATCCTAATGATCGACCAAATGGGTCGGGTTCGAGGCATAAGCGATTTATTAGATCGCTTACCCTACGACCCTAGACAACGTGGTAATCAGTAGGCATAGTCCCAAGGGACTATAACCAACGTGATTACACTCACGTTGCGAAGTTCAAACGAACTTCGCATTGACCATAACTGGTCAATGTAGAAAATCAAACAAAGTTTGACTTTCAGACTCGAAAGACTCGAAAAGCAATAAAAGAACGAAAAAATACTTACGAAGGGTCCCCGAATGCTAATCTCGATCCAAGAATCTCAGGTATGAAACAATGGTTTCAACTTAGAGTTCCTAAGATCAAGATTCTAGTGATTTTAGCAATGGGGGTGGATGGGTATTTATAGGAATACCCGAACTGTTAAGATCGCTTGTCGAATATCGTGCCTTAATCATATCCGTACAAGTGTCGGAAAGTTATGGTGCCTAAAATCCATCCTTATCCGCTGACTAAGCATGTTAGAATGTGTGGTTGTGAATTAAACAGCTGTTTATACATCGAATCTGCTCCTGAAAATGCAAAACTGAAGTTTCTGTCCAGTTAAGGCACTCGCGTAGCGCGACTGCATAGGCCCTTAGGGCTCGCGCTACGGCCACTGCCCCTCTGTTTCAGAATTGTTTCCAAATTGGCAGAAATGGTCCCTGCACGTGTTTAAGGCCTTTTTCGATGCGTTTGAACCCCGTTAACCTCATTTTAAGGTTCTAAAATGAAGTTAAAGTATAGGGAACTCAAAACATGATCAAAAATATGCCGGAGGTTGGTTCGTTTGGCCGTACGGACGCGATGTTCGCTTAATTACGACGGAATGCGCATAAGCGCGAAAAACGATCCAAATGATGTGACGAATGGATTTTTGGCAAGCCAAACACTAAAGCATAATATATTCATGCTTACATAAATTTTTGGATGCCCGGATGTATTCAGAACGTGAGTTATGCGCAAAAGTGCAAACTTGTGCACTTTTTGACACTTTTAGTCCCTGAATGACCCAAAAGTTTATTTTAGCACACCGAACCCCTCAAAGCCTATTTCTAAGCTATGTAAAGGATATTTATGGTATGTTTAACTTATGGCCATGTTCCGGAATGTCCATTACAGTTCAAATTGGCATACTTTCGCAGTTTGTCAAGTTTAGTCCCTGTAAGCGAATTAGCTTGTTTTTGCCATACCAAAGCCTTCAAAACTTATTTCTAAGTTATGTAAAGGTTATTTAAGGTATGTTAAGCCTATGTCACTATTCTGGATTGTTCGTTGCATTAAACTGGTTATATCTACGCATCGGTGCGCGTATAACCTTCCAGAAAGCGATTTAGAGTTTGGAATTGAACAAAAATTGATATGTGCAAATGATACACATATTTTTACAAATCCCAAGTATGAAATATGATATTTCATTGGTTCGGTATTTGTTTGATGGCCGTGGAGGCACAGGTGTTACAGTCTCCCCTACTTTAGGAAATTTCGTCTCGAAATTTATTTAGAGGAAACTTGTGAGAGTTTAAAACATAAAGTTGAAAAGATCGAACAACATTGGTTAGGGTTCTGAACTTCTAGTAATCTTTAATAACATCATGATTGCAATGTAAGAGGGATACTTATATACAAGTATATGAAGCGTCATTGGTGCGTCCACCGTACCTCCATTACATCGTTCTCATTTCGTTATTGTTGTCACTATCGGTTCTTACACATAATAAACCTTACTGGGTTTCTGTGCACTAAATTTCATAATTATGTACGCGTCCATAATCAGACAATTCCTTGCACAGTTTACGCAGTCTATTTTATAATGTGTAGGGGAAAACCAAATGAACAATCCTGTGATGAGTGTGACTAGACCGCCATAGAATCCTTTTAATTAAATCAATAAATGATCTAAATAGACTATCAAGGAGTCTGTCCAGCTACATCACTAGATGTCGTTCTTTCACCAAATTGTGAATCAATCCTTTTGACTAGACCACTAAAGGGTCTCTTATGAATCATGGAGTAGTACTATATAATCCAAGGGTCTTAACTATTACATAGAAGCCCATTCAGGATTTAAGGTAGTACCTTTTTGAATATCCTACTACGAATCCCTCATATGAAGATATGAAAGATTCTATGAGGATTTGGATAATGAATACCCAGAGTATACCAAAAACACAAAAATGCATAAATGAAAACACCAAATATGTAAACACATAATCACATAACCACAAAATTGTTTGTTAACTTGTCTTGTTAATTGCGTACATGCATTTAAAGCACACTAGGAATCCATTCCGTGGATTTCATTTGGTACTTTAAACGTTATCAAGAATCCAACTATAAAGATAGAAAGATTTTTAAAAGAAAAATTCGATTTCGATTATAAGGAACCGAAATGTTCGAATTTAGGTATATAAGGAATCCAATTAAGGACTCTGATTTGTATGACAATTATCCACAAGGATCTAATTGTGAGAATAAAAAGATCCCATATGGATTTCAAGTTGAAGATGTTTTGAAACCTTGCACTGGATGTGCTTAGGTCAAAACATGATGTAAAATGCTTATGAAGTTGAGATGCTTGATATGTCAAGGAGACATATGAAGCAGAATTTGAAGGTTAAGTCAATGTATGAGGAAAATATTTTTGAAAACTATGCATGGGGTTCCTTTAAGAAAAATGTGTAACGTTTTTGAAACCTTATATATAATACTTTTGAAATCATAAAGTAGGTGTATTAGATAGATATATTTAAAAATGTTTTAAAATCATGCGAGATGAATTTTGAAATTATGTATAAGGTTTTTGAAAGACATGGATGATGCTTTTCGAAATCATGCACTTGATAAGAAAATGTATTGTGTTAATATTGTCTTCAGACTATATGAAATATTTTGAAATTAGAAAGGTTGGTTTTGATAACATGGCCAATGTTTTTGAAATAACATAGACAATGTATCTAGAAAAATTGTTTTCAAACTATATGAAATGTTTTGAGATCATGAAGATTGTGTTGAAATACTTGTACTGTGTATGTTGAAAAATCAAAACGTAATGGGTATGAGATTTGAAAATATCCTTAGTTATCTAACCAAGGATTCAAAGGCACAGATGTGCAGAAGCATGATCACTCATAATGTCACTTTATTTTTTGTACTTTGCTTCTTAGAATGAAACGAGTACTTAAAATGTTCGAGGGTATCATGAGCGATCATTTGAAAGAGGGAATCACAAGAGTAGTTTGTAAGGAACATAGTTCCTTAATGCAGGTATCATAAGAAAAGTCATACACACATGTAATTATACTTGTATATCAGAATTTGTGAACAACGATTTTTTTATTTATGAACAAGACATATTGTTTCACAATACACGAAAACAAAGGAAACAAGGGCATAAGACAGCAACATCCTTCGTTCAGCCTAATGCTCATCCAAGGGTTGGATTTGCACTGACTAACTTCGGGCAGTTGTTCCTGAAATGGCTCGTATCGCCACAGTTGTAGCAAGTACCACGCGGAAAACGAGCTTGAGTTGGGTTGACTTGGAGTTGGGTAGCAGCTTGGTTGATAGCAGCTTTGTTTTGGATGGCAAAGCGGCATATGTTAATCAGATGTCCCCACTGTCCACAGTAGGTACATTTGGAGCAGGGTATGAGGTTTAAATGATGACGGTTGCATCGCTTGCACCATGGGGCAGCTCCCAAGTACGGCTTCCTAGCTGGTGGCATCGTTACCTGGCTAGGTCCCGCTTGATTAGGTGTAACTGCTGCGGGTTTCTTTGAAGCCTTACGCTTCCTTGATTTTGGTGCTGGTTTGACTTCTGCTTCCTTTGGTGGCTCTTGAGTGGCTTCATTGTCGAGACGAGAGGCTTCATTTTTTAGACGAGCCATGGCAATGCCTAAATCTACAGACTTCAGTATCACCTCGCCTATTTGCTGGGCAAATTTGACTGTTTGCTCGGACATTTGACCAGTGCTGAGAGGAATAGACATTCTAGAAGAAAATGAAAGACATAGGAAGAAACGAGTGAAAGTTTATCGGATAATCAATACAGAATGGTAACGAATGAAAATTGTGATCATTTGTTTGTTACATAAGGCAAACAAATGAGATGGTCACAAATCAAAGTAAATGGGTCAAAAATAATGTATCGCGAAGACATGCTCGCCTATAAGTGAACACTCATCCCAAGAATTCCCAGGTAAGCACAACTGGTCTCGCGTCTGATGAGATGTATACGAAGTGCTTGCCTAGACAGAAAACCCAGAATACAGGCATTCACCCTTCCAGTTTGCACGTGTTCACATTATTTAAAACCCAAAAATTTGACGAGATTTTGAAAACTCAAAGGGGTTCAAAACCATATAATAGAGAGTTCAAAACCTTACAATAGAGGGTTCAAAACCTAGTAATTAATCATCCTAGAACAGATGATTAGTTTTCAAAGCAGTTTCGAAATTTATGTTCTTGTTGTGGTTGTCGCCTAAGGATAGGCGACAGTATTGTTTTATGACTAAACGCAAGTAAACTCGCGTTAGGGTCCTAAGAAGGTTATAGACTAGGTCAAAGTATTACTAATAACCTAATTCCCTATAACCATTAGCTCTGATACCATCTTTTCTGTCACACCCCGACCACGTAGAACATACAAAACGTGGCGGAAACATCGGGGAGTGTTGTAACAGAATTAATGTTTCACAACCATGGATATTAAAGTTTCGTTTTATTCATCAAACAAGCGAGTTACATTGTCTTTAAACAAGAAATAAAGAGTACATAACAAAATTTAACTAGTCTGCATCTTTTATTGTCACTAAGGCCCATGTTCGCCTAAGTGTGTCTTGATCAATCCTATGCTTCATTTCCTGAAACACATGTGAAAATAGGTACGTCAGCATAAAAATGCCGGCGAGTACATAGGTTTTGTGAAAATAAGATTTCATGACTTCTGTTTAAGAAAATGTTTAGTCATGAACCCTGTAATTTGATTTGTCTTTGTAAATCATTTGAAAATCAATAAGTTCAGATGATATGTATAAGTAAGAGAATAATGCATGGTTAAATGAATAACCATGTAAAATGAGTTTGTAGAAGTTAAGTTGTTTGTAAAACAATGTATTGTGAAAAGTATGTTATTTGTATAAAATGTTATATGTCAAAAACTGAAATGATTCAAATAACGCTACGATGTATAATACCATACAAACACTTATATATAGGAAGTACCAGCGGCGTATCCACCATGCTTGTATCATATTACACACGCATCGTTACTTAATCACTTACTCAAACCAAACCAACAATGTAAAATGTTCATGTCTAATGTAAATCATGTAATGTATAACCAATGTCAAAAGTGTTTATGTGTCAAATGTAAACCCTGTAATATGTAACCAAAATGATATGTATGGCTAGTGAAATGCATCAACTAAACCATATGCACAAGAACATAATATTGAAGTAAAACTTGGTTTAAATCAAAGTTATGTTCTGTGGAAATGCATGATCAATGTAAATCATGTAATATGTAACCTAAATGATATGTATGGCTAGTGAAATGTATTGTGGATATGCATGCTATACTGAATATGAACATTTATGCGGTATCGTTATAATGCATACATCGAAGCCTTGAGACTGTGGCGATAAACCCTTAAACGACTTAAAGGATTATCTGTGCTTCCTGTATATCGAATTCGGTCATTCCTTTCATCCCCTTTCCCTGGGATGTCCGGAACGGGAGTTGTCAATTCCTATGGTACCACTACCTACTAACGAACGGCGTAATTAATGTTAATGAATGTATTGTTCCATGTTAAACAAACCAAATGTCATAACAAAATGTAAGCATGTGAAAACGATGGACTAAGTATGTAATCAAATGAACATACATAGCGTGAAATGTCATGTAAAACGATGTACTAAGTAATGCACACAATGGGCACACCTAGCATGAAATGTAATGTAAACAATGTACTCAGTAATGCACACAATGGGCACACCTAGCATGAAACGTAATGTAAAACAATGTACTAAGTAATGCACACAATGGGTACACCTAGCATGAAATGTAATGTAAAACAATGTACCAAGTAATGCACACAATGGGCACACCTAGCATAAGATGTAATGAAATCATGTACTATAATGTACTAACGAACATAGCATGTATATGATGTGAAAACAGGAAAGCATGAAAGTAACAAGTAGGCACATGTGTTCCACCCCAAAACAGTTTGGAAAAACAGTAAAAGAGGGGTCTATGTACTCACTTGAGATTGCTCAGAAGTCCTAGGATAACCACCAAGCAATGCTAGAGATCACGGAATCAAACGGCACCTAATATAGGTAACTATGTTAATAAACCGGACCTATATCAGAGGATTTAGATAGAATGAGGGTTCGTAAACCA
This sequence comes from Helianthus tuberosus, assembly GCA_030545235.1. Classification (NCBI taxonomy): domain Eukaryota; kingdom Viridiplantae; phylum Streptophyta; class Magnoliopsida; order Asterales; family Asteraceae; genus Helianthus; species Helianthus tuberosus. The sequence goes on along the minus strand of CM060447.1, from coordinate 130,970,878 downwards.
AACGAGTATAGAGACTTGTGTCATATGGTTTAACAAAGCCTACATACTAAATGAAACCTAACCTAATTGTTTACGACCCATTACGACCCGTTTAGGTAGCTTATGCTACTTTAACGCGTCGTTCGCGTGAAACGCGTTCGGACTGCCTAACTAGTCCTATGACAAGTGTTATATGCCTAAACATGTTACAAAATCAGTTATGTGACAAAAGTTTAGGTTACATATGCTTAATTACCAATTATACATGAAAAGGGTATTCTAGTAATTTACCTAAGGCATATAAACTACCTATCATACAACTACTTAAACGATGTGACCATAGGGTATAACCTCGGAAGGTTATTCCCTACCTACTATGGTCACCTAATGTGTTTGGTCGGATCCTAATGATCGACCAAATGGGTCGGGTTCGAGGCATAAGCGATTTATTAGATCGCTTACCCTACGACCCTAGACAACGTGGTAATCAGTAGGCATAGTCCCAAGGGACTATAACCAACGTGATTACACTCACGTTGCGAAGTTCAAACGAACTTCGCATTGACCATAACTGGTCAATGTAGAAAGTCAAACAAAGTTTGACTTTCAGACTCGAAAGACTCGAAAAGCAATAAAAGAACGAAAAAATACTTACGAAGGGTCCCCGAATGCTAATCTCGATCCAAGAATCTCAGGTATGAAACAATGGTTTCAACTTAGAGTTCCTAAGATCAAGATTCTAGTGATTTTAGCAATGGGGGTGGATGGGTATTTATAGGAATACCCGAACCGTTAAGATCGCTTGTCGAATATCGTGCCTTAATCGTATCCGTACAAGTGTCGGAAAGTTATGGTGCCTAAAATCCATCCTTATCCGCTGACTAAGCATGTTAGAATGTGTGGTTGTGAATTAAACAGCTGTTTATACATCGAATCTGGTCCTGAAAATGCAAAACTGAAGTTTCTGTCCAGTTAAGGCACTCGCGTAGCGCGACTGCATAGGCCCTTAGGGCTCGCGCTACGGCCACTGCCCCTCTGTTTCAGAATTGTTTCCAAATTGGCAGAAATGGTCCCTGCACTTTTTTAAGGCCTTTTTCGATGCGTTTGAACCCCGTTAACCTCATTTTAAGGTTCTAAAATGAAGTTAAAGTATAGGGAACTCAAAACATGATCAAAAATATGCCGGAGGTTGGTTCGTTTGGCCGTACGGACGCGATGTTCGCTTAATTACGACGGAATGCGCATAAGCGCGAAAAACGATCCAAATGACGTGACGAATGGATTTTTGGCAAGCCAAACACTAAAGCATAATATAGTCATGCTTACATAAATTTTTGGATGCCCGGATGTATTCAGAACGTGAGTTATGCGCAAAAGTGCAAACTTGTGCACTTTTTGACACATTTAGTCCCTGAATGACCCAAAAGTTTATTTTAGCACACCGAACCCCTCAAAGCCTATTTCTAAGCTATGTAAAGGATATTTATGGTATGTTTAACTTATGGCCATGTTCCAGAATGTCCATTACAGTTCAAATTGGCATACTTTCGCAGTTTGTCAAGTTTAGTCCCTGTAAGCGAATTAGCTTGTTTTTGCCATACCAAAGCCTTCAAAACTTATTTCTAAGTTATGTAAAGGTTATTTAAGGTATGTTAAGCCTATGTCACTATTCCGGAGTGTTCGTTGCATTAAACTGGTTATATCTACGCATCGGTGCACGTATAACCTTCCAGAAAGCGATTTAGAGTTTGGAATTGAACAAAAATTGATATGTGCAAATGATACACATATTTTTACAAATCCCAAGTATGAAATATGATATTTCATTGGTTCGGTATTTTTTTGATGGCCGTGGAGGCACAGGTGTTACAAAAGCATTCAAACTGTTAACCATGGAAGCTGCAAGAGCCAACTTTTCTTCATTTTGCTTAGTCAGAAAGGCTATGTTTTCTGCTGGGGGTGAGGATGGGATGTTTTGAGATGATGACGGGTTAGCAGGACTGAACACCACATTGGCATGTTGGAGTTGTTTTTGTGACAACCCGCACTAAACCAGGTATCCGTACGACTTAATTAATGATTAATTACTGCTTAATTACTGTGCTTGTTTGAACTAGCTGATGAACTGCTACTTGATATCTGATACATGTACATACCTGCATCATACTTTACATATCGTCACTACATTATTTACATACGGCACCTTAGTGACAAACATGATGCACAAAAAGCACAGTAGCACAATACACTGATAACCTACTGAACATGCTGATAAAGCCAGCATCAGGCAAACACTGCCTCCAAGGCCTATAAGAGCCTGAGATATTTGACTACACTAGTAGTGAGTGTAGGGATACAAGGGTTGTAGAACTGCGTCTCTAGGGATAAGTTACAATGACTGGATGTGCCTAAAACGTACTTTAAGTACAAAACACAGCACTTTAATAAATAATCCAGCTTCTAGCTGACTAGTAAAGTGCCAAAACATGGGGAAAATACTACTAGACACTTTCCAAAGTGTCAGGAATAAGTTGTGTCACTAAAAGTAACAATAACGACACTTTAAAGCTTTGTTAACGCTTTAACGGATTACTATTCAACCGAACAACCGGACTTTACCCGGAATATGAAAATATTATTATTTTCCTTATTTATCTTTTTCTGAGCCAGTTAGGGTCCCCGTATACCCTAACACCCGTCATAACACGCTACACATTAGTAACGGGGTTAAACACTTAACTTAACTTAGTTTAACCTAACTAATACTTGGAAACAAACTAGACCCCCCCCCCCCTTCTCTAACCGGCCCCAAACTAGGGGGACACCCCTTGTACTTGGCAAGATTTGCATAATCTTGTATGCTTAATATCTGGGGAACATATTATCCAAAGGTTAATATATACTAAGTTTGTCTATAAGTTACATGCTTACACCACTAATCACTTTCATCACACAACAACCACAACAAACTCTCTCTTTCTCTCTACCTAGCTCACGGCCAAGCACCCCTCTTTCAACCATCCATTTTCGAGTTTCGATCTTGCCATTTCAAGGTGATACAAGCTTCAAGGATCACGTATTAGGAGGCTTGGTGCACTCGGAGTTTGAAGGACCTCTTTCTTTGGCTTTTATCCACTCATTTTGCGCATAGATTCTTCCCTAGCCTCGAGCTAGAGGTATAATACTTAAAACTCATTTTTGAACTAATCTAAAGTGGTTAAAAGGATTTGTATCGGTTAAATCTCGTTAAAATGCAAAATGATGAACAAAAGTCTACTAAGAACACTTAAAATGGTGGTTAATAGCATATATGTTGTGTAAATGTTGTAGTATTCGAAATATGTGGTTATTTAGACCCGATCTATGTTGTGGTAGCTCGGATCACCGTTTAACCCGGTTTAGTAAGATCATGGGTCTTAACATAAGCTTGTTTCGGATAATACAAGGGTTAAAAGGTGAAACTCTACCACACATGAAACATGAACTTGTGTAAACATGTTTTATTTGTGTAAAAGTGTTTTAACTTGTACAACGGTGTTTAAAACTAGCGGATCTACGCATCTGCAAGTGGTATTTTCAAAGAACCACATATCAAAGAAATCATGTATTTTAAAGAAGGATTTTATACTAACAAGCATGATTTTATAAACCACAAGTGTGTAAACACTTGTGAAATGAAAAGATCCGACAAAGAACTAGTTTTGTCAAATGTTACTAGAAGTTGTAAAGATGGATTTTCTCTAAAGACGAGGTTTTTACGAAATCGGATTATTTACACAAGTGATCCAGTAAAAGTAAAGAGATTACTACATATTTTTAGACAAACCACAAGTTCGTATATTTTTGCGATTATGTCTATCTTTGACTAGTTAAGATGTTGAAAAGTTGTTTGATAATGTTGAGAACATTGGTTGATTTGATTTGTTAAAAGAAAATGATACGCTTGAAAGCGTGGCCACCCCCAGTTACAAAGGAAACTCTGGCGAAATTTTTCTAAAAACCTAACACTTAGAATTATTTACACAACAAGTGTTAGAATTATTTTTGACATGTTTTCGAAATATAAATTTCGCCATGACTTTATTTACTAAATAATCGGAGGTGGGATTTTCACAGAATTTAACGTGATAAATATGTAATGTCACAACACTGTTTATGATTATCTTGTGAAAATACGTAAATATTATTTTTAGAGTAAAAATAATATTTACAAACGTTAACGATTCCAAAATAATACGAACGCTTTCACCATGATTATATATAAGTTACAGCGGTAATTATATTACCACTCGATTGTTAAAAACGTAACTTACGCACATGTATTGTATCCCCCATCCTTGGGAAGGAGATTAACTACCAAGTATATACAGAATGTAAACACGAAATAGTTGCCTAACTATTTCCCAAAGACTTAAACTATAAAGCTAAGGCACGGCCGTCCGTCTAATAGAATTAGCACCTGTAGGTCGTCGCACAGCTGCGTGAGCAGGAGATACTTGGTAGAGACGCTTCACTGTGAGTTCATGTCCCCCTTTTCTCTAACTGTTTTCAGTTTTCTTAACTGCGGGGGTGAAATACATGTTACTATGATTACGAATGTTTCTTACATGGTATGGTCAGCTAAGGAAGGAACTGTTAGGTTATGTGATTGGGTAGGTGAAACCTTAAGAACATTAGTCCTCGTAGTACGATCGAGGGATACGAGTGATAGGCCTGTTTGGGCATAATAAACACCACCCATGCGCCCGCAGGTTGGACCATGTGGTGACCCCGTCTTAACACCACCCATGCGCCCGCAGGTTGGACCATGTGGTGACCTTGTCGTAACACCACCCATGCGCCCGCAGGCTGGACCATGTGGTGACCTTGTCCTATCCCCTCCCATGCGCCCGCAGGTTGGACCATGTGGATACACAATAACTGATATGTTTCCTTATTTGCTTTCATACCAGAGCTTACAAAACATTCATACTTGCAATGATTACAAAGGTTTATTCGCGCGTACATACTAAACACATGAACTCGCTCAACATTATTGTTGATTTTTCAACTTACATGTATTTCAGGAAATTAACGGATCTGGCACGGTATGGCACGTTTTCCCGCTGCACTAGTTACGAGATCATCTGGGTTTGGGGAATGTGACTCTTTCCTGGACAAGTCACAATCCTTAAACGGTGTTTATGTCATGTTGATGTTTGTGATTGTTAAGACAATGTTGTTGTATTTGGTTTTCAAAACTTAATTAAATGGATGATCTTGCATGGTTTTATTTCATATAGCTTTGTTATGGTTAAGCTATGGTATTAAGAAGTCACACCAAATTAACCACGCTTCCGCAAAGCCAGGGTGTGACAGCTTGGTATCAGAGCTCTGATCATAGCGAACTAGGATTCTTTCTCGAGTCTAGACTATGATCACTAGGGCTCTCACGAAAACATTTTACTGCATACCACTTAAGTCCAGATCCAAAACTTTTTACAAACAAATGTTGAGCACATTTTATTCATTATTATAGGCTTAGTCTGAGAGGCTGAGGCTCGGTCTGAGAGGCCGAGGCTCGGTCTGAGAGATCGAGGTAGTTGGCTAGTGAGACTAGGAGAATTGGCTAGTGAGACTAGGAGAATGATTTGAATGTTTACGTGGTGACTACGTGTTTATATGACTATATGACTGATTATTATACGTATATGTGTGTTTGAAACGTCATGCTTTCATCAAGTACTAGAAAGATGGACACTACGAATCCCATGGCCATAAGTATCAGACGACATAGTTTCATCGAAGCACGAGGTGTACATTTCCGATACTACCGGCACAGACAATGACGACTTTCAGCCCTTTTACGCTGCCTGAAGTCGTAGCAGAGCCTACTGATGGCCATCTTGTTGGGAACTTACCACTCGCGGTGATCCCTGCTCCTGTGCCCCTTGCCGCTTATCTCGTTGTTGATATGCCCCCGACGTTGTCTCTGAAGACGATGTCGAACTATTAAGAGGAGGACCCACTTGAGGGCAAGGCCCTATTGCTGCTGGTATTAGACTACTGCATGCGGACGCTCCTGTAGGGGAAACTCATGTCTGTTCCCCTATCCCAGACTCATTCGAGTTTCTAACATCCGCATCTTCGCACATACAGGGAATGCAGCACCACTTACACGACGCCGACCCTGATATGGCATCATCAGCTGCACCGGATCCCGCACACAGATTTGAGTTTGATCGCGATAATGAGGACAATTCTGTTTTTCCGCCTGGTGTTGATCCAGACCATGACATTGAGTTCATGCACTTAGACCAGCCCTTGGGGGATCCTGTAGCCCTGTCGACCCCTGTGTTTGTTGATCCAGCTGATTTTGAGATGGAGTTTTTGATTCGGAGCTAGCCGTGGCCCCTGAGCCAGGCGTTGCTCCTGACCCCGCATTGGAGCATGACCCTGTTCATGCCGATACACCTGCTGTTGCTCCTTGATTGATCATCTGCTTGGATGAGAGAAAAATTTGGGGTAACTGTGCAAGACAATTTATTATTACGGGGGCCCACGTAATAACGATTTGTAGTGCACAGGAATCCTGGTGGACTCTGCAGGTCAAGCTAATGATAACCAATACAGCAGGAAATAACTTAACCACGAATGACCCAGGGCGATGCAGCCTCGAGTTCATTCTATTACGAGCAACAAGCCAAATTGGCAGGCCTATGTGAAGGCTCAGAAATTTACTTCCCCACTCATACAGTGAGTATATTTGCGTGTGAAATTGGGTGATTACATGATGGCTTATGTTGCTATATACACCTTATAGACAATTGAAACGTTGTCTAACCCGCTTCACACCACTTCGACAAAAGGGAATGTCACCTAGACGTGACACAAACACCAGTACGTTGCCAAGGACAGAAGCCGAGCTGCAAGAACGCATCTCACAGATAAATGCACGACATAAAGCCCTCCGCTCTAAGTACAACGATGGCGTTACTGGAAATAACCCTCCAACTGGCTGCACCTATAAACAGTTCCTGAACTACAAGCCTTTGAACTTTGACGGAACAGGAGGCACCGTTGCATTTGTTCGTTGGTCCGAAAAGATCGACTCCATTCTAAGAATGAGTAACTGTTCGCCCCAACAGAGTGTTACCTATATCTCGGGGATATTTCTAGATGGCACACTCTCTTAATGGAACCTCCAGGTTCAGACCCTTGGCACAGACGCTGCTTATGCACTGAGCTGGGACGAGCTCAAGGAAACGATTGAGAAGAAATGTTGTTTTAGGACTGGAATTTAGAAGCTTGAGGTGGAGTTCAGGAATTTGAAAATGGACGAACCAGAAATTCCTGAACTTGTCCAGCAATCGCACGACTTATCTAGGGTCGCCCCCTACTTAGTCAAACCAGAGTTCAAAAGGATTGAACGATTCATTTGGACACTTGCACCCCAGATCAGGGGTATGGTTACTACCTCGAAGCCCTCAACCATTGCAGAGGCTAATTTATTTATAACATGAGATGTTATGTGGATGATTTATTGATAGCATGAGATGTTATGTGTTGATATTGTTGAATGCATACGTGCATTTTATTTGCAATGACCTAACCTACGTGAAACATCTTTTAGAAAATGCCTCCAAAACGGGGTGTACGCATACCCACCAACGAGGCGGAACTTCAGGGAATCATTGCTACAGTCATCGCACAATACGAGGCCCATCGCTCTGAGCACAACGGAGATACCTCAGGAAGTAACCCACCCAACGGCTGCACCTACAAGCAGTTCTTAGGCTGCCAGCCCCTACATTTCGACGGCACTGGGGGTGCCGTAGCCTTCGTACGCTGGATTGAGAAGACTGAAACTGTTTTGCGTGCGAGCAAATGCGCCCCAAGAGATCAGGTCACGTACATTTCCGGGCTGTTCCGAGATGGGGCTCTGTCATGGTGGAAACTTCAGGTTCAGACAATGGGCGAGGCTGCTGCGTATGCTCTATCATGGGACGAGCTGAAAGAGCTAATGCATAAAAAGTACTGTTCGAGAACAGAAAGTCAGAAGGTAGAAACTAAGTTCTGGAACTTGAAGATGGAAGGTCCGAAAATAGCTGAGTATGTGGAGAAGTTCCAAGTTCTATCACGTATCGTTCCTTACATGGTTACACCAGAATACAAGCGAATCGAGCGCTTCATCTGGGGTTTAGCTCCTCAAATCATAAGTATGGTAACCTCCTCCAAGCCTGCGACAATCACTGAGGCCATCAATCTAAGTATAGCCTTGACGGAAGAGGCAATCAGGATGAACAAATTCTCAACCTCTGAGGAGAAGAAGGAGACTCATGTAGAGTCATCTGGGGACAACAAGAGGAAGTTGGAAAATTTCAAACAGGGTACCCAGTCGAGTAGCAACGACAAGGCCAAAAAGAGAAAAGAGTACACGGGTATCCTACCAAAGTGCGACAACTGTCGACGACCCCATAACGGGCGGTGTAGATATGGAAAATGTGGTAACTGTGGCAAGGTGGGACATGTCAAGGAAACGTGTCGGCAAGGTACTAAACATGGAAATAGAGGTCAAGATGGTAACGGAAATCGCGGAGGAAATAACGACAACAACAACTATCAAGGCGAACAAGCTGACAATCAAGACTGTGGCCAAGCATGTTTTAATTGCGGTGATGTGGGGCATTTCAGGAAGTATTGCCCTAAGAACACTCAGGCACGTGGATGAAAGCTCAACAGCAGGGATAAAATCCAAGCGTGGATATCGGTACGTCTCATAATAGTCAATGTTATGCTCTATTTGATAGTATTGTCAAATTTTAGCTTCAGAAAATATAGTTGTTTTAGTAGTAAGTAACCTAGATACCCAGTTCTCGATAAAACAAGCCTAACGGAAGCTTCGATGTGATAATTGGGATGGACTGGTTGTCAAACAACCCGGCGGAGATTGTCATCCGCGCCCCAACGACGAACGGAGGAATGATCGTGATTCGTGGAGAAGGATACGCTCCTACGGATTATCAGGCAAAGAAGACACGAAAATTTTCACACAAAGGATGTGTTGCATTCTTGGCTCATGTCGTGGAGAAAGAAGCCGAAGAACCGAACCTCGAAGATATCCCTGTGATTGGAAGATACCCCGAAGTCTTCTTCGAAGACTTGCCGGGATCGTCTCCTCAACGATTAGTCGAATCCCGCGTCGATCTAATTCCAGGCACTGCACCCGTAGTCGATGCATCATAGTGACTTACATTTTCGGGGATGCAAGGATTGACAGAGAAGTGTTGGCAATGGATGGAGAAGGAAGATAACAGACCAAAAATTCCCTTTTGGGGTAATCCCATTTTTTTTTTTACCCATCAAAAAGAAGGATGATGATTTACAAATAAACATCAACTACCGGGAGCTGAACAAGCTGACGATCAAAAATTGATGATATGTTTGATCAACTGCAAGGTTCAAGTTTTTACTCAAAGATCGACTTGCGATCTGGATACCATCAGTTGAGGATACAAGAGGAAAGTAACCGAAGACAGCCTTCAGAACTCGTTATGGACACTACGAGTTCCTTGTTATGCCGTTTGGTTTAACAAACGCACCTGCGGTCTTTATGGGCTTGATGAATAGAGTTTGCAAGCCGTACTTGGTCAAGTTCGTGATTGTGTTTATCGACGACATCTTGATTTATTCAAGGACAAAGACCGAACACGAACAACATCTAAAAGCTATTTTGGAGCTGCTGAAGAAAGAACAACTGGATGCCAAATTCTCTAAGTGCGAATTTTGGCTACGCGAAGTCCAGTTTCTTGGACATGTGGTTAATGGAAATGGAATCCATGTTGCTCCCACAAAGATCGAGGCGATCAAGAATTGGGAAACGCCAAAGACGCCAACCTAGATTCGACAATTCTTGGGTTTGGCTGGCTACTATCGAAGGTTCATCGAGGATTTTTCAAAGATCGCTCAACCATTGACGCTCCTCACGCAGAAAGATAAGACGTTTGATTGGGGAATCAAACAGGAAGAAGCATTCCAGATACTGAAGGATAAGCTCTGCAATGCGCCAATCTTAGCATTACCGGAAGGTACTGATGATTTTGTGGTATACTGCGAAGCATCGCGCCAAGGATTAGGTTGCGTGTTGAGGCAACGCCAAAAGGTTATTGCTTACGCATCGCGTCAACTGAAAGTACATGAAAAGAACTATACCACACATGATTTGGAACTTGGCGCAGTGGTTTTTGCACTAAAGATCTGGAGACACTACCTTTATGGTACGAAGTGCACAATCTTCACAGATCACAAGAGCCTACAGCACATATTCAACCAGAAGGAGTTGAATATGAGACAAAGACGATGGGTTGAGTTGCTAAACGACTACGACTGCGAGATAAAGTATCACCCAGGGAAGGCGAATGTAGTCGCCGATGCCCTAAGTCGTAAAGAGAGAATCAAGCCCATAAGGGTAAGGGCTTTGGAAATGATTATCCGAACCGATCTTTCCATGCGCATTCGTGCCGCGCAGAAAGAAGCCCTCAAAGAAGGAAACCTTGGAGAAGAGTATCTCCGTGGGATGGAGAAGCTTTTGGTACCAAACGAGGAAGGAACGTTATGTTTTGAGAAAAGGATTTGGGTTCCTCTGTTTGGTGGATTAAGGAAAGTTATTTTCGACGAAGCGCACAAGTCATGGTACTCTAGCCACCCTGGATCGGATAAGATGTACCAAGATCTCAAATATTATTATTGGTGGCCTAGAATGAAAGGCGACGTTGCTGTCTATGTGAGCAAATGTTTAACGTGCGCTAAGGTTAAGGCCGAATACCAGAAGCCTTCGGGACTTCTGCAACAACCTGAGATTCCCAAGTGGAAATGGGAACAAATCTCCATGGACTTTATTACGAAATTGCCAAGAACGCCAAGAGGCCATGATATGATTTGGGTGATAGTTGACCGCCTAACAAAGTCCGCACACTTTCTGCCAATCAAAGAGAAAGACAGTACTAGTAAACTCGCGGAAATATACATGAGAGAGATCGTCGCACGTCATGGAGTGCCTCTCTCAATCATCTCTGATAGAGACGGAAGGGTTGTGTCAAGGATACGGCAATCCTTCCAAGAAGCCTTTGGCTCACAGTTGAATCTAAGCACTGCGTTTCATCCGCAAACTGCCGGCCAGGGCGAGCGAATGATACAGACTTTGGAAGACATGCTGAGAGCATGTGTTATGGATTTGGGCGGTAGCTGGGACAAACATTTACCTTTGGTTGAATTCTCATACAACAACAGCTACCACACCAGTATTGGTGTCGCGCCATTTGAAGCCCTTTACGGACGCAAGTGCCGATCACCCCTATGTTGGTCTGACGCAGGTGATAGGCAGCTTGCTGGTCCCGAAATCGTCCAAGAGACGACGGACAAGATTGCGCAAATTCTTAAACGCATCGAAGCAGCTCGCCACAGACAGTAGGCCTATGCGAATCCAAACCGAAAACATGTGGATTTCCAAGTTGGAGAAATGGTTTTATTGAAGGTATCACCCTGGAAAGGGGTGGCACACTTTGGGAGGCGTGGGAAGTTAAATCCGCGCTACATTGGTCCCTTCAGAATTCTGGAAAGAATAGGACTAGTAGCATACAAGTTGGACCTACCTGCTGAACTGAATGGTGTTCACGATACATTTCATGTATCCAATCTAAAGAAGAGTCCAACTCAAGTTACCGTTGCCATTCCCATCGACGAGATTCATATTGACGACACGCTCCACTTCGTTGAAGAACCTGTTGAGGTCACGGATTGGAAAGTTAACAAGACCCGCCGGAGCAGTGTCAAACTCGTCAAAATTCGTTGGAATGCCAGACATGGTCCTGAATACACCTGGGAACATGAGGACCGGATGAAAGAGAAATACCCCCACCTTTTTCCTACGAACCCTGCTTCTACAAGCAGAACTTAAATTTCGGGACGAAATTTATTTAACGGGGGGAGAATGTGACAACCCGCACTAAACTAGGTATCCGTACGACTTAATTAATGATTAATTACTGCTTAATTACTGTGCTTGTTTGAACTAGCTGATGAACTGCTACTTGATATCTGATACATGTACATACCTGCATCATACTTTACATATCGTCACTACATTATTTACATACGGCACCTTAGTGACAAACATGATGCACAAAAAGCACAGTAGCACAATACACGGATAACCTACTGAACATGCTGATAAAGCCAGCATCAGGCAAACACTGCCTCCAAGGCCTATAAGAGCCTGAGGTATTTGACTACACTAGTAGTGAGTGTAGGGTTACAAGGGTTGTAGAACTGCGTCTCTAGGGATAAGTTACAATGACTGGACGTGCCTAAAACGTACTTTAAGTACAAAACACAGCACTTTAATAAATAATCCAGCTTCTAGCTGACTAGTAAAGTGCCAAAACATGGGGAAAATACTACTAGACACTTTCCAAAGTGTCAGGAATAAGTTGTGTCACTAAAAGTAACAATAACGACACTTTAAAGCTTTGTTAACGCTTTAACGGATTACTATCCAACCGAACAACCGGACTTTACCCGGAATATGAAAATATTATTATTTTCCTTATTTATCTTTTTCTGAGCCAGTTAGGGTCCCCGTATACCCTAACACCCGTCATAACACGCTACACATTAGTAACGGGGTTAAACACTTAACTTAACTTAGTTTAACCTAACTAATACTTGGAAACAAACTAGACCCCCCCCCCCCTTCTCTAACCGGCCCCAAACTAGGGGGACACCCCTTGTACTTGGCAAGATTTGCATAATCTTGTATGCTTAATATCTGGGGAACATATTATCCAAAGGTTAATATATACTAAGTTTGTCTATAAGTTACATGCTTACACCACTAATCACTTTCATCACACAACAACCACAACAAACTCTCTCTTTCTCTCTACCTAGCTCACGGCCAAGCACCCCTCTTTCAACCATCCATTTTCGAGTTTCGATCTTGCCATTTCAAGGTGATACAAGCTTCAAGGATCACGTATTAGGAGGCTTGGTGCACTCGGAGTTTGAAGGACCTCTTTCTTTGGCTTTTATCCACTCATTTTGCGCATAGATTCTTCCCTAGCCTCGAGTTAGAGGTATAATACTTAAAACTCATTTTTGAACTAATCTAAAGTGGTTAAAAGGATTTGTATCGGTTAAATCTCGTTAAAATGCAAAATGATGAACAAAAGTCTACTAAGAACACTTAAAATGGTGGTTAATAGCATATATGTTTTGTAAATGTTGTAGTATTCGAAATATGTGGTTATTTAGACCCGATCTATGTTGTGGTAGCTCGGATCACCGTTTAACCCGGTTTAGTAAGATCATGGGTCTTAACATAAGCTTGTTTCGGATAATACAAGGGTTAAAAGGTGAAACTCTACCACACATGAAACATGAACTTGTGTAAACATGTTTTATTTGTGTAAAAGTGTTTTAACTTGTACAACGGTGTTTAAAACTAGCGGATCTATGCATCTGCAAGTGGTATTTTCAAAGAACCACATATCAAAGAAATCATGTATTTTAAAGAAGGATTTTATACTAACAAGCATGATTTTATAAACCACAAGTGTGTAAACACTTGTGAAATGAAAAGATCCGACAAAGAACTAGTTTTGTCAAATGTTACTAGAAGTTGTAAAGATGGATTTTCTCTAAAGACGAGGTTTTTACGAAATCGGATTATTTACACAAGTGATCCAGTAAAAGTAAAGAGATTACTACATATTTTTAGACAAACCACAAGTTCGTATATTTTTGCGATTATGTCTATCTTTGACTAGTTAAGATGTTGAAAAGTTGTTTGATAATGTTGAGAACATTGGTTGATTTGATTTGTTAAAAGAAAATGATACGCTTGAAAGCGTGGCCACCCCCAGTTACAAAGGAAACTCTGGCGAAATTTTTCTAAAAACCTAACACTTAGAATTATTTACACAACAAGTGTTAGAATTATTTTTGACATGTTTTCGAAATATAAATTTCGCCATGACTTTATTTACTAAATAATCGGAGGTGGGATTTTCACAGAATTTAACGTGATAAATATGTAATGTCACAACACTGTTTATGATTATCTTGTGAAAATACGTAAATATTATTTTTAGAGTAAAAATAATATTTACAAACGTTAACGATTCCAAAATAATACGAACGCTTTCACCATGATTATATATAAGTTACAGCGGTAATTATATTACCACTCGATTGTTAAAAACGTAACTTACGCACATGTATTGTATCCCCCATCCTTGGGAAGGAGATTAACTACCAAGTATATACAGAATGTAAACACGAAATAGTTGCCTAACTATTTCCCAAAGACTTAAACTATAAAGCTAAGGCACGGCCGTCCGTCTAATAGAATTAGCACCTGTAGGTCGTCGCACAGCTGCGTGAGCAGGAGATACTTGGTAGAGACGCTTCACTGTGAGTTCATGTCCCCCTTTTCTCTAACTGTTTTCAGTTTTCTTAACTGTGGGGGTGAAATACATGTTACTATGATTACGAATGTTTCTTACATGGTATGGTCAGCTAAGGAAGGAACTGTTAGGTTATGTGATTGGGTAGGTGAAACCTTAAGAACATTAGTCCTCGTAGTACGATCGAGGGATACGAGTGATAGGCCTGTTTGAGCATAATAAACACCACCCATGCGCCCGCAGGTTGGACCATGTGGTGACCTTGTCTTAACACCACCCATGCGCCCGCAGGTTGGACCATGTGGTGACCCCGTCTTAACACCACCCATGCGCCCGCAGGTTGGACCATGTGGTGACCTTGTCGTAACACCACCCATGCGCCCGCAGGCTGGACCATGTGGTGACCTTGTCCTATCCCCTCCCATGCGCCCGCAGGTTGGACCATGTGGATACACAATAACTGATATGTTTCCTTATTTGCTTTCATACCAGAGCTTACAAAACATTCATACTTGCAATGATTACAAAGGTTTATTCGCGCGTACATACTAAACACATGAACTCGCTCAACATTATTGTTGATTTTTCAACTTACATGTATTTCAGGAAATTAACGGATCTGGCACGGTATGGCACGTTTTCCCGCTGCACTAGTTACGAGATCATCTGGGTTTGGGGAATGTGACTCTTTCCTGGACAAGTCACAATCCTTAAACGGTGTTTATGTCATGTTGATGTTTGTGATTGTTAAGACAATGTTGTTGTATTTGGTTTTCAAAACTTAATTAAATGGATGATCTTGCATGGTTTTATTTCATATAGCTTTGTTATGGTTAAGCTATGGTATTAAGAAGTCACACCAAATTAACCACGCTTCCGCAAAGCCAGGGTGTGACAGTTGTTGGGATATAGTAGGGATGACAGAGGTGTTAACGAGTGCTTGTGGTGTAGGAAGTGACATGTCGCACACGTAGTTGGTCTTTTGAGGTTGTAGAGGATTGAAAACAATAGATTATTGTTTGCCACTCCATGAACCGGATTGAAAAGTATATTGGGATGACTCTGAGACATCAAAGCATTGTTGGAACTAGTTAACCTGGCAGCTATCATTGACTTCTTATGATTAAGCTCTCTTTGCTGATTATCAATTTCACATGACTTTATCGTAGCAATCAGCTCAGTAAGTGTGACGTTGTTCAGATTATTCGTTCGCTTGATCATAGAAACATCAACATCCCAGCTTTTTGGCAATGAGTTTAGAAGTTGACGATTCATTCCACTGTTAGTGATGGTGATACCGGCACTTATCATTTGTGAGATCAGTTTGACGAATCTTCTGATATGATTTTCTACAATTTCACCATAAATGTGGTAGAACGAACAAAACTGCTAATTCAACATGTTCACTCTGCTTGCCTTCATGTCATCATTACCCTCATACAAGTTTTTAAGCTCATCCCAAACTTCTTTCGCGTTCGTGCAGTTTCTAACAACGATAGAAATATATGGACCAAGTGCCATGGAGAGAGTCACCGTAGCCTTTTCATCATCTTCTTTCATTTTCCGGTCATCTTCTGTCCACACATTCTCAGTTTTAGGAATCTGAGTTAGAGGGTCATCTTCCATAACATACATGATAGTGCGAGGCCCATCTCTAATACTCCTCCAAACCCCAGGTTCCTTAGCCTTACAATATTGCTCAAACCGAAATTTCCACTCGTAGTAGTCATCTCCATACAACAGCCTAGGAACTTTGGTAGACGTGCAAATGACCTGATCAAGCTCCTGATGAAACGCCAGAGATTGAGTCTGGATGGCAGCCAAAGTAGCGTTAGCAAGATCTGCAGCAGTCATAACATTGTTTGGGTTCATCATTTTTTAAAAATTACCAAATAGGATTAAGTTAATTTTAAAAGAAATGTGAACAGTCCAAAAACAGCAAGGTCCAATCCGAAAAGCAAAGGTCCAAAATCTGGTCAACTCGAAACAGTATCCGAACAGTATCCGAAAAGGAACAATCCGAAACAGGTTCAATTTTGAATAGTTATCTGAAATGGAAGATCCGAATGAATATCCGAGAATCCTTATCCGGAATAGTAACTCGAAACAGTGCTTAAAGATCTGAATAGCTTGAAGATGATCCGAAACACAGGCAATCTTCAACATCTTGATCCGAAATGCTTCATGATTATCCAAAATACAAACAACCTTCAACAACTTGTGATCCGAAATGCTTGGTGATTATCCGAAACCGGGTAATCTTCAACGGAGAAAGATCTGAAATCCTTGATGATTTATCCGAATCAGACAATCTTATACAGAGGAGGATCCAAAATGCTTATCTTCAATAGCAGACTTGTTGCAGATCTCGAACAGAACCAAAACAGCAACGATTCGAAACAGCAGAATCTGTGTGATATCAGATACAAGGCTAGAAATAGGTTCAATAGGCTCTGATACCAATTGTAAGTCCCAAAACGAGATCACAATGATATCACACAAAGTTTTTTTGGTGGCGGAATCACACAAAAAAACTTGATTCAAGCGAAAGAAATAAAGATAAAGTAGAAAGATTGATTCAAAGGTTTAACTTGCATACAAATGATTGTCTAATACAAGTTAGGCCAAAATCCCAAGAACCACCAAATCCTAATACATCATTTACTATTTATATTAAGGTTTAGAAGGTGTGCTCCCCCTAAACCCTAGGCCCACTAGCTCCATAAGCCCAATCTAATACAAACCTTCTTGAACCTTAAGCATACTAGCCCAACATTAATTAATTAACTAATGCATAAACCTTAAGGGTCTATGTAACACCTGTGCCTTCACGGCCATCAAACAAATACCAAACCAATGAAATATTATATTTCATACTTGGGATTTATAAAAATATGTGTATCGTTTACACATATCAACTCTTGTTCAATTTCAAACCCTAAATCGCTTTCTGGAAGGTTATACGCGCACCGATGCGTAAATATAACCAGTTTAATCCAACAAACACTCCGGAATAGTGAAATAGGCTTAACATACCTTAAATAACCTTGACATAACTTAGACATAAGTTTTGGAAGGTTTGGTGTGGTGAAATCAAAGTTAAATCGCTTACAGGGACTAAAGTTGACAAACTGCGAAAGTATGCCAATTTGAACTGTAACAGACCTTCCGGAACATGACCATAAGTTAAAAATACCATAAATATCCTTTACAAAGCTTAGAAATAGGCTTTGAGGGGTTCGGTGTGCTAAAATAAACTTTTGTGTCATTCAGGGACTAAAAGTGTCAAAAAGTGCACAAGTTTGCATTTTTACGCATAACTTACGTTCTGAATACATCCGGACATCCAAAAATTTATGTAAGCATGACTATATTATGCTTTAGTGTTTGGCTTGCCAAAAATCCATTCGTCGCGTCATTTGGATCGTTTTTCGCGCTTGTGCGCATTCCGTCGTAATTAAGCGAACATCGCGTTCGTACGGCTAAACGAACCGACATCCGAGATATTCTTGAGCACAATTTAAGTTCCCTATACTTTAACTTCATTTTAGAGCTTTGAAATGGGGTTAACGGGGCTTAAACGTGTCAAAAATGCATCGAAAACCAAGTTTAGGGGCTGCAGGGACCAAAACTGTAAATCTGCCAAAGTTGTTACCTTACGGACCTCAACATTGGCAGCTTTGAGGTCCGTAAAGCAGTCTGCAGACCAGATTCAATGTTTTAATCAGCTGTGTGCAGCTGTTTAATCCTCCTCCACATGTTCCCAATTGTCTAGTCAGATGATAAGGATCACTTTTAGCCACCATGAGTTTCCGACAAGTGTACGCCTTGGATCATGGCACGTTTTCCATGAAACGATCCTAACGGTTCGGGTATTCCTATAAATACCCAACCCATTCCATTGCAAAACTTACAAGAACTTTGATTTGAGAAACTCTAAGTTGAAACTATTGTTTCATACCTGAGATTTTTGAATCGAGGTTAGCATTCGGGGACCCTTCGTAAGTATTCTTTCGTTCTTTTCCTTATTTTTACTGCTTTTCGAGTCAGAAAGTCAAACTTTGTTTGACTTTCAGCGTTGACCAGTAATGGTCAATGCGAAGTTCGTTTGAACTTCGCAACGTGAGTGTAATCACGTTGGTTATAGTCCCTTGGGACTATGCCTACTGATTACCACGTTGTCTAGGGTCGTAGGGTAAGCGATCTAATAAATCGCTTATACCTTCGAACCCGACCCAGTTTGGTCGATCATTAGGATCCGACCAAACACATTAGGTGACCATAGTAGGTAGGGAATAACCTTCCGAGGTTATACCCTATGGTCACATCGTTTAAGTAGTTGTATGATAGGTAGTTTATATGCCTTAGGTAAATTACCAGAATACCCTTTTCATGTATAATTGGTAATTAAGCATATGTAACCTAAACTTTTGTCACATAACTGATTATGTAACATGTTTAGGCATATAACACTTGTCATAGGACTAGTTAGGCGGTCCGAACGCGTTTCACGCGAACGACGCGTTAAAGTAGCATAAGCTACCTAAACGGGTCGTAATGGGTCGTAAGCAGTTAGGTTAAGTTTCATTTAGTATGTAGGCTTTGTTAAACCATATCACACGAGTCTCCACACTCGTTTGGTTTACAAACCCTAATGCTACCCAGTCTTCCGATTTAGGTCCGGTTATTTAACATAGTTACCTATAGTAGGTGCCGTTTGATTCCGTGATCTCTAGCTTTGCTTGGTGGTTATCCTAGGACTTCTGAGCAATCTCAAGTGAGTACATAGACCCCTCTTTTACTGTTTTCCAAACTGTTTTGGGGTGGAACACATGTGCCTACTTGTTACTTTCCTGCTTTCCTGTTTTCACATCATATACCGACTATGTTTGTTAGTACATTATAGTACATGATTTCATTACTTTTCTGCTATGTATGTTGACTGATAACATGCTAAGCACATTGATTTACATGACTTTTCTGCTTTGTATGTTAACTTAGCATACTTAGTACATCATTTTACATTGCATCTCTGTTGCATATGTTCCAGTAACATATGGACACATTGTTTTACAGCTCTACCTTGTATGTTTACTCTAGCATACTAGGTACATTATCTTCATCTCATGCTTACATTTTGGTATGACATTTGGTTTGTTTAACGGGTCTATATAACATTCATTAACATTTGCTACGCCGCTCGGTAGTAGGTAGTGGTACCATAGGACTTGACAAATCCCGTTCCGGACATCCCAGGGAAAGGGGATGAAAGGAATGACCGAATCCGAATACATATTCTTTTGATAACTCACTTTTACATAGTTATCCGGCTGTCTCAAGGCTTGAATGTTTGCGTTTAACATACTGCATAAGTGTTTGTATCAGTAAAGCATGCATTATTCTACAAAACATAACTTTGATTTAAACCAAGTTTTACTTCAATACTTTGTTTTGTACATTTTTACTTATGGTTTAAGTAGTCTTAATTTTTCTTACCATACATATCATTTTGGTTATACATTACTTGACTACTTTTAAATTATAAACATTTGACATGGATATTTGACATAGACATTTGACATGGATATTTGACATAGACATTTGACATGGATATTTGACATAGACATTTGACATGGATATTTGACATAGACATTTTGACATGATTTACATCTTGACATGAACATTTTACATTGTTTGGTTTGGTTTGATTAAGTGATTAAGTAACGATGCGTGTGTAATATGATACAAGCATGGTGGATACGCCGCTGGTACTTCCTATATATAAGTGTTTGTATGGTATTACATGTCGTAACGTTATTTGAATCATTTCAGTTTGAGACATAGAACATTTCATACAAATAACATACTTTTCACAAGACATTGATTTATAAACAACTTATCTTATACAAACACATTTTACTTGGTTATTCATTTAACCTTACATTTATTTATACTTATCATCTGATCTTATCGTTTTTCAAATGATTTAAAAGACAAAGCAAATAACAAGGTTCATGACTAAACATTTTCTCAAACATAAGTCATGAATCTTATTTTCACAAAACCTATGTATCTCACAGGCATTTTTATGCTGACGTACCTATTTTCACATGTGTTTTTCAGGAACTGTTGCATAAGATGGTCAAGATACACATAGACAGACTTGGGCTTTAGTGACAATAAAAGATGCAAGACTAGTTAATTATGTTGTATTTATTTGTTTATTAAGACATTGTAACACTTTTAATCAATAAAACGAAACTTCAATTGCCATGGATTTGAAACAATTAATTCTGTTACAACACTCCCCGATATTTCCGCCACGTTTTGTATGTTCTACGTGGTCGGGGTGTGACAGAAAAGATGGTATCAGATCCAATGGTTATAGGGAATTAGGTTATTAGTAATTAGTAATGCTTTGACCTAGTCTATAACCTTCTTAGGACCCTAACGCGAGTTTACTTGCGTTTAGTCATAAAACAATACCGTCGCCTATCCTTAGGCAACGACCTCAACAAGAACATAAATTTCAAAACCACTTTGAAAAACTAATCATCTGTTCTAGGATGATTGATTACTAGGTTTTGAACCCTCTATTGTAAGGTTTTGAACTCTCTATTATATGGTTTTGAACCCCTTTGAGTTTTCAAAATCTCGTCAAGGTTTTGGGTTTTTAATAATGTGAACACGTGCAAACTGGAAGGGTGAATGCCTGTATTCTGGGTTTTCTGTCTAGGCAAGCACTTCGTATACATCTCATCAGACGCGAGACCAGTTGTGCTTACCTAGGAATTCTTGGGATGAGTGTTCACTTATAGGCGAGCATGTCTTCGCGATACATTATTTTTGACCCATTTACTTTGATCAGTCACCGTCTCATTTGTTTGCCTTAGGTAACAAACAAATGATCGCAATCTTCATGCGTTATCATTCTGTTTTGATTGTCCAATAATCTTTCACCTGTTTCTCCCTATGCCTTTCTTTTTCTTCAAGAATGTCTCTTCATCACAATGACGCCCAGATATCTGAGCAAGCAGCCAAAATTCGCTCAGCGAATAGGCGAAGTAGTCCTGAAGACTGTTGAATTAGCTACTGCCATGTATCATCTCCAGGATGAAGCCACTCAAGAGTCACCAAGACAGGCAGGACCTAGTCAGGCGACAACACCATCAGCCACTAAACCAATCGAGGAATCAAAGACCATGGATGAACGATCCCCTAAGAAGTCAAAGAAGCGAAAGGCTTCTCAGAACTTCGCCATGGTCGCTCACAATGGTAAAGCAGTCCCCAACCAACCAGCTCAACCCCCTGCTAGGTCAGTATGGCTTTTCCTATGATACCTACATCAAGGAACTATGTACCTTACAAACTATTCTTGTGATTTCTCTCTTTCAAATGATTGCTCATGATTCCCTCAAAAATTTTAAGTACTCGTTTCACTCTAAGAAACGAAGTACAGAAAATTAAGTGACATTATGAGTAATCGTGCTTTTCGCACATCTGTGCCTTTAAATCCTTGGTTAGATAACTAAGGGTATTTTCAAATCTCATACCCATTACGTTTTGATTTTTCAACATACACAGTACCAGTATTTCAAAACAATCTTCATGATCTCAAAACATTTCATATAGTTTGAAAACAATTTTTCTAGATGCATTGTCTATGTTATTTCAAAAACATTGGCCATGTTATCAAAACCAACCTTTCTAATTTCAAAATATTTCATATAGTCTGAAGACAATATTAACACAATACATTTTCTGATCAAGTGCATGATTTCGAAAAGCATCATTCATGTCTTTCAAAAACCTTATACATAATTTCAAAATTCATCTCGCATGATTTTAAAACATTTTTGTAAATATATCTACCTAATACACCTACTTTATGATTTCAAAAAGTATTATATATAAGGTTTCAAAAACGTTAAACACATTTTTTCTTAAAAGAACCCCATGCACAGTTTTCAAAAATATTTTCCTCGTACATTGACTTAACCTTCAAAATTCTGCTTCATATGTCGCCTTGGCATATCTAGCATCTCAATTTCATAAGCATTTTTTTTACTTCATGTTTTGACATAAGCACGTCCAGTGCAAGGTATCAAAACATCTTCAACTTCTAAAATCCATAAGGGATCTTTTTATCTTCACAATTAGATCCTTGTGGATGATCATCATTCAAATCAGAGTCCTTAAATGGATTCCTTATGTACCTGAATTCGAACATTTCGGTTCCTTATAATCGAAATCGAATTTTTCTTTTAAAAAGATCTTTCTATCTTTATAGTTAGATTCTTGATAATGTTTAAAGTACCAAATGAAATCCACGAGATGGATTCCTAGTGTGCTTTAAATACATGTACTCTGTTAGCAGAACAAACTTCTAGTTAAACAATTTTGTGATTATGTGACTATGTGTTTACTCATCTTATGTTTTCTTTTATGCATTTTTGGTGTTTTTAATACTCTGGATATTCTTTATCCAAATCCTTGCAGGATCTTTCATATCTTCATATGAGGGATTCGTAGCAGGATATTCAAAAGGTACTACCTTTAATCCTTAAATGGGCTTCTATGTAATAGTTAAGACCCTTGGATTATATAGTACCACTCCATGATTCATAAGAGACCCTTTAGTGGTCTAGTCAAAAAGATTGATTCACAATTTGGTTAAAAAAAAATGATAACATCTAGTGATGTAGCTGAACAGACTCCTTGATAGTCTATTTAAATCATTTATTGATTTAGTCTAAAGGACTCTATGGCGGTCTAAGTCACGCTCCTCACATGATTTTCATTTGGTTTTACCCTACACATTATAAAATAGACTGTGTGAACTGTGCAAGGAATTCTCTAATTATGTATGCGCACATAATTATGAAATTTAGTGCACAGAAATCCAGTAAGATTTATTATGTGAAAGAACCGATAGCGACAACAATAACAAAATGAGGACGATGTAATGGAGGTACGGTGGACGCACCAATGATGCTTTATATACTTGTATATATAGGTATCCCTCTTACGTTGCAATCATGATGATTATTAAAGTTACTAGAAGTTCAGAAATCTAGCCAATATTGTTCGATCTTTTCAACTTCATGTTTTAAATTCTTACAAGTTTCCTCTAAATAAATTTCGGGACGAAATTTCCTAAAGTAGGGGAGACTGTAACACCTGTGCCTTCACGGCCATCAAACAAATACCAAACCAATGAAATATTATATTTCATACTTGGGATTTATAAAAATATGTGTATCGTTTACACATATCAACTCTTGTTCAATTTCAAACCCTAAATCGCTTTCTGGAAGGTTATACGCGCACCGATGCGTAAATATAACCAGTTTAATCCAACAAACACTCCGGAATAGTGAAATAGGCTTAACATACCTTAAATAACCTTGACATAACTTAGACATAAGTTTTGGAAGGTTTGGTGTGGTGAAATCAAAGTTAAATCGCTTACAGGGACTAAAGTTGACAAACTGCGAAAGTATGCCAATTTGAACTGTAACAGACCTTCCGGAACATGACCATAAGTTAAACATACCATAAATATCCTTTACAAAGCTTAGAAATAGGCTTTGAGGGGTTCGGTGTGCTAAAATAAACTTTTGTGTCATTCAGGGACTAAAAGTGTCAAAAAGTGCACAAGTTTGCATTTTTACGCATAACTTACGTTCTGAATACATCCGGACATCCAAAAATTTATGTAAGCATGACTATATTATGCTTTAGTGTTTGGCTTGCCAAAAATCCATTCGTCG
This sequence comes from Helianthus tuberosus, assembly GCA_030545235.1. Taxonomy (NCBI): domain Eukaryota; kingdom Viridiplantae; phylum Streptophyta; class Magnoliopsida; order Asterales; family Asteraceae; genus Helianthus; species Helianthus tuberosus. The sequence continues at coordinate 130,946,682 of CM060447.1, read as the reverse complement.
CGTCATTTGGATCGTTTTTCGCGCTTGTGCGCATTCCGTCGTAATTAAGCGAACATCGCGTTCGTACGGCTAAACGAACCGACATCCGAGATATTCTTGAGCACAATTTAAGTTCCCTATACTTTAACTTCATTTTAGAGCTTTGAAATGGGGTTAACGGGGCTTAAACGTGTCAAAAATGCATCGAAAACCAAGTTTAGGGGCTGCAGGGACCAAAACTGTAAATCTGCCAAAGTTGTTACCTTACAGACCTCAACATTGGCAGCTTTGAGGTCCGTAAAGCAGTCTGCAGACCAGATTCAATGTTTTAATCAGCTGTTTGCAGCTGTTTAATCCTCCTCCACATGTTCCCAATTGTCTAGTCAGATGATAAGGATCACTTTTAGCCACCATGAGTTTCCGACAAGTGTACGCCTTGGATCATGGCACGTTTTCCATGAAACGATCCTAACGGTTCGGGTATTCCTATAAATACCCAACCCATTCCATTGCAAAACTTACAAGAACTTTGATTTGAGAAACTCTAAGTTGAAACTATTGTTTCATACCTGAGATTTTTGAATCGAGGTTAGCATTCGGGGACCCTTCGTAAGTATTCTTTCGTTCTTTTCCTTATTTTTACTGCTTTTCGAGTCAGAAAGTCAAACTTTGTTTGACTTTCAGCGTTGACCAGTAATGGTCAATGCGAAGTTCGTTTGAACTTCGCAACGTGAGTGTAATCACGTTGGTTATAGTCCCTTGGGACTATGCCTACTGATTACCACGTTGTCTAGGGTCGTAGGGTAAGCGATCTAATAAATCGCTTATACCTTCGAACCCGACCCAGTTTGGTCGATCATTAGGATCCGACCAAACACATTAGGTGACCATAGTAGGTAGGGAATAACCTTCCGAGGTTATACCCTATGGTCACATCGTTTAAGTAGTTGTATGATAGGTAGTTTATATGCCTTAGGTAAATTACCAGAATACCCTTTTCATGTATAATTGGTAATTAAGCATATGTAACCTAAACTTTTGTCACATAACTGATTATGTAACATGTTTAGGCATATAACACTTGTCATAGGACTAGTTAGGCGGTCCGAACGCGTTTCACGCGAACGACGCGTTAAAGTAGCATAAGCTACCTAAACGGGTCGTAATGGGTCGTAAGCAGTTAGGTTAAGTTTCATTTAGTATGTAGGCTTTGTTAAACCATATCACACGAGTCTCCACACTCGTTTGGTTTACAAACCCTAATGCTACCCAGTCTTCCGATTTAGGTCCGGTTATTTAACATAGTTACCTATAGTAGGTGCCGTTTGATTCCGTGATCTCTAGCTTTGCTTGGTGGTTATCCTAGGACTTCTGAGCAATCTCAAGTGAGTACATAGACCCCTCTTTTACTGTTTTCCAAACTGTTTTGGGGTGGAACACATGTGCCTACTTGTTACTTTCCTGCTTTCCTGTTTTCACATCATATACCGACTATGTTTGTTAGTACATTATAGTACATGATTTCATTACTTTTCTGCTATGTATGTTGACTGATAACATGCTAAGCACATTGATTTACATGACTTTTCTGCTTTGTATGTTAACTTAGCATACTTAGTACATCATTTTACATTGCATCTCTGTTGCATATGTTCCAGTAACATATGGACACATTGTTTTACAGCTCTACCTTGTATGTTTACTCTAGCATACTAGGTACATTATCTTCATCTCATGCTTACATTTTGGTATGACATTTGGTTTGTTTAACGGGTCTATATAACATTCATTAACATTTGCTACGCCGCTCGGTAGTAGGTAGTGGTACCATAGGACTTGACAAATCCCGTTCCGGACATCCCAGGGAAAGGGGATGAAAGGAATGACCGAATCCGAATACATATTCTTTTGATAACTCACTTTTACATAGTTATCCGGCTGTCTCAAGGCTTGAATGTTTGCGTTTAACATACTGCATAAGTGTTTGTATCAGTAAAGCATGCATTATTCTACAAAACATAACTTTGATTTAAACCAAGTTTTACTTCAATACTTTGTTTTGTACATTTTTACTTATGGTTTAAGTAGTCTTAATTTTTCTTACCATACATATCATTTTGGTTATACATTACTTGACTACTTTTAAATTATAAACATTTGACATGGATATTTGACATAGACATTTGACATGGATATTTGACATAGACATTTGACATGGATATTTGACATAGACATTTGACATGGATATTTGACATAGACATTTTGACATGATTTACATCTTGACATGAACATTTTACATTGTTTGGTTTGGTTTGATTAAGTGATTAAGTAACGATGCGTGTGTAATATGATACAAGCATGGTGGATACGCCGCTGGTACTTCCTATATATAAGTGTTTGTATGGTATTACATGTCGTAACGTTATTTGAATCATTTCAGTTTGAGACATAGAACATTTCATACAAATAACATACTTTTCACAAGACATTGATTTATAAACAACTTATCTTATACAAACACATTTTACTTGGTTATTCATTTAACCTTACATTTATTTATACTTATCATCTGATCTTATCGTTTTTCAAATGATTTAAAAGACAAAGCAAATAACAAGGTTCATGACTAAACATTTTCTCAAACATAAGTCATGAATCTTATTTTCACAAAACCTATGTATCTCACAGGCATTTTTATGCTGACGTACCTATTTTCACATGTGTTTTTCAGGAACTGTTGCATAAGATGGTCAAGATACACATAGACAGACTTGGGCTTTAGTGACAATAAAAGATGCAAGACTAGTTAATTATGTTGTATTTATTTGTTTATTAAGACATTGTAACACTTTTAATCAATAAAACGAAACTTCAATTGCCATGGATTTGAAACAATTAATTCTGTTACAACACTCCCCGATATTTCCGCCACGTTTTGTATGTTCTACGTGGTCGGGGTGTGACAGTCTAACACTCTCCTCACGTCGCTCTCCTTTAGAATTCAATATAAGATCCAAAAAAAACAATAGAAGTTAACATTTTTTACTTACCCTAACATGTCGAGAAAGGGCACTCAATCCAAAATCTGAAACTCTAGGATCCAAAAGATTTTTTTTAGGCTGCAAATTTTCAACCTGACAGTGATTGATATGAAAAAAACACATCATAACTTAATTGAATCCTAAACCTAAAATCACAAAATTAAGATTACTCATATTCAAATACCTAAACTTATATCCAAACCGGTTGGAACGTGGATCTGGGTAGGAAACCTTACAATATATGCCATAATCGAACCCTAGGTCGTCACCGACAACCTCAGTCGTTGGGAAGGTTAACAACCACGACGAACCAGTACGAAAACCGCCATAATCGCCGCTTCTACATTTTAAACAACCATTAATATGGGGAAAGAGAGCTAAGATGAAAGAACAAACCTGGTATAACCAAAAAAGAAAGATAATAAAAACCTGCAGATCTGGTGATATGGAAGAAGACGGTGGAGTGAGCGAAAGAACCAAAGAGAGCATCTGGGGTTTGAACCAGGCAGGGATAAAGAGAGATTGGGATGAGATCTGAGGTTTGAATTTTGAAAGTGAATGAGAGGCCGTGTGGTTTCAATTTTGAAAGTGAATGAGAGACTGCGTGAAAGGTTTGTATTTGGGGTTTATGATATTATGCAATAAACACTTGTACAAGATGCTTTCAAAGCTTGTACTTTTTAAGTAAGTGGAAAATGACCAAAGTTGCCCCTCGAATATGCATATTATATGTAGTATAGATATATAATATTAGTAAATCTTAAACATATTTTGTTTCTTTATTATAACCTTACGATACAATGTTTTATAATTTTTCGAGTATGTTGTTGTGACATACGTCTCGAAAAAAAATTGAAATTGAGTTGTAAGCGATAACGTACAAGTAATCAAAGCACAAACATAGATGTTACAAAAGCTACCTCATATTCGTTATTTATTTATATTTTTTTTGTAATCCGTTGTCGTTTAACCTTTCCGTTAATCTAATAATGTAGTGTTATGCTTTATACAATTCCAAATATATTATTGTGACGTGCTTCTTTTTATCTATGTTTTAATAAAAGGTTTATTCAAATTTGAATGTGTCAAATATAACTGATTTGTTTTGTTTTCTACCGTGATGAACCACACCCGTACCATCCAAACAACTTCAGTTTCATTATAGAGTATATTTTATATATCGTCGTGATGAACCAAATTGATGTCGTCTAGCAAAATCGATGCTATGTCGATTTTGACCAAGCAACATCGGTAGCGGTACTGTACTATTGGAATCGCTATTGGTATTCGTTTCTATAGTTTCGATCGATGTAACACGCATGTCGATATCATTTTGATCATACGATGACTTTATTTTTGGGCTTTATATTTTGCTTGATATACCGAGTATTGATACCGTAATGGATCGAACCGTTACCAACCACATACTTGCTGCAACGCAAGGAGAATTTTACTAGTTTAAATATAAAAACTTAACCATGTAAAAAAGATTAATCAAGCAACTTATTTTTTAAAACACTACTCAATTTTCATTGATTTGCATGTCAAATGGTTAATGTGGTATACATCACATGTATATATAATAATGAATGGGTAAGGTCCCAAAAACCATGCACAGGTGCTTGAGACCATACCACAACTTCATCAAAAGAGCTCTCTTTAGAATGAACCTTACGCAGCCGCGCATTGGTTCTAAAAGAGAACTTAAAAAGGAAACAATTTTAAACATCCGCGCGCCAAAAGGAAACTAATAAATCCTTGGGCAAGCTCCCATACAACAGATAGAATAAAATCCTAACGATATCTCCGCGCTAAGGCCGCCCAGACTTGGGCAAAAATAACCTTTCTGTTATAATAGAAATAGCATGAGGAAAAGCCACATAGGATTACAGCTGTGATCCTTCTAGAAGGCTTTATCGTGCATAACCATTCGGTTATAACCGAATGACCATGTGGCATCATCCCAAGCACTCCTCAAAGTCACGATGATGGCACCAAATTGAAAGAAGATCCACACTTGCCCACTTTTCACGTGGCATCACCCCAGCCGTTGATCATGACCACGATCCGTGTGCATACACATCCGTTAGTGGCTAACGGTGGAGGGAATAACCGCTTACGGAAAAGTATTTTCCGTCAAGTTTTCCATCAACAAACTTTCCCGCCCAAACTTCGGCTATAAATAAAGGATAATTCAGGTACAATTACTCAAGTTACTCTCACTTCACTTTACTATTACTTCTTCTTCTTCATCAAACCCTGTACTTATTCTCACGCCGGAGGGTGGTCACGGAGAGAACCCCCATTCTCCCCGTGGCGAGTCTAACGGTTGTTTGTTTTGCAGTAGTTGTTCGTAGAAGGAGATCAGTTATCCTCGAATCAAATGAGAGGACCTAACCCTTTTATGCGGTTTCAAACCCCCTGGTTCAACTAATTTCGGTTGCTTAAACCAGTGTTTCTTCATTGGCGCCCACCAATTTCTCAGTTTTTGTTCACATCTTCTCGTTTCGATTCATTTCTTTTTATTCTCTGTTTTCCATGGCAGAGAAACCGTCTTTTCACCCATCAATTCCTCGATCTGAAACCAAGGGTAATGCAACCCAGGATATACAGATCGACGGAACCATGGGCAAAATAGATAGCAACAACAATTATCCGGAGAGAAAGAGCTCCGTTGTGCAAACGGGAGTTCATAATCACCCAGATCTACTTCCGGACGAAACTCCAGAGTACTGGTTCACCAGATTCCAGAACGCCATGAACCAAATTGTTGCACAAAACGTCAGATTTGAGTTGTTGTACAACAGATCTAATGATCGAAAAAAGCACAAGAGAAGATCCGGCACCTCAATGTTGGACCCACAGTTAACCCGTCAGTGGGACATCCAACTTGGTAGCCAAGGATATCGGGAACCACTTAGATATGTGGAACAAAATTCAGAAGATACCAACCACCAGGAAACCAAAGTGCAACATATAAATATGGTACAAGGAGGACCCTCATGAAGACCGCACAAACGAAGCCAGAATTAGCATTGGCGAGAGCAACAGGTGGTCTTCCCTGTCGTCCCAGTAGGTCCTCAAGAAGAACGCCCAGTAATCATCACTGGTATCTTCGGACATTACCGTACTGATTATATGTTTATAGATCCAGGAAGTTCCATGGATATAATTTATGAGCAATGTTTTAAGCAACTGGACCCAGAGGATAAGGCACGCTTAAAACCGGTTGACTTTACTCTCACTGGTTTCTGCAACGAAGTTGTCTTTCCGCTAGGTCAAATCGCTTTTCCTGTAACCCTCTCAGACGGCAAACACTCGTGCACTGTCACAGTCAATTTTATGGTTATGCCATCAACACCGCGTCATGATGTATTGTTAGGAAGACGATCTCATAGAGAGTTCAGCATGATTACCTCCATACCAGACGTCGCTTGTGGTTTCCCGATGGAAACCGGCGTAGCAATTTTGTATTCCAGCAAAGAAGTGATGTACGTGGACGACGAGCCACCGGCAAAAGTCGCCAAACCGTCATCATCAAACGAACCAGAAAAATTGGTTTCTCAATGAGGAATACCCTGAGCAAACCATTTTGTTAGGGCATGCCATCTCACCGGCAATTCATATAAAATTAAAAAAAACTCCTATCTAACAACATGGATATGTTCGCCTGGTCTCCAGCGGACATTACTGGAGTACCAAGAGACATAGCACAGCACTGCTTAAATATCCGACCTTCGGCAGAACCAGTCGCGCAAGGAAGGCGCAGTCTCAGTGCAGAAAAAGCAGACGCAATGAACGAACAAGTAGCCGAATTACTTCAAGTTGGGATCCTACACGAAGTACAATATCAAACCTGGGTAGCCAACCCAGTAATGGTGCAGAAGCACAACGGCGGGTGGCACATGTGTGTCGACTTCAAAGACCTCAACAAGGCCTACCTAAAAGACTGTTACGCCCTCCCAGAAATAGACAAGAAAGTCGATTCTCTAGCATCCTTTCGCTGGAAGTGTTTTCTAGACTGCTATAAAGGTTACCATCAAGTACAAATGAAAGAGGAAGACGAAGATAAAACGGCCTTCCGCACAGACAAAGGTATTTTTTGCTACACGAAAATGCCTTATGGTCTCCGCAACGCAGGGGCTACTTATCAACGGTTGATGGATAGAGTCTTTGGAGAAGATATTGGCATAACAGTGGAAGTTTACATGGATGACCTCGTTATCATGAGCCAAGAAGAGGAGTCTATGCTTACAAATATTCAGCGCACCTTTGACTCCTTGCGCAGCGTTAACTTAAAGCTGAATCCAATAAAATGCTCCTTCGGAAAGGAGGAAGGAAAATTCCTAGGGTTCATAGTAACCAGAGATGGCTTCAAGGTCAACCAAGAGAAAGTAGAAGCCATCAAACTAATGCCATCACCAGCAACAGTTAAAGAGATGCAACGTCTCGCTGGTTGATTAGCAGCAATCAACAGATTTTTGGCAAATCACGCTGCAAAATCTTTTCCATTCATCAGCACGTTGCGCAACTGCGACAAAAAGAGCCATTTTCAATGGACACCGGAAGCAGAGAAAGCTTTCAAACAGATGAAAGAGTGTCTGATCCAGTTACCAACCTTAACAGCACCACGAAAAGAAGAACCATGAATCTTATATCTATCAGCAGCAGAAGTAGCAGTCGGCGCGGTACTAATGGTAGAAAGGGATGGCATCCAAACTCCGATATACTACATCAGCAAAATGTTAACTAGTCCAGAGACACGCTATTCTATGATAGAAAAACTCGTCCTTGCACTGGTTCACGCATCATGAAGGCTTCGGCGGTATTTCTCTCGCCACGTTATCACCGTCCTTACAAATTATCATCTAGGAAAAATCTTGTCTAAACCAGATGTTATAGGGCGGTTGGCCAAATGGGCTATCGAGTTAGGAGGATACAACATCCTGTATAAACCTCGATCAGCAATTAAAGGGCAAGTCTTAGCAGATTTTGTCACCGAAGTTCCCATCGACAAAATCCAAGAGTACGAGTCCAAAATCCTATCCCAGTCTTCGATGACAGGGTTTGGACATTGCATACAGATGGCGCCTCAAACGACGATGGTGTAGGCGCAAGTCTTAGCCTAGTCAGCCCTGACAATCATGAGCTCACGTACTCTATTCGCCTGGATTTTAAAAGTACCAACAACGAGGCGGAGTACGAAGCATTTCTCGCGGGCCTTCGCCAGCCACTCAAAATGGGAGCAAAGAACCTCGAAGCACATGTCGATTCCAAATTAGTGGCAGAACAAGTCAACGGTCATTACGACGCTAAAGGCGAAGCCATGGCTCTATATTTGGAACAAGTAAGAATCCTTATCAACCAGTTTCAAACATTCAAGATAGTCCACATCAACAGAAGTGAAAACAAACATGCAGATGCACTGAGCAAACTGGCTGCTACTAGCTTCAAACACCTTGCGAAGGAAGTCCGCATCGAGGTATTATCTAACCCATCTGTTCCCTCAAGACAAGTGAACATCATAGAAGTCGGGAACCCATCTTGGATGTCCCCGATCATTACGTACTTGCAACATGGGATTCTCCCAGAAGGAAAGGAAGAAGCCAGGAAAATTCAGCACAAGGCATTGAACTACGAAATGGCGGACGGTATCTTATACCGCAAGTCATTCATGGGTCCACTTTTACGCTGCGTAGATAAGACCGATGCGCAATATTTAGTCCGAGAAATTCATGAAGGGTTATGTGGAATCCACGCAGGCCCACGCATGGTGGTTGCAAAGATCATGAATGCGGGCTATTATTGGCTAGGTATGCATATAGACACAGTGGAACTGTTACGCAAGTGCGCTGCATGTCAGCACCACGCCCCAAAGACCCTCCGCCCAAAGAATCCCGTGGTCCCAGTCACCTCAGCCTGGCCTTTCCAACAATGGGGCATCAACCTCGTCGGTCCTTTTCCCGATGTGCCTGGCGCAGTCAAGTTCATAGTAGTAGCAGTCGACTACTTCACCAAATAGGTAGAAGCAAAGGCTCTGGCGTCGACTACAGCAATGGTGATTCGCAAGTTCATCTGGGAACACATTATCTGCCGATTCGGGTTACCATTACGCATCATTTCTGATAACGACACAAACTTTGCGTCGGAAGTCCTACAAAAATGGTTCAAAGAAATGAACATTGAACACTGCTTCGCCTCTGTGGCACACCCACAAGTGGACGAGCTCCCAAGCATTTTATGGGCCCACCGCACCATGCCAAAAACCAGTATAGGCGAAACTGTGACACCTGTGTCACTTCAACCATCAAACAAATGCCAAACCAATGAAATATTGTATTTCATACTTGGGATTTGTAAAAATATGTGTATCGTTTGCACATATCAACTCTTGTTCGATTTTAAGCTTTAAATCGCTTTCTGGAGGGTTATACGCGCTCTGATGCGTAAATATAACCAGTTTAATCCAACAAACACTCCGGAATAGTGAAATAGGCTTAACATACCTTAAATAACCTTTACATAACTTAGAAATAAGTTTTAAAGGCTTTGGTATGGCAAAAACAAGTTAATTCGCTTACAGGGACTAAACTTGACAAACTGTGAAAGTATGCCAATTTGAACTGTAACAGACATTCTGGAACATGACCATAAGTTAAACACACCTTAAATATCCTTTATATAGCTTAGAAATAGGCTTTGAGGGGTTCGGTGTGCTAAAATAAACTTTTGGGTCATTCAGGGACTAAAAGTGTCAAAAAGTGCATAAGTTTGCATTTTCGCGCATAACTTACGTTCTGAATACATCCGGACATCCAAAAATTTATGTAAGAACAAAAATATTTTATTTTAGTGTTTGGCATAAGAAAAATCCATTCGTCACGCCATTTGGATCGTTTTTCGCGCTTATGCGCATTCCGTCGTAATTAACCGAACAACGCAATCATACGGCCAAACGAACCGACATCCGAGATATTTTTGAGCACATTTTAAGTTCCCTATACTTTAACTTCATTTTAGATCTTTGAAATGGGGTTAACGGGGCTTAAACGTGTCAAAAATGCATCAAATAGCAAGTTTTGAGTTCAGGGGCCTGTTCTGCCATTTTCCAAACATTCTGGTCTGCAGGTCCTTGCGCACCTCAACAAAAATTGTGTTACGGTGCACAAGTAGGGGTCAGATGCAGAAAAACGTTTTTGGCTGCTGTTATCAGCTTTTAAACACTCCAAAGGCCATTTCCACATGTTGCTAACTGGTCATAGGGGGCCAATTGATGTTCATGAGCTTGCCAACATGTGTAGGGATGTGATCATTCCCTCTTCTCCAAGAAACGATCCTAACGGTGAACCGAAAACTATAAATACCCAACCCACTTCATTGCAAAACCCACTTGAAATCTGAGATTTCTCTAAGTTGGGGTGTTTCATCACCTCATACCTGAGAATACTTGGATTATCAATCTTGCGGGGACCCTTTGTAAGTGTTCCTTCGTTCTTTTATTGCTTTTCGAGTCCGAAAGTCAAACTTTGTTTGACTTTCTGCATTGACCAGTTTATGGTCAATGCTAAGTTCGTTTGAACTTCATAACGTGAGCGTGATCACGATGGTTATAGTCCTTAGTGACTATACCTACTGATTACCACGTTATCTAGGCTCAGTGACGAGTCGTAGTTTCGGCTAAAATGCGCATTCTTGCGTATTTTGTAACCAAACTACTTTTGGGTATCAAAACCGTTTGTTTTGATACCAAACCTGTTTTCTAAACTTAGTTAAGCATGTTTTAACATGCTTAGCTCGTCACTTTTAGTTTAGTGCTTATATAGGGTCGTAAGGTAAGCGATCTAAACAATCGCTTATACTTTCGAACCCGATCCGTTTGGTCGATCATTAGGATCCGACCAAGCACATTAGGTGACCATAGTATATAGGGAATAACCTTCCGAGGTTATACCTTATGGTCACTTCGTTTAAGTAGTTGTATGATAGGTAGTTTATATGCCTTAGGTAAATTACCAAAATGCCCTTTTGACGCCAAAATTCATTTTAAGCATATGTAACATAATTTTTGGCATCTAAACTGATTTGACAAAAATATTAGACATGTTAAGGCATATGTTACTTCTCATAGGACTAGTTAAGTGGTCCGAACGCGTTTCACGCGAACGACGCGTTAAAGTAGCATAAGCTACCTAAACGGGTCGTAATGGGTCGTAAGCACTTAGGTTAGGTTTCATTTAGTATGTAGGCTTTGTTAAACCATATGACACGAGTCTCTATACTCGTTTGGTTTACGAACCCTCATTCTATCTAAATCCTCCGACTTAGGTCCGGTTTATTAACATAGTTACCTATATTAGGTGCCGTTTGATTCCGTGATCTCTAGCATTGCTTGGTGGTTATCTTAGGACTTCTGAGTAATCTCAAGTGAGTACATAGTTCCCCTATTTTACTGTTTTCCAAACTGTTTTGGGGTGAAGCATGTGTACCTATGTGTTATTTTCATGATTTCAAAGTATAATTGGTTATACATGTTATTACTTATCTTTTGACAAACTAAATGACTATCTATGGTTTAAACACTGATTTCTCAAAGAACATAAAATAAAAATGTTGAATTGTACTTATTTTATGTTCACCAGACCGATTGTTAGTATGATATAGCGCTATAGGACTAGACACCCCATTCCTGTTGTCATGGAATGTCTGAAACCAATTTGTTTCTCCATCCAAATAGGGATTGCCTTTGTGTTATCCTTATAGTCTCAAAGGTGTAGTTTGATGCACTAGGTCTGAATGAATTCTTAAATCACACATTTAAAGTATATTTTGATATACTCCCAAAAGTATAGTTTGATATACTCTCATGTGTGGTATTGTACAGAACCAACATATATATTTTATCAACAAACCAAAACATATTTTTATATGTTATTTATAAAACCCAAAGCATATTTTGATATGTTATTTATGAAACCAAAACATAGTTTAATATGTTATTTACAAATCCAAAGTATACTTTTAATATGCTACTATAAGGTTATTCGTTTAACTTTACCTTATTTTACAAAGCATAACTTTTGATTTATTCAAACACTTTGTTTTGTACATTTTTACTTGTGGTTTAAGAAATCTCATATTACTTACCATACATAACTTTTGTTTACACATTACATGGTTTACATTTAACTTGAGTAATACAATAACATTGGACTATTGGTTTAAACATGAACATTCTATATTGGTGGTTTGGTTTGAGTAAGTGACTTAAGTAACGAGGCGTGTGTAATATGATACAAGCATGGTGGATACGCCGCTGGTACTTCCTATATATAAGTGTTTGTATGGTATTACATATCGTAGCGTTATTTGAATCATTCAATTTAAGTCATATAACATTTTATACAAATAACATACTTTTCATAAGATATTGTTTTACAACAACTTATCTTATACAAATTCATTTTTACTTGGTTATTCAATTAACCTTACATTACTCTTTTACGTATCATCTACTTTATCATCACTTTTCGAATGATTTATAAAACAAAACATTTTACAAGGATCATGACTGACTTTTGTTAAACAACTCTTTCTAAACTTATAAGTCATGAATCCTATATTCACAAAACCTATGTATCTCACAGGCATTTTTATGCTGACGTACCTATTTTTACACATGTTTCAGGTGCTGTCTTGAGATGATTGTTGATACATGCTACATTTAGGATGGACTCGTGCCTTAGCGACTTTAAAACTTGGAAGATCATAGTTGTACTTATTTGATTGTATTAAAACAATGAGTTCATTTATTCAATAAAACAAAATTTATTTATTCCATGGTTACGAAACAATGATTCTGTTACAACACTCCCCAACGTTTCCGCCACGTCTGGTTGTTCTACGTGGTCTGGGTGTGACAGAAAAGTTGGTATCAGAGCCAATGGTTATAGGGAATTAGGTTATTAGTAATGCTTTGACCTAGACTATAACCTTCCTAGGACCCTAACACAAGTTTTCTTGTGTTTAGTTTTAAAACAATACCGTCACCTATTCTTAGGTGACAACCACAATAAGAACACAAATTTCTATCCCGCTTTGAAAACTAATCATCTGTTCTAGGATGATTTATTATATGGTTTTGAACCCTCTAAGTTTTCAAATCCCGTCAAAGTTGGTCCAAATAATGTGAACACGTGCAAACTGGAAGGGTGGGTGCCTGTACCCTGAGTTTTCTGTCTAAGGCTAGAGTGTTCGTACAAATCCACATAATCGGACCAGTCACTCTTACCTGGGAACTCTTGGGGTGAGTGTCCACTTATAGGCGAGCATGTCTTCGCGATACATTATTTTTGACCTATTTACTTTGATTAATCACCGGGGTCGTTTGTTGCTTTGTAGTAACAAACAAATGACCACTATCCTTGCTTTCATCAGATTTGTTTCATCTCATTCTTTTCGTCTAATTCTCTCACTCGTTTCCTCTCATGTTTCCTCTTTTAGAATGCCTCCTCGACGTGACAATCAGATGGCGAATGCCGAACTGGCGGAAATCATCGCACAGCAAATGGCTGCTGCCTTCCCAAATCTTTATGCTCAAATGATTCAAGCCATCAACAACAACAATGCTCCATGCAATTTCAAGAATTTTAACTCGGCTAAACCGCTCAAGTTTAGTGGTTCTGAGGGAGCAACTGGGCTTCTTCAATGGTTTGAGAGCATTGAGAATACTTTCCGTCACGTTCAGTGTCCTGAAAATCGCAAGGTCGAGTTTTCTTCGAGTGTATTTTAGAAGAGGGCTCTTACATGGTGGAACGGGGTTATGAGAGACCGCGGTGCTGAGGTTGCATTAGCACAGACTTGGGCTGAGCTTAGGGCTCTTATGATGAAGGAATTCTGTCCTCGTCATGAGCTAAGGGCTCTAGAAAGGGAATTTGATGATTTGAAGCAAGACAGTGGGGAACATCGAGCCTATACTGACCGCTATGAGGAATTGAGCTTGTTATGCCCTACTATGGTTACGCCTCTGGATAAGGCGATTGAGAAATACATTGATGGTCTTCCTGACGTAATTCAGGATATTGTTACTGGCAGCAACCCTACTACTGTCAGACAAGCCATTGAATTGTCTGCTACTCTGACTGAATCCCATATCAGGAAGCGCAAGCTGTTTCGGAAAGGCGACTCAAGACCATCTGACAAGACTGCTCAAGTGGAACCAAAGGAAGAAAATGCTGAGGTATCCAAGAAGAAGAAGCGCAAAGCCTCTCAAAACTGCGCCATAACTGCTCAAGACAAACAGGTTGCACCAAACCAGCCAGCACAACCTCGCCAAAGACAAAACTATTTTGGTACCGCACCTTTGTGCAACAAGTGCAACCGTCATCATCTGGAGCAAGAACAGTGTCACAAATGTACCCACTGTGGGCGGTTGGGACATTTGATCAATGTTTGTCGTTATGCAAATCAAGCTGCTGCAAACCCTGCTGCTGTTCAAGCACGGTTTCCGCCGGGGTCATGTTATAACTGTGGTGACCTTACTCACTACAGAAACAATTGCCCAAGACTTGTTAACGCACCTCCAGCGCGAGGACGAGCATTTAACATCAATGAGGCGAACGGGAACAATGATGCAGCAGTGAACAATTAGTGTTTTGTAATTCCTTGGTTGTTATCTTTTGACACTTCAAGACAATTTGGTTGTTGCGTAAATAAAGATTTGTTGTTTTTATTTCTGCAAGATTTATGCGATTGTGTGAATGTTTGATGCAACCTTATGATGTCAACCCAAAGATAAACTACTCGTGTGGTTCTGTTATCTTATGATCACTTGTGATCTCCCCAAGAACCTTAAACACTCGTTTCTTTTAAGAAACAAGACCAAACTCTTATTGAGAATCCTTCTATCTTTATAGATAGATCCTTGAAAATCATTAAAGTGCCAAATGAAATCCATGGATTGGATTCCTAGTGTGCTTTAAATGTCCATACCTAAAGATAACAAATTAAAGAATCAAGTTAACTAATTTTGTGCTTATTTGTTTTCTTACATGTTTTGTGGTTGTATGTGATCCATCCAAATCCTCGTAGAATCTTCCATATCTTATATGAGGGATTCATAGTAGGATATCCAAAGTTACTATCTTAAATCCTTAATGAACTTCTACGTTGTAGTCAAGTCCCTTGGGTTTTAAAGTACTATTCTATAATTTGACCCCTTGAGTGGTCTAGATAAACAGATTGATTTGAAAATCTGATTAGAAATATTATGTGATGATATAGTTTAAAAAGATCCCTTAAGTGGTCTATTTAAGGAGATCGTACGACGATCTTGTTAAGAAGATGATGTGTTGATCTAGTTAAAAGGCTCGTTCGATGATCTAATTAAAAGGACCCTTTGGTGGTCTAGTCGAGTCGTTTCATGCTTATTCAAGTGATTTTTTTCCTACGCATTATGAAATGAACTGTGCGGACTGTGCAAGGAATTATGTAATTATGGAGGCCTACATAATTATGGAATTCAGTGCACAGAAACCACAGGAAGCTTTGTCATGTGTTAAGACCTATAGTGACAAGAATAATGATACGAGAGAAGTCTTGGACCTCGACCAATATAATTTATTCTCACACTCCCCAATTCTGATCTCAATCACACACCAAGTTTCCTATGATAAGTCTTCATAAGAAACGTTCTTCTGTCCGTAGTTCAAAATTCCATGTTTTACTATTACAAGGAATTCACTTTGAGGGTTAACAAATTCGCTAAGAGTCCTAACATGGCCCAAAGTTTTACTTAAGGGTTCAATGGATCTATTAGAAGGCGAAACCATCACAGCTGTCTTCACAAGTTTCCTCTAGAATTAAATTTCGGGACAAAATTTCCTAAAGTAGGGGAGACTGTGACACCTGTGTCACTTCAACCATCAAACAAATTCCAAACCAATGAAATATTGTATTTCATACTTGGGATTTGTAAAATATGTGTATCGTTTGCACATATCAACTCTTGTTCGATTTTAAGCTTTAAATCGCTTTCTGGAGGGTTATACGCGCTCTGATGCGTAAATATAACCAGTTTAATCCAACGAACACTCCGGAATAGTGAAATAGGCTTAACATACCTTAAATAACATTTACATAACTTAGAAATAAGTTTTAAAGGCTTTGGTATGGCAAAAACAAGTTAATTCGCTTACAGGGACTAAACTTGACAAACTGCGAAAGTATGCCAATTTGAACTGTAACAGACATTCTGGAACATGACCATAAGTTAAACACACCTTAAATATCCTTTATATAGCTTATAAATAGGCTTTGAGGGGTTCGGTGTGCTAAAATAAACTTTTGGGTCATTCAGGGACTAAAAGTGTCAAAAAGTGCATAAGTTTGCATTTTCGCGCATAACTTACGTTCTGAATACATCCGGACATCCAAAAATTTATGTAAGCACAAAAATATTTTATTTTAGTGTTTGGCATAAGAAAAATCCATTCGTCACGCCATTTGGATCGTTTTTCGCGCTTATGCGCATTCCGTCGTAATTAACCGAACAACGCAATCGTACGGCCAAACGAACCGACATCCGAGATATTTTTGAGCACATTTTAAGTTCCCTATACTTTAACTTCATTTTAGATCTTTGAAATGGGGTTAACGGGGCTTAAACGTGTCAAAAATGCATCAAATAGCAAGTTTTGACCTTCAGGGGCCTGTTCTGCCATTTTCCAAACATTCTGGTCTGCATGTCCTTGCGCACCTCAACACAAATTGTGTTACGGTGCGCAAGCAGGGGTCAGATGCAGAAAAACGTTTTTGGCTGCTGTTATCAGCTTTTAAACACTCCAAAGGCCATTTCCACATGTTTCTAACTGATCATGGGGGCCAATTGATGTTCATGAGCTTGCCAACAAGTGTAGGGATGTGATCATTCCCTCTTCTCCAAGAAACGATCCTAACGGTGAACTGAAAACTATAAATACCCAACCCACTTCATTGCAAAACCCACTTGAAATCTGAGATTTCTCTAAATTGGGGTGTTTCATCACCTCATACCTGAGAATACTTGGATTATCAATCTTGCGGGGACTCTTTGTAAGTGTTCCTTCGTTCTTTTATTGCTTTTCGAGTCCGAAAGTCAAACTTTGTTTGACTTTCTACATTGACCAGTTTATGGTCAATGCGAAGTTCGTTTGAACTTCATAACGTGAGCGTGATCACGATGGTTATAGTCCTTAGTGACTATACCTACTGATTACCACGTTATCTAGGCTCAGTGACGAGTCGTAGTTTCGGCCAAAATGCGCATTCTTGCGTATTTTGTAACCAAACTACTTTTAGGTATCAAAACCGTTTGTTTTGATACCAAACCTGTTTTCTAAACTTAGTTAAGCATGTTTTGACATGCTTAGCTCGTCACTTTTAGTTTAGTGTTTATATAGGGTCGTAAGGTAAGCGATCTAAACAATCGCTTATACTTTCGAACCCGACCCGTTTGGTCGATCATTAGGATCTGACCAAGCACATTAGGTGACCATAGTATATAGGGAATAACCTTCCGAGGTTATACCTTATGGTCGCTTCGTTTAAGTAGTTGTATGATAGGTAGTTTATATGCCTTAGGTAAATTACCAAAATGCCCTTTTGACGCCAAAATTCATTTTAAGCATATGTAACATAATTTTTTGGCATCTAAACTGATTTGACAACAATATTAGACATGTTAAGGCATATGTTACTTGTCATAGGACTAGTTAAGCGGTCCGAACGCGTTTCACGCGAACGACGCGTTAAAGTAGCATAAGCTACCTAAACGGGTCGTAATGGGTCGTAAGCACTTAGGTTAGGTTTCATTTAGTATGTAGGCTTTGTTAAACCATATGACACGAGTCTCTATACTCGTTTGGTTTACGAACCCTCATTCTATCTAAATCCTCCGACTTAGGTCCGGTTTATTAACATAGTTACCTATATTAGGTGCCGTTTGATTCCGTGATCTCTAGCATTGCTTGGTGGTTATCTTAGGACTTCTGAGCAATCTCAAGTGAGTACATAGTTCCCCTATTTTACTGTTTTCCAAACTGTTTTGGGGTGAAGCATGTGTACCTATGTGTTATTTTCATGATTTCAAAGTATAATTGATTATACATGTTATTACTTATCTTTTGACAAACTAAATGACTATCTATGGTTTAAACACTGATTTCTCAAAGAACATAAAATAAAAATGTTGAATTGTACTTATTTTATGTTCACCAGACCGATTGTTAGTATGATATAGCGCTATAGGACTAGACACCCCATTCCTGTTGTCATGGAATGTCTGAAACCAATTTGTTTCTCCATCCAAATAGGGATTGCCTTTGTGGTATCCTTATAGTCTCAAAGGTGTAGTTTGATGCACTAGGTCTGAATGAATTCTTAAATCACACATTTAAAGTATATTTTGATATACTCCCAAAAGTATAGTTTGATATACTCTCATGTGTGGTATTGTACAGAACCAACATATATATTTTATCAACAAACCAAAATATATTTTTATATGTTATTTATAAAACCCAAAGCATATTTTGATATGTTATTTATGAAACCAAAACATAGTTTAATATGTTATTTACAAATCCAAAGTATACTTTTTATATGCTACTATAAGGTTATTCGTTTAACTTTACCTTATTTTACAAAGCATAACTTTTGATTTATTCAAACACTTTGTTTTGTACATTTTTACTTGTGGTTTAAGAAATCTCATTTTACTTACCATACATAACTTTTGTTTACACATTACATGGTTTACATTTAACTTGAGTAATACAATAACATTGGACTATTGGTTTAAACATGAACATTCTATATTGGTGGTTTGGTTTGAGTAAGTGACTTAAGTAACGAGGCGTGTGTAATATGATACAAGCATGGTGGATACGCCGCTGGTACTTCCTATATATAAGTGTTTGTATGGTATTACATATCGTAGCGTTATTTGAATCATTCAATTTAAGTCATATAACATTTTATACAAATAACATACTTTTCATAAGATATTGTTTTACAACAACTTATCTTATACAAATTCATTTTTACTTGGTTATTCAATTAACCTTACATTACTCTTTTACGTATCATCCACTTTATCATCACTTTTCGAATGATTTATAAAACAAAAACATTTTACAAGGATCATGACTGACTTTTGTTAAACAACTCTTTCTAAACTTATAAGTCATGAATCCTATATTCACAAAACCTATGTATCTCACAGGCATTTTTATGCTGACGTACCTATTTTTACACATGTTTCAGGTGCTGTCTTGAGATGATTGTTGATACATGCTACATTTAGGATGGACTCGTGCCTTAGCGACTTTAAAACTTGGAAGATCATAGTTGTACTTATTTGATTGTATTAAAACAATGAGTTCATTTATTCAATAAAACAAAATTTATTTATTCCATGGTTACGAAACAATGATTCTGTTACAACACTCCCTGACGTTTCCGCCACGTCTGGTTGTTCTACGTGGTCGGGGTGTGACAGAAACTCCATTCAGCCTTGTCTATGGTTCAGAAGCGGTAATCCCAGCAGAAGTCGGCCTCCCATCACCGCGTATGATCGCCATGGAAAAACAAGATAACGAGCGAGAATGAAGAATTGATCTGGACCTTCTTGAAGAAAGGTGCGAGAACGCAGCCATTGCAGAAGCCATGTATAAATCAAAGTTAGAGAAATACTATAACGCGCATGTACGCGTATGCACCTTCGTTCCAGGAGATTTTGTCCTATGAGACAACGAGGCATCTAACGCGGAGAAACCAGGAAAACTAGCGCCTAAATGAGAAGGACCATATGTCATCCACGAACTCCTGGGTAAAGGCGCATACACTTTAAAGAGGCTTGATGGAACGGATGTACCACGCACCTTGAACGTGCAACAACTGCGCAGGTGCTATATGTAACCAACCTAGCCATCTCACACAATAGCCGAACACATGCGCAGGCAACATAATTATTTTAGATTATTCATTTTGTATCCATTGGCCCCACGCCTTATCAATACAAAGATCACCCTTATTATGTTCTATTGTTTATTACAAAATGCATGCAATTCCTTTTGGTATGCGCGAAAACACTATGGTAAAACATTACAAGTCTCATGAACGGTCTACGGGTACAAGTCCCGCACACAATCCAGACCTACGTTCACACATAAGCTTCATGTAACACATGTGCCTTCACGGCCATCAAACAAATACCAAACCAATGAAATATTATATTTCATACTTGGGATTTGTAAAAATATGTGTATCGTTTACACATATCAACTCTTGTTCGATTTCAAGCTCTAAATCGCTTTCTGGAAGGTTATACGCGCTCTGATGCGTAAATATAACCAGTTTAATCCAACGAACACTCCGGAATAGTGAAATAGGCTTAACATACCTTAAATAACCTTTACATAACTTATATATAAGTTTTGGAGGGTTTGGTGTGGTGAAATCAAAGTTTTGGGTCATTCAGGGACTAAAAGTGTCAAAAAGTGCACAAGTTTGCATTTTCGCGCATAACTTACGTTCTGAATACATCCGGACATCCAAAAATTTATGTAAGCATGACTATATTATATTTTAGTGTTCGCCATAAGAAAAATCCATTCGTCGCGTCATTTGGATCGTTTTTCACGCTTGTGCGCATTCCGTCGTAATTAAGCGAACATCGCGTTCGTACGACCAAACGAACCGACATCCGAGATATTTTTGAACACATTTTAAGTTCCCTATACTTTAACTTCATTTTAGAGCTTTGAAATGGGGTTAACGGGCCTTAAACGTGTCGAAAATGGGCTGATTGCACTGCAGGGACCAAAATTGTAAATCTGCCAAAGTTGTTACCATACGGACCTCAACATTGGCAGCTTTGAGGTCCGTAAGGCAACCTGCAGACCAGATGCAGTGTATTAACAGCCTGTTTTCAGCAGATTTAACCACAACCACATGTTTGCAACTTGCTTAATCACTAAGATTAGGAGCATATGTGGCTCCATAACCTTTGTGACAAGTGTACGGCTCGGATCGTGGCACGATATTCAAGAAACGATCCTAGCGGCTCTACTTTATCTATAAATACCCAACCCCCCTTCCATTCAAAACCCACCAAATCTGATCCAAATGCTCTAAGTTGAGGCCTTCGCTTCATACCTGAGCTATTCGATCACGATTCACTAGCGGGGACCCTTCGTAAGTATTCTTTCGTTCTTTTCCTTATTTTTACTGCTTTTCGAGTCATAAAGTCAAACTTTGTTTGACTTTCAGCGTTGACCAGTAATGGTCAATGCGAAGTTCGTTAGAACTTCGCAACGTGATTGTAATCACGATGGTCATAGTCCCTTGGGACTATGCCTACTGATTACCACGTTGTCTAGGGTCGTAGGGTAGGCGATCTAATAAATCGCCTATACCTTCGAACCCGACCCAGTTTGGTCGATCATTAGGATCCGACCAAATACATTAGGTGACCATAGTATAGGGAATAACCTTCCGAGGTTATACCTTATGGTCACAACGTTTAAGTAGTTGTATGATAGGTAGTTTATATGCCTTAGGTAAATTACCAGAATACCCTTTTCATACATAATTGGTAATTTAGCATATGTAACCTAAACTTTTGTCACATAACTGATTATGTAACATGTTTAGGCATATAACACTTGTCATAGGACTAGTTAGACGGTCCGAACGCGTTTCACGCGCACGACACGTTAAAGTAGCATATGTTACCTTAATGGGTCGCGATGGGTCGAAAGCACTTAGGTTAGTCTCATTGTAGTATGTAGGCCTTGTTAAACCATATCATATGAGTTCCAACACTCATTTGGTTTACCAAGCCTCATCCTATCCGATCTCCCGATTTAAGTCCGGTTTATTTATATAGTTTAGATTTGCCGACTGATTCCGTGCTCTCTCTAGCTTTGTTTGGTTGTTGTTCAAGACCTCCAAGCATTCTCAGGCGAGTACATTTTCCCCTATTTTACTGTTTTCAATTGTTTTGGGGTGACTCATATGTGCTAAATGTTTTCGATGTTATAACGATGGTTTCAAAAACAATTAAAGCGATTTATACAAAACTAATAACGATTTCATAAAGTGAACAAACTTGTTGGTTGTAGTTACATAACAAATGACATTCATTAGCAATGATCAAGCCGACCAGTATTAGGTTATGGTACCATAGGATCTGACAAATCCCGTTATTTACTACACCCGTGGTTATGTGTGGGTATGGTAGGTAGCGACTGAATCTGTAATTATTAATTTACCCTATGGAGGTTTGTTAATACGAAAACGAGAAGCGACGAAAACGAGAAGCGATGAAAGTCACGAAGGTTTGAATGTTATTAGCGAGACGACCTTATAAGTAGTTTCACGACCTAAAACGAATTAAACGATTTACGATTGGTTTTCACATGATGTTTTGACGATTGGGTTAACGATTGGGTTCAAAGCGATATACGATATTATTTTGGTTATACATATTACATGATTTACATTTGGGCATGAACATTACTTTGGTGGTTTGGTTTGGATTAAGTGATTAAGTAACAATGCGTGTGGAATATGATACAAGCATGGTGGATACGCCGCTGGTACTTCCTATATATAAGTGTTTGTATGGTATTACATATTGTATCGTTATTTGAATCATTTCAGATTGAGACATAGAACATTTTATACAAGTAACATACTTTTCACAAGACATTTATTTACAAACAACTTATCTTATACAAACTCATTTTACATGGTTATTCATTTAATCATGCATTATTCTCTTATTATACATATCACCTGAACTTATCATTGTTTTTCAAATAATTTACTAAAACAAATGTTTTTGGGTTAAGAGTCATGGCTACGAGGTTTTACAAATTATAACCCGCTTGATTTGAGTTGGTTAATTAAGTTGCAATATTATACTCTTTTCAAAACAAGGTTTAAATAAAGTATTGCAACGTCTAAACTAGCCATGATTTCGACACTCCTACAAAACCTATGTACTCGCCAGCATTTCTTTGCTGACCTCGTTTTCACATATGTTTCAGGTATTGTTGAATGTTATCGATTGATAAGATGCATGCTCACATAGGACTGGACAAGGCCTTAGTGACTCAATAACAATGATAGACTATGTTTAAATAGTGTATTTAGATTTCAAGACGATGTAATTATTCAATTTTTAATAAAACGAAACACTTTTTGGTATCCATGGTTATGAAACATTAATTCTGTTGCAACACGCCCCGATGTTTCCGCCGCGCTTTGTCGTTTTTCGCGGTCGGGGTGTGACAGAAAAGATGGTATCAGAGCCAATGGTTATAGGGAATTAGGTTATTAGTAATTAGTAATGCTTTGACCTAGTCTATAACTTTCTTAGGACCCTAACGCGAGTTTACTTGCGTTTAGTCATAAAACAATACCGTCACCTATCCTTAGGCGACGACCACAACAAGAACATAAATTTCAAAACCGCTTTGAAAACTAATCATCTGTTCTAGGATGATTGATTACTAGGTTTTGAACCCTCTATTGTAAGGTTTTGAACTCTCTATTATATGGTTTTGAACCCCTTTGAGTTTTCAAAATCTCGTCAAGGTCTTGGGTCTTAAATAATGTGAACACGTGCAAACTGGAAGGGTGAATGCCTGTATTCTGGGTTTTCTGTCTAGGCAAGCACTTCGTATACATCTCATCAGACGCGAGACCAGTTGTGCTTACCTGGGAATTCTTGGGATGAGTGTTCACTTATAGGCGAGCATGTCTTCGCGATACATTATTTTTGACCTATTTACTTTGATTAAATCACCGAGGTCGTTTGTTGCTTTGTAGTAACAAACAAATGACCACTATCCTTGCTTTCATCAGATTTGTTTCATCTCATTTTTTTCGTCTAATTCTCTCAATCGTTTCCTTGTCAGACAATGCCTCCTCGACGCGATACCCGAACCGATACTCGGACTTTTACTATTGAAGAACTCGCAGCCCTGATCTCTCAACAGGTGGCTGCTGTGGTTCCCGGTGTTGTAACCCAAGTCCACGAGATGTATGTAACAACTGTGCCTGTAATCTCTATGAACAGTTCTGTTATCAATAAAACAATGTTATTTGATCACAATGTTTGTTTTGTTATGTTTTACATTTTTCATGTTTTGACTTTTGTGTAATTTCAAACTCTATATCGCTTTCTGGAGAGTTATACGCAAACTGATGCGTAAACGTAATCAGTTTAATGTGAGAAATACTCCAGAACATCAACATATACTCATTATACCTTAAATAACCTTTAGATAACTTAGAAATAAGTTTTGAAGGCTTGGGTATGGCAAAAACAAGTTAATTCGCTTACAGGGACTAAATATGACAAACTGCGAAAGTATGTCAATTTGAACTGTAACGAACATTCCGGAACATGACCATAAGTTAAACACACCTTAAATATCCTTTACATAGCTTAGAAATAGTCTTTGAGGGGTTCGGTGTGCTAAAATAAACTTTTGGATCATTCAGGGACTAAAAGTGTCAAAAAGTGCACAAGTTTGCATTTTCGCGCATAACTTACGTTCTGAATACATCCGGACATCCAAAAATTTATGTAAGCACTAAAATACTTTATTTTAGTGTTTGGCATAAGAAAAATCCATTCGTCGCGTCATTTGGATCGTTTTTCGCGCTTGTGCGCATTTCGTCGTAATTAAGCGAACATCGCGTTCGTACGGCTAAACGAACCATCATCCGACATATTTTTGAACATGTTTCATGTCCCCAATGTTTAGGCAACATTTTAGGGCCTTAAAGTTGGCTTTACGGGCCTTAGAAGTGTCGGAAATGGCCTTAAACACGTGCAGGGACTGAAACTGTCATTTTTCAAACATATGTGCAGATCAGAAGGGCCATGCGGCCCGCATTGTCTTTGGCTAATCCTGAAGCGGGCCGCTTCCCACTATCAGACCAGATTAAGTGTATTTAACAGCTGTTTGCAGCTGTTTTGCACTCCCTAACACCTTTCCACATGTCAATTCCTTATGGTGGTGAGCATTTTGAGGCACCATAACATTCCGACAAGTGTACGGCTCGGATCGTGGCACGATATTCAAGAAACGATCCTAACGGCTCTACTTTTCCTATAAATACCCACCCCCCATTTGTTCAAAACCCACAAATCTGATCAAGAAAGCTCTAAGTTGGAACCTTCGTTTCATACCTGAGCTATTTCGATCTGGGTTAGCATTCGGGGACCCTTCGTAAGTATTCTTTCGTTCTTTTCCTTATTTTTACTGCTTTTCGAGTCAGAAAGTCAAACTTTGTTTGACTTTCAGCGTTGACCAGTAATGGTCAATGCGAAGTTCGTTAGAACTTCGCAACGTGATTGTAATCACGATGGTCATAGTCCCTTGGGACTATGCCTACTGATTACCACGTTGTCTAGGGTCGTAGGGTAGGCGATCTGATAAATCGCCTATACCTTCGAACCCGACCCAGTTTGGTCGATCGTTAGGATCCGACCAAATACATTAGGTGACCATAGTATAGGGAATAACCTTCCGAGGTTATACCTTATGGTCACGACGTTTAAAGTAGTTGTATGATAGGTAGTTTATATGCCTTAGGTAAATTACCA
Organism: Helianthus tuberosus; assembly: GCA_030545235.1. Lineage (NCBI taxonomy): Eukaryota > Viridiplantae > Streptophyta > Magnoliopsida > Asterales > Asteraceae > Helianthus > Helianthus tuberosus. The sequence goes on along the minus strand of CM060447.1, from coordinate 130,920,999 downwards.
GAATACCCTTTTCATACATAATTGGTAATTTAGCATATGTAACCTAAACTTTTGTCACGTAACTGATTATGTAACATGTTTAGGCATATAATACTTGTCATAGGACTAGTTAGGCGGTCCGAACGCGTTTCACGCGCACGGCGCGTTAAAGTAGCATAAGCTTCCTAAACGGGTCGTAATGGGTCGTAAACAATTATGTTAAATTTCATTTAGCATGTAGGCTTTGTTAAACCATATCACGTGAGTTCCGACACTCATTTGGTTTACAAACCCTAATGCTACCCAGTCTTCCGAGATAGGTCCGGTTTATTAACATAGTTACCTATATTAGGTGCCGTTTGATTCCGAGATCTTTAGCGTTGCTTGGTGATTATCTTTATACAACTGAGCAATCTCAAGTGAGTACATAGACCCCTCTTTTACTGTTTTCCAAACTGTTTTGGGGTGGAACACATGTGCCTACTTGTTACTTTCCTGCTTTCCAGTTTTCACATCATATACCTGCTATGTTCGTTAGTACATTATAGTACATGATTTCATGACATTTCATGCTAGGTATGCCCATTGTGTGCATTACTTAGTACATCGTTTTATATGACATTTCATGCTAGGTATGCCCATTGTGTGCATTACTTAGTACATCGTTTTACATGACATTTCATGCTAGGTATGCCCATTGTGTGCATTACTTAGTACATCGTTTTATATGACATTTCATGCTAGGTATGCCCATTGTGTGCATTACTTAGTACATCGTTTTACATGACATTTCATGCTAGGTATGCCCATTGTGTGCATTACTTAGTACATCGTTTTACATGACATTTCATGCTAGGTATGCCCATTGTGTGCATTACTTAGTACATCGTTTTACATGACATTTCACGCTATGTATGTTCATTTGATTACATACTTAGTGCATTATTTTCACATGCTCACATTTTGTTATGACATTTGGTTTGTTTACATGGGACAATATATCCATTAACATTAGCTACGCCGTTCGTTAGTAGGTAGTGGTACCATAGGAATTGACAACTCCCGTTCCGGACATCCCAGGGCAAGGGGACAGAAAGGAATGACCGAATTCGTTGACATTAAGACAGATAGACCTTTAATTTGTTTAAAGGGTTATCACCACAGTCGCCAGGCTTGGATGTATGCATTTTCACAATACCGCATAAATGTTCATATTAAATAGTTGCATGCATTCGCACAAAACATAGCTTTGATTTAAACCAAGTTTTACTTCAATACTTTGTTTTCGTGCATATGGTTTAGTTGAGACATTTCGCTTGCCATACATGACATTTTGACATAGACATTTGACATGGATATTTGACACAGACATTTGACATGGATATTTGATATAGACATTTGACATAGATATTTGACCTAAACATTTGACATGATTTACATCTTGACATAAACACTCTGACATATTATTCAATACAATTGACAATTGGGTTAAACATAGACTTCTTACATTGATTGGTTTGGTTTGATTAAGTGATTAAGTAACGATGCGTGTGTAATATGATACAAGCATGGTGGATACGCCGCTGGTACTTCCTATATATAAGTGTTTGTATGGTATTATATGGCGTAACGTTATTTGAATCATTTCAGTTTGAGACATAGAACATTTTATACAAATAACATACTTTTCACAAGACATTGATTTACAAACAACTTATCTTATACAAACACATCTTTTTACATGGATATTTATTTAACCTGACATTTACTTATACATATCATCTGATCTTATTGTTTTCAAATGATTTACAAGACAAAACAAATTACAAGGTTCATGACTAAACATTTTTCTTAAACATAAGTCATGAATCTTATTTTCACAAACCTATGTATCTCACAGGCATTTTTATGCTGACGTACCTATTTTCACATGTGTTTTCAGGTGCTTTTCCATAGGAAGTTGATCATGATACTAGGGCGGACCTGTGCCTTAGAGACTTTAAAAGATGATAGACTATGTTTAATTATGTTCTGAACTCGTTAATTTCCTGTTTCGAGACAATGTAACACCCTTATTTAATAAATAAAATACACTTTGTGTGCCATGGTTATGAAACAATTAATTCTGTCGCGACACGCCCCGATGTTTCCGCCGCGATTTGTTGTTTTACGCGGTCGGGGTGTGACAGAAGAGTTGGTATCAGAGCCAATGGTTATAGGGAATTAGGTTATTAGTAATGCTTTGACCTAGACTATAACTTTTCTAGGAACCTAACACGAGTTATCTTGTGTTTAGATCTTAAAACATGTACATCACCTATCCTTAGGTGATTATCAAAACAAGGAACCAAAATTTTTCTGAATCGATTTTTGAAAAACAATCATCTGTTTTTGAATGATTTATTACAAGGTTTTGAACCCTCAATTGTAAGGTTTTGAACCCTTTTCAAGTTTGGTTTTTGGCCTTGTGCCTTCTAATTTTCAAAAATCCCGTCAAACGTTTTGGGTTTTAAATAATGTGAACATGTGCAAACTGGAAGGGTGAATGCCTGTATTCTGGGTTTTCTGTCTAGGCAAGCACTTCGTATACATCTCAACCAGACGCGAGACCAGTTGTGCTTACCTGGGAATTCTTGGGATGAGTGTTCACTTATAGGCGAGCATGTCTTCATTATACATTATTTTTGACCCATTTACTTTGATTAGTCACTGTGTGTCGTTTGTTTGCTTTGTGATACGGACGAATGACCACCATCTATGCTGTTTGCAATTCTTGTTTTTATCATCTCATTCTTTTCATCCAATCATCTCACTCGTTTCTTTTCATGTCTTCCTCTTTTAGAATGCCTCCTCGACGCGAGAATCAGATAGCAACTGCCGAGCTGGCAGAAATTATTGCGCAGCAGATGGCTGCTCAGTTTCCAAATCTCTTTGCTCAATGGAACCAGGCCAACAACAACAACAACGTTCCATGCAAATACAAGGATTTTAACCAGGCTAAACCACTCAAGTTTAGTGGTTCTGAGGGAGCGACTGGGCTTCTTCAGTGGTTCGAGAGCATAGAGAATACTTTTCGCCATGTGCAGTGTCCGGATAATCGCAAGGTCGAGTTCTCCTCGAGCGTATTTCAGAAGAGGGCTTTGACATGGTGGAACGGGGTTATGAGAGACCGGGGTGCAGAAGTTGCTCTCGCACAGACATGGGCTGAACTTAGAGCCCTGATGATGAGGGAATTCTGTCCTCGCCATGAACAGCGAGCGTTGGAGAAAGAGTTTGATGTTTTGAAGCAAGATAGTGGTGAGCACAGGGCTTATACTGATCGGTTTGAAGAATTGAGTCTGCTTTGCCCAACAATGGTCACCCCACTCGACAAGGCTATCGAGAGATACATCGATGGTCTACCTGACACGGTACAAGACATTCTTACTGGTAGTGAACCTGCCACACTTCGTCAGGCGATCGAGTTATCTGCGACGTTGACTGAGTCGCAGATCAGGAAGAACAAGTTACACCGGAAGGGTGACAAGGGCAAAAAGCAGTCGGCTGACAAGGAAGATAGCAAGAAAGGTCAAAACTTGATTGGAAAGAACTCTGGTTCTTCAAAGAGGGCAAAGAAGCGTAAGGCTTCCCAAAATTTTGCTATCACTGCCCAAGCTAATCAGGCAGCTCTCAACCAACCTGCACAGCCTCCAGCAAAGAAACCCTATACAGGGAATGCACCTTTGTGCAATAGATGCAACAGTCACCACCAGCCGCATTTTCCATGCCGTTTCTGTACTAACTGTGGGAAATCAGGCCATCTCGCCAATGTTTGTCGATCTGCTCAGAATCCCGCGGTTCAGAACCCGGCTCAACAAGTTGCTCAGCCTCCTGCTCCGCAACAGGGTCAAGCTGCACGACCACAATACCCACCAGGTGCTTGTTACAATTGTGGGGATCTGACCCACTATAGGAATCGGTGCCCAAGACTAGTCAACCAGAACCAGAACCAGAATCCGGCTCCGGCTCGAGGCCGAGTTTTTAACATGAATGCCCAAGAGGCACAGGCTGACGATAATGTGGTGAACGGTACGTTCTTTATTAATAATCAGCCTGCATCTGTTCTTTTCGATTCCGGTGCCGATAAGAGTTTCGTGTCTTTGTCCTTTGAACCAATGCTTCGAGTGTCTAGAACGAAACTAGGCAAATCTTTGACAGTAGAAGTTGCTAATGGTGAACCCATTATTCTTGATTCTGTTCTTCGCAACTGCCAGTTGAACCTTAACGACCATCTTTTTCCTATTGACCTCACGCCTATGCAACTTGGAAGCTTCGACGTTATTATGGGAATGGATTGGTTATCCAAGCATCACGCAGAGATAGTTTGTTCTAAGAAGATTGTTCGTGTGCCACTTTCGACAGGCGAGATCCTGCAAGTTCAAGGTGAGAAGCCTATCGGTGGTCTCAGACTCATGTCTTGTTTTAAAGCTCGGAAGTATCTGCAGAAGAACTATGTGGCTTTCTTAGCACATGTTACAGAAGATAAAGGCAAGGGTAAGTCTATTTCAGATATTCCTGTCATTCGGGATTATTCTGAAGTGTTCCCTGAAGATTTACCTGGTCTACCTCCAGCACGCCAAGTCGAGTTCCGCATTGATCTCGTACCTGGTGCAAACCCCATTGCCAGAGCTCCATATCGTCTTGCACCGTCAGAGATGCAAGAGTTGTCTAAACAGCTTCAGGAGCTCTCTGACAAAGGTTTTATACGTCCTAGTTTTTCACCTTGGGGTGCTCCCGTTCTTTTTGTCAAAAAGAAGGATGGATCCTTTAGGATGTGTATCGATTATCGTGAGCTTAACAAGCTTACCATCAAGAATCGATATCCTCTACCTCGCATAGACGACCTCTTTGATCAGCTACAAGGTGCTTCTTATTTTTCGAAGATTGATCTGCGATCTGGATATCATCAACTTCGGGTGCAAGAAGAAGACATTCCGAAGACAGCATTCCGTACTCGTTATGGACATTACGAGTTCACAGTCATGCCATTCGGTTTGACTAATGCTCCTGCTGTTTTCATGGACTTAATGAATAGGGTCTGCAAACCTTATTTGGATCAGTTCATCATTGTTTTTATTGACGATATCTTGATTTACTCTAAGACGCGAGCTGATCACGAGCAGCATCTTCGTCTTACTCTGGAACTCCTGAAGAAAGAGCAACTTTTCGCCAAATTCTCCAAGTGCGAATTTTGGCTTAAAGAAGTTCAATTTTTGGGACACATTATCAACGAACGAGGTGTTCATGTAGATCCCTCCAAGATCAGTGCGATTAAGGATTGGGATACACCTACTACTCCTACTGAAGTTCGTTCTTTTCTTGGTCTAGCGGGTTATTACCGCCGCTTCATTGAAAACTTCTCTAAGATTGCAGTTCCTCTAACTGCTCTAACTCAGAAGAAAATGCCCTTTTATTGGGGATACAAACAAGAGGAAGCTTTTCAACACTTGAAGCAGAAGCTTTGCGATGCGCCTGTTTTATCATTGCCTGAGGGTGATGATGATTTTGTTGTGTATTGTGATGCATCTAAATTGGGTCTTGGCTGTGTTCTTATGCAAAGGAACAAAGTCATAGCCTATGCATCGAGGCAGTTGAAGATTCATGAGAAGAACTACACCACTCATGATCTTGAGTTGGGTGCAGTTGTCTTTGCTCTCAAGATCTGGAGACACTATTTGTACGGTACAAAATGTGTGGTTTTCACGGACCACAAAAGTCTTCAGCATATCTTCAATCAGAAAGAACTCAACATGAGGCAACGACGTTGGGTTGAGCTTTTAAACGACTATGATTGCGAAATTCGCTACCATCCTGGTAAGGCGAATGTCGTGGCCGATGCATTGAGTCGTAAGGAACGTACTAAGCTTCATTGTGTACGCGTTCAATCTGTTATTCAAGCTCGATCCGATATTCAAGCACGCATTTCTCAGGCTCAACAATCTTGTGTTTCACAAGGATTGATGGATAAGGAATTTCCCTATCACATAACGCCTGCTTTGGAACTGAAGGACAATGGATCATATTACTTCATGGACCGTTTGTGGGTCCCAAGCCAGGATGATCTTCGTACCTTGCTTATGGATGAAGCCCATAAGTCTCGTTATTCTATTCATCCGGGCTCAGATAAAATGTACAAGGATCTTCGTATTCACTATTGGTGGCCTGGTATGAAGAAAGACATTGCCTTATACGTATCCAAATGCCTTACTTGTCTAAAGGTTAAGGCTGAACATCAGCGTCCTTCTGGTTTATTGGAGCAACCAGAGATCCCAGTTTGGAAATGGGAAAACATTACTATGGATCTTGTTACCAAACTTCCACGCACAAAGAAAGGTCATGATGCCATCTGGGTAGTCGTTGATCGTCTTACAAAGTCAGCACATTTTTTGCCAATCCGCGAGGATTTTCCTACTGACAGACTTGCTCAAATCTATGTAGATGAAATTATAGCTCGACATGGTGTTCCTTTGAACATCATTTCTGACAGAGATGCTCGTTTCACTTCTCATTTTTGGAGAACCATGCAATCTGCTATGGGGACCCAACTTAATCTGAGCACAGCTTATCATCCGCAAACGGATGGTCAATCTGAGAGAACAATCCAGACTCTGGAGGATATGCTTAGAGCTTGTGTGATCGATTTTGGTGGTAGCTGGGATTCACATCTTAAATTGATTGAATTCTCCTACAACAACAGTTATCACACTAGCATCAAAATGGCTCCTTTCGAAGCTCTCTATGGTCGAAAATGTCGTTCACCAGTCTGCTGGAATGAGATTGGCGAGGCCCAACTTACTGGACCTGCCCTCATTTTAGAGACAACTGACAAGGTCAAGAAAGTTCGTGATAACCTTCAGGCAGCTAGAAGCCGTCAGAAGATTTACGCGGACCCAAAACGCAAAGCCTTGGAATTTCAAGTCGGTGATCGAGTATTACTTAAGGTCTCACCTTGGAAAGGTGTGATCAGATTTGGAAAGAAAGGAAAACTTGCACCTAGATACGTTGGACCATTCAAGATCGTCGAAAGAATCGGAAAGGTAGCCTACAGACTTGAGTTACCTCCTGAACTGGGAAATGTTCATCCAACTTTTCACGTGTCCAATCTCAAGAAGTGTACAGCTGAAGAGAACTTCTCCATACCGCTTGACGAAATTCGTGTTGGCAAAACACTGAAATTTGTTGAGAAACCAGTGGAAATCATGGAACGTGAAGTCAAGTGGCTTAAACGCAAGCGCATTCCTTTGGTCAAAGTTCGCTGGGAAGCTAAACGTGGACCCGAGTTTACTTGGGAACGCGAAGATCAAATGAAAGCGAAATATCCGCATCTTTTTCCACGAGTTTCCTCTAAATAAATTTCGGGACGAAATTTCCACAAGTAGGGGAGACTGTAACAACTGTGCCTGTAATCTCTATGAACAGTTCTGTTATCAATAAAACAATGTTATTTGATCACAATGTTTGTTTTGTTATGTTTTACATTTTTCATGTTTTGACTTTTGTGTAATTTCAAACTCTATATCGCTTTCTGGAGAGTTATACGCAAACTGATGCGTAAACGTAATCAGTTTAATGTGAGAAATACTCCGGAACATCAACATATACTCATTATACCTTAAATAACCTTTAGATAACTTAGAAATAAGTTTTGAAGGCTTGGGTATGGCAAAAACAAGTTAATTCGCTTACAGGGACTAAATATGACAAACTGCGAAAGTATGTCAATTTGAACTGTAACGAACATTCCGGAACATGACCATAAGTTAAACACACCTTAAATATCCTTTACATAGCTTAGAAATAGGCTTTGAGGGGTTCGGTGTGCTAAAATAAACTTTTGGATCATTCAGGGACTAAAAGTGTCAAAAAGTGCACAAGTTTGCATTTTCGCGCATAACTTACGTTCTGAATACATCCGGACATCCAAAAATTTATGTAAGCACTAAAATACTTTATTTTAGTGTTTGGCATAAGAAAAATCCATTCGTCGCGTCATTTGGATCGTTTTTCGCGCTTGTGCGCATTTCGTCGTAATTAAGCGAACATCGCGTTCGTACGGCTAAACGAACCATCATCCGACATATTTTTGAACATGTTTCATGTCCCCAATGTTTAGGCAACATTTTAGGGCCTTAAAGTTGGCTTTACGGGCCTTAGAAGTGTCGGAAATGGCCTTAAACACGTGCAGGGACTGAAACTGTCATTTTTCAAACATATGTGCAGATCAGAAGGGCCATGCGGCCCGCATTGTCTTTGGCTAATCCTGAAGCGGGCCGCTTCCCACTATCAGACCAGATTAAGTGTATTTAACAGCTGTTTGCAGCTGTTTTGCACTCCCTAACACCTTTCCACATGTCAATTCCTTATGGTGGTGAGCATTTTGAGGCACCATAACATTCCGACAAGTGTACGGCTCGGATCGTGGCACGATATTCAAGAAACGATCCTAACGGCTCTACTTTTCCTATAAATACCCACCCCCCATTTGTTCAAAACCCACAAATCTGATCAAGAAAGCTCTAAGTTGGAACCTTCGTTTCATACCTGAGCTATTTCGATCTGGGTTAGCATTCGGGGACCCTTCGTAAGTATTCTTTCGTTCTTTTCCTTATTTTTACTGCTTTTCGAGTCAGAAAGTCAAACTTTGTTTGACTTTCAGCGTTGACCAGTAATGGTCAATGCGAAGTTCGTTAGAACTTCGCAACGTGATTGTAATCACGATGGTCATAGTCCCTTGGGACTATGCCTACTGATTACCACGTTGTCTAGGGTCGTAGGGTAGGCGATCTGATAAATCGCCTATACCTTCGAACCCGACCCAGTTTGGTCGATCGTTAGGATCCGACCAAATACATTAGGTGACCATAGTATAGGGAATAACCTTCCGAGGTTATACCTTATGGTCACGACGTTTAAAGTAGTTGTATGATAGGTAGTTTATATGCCTTAGGTAAATTACCAGAATACCCTTTTCATACATAATTGGTAATTTAGCATATGTAACCTAAACTTTTGTCACGTAACTGATTATGTAACATGTTTAGGCATATAATACTTGTCATAGGACTAGTTAGGCGGTCCGAACGCGTTTCACGCGCACGGCGCGTTAAAGTAGCATAAGCTTCCTAAACGGGTCGTAATGGGTCGTAAACAATTATGTTAAATTTCATTTAGCATGTAGGCTTTGTTAAACCATATCACGTGAGTTCCGACACTCATTTGGTTTACAAACCCTAATGCTACCCAGTCTTCCGAGATAGGTCCGGTTTATTAACATAGTTACCTATATTAGGTGCCGTTTGATTCCGAGATCTTTAGCGTTGCTTGGTGATTATCTTTATACAACTGAGCAATCTCAAGTGAGTACATAGACCCCTCTTTTACTGTTTTCCAAACTGTTTTGGGGTGGAACACATGTGCCTACTTGTTACTTTCCTGCTTTCCAGTTTTCACATCATATACCTGCTATGTTCGTTAGTACATTATAGTACATGATTTCATGACATTTCATGCTAGGTATGCCCATTGTGTGCATTACTTAGTACATCGTTTTATATGACATTTCATGCTAGGTATGCCCATTGTGTGCATTACTTAGTACATCGTTTTACATGACATTTCATGCTAGGTATGCCCATTGTGTGCATTACTTAGTACATCGTTTTATATGACATTTCATGCTAGGTATGCCCATTGTGTGCATTACTTAGTACATCGTTTTACATGACATTTCATGCTAGGTATGCCCATTGTGTGCATTACTTAGTACATCGTTTTACATGACATTTCATGCTAGGTATGCCCATTGTGTGCATTACTTAGTACATCGTTTTACATGACATTTCACGCTATGTATGTTCATTTGATTACATACTTAGTGCATTATTTTCACATGCTCACATTTTGTTATGACATTTGGTTTGTTTACATGGGACAATATATCCATTAACATTAGCTACGCCGTTCGTTAGTAGGTAGTGGTACCATAGGAATTGACAACTCCCGTTCCGGACATCCCAGGGCAAGGGGACAGAAAGGAATGACCGAATTCGTTGACATTAAGACAGATAGACCTTTAATTTGTTTAAAGGGTTATCACCACAGTCGCCAGGCTTGGATGTATGCATTTTCACAATACCGCATAAATGTTCATATTAAATAGTTGCATGCATTCGCACAAAACATAGCTTTGATTTAAACCAAGTTTTACTTCAATACTTTGTTTTCGTGCATATGGTTTAGTTGAGACATTTCGCTTGCCATACATGACATTTTGACATAGACATTTGACATGGATATTTGACACAGACATTTGACATGGATATTTGATATAGACATTTGACATGGATATTTGACCTAAACATTTGACATGATTTACATCTTGACATAAACACTCTGACATATTATTCAATACAATTGACAATTGGGTTAAACATAGACTTCTTACATTGATTGGTTTGGTTTGATTAAGTGATTAAGTAACGATGCGTGTGTAATATGATACAAGCATGGTGGATACGCCGCTGGTACTTCCTATATATAAGTGTTTGTATGGTATTATATGGCGTAACGTTATTTGAATCATTTCAGTTTGAGACATAGAACATTTTATACAAATAACATACTTTTCACAAGACATTGATTTACAAACAACTTATCTTATACAAACACATCTTTTTACATGGATATTTATTTAACCTGACATTTACTTATACATATCATCTGATCTTATTGTTTTCAAATGATTTACAAGACAAAACAAATTACAAGGTTCATGACTAAACATTTTTCTTAAACATAAGTCATGAATCTTATTTTCACAAACCTATGTATCTCACAGGCATTTTTATGCTGACGTACCTATTTTCACATGTGTTTTCAGGTGCTTTTCCATAGGAAGTTGATCATGATACTAGGGCGGACCTGTGCCTTAGAGACTTTAAAAGATGATAGACTATGTTTAATTATGTTCTGAACTCGTTAATTTCCTGTTTCGAGACAATGTAACACCCTTATTTAATAAATAAAATACACTTTGTGTGCCATGGTTATGAAACAATTAATTCTGTCGCGACACGCCCCGATGTTTCCGCCGCGATTTGTTGTTTTACGCGGTCGGGGTGTGACAATGTACAACAACGGCAACAACAACAACAATAATGCACCGTGTAATTTCAAGAACTTCAATTCTGCGAAGCCACTTAAGTTTTCTGGGACTCAAGGAGCAACTGCGCTCCTGCAGTGGTTTGAGAGTATCGAGAGCACATTCAGACATGTGCAGTGTCAGGATGCGCGTAAGGTGGAATTTGCTTCGAGTGTGTTTGAAAAGCGAGCGCTTACTTGGTGGAATGGTGTTATGCGAGATAGGGGTGCCGAAGTGGCGTTGGCACAAACATGGGCAGAGCTTCGGGCTCTCATGATGAAGGAGTTTTGTCCCCGTCACGAGATTCGAGTTTTGGAACGAGAGTTTGACGACTTAAAGCAAGATGGGGCTGAACACCGTGCGTACACGGATCGTTTTGAAGAACTCAGTCTATTGTGTCCCACCATGGTTACCCCTCTGGAGAAAGCGATCGAGAGATACATAGATGGTTTACCCGATTCTATTATGGATATTTTGATCGGTGTTAATCCTACCACCCTTCGTCAAGCAATCGAGTTGTCAGCTACCCTGACTGAGTCTCAAGTCAGAAAGGGTAAACTCACCCGCAAGGGTGATAAAAAGAAGGCAACCGATTCTGGAAAGGACAAGAAGAAGGATAAGGGGAAGGGTAAGGAAGGTGAGACGTCGAAGAAATCGAAGAAGCGGAAGGGTGCCCAAAATTTTGCTGTTACAGCACAAACTGCTCAGAACCTGCAGAATCCTCCGGCTCAGCCACATGCAAAGAAGGCATATGCTGGTACCGCACCACATTGTGCCCGTTGCAACGGTCATCACGTTGCACAACAAGATTGCAAGAAATGCACAACGTGTGGTAGACTTGGGCATTTGGCCAATACTTGTCGTCTGGGACAAAATCAGGCTGCTCAGGTTCAAGCCCCGGTTCAAGGGAATGCTGCGAGATTTCCACTGGGTTCATGTTTCAACTGCGGAGAGTTTGGTCATTTCCGCCCCAACTGTCCGAGACTGGTGAATGCAAATGCTCACGCAAACCCGAATGCAAACGTTCACGTCAATGTGAATCCAGCACGTGGTCGAGTGTTTAACATCAATGAGGCAATCGATGATGAAGAAGTGAACTTTTAGTATTTTGTATTCCCTCTGGTTGTTATCTTATAACATTTAAAGACAATGCGGTTGCTATATAAATAAAAATTTGTGGTTTTTATTTTTAACTAATGCAATTGTATGAATGTTTGATCCAACCTTATGATGTTAACACAAAGACAAAACTACTCGTGTGGTTCTGTCATTTTTACGATCACTTGAGATCTCCCTAAGAACCTCAAACACTTGTTTCTTTTAAATCTAAGAGTATCTTATCGCCTTGTACCATTCGAGATGCAAGAATTATCAAAACAGCTTCAAGAGTTGTCTGATAAAGGATTCATCCGTCCGAACTTTTCACCTTGGAGAAACTCCTGTTCTCTTTGTGAAAAGAAAAATGGATCTTTTCAAATATATATCGATTAACGTAAGCCTAGAAAGCTTACCATAAAGAATCGATATTCCCTACCTTAAATCAATGATCCGATCATCTGCAGGGTACTTCATGCTTTTCCAAGATCGATTTGCGTTCTTGGTATCATCAACTTCGTATTCTCGAAGAAGATGTTCCCAAAACGGTTTTCTGCACGAAGTATGGCCATTACGAGTTTACAGTCATACCTTTTGGTTTGACAAATGCTCCAGCCATCTTCATGGACTTAATAAATAGGGTCTGCAAGCCTTATTTGGATCAGTTCGTCATTGTTTTTATTGATGACATCTTGATCTATTCAAAGTCCCGAGCCGACCACGATCAACACCTTCGTTGATTTCGGAGCCTGATTGGATTCCTTGTACACCTTAATATGTACATTACAACTCAATTAGGACAAGCCAAATTCCTTTTTAGATCTTCCTATTTTCATAGTTAGATTCTTGAAAATATTTAAAGTGTCAAGTGAAATCCACGGATTGGATTCCTAGTATGCTTTAAATACCCATGTCCAAAGATAACAAATTAAACGATTTTGCGATTAAACGATTATACAATTATGCGATTATGTGTTTATGTGGTATATGTTCTCCTCTATGTTTTGTGTGATCCAATTTTCAAATCCTCATAGAATCTTTCGTATCTTTATATGAGGGATTCATAGTAGGATATTCAAAAGGTACTACTTTAAATCCTTAATGGGCTTCTACGTTGTAGTTAAGGCCCTTGGATTTTATAGTACCATTCCAGACCCTTTTTAGTGGTCTAGTCAAAAGATTGATTCGCAATCTGGTTAAAGAATGACATCTAGTGATGTAGCTGGACAGACTCCTTGATAGTCTATTTAATTCATTTATTGATTTAGTCTAAAGGACTCTATGGCGGTCTAAGTCACGCTCATCACAGGATTGTTCATTTGGTTTTACCCTACACATTATAAAATAGACTGTGTGAACTGTGCAAGGAATTCTCTAATTATGAATGCGCACATAATTATGAAATTTAGTGCACAGAAATCCAGTAAGATTTATTATGTGAAGGAACCGATAGTGACAACAATAACAAAATGAGAACGATGTAATGGAGGCATGGTGGACGCACCAATGACGCTTCATATACTTGTATATAAGTGTCCCTCTTACATTGCAAACATAATGTTATTAAGGTTACTAGAAGTTCAAGAACCCTAACCAATGTTGTTTGATCTTTTCAACTTCATGTTTTAAATTCTTACAAGTTTCCTCTAAATAAATTTCGGGACGAAATTTCCTAAAGTAGGGGAGACTGTAACACCTGTGCCTTCACGGCCATCAAACAAATACCAAACCAATGAAATATTATATTTCATACTTGGGATTTGTAAAAATATGTGTATCGTTTACACATATCAACTCTTGTTCGATTTCAAGCTCTAAATCGCTTTCTGGAAGGTTATACGCGCTCTGATGCGTAAATATAACCAGTTTAATCCAACGAACACTCCGGAATAGTGAAATAGGCTTAACATACCTTAAATAACCTTTACATAACTTAGATATAAGTTTTGGAGGGTTTGGTGTGGTGAAATCAAAGTTTTGGGTCATTCAGGGACTAAAAGTGTCAAAAAGTGCACAAGTTTGCATTTTCGCGCATAACTTACGTTCTGAATACATCCGGACATCCAAAAATTTATGTAAGCATGACTATATTATATTTTAGTGTTCGCCATAAGAAAAATCCATTCGTCGCGTCATTTGGATCGTTTTTCACGCTTGTGCGCATTCCGTCGTAATTAAGCGAACATCGCGTTCATACGACCAAACGAACCGACATCCGAGATATTTTTGAACACATTTTAAGTTCCCTATACTTTAACTTCATTTTAGAGCTTTGAAATGGGGTTAACGGGCCTTAAACGTGTCGAAAATGGGCTGATTGCACTGCAGGGACCAAAATTGTAAATCTGCCAAAGTTGTTACCATACGGACCTCAACATTGGCAGCTTTGAGGTCCGTAAGGCAACCTGCAGACCAGATGCAGTGTATTAACAGCCTGTTTTCAGCAGATTTAACCACAACCACATGTTTGCAACTTGCTTAATCACTAAGATTAGGAGCATATGTGGCTCCATAACCTTTGTGACAAGTGTACGGCTCGGATCGTGGCACGATATTCAAGAAACGATCCTAGCGGCTCTACTTTATCTATAAATACCCAACCCCCCTTCCATTCAAAACCCACCAAATCTGATCCAAATGCTCTAAGTTGAGGCCTTCGCTTCATACCTGAGCTATTCGATCACGATTCACTAGCGGGGACCCTTCGTAAGTATTCTTTCGTTCTTTTCCTTATTTTTACTGCTTTTCGAGTCATAAAGTCAAACTTTGTTTGACTTTCAGCGTTGACCAGTAATGGTCAATGCGAAGTTCGTTAGAACTTCGCAACGTGATTGTAATCACGATGGTCATAGTCCCTTGGGACTATGCCTACTGATTACCACGTTGTCTAGGGTCGTAGGGTAGGCGATCTAATAAATCGCCTATACCTTCGAACCCGACCCAGTTTGGTCGATCATTAGGATCCGACCAAATACATTAGGTGACCATAGTATAGGGAATAACCTTCCGAGGTTATACCTTATGGTCACAACGTTTAAGTAGTTGTATGATAGGTAGTTTATATGCCTTAGGTAAATTACCAGAATACCCTTTTCATACATAATTGGTAATTTAGCATATGTAACCTAAACTTTTGTCACATAACTGATTATGTAACATGTTTAGGCATATAACACTTGTCATAGGACTAGTTAGACGGTCCGAACGCGTTTCACGCGCACGACACGTTAAAGTAGCATATGTTACCTTAATGGGTCGCGATGGGTCGAAAGCACTTAGGTTAGTCTCATTGTAGTATGTAGGCCTTGTTAAACCATATCATATGAGTTCCAACACTCATTTGGTTTACCAAGCCTCATCCTATCCGATCTCCCGATTTAAGTCCGGTTTATTTATATAGTTTAGATTTGCCGACTGATTCCGTGCTCTCTCTAGCTTTGTTTGGTTGTTGTTCAAGACCTCCAAGCATTCTCAGGCGAGTACATTTTCCCCTATTTTACTGTTTTCAATTGTTTTGGGGTGACTCATATGTGCTAAATGTTTTCGATGTTATAACAATGGTTTCAAAAACAATTAAAGCGATTTATACAAAACTAATAACGATTTCATAAAGTGAACAAACTTGTTGGTTGTAGTTACATAACAAATGACATTCATTAGCAATGATCAAGCCGACCAGTATTAGGTTATGGTACCATAGGATCTGACAAATCCCGTTATTTACTACACCCGTGGTTATGTCTGGGTATGGTAGGTAGCGACTGAATCTGTAATTATTAATTTACCCTATGGAGGTTTGTTAATACGAAAACGAGAAGCGACGAAAACGAGAAGCGATGAAAGTCACGAAGGTTTGAATGTTATTAGCGAGACGACCTTATAAGTAGTTTCATGACCTAAAACGAATTAAACGATTTACGATTGGTTTTCACATGATGTTTTGACGATTGGGTTAACGATTGGGTTCAAAGCGATATACGATATTATTTTGGTTATACATATTACATGATTTACATTTGGGCATGAACATTACTTTGGTGGTTTGGTTTGGATTAAGTGATTAAGTAACAATGCGTGTGGAATATGATACAAGCATGGTGGATACGCCGCTGGTACTTCCTATATATAAGTGTTTGTATGGTATTACATATTGTATCGTTATTTGAATCATTTCAGATTGAGACATAGAACATTTTATACAAGTAACATACTTTTCACAAGACATTTATTTACAAACAACTTATCTTATACAAACTCATTTTACATGGTTATTCATTTAATCATGCATTATTCTCTTATTATACATATCACCTGAACTTATCATTGTTTTTCAAATAATTTACTAAAACAAATGTTTTTGGGTTAAGAGTCATGGCTACGAGGTTTTACAAATTATAACCCGCTTGATTTGAGTTGGTTAATTAAGTTGCAATATTATACTCTTTTCAAAACAAGGTTTAAATAAAGTATTGCAACGTCTAAACTAGCCATGATTTCGACACTCCTACAAAACCTATGTACTCGCCAGCATTTCTTTGCTGACCTCGTTTTCACATATGTTTCAGGTATTGTTGAATGTTATCGATTGATAAGATGCATGCTCACATAGGACTGGACAAGGCCTTAGTGACTCAATAACAATGATAGACTATGTTTAAATAGTGTATTTAGATTTCAAGACGATGTAATTATTCAATGTTTAATAAAACGAAACACTTTTTGGTATCCATGGTTATGAAACATTAATTCTGTTGCAACACGCCCCGATGTTTCCGCCGCGCTTTGTCGTTTTACGCGGTCGGGGTGTGACACTTCATACCATGTTTATTCGCTTTACCTAAACAAAGTAATTATACACATGCAAGATATTGTAATCCAAACACATAATATATTCAAAGCAGTTACTTACGTACTAAACGTAATAACAAAAATCTATATGCACAGCCGTGCATCAAAAAAGTTACTTGTGCAACAAAGCACATTAACAGAATATACAAAATACAACAGTGCATCAAAAACATTTACAAAACAAGCTAGGTGTCCGGAAACATATTCCACACCTCCAAAGGGGTATGCAGTACTTCACCATACCACTCAAGAGGATGAGGATCGATAATCCAGGGGTTTTCACCTTCTCCACCAACCATAGTAGAAGCCGTCATAGGGGTACCAGCCGGAGTCACAGAAAGTCGACCACTTTGACGCCGTTTGTACACCACCGAGCACCGTCCCCTCCGATCAGGCGGAAAAGACTGCATTAGGACATTCGCCGACAATCGAGTAACCCATTCACCATTATCACCTCTAAAACGACGGGAGGCACAATTTTCCCCCGAATACAAGGAAAGAATGTTATTTTCGACAACCTTCTCTGACGACAGACCTCCAAGTTGAAGCAAAGCTTCAGCAACATCAAAGGTCTTCAGAATTTCGGATACTCTCTGTGAACGGAATTTTCGCCTGGTTCTCATTTTTGCCAAATCAGGTAAAAGTTCCAATAGCCTCTATACGAATATATATCTAAAATGAGTTGACGTCAGCATCGTTAAGAGGAATGCCAGAAGTTATGATGATTAATGTCACATCAACACTTTATAAAACAGCGGCATCGCAGTAATCATACATTCTATTAAATGATCTCTGACAGCGCCTACACGCATTCCCAGAAGCTACAGTTTCAGTAAGAAGGTGATAAGTCAAAACACCTGTTAATTTCCTGCTCTGTGGCACACAAAAGGCACGTCACTTCAGACAGTTCGTGATTAATAAACAATTCATTCTAACAAAATGAATAGTATCAATCAACGAAAATCTTCTCCAATAAGATTTCCAACATTTTCGCGCCAAAAACTCTACAACAAAAACCACCCACCTCTTATAGTCCAGTGCTCCACTTAATTGCATAAGGGCAACACTAGACTGGGGGACTTGAAGTGGTAAGGTCCCAAAAACCTTGCACAGGTGATTGAGACCATACCACAACTTCATCAAAAGAGCTCTCTTTAGGATGAACCTTGCGCGGCCGTGCACTGGTTCTAAAAGAGAACTTAAAAAAGAAACAGTTTTAAACATTCGCGCGCCAAAAGGAAACTAATAAATCCTTGCGCAAGCTCCCATACAACAGATAGAATAAAATCCTAACGCTATCTCCGCGCTAAGGCCGCCCAGACTTGGGCAAAAATAACCTTTCTGTCATAACAGAAATAGCATGAGGAAAAGCCACATAGGATTACAGCTGTGATCCTTCTAGAAGGCTTTATCGTGCATAACCATTCGGTTATAACCGAATGACCACGTGGCATCATCCCAAGCACTCCTCAAAGTCACGATGATGGCACCAAATTGAAAGAAGATCCACACTTGCCCACTTTCCACGTGGCATCACCCCAGCCGTTGATCATGACCACGATCCGTGTGCATACACATCCGTTAGTGGCTAACGGTGGAGGGAATAACCGCTTACGGAAAAGTTTTTTCCGTCAAGTTTTCCATCAACAAACTTTCTTGCCCAAACTTCGGCTATAAATAAAGGATAATTCAGGTACAATTCCTCAAGTTACTCTCACTTCACTTTACTATTACTTCTTCTTCTTCATCAAACCCTGTACTTATTCTCACGCTGGAGGGTGGTCACGGAGAGAACCCCCATTCTCCATGTGGCGAGTCTAAGGGCTGTTTGTTTTGCAGTAGTTGTTCGAAGAAGGAGATCAGTTACCCCCGAATCAAACGAGAAGACCTAACCCTTTTATGCAGATTCAAACCCCCTGGTGCAATTGATTCTAGTCGATTAAACCAGTGTTTCTTCAAATAATAACCAAAAATTATTATGATTATTAAATTAAACAACAACAACAACCATACCCAGTAAATCCCACAAATAGCAAAGCTACTTATAGGGTCTGGGGAGGGTGGGATATAGACAGACCTTGCCTCTATCCCTAGGGATAGAGAGGTTGCTTCCAGAGAGACCCTCGGCTCCAAAACGAACATTAGACCAACACACCAAGTCAAAGAATATAGAAATAAGAAGTCAGCAATACCAAGAAAGTTATCAGAGTGACACGATATAATGTAAATCATGTATAATATCATACAACATCATTTGGGCATGAACACAGGAATGCAATCACCGGTAAGGTCACTTAAAGAATAAGAAAACCTGCGTCCCTAAAATACACCTAAGACCTTTCTGCAATATCCCCTAAAAGTCCTTAACCCTAATCCTACGTCTCCACGCAGTCCTATCTTGGACCATGTCCTCAGAAAGATGCAACTCTAGTAAATTAAATAAGCATAATATGACTGAAGACGCAGTTAAACTTGAATGCCTATCGCTCTTACGAAACTATACATAGTTTTGTTTTCAGTTTGCATAGCCGATTGCCATCGGATCAAACAAAGCATCTTCCAGGAGGATATAGCCAAGAAACACATCGAGATCTTCGACTCCTCCGATCAGCATAATCAACTTCGACAACTACTAGCAGCTGGAGTAATCATGAGATAGTTGAAGAAGATGATGGTGACTTCAGATTTATGGAAGCCGGAAATGGTACTAATATGTCTTGTAATGATACTGACCGATGTTGTGTACCAGGTAGTGTGTCTCGGACGGATAAACTGTTGTCTGCGAGTGCTGGTTTGGATGCTCCTCGGCTGAGTCCGAGATTGTGTATCTAGTGCACGTCTTCCCGCTCCATCCGCGCTCCTCGTAAGCACATAATCAGATATTTTTTGATAAAGGGCGGAAATTTTATAAAAACTTAAGCAAGATGCTCAAGAACAATACAAAATGAATAAGAAAGTGATACAATGAAACTTGACAGTTGCACTACATGGGGAAGGCTGAAAAACTAAAACTCCTCCATTTCTCCCATACTAATTTAGAGAGCCCAACCTGATTCTTGACCTAAGTGTACGAGATTTCTTTGATGTCTCCAATCAGTTTTGCGATTATGGGAGGTTTTTGTTTTAAGATGATTTCGTTCCTCATTATCCATATATTCCAGCAAGTTGCTGCCACTACTACACACACTGACCTTTTTATTTCTTTTTGACATTTATATGAATCAATGAATTCCAGCAGTTGTACCACACTCAAAATGTAATGAGGTAAAGGTATTTTCAGCCATTGGAAGATCAAAGTCTATACCTGCTGTGCCGTATCACAAGTGACAAGGAGATGGTTAAATGATCTTGTCGCACTATTACAAAGAACACAGCTCGTGGAGGGTAACTGAATGCGTCGAATCTGGAGTGCTTCCTTAGTCGGGATACGATCAAGTACAACTCACCAAAGGAAACAATTCACTTTTTTAGGTATCCAGTGTAGCCAGTTGAGTGCCTTAGTTTCATTTATTGTGGTGATGTGATCCAGTTCCGCCCTTACATTGCTGACTAAGAATTCAACGCTCTCTGATCCCATCTTCCATAACCATACGTCTGAGCCCGGCCGAAGCTTGACGTTGTTTACGGCTGTGATGCAATCGGACCCATTCTGCAAGCTGCTTCGCTTGTGTAAGGATGTTCCTGCTGCCCCAAACCATTCGGTCCTCCCTTGGATTACTTTGTAACGGTCCATAACTTTGCAGGTTTTCTCACTTTCGAGGGTATATAGGTTGGGGAACAATTCACGTAGAGGATGTCTTCCAACCCAAGTATCCAGCCAAAACAAAGTCTTGTCACCTCTACCCATTTTCGGAGTCAATCTGTCTTGAACATTGACGGAATGATTTTGTGTTACCCGACCCATGTTAACGATGGACTTCCATACCCTACCTATGGAGTTTTTCATCGGGATGTAAGATTGACATCTCACACCACCATGTATGGCCGTAATCAATCTTGCCCATAGTGTTGAGATCTCATTCTTATATCTCACACACCATTTGATCATAAGAGCTTTGTTTGTTGAGGCAAGACTGCCTATACCCAATCCCCCTTTATTTTTTGGCGCGACTACTTTAAACCATGGGACCCAGCTTACTTTATTTTTTTCCAAACATCCACCCCACAAGAATTTGCGTTGAATTCTTTCTAATTGTTTCGTCACTTGCAACGGCGCACAGATTAGTGAAAAGTAGTAGGATGGAAGGTTACCTAGAACCACTTCAATAAATGTCACCCTACCGCCAAATGATAGTGTTCGAGCTTTCCATAAGGTGAGTTTTTCCTCGAATCTTTCAATTACACGTTTCCAACTCCTAACCAAACCCATATTTGCACCAACTGGGAGTCCAAGGTAGGTAAACGGAAACGCTCCCGTTTTGCAATGTAGGATAGAGGCCTTTTGCGCAACATCTTCGTTTGATACACCAACTCCAAAGAGTTGGATTTTTGTAAAATTGACTTTTAGACCGGAGGACAAATGAAAGCATCTTAGCAATCTTGAGAGATTATGAAAGTTTGAGTCCGACCATTCACCTACAAACAAGACATCGTCCGCATAAAGTAAGTGAGAGATGGTCGGCCCGTTGTTTGGCGTTTTGAACCCCTTGAAGATCCCTTGTGCGTTTGCGGTGACCGTAGCCACATGTAAAGCTTCCATTGCTAGTATGAATAATAATGGGGATAAAAGGTCACCTTGACGAACACCATGCTCAATGTTGAATTCAAGCGAAGGTGACCCATTCACAAGTACGGAGGATCTCACAGATGACAGGATTCCCGTAAACCATTTCCGCCAAAAAGCGGGGAACCCCATTTGTGAGAGAATTGTATCCAAGAACTTCCAGCTAAGAGAGTCAAAAGCTTTTTTGAAATCAACTTTAAACAACATCATCTTGCTTTTGGTTTTCTTACCCCAAGATGTAACACCTGTGCCTTCACGGCCATCAAACAAATACCGAACCAATGAAATATTATATTTCATACTTGGGATTTGTAAAAATATGTGTATCATTTGCACATATCAAAATTTTGTTCAATTCCAAACTCTAAATCGCTTTCTGGAAGGTTATACGCGCACCGATGCGTAAATATAACCAGTTTAATGCAACAAACACTCCGGAATAGTGAAATAGGCTTAACATACCTTAAATAACCTTTACATAACTTAGGAATAAGTTTTGAAGGCTTTGGTATGGCAAAATCAAGTTAATTCGCTTACAGGGACTAAATATGACAAACTGCGAAAGTATGTCAATTTGAACTGTAACGAACATTCCGGAACATAACCATAAGTTAAACACACCTTAAATATCCTTTACATAGCTTAGAAACAGGCTTTGAGGGATTAGGTGTGCTAAAATAAACTTTTGGGTCATTCAGGGACTAAAAGTGTCAAAAAGTGCACAAGTTTGCATTTTCGCGCATAACTTACGTTCTGAATACATCCGGACATCCAAAAATTTATGTGAGCATGACTATATTATATTTTAGTGTTCGCCTTAAGAAAAATCCATTCGTCGCGTCATTTGGATCGTTTTTCGCGCTTATGCGCATTCCGTCGTAATTAACCGAACAACGCAACCGTACGGTTAAACGAACCGACATCCGAGATATTTTTGAGCACATTTTAAGTTCCCTATACTTTAACTTCATTTTAGAGCTTTGAAATGGGGTTAACGGGCCTTAAACGTGTCGAAAATGGCCTAAATACAGTTCAGGGACCAAAAGTGTAATTCTGCCGAAATAGTGCCTAGCGGTGCGCTACACTTTAAGCGTAGCGGTGCGCTAGGGGTCTGCAGATCAGATCAGACTAAATAGTCAGCAGGTTTCCAGCTGTTTAATCCTCAACCACAAGCTCCCAATCTGCACATTCAGCTCATTTGGACCCATTTTTAGTTACCACAACAATTGGACAAGTGTACGGCCTTGATCGTTTCCCCTTTTCCAAGAAACGATCCTAACGGTTACCCGAAAACTATATATACCCATCCACCCCCATTGCATTTCTCACTAGAATTCTGATTTTGAGAGCTCTAAGTTGAAACCATTGTTTCATACCTGAGTTCTTGGATCGGGATTAGCATTCGGGGACCCTGGGTTAGTATTCTTTCGTTCTTTTCCTTATTTTTACTGCTTTTCGAGTCCGAAAGTCAAACTTTGTTTGACTTTCAGCGTTGACCAGTAATGGTCAATGCGAAGTTCGTTTGAACTTCGCAACGTGAGTGTAATCACGTTGGTCATGGTCCCTTGGGACTATGCCCACTGATTACCACGTTGTCAAGGGTCGTAGGGTAGGCGATCTAATAAATCGCCTATACCTTCGAACTCGACCCATTTGGTCGATCATTAGGATCCGACCAAATACATTAGGTGACCATAGTAGGTAGGGAATAACCTTCCGAGGTTATACCCTATGGTCACATCGTTTAAGTAGTTGTATGATAGGTAGTTTATATGCCTTAGGTAAATTACCAGAATACCCTTTTCATGTATAATTGGTAATTAAGCATATGTAACCTAAACCTTTGTCACATAACTGATTATGTAACATGTTTAGGCATATAACACTTGTCATAGGACTAGTTAGGCGGTCCGAACGCGTTTCACGCGCACGACGCGTTAAAGTAACGTATGTTACCTTAATGGGTCGCGATGGGTCGATAATACTTAGGTTAAGTTTCATTTAGTATGTAGGCTTTGTTAAACCATATCACATGAGTTCCTACACTCATTTGGTTTACAAACCCTCCTGCTACCCAGTCTTCCGATTTAGGTCCGGGTTAATTATGTAGTTACCTATATTAGGTACCGTTTGATTTCCGGGACTCCTCTAGCTTACTTGGTAGTTGTTCAAGACTCCTAAGCACTCTCAGGCGAGTACATTATTCCCCTCTTTTACTGTTTTCAACTGTTTTGGGGTGACTCATATGTGCTAAATGTTTTATCAATGATTACAAGAACGATTACAATGATTTTCAATAACAATTACAATATGATTTCAAGAACGATAACAATGATTACAAGAACGATTACAATGATTTTCAATAACAATTACAATGTGGTTTCAAGAACGATAACAATGATTTCAAGAACGAATACAATGATTTCAAAAACTAAGAACGATTTCATAAAGTGAACGAACTTGTTGGTTGTAGTTTACATGACCGATGACATTCATTAGCAATGATCAAGCCGACCAGTATTAGGTTATGGTACCATAGGATCTGACAAATCCCGTTATTTACTGCACCCATTGTTATGTGTGGGGGTTGTGGGTAGCGACTGAATCTGTAATTATTAACTTATCCTTTGGTAAGGGTTTGTTAAGAACGAGAGCGAGAACGAGTTGTATTAACTTACCCTTTGGTAAGGGTTTGTTAAGAACGAGATCGAGTCAAGAAGGTTTGAATGTTATTAGAGAATCGACCATAAAGTAGTTTCACAATTAAAATATTAACTTACCCTTTGGTAAGGGTTTGTTAAGAACGAGGACAAGGTTTAACGATTGGGTAAACATTCTAACATGATTGACATTTGATCATGCATTTCCCACAAAACATAACTTTGATTTAAACCAAGTTTTACTTCAATACTTTGTTTTTGTGCATATGGTTTAGTGGAGACATTTCACTTGCCATACATGACATTTTGACGTAGACATTTGACATGGATATTTGACATAGACATTTGACATGGACATTTTGACATAGACATTTTACATTGTTTGGTTTGGTTTGGTTAAGTGATTAAGTAACGATGCGTGTGTAATATGATACAAACATGGTGGATACGCCGCTGGTACTTCCTATATATAAGTGTTTGTATGGTATTACATATTGTAGCGTTATTTGAATCATTTCAGTTTGAGACATAGAACATTTTATACAAGTAACATACTTTTCACAAGACATTTATTTACAAACAACTTATCTTATACAAACTCATTTTGCATGGTTATTCAATTTAATCATGCATTATTCTCTTATTATACATATCATCCGAACTTATTATTTTTCAAATGATTTACAAAGACAAAGCAAATTACAAGGTTCATGACTAAACATTTTCTTAAAACAGAAGTCATGAATCTTATTTTCACAAAACCTATGTATCTCGCCAGCATTTCTTTGCTGACCTCGTTTTCACATATGTTTCAGGTATTGTTGGATGATATCGATTGATAAGATGCATGCTCACATAGGACTGGACAAGGCCTTAGTGACTCAATAACAATGATAGACTATGTTTAAATAGTTTATTTAGATTTCAAGACGATGTAATTATTCAATGTTCAATAAAACGAAACACTTTTGTATCCATGGTTATGAAACATTAATTCTGTTACAACACTCCCCGATGTTTCCGCCACGTTTGGTTGTTCTACGTGGTCGGGGTGTGACACAAGAGATTAGCTCATTAATTATTAGAGGTCCATCCAATATGCTACGCCCTTCGATTATAAAACAAACATATATAATATGTGACATAATCACATATTATATATGTTTGTTTTATAATAATATGTTGAGAACTTTAATAATATATTTGTACTAAGGGACTATGTAACTTTGTGGACCTTGAAGTCTGGTAATCAATTTTATTCTGCAAACTTTAGTTGAAGTCGGCATTCATGACATTTGTTATTATTACAACTTGTATTATCACCGTTATAAATAGATCAAGGGGATCGGGGTTCTTTCACCTTTAGGCATGTCAGATTTCTTTCCTATAGATGAAAACTTTTGTTTCCACCACTAATAATGGTTCATTGTTCGCCTCGCTTTTTCCAACTTCTAAATACCACTCCACACGAATATGGTAAATCTATTTCTCTCGGATTTTGTTGTTTCGTTAGTATTTCATGTATTTGAGTTTGGATCATACCAACTTAAGGCTTAATGTGCATGAATCGACGTCTGAGATCTTACATAATACGATATTTACGGCCCATTTTGAAACAATGTCAGATATATACAGTGGGAATGTTACCAATAAGTCGAGCAAACCCAGAGCAGAAGGAAGGCTACATGAGTAAGGAAAGAAGCAAAAGAAGTGAATACCTATAGAAGTTTCTTTCTCTATGCTTTTCCTCAAAGGTAAATTGCTGTCACACCCCCAAAATCCACACGCGGAGCACCACCGCTTGGAGGCGTGACGGACCAGGATCAAGCCACCAATCATATTGAACATATAAGTAAATAGTAAAAGTCATTCATCAATACGATAGTTGTTTTCAAAACCAAACATAAACAAGTGTGTAGCGGAAGCAATAATGCAAAACCCAACATAAGTATAAGTACAAAATGTCATAATGTTTAACAACACATTCACGATCCATGTCCACAACGACCGTGCCTCCCGTGCAAGCTCCATAAGTACCTATGGTCCTGCAAGGCATATAACAGAGAGTCAACAACTAGTTGAGCGAGTTCACAGTTGGTTGTTCAGTTATAGTAATTGTATTGTAAACCGTATGTTCGTTTAGTAACTCATATATCGTAAGTACTTGAATCGCAGTCTCTTAGACATGTGTGCGAAGATTGTGGGGGTTTCCCATGTTTTCTAGACTAGGTATATTTGTATCGCAGCCCACCCGGCATGTGTGCGAAGTTTAAAGTATGGTTCACAGCCATTCCAGGCATGTGTGCGAAGATTAGTTCTATTATCGCAGCCAATCCCGGCGTGTGTGCGAAGAGAAGTATATGTATCACTAGTCTAGCAGTATCTACCAATAACCTTCCTCTCCCGAGGCCTATGGTATGTAATTCCAATAACAACTCAAGCATAAGTAATCATCCAAACCCATTCCCAACCCCGGGAATCCCATGCCTTGGTAAGAGTGTGAACTCACCTTGTTTTGCTCGGTATGCTATGTTAAGTGCTCACAATAAATCAGTCAAGTCCTATAGTGCACGTATACTCAATCAGTACATGTTTGTAAAATTTCACATGGAACTAGTGTCACAATAATATCATCGAGTGTTTGACAGTTCATATCATGCAACACAAGCAGTTAATTGCATCCATACATTTAACAGAGTTGGCATCTAGCAGAACTAGCAAGTTAACTGAGTGAATAAAGTTAACAGATTTCATGAAATAACAGAATTAATCCACTTCATTGGAATAATAAATAAACAGAGTAAGTCAGTTAACCCAGTTAACAACTTAACAGAATTTGTCAACTAACAGAGTTACTCAAACAATGAAGTTATCAACTTACATATTTAACAGAGTTAAATAAACTAACTGAGTTATTCCAGTGATTAGTTAAATTGAATAACATATGTAAAGACATTAATAAATACAGTGTATATGTTGCCGAAAACACCCTAGTGCCGAAATCCCCTATGGGCCGAAATCACACTTTGGGCCAAAATCCATATTGCCGAAAACCCCTTATGGGCCGAAATCCAACTTGGGCCGAAATCATAAAGTGATTTCGTCCACTTTAAATGTGGTGGGTGATTTCGTCCAGTACATCATCTTCTTCAACAATACTTACAGTAACATAAAACCCAGCAACTATAATCCCATTACAGTTACATGATTTCAGCCAGCAATCGGTCAATCAGAGAATCGACATCATCACAACAGATTTTTAACAAGAACAATTTCTTAATTTCATACCCACATTTAGAACCTACCAAATCAATAGCTTAAAGCGCTGCACTTAACCACAGAGATTAACGAAGACCAGTTAATAACAGAGATTTTAACCCATTTGTTAAGCAATCGATGTTCAATCATATACTCAAACATATCTCATGATAGCAGTTAATACAGGATGATAAACAAACAATCTATGGTGATTTCGATCAAACAAACAACAACAATGGCAGATTACTAACCTAAACCAAAGAGGCAACAAAACCAAGTGATGTATATGTTCAAGGCTGCCGTCGGGTTTCAAAAGGAGAGAGAAACAATGTGCTTAGGGTTTGCCAAATGAGAAACTTCTCCGTGAAGGTTGTGATAAAATAAGTATATACAATTCCCCACTGGGCCTAAAGCCCATTTGTTGTTTTCGTCAGCCATGTATGGACGAAAACACCAAGTGTGTTTTCATCAGGGAGGGTGTTTTCATATGAGCAGGGGTGTTAGCCAAAGATCCATAATAAACTATACAATCCCAATTAACACAATTACACTATTATCATATACTCAAATATAATATGCACCCCAATTATAAAATATCAATCGCAAAACTATTTAACGTTTTACAAATGTAAGCGTTGTGAAGCAACCAAGTCGAGTAACAAATAACAAAAAAAAATTAACGTGCAATAAATGCGAAGATGGAAATCTTGGAAACTCGAGTTGTCACATTATCCCCAACTTGAAAGAAATTTCGTCCCGAAATTTAGCTCATGGTTACTGAGGAAGCTAGTTGTGTTGTGTTGTGTAGTTTACTGGTTTTCCTGGGGTGTCACATCATCCCCCCGTTGATTTGGAATTTCATTCCAAAATTTTGTAGTAGCTTCAGCCTCAGTAGTAGTTGCATTGTTTTCGAACAACTGGGGATATTTGAGTTCCATTTGGTCTTCTCGTTCCCAGGTATACTCTGGGCCACGACGGGAGTTCCAACGCACTCGAACAAGAGGTATTCTGGTGTTCTTGAGGACCTTAACATCCCGGTCCGTAATTTCGACTGGTTCTTCGACGAAATGCAACCGTTCGTCGATAGTGAGCTCCTTCAAAGGAACCATGAGGGTCTCATCTGACAGACACTTCTTCAGATTCGACACGTGAAAGACGTTGTGAACTGCACTGAGTTCAGCTGGTAAGTTCAGTCTGTAGGCCACTTTGCCTATTTTCTCAATGACTTCAAATGGTCCAACGTATCGTGGATTGAGTTTGCCCCTTTTGCCAAAATGAACAACACCCTTCCAGGGTGAAACCTTGAGTAGCGCTCGATCCCCAACCTGGAACTCGAGTGGTTTCCTGTCTTTATCAGCGTATGCTTTCTGACGGTCACGAGCTGCCGCCATGCGTTGTCGTATTAGAGCAATCTTTTCAGTAGTGTCAACTACCATTTCTGGACCTGTGATCTGACTGTCACCCACCTCTGCCCAACAAAGAGGTGATCGGCATTTACGCCCGTACAATGCCTCAAATGGAGCGGCTTTAATGCTGGTGTGGTAGCTGTTGTTGTATGAAAATTCCACAAGTGGCAGATGTTTTTCCCAGCCATTGCCAAAGTCAATTACGCACGCCCGAAGCATATCTTCTAGAGTTTGAATAGTGCGCTCAGACTGCCCATCTGTCTGAGGATGATAAGCTGTGCTCATGTCTAAACGAGAGCCAAAAGATTTGTGCATTGCTTGCCACAGTTCTGAAGTAAAACGTGCGTCACGATCGGAGATAATGGAAGTTGGCACCCCGTGCCTTGAAACCACTTATTTTAAGTAGATGTCTGCTAAGGTAGAGAACTTGTCTGTTTCCTTAATAGCCAGGAAGTGTGCAGAGTTAGTGAGTCGATCTACGATCACCCAAATAGTATCATTCCCACGTTGAGATCTAGGCAGGCCAGTAACAAAATCCATGGAAATTTGCTCCCATTTCCATTGTGGTATCTCAGGTTGTTGGAGTGGGCCTGAAGGTTTTTGATATTCGGCTTTGACTCTTGCACAAGTCAAACACCTGCTAACGTAAGTTGCTATGTGAGCCTTCATGCTAGGCCACCAGTATGTAGTTCTGAGGTCGTGGTACATCTTATCCGAACCAGGATGTACTGAGTAGCGAGACTTGTGTGCCTCATTCATCACAAGCTCTCGTAGGTTGCCATAGTGTGGGACCCAGATGCGTCCTGTTACATAGTAGGCGCCGTCTGCCTTTTGTTCTAACCGTTGCCTTGAGCCGCGTAGAGCTTCAGCCCTGACGTTTTCTGATTTCAATGCTTCTACCTGAGCATCTCGTATCTGTGAAGGAAGACTAGACTGAATAGTGAGTTGCAACGCTCGTACACGCCTAGGTGTAGTATCCTTTCGACTGAGGGCATCGGCTACCACATTGGCTTTGCCCGGATGGTACTTGATGGCACATTCGTAATCGTTCAGTAACTCGACCCATCTACGTTGTCGCATGTTCAATTCTTTCTGCTTGAAAATATGCTCGAGACTCCTGTGATCGGTGTAGATGGTGCATTTAGTGCCATACAGGTAATGTCGCCATATCTTGAGCGCAAAAACAACAGCTCCCAGCTCTAAATCATGTGTAGTGTAATTCCGTTCGTGAATCTTAAGTTGGCGCGAAGCATAAGCAATAACTTTATCCCGCTGCATCAACACACATCCAAGACCTTGGATGGATGCGTCACAGTAGACTACAAAATCGTCCGTGCCTTCAGGCAATGAGAGGATAGGTGAGCTACACAGTCTATCCTTTAAGTGCTGAAACGCTGTTTCCTGTGTATTACCCCAACGGTAAGCAACACCTTTCTGTGTCAGTATTGTGAGCGGCTGTGCAATCTTTGAGAAGTCTTTGATGAACCGTCTGTAATAACCCGCCAAACCCAAGAATTGGCGTATTTCGGTTGGTGTACGAGGTGCAGGCCAGTTCTTGATCGAATCTACCTTGGATGGATCGACATGAATCCCATCCGTGTTTACCACGTGGCCTAGAAAGTGGACTTCACGAAGCCAGAAGTCGCATTTTGAAAACTTAGCGTATAGTTGTTCCGTTCGTAAGAGTTCCAAAATAAGTCGTAAGTGCTGCTCGTGTTCCTCCCGATTCTTCGAATAAATCAGGATGTCGTCAATGAAAACAATAACAAACTTGTCAAGATAGGGTTTGCACACCCTGTTCATAAGGTCCATGAAAACCGCAGGCGCGTTCGTTAATCCGAATGGCATGACCAGAAATTCGTAATGGCCGTAGCGAGTTCTGAATGCTGTTTTGGAGACGTCCTCATCCTGGACTCTCAATTGATGATAGCCTGACCTCAGGTCAATCTTCGAGTAATAGCTCGACCCTTGCAACTGGTCGAATAAGTCGTCGATGCGTGGAAGAGGATAACGATTCTTCACCGTCACCTTGTTCAGTTCGCGGTAGTCTATACACATGCGGAAGGTACCGTCTTTCTTCTTCACAAATAATACTGGAGCTCCCCATGGCGAAGAGCTAGGACGTATGAAACCCTTTTCCAAGAGTTCTTGCAATTGCTTAGACAGTTCTTCCAGTTCAGTTGGAGCTAAGCGATAAGGCGCTCGAGCTATAGGTGCTGCTCCTGGAGCTAGCTCGATCTGAAATTCGACCTGGCGATGAGGCGGTAACCCAGGTAACTCTTCAGGAAACACTTGAGAAAAGTCGCGTACAACAGGAATATCCTCTAACTTCTTCTCTTTCGTCGATGTATCTGTAACGAGTGCTAAAATAGCCGTGTGGCCCTTTCGCAAACACTTCTGTGCCTTCAAGAAGGAGATGATGCCACTCACGACACCACTCTTGTCG
Organism: Helianthus tuberosus; assembly: GCA_030545235.1. Taxonomy (NCBI): domain Eukaryota; kingdom Viridiplantae; phylum Streptophyta; class Magnoliopsida; order Asterales; family Asteraceae; genus Helianthus; species Helianthus tuberosus. The sequence goes on along the minus strand of CM060447.1, from coordinate 130,889,405 downwards.
CCTTGGACTTCGAGAGGTTCTTTGCCAGAACGAGGAATACGAATGATCTTCTCTTTGCATAGGATCTCTGCTTGTTGTTGGGATAACCAATCCATACCAATGACGATATCAAAACTACTCAGAGTTATAGGAATGAGATCGATAGAGAAAGTCTGACCAGCGAGGATAAGATTACAGCCCTGAACTATGTGTGTGGCCTCTAGACTTTTTCCATTAGCTAACTCTACGACATGTTTGGTGTTCAAAAGTGTTGGTGCGCGTTTAAGCATTTGACTAACTTTCAGAGACATATAACTGGTATCCGCACCCGAATCAAATAATACAGTAACATAAAAGTCGTCGAGAAGAAACTTACCCATAACCACATTAGGATCGTTCCTTGCATCAGCCTGACCAATCACAAATGCACGACCCCTAGCACCATTGCCGTTGTTGTTTCCCCCATTGTTGTTCCCGTTGCCCTGATTGTTGTTGTTATTCTGGTTCTGGTTTAACTGGGGACAGTTCCGCTTGAAGTGGCCTTCAGCCCCACACTGAAAGCATGCTCTATTTCCTTGTTGTTGTTGCTGTTGTGGCTGGTTTCGTGGAGCGGGTGGTGGTTGTTGCTGGTTCTGATTCGCAGGTCGTGAACTTCGGCAATCTTTAGCCTCATGACCTATCTTGAGACATCTCTGGCAGCGGCCTTTGCGACACTGACCACTGTGGTGTCTGTTGCACCTGTTACACAGTGGGTGAATTCCCCGATATCCACTCTGCCCCTGACCACCAGACGATTGCTGACTCGGACTCTGATAATCACTAGTCTTGCGCTGTTGCTGTGCTTGAGACTGTACAGTAGCTGAACCCCTGCTGGAATCCCCTTCCCATTTCCGCTTGTTGTCACTGGGAGTAGCAGGAGTAGCTGAAGTGGTAGCGGTAGTAGTAGCGTTGATACGTTTAGGCAGCTTGTTCTGTTCCACTGCCTGATCGGTGAGGCGATGAGCTAGCTTGATGATCTGTTGAATGGTGCCAAGATTTGCTGAGGTTACATGACTTTGAATTTCCGGTACCAGACCCTTGAGATACAGTTCGATACGCTTAATGGGAGGGTCTACCATAGTAGGACACAGAATAGCCAACTCATTCGATCTTCTGGTGTACGCTTCAATTTCTGACCCCGTCATTTTCAAGTGGTAAAACTCTACCTCCAGCTTATGAATGTCATCACGGCTACAGTATTCCTCTTTGATCAACTCCTTGAAACCGTTCCAGGGTGTGGCGTTAGCAACAGCCAACCCTAACATCTGAACTTGCGCATTCCACCAAGTCAGCGCAATGCCTTCTAGAGTACCAGTGGCGTACTTCACCCTGCGAGCCTCAGGGCATTCACACATTTCAAATACGGACTCGAGTTTTTCAAACCAATGGAGGAGTCCAACCGCTCCTTCCGTGCCACTAAAAGTAGTAGGACAACAGTCCATGAAAGTTTTGAAGGTGCAAACAGGTGGCTGAGCGTGCTGACCTGTTGTGTATAAGAACCAGGACAAGATTAAGCACAAGAGTTGGTTTAGGAGTGTAGGATCTAAAGATCCTAGTGTGAGTTACAACGGCAGGGTATACCTCCTTCTTGTGCGGCTGCAAGTGCCGCAGCAACTCGTTCGTTAATAAGAGCCGTCAACTGGGCTTGTGTCATGTTAATGCGTCCAGCCATGATCTTCATAGCAAATATGACATAAGTAAGAGAGGTTCGCGAGTAGTGCGATAACAGAAGAGAGTAAGCACACAAGTGTTCTCATGCAATAGTGTTAAGTTAACCTAAGCATACCCTGAGCAAAGTTCTATGCAATTCTAGCAGGTAGGCAACAAAACATGTACCATATTACCTAGGATGTTGAGTCTTGCACGTGGAGCGAGGCGTCGTTGTGGATCGTTGAGCACTGTTCTGGTTATAGTCTGGTTTTAATAAAAATGTTTTCCCCTTATTAAAACCGAGTTCTCTATAACCAATGACTCTGATACCAATCTGTCACACCCCCAAAATCCACACGCGGAGCACCACCGCTTGGAGGCGTGACGGACCAGGATCAAGCCACCAATCATATTGAACATATAAGTAAATAGTAAAAGTCATTCATCAATACGATAGTTGTTTTCAAAACCAAACATAAACAAGTGTGTAGCGGAAGCAATAATGCAAAACCCAACATAAGTATAAGTACAAAATGTCATAATGTTTAACAACACATTCACGATCCATGTCCACAACGACCGTGCCTCCCGTGCAAGCTCCATAAGTACCTATGGTCCTGCAAGGCATGTAACAGAGAGTCAACAACTAGTTGAGCGAGTTCACAGTTGGTTGTTCAGTTATAGTAATTGTATTGTAAACCGTATGTTCGTTTAGTAACTCATATATCGTAAGTACTTGAATCGCAGTCTCTTAGACATGTGTGCGAAGATTGTGGGGGTTTCCCATGTTTTCTAGACTAGGTATATTTGTATCGCAGCCCACCCGGCATGTGTGCGAAGTTTAAAGTATGGTTCGCAGCCATTCCAGGCATGTGTGCGAAGATTAGTTCTATTATCGCAGCCAATCCCGGCGTGTGTGCGAAGAGAAGTATATGTATCACTAGTCTAGCAGTATCTACCAATAACCTTCCTCTCCCGAGGCCTATGGTATGTAATTCCAATAACAACTCAAGCATAAGTAATCATCCAAACCCATTCCCAACCCCGGGAATCCCATGCCTTGGTAAGAGTGTGAACTCACCTTGTTTTGCTGTTAGTACAGTATGTCTATCGCCTCCGTCAATCTTAACCGTAGCAGAAACAGAAGAATTCTAGCATTTTATTGTAATATCTAGTAATAAAGGGCAAGGTGGCAAACTTGTAAATAAGGAGAAATCCTTATATCCCTTGTGCCTATAAATAGGGAGTTAGAGTGTTAGAGTTAAGACTTTTGCTCATTTGGTGATTTAGAGATCTAATCCTAGAGAGAGAAAGTCTAGAGAGAGAAAGTCTCTCCGTGTGATTCTCGGATTTGTACTCGTCAGATTGTTAATAGAATCACGTCATTAGTGTACATCTTGTGTGTTCGATCACGTACGTTCACGGATTCCGCACGTTGAACGTTCGTTACGCAATCGTACGGTGCGAAACCGGGACCTACAATTGGTATCAGAGCAGGTTGCTCGATTGCGCTGATCAAACAACAAGATTCGTACCAGATTTCAGTGATTTCAGATCTGATTTTCGTCAAATTCTTCATATTCTACTACTTGTTCACGTTTTTAACGGTTTTCACTGAAAAACGCAAAATTGATCAACTTTTTACGGTTAAAAACGGATAAAATTTGAATATGTTGTGCGAAATTCATTAATATACAAACCTACAAAATTTCAGAAGTTAATTCGAAGTAATTTTTGAGAAATCTGAAATTTTTTGTTCGAAAAATGATGAATACGGTTGCTGTTGTTCTTGATGTCACACGCACGGATTGCCATCCGTGCGTATGACCATCCGCGTTGACTGATTGTTGACCTATACGTGCGGTTGAGTCGCCCGCGCGTATAACTATCCGCTTTGACAATTTGTTGACCTGTACGCACGGACAACAAATACGTGTCACAATATTTCACCCGATCAAGTCAACGTTGGTCAGAATAGTCAGTCGCACATGACATTTAATTGAATTCTCAGTTTGCACGTGATCATTCTGCATTTTAGGTGAACATGTGAAATTGTGTAAGTCAAGAGCATGTGATATTGTTTGTTGGTTGTATAAGAGTTGTGTCACACGTGAGGATAACACACATCATACGGATTATTCATACGCACGGATAGCCCACCCGTGCGTATAGCATCATTCTCACCCGCACGGACTACTTTCAGTTATACGTGTTGACTTGTTGACTTGCCATACGCACGGACAACTTGTCCGCGCGGATAACATCATCACCCGTGCGGATCACTATCCGAGCGGATTACCATCCGAGCGGATAGCAATCCGTGTTGACTATTATTTGACCAGCCGGACGGACACTTGTCCGCACGAACAATAATCCGTGTCACTTCATATCACCTAAGCGTATATCATTTTGTCAGAACCTCTTATCGGAACTTGAAATCAATCGGATTTAGAGCTTGCTTTTGAGTATCACCGACCCATTTGTTTATACTTATCAGCCCATGTGATGTCATTTTAAACGGCCCAATCATCTTTAAAATCAAAGCATCTTGGCCCAATCACAAAATTAAATCAAAAGTGCTTGGCAGTTTTGTCATGTGAACATCTCAACCCATGTGAGGAGAATTGAATTGAGAATTAAAATTGTCGGATATTAATTACATTACATGTGATAATAAACAGTTTGCATGTGATTGCGTATTGAAAGTCAAGCTGATAGTTGACTATCCGAATCAAACAATATTTTTGTCTTTTTGTGCCATCAAACGAGAAAATAATCCGGTCGAATAACTCACCCGAATTACATTGAACGAATCCACAAATCTTCGACACGAGTCTTAGATTAATTTCACGTCACTTCGTTTTTAAACTGTTTGTTTGTTTGCTTGCAGGTAATTCAAGGATATAAAATCATGGCTAAATCAGAACCTGTTCCTTTTAAAGATAACAGAAATGAAGAAGAAAAGTATAAGTGCAGAAAGATGAAAGCTCTAACCAAGTTGCTCAGAATCCAACGTATATTAAAAGAAGCTAAACAAGCAAAGAGATGGAATGCTACTAGACAATGTTATATTGATCAAGATGGAAACATTGCAGTTGATCCAAATGATATTATAATGGATTTGTTCATCAAGCAATATACTGAAAAAGAAGAGGATTGGCAGAGAAAATGGTGGGGAAGTGGAGAAGAGAAAGAAAAAGATGGAATTTCAAAATGTGAATCGGTGTGCTCAAAATGCGAAAAATCCGAAGCAGAAAATGTCAATCTCTTGAAAGATGTGGAGAATTTGACATTGGAAAACAAAGCATTGAAAGACGAGAAGAAAACTGAAAATGAACAGATTTTGGAGTTGCGCTTGAACTGCGAAAAACTAAAATCTGAAAATGACAAACTTTTGAAGAATGTTGAGAGTTTGTCATTAGAAAACAAAAATTTAAAAGAAAATGAAAAGGATTTTGAAAATAGAAAATCAAAAATTGAAAGAGATTTTCAAAGTCAAATAAAGATTTTAGAAGATGAGAAATCTATTTTTGGCAAAAATAACATTGAAAAACAAATTGCGATAAATTCTCATCTTGAAAAAATCATTCAGCTTGAAAAAGAAGCTGAAAGTGCTAGAAATAGAGTCAATGATTTGGAAAATCAATTGAAAGGTTTTGAGAATGTTTCATCAGTACCAGATCTTGTATGTCCAAAACCGATCAATTCTGTTCCAATAAGTGACAATGTCACAAATTTTGACAAAGTCAAAATTGAAGATTGTGGTGATAAATCTGATGATGAAAAAGAAAAGGAAGAAAAAAGAAAAACATTTTTGAAATTAAATGAAATGTTTAAAAATACTGTTTTACATTCTACTGAGAAAGGTGAATGCTCAACGCAAAAACCTGTAAAGAAGAATGTGGAACAGAAACAAAAAGTTAAAAATTTGAAAAATTTTCAAAATGAAAATAAAAGCTCATCAGATCAATCATCCAATCACAATAAAAAATCACAAAAATCTGAAAATAAAAACTCACAAAAAGTTGGTAATAAGTGGTGCAGGTTTGACCACAGTGCTCAAATGCCAAATCAAGGATACAAGAGGAGACATGAGTACCACAAGGCAAATCAATGCTATGATCTAAGTGTGTGGTATGAAGACGGTGTTTGGTGTGAAAGTGGTGAATGGTACGATAACAGAGTGTGTTACACTTGTGGATTTCAAGGACACATTGCTGTTAACTGCCAAAGTCAGAGATTCGAAACAAGAAGGTGCTATGAATGCCAAATCAGAGTACACATTGCAAGAGATTGCCCAATGAGATCAAAGGGAAGATTGAGGGCTGAATCTCAGAAAATGGCAAAGAAATCAGTCAATGTCAAGCCCAAAGAACAGAAAGTTCAAGAACCAAAAGTTCAAGAAAAGAAAGTGAAGCTTTCACAAGGGCAAAAAGACAAACTGAGGAAGAAAAGAAAGAAGGCGAGAGAATATCTCGAGAGGATTTTGTCCTCGGATACAACTGGTAATCCGATAAAAAGTTCTGATGAATCGATTTCCTCAACTAAAAAGGCAAGCAAAACGGATTCATCAGATACAAATCTGAGGACGAAAGAGGGAAAGAAGAAGAAGAAAATGGTCGGCAATAAATCTGGCTCAATAAAGTCAGACAAGCCACGTTCAGGCAATGAATCTGGTATGGTAAAACCAGAAGAGCCATGTGTTGAGGTAAAAAGTGAGAATTCTGGTCTAACAATGGATGATGCAAATTTTCCATCATTGTTGAACAAGAATTCAAAATCACCCAAGGACCGTCAGGCTTGGGTGAGTCTGTTTAAATGAAAAACCTGACTTGCCGGAGTTCCCAGGTTGGTAAGTGTGGAACAGGAATCGGCATATTTCTTGAGAAATTCACAGGTTGGTAACTGTGATATTTCGAATCACAAAAGACTAATCAAGGACATTAAGTTGTACTTGATTTATCTTTCCGATAAGTGGATAAAGGTAAACAATGTGATGAAACCCCGAGTTTGTAAAAAGACAAACAAAACTAATTTTCCGGAAAAACCATTTTGATTAAAACAAACTTAAGTGTTTTGAAATCTAAATGGGAAAATAGTTTGTTGTCAGGGGGAGTTCTGATTGTTAAGCCGAGTGAGTGGCGAATTGAAGTGATTCGATATCAGTTTGTCACTTTATTTGTAAAGTTTGTTTTCAAAATTTCCTTGAAAATCAAAATTGAAACGTATTTTGATTTTAGGGGGAGAAAAATTTTAAAAAAATTAGAAAATTTGAAAATGCCAAAAACATTGAAAAAGCAAAAATGAGTTTTGTTGTGAAAAAGAGGAAATGATAGTAAATCAGTGGACTATCACAGCATGCTAAAGAAATGTAATGTCAAATGTGATAAACGGTCTCACTAAAGATGTGACGATAGGCTCAGCTAGACTAGTAGATTTGCGATAACGATACAAACATAAATGAAAAAGCCTAGTTCTAGTGGAAAACATGATTGAAAGCATAGTACTTAGTTTTGTCCTTTATGACTGTGTGCCTGCTCGGTAATCGCTGATTGTCGAAAGACATAAAACCGGTTAAGTCTGTGAACTTTCACAACTTTGCTGAAAAGTCACTGTGATTGTGCATTTCATTTTGCAAAGATTTAAACTTGTTTGATTTCTTTATTTTGTTTAAGCATTGGACATCCTCTGCGTATACGTGAGTATCGACCTGGATGTTATTGCCTAAACGTTCTGCTTTATTTTCTTTGGTGTTTCGTTTAAGCTTTGGGTCACCTCTGCGTATACGGAAGTATCGACCTGGTGGTTAAAGCCTAAACAACTTCAACTTGTTTTATTTTTCTTATTTTGTTTAAACATTGGACTTTCTCTGCGTATACGGAAGTATCGACCTGATTGTTAATGTTTAAACATTCTGCTTTATTTTCGCACATATCACAGTTGATGAAAGTTTAAAGGCATTACTTGAGTTAGTGTATTGCATGATGAGGGGATATGCTGAGATCGTGGGGTCCATAAGAATTTAGTGCAAAATTAATATACCTTAACGTATCGGTAAGCATTTCGAAAGTTTATAGTTTGAGTTTAAGAGGACAACCATATCGTCAATCTACGTGAATCGTTTAGAACTTAAAGTGTTAAAAGCTCAATGGTGCTAGTGATCTGTCTCATGAACTGATATGATCCTCTTACACAAACTCTCAAAAATATTGTCTGTATATATTTCTTTACTGCATTTCTTTAAACTCAAAATCCAAAAAGATTTTAGTGTGTTTTAGCATAAAGTTTTGAAAAATACAAAAAGATTTTCGACAACTGATGTTGGAAAGCGGATTTTCAAAATTCCAAGTGCTAAACATGATGAACTAGAGGGTTGGGAGAATATGTTGAAAACTTTGAATGTTATATACAAATGTCTTGAAAGATTGTGTGATTAGTTAATCAAGGTCATTTACTTGAACTTGATGTAACTATAACAGATTGATGAATGAATGATTTCTACCAGTAAGTTTCTTAAATCTAAGTGTTATAAATTTGTGAAACTTATGTTGAGGTGGAGGATGTGCAGGTTAACCAGGTTTCAAATCCTGAGCATATGCAGATTAGAGCCAGGAATTGATCCTGAATTTGTGAACTTGTGAAAACCAGACTACGATCCCGACAGCTGAGTCTAAGGGGGAGTCTGAAGACGAGCTCAACGCAAGAGGAAGCGTGGATTCAAAGAGCCAGATAACTATTTTGGAGGAGCTTGTATACGGAAAGCCAGGTGTCGATCCCAAAGCACGGAAGCTTGACGAAAGGGGGAGCCTGAAGAAAGAGTTTGCCGAAAGGGGGAGCTGAAGCTCAAGACAGATCCACCGGGATTCTGCTCAAGAAAGAGAGAGAAAGAAAAGTCGCTACGAGTTTGACTACAGATTGACTGCGGCAATATCCAAGGGGGAGTCTGTTAGTACAGTATGTCTATCGCCTCCGTCAATCTTAACCGTAGCAGAAACAGAAGAATTCTAGCATTTTATTGTAATATCTAGTAATAAAGGGCAAGGTGGCAAACTTGTAAATAAGGAGAAATCCTTATATCCCTTGTGCCTATAAATAGGGAGTTAGAGTGTTAGAGTTAAGACTTTTGCTCATTTGGTGATTTAGAGATCTAATCCTAGAGAGAGAAAGTCTAGAGAGAGAAAGTCTCTCCGTGTGATTCTCGGATTTGTACTCGTCAGATTGTTAATAGAATCACGTCATTAGTGTACATCTTGTGTGTTCGATCACGTACGTTCACGGATTCCGCACGTTGAACGTTCGTTACGCAATCGTACGGTGCGAAACCGGGACCTACAGTTTTGCTCGGTATGCTAAGTTAGGTGCTCACAATAAATCAGTCAAGTCCTATAGTGCACGTATACTCAATCAGTACATGTTTGTAAAATTTCACATGGAACTAGTGTCACAGTAATATCATGGAGTGTTTGACAGTTCATATCATGCAACACAAGCAGTTAATTGCATCCATACATTTAACAAAGTTGGCATCTAGCAGAACTAGCAAGTTAACTGAGTGAATAAAGTTAACAGATTTCATGAAATAACAGAATTAATCCACTTCATTGGAATAATAAATAAACAGAGTAAGTCAGTTAACCCAGTTAACAACTTAACAGAATTTGTCAACTAACAGAGTTACTCAAACAATGAAGTTATCAACTTACATATTTAACAGAGTTAAATAAATTAACTGAGTTATTCCAGTGATTAGTTAAATTGAATAACATATGTAAAGACATTAATAAATACAGTGTATATGTTGCCGAAAACACCCTAGTGCCGAAATCCCCTATGGGCCGAAATCACACTTTGGGCCAAAATCCATATTGCCGAAAACCCCTTATGGGCCGAAATCCAACTTGGGCCGAAATCATAAAGTGATTTCGTCCACTTTAAATGTGGTGGGTGATTTCGTCCAGTACATCATCTTCTTCAACAATACTTACAGTAACATAAAACCCAGCAACTATAATCCCATTACAGTTACATGATTTCAGCCAGCAATCGGTCAATCAGAGAATCGACATCATCACAACAGATTTTTAACAAGAACAATTTCTTAATTTCATACCCACATTTAGAACCTACCAAATCAATAGCTTAAAGCGCTGCACTTAACCACAGAGATTAACGAAGACCAGTTAATAACAGAGATTTTAACCCATTTGTTAAGCAATCGATGTTCAATCATATACTCAAACATATCTCATGATAGCAGTTAATACATGATGATAAACAAACAATCTATGGTGATTTCGATCAAACAAACAACAACAATGGCAGATTACTAACCTAAACCAAAGAGACAACAAAACCAAGTGATGTATATGTTCAAGGCTGCCGTCAGGTTTCAAAAGGAGAGAGAAACAATGTGCTTAGGGTTTGCCAAATGAGAAACTTCTCCGTGAAGGTTGTGATAAAATAAGTATATACAATTCCCCACTGGGCCTAAAGCCCATTTGTTGTTTTCGTCAGCCATGTATGGACGAAAACACCAAGTGTGTTTTCATCAGGGAGGGTGTTTTCATATGAGCAGGGGTGTTAGCCAAAGATCCATAATAAACTATACAATCCCAATTAACACAATTACACTATTATCATATACTCAAATATAATATGCACCCCAATTATAAAATATCAATCGCAAAACTATTTAACGTTTTACAAATGTAAGCGTTGTGAAGCAACCAAGTCGAGTAACAAATAACAAAAAAAAATTAACGTGCAATAAATGCGAAGATGGAAATCTTGGAAACTCGAGTTGTCACAATTGCTTGTACATCAAGTCTTGTATATGATATACACCATCAAATCTATGGGTGACAATTCATAGCGTTGACACGAAAGATGATACGGATATAACCAGGCTTTAAGTTGTTATGTCTAAAGGGGGAGAGGGCCACTTGCCCTTCCTACCCTAACTCCTTCCAATCCGGTTGCTCCACGTCACTTAAACCATCTACTAGCCTAAACTACCATCTTTAGTGGCACCACTTAGACCTTTCTACCCTCTTCCTTTTTTTTCACTTTTTATTACCAAAAGTAATTAAACACATAAATAAATTTACATTCCTAAAAATAAAAATTAATACATTCCTAAAAAATCAATTACTACATTCCTAAACATTAAAATTAAACATTCAACACACAAATTTTAAACTAATACATTCATAAAAAAACAAATTTTAAACTAATACATTCATAAAATAAAAAATTACAATCACCCAAGAACTATTCAGGCGGCAAGATGGATTAGAGTTTAGGTTTTTGAAAAAAAAAACTAAGTTTTGTTTTATAAAAATTGAAAATAAACTAATTTTTGTTTTATAAAAATAGAAACATTTAAAATATATGGGCTATTTAAAAAATAAAAACATAAAACTATAAATAAAAAAAACAAAAACAAACCCTGCAACTCTTAGAATATATAAAAGATTTGTGTTGTTTATCCCCATCACCTACAAATATTTTATCCAAAAAAAACACAATTTTCCTCCTAATTCCCCACCCGCATCAGCAACCACCCAGCCCAACCCCTACATGCCGGGCACAACTCGATGTACCGGCCGTTGTGCACAGGGGCGGATCTACATTGGATGGTAAGGGTTCACACGAACCCATTGCGTTTCGGAATGTTAACAGAAATTCTATATAGCAAATTGTAATGAATCCATTAGTATAATTAGAAATGTACCCAGAAATAAAAACAAGTTTGGCTAAGCGGGTAAAGTCTTTGTTATCGTTCATAGTGTCAGAGGTTCGAGTCTCTGTATAGACCATTTTCTTATAATTTTTTTTTCAAATTAGTTCAAAGTTCAAACCCATTTAGGGTTCCCATTCCATACGATACTTTTTTTAGAATTCGTTTTTGAGGGTTTCCACTGGTCCACCATCACCCTTTTTTTATTATTTGAGGCTTGAATTTGGAGTTCGATGATTCAAGTTTTAATTTCAAAGAGGTAAACCACTAAACTATGAATTTCTTAATTTGCTAAATGTTAATGGAATGCGATTGTGGAATTAGTTTGAATTGTTTATTATTTCTAATTCTTAATTTTGATATTAGTTTGAACTTTGAAATTGTGAATTTAGGTAAACTGTTAACATTGTTGCTTTTCTCTTGCCTATTGAATTAAAGTAGGAAATTTACCCTAATCTAGTTCAACTTCAGCGTTAAGGTTAAGGATTTCTAGGAGAGGGTACAATTGTTTCTTCAGGTGTAGTGTATGGCCGTAGATATGTAACTATGTGTATATGCTGTTTTGTGTTGTCATATTTGTCTTGTTATACTCTTTCGCATCTCATGTTACATTGGTAGCTTCATACATACACACACACACCTCATGTTTTATTTATTTCTTTCCTGGGTGTTTTAGAGCCGAGGGTCTCACTGGAAGCAGTATCTCTATCCCTAGGGGTAGAGGTAAGGTGTGCCTACATCCCACCATCCCCAGACCCTACAAATAGCTTTGCTATTGGTGGGATTTTACTGGGTATGATTGATTGATTGATTGATAGTTCAACTTCAGCAATAACTGATTTTTCTTAATTTGTTAATATATATTCCTTAGGGGTCCCTTAACATGTAATTATAAGCAAGTTAAATAAATTCTACCATATATAAACTACATCAGGGGTACTTCCTTTAGTCTTACACAACAAATTTACTAGTTCAACATAAGAATTCAACCATCAAATTTGTGTTATTGTAGCATTAGCCTCTTGAGCTTGTGTTCCCATTCCAATTCAAAGTTATATTTCAGAAAAATTAGCAAAATAAACACCCATAGCAATATGGAAGAAACATTATGACGTTTTAATGATTCTCTAAAGCTCATAGGATCCGAACAACTATAGGTAATTTTTTTAATTCGTAAATACCGTCGTATTATAATTATGTGATGAACCTTACCCGACCCGAAAATTTTTATGTTCTAGTTTTTTGAAACCGGAGCATCTAAAAATAGTGAACCCACGGGAAAAAAATCCTGGATCCGCCACTAGTTGTGCATGGTCTTAGTGCCCCCCCCCCCCCCCCCCCCCCAATTGTTTATTAAACATGACGTGTCTCGTCTGACATGTATTTAGTCAAATCCGTTAAAATTAGTATAAAAAGATTTTTTAAAAGTAGATACTCCCTCCGTCCCACTAAAAGTGTCATATTTTGAATTTTCAAAATCTTTATTTATAAACTTTGACCCTAAATAATTTTGTTTGTGTTAGATAATACTTGATAAAAGTTATATGATTTGAGTGTGTTTTACAAATGTTTTTATCGGGTTAATTTTCATCAAGTTTTATATAACACAAAAAATATATAATTAAAGTCAAAGTTTATAAATAAAGACTTTGAAAATTCAAAACAGGACACTTTTAATGGGACGGATGTAGTATTTAATAAGGTTCACTAGCCAACTTGTTTACGACCCATTTACCGCTTGTTTATAACGCCCTATCATGTCTATAACCCATCAGCCCATTTAACTCATCTGGATAAATGGGTTAATATAATAATATCATGCCGGAGTTCATCAAATCGGCCAACCTAAAACAATTAGCACCCTAAATTCATATATGTTTCTGGTTGGAAACAGCATCTTCTGTTTCTGAAACTTCTAGTGTTACAGGTTCAAGTTGAAACGGTGCTTATAGAGAGTGACATGGAGGCAAAAGCCATTCTGGACCTCATTCCAATTCTAACAACATAAGAAAGCTGGTAATGGGTGCTACCAAATCCAACTTAAGGTACACGTGAAACCTCCAGTCATCTCAATCGCGTTTTGATAACCCGCCTACTCGTTCTCCTCTGTTTAATCCTGCACTTGATTGCAGAGTAGCAGCAAGAAAGGTGGCTGTGGAGGGACTCTTGATCAAATACTACATAACGCACCCGGTTTTTGTGAAGTCCAGGTCCTATGTGAAGGAAAGGAAGTGTCCTTGCAAGACCAGTTGACCGACGAGCCAACGTTTTCACCAACCTCAACCGCTCCTTCTCCGGACGACACCGCGTTGGGACCTATGCAGGACCATACCAACGGCTTTGTCAGTTGCAGCTGCTTCAAGATTTGAAAATCTGTTGTGTGTATATATTAATAAAACTCAATAGCACAACCTTATTGTTGTCAGGAAACATGTTTACCAAAAAACACAATAAACAATGTTGTAGTTGACGTTATATGTTCATAACTAGATCAACATCATCATCATTATAAGTTTCACAAATGTATTTAGAAGAAATCAAACTCCAAGTAATTGTCTGAACCTTTGTGAGCCAGAGCAGCTACAGGGGGTACATTAGTAGTCTTTTCACTTGTCGATGCAACGGGAGCAGGAGAGAATCGTTCAAACTCAACAGGCTTAGGGACATCTGGTGGTGTAGCACAGCGGATCAACGCCCAATTGACACCTTCAAAGAACGGGTGTTGCTTAATCTCAGTGGCTCCTCGTTTAAAAGCTAGCCTGTTCTGAGGTTCTTTCACAAGCAACCCCCTGATTAGATCCCGAGCCGAAAAGCTGACTGCTGGTGATTCAGGAAACCGAAGAGGCTGACCCACAACGTTAAACAAAGTGGCTCGGTTACCCGACCCTTTGAATGGAGTTCTACCAAATAATAACTCGTACAGGAATATTCCGAAGGTCCACCAATCGACAGCACTTCCGTGACCTTCACCTTTGATGATTTCAGGGGCTAAGTACTCGTGAGTCCCCACAAACGACATAGACCGCGCGTTCGTCGGTTCAGCCATGAGTTCGGGGCAACGGGCTAACTTGGTTTACTATGTCTTTCGTGATTTTGGTTTTTCTTTCCTTTTTGGATTTGCTTGAAAAGAACCGGGGGGAGAAACACGATGTAGGGACCACACACGAAGGTTGAATGCATGAAGGCTCAATGCACGCGGGTTGGGCACAATACGCGGTGTTCTTACGAAGGGGCTCAGAGTCCATAGATGAAGATTTTACTAAAGTCGGGCTAACACTACAGCGAAGAGAAAGATCGAAATCCGAGAGCATTATATGCCCATCTTCCCTCACGAGAACGTTTTCTGGCTTAAGGTCACGATAAACAATCCCAAGCATGTGGAGATATTCCATGGCTAACAGCACCTCTGCCACATAAAATCTGCAATACAACATCAAAATATTTTCCTAATTAATAATCCGTGATTCAAAAATTCAGTCAAACTCATATCTAATTATAAAACTCGAAACCGTAGCAGCTTGAATTAGTTTTACATCTATGCGAGCTTAATACTTTACATGCAAAATCATATCTAACATACACGCGAACTTAATAATTTTACATGCAAAATCAACTAACCATAGCAGCTTGGACTTGAATTAAAAAGCGTGAGGCGCTCCGAAGGGTTTAGGTCGCAAAAGCCAAAGTGCAAGGCAAGAGCTTCACGGAAACGACTATATGTACAACCAAAAGTTGCATCTATCTCATATGTTTTACTAACCTAACAGCCTCCTCTAGACCCTAATTTTGACCCACGTGTGCATGTAGTGTCACCTCCAAACTCTGAGGAGTTTTCTGCGCGTTTTTTTATAACCAAACATAGCATAATTGACGTACACGATGCTACAAAATAGGACAAACATACAAAACCTGAGACAATTTTGAGCTTAATGATATATGCATGCTCAATTGATTTATCTTATATAAAGTTCAGATATTAAATAATATGATAGAGATTGAATCTAAAAGAGATGATGAAAACAAATCTGTAACTAATATTGATAGAACGAAGAAGATGATACAAAATAATAAACTCCGAAGAGTTCCCAGGGCTACGCCCTCTCTCTGTAAACAGAGCCTAACAAACTTCCTAAAATCTCTCCTTACTTTCCCCTAATGACTAATGCCTTATTTATATAAGTAGTAATTACACTAACCCCCCCCCCCCCCCCCCCCTTCACAATTACAATATACTATTACGTATGCGATTTCTATCAATACTCCCCCCTTTAAAACAGTCTTGTCCTCAAGACTGGAATCCGATAACGAGCTCTGAAGGCAAACTGAGATCTCCTTAGTTGAGTCTTCGGGAGGCCGACACTGCCCGTGCACCACCCAGAGGTGACTTGAAGGAACTCGAATAGGAGCTGAAAGCGAAGGTGTATGACGGTCAGGTGGTTCTGGATCAGGAACCAGATCAAACAACTTAGGCGGTAAGTCGGCTAGTCGAATGTTGAAAATACCAAGGCCCGCGGACCACTGAGCAACATCCGGGCGTCCAATGTAATCAGCGCATAACCAAAACAGGAAAATCAACAATTGAGAACCAGAGAAAGGACTAGCTGAAATCGTAGCAACTCTCGAACCAACAATGAAATCCCGAGCTGAATGTACCGCTGTCTGTTTGGTGGTAACGGGCTGCGAATGTAAGGTTGACGACGGAAACAAAGTTGCTGGAGAAATGGTCCCACAAAACGAGCCCAGATCGGAAGAGTACCGGCCCAATACAATATCTGAGCCCAACACCCACTTAAAATCCTCCGACATGGCCCTAGCTTCACTCCGCATTATTGATTTCTCTTGGCCAAGCAGATTAACGTCAGATTCAGATCTGACGGCAGCCAATTTGACAAAGGAAGACGAGGAACGAGTAGTTAAACCTGAGGAACGATCCTTTACACGGTCGTCCAGATCTGACGATGTAATTGGAGTGACCGGAGCTACCGATTTGCTGTGACGAACGGATGATGTGGCAAATATCAAGTCCACGTCAGCCAATTGTGAAGATGGAGGTGAAGATCGGACATCCGCACATGTAGAATCCACCACCGCACTCGAATCCTGTTGTTTTATCCAACGCAGAAAAAACTTTTGAAATTCTCTCTGTTCCTCCTGATCCGCTTTCAAAACCTGCAACGTTGCTTTAATTTCAACTACATCAGATTGAAGCTGTTGAATCTGTTGATCGTGAGTATCCAAACGAGACGTTTGATTCACCATGATTGAATCGGAAATTGAAGAAACAGAACAGATAGAGTAATTTGGAAGTAGAGGCCAGAAATAAAAACAGATGTAGAACCGAGAAGAACAGCAGAAAGCGACTTGGATCTGAAAGTTAACACCGATCTGGAAATTGAAATTAAAGGAGAGCAGAGGTAAGGCAGGTCGGACCAATGATAGAGATTGAATCTAAAAGAGATGATGAAAACAAATCTGTAACTAATATTGATAGAACGAAGAAGACGATACAAAATAATAAACTCCGAAGAGTTCCCAGGGCTACGCCCTCTCTCTGTAAACAGAGCCTAACAAACTTCCTAAAATCTCTCCTTACTTTCCCTAATGACTAATGCCTTATTTATATAAGTAGTAATTACACTAACCCCCCCTTCACAATTACAATATACTATTACGTATGCGATTTCTATCATAATACAGGTGAAAAGTATTCCCTCGAAAGCAAAACAAAATCCGGCATTTATAAAAGTAGAACAATCAAGGAAATAAAAACTGACAATCTTGGACCGGAAAGATAATAATGCAGCATGTGAAATAAGATTTCTATGTATTCAATACGCCTAATTCATGATATAACAAGATAAATGATATAAAAAAACCAAGCATCACTGCAGTGCGGGATGCTTACTTGGCAGCCTGCTCCGTGAAGTGCTTCCCGGGCTGTCTTTGCCTAAGCATGTGCAAGTCTCCTCCCGGACAAAACTCCATAACCAAACACGAGAACTTATCAGTCTCAAAATGCGTGTATAACGTCGGAAGAAACGGATGATCCAAAGATTGCAGAATCTCCCTCTCGGTTTGAGCTCTAAGAAGCTTCTTACGGCTAGCTAACAACGCTTTATCCATGACTTTCATAGCAAAGTAAGCTTTAGTACCCGTCAACTCCGCCAAGTAAACACTCCCAATATCACCACACCCTAATCGTTTCAACAACCTGAAATGAGTCAAACCCATAGCCCCATCGCGCGCTCTAACCACTTGAATAGCTTCCCATCGCGTATCATTTGACTTATGTGGCTTATTAATACTGCTACTGAAACTACTACAACTGCTTTCATCACTCACATTGCTGCTTGTGCTTCCTCTACACATACTACTCTTTCCACTATCCACAAAATCGACACGCGCACTCCCACTCGTCTTCCCAAGGCCGCTGCTTCCATCACTCACTAAACCATCAACCTTACGCGTTTCAATCGATAGTTTTGAAGCAAATTTCGCTTCCAAATCCTCTGCAACAACACGTTTTGTAACAATTGGGTCCATAGCAGGTGGTATACCCGCAGCAGCACTGGCTTTCGAGGCCATTGAAAGATAGATCCTATGTAACCAATAGGATCAACTAATCAAGAAACTCATTCAAGTAAACACCTTTTGATGCTAATTTCAGTCAAAACCCACCAAAATTCTCACATCTGTCAACACAATGTCATCAACAAGATTAAAGATCATAATTTATCAACATATCCTATTCAAAATAAGTAACTATTGGATCCAAGTGCAGATCTTAAAACAATTAATCAAGAAAATCATAAGGATATAGATAAAAAATCAAGAAATGTAACAATTTGATAACATAACTAGCAAAAAGGTAAGATTTTGACTATGAAATTACAAACAAAAGTTGAAAAAAAAATAAACCCATAAGACCGATCTTACATAATCTGTAGAAACCAAGATGCAGGCAAGCAAATTTATGAAAACTCTTGTAGAAAATAAAAAAGATATAGAAAAAAACCTATATACAGAAGAATCTTGCCCACAAGTTTATTGCTTGATGGTAGCAGCAAAAAGGGCAGGAATGAAGGTTGAAGCACTCTGGTCTATAACATGCTGCTGCTGATGATGATGAAACCTGTGAAAAGAGGAGAGAGAGAGAGAGAGAGAGAGAGAGGGTTTTTAAATTTAATTTTTATTTTGTAGAAATGAATGAATAATGAATTTAGTTAGAGTGCTCCGGTGCTTTTTTATTTGTTCGGGCCTTAAAATGAATCTGGATAAATCTCTTCTATATGGCATAGGGGTGGATCAAGGGGAGATAGAAGAAATGGCTAAGGAAGTCGGTTGTAGGGCGGATGGTTTACCCTTCAAGTTCCTAGGGTTAAAGGTTGGTGCCAATATGAATCGTATCAGTAATTGGCTTCCGGTGTATGAAACATTTCGGGCTCGTCTCGCTAAGTGGAAAACTCATCTATTATCGATTGGGGGTAGAGTTGTTATTATCAAATCGGTGTTGGAAAGTCTTCCAACATACTATTTTTCGCTCTACAAAGCCCCTAAAAAGGTCATTAATGACTTGGAAGCATTGATCAAAAAGTTTTTATGGGGGGGATCCGCTGAGGAAAGAAAAATGCATTGGGTCGCGTGGAATAAGGTTTCGCGTCATAAAAAAGACGGGGGGTTGGGTTTATCCAAACTTCACGAGGTCAATATCGCCCTTTTATCTAAATGGGGATGGAGGTATAAAACGGAGAATAATAATCTTTGGAAAAGGGTCGTTGATGCTTTTCATTCGAATAGAGTCGGTTGGGAATGCATCCCGTTCAAGAAGTCTCTCAATGGGGTGTGGAATAACATAGCTAAGATATTTGTTAACACGAAGGTGGCCGGGCAGCCGTTAAGGAACTTTATCAAAGGAGTGGTTGGCAATGGGGAAAGAATTAGATTTTGGCTTGATACGTGGATCACCGATGAGCCTCTTAAAATCAGATTTCCTGATCTTTTTAGGCAAGAAACGAATAAAAGGTGTTCGGTTGCGGACAGGGTTATCAACAACGATGTGGGTCCGGTTGGGTCTTGGAGTTGGATCTCGTCTTCTCTGCCTTCGGAGTTACTACACAGCTTTGAACAGCTGTGTACTTTGTTGAATGGAACTCATTTTGCGGGTCATTTGGATAGGTGGAAATGGAGTCCAGATCCGAAGGGGGAATTCACGGTCAAAGCTGTTAAGAGGTTGTTACTTAGTGAATCGCCGCAAGAGAATGAATTCATTATGGACTGGTGGTCATGGTCCCCCGGTAAGGTTAACATACATATGTGGCGTTCGATTTCGGAAAGCATTCCCACGGCTGTTGGTTTGAAGAAAAGGAACATCCAGGTAAGTGAAGATTTATGTTTGCTGTGCAATGAAGCTGAAGAATCGGCTGCTCATTTGTTTACTGCTTGTCGAGTGGCGGCGGTTGTTTGGAATGGGATTAGCACTTGGTGTAAGATTCCGCAAATTTTCGCTTTTTCTGTGAAGGACCTTATCGGCATTCACAAAGATTTAACTGGATCTGAAAGGAAAAAGGAAGTGGTTCGTGGTATCATAAGGGTTGCTTGTTGGAGTATCTGGCGCGCTAGAAATAATCTTAAATTCTCTAATTCGCCGGTTAGAATAGAGAATATTATGAGCGAGGTTAAATCTCTCGGGTATCTTTGGTTTTCTAGTAGATCTAAATACAAAGGGATAGAGTGGAAAGAGTGGATTTCTTTTGTAAATATGTAAGTATTTTGTTGTGTTGCTTTGTCGGCCCGGTTTGGGTCGGCTTTTGTTGTTAATGAAAGTTACTTTTAAAAAAAAAAAAGAATGAATAATGAATAATTTGGGTTGTTTTCTAGTCCCAATACAGAAGGGTCCAAACTACGAATCAAGAAAGTGGAGTCTTGAGTCACACCTGTCGGTCAAGCCATCAATGCAACACAAGCACTCCTGTTTGTGAAATGACTAATTCACCCCTCAATCTGTCTCCTTCACAACACATCAACTTCCCAATCATATAGTTGTTTACTGTTTGAAATAAAATGTTCCTGTCTTTATGGGAGGTCAAACTTCATTTTACACTCTTGATTGATACATTCAATCATATTTGTCCTTGCTACTCTCCACACCATCTCTCTCTCACTTAAATTTTATCTTTTAGTTTAAATAAAATCTTGCATTTATATCTTTGTTTATATACTAACAATGTTACTCCTGTTCATGGATGTAAAAGTCCCGCCTAGGCTCCGAGTACTCCCCGAGTACTCGCTACAAGGTAGGCTGCTGAGGCACGAGTACTCTTCTCCCAGGCCAATTACTCCCCGAGTAATCTCCGCCTAAGCCGAGTACTCTCGAATCCGACTAGGGAGCGTCTAGCGACTTTTGCAACCATGCTCCTGTTACTTTTACTTTCTTGCAATTTCTCACACGACTGTTAACACGACACTAACTCGATATGTACTTAAATGGGTTTATGTTAAACAAGTTACGTGTTAAAAATCTTCCTAAATGGGTTTAACCTACGTAAATCATTTATGACACGAGTAAACTCATGACCTAGTGATGTAGCGTTATGATGCTAATCCTCAACAAAAGTGGTATGTGTTCAAGTTCTTGCAAGTACAAGGTTAGGTGCATTTAGATCTAAAAACAATGTTGTTAAAAAAATATATCAAGTTGGGTTAAGAGGTGCATGACAAATTTACAACCGATTTATCAAAACTATATACCCTTTTAAAATCATTAAATATATGAATATTCTATACCTTATATCCTTTCATCCTAGCCCTAGCCGCATCAGACAAACTCACAATTGTAAAAAATAAATTCGACTCTTAGATATTTTCATCTTTGTCACCCTCTCGTCTCTCCATTGTAAAACCCTAGTATCCTCGTCGGATCATCGTCGTCTCCTACTCGCCTCTCTCTTTCGTAGGTTAATCATCTTCGAGTGGTAATCCATCGCTTAGTATAGCTTATATTTTGATTTGCTTCGAGGTGTATTATTTACAAGATTTGCTTATGTAAGGTGTCACAACCCCGACCCCTACCCCAGGAGCGGGCGCCGCGAGATCCAAATAAGTGTTATCGGTGTTTATTAATTTGGCAGCGGAATACATCAGGACCGTAGTTAGGAAATATTTTTATCAGAGTTTAAACACCAAACTTTTTATAACAAACCACTGGGATAAAATCCAAGTTCATTTGACAATACATTTGTAGAGATAAACTCTAATTATTGAGAACAAAAACTCCTTTTTATTTAGATAACTTTTATAGCCACTTTTCCAAGCCTTCAGTGCTTTCCAGCTGGCTTCTATTGGCTTTCACATTGTGTTACCTGAAACGCATTTTAAAAACATTTTATCAGCAATAAATACTGGTAAGTACATTCCATTTTGTAAAGCATCAGTTGTTAACACATTACAGTATTAAGGGCGATTACAATGTTTATATCTACACAATTACTCGGTCAGTACGTGTCACTCGATGGATCTGTGACTATGGTCATATCACACATTGGATACCCGTGCCCAATTGTGAAGGTTATCAAGTACTGTATACAAACCCCATAATATTGGCAGCAATTGTAGAATTACAAAGACTTAATCACTGTAATTGTATTTGAAAACATTTGAGGTTTTGTTAAAACATTTTGACTCACAAAAATGTACTCTCAAATAGTGAGAAAAAGTTAATGTACTTACTTTGTTGACTTAGGTGATACTAATATCGCTTCCTGGTGATTCTCCTGTTTATTATCTATTAAAATTAAACAATGCACACGTGTTAGTAAAATAGCCCAAATCATATTAACCGTACAACTCGAGACAGAATTCCAATGACTGAGTCAGGCAGAGCCTTGACATGCATTACGGAATCCTAGATCAATCGGGTGTAACACGAGACAGAACTCCAACGACTGAGTCAGACAAAGTCTTGACATGCGTTACGGAGCCCTAAATCGATCGTGTAGGGTAACAACAGGGTTATAGTACTTACAACGAGGCAGAGCTTCACTTTATAGTGGGTATTATGCCCGGGTATAATAATTGCCTACAGAATTTTGAGATAGAATTTGATTTCTGAACAACTGAACAAATGAGCCGATCACCTCAATTTATAGGCCTGATCTATGGCGGCTCGCGGCCCGCGAAGAACAAGACTAACTTTCTCGCGGCCTGCGAGAGAGTGCGTGTCGTTTATAGCCTTGGCCAGTCATTGGCCTAGCCTTGCCGAGTCACCATACATGTGGCACTATGCAGTGTCGAGCAAGTAAAGGTGCTCGCGCCCCGCGAAGGCTACAAGGGTCTGGGTCGCGGCCCGCGAGACCCTTGTATACTTGTTTTTATTTGATTTTTATAAGTATAAGGGTATTCTGGGTCTGTTTCTCGCATACGGGGTATATTTAGGGACGTTTAGGTCACTTTAAGGGTTATAGGAGGGTTGTTATATCCTCCCTACCTTGTTTTGGATCTCGTCCTCGAGATCTACTGGAACAGATGTGGGTATTTCCTTTGCATCTCTGACTCGAGCTCCCAAGTGTATTCTGGTCTTCTCTTGGAATCCCATTTCACTTTGACCAGAACTAGTCTCTTGTGTTTGAGATTCTTGATCTTTCTATCTTCAATCTAACGGGTTTCTCGATAAACTTAAGTTTCTCATTTATCTCTATGTCTTTAAGAGGTATCACTAATGATTCGTCTGCTAAACACTTTTTGAGATTACATACATGAAACACATCATGTATTCCTGCCATTTCCTCTGGAAGTTGTAGCTGATAGGCTACGGGTCCTATTCTTCTAATCATCTCAAAAGGTCCAACATACCTGGGGCTTAGCTTTCCTCTTTTAACGAATCTGACTACTCCTTTCCATGGAGATGTCACACCCCGACCACGTAGAACATACAAAACGTGGCGGAAACGTCGGGGAGTGTTGTAACAGAATTAATTGTTTCAATTCCATGGCAATTGAAGTTTCGTTTTATTAATCAAACATGAAATTTTACATTGTTTTAAACTAGAACCAAATAGTACATAACATAAATTAACTAGTTCTTGTCTCGTTTTAAGTCACTAAGGCACAGGTCCACCTAAGTATGTCTTGATAAGTCCTATGCATCATCTCCTGAAAACACATGTGAAAATAGGTACGTCAGCATAAAAATGCCTGTGAGATACATAGGTTTTGTGAAAACAGAATTCATGACTTATGTTTGAGAAAATGTTTAGTCATGAACCTTGTAATTTGCTTTGTCTTGTAAATCATTTGAAAAACGATAAGATCAGATGATATGTATAAATAAGAGAATAATGCATGGTTAAATGAATAACCAAGAAAAATGAGTTTGTATAAGATAAGTTGCTTGTAAATCAATGTCTTGTGAAAAGTATGTTATTTGTATAAAATGTTATATGTCTCAAATTGAAATGATTCAAATAACACCACGATATGTAATACCATACAAACACTTATATATAGGAAGTACCAGCGGCGTATCCACCGTGCTTGTATCATATTACATACGCCTCGTTACTTAAATCACTTACTCAAATCAAACCACCAAGATGTAATGTTTAACAATTGTAGAAATGTTTATGTATAGTCAAATGTCTATTGTCAAATGTAAATCATGTCAACAGATACAACTGGTTCACACGGTTCAATAGTTACAAACGGTTCATATAATCGAAAGGGTTACGACGGTTCACATAGTCAAATGGTTACAACGGTTCAAAATGTAGTATAATGTGTTCATATGCTGGATGAGCATATGCAACAGAAATGCAATGTAAAACAATGTACTAAGTATGCACACAATGGGCGTACATAGCATGAAATGTATTGTAAAGTGATGTACTAAGTATGCACACAATGGGCATACATAGCATAAAATGTATTGTAAAGTGATGTACTAAGCATGCACACAATGGGCATACATAGCATAAAATGTATTGAAATCATGTACTATAAACGTACTAATAAACATAGCAAGTATATGATGTGAAAACAGGAAAGCATAAAAGTAACAAGTAGGCACATGTGTTTCACCCCAAAACAGTTTGAAAAAAAAACTGTAAAAGAGGGGTCTATGTACTCACTTGAGATTGCTTAGTAGTCCTTGAGTAACAACCAAACAATGCTAGAGATCACGGATATCAAACGGCACCTAATATAGGTAACTACATTAATAAACCGGACCTAAATCGGAAGATCGGATAGAATGTGATTTAGACCCGACAAGTTTGAAGACATGTTTAATATGGGTATTTCATACACATTCTGGATTTCTAGATAAAACCGATAAGGTTTGACCCGCTTCGGCTAATTTATGTAAACTAGTTATATAAACCGAACCGAACGCGTAATAAGCGTAACGGGTATCCGTAAGAGCCATATACAGGTTTCCTAAGTTAATATGCTTCAAATATGTTGTGACATCAGTAAGATGTCTTTTATTATGCCCGAAACGTATTTAAACACAAACTATGCCCCGTAGGGGCATTTTGGTAATTTCACATAAGCCGTGAATCTCAAAACTGAAGTCTGAGTTAAACAACTTTTGATTACTGTTAAAATATTATAATTTACCTAAAATATCAGTAGGTATCAACCGTTGTATGATTAAAATAGTTTTAGTACATACTATGCGTTAATAACGCTTAAAAAGGCGATTAAGAAGCCGTTTCCGGGTTCTATATATAAGGCTGATATTTTTATTATTCCAGAAGACTTAAAATAATTTATTTATCATTTAACATCAGTAGCAAAAGGTTTGGAGTCGTTTAGATATGTAAAACTCATTTTATAGCCCGTAAGGGCAAAACCGACAATTACCGGATTAAGCCTACGACTGTAAGTTATGCTCAGCCTAAAATTAATTAAAAATCTTCAAAAATCCCAAAATAATATATTACATCAGTGGGTAATAAGTTTGATATCAAAAAGTAGGCTTAACTAGGCTATATGCTAATTACGCCATTTAATTAATATAAAGCTTTCATTTTGCGCTAATGAGCATAACTCTCAATCTACACCACCAATTGATCTCAAATTTTGGATACAATTTTATATATCAGTAAAAAAGGTTTATACTCTTTTACATTTTCAAAAATCACGTTTTAAGGTAAAAAGGGCATAATGGTCAACATATGAGCAATTAACGGAAACATGCATATTAATTGGATAACTAATGAACCAAGGTGTATAATCACAGAGGGTTATACTAGTATGTAACCTAGTCCAATTAAAGCTCCGAGGCATTTCTAAAACATGCCTAAACGGGTCAGAACTGAAAGTCAAAGCAAAAGTCAAACTATGCGACTTTCGGTTCCGAACCGGGTCTAAACAGGAAATTGTCGGGTTGAACATGTTTGGACATGTTCTTACACTAATTACCAAGTTATAATAATGATCAAACAGGTTGTATATGTTCTACATTGCTAATTATGCATAAATTAGAATTTAAGTATCCTGTTGACTTTTTATTAGCAAGTTTGACCCGACTTTTGACCTAGTTAGAGTGGGAATAAGGGGGAACCCTTTTAAGGGTTTATTACCCACATAATTACCAACTTATAACTACTTTTGATTCGACTAATCACTGGACCATTAGTGATTAATCTTAAAGTCAACCGTTAATTACGACAGTTTGACTTTTAAGCTAAAACTAAGTAAAAACTTAACTAAGAAAGGTTAAGCAAACTTACAAGAGTCCTATGAACGACCAGAGATCACTTGAGAGAAGTCTTGAGCTCCAGAAGTGATCAGGAATGCAAGAATGAAGGTGTGAAGAACTTGTTGCACAACATGGCCTTTTATAGTGATTAACTCACCATAGATTGTTGACATCTAAGTCTACAACTGACCACAATTCATCAACAAGTGTCCCTAAGTGTCTAGGAGTCGTTTAGGGGCCATCCAAGATGAGGAAAATCGTTTAAAGGTCGAATATGCGCGAAAACAGGCAGCTGTCAAATGTTTCTGCATCTGATGGTCTGACGCGGCCCGCGTAAAGTCAGGTTAACCTTTACGCGGCCCGCCTCAGTCTTGTAATCAGAAAAAAACGTTTTCTAGTTGTTGCATCTCGTCTCTTGGCCCTTCCGAAAGGTCAACTAACTTATTTCTTGCAATTTGAACCCCCTAATTTGACATATAAGGGCTTCAAGATATTTACCCACTTTGTTAAGTCCTCGGTTAACTTTATTGTTACCTGAAAGGTCCTAAACTTCTACGTTGACGCTTTAACCCCTTGTACACGGATTTGATCATAACTTTCTCGTACGATAACGAAACTTTATGAAATTTATATCGTGCATTCTAGTGAGCATAATTAACCGTTACAAAGCTTCGGGTTTGTCAAGTTTAGTCCCTGTAGGCGAATTAACTTGTTTTTGCCATACCAAAGCCTTCAAAACTTATTTCTAAGTTATGTAAAGGTTATTTAAGGTATGTTAAGCCTATTTCACTATTTCGGAGTGTTCGTTGCATTAAACTGGTTATATTTACGCATCAGTACGTGTATAACCTTCCAGAAAGCGATTTAGAGCCTGTAATTGAACAAGAATCGATATGTGCAAAAGATACACATATTTATACAGATCCCAAGTATGAAATACAATATTTCATTGGCTTGGCATTTGTTTGATGGTCGCAGTGACCCAGGTGTCACAGGAGAAACTCTTAACAATACTTTATCACCAACTTGAAATTCTAAAGGTTTTCGTCTTTTATCTGCATAACTCTTTTGACGATTTCGTGCAGCTTTTAGTCTTTCCTTGACTTGAATTATCTTATCTGTTGTTTCTTGCACTATCTCAGGTCCATATAGTTGCTTTTCTCTAGTTTCTGCCCAATAGACTGGAGTTTGGCACTTTCGTCCATAAAGTGTTTCAAATGGTGCAGCATTAATGCTAGTATGATAGCTGTTATTGTAGGAAAATTCTATTAATGGTAAATGGTCATCTCAATTTCCTCCGAAATCAATTACACAGGCTCTAAGCATATCTTCCATTGTCTGAATTGTCCTTTCGCTTTATCCGTCCATTTGAGGATGATAAGATGTGCTTAGATTTAACCTGGTTCCTATTACTTTTTGGAAACTTGTCCAAAAATGAGAAGTAAAACGGCTATCCCTATCAGATACAATAGATAAAGGAATTCCATGTAAATACTTAGACTTATGAGCTTTTTCTAGAATTCTGTGGCGTAGGTTTCCTTGTTTAGGTATCCACATTCTTTTCTTATGGAATCTCCAAATTCCTTCTGTTCCTTGTTCTAATTCCTTAATCATTCCTTTTAAACCTTCAGAATCGTCCTTGATTGCTGTTTCCTGTACGTTTCTAATTTGGTCATTTAAATCTACCTTTAGATTTAATCTGAGAGAACGTACTCGTTTTGGCTTTTCATGATACTTTCGACTTAAAGCATCAGCTACTACCTTAGCTTTCCCAGCATAATACTGGATATCACAATCATAATCACTAAGAACTTCCATCCAGCATCTCTGTCTCATATTTAATTCTTTTTGCCAAAAAATGTACCTTAAACTTTTTTGATCGGTGAAGACAACGAATTTATTTCCATATAAATAGTGTCTCCAAATCTTAAGGTCAAAAATTATGGCTCTTAATTCTAGATCATAGGTTGTATAATTCTCTTCATGTTTCTTAAGTTGTCTAG
Organism: Helianthus tuberosus; assembly: GCA_030545235.1. Taxonomy (NCBI): domain Eukaryota; kingdom Viridiplantae; phylum Streptophyta; class Magnoliopsida; order Asterales; family Asteraceae; genus Helianthus; species Helianthus tuberosus. The sequence goes on along the minus strand of CM060447.1, from coordinate 130,861,297 downwards.
AGGCATAAGCTATAACCTTTTGACGTTGCGTCAACACACATCCATATCCTAACTTAGACGCATCACAATAGACTATAAAGTCTTCAGTTCCTTCTGGTAATGCGAGTATGGGTGCATTGGTTAATCTTTGCTTAAGAATCTTAAAAGCTTCTTCATGTTTCGGTCCCCATTCAAACTTAACTGATTTGCAGGTCAGTTTGCTTAATGGAATGGCTATTCTGGAGAAATCTCGGATAAACCGTCTATAATATCCTACTAGTCCAAGAAAACTTCTTACTTCTGTTGGCGATTTAGGGATTTTCCACTTAGTAATTGCCTCGATCTTTGTGGGAACCACATGAATTCCTTCATGATTAACCAGATGTCCAAGGAATTGCACTTCTTGTAACCAAAATTCAAATTTTGAGAATTTAGCAAAAAGCTTCTCTTTTCTCAACAATGTTAGAAATGTATGCAGATGCATTGCATGTTCCTCTTTACTCTTAGAGTAAATGAGAATATCATCTATAAAGACAATTATGAATTTATCCAGGTATGGTTTACATATCCTGTTCATCATGTCCATAAATGTGGCTGGGGCATTGGTTAAACCAAATGGTATGACGGTAAATTCATAATGACCGTACCTTGTTCTGAAAGCAGTTTTAGGAATGTCCTCTTCCTGTACTTTCAGTTGATGATATCATGAGCGTAAGTCGATCTTAGAAAAGAATTGAGCTCCTTGAAGTTGATCGAACAGATCATCGATTCTCGGTAGTGGGTACCGATTCTTAATCGTAACCTTGTTCAATTCTCGGTAATCAATGCACATACGCATCGATCCCTCTTTCTTCTTAACAAACAACAACGGTGCTCCCCACGGTGATGAACTTGGTTGTATAAAACCTTTTTCAAGAAGTTCGTCCAATTGTTTCTTCAGTTCCTGCATCTCCGTTGGTACTAATCGATATGGTGCTTTGGCAATCGGTGCCGATCCTGGTATTAGGTGAATCCTAAATTCAATCTCTCTATCAGGCAGTAATCCAGGTAATTCTTCTGGAAAGACGTCTAAGAATTTAGATATTACATGAATATCCTTTAATTCTTTTCCTTTACTATTAATGATTATAGAAATCATATATACTACTCCTCATTTCCTTTCATAACTTGCGGCTTTCATCACAGAGATGAATTTTGTCGATCTGGTTAGCTTATCTCCTTTAATCGTGATATTTTCACATGTTGGTGTACTTACTTGTACTGTCTTTTGATCACATGGCATGATTGGCTACCAACCAATCCATTCCTAATACAACATCGAAACCGGCCAGATTCATTGGATAAAGGTTAGCAAAGAAATGATGGTTTAGGATTTCTATTCTTGCTCCCTGCAAGACTTCACTTATCTTAATAGATTCCCCGTTAGCTGTTTCTACCAGACAATCTTGTTGAAGTTTGGCTAAGGGTTGGTCAAGAAGTTTGTAGAAAAAAGTATTGACAAAACTATGGTTTGCACCAGAGTCAAATAATACTTTGGCAAATATATTATTAACTAAGAACGTACCGCCAATCACATCCAGAATCATCTTGGCTTCCTCAGCTGTCAAAACAAACGCTCTGGCATTCTTCTTTGGAGCTTCAGCTATCTTAGCTTTGTTAGTTGCTGCTAGAGCTAGTTTTGAACAGTTCGGTTTGATGTGCCCAGTTTCTTCACAACTGAAGCATATCCTATTGCTAGGTTTCTTCCTACAGTCTTCTTCCTTGTGTCTAGATATTTTGCAAAAGTTGCAGTATACGGAGCATCTTCCAGAATGCTTTCTTTTGCAATACCTACAGTTGGGTGCAAAAGAACCTGTACCTTTCCCACGATTGGAATTATCGTGGCGAAATTCCTGGGTAAGCTTTTGAGCTAGGTTCCTTCTCTGGTTTTTCTCTTGTGTACGTATCAATTCGTCAGTCAGGGTATTGGCTAGTTCTACTGCTTTAGCTGCCTTGACTACGTGTCTAATCTCACTAATTAATCCCCAAATATAACGGGAGATTAACACTGGTTCAGGTGAGGCTAAGGTTGGCACTATCCTAGCATATTCGAAGAATATGGTAGTGTAAACTTTGCAGTCTATTCCAGTCATTTTAAGATTTAGAAACTTATTGGCGATTTGTTCCTTCTCATTAGGAGGACAGAATTTTCTTTCAACCATTTCCTTAAAGTTGATCCATTCCATATTATAAACTCTGTCACTTCCCCTAAACTGGAGAATAGTATTCCACCACAGCATTTTTGAAAAGATTAGAAGCAAACATAATCCTATCTTCATCTGCACATTTACTTATTTTTATGACTGCTTCTGTCTTTTCTATCCAACGTAAGGCTGCAATGGCTCCTTCATTGCCTGAGAATTCTATTGGTTTGCATGCCAAGAATTCTTTATAAGAACAACCGTAAGAATCGGTTCTTCGTCTTATAGGAATTGGAGCTTGGATAATAGGTCTATTATTATCGTTCACACTATGACTTGGCTTAGTGTGTTGTCGTTTACTTCCATTTGAAAATTTATTATTTTCTGTTTCTTGAACTGTCTTGATAAGGTTGAGATGATGTTCCCTCATCTTTTGGTGAACTATCTAAGTGACGATAAGCGTCCGATGTTCCTTGCTCACTCATACTGTAAACTAACAAATAGTCAAATTGTCACAGCCCCTGACCCCACCCTGGGAGCGGGAGCCGCGAACCAGTTAGATGGTATCGGTGTTTATTAATTTGGCAGCGGAAATTTTCATCAGGACCGTAGTTAGGAAATATTTTTATCAGAGTTAAACACCAAAATGGTTGAAATAAATAAATGGGATAAAACCCAAGTTTGATAATATATTTATAATAACAAGTGGGACAAAACCGATTTTCATTTGTAATATATTTTTAGGGAATAACCCTAATTATTGAAAACAATTCTCCCTTCTAATTTGGTAACTTTTTTGGCCACTTTTCTAAGCCTTCAGTGCTCTCCAGCTGGCTTTTATTGGCTTCATACTAAGTTACCTGAAACACGTGTTTAAAAGATTTTATCAGCAAGAAATACTGGTGAATGAATCCTAGTTTAATCAAAACAAGTTTTATCATTTTACAGAATTGAGGGCAATCCAGCAATTACATTTGTCTATATCTACTTTAATTACCACCCACAGTACTGTCAATCCTGACTTGTGGTAATGTTACTACTCACAGTGTAGTAACAAGTTATGTATACAAAACCCCAATATACCGACGATAATTGTAGAATTACAAACACTCAATCACTTTTAATTATAATGTAAAACAACTGAGGTTTTGTAAAAACAATTTGTGAAAAGAGGAATCACTCACATTGCTATTTTAGATAATTCCTGGTGACGTCCTGGTTATAATCTATTTAAAATAAACAATGCACACGCGTTAGTATAATAACCCAATTTACATTAGCTATAACCTCCCCCGAGACAGAACTCCAATGACTGAGTCAGGCAGAGCCTTGACATGCGTTACGGAGCTCTAGATCAATCGGGAGAGTAACTAATACATAACCGGGGGTTATAATACTTACAATGAGGCAGAGCTTCACTTATTAGTGGGTATTATACCCGAGTATTATAATTGCTATAAGAGATTGAGAGAGAGATCAAGATTTTTGAACGATTTGAAATGAGAGCCGAAGCCCTCTATTTATAGGTCTGGTCGAACAGCGGATCGCAGCCTGCGACTCCCTCTGCTTGTTTTCTCGCGCCCCGTGAGGACCTAGGCAAGGCCCTAGCCTTGGTTAGTCACCGGGGTAGCTTGTCCGGGTGTCGTGCCACGTGGCACGCTATGGTTTCGCCAGGTTATACATTGTCACGCCCCGCGAAGCCCAGGGTTAACCCTGTCGCGGCTGGCGAGCGACTAACATAATTCGTTTTATTTGATTTTTTTGTTAAATTACAGGTATTTCGGGGCCGTTTTTCGTATACGGGGTGTATTTTAAGACATACAGGGGTGCGTTAAGAATTTTAGGAGGGTTGTTATATCCTCCCGACCTTGTTTTAAATATCGTCCTCGAGATTTGAGCTATGATATCTCTTTGGAGTTATATCAAGTCTTGTAGTTAGTAAAAACAGTGTCAAAGTGTCTTTGGAAGTATTTTATGGACGAAAGTTTCGAATCCCCGTCTGTTGGGCAGAAATTGGAGAAAAGCAACTATCTGTACCCGAGATAGTGCAAGAAACAATAGACAAGATAATTCAAGTTAAAGCAATACGAGGTTATTAAAAGAGTTACGTAGATAACAGATGAAAATCTTTCAAGTGGGAGATAAGGTTTTGTTAAAAGTTTCCTTATGGAAAGGGGTAGTCAGATTCGTTAAAAGAGGGAAGTCAAGTTCTAGGTATGTGGGACCATTCATTAGAAGAATAGGACCCGTAGCTTATCAGCTACAACTGCCAGAGGAAATGTATGTATGAAATCTTAAAAAGTGCTTATCAGACGAATCATTAGTGATATTTTTCTAAGGACATAGAAGAAAATGAGAATCTTAAATGTTTCGATTAGTTTCAGAAACTGATGTTAACTGAACGTGACACAATTAAGTTTCACAAAATCAATAGAGACATATGAATCAAATGTAAACGACCTTTAGGAACAATAGGATTTAATGCCAGAAGAGAATTTACTTTGATCGTTTAATTGAGAAGAACTCTGAATCAATAATCTCAATTGAAAATAGAAGTATGAAAAATGATTTGTCAATAATCAAACCAGAAATCAGTGACATTTATTTAAATGACAGGGATACACCGGATAGAATTTAGTGTATCAATGTCTTAATTGTAACACCCCGTGTTTCGAAAGTCAAAGTCAAAGTTAAGATTGAAGTCAAAGGAAGAAAAGATTGCTAATTGCGATCTGTCTCTCCTTGCTCAACTAATGTTTTGACTTCTTTGACTTGTAATCGAACCTATTTATTTATTTTCTTTAGTTGTATTATGTGGAATATCTATTAATAATCGAGGTTTAATCGCTATTTAATCGCATGTTTAATCGATTTATCGCTCATCGCTATCGCATCGCAACTCGAGTTATGTGTTCTTTTTATATGTGTGTGCTAATTATGTGTTACTTGTGCATGTTATGTTTATGTTGAGGTGTTAATCGCAATCCCAATTCTATCGCATTACAATAGAATCAAAAACGCTAAACGCAAGTTAATTATAGTGATTGTATGTTAGATATAGTAGTTATGTTATTTGAGTAACTAATGGGGTAATACTATCGCATCGCTCCCCTGGATCGCATCGCAACGCTCAACACGCGAATCGAAACGACAAAACTCATCGCGCCGGACTCATGGATCAAGTGGCCAACCGATCGAGTGGCCATCCGATCGGATTGCCATCCGATCGGATTGTGTGACATCTGTGTCACTTCAACCATCAAACAAATACCAAATCAATGAAATATTGTGTTTCATACTTGGTATTTGTATAAATATGTGTATCATTTGCACATATCAATTCTTGTTCGATTTCGAGCTTTAAATCGTTTTCTGGAAGCTTATACGCGAATTGATGCGTAAACGTAATCAGTTTAATGCGACAAACACTCCGGAATAGTGACATAGGCTTAACATACCTTAAATAACCTTTACATAACTTAGAAATAAGTTTTGGAGGGTTTGGTGTGTCGAAATCAAGTTTATTCGATCACAGGGACTATTTGCGTCAAACTGCAAAAGTATACCGAATCGAATGGTAACGAACATTCCGAAACTTGATCATAAGTTAAACATGCCCTAAATATCCTTTACATAGCTTAGAAATAGGCTTTGAGGTGTTTGATGCGCAAAAAGAAACTTATTTGATCAATAGGGACTAAAAGCGTCAAAAAGTGCACAAGTTTGCATTTTCGCGCATATCTTACGTTCTGAATATATCTGGAAATCCAAAAATTTATGTAATCATTAAAATATTTTATTTTAGTGATTGCCATGATAAAATTCCATTCGTCGCTTAATTTGGATCGTTTTTGCGTTCGTAACGATTTCCGTCGTAATTAACTGAATAACGCAACCGTGCGACCAAACGAACCGACATCCGAGATGTTTTTTAGCATATTTTAAGTTCCCTATACTTTAACTTCATTTTAGAGCCTTTAAATGGGGTTAACGGGGATTAAACGTGTAAAAAATGCATCGAAAACCAAGTTTTGGGCTTGCAGGGGCTAAAACTGTAATTCTGTCAAAGTTCTTAGGCCTGGGGCGTAAGCCTAAGCTTATTCTTACGCGGCCCGCATCAGTAGCCCAGATGAGAAACATTGAATCTGGACTTCCAGCCTGTTTTTGATGGTTTTAAACACTGATTTGGGTTACCATCTGCTTGTTTTGATGGTATTTCATGTCCCCCTAGTTTAGTAAAACCATTTGCCCACATGTATGGTCAAGATCGAAGCCTCTTTTACAAGAAATGATCTTAACGGTTTACCGAAAACTATATATACCCATGCCCTCATTCCATTTTCTGCACCCTTGATCTGATTAATGCTCTAAGTTGAAGCCTTTGCTTCATACCTGAGTGTTATAGATCAAGTTCTCCCTAGCTTGGACCCTTTGTAAGCTTCTTTCGTTCTTTTATTGCTTTTCGAGCATGAAAGTCAAACAGTGTTTGACTTTCTTCTTTGACCAGTCTTTGGTCAACACAAAGTTCGTTTGAACTTTGCAACGTGAGCATAATCACGATGGTCATAGTCCCGTGTGACTATACCTACTGATTACCACGTTGATTAGGCGAAGTGACGAGTCGTAGTTTCGGTCAAAATGCGTATTTATGCGTATTTTGCAACCAAACTACTCTTGGGTATCAAAACCCTTTGTTTTGATATCAAAACCTGTTTTCTAACTTAGTTAAACATGTTTAGCTCGTCACTTTTAGTTTAGTGCTTGTTTAGAGTCGTAAGTCAAGCGGTCTAAACCACCGCTTAGACTTTCGAACTCGACCTGTTTGGTCGATCATTAGGATCCGACCAAGCATGTTTAATGACCATAGTTGTATAGGGAATAACCTTCTGAGGTTATACCTTATGGTCACTTAGATTAATTAGTTGTATGATAGGTTGTTTATATGCCTTAGGTAAAACGACCAAAATGCCCTTTTCATGCATAATTGGTATTTAAGCATATGTAACTTAAACTTTTGTCACTTAACTGATTATGCAACATATTTAAACATGTTTAGGCATATAATACTTGTCATAGGACTAGTTAGACGTCTCGAACGCGCTTTTGCGCGAACGACGCGTTAAAGTAGCGTAAGCTACCTTAATAGGTCGTAGCGGGTCGAAAGCACTTAGGATAGGTTTCGATTAAGTATGTAGGCTTTTTTAAACCATATCATATGAGTTCCAACACTCATTTGGTTTACGAAACCTCATCCTATCCGATTTAGGTCCGGTCTGTTAACATAGTTACTTATACTAGGTGCCGATTGATTTCCGTGATCCCTTTAGCTTTGCTTGGTTGTTATTCAAGACTTCTAAGCATCCTCAAGTGTGTACATAGTCCCCTATTTTACCATTTTCAACTGTTTGGGGTGAAACACATGTGCCTACTTGTTACTTTCGTGCTTTTCATGCTTTTATACCATATACTTGCTATGTTCATTAGTACGTATATAGTACATGATTTCATTATGTTTTGCTATGTATGTTCACTTAGCATGCTAACACATTGTTTTACATTTTGTTGCATATGCTCATCCAGCATATGGACACATTGTCTTACATTTTGAACTGTTTGAACCGTTTGGAGCTGTTTGATCCTTGTGAACCGTTTGGAACTGCTTGATACATGTGAACCGTTTGGAACTGTTTGATTTATGTGAACCGTTTGGAACTGTTTGATTGGTGTGAACCGTTTGGAACTGTTTAAACCGTTGGGTTAGGGAAGTGATTAGGTAACAGGACGGGTGTAATGTATTAAAAGCATGGTGGATACACCGCTGGTACTTCCTATATATAAGTGCTTTTAACACATTGTATAGCGTTGCGTTATCTAGTTCACTTGGGCAAATGTTATCAAAACAAGGTTATATTACAAGGTTTTTCTAACAATATAAACCATTCGAGTTTTATTACAAAAACAATTTACGATCTGGGTTTACTTAAACGAATGTTTTGAGTTAAGAATCATGGCTGTGAGATTTTATAAACTATAACCAACTTGATTTGAGTTGGTTAATTATGTTGCAACACTATACACTTTTCAAAACAAGGTTTTTAATAAGGTATTGCAACATGTAAACGAGCCATGAATCTGACACTCACATAAAACCTATGTACTCGTCGGCATTTTTATGCTGACGTATTTTCACATATGTTTCAGGTACCATAGTTGATGATGTTTGATGATGATATTGGTGCATGCTCACATAGGAATGGACGAGGCCTTAGTTACTTAATAATAATGGGAGATAATTTGTTCATGTTTTGATTCTAGTTTCAACACATTGTAATAAATTTAATTTAATATAACAGAACTTTTATCCATGTGTTGTGAAACAATGATTCTGTTACGACACTCCCCGACGTTTCCGCTGCGGTTTGTTGTTTTAACGCGGTCGGGGTGTGACAGAAAAGTTGGTATCAGAGCTCATGGTTATAGGGAATTAGGTTATTAGTAATGCTTTGACCTAGTCTATAACCTTCCTAGGACCCTAACACAAGATTCTTGTGTTTAGATCTTAAAACAATACCGTCATTTATCCTTAGGTGACAACCACAACAATAACACAAATTTCGAATCTGCTTTGAAAACCAATCACCTGTTCTAGGATGATTTATTATAAGGTTTTGAACCTTCAAAGTTTTCAAAATCTCGTCAAAGTTTGGGTCTTATTAATGTGAACACGTGCAATCCGGAAGGGTGGATGCTTGTATCCTGAGTTTTCTGTCTAAGGCTAGAGTGTTCGTACAAATCCACATAATCGGACCAGTCACTCTTACCTGGGAGCTCTTGGGGTGAGTGTCCACTTATAGGCTAAAACATGTCTTCGCGATACATTATGAGGACCTATTTACTTTGATTCAGCCTTTGTGCATCATTTGTTTGCTTCGTGGTACGAACAAATGACCATCACCCATGCTTTTTGGTCAGAAATTGTAACATCCTATTCTTACCTGTCACGGCCCCCGTCCCAGTTTTACCCGATCCAGGAGCCGCGGGACAGAAACCCGTGGTATTTATTAATTGAGTTGACAGCGGAAGATTTACATGATCTTTTAAAATTTGAAATGCCCGATTATTTTATTTCATAATTCGGGATAACCCCCGTACTTTACAATAGAGGAATTTCACAAGGAAATTTCCCTGATTTACAAAACATGTTTATTTTTTTAACTGAGCCACTACTTCAAGCTTTGTTAGTGCTCCGTAGCACTTTTCCTTGGTTCAATGTAGTCACCTGAAACATGTTTTAAAAATATTTTATCAGCGGGGAAATACTAGCGAGTCACTCAAATTTGATAAAACGACACATAGTTATAAATTACAGCATAAGAGCGATTACAATGGCTTTTATCTTATTTTTATCTGGCGCCGTGTCACCTCCTGGTGATGATGGTCATACTACTATTGGGTCCTTTCACCCAAGTAGTGATGATTATCACTGTTAGGATTTATTAGCCTAACTGTGAGAAATTAGTAATGTGCAAAATACCCCACTAGCCAGTGATTCAAGATAACCACGACTTAATCCCTGTAATTATAACTTTTGAAAAATGATTGGAGTATTGTAAAACATGGTTGATAAAAAGAGAATGACTCACATTACTGATTTAAACGGGCAGAGTTTAGCCTACTGATTAGCCTTGTAACCTAATTTAAATAACAATGCACACGAACTAGGTCAGTAACTAATACAACATTTACGATAACTCACAAGATAAAAACCCTCACAACGAATGACAAAGTGCAATACTTAAACATCCATCGAATTCACGACGAATGACAAAGTATGGCCCTAATGTGGGCATCACTTAAACATCCATCGGATAGTTTCAATCAATCGGACATTGAATCGTAGCAGCGATCGAGTTAATACCCTGTATCGTAGCAGCGCCTCGGTATCTTAAATTTCGAATTTGAGCAGTGAGATTTCGTTTTTGATCAAAATTTTCGACACCAGTGAACTGCTTGTGTCCAAACCTATTTATCGCTGAAAATGGGGTTTACGCGGCCCGCGTAACCCCCCTCTTGATCTTACGCGGCCCGCGAGGGCATCCTAAATGTAGACTAGGGCTAGCGTGTCATCGGTAGGCATGCCCCATGTGTGACACATGGACCGGGAACGCTTATCCAGTCAACAGAGCTTTGACGCGGCCCGCGTAAGCTTCTCTTATGGCTTATGCGGCCCGCCTGAAACCCAAAAACCTTGATTTTTTATTTTTTTCATGCACAGTAGGGTTTCAGGGTCCCGGTTTTCACTTACGGGTTGTTTTGGGACAATTTTGAAGGTCCTTACATTCTCCCCACCTTATTTAAAATCTCGTCCTCGAGATTTACTGAAATAAGTGAGGATACTTTCGCTTCATCTCCGATTCCAGCTCCCAGGTGTATTCGGGTCCTCTTTTCGAATCCCATTTGACTTTGACTAATACTAGTCTTTTGTGTTTGAGAAACTTGACCTTTCTGTCTTCTATCTGCAATGGCTTCTCAACAAATTTTAACTTTTCATTTACCTCTACATCTTGAAGAGGTACTACCAGAGATTCGTCCGATAGACATGTCTTGAGATTGGATACATGAAATACGTCATGTACTCCAGCTAGTTCCTCTGGTAGTTGTAGGCAATAAGCAACTAGTCCTATTCGCTGTATTACTGGGAATGGTCCTACGTACCTTGGACTTAGCTTTCCTTTCTTACCGAACCGAACTACTCCTTTCCAAGGAGAAACTTTCAAGAGTACCTTGTCTCCAACTTGAAACTCTAGTGGTTTGCGTCGATTATTGGCATAACTTTTCTGGCGATCTCGAGCCGTTTTCAGTCTTTCCTTGATTTGAGTGATCTTGTCGGTAGTTTCTTGCACTATTTCAGGACCTGATAATTGACTTTCTCCTATTTCTGCCCAACAAACCGGAGTTCTACACTTCCGTCCATATAGTGCTTCGAACGAGGCAACTTCGATGCTTGAGTGATAACTATTGTTATAGGAGAATTCAATTAAGGGTAGGTGGTCATCCCAATTTCCACCAAAATCTATTACACATGCCCTGAGCATGTCTTCCAGGGTTTGGATCGTCCTTTCACTTTGTCCGTCTGTCTGAGGATGATATGCAGTGCTTAGATTTAGTCGGGTTCCCATTGCTTCCTGGAAACTTGTCCAGAAGTGGGAAGTGAAACGACTATCCCTATCCGACACAATGGAGAGTGGAACTCCATGTAAGGACACTACTTCATCTACGTATAATCTGGCTAACCTTTCCATGCTAAAGGTTTCCTTCATGGGTAGAAAATGAGCTGATTTGGTTAATCGATCCACAATTACCCAAATCGTATCATTACCTTTTCTGGTTTTGGGCAACTTAGTAACAAAATCCATGGTTATAAGTTCCCATTTCCATTTAGGCATTTCTAACTATTGAAGTAGACCTGAGGGTTTCTGGTGTTCTGCCTTAACTTGTGAACAAGTAAGACATTTAGAAACATATCTAGCTATGTCCTTTTTCATTCCTATCCACCAGAAGTTACTTCTTAAATCTTGATACATTTTATTGTTACCAGGATGCATGGTATACCTAGATTTATGGGCTTCCTCTAAAATCTTATTTCTTAACTCTCCTTGCTTAGGTACCCAAATTCTTTTCTTATGGAATCTCCAAATTCCATCATTTCCTTGCTCTAATTCCTTTATTCGTCCTTTCATACTTTCTGCATCATCCTTGATTGTTGTTTCCTAAATATTCTTCAGTTGTTCCATTAAGTCTAATTGTAAACTTAATCTAAGAGCACGAACTCGTCGTTGTTTCTCATGATATTTACGACTTAAAGCATCAGCAACTACGTTTGCTTTTCCTTCGTGATATTGAATATTACAGTCGTAGTCACTTAAGATTTCCATCCATCTCCTTTACCTCATGTTTAATTCTTTTTTCCCAAATATGTATCTTAAGCTTTTATGGTCTGTATAGACAGTAAACTTACTTCCATACAAATAGTGTCTCCAAATCTTAAGGGCAAAAATTATGGCTCCTAATTCTAAGTCATGAGTCGTATAGTTTTCCTCGTGCTTTTCAATTGCCTTGAGGCATACGCAATTACCTTCTTGCGTTGCATTAGCACACATCCTAATCCTAACTTAGAAGCATCACAGTAGACTTCGAAATCTTCTGTTCCTTCTGGCAAGGCTAGAATTGGGGCGTTTGTTAGCTTTTGCTTAAAAATCCTAAAAGCCTCTTCTTGCCTAGGTCCCCATTCAAACTTAACTGCTTTACAGGTTAGCTTAGTTAATGGCACAGCTATTTTGGAAAAATCCTTAATGAATCGTCTATAGTATCCGGCTAACCCTATAAAACTTCTAACTTCCATAGCTGATTGCGGAATCTTCCATTTGGTGATCGCTTCTATTTTGGAGGGATCTACGTGAATGCCTTCGTGATTTACCATGTGTCCTAAAAATTGTACCTCTTGTAGCCAAAATTCACACTTCGAGAATTTGGCGTAAAGCTTCTCTTTTCTTAACAAAGTTAAGAGTGCATGCAAGTGATGACAGTGTTCATCCTGGCTTTTGGAATAAATAAGTATATCGTCGATGAAGACAATTACAAATTTATCCAAATACAGTTTACAGATCCTATTCATCATGTCCATAAATGCTGCAGGAGCATTTGTTAGTCCGAAGGGCATGACTGTAAACTCGTAATGACCATACCTAGTTCTGAAAGCAGTTTTAGGTATGTCTTCTTCTTGTACCTTCAACTGATGGTATCCTGAGCGTAAATCTATCTTAGAAAAGTATCTAGCTCCTTGCAATTGATAAAAAGATCATCAATCCTAGGTAATGGATATCGATTCTTAATTGTAACCTTATTTAATTCCCTATAATCGATACACATTCTCATTGAACCATCTTTCTTTTTCACAAACAACACTGGAGCTCCCCACGGGGATGAACTAGGTTGTATGAATCCTTTGCTTAATAATTCATCTAACTGCTTTTTCAATTCTAGCATTTCGGTGGGTGCTAACCGATAAGGTGCCTTGGCTATCGGTGTAGTTCCAGTAATTAAATGAATTCTAAATTCGACTTCCCTATTGGGTGGTAATCCCGGTAGTTCTTCTGGGAATACATCTGGGTATTCTGCTACTACAGGAATTTCTTTAAGTTCCTTACCTTTCGTGTTAATGATTACTGAAATCATATACACTACTTCTTGTTTTCTTGAATAACTGGCCAACTTCATTACTGAAATGAATTTCAGTGGCTTTCGTAGCTGATCTCCTGTAATCACCACTAATTCTCCTTTGGGTGTATGAATTTCTATGGAGTTTTTATCACAGAGAATTTGAGCATGGTTGGCTACTAACCAATCCATTCCTAATACTATATCGAATCCGGCTAAATTCATAGGTAACAGATTTGCAGAGAATTTATGGCCTAAGAGTTCTATATTTCCTTCTCGCAAAACCTTATCTATGTTAACAGAATTCCCATCTGCCGTTTCTACTGTAAAAATCTGCCTAAGGTTGGTTAAAGGTAGGTTAAGAGCTTGGCAGAATGAAGTATTTATAAAACTTTGGTTTGCACCAGAGTCAAATAATACTTTTGCATAAACGTCGTGAACTAGGAACGTACCAGCTATCACGTCAGGGATTAGTTCTGCTTCCTGAGTAGTCAACTGGAAGGCTCTTGCGTTTCTCTTGGTAGTTCCTTCTGCAGGTTTGGCTTTGTTATCAGCTGGTTTGACCAATTTGGGACAGTCTGGCCTAAAATATCCAGCCTCTCCGTAGTTGTAGCAGATTGTTGCTTTCTTCTTCCTACAATCTTCTTCTTGATGCCCCAGAATTTTGCAGAAATTGCAATACCCTTTGCATCTTCCAAAATGCTTTCTTTTACAGGCATTGCAAAATGGAACAGTGGAAGATTGCCCAGTTCCCTTTTTCTTGAAATTGCTACGGTTACCCACACGGAATCCCTGGGAAATCTTTTGGGCCACTTCCTTCTTTCTATTTTCTTCCCGCGTACGTACTAGTCCGTCAGTCAAAGTGTTGGCTAATTCCACTGCATCGTCAATTGTGTGAGGTCTCGCAGCTTTAACGATATCACGGATTTCGCCAATCAATCCCCATATATAGCGGGAAATAAGTACCGGTTCTGGCGAAGCCAGGGGTGGTACCACTCTAGCATATTCGAAGAATGTCGAAGTATACCCTCGACAATCTACATCCACCATCCGGTGGTTCAGAAATTTATTCGCCATTTGTTCTTTCTCATATTCGGGACAAAATTTTCTTTCCACCAGCCGCTTAAATTCTTCCCAACTCATGGCATAGGCTACATTGCTTCCCTTGGCTTGAAGTACCGTATTCCACCATTCTAGCGCCCCTTCTTTAAAAAGATGCGACGCGTACATAACCTTGTCTTCCTCTGCACATTTACTTATTTTAATCACCACCTCGGTTTTCTCTAACCAACGCAGTGCAGCAGTCACCCCTTCGTTGCCTGCAAATTCAACCGGTTCACAGGCAAGAAACTCCTTATAAGTGCAACCAGGTGTTGCAGCTTTCATTTTCTTAAGGAGTGGGGCTTGCATTCCATCATTGTCGTTATTAGTATGGTTGCCGCCTCCGTTTACACTATTACTGAAATTGTCACCGTGTGTACGTTTGCTAGGAATAATTTGTTGAGGTTCAACTGGATTTCGAGCAGCAGCAAGAATTGCTGGAATAGCATTGGCTATTCCCTGAGCAACGATATTCTCGATATCTTGCCTATTCAGAAATTGATCTTCATGGATTTGTTCAGATTGATTAACTTCATTAACGGGTTCATTACCAGCGTGTTCCATCTGGTAATTATTTTATACAAGCGATTAGCATAAAATAATTAATAACCAAACATAACAAAATAATCGCACATAATCATGTCAACACGTATAGCCAAAATTGTTGATTTTTCGACGTTCGATATTTTATATATTATAATAGGCATCCGTACACACTGGTTATCTTACAAAAGTTTTATTTTTAAGTTATTTCACATAATTATGTTTTTATTACTATTATTATTTTGTTATTATACAACCACAACCACACCATCACCATCTGCTGGCATCTCAGAAGCGACGTTCCCTCTCGTCGTACTTCCAGGAGATCTGTTCTCCCACTTCCCGGATTCGATTCCTTGCATCCACCAGCTCCTCGCCAAAATGGCGGAGTTCAGCCAAGTTCTCATTGCTCATCGGTGGGTTTGGTGCTGGCTCTTGGTCAAACTGAGGGAAAAAGGTATAAGGGTTATTTAAGAGGTTCTGAAACTGCCAGTCATTGGTCCACCATTCTTCCATTTCTTCTAAAGGTCGGGTGTTGACAAGGGGATCTGGGATGGCTGGTTCCAAATTCACTGGGAGTTGGGTTTCAGCAGGATAAGTAAACAGGTTTTCATTGACAGGCTTAAGGATATCACAGTCCGCCAGTTTACGGTCCAATTTTTCCCACAATGGCATTTCCTGGTCTTGCCTGGAACTTTCTCCGATCTCTATTCCCTTGCCTTTATCCATTGGATCCTCCGTCTTTATAACTTTCCGTGTTGCTGGTTTCCTCCTGCGCATACGCCTCCAGCCCACAATTCTTCTTCTCTTCTTTGGTTTGGGTTTCTCCGGAGGCTGGGCTTGAAATTCCATAGGTTCCTCAACGTCGGCACAATAACCGGTAAAGTTTCTGGAAACTTCCACATTAACAGAATAGAGATTGAGATTCTGAAGGGCTTCAGACAACTCATTCATGCTGTTTAGCAGATATGAAGAAACACACAAAATTCTAGGTTAAAATTTTGTAAATTGAATAATCACAGAAAGGCAATCAAAGTATTAATTACAAATATCTAATACATTTATACAAACAGATGGATTAAAACAAAATATTGCGATTTTTTTATATATATATTTATTACAAATTACAACTGAAATTTAAAATATACTAGGGATAATTTATTTTAGTCTATCTTCTCTTACTAAGTTGTTTATCTAATGGGCAAGTTTCTTTGAAGTTTCTGGCTTATGGATGATATGGGTGCTAGTACTGGGTCAGGGTGTTGGAAGTTTAACTTAATTAAAAGTTAACATTTATTGCTGTAGTGGCTAAAATATAGAGATTTGCCCATTTTTCGTCTAATTCATCTTCCCATGGTGGGTTATCACCTGTTTCTTGAGTCTCTTTATTAATTATCACTTCTTTTGTTTGTGACTTCTTTATTTTCTCTTGACTTTTTCTAATAATCCTACTTCTTTTCTTAATGGTAAGTGGTTTCTCAAACTGTGCCTTACGAATAAATATTCCTTCCTTAGTATCTGCTGAGTATCTTGAGGAATTTGATTGGGATGAGGTTCCCTTATCTTTTGGTGTACTATCTAGTTGACGATAGATGTCCGAAATTCTTTGCTTACCCATACTGTAACTAACAAGTAGTCAGTTAACAAAAACACATAATTACAAGGTGATAGTCAGGAAATTTAAGTAATTCTAAATACTTAATTGGCTTAAATCAGTGGCTCTGATACCACCTTTTTCTGTCACGGCCCCCGTCCCGGTTTTACCTGGTCCAGGAGTCGCGGGACAGAAACTCGTGGTATTTATTAATTGAGTTGACAGCAGAAGATTTACAGGATCTTTTAAAATTTGAAATGCCCGATTATTTTATTTCATAATTCGGGATAACCCCCGTACTTTACAATAGAGGAATTTCACAAGGAAATTTCCCTGATTTACAAAACATGTTTATTTGTTTAACTGAGCCACTACTTCAAGGTTTGTTAGTGCTCCGTAGCACTTTTCCTTGGTTCACAGTAGTCACCTGAAACATGTTTTAAAAATATTTTATCAGTGGGGAAATACTGGCAAGTCACTCAAATTTGATAAAACGACACATAGTTATAAATTACAGCATAAGAGCGATTACAATGGCTTTTATCTTATTTTTATCTGGCGCCATGTCACCTCCTGGTGACGATGCTCATACCACTATTGGGTCCTTTCACCCAAGTAGTAATGATTATCACTGTTAGGATTTATTAGCCTAACTGTGAGAAATTAGTAATGTGCACAATACCCCACTAGCCAGTGATTCAAGATAACCACGACTTAATCCCTGTAATTATAACTTTTGAAAAATGATTGGAGTATTGTAAAACATGGTTGATAAAAAGAGAATGACTCACATTGCAGATTTAAACGGGCAGAGTTTAGCCTACTGATTAGCCTTGTAACCTAATTTAAATAACAATGCACACGAACTAGGTCAGTAACTAATACAGCATTTACGATAACTCACGAGATAAAAACCCTCACAATGAATGACAAAGTGCAATACTTAAACATCCATCGAATTCACGACGAATGACAAAGTATGGCCCTAATCTGGGCAGCACTTAAACATCCATCGGATATTTTTAATCAATCGGACATTGAATCGTAGCAGCGATCGAGTTAATACCCTGTATCGTAGCAGCGCCTCGGTATCTTAAATTTCGAATTTGAGCAGTGAGATTTCGTTTTTGATCAAAATTTTCGACACCAGTGAACTGCTTGTGACCAAACCTATTTATAGCTGAAAAATGGGGTTTACGCGGCCCGCGTAAGCCCCCTCTTGATCTTACGCGGCCCGCGAGGGCATCCTAAACGTAGACTAGGGCTAGCGTGTCATCGGTAGGCATGCCACGTGTGTGACACGTGGACCGAGAATGCTTATCCGGTCAACAGAGCTTTGACGCGGCCTGCGTAAGCTTCTCTTATAGCTTACGCGGCCCGCCTGAAACCCAAAAACCTTGATTTCTTATTTTTTCATGCACAGTAGGGTTTCAGGGTCCCGGTTTTCACTTAGAGGTCGTTTTGGGACAATTTTGAAGGTCCTTACATTACCCAATACCATTTCACTTGTTTTCTCCCATGATTCCACTTTTAGAATGCCTCCACGACGCGACAATCAGATACCTAATGAAGAACTGGCAGCTATCATTACGCAGCAATGGCTGTCGTACTCCCAAACCTCATTGCTTAAGTTAACCAAGCCCTCAATAACAACAATAATGCTCCCTGTAACTTTAAGACGTTCAACTCAGCTAAGCCATCAAAATTTTCTGGGTCTCAAAGAGCAACTGCACTTCTGCAATGGTTCGAGAGTCTAGAGAACACCTTCAGGCATGTTCAGTGTCCGAACGAGCGAAAGGTTGAATTCGCATCTAGTGTCTTTGAGAAACAAGCTTTAACATGGTGGAATGGTGTGATGAGGGATAGGGGTGCCGACGTGGCACTGGCTCAAACATGGGAAGAGCTTCGAGCTCTAATGATGAAGGAATTCTGTCCTCGTCATGAAATTAGGGCTTTGGAAAGGGAATTCGACGATCTTAAGGAAGATAGCGGTGAGCATTGAGCCTACATGGACCGTTATGAGGAGTTAAGTCTGTTATGCCCGAACATGGTTACGCCTTTGGATAAGGCAATCGAAAAATACATTGATGGCCTCCCTGACTCAGTACAAGACATTGTTACTGGTAGCAACCCCACTACAGTTAGACAGGCCATTGAACTATCCGCTACCTTGACTGAATCTCAGATCAGGAAAGGTAAACTTTTCCGAAAGGGTGATAAGAAACCGATCGAGGAATCGAAACCAAAGGATGAACAGACTGAATCCTCCAAGAAGTCAAAGAAGTGAAAGGCTTCTCAGAACTTCGCCGTGGTTGCTCACAAAGATCAAGCTGTTCCCAACCAACCAGCTCAACCCCCTGCTAGGAAGCCATACAATGGAACTACACCCTTGTGTAACCAATGTAACCTTCATCATCATGCCAGTGTGAAGTGCCGCAAATGCCTAATTTGTGGAGTTATAGGGCATACAGCTAGGGTTTGCCAAGCTGCAGCTGCACCAAATCAAGCTGACAACAATCCTGCTCAAGCTCGTTTTCCACCAGGGTCTTGCTACATGTAACACCTCGAAAATTCATGTACAATAAAATAACGACACGTGTCATGTAAGACAAAAGTGATATAAACCCGGAACTAGTTAAAGATGTCTGGCAGGATTTAAAAGTGTCGTCATGTTAATTTTTACCTCTGAACGAC
The DNA here is from genome assembly GCA_030545235.1 of Helianthus tuberosus. Taxonomy (NCBI): domain Eukaryota; kingdom Viridiplantae; phylum Streptophyta; class Magnoliopsida; order Asterales; family Asteraceae; genus Helianthus; species Helianthus tuberosus. The sequence continues at coordinate 130,841,989 of CM060447.1, read as the reverse complement.
CCCGTTATGAATCCCAAGACCCTAACATATATTACAAACCTCCGATTTACATTCAATCCGGTAATCACTAGTAATAATTGACACAAAATTTGCAAGAATGGAAATCCTACGAAGAAATGCATGACAACCCATCGTTTATGGCTTTTCGATAATGTCCAAGACAAATGTACATCTTTAAAGGTGATCCTAACTATTTAGGACCTGTTCATGAGGCCCCATTCTGAATAATAGAAGCCCAAAATTCGTATTTCATCAATTGCCCTTTCAAACCCCGAAAGAACAACAATTTTTGGCTTCTGCAGAAGGCTTACGGACCGTAAGCCACACCCTTACGGTTCGTAAGGGTTGCCCAGCGACAGAATTCTTGGCTGTTGTCTGTTTTAAGCTTGTAACCGACTTATAATCGATTTTCCACATCTTTGAATGACCCCTACTTGCTTTTTAGACTCCTAGGACACTTGAGGGTGATCAGGGGCACATGATAGACTTGTTTGTCAACAATCTATAAGATTCTAAGCACTATATAAAGTGCCAAAGTTGCAACCATTTGATCACTCATTCCTTCTGCATTTCTGGAGCTTCCTGGAGCTTAAGAGCAGACCCTAAGCCTTCCTAATCGTGCATAGGACTTCTGTAAGTATGCTTAAACTCTCTTAGTTGAGTTTTTACTTAGTTTTAGCTTAAAAGTCAAACCGTCGTAATTAACGGTTGACTTAGCGATTAATCATTAATGGTCCAGTGATTAGTCGAATTGAAAGTAGTTATAAGTTGGTAATTATGTGGGCAATAAACCCTTAAAAGGGCTCCCTCTGATTCCCACTCTAACTAGACCATTAGTCGGGTCAAACTTGTTATTAAAAAGTCAACAGGATGCTTAATTTCAAATAATACATAATTAACAATGTAGAACCCATACAACCTGTTTGATCACTAATATAACTTAGTAATTAATGTAAGAACATGTCTAAACATGTTCAACCCGACAATTTTCAGTAGAGACCCGGTTCAGAACCGAAAGTCGCATAATTTGACTTTTGCTTTGACTTTCAGTTCTGACCCGTTTAAGCATGTTTTAGAAATTCCTTAGAGCTTTAATTGGACCAGGTTACATGCTAGTATAATCCTCTGTGATTATACACCTTGGTTCAATAGTTATCCAATTAATATGCATGATTCCGTTAATTGCTCATATGTTGACCATTATGCCCTTTTCACCATAAAATGTGATTTTTGAAACTATAAAAGAGTAGAAACCTTAGTTACTGATATATAAACTTGTACCCAAAATTTGACATCAGTTTGAGGTGTAGATTGAGAGTTATGCTCATTAGCGTAATTAGAAAGTTTTTTTGCGATTAAACGGCATAATTAGCATATAGCCTATTTAAACCTACTTTTTGATATCAAACTTTTTACCCACTGATGTAATATATTATTTTGGGATTTTTGAAGATTTTTAATTAATTTTAGGCTGAGCATAACTTAGAGTTATAAGCTTGATCCGGTAATTGTCGGTTTTGCCCTTTCGGGCTATAAAATGAGTTTTACATATCTTTTTGACCCCAAACCTTTTGCTACTGATTTATATGATAAATAAATTATTTTAAACCTTCTGGAACAATAAAAATAGCAGCTTTCTATATAGAACCCGGAAACGGCTCCTAATCGCCTTTTTAAGCGTTTTTTAACGCATAGTATGTACTAAAACTATTTTAAACATACAAGGGTTGATACCTACTGATATTTTAGGTAAATTATAATTTTTTAACAGTAAGCAGAAGTTGTTTAACTCAGACTTCAGTTTTGAGCTTTTCGGCTTATGTGAAATTACCAAAAATGCCCCTACGGTGCATAGTTTGGTTATAATTGATAAATTTCACATATATGCAATACCCTACTGTTATAACTTATTAAATTAAGTATTCTTACTAATAATATCAGACATGTAACTCAGGTTAATACTTAAACTCTTTTATAACCTTGAAAATGACCAAAATACCCCTACGGGGCATAGTTTGAGTTTAAATTCGTTTCGGGCATAATAAAAGATATCTTACTGATATCAGAACATATTTGAGGCATATTAACTTAGGAAACCTGTATATGGCTCTTACGGTTACCCATTACGCTTCTTGCGCGTTCGGTTCAGTTTATGTAACTAGTTTGCATAAATTAGCCGAAACGGGTCAAACCTTATCGTTTTTATCTCAAAATCCAGAATGTTTATAATATACCCATATTAAGTAAGTCTTCAAACTTGTCAGGTCTAAATCACATTCTATTCCAGTCTTCGCTTAATCGTGCGTACGAACCGTATCTTTAAAAACTAACCGGTCTAAGTTTAGGCTTAATTAAAGACCCGTTAGGATTCTAATAGGTTATTATAAACCTTCGTTCTAGAATAGGAGGACCAGTAAAAGCTACGTGCATTTGCTGTTTGTGAATTATACTTGCAAAGGTAAATACTTTTAACTTATTTTCCCTAAAAGGGCTTGGGGTACGGTATATAAAATACCGCTTGGTCGGGTATTAAATTTTCCATCGTATGGTGGTTAATTGATATTGATTGGCCCGTTTAAATTGTTTTGTTTGCCTAAAGCCTTTGGGAGGTTAATGACCATGTCCCAGATATCCTTGGCATCATTTTACGAAATGGCCACGACCTAAGCGCGGGGTGTAGGCGTACACCCGTCAGTGCGAAAATAAATAATGTGGTGTGTCTATTGATCTTTAACCCGGCACGATCCGGGCTACTGAATGCATAAGGAACATGTAATTCTTTTACGAGATTATATATTTAAATAATTATCCCAAGTTATAAAATGTTTGTGCCATGTGCATCCAAATCAATTTTTAATCTTTTTAAAAATGAGTCGGTTAATTGTATTTACCAGTGTAAACTGACGTATTTTCCCAAAAAGATTAAGTGCAGGTACTACTCGTAATAGGCTGGATTTCTCCTTAGCATCAAAAGAGTCTCGTAAGCTTAAGATGCCTAAAGTCTGTTGAACTACTGTTTCCTATTTTTATTTTTATCCACCTGTGGATTAATTTCAACTATTTGTGATACTGATATTACAATATTACATTCGGTTGAAATATATCTTCCATTTGCTTCCGCTGTGCATATTAAATATTGTGTTGTTTGACTGTAATGTTGCCAACCACGTCACGATACTCCCCCACCGGGCCCACCGGTCAAACGTGGAAATATCGGGGTGTGACATGTTGGTATCAGAGCCAACGCTGAGTGAATTAAACACTAGCCTTTTGTGTTTAATCTCAGTTACACAATTGCACATTCCAAAATTTTCGAGTCTAGACAAAGAACATAGGAACAATCCAAAATTGTTTCAATTTATTTTTACTTTGTCTTTTATTTTGTATATTCTTGTTGTTATCTTATGTTATATTGACAGGTCTAAATATGCCGCTAAGATTTTTCAGACGAAGAGGACGAGGCAAGGGGCCAATCACCGCCCCCAATGATCACGAAGCCGGGCTTTCGCACAGGCGAGCTCCTTCTGCCACTGCGAGTGCTGATCCTCGAGAGAACTGGAGGACCAATGTGGAGCCCGCTAGACGGTCTGTTTCACATAGTTCAACGCCTCCCTATCGTAACTCCTATGGGCCACAGGCAGAAAACGAGCCCGACAACCCACAACCTTCATATATACCTCTTCAGCGATTCCTTTCGCACAATTCTTTTGGTAACCCCACTCCTGTTTTTCAGGGCCGGTTTAACCCGGCGAACTACATACAAGAACCCGTGGGTTTTAACCCATTGGGACCGGAGGATCACTTTTCCGGCGATAACGCCATGGATATGGAGGAGGACACCGACCCTATTGAGCCTGCAACCGGGACCCCCAACCATCCTATCGAGGTCTCGGAAGGCTCATCTTTTCACGGATCACGCTACGGTGGTCCAGACAATTTTCAGGCAAGGTTCAACCGGCATGAATGGTATTTCACACCTTCTCACCATTCATCGCCCCACCAGCAGCAACAGCAGCAACAAGATCCCTCTGGGGATTCACGTTTTGTGGCAGTCACGCCACCGCCTCCACCGCCGCCAGTTCATCAAGCACCTCCAGAACCGCCGAGGCGTAGGAGGACAGGCGCGCGAATATCCACGCGTGGAGGGGATTTTCACTTCAGCACCCCTCATCACTCAAGTGGCAGTCATTATCCGCCACTACATGAAGACCGTCAAATGGGTGGGCCTTCAAACCCAGTTGCACCACAACCACCACCGATGGGTTTTGATAACCCGATTCCTGCATATATAGGTTCAATGGTGTACAACCCGTTTGAGCCGCCGGCTCACACCAACTATAATTACGCTGAAGCCGACCCATACTTGGTAGCGGCCAATTACAACGCCCTTCACCCGGAAGGACCATATGGAGCTCCTTGGGGAGTAGGGTACCCAACCCATGGGTACCAAATACCTGCTAGACCTATAATTCGGCAACAATCGCAGCCGCCACGGTTTTCCCCACCCGAACGGGAAGAAATTCTTCAAAGATTGGACCAAGTGGAGCGAGACTTTCACAGAGATCGCAGGGAGCGACAAAGTTTCTTCCAGGGATTGACAAGTTTAATAAAAGGGAAGAGCAAGAAGGACCATTGAATCCTTCAATTGTTGATTGTAGTTTCCTTGTTTCAGTTGAGCCCCTGCGTGGGCCTGTCTTGCTGTTTTGACCCCTGCGTGGGTATGGTTGTCTTTTGAGCCCCTGCGTGGGCCTATCTTTCTGTTAACCCCTACGAGGGTATGTTGTTTGTTTAAGTCCCTGCGTGGACTAGTATTTCAGTTTGACCCCTGCGTGGGTAAGTGTATTGTTAAAAAGACCCGTTTAGGGCAGTGTGTACTTTTTAGGATTATTGGAATGTTAAGTTCATAAATTTCATTTTGCTATTATATGCATAAATATATTACATGAAATAAATAAATCAGAATCATTCCTTTAAAAAAAAATTAATCTGCCTATTTTAAATATTAATAAGAATCTTAAAAAGGTAAAACCTAGCTTGTAGGTCATTATAAAGACTTAGCCAATATGGTAAAACCTGTTTAAAAAGATTCAGATCCCAGTTAACATCTGAAAACATGTTAACGCTCCTGGCAGACGTGATTCATTAAAATCACACACGTCATTCTTAAATAAGGATTCTTCAAAAGATTCCTAACCCAACTTAATGATCTATGAGTCATGGGTTTAAATCATCAATTTAGATGATCATATTTTGACCATACATTGGTAATATAGTGCCTACGGGCCTTGCTCATTTCCATATGAGCCAAAATACAGTGGTAGTTTACAACTCCCTGTCAGGAAAAGGTAAAGAACTATGTTCGAACCTTAGAGCCTTGATTCTCTGAAATCATAGCTTATGTTTTGAAAATGTCCTTGTGACTAGGCCTTTTGTGCTACTAATAACACTGTTATTGTTTTGTAATTAGGATAAATTATAATGAAAATCCTAAATAAATATGATTAATAAATTAACCAAATCTGGTCTATGTTTACCGTGGTTAATGAATTGCCATAAAAGACAATTCTATAATAAACTCCCTAGTAAACTATTGTCATTGTCTTATGCAACAGTTCAAATTAAAATGGCTGACTCGGATGAAATTAATAGTCACCCAAGGGAGAATAATGATAACGCCCGAATTAATATAACGGGTGCTGAACTGAAAGCGTTAGTAGACGACGCTGTTACAAAGACCTTAGAGCGGCAGTATGAAGAATATAGTGGGACTCGAAGTAGGACCCTATCTACACCACATTCAAAGCCACCCTCCAAGAAGGATGAACCCAGGAAAGAAGATGACGATCGTCACTCTTCAAATCATCGAAGTGATTCATCTCAGAAGATAATACTGAATCAAGGACCCCGTGATAAGGGTTGCTCCTACAAATACTTTGTTTCATGTAAACCCAGGGATTTCACTGGGGAAAAAGGGGCCATAGACTGTATGACATGGCTGGATGAGATGGATACTGTGGTTGATATCAGCGGGTGCGCTGATAGAGATGTGGTAAAGTTTGTGTCTCAATCATTCAAAGGTAAGGCCTTAGCTTGGTGGAGATCGCTGATTCAAGCTACTGGGAAGATCCCACTGTACAATGTGACATGGGAACAATTTGTTTCCCTCATCAGGGAAAACTACTGCCCTCAACATGAGGTTGAAAAGATTGAGTCTGACTTCCTATCGTTGGTTATGAAGAATCTTGACTGCCAAGCTTACCTTACGAGCTTTAACACAATGTCCAGATTGGTTCCGTATCTGGTGACCCCGAAACCCAAAAGAATAGCTCGTTTCATTGGGGGATTAGCCCCAGAGATAAAGGCAAGCGTGAAGGCCTCTCGGCCAACTACTTTCAGATCGGTAACTGATATATCCTTGTCCCTCACACTCGACGCGGTTTGACAGAGATCGCTGAGGAACACGGATGCCGAGAAAAGGAAACGTGAAGATGACAATTCACGAAGGTCAAACAAGAAGCACCGAGGAAACAATGACCACAAGAAAGGGTCTGAGTCTAAGAAGGATGGGCATCAATCTGGTGATAAGCCCAAGTGCAAAATCTGCAAGAAACAGCACTTCGGGAAGTGCAGGTTTGAATCAAATTCGCAGACTCAGTCAAGAACTTTTGCATGCGGTATATGCAAGTCCAAGGAACACAAGACCTTGGATTGCAAGAAGCTGAAGGATGCAACATGCTACAGTTGCAACGAAAAAGGGCACATTAAGACAAATTGCCCAAAATATGCAAAGAAAGCTGATGAAGGAAAGAAGACCAATGCTAGAGTCTTCAGGATGGATGCGAAAGAAGCTGTGCAGGACGATAACGTGATCACAGGTACCTTCCTCATAAATGATGTCTATGCAAGAGTACTTTTTGATTCAGGCGCTGATAAATCATTTGTAGATAATAAGTTTTGCAAATTGCTGAATTTACCTGTTAAAACCTTAAGTGTGAATTATGAGGTGGAGTTAGCAGATGGCACCATAGAAACCGTCTCAACTATGTTAGATGGATGTGTTATATCCATTAAGAACCACTCTTTTCCTTTGTCCCTACTTCCTTTGAAGTTAGCCGGTTTTGACATGGTTTTGGGAATGGACTGGTTATCTCATAACCAGGCCCAGATTATCTGCAATAAGAAGCAAGTGGTGATCAAGACTCCGTCTGGCGAATCACTTACCATTCGGGGAGATACCCATTATGGACTGCCTGAGCAAGTGACTATGCTCAAGGCCTCTAAGTGTTTAAAGAAGGGTTGTGTCATCTACATGGCACAAGTGACTATTGATGAGCCGAAGCCCAAGATTGAGGATATCCCTGTCATTTCTAAATACCCTGAAGTTTTTCCTGAAGAACTACCTGGTTTACCACCAGATAGGCAAGTGGAATTCAGAATTGACATCATCCCTGGAGCAGCACCTGTTGCTAGAGCACCTTATAGGTTGGCACCAACAGAGATGAAGGAATTGAGAACGCAACTAGATGAATTGCTGGCCAAAGGTTTCATTAGACCTAGTTCGTCTCCTTGGGGAGCACCAATATTATTTGTCAAGAAGAAGGATGGATCGATGAGTCTGTGTATCGATTACCGTGAGCTTAATAAGGTCACTATCACGAATAGGTATCCATTACCCAGGATCGACGATCTGTTCGATCAGCTTCAAGGGGCAAGTTACTTCTCCAAGATTGACTTAAGGTCAGGCTATCACCAACTGAAGGTTAAAGATGAAGACGTACACAAGACTGCATTTAGGACTCGTTACGGTCATTACGAGTTCCTAGTGATGCCTTTTGGGCTCACTAATGCACCTGCGGCATTCATGGATCTCATGAATCGCGTCTGCAAACCATACTTGGACAAATTTGTCATCGTCTTCATTGACGACATCCTCATCTACTCGAAGAACCAAGCTGATCATGAGAAACATCTTCGATGTATTCTTTCATTACTTCAGCAGGAGAAGCTGTATGCCAAATTCTCTAAATGTGAATTCTGGCTTCGTGAAGTCCAATTTCTTGGACATGTGGTTAGCGAGCGTGGAATCCAAGTTGATCCCGCTAAGGTGGAAGCTGTCATGAACTGGCAAGAGCCAAAGACGCCTACAGAGATTCGCAGTTTCCTAGGCTTAGCAGGATACTATAGGCGATTTATCGAGAATTTTTCAAGGATTGCTGCACCCCTAACCTCTTTGACTCGGAAGAAAATAAAGTTCGTTTGGGGCCCTAAGCAGCAAGAATCCTTTGATATCCTTAAACAGAAGTTGAGCAACGCTCCTGTATTGACGTTGCCAGATGGAATCGAAGAATTTGTAGTTTATTGTGATGCATCGCACACAGGTATGGGATGTGTGCTTATGCAGAAAGGCAAAGTTATTGCCTATGCATCACGTCAGTTAAAAGTGCATGAAAAGAATTACACCACCCATGACTTGGAGTTGGGTGCCGTGGTATTTGCACTGAAGCTATGGAGGCACTATTTATATGGTGTCAAGTGTGTGATCTATTCTGATCATAAGAGCCTCCAGCACCTGTTTAACTAATAGGATTTGAACATGAGGCAGCGCCGATGGATGGAGACGTTGAATGATTATGATTGTGAAATAAGATACCATCCTGGCAAAGCGAATGTAGTCGCCGATGCCTTGAGTCGAAAGGAAAGGGTGAAACCCATCCGAATCAATGCCAAGAGCATTGAAATAAAGAACAGTTTGAATGAAAGGTTGTTAGCTGCACAGAAGGAAGCTGTGTTGGAAGCTAACTATCCTAACGAAAGGCTAGGAGTCACTGAAGAGCAATTATCTCAGGGCAAGGACGGAATCCTGAGGTTAAATGGAAGAATATGGGTTCCAGTTTATGGAGGACTTCGAGATGTTATCCTCCAGGAAACCCACAGCTCTAAATATTCCGTTCATCCTGGAGCTGATAAGATGTACCAGGATCTGAAGGCAAATTTTTGGTGGATAGGCTTGAAGAAGTCTATAGCCACCTATGTAGCTAAATGCTTGACGTGTGCGCAAGTCAAAGCAGAACATCAAAAGCCGTCAGGTTTGCTACAACAACTTGAACTTCCCACGTGGAAATGGGAAATGGTGACGATGGATTTCATCACCAAGTTACCTAAGACAAGGAAAGGGAATGATACTATATGGGTGATCGTAGATAGACTGACTAAGTCAGCACATTTCCTACCCATAAAGGAGACCTATAGCTCCGACATGTTAGCCCAACTGTACGTAGATAAGATTGTAGCTCTACATGGCGTGCCTGTGGCTATTATCTCTGACAGAGATACTAGATACACGTCTCATTTTTGGAAAAGTTTCCAACAATCTTTGGGCACGCGCTTAAATTTCAGTACGGCTTACCATCCTCAGACGGACGGACAGAGTGAGCGTACCATCCAAACCTTGGAAGACATGCTTCGAGCATGTGTGATTGACTTAGGTGGTAGTTGGGATAACCACCTGCCATTGATCGAGTTCTCGTATAACAATAGCTACCATACCAGCATCAAGGTTGCACCTTTCGAGGCCTTATACGGTAGAAAGTGTAGAACGCCCGTTTGTTGGGCAGAAGTTGGAGATGTCCAACTGTCAGGTCTGGAAATAGTCTTTGAAACGATGGACAAGATTGTCCAGATTCGTGACCGATTGAAAGCTACCAGAGATAGGCAGAAAAGCTACGCAGATTTAAAGCGTAAATCTTTTAACTTCGAGGTAGGTGACAAAGTGTTGCTTAAAGTATCACCCTGGAAGGGAGTGATGCGATTTGGTAAGAAAGGCAAATTAAGCCCGAGATACATAGGACCTTTTGAGGTCATCGAACGTGTCGGATCAGTTACCTATAAGTTAAACCTACCTGAAGAGCTCAGTGGTATTCATAACGTATTCCACATCTGCAATCTGAAGAAGTGTTTCGCTGATGAATCACTGGTCATACCTCATACAGATGTGCACATAGAAGAGAGCTTGAAGTTTGTTAAAAAACCTGTGTCGATTGAGGATCGACAGGTTAAGAAGCTTCGAAGGAAGCACGTACTGATTGTAAAGGTTAAATGGGATGCTCGTAGAGGTCCCGAGTACACGTGGGAGGTTGAGTCCACAATGAAAGAAAAATACCCTCATTTGTTTCAGTAAATCTCGAGGTCGAGATTTCTTTTAAGGGGGTGAGGATGTAACACCTCGAAAATTCGTGTACAATAAAATAATGACACGTGTCATGTAAGACAAAAGTGATATAAACCCGGAACTAGTTAAAGATGTGTGGCAGGATTTAAAAGTGTCGTCATGTTAATTTTTACCTCTGAACGACCCCGTTATGAATCCCAAGACCCTAACATATATTACAAACATCCGATTTACATTCAATCAGGTAATCACTAGTAATAATTGACACAAAATTTGCAAGAATGGAAATCCTACGAAGAAATGCATGACAACCCATCGTTTATGGCTTTTCGATAATGTCCAAGACAAATGTACATCTTTAAAGGTGATCCTAACTATTTAGGACCTGTTCATGAGGCCCCATTCTGAATAATAGAAGCCCAAAATTCATATTTCATCAATTGCCCTTTCAAACCCCGAAAGAACAACAATTTTTGGCTTCTGTAGAAGGCTTACGGACCGTAAGCCACACCCTTACGGTCCGTAAGGGTTGCCCAGCGACAGAATTCTTGGCTGTTGTCTGTTTTAAGCTTGTAACCGACTTATAATCGATTTTCCACATCTTTGGACGACCCCTACTTGCTTTTTAGACTCCTAGGACACTTGTGGGTGATCAGGGGCACATGATAGACTTGTTTGTCAACAATCTATAAGATTCTAAGCACTATATAAAGTGCCAAAGTTGAAACCATTTGATCACTCATTCCTTCTCCATTTCTGGAGCTTCCTGGAGCTTAAGAGCAGACCCTAAGCCTTCCTAATCGTGCATAGGACTTCTGTAAGTATGCTTAACCTTTCTTAGTTGAGTTTTTACTTAGTTTTAGATTAAAAGTCAAACCGTCGTAATTAACGGTTGACTTAGCGATTAATCATTAATGGTCCAGTGATTAGTCAAATTGAAAGTAGTTATAAGTTGGTAATTATGTGGGCAATAAACCCTTAAAAGGGCTCCCTCTGATTCCCACACTAACTAGACCATTAGTCGGGTCAAACTTGTTATTAAAAAGTCAACAGGATGCTTAATTTCAAATTAATACATAATTAACAATGTAGAACCCATACAACCTGTTTGATCATTAATATAACTTAGTAATTAATGTAAGAACATGTCTAAACATGTTCAACCCAACAATTTTCAGTAGAGACCCGGTTCGGAACCGAAAGTCGCATAATTTGACTTTTGCTTTGACTTTCAGTTCTGACCCGTTTAAGCATGTTTTAGAAATGCCTTAGAGCTTTAATTGGACCAGGTTACATGCTAGTATAACCCTCTGTGATTATACACCTTGGTTCAATAGTTATCCAATTAATATGCATGATTCCGTTAATTGCTCATATGTTGACCATTATGCCCTTTTCACCATAAAACGTGATTTTTGAAACTGTAAAAGAGTAGAAACCTTAGTTACTGATATATAAACTTGTACCCAAAATTTGACATCAGTTTGAGGTGTAGATTGAGAGTTATGCTCATTAGCGTAATTAGAAAGCTTTTTTGCGACTAAACGGCATAATTAGCATATATCCTATTTAAACCTACTTTTTGATATCAAACTTTTTACCCACTGATGTAATATATTATTTTGGGATTTTTGAAGATTTTTAATTAATTTTAGGCTGAGCATAACTTAGAGTTATAAGCTTGATCCGGTAATTGTCGGTTTTGCCCTTTCGGGCTATAAAGTGAGTTTTACATATCTTTTTGACCCCAAACCTTTTGGTACTGATTTTATATGATAAATAAATTATTTTAAACCTTCTGGAATAATAAAAATATCAGCTTTCTATATAGAACCCGGAAACGGCTCCTAATCGCCTTTTTAAGCGTTTTTAACGCATAGTATGTACTAAAACTATTTCAAACATACAAGGGTTGATACCTACTGATATTTTAGGTAAATTATAATATTTTAACATTAAGCAGAAGTTGTTTAACTCAGACTTCAGTTTTGAGCTTTTCGGCTTATGTGAAATTACCAAAAATGCCCCTACGGTGCATAGTTTGGTTATAATTGATAAATTTCACATATATGCAATACCCTACTGTTATAACTTATTAAATTAAGTATTCTTACTAATAATATCAGACTTGTAACTCAGGTTAATACTTAAACTCTTTTAAAACCTTGAAAATGACCAAAATACCACTACGGGGCATAGTTTGAGTTTAAATTCGTTTCGGGCATAATAAAAGATATCTTACTGATATCACAACATATTTGAGGCATATTGACTTAGGAAACCTGTATATGGCTCTTACGGTTACCCGTTACGCTTCTTGCGCGTTTGGTTCAGTTTATTTTAGTTTGCATAAATTAGCCGAAACGGGTCAAACCTTATCGTTTTTATCTCAAAATCCAGAATGTGTATAATATACCCATATTAAGCGAGTCTTCAAACTTGTCGGGTCTAAATCACATTCTATTCCGGTCTTCGCTTAATCGTTCGTACGAACTGTATCTTTAAAAACTAACCGGTCTAAGTTTAGGCTTAATTAAAGACCCGTTAGGATTCTAATAGGTTATTATAAACCTTCGTTCCAGAATAGGAGGACCAGAAAAAGCTACGTGCATTTTCTGTTTGTGAATTATACTTGCAAAGGTAAATACTTTTAACTTATTTTCCTTATACGGGCTTGGGGTACGCTATATAAAATACCGCTTGGTCGGGCATTAAATCTTCCATCGTATGGTGGTTAATTGATATTGATCGGCCCGTTTAAATTGTTTTGTTTGCTTAAAGCCTTTGGGAGGTTAATGACCATGTCCCGGATATCCTTGGCATCATTTTACGAAATGGCCACGACCTAAGCGCGGGGTGTAGGCGTACACCCGTCAGTGCGAAAATAAATAATGTGGTGTGTCTATTGATCTTTAACCCGACATGATCCGGGCTACTGAACGCATAAGGAACATGTAATTCTTTTACGAGATTATATATTTAAATAATTATCCCAAGTTATAAAATGTTTGTGCCATGTGTATCCAAATCAATTTTTAATCTTTTTAAAAATGAGTCGGTTAATTGTATTTACCAGTGTAAACTGACGTATTTTCCCAAAAAGATTAAGTGCAGGTACTACTCGTAATAGGCTGGATTTCTCCTTAGCATCAAAAGAGTCTCGCAAGCTTATGATGCCTAAAGTCTGTTGAACTACTGTTTCCTATTTTTATTTTTATCCACCTGTGGATTAATTTCAACTATTTGTGATACTGATATTACAATATTACATTTGGTTGAAATATATCTTCCATTTGCTTCCGCTGTGCATATTAAATATTGTGTTGTTTGACTGTAATGTTGCCAACCACGTCACGATACTCCCCCACCGGGCCCACCGGTCAAACGTGGAAATATCGGGGTGTGACACTACAACTGTGACGAGATGGGCCATTTCCGAAAGAATTGCCCAAAGCTTGCTAATGCAAGTCCAGCGCAAGGATGAGCATTGGACAGACTGGAAGACAACGCTGCTTAGAAATAATCAAGCCTTATGTATTATTTTCTTTTGTTTTCATGGTCTATGAAACAAGTTGTTGTTGTTTATAAATAAATCTTTTATTTACATTGCAATGTATAAATGTGGTTGCATGTATAAACAACAAATCCCCTACGATACCGACAACCAAGGAACCGTGTTCCTTGTAGAACAGACTACTCCCAAAATGCTTCCATTTTATGGTCTCTTGTGTTTTCCACGAAAATCCTAAGTACCCGTTTCTTCCTAGGAAAACGGAGTACAAGGAGCAAGTTACAACTCTGGACGAATACCCAAACTACCACTATAAATCCTTAATAGGGTACCTAAGGGTACTTTCGTAAGTCCTTAATTGTTGTGTACCTTAATTCAAAAGTTACGATTCCTTGTAATCGAGATCGAATTTTCTTTTTAAGATCATCCTATCTTTTAGATAGATTCTTGAGGACATTGAAGTCCATCGACTGGGTTCCTTGTATACCTTGAATACCCATCTTCAAATCGACAACAAGTTAATAACAATTAATAACAAACTGATAACAAATTAATAACCAAGAAAACAATTATGTGCTTATATGTTTATGTGTTGACCTAATCAAAGTTGTCTCAAGCTTGTTCAAAATTCTAACCCCTTCACATTATAAAACAAACTGTGATTACTATGCAAGTAATTATGTAATTATGGATGCATACATAATTATGGAATTTAGTGCACAGAAACCACAACAAGTTTTGTCATGTGTCTAGAGTTAATCCTATTCATTTCCATTTCTGATGAAGCACCCGTTGAGGAAAAATGAACTAGCTATTCATTTTTCACTTCTGAAAGAATACCCGTTGAGGGAAATGAATATCCTTTTGATTATCCCTTCATTTCCATTTCTGAAGAATACCCGTTGAGGAAAATGACTCATTCCGTTCATTTTCATTTCTGAAGAATATCCGTTGAGGGAAATGAATAACCCTTTGATTATCCCTTCATTTCCATTTCTGAAGAATACCCGTTGAGGAAAATGACTCATTCCGTTCATTTTCGTTTCTGAAGAATATCCGTTGAGGGAAATGAATATCCTTTTGTTCATCCCTTCATTTCCATTTCTGACGAAGAACCCGTTGAGGAAAATGACTCAATCCGTTCATTTTCTCTTCTGAAGAATATACATTGAAGGAAATGAATACCCTTTTGATTAATCCTTCATTTCCATTTCTGAAGAATACCCGTTGAGGAAAAGGACTAATTCCGTTCATTTTCGTTTCTAAAGAATATCCGTTGAGGGAAATGAATATTCTTTTGATTATTCCTTCATTTCCATTTCTGACGAAGAACCCGTTGAGGAAAATGAATCGTCCATTCATTTTCGCTTCTGAAGAATATCCGTCAAGGGAAATGAATATCCTTTCGACACCTAACAAAGAACCCATTGGAGAAAGTGAATCATCCATTCATTTTCACTTCGAAGTATATCCACTGGGGAATGACAGGGTTATGCATTGCATAAAAATATTTGATGGGTTACTCTACGCAAATAGATGACACCCTAGATTCCATGCAAGACAATTATTTAACACAAACGTCACAGACAGACTCTTACGAATAAAATTTCGGGACGAAATTTCATAAAGTATGGGAGACTGTGACATCTGTGTCACTTCAACAATAAAAAAATACCAAATATTGTGTTTCATACTTGGGATTTGTATAAATATGTGTATCATTTGCACATATCAATTCTTGTTCGATTTCGAACTTTAAATCGCTTTCTGGAAGGTTATACGCGAACTGATGCGTAAACGTAATCAATTTAATGCGATAAACACTCCGGAACAGTGAAATAGGCTTAACATACCTTAAATAACCTTTACATAACTTAGAAATAAGTTTTGGAGGGTTTGGTGTGTCGAAATCAAGTTAATTCGATCACAGGGACTATTTGCGTCAAACTGCAAAAGTATACCGAATCAAATGGTAACGAACATTCCGAAACTTGATCATAAGTTAAACATTCCCTAAATATCCTTTACGTAGCTTAGAAATAGGCTTTGAGGTGTTTGGTGCGCAAAAATAAACTTATTTGATCAATAGGGACTAAAAGCGTCAAAAAGTGCACAAGTTTGCATTTTCGCGCGTATCTTACGTTCTGAATATATCCGGAAATCCAAAAATTTATGTAATCATTAAAATATTTTATTTTAGTGATTGGCATGATAAAATTCCATTCGTCGCTTAATTTGGATCGTTTTTGCGTTCGTTACGATTTCCGTCGTAATTAACTGAATAACGCAACCGTACGACCAAACGAACCGACATCCGAGATGTTTTTGAGCATATTTTAAGTTCCCTATACTTTAACTTCATTTTAGAGCCTTGAAATGGGGTTAACGGGGCTTAAACGTGTCAAAATGCATCGAAAACCAAGTTTTGGGCTTGCAGGGGCTAAAACTTTAATTCTGTCAAAGTTCTTAGGCCTGGGGCGTAAGCCTAAGCTTATTCTTACGCGGCCCGCATCAGCAGCCCAGATCAGAAACATTGAATCTGGACTTCCAGCCTGTTTTTGATGGTTTTAAACACTGATTTGGGATACCATCTGCTTGTTTTGATGGTATTTCATGTCCCCCTAGTTTAGTAAAACCATTTACCCACATGTATGGTCAAGATCGAAGCTCTTTTGCAAGAAATGATCTTAATGGTTTACCGAAAACTATATATACCCATTCCTTCATTCCATTTTCTGCACCCTTTATCTGATTAATGCTCTAAGTTGAAGCCTTTGCTTCATACCTGAGTGTTATAGATCAAGTTCTCCCTAGCTTGGACCCTTTGTAAGCTTCTTTCGTTCTTTTATTGCTTTTCGAGCATGAAAGTCAAACAGTGTTTGACTTTCTACTTTGACCAGTCTTTGGTCAACACAAAGTTCGTTTGAACTTTGCAACGTGAGCATAATCATGATGGTCATAGTCCCGTGTGACTATACCTACTGATTACCACGTTGATTAGGTGAAGTGACGAGTCGTAGTTTCGGTCAAAATGCGTATTTATGCGTATTTTGCAAGCAAACTACTCTTGGGTATCAAAACCCTTTGTTTTGATATCAAAACCTGTTTTCTAACTTAGTTAAACATGTTCCAACATGTTTAGCTCGTCACTTTTAGTTTATTGCTTGTTTAGAGTCGTAAGTCAAGCGGTCTAAACCACCGCTTAGACTTTCGAACTCGACCCATTTGGTCGATCATTAGGATCCGACCAAGCATGTTTAGTGACCATAGTTGTATAGGGAATAACCTTCCGAGGTTATACCTTATGGTCACTTAGTTTAATTAGTTGTATGATAGGTTGTTTATATGCCTTAGGTAAAATGACCAAAATGCCCTTTTCATGCATAATTGGTATTTAAGCATATGTAACATAAACTTTTGTCACTTAACTGATTATGCAACATATTTAAACATGTTTAGGCATATAATACTTGTCATAGGACTAGTTTGTCACACCCCGACCACGTAAAACAACAAAACGTGGCGGAAACATCGGGGAGTGTTGTAACAGAATCATTGTTTCATAACACATGGAAATTGAAATACTGTTTTATTGAATAAATGAGTTACAATGTCTTGATAATCAAAGAAACATAACATAAATAACTAGTCTGCATCTTTTTATTGTCACTAAGGCCCATGTCCGCCTAAGTGTATCTTGATCAATCCTATGCTTCATTTCCTGAAACACATGTGAAAATAGGTACGTCAGCATAAAAATGCCGGCGAGTACATAGGTTTTGTGAAAATAAGATTCATGACTAAATTTTAAGAAATTGTTTAATAACAGTCGGTCATGAACCTTGTAATTTGCTTTGTCTTTGTAAATCATTTGAAAAACAATAAGTTCCGATGATACGTATAAATAAGAGAATAATTCATGGTTAAATGGATAACCATGTATAAATGAGTTTGTATAAGTTAAGTTGTTTGTAAAACAATGTATTGTGAAAAGTATATTATTTGTATAAAATGTTATATGTCATAAACTGAAATGATTCAAATAACGCTACGATATGTAATACCATACAAACACTTATATATAGGAAGTACCAGCGGCGTATCCACCATGCTTGTATCATATTACACACGCCTCGTTAATTAATCACTTACTCAAAACAAACCAACAATGTAATAAGTCTATGTTTAAACCAATAGTCAAAAGTCCTTGTATAAACCGTGTCAAATGGTTATAGTCCAAAATTAGTCAAGTAATGTGTAACCAAAATGATATGTATGGTAAGTAAAATAAGACTACTTAAACCATAAGTAAAAAAAATGTACAAAAACAAAGTATTGAAGTAAAACTTGGTTTAAATCAAAGCTATGTTTTGTGTAGTATATGCATGCTATACTGATATAAACATTTATGTGGTATTGTGAAAATTCATACATCCAAACCTTGCGACAGTCGGATAACTATGTAAAAATGAGTTATCAAAAGAATATGTATTCAGATTCGGTCATTCCTTACGTCCAAACAAAACCCGAGATTTCAGGAATGGGATTTGTCAAGTCCTATGGTACCACTACCTACTACCGAGCGGCATGATCGGTGTTAATGAATGTATAGTATAGTTTAAACAAACCAAATGTCATACCAAAATGTAAGCATATGATGAATAAGAAATGTACTAAGTATGCTAAGTTAACATACAAAGCAGAAAAGTCATGTAAATCAATGTGCTAGCATGCTATCAGTTAACATACATAGCAGAAATGTAATGTAGAACCATGTACTAAGTATGCACACAATGGACATACATAGCATAAAATGTAATGAAATCATGTACTATAATGTACTAATGAACGTAGGAAGTATATGATGTGAAAACAGGAAAGCATGAAAGTAACAAGTAGGCACATGTGTTTCACCCCAAAACAGTTTAGAAAACAGTAAAAAAGGGGTCTATGTACTCACTTGAGATTGCTCAGAAGTCCTAGGATAACCACCAAGCAATGCTAGAGATCACGGAATCAAACGGCACCTAATATAGGTAACTATGTTAATAAACCGGACCTAAATCGGAAGATTTGATAGAATGAGGTTTTGTAAACCAAACGAGTGTAGAGACTCGTGTCATATGGTTTTACAAAGCCTACATACTAAATGAAACCTAACCTAAGTGCTTTCGACCCATCGCGACCCATTTAGGTAGCTTATGCTACTTTAACGCGTCGTTCGCGTGAAACGCGTTCGGACCGCCTAACTAGTCCTATGACAAGTGTTATATGCCTAAACATGTTACATAATCAGTTATGTGACAAAATTTTAGGTTACATATGCTTAATTACCAATTATACATGAAAAGGGTATTCTGGTAATTTACCTAAGGCATATAAACTACCTATCATACAACTACTTAAACGAAGCGACCATAAGGTATAACCTCGGAAGGTTATTCCCTATATACTATGGTCACTTAATGTATTTGGTCGGATCCTAATGATCGACCAAACTGGGTCGGGTTCGAAGGTATAAGCGATTTATTAGATCGCTTACCCTACGACCCTAGACAACGTGGTAATCAGTAGGCATAGTCCCAAGGGACTATAACCAACGTGATTACACTCACGTTGCGAAGTTCAAACGAACTTCGCATTGACCATAAACTGGTCAACGCAGAAAGTCATACAAAGTTTGACTTTCAGACTCGAAAAGACTCGAAAAGCAATAAAAGAACGAAAGAATACTTACGAAGGGTCCCCGAATGCTAATCTCGATCCAAGAATCTCAGGTATGAAACAATGGTTTCAACTTAGAGTTTCTAAGATCAAAATTCTAGTGGGTTTTGAAGTTGTGGGGTGGGGTATTTATAGTTTTCGGGTAACCGTTAAGATCGTTTCATGGAAACCGTGCTTTAATCGCATCTGTACAAGTGTTGCAAAGTTGTGGTGACTAAAAATGGGTTCTTATCAGCTGACTAGACAAGTGTGAGTGTGTGGTTGAGGATTAAACAGCTGCAATCTGATGTTAAATACACTTAATCTGGTCTGGTTAGGCAGTCATGTAGCGCTACTGCAAAGGCATTAGGCAGTCGCGCTACGCTAGCACCCCCCTGTTTCAGAAATGTTTCAAAAGTGGCAGAAATGGTCCCTGCACGTGTTTAAGGCCTTTTTCGATGTGTTTGAACCCCGTTAACCTCATTTCAAGGCTCTAAAATGAAGTTAAAGTATAGGGAACTATAAACATCCTCAAAAATATGTCGGATGATGGTTCGTTTGGTCGTACGATCGCGATGTTCGCTTAATTACGACGGAATGCGCACAAGTGTGAAAAACGATCCAAAATGCGCGACGAATGGATTTTTCTTATGCCGAACACTAAAATAAAATGTTTTAGTGCTTACATAAATTTTTGGATGTCCGGATGTATTCAGAACGTAAGATATGAGCGAAAGTGCAAACTTGTGCACTTTTTGACGCTTTTAGTCCCTGAATGACCCTAAAGTTTATTTTAGCACACCGAACCCCTCAAAGCCTATTTCTAAGCTATGTGAAGGATATTTAGGGTATGTTTAATTTATGTTCATTTTCCAGAATGTCTGTTACAGTTCAGATTGGCATACTTTCGCAGTTTGTCAACTTTTGTCCCTGTAAGCGAATTAACTTGTTTTTTTGCCATACCAAAGCCTTCAAAACTTATTTCTAAGTTATGTAAAGGTTATTTAAGGTATGTTAAGCCTATGTCACTATTCTGGAGTGTTTGTTGCATTAAACTAGTTATATTTACGCATCGGTGCGCGTATAACCTTCCAGAAAGTGATTTAGAGTTTGGAATTGAACAAGAATTGATATGTGCAAATGATACACATATTTATACAAATCCCAAGGATGAAATATAATATTTCATTGGTTCGGTATTTGTTTGATGGCCGTGGAGGCACAGGTGTTACAGTCTCCCCTACTTTAGGAAATTTCGTCCCGAAATTTATTTAGAGGAAACTTGTGAGAGTTTAAAGCATGAAGTTGAAAAGATCGAACAACATTGGTTAGGGTTCTGAACTTCTAGTAACCTTAATAACATCATGCTTGCAATGTAAGAGGGATACTTATATACAAGTATATGAAGCGTCATTGGTGCGTCCATCATACCTCCATTACATCGTTCTCATTTTGTTATTGTTGTCACTATCGGTTCTTACACATAATAAATCATACTGTGGTTACCGTGCACTGAATCTCATAATTATGTATGCGTCCACAATTAGACAATTCCTTGCATAGTTCACACAGTCTATTTTATAATGTGTAGAGGAAAACCAATGAACAAACCTGTGATGAGTGTGACTAGGCCACCATAGAGTCCTTTTAATTAAATCAATAAATGATCTAAATAGACTATCAAGGAGTCTGTTCAGCTACATCACTAGATGTCGTTCTTTAACCAAATTGTGAATCAATCTTTTTGACTAGACCACTAAAGGGTCTCTTATGAATCATGGAGTGGTACTATATAATCCAAGGGTCTTAACTATTACATAGAAGCCCATTAAGGATTTAAGGTAGTGCCTTTTGAATATCCTGCTACGAATCCCTCATATGAAGATATGAAAGATTCTACGAGGATTTGGATAACGAAAATCCAGAGTATACAAAAACACAAAAATGCATAAAAGAAAACATAAGATGCATAAACACATAGTCACATAACCACCAAATTGTTTAACTAGAAGTTTGTTCTGCTAACAGAGCACATGTATTTAAAGCACACTAGAAATCCATCTCGTGGATTTCATTTGGCACTTTAAACATTTACAAGAATCTATCTATAAAGATAGAAAGATTTTTTTTTTAAAAGAGAAATTCGATTTCGATTTTAAGGAACCGAAATGTTCGAATTCAGGTACAAAAGGAATCCAATTAAGGATTCTGATTTGAATGTTAATCATCCACAAGGATCTAAATGTGAAGATAAAGAGATCCCATATGGATTTTTAGAAGTTTAAGATGTTTTGAAACCTTGCACTTGATGTGCTTATGTCAAAACATGAAGTAAGAATGCTTATGAAGTTTGAGATGCTTGATATGTCAGGGCGACATATGAAGCAGAATTTGAAGGTTAAGTCAATGCATGAGGGAAAATATTTTTGAAAACTATGCATGGGGTTCTTTTAAGAAAAATGTGTTTAACGTTTTTAAAACCTTATATATAATACTTTTGAAATCATAAAGTAGGTGTATTAGATAGATATATTTACAAAAATGTTTTAAAATCATGCGAGATGAATTTTTGAAATTATGTATAAGGTTTTTGAAAAACATGAATGATGCTTTTCGAAATCATGCACTTGATCAAAAAAATGTATTGTGTTAATATCGTCTTCAGACTATATGAAATATTTTGAAATTAGGAAGGTTGGTTTTGATAACATGGCCAATGTTTTTGAAATAACATAGACAATGCATCTAGAAAAATTGTTTTCAAACTATATGAAATGTTTTGAGATCATGAAGATTGTTTTGAAATACTTGTACTGTGTATGTTGAAAAATCAAAACGTAATGGGTATGAGATTTGATAATACCCTTAGTTATCTAACCAAGGATTTAAAGGCACAGATGTGCAGAAGCATGATTACTCATAATGTCCCCTTATTTTCTGTACTTTGTTTCCTAGAGTGAAACGAGTACTTAAAATTTTTGAGAGAACATGAGCGATCATTTGAAAGAGAGAAATCACGAGAGTAGTTTGTAAGGAACATAGTTCCTTAATGCAGGTATCATAGGAAAAATCATACACACATGTAACTATACTTGTATATCAAAATTTGTGAACAACGATTTATTTATAAACAAAACAGATTGTTTCACATTACAAGGAAACAAAAGAACAAAAGCATAAGACATCAACATCTTCTAGTCAGCCAACTGCTCATCCGTGGGTTGGATTTGCATTAGCAAGCTTTGGGCAATCCCTTAGGAAATGGCCCATCTCGCCACAGTTGTAGCAAGACCCTGGTGAGAAACGAGCTTGAGCAGAGTTGGCTTGTGGTTGGTTTGGACCACCTTGGTTCGGGTTACAACGACAAACATTTTCCAGGTGACCGAGTCGCCCGCATGATGCACACAGATGACACTGTAAGTGAGCTTGGTGATGCCCATTACATTTGTCGCAAAATGGCGCCGTTCCCTTGTATTGCTTCTTAGCAGGTTGTGCTACCACCCGGATGGGTCCTGCTTGATTTGGTACTGCTGTAGTTGGGCAAACCCTTGCCGTATGACCTATAAGTCCACAAATATGGCATTTGCGGCACTTCACACTAGCCTGATGATGAAGGCTACATTGGTTGCACAAGGGTGCAGTTCCGTTGTATGGCTTTCTAGCTGGTGGCCTTGCCACATGGCTAGGTCCCGCTTGATTAGGTGTAACCGCTGCGGGTTTCCTTGAAGCCTTACGCTTCCTTGATTTTGGTGCTGGCTTGACTTCTGCTTCCTTTGGTGGCTCTTGAGTGGCTTCATTGTCGAGATGAGAGGCTTCATTTTCGAGACGAGCCATGGCAATGCCTAAATCCACAGTCTTCTGCATCACTTCGCCTATTTGCTGGACAAATTTGGCTGTTCGCTTGGACATTTGACCAGTGCTGAGAGGAATAGACATTCTAGAAGAAAATGAAAGACATAGGAAGAAACAGGTGAAAGGTTATTGGATAATCAATACCGAATGGTAACGAATGAAAATTGTGATCATTTGTTTGTTACCTAGGGCAAACAAATGAGATGGTGACAAATCAAAGTAAATGGGTTAAAAATAATGTATCGCGAAGACATGCTCGCCTATAGGTGAACACTCATCCCAAGAATTCCCAGGTAAGCACAACTGGTCTCGCGTCTGATGAGATGTATACGAAGTGCTTGCCTAGACAGAAAACCCAGAATACAGGCATTCACCCTTCCAGTTTGCACGTGTTCACATTATTTAAAACCCAAAACCTTGACGAGGTTTTGAAAACTCAAAGGGGTTCAAAACCATATAATAGAGAGTTCAAAACCTTACAATAGAGGGTTCAAAACCTAGTAATCAATCATCCTAGAACAGATGATTAGTTTTCAAAGCGGTTTTGAATTTTATGTTCTTGTTGTGGTCGTCGCCTAAGGATAGGTGACGGTATCGTTTTATGACTAAACGCAAGTAAACTAGCGTTGGGGTCCTAGAAAGGTTATAGACTAGGTCAAAGCATTACTAATAACCCAATTCCCTATAACCATGGGCTCTGATACCAACTTTTCTGTCACACCCTGACCACGTAAAACAACAAAACGTGGCGGAAACATCGGGGAGTGTTGTAACAGAATCATTGTTTCATAACACATGGAAATTGAAATACTGTTTTATTGAATAAATGAGTTACAATGTCTTGATAATCAAAGAAACATAACATAAATAACTAGTCTGCATCTTTTTATTGTCACTAAGGCCCATGTCCGCCTAAGTGTATCTTGATCAATCCTATGCTTCATTTCCTGAAACACATGTGAAAATAGGTACGTCAGCATAAAAATGCCGGCGAGTACATAGGTTTTGTGAAAATAAGATTCATGACTAAATTTTAAGAAATTGTTTAATAACAGTCGGTCATGAACCTTGTAATTTGCTTTGTCTTTGTAAATCATTTGAAAAACAATAAGTTCCGATGATACGTATAAATAAGAGAATAATTCATGGTTAAATGGATAACCATGTATAAATGAGTTTGTATAAGTTAAGTTGTTTGTAAAACAATGTATTGTGAAAAGTATGTTATTTGTATAAAATGTTATATGTCATAAACTGAAATGATTCAAATAACGCTACGATATGTAATACCATACAAACACTTATATATAGGAAGTACCAGCAGCGTATCCACCATGCTTGTATCATATTACACACGCCTCGTTAATTAATCACTTACTCAAAACAAACCAACAATGTAATAAGTCTATGTTTAAACCAGTAGTCAAAAGTCCTTGTATAAACCGTGTCAAATGTTTATAGTCCAAAATTAGTCAAGTAATGTGTAACCAAAATGATATGTATGGTAAGTAAAATAAGACTACTTAAACCATAAGTAAAAAAAATGTACAAAAACAAAGTATTGAAGTAAAACTTGGTTTAAATCAAAGCTATGTTTTGTGTAGTATATGCATGCTATACTGATATAAACATTTACGTGGTATTGTGAAAATTCATACATCCAAGCCTTGCGACAGTCGGATAACTATGTAAAAATGAGTTATCAAAAGAATATGTATTCGGATTCGGTCATTCCTTACGTCCAAACAAAACCCGAGATTTCAGGAATGGGATTTGTCAAGTCCTATGGTACCACTACCTACTACCGAGCGGCATGATCGGTGTTAATGAATGTATAATATAGTTTAAACAAACCAAATGTCATACCAAAATGTAAGCATATGATGAATAAGAAATGTACTAAGTATGCTAAGTTAACATACAAAGCAGAAAAGTCATGTAAATCAATGTGCTAGCATGCTATCAGTTAACATACATAGCAGAAATGTAATGTAGAACCATGTACTAAGTATGCACACAATGGACATACATAGCATAAAATGTAATGAAATCATGTACTATAATGTACTAATGAACGTAGGAAGTATATGATGTGAAAACAGGAAAGCATGAAAGTAACAAGTAGGCACATGTGTTTCACCCCAAAACAGTTTAGAAAACAGTAAAAGAGGGGTCTATGTACTCACTTGAGATTGCTCAGAAGTCCTAGGATAACCACCAAGCAATGCTAGAGATCACGGAATCAAACGGCACCTAATATAGGTAACTATGTTAATAAACCGGACCTAAATCGGAAGATTTGATAGAATGAGGTTTTGTAAATCAAACGAGTGTAGAGACTCGTGTCATATGGTTTTACAAAGCCTACATACTAAATGAAACCTAACCTAAGTGCTTTCGACCCATCGCGACCCATTTAGGTAGCTTATGCTACTTTAACGCGTCGTTCGCGTGAAACGCGTTCGGACCGCCTAACTAGTCCTATGACAAGTGTTATATGCCTAAACATGTTACATAATCAGTTATGTGACAAAATTTTAGGTTACATATGCTTAATTACCAATTATACATGAAAAGGGTATTCTGGTAATTTACCTAAGGCATATAAACTACCTATCTTACAACTACTTAAACGAAGCGACCATAAGGTATAACCTCGGAAGGTTATTCCCTATATACTATGGTCACTTAATGTATTTGGTCGGATCCTAATGATCGACCAAACTGGGCCGGGTTCGAAGGTATAAGCGATTTATTAGACAAGTGTGAGTGTGTGGTTGAGGATTAAACAGCTGCAATCTGATGTTAAATACACTTAATCTGGTCTGGTTAGGCAGTCATGTAGCGCTACTGCAAAGGCATTAGGCAGTCGCGCTACGCTAGCACCCCCCTGTTTCAGAAATGTTTCAAAAGTGGCAGAAATGGTCCCTGCACGTGTTTAAGGCCTTTTTCGATGTGTTTGAACCCCGTTAACCTCATTTCAAGGCTCTAAAATGAATTTAAAGTATAGGGAACTCAAAACATGCTCAAAAATATGTCGGATGATGGTTCGTTTGGTCGTACGATCGCGATGTTCGCTTAATTACGACGGAATGCGCACAAGTGTGAAAAACGATCCAGAATGCGCGACGAATGGATTTTTCTTATGCCGAACACTAAAATAAAATGTTTTAGTGCTTACATAAATTTTTGGATGTCCGGATGTATTCAGAACGTAAGATATGCGCGAAAGTGCAAACTTGTGCACTTTTCGACGCTTTTAGTCCCTGAATGACCCTAAAGTTTATTTTAGCACACCGAACCCCTCAAAGCCTATTTCTAAGCTATGTGAAGGATATTTAGGGTATGTTTATTTTATGTTCATGTTCCAGAATGTCTGTTACAGTTCAGATTGGCATACTTTCGCAGTTTGTCAACTTTAGTCCCTGTAAGCGAATTAACTTGTTTTTTTTGCCATACCAAAGCCTTCAAAACTTATTTCTAAGTTATGTAAAGGTTATTAAAGGTATGTTAAGCCTATGTCACTATTCCGGAGTGTTTGTTGCATTAAACTGGTTATATTTACGCATCGGTGCGCGTATAACCTTCCAGAAAGCGATTTAGAGTTTGGAATTGAACAAGAATTGATATGTGCAAATGATACACATATTTATACAAATCCCAAGGATGAAATATAATATTTCATTGGTTCGGTATTTGTTTGATGGCCGTGGAGGCACAGGTGTTACATAGTTAGACGTCTCAAACGCGCTTTTGCGCGAACGACGCGTTAAACTAGCGTAAGCTACCTTAATAGGTCGTAACGGGTCGAAAGCACTTAGGATAGGTTTCGATTTAGTATGTAGGCTTTTTTAAACAATATCATATGAGTTCCAACACTCATTTGGTTTACGAAACCTCATCCTATCCGATCTTCCAATTTAGGTCCGGTTTGTTAACATAGTTACTTATACTAGGTGCCGATTGATTTCCGTGATCCCTTTAGCTTTGCTTGGTTGTTATTCAAGACTTCTAAGCATCCTCAAGTGAGTACATAGTCCCCTCTTTTACCGTTTTCAACTGTTTTGGGGTTAAACACATGTGCCTACTTGTTACTTTCATGTTTTTCATGCTTTTATACCATATACTTGCTATGTTCATTAGTACGTATATAGTACATGATTTCATTATGTTTTGCTATGTATGTTCACTTAGCATGCTAACACATTGTTTTACATTTTGTTGCATATGCTCATCCAGCATATGGACACATTGTCTTACATTTTGAACTGTTTGAACCGTTTGGAGCTGTTTGATCCTTGTGAACCGTTTGGAACTGCTTGATATATGTGAACCGTTTGGAACTGTTTGATTTATGTGAACCATTTGGAACTGTTTGATTGATGTGAACCGTTTGGAACTGTTTGAACCGTTGGGTTAGGGAAGTGATTAGGTAACGGGGCGGGTGTAATGTATTAAAAGCATGGTGGATACGCCGCTGGTACTTCCTATATATAAGTGCTTTTAACACATTGTATATCGTTGCGTTATCTAGTTCACTTGGGCAAATGTTATCAAAACAAGGTTATATTACAAGGTTTTTCTAACAATATAAACCATTCGAGTTTTATTACAAAAACAATTTACGATCTGGGTTTACTTAAACAAATGTTTTGAGTTAAGAATCATGGCTGTGAGATTTTATAAACTATAACCAACTTGATTTGAGTTGATTAATTATGTTGCAACACTATACACTTTTCAAAACAAGGTTTTTAATAAGGTATTGCAACATGTAAACAAGCCATGAATCTGACACTCACATAAAACCTATGTACTCGCTGACATTTTTATGCTGACGTATTTTCACATATGTTTCAGGTACCATAGTTGATGATGTTTGATGATGATATTGGTGCATGCTCACATAGGAATGGACGAGGCCTTAGTGACTTAATAATAATGGGAGATAATTTGTTCATGTTTTGATTCTAGTTTCAATACATTGTAATAAATTTAATTCAATAAAACAGAACTTTTATCCATGTGTTGTGAAACAATGATTCTGTTACGACACTCCCCGACGTTTCCGCCGCGGTTTGTTGTTTTAACGCGATCGGGGTGTGACAGATTGTCACCCGATCGAGTTGCCATCCGATCGACCAGCCACTTTCCTTTTTGGGAAACCCTATAAATACCTACCTCTCACATCATGTGTGATGTGACAGCTCCCTTGTTCGACCAGCCGACTTCAAGCCCTCATATCTCTTGATTTCTCTCGATTCTAGTAAGTTTCTAACCTAAATCTTGTACTTCTATGATCTACACGCACTTCTACACCGTTTTCATCTCTGAATCTTAACTTTTAACCGTGAAATCACCGGATTTGAAGTGTTCTAGGATGATGTCATCATGGAGTTCTTATGAACTTCAATGTTTGGTTTCATTCCACCAAGATCAACTTAGATCTAAAGGATTTCCAGAAGATTAATCAATGTTTACGCATAGATCTACACAAATTCATGGTTAAAAGGATTGGGAGAAGGTTTTCCAACTTTCTTTCAACTCTTTTACACTCAATGCACTCAAAACCGATAGAATCGGAGCTTGTTCTGATCTTCTACTCATTCTTAGTGATGTATTAGTTCCAGATCTGAATTCTATCCGAGAGATATTTATTTCAGGTTTGAACATGAACCACCGTCTCGAACCGCGAACCGGTCGGACTAGGGTGATTCCTGTTCGATCGAGTCACTTGGGTCGAGATAAGGTTTCTATTGTTTAAGCTAGTTATCATCACGTCTCGTTCAAAACTACAAAAACTTCAAGCGAAATGAAGTGACAAGACGATCTGACCGTTGGGACGGATTGCCATCATCGGATTGCCATCCGATCAACCGGCCATCCGATCGGGTTGCACTTGGTTCCACATTTAAACTTTTTATTCAAAATTCTAAGGTTCTGGACGTTGAACGGATTGCCGTCTGATCGTGTGACGTTTAGGACTTTGGTACTTAAACAGTTTTCAGCATGTTCAATACATGCAGATTGCTACCCGATCGGATAGCCATCCGATCGAGTGACCCTCCTGCTGTGAACTTGTTCTCAAACTGAGAGGCCTTGCCAATCAGATCGCTGTCTGATCGAACGACCGACCTGAAGGGTAGAGATACTTCTCTATTTTTAAAATGCTACAATGAAAATTTCAAAGTATAAACCATAATACACATACACATCTTCACCAAACGAGGTGTCAATCCAATCGAATGGCTATCCGATCGGATGACCATCCGAACGGATTGCCACCCGATCGACTGGCCATCTGATCGGATTGCCATCTGATCGAATTACCATCCGATCCTTGGTACACTTGCATCATTTTACGCACCGCTCATCGTTATGCTATCGTTAACTGTTCAGGCTAATTTCTCTCAGCGCTCCCTTCAATCCAAGGCAGTGTTTATTAAGTTAAACGCTATCTGTGAGTATACTGGATCCCTTTTTGCTTTATGCACTTTTGGGTGTTACATACGTTACTTATTCTAAATCACATCGAACACACAACGCGAACACTATTTATAAGCTGACCTCTAATGCATGTTATACATGACTCGATGAATTCCTGTTTGTTAATGCATGTTATACGTGACTCGATGAATTCCTGTTTGTTATGTTAACACATTGATTGCTGTCTACCTGCCTTAGCAATGATAGTACTATAGTTTGGACTCAGCACCTGTTTACTCAGGGGTTGTTAAGGACAATTACTTCACGTGTTCACAGTGGTGAACATGTGTTGCACACTCGCTTCTCGCAGTCAACTCGCAGTCATTGGTATTGATAGGATCTTTGTCGATAACTTACATGCTTCACATTATACGTTGTACATGCTGGTTATGCGTAAACAATTTTGAACTCTATTATGCTATTATCAAACTTGTATGCTCACCTTTACACTATGTGTATTGACCTTTATTTTAACGTATGTGACAGGTGTTTAGGATGCTGTGTTTTGCTTGCTACTTGATGGAACCGAGCTTAGGAGAGTCTAGAAACAAACAAAGACAATTTATTTTTATTGAAATCTGAGTTATCGGAATAGTTTTATTTGTTTTGGAGATACTTATGTCTGTAATAATTTGCTTGCTTAATAGGTTACGGTATGGGCCGTAATATTTAACTATTCGGTAAAGTAGTTGTTATGGAATTTCTCTCAAACAATCTGTTTCGCTCAGTGCCGCGCCCCGATGATTCCGCCATCGGTTGGGGTATGACAGATTGGTATCAGAGCCATAACTATAGGGAATTAGGAAAGACTCGACCTAGTTCGGGTCGATGTCTTAGATCGACCTAGTCTATAGTCTAAGTACCAACAGACCGACTTGTGCATACCCAGTAGGGGTTTTGTACGAGCTTACTCGTTATTTCTCGCTCGAACTCGTTGTACACCACACACACTTGCGCGAACATCGCATACTACAGTTCCGCGCAAGATCAGCCTTTCCTA
The DNA here is from genome assembly GCA_030545235.1 of Helianthus tuberosus. NCBI lineage: Eukaryota > Viridiplantae > Streptophyta > Magnoliopsida > Asterales > Asteraceae > Helianthus > Helianthus tuberosus. The sequence continues at coordinate 130,811,269 of CM060447.1, read as the reverse complement.
AGGCTGATTACACACACAAACGAATGATCTGGTTAAGATTAGGTGTGAAAACCGCAAACTCTCAACCAGATTACTCGTTTGAATTTCTATTTTTGCTATAAAACAAGAAAATTTGCGTTGAACCAGGAGTGAAATCCATACTTCGACGCAAATCTCCTCATCTATCTCGTGATTTCATCACACAAGCAGGAACGTAGTCGCTAAGTTAGGGGTGAAACCCAAACCTTGATGACTCGTTCTACTCTCTAATGTGGTTTTACAAAGCTCTCACCAAAGTCTCGACGGACTCCAACGACTTGAAGTCACACTGCAACTGGAAGGATGCGTGCCGATCGCTCGAATAAAAGCGAGAGCACAGTTCTGAAGGCCAAAGTGTGCACCTAAAGTCCTTGTGAGTAGTTGAATCGCTTTGGGTAGTCGACGTCTACCAGCCGCAGACAATCTATTTTCGATTTCTATGTGTTTCGATTCTGAGCTCGCAACTGCTGACTCTGATATTTGTCGCTTTTATGTGGATTTTATGTGTTTTTATGTGATTACGCGTTTCGATTTTGGTGATTTATTCATTTTCGCTGATTCATTTCGATCAACACGTACAAATCGCACTGCACATCTATCTCAATACGCTAACAAATCGCTGGTCATTATTCGCCATCGCTGCTCGATACTCGCAATCGCTATATTTAATCTCCATACGCGCTGTGAAGGATAGGAAATACGTGCAACATATAGTTAGGTTTCTGTATTCTGACTGCCTCATGTGCTTCTATGCCTTACGTGCTTATGTGTTCTTATGCTCTACGTGATTATGTGCCTATGTGTTTATGTGCATATGTCATTTTGTGTTTATGTGGAAACGTGTTCCTGAGCTTTATGGTGAATCGCTAGACTATACTAGGAATGATCGAATAGTGTTTTAAATCCTATGGCGATGTCTGTTGCAGACAATGTCGTCATCTAGATCCCTACACTCACGAGCTGCTAGGCGTAAGCACGCTGACAAGCGTCTCGCCTCTCTCGTCGCCAACCAAATCGCTAAAGTCATCCCCCAGATCATGAGTGAATTGAATGAGAATGCAAGCAAATCTTCTGAAGAGTCCCAAACTGATTCGCCAAAGGCTGCTTTTAGCTTCAAGCAGTTCAAAGCCTGCGGACCGAAAGAATTTACTGGTGAAGATGGTCCTACGGCCATGTTCTAATGGTTTGATTCTATCGAGGTCACCCTGCGTCAGAGTGGCTATCCTGACAATCTCCGTACTCTCAACGCAACTGGCGTCTTCCAGTCTCGCGCTTTAGACTGGTGGACGACCGAGAGAAACAAACGCGGAAATGATGCAGCTTACGGGCTATCATGGGATGAGTTGAAGGACTTAATGATGGAAGAGTTCTGCCCTCCCCATGAGCGCCAAAAGTTGGAGGATGAATTCTGGCACATTAAGCAGAAGGATGGTGACAACGCTAGTTTGACTGCGCGCTTCAAGCAGTTGAGTATAATCTGTGCGGACCAAGTTCAGACGCCCGAAATCGCCATCAAGAAGTATATCCGTGCTCTTCCGGATTGCGTGACTGAGTTTGTTAAAGCCGTAAAGACGCCAACGATTGAAGAAACCTACTTGCTCGCAGCTGAGATCAACGACAAGTGAGTCAAGTCTGGTGTCTGGGATAAAGCCCCCAAGAATCTGCATCAAGCTACCACTACTTCAACCGTTGAAACCGCCACCGCTCCTCAGTCATCCAAGCTTTCGAGACGCAAGAGAAAGAACAACATCAGTTTCAGCAACAAGAACTGCGCTGTGACCAACGCTGCCCCGCTCCAATCAGTTCCAGCTCCCCAGCAACAACAACATCGCCAAGTAGCAGCCCCGGTTACCAACGCACCGCCAGCAAAACGTGCGTGTACTGGTCCTCATCCGGTCTGCCCTACTTGTACTTATCACCACCCAGTGGGAATCGCCTGCAGATATTGCGCTCATTGCAACATGTACGGCTACTTCACCGCCAACTGCCGTACAGGTCCACGTCGAAACCCTGCTCCAACCCAAGGTCAAGATCCTGCTCATCAAGCTCTCCTTGCTGCTCCTCAAGGCCATCAAGCGGCTCAGGCACCCGCGGTCAATGCTAGAGCTTGCTATGCGTGTGGTGATCCCAACCACTTCGCTAACATGTGCCAGAACCGAGTGGTCAAGCAAGAGCCACAACAGCAACAGCCTCAGCAACAACAGCAACAACCAGCAGCCCGCAGACGTGCGTTCAACATTAACGCCCGCCAGGCCCAAGCCGATAACAATGTGGTCAATGGTACGTTTCTCGTGAATGGTATATATGCTACGTGTTTATTTGATACTGGAGCAGATAACTGTTTTGTATCGTTTGAATTCGAAAAGATCCTCCATCGTAAGCGCGCTCATCTCCCCTCGACGTTCGATGTTGAAGTTTCCACCGGAAGAACCGTCACCGTCAATTCCGTTCTTCGTGATTGTACTCTCGAGCTCAACAATCACGTCTTTCCTATCAATCTTATTCCAATGCAACTCGGAAGTTTTGACGTCATAGTAGGCATGGACTTTCTTCGTGAAAACCATGCTGAAGTTGTTTGCTTCGATAAGATGATTCGATTCTCGCTCGCTAATGGTGATCAGTTATGTGTTTACGGTGAAGTCGCGTTGAAGAAACTCCAACTCATGTCGTGTGTCCAGGCTAGCAAGTATCTCCGCAAGGAATACCAAGCTTTCTTGGCACACATCGTAGTAGCGGAGAGGGAAAAGAAAGGAAACCCAGAAGTGAAAGATGTTCCTGTTGTTTGTGAATTTCCTCGTGTTTTCCCTGATGATCTTCCAGGTTTACCACCCGCTCGTGATATTGATTTTCGAATCGACCTCATCCCTGGAGCCAACCCTATTGCTAAAGCGCCGTATCGTCTCGCTCCTTCCGAAATGCGCGAACTCTCGAGTCAGCTATAGAAACTTCTTGATAAAGGCTTTATTCACCCTAGCACCTCTCCATGGGGCGCGCCTGTCCTTTTCTTTAAAAAGAAGGATGGTTCGTTAAGGATGTGCATCGACTATAGGGAGTTGAATAAGTTGACAATCAAGAACCGCTATCCCTTGCTTCGAATCGATGAGTTATTTGACCAGCTACAAGGTGCTACATGTTTTTCTTAGATCGATCTATGCTCAGGCTATCACCAATTACGTATTCAAGAGGAAGATATCCCCAAAACCGCTTTTTGAACCCGCTACGGTCACTATGAGTTCGTTGTCATGCCTTTTGGTTTGACCAATGCTCCTGTAGTCTTCATGGACTTGATGAATCGAGTGTGCAAACCCTTTCTTGATCGCTTCGTGATCGTATTCATCGACGATATCCTGATCTATTCCAAATCAAAAGCCGAACACTCGCAGCATCTACGTTTGGTTCTTGAGTTACTCCAGGGAAACCGTCTCTACGCCAAGTTCTCCAAGTGCGAATTCTGGCTAGAGGAGGTCCAATTCTTGGGTCACATTCTCAATAGTCAAGGTATCCACGTTGACCCTGCAAAGATCGAAGCTGTTAAGAGTTGGGTTACACCCAATAATCCATCTGAAGTTCGTTCTTTCCTCGGACTGGCAGGTTATTATCGCCGTTTTATCGAGGGTTTCTCCAAGATCTCCGTGCCGTTAACCTCTCTTACGCACAAGGATAAGCCTTTTGTTTGGGGAACCAAACAGGAGGAAGCCTTTCAAACCCTCATGACCATGCTTTGCAATGCTCCTGTGCTCTCATTGCCCGACGGAAACGACAATTTCTTAGTTTACTGCGATGCCTCAAACCTTGGTCTTGGTTGTGTTCTTATGCAACGAGACAAGGTTATCACGTACGCTTCTCGACAGTTCAAAATCCACGAGAAGAACTACACCACACACGACCTCGAGCTTGGCGCAGTTGTTTTTGCGTTAAAGATTTGGCGACACTACCTTTATGGTACCAAGTGTACGATCTTCACCGATCATAGGAGCCTACAACATATCTTTGACCAGAAGGAACTGAATATGCGTCAACGCCGGTGGGTAGAACTACTCAACGATTACGACTGTGAGATTCGTTACCATCCAGGCAAAGCAAACGTCGTTGCTGATGCTCTCAGTCGACGAAGCTACTTGCTTAGCGTTCATAACTCCCAAGCCCAATTCAATCTCGAAGCTCTTATCCGTGACGCGCAGCATGCTTGTTTTACCGAGCGAACTTTGAAGAAGAAAAGAATTCTAAACGATGGCACCCAACTCGAGAATAAATCCAATGGTATTTTTCATTACTTGGACCGAATTTGGATTCCCAAGCGTAAGGACTTGTGACAACTTCTGATGGACGAAGCCCACAAATCTCGATATTCCATTCATCCCGGTGCCGACAAAATGTACCAGGACATGCGTTACAAGTACTGGTGGTCGAGCATGAAAAAGGATATCGCTATCTATGTTTCGAAATGCCTGACCTGTTCCAAGGTCAAGGCTGAGCATCAAAAACCCTCTGGCTTGCTCGTTCAACCCGAGATCCCGATGTGGAAATGGGAGAGTATAGCCATGGACTTCATAACGAAGCTTCCGCGTACTCAATCTGGTCATGATAGCATATGGGTTGTGGTTGACCATTTAACCAATTCAGCTCACTTCCTGCCGATACGGGAAGACTTTAAGGTAGAAAGATTAGCCCGAATCTACACCAACGAGATCATTAGTCGACACGGGACGCCTCGTGACATCACCTCTGACCGTGACGGTCGGTTTACCTCGCGTTTTTGGGAATCGTTTCAATCTTCTCTCGGTACTACTCTCAATCTAAGTACCGCTTTCCATTCCCAAACCGACGGACAGACTGAAAGAACGATTCGCACCCTTGAAGACATGCTCTGTTCGTGTGTCATAGATTTCGGTGGTAATTGGGACGCGTACTTACCTTTGGTCGAATTCTCGTACAATAACAGTTATCATTCTAGCATACAAATGGCACCATTCGAGGCCTTATACGGAAGGAAATGTTGATTGCCTATTGTATGGCACAAGATCGGAGACGCGCAAATTACCGGTCCCGAGCTGTTGCAAGAAACGACGGAAAAAATCCTCCAAATTCGAGACAATTTATTGAAAGCTCGGAGCCGACAGAAAAGTTACGCTGATAGACGCCGCAAGCCCCTTGAATTTGACGTTGGCGATCACGTACTCCTAAAGGTTGCACCTTGGAAGGGGGTGATCAGATTCGACAAGAAAGGAAAGCTCGTGCCTCGATATGTTGGACCCTTTAAGATTCTAGAAAGGATTAGAAAAGTGGCTTACAGACTTGAACTACCAGAGGAACGGAGTAACGTCCACCCGACTTTCCACGTTTCGAACCTCAGAAAGTGCTTGGCTGACCAGGAATTACATGTCCCTCTTGAGGACTAGCAAGTGGACGAAACATTACACTTTATGGAAAAGCCTGTTGAGATTGTGGGACGAGAAACCAAGGTACTCAGACGCTCACGCATTCCCATTATGAAGGTTCGCTGGGAAGGCAAACACGGTGCCGAGTTTCCCTGGGAATTCGAAAGCGAAATGAAGGCAAAGTACCCGCAGTTGTTTGTTATGGCTAAAGCCTAATTTCGGGACAAAATTCCCTTAAGTAGGGGAGGCTGTAACACCCCGTCTTTCGAAAGTCAAAGTCAAAGTCAAAGTCAAGATTGAAGTCAAAGGAAGAAAAGATTGCTAATTGCGATCTGTCTCTCCTTGCTCAACTACTGTTTTGACTTCTTTGACTTGTAATCAAACCTATTTATTTATTTGCTTTAGTTGTATTATGTGGAATATCTATTAATAATCGAGGTTTAATCGCTATTTAATCGCATGTTTAATCGATTTATCACTCATCGCTATCGCATCGCAACTCGAATTATGTGTTCTGGATATTGTTTTACGTGTGTGTGCTAATTATGTGTTACTTGTGCATGTTATGTTTATGTTGAGGTGTTAATCGCAATCGCAATTCTATCGCATCGCAATCGAATCAAAAACGCTAAACGCAAGTTCATTGTAGTGATTGTATGTTAGATATAGTAGTTATGTTATTTGAGTAACTAATGGGGTTATACTATCGCATCGCTCCCCCGGATCGCATCGCAACGCAACGCTCAACACGTGAATCGAAATGACAAAACTCATCGCGCCGGACTCATGGATCGAGTGGCCAACCGATCGAGTGGCCATCCGATCGAGTTGTCACCCGATCGGGCTGCCACCCGATCGAGTTGCCATCCGATCGACCAGCCACTTTCCCCACTTTCCTTTTTGGGAAACCCTATAAATACCTACCCGTCACATCATTTGTGATGTGACAGCTCCCTTGTTCGACCAGCCGACTTCAAGCCCTCATTTCTCTCGATTTCTCTCGATTCTTGTAAGTTTCCAACCTAAATCTTGTACTTCTCTGATCTACACGCACTTCTACACCGTTTTCATCTTGATTCAATGTTTGGTTTCATTCCACCAAGAACAACTTAGATCTAAAGGATTTCCACAAGATTAATCAATGTTTTCGCATAGATCTACACAAATTCATGGTTACAAGGATTGAGAGAAGGTTTTCCAACTTTCTTTCAACTCTTTTACACTCAATGCACTCAAAACCAATAGAATTGGAGCTTGTTCTGATCTTCTACTCATTCTTAGTGATGTATTAGTTCCAGATCTGAATTCTATCCGAGAGACATTGATTTCAGGTTTGAACATGAACCACCATCTCGAATCGCGAACCGGTCGGACTAGGGTGATTCCTGTTCGATTGAGTCACTTGGGTCGAGATAAGGTTTCTGTTGTTTAAGCCAGTTATCATCACATCTCGTTCAAAACTACAAAAACTTCAAGCGAAATGAAGTGACAAGACGATCTGACCGTTGGGACGGATTGCCGTCCGATCGGGTTGCACTTAGTTCCACATTTAAACTTTTTATTCAAAATTCTAAGGTTCTCGACGTCGAACGGATTGCCGTCCGATCGGATTACCATCCGATCGAACGATTGTCCGATCGTGTGACGTTTAGGACTTTGGTACTTAAACAGTTTTCAGCATGTTCAATACATGCGGATTGCCACCTGATCGGATAGCCATCCGATCGAGTGACCGTCCTGCTGTGAACTTGTTCTTAAACTGAGAAGCCTCACCAATCGGATCGCCGTCCGATCGAACGACCATTCGATCTACCGACCTGAAGGGTAGAGATACTTCTCTATTTTTAAAATGCTACAACGAAAACTTCAAAGTACAAACCATCATACACAAACACATCTTCACCAAACGAGGTGTCAATCCAAACGAATGGCCATCCAATCGCATGACCATCCGAACGGATTGCCACCCGATCGACTGGCCATCCGATCGGATTACCATCCGACCGGATTGCCATCCGATCGGATTGCCATCCGATCCTTGGTACACTTGCATCATTTTACTCGCCGCTCATCGTTATGCTATCGTTAACTGTTCAGGCTAATTTCTCTCAGCACTCCCTTCAATCCAAGGCAGTGTTTATTAAGTTAAACGCTATCTGTGAGTATACTCGATCCCTTTTTGCTTTATGCACTTTTGGGTGTTACATACGTTACTTATTCTAAATCACATCGAACACACAACGCGAACACTATTTATACGCTGACCTCTAATGCATGTTATACGTGACTCGATGAATGCCTGTTTGTTATGTTAACACATTGATTGCTGTCTACCTGCCTTAGCAACGATAGTACTATAGTTTGGACTCAGCACCTGTTTACTCAGGGGTTGTTAAGGACAATTACTTCACGTGTTCACAGTGGTGAACATGTATTGCGCACTCGCTACTCGCAGTCAACTCGCAGTCATTGGTATTGATAGGATCTTTGTCGATAACTTACATGCTTCACATTATACGTCATACATGCTGGTTATGCGTAAACAATTTTGAACTCTATTATGCTATTATCAAACTTGTATGCTCACCTTTACACTATGTGTATTGACCTTTATTTTAACGTATGTGACAGGTGTTTAGGATGCTGTGTTTTACATGCTACTTGATGGAACCAAGCTAAGGAGAGTCTAGAAACAAACAAAGACAATTTATTTTTATTGAAATATGAGTTTTCGGAACAGTTTTTTTTTGTTTTGGAGATACTTATGTCTGTAATAATTTGCTTGCTTAATAGGTTACGGTATGGGACGTAATATTTAACTATTCGGTAAAGTAGTTGTTATGGAATTTCTCTCGAACAATCTGTTTCGCTCAGTGCCGCGCCCCGATGATTCCGCCATCGGTTGGGGTGTGACATTAATACATAACTGTATCAAGACTACTTGAACGATGAGTCAAACGAATGACGTATGAATTGATATGATTAGGGTTTATTATTAGCACATGCTACAAATTTATACAGACACCGCAAGGTGTTGTAGTGATTGAAAGAATTCAGTGATTGTGGCGACCGAACGAATTTACTGTTCTCGAAATTAACTTGAAAGTTTCAATGAAGTGAATCTGGATATTAAAGGAATAGGAGGTTCAAATGAATAACTGAATATTGTAGGTTTGATCAAAGAAATGTTGGAGGTACATTGGAATAGGAATCTATGTACCTTTATCTTAACACAAAATTGTATTAAGACTGGTTTACGATAACAAATCAATAGGTAGATAAATTCGTACTTTAGGAGTGAAAATGAAATGAGTCCAAGTTTTAAAGGAAATGCCACCGCAGGGTGTCATATTTTAACAAATGATTTGAAGACTATAAACAAGTCTACTATGGTTCCAACAAATGAAAGGTTAGTTGAGATTACCTTGAATGTAATGGTCTCAATTCATCATATCGGATTTTGAGTTGAATGTATATTGTGAGTAAATTCAAACAATTGAGCTTGGTGTGGACCTATTCCAACAATGGATATATGTATTGACAAGAAATGGTTATAATGAAATCCAGTAAGTATCTTTGAAAAGAAAAGGAGTTTTCCAAGAAATCTTGCTGACTGGATATCAAAAGTCAATGTTTTTGAAATCATTTGGATTGTCAAAGATGAGTATAATGAAATATTTATTGGAACTCATGAATAAATGATCTTCTGAAATGAATTCACATGCATAACAAGCAATGCACGTGCAATGTATGAATTTGTCAAGGGATGTGACAAATGAGTGTTGGCTTTATAAAAGAAAGATAAGGATCTTTTTATTTATAGAACTTCGATTATAACCAAAAGTCAACTAATACTTTAGTACAGGAAAAACGCATGGATGCTTATATTAGAATTTACTATTGCTTCTTGTGTCGTAGATACTTATGCATTTTCCTTAGCTTCATCTGGGTTTCTCTACTGGTTGCCAGGTGCCTTAGATAGTTTCGGGCAGTAGGGACGGATGTGACCTGGTTCTCCGCATTTGTAACATACATTAGTTTTCCTTCTACATTCCTCCTCTGTATGCCCAATCTTCCTGCAGAAGTTACAATGGAGGGTCTTCCGAGAATGGCGTTTTCTTGAACGCTTTTTGTTATTGAAGGTAGGCCGTGCAATTGCGGGTTCCATTCCTTTGTCCTTATATGATTTGTCGGAGCGGATTTCCTTATAAGAGTAGCCATAGGTGGTGGTTTTCTTTCGTTTGGAAGATGGAGTTTTGATACGAATATCATGACTTCCTTTGGAACTAGGGTTAGGTTTGAAGTGATGGGTATGCTTACAGTGTATATTAGAACTCTCGTTTATAGGCACATAAATTTTAATAGCCTCAATGATCGAAGATATGGCATTCGATATTCCTTGAGCGATTATATTTTCTATAGTATTTCTATCCAAATAATTTTCATTACTAGCCTGAATTTCTTGATTACATGCGATTTCCTTTGACATCTAAAATGCAAACATGTTCAGACATAATTATCACAGAACTAAACAATTACACAAGCACGTTTTGTTGCTCACATTACATTAGCACACTTATAATTATACCTATCAGTATTATGCGTTAACAGATATATATATATATATATATATATACATACATATTATATTTTTAGCATTTTCTTTCAATATATATATTTCAGCAAAATACAAAAGAAGTATATATATAATTTATTATGTGCTATTTTCTTTTATCGTAGTTACGGACGAGCTTTTATTCTAGATTATGGGCTCGGTGTTTTACTAATAATGGCTTTATATTTTCTCAGCTTAACTTATATTCTCAGGCCCATAATTTGATAAATATTCAGGATATTTGGTGGAAGTTGTGGTCGCTACTGTGGCTAGAATTAAAGGTATATATAAGATTCTGAGATTCCCCGCCATTGATTCTACCATCTTTACCATTGTACTAACCCGGGTGTCCTTAGGGTTTCTTTTGGGTTAATTATGGTTAATGGTTCGAAAAATCATTTGGAGAGATTCTGGGTAAGCACGTAGGTTTGTTTTATATATAAAAGCTTATTTTTCTACAGAAGGTATTTGATTATTATATTGTATATATTACCAAGGAATTTGCGTCTTCCATATACATACGTATAAATATAAAGTTTTAAAATGTGACAACCGATAATTAAGGCCTTATAATTATGCAATTAACAAACGTTTAAGGCGATAATAAATTGTGTTTAAGGCACGAATTAACTTAATTAGGCCTTTGGAGTGCCTAGGAATGCTTGTCGGACGTTACAGTGCGCATATGAGGATTTTCGGGAAAACTGCGTAACTATAAACGATAACGAACTGATGCCATACAAAATACTGACCACGCCGACAATACGAAGTTTATACGTATAACTTATACCTATAAATGTGGTTTTGTGAAAATATTATGCTTTCGAACGACACAACACGCAAACGTGAATGAAAAACGCAGAAACAGTAACGCACCGACAATCAACGACGAAACGGAAGCACCGGACTCGAATTTCGTCTCAATATTAATGTATTATGATATATTTGGCTTCGTTTTAGAATTTTAATATTCGTAGTTGAAAATCAGATCGAAAAACGACGGACGAGGCTTTTACGTAATTTAACGCGAATATTCAAACGAACACGTCTATTAACGACTTACGAAGTAAATTTAAGGGCATTTGACCCTAAAACACTATCCTACAACAATTTATGACACTCGGTTGCGAAAAAAGGCTATAAAAATGAATCGGGCTGTGCGAAACGGGCTTTTGGGCCTGGGCCAAGCCCACTACAAGACCTAACTATAACACTATGTTCCCGAGTCTCATTTAAGAGGGGGAGGGGAAGGGAGGGGAGGAAAAATTTTCTCACATAATCTCTCCAATTTGGGAGGATGAATATATGGTCATATTTGGTCATATTTTCTTCCCTTTTCCCTCCCCCCCTGTTAAATGAAACTCTGGAACATGGTTTTTCATATTTTCATCTCTTTTCTCTTCTATCCCCCTCTTAAATGAGACTCGGAACAGAGTGTAAAACATCTCAAACTCATATTTTTCTCATTTGAAACCCAAATATTCAGAAGCACACACCAGACACCCTCTCAACTGACAACTCTCTCGATCTCTCCCTCTGATTAAACCACACCAGCGACGAGCCACCACTACCAGCCATTTTCCAGCAAGCTACTCCGACAACTCCAGCCGCAACCCCCCCCCTTTTCTCCTCTTTCCTCTGCCGATTCCGGTGACCGGAGCCGTGTCTCCGGCGCCTCTCGTCTTCTCTGGCAGATCTCCGACAAGACGACACCCACTCCCACTCCCCTCTCCCTCTCTGCGTCAGTTTTTCCGACAACCACCCGCACACCCAGCCTCACCTGTTTGTTTTCCGAGGTGGATGTCGAAGATGATGATTTATGGAGAAGGAGGTGGTGCGTCGGAGCGGCGGCGGTGGTGCTTCTCTTCACGACGAGCTTTTCCGGTGACCTGAGAAGTCGCGAGTGGCGGCGACAGCAGAGAACGACTCGGGTAAATCCATATTTTTTCCGTTTCTCACATCTCCACAACACAGATCTGTTTGGATCTCCATTATCATGAATTTTTCTTTCTTTTAGAGATATCGTTGATGGTGTGGTTTCTGATGATGACTGATAATGGTGGCGGGTGACTGTGGTGGTGACTACGGAAAAACAGAGCCGACGACGGCAGCCGGCGAAGGCGGTACTACGGCAGAGGTGGTGATTTTGGGTGTTTTGAGTTGTGGGAGTTCGAGTAACTTGGTCAAACCGAGTCGACTCGGTCAACAGTCAGTCAACTCGGTTCGAGTTCAGTAAAAAAAAATCAACAGCAGGTTCATGTTTCGTGTTCGCGACACGTCGGTCGGGTCAACGCTGGTCAACCGGTCAGTGTGGTCAATGCTGGTCAATGAAAGTCAACTGTCGTCAGATTTGGTTCGGTCAACAGCAGTCAAAACAGTCAACGCAAGATCCGGTAACAAGATTTATACGTTAGTTTAGATTTTAGTTAGTTACACGCGACCGTGCTTGAACCGATTCAACTAAATATTAGTTACGTTTCGATACGTTTGACGAAAATTTTACATATAGTGACTATATTGTTGAAAATTGTTTGAATCATTGTTGAATTTTGACAAATAACGACAACTTGAGTTGTCGGGGTTATTCCAAAAACAGAGGAAATTCTGTCCGGTTTGAAGCGGAATCAACTGATTGAACTTTGAAGCGGAATCACATTTTCAGGTTTGAAGCGGAATCATGATTAAACTTGATTTGAAGCGGAATCATGATTACACACTCAAAAAACTATCTGATGACCTAATTAATCATGTTAGATTGTTTAACAGTGAAATCCGATCATAGGGTTATGATTTAATTTCATTTTAACTTTCAAACACCCCTTAGATCTAAATCTGTAACCTCTCTTCATCAGCAAACATGAACAAACCTAGATCTGGTACAATCAATACACAAACACATGATCTATACAACATTCCAACAACACATGTATGAATTATTGTTCAGTTTTGTCTGTTTTAAACCCTAAATCTATGTTTTGGTAACTGTTTATCGCCGGCACACACAAAACAGACATGATATAGGACAATTTGAACCATAAATCTACCTTTCCCATGTTCGGAGTTGTGTTAACCAACTAAGAACACAAAATCAAACAAAAATCGGGCAGCAACTCGACTTGAAAATCGAAGTACAAGGGGTTTCGCTCGAATCGCCGGAGACAGACACTTAGAAGCGATATATCACAAATGATTTGAAGCGGAATCAGATGGCTATTTATAGCCAGTCTGATTTCGCTTGAAATGGACTTTAATGCATTACAAGCGGAATCACCTCTGAAGCTTCAAGCGGAATCAGTTTTAGATTATTTTCAAGCGGAATTAAAACTTAACTTTCAAAATTTTAACTTTTTAACTTTTTCTGATTTGTTACCGACACACCCAGTTAACCAAGTCCAAGTTAATGACCTTGGTCAACTGTTCAGCCTACCAAGTCCAACTTAATGACCTTGGTTGACCAGATTATGAAGTATGCTGACTTTTTGAAACTGAAAACAGTTCAAATTAATGAACTTTTTGAACTTTCAAACACTTTTTCAATCTTTCAAACATGTATCAGTCACTTTCCAGAATCTCCAGTTTACCCAAACTTCATGAATCAGACATGTTTTGCACAAGACTTTGATCATCAGTTTCCTAACGTCCGTTGTCGAAAATAAAATGAAAGATAAAATCTTTTTGGTTTTTAGAAACACATAATCAGAAATATGTACACACAATCTTTTTGTGAGCGTGTTAGGGGATCATATCAGCTGCCGACGAGATACAAGTACCGTTAAGCTTAGATTACATTTTCAATATTAAACAGTTTGCATTGATTTCCGATATACAGGTCCACTTTAAATTTTCACACATTTTTCAATCTGTTCAGGATACGGATTTAATGTTTTAAGGCTTAACTTTTATATGTGTTCCGCCTCAGAATATACTCCCGTATCCAGATCCCAATATTCAGTCTTACAGGTGAGTATACCACAGATGATATCTGTAAGGGGAATAAATTATGAAACCGTGATATCTCAGGTCAGAACTTCCGTTCAGCAGAGAGCCTGGTTTGACTTTAGGTGTGTCCCCTTTAGAGGATCTTTTTTACAACAACATTGATAATCAATTTTATTGTCTCATCAATTTGTGCTGAGGGCGGTGCTATATTTCAAGCATGCAGAAAGTATTCTCCGGGGACTAGGCCATTGCTTCCGCAAAATCAGAAGTCCCGGGATAATACCCCAGATATCACTGTCACACCCCGACCACGTAGAACAACAAAACGTGGCGGAAAACGTCGGGGAGTGTTGTAACAGAATCATTGTTTCATAACACATAGAAATTGAAATATTGTTTTATTGATTAAAGAGTTACAATGTCTTGACAATCAAAGAAACATAACATAAATAACTAGTCTTGCATCTTTTATTGTCGCTAAGACCCAAGTCCGCCTAAGTGTATCTTGATAAATCCTATGCATCATATCCTGAAACACATGTGAAAATAGGTACGTCAGCATAAAAATGCCTGTGAGATACATAGGTTTTGTGAAAATAGGATTCATGACTTATTGTTTGAGAAAATGTTTAGTCATGAACCTTGTAATTTGCTTTGTCTTGTAAATCATTTGAAAAGTGATAAATAAACCAAATGTTATATATGTATAAAAGAATAATACATGGTTAAGTGAATAACCATGTGAAATGAGTTTGTATAAGTTAAGGATATTTATGGTATGTTTAACTTATGGTCATGTTCCGGAATGTTAGTTACAGTTCAAATTGGCATACTTTCGTAGTTTGTCAAGTTTAGTCCCTGTAAGTGAATTAACTTGTTTTTGTCATACCAAAGCCTTCAAAACTTATTTCTAAGTTATGTAAAGGTTATTTAAGGTATGTTAAGCCTATTTCACTATTCCAGAGTGTTCGTTGCATTAAACTGGTTATATTTACGCATCGGTGCGCGTATAACCTTCCAGAAAGCGATTTAGAGTTTGGAATCGAACAAGAATTGATATGTGCAAATGATGCACATATTTATACAAATCCCAAGTATGAAATACAATATTTCATTGGTTCGGTATTTGTTTGATGGCCGTGAAACTTGTGGAAATTTCGTCCCGAAATTTATTTAGAGGAAACTTGTGAGAGTTTAAAACATGAAGTTGAAAAGATCGAACAACATTGGTTAGGGTTCTGAACTTCTAGTAACTTTAATAACATCATGCTTGCAATGTAAGAGGGATACTTATATACAAGTATATAAAGCGTCATTGGTGCGTCCACCGTACCTCCATTACATTATTCTCATTTTGTTATTGTTGTCACTATCGGTTCTTACACATAATAAATCTTACTGGGTTTCTGTGCACTAAATTTCATAATTATGTACGCGTCCATAATTAGACAATTCCTTTCACAGTTCACACAGTCTATTTTATAATGTGTAGGGTAAGACCGAATGAACAATCCTGTGATGAGTGTGACTAAACCGCCATAGAGTCCTTTAATTAAATCAATAAATGATCTAAATAGACTATCAAGGAGTCTATTCAGCTACATCACTAGATGTCGTTCTTTAACCAAATTGTGAATCAATCTTTTTGACTAGACCACTAAAGGGTCTCTTATGAATCATGGAGTGGTACTATATAATCCAAGGGTCTTAACATAGAAGCCCATTAAGGATTTAAGGTAGTACCTTTTTGAATATCCTACTACGAATCCCTCATATGAAGATATGAAAGATTCTACGAGGATTTGGATAACAAATACCCAGAGTATAAAACACAAAATGCATAAAAGAAAACACAAGACGCATAACACATAGTCATATAACCACAAAGATTTTTATTTGTTAATTTGTTTTGTTGACAGAGCACATGCATTTAAAGTACAATAGGAATCCATCTCGTGGATTTCATTTGGCACTTTAAACATTTACAAGAATCTATCTATAAAGATAGAAAGATTTTTAAAAGAGAAATTCGATTTCGATTATAAGGAACCGAAATGTTCGAATTCGGGTACATAAGGAATCCAATTAAGGACTCTGATTTGAATGATGATCATCCACAAGGGTCTAAATGTGAAGATAAAAACATCCCATATGGATTTTAGAAGTTGAAGATGTTTTGAAACCTTGCACTGGACGTGCTTATGTCAAAACATGAAGTAAAAATGCTTATGAAGTTGAGATGCTAGATATGTCCAGGCGACATATGAAGTGAAATTTGAAAGTTAAGCCAATGTATGTGGAAAATATTTTTGGAAAACTATGCATGGGGTTCTAAAAAAATGTGTTCAATGTTTTTTTTGAAACCTTATATATAATACTTTTGAAATCATAAAGTAGGTGTACTAGGTAAGTAAATTTATAAAAATGTTTTAAAATTATGCGAGATGAATTTTGAAATTATGTATAAGGTTTTTGAAAGACATGAATGATGCTTTTCGAAATCATGCACTTGATAAGAAAATGTACTGTGTTAATATTGTTTTCAGACTATATGAAACATTTTGAAATTATGAAGGTTGTTTTTTTTTTGAAAACATAACCAATGTTTTTGAAATAACATAGACAATGCATTTGAAAAAAATTGTTTTCAAACTATATGAAATGTTTTGAGATCATGAAGATTGTTTTTGAAATACTTGTACTGTGTATGTTGAAAAAATCAAAACGTAATGGGTATGAGATTTGAAAATACCCTTAGTTATCTAATCAAGGATTCAAAGATACAGATGTGTAAAAAGCACGATTACTCATAATTTCACTTTATTTCATGTACTTCGTTTCTTAGAATGAAACGAGTACTTAAAATTTTTGAGGGAATCATGAGCGATCATTTGAAAGAGAGAAATTACAAGAGTAGTTTGCAAGGTACATAGTTTCTTGATGTAGGTATCATAGGAAAAGTCATACACACATGTAACAACACTTGTATATCAGAATTGTGAACAATAATTTATTTATAAACAAAACAGATTGTTTCACATTACAAGAAAACAGGAGAATAAAAGCATAAGACAGCAACATCCTCTAGTCAGCCAACTGCTCATCCATGGGTTGGATTTGCATTAGCAAGCTTTGGGCATTTGTTCCTGAAATGGCTCGTATCGCCACAGTTGTAGCACGATCCAGGCGGAAAGCGAGCTTGAGTAGGGTTGACTTGGAGTTGGGTAGCAGCAAGGTTTATAGCAGCTTTGTTTTGGATAGCAAAGCGGCATGTGTTGACCAAATGTCCCCTCCGTCCACAGTAGGTACATTTGGAGCAGGGTATGAGGTTTGAATGATGACGGTTGCATCGTTTGCACAAAGGGGCAGTTCCTATGTATGGCTTCCTAGCTGGTGGCCTTGCCACATGGCTAGGTCCCGCTTGATTAGGTGTAACCGCTGCGGGTTTCCTTGAAGCCTTACGCTTCCTTGATTTTGGTGCTGGCTTGACTTCTGCTTCTTTTGGTGGCTCTTGAGTGGCTCCATTGTCGAGACGAGAGGCTTCATTGTTGAGACGAGCCATGGCAATGCCTAAATCCACAGTCTTCTGAATCACTTCGCCTATTTGCTGGGCAAATTTGGCTGTTCGCTCGGACATTTGACCAGTGCTGAGAGGAAGAGACATTCTAGAAGAAATTGAAAGACATAGGAAGAAACAAGTGAAAGGTTATTGGATAATCAATACAGAATGGTAAGGAATGAAAATTGCGATCATTTGTTTGTTACCTAAGGCAAACAAATGAGATGGTGACAAATCAAAGTAAACGGGTCATATTAATGTATTACTGAAGACATGCTCGCCTATAAGTGAACACTCACCCCAAGAGTTCCCAGGTAAGAGTGACTGGTCCGATACTGCGGATTTGTACGAACACACTAGCCTTCGACAGAAAACTCAGGGTACAGGCATTCACTCTTCCAGTTTGCACGTGTTCACATTATACGACCCAAACTTTGACGAGATTTGAAAACTTAAAGGGTTCAAAACCTTATAACAGAGGGTTCAAAACCTTACAATAGAGGGTTCAAAACCTAGTAATCAATCATCCTAGAACAGATGATTAGTTTTCAAAGCGGTTTTGAAATTTATGTTCTTGTTGTGGTTGTCGCCTAAGGATAGGTGACAGTATTGTTTTATGACTAAACGCAAGTAAACTCACGTTAGGGTCCTAGAAAGGTTATAGACTAGGTCAAAGCATTACTAATAACCTAATTCCCTATAACCATGAGCTCTGATACCAACTTTTCTGTCACACCCCGACCACGTAGAACAACAAAACGTGGCGGAAAACGTCGGGGAGTGTTGTAACAGAATCATTGTTTCATAACACATGGAAATTGAAATATTGTTTTATTGATTAAAGAGTTACAATGTCTTGACAATCAAAGAAACATAACATAAATAACTAGTCTTGCATCTTTTATTGTCGCTAAGGCCCAAGTCCGCCTAAGTGTATCTTGATAAATCCTATGCATCATATCCTGAAACACATGTGAAAATAGGTACGTCAGCATAAAAATGCCTGTGAGATACATAGGTTTATGAAAATAGGATTCATGACTTATTGTTTGAGAAAATGTTTAGTCATGAACCTTGTAATTTGCTTTGTCTTGTAAATCATTTGAAAAGTGATAAATAAACCAAATGTTATATATGTATAAAAGAATAATACATGGTTAAGTGAATAACCATGTGAAATGAGTTTGTATAAGTTAAGTTGTTTGTAAAACAATGTATTGTGAAAAGTATGTTATTTGTATAAAATGTTATATGTCCAAATTGAAATGATTCAAATAACGCTACGTTATGTAATACCATACAATCACTTATATATAGGAAGTACCAGCGGCGTATCCACCATGCTTGTATCATATTACACACGCCTCGTTACTTAAATCACTTACTCATACCAAACCACCAATGTAATATGTCTATGTTTAAACAAATTGCCAAATGTATTGAATAATATGTCAAAATGTTTATGTCAAGATGTAAATCATGCAATGTATAACCAATGTCGAAAATGTTTATGTGTCAAATGTAAATCATGTAATGTGTAACCAAAAATGATATGTATGGCTAGTGAAATGCATCAACTAAACCATAGGTAAAATGCATAAAACGAAGTATTGAAGTAAAACTTGGTTTAAATCAAAGTTATGTTCTGTGGAAATGCATGCTATACTGATACAAATATCTATGCGGTATTGTGAAAATGCATACATCCAAGCCTTGAGACTGTGGCGATAAACCCTTAAACAAATTAAAGGTTTATCTTGTTGTAAATGTATATCGAATTCGGTCATTCCTTTCATCCCCACCTACCCAAGATGTCCGGAACGGGAGTTTTCAATTCCTATGGTACCACTACCTACTAACGAACGGCGTGATCGGTGTTAATGAATGTATTGTTCCATTTATACAAACCAAATATCATATCAAAATGTAAGCATGTGATGAAAACAAATGTACTAAGTATGCAATAGATGAACATACATAGCATGTGATGTGATGTGAAACGATGTACTAAGTATGAACTAAATGGACATACATAGCATAAAATGTAATGTAAAACGATGTACTAAGTATGAACTAATGGACATAGATAGCATAAAATGTAATGTAAAACGATGTACTAAGTACGAACTAATGGACATACATAGCATAAAATGTAATGTAAAACGATGTACTAAGTACGCACACAATGGGCATACATAGCATGAAATGTAATGAAATCATGTACTATAATGTACCAACGAACATAACAGGTATATGATGTGAAAACATGGAAAGCATGAAAGTAACAAGTAGGCACATGTGTTCCACCCCAAAATGTTTGGAAAACAGTAAAAGAGGGGTCTATGTACTCACTTGAGATTGCTCAGAAGTCCTAAGATAACCACCAAGCAATGCTAGAGATCACGGAATCAAACGACACCTAATATAGGTAACTATGTTAATAAACCGGACCTAAATCGGAAGATCGGATAGAATGCGGGTTCGTAAACCAAACGAGTATGGGAACTAATGTAGTATGGTTTAACAAAGCCTACATACTAAATGAAACCTAACCTAAGTGCTTACGACCCATTACGACCCGTTTAGGTAGCTTATGCTACTTTAACGCGTCGTTCGCGTAAAACGCGTTCGGACCGCCTAACTAGTCCTATGACAAGTAACATATGCCTTAACATGTCTAATATTGTTGTCAAATTAGTTTAGATGTCAAAAGTTATGTTACATATGTTTAAAATGAATTTTGGCATCAAAGGGGTATTTTGGTAATTTACCTAAGGCATATAAACTACCTATCATACAACTACTTAAACGAAGCGACCATAAGGTATAACCTCGGAAGGTTATTCCCTATATACTATGGTCACCTAATGTGTTTGGTCGGATCCTAAAGATCGACCAAATGGGTCGGGTTCGAAAGTATAAGCGATTGTTTAGATCGCTTACCTTACGACCCTATATAAGCACTAAACTAAAAGTGACGAGCTAAGCATGCTAAAACATGCTTAACTAAGTTTAGAAAACAGGTTTGGTATCAAAACAAACGGTTTTGATACCCATAAGTAGTTTGGTTACAAAATACGCAAGAATACGTATTCTGACCGAAACTACGGCTCGTCACTGAGCCTAGATAACGTGGTAATCAGTAGGTATAGTCACTAGGGACTATAACCATCATGATTATGCTCACGTTATGAAGTTCAAACGAACTTCGCATTGACCATAAACTGGTCAACGCAGAAAGTCAAACAAAGTTTGACTTTCGGACTCGAAAAGCAATAAAAGGACGAAGGAACACTTACAAAGGGTCCCCGCAAGCAATCTAGACCCAAATAGTTCAGGTATGAAGCAAAGGCTTCAACTTAGAACACTTTAGATCAGATTTTGTGAGGAATGAGTGAAGGTGGGGGTGGGTATTTATAGTAAATGGACAACCGTTAGGATCATTTCTTGGAAAAGGGGGCACGATCTAAGCCGTACACTTGTTGGAAAGTTGTGGTAACTCATTTGCCATCCACCATAAGAGTTTGACACTTGGCACTTGGCCTTTGGAGAGTGTTAAGGGCTGTTAACAGCTGAAAAAAAACGTTTTGCTGCATCTGGCCCCTGTTTACGGACCTAGTTTGGCAGATTTACAGTTTCAGTCCCTGCAACCTCAAAACTTGGTTTTCGATGCGTTTTTTGACACGTTTAAGCCCCGTTAACCCCATTTCAAATCTCTAAAATGAATTTAAAGTATAGGGAACTTAAAATGTGTTCAAAAATATCTCGGGTGTCGGTTCGTTTAGCCGTACGGTTACGTTGTTCGGTTAATTACGACGGAATGCGCATAAGCGCGAAAAATGATCCAAATGGCGTGACGAATGGATTTTTCTTATGCCAAACACTAAAATAAAATATTTTAGTGCTTACATAAATTTTTGGATGTCCGGATGTATTCAGAACGTCAGTTATGCGCGAAAATGCAAACTTGTGCACTTTTTGACGCTTTTTGTCCCTGAATGACCCCAAAAGTTTATTTTAGCATACCGAACCCCTCAAAGCCTATTTCTAAGCTATGTAAAGGATATTTATGGTATGTTTAACTTATGGTCATGTTCCGGAATGTTTGTTACAGTTCAAATTGGCATACTTTCGTAGTTTGTCAAGTTTAGTCCCTGTAAGCGAATTAACTTGTTTTTGTCATACCAAAGCCTTCAAAACTTATTTCTAAGTTATGTAAAGGTTATTTAAGGTATGTTAAGCCTATTTCACTATTCCAGAGTGTTCGTTGCATTAAACTGGTTATATTTACGCATCGGTGCGCGTATAATCTTCTAGAAAGCGATTTAGAGTTTGGAATCGAACAAGAATTGATATGTGCAAATGATGCACATATTTATACAAATCCCAAGTATGAAATACAATATTTCATTGGTTCGGTATTTGTTTGATGGCCGTGAAGGCACAGGTGTCACAATCACTGAGTATAAAGACCTAGTATCTCAGAAAGAGGGACCTTTCAAACAAAATTTCGGGGGTTACCCATATATCCGAGAGATGTTCCCCACATAAAAGCAAGAAATTTTATGTTTATATCCCGAACAAACCTACTAAATGTGTAAAAACCTATCGGCATATCATCTACAAGACTGCTTAACTCATTTATACTTTACATTTCTTTAGCGTACTGCACCTGTCTAGCTGATGTACTATCATTTCCCCTTTTTACACAAACTCATTTTTACTTTTTCAAATGTTTTTTTATTTTTGTAATTTTATCATGTTTTTGTATTTTTCTACAAACTCTCTCCCCCTAAAAACAAAAACATATTTTTGTGTTTTTGGTTTTATCAAAAAGCAGAAAACAAACTGTACAAACAAAATTGACAACACGACGTAGCTCACATCAGATCGCCGCCCTACTCGGCTTCACATTCTTCAACCCTCCCAGAACGCAGATTTTTCATCCCATTCAATTTTAAAAGATAATAAAATCTCTTTTTGTCAAATGGTTTTGTATAGAAATCAGCCTTCTGATCATCGGTGTGTATATGTTCTATCCGTATCATCTTCTTCTCGTGACAATCACGAATGAAATGATGACGGATTTCTATATGTTTGGTTTTAGAATGGTGAACCGGATTTTTAGTTATATTAATGGCTGCTTCATTGTCCACGAAAATCGGTGTATCCAATAATTGCAAACCAAAGTCGCGCATTTGCTGCTGGATCCAAAGGATCTGAGAGCAGCAGCTGGAGGCTGAAACGTATTCAGCCTCACAAGTAGAAAGCGCCACAGAGGTTTGTTTCTTGCACTGCCAGGTAACAAGTCGAGTTCCGAAGAACTGACACCCAGCAGTGGTGGACTTAGCATTCTGCTTGCAGCTTCCAAATACCGAGCGAGGATACCACAAGCCGATGCTTGGGCAGCCTTTCAAATACCGTAATATCCTTTTGACAATCGTCAGGTGTGACTGCTTCGGGCTCGACTAATATCTGGCGCAAAGACATGTCGGGTACACGATGTCCGGTCGAAAAGCAGTGAGATACATTAAGGATCCGATGATTGACCGGTACAATGTCTCCTCCACCTTGACGCCACTCTCGTCAGGACAAATACCATGATTCTGTGCAAGGGGGGTTGCTGCTGGACTGCATTGAGCCATATCAAACTTTTCAAGCACGTCCTTCACGTATTTTGTTTGATGAATGAAGATTCCATCGGACATCTGCTCCACCTGCAGCCCGAGGAAGAACTTCATCTCCCCCATCGAACTCATTTCGAACTTTTTCTTCATAACCTTCTCGAACTCTTTGCACAACTCGTCGTTGGTTGAACCAAAAATGATATCATCAACGTAGATCTGCACAATTAGGAGATGGCCTGCAACTTCCTTTGTGAACAATGTGCTATCGACTGTCCCTCTGGTGAACCCGTTGGCCAGCAGATGTTGGGAAAGCGTCTCGTACCAGGCTCTCGGGGCCTGGTGTAAACCGTAGAGCACCTTATTCAGCAGATAGACCTTGTTCTTGTGTTGTGTTGTGGATCAGTAAACCCCGGTAGTTGTCCCACATACACCTCTTCTTTAATCTTTCCGTATAGGAAGGCAGATTTAACATCCAGCTGGTACACTTTGAAATCTTTCCATGAAGCAAACGCCAGGAAGATCCGAATAGCTTCAAGCCGAGCAACAGGCGCGTAAACCTCATCATAGTCGATGCCTTCTTGTTGACTAAATCCTTGTACCACTAATCGCGCTTTGTTCCGAACCATGACTCCTCTATCGTCTCTCTTACATTTGAATACCCACTTTGTTTTGATTAACTTTTGATTCTATGGCAGATAAACTAATCTCCAAACACCCAGTTTCTCGAATTGCTGCAGCTCCTCCTACATAGCATTCACCCAACTATCTTCAGTCAACGCTTCTTTATATGTTCTGGGTTCGATCTGCGAAATATAACATTTTAGTGAGAATTCTTCCTGTAAATGTGCAACAGATGAATAAAAACATGTAAGTGCTCGGTTGATTTGATCTCTTGTTTTAACACCACTTTGCAGGTCACCGATGATTTACTCTGAAGGATGATAAGACAAGGTTCGAGGCATGACGGTGTCAGGCACATCAACTTCCGATTGCAAGCTCGTTATGTCTAGATCACCGGTGTGATCCTCAGCTTCCGTCGTAGTAACGTTTGGTTCCTCGTCAAAAGTAGGAGCGGATTCCTCTTCTGAGTTGTCAGAGTTGACAAACGTTGGAGCTGGTTCCTCTGGTGGTTCGTGAGCTGTTCCACTTGGACCGGCTTCGTGATCGTTTGTGCCACCTGTAGGAATGCTTGTATCCACTTCAGGTTGTGAAACTACCAAAGGCCTTGGCACTTGATCTTGTGAACTAGATTGTTGCTGTTGGTAAAGCATAATAAGTTCTTCAATAGTTGGCTCGGTCGGAAGATGAAACGACTCCCAGAGTTTATCATAATCGAACAGGAATCTTTGTCCGGGAAGTTGTGGAGAAGTAGTGTGCTTCTGACAATCCACATGCTGAACTTGTATTACTTTTCCCAGGCAAGGTACGAACACCCTCTTCAACGGGCTCGCGTAACCTACAAAGAAACCATCATTCGACTTAGCACCGAATTTACCATTTTTATCAATAAAAGTACACGGAGACCCAAATGGCTCCAAAAACTCTAGATTTAGCTTGTAACGGTGTAGCAACTCAAAACTTGTTTTCTTGTACTTCTTGACGGTGAGCACACGGTTCAAAGTGTAACAAGTTGCAGCCACTGCTTCGCTCCAGAAGAAGATCGGTAACTTGGAATCGGCTTACTTCGTTCGAGCAGTTTCTATTAAGGTCCGATTCTTTCTTTCAGCAACGCCGTTCTGTTGTGGTGTGTATGGCGCACTGAATTCATGAAGAATCCCATTTTCATTACAGAACTCGAGCATCTTGTTATTCTTGAATTCCGTTCCATTGTCACTACGTATTCTTCGGATAGGCAGCTTATACAGCGTCTCCATCTTTTTGAACAGAACCATCAGCGACTCAAACGTTTGATCTTTTCTTTCCAAGCACACAACCTACGAAAATCTTGTATAATCATCAGTGACTACCAAGCAGTACAAATCACCACTGATGCTTTTTACATTGACCGGCCCGAAGAGATCCATGTGGAGTCTCTCAAGCGGTACTCTGATCGAGTTTAGCAACTTCGGTGGGTGTGACTTCCGGGTCTGCTTTCCCTTCTTACAAGCTACACAATCATCAGAAAAATGAAAATTCTTTAAATTCACACCTTCTACTAAATCATTATGCACCAGAAAATTCATTTTTCTAACATGTATGTGGCCCATCTTCCGATGCCACATAATAGACTCCTTTTCTGTTGCTTTCGTTTTCGACACAAAACATTGTTTTTGATGATTTGTTGGTGTTGCGACACTCATATCAAGAATATACAAGTCGTTCTCTCGTGGAGCGCGCAACAACACCATATCATCAGGGATTTTAAACCCAGGTTTTAAAACCAAACATTCGTTTTTCGTGAAATGTACAGTAAATGATTTATCACAGATTTGAGAAATACTAAGTAAATTGTTTTCTAATTCTATGATGTAGTTCACTTTCTCAAACGAAATGATCCCATTTGTCAGGGTTCCTTGGCCCACAATCCTGCCACCCTGATTTCCTACAAAACCCACATAACCTCCGTTGATTGATTTTACGTCATAGAGAAGCGCTAACATTCCCGTCATATGTCTAGAGGCTCCACTGTTCATGATCCATTTTGATATAATTGACCTGGGCAGCCCCTGCAAACAATACAGCAAATCATTCAAACAATGATGCCCATGACTTCTTGACTGGTGACACACTTCCAAACACTAAATCACACGGCACATCAATCTTTTGAAAGTTAAACGTGACATTCGGAACATCAGTTTTAGCTTTTGGTTTTACTTCATTTTTTATTGGGGGAAACTCTGTAAGAAACTTATCAAGTTCAAACTCAAACTCTGAAACATCATCTTTCAAAACCTTTGTTTCATTTTTCAAAATGTTTTCCATCTTTTTCTCCTCGACAGTTGGTTTTGATTTCACAACCCATGACTGATTTTCAAAAACTTTCGTTTTCGGATAAATCTTTGAAGTCTTTTGAGACTTTGAAGATTCGCCAATCTCGAATGTCGATTTCGGCTTATCTTCCGACTTCAACGATTCACCCCTCTTCAAGATGCGGATTGGTGAAACCATTGGTTTTTTACCCTTTTTGTCAACTGGTGACTTAGGTCGAGGTTTTTGAACAACAGGTTTTACGACAGGTTTCTAAAAAACTTTCTTGCATTGTTTTGCCATGTGTCCGATTTCATTGCAGCGATAGCAAATTCTTTTGTCATACTCGACAAAAGTTGATTTAAACGACTCTTCTTTTAGTTTCTTCGCCGCATTGAAATCGTCAACAACTTTCTGACTAAAAATATATTCCTTCTCATCATCCACACTTGGTCCAACAACAAAGATATCATTCATTTTATCTTTTGGTTTTACAACCTTCTTATCCATCTTTTTCTCAAAACCAATTCCTTTGTTTTTAAAGTTGTTACCATTTTTCTTGTTACCATTCCCTTCCCACTCCTTTTTGCCCAAGTTGTTGGAACGTGACGTAACAAATGACTTTTTCGGTTTCGAAAAGAATTCTTTGTTGTTAACTTCAGCAATATCAATTTCAACAAGTTTGAAAACCTTTTCAACATTTTCAATCTTAACGTTCTGAAGCGGATACTCGAAATTAGAGTAAAGCTTGTCAGTTCCAATCATAGTGTAAACCACCATGATCGGATCATCATTCATACTCTTGTCTGATTTCGGTATGAAACGATCTAAAAAGTTACCCTCGTCTTCAGAATCAGTAACAGACTTCTCAGAATGAGATTTCATGACTTCAATCTCAGAGTTATCACTCTCTTCATCTAACACCTGGTCGACAACAGTCTTGATGACCTGTGACTCGTTGTCTGTGTCGGATGCAGAGAATGTAACGTCAATGCTCTCTGGCAACTCTTCCTCAATTGTCCTCAACTTGAGGTTCAATGCAGCTTCCACCCCATCTGGATACTTTTGAGTATAATGATTCCACATTGGGGGTGGAACGCTGTTAAAGACTGGTGTTGCACTGGGCTGTTTTGGAACAATCTGCTCAAGGACATAGGACGATGCAACATAGCTCATCAATTTCTTATCAATTCGCTCATTTTCAATTTTAGTTAATTCTAACTCTTTCTTTAATGATGCGATTGTGTCAAGATGAAAGTTAACTTCCACTTGTTTGTCAAAAAGTGTTGCTTTTGCTAGTTTCGTGGCTTTATCATTTTCGACACTTTCTTTTTGAATCATTTTAATTGATTTGGCTAGTGTATCATATGCCTCTTTAACTTGTCCTAGATCAAATTTTAACATGTCAGCATTATGTTTCAATTCCTGAAATTTAGCGTCTTTTTCAAGACACTCCATGCACGGTTCTAAACACTTTTGGCATGGGGTTTCAGACATTGAAATCACTTTCTCAACAACCTCTGCTTCATGAGCAGTTTTCAATTCCTGTTTACCGACATCTTTGGACTCTGACTCAGACACTTTCTCAGATTTGACTCCCTCAATTCCCGACTCCTGGTTTGACTCCTGTTGAACTGACTCGGTACCGACAGACTCGGTTTTCACAAGTTCTGTGTCTACCTCTTTCAGTTTCGCCATGAGAGCCTTGTCAGCAATTTCTTTCGAAGTGCTTTCGGTCATTTCCTTTGTCACATCGATCATTTCTTCGATAGACTCTTTCTTCTCCTCATATCGTAGACACAATCCAGTTGTCGGTTCTTCAAAGAAACCTGCAAAAGATTCAAAAATTTTAGGATGCATGATAGATCTTAATGAACTTGCTAATACTTCCTGCTCAGACTTATAGTAGTAAACTTCTGCAGCTAACTTCTCAATATCAGCCACACTATCCACAGTAACATCTTCAACAACCACTTCAGGCTCAACCACACTCTCAGGCTCTTCAATTATCTCAACCATCATAGCCTGTCCATCACTTCCAGGGATGTATTTATCCCAACTAAATCCCTCGGCTACTTTCTCGTCATCCTGATTCACAATGAGAGCTTTCTCAGGTTTGTTCTCGATTTGTGGCCTTTGAACTACAGGTTGTTGATTCGGTCGGTGGTAGATTGCCTGTCTGTAATAATCATTCATGAACGGATTCTGATGATTAATCACTTCTCTGTTCGGGCATTCTCTTTTGAAGTGGACTCTCTCTTTGCATTTGAAGCAGGTTACTTTGGAGTTGTCAAAACCTAGCTTCTGATCAGGTCCAGAAAGGCTGTTTCTGCCAGTGATCTCCATAAAGCGATGTGCCCTCCTCACAAGACTAGCCATTCCCCATTTAATATCTATCAATTCAAGCTCCTCCGGGTCGATCTGATCGTAATCCTCTTTGGTCATGTCCGGATTCCCGATCTTACCCGCTACCAGAGAGTCATACGATTCTAACACGGAAGCCAACAATGCAATGTGTTGCTTCGCAGCTGATTCAGTGAACTCATTCCCATTTTTGATAGTGACTGCGATGTTGCATTGGATCCCAGAAACATACGCCTGATTGTTTGAACTGGTAGAACTTTGAGGTGATGTTTGTTCTGGAGCTTTGACGTTTGGATCGTAACTGGAAAATGGCGAAGACTTGTTTGTTTGTGGAGTGTTTGACGAAGCACTTGAAGTACTTGAAGTTGTATCAGCACTAAAACCAGTTTGTATCTTTGGGCTCTGGTTTGTTGTAACAGGAGTACTGCCTCTGTAGTACAAAGATACATCTTGTTGAACATTTGCTGAGTTCATCTTTTTAATCTTCAGCAACTCCAACTCATGAGCTTCAATCTTTTCTATGAACCCACTAAGATTCAGATTTCCAAAATTTGAATTGTTTCTCAACATCATCAGATAGGTGCCCCACTCGTCATATGGTAATGCATCAGACAACTTATCAATCCATTCTTCATTGGTCTTTTCAATGTCTAATCTCTTCATCTCAAGTACTAAATGACAATATCTTTCGATCAGTTGTCTTGTAGTTTCACCCTTCATGCCGGTAAAAATATCAAACTCCTTCTTGATCAAAGCCTTCTTGCTCTTGATCATGGACACACTACCTTGAAACTTCACTTTCAATGAATTCCAAATAGATTGAGCATTGTCCTCATGTTGCAACAACACTAAAATATCCTCTTTGATAGCCTGCTGAAGGATACTAATCATCTTTTTCTCGGCTTTGAAATCATTCTGTTTTGTCTCTGTCAGACTTCCAATAAGCTTTAGCATACCTCTCCCATCAACCGGTGGAATGTACGTCACTTCTATCTTCATCCAGCATTCGAAATGGTTAGCATGAACCCAGTTCTTAAATCTGTCTGACCAACCTGCATATTCATCTATGTTCATCAGCTTGGGAGGCTTTTGCATCGTTCCCAATTCGTTTTCCATGTTGACGTTCTGAACGATACTTGCTGGACTCTGTCCTGCTGTCATACCACTGCCCGCGAAGAAGTTATTGAAATCTTGATTTTCCATTTTAGGTGACAATTACTGAAAAAATTTTCAACCTTTTGAAAAACAGGTGACTTTTACTGAAAACACGTTCTACACAAACTGAATTTCCAACGAGATATCACGAACGAAATGGACTTTAACCCTCAAACCATGATTTTTAATGCTGAAAATGTTTTCGAGCGAAATCAGAATTTTAAATCTCAAGCGAAATCACAGTTTAACAATTCAAGCGGAATCTGAGTTTGAATTTTAAGCGAAATCAGAGTGCTGATTCAAGCGGAATCACACTCACAAGCGGAATCAGTGATCACACAAGCGGAATCAGAAAATTCAAGCGAAATCACTGATTTCGCTTCAACAGTTCAAGTGGAATAAGAACTTTATACACAGAAAACTTGATTTTGCTCGAAATTCAAGCGGAATCAGAAGAATCTTCGTTCAAGCGGAATCAGGTTTTAGGCCATTTTTTTACCACTTTTAAGCCGAATTTTAAGCTGATACTTTCAAGGGTTTGTTAAATGTCACTTTTACACAATATGTCAAAAAACTCAGTCCATTTTGCCCGTGGAAATGTCCAGAAATCCAAAAAGTGTAGGTAAAAAGCTCCGATTTAGGTATTTTAGCTCATAAATGGCTCTGATACCAATTGTAGGATCGATATTGACGATCTAGTGAGTTAATCAGAGTCAAAATACCACTGTTTATGTGGCGGAATCACACAAACAGTTTGAATCAGAGAGAAATGAGTAGAAATAGACAGAATATCACTTTAAACACTGTTTCTCATTAACTGATCACAGAAAAATCCGGCAGCAGTTCGGTACAACTTTTCGGAACGCGTCCCAAAATGAGAAACAACACTACTATATATAGGGGACCATATTCCGCTTGAAATGACACCTTGTCATTTCGAGCGGAATCACAAGCTTCTGATTTCGCTTGAAATGACAAAGTGTCATTTCAAGCGGAATCACTACATTAATACATAAAACTTACAATTCAGCCCCTATACATTACATACTTGACATATTTAACCCCTAGACCCTATACAAGCCTGACTAAGACTAAGACGTAGGCTTTAGACATCGTGCAAGTTAGTCATGAAATAAAATTCAAAAGACCACTGAAGTATTACCAAAGAGATCGAAGTATTTCACTTGGAGATATCATTAGTTGGGGTTTTCTACCTCAAGTTAATGCTTATGCGATCAGAAGAGAATGTGGCATTCAGTATTTTGAAAAATTGCATGATGTTATGTCCCTTCCATGGTGGGATGTGGATGAATTATCAAAAGTAAGAACCTTGGGATATCCTGTCAGGAAAAATGATATTGCGATGTGGGGCCTGATAAAGTTTGAGGCTCTGAAAAACTTCAAGCATTGGAAGCCTCACTATCCAAAGAGAGTTCAAAGGAGAAATCCAGTGACAGGGATTGAAGAGACTATTCTGAATGTGAAAAAGCCAAAAACGATGAAGAACATTCCAGTGCCCAAGATGGAACAGGAATTCTACAAAGGTTTAGGAATACCATCGACATTTTTATCTTTTAGAATCTCAGCGACCTTCCTTCTCAATTCATCTCTATTTTATTCAGTGAAAAATTCCATCAGAGTTGGAAGATTAGAAGTATCTTCAGAAACATTCTCCTTATCAGAACAATTTTCAACCTCAACCTTGTCATACATATCTGCATCCTCAACATACTTGTATTCATATTCTCGTTGATGGTTGATGTCGAATGCATTCAGTTCTTCTTCGAAATCAAACTTGAATTCATTTTCATTTACATGAGTCATCTTCAGGATTTCACTCAACGTGTAAGTATGTCTGTATTCACCTTCTTCAACATGAGGTTCAATTCGAAGAATCAATTTTTCAACTTGATCAACGTTTTGATCATCACCATGCTCCCCCTCTCTATCAACTCCCTCAGTTTCTTCATTCGCATCATCTTTTATGTAATCATCAACATTCTTTTCATTGAAAGTTTCAGTAGTAGTAACACCTGTACCACCCTGATTATCATCGTCATCATTGTCATCATCAGAACCATGACTTCTCGCAGAAAACACTTTTTCATCATCGTCATCCTCTTCGTCATCACACTCTTCACTGCCATCTACGTCGTCACCTTCAACAGGATCATTTTCGAGTAACACATCCTCATCAAAGATCGCAGATACAGCAGACAAAGGTATAGGATTTTCAACGACTAAAGAGGGAACAATTGATCTTTCAGACACTGCTATACTACCTTCAGCACTTTTTCTCTTATCTTTCATTAAAGCATCGATCTCAGCTTGGCGTTTTGCTCTTAGTTCTTCTACTTGGATTTCTTCAAATTTTTGTTCAACTGACTTTCCAAGCATGTTCTCAATCACTTTGTTCATCATGTAGAACTCATGCTCTTTCAATGCTTTAGCAGCTTCAAGTTCCTTGTTCTTTAATTCAACATACTTGTTCTGTTCATCATGACGAGTCTTCTCTTCTTCTAACTCTGCCACTCTTACCTTCAAGATATCAATCTCTGACTGATCTGCATCTATCTTCTTCAATAAAGATTTGTTTTCAGATTCTAACTTCTTTACACGCATCTCGAGAATCTTTTCACGATCACCCACAACTTTGCTTTCAGCTGCCAGTCTTTTGTTTTCATCCATCACAGCATCAACTTTACTTTCCACATTCTTCAATTGAACATTATTCACAAAATCAAAGTCTCCAATCTCATCAAGCCCCATACTCAAATTCGGAGGAACAGGTGGAAAATCTTTGTACCCCGAAGAACCAGGTGTGGTTTGAATGATAGGTTGTGAGGGTGGTGGTGTTTGGAAAATTTGTTGAGATGTGAGTAAGGTTTGTTGTTGTGGTGGTGTAATGGTATGAATATGTTGTGGTGAATGAGGTGGTGTGAGATGGAATGGTGAAGGTTGTCTTGGTGGTGTTGGTTGTTTAGGAGGTGATTGATGAGGTGGTGAGTGAATAAGTGATTGATGTGGTATAGGTTCAGGTGGTGGTGATGGTGGTTTACTCGGTTCTTGGGAAGGTTTCTTCTTTAGTACAATCTTCGTTGGTTTCTTGATCTTTTGAGTAACCTTCTTTATCTTTGTAGAAACAATCCTCCTGCTTGCACCAGTTTTCTTTTTACCACCAGAAGAGTTGATTGAGATTCAGATACGTGTTCTAGAGAAGGAACATATACATCATCATCCTTCTCCTGTCTCTTCCTCTTTCTCAACTGTTTCTCTTTAGCAATCTCTTCTTGAATCCTTTTCAAACGTTCAGTTTCATCGATCGCATCGTCAGAAGAACTCGAAGAGCTTGTAGTACTTTTATCAACATCATCACCTTTTATATCATCAACAACTTTTTCTTTCTGAGCAACTTCAGCTGTTTTATCTTTCTTAGCATTAAATACTTTCAGTTTCTTCAGCAAACTTTGAGAATTTGGTGAAAGAGGAACATCAACTTCAATATTAGCTTCAACTTCAGTTTCAGCTTCAGCTTCAACATCATGTTCTACTTCAACATCACCTTCAGGTACTGGTTCTTCCTCATCAGGCTCATCAATAAGCATAGTCTTTGCAGCTTTCTTTTGTCGTTTCTTGGGTTGTGATGATGAACCCTCTTCCTTTTGCACTTTAGGAGTAACTTTCTTGCTTCTCTTCCTCGGTTCTTTCACAAACCAATCATTACGTGTACTTTTGAATTTTTCAAGAGCCTCTAACTCATCAGCATATGCAGCTTCTTTCATCTGTTCTTCGTTCCTCCAGTTTTGGTGATTCACTGGATCTGGATCAACATAATTTGCATCCTTGATAAATCCAAAAAATTTAGCTACTTTCTCCGGCTCAGGATGATTCGGATGATATCTTGCTAGCTGCTTCAGAGAATCATTGCTCATGTGAGAAAGAGCTAACAAATCGTTGTTTACATCTCTTTCAATATCAGAATATGTATGATCAATCAACATTTGCACAAATCTTGGATAAATCCAAGTTCTACTCTTTGTTGTGATGTTCTCAGCCATGTAGTGAAATATGATGTGAGAAAAATTATATTTCTTGTTCAGACCAATGCTGTAACCATATTCATCTGGTAATCACGCATTGCATCATATCCTCCCTTGCAATGGCTTAAAGCCTGCAGTACTAAATGAATGATGAACTTGTATGGCTTTTGAAACTTTGACTTCAAGTAGTTCGCGTTGTTCAATGCTCCAACATAGCCCATTCTCAGCATACATCCCTTGACCATTCTTTCTAGGAATCTTGTTGGAGTGTCTGTATCATCAGGTAAATCCAACACTTCATGAACTAGTGCCTCTGTAACAACAATAGGCTTCTTCTCATCATACTGCTTTACAATTGAATTGATCACTTTGTTTGTTGCATCATAAGTTGCATGCTTCCAGAAACGTTTAACATGAGACTTGTACACCAGATGTTGATCTGTTAGCGCTTTTTGAATCGGTACTCTCCTCATAAACTCCAGAATGCTGCTGAATTTCGACAGCTCTGTATTCTTTTCTTCGTCAAAGTCACAACAGCTGTTGTGTAACGGATCAAAAATAACCTTTGAACCCTGCAACACAACACAGCACAAACTGAATCAATACTTAGAAAAATTTCAGCATCAAACAACTTTCAAGCGAAATCACATGGAATGATAACATTCCAAGCGGAATCACAAGAAGTAGTTTGAAGCAAAATCACATATGTGCTATGAAGCGGAATTACACATTACAGTTTGGAGCGGAATAACATTTGAAACAACAACACATTGAAGCGGAATCAAATGATTGAACTTTGAGTGAAATCAGATATAACACTCAGAGGCGGAATCAACTAACACACTCAATTAACTATCTGATGACCTAATTGAACATGTTAGATTGTTTAACAGTGAAATCCGATCATAGGGTTATGATTTAATTTCATTTTAACCTTCAAATACACCCTAGATCTAAATCTGTAAACTCTCTTCATCAGCAAACATGAACAAACCTAGATCTGATACAATCAATACACAATCACATGATCTATACAACATTCCGACAACACATGTAAGTTCTATTGTTCAATTTCATAAACATTTAAACCTAGATCTATGTTTAGATAACTGTTCATCGCCGATACACACAAGACAGACATGATATAGGACAAATTGAACCATAAATCTACCTTTCCCATGTTCGTAGTTGTGTTAACCAACTAAGAACACAAAATCAAACAAAAATCGGGCAGCAATTCGACTTGAAAATCGAAGAACAAGAAGTTTCGCTTGAATTGCCGGAGATAAACAATTAGAAGCGGAATAGGAAAAGTGATTTGAAGCGGAATCAGACGGCTATTTATACCCAGTCTGATTTCGCTTGAAATGACCTTCTATGCAATACAAGCGGAATCACCTATGTAGTGATTTCAAGCGGAATCAGCCATTTAAGTGTGAAAATTGTGTTTTCAAGCGAAATAAGTTTCAACTTTTCGAAATTTTTAACTTTTTAACATTTTCTGATTTGTTACCGACACACCCAGTTAACCAAGTCCAAGTTAATGACCTTGGTCAACTGTTCAGCCTACCAAGTCCAACTTAATGACCTTGGTTGACCAGATTATGAGGTAAGCTGACTTTTTGAAACTAAAAAACAGTTCAAATTAATGAACTTTTGAACTTTTTGAACTTTCAAACACTTTTTCAATCTTTTAAACATGTACCAGTCACTTTTCAGAATCTCCTGCTTACCCAAACTTCATGAATCAGACATGATCTGCACAAGACTTTGATCATCCGATCTTCAACGTCCGTTGTCGAAAATAAAATGAAAGATAAAATCTTTTTGGTTTTTAGAAACAGATAAGCAGAAATATGTACACACAATCTTTTTGTGAGCGTGTTAGGGGATCATATCAGCTGCCGACGAGATACAAGTACTGTTAAGCTTAGATTACATTTTCAATATTAAACAATTTGCATTGATTGCCGATATACAGGTCCACTTTAAATTTTCACACATTTTTTAATCTGTTCAGGATACGGATTTAATGTTTTAAGACTTAACTTTTATATGTGTTCCACCTAAGAATATACTCCCGTATCCAGATCCCAATATTCAGTCTTACAGGTGAGTATACCACAGATGATATCTGTAAGGGGAATAAATTATGAAACCGTGATAGCTCAGGTCAGAACTTCCGTTCAGCAGAGAGCCTGGTTTGACTTTAGGTGTGTCCTGTTTAGAGGATCTTTTTTACAACAGCATTGATTAGCAATTTTATTGTCTTCATCAATTTGTGCTGAGGGCGGTGCTATATTTCAAGCAAGCAGAAAGTATTCTCCGGGGACTAGGCCATTGCTTCCGCAAAATCAGAAGTCCCGGGATAATACCCCAGATATCACTGAGTATAAAGACCTAGTATCTCAGAAAGAGGGACCTTTCAAACAAGATTTCGGGGGTTACCCATATATCCGAGAGATGTTCCCCACATAAAAGCAAGAAATTTTATGTTTATATCCCGAACAAACCTACTAAATGTGTAAAAACCTATCGGCATATCATCTACAAGACTGCTTAACACATTTATACTTTACATTTCTTTAGCGTACTGCACCTGTCTAGCTGATGTACTATCATTTCCCCTTTTTACACAAACTCATTTTTACTTTTTCAAATGTTTTTTATTTTTGAAATCTTATCATGTTTTTGTATTTTTCTGCAAACTTCTCCCCCTAAAAAGAAAAACATATTTTTGTGTTTTTGTTTTTATCGAAAAGCAGAAAAGAAACTGTACAAATAAAGGTGACAACACGACGTAGTTCACATCAGATCGCCGCCCTTCTCGGCTTCACATTCTTCGACCCTCCCAGAACGCAGATTTTTCATCCCATTTAATTTTAAAAGATAATAAAATCTCCTTTTATCAAACGGTTTTGTATAGAAATCAGCCTTCTGGTCATCGGTGTGTATATGTTCAATACGTATCAACTTCTTCTCGTGACAATCACGGATGAAGTGATGACGGATCTCTATATGTTTAGTTTTAGAATGTTGAACCGGGTTTTTAGTTATATGTCTATATTACGTGGCACATCCGATCAAGCTCATTCATTCAGTGATTTCACCCGAACAGCATTGGATCGAATCCGCGAATCTTTGACATGAGTCTTAGATTGATTTCACAAACACACTGTTACGTATTCAGTCCATTTAAACTGATCGTTTGTTTGTTTGTTTGTTTGCAGGTAATTCCGAGGTAAACTGATAAACCCTTTCCAAAATTTTAACAACCGCCCGAAGAATTGGGAATGTGATTACCATTATTACCTACCGCCTACGATTTTAAACCCTACGACCTCTCATTCTTTCCCTACACATATCCGCAGCTGCAAACAAGTCCTTGTACCACCGCACACAGCCGCGACCACCTTGTCGCCGCACACATTCGCATCGCCACACGAACCAGAGGCATCGCCGCCACCACCGTTCGAAACTGCTCCAGCCAACATCGAATCGTTGCGGCGGTTTCCCTTTCTTTCCGGCCTCTGTGTGATCAGCCCTGGTAAAGCATTCCGGAACCACCACTCGCTGCAGCGTACAGCAGCACTGCAACCCATTACAGCACCACCTTTGATCCGCTTCAACAGCCGATATTCTGTTCACGACCATACTTGCTGTTTTGACTTGTTTCCGTTCGATCATTAGAGAACTTATATTGTTTATTTCCGGCGGCTCGGTTCGTAAACTAA
This sequence comes from Helianthus tuberosus, assembly GCA_030545235.1. Classification (NCBI taxonomy): domain Eukaryota; kingdom Viridiplantae; phylum Streptophyta; class Magnoliopsida; order Asterales; family Asteraceae; genus Helianthus; species Helianthus tuberosus. Next base: position 130,773,933 of record CM060447.1, on the reverse strand, counting down.
GGTATCAAATCCAACTTTTGTCTAAATCGATCTATTAGTGATGGTTCAAGTTTTGGGTCGGTGTTTGTTCGGCGGCATGAAATCCAACCAGTTAGGATATAATATATACATGTGGCGTTAGTAAATAATGTAGGCAAATAACTTGTTCCAATGGTTTCGGTTCGAATTCTGCTACACCAATGAGATTTACAAATGTGAGTGATCAGGCAAAATTACATTTGGTCTCATGTTGGCCATTTGTTGCCTTATCTTTATTAACCAATCACATAAATAAGGTATAAATTGATTTATAATCTTACAGGTATTATATATATATATATATATATATATAATATTTATCAACAATAATATCCACATATAATGTTCTTTTTGTTTTAAGTATGTTAGTATAGATATGTATCCACGTACATATGTAATGTTCTTTTAGATATGTTATTAACTGAGGGTTGGTAATTGTATATGTCTTCGTAAGTTCTAATTTTTTTTCTCCGAAACGAATATTTTTAACCGATTATAATTGTAATAATTAGTCACGAGTCGTAAGTTCACCGTCGCCGGACAACTAATGAGTTAACGAATCATTCAGCGATTTAATGTTTATAAATTGTATAACGACACTATAGGTTCGTGAACTCGTTGAAGACAAATTATTTTGCTTTGCTTGCTAAACCTAAGGTACGGATTCTGTTTTCTTTTCATCGTAGTATGCTTGTATTTTTCGTTACTCGTTGGTATGGATTCTGTCTCGATTACATCTTAGTATCTTTTATTTATTAGATTCATTACTCTTTGGTACGAATTCTTTAGTCTTCTCATCATAGTAGTTCTCTTTATCATATCTGTTACTTTGTAGTACGGATTATTGCCTCTGTCTTAAAGTGTTGTTTTCATGATTCGGTACCTACATTCGTTTGATATGTGATACATTATAGGAGTCCGTTTGTAAATGTTTGTTTGCTTATTTGTGAGTTGTAACATGCCATACCTCAGACTTGTACTCATGGTCGCATGTTCCAGTTAGTATAACTTTCCGTTGCCTGTAAAATTATAAAATCATTTAGGTATAACACATAAATTGTATTATCTTAATTTTTATATTATGATATTTTCAAAGTCTCATACCTAAATTGCGTTATCGTATATTAATATGGAGATATTAACGCTACTATCGTAATATTATTATAATGTTATAAAATTCATATCGAATTATATTCATACAAATATGTGATATACATAATATATCATAAGAATTGATAAGATATAACATTATTATATCACCTATTTATATATATACATAAAATTTTAAATATAGCATAACTGTAAGATACAGATATGGGTAACATATAGTGGGAATTCAAAATTTCTCGGTAAATGACATAGAAATCATAATAGACATATTAAGATTTTATGGTTTATAGAATAACACATAAGATATTGATTTCCTAACATAAAAGGTTAGGGTTTAGGTATTGGAAGAACACCTAAAGGGCTTAAACCAGTGGTATAGCTCTGATACCACCTTCTGTCTCAGCCCCCGACCCCACCCTGGGAGCGGGAACCGCGAACCAGTCAGATGGTATCGGTGTTTATTAATTTGGCAGCGGAAATTTTCATCCGGACCGTAGTTAGAAAATATTTTTATTAGAGTTAAACACCAAAATGGTTGAAATATATAAATGGGATAAAACCCAAGTTTGATAATATATTTATAATAACAAGTGGGACAAAACCCGATTTTCATTTGTAATATATTTTAAGGGAATAACCCTAATTATTGAAAACAATTCTCCTTTCTAATTTGGTAACTTTTATGGCCACTTTTCTAAGCCTTCGGTGCTCTCTAGCTGGCTTTTATTGGCTTCATACTAAGTTACCTGAAACACGTGTTTAAAAGATTTTATCAGCAATAAATACTGGTGAGTGAATCCTAGTTTAATCAAAACAAGTTTTATCACTTTACAGCATTGAGGGCAATCCAGCAATTACATTTTTTTATATCTACTTTAATTACCACCCATGGTACTGTCAATCCTGACTTGTGGTAATGTTACTACTCACAGTGTAGTAACAAGTTATGTATACAAAACCCCAACATACCGACGATAATTGTGGAATTACAAATACGCAATCACTGTTAACTATAATGTAAAACAATTGAGGTTTTGTAAAAACAATTTGTGAAAAGAGGAATCACTCACATTGCTATTTTAGATAATTCCTGGTGACTTCCTGGTTATAATCTATTTAAAATAAACAATGCACACGCGTTAGTATAATAACCCAATTTACATTAGCTATAACCTCCCCACGAGACAAAACTCCAATGACTGAGTCGAGCAGAGCCTTGACATGCGTTACGGAGCTCTAGATCAATCAGGTAGAGTAACTAATACGTAACCGAGAGTTATAATACTTACAATGAGGCAGAGCTTCGCTTATTAGTGGGTATTATACCCGAGTATTATAATTGCTATCAGAGATTGAGAGAGAGAGATCAAGATTTTTGAATGATTTGAAATGAGAGCCGAAGCCCTCTGTTTATAGGTCTGGTCGAACAGCGGGTCGCGGCCCGCGACTCCCTCTGCTTGTTTTCTCGCGCCCCGCGAGGACATAGGCTAGGTCCTAGCCTTGGTTAGTCACCAGGGTAGCTTGTCCGGGTGTCGTGCCACGTGGCACGCTATGGTTTCGCCAGGTTATACATTGTCGCGCCTTGCGAAGCCCAGGGTTAACCCTGTTGCGGCCGGTGAGGGACTAACATGATTCATTTTATTTTGATTTTTTTGTTAAATTATTGGTATTTCGGGGCCGTTTTTCGTATACGGGGTGGGGTGTATTTTAAGACATATAGGGGTGCGTTAAGAATTTTAGGAGGGTTGTTATACAAATAACACAAAACAATGTAATCATATGAATTATTTCCTAACACAGAATTTAAGTGTCAGCATAATACTTCTTTGGCTTAAACCAGTGGCTGTAGCTCAGATACCACTCTCTGTCGCAACCCCCGATTCCTACCCAGGGAGCGGGCGCCGCGAGATCCAGATTAGTGGTATCGGTGTTTATTAATTTGGCAGCGGAATACATCAGCACCGTAGTTAGGAAATGTTTTTATCAGAGTTTAAACACCAAACTTTTTATAACAAATCATTGGGATAAAATCCAAGTTCATTTGACAATACATTTGTAGGGATAAACCCTAATTATTGAGAACAAAAACTTCTTTTTATTTAGGTAACTTTTATAGCCACTTTTACAAGCCTTCAGTGCTCTCTAGCTGGCTTGTATTGGCTTTCACATTGTGTTACCTGAAACGCGTTTTAAAAACATTTTATCAGCAAGAAATACTGGTAAGTACATTCCATTTTGTAAAGCATCAGTTGTTTACACATTACAGTATTAAGGACGATTACAATGTTTATATCTACACAATTACTTGGTCAGTACGTGTCACTCGACGGATTTGTGACTATTGTCATATCACACATTGGATACCCATGCCCAATTGTGAAGGTTATCAAGTACTGTATACAAACCCCATAATACTGGCAGCAATTGTAGAATTACAAAGACTTAATCACTGTAATTGTATTTGAAAACATTTGAGGTTTTGGTAAAACATTTTGACTCACAAAAATGTACTCTCAAATAGTGAGAAAAAGTGAATTTACTTACTTTGTTGACTTAGGTGATACTACTATCGCTTCCTGGTGATTCTTCTGGTTATTATCTATTAAAATTAAACAATGCACACATGTTAGTAAAATAACCCAAATCACATTAACCGTACAACTCGAGACAGAATTCCAATGACTGAGTCAGGGAGAGCCTTGACATGCATTACGGAATCCTAGATCAATCGGGTGTAACACGAGACAGAACTCCAACGACTGAGTCAGGCAGAGCCTTGACATGCGTTACAGAGCCCTAAATTGATCGTGTAGGGTAACGGCAGGGTTATAGTACTTACAACGTGGCAGAGCTTCGCTTTATAGTGGGTATTATGACCGGGTATAATAATTGACTACATAATTTTGAGAGAGAATTTGATTTCTGAACGACTGAACAAATGAGTCGATCACCTCAATTTATAGGCCTAATCTATGGTGGCTCGCGGCCCGCGAAGAACAAGACTAACTCTCACGCGGCCCGCGAGAGAGTGCGTGTCGTTTATAGCCTTGGCCAGTCATTGGCCTAGCCTTGCCGAGTCACCATACACGTGGCACTATGCAGTGACGAGTAAGTAAAGGTGCTCCCTCCCCGCGAAGGTTACAAGGGTCTGGGTCGCGGCCTGCGAGACCCTTGTTTGTTTTTATTTGATTTTTATAAGTATAAGGGTATTCTGGGTCCGTTTCTCACATACGGGGTATATTTAGGGATGTTTAGGGTCATTTTAAGGGTTCTAGGAGGGTTGTTATATAATGGCTTTGTAATACTGTATTATATAGCTTATGTTTCGTATTTGCTTTTTTATAGCCTTTATTTCGCATTATTGTTTCGTATAGCTAAGTGTGTATTTTGTATTATTGCTTTGTATAAATTTATTAATGACTAATTATGAAAATGGTGTTGATTGTGTGAGGTTGGTAATTAAAGGTTGAATTTGGTAAAAGTTTATGCATTTGTTGAAGCCTTGAGGATTGATGATGTCACACCCCAACCGATGGCGGAAACATCGGGGCATGGCACTGAGCGAAACAGATTGTCCATAAGTATCCATAACAACTATTCATTACCAGATAATTAAACGTCATGTCCCATACCACAACATATCCAAATAAAAACAGTTATTACAAATAATTGTCTCAAAAACAAATACTGTTCCGACGACTCAGATTTAAGCGTGACATAACTAGACCCCTAACTTGATTCACCAAAGTGCAACAATTCCTAGCATCTTAAGCACCTGCCACATACGTTAAAATAAAGTCAATACACATAGTGTAAAGGTGAGCATACAAGTTTGATATAACATAATAGACTTCGAAATAGTTTACGCATAACCAGCATGAAACATGTACAAAGTGGAGGCAAGTAGGTTATCGACAGAGAAATATGCACAGACGTGACTGCGAGTTGTAGAATGCGCAACACATATCCCCACTGGGACACGTGAAGTAAAGCCCTTAACAAACCCAGTCCATGACAGGTGCTGAGTCCAAACTATAGTACTATCGTTGCTAAGGTGTCAGGCAACAATCACTGTGTTAACATAACATACAAGCATTCATCGAATAACACGTAGCATGCAATAACGGTCAGCGTATAAATAGTGTTTGCGTCGTGTGTAGATTGTGATTTAGAATAAGTAACGTATGTAACACCCAAAAGTGCATAAAGCAAAAAGGGATCGAGTATACTCACAGATCGTGCTTAACAAGTAAACATTTTCTTGGATTAAAGGGAGCACTGAGAGATTAGCCTGAACAGTTAACGATAGCATAAGAGAAGAGCGGTGCGTAAAATGGTGCAAAGTGACCAAGTGTTGAATGGTAATCCGATCGGATGGCCAGTTGATCGGATGTCAATCCGTTTGGATGGTCATCCGATCGGATGGCCATTCGATTGGATTGACATTCGTTGGTAAAGATGTGTTTGTGTATGATGGCTTTGAAGTTTTCGTTGTAGCATTATGAAAATAGAGAAGTATCTCTACCCTTCAGGTCGATCGATCGAACGGCAGGTCAATCGATCGAACAGCAGTTCGATCGGATAGTGACCCGATTGGCAAGGCACTTAGTGAGAACAAGTTCACAGCAGGATGGTTACTCGATCGGATGGCAATCCGATCGGATAGCAATCCGTTGGAAACCATTGTTCTTTGAAAAATTGAAAATGTTGAAGTTCTGGAAGCTCAAGTGCAATCCAATCGGATGGCGGTTCGATCGGATGGCAATCCGATAGAACTGACTGAACATTGAACATGTTGAAAATTGTTAAGTGATGAATCCTCAAGTGCAATCTGATCGGATTGCAGTTCGATCAGATGGCAATCCGATCGGACAGCAATCCGTCCCACGAATCCAATCGTTTTGAATCTTGATTATTTTGAATGTTTTGCGGTTTGTTCGGGACGGTTTGACAACGTATTAAACAACAGAAACCCCATCTTGACCCAAGTGATCCGATCGAACAGGAATCACCCTAGTCCGATCAGTTAACTGTTCGAGACGGTGGTTCATGCTTAAAGCGAAATTAGTTGTCCCTTGGATAGAATTCAGATCTTGGACCAACACATCACCAAGAAAGAATAGAATTCAGATTTTGAGTGCATTGAGTGTAAAAGAATGAGAAAACTTGGGAATATTTCTTTCGACTCTTTTATTCTTTAGAAAATGTTTATATCTATGCGAAATCGTTGTTAAAACATGTGGAAATCCTTCAGATCTAAATTGTTCTTGGTGGAATGAAGCCAAACCTTGAAGTTCATAAGAACTCCATGATGACATCACCGTAGAACACCTCAAATCCGGTGATTTCACGGTTAAAAGTTAACATTCAAAGGTGAAAAAGATGAAGGAGTGCGTGTAGATCATAGAAGTATAAGATTTGAGTTGAAAACTTACAAGAATCGCAAGAAATCTTGAGAAAAGAGAGCTTGAGTGCGGCTGTTCGAGTGAGGAGCTGTCACATCACAAATGATGTGACAGAAGGGTATTTATAGGGTTTCCAAAAGAGGAAAGTGCATAAGTGTCGGATTGGTCACCGATCTGATGGCAATCCGATCGGATGTCAATCTGATCAGATGGCCACTCGATCCAGGTGTCCGGTGTGTTGAGTTTTGTCGTTTCGATTCGCATGTTGAGCGTTGCGTTGTGTTGCGAAGCGATTCGAGTGAGCGATGCGATAGTATTACCCATTAGTTACACAAATAACCTAACTACTATATCTAACATACAATCACTATAAATAACCTGCGTTTAGCGTTTGCGATTTAGATTGCGATGCGATAGAATTGCGATTGCGATTGCGATTAAGCACATCAACATAAACATAACATGCACAAGTAACAGATAATGGCACACACACGTAGAACAATATCCAGAACACATAATTCGAGTTGCGAATGCGATAGCGATAAGTCGATTAGCGATTATATATGCGATCAAGTAGCGATTAAACCTCGATTATTAATAAATACTCCACATAATACAACTAAAGCAAATAAATAAAGATTCGATTTCAAGTCAAAGAAGTCAAAACAGTAGTTGAGCAAGGAGTGACAGATCGCAATTAGCAATCTTTTCTTCCTTTGACTTCAATCTTGACTTTGACTTTGACTTTGACTTTGACTTTCAAAACACGGGGTGTTAGAGCCTCCCATACTTCAGGGAATTTCGTCCCGAAATTAGGCTTTAGCCATAACAAACAACTGCGGGTACTTCGCTTTCATGTCACTTTCGAGTTCCCAAGTGAACTCTGCGCCGCGTTTGCCTTCTAAGCGAACCTTCACAATGGGAATGCGTGAGCGTCTGAGCACCTTGGTTTCTCGTCCCATGATCTCGACAGGCTTTTTCACGAAGTGTAATGTTTCGTCCACTTGTAAATCTTCGAGAGGGACATGTAATTCCTGTAGGCCACTTTCCTAATCCTTTCCAGAATCTTAAAGGGTCCAACATATCGAGGCATGAGCTTTCCTTTCTTGCCGAATCTGATCACCACCTTCCAAGGTGCAACCTTTAGGAGTACGTGATCGCCAATGTCAAATTCAAGGGGCTTGCGGCGTCTATCGGCGTAACTTTTCTGTCGGCTCCGAGCTTTCAGCAGATTGTCTCAGATTTGGAGGATTTTGTCAGTCGTTTCTTGCAACAGCTCAGGACTGGTAATTTGCGCGCCTTCAATCTCGTGCCATACAATAGGTGATTGACATTTCCTTCCGTATAATGCCTCAAACGGTGCTATTTGGATGCTAGAATGATAACTGTTATTGTACGAGAATACGACTAAAGGTAAGTGCACGTCCCAATTACCACGGAAATCTATGACACACGATCGGAGCATGTCTTCAAGGGTGCGAATCGTTCTTTCAGTCTGACCGTCGGTTTGGGGATGGAAAGCGGTACTTAGATTAAACGTAGTACCGAGAGCAGATTAAAATATTTCCCAAAGACGCAAGGTAAACCGACCATCGCGGTCAGAGATGATGTCACGAGGCATCCTGTATCGACAAATGATCTCATCGGTATAGATTCGGGCTAATTTTTCTACCTTAAAGTCTTCTTGTATCGGCAGGAAATGAGCTGATTTAGTCAAACAGTCGACTACAACCCAGATGCTGTCATGACCTGATGTCGTGCGCGGAAGTTTAGTTATAAAATCCATAGCTATACTCTCCCATTTCCACATCGGGATCTCGGGTTGTACGAGTAAGCCAGAGGGTCTTTGCTACTCAGCCTTGACTTTGGAATAAGTCAGGCATTTCGAAAAATAGATAGCGATATCCTTCTTCATGCCCGGCCACCAGTACTTGTAGCGCATGTCCTGGTATATCTTGTTAGCACCAGGATGAATAGAATACCGAGATATGTGGGCTTCGTCCATCAGAAGTTGTCGCAAATTCGTACGCTTGGGAATCCAAATTCGGTCCAAATAATGAAAGATACCATTCGATTTATTCTCGAGTTGGGCGGCATCGTTTAGAATCCTTTCCTTCTTCAAAATATATTCGGTAAAACAAGCATGCTGAGCGTCACGAATGAGGGTTTCGAGATGATGCTGGGCGTGAACATTACGAACACTATGCAAATAGCTTCGTCTGCTGAGGGCTTTGGCAACGACAATTGCTTTGCAAGGATGATAACGAATCTCACAGTCGTAATCGTTGAGAAGTTCTACCCACCGGCGTTGACGCATATTCAGTTCCTTCTGGTCAAAGATATGTTGTAGGCTCCTATGATCGGTGAAGATCGTACACTTGGTACCGTAAAGGTAGTGTCGTCAAATCTTTAACGCAAAAACAACTGCGCCAAGCTCGAGGTCGTGTGTGTAGTTCTTCTCGTGGATCTTGAGCTGTCGAGAAGCGTACGCGATAACCTTGTCTCGTTGCATAAGAACACAACCAAGACCAAGGTTCGAGGCATCGCAGTAAACTACGAAATCGTCGTTTCCGTCGGGCAGTGAGAGCACGGGATCATTGCAAAGCATAGCTTTGAGAGTTTGAAAGGCTTCCTCTTGTTTAGTTCCCCAAACAAAAGGTTTGTCCTTATGCGTAAGAGATGTAAGCGGCACAGCGATCTTAGACAAACTTTCGATTAATCGGCGATAATAGCCTGCCAGTCCGAGAAAAGAACGGACTTCAGACGGATTTTTGGGTGTAACCCAACTCTTAACGGCTTCGATCTTCGCGGGATCGACGTGGATACCTTGACTATTGACAATGTGACCCAAGAATTGGACCTCCTCCAGCCAAAATTCACACTTGGAGAACTTGGCATACAGACGGTTTCCCTAGAGTAACTCAAGAACCAAACGTAGATGCTGCGAGTGTTCGGCTTTTGACTTGGAATAGATCAGGATATCATCGATGAACATGATTACGAAGCGGTCAAGAAAGGGTTTGCACACTCGATTCATTAAATCCATGAAAACTGCGAGAGCGTTAGTCAAACCAAAAGGCATAACAACAAGCTCATAGTGACCATAGCGGGTTCGAAAAGCGGTTTTGGGTATATTATCCTCTTGAATGCGTAATTGGTGATAGTCTGAGCGTAGATCGATCTTTGAGAAACACGTAGCACCTTGTAATTGGTCAAACAAATCATTGATTCGGGGCAAGGGATAGCGATTCTTGATTGTCAGCTTATTCAACTCCCTATAGTCGATGCACATCCGGAACGAACCATTCTTCTTTTTGACGAAAAGGACAGACGCGCCCCAAGGAGAGGTGCTAGGGCAAATAAAGACTTTATCAAGTAGTTCCTGGAGCTGACTCGAGAGTTCACGCATTTTAGAAGGAGCGAGACGATAAGGCGCTTTAGCAACAGGGTTTGCTCCAGGAATGAGGTCGATTCGGAAGTCGATATCACGAGCGGGAGGTAATCCGGGTAGATCATCGGGGAAAACGTTGGGGAATTCACAAACAGCTGGAACGTATTTCACTTCTGAATTTCCTTTCTTTTCCTTCTCCGCTACTACAATGTTAGCCAAGAAAGCTCTGTATTCCTTGCGGAGATACTTGCTAGCTTGGACACATGACATGAGTTTAAGACATTTCGAAGGAGTTTCACCATACACACAAAGTTGATCACCATTAGCGAGCGAGAAATGAATCATCTTATCAAAAAAATAACTTCAGCACGATTTTCGCGAAGAAAATCCATGCCTACTATGATGTCAAAACTACCGAGCTGCATCGGAATAAGGTCGATAGGGAAAACGTTATTGTTGAGTTCGAGCGTACAATCACGTAGAACAATATTGACGGCGACGGTTCTTCCGATGGCAACTTCAACATCGAACGTCGAGTGTAGATGGGCGTGCTTACGATTAAGGAGCTTTTCGAATTCAAACGATACAAAACAATTATATGCTCCAGTATCAAACAAACACAAAGCATATATACCATTCACAAGGAATGTACCATTAACCACATTGTTGTCTACTTGAGCCTGGCGAGCGTTAATGTTGAAAGCACGTCCGCGGGCTGCTGGTTGTTGCTGTTGTTGTTGGGGCTGCTGTTGGGGTTGCTGCTATTGAGGCTCTTGCTTGACCACTCGATTAGGGCACATGTTTGCGAAGTGGTTGGGATCACCACACGCAAAGCAAGCTCTAGCAATTTTTTCTTTTTAAATCTGTTAATTCAAAAAGTTTGTCATAAGGATGAATGCTCCAATCCGAATGTAATTCGTAAATTCTTTGATTATTTCTTTCTATAAAGAAATAATGTCTAGAAATCTCTAGATTTATTTTTCTTAAAAAGTTTTTCGCTTGACCTTTATTGGTCATTTGAAGTTGATCCGAAAGGCCATGATAATGCATTCGGACTTTTAGAACTTCCTAGAGATGGATTTCCAACGTTGAAGTTTGGAAATGAATACTTTTGAAAGCTTTTTTCATTATCAGTTTTTTCTTTTTGCCTTTCTGGCATAAGAGTTTTTTAATCTAATTTTTCATCAATTTTGTCTGAAACATCTTTGATGATTTTGCAGCAGTTACCTCAAGATTTTCGTTGGTAGATAGACTATCCAACTTTCTCATTAAATCTTTAACAAGTTCCTCTAATTTCAAAAGAGTAGTCATGTTACAGATATAATTGCTTTTTTAGCTCTAAGCTCAATAATTTTTTGCTTAGAAGCAAAAATGTTTTTCTTAATAATCTTAATATTAAGAGATTTTGTTTTATGACTTAACATAAAATTTTCTTTAATTTGATTTATTCTAATAAACCAAATTTGTATATCAGCCTCTTCATAGGTGATTTGTTGATCAAGATATTTTAAATAATCTAAAATAGGTTTTGAAGACATTCTCCAATAATCTCTTTTAAAACTCTACCATATCCGTTTATTCTTTCTGACATAGAACGAATTAATTGTTCAGTATTACTTGATTCTCCTATTTGTAAAGAGTTTCCAGCATAACTGTGTCTCGGTTTTGATATTAAAACCTGTTTATTTCGTGCAATATCAATTGCCCAATTTTCTTGTAATTGTGATGGCTCAGCGAATTTGCTGCCTTCAACAATTCCAATGTCTGAGAATATATCTTCAATTGTTATACTCTCTTTTTCTATGTACTCAATTGAATGTGTGCTATTGGTTAAAGCATAAGAGATTAAATAATTAATCGTAAACACTTTATTACCTGGTTCCATAAGGTCAGTTCTTTCACACTGATGTATAAAACTTAAGGTTTTGTCGAAATCTTTTGAATCTCGATGTAAAGCAAATTTAGGATAGATAGTAAACATAAATTTACCATATGCTAAATTACCTTGTATTGCTCACAGAAGAGCATCTTGCCTATTGATAATTCTGTTATCAACAAGTGCCATTTTTATAGGAAAATTAATTCCATCTCTAAACTGTGCTTTTAGGAGGATTTTAACCGCTCCTATGTGTACCATATTGAGAGATTTTCTCAACTCTGGTTTAATATGCAAAAGCTTTTTTGCTATTTCACCCTTTGTTAAGAGTGGCAAATAAACTTCACCAGCTGTATTTTTAATGTCAACTGAAAGTTCTTCAGTGTTAAAACAATAAAATATTTTATTTTTTCTAGAAAAGGCTCTAGAAACTAAACTTTGTAAAGTTTTTGGTTGATTAAAAACCTGCTTTGTGTCAAGCTTGAATTTAAGCTTGCTAATTTTTGTTAGTTGATCAGAATTAATCATGTAATCTGATACAAAACCTTTTTTGTTTTCACTAAAGTTTACAACTTCAGTTATTTCTTCGGACTCATCTGAATCGTTTCTCAAAAGATTATTTTCCATTAATTTATGAAAACTAATATCTTATTTTAAAAAAAAGCAACAAGGCTCTGATACCACTATGCGGAGGTACTTCAGAATTTCTGGTAAATTCAACTAAAGGGTTCATTAAGTCCTTAGAAGTTTTGTGGTCTGGTTAAGACTCATTGGTTAGAAAACTTGGTCAATAAGACGGTTGAGTTCTATTTTTAGCCTAAAGCGGTTAGCTTTAAGACCATTAAACTGAATACGTTCAGCTGTCCTATTTCTAGGTGATCTCTTAAGAGACTGTTCTAATTGGTTAATTAGAATTTGATTTTCGGTTAATTCTTGATTAACCTGACGGATTTCTTTTTTAAGGAAATCTTGGTGCATACTCATTGTATACCTGGTTTTTTGTAAATAGCATTTACAATATAGAATATAAAATTCATTAATTTAAATGAATCTTTTTGAATTAATCGAATGATTAAAAGAAAAAGATGCATAGTGTTTTCTTTTCTTTTTAGTCGAATAAAAAGAAAAAGATGAATAGTATTTTGAATATAATATTCATTAACTTTAATCATATAAAGCTTTCTTTGAAAATAATTTTTCATTATTATAATTATTAATCGATTAAAACAATCGATTGATAACTTGGATTTCAATTTATTGAATATAAAATTCATAACTTGAAATTCAATTTAATGAATCTAAGATTCATATTAGTCGACAATTGTAGACTAACATAGACAATTTTGAAATTGTTTAATTGTGGAATCAATCCTTTGAATTTACAAAATTCATTATTTTTTGTAGTCATTTTTTGACTAAAATTTTTCATTGAAAAACTCATTAATTTCGATAGTGGTTAATCGATTTCTGTATGTGTATAAACATCATTTTTTATTTTCTTTCAAAATTCTTAGTTTTATGTTTGAATAAAATTCTTTTATGATTTTAAGGAGAGATATGAAATATCAATCTTGAAGTAATTTAACAGTTTGAAATAAAATTTATACCTTTTTTTCTTCTTGTATTTTCTTCTTAAAAGTTTCTATTTCTTCTGCAAGGGACCAATCCAACACTTAATTTCCCTAACAGCCTCCTGCGTCAGCGGTACTTCAACGGGCTCCAGGACTCTAGGTTTTACAGAATAAAAACTTTCATGATAAAAGATAAAAGATAGAGGTTTACAAAGGAGTTTTTATTTCATAATTGTTCTCCCGAAGAAGAACTTCTTGATATTTACATAACTCCCTTAAAGGAGTTCTACTCCATCATTACAAACTAAGAAAGAAAAGTAAGGTGGGTGAGAAAAGGAACGAGAGGTTTGGTGTGAGGATTGAGTAGGGGATCTAACCAGGGATATCTAAAACTAAGGAATTCATCTTCTTTATATAGCAGAAGAGAATTTTACAAAAGGCCATTATAGCCCTTCATTAATCGTCATGGATGACGTTTTTAATCGACATACCCATGTGTTGGGTCCAGTTCTCGATTGTCTTCTTCTGAAAAGTAGTTGTCTTTTTCAGTTGAGTTTTTGTTTTCTTCTGAAGAAGATGCTTTGCAGTATTCGCACTAATGATTCTCATATGTGCGTTGCAACTTTTGGCAAAGTTGTTCTTTAGTGGCGGGGCCTGCTTCTACTTTATTGAAGATGGTGCGTTGCGCCATCCTTTCTAAGGCTTCTTTTTCATGTAGTGGTAAAGGAGTTCCACTATAGCTAGTAATTATGCAGTTAGTGCTGCAATAATTAACTTTGTTAAAGCTTCCTGCTTTAATTTTTTGTAGATTTTCTAGGATTTGTAAAAATCCTTTAGTTCTGATTTGTAACCATTTTTCATAGTCTTCATATTCTTCTTTCATCAGTCTTGAAGGATTGACCGTTCTTGCTTTGGCTATGCCAATTTCTAAGTGATGGTAACCTGGAAGGGTTGTTCCTTGGTACCAGTCAGGGAGTGTAGAAGTACACTTGATGAAGATGTTAGCATCTCTTGTAGCAGCAATTTTCTTTCGAAAATTCTTGATGGCTTTCTTCATTCCTTCAGATAAATGACTTATTTCAAGTAAATTAGGAGAAGGGTAGATGAACTTTGCTAATCCAGCAGAAAATGCTAGAGAAACTAGTTCTGGGCTTGCACCTGGACAAAAGATAATAAGACTTTTAGTAGCCCTGTCTTCTATGTAAATATGTTCGAACTCGAAATCGTCTTGGTTTATGGCTCTAGCCTTTGACCAAATTGTTCTGAATTCGTTTAAAGAAATAATATATTTTTTCTTCTTTCTCTTCATTTATTGTTTGTTTTGAGAAAGTGTTGTTTCTGAATTCAATGACTCTTTCTTTTTTCTTGGACATCAATGGTTCAGGAATAATTGTTACTTTTAAAGGTATTTCCTTCTTCCCGAGGTTTGCTGAATATCGGGTAGCTTCTTGTTAGGCTTGCGATAACGACCCAAATTTTTTTAATGGATAGTCAGTTTTATCAACGTAATTTTTTACTATACCCCAATCTTCATATATTCCTCTGTGGTCACCATCGAAAATAACATAAAATCTTGAATTATGCTTTTCTGGTATTTGTGTGACTTGGAAGTAACTTGGTCTGAGAGAGACCTTTTCAGTTTTTGGCAAACTGTTAGTCATCAACGGATTTGATGTGCCTTTACCAGAGCCGTTTGCTTCTGGGCTAGATGAAGATTTTAGTTCTTCATTTACTCTATTTTTGCTTTTTTCCAAAGCAACAGGAGTGAACGGATTTGTTTTCTTAGCTACAGAGCCGTTTGCATCTGAGCTGCTGGAAGAAGATGAACCTTCTCTTTCCATTTTTCGTAAATGGACAACTTTCGAAAATGTAGACCCAGGGGTCAATCGGATGTTAGCCTTCTTTGAATGAAGGTCTCGCCTGGCTTGTGAGGCCTCTGGCATGCTTTTTCCCAAAGCATCAGGGATCAACGGATTTGTTGAGTCTTTACCAGTCGCCGTTTGCACTGGACTAGATTCTGTTTTTAGCTTTTCAGCATCCTGGACAGAATTTCCAGTTAAGATCATGGTCATGTAGACACTGATTTGATCTCTGATGGATCTCAATTCTATTTCTAGAATTTTTTCTTTGAGACGTAGAGCTTTAAGTTCTTCTTCCATACTGGAAGTTTTTTATAAAGACAATTTCTTTAGGCGTAAAGCCCTTAAATCTTTCATCCCCCTTTCTTTTTAAAAGTTTTTTGTAAATTAAGGTGATGATTTTGGATGAAGGAAAACCTTCTATTTATACCAAACAAGGATGACAATGATATCATTGCTTACGATTTCTGAAAAACTCGTGTCAAGCTATCAGTTAATACGTTTTTGGCCCCCTTAAGATGCTCATTGTTGAATGAATATCTTGAAAACCGTGTCTGTCAACTGACAAGACAGCTCTGTTTATTATTTCCAAAAAAATTTTTGTTTTTAGAAAATAAATAATTTTTGGAATAAACAAATTTCAAGAAATCGTTTTGTTTATCTTTATCCCCTCAACTAAAAGAGTGGTTGGACTTCATTCTGAGTCTTCTGTAGAAGAATCGGATGACAGGTTGTCTAATATTTCTAATGCATATACATGTGTATAACCATCAAAAATATTCTCAGAAGGAAAATATCCCTCAATTTCGGCTTCTAAGATAATCTTTATCTTTTCCGGAAATTTTTGTCTATTGAGACATTCGTTGGCATAATGTCCTTCTTCAGAACATATCCAGCAACGACATTTTTTCTTACCTTGAGGACATACCTTAGGTTTTTCTTTAGAAAAATATTTTCCCGGTGAAAACTTTCTTTTCTTGGTTTTCCAAAAACGTTTTTTAGTTTTTGTTTTATATTTATTTTTATATTTCTATTTCTATTTGAAATAACTTTTATCTTTTGTTGATTCACAGCCAAAAGATAATTGTGGTAACTCAGCGAGTCTTTTACAACAGTTTTCTTTAAAACGTTTTAACTGTTTTTGTTTATCAGAAAGATCACAATAAGATGCAATTTCTTCTTTAACAATTCTTGTAGCAAACCCAAGAGAATGCATTGTAAATTGATTATTTTCCTTATTCCATCGTTCTTTCGCCTTTTCTCCGACGATGGGAATTTTCATTAGGTAAGCATCAATCCAAGAATGGAATTCACCTGTGCCTAATTTATATAAATTTGTTTCATAAAGACAAGTGAAATCGTCTAACAGACATATGTCACAAAGCTGTGCCTTAGCAAGATTTTGTCTTGCTTTTTCTAATATTTTTTGATTTTCTCGGTCTTTATCTGTAATGAGGTCGAGACCTAAAAACATCATGTATATTGCATTTATGATTTGATCAAAAAGATCTTCACCATGTAAATTTTCATCCCAAGTTGTCCCTTTGATGAAATTTTGTATGATACCTGCAGACTTATGTTCTAATAATAATAACACAGCCTTAGCCTGAGAGAACTCTACTGAATTAGTCTGAATGATTAGACTGATCTCAGTGTTCCATTTATCAATTACCTCTTTTCTTTTGTCGAGGTTGAAGATACAATCAATTTTAATAGTATTAATAGTAGTTGCACTACCATTGTCATTACTATTAGAATCATGTATACCTTTATGATACGGCATGGAGAATTCCGTATTTTTTTTACGCCTGTTACTTCTGCTAGTAGAGGCATTGTAAGTTCTCTGTCTCGGAGACATTTCTATATCTGAAGAACTTTCTTCAGTTTCGGGTTCTTCTTTATTTACAGGAAAGGTTCTTGGTTCTTCATTCTTTAAAACAAAGATTTTATTCTTTATTTTCAGAAAAATATCTTTCGTTTAAGATTTTATTTTCAGAAAACTTTTGTTCACATTATTTGTCGTCTAAAGTAATGAGATTAACAAGTTCTATTATCTGTTCAACTGGAAGGGTGTCCAATTGTTCATCTAAAATTTGTTACAATTTTTGAATGATGGAACTCATTTTATCCACAAGATAAAATAATCTTTTTATCTTTTAGTTCTTGAATATCTTTTTCCATAAAATAATTTTTTCTTTTTAAATCTGTTAATTCAAAAAGTTTGCCATAAGGATGAATGCTCCAATCCGAATTTAATTCGTAAATTCTTTGATTATTTCTTTCTATAAAGAAATAATGTCTAGAAATCTCTAGATTTATTTTTCTTAAAAAGTTTTTCGCTTGACCTTTATTGGTCATTTGAAGTTGATCCGAAAGGCCATGATAATGCATTCGGACTTTTAGAACTTCATAGAGATGGATTTCCAACGTTGAAGTTTGGAAATGAATACTTTTGAAAGCTTTTTTCATCATCATTTTTTTCTTTTTGCCTTTCGGGCATAAGAGTTTTTGAATCTAATTTTTCATCAATTTTGTCTGAAACATCTTTGATGATTTTTGCAGCAGTCACCTCAAGATTTTCGTTGGTAGATAGACTATCCAACTTTCTCATTAAATCTTTAACAAGTTCCTCTAATTTCAAAAGAGTAGTCATGTTACAGATATAATTGTTTTTTTAGTTCTAAGCTCAATAATTTTTTGCTTAGAAGCAAAAATGTTTTTCTTAATAATCTTAATATTAAGAGATTTTGTTTTATGACTTAACATAAAATTTTCTTTAATTTGATTTATTCTAATAAACCATATTTGTATATCAGCCTCTTCATAGGTGATTTGTTGATCAAGATATTGTAAATAATCTAAAATAGGTTTTGAAGACATTATTCTCCAATAATCTCTTTTAAAACTCTACCATATCCGTTTATTCTTTCTGACATAGAACGAATTAATTGTTCAGTATTACTTGATTCTCCTATTTGTAAAGAGTTTCCAGCATAACTGTGTCTCGGTTTTGATATTAAAACCTGTTTATTTCGTGCAATATCAATTGCCCAATTTTCTTGAAATTGTGATGGCTCAGCGAATTTGCTGCCTTCAACAATTCCAATGTCTAAGAATATATCTTCAATTGTTATACTCTCTTTTTCTTTGTAATCAATTGAATGAGTGCTATTGGTTAAAGCATAAGAGATTAAATAATTAATCGTAAACACTTTATTACCTGGTTCCATAAGGTCAGTTCTTTCACACTGATGTATAAAACTTAAAGTTTTGTCGAAATCTTTTGAATCACGATGTAAATCAAATTTAGGATAGACAGTAAACATAAATTTACCATAAACTAAATTACCTTGAATTGCTCCCAGAAGAGCATCTTGCCTATTGATAATTCTGTTATCAACGAGTGCCATTTTTATAGGAAAATTAATTCCATCTCTAAATTGTGCTTTTAGGAGGATTTTAACCGCTCATTATATGTACCATATTGAGAGACTTTCTCAACTCTGGTTTAATATGCAAAAGCAGGTTTTTAATCAACCAAAAACTTTACAAAGTTTAGTTTCTAGAGCCTTTTCTAGAAAAAATAAAATATTTTATTGTTTTAACACTGAAGAACTTTCAGTTGACATTAAAAATACAGCTGGTGAAGTTTATTTGCCACTCTTAACAAAGGGTGAAATAGCAAAAAAACTTTTGCATATTAAACCAGAGTTGAGAAAGTCTCTCAATATGGCACACATAGGAGCGGTTAAAATCCTCCTAAAAGCACAATTTAGAGATGGAATTAATTTTCCTATAAAAATGGCACTCGTTGATAATAGAATTATCAATAGGTAAGATACTCTTTTTGGAGCAATTCAGGGTAATTTAGCTTATGGTAAATTTATGTTTACTGTCTATCCTAAATTTGCTTTACATCGAGATTCAAAAGATTTCGACAAAACTTTAAGTTTTATACATCAGTGTGAAAGAACTGACCTTTTGGAACCAGGTAATAAAGTGTTTACGATTAATTATTTAATCTCTTATGCTTTAACCAATAGCACTTATTCAATTGAGTACAAAGAAAAAGAGAGTATAACAATTGAAGATATATTATCAGACATTGGAATTGTTGAAGGTAGCAAATTCGCTGAGCCATCACAATTACAAGAAAATTGGGCAATTGATATTGCACGAAATAAACAGGTTTTAATATCAAAACCGAGACACAGTTATGCTGGAAACTCTTTACAAATAGGAGAATCAAGTAATACTGAACAATTAATTCGTTCTATGTCAGAATGAATAAACGGATATGGTAGAGTTTTAAAAGAGATTATTGGATAATAATGTCTTCAAAACCTATTTTAGATTATTTAAAATATCTTGATCAACAAATCACCTATGAAGAGGCTGATATACGAATTTGGTTTATTAAAATAAATCAAATTAAAGAAAATTTTATGTTAAGTCATAAAACAAAATCTCTTAATATTAAGATTATTAAGAAAAACATTTTTGCATCTAAGCAAAAAATTATTGAGCTTAGAACTAAAAAATCAATTATATATGTAACATGACTACTCTTTTGAAATTAGAGGAACTTGTTAAAGATTTAATGAGAAAGTTGGATAGTCTATCTACCAACGAAAATCTTGAGGTGACTGCTGCAAAAATCATCAAAGATGTTTCAGACAAAATTGATGAAAAATTAGATTCAAAAACTCTTATGCCCGAAAGGCAAAAAGAAAAAATTGATGATGAAAAAAGCTTTCAAAAGTATTCATTTCCAAACTTCAACGTTGGAAATCCATCTCTAGGAAGTTCTAAAAATTCGAATGCATTATCATGGCCTTTCGGATCAACTTCAAATGACCAATAAAGGTCAAGCGAAAAACTTTTTAAGAAAAATAAATCTAGAGATTTCTAGACATTATTTCTTTATAGAAAGAAACTAGAAAAGTAACCCGCCGCGATGCGGCGGGGCAAGATTTATATTTTCATTAAGTTAGATACATGAGTTGCAACCAAGAGTTTATGCCTAGATTTGTATATGTATTATGGTCGCAACTTTGGTTGTTAACACCAAGCATGTTAGTTACAAAAGTTGCGCAAAAGATATTTTCCAAAAGAAGCTTTAAGCTTCCAAGTTGTACCGTACAACCACAATATACAAGTAAAACAAAGAAAGCACAATGTACAAGCAACATCGCATAGCAATGTTGTAAAATATAGTATTACCAGAAATTAGCCCGTCGCGCGTTGCGGTAGCGGGACAAGGCGTTCGCTAAGTTTGCTTAATTCCAATATCTATAATGTAAACTATTTTAAACGTTAAACCGTAAATGACCACTTAACTCGTTTATTATCGGCAATACGCATCTACGGCCGCCCCTGCCACCACTACCCATCTATGACCATCCCTTGATTTTACCCACACAATTATCCATTTCCACTAAACTACAAAACAATAAACCTAGCAACCTTGCTTAGTTCAGTTGCTTCACACATGGATATAGCTATCGAATGGAAAACACATTTATACTTTGTCTGCTAATGATTTACCAATAACATCCTTCTACATATCCAAGGCTAATAAACTAATAAAACTAACAGTAAAAGACATATATTCAAGTTTTTTCAAGGATAATCCAGTAACCTGACAATAAATACAAACCGAATAATAAATGATTGGAACCAAGTAAATGTGCACAAAAAAGGAATCAATAACAACATACCTTCTTCACATGGCAAGTTATTTTTTTGCCCGAGAAACTACAAACATTGGCTCACCCATGTCAACCTTAACCTAGAGTAACAATATTCTTTAATCCAGAATATTACAAATCATGTCACAAACGTTAGTTGTAGGTTTATAAAAGCTGAGTCTTTTGCATTGACAAATCTTAAAACGACAACAAATAACATAAACTAAAAGCATAAAACACGATTCAATATAATTACCTTTCAATCAAGTAGACAGGTGGTATCTCAGTTATGCTAGTAACCAATAACATGCAATTGAGTTTATTAACAATTTCAAGATTCTCACATGATTAAAGCCATAACCAGATGTTAAGTTTTATCTGTAGGTCCCACTTCTGCTTTAAAGTCCAAGACAGAGTTGCTCGTCTTCCCAATATTAGCTGCAAATTTAAGGTGTCAATTAAGAGGAAAAAAAGGTAAATTCTCAAAACCATTCAGACAGATTGTCACACCCCCAAAATCCACACGCGGAGTATCACCGCTTGGAGGCGTGACTGACCAGGATCAAGCCACCAATCATATCAAACATAATATGTATTAAATGTAATTTAAACTAAACGATACGAAAGGTGTTCCTACAAAACTTGTTAAGTGTATAGCGGAAGCAAAAATGTAAACCCAACGTAAGTAATAAGTTCAAATGTTTAATGTTTCAACATAAGATCCACAATCCGTGCCCACAACGACCGCGCCTCCCGTGCAAGCTCCATATGAACCTAAGGTCCTGCAAGGCATGCAGCAGAGAGTCAACAACTAGTTGAGCGAGTTCACAGAAAGTAAGTTCGTTATAACAAATCATATATGCATTTAGTGGGGGCTTCCCATGTACATACGTACTAATGGTGGGGGGTTTCCCATGGTCATATGTATTACTAGTGGGGGTTTCCCACGTTTATCTTTACTAATGGGGGCTTCCCAAGTTTGTACTTACTAGACTTTTTGCAACCATGTGTTCTTCTTAATCCGAGAACAGGAATACGTACAAGGTCACGTAGGATTTACGTGAGTGCCCTTCCCCGAGGACAGTGGTACGTGTGGGGTTTACGTAGGATTTACGTAAGTGTCCTTCCGACCCGGAAGACAATGGTAGGTATTAGTTTACGTAGGTTTTACGTAAGTGTCCTCCCGACCCGGGAGACAATGGTAGATACTAGGTTACGTAGGTTTTACGTAAGTGTCCTGACTATCCTGAGGACGATGGTCTACAGTCTAGTGATAGCGTAAGTACGAGTAGTTATCCATTTCAAATAATCCATCCCAATTCCCAACCCGAGAATCCCATGCCTTGGCTGTGTGAACTCACCTTGGTTTGCTCGGTATGCTAAGTTATGTGCTCACAGTTAATCAATCACGTCCTAGAGTATGCACGTATTCAATAATCAGTTTATGTTCCATGTTGTTCACGTATAAGTATAATCATAGTGGGCATCACATCAATAAGCATAGAATATCACATTGTACATTTTCGCAATCATACAATTTATGTTCACAACTAACAGCAGTTAACTAACCCAGTTAATTCTTAACAGAATCAATTTACCAAACAGTTTACCCGGTCGGCGAAACACCCCTGTTTCGCCGTGAAACCCTTTGACGAAACACACTGTTTCGTCGGCTACATTCTTGGCGAAACACCCCTGTTTCGTCGTTAACCCTTGGCGAAACACAAATTCTGTTTCGCCGCAATTCATTTCGAGACCCAATTCAGTTTCGTCGAGAATCAGTTACGCACATAAACCCTAATCGCCGATACACCAGTTAACAGAAATCGTTCAATCCTCGCTCAATATAATGAGTCTTATGTTACTAATCATTAATCTACGCATCACAACCGAACCATCAATGAAACAAGGATCATATCATCATCATCATCATCAATAAAATCATGTAACCATCACAACCAACACTCATAAAAAATCCATACTCTATGCATACTCCTATAATCCAGAAATCAAGCATATACACAACATGTATAAAGAAATCAAAGGACAAAGGAACCGATTAGACGAGCCCGCACTAACCGAGATATACGGGATGAACAAGGGAGGATTCGAGAGAGAAAGATGATGGTTGAAGATGGTTATCGCCTTCACAAGGTGGAGAGTTCTAGGGTTTCGATTTTGTTAAAAGTGTGAAACAGGGAGTCGGTTTACGTTAATATACACAGATTACCGTTCTGGGCCCTTAATGGGCTTTGCGAATCAGTGGGCCGGTGAAACACATGTTTCGTCGAGATTGAAATGACGAAAAAGGCTTCTGTTTCGTCGAGTTGGGTCCTGGCGAATCACTTGATTCGTCGAGTTGTTTCAGGTGATAAACAGTTCAAGTGTTTTTCTAAAATACTAAGTATCGTGTTATAATATCAATCACATACATGCAGGATTCACAATACAATACGTTTCACGTTATAATCTAAATCACATAAACATGTAACAAGCATAGTGCCTTTCATTATACATAATGTGTATAGTTACCAGTTAAACAAGTCAAACAACTAACAGTCAAAGTCAACGTGCAATAAATACGAAGGTGAAAGTCGGAAACTCGAGTTGTCACATTATCCCCAACTTGAAAGAAATTTCGTCCCGAAATTTAGCATGCGGTTACTGAGGAAAGCTAATGGTGTGACGTTTGTTTACCTGTATTGTATCGTGGCTCCCCGAGCAGGTTTGCGAAAAATTACTGGTTTTCTTGGGGTGTCACATCATCCCCCCGTTGATTTGGAATTTCGTCCCGAAATTTTGTATTGGTAGCTTCAGCCTCAGTAGTAGTTGCATTGGTTTCGAATAACTGGGGATATTTGAGTTCCATTTGATCTTCACGCTCCCAGGTGAACTCTGGGCCGCGGCGGGAGTTCCAACGAACTCGTACAAGAAGGATTCTCGTGTTCTTGAGGACCTTAACATCCCGGTCCGTGATTTCAACAGGTTCCTCGACGAAGTGCAACCGCTCGTCGATAGTGAGTTCCTTCAAGGGAACTATGTGGGTCTCATCTGACATACACTTCTTCAGATTCGACACGTGAAAGACGTTGTGAACTGCACTGAGTTCAGCTGGTAAGTTCAATCTGTAGGCTACCCTGCCTATCTTCTCAATAACTTCGAAAGGTCCAACGTATCGTGGATTAAGTTTGCCGCGTTTGCCAAAACGAACCACACCCTTCCAGGGCGAAACTTTGAGTAGCGCTCGATCCCCAACTTGGAATTCGAGTAGTTTTCTATCTTTATCGGCGTATGCTTTCTGACGGTCACGAGCTGCCGCCATGCGTTGTCGTATTTGAGCAATCTTTTCAGTAGTGTCAACTACCATTTCTGGACCTGTGATCTGACTGTCTCCCACCTGTGCCCAACAGAGAGGTGACCGGCATTTACGTCCGTACAATGCCTCGAATGGTGCAGCTTTAATGCTGGTGTGGTAGCTGTTGTTGTAAGAAAATTCCACAAGTGGCAGATGTTTTTCCCAACCATTGCCAAAGTCAATTACGCACGCCCGAAGCATGTCTTCTAGAGTTTGAATGGTGCGCTCAGACTGCCCATCCGTTTGAGGGTGATAAGCTGTGCTCATGTCTAAACGAGAGCCAAAAGATTTGTGCATTGCTTGCCATAGTTCTGAAGTAAATCGTGCGTCCCGATCAGAGATAATAGAGGTTGGCACCCCGTGCCTTGAGACCACTTCTTTCAAGTAGATGTCTGCTAGTGTAGAGAACTTGTCTGTTTCTTTGATGGCCAAGAAGTGTGCAGACTTTGTGAGTCGATCCACGATTACCCAAATAGTATCGTTTCCGCGCTGAGATCTGGGTAAGCCAGTAACAAAATCCATGGAAATTTGTTCCCATTTCCATTGCGGTATCTCAGGTTGTTGAAGTGGACCTGACGGTTTCTGATATTCTGTCTTGACTCTCGTACAAGTCAAGCATTTGCTAACGTATGTGGCTATGTGGGCCTTCATGCTAGGCCACCAGTATGTAGTTTTGATATCGTGGTACATTTTATCCGAACCTGGATGTACCGAGTAGCGAGACTTATGAGCTTCATCCATTACCAGCTCGCGTAAGTTACCATAGTGTGGGACCCAGATGCGTCCTGTGACGTAGTAAGCACCATCTTCCTTCTGTTCTAAGCGTTGCCTTGAGCCGCGTAGGGCTTCAGCCCTGACGTTGTCTGGTTTCAATGCTTCTACCTGAGCATTTCGTATCTGGGAAGGAAGACTAGACTGTATAGTGAGTTGTAAAGCTCGCACGCGCTTAGGCGCGGTGTCCTTTCGACTGAGGGCGTCAGCCACAACATTGGCTTTGCTTGGGTGGTACCTGATTGAGCATTCATAGTCATTCAACAGTTCGACCCATCGTCGCTGTCGCATATTCAGTTCCTTCTGTTTGAATATATGTTCGAGGCTTCGGTGGTCAGTGTAGATAGCACATTTGGTACCGTACAAGTAGTGTCGCCATATCTTAAGTGCAAAAACAACCGCTCCCAGCTCTAAATCGTGTGTAGTGTAATTCCGTTCGTGAATCTTAAGTTGGCGCGAAGCATAAGCAATGACTTTATCCCGCTGCATCAACACACATCCAAGACCCTGGATAGATGCATCGCAGTAGACTACAAAATCGTCCGTGCCTTCAGGTAAAGAGAGGATAGGTGCGCTACAGAGTCTATCCTTTAAGTGCTGAAACGCTGATTCCTGTGTATTACCCCAACGGTAAACAACACCTTTCTGTGTCAGTAGTGTAAGCGGCTGAGCAATCTTTGAGAAGTCTTTGACGAACCGTCTGTAATAACCCGCCAAACCCAAGACTTAGCGTATTTCTGTCGGTGTACGAGGTGCAGGCCAGTTCTTGCTCGAATCTACCTTGGATGGATCAACATGAATCCCATCCTTGTTTACCACATGGCCTAAAAAGTGGACTTCACGAAGCCAGAAGTCACATTTTGAAAACTTAGTGTACAGCTGTTCCGTTCGAAGGAGTTCCAAAATAAGTCGTAAGTGCTGCTCGTGTTCCTCCCGACTCTTCGAATAGATCAGTATGTCGTCGATGAAGACAATGACAAACTTGTCAAGATAGGGTTTGCACACCCTGTTCATAAGATCCATGAAAACCGCAGGCGCGTTCGTTAATCCGAAAGGCATGACCAGAAACTCGTAGTGGCCGTAGCGTGTTCTAAATGCTGTTTTG
Source organism: Helianthus tuberosus (assembly GCA_030545235.1). Lineage (NCBI taxonomy): Eukaryota > Viridiplantae > Streptophyta > Magnoliopsida > Asterales > Asteraceae > Helianthus > Helianthus tuberosus. Next base: position 130,747,782 of record CM060447.1, on the reverse strand, counting down.
GAGACGTCCTCATCCCGGACTCTCAGTTGGTGATAACCTGACCTTAGATCGATCTTCGAGTAATAGCTCGACCCTTGCAACTGGTCGAATAAATCGTCGATGCGTGGAAGAGGATAGCGATTCTTCACAGTCACCTTGTTCAATTCGCGGTAGTCTATACACATGCGGAATGTACCGTCCTTCTTCTTTACAAATAGCACTGGAGCTCCCCAAGGCAAAGAGCTAGGACGTATGAAACCCTTTTCCAAGAGTTCTTGCCGTTGCTTAGACAGTTCTTCCAGTTCTGTTGGAGCTAAGCGATAAGGTGCTCGAGCTATAGGTGCTGCTCCTGGAGCGAGCTCGATCTGAAATTCGACCTGACGATGAGGCGGTAACCCAGGTAACTCTTCAGGAAACACTTGAGGAAAGTCGCGTACCACAGGAATATCCTCAATCTTTTTCTCTTTCTTCGATGTATCAGTAACAAGTGCTAAAACAGCTGTGTGGCCCTTTCGTAAACACTTCTGAGCCTTCAAGAAAGAAATGATGCCGCTCACGACACCACTCTTGTCGCCTTGAACTTCGAGAGGTTCTTTACCAGAACGGGGAATACGAATGATCTTCTCCTTGCATAGGATCTCTGCTTGTTGTTGGGATAACCAATCCATACCGATGACGATGTCAAAACTACTCAGAGTTATAGGAATGAGATCAATAGAGAAAGTCTGACCAGCGAGGATAAGATTACAGCCCTGAACTATGTGTGTGGCCTCTAGACTTTTACCGTTAGCTAACTCTACGACATGTTTGGTGTTCAAAAGTGTTGGTGCGCGTTTAAGCATTTGGCTAACTTTCAGAGACATATAACTGGTATCCGCACCCGAATCAAATAATACAGTAACATAAAAGTCGTCGAGAAGAAACTTACCCATAACTACGTTGGGATCATTCCTGGCATCACCCTGCCCAATCACGAATGCTCGTCCCCTAGCACCATTGTTGTTGTTGTTGTTTCCCCCATTGTTGTTGTTCCCATTGCCCTGGTTGTTGTTGATATTCTGATTCTGGTTTAACTGTGGGCAATCCCGCTTAAAGTGGCCTTCAGCCCCGCACTGAAAGCATCCCCTAATTCCTTGTTGTTGTTGTTGCGGCTGGTTTCGTGGAGCTGGTGGCTGTTGTTGCTGGTTTTGATTTACAGGTCGTGGGCTCCTACAATCCTTGGCCTCATGACCCATCTTGAAACATCTTTGACAACGACCCTTGTTGCACTGGCCACTGTGGTGTCTGTTACAGTTGTTGCACCTTGGGAGGTTCCCTCGATAACCACCCTGCCTGTGATTGCCCGAAGATTGTTGACTAGGGCTCTGATAGTTGTCAGTCTTGCGTTGCTGAGCTTGAGACTGAACGGTAGCTGAACCCCTGCTGGAATCCCCCTCCCATTTCCGCTTGTTGTCACTGGGAGTAGCAAGTGTAGCTGAAGTAGTAGCGGTAGTAGTACTGATGCGTTTAGGCAACTTGTTTTGCTCCACCGCATGATCAGTGAGACGGTGAGCCAACTGTACAACCTGCTGGTAGGTGGCAAGGTTTGCTGAAGTCACATGACTTTGGATCTCTGGTACTAGACCCCCGAGGTAAAGTTCAATACGCTTAGCTGGAGGGTCCACCATAGTAGGACACAGTAAAGCAAGCTCATTAGATCTCTTCGTAAACGCCTCAATCTCTGACCCCGTCATCTTGAGATTAAAGTACTCAACCTCCAGCTTATGAATGTCGTCACGACTGCAGTATTCCTCCTTGATCATCTCCTTAAAGTTGTTCCATGGGGTGGCGTTAGCAGCAACCAACCCTAGTATTTGAACCTGAGCTTTCCACCATGTGAGGGCTAAACCCTCGAGTGTACCAGTAGCATACTTCACCCTGCGTGCCTCTGGGCATTCACACATCTCGAACACCGACTCTAGCTTCTCGAACTAGTGGAGAAGGCCTACGGCTCCTTCAGTGCCACTGAAAGTAGTTGGACGACAGTCCATGAATGTCTTGAAAGTGCAAACAGGTGGTTGACCTGTTGTGTATAAGAGTTAGGATAAGATAAAACACGAGAGTTGGTTTAGGAACGTAGGATCTAAGGATCCTAGTGTGAGTTATAACTGCAGGGTATACCTCCTGCTTGTGCGGCTGCAACTGCCGCAGTAACTCGTTCGTTAATGAGAGCCATCAACTGGGCTTGTGTCATGTTGATACGTCCAGACATGATCTTCATAATAAAGATAACATGAGTGAGATAGGTTCGCAAACAGTGCGATGACAGAAGAGAGTGAGCACACAAGTATTCTCAAGCAATAGCATATAGTAGATTCTGTAATCTAAGCATACCCCGAGCAAAGTTCTATGTAATTCTAGCAAGTAGGTAAAGTAACATGAATAGTAGTACCTATGATGTTGAGCCTTGCACGTGGAGCGAAGCGTCGTTGTGGATCGTTGAGCACTGTTCTGGTTATAGTCTGGTTTTAACAAAATCGTTTTCCCCTTATTAAAACCGAGTTCTCTATAACCAATGGCTCTGATACCAATCTGTCACACCCCCAAAATCCACACGCGGAGTATCACCGCTTGGAGGCGTGACTGACCAGGATCAAGCCACCAATCATATCAAACATAATATGTATTAAATGTAATTTAAACTAAACGATACGAAAGGTGTTCCTACAAAACTTGTTAAGTGTATAGCGGAAGCAAAAATGTAAACCCAACGTAAGTAATAAGTTCAAATGTTTAATGTTTCAACATAAGATCCACAATCCGTGCCCACAACGACCGCGCCTCCCGTGCAAGCTCCATATGAACCTAAGGTCCTGCAAGGCATGCAGCAGAGAGTCAACAACTAGTTGAGCGAGTTCACAGAAAGTAAGTTCGTTATAACAAATCATATATGCATTTAGTGGGGGCTTCCCATGTACATACGTACTAATGGTGGGGGGTTTCCCATGGTCATATGTATTACTAGTGGGGGTTTCCCACGTTTATCTTTACTAATGGGGGCTTCCCATGTTTGTACTTACTAGACTTTTTGCAACCATGTGTTCTTCTTAATCCGAGAACAGGAATACGTACAAGGTCACGTAGGATTTACGTGAGTGCCCTTCCCCGAGGACAGTGGTACGTGTGGGGTTTACGTAGGATTTACGTAAGTGTCCTTCCGACCCGGAAGACAATGGTAGGTATTAGTTTACGTAGGTTTTACGTAAGTGTCCTCCCGACCCGGGAGACAATGGTAGATACTAGGTTACGTAGGTTTTACGTAAGTGTCCTGACTATCCTGAGGACGATGGTCTACAGTCTAGTGATAGCGTAAGTACGAGTAGTTATCCATTTCAAATAATCCATCCCAATTCCCAACCCGAGAATCCCATGCCTTGGCTGTGTGAACTCACCTTGGTTTGCTCGGTATGCTAAGTTATGTGCTCACAGTTAATCAATCACGTCCTAGAGTATGCACGTATTCAATAATCAGTTTATGTTCCATGTTGTTCACGTATAAGTATAATCATAGTGGGCATCACATCAATAAGCATAGAATATCACATTGTACATTTTCGCAATCATACAATTTATGTTCACAACTAACAGCAGTTAACTAACCCAGTTAATTCTTAACAGAATCAATTTACCAAACAGTTTACCCGGTCGGCGAAACACCCCTGTTTCGCCGTGAAACCCTTTGACGAAACACACTGTTTCGTCGGCTACATTCTTGGCGAAACACCCCTGTTTCGTCGTTAACCCTTGGCGAAACACAAATTCTGTTTCGCCGCAATTCATTTCGAGACCCAATTCAGTTTCGTCGAGAATCAGTTACGCACATAAACCCTAATCGCCGATACACCAGTTAACAGAAATCGTTCAATCCTCGCTCAATATAATGAGTCTTATGTTACTAATCATTAATCTACGCATCACAACCGAACCATCAATGAAACAAGGATCATATCATCATCATCATCATCATCAATAAAATCATGTAACCATCACAACCAACACTCATAAAAAATCCATACTCTATGCATACTCCTATAATCCAGAAATCAAGCATATACACAACATGTATAAAGAAATCAAAGGACAAAGGAACCGATTAGACGAGCCCGCACTAACCGAGATATACGGGATGAACAAGGGAGGATTCGAGAGAGAAAGATGATGGTTGAAGATGGTTATCGCCTTCACAAGGTGGAGAGTTCTAGGGTTTCGATTTTGTTAAAAGTGTGAAACAGGGAGTCGGTTTACGTTAATATACACAGATTACCGTTCTGGGCCCTTAATGGGCTTTGCGAATCAGTGGGCCGGCGAAACACATGTTTCGTCGAGATTGAAATGACGAAACAGGCTTCTGTTTCGTCGAGTTGGGTCCTGGCGAATCACTTGATTCGTCGAGTTGTTTCAGGTGATAAACAGTTCAAGTGTTTTTCTAAAATACTAAGTATCGTGTTATAATATCAATCACATACATGCAGGATTCACAATACAATACGTTTCACGTTATAATCTAAATCACATAAACATGTAACAAGCATAGTGCCTTTCATTATACATAATGTGTATAGTTACCAGTTAAACAAGTCAAACAACTAACAGTCAAAGTCAACATGCAATAAATACGAAGGTGAAAGTCGGAAACTCGAGTTGTCACACAGATGCTTACCAAAAACATCCAGACCAGTTAATTTAGGCATAAACCACCTAACATGCTCTTCTGTTGCCTCATCTACTTTTAGCGTTTCACACACCGAAGAAATCACAACCTCATTCTTCTTCTGGTGCTTCTGGTCAACCAAATTAACAACATCCTGCCCCCATCTTCGTGGAAACAAACCATGTAAATTGAAAAGAGACATTACACAATAACACCAAAACCCTCATATATTCAAATTCTAAAACAAAGCATACACGTAATCGGAAAGATTCATTACATATGAGCATGATCAATGTTACATAACCACGTAGCATCAGGACCGCGTCTTTCAAATGTAACAGAAATGCAAATCTAATCAAGACCAACATATCCTGGTTTTCGGTGTCCGCATTAGCGACGATTGTATATGCTACAAGAACTTGTTAATATGTCGTTAAAGATGAATCGATACAGGCTAACCTGTTTCACGTTTTGTAAAAAACCAAAGATCATATCAAACTCATAGATTTCAAAAACCAACTAAGATATGAATGTAAATAATTCAAGGTCAAAAAAGTATTTTTAAGTTTTAAACTTTAATTCACCATCATAACCCCTAAATCTATGGCAACGGCTACCTCATAGAAATATGTCAGCACCAAACAATTTCAAAATTAACACAGTATGTGCCAAGTCTTAAATTTTCACAATAAGGTGGCTCAGATTCAACCCCTTTTCTTATTACATATTAAAATGCAAATTAAGAGACAAATTTATTAAAATTTGAAAACATGTATGATTAACAATTACATTTTAATTATGTATCCAATGATACAAATGACCTATTTGTATGGTAACTGTTTAAATCCGCAAAGTTAAATGATATTTAGATATAGAAAACTATGGTTAAAAATAAAAATAATGTACCTGATGAACCAGAAAAGCAAATCGAACGCCTTGCAGCAACAAATCCCCGTCTCGTGAAGCTTCATTGCACTCCAATTCTTTAGCGATCCTCCACATACACTCTCGTGCCAGATGCAGGGAACTTAGTTTTATCTGTAATTATCGACTTAATTAGTTAATAAAATAAATAGCTTAAGTTACAATCAAGATTTGTAGTTAACTTTATAAATCATAATACATTGTAAGTCAAGTTTATTATCACAAAAAGCCTTTGATTGGTGATAAAGGAAAGTCTGCACCTACCTTTCCAACGATTCCTGTATCCATCAGCCACTACTGCCATGGAATCTGTAGCTCTTTGTATCTCTTACTTGTACCCTCTCTACTTCTTTCCACTATTTATACTTCTTTGGCTATGTCTAACATTACTCACAAGTTGAGCACTGTATTCTTCATATTTGCAACCAAATCAGAACTACTTTGACTTTGATCAACAAATTTCAACCCAAGACTACAACCACTTGACCTAATTCCCAAACATTTACAATCAACATAACTAAACGTATGACTACATATGCACATAGAAAAATAAAGCAACAAGAGATGCAGGTCGAGTTTCGTTCACCGGATCTTGGCCGGAACTCGAACAGATTCTTGTCGGAATTCTTTAACATCGAGAATAGTCTCAAACGACACATCAAGAGCTGATGTAACTGAAACTGTAACATGCAACAAAATAGAAGACTCACCGGATCTTCGTCGGAGACTCGTCATACTTCACCGGAATACACTCCTCGTCGATGATTCTTTGAGTGCCAATCGTGTAGCATCAAAAGTGAAAAGCGCCGTCGTGCGCCGCCTAGTAACCACCGTAGACGGTGGACCTTCCACCGTCTCTTTTTCTACAATGAATCTGCATCTGTCTCTCTCTTGTATTTATATGAAATATAAAGCTTTCCAAAGAAGCTTTAGTGTACAATCAAGATAAGCAAATGTACACCTAAGCTATGCACAAAAAACCAATAAAGCTAAAGTTACAACTCACTATTGCACAAAGTTGTTGCAAATTAGAAGTATATATAATAATCAAAGAATTTACAAATTACATTCGGATTGGAGCATTCATCCTTATGACAAACTTTTTGAATTAACAGATTTAAAAAGAAAAAAATTCTTTTATGGAAAAAGATATTCAAGAACTAAAAGATAAAAAATATTATTTTATCTTGTGGATAAAATGAGTTCCATCATTCAAAAATTGGAACAAATTTTAGATGGACAATTGGACACCCTTCCAGTTGAACAGATAATAGAACTTGTTAATCTCATTACTTTAGATGACAAAGAATTTGAACAAAAGTTTTCTGAAAATAAAATCTTAAACGAAAGATATTTTTCTGAAAATAAAGAACAAATCTTTGTTTTAAAGAATGAAGAACCAAGAACCTTTCCTGTAAAGAAGAAGAACCCGAAACTGAAGAAAGTTCTTCAGATATAGAAATGTCTCCGAGACAGAGAACTTACAATGCCTCTACTAGCAGAAGTAACAGGCGTAGAAAAAATACGGAATTCTCCATGCCGTATCATAAAGGTATACCTGATTCTAATAGTAATGACAATGGTAGTGCAACTACTATTAATACTATTAAAATTGATTGTATCTTCAACCTCGACAAAAGAAAAGAGGTAATTGATAAATGGAACACTGAGATCAGCCTAATCATTCAGACTAATTCAGTAGAGTTCTCTCAGGCTAAGGCTGTGTTATTATTATTAGAACATAAGTCTGCAGGTATCATACAAAATTTCATCAAAGGGACAACTTGGGATGAAAATTTACATGGTGAAGATCTTTTTGATCAAATCATAAATGCAATATACATGATGTTTTTAGGTCTCGACCTCATTACAGATAAAGACCGAGAAAATCAAAAAATATTAGAAAAAGTAAGACAAAATCTTGCTAAGGCACAACTTTGTGACATATGTCTGTTAGACGATTTCACTTGTCTTTATGAAACTAATTTATATAAATTAGGCACAGGTGAATTCCATTCATGGATTGATGCTTACTTAATGAAAATTCCCATCGTAGGAGAAAAGGCGAAAGAGCGTTGGAATAAAGAAAAGAATCAATTTACAATGCATTCTCTTGGGTTTGCTACAAGAATTGTCAAAGAAGAAATTGCATCTTACTGTGATCTTTCTGATAAACAAAAACAGTTAAAACGTTTTAATAAAAAATGTTGTAAAGGACTCGCTGAGTTACCACAATTATCTTTTGGCTGTGAACCAACAAATGATAAAAGTTATTTCAAAAAGAAATATAAAAATAAATATAAAACAAAAACTAAATAACGTTTTTGGAAAACCAAGAAAAGAAAGTTTTCACCCGGAAAATATTTTTCTAAAGAAAAACCTAAGGTCTGTCCTCAAGGTAAGAAAAAATGTCGTTGCTGGATATGTTCTGAAGAAGGACATTATGCCAACGAATGTCCCAACCGACAAAAAATTCCGGAAAAGATAAAGATTATCTTAGAAGCCGAAATTGAAGGATATTTTCCTTCTGAAAATATTTTTGATGGCTATACAGAAGTATATGCATTAGAAATATTAGACAACCTGTCATCCGATTCTTCTATAGAAGACCCAGAATGAAGTCCAACCACTCTTTTAGTTGGGGGGATAAAGATAAACAAAACGATTTTTTTTTATTCAAAAAATTATTTTCCTAAAAACAATTTTTTTTTCGGAAATAATAAACATTTTGTCAAATGGCAGACACGGTTTTCAAGATATTCATTCAACAATGAGCATCTTAAGGGGGGCCAAAAACATGTTAACTGATAGCTTGACACGAGATTTTCTGAAATCGTAAGCAATGATATCATTGTCATCCTTGCTCCTATAAATAGAAGGTTTTTCTTCATCAAAAATCATCACCTTCATTTACAAAAAACCTTTAAAAAGAAAGGGGGATGAAAGATTTAAGGGTTTTACGCCTAAAGAAATTGTCTTTATAAAAAACTTCCAGTATGGAAGAAGATCTTAAAGCTCTACGTCTCAAGGAAAAAATTCTAGAAATAGAATTAAGATCCATCAGAGATCAGATCAGTGTCTACACGACCATGATCTTAACTGGAAATTCTGTCCAGGATGCTGAAAAGCTAAAAACAGAATCTAGTCCTGTGCAAACGGCGACTAGTAAAGACTCAACAAATCCGTTGATCCCTGATGCTTTGGGAAAAAGCATGCCAGATGCCTCACAAGCCAGGCGAGACCTTCATTCAAAGAAGGCTAACATCCGATTGACCCCTGGGTCTACATTTTCGGAAGTTGTCCATTTACGAAAAATGGAAAGAGAAGGTTCATCTTCTTCCAGCAGCTCAGATGCAAACGACTCTGTAGCTAAGAAAACAAATCCGTTCACTCCTGTTGCTTTGGAAAAAAGCAAACATAGAGTAAATGAAGAACTAAAATCTTCATCTAGCCCAGAAGCAAATGGCTCTGGTAAAGGCACATCACATCCGTTGATGGCTGACAGTTTGCCAAAAACTGAAAAAGTCTCTCTCAGACCAAGTTACTCCCAAGTCACACAAATACCAGAAAAGCATAATTCAAGATTTTATGTTATTTTCGATGGTGACCACAGAGGAATATATGAAGATTGGGGTATAGTCAAAAATTACGTTGATAAAACTGACTATCCATTCAAAAAATTTGGGTCGTTATCGCAAGCCCAACAAGAAGCTACCCGATATTCAGCAAACCTCGAGAAAGAAGGAAATACCTTTAAAAGTAACAATTATTCCTGGACCATTAAGGTCCAAGAAAAAAGAAAGAGTCATTGAATTTAGAAACAACACTTTCTCAAAACAAACAATAAATGAAGAGAAAGAAGAAAAATATATTATTTCTTTAGACGAATTCAGAACAATTTGGTCAAAGGCTAGAGCCATAAACCAAGATGATTTCGAGTTCGAACATATTTACACAGAAGACAGGGCTACTAAAAGTCTTATTATCTTTTGTCCAGGTGCAAGCCCAGAACTAGTTTCTCTAGCATTTTCTGCTGGATTAGCAAAGTTCATCTACCCTTCTCCTAATTTACTTGAAATAAGTAATTTAAGGTGTGCCTACATCCCACCCTCCCCAGACCCTACAAATAGATTTGCTATTGGTGGGATTTTACTGGGTATGATTGATTGATTGATTGATCTGAAGGAATGAAGAAAGCCATCAAGAATTTTCGAAAGAAAATTGCTGCTGCAAGAGATGCTAACATCTTCATCAAGTGTACTTCTACACTCCCTGACTAGTACCAAGGAACAACCCTTCCAGGTTACCATCACTTAGAAATTGGCATAGATAAAGCAAGAACGGTCAATCCTTCAAGAGTGATGAAAGAAGAATATGAAGACTATGAAAAATGGTTACATATCAGAACTAAAGGATTTTTACAAATCCTAGAAAATCTACAAAAAATTAAAGCAGGAAGCTTTAACAAAGTTAATTATTGCAGCACTAACTGCATAATTACTAGCTATAGTGGAGCCTTAGAAAGGATGGAGCAACGCATCATCTTCAATAAAGTAGAAGCAGGCCCCGCCACTAAAGAACAACTTTGCCAAAAGTTGCAACGCACATATGAGAATCATCAGTGCGAATACTGCAAAGCATCTTCTTCAGAAGAAAATAAAAACTCAACTGAAAAAGAAAGCTACTTTTCAGAAGAAGACAATCGAGAACTGGACCCAACACATGGGTATGTCGATTAAAAACGTCATCCATGACGATTAATGAAGGGCTATAATGGTCTTTTGTAAAATTCTCTTCTGCTATATAAAGAAGATGAATTCCTTAGTTTTAGATATCCCTGGTTAGATCCCCTACTCAATCCTCACACCAAACCTCTCGTTCCTTTTCTCACCCACCTTACTTTTCTTTCTTAGTTTGTAATGATGGAGTAGAACTCCTTTAAGGGAGTTATGTAAATATCAAGAAGTTCTCATTTGGGAGAACAGTTATGAAATAAAAACTCCTTTGTAAACCTCTATCTTTTATCATGAAAGTTTTTATTCTGTAAAACCTGGAGTCCTAGAGCCCGTTGAAGTACCGCTGAGGCAGGAGGCCGTTAGGGAAATTAAGGGTTGGATTGGTCCCTTGCAGAAGAAATAGAAACTTTCAAGAAGAAAATACAAGAAGAAAAAATGTATAAATTTTATTTCAAACTGTTAAATTACTTCAAGATTGATATTTCATATCTCTCCTTAAAATCATAAAAGAATTTTATTCAAACATAAAACTAAGAATTTTGAAAGAAAATAAAAAATGATGTTTATACACATACAGAAATCGATTAACCACTATCGAAATTAATGACTTTTTCAATGAAAAATTTTAGTAAAAAAATGACTATAAAAAATAATGAATTTTGTAAATTCAAAGGGTTGATTCCACAATTAAACAATTTCAAAATTGTCTATGTTAGTCTACAATTGTCGACTAATATGAATCTTAGATTCATTAAATTGAATTTCAAGTTATGAATTTTATATTCAATAAATTGAAATCCAAGTTATCAATCGATTGTTTTAATCGATTAATAATTATAATAATGAAAAATTATTTTCAAAGAAAGCTTTATATAATTAAAGTTAATGAATATTATATTCAAAATACTATTCATCTTTTTCTTTTTATTCGACTAAAAAGAAAAGAAAACACTGTGCATCTTTTTCTTTTAATCATTCGATTAATTCAAAAAGATTCATTTAAATTAATGAATTTTATATTCTATATTGTAAATGCTATTTACAAAAAACCAGGTATACAATGAGTATGCACCAAGATTTCCTTAAAAAAGAAATCCGTCGAGTTAATCAAGAATTAACCGAAAATCAATGTCTAATTAACCAATTAGAACAGTCTATTAAGAGATCACCTAGAAATTGGACAGCTGAACGTGTTCAGTTTAATGGTCTTAAAGCTAACCGCTTTAGGCTAAAAGTAAAACTCAACCGTCTTATTGACCAAGTTTTCTAGCCAATGAGTCTTAACCAGACCACAAAACTTCTAAAGGACTTAATGAACCCTTTAGTTGAATTTTCTATAAATTCTGAAGTACCTCCGCAAGTTGGTACAGGTTGTCTAATATTTCTAATGCATATACATGTGTATAGCCATCAAAAATATTCTTAGAAGGAAAATATCCCTCAATTTCGGCTTCTAAGATAATCTTTATCTTTTCCGAAAATTTTTGTCTATTGGGACATTCGTTGGCATAATGTCCTTCTTCAGAACATATACAGCAACGACATTTTTTCTTACCTTGAGGACAGACCTTAGGTTTTTCTTTAGAAAAATATTTTCCTGGTGAAAACTTTCTTTTCTTGGTTTATTGTTGTCTACTTGAGCCTGGCGAGCGTTAATGTTGAAAGCACGTCCGCGGGCTGCTGGTTGTTGCTGCTGTTGCTGGGGCTGCTGTTGGGGTTGCTGCTATTGAGGCTCTTGCTTGACCACTCGATTAGGGCACATGTTTGCGAAGTGGTTGGGATCACCACACGCAAAGCAAGCTCTAGCATGAGCCATGGGTGCAGGAGCTGCTTGATGGCCTTGAGAAGCAGTAAGTAGAGCTTGTTGAGTAGGATCTTGACCTTAAACTGGAGCTGGGGTTTGACGTGGACCTGTACGGCAGTTGGCGGTGAAGTGGCCGTACATGTTGCAACGCACACAGTATCTGCAAGCGATTCCTACATGGTGGTGATAGGTACAAGTAGGGCAAGCTGGTTGAGGACCAGTATACGCACGCTTTGCCGGCGGTGCGTTGGTGACCGGTGCCGCTACTTGGAGGTGTTGAGGCTGCGGTTGAGCAGGAACTGATTGGAGCGGGGCAGCAGTGGTTATAGCGTAATTCTTGCTATTGTTGTTGTTGTTCTTTCTCTTGCGACGAGAAGACTTTAAAGACTGCGGAGCGGCGTCGGTTTCAGCGGTTGGAGCAGTGGTAGGTTGATGCAGATTCTTGGAAGCTTTATCCCCGTAACCAGACTTGACTCGTTTTTCGTTGATCTCAGCAGCGAGTAAAAATGTTTCCTCAATCGTTGTCGTCTTTGCAGCTTGACCGAAATCAGCCACGCAATCCGAAAGAGCACGGATATACTTCTTGATGGTGATTTCAGGCGTGGTAACTTGGCTAGGACAGATTATGCTTAGCCACTTGAAGCGAGCAGTCAAACCAGCGTCGTCTCCATCTTTCTGCTTGATATGCCAGAACTCATCCTCTAGCTTTTGGCGCTCGTGGGGAGGGCATAACTCTTGCATCATGACGTCCTTCAACTCATCCCACGTCAGCCCGTAAGCTGCATCATTTCCGCGTTTGTTTCTCTCGGCCGTCCACCAATCCAGAGCTCGCGATTGGAAGACGCCCGTGGCGTTAAGAGTACGGAGATTATCAGGACAGCCACTCTGGCACAGGGTGACTTCGATAGAATCAAACCATTGGAACATGGCCGTAGGCCCATCTTCACCGGTAAACTCTTTCGGGCCGCAGGCTTTGAACTGCTTGAAGCTAAAAGCGGCTTTAGGAGCATCAGTCCTGGACTCTTTAGAAGACTTGCTAGCGTTTTCATTCAGCTCACTAATAATCTGTGTGACATCTGTGCCTCCACGGCCATCAAACAAATACCAAATCAATGGAATATTGTGTTTCATACTTGGGATTTGTATAAATATGTGTATCATTTGCACATATTAATTCTTGTTCGATTTCGAGCTCTAAATCGCTTTCAGGAAAGTTATACGCGAACTGATGCATAAATGTAATCAGTTTAACGCGACAAACATTCTGGAACAGTGACATGGGCTTAACATACCTTAAATAACCTTTACATAACTTATAAATAAGTTTTGGAGGGTTTGGTGTGTTGAAATCAAGTTTATTCGATCGTAGGGACTATTTGCGTCAAACTGCAAAAGTATGCTGATTCGTATCATAACGAACATTCCGGAACTTGATCATAAGTTAAACATGCACTAAATATCCTTTACATAGCTTAGAAATAGGCTTTGAGGTGTTTGGTGCGCAAAACTAAACTTATTTGATCAACAGGGACTAAAAGCGTCAAAAAGTGCATAAGTTTGCATTTTCGCGCATATCTTACGTTCTGAACATATCCGGACATCCAAAAATTTATGTAATCATTAAAATATTTTATTTTAGTGATTGCCATGATAAAATTCCATTCGTCGCGTAATTTGGATCGTTTTTCGCGTCCGTTCGAGTTTTGTCGTAATTAACCGAACAACGCAACCGTACGACCAAACGAACCGACATCCGACATATTTTAGAGCATAATTTAAGTTCCCTATACTTTAACCTCATTGTAGAGCCTAGAAATGGGGTTAACGGGGCTTAAACGTGTCAAAAATGCATCAAAAACCAAGTTTTACACCTGCAGGGACTAAACTTGACAATCTGTCAAAATAGTCTAGGAGGGGCGCGTAAGACTTAGTGAAAGTATACACGGCTCGCATGAGACCCCCAGTTCTGCAAAACTTAGTTTTCTCAAATAGCAGCTGGTTTCTGGGTTTTTGGGCAAGGTATTCACACTCTATGGACTGGTTTTCAAGCTCCCATGGTATATAAAACCATGGGCAAAACTTGTAAGCTCCAGATCAAAGCTCAAAGTTCGAGAAACGATCCTAACGGCTCTTGAATTCCTATAAATACCCACCTTGATTCATTTGGTTCTTCACACTTGATTCATTTCTGCTCTAAGTTGGGGTTTCCACACTTCATACCTGAGCAACTTGAATCAAATCTCCATTGCTTGGACCTTTTGTAAGTGTCTTTCATTCTTTTATGCGTTTTTAAGCACGAAAGTCAAACAGTGTTTGACTTTCTTCTTTGACCAGTCAATGGTCAACACGAAGTTCGTTTGAACTTCGCAACGTGAGCATAATCACGATGGTCATAGTCCTTTATGGCTATACCTACTGATTACCACGTTATTTAGGCATAGTGACGAGTCATAGTTTCGGTCAAAATACACGTTTATGCGTATTTTGCAACCAAACTATTATTGGGTATCAAAACCCTTTGTTTTGATATCAAACATGTTTTCTAACTTCGTTAAACATATTTTAACATGTTTAACTCGTCACTTTTAGTTTAGTGCTTATATAGGGTCGTAAGATAAGTAGTCTAAACAACCACTTAGGCTTTCGAACCCGACCCGTTTGGTCGATCATTAGGATCCGACCAAACATATTTTGTGACCATAGTTGTATAGGGAATAACATTCCGAGGTTATACCTTATGGTCACTTCGTTTAGTTAGTTGTATGATAGGTTATTTATATGTCTTAGGAAAATGACCAAACATTTTGGGGTGAAACACATGTGCCTACTTGTTATTTTCATGCTTTTATAACATATACTTGATATGTTCATTAGTACACATATAGTACATGATTTATTCCATGTTTTTGCTAGGTATGTTTTATTAACATGATAGCACATTGATTTCATATATTGCATTTTGTTTCATATGTTCACGCAGCATATGGACGAATTGATTTACATTAAACATTTCTACTTTGTATGTTCATTTAGCATATTTAAGTACATTATTTTCATAATACATGCTTACATTTGGTATGACATTTGGTTTGTTTAACGGGTCATAAATACATTCATTAACACCGACCATGCCGTTCGTTAGTAGGTAGTGGTACCATAGGAATTGACAACTCATATTTCTGAAATCCTAGGTTTGTTTGGATGGAATGAATGACCGAATTCGATATTCATAAGTTTGATAAACCATTAACTTGTTAAGGGTTTGTCTCTTCAGTCGTAAGGCTTGGATGTAGACGTTTAACATTACCGCGTAAATGTTTGTATCAATAAAGCATTAATTTTACAAAACATAACTTTTGATTTATTCAAATACATTGTTTTGTGCATATGGTTAGAATAGATATTTTCATTTATTTTACCATACATAACATTTGGTTATACAAGAACATTTTTACATTGGTGGTTTGTTTGGGTAAGTGATTTAAATAACGAGGCGTGTGTAATATGATAAAAGCATGGTGGATACGCCGCTGGTACTTCCTATATATAAGTGCTTTTATGATATTACATATCGTAGCGTTATTTAAACCATTTCAATTTAGACATATTACATTTTACACAAATAACATATCTTTACAAAAACATTATTTTACAAACAACATATTTTATACAAACTCATTTTACTTGGTTATTTATTTATCTATGCATTATTCTTTTATATCATCTGATTTCTTTTCGATTTTCGTTTGATTTCTAAAAGAAAACATTTTTAAGGTTCATGACTAACTTTTGTTAAACATTTTCTTTAAACTTATAAGTCATGAATCCTATTTTATTAAAACCTATGTATCTCACAGGCATTTTTATGCTGACGTACCTATTTTCACATGTGTTTTCAGGAGCTGATGCATAGGATTGGTCAAGATACACTTAGGTGGACTTGGGCCTTAGTGACAATAAAAGATGCAATACTAGTTAATTATGTTATGTCTCTTTGTTTTTAAGACATTGTAACCTCTTTTAATTCAATAAAACAAAACTTCAATTTCCATGTGTTATGAAACAATTATTCTGTTACAACACTCCCCGACGATTCCGCCGCGATTTGTTGTTTTACGCGATCGGGGTGTGACAGAAGAGTTGGTATCAGAGCTCATGGTTATAGGGAATTAGGTTATTAGTAATGCTTTGACCTAGTCTATAACCTTCCTAGGACCCTAACACAAGATTCTTGTGTTTAGATCTTAAAACAATACCGTCACCTATCTTTAGGCGACAACCACAACAAAAACATAAATTTCAAATCCGCTCTAAAAACCAATCACCTGTTCTAGGATGATTTATTATAAAGTTTTGAACCTTCAAAGTTTCCAAAACGATTTTGAAAATAATCACCCACCCTTTCGGATGATTCGTTTTTGGCTTAATGTCTTCCGAATTTTCAAAATCTCGTCAAAGTTTGGGTCTTATAGTGTGAACACGTGCAATCTGGAAGAGTGGATGCCTGTATCCCGAGTTTTCTGTCTAAGGCTAGAGTGTTCGTACAAATCCATATAGTCAGACCAGTCACTCTTACCTTGGAACTCTTGGGGTGAGTGTCCACTTATAGGCTAAAGAATGTCTTCGCGATACATTAATATGACCTGTTTACTTTGATTAGTTACCCTCTCATTTGTTTGCCTTAGGTAACAAACAAATGATCATAATCTTTATGCGTTATCGATATATTTAAACATTCTATTTTGATTATCCGATAACATCTCACTTGTTTCCTCCCATGTCTTCCATTTCCTCTAGAATGTCTCTTCATCGCAGCGACGCTCAGATGTCCGAACAGGCTACCAAAATTTCCCAACGAACAGGCTTGGTATTCTAGAAGGCTGCTGAATTAGCTTTTGCTATATCTCGTCTCAAGGATGAAGACACCCAAGAGACACCAAAGGAAACAGAAGCCAAGCCTCCACGGAGATCAAGAAAGCGTAAAGCTTCAAAGAATCTTCCAGCAGTTGCACCAAATCAAGCAAGATCTAGCCAGGTGGCAACACCACCTGCTAAGAAGCAATACAAGGGAACTGCACCGTTGTGCAACAGATGTAATGGGCATCACCTAGCTCACCTACAGTGTCATCAGTGTGTATCATGTGGGCGAGTTGGTCACCTGGCAAATGCTTGTCGAATTAACCCAAACCATGGTGGTCCAAACCAACCACAAGCAAACCCTGCTCAAGCTCGCTTTCCACCTGGATCGTGCTATAACTGTGGCGAGACGAGCCATTTCAGGAACAAATGCCCAAAGCTTGTCAATACAAATCAAACCCGTGAATGAGCATTTGACTGACTAAGAGATGATGCTGCCTTGAAATAATTGAAGTCTTATGTTTTTGTTTCTTTTGTTTTCCTTGAACTCCGGAACAATTTGGTTGGTTTATAAATAAATCGTTGTTCACAATTCTGATGTACAAGTGTAGTTACATGTGTATGGCATACCCCTACGATACCTACACCAAAGAACTATGTTCTTTACAAAATAAACTACTCTTGTAGTTCTCCCATTCATGTGATGGCTCATGATTTCCTCGAAAAATTCTAAGTACTCGTTTCATTCTAAGAAACAAAGTACAGAATATAAGTGACAATTTTAGACGATTACTCAAAATGTCACTTTAAAATCCTTGGTTAGATAACTAAGGGTATTCTTCGATCTCATACCCATATCATTACATTCTGGTTTTCATAACAACATATATAGTATAGGTTTTCAAAACAACCTTCATGATTTCAAAACATTTCATATAGTTTGAAAACAATTTTAACATAGTATATTTACTTAATATATCAAGTGCATGATTTCAAAAGCATTATCCATGATTTCAAAAACCTTATACATAATTACATAATTCATCTCACATGATTTTAAAACAATTTACAAACATATTTTACCTAATACATCTACCGTATGATTTCAAAAGTATTACGTAAGGTTTCAAAAACATTAAACACATTTATGAAGAACCCCATGCATAGTTTTCCAAAAACATTCTGCTCATATGTTGACCTAACATACGTAGTACTCAAAATTCGGCTCCATATGTCTCCTTGGCATATCTAGCACCTCAACCTCATGAACATTCTACCTCGTGTATCGACTTAAGCACGTCTAGTGCAAGGTTTCGAAACGTCTCCTGCTATTCAAGTTCCAAAATCCATAGAGGATCTTTTTATCTTCACAATTAGATCCTTATGGATGATTATCGCTCAAATCGGAGCCCTTAATTAAGTTCTTTGTATGCTTTAAGGCGTACATTACGATTCAATAAGGACAAAGCCGAATTCCTATTAAGATCTTCCTATCTATATAGATAGATTCTTGAAGATGTTTAAAGTGCCAAATGAAATCCACGGATTGGATTCCTGGTGTGCTTTAATTGCATGTGCTCAAATTAACAAACAAATTAACAAAATGATAACAATTTGAAGATCAAGTTAAACAATTATGTGATTGCGTGATTATGTTTTATGTGTTTTGTTTTTGTGTAATCTGAATTTTCGTTATCCAAATCCTCGTAGAATCTTCCATATCTTCATATGAGGGATTCATAGTAGGATATCCAAAGGTACTACCTTAAATCCTTAATGGGCTTCTACGTAATAGTTAGGACCCTTGGATTATATAGTACCATTCCATAATTCAGAAGAGACCCTTTGGGTGGTCTAGTTAAAAAGATTGATTCAGAATCTGGTTAAGAATGGCATGTGATGATATAGCTGAAAAGACTCCTTGGTGGTCTATTTAAAGAGATCATTTATTGATTTAATTAAAAGGACCGTATGGTGATCTAGTCACAATCATCACAGGTTTGTTCATTTGGTTTTCCTCCCCTACACATTTTAAAATGCACTGTGCGGACTATGGAAGGAATTACATAATTATGGATGCATACATAATTATGAAATTCAGTGCACAGAAACCTCAGTAAGATTTATCATGTGTAAGAACCTATAGTGGCAAAAATAACGAAACGTGAACAATGTAATGGAGGTGCGGTGGACGCACCAATGGCGCTTCATATACGTGTATATAAGTGTCCCTCTTACATTACAAGCGTGATGTTATTTAAAGTTACTAGAAGTTCAGAACCCTAACCAATGTTGTTTTATCTTTTCGACTTCATGTTTCGAGCTCTCATAAGTTTCCTCTAAATAAATTTTGGGACGAAATTTTCTAAAGTAGGGGAGACTGTGACATCTGTGCCTCCACGGCCATCAAACAAATACCAAATCAATGGAATATTGTGTTTCATACTTGGGATTTTTATAAATATGTGTATCATTTGCACATATCAATTCTTGTTCGATTTCGAGCTCTAAATCTCTTTCTTGAAAGTTATACGCGAACTGATGCATAAATGTAATCAGTTTAATGCGACAAACATTCCGGAACAGTGACATGGGCTTAACATACCTTAAATAACATTTACATAACTTAGAAATAAGTTTTGGAGGGTTTGGTGTGTTGAAATCAAGTTTATTCGATCGTAGGGACTATTTGCGTCAAACTGCGAAAGTATGCTGATTCTTATCGTAACGAACATTCCGAAACTTGATCATAAGTTAAAAATGCCCTAAATATCCTTTACATAGTTTAGAAATAGGCTTTGAGGTGTTTGGTGCGCAAAAATAAACTTATTTGATCAACAGGGACTAAAAGCGTCAAAAAGTGCATAAGTTTGCATTTTCGCGCATATCTTACGTTCTGAACATATCCGGACATCCAAAAATTTATGTAATCATTAAAATATTTTATTTTAGTGATTGGCATGATAAAATTCCATTCGTCGCGTAATTTGGATCGCTTTTCGCGTCCGTTCGAGTTTTGTCGTAATTAACCGAACAACGCAACCGTACGACCAAACGAACCGACATCCGACATATTTTAGAGCATAATTTAAGTTCCCTATACTTTAACCTCATTGTAGAGCCTTGAAATGGGGTTAAAGGGGCTTAAACGTGTCAAAAATGCATCAAAAACCAAGTTTTACACCTGCAGGGACTAAACTTGACAATCTGTCAAAATAGTCTAGGAGTGGCGCGTAAGACTTAGTGAAAGTATACACGGCCCGCATGAGACCCCCAGTTCTGCAAAACTTAGTTTTCTCAAATAGCAGCTGGTTTCTGGGTTTTTGGGCAAGGTATTCACACTCTATGGACTGGTTTTCAAGCTCCCATGGTATATAAAACCATGGGCAACACTTGTAAGGTCCAGATCAAAGCTCAAAGTTCGAGAAACGATCCTAACGGCTCTTGAATTCCTATAAATACCCACCTTGATTCATTTGGTTCTTCACACTTGATTCATTTCTGCTCTAAGTTGGGGTTTCCACACTTCATACCTGAGCAACTTGAATCAAATCTCCATTGCTTGGACCTTTTGTAAGTTTCTTTCATTCTTTTATGCGTTTTTAAGCACGAAAGTCAAATAGTGTTTGACTTTCTGCTTTGACCAGTCAATGGTTAACACGAAGTTCGTTTGAACTTCGCAACGTGAGCATAATCACGATGGTCATAGTCCTTTGTGGCTATACCTACTGATTACCACGTTATTTAGGCATAGTGACGAGTCATAGTTTCGGTCAAAATACGCGTTTATGCGTATTTTGCAACCAAACTATTATTGGGTATAAAAACCCTTTGTTTTGATATCAAACATGTTTTCTAACTTCGTTAAACATATTTTAACATGTTTAACTCGTCACTTTTAGTTTAGTGCTTATATAGGGTCGTAAGATAAGCAGTCTAAACAACTGCTTAGGCTTTCGAACCCGACCCGTTTGGTCGATCATTAGGATCCGACCAAACATATTTTGTGACCATAGTTGTATAGGGAATAACCTTCCGAGGTTATACCTTATGGTTACTTCGTTTAGTTAGTTGTATGATAGGTTATTTATATGCCTTAGGAAAATGACCAAATGCCCTTTTTACGCATAATTTCATTTTAAGCATATGTAACCTAAATTTTTATATCTAAACTGATTAGGTAACATTATTAGACATGTTAAGGCATATAATACTTGTCATAGGACTAGTTAGGCGGTCCGAACGCGTTTTACGCAAACGGCGCATTAAAGTAGCGTAAGCTACCTAAACGGGTCGTAATGGGTCGTAAGCACTTAGGATAGGTTTCAATTTAGAATGTAGGCTTTGTTAAACCATATTACATGAGTTCCTATACTCATTTGGTTTACGAAACCTCATTCTATCTGATCTTCCGATTTAGGTCCGGTTTATTAACATAGTTACCTATATTAGGTGCCGATTGATTTCCGTGATCTCTCTAGCTTTGCTTGGTTGTTATTCAAGACTTCTAAGCATTCTCAAGGGAGTACATAGACCCCTCTTTTACGGTTTTCAAACATTTTGGGGTGAAACACATGTGCCTACTTGTTATTTTCATGCTTTTATAACATATACTTGCTATGTCCATTAGTACACATATAATACATGATTTCTTCCATGTTTTTGCTAGGTATGTTTTATTAACATGATAGCACATTGATTTCATATATTACATTTTGTTGCATATGTTCACGCAACATATGGACGAATTGATTTACATTAAACATTTCTACTTTGTATGTTCATTTAGCATATTTAAGTACATTATTTTCATAATACATGCTTACATTTGGTATGACATTTGGTTTGTTTAACGGGTCACAAATACATTCATTAACACCGATCATGCCGTTCGTTAGTAGGTAGTGGTACCATAGGAATTGACAACTCCCATTTCTGAAATCCTAGGTTTGTTTGGATGGAAGGAATGACTGAATTCGATATTCATAAGTTTGATGAACCATTAACTTGTTAAGGGTTTGTCTCTTCAGTCGCAAGGCTTGGATGTAGACGTTTAACATTACCGCGTAGATGTTTGTATCAATAAAGCATTAATTTTACAAAACATAACTTTTGATTTATTCAAATACATTGTTTTGCATATGGTTAGAATAGATATTTTCATTTATTTTATCATACATAACATTTGGTTATACAAGAACATTTTTACATTGGGGGTTTGTTTGGGTAAGTGATTTAAATAATGAGGCGTGTGTAAAATGATAAAAGCATGGTGGATACGCCGCTGGTACTTCCTATATATAAGTGCTTTTATGATATTACATATCGTAGCGTTATTTAAACCATTTCAATCTAGACATATTACATTTTACACAAATAACATATCTTTACAAAAACATTGTTTTACAAACAACATATTTTATACAAACTCATTTTACTTGGTTATTTATTTATCTATGCATTATTCTTTTATATCATCTGATTTCTTATCGATTTTCGTTTGATTTCTAAAAGAAAACATTTTTAAGGTTCATGACTAACTTTTGTTAAACATTTTTTTAAACTTACAAGTCATGAATCCTATTTTAATAAAACCTATGTATCTCACAGGCATTTTTATGCTGACGTACATATTTTCACATGTGTTTTCAGGAGCTGATGCATAGGATTGGTCAAGATACACTTAGGTGGACTTGGGCCTTAGTGATAATAAAGGATGCAAGACTAGTTAATTATGTTATGTCTCTTTGTTTTTAAGACATTGTAACCTCTTTTAATTCAATAAAACAAAACTTCAATTTCCATGTGTTATGAAACAATGATTCTGTTACAACACTCCCCGACGATTCCGCCACGATTTGTTGTTTTATGAGGTCGGGGTGTGACAATCTGGGGGATAACTTTCGCCATTTTCTTAGCGACGAGGGCGGCGATGCGTTTGTCATCGTGATTGCGGCGAGCTGAGCGCGAGTGAAATGATCCAAATGACGACATTATCTGCGATAGACAGCGCCATAGGATTCAAAATGCTATTTAATCGAATCTCTCCACACTCACGCCTAGTACTACTAAAGCGCAGGAACACATCAACCATACAAACACATAAGCACGTAGGCACATAAACCATAGAATCACATAAGCACATAGGGCACAGAAGCACATAAGGCAGTCAGAACACAGAAACACGTACACAAAATATAGCATGGTTTCCTACATTTGTCTTACTGATTCATCTATCATTCAAAGTTTGCGCGTTCGAGAATAGCGATATGTGATTAGCGAGTACACTGCGAGTAGCATAGCATAAGCGAGTATCATAGCATGCGATCGTCCACAAAGAGTAACGATTTGTTAGCGATTTGAGATAGATGTGCAGTGCGTATTGTGTGTGTCGATCAAAGCGAATAGCGAAAAGCATATAAGTCACAAAAGTCGAAACATATAACCAGGTAAAACCACATAAAACACATAAAATCCATATAAAACGACAAATATCAGAGTCAGCAGTTGCAGGCTCAAAATTGGAACACGTAAAATCAGCGATTGCGAGCTTGAAATCGAGGATAGATTGTCTAAGGCTTGATAGACGTCGACTTCCCAACTTTGGCTTTCTGGACTGTGCTCTCGCCTCGATTTGGGCGAACGGCACGCATCCTTCCAGTTACAGTGTGACTTCAAGTCGTTGGAGTCCGTCGAGACCTTGGTGAGAGTCTTTTAAAACCAAAATATAGAGCGGAATGTGTCATCAAGGTTCAGGTTTCACCCCTAACTTAGCGACTACATCCCTGATTGTATGGTAAAATCATGAGATAGATAAGAAGATTTGCGTTATGGATTTCACTCCTGTTTCAACGCAAATTCTCTTGTTTTATAGTAAAGATAGCAATTCGAACAAGTAATCTGGTTGAGAGTTTGCGGTTTTCACACCTAATCTTAACCAGATCATTCGTTTATGTGTATGTCCAGCCTTAGGAAAGGTTGATTTTGCACAGAACTGTAGTATGCGATGTTCGCACAAAAGTGTAGAGTACAGCGAGTTCGAGCGAGTAATAGCAGGTAAGCTCGTACAGGGACCCATACTGGATATGCACGAGTCGGTCTGTTGGTACTTAGACTATAGACTAGGTCGTTCTAAGACATCGACCCAGACTAGGTCGAGTCTTGCCTAATTCCCTATAGTTATGGCTCTGATACCAATCTGTCACACCCCAACCGATGGCGGAAACATCAGGGCATGGCACTGAGCGAAACATATTATCCATGAGTATCCATAACAACTATTCATTACCGGATAATTAAACGTCATGTCCCATACCACAACATATCCAAATAAAAACAGTTATTACAAATAATTGTCTCAAAAACAAATCCTGTTCCGACGACTCAGATTTAAGCGTGACATAACTAGACCCCTAGCTTGATTCACAAAAGCACAGCAATTCCTAGCATCTTAAGCACCTTCCACATACGTTAAAATAAAGTCAATATACATAGTGTAAAGGTGAGCATACAAGTTTGATATAGCATAATAGAGTTCGAAATAGTTTATGCATAACCGGCAGGAAACATGTACAAAGTGAAGGCAAGTAGGTTATCGACAGAGAAATATGCACAGACGTGACTGCGAGTTGTAGAATGCGCAACACATATCCCCACTGGGATATGTGAAGTAAAGCCCTTAACAACCCCTGTCCACGACAGGTGCTAAGTCCAAACTATAGTACTATCGTTGCTAAGGTGTCAGGCAACAATCACTGTGTTAACATAACATACAAGCATTCATTGAATAACACGTAGCATGCAATAACGGTCAGCGTATAAATAGTGTTTGCGTCGTGTGTAGATTGTGATTTAGAATAAGTAACGTATGTAACACCCAAAAGTGCATAAAGCAAAAAGGGATCGAGTATACTCACAGATCGTGCTTAATAAGTAAACACTCTCTTGGATTGAAGGGAGCGCTGAGAGATTAGCTTCAATAGTTAACGATAGCATAAGAGAAGAGCGGTGCGTAAAATGGTGCAAAGTGACCAAGTGTTGAATGGTAATCCAATCGGATGGCAATCCGATCGATTGGCCAGTCGATTGGATGTCAATCCGTTCGGATGGTCATCCGATCGGATGACCATTCGATTGGATTAACATTCGTTGGTAAAGATGTGTTTGTGTATGATAGCTTTGAAGTTTTCGTTGTAGCATTATGAAAATAGAGAAGTATCTCTACCCTTCAGGTCGATCGATCGAACGGCAGTTCGATCGGATAGTGATCCGATTGGCAAGACACTTAGTGAGAACAAGTTCACAGCAGGATGGTTACTCGATCGGATGGCAATCCGATCGGATAGTAATCCGTTGGAAACCATTGTTCTTTGAAAAATTGAAAATGTTGAAGTTCTGGAAGCTCAAGTGCAATCCAATCGGATAACGGTTCGATCGGATGGCAATCCGATAGAACTGACTGAACATTGAACATGTTGAAAATTGTTAAGTGATGAATCCTCAAGTGCAATCTGATCAGATTGCAGTTCGATCGGATGGCAATCTTATCGGATCGCAATCCGATCGGACGACAATCCGTCCCACGAATCCAATCGTTTTGAATCTTGATTATTTTGAATGTTTTGCGGTTTGTTCAGGACGGTTTGACAACGTATTAAACAACAGAAACCCCATCTTGACCCAAGTGATCCGATCGAACATGAATCACCCTAGTCCGATCAGTTAACTGTTCGAGACGGTGGTTCATGCTTAACCCGAAATCAGTTGCTCCTTGGATAGAATTCAGATCTTGGACCAACACATCACCAAGAAAGAGTAGAAGGTTGGAACGAGCTCCGATTCTATCAGTTTTGAGTGCATTGAGTGTAAAAGAATGAGAAAATTTGGGAATATTTCTTTCGACTCTTTTATTCTTTTGAAAATGTTTGTATCTATGCGAAATCGTTGTTAAAACATGTGGAAATCCTTCAGATCTAAGTTGTTCTTGGTGGAATGAAGCCAAACCTTGAAGTTCATAAGAACTCCATGATGATATCACCCTAGAACACCTCAAATCCGGTGATTTCACGGTTAAAAGTTAAGATTCAAAGGTGAAAAAGATGAAGGAGTGCGTGTAGATCATAGAAGTACAAGATTTGAGTTGAAAACTTACAAGAATCGCGAGAAATCGGGAGAAAAGAGAGCTTGAGTGCGGCTGGTCGAGTGAGGAGCTGTCACATCACAAATGATGTGACCGGAGGGTATTTATAGGGTTTCCAAAAGAGGAAAGTGCATAAGTGTCAGATTGGTCACCGATCGGATGACAATCCGATCGGATGGTCACTCGATCGGATGTCGATCCGATCGGATGGCCACTTGATCGGTTGGCCACTCGATCCAGGTGTCCGGCGTGTTGTGTTTTGTCGTTTCGATTCGCGTGTTGAGCGTTGAGATGCGATTCGAGTGAGCGATGTGATAGTATTACCCATTAGTTACACAAATAACCTAACAACTGTATCTAACATACAATCACTATAAATAACTTGCGTTTAGCGTTTGCGATTTAGATTGCGATGGGATAGAATTGCGATTGCGATTGCGATTAAGCACCTCAACATAAACATAACATGCACAAGTAACACATAATGGCACACACATGTAGAACAATATCCAGAACACATAATTCGATTTGCGAATGCGATAGCGATAAGTCGATTAGCGATTAGACATGCGATCAAGTAGCGATTAAACCTCGATTATTAATAGATACTCCACATAATACAGCTAAAACAAATAAATAAAGATTCGATTTCAAGTCAAAGAATTCAAAACAGTAGTTGAGCAAGGAGTGACAGATCGCAATTAGCAATCTTTTCTTTCTTTGACTTCAATCTTGACTTTGACTTTGACTTTCGAAACACGGGGTGTTACAGATGCTTTATGATTTCTTTTTATTTAAGTGTGTCACATATTGTTATTTAAGATCTTTATGCGTTTTTGTTTCAAATATGTAACAAGTTGTTTAAGAATATTATAGATTGTAACTTTTAAGTTATTTTCTTATACATTAACCTTGTTAAACATTGTCGTGTCGTTTCATGCGTGTTCTTGAAGATGTTATTAATCGTGTTAAACGGTCCATGCCGTATAACCCATTTATTGATAGGTTTGTGTTCGTGTCTAGGTAAATGACATGTTCAGTTAAATGGGTAATGTTCGAATTTTGTATCTTTGCCAATCGTATTGTGTCGTGTCATGTTTAACTTGTTTAACACGACACAATACATTTTACATGTCCTAGCCTATACGTTATGTCGTTGGTTTTGATTTCCCTGAACTACGTATATGAAGTGGTGTGGTGCGCACGTAAAAAATGATATTTTTAGTCATTTTGTTCACTAGTTCAAGTTTTAACATTTATAAAAAAAACACGATGAAATACACTTCAAGTTGGGCAAATACACCCATCTTTGGTGTAATATAGTGATAAGATACAGAGGTCGTCCAAGGATATAACGAGTTTTAGTACCGAGTCTTTGTTAGCATCTAGTCAAACCAAAAGTAAAAAGGTTAAATATGACTCAAAACAAAAACGAAGAGATAAATAAAAAGATAGCGATCAATGATAAGAAAACTAGGGTGTTTTAAATCGACTTACCTCTTGATGCTTTGTTAACTAAACTATAACACCTCGTAAAATCCGACCAATATAATGAAGACACGTGTCAAGGACTTTAAACGTGTAATGGATTGATCTGGAGGGACTAAAATTGTCAAACAATGTAAATATGTTAGTAATAGGATCCAAAGTGTCAACATGCCATTCTTGTGCCTCTGATTGACCTCATACGACGTTCGAATTCTTTAATGAATAATTTATCGAACATTGGAAGTCGTCTGTGCTTAAAATAAGGATCTTACGAAACATAGGGGCTAAAAGTGTCAACATGTTAAATGTTACCTCTGAATGACCTTTTAACGAACCCAAAAACATTGTAATAATTATATATTTTGCTCTCAAGAATATCGGATATTAATTTTGTGGAGTTTCGAAGAAAACAATACTTTTCGGGTGATCGTACAACTAACTGGGTGCTTAACGGAGTTAGTTTATGACCCCAAGGCCCTTAAAAGTTATCTATGGGGGTCATAAGTGCAATAAATGGAAGTAAAATAAACTTAAAATGGACCAGGGACCAAAACTGCAAAGTTTAAAAGATGTTATCCGGTCAAGAGGGTGCGTCGCGACCCGCGTAGACTTCTTATAAGTCTTACGCGGCCCGCGTGAGCAGCACCAGCGACCAAAAACATGACAACTGCATGTTTCAACCTGTTACACCGCCTTTGCATGCAATATTTCGATACCAGGGACTGTGCCAATGGTTTTTCATGCACTAGGGACACCTGGGAACATCTGAGAGCAACATAGGGACATATGGATTGATCTTGGAGACTCAAACTTCCTATATAAAGCTATTGTTTTCACTTGTTCACTTGCACACTTGAAAAATCAATTCACAACTCATTCTCTGGAATCCCTTGGAGCTCTAGGAAGCTTTCCTCAATTCTATTTCCGTGCTAAGTACTCTAGTAAGTGTTCTTAGCCTCTTTAGTTCAAGTTTTATTAGCTTAATGACCGAAAGTCAAAGCTATCGTAATTAAGCTTTGACTCTGTGATTAATCACAAACGGTCCAACCATTTTTCAAATTAAAAGTGGCTATGAGTTGGTAATTATATAGGTAAAAAACCCTTAAAAGGGCACCTACTGATTATCACTTTTACTTGGTCAATTGTCTGGTCAAACTTATTAATAAAAAGTCAACAGAATCAATTTGTACAAATAAAATCATAACTAACAATGCAGAGGTTATGGAACATGTTTTAACATTAAAATAACTTGGTAAATAATATAAGAACATGTCTAAGCATGTTCAACCCGACAATTCTGAGTTTAGGCTCGGTTCGGAACCGAAAGTCGTAAAAGTAGACTTTTGCTTTGACTTTCAGTTCTGACCCAACTTAGCTTAGTTTAGATATGCCTTATGGTTACTTTAGGATAATATTATAGGTTAGTATAACCCTCTGAGGTTATACAACTTGGTTCCATAGAAATCCTAGTTCATTGCATGTTTCCGTTAAATGCTTAAAAGTTGACCATTATGCCCTTTTGTTAGTATAACCCTCTGAGGTTATACAACTTGGTTCCATAGAAATCCTAGTTCATTGCATGTTTCCGTTAAATGCTTAAAAGTTGACCATTATGCCCTTTTGTTATTAAAACGAGATTTTTGAAAATGTGAGAGGACAAAAACCTTTATTACTAACATTTAAGTATGTCCTAAAAGTTTGACATCGGATTATGGTCTAAAATAGAAGTTATGGGTGATATCGTAAAATGCAAGCTTTTTATTAATTAAACGGCATTTTTGGCATAAAACTCATTTAAACCCAAATTTTGATACCAAACTTTCTACCCACTGTTATTATATAATATTTAGAGATTTTTGGAATTTTTTGTTAAATTTTAAACTGATCATAACATAGGGTTCTTGCATTGATTCGGTAATTGACGGTTATGCCCTTTTTGCTAATAAAATGAGTTTTACACATCCTTTACATATCAAACCTTTTTCTACTGATTTTATACAATAAATAAATTATTTTAAACAGTAAAGGCTGATCAAAATCTCAGATTTTCTTAATCAACCTGAATACCGTCAAATACCGACTTTTATGCGGTTTAGGCGTATAGTATGGTTTAAAACCATATTTGGCACCTAAGGCTTGTTACCTACTGATGTTATGAATAAATTTTTATATTTTAACTGTAAGTAAAATTTTTGAACTCAGATTTCCAAATTTGACCCTTAAAGCTTATGTGAAATTACCAAAATGCCCCTACGGTGTATAGTTTGGTTATAAATGATAAATTTCACATATGTATGATATCTTACTGATATAGCTTATTAAAATAAATATTTTTACTGATCATTTTAGACCAGAACCTCAGATTACTATTTAACCTCTTTTATAAACTTAAAATGACAAAAATACCATTTCGGGGCTTAATTTGGTTTTAAATTCGTTTTGGCCATAATGGAAGGTATCCTACTGATATCATAACATATGTTAAGCATATTAACTTATGGAACCTGTACATGACTTATGTGGTTACCCGTTATGCATATTCGCGTTCGGTACGGTTTATGTAACTAGTTTGCATAAATTAACCGAAACGGGCCAAACCTTATCATTTTCACTTCAAAATCCAGAATGTGTTTAGTTTACCCATATTATACAAGTCTTCATACTTGTCGGGTCTAAATCACATTCTAATCCGGTTTCGCTTAATCTTGCGTTTTGAACCGTAAGCCTTTCATTAAAACTAACCGGTCTAAGTTTTAACTTAAGTAAGACCCGTTAGAAATCTAATAGGTTATTAAAACCTTCGTTCCAGATCTAGGAGCCTAGTAAAAGATATCTGTACTTGCTGATTGATATACGGCTAGGATAAAAATTATATTTTTGCTCAGGTAAATACTTTTAACTTATTTTCCGTTATACGGGCTTGGGATACGGTATTATAATAATACCGCTTGGTCGGGTATGTAGTTATTTAAATCGGATTGTGATTAACACATTTACATAACCCATTTTGATCTGTTTTGTTTGATGCAATGCCTTTGAGGGGTTAATGACCATGTCCTGGGTATTCTCGGCACATTTATTAGAAATGGTCACGGCTTAAGCACGGGGTGTAGGCATACACCTGACAGTTGCGTATGTATAAACGGTATCTCACTCTCTTGTGGGCATGTACTTGTGGTGTGTCAATTAATCTTATCCGGCTCTTCTAACCGGGTCCTAAATGGACGACAAACATATAAATCTATATACAAGATTATTTTTAAATAATTGTCCCAAGATATAAAAGATTTTATGCCATGTGCATTCAAATTAATTTTATAAATGTTTTCAAAAAGAGTCAGTTAATTGTATTTACCAGTGTAAACTGACGTATTTTCAAAAAGGTTAAGTGCAGGTACTAAGCGTAATGGGCTGGAACTCCTGAGTGAATAAATAAAAAGTCTTGCAAGCTTTTATCACTTTAAGTCTGTTGAGCAATACTTCTTTTGTTTTGATCCGCCTGTGGATCCATCTTGCAATCCATTTGTAATATTTTATGTTACTTTCAAATCGGTTTGTAATATTATTACTTTAGACTTCCGCTGTGCATTGAACTGTGATTATTTGACTTTGATGATATCAACTACGTCACGATACTCCCCACTGGGCCCACCGGTAATATGTGGAAATATCGGTGTGTGACAGGTTGGTATCAGAGCCAACATTGAGTGAATTAAACACTAGCCTTTTGTGTTTTATCTCATTGACACAGTTGCACATTCCTTGACTTCCGAGTCTAGGCAAAGGACTTATGACTAATCCTAATCTTATTTATTTTGTCCTTTATTGTTTTCCTTTGTTGTTTCTTTTGTTTATTTTGACAGGGACAAAGGATAATGCCGCCACGATTAGAGGAAGAGGCGGACGAGGCAAGGCGCCAATCACTGCTCCAAATGATCACGAGGCCAGGCCATCACACAGGCGAACTCCTTCAGCAACTTTAAGCTCAAGTCCCCACGACGATTGGAGGACTTGCCTGGAGCCTGTGAGACGCTCTGTCTCGCTCAGTTCATCACCATCGTACCACGACTCATTCGGGCTCCACCAGAACAACGAGTCCGATCACTCGCGCCACTCCTACCTCCCGTTGCAGCGTTCGGGTTCTCACCGTGCCTTTCAGGACCCGACCCCATACTTTCAGAGCCGGTTCAACCCAGCAAACGTGAGTGAAGAACCAATGGGCCATAACCTATTGGGACCAGAAGATCATTTTCCTGAAGCCCAGGATATGGATATGGACGAGGATCCAGATCCAGAACCTGCCGAGCCGCCAACTGGGACGCCCACGCATCCCACAGAGATTTCAGACGGATCATCTTTCAATGGTTCGCCTTATAGAGGTCCCGATTCATTTGCTCAATGGTGGAGCAATTATCACTAGGAGTATCACCGCTGGAGGCGTGACTGACCAGGATCCAGCCACCAATCATATTGAACAATGTAATTAAATAAATAAAAGTCCAACCACACAATATAATTGGTGTTCAAAACAAGTTAATCAAATTCAAGTTATCAGCGGAAGCATAAAGTTTAAAACCAAAGTATAAGTTTAAAAGTTCAAATGTTTAACATGGAACTCAACAGTCCATGTCCCACAATGACTCCTGCTCCCATGCAAGCTCCAGCTAAGCATCTAACGACCTGGAAGGCATGTAACAACGAGTCAACAACAAAGTTGAGCGAGTTCACAGTTGGTTGTCCATTTTAAAGTTGTTCCAAAAATCATAAGTTCTTTCGAAAACCATGTATTAACCAATTCCTTGTTTCCCAAACCATAACCAGTGGGGGCTACCCCATGTTAACCACTAGACCCAATGCCATATCGACAACTGACTGGAGTCATGTTTATGTGCCCTACGTCAATGTCTATGATCATTGACTAAGTGACCAGATCCACTAGTCCACTCCCGTCGTCTGCGGCACGGTGTGAGGCTTATCAAACCTAATAGCGCTATTTAACTAATGACCCGCTCGCCATTGGCCCGACGATTAAGTCGATATAAAAATGAGGGACTTCATGATAGAGTTTTGTCTAGTAAGTTATATGTTGTCATCCTTCCTACGAAGGATGGAGGTACGTAATCTACCCAAGGAGAATACGCAGGTTTAATGTTGTCATCCTTCCCATGGAGGATGGAGGTACATATTCTACCCAAGGAGAATATGCAGGTTCCGTTTTAGTTTCTTAGCCCATTCCCAAACCACCGGGAATCCCATGCCTTATAGAAAGTGTGAACTCACCTTGGTTTGCTCGGTTTGTTAAGTTACTTGTTCTCAGTTAATCAATCAAGCCTATGATATTCATGTATACATAATCAGTTCACATTCAAAAGGTTCACGTATAACTTGTAATCACAGTGTGCATTTAGAATCACAAACACTAAGTAACACATAATCGTTATTCAATCTCATGCAGTAACCAGTCTTCACTATCACCAATAACAGATAACAACATAGTTATTCATTATCTTATGTGTTCTGAACTACAGTCTGTTGTGACTACTCACAGGGCGGCGAAACTCTTACGGCGAAACCTATAGAGTTTCGTCGAGATGTAATATGGCGAAACATATAGTGTTTCGTCGAGGTGTAATGTGGCGAAACATATAGGGTTTCGTCGAGGTGTAATGTGGCGAAACATATAGGGTCTCGTCAGACATGATGTTTCGTCACCCCTCAATAGTTGATGAAACAGTTACAGATTTACGTTGTTACAGTTTCTCATTCCTAGAACCCTAATCATCAACGACGGTTTCAACACCATCATCAACCAATTCTCAAATAAAACATTAACAGTTCACATAATCATAACATGATTACTATCATACGACTAGCATCATTTGAACCAATTCAAGTAATAGTTTCATCAAACTTTAAAATATATTATATACTGATCATACATCATCTAATATCAATCTATCATGCCATTAATTCCTAATACAGACTAGGCAAATCATAACACAAGCATGAAAATATACCAATCATGGAACCCATTACTCCCCATAATCGTTACACATCTAACAGCCTAATACCAACACTCTAATTGATAACACATGAGAGCACAGTTTCTAATGAACCCCAATGTTCACAATAGATCACAATTAACACATAACAATCATCGACCATGAATCAAGCAGATCAAATCGGGTAATCTAATCATATACTAACCGGTTGCAGGATGAGATAAGCGAGAACTTCGAGAGGAATGGTGAATGATAATTGCCGTCAAGTGCAAAGGAGAGTCTTAGGGTTTCGCAACTTATGATTCACGCTCAATATAACGTGAGTGGGACAGGGCTTACATGGGCCGAAGGCCCATCTCGGCGAAACCCTCATGTTTCGTCTGGTGTGGTTGGTGGCGAAACCCCCATGGTTTCGTCGTGATGTGCAGGACGAAACCCTTAGGTTTCGTCGAGTGAGGGTTGTGGCGAAACTTCAAATGTTTCGTCATATATATATAAAATAATAATACACCAACACATGTCAAACAGTCCATGGTTTATTATTTAACTAAGTATCACAATACAACAATTTATAAATCAGATAACAAGGTGCACATATTACAACGAAACAAATTATGAAGTCACAGTTGTGAGGAAAGACGTTGAAAACTCGAGTTGTGACATCATCCCCAACTTGAAAGAAATTTCGTCCCGAAATTTAGGATGTAGTTGCTGAGGATGCTGGTTAGGTTGCATGGTTTCCTGGTTTTCCTGGGGTGTCACATCATCCCCCCGTTGGTTTGGAATTTCGTCCTGAAATTCCGCAGTAGCTTCAGCCTCAGTAGTGGTTTCACTTTTCTCGAACAACTGGGGATATTTGTGTTTCATTTGGTCTTCTCGTTCCCAGGTAAACTCTGGGCCACGACGGGAGTTCCAACGAACTCGAACAATGGGTATTCTGGTACGCTTGAGAACCTTAACGTCTCGGTCAGTAATCTCTACCGGTTCCTCAACGAATCCTAACTGATCGTCGACAGTGAGCTCCTTAAAAGGAACTATGAGGGTCTCATTTGACAGACAGTTCTTCAGATTCGACATATGGAATACGTTGTGAACTCTACTGAGTTCTTCAGGTAGACTCAATCTGTAGGCCACCTTGCCAATTCTCTCCTTGAT
This sequence comes from Helianthus tuberosus, assembly GCA_030545235.1. Lineage (NCBI taxonomy): Eukaryota > Viridiplantae > Streptophyta > Magnoliopsida > Asterales > Asteraceae > Helianthus > Helianthus tuberosus. The sequence continues at coordinate 130,713,008 of CM060447.1, read as the reverse complement.
TTCGAAAGGTCCAACATAGCGTGGATTCAGCTTGCCTCGCTTGCCAAAACGAACTACACCTTTCCAATGTGAGACTTTAAGTAGCGCTCGATCCCCAACCTGAAACTCGAGTGGTTTCCTGCGCTTATCCGTGTAGCTTTTCTGACGGTCACGAGCTGCCGCCATTCGTTGTCGTATCTGAGCAATCTTCTCTGTTGTGTCTACGACGAGTTCTGGGCTAGTGATTTGGTTGTCGCCAACCTCTGCCCAGCAAAGAGGTGATCGGCACTTCTGCCCGTACAATGCCTCGAACGGAGCAGCCTGGATGCTGGTGTGGTAACTGTTGTTATACGAAAACTCCACTAACGGGAGGTGTCTTTCCCAGCCATTACCAAAGTAGATTACACATGCTCGAAGCATGTCTTCAAGGGTTTGGTTGGTGCGTTCAGACTGCCCATCCGTCTGCGGATGATATGCTGTACTCATGTCTAAACGAGAACCAAAGGATTTGTGTATCGCTTGCCACAACTCAGAGGTAAAACGCACGTCATGATCGGATATGATGGAGGTTGGCACCCCGTGCCTTGAAACTACTTCCTTCAAGTAAACGTCTGCTAAAGTAGAAAACTTATCCGTTTCCTTGATAGCCAGAAAATGTGCAGACTTGGTCAGTCGATCCACAATCACCCAAATGGTATCATTTCCTCGTTGAGATCTAGGTAAGCCAGTAACGAAGTCCATGGAAATTTGATCCCATTTCCATGTCGGGATCTCTGGTTGTTGAAGTAGGCCTGATGGCTTCTGGTATTCAACCTTGACCCTAGCACAGGTCAAACATTTACTAACATAGGTCGCTATGTTAGCTTTCATGTGGGGCCACCAGTACGTAGATTTGAGATCGTGGTACATCTTATCCGAACCAGGATGTACCGAGTAACGAGACTTGTGTGCCTCATCCATCACAAGCTCACGTAGATTACCATAAAATGGAACCCAGATGCGCCCTGTCACGTAGTAAGCGCCGTCTTCCTTTTGTTCTAACCGTTTCTTCGATCCTCGCAGGGACTCAGCCCTGATGGTCTCTGTTTTCAATGCTTCGACCTGAGCATCAAGAATTTGAGCGGGAAGACTAGAGTGGATGGTAAGCTGTAACGCACATACACGCTTACGTTTAGTCTCCTTTCGACTGAGGGCGTCGGCCACAACATTGGCTTTGCCTGGATGGTACTTGATCGCGCACTCATAATCATTCAGAAGTTTGACCCACCGACGCTGTCGCATGTTCAACTCCTTCTGTTCGAAGATATGCTGGAGACTCCTGTGATCGGTGTAAATGGTGCACTTGGTACCGTACAGGTAATGCCTCCATATCTTGAGTGCGAAAACAACAGCTCCCAGTTCCAGATCGTGGGTAGTGTAGTTCCTTTCATGAACCTTAAGTTGGCATGATGCATAAGCAATAACTTTCTCACGTTGCATCAACACACAACCAAGTCCTTGGATTGACGCGTCGCAATAAACCACCAAATCATCTGTGCCTTCAGGTAACGAGAGAATAGGTGCGCTACAAAGTCTCTTCTTTAAGTGCTGAAACACGAATTCCTGTGCATCACCCCAACGATAGGTGACACCCTTCTGAGTTAGTGAAGTGAGGGGTTGTGCAATCTTTGAGAAATCCTTGATAAATCTTCTGTAGTAACCCGCCAAACCCAAAAATTGGCGAATTTCAGTTGGTGTACGGGGCGCAGGCCAGTTCTTGATCGAGTCAACCTTGGATGGATCCACATGAATCCCATCCTCGTTTACCACGTGGCCTAGGAAATGGACTTCACGAAGCCAAAAGTCGCATTTCGAAAACTTAGCATAAAGCTGCTCTGCTCGAAGAAGGTCCAAAATAAGTTGCAGATGATGCTCGTATTCCTCCTGACTCTTAGAGTAGATCAGGATGTCGTCGATAAATACAATAACAAACTTATCCAAGTAAGGTTTGCACACTCGGTTCATGAGATCCATGAAGACCGCAGGTGCATTTGTCAGTCCAAAAGGCATAACTAGAAACTCTTAGTGCCCGTAACGAGTCCTGAATGTTGTCTTAGAGATGTCCTCGTCTCGAACTCTCAGCTGATGATAGCCCGATCTCAGATCAATCTTTGAGTAGAAGCTCGACCCTTGCAGCTGGTCGAATAGGTCAACGATACGTGGAAGAGGATAACGATTCTTCACGGTTACCTTGTTGGGTTCGCGATAGTCAATACACATTCGGAAGGTACCGTCTTTCTTCTTCACAAACAAGACTGGAGCTCCCCAGGGGGAAGAGCTAGGACGAATAAAACCCTTGTCCAAGAGCTCTTGTAGTTGTGTGGACAATTCTTCTAGTTCTGATGGAGCTAAACGATAAGGTGCACGAGCTATTGGTGCCGCTCCAGGAGCTAGATCGATTTGAAACTCGACTTGATGATGAGGCGGAAGACCAGGTAATTCCTCAGGAAATACCTCAGGAAAGTCGCGTACAATAGGGATGTCCCCTATCTTCTTCTCTTTCGTTGAGATGTCAGTAACGAGGGCTAGAATAGCTGTGTGGCCCTTTCGTAAGCACTTCTGGGCCTTAACAAAGGATATGATGCCTACTACAGCACCACTCTTGTCACCACGAATCACGAGAGGTTCTTCACCAGAATGAGGGATGCGGACAACTTTCTCCTTGCAAAGAATCTCTGCTCGATGTTGGGATAACCAGTCCATCCCGATGACAACGTCAAAGCTACCAAGAACGATTGGGATAAGGTTGATAGAGAAAGCCTGACCAGCTAGAATGAGATTACAACCCTTAACTACGTGTGTGGCCTCAAGATTTTTACCATTTGTTAGTTCTACAATGTGCTTGGTGTTCAAGAGAATTGGAGTACGCTTAAGCATTTGACTAACTTTTAAGGACACGTAACTAGTATCGGCACCCGAATCAAACAAAACTGAAACAAAGAAATCATCCAGTAGGAACTTACCCATCACAACGTTGGGATCATTCCTCGCATCACCCTGACCAATCACGAAAGCACGTCCCCTGGTACCATTACCATCATTGTTTCCCCCATTGTTTCCATTTCCCTGATTGTTGTTGTTGTTCTGATTCTGGTTTAGCTGTGGACAGTTTCTCTTGAAGTGACTTTCAGCACCACACTGAAAACACCCTTTATTACCCTGCTGTTGTTGCTGCTGGTTCTGTGGAGCTTGTGGCTGCTGTTGACGATTCTGATTCCCAGGGTATGGGCTCCTGCAATCCTTTGCTGCGTGACCAAGCTTGTTACATCTATGACAACGACCCTTGTTGCACGGCCCGCTGTGGTGCAAGTTACATCGATTGCACTTAGGGTGGTTTCCATTGTACCCACCCTGTCCCTGATTCCCAGAAGACTGCTGACCGGGGCTCTTGTAGTCGTCAGTCCTTCGCTGCTGAGACTGAGACTGAACAGAAGTAGAACCTTTTCTCGAATTTCCATCCCATTTGCGCTTGTTGTCGCTAGGAGCATCTGAAGTAGTAGTAGCACGAATACGCTTAGGCAGCTTGTTCTACTCAACTGCCTGATCAGTGAGACGATGGGACAGTCGTATGACTTGCTGGATCGTAAGGAGGTTAGCTGCACTCACATGGCTCTGAATCTCTGGCACTAAACCCTTGAGGTACAGCTCGATACGTTTGATAGGAGGATCCACCATAGTAGGACACAATGTAGCCAATTCGTTCGATCTCTTCGTATACGCCTCGATTTCAGACCCCGTCATCTTCAAGTTGTAAAACTCCACCTCTAGCTTGTGAATGTCGTCGCGATGACAGTACTCCTCTTTGATCAGATCTTTGAAGTCGTTCCATGGGGTAGCATTAGCAGCTGCCAACCCTAGCATTTGAACCTGTGCGTTCCACCAAGTTAACGCACCGCCTTCAAGTGTCCCACTAGCAAATTTCACCCTATGAGCTTCAGGGCATTCACACATCTCAAAAATGGATTCTATCTTCTCGAACCAGTGGAGAAGACCTACAGCTCCTTCCGTACCACTAAAGGTACTAGGTCGACAGTCCATTAAGGTCTTGAATGTACACACGGGAGGTTGAGCATGCTGACCTGTCGCGCGAGAAAGAAAAGACAAGGTTAAGCACAAGAGTTGGTTCGCGAGAGTAGGATCTAAACATCCTAAGATAGGTCGGAATGGCAGGTTATACCTCCTGCAGGGGCTGCTGTGAGTGCCTCAGCAACTCGTTCGTTGATTAGAGCCGTCAGCTGGGCTTGAGTCAAGTTCAGACGTCCACTCATGATCTTCATATCAAAGGAAACACAAGTGAGAGAAGTGTCGCAAAAGTGCATAAGTATGGGATGACAGAAGAGAGTAAGCACACAGATTTTCAAGCAACAGTTGTTACACTGACTAAGCATACCATGATCAATGCACTACCTAAACTAACAGGCAGGCAATACAATCATAAACTATATCACCTATTGTGTTGAGCCTTGCACGTGGAGCGAAGCGTCGTTGTGGATCGTTGAGAACTGTACAGGTTATAGTCTGGTTTTGTTAAAAGCTTTCCCTTTTTAAAACCGAGTTCACTATAACCAATGGCTCTGATACCAATCTGTCACACCCCCAAAAATCCACAAGCGGAGTATCACCACAGGAGGCGTGACTGACCAGGATCCAGCCACCAATCATATAGAACAATGTAATTAAATAAATAAAAGTCCAACCACACAATATAATTGGTGTTCAAAACAAGTTAATCAAATTCAAGTTATCAGCGGAAGCATAAAGTTTAAAACCAAAGTATAAGTTTAAAAGTTCAAATGTTTAACATGGAACTCAACAGTCCATGTCCCACAACAACTCCTGTTCCCATGCAAGCTCCAGCTAAGCATCTAACGACCTGCAAGGCATGTAACAACGAGTCAACAACAAAGTTGAGCGAGTTCACAGTTGGTTGTCCATTTTAAAGTTGTTCCAAAAATCATAAGTTCTTTCGAAAACCATGTATTAACCAATTCCTAGTTTCCCAAACCATAACCAGTGGGGGCTACCCCATGTTAACCACTAGACCCAATACCATATCGACAACTGACTGGAGTCATGTTTATGTGCCCTACGTCAATGTCTATCATCATTGACTAAGTGCCCAGATCCATTAGTCCACTCCCGTCCTCTGCGACACGGTGTGAGGCTTGTCAAACTTAATTGCGCTATTTAACTAATGACCCGCTCGCCATTGGCCCGGCGATTCAGTCGATATAAAAATGAGGGACTTCATGATAGAGTTTTGTCTAGTAAGTTATATGTTGTCATCCTTCCTACGGAGGATGGAGGTACGTAATCTACCCAAGGAGAATACTCAGGTTTAATGTTGTCATCCTTCCCATGGAAGATGGAGGTACATATTCTACCCAAGGAGAATATGCAGGTTCCGTTTTAGTTTCTTAGCCCATTCCCAAACCATCGGGAATCCCATGCCTTATAGAAAGTGTGAACTCACCTTGGTTTGCTCGGTTTGTTAAGTTACTTGTTCTCAGTTAATCAATCAAGCCTATGATATTCATGTATACATAATCAGTTCACATTCAAAAGGTTCACGTATAACTTGTAATCACAGTGTGCATTTAGAATCACAAACACTAAATAACACATAATCGTTATTCAATCTCATGCAGTAACCAGTCTTCACTATCACCAATAACAGATAACAACATAGTTATTCATTATCTTATGTGTTCTGAACTACAGTCTGTTGTGACTACTCACAGGGTGGCGAAACTCTTACGGTGAAACATATAGAGTTTCGTCGAGATGTAATATGGCGAAACATATAGGGTTTCGTCGAGGTGTAATGTGGCGAAACATATAGGGTTTCGTCACACATGATGTTTCGTCACCCCTCAATAGTTGATGAAACAGTTACAGATTTACGTTGTTACAGCTTCTCATTCCTAAAACCCTAATCATCAGCGACGGTTTCAACACCATCATCAACCAATTCTCAAATAAAACATTAACAGTTCACATAATCATAACATCATTACTATCATACGGCTAGCATCATTTGAATCAATTCAAGTAATAGTTTCATCAAACTTTAAAACATATTATATACTGATCATACATCATCCAATATCAATCTATCATGCCATTAATTCCTAATACAGACTAGGCGAATCATAACACAAGCATGAAAATATACCAATCATTGAACCCATTACTCCCCATAATCGTTACACATCTAACAGCCTAATACCAAAACCCTTATTGATAACACATGAGAGCACAATTTCTAATAAACCCCTATGTTCACAATAGATAACAATTAACACATAACAATCATCGACCATGAATCAAGCAGATCAAATCGGGTAACCTAATCATATACTAACCGATTGCAGGATGAGATAAGCAAGAACTTCGAGAGGAATGGTGAATGATAATTGTCGTCAAGTGCAAAGGAGAGTCTTAGGGTTTCGTAACTTATGATTCACGCTCAATATAACGTGAGTGGGACAGGGCTTACATGGGCCGAAGGCCCATCTAGGAGAAACACTCCTCCGGCGAAACCCTCATGTTTCGTCGGGTGTGGTTGGTGGCGAAACCCCCATGGTTTCATCGTGATGTGCAGGACGAAACCCTTAGGTTTCGTCGAGTGAGGGTTGTGGTGAAACTTCAAATGTTTCGTCATATATATATATAAAATAATAATACACCAACACATGTCAAACAGTCCACAGTTTATTATTTAACCAATTATCACAATACAACAATTTATAAATCAGATAACAAGGTGCACATATTACAACGAAACAAATTATGAAGACACAGTTGTGAGGAAAGACCTTGAAAACTCGAGTTGTCACATTCCCACAACTCATCACCACACCAACAGGTCCCCTCTGAGGACCCACATTTTGAGGCGGTCACGCCACCGCCACCGCCGCCGCTAGAGCAGCAGCTGCCTCCAGAACCACCAAGGCGAAGAAGATCAGGTGCACGGATGTCCGTGCGAGGAGGGGATTTTCACTTCAGCACCCCTCAACACTCCAGTGGCAGCCACTACCCGCCACTGTATGAAGACCCGCAGATGGGTGGGCCTTCAAACCCAGCTTCAGAAGTCGACTCAGCTTCGGTCGCACCACCACCAATGGGTTATGATAACCCAATTCCTTCATACGCTGGTGCAGTGGCGTATAACCCATTTGAGCAGCATGCCTACCCGGGGTACAATAATTACAATGACCCGTACCTCGAGGCAGCCAACTGCAATGCCCTTCACCCTAAAGGACCATTTGAAGCTTCGTACCAAACTGGGTACCCAGCCTATGGGTATCAATACCCGCCACTTCCTCAACCTCCGCAACAGCAGCCGCCGCAGTCGCCACAGATCCAACCACCGCAGCAGCAGGAAATCCTTCAGAGGTTGAACCAGGTGGAACAGGATGTGCAGGAGGAGCGTAGAAGCCGTTGGGGTCTACTTAAGGGTTTGGCTAACTTAATCAAGGAGAAGAAGAGAAGGGATTATTGAAATTCCTTATTTGTTTGTTTTGTAATTTTGCTTTCAATTAAGTCCCTGTGCGGACATTTATTTATGTACTTAGTCCCTGCGAGGACTTGTATTTTCATTTTAGCTCCTGCGTGAAATTTAAATTTCTTTTGTCGTTATATGTACACATATATTATATGAAATAAATCAAAATATCATTCCTTTTAAATTAATCTGCCAATAAATATTGAAAGAAAATCTATGGAGGACTTAGGGATGTGGTCCTTCAAGAAGCCCATAGTTCCAAGTATTCTGTTCATCTTGGCAGTGACAAGATGTACCAGGATTTAAAGGCAAATTATTGGTGAATAGGTTTGAAGAAATCTATAGCCACTTATGTGGCTAAATGTCTGACGTGCGCGCAAGTTAAAGCAGAGCATCAAAAGCCGTTAGGTTTGCTTCAACAGCCTGAACTTCCCACATGGAAATGGGAAATGGTAACCATGGATTTTATCACTAAGTTACCAAAGACAAAGCAAGGAAATGATACTATTTGGGTTATAGTCGATAGGTTGACCAAGTCAGCCCACTTCTTGCCGATTAAAGAAACTCACAGCTCCGACAAGTTAGCTCAGATATACGTGGATGAGATTGTATCTCTCCACGGAGTGCCAGTATCTATTATCTCTGCTAGGGATACAAGATACACATCGCATTTTTGGAAAAGCTTTCAGCAATCTTTAGGCTCTCGACTAAATTTCAGCACTGCTTATCATCCTCAAACGGATGGTCAAAGCGAGCGTATAATCCAAATGCTTGAGGATATGTTACGGGCTTATGTTATAGATTTGGGTGGAAGTTGGGATGACCATCTTCCTTTAATTGAATTCTCGTACAATAATAGCTATCATTCGAGTATTCAAGCAGCACCTTTCGAAGCTTTGTACGGGAGAAAGTGTAGAACACCAGTTTGTTGGGCGGAGGTTGGAGATGTCCAACTATCAGGACCTGATATAGTCCTGGAGACGACGGACAAGATTGTTCAGATCCGTGATCGTCTCAAAGCTTCCAGGGATAGGCAGAAAAGCTACGTAGATAAAAGGCGTAAACCATTGAAATTCGAGGTAGGTGACAAAGTGTTACTTAAGGTATCACCCTGGAAAGGGGTGATGCGTTTTGGCAGAAGGGAAAGCTGAGCCCTAGATACATAGGACCATTTGAGATCATCGAATGTGTCGGGACTGTAGCTTACAAGTTAAATCTGCTAGAAGAGCTTAGTGGAATACATAATGTGTTCCACATCTACAACTTAAAGAAATGCCTAGCCGAGGAGTCGCTAGCAATGTCGCATAAGGATGTGCAGATAGATGAGAGCTTGAAATTCATTGAAAAACCTTTGTCGATCGAGGATCGACAGGTTAAGAAGCTTCGAAGGAAGCACGTACCGGTTGTGAAGGTTAAATGGGATGCCCGTAGAGGTCCAGAATATACGTGGGAGGTTGAATCCACAATGAAACAGAAATACCCTCTTTTATTTCAGTAAATCTCGAGGTCGAGATTTCTTTTAAGGGGGTGAGGATGTAACACCTCGTAAAATCCGACCAATATAATGAAGACACGTGTCAAGGACTTTAAACGTGTAATGGATTGATCTGGAGGGACTAAAATTGTCAAACAATGTAAATATGTTAGTAAAAGGATCCAAAGTGTCAACATGCCATTCTTGTGCCTCTGATTGACCTCATACGACGTTCAAATTCTTTAATGAATAATTTGTCGAACATTGGAAGTCGTTTGTGCTTAAAATAAGGATCTTACGAAACATAGGGGCTAAAAGTGTCAACATCTTAAATGTTACCTCTGAGTGACCTTTTAACGAACCCAAAAACATTGTAATAATTATATATTTTGCTCTCAAGAATATCGGATATTAATTTTGTGGAGTTTCGAAGAAAACAAGACTTTTTGGGTGATTGTACAACTAACCGGGAGCTTAACGGAGTTAGTTTATGACCCAAGGCCCTTAAAAGTTATCTATGGGGGTCATAAGTGCAATAAATGGAAGTAAAATAAACTTAAAATGGACTAGGGCCCAAAACTGCAAAGTTTAAAAGATGTTATCCGGTCAAAAGGGAGAGTCGCGGCTTGCGTAGACTTCTTATAAGTCTTACGCGGCCCGCGTGAGCAGCACCAGTGACCAAAAACATGACAGCAGCATGTTTCAGCCTGTTACACCGCCTTTGCATGCAATATTTCGATACCAGGGACTGTGCTAATGGTTTTTCATGCACTAGGGACACCTGGGAACATCTGAGAGCAACATAGGGACATATGGATTGATCTTGGAAACTCAAACTTCCTATATAAAGCTCTTGTTTTCACTTGTTCACTTGCACACTTGAAAAATCAATTCACAACTCATTCTCTCTAGTCCCTTGGAGCTCTAGGAAGCTTTCCTCAGTTCTATTTTCGTGCTAAGTACTCTAGTAAGTGTTCTTAGCCTCTTTAGTTCAAGTTTTATTAGCTTAATGACCGAAAGTCAAAGCAATCATAATTAAGCTTTGACTTTGTGATTAATCACAAACGGTCCAGCCATTTTTTGAATTAAAAGTGGCTATGAGTTGGTAATTATGTAGGTAATAAACCCTTAAAAGGGCACCTACTGATTATCACTTTACTTGGTCAATTGTCGGGTCAAACTTATTAATAAAAAGTCAACAGAATCAATTTTTACAAATAAAATCATAACTAACAATGCAGAGGTTATGGAACATGTTTTAACATTAAAATAACTTGGTAAATAATATAAGAATATGTCTAAGCATGTTCAACCCGACAATTCTGAGTTTAGGCTCGGTTCGGAACCGAAAGTCGCAAAGTTGACTTTTGCTTTGACTTTCAGTTCTGACCCAATTTAGGTTAGTTTAGATATGCCTTAGGGTGGGTTCCTTTAGGACCATATTATAGGTTAGTATAACCATCTGAGGTTATACAACTTGGTTCCATAGAAATCCTAGTTCATTGCATGTTTCCCTTAAATGCTTAAAAGTTGACCATTATGCCCTTTTGTTATTAAAACGAGATTTTTGAAAATGTGAGAGGACAAAAACCTTTATTACTGATATTTAAGTATGTCCTAAAAGTTTGACATCAGATTATGGTCTAAAATAGAAGTTACGCGCGATATCGTAAAATGCAAGCTTTTTATTAATTAAATGACATTTTTGGCATAAAACCCATTTAAACCCAAATTTTGACACCAAAATTTCTACCCACTGTTATTATATAATATTTAGAGATTTTTTGAAATTTTTGTTAAATTTTAAACTGATCATAACATGAGTTTTACACATCCTTTACATTGACTTGGTAATTGACGGTTATGCCCTTTTTGCTAATAAAATGAGTTTTACACATCCTTTACATATCAAACCTTTTTTCTACTGATTTTATACAATAAATAAATTATTTTAAACTGTAGAGGCTGATCAAAATCTCAGATTTTCTTAATCAACCCGAATACCGTCAAATACCGACTTTTATGAAGTTTAGGCGCATAGTATGGTTTAAAACCATATTTTGCACCTAAGGCTTGTTACCTACTGATGTTATGAATAAATTTTTATATTTTAACAGTAAGTAAAATTTTTGAACTCAGATTTCCAAATTTGACCCTTAAAGCTTATGTGAAATGACCAAAATGCCCCTACGGTGCATAGTTTGGCTATAAATTATAAATTTCACATATGAATGATATCTTACTGATATAACTTATTAAAATAAATATTTTTACTAATCATTTTAGATCAGAACCTCATATTACTATTTAACCTCTTTTATAAACTTAAAATGACCAAAATACCCTTTCGGCGCTTAATTTGGTTTTAAATTCGTTTTGGGCATAATGGAAGGTATCCTACTGATATCATACCATATTTTAAGCATATTAACTTATGGAACCTGTACATGACTTATGTGGTTACCCGTTATGCATATTCGCGTTCGGTATGGTTTATGTAACTAGTTTGCATAAATTAACCGAAACGGGTCAAACCTTATCATTTTCACTTCAAAATCCAGAATGTGTTTAGTTTACCCATATTATACAAGTCTTCATACTTGTTGGGTCTAAATCACATTCTAATCCGGTTTCGCTTAATCTTGCGTTTTGAACCGTAAGCCTTTCATTAAAACTAACTGTTCTTAGTTTTAACTTAAGTAAGACACGTTAGAAATCTAATAGGTTATTAAAACCTTCGTTCCAGATCTAGGAGCCCAGTAAAAGCTATATGTACTTCCTGATTGATATACGGCTGGGTTAAAAATTATATTTTTGCTCAGGTAAATACTTTTAACTTATTTTCCGTTATACGGGCTTGGGATACGGTATTATAATAATACCGATTGGTTGGGTATGTAGTTATTTAAATCGAATTGTGATTAATACATTTACATAACCCGTTTTAATCTATTTTGTTTGATGCAATGCCTTTGGGGGGTTAATGACCATGTCCTAGATATCCTCGGCACATTTATTAGAAATGGCCACGGCTTAAGAACGGGGTGTAGACATACACCTTATAGTTGCGTATGTATAAACGGTATCTCACTCTCTTGTGGGCATATACTAGTGGTGTGTCAATTAATCTTATCTGACTCTTCTAACCGGGTCCTAAATGGACGACAAACATATAAATCTGTATACAAGATTATTTTTAAATAATTGTCCCAAGTTATAAAAGATTTTATGCCTTGTGCATTCAAATTAATTTTATAAATGTTTTCAAAAAGAGTCAGTTAATTGTATTTACCAGTGTAAACTGACGTATTTTCAAAAAGGTTAAGTGCAGGTACTAAGCGTAATGGGCTGGAACTTCTGAGTGAATAAATAAAGAGTCTTGCAAGCTTTTATCACTTTAAGTCTGTTGAACAATACTTCTTTTGTTTTGATCCGCCTGTGGATCCATCTTGCAATCCGTTCGTAATACTTTATGTTACTTTCGAATCGGTTTGTAATATTATTACTTTAGACTTCCGCTGTGCATTGAACTGTGATTATTTGACTATGATGATATCAACTACGTCTTGATACTCCCCACCGGGCCCACCGGAAATACGTGGAAATATCGGGGTGTGACATAAACCTTACCATGGGGTAACAAGGTCTCGATTGTCAGACAAGGAACTACGTATCTTTATGCATAAAGTTGTGTAGTTCTTTGTTATGGACCCTAGCACACTTGACCATATCACTTTGAATCAACATGGAAACGTCACTCAAGGTTGGATAAAACCATAATGGTACCGCCCAAACAGCAAGGAAAGTATATACCACTATGATTTAGTATTTGCTAATTAGATAGCTGAAGGGGTTTAAATTACTTGTGACTATCATTCCCTCGGTGAGTTGTCAATTCTCCTAAGGTAGTTACTTTATAAACACCAAGTCCTTTGTGCTTTTTAAACATGTTTTGACTCTACATAGACGTATAAAACATGAACGACCCAAGTTAATGGCGACCCAAGATTATTGGTAGATTTTAAGAGTTAAGCCGAAAGACTAATGACCCAAGTTAATGGCGATGCTAATATTTCACTCACTTTCAATAAACTATTAATTGGCTAAAGTCATTAACACACACACACACACCTTATTCCCCATGATTTGCTTTAGTTAACTCCCCACCAAGGGGTAAGTTTCCCCAAACACCCTCAAGAAATCTAGCCATGAATGGCGATGAATTAGTTTTCATCAAACTAGAAAAGATTATATTAATCGTCAAAAGCTTGATTACACTAGTGGTTCTTATGTTTTCTTAATGATTACAATGATTAAAAATAGTGGGTAGAAGAGAAAATTGTTGTGCAGAAGAGGGGAGAGAATGAGCAAGTGAAAATGGTGGAATTAACCCTCTATTTATAGCCTACCGGGAGCCCAAACTTGGAGCGTGCCTAGAAGGCACTGGGCGTGTCCAACCAAGTGACCAGTTATAACCCATAAGCAAGACACGGTCCGTGGTCAACTCTTGTGGGCCCTCCGGATCTTCCAGAAGTCAACTTTTCTCATTTGTGCCGAGACACGGGGCGTGCTGTCACGGCCCCCGACCCGGTTTGACCCGTTTCAGGAGCCGCGGGACAGAAATCCCGTGGTATTTAATTAACAGCGGAAGTTTTCTTCAGGATCTTTTTAAAACTGAAATATTTCCCGATTATTTTATTTCACAACTCGGAATAAAACCCGGTAATTTACAATCTTGAGATTTTACGGGGAAATCTTTTATTTTACAAAACATGTTTCTTTATTTTATATTGAGCCACTTCCTTAAGCTTGTAGTGCTTCTCGGCACTTTTCCTGGATTACAACAGATCACCTGAAACATGTTTGAAAAAGGTTTTGTCAGCGGGAAATACTGAGTGAATCATTCTTTTTAGTAAAAAGACCCGTTTGTTATAATTTACAGTATTAAGAGCGATTACAATGTTTTTATATCAACCAACTACCCTCGGTATTTGTCACTCGACTCGTTTCTGTGACTATGGTCATATCACCCATTGGCTAACTCGTTGTCCAATGGTGAAGATTATCAAGTAATGTATACAAAACCCCACATACCGGCTGTAATATGGAGATTACAAAGACTTAATCCATGTAATTATAACTTTGAAAATAACATACTTTTGAAATCAAATTTGATAAAAAGAGAATGACTCACATTGCAGATTTAATTGAGCAGAGCCTAGCCTACTGATTAGCCTTTTAACCTAAATTAATATCATGCACACAACTCGGTTAGTAACTTAATACAGCATTTACGATAACTCACGAGATTAAACCCTCACATCGAATGACAAAGTGCGATACTTAAACATCCATCGATTTAACGACGAATGACAAAGCATAAACCCTAATGTGGGCAGCACTTAAACATCCATTGGATAGTTTAATCGATCGGACATTGAATCGTATCAGCGATCGAGTTATTACCCTGTTTTGCGGCAGCACTTCGTGATTCGTGTGTGTTGTGATAGTAAACAGAACGTAACTCAGTGTGTGTTTCGACTTTTTACGTTGTTCAAGCGCCTGAAATCAAGTCCCAATGTCCACTATTTATAGCTAAATTTTGACCAGGCTTACGGACCGTAAGCCTCATCCCTTACGGTCCGTAAGGGACACCTTTTCACTATAGGGTAGCCACGTCCTTGACTAGCCTTGCTGACTTGACTGATTCGAAAAATTCATTTTTGACAGCAATTTATTTAGATAATCATAACTAGGGTTTACCCCCCTGAGTTTTAGGGGCCCTGATCCTGATTCTGATTCTTCTGAAAATTTTAGGGTTTGTGCAGAATCACTTGGGTGTCTCAATTAGGGTTTCCTATTGAATAAAATAATAAAATAAATAGGACTTTTAATGAGAGTTGTTACATTCTCCCCACCTTAATAAAAATCTCGTCCTCGAGATTTACTGGAATAATTGAGGATACTTTCGCTTCATTTTTTATTCCAGTTCCCAAGTATATTCGGGTCCTCTCTTTGAATCCCACTTTACTTTAACTAGCACTAGTCGCTTGTGCTTGAGAAACTTCACTTTTCTGTCTTCTATCTGAAGAGGTTTCTCAACAAATTTTAACTTTTCGTTTACCTTTATATCTTAGAGAGGTACTACCAAAGATTCGTCTGATAGACATTTCTTGAGGTTGGATACATGAAATACATCATGTACTACAGCTAACTCCTCTGGTAGTTGTAAACGATAAGCAACTGGTCCTATACGTTGGATCACTGGAAATGGTCCTACGTATCTTGGACTTAGCTTTCCCTTTTTACCGAATCGAACAACTCCTTTCCAAGGGGAAACTTTCAACAGAACTCTGTCTCCAACTTGGAATTCTAACGGCTTGCATCTATTATCTGCATAACTCTTCTGGCGATCTCGAGCCATCTTCAGCCTTTCCTTGATTTGAGTAATCTTATCAGTAGTTTCTTGCACTATTTCAGTACCTGACAATTGACTTTCTCCTATTTCTGCCCAACAAACTAGAGTTCTGCACTTTCTGCCATACAGTGCCTCGAATGGGGCAGTTTCAATACTTGAATGATAACTATTGTTATAGGAGAATTCAATTAAAGATAAGTGATCATCCCAGTTTCCACCAAAATCTATCACACATGCTCGAAGCATGTCTTCTAGAGTTTGGATCGTCCTTTCACTTTGCCCGTCTGTTTGTGGATGATATGCAGTGCTTAGGTTTAGTCGAGTTCCCATTGCTTCTTGGAAACTTTTCCAGAAATGAGAAGTGAAACGACTATCCCTATCTGATACAATGGAGAGTGGAACTCCATGTAAAGATATGACTTCATCTACATATAACTTTGCTAACCTTTCCATGCTAAAGGTTTCTTTCATAGGTAGAAAGTGAGCTGATTTGGTTAATCGATCCACAATTACCCAAATTGCATCATTACCTTTTCTGGTTTTGGGTAACTTAGTAACAAAATCCATTGTTATGAGTTCCCATTTCCATACAGGCATTTCTAATTGTTGTAGTAGACCTGAAGGTTTCTGGTGTTTTGCCTTAACTTGTGAACAAGTAAGACATTTAGAAACATATCTTGCTATATCCTTCTTCATGCCAATCCACCAGAAATTCTTTCTTAAATCTTGGTACATTTTATTGTTTCTTGGGTGTATGGTATACCTAGATTTATGAGCTTCTTCTAAAATCTTATTTCTTAATTCTCCCTGCTTAGGTACCCAAATTCTGCTTTTGTGGAATCTCCAAATTCCATCAGCTCCTTGTTCTAATTCTTTTATTCGTCCCTTCATTCCTTCAGTATCATCCTTGATTGCTGTTTCTTGAATACTCTTCAATTGTTCCATTAAATCTAACTGTAGATTTAATCTAAGAGCATGAACTCGTCGTTGTTTCTCATGGTACTTACGACTTAAGGCATCTGCAACTACATTTGCCTTTCCTTCGTGATACTGAATATCACAGTCGTAGTCACTTAAGATTTCCATCCATCTCCTTTGCCTCATGTTTAACTCTTTTTTCCCAAATATGTACTTTAAACTTTTATGATCTGTATAGACAGTAAACTTACTTCCGTATAGATAATGTCTCCAAATTTTAAGGGCAAAAATTACGGCTCCTAATTTTAAATCATGAGTCGTATAGTTTTCTTCGTGCTTTTTCAATTGTCTTGAAGTATACGCAATTACCTTCTTGCGTTGCATCAGCACACATCCAAATCCTAATTTTGAAGCATCACAATATACTTCAAAATCTTCAGTTCCTTCTGGTAAGGCTAAGATTGGAGCATTGGTTAATTTCTGTTTCAAGATCCTAAAGGCTTCTTCTTGTTTAGTTCCCTATTCAAACTTAACTGCTTTACAGGTTAGCTTAGTTAATGGTACAGCTATCTTGGAAAAATCCTTAATAAATCGTCTATAATATCCAGCTAAACCTATAAAACTTCTAATTTCCATTGCGGATTGTGGAACCTTCCATTTAGTAATTGCCTATATCTTAGCAGGATCTACATGAATGCCTTCGTGATTCACCATGTGTCCTAAGAATTGCACTTCTTGCAACCAAAATTCACACTTTGAGAATTTGGCGTACAACTTTTCTTTTCTTAACAAAGTTAAGAGTGCATGCAAGTGCTCACAATGTTCGTCTTGACTTTTGGAATAAATAAGTATATCGTCGATGAAGACAATTACAAATTTATCCAAGTACGGTTTACAGATTCTATTCATCATGTCCATGAATGCTGCAGGTGCATTCGTTAACCCAAAGGGCATGACTGTAAACTCGTAATGACCATACCTAGTTCTGAAAGCAGTCTTAGGTATGTCTTCCTCTTGCACCTTCAATTGATGATATCCGGAGCGTAAATCTATCTTAGAAAAATATCTAGCTCCTTGAAGTTGATCGAAAAGATCATCAATCCTAGGTAATGGGTATCGATTCTTAATTGTAACATTATTCAATTCTCTATAATCAATACACATTCTCATCGACCCATCCTTTTTCTTAACAAAAAACACTGGTGCTCCCCAAGGGGATGAACTAGGTTGTATGAAACCTTTACTTAGTAATTCATCTAATTACTTTTTCAGTTCTAACATTTCTGTGGGAGCTAACCGATAAGGTGCCTTAGCTATCAGTATAGTTCCTGGAATTAGATGAATTCTAAATTCTACCTCCCTATCTGGTGGTAATCCTGGTAATTCTTCTGGGAATACATCTGAGTATTCTGAGACTACAGGAATTTCCTTAAGTTCTTTTCCCTTAGTACTAATGATTACTGAAATCATATATACTATGCCTTGCTTTCGTTCATAACTAGCAACTTTCATTACTGATATGAACTTCATGGGCTTACGTGGTTTATCTCCTGTAATCATAATGACTTCTCCGGTAAGTGTTTGAATATCTATGGAATTCTGATCATAAAGAATTCGAGCATGGTTGGCTACTAACCAATCCATTCCTAACACAACATCAAATTCGGCTAATTTCATAGGTAATAGGTTTGCAAAGAATTTATGACCTGAGAGTTCTATATTTTCCTTTTGCAAAACTTTATTTATGCTAACAGAATTTCCGTCTGCCGTTTCGACTGTAAAAATCTGCCTAAGGTTGGTTAAGGGTAAGTTAAGAGCTTGACAGAATGAAGTATTAATAAAACTTTGGTTTGCACCAGAGTCAAATAATACTTTTGCATAAACGTTGTGAACTAAGAACGTACCAGCTATCACATCTGGAATTAGCTCGGCCTCCTGAGTTGTTAACTGAAAGGCTCGAACATTCTTCTTGGTAGCTCCGTCAACTGCCTTGGCTTTGTTATCTGCTGGTTTGACTAATTTAGGACATTATGTTTTGAAATGCCCCGTTTCTCCACAGTTAAAGCAGACTATGGTTTTCTTTCTGCAGTTTTCTTCACGATGTCCTACAACTTTGCAAAAATTGCAGGTTATATTGCATTTTCCAAAATGTTTCCTTTTGCAATTCCTGCAGTACGGCGGATTTGAAAATTGCCCTGTTCCTCTTCTCTTGAAGTTGCTACTATTACCCATACGAACTCCTTGGGTAATTTTCTGAGCCAGTTCCTTTTTCCTATTTTCATCTCTTGTGCGTACCAGCTCGTTAGTTAGGGTATTGGCTAATTCCACTGCATCGTCAATAGTACGAGGTCTAGCAGCTTTAACTATATTGCGGATTTCACTAATCAATCCCCAGACATAGCGAGTACCGGTTCTGGCGAAGCCAGTGTTGGTACCACTCTAGCATATTCAAAGAATGTCGAAGTATAACTGCGACAATCTACACCCATCATTCTATGATTTAGAAACTTATTTGCCATTTGATCTTTTTCATATTCGGGACAGAATTTTCTTTCTACAAGACTCTTAAATTCTTCCCAATTCATAGCATATGCCATCATCCTTCCTTTTGCTTGTAACACCGTGTTCCACCATTCTAGCGCCCCTTCTTTAAAAAGATTTGACGCGTACATGACCTGATCGTCCTTGGCACATTTACTTATTGTAATCACTGCCTCGGTTTTCTCTAACCAACGCAGTGCCGCAGTCGCTCCTTCATTGCATGCAAATTCAGCGGGTTTGCAAACAAGAAATTCTTTGTAAGTGCAACCAGGCGTTGCAGCTTTCATTTTCTTAGGAAGCGGAGTCTGCCGTGGATTATTATCATGATTAGTATGATTACCGCCACCATTTACGCTATTACTGAAGTTATCTTCAGAAATAGGTTTGCTAGGAATAATTTGTTGAGGTTTGATTGGATTTCTAACAGCAGCAACAATTGCTGGAATAGCATTGGCTATTCCTTGAGCAACAATATTTTCTATATCCTGCCTATTTAGAAATTGATCCTCCGGGTGTTGCTCAGATTGATTAACTTCATTAACTGGTTCGTTATTAGCGTTTTCCATCTGATAATATATATAATTTATTAGTATTGATTAATGGAAAAATTATGCACAAAACAATCATTTTAAATACACACATATAGCCAAAACTATCGATTTCTCGATTTCCATTTTTATAAATAGTATGCATCAATACACACCATTATCTTACAAAGTTTTATTTTAGATTATTTCACATGATTATATTATTATTGCTAATTTACAACCACAGTCTCATAACCCCTTATCCATCGTCACTTGATATTTTTAATAACGGCGCTCCCTCTCAGCATACTTCCAGGAGATCTGTTCTCCTACTTCCCGGATCCTATTTCCCGCATCCATTAACTCCTCGCCAAAGTGACGGAGTTCAGCTAAATTCTCATTGCTCATAGGTGGATTAGGTATAGGTTCTGGGTCAAATTGAGGAAGAAAGGAATAAGGACTGTTGAGCAAGTTTTGGAACTGCCAATCATTCGTCCACCATTCATCCATTCCCAGAGGTTGGGTGTGAATTATAGGTTCTGGGATTGCTGGTTCTAAGTTTATAGGGAGTTGAGTTTCAATAGGACGAGTAAAAACATTTGTATTGACAGGCTGAATAGTATCACAGCTTGCCAATATAAAATCTAGCTCTTCCTGTAATGTCATTTCCTGAGTTTGTTTAGAACTTTCTCCAACTTCTACCTGAGAACCTCCTCCAATCTCCATTTCTATTTGCTTAGAATATTCATCAAACTGTAATCCCATCTGCCTAGACTCTTCCCCGACTTCAATTCCCTTCCCTTTATCTAAAGGATTTTCTATTTTAGGCATTTTTCTAGTGACGGGCTTCCTCCTACGCACACGTCTCCATCCCACAAATCTCCTCCTTTTCTTGGGCTTGGGTTTCTCCGGAGGTGGAGCATTGAATTCAATAGGTTCTTCTATGTCTGGTATATACCTATTGAAATCTCTGGAAACCTCTATTTTTACCGGATAGAGTTTTAAATTCTGAAGGGCACCAGACAAGTCACTCATGCTGTTTAGCACACATGCAAAATACACACAAATACTAAGTTAAAATTTCATAGATAACCTTTAAATATTATTTCATATCGTGTAATTACAAAATAACTGAAATTTTAAAACACACTAGGGTTTACTGTAAATTTATTTATTTACTGGATATAGTTTCTGAATTTGTAGGTGATAAAGGTACTAAAACTTAAGTCAAAGTTTTAAAGATTTGCATTTACTGCTACAGTGGCTAGCATATATAAATCCGCCCATTTCTCATCTAACTTGTCTTCCCAAGTTAGTTTAATGGCTAATTCCTGGGTTTCCTGTTTAATCTTTTTTTCTCGAAATTTCTTTATTTTCTCTTTACTTTTCCTAATAATCAGACTTCTTTTACTAGGAGAAAGTGGCTCCTCATATTGTGCCTTTCGCACAAATATTCCTTCTTCAGGAATTACAGAGTGATTTGAGGATTTGGTTTGGGATGAACTTCCCTTCTCGTTGGATGACCTATCTAATTTAAGATAGATGTTTGACAACTTTTGCTTACCCATACTGTACACAAATATTCAATTAATAAAACACATAATCACAAAAATGGCAATCAGTAAAATTAAGTATTTTCTAAATACTTAATTGGCTTAACTCAGTGGCTCTGATACCACCTTTTTCTGTCACGGCCCCCGACCCGGTTTGACCCGTTTCAGGAGCCGCGAGACAGAAATCCCGTGGTATTTAATTAACAGCGGAAGTTTTCTTCAGGATCTTTTTAAAACTGAAATATTTCCCGATTATTTTATTTCACAACTCGGAATAAAACCCGGTAATTTACAATCTTGAGATTTTACGGAGAAATCTTTTATTTTACAAAACATGTTTCTTTATTTTATATTGAGCCACTTCCTTAAGCTTGTAGTGCTTCTCGGCACTTTTCCTGGATCACAACAGATCACCTGAAACATGTTTGAAAAAAGTTTTGTCAGCGGGAAATACGGAGTGAATCATTCTTTTTAGTAATAAGACCCGTTTGTTATAATTTACAGTATTAAGAGTGATTACAATGTTTTTATATCAACCAACTACCCTCGGTATTTGTCACTCGACTCGTTTCTGTGACTATGGTCATATCACCCATTGGCTAACTCGTTGTCCAATGGTGAAGATTATCAAGTAATGTATACAAAACCCCACATACCGGCTGTAATATGGAGATTACAAAGACTTAATCCCTGTAATTATAACTTTGAAAATAACATACTTTTGAAATCAAATTTGATAAAAAGAGAATGACTCACATTGCAGATTTAATTGAGCAGAGCCTAGCCTACTGATTAGCATTTTAACCTAAATTAATATCATGCACACAACTCGGTTAGTAACTTAATACAACATTTACGATAACTCACGAGATTAAACCCTCACATCGAATGACAAAGTGCGATACTTAAACATCCATCGATTTAACGACGAATGACAAAGCATAAACCCTAATGTGGGCAGCACTTAAACATCCATTGGATAGTTTAATCGATCGGACATTGAATCGTATCAGCGATCGAGTTATTACCCTGTTTTGCGGCAGCACTTCGTGATTCGTGTGTGTTGTGATAGTAAACAGAACGTAACTCAGTGTGTGTTTCGACTTTTTACGTTGTTCAAGCGCCTGAAATCAAGTCCCAATGTCCACTATTTATAGCTAAATTTTGACCAGTCTTACGGACCGTAAGCCTCATCCCTTACGGTCCGTAAGGGACACCTTTTCACTATAGGGTAGCCACGTCCTTGACTAGCCTTGCTGACTTGACTGATTCGAAAAATTTGTTTTTGATAGCAATTTATTTAGATAATCATAACTAGGGTTTACCCCCCCCCCCTGAGTTTTAGGGGCCCTGATCCTGATTCTTCTGAAAATTTTAGGGTTTGTGCAGAATCACTTGGGTGTCTCAATTAGGGTTTCCTATTGAATAAAATAATAAAATAAATAGGACTTTTAATGAGAGTTGTTACACGTGCCTTTAGGGCACGGGGCATGTCTGGGCTTGTCTTGTCTCCATTTCGCTCTGTCGCCTTCTGGAACATTGGCGAAGCATAGTGGGGGCGGGAGGGGGCGGACGACCCCCCGAACTTTTTGCTCAGTAATGGAGACTATGTAGTTTCCATATAGAAATTATTGGGTATATACATTCTCGACCCCCTGTTTTATAGAAATTTTTGGATATATACGTTTTCGGACCCCCGGTCGGAAATCTCAAGCGTCGCCACTGTTCTGGAGGCGTTGGTAGTTTCCGGATCCGAGACATGGGGTTGTTGGTACACTTTATGTGGACGCGACTCGACTCGGTTCGATTCGGTTCGGGTCGACTCGGTTAGGTCCGGCTCTAGCCCGACGTCATGACATTCCTCCGTCGTGCGCCCCAGAGTTCGACATGCGAAGCACGGAGCGCCGCGAACCAAGACAAGGTGACACATCACCATGACATCATCTATGTGATGTCATGATGATGTCATTATGGTGAAATTACAAATACAAAAGGCAGGAACTTGTCTGGGCCGAGAATTCAACACATGTGGGCCGTAACTTTATGTTGGGCTTTGACTTATGTCTTGGGCCAATCTACAACTCGACGAAACAGAATAGAATCAATATGTATGTCGACGAAACAAAGTGTGTTTCGTCGACTTTAGTGTTTCGTCGTGCCTTTATGCGTTTCGTCAGTCTGTGTCTGTGTCTAGTATAAATACCCCTCACAGTTTCTGTGTGAAACTGATGAGCGCCGAGAGACTTAGAGAGAGTCTGTTAAAACATTGTTTGTATATGTTTGTGGTTGTACTCATCCCTAATCAATAGATATTGAATCTTTGGTTACGCGTGTGTTTTACACTTTGTTTGGTTTGCACCGTCACGGGGATTCCGCACCCGTTACCGTGTTTGTGATAAACAAGGATAGGTTTTCGTTATCGATCCTCACCGGAAAAACGGGACCTACAATTGGTATCAGTGCCTTGGCTCTTTTCCTTGTTTAAAACCAAACATTGTCGTGTTTGAAACAAGTTTGTGTGTGATTTTTTAGATTTCGTTCTTGAAAAGTTTATATTTTTTTCTGGAAAAAGTTATTAAAATCAGTGTTTATGTTGTTGGTTTGCTAAAAGTTTTGTCGAAAACCTTGTTTGTTTGAGTGTTTACATATTAACATTTGGTTTTTGTTGAAAGTTTTAAGCAAAATCTTGTGTTCGGAAATTTTTCGGTCACCGGAATCTTCAAATATTCATCGTGTTCTTCAGAAATATTCAAAGTGTTCTTCATTTGTTGTTGTTTGATCTGAATTTTTGTGTTAAATTAAAAGTGTTAATTGATTATAATATAATTTTTTGACATTTGTGATAATTTGATGATGGTTTGTTGAAATTATAGATGTCTCGAATACAGCAAGTTTGAAAAATTGAGGCTCTGTCAGAAGATAAGATAGAAAGATAAGACTTGTTTTTGCTAGTGGGTGTCAAAATTTTCAACGAAACAAAATCTTGTTTCGTCGCCAATCAACAAAAATAATCAGTTTCGTCGACACATCATAAAGAATTCTGTTTCGTCGACACTTTGGGCTTCAAAACTGATTTGGGCTGCAAGTTGACTTGGGCTTCATGTGGGCTTGAGTGTTTCGTCGACATCACTTTACACTTCAGTTTCGTCAGACCAGATCTACTTTCTGTTTCGTCGACATCAAACTCAATCAGTTTCGTCGACACATCAACATATTCTATTTCGTCGATAGGGTCTCACAAGTGTTTCGTCGATACTTGTCATTTTTTTAACAGAGGACTTTCAAAAGTGTGATAACAGTCTGTTTTCAAGAGTGTGATCAGTTCTTCACATACATATATCAAACATGAGTAACAAAGGTATGTGGGATTGGAGTTCAGACTCAAGACCAAGTCAAAATCAGCCTTCGCTTGCCGATTTGTTAATGAATTCCTTGCCTCAACAAAAACAATCAATAAGTACGAGTCCATGGGATTGGAGTACGGACTCACAATCAGCGTTTTATGCTGAAATTGTCAAGAATGTCAAGAATGTCAAGAATGACAATGATGGTGAATCTTCAGGAAAAGATGATAGTTTGTCGAATGGTGCCAAGGAGATGAAATGTCAAAATTCTGACTTGATCAAGAAAGCTGATGCTACATCAAAAGAAATGGAGAAGATTCTCACTGAAGATGGATCTTTCTCTTCTCAGACTGCCTTTATGGCTAATGTCACAGCTTCTACAAGTCAGGTAAAATCCGAAACTCCTAGCATATGTAGTTATTGTGCTGATTTGAAACATGAATGTGCTAATGCTAAACATGCTTTTGAAGAATTAAAACATGAATGTGCTGATTTGAAACGTGAATCTGAAACGGTTCATAGTCACAATCAGAGTTTGGTTGTTGAACTTTCAAAGTGCAAAGAGGCAAATATGGCTTTAGTTCGAAATGAAAAGGAATTTAAATCTGTTATTGAAACCTTAAAGAAAAGTGTTTCCGAAGTGAACAAAGTTGTTTATCATAAACAAGTTAGTATTAACGATTACATTAACATCGTTAAGGAAACCAAAAAGGAACTAGCCATTTCCAAATGCGAGCATGATGCTATCAAGCAAAAATTGGAGAGTTATTCTAACTCCCGATTTGTGCTCGATCACATAATTGACGTTCAACAACTGAAAGGGAACGTGAAAGGCGTTGGGTATAAGTCATGTCCGCCTCCTTTGAGACACAACTATACCAAAATGCTCGATGAAGAGGATATGCCTCGTTTTGAGCCAACTGTACCTCTTAATTATGGGGAAGTTACAACTGGCTTAGGGTTCAAAACGGACAATTCATCGGAGGGCTCATCTGATAGAAAAGAAAAGTCATCATGTGCTTCAAATCAAAGTCCTCCAACCGTTGAGGACTATGATTCGTTAGATGATGAATCAGATGTGAATGACCAGGATGAATCACTTGATGAGACGAAAGGAGTAGAAATTCCAATTGAGAATCATATTCTTTGTGATCCTCCTACTCCTGCCGTGCAACCTGTTGCCAAGCAAGTGATAGATCCTGTCAAGGATGTCAAAGATGACAATGAATGTGTGTCTGCTGTTAAAAGCAATAACGTGTTGTACACTTTAGTTGGTGATGACAAAATTTATTCAAACACAGCTTTTCCAATTAAAAATGTCAATCAATCTTTAATTGATAAAGTGTTTGAAGATACTACCAGTAAGTTTTTGGAAAAGGGGATCCCGAGAGTTTCAGTAACTCAGTGTGATCCGATTCCAAAAGCTGAAGTTAGAAGAAAATTTGGAAATAAAAAATCACCAATGAAGCAACAACCTATTGCTTTTAAGGGTAAACAACAACAACGAGCTCCAAAGCCAAAGGCTAAGGTTGATTCTAAAGGAGCTCGTTACAAGAAGAAAACAAAAGACATTAAGTTTGTGGCCTCCAAAGGTACTGATAAAGTGGAGACTTTTGAAAATAAATCAAATACCGATTTTGTACAAAAAGTCAACATTTTGAAACGTAATAGTGATAACAATTACACCCAACACACAAACGGGTGTGAAGCTAGTACCTCTGGGTCTACAAGTTCTACGTCAGGTCGTCGATCAGATTCTCCTAAGTTTGTTGAAAGGAGAATGTGTTTTAAATGTGGGAAGTTTGGGCACATCATTAAAGACTGCACAAACTCGCCCAAACCAAATTTTGTAGAAAGAGCCCCTTCTGAACAAGGTCACTCACAAAGTCGTCCTGTTTCTCCAAAACATGATAAACGCACTATTAAAGAACAGGAAACAAAACAACGACATAAGAATGTGAAGGTGATCGAAAAGGCTTTAAAACCGGAAAATGTTAAAAGGAAACCAAGTTCACAACAACCGTTAAAACCAGAAATTGAAATTAATACACAATCTGATAAATGGAAACAAGCTTGGAAACCGAAAACAGGTGAAGGTTCAGGGGGAGGCGTGAAATTTCCAAATCATCAAGAAATTGAAATTACATTTCTTGATTCTCAGGGGCAACCTAAGTCTATGAAGGCTTGGGTCCCCCTCTCCAACTAATCTCTGAGTGAGTGTGCAGGATGTTCCAGGAGGAACTATCGATAGTCATCGGATTGTTGATAGTGGAGTGTCCATGCACAAGATAGGCGACTCAAAGCTCCAAGATATTGTTATTTCTAGGAGTGGTTGCCTTTGATGGAGAGAAGAAAAAGAAAAAGAAGACAGAATTGTCTATCGAAAGAGATTGAAAGCTTCGACAAAATGAAAATCATTTCAAAGTTTGATTGTTCAAGGTTTTTAATCGGGTCCCCAGGATAGATTCAATCAAAATGTACGCACCTGCAGCACGTTTGAAGTTCAAACTCAACAAGATGAACGTGCAGTGTACATTTCTTCGCGGTGTGATTGAAGAAAATGTGTTTGTTGAACAAACCAACCGGGTGTGCGGATGCCTTGGCGTGGATTGAACAACCGCACACTACTTCTGAAAGAGAAAGACAAAGACCTTCGCTGGTGCAATATGGAAGACCAGCCGGACCCAAAGGTTTATGATCTTGTTGCTGTGAAGAGATTTCTAAGTAGCTACAAAATCGACTTTGAAGTCCACACCGGGTGGATATCCAGTTTGGGAGAGCGCTCAGATTCCTTGCAATGCACGAAGCAGTTGCAGGATACGGTTTTAAATTTCTAATCTCTCCAATACTTGTCGATATTTAAGCTGCTTTATAAATTGTTATCCTCTTGTAGCACTCTTTGGCCTGACACGTTGAACTCGAATATCGCCTCACACGTGATTGTTTCACTATGAAACTCGTCAATGTTGTCATGGTCCGCACCGCTTACCGACGTGCCAACTCATTTTCCCAAAATTCGATTAAATCATTTCTGACAAAAATTTAATTTTGGTAAACGGCATTGAGGTAAAACATGAGTTAACCAACATCGGAAAATCGTTTTTGTAAATATCTTTGTGTTTTTAAAAATTTATCTTAGTTTGTTGATTTTAGGGGGAGTAAATCCAAATTTGAAAATTCAAAAACATCGAAAAATTTCAAAACGCAAAAACATTGGAAAAACAAAAATAAGTTTCCTGGCGAGCAAAAGAGAAAATGATAGTAGATCAGTGGTCTGTCAAAACCTCTTCGAACTAAAATGCAAAATGAAATATGTTAAGCAGCTCTATATAAGATGTATCGGTAGGCTCACAATCAGATTAAAGTGTGCAGGGTGATATAAATCTTAAATCGACTGAAGACCAGGTGGGAACCACACATTGGCATATGGTCTTAGTACCGAAATTTCGTTTGAGAGATTGCCGAGGTTTTGAGATATTCGGTCTTTATGCCGCTTATCATCTGGGTATCATGGTTGTATCAAACCGTAAAAATAACGGAGACGAAGTATAAGATCTTCCATGATACTATACATACGTGTACATATTGCATTCGACCTCAATAAGTGATCAACAATCACATGTCCAAACAAAGTAAGTGATAGTTTATCACAGATTCTTTAACCGGGAGTCAAGTTCGTCTCTTTGCTGTACGAAAGTACTGACCTGTTCACGGACTTGCTCCTGTGCCCTCATGCATCTGAAAATCAAGTTCCTCATCAATAAGTGATTCTATCACATAGGGCTTGTTTTCAATCTAAATAAGTGAGTTTCTCACAGTCTTTTATACGGTCAAACGGATGATAAACAGTATACTCACCGGTAAGATGAATTCTCGTGCATACCTTGATACGGGAATGTGTCGTGTGTGGATGAACACCGGTCGGTAAGTATAAATCATACCTTAAAGTATCCCCTCGCCATGATTACATCTGATAAGTTGAGCTTATGTGGACAACAATACCGATAATTGTTATAGGATGCTTATCTTAATGTTAACTAATTGAACAAAAAGAGCGTTTTGGCGTGACCGTACACTGATATGATTCTCTTACCCTCGAAACTCGCAAAAATATTGTCTGTAAATATTTATTTACTGCTTTCAGTTTCTACATTTTTGTATATATTTATTTATTTATTGCTTTCCGTCTTTACATTTGAAAAATAAAAAAATTCCAAAAAGATTTTAGGTGTGTTTTAATATAAACTTTATAAAATCCAAAAAGATTTTGCTTCTAGTTTATTTTTGATTGACCGATATTGGAACTTGAGTCTATCCTACCCAAAATCCTGATCGTAAGCCGGAAAACAATTGCACCTTCATAAACTGTCGAAGTTAACAAGTTTTGAAAGTTAAATGACTAAAATTGAACATATTTGTTTAAACTTTCAAACTGTTGTCGGTTGGTGTTTGATTGAGATTTAATCTCATATGTGTCATTTGTTTAGGTTAACTATATTCCAAGCGGTTGTTCTCATTATGCGTTTAGCTTTCTTGCCTGTGCAGATGCTAAAGGCGAGGAGAACATGTTTGATGACAAGCTTTGGAATGAAGACACGAAGTGGAGGCACTCAAAGGATAAAATGATCGAGTTGCCGCTGACCCTTCATCAACACCACAAGGATCTGAAGAATTGATAAGTCAAAAGATTCACGAGCATGACTCAATGGAGAGTTCATTCTAAGGGGGAGTTTGTTAACACACTACCTAAATAAAAAGGGAGTTTGTTGATACACTTTCTTCTTACGACGCGTGAAGACTTTGAAGATCCTCCGACACAAAAGACACGAAAGACGAACCTCACGAGTAGCGTCCAAGGGGGAGTTTGTTGGTACACTTTATGTGGACGCGACTCGACTCGGTTCGATTCGGTTCGGGTCGACTCGGTTAGGTCCGGCTCCAGCCCGACGTCATGACATTCCTCCGTCGTGCGCCCCAGAGTTCGACACGCAAAGCACGGAGCGCCGCGAACCAAGACAAGGTGACACATCTCCATGACATCATCTCTGTGATGTCATGATGATGTCATTATGGTGAAATTACAAATACAAAAGGCAGGAACTTGTCTGGGCCGAGAATTCAACACATGTGGGCCGTAACTTTATGTTGGGCTTTGACTTATGTCTTGGGCCAATCTACAACTCGACGAAACATAATAGAATCAATATGTATGTCGACGAAACAAGGTGTGTTTCGTCGACTTTAGTGTTTCGTCGTGCCTTTATGCGTTTCGTCAGTCTGTGTCTGTGTCTAGTATAAATACCCCTCACAGTTTCTGTGTGAAACTGATGAGCGCCGAGAGACTTAGAGAGAGTCTGTTAAAACATTGTTTGTATATGTTTGTGGTTGTACTCATCCCTAATCAATAGATATTGAATCTTTGGTTACGCGTGTGTTTTACACTTTGTTTGGTTTGCACCGTCACGGGGATTCCGCACCCGTTACCGTGTTTGTGATAAACAAGGATAGGTTTTCGTTATCGATCCTCACCGGAAAAACGGGACCTACAGGGGTGCGTCTAGCGAGGCATGGGGTGTGTGTGGATAACTTTTCTCTTTTTCTTTAGATTTTCGCCCAGTTTTGCTTCCTTTCGTTCATTTTGGGTTTGTTTTGTCCTGAAAATAAAAAATAAATCAAAATTAGTCTATTTTAAATATATCTTTAAAAATCTTAATGAAAGTATGTGTAAATTGATATAAAAACATGTGAACTTTTGCTTCAATATACAATAAAAAATATTGGGGGGGGGGGGGGGGGGATGGGGTTGTGAGTCGGGGAGGGGGTCTCACGAGCAACCTCTCAATCCTAGTGGATAAATTTATTGTAAGAAACTATATATTTGTTTACTAAATTTTCTTATAAAAGTATGTTCAAGGTTCATAATGTCACACTCTACATTACTGTTAGCACAATTTGTTTGCAAGCACTGTGGTCCAATGATCAAAAATGATTATATCCCTTTGTTGAGGGACATGATGGTTCTTCATCGTTGCCAACTATAGATTAAAAGACAATTGATGGTGCAACCTCAATATCCTATAATGTATTACAAATGAAATGTTTGCTAACTAGAAGCGCCTCACTATGAGAATCTTTATATGTCAACTAAATTTCACATGCATGTGTTATCATTGATGGCACATAAAAGGTAAGGGATTTGATTAATTTATAGCATTATATGCCACTTTTGCTTAGTTGATATAAAATATAATTATATGTGGTTTATTATTTACTTTGAGTTTATTTCATTTAAATTCTTCTGTATCCGATGGTTATTAACACGATGATAATCCTTATGTGCCATGTGGTTATGTTCAAAGATTTGGTTCTCGTAAAGAAATTTGGTGCAAACGTGATGTGCTCAAATAGTAACAAATAAATATCAGCAATTGTACATACTAGTTTTAAGGTATAAGACCTAATAATATTAATTGCACCCGTAAAAGGCAAACGTAACTATCATTAGTATAGTAGATTTCAGGTTAGTTACCAAGTATCAATCCTAGGACGCAGTAGCTTCTAATACTGGGTTTATCACTAAATATACAATCTATGAAAAATCAAACTTAATTATAACTAAGAAAACTAATACTTAAATTAACTACGAAAGATAATCGAGGGTTGAGAAAATATAACCATTTAGGTTAAAATCAACGAAGGATGACTAGAGTGATGAAAGATATTTTTTATTAAACTACTTCAAGACCTGACATTAATAGTAGTGTATGAAGTGCTAAGATATAATTAATACTAACTAAGGTTAATCCTATCAAACCAGGGTTAAGGTTACAGACACACCTTTAGACCTAATTGAGTAAAGTTAGTATTGGTATGGATCTTTATGACTTAGGGTTTCTAGATTGGTGCTAAGATTGAATTACAAACATAGCGACTTACAAACTAATCAAGGTCAATCAAGTAGAAAACTCTAACTAGTTTCAAGATCCTTTTATTCAGATTCTTCCCGTAGGTAGCCCATATGTTTTACGAATTATGATGACAAATTATCTAATACCAATTAAGATCTCAAGACCTTAGTTAATGGATGTCAATATAACCTAGAGATAGAAGATACCGAATCTAACACTCATAACTTTGAAGATAGACCGATACAACTGCACAATCAACATCATAATCAATACTGAACTTTTGTTCATACACGTCATAAGATTAATCCATAACAAACTACTAAAATCATATTAATAGCAAATCAATCATAAAAACATAAATCATTCAACGAATCATCTCCTCTGGATAGTTATATAGGTGTTTAGCCTGACATGATGAACAAAATCAATACATAAACTAAAATCATTATCAAAAACAAGTTCCAATACTAGAAAACAATAAAGATGTAACCCAGAGAATCAAATCTTGCTTCCCACAATGTTAGATCTTCATTTTTCTCGCCTTTTCGCTTATGTTTCCTCTAGACACGAGTCATGAAGCCTTTTTTTTTTTGTCATTTTCCAGTTGTTAAACTTGTGATTTAGGGTTTCCCATCACTATATATATATATATATATATATATGCAGTTTTTAGGGTTTTGACATCGATACAGGTTGTGCCGGGCTTAAAAGGGTATGGGTCTTACTTCACTTGGCTTAGCCCACTAAGGGTCCAATTTCCAGTGCTGATCTATCTCTTCTTACTGGTGGCGGGTACGATTCATACTTCTTCGGATAGGGTAAGGTTTGTATTCTCTAGCTTTAATCCAAACTTCTTGTTTTCTGTTTCGAAAGTATCTTTTACATCCATTCGTCTCCTTTTCACCAATTACATGCAAATCATGAATAATGCATTAATAACTATCTATCCTTATCAGATTTGAGGTAATTTATCCTAAATACGGGTCTTTTTATACTATGTGTCGTATTGTCGAACATGTTATATTTGATGGCGTTAAAAGGGTCATGCCACATAACACGCTTTTTTATAGGTTTGTGTTCGTGTCAAGATAATTGATATGTTTAGTTAAATGGATAATGTTCATATTTTGTACCTTTTTCAATTGTATTGTGTCGTGTCATGTTTGACTCGTTTAACATTACACAATAAATTTTGCTTGCCGTAGCTTATAAGTTATGTTGTTGGTTTTGATTTTCCTCAACTGCATACACGACAAAAGATAAGGGTTCTGTGAGCTTGGGGTTCTCATTTTGAGCAACTTCTCTATCCTAGTGGCCAATCATATTGTAAGAAATTGTATATTTGTTTATTAAAATTTCTTATAAATCTATATTCAAGGTTTATAATGTCGCACTCTACATAACTGTTAGGATAATTTGTTTGCAAGAAATGTGGCCCAATGATCAAAAGTGGCTATATCCCATTGTTGGGGGACATGATTGCTCCTCATTATTGCCAACTCTAAATTAAAATACAACTGCTGGTGCGACCTCAATATCCTATAATGTATTACAAATGAAATGCTTACTAACTCGAAGCCCCTTGATATGAGAATCTTTACATGTCAACTAAATTTCACAAGCATGTATTGCCATTAATGGCACATGAAAGTTGGGAATTTGATTAATTTGAAGCGTTGTATGCTACTTTTTCTTATTTGATATAAAATATAATGATATGTGTTTTATTGTTTACTTTAAGTTTATTTAATTTAAATTCTTTTACATCTGGTAGTCATTAACTGGATGATAATACTTTTGTGTCATGCAGTTACGTTGAAAAATTTGATCCTCCTAACGAAGTTTGGTACAAGTGCTAAGCATGGGTTTTGTTATTAGATTTGTGTTCGTTGCTAACAAGGGGTTTCATATACTAACATACTTAAATGTTAGGATCTCATTCTTCCATATTTGTGAATAATTTTGATATGAACCACTAAGGGGTAGGAGATGGGTGTGCGTGATGAAAATAATGACAAACACGGTTTTGAGGTGAAAATCTAATAAAGAACAAATAAGACAATGAAGATATAGAATGCAAATCATATATGAGAATCATATGTCATCATAGAAATAATCACAATGTGCATACATCCAAGATGTGGAAATCACTCGCGATCATCCAAGGATGTTAGGGACATTAAGCAGTGCCATGAATATAGAGATTAAGGGCTCTATGGTTGTGTGTTCTCCTAGCTTTTATTCTTTAGTCTTGTACATTTTTCATAAAAAGTTACTTTTGCTTTTGTTTTAAGCAATAAAAACAAATATGAAATCATTAAATAGTAAATCAAATATTTTTACATGTATTTCCTACTAAATTGAACAAATGTTACTTACATTTTAGGTATATAGTATGAAATATCCAGGCAAGAATCATGCAAGCATGCATAAAAAAGATGCACACACTAAGAATTTTAAACAATCTTTTAATTAAACACATTTAGCATTTATGCAACTACCCATTAACCCATTTAAATTATAATTTTAAACCAAATTAAAGGGCCAGAAATCAGAACTAGGAACTGAGAATTGCGATCATCATCAGAATTCTGCATGTGCTAGGGCAAGACACAAATATAGATTTTGATAAATATATTCATGTGATGAATGTGAATATGCGATATAATCAGATTCTTTGCAGTAAGGACATGTGTTAGTTTAAGGAGATACTAAAGTGATGGAATACAAAATTCACGACCACAATCACATTGAAATGCATGTAATAGGCCCAGGGTGCTTATGATTCGGCTTAAAATCTTTGACTTGTGCAAACAGGTCATTGGTATGGTTTTAGGGTGGTTGTTTTTTTATAAATATCTAGGTGGGTCAATATAGAAGTTTCCAAACCTTACCAAACAATTAGGTTTACAGTATTGTGAGGAAACCAACCCAAGAATACCGAACTGGACCTTAGGCTATATAAATAACTAGGTGAGACACTCACGCTACGCTGTGGGTGTGTCTGGAAAGAAAGGACGTGTGTGCATTTTTGTACCAAACTGTCATATATACAACATTATAACAATAAATAAGCTACATAAATTGTATTTTAAATAAAAAAGTGTGTTAATTCGAATACAATTTCATTTTTAATAACATTTATATCGGAAGCTAAGAAAAAAAACTAACCCTGTATTTTTTTTTTTTTTTTTTTGATAAAAAGATAACGAAAACAAGTTATTAGAGAAAAATAAAATTACAAAAAATAATAATTGAGATAAAATATGTATGTAGTATAAGAGGGTTCGAATCTATAAAAACAAACACCGATTCCCGATAATTGGATTGCAAAAAAATATTTTGTTTCGAATATAACTCTATATTTTCAAAATACTTATATCAGAACATTAAAAAAACAAATTGATAACAATCGCGTATTTAATCTTTTAAGCTCATATAAGTTATTAGAGAAAAATAAAACTACATAACTTAAATGAGTTATTGAGCTATATTAGATATGTATCTTTATAATGTAGGAGTGAATTATTTATCCTCACATTCCTTTTATAAATAACAAGTTCTTTTACCCGTCGCGCGTTGCGGCAGCGTCATACGCGAAATGATTACATATAGACTACAATCAACCAGACTCGTTTCCAAACTAAATTTACGTCAAGTCGTATGAATGTGACAACTGGCACTTTTCCATGTATTCCGTACAATAATAAACAGTAAATTGTACTTTGATGACTGTGCATGATTGAATTAACAAGACGAATGATTTTCTGATTACTGTCATATACATACAAGTGCATTTCATGTTGCAAGATTGTTTATCATTATTACATGCAACATAGTGTGGTTCAATTAGTGCACAGAACAAAGTTAGCACAACTATCAGACAAACTAGAAGTACTGACGGGAGTTCAGTACTCAGACAGACATGATGTTAAGACACAGAATGAGCCCCGAAACCAAGAACTACACTAGAATAGTATGTAGGAAAGTAGGGATCATGAAACTGCCTTCCGAGTGATGATTTAAGTGCCGGAAAGTGCCCGAAACACACTAAAACTACAGAATTCTCCAGAAAACAGCAAAATTCAGCTTTTAAACCCCAAAATATAATGCAGAAATGTGGTTTAATGGTCCAGAATACTTTGATAAGTGTCAGGAATCAAAACTGTCATAAAAGACAACATAAAGCACACTAAACTACGCAATTTAGCACCTTAACGAACTGGTAGCCAACCGAACAACCGGACACTACTCGAAACACCAAAATTCAACTAGAAGCATTGTTTTAAAGTATTGAACCTAGTTATGAACACTAAACATCATGTTACTACTTAAAACATATAAACACAATTAAGCACTAACTAATACCCTTGAATTCTAACCAAAGCACTTAACTAATATTTGAAATGGAACTAGGACCCCCCATAGGACGGTTAGAACATTGGGGCCCCAGACTAGATTTCTTTTTATTAATCAAGTTGATATGCTATAAAGATTTGGAACATTATGACCATAATGTAAAAGATTGTTGGAAATCTTTTATAAGAACCATTAGTTCATGTGCTCTAATCATCTTCATATCTTCAAACAACATAACACCTTCATCTCCTCTCCATACTCACGCCCATACCTCTATCCCCATACACTTTCATTTTGATTCATCTTACAACCAATATAAGCTTATACATAGGTGAAGGAAGGTGATCTAAGGAAGCTTCAAGCACTAGAAGTGGAAGGACCTTCTTGAGGAGCTATTAACCACCCATTTTCTTCTTCATCTTGCAACTTGTTCTTCCCTAGCCTTAGTGCTAGTAGTAAGACTCTTTAATCCTATTTTTACTCATGATTTTAGTGGTTGAAGTATAATGTAACTTGGTAATTCAAAGAATCTCAACAAAACATGAAGATGAACTTGAACATAAAGCTCTAAATCATGAAAATCAAAGATGTTTTAGTGTATATATTAAACTTGTTTGTTGATTTCTTGTGTTTATGGAGTAGATCACCATATGAAGCTTGCTAGATGATTATTAAACACATGATCCAGCAAGTATAAGGATGGATCTTGAGAAAATCATGTTGATCATCCTTTATGTAAACTATGAGCTTGAAGTTGAACATGATTTAGTGTAGGATGATAAATCCTACAAGTTAAATATCTTGAAAATGTAAGATTTCAAAAATAATATTTTCAAGAAATTAAAGTTTATTTCAATATTTAACATGGATTGATTTTTGAAAGAAAGAAAACATATTTTGATGGTTAAATAGGACTAGTAATGTGTAGGAAACAAGAAAAATACAAGAAGATTAATTTTTGAAAAATCATCATACAAGTTGTAAAGAATGAAAATTCACAAGAATGAGTTTTATGAAATAAGAACCATGGATTTAGTGTTCTTACAACATACTAAACAACATGTTAAATTACTACAAATTTTTACTAACTTCAAGTTCATGACATACTGTAAAAATGCATATTTTTGGCTCATGGTAAGTTTTGTGAAGATTGTTATTGTTTGACGATGAATTTTTAAAAGAAAATGATATGCTAATAAGCATGGGAACCTCCATTTTTAAGGGGAAACTATGGCCAATTTTTTGTAGAAATTAAACACTTAGAAAAATATTTTTAAACAAGTGTTTACAAGTAATTTTTGATCTTGGTTTTAATTATAAAAGTTGCCATAATTTTTGTTACAAAAATTACAAATATTGGAGGTTGATTTGTGATAATAAAAATCACTAAGTATATATTTAGGGAAATATATATTTAGATGTCACAAAATTTGTGTGCTACTTGTATATTGATTGTATTAGTTATATTAATTTAGGGACTTGAAAATAATTTAACACATCAAATACCAAAAATTGTAATATAAAAATATTACCAAAATCACAAGAAAACGAATATATATTTTATACCTAAATATCGGACAAATTGGGCAAAGGACACTTGGACAATATATATATATATATATATATATTCAGGAAAAAAATTCGTAACTCGAAAAATGTGACAAACGGTATTTTGAAACCGAAGAAACGACAAAATTTGGAATTTTTACAAGTATTACAAAATATATCATATTTTGTTGAAATAGAAAATATATTATTTTTGAAGTATATATTTTCATAAACAACACAAAAAATATATTATTTTGGTGAAAACTAAATATATATATATATATTTTTCTAAGTTAATCTCAAAAATATATTATTTTTAAGATATATATGAAAGTATACTTATTTTCACCAAGTAAAATTTATAGATATTTTTCTATAAAAATTCTCTTAAAATATGTATATTTTAAGAATATAAAGTTGGTTATTTTTTAGTTGTATAAAAATAATATTACGGAAAATTTTACACAAATTAAGTATAAAATACTTAATAAATACAAGAGGATACGTATAAATACACACCGGAATACACTACCAATACTTGGTAAAATACACAAATACACAAGTATGAAGATACACAAGTACAAGTATACCCATACTTGAGAAAATATTTATGTGAGAAATACATGACAAAGCAAGTTAAAAATAAAAATATTATTTTTTTACGATATTCCAAATAATTTAAGTTAAAATATTCCTATTTTAACTAATACTTATATAATTTGGAATTAAATAATGTACGTCCAACATATAACTCAAAGTATACCAAATCCAAAATAAATCTTAATAAATAAGACTAAGAGTCGTTACACGACCTAAACGTCTAATAGAACATAGTACGTGTGTAGGTAGTGATATGACCCAGGAAGTGAAACCTTGAGTATACGAGACAGCAGGACGCAAACTTGTGAGTTCATGTCCCCCTTTTCTCTTAACTGTTTTCGGATTTATAACTCTCGGGGGGTGAAATACATGTCAACATGGGTATGATTTGGCTATGAAATGAACTATTAGATCATGTGAGCATATGCTGAAACTGAAGTGCCATTAACTCTTTTAAGAACCACGGACAAGGGTTAGATCTAACGAGTACGGCCGAGCCCCACTCATGGTCCTTGTTTGACCACCTAGAGTGCTGTTGTATCCCAGTCGAGGTGATTCGACAACGGTCAAGGTGATTTGACACAGTCAAGGTGATTTGATACAGTCAAGGGGATTTGACACAGTCAAGGTGATTTGACACAGTTGAGGTGATTTGACACAGTCGAGGTGATTCGACACTAATAATCGTCTACTCGGGTTGAGTACTCCCTATGTCGTCACATATATTAATGTCCTTGCAAAACATTAATTGATCTGTTCATAGACGCTTCACATACCTATTTTCAAAGGAGTCTCTCAAATGTTAACAAGTTATTTGGAACTCACACAAAATACATGAACTCGCTCAACTTTTTTTGATGTTTTAAAAATAACATGTATTTCAGGAAACAAGATGGATCTTGGGCGCTGGTGTTGTTTTTAGGATGCAAATTTCAAGTTTAGATGTCATCCACTTTTGTTGGTTTGTAACTTAATCAGAGGCTGTGTTGTTTGAAACTTAAATGACTGGTGTTCGTAATGTTTTAAACTTTATGAATGGATGAACACCATTTTAATCATATAGTTGTTTATTATAATCGAATGCAATGAAAACCGATTAAGTCACACCATACACGCTTCCGCAAAAGTCAGGGTGTGATAGTTTGGTATCCGAGCTTCGATTGAAGTGAACTAGGATTCCTTCTCGAGTCTAGACTACAATCACTAGGATTCTCTCACGAAAACATTTTTACAAAAAAAGGTTTTTCATTGCATTTCTGAAGGCGCCAAGATCCATGAATCAAACATTTTTCAAAGGAAAGACAAAGCAAGGACATTAGTAGGGAGGAGAATACCCCAACTAAAGTGCCAATTGAGGTATAGTCTACGTGAGATAGACTTGCCAAAGACGAAACGACCCCCGAAAGAACAAACGAGAGTTATATGTGACACGTTGCATTTATTTGCCTGTGTATACTAAGTAACATATTTATTCATTAATATATATGCGTATAAGTGTACGGAATAATTACCAACAGGAACGAGATACCTTCGACTTCGAATTCTTTTATTGTTTTTGACTCGCACAATGAGACTATTGATGTGTGTAAAATGCAACATATAAATTACATCAAATGAGGCATAAAACTAACCCTTTTTAGTACTAATGTTGGAAAAGTGTGCTTTAGTCTTCCTTTTGTATTTTCAGGATTAAATGAGCGTAAATGAACAAAAGGAACAAATATGCAGCAAAATCTAACATAAATACAAGAAAAGGAACAAACGTGGCATGCCCGACCCCTCGACAGCATCTTCCCAAGCAAAAATAAGAAAACAGAAGGCTGACCACGGCCCCGTGCCCAGCGGACCCGCGTGGCCAGGTGTCTGCAGAAAGGACAAAGCTATAGAAGCTTCTATTCCCGACACGGGGGCGTGCCCAGCTCAACACGGGCCATGGTCAATGCTAAGATTCGTAGAATCCAAACAAATCTTGGTAGTACAGATACGCTTCTGCACACGGGGCCGTGCCCAGCGGACACGAGGGCGTGTAGAGCTAATCCAGACAAAGTGCAATTAAGGAAGAAAAGAGAATAAGGATGG
The DNA here is from genome assembly GCA_030545235.1 of Helianthus tuberosus. Classification (NCBI taxonomy): domain Eukaryota; kingdom Viridiplantae; phylum Streptophyta; class Magnoliopsida; order Asterales; family Asteraceae; genus Helianthus; species Helianthus tuberosus. Next base: position 130,673,214 of record CM060447.1, on the reverse strand, counting down.
ACACGGGGCTGTGTCCAGGCTTCTGTGCAGGCTATAAATAGAGGTGCTTGGTTCACTTCAAAGGCATCCCTTGGCAAACCACCTCTCTCCCACTTCACCCTCACTCCACCACCACTACAACCCACATCCACCACCATCATCCATCATCCATCATCCATCATCCATCATCCATCATAGAGTGTGTGTAGTAGTCTTGGGATCCAAGATTGATAGTAAGAGTTCTTGACAATCAAAGGCCATGTTTGCCTAAGTCTCTTACATCACTTGGTGAAGACAAGCATTTAGTGTAATACTTTTGATTTTTAATCTTTTCGCACTTTTTATTTGGTTTTGTATATGTTGAAGGTGAAACTTCCTTATCATTTGTCCGTGGTGTCTTGGCGTTATTTTACTGTCTATATAAAATAAAAGATTTACACCATTCATATCTCTACGGTCTATATAGAGATATGTTGGCTACCTGGTCGGGAGTTAAGGGACTGGTTTGGTAAGGTTCTTGCCTTGTTCAGTGTATAGATCCTGCAAGGACCTGGGTCAAGCTTACTAGGACCTCCTTCAATACCCACTGGTATTGGATGGCGGGGGTGCGAATGGCTTGATCCCCTCATATATAAACTACTATTAATACATTAACCCGGCTACTTGGGATTGTATCCCTGTTGACTCAAACCACTTAGCCGAGGGTAGTGTCACCTTCAAAAGAGGGGCCTACCACATTACGCATTAATAACTTAATTAATTATCTTTCAATATTCCAACCCTTTAGGATTGTATCCTTGCTGACTCAAACTACTGGGTTGAGGGTAACGTCACCTTCAAAACAGGGGCCTACTACTATAACTAAGATAATCTCTTAAAAAGTGCAAAAGTGCGGAAATCATCAAAGGTTACACAAAAGGCGAGTCGGATCCAAGTGATTCATCTTGTCTATCTGTTTTTATTTTATTTTTATTTTTAGCATTTTTAGTTTTTAATTTCATGTTTAAAACTTTTTTCTAAACTTTTGATTTGATTAGACGTTGAGGATAAACCGGTATTAAAAGCTCTTGTGTCCTTGGACGACCTCGGTATCTTACCAATACTACGCTCACGATGGGTGCACTTGCCAATGATCTCTAGATCAAGTGGTTGAAGGCTTGCATTTCTCTTGAGAGATGCAGGTTCGACTCCCACTTGGTGCAGAGTGAGGCATTGGTGGGCAATGATAGGAGACCCAGGGAAACCTGGGTTGGATCCTTGAGCCAAACGGGTTTTACCAGTAATTTCACCGTCGTGCCTACGGGCGAGTGGGTTACCGGGTTTTCCCTGGAATTGGTGGTGGACTCGGGTTACTCTCGGAGTACTCCGTTTGTCTAGTGGGTGCCCCGAGAGTGCTCGGGATTGAGTTTGTTGGCCGTTCAAAAAAAAAGTGTTAGTAGAATATCGTGTTTTATAAATTTAAAACTTGACTAAAGTGTTACAAAAGGGCTTAAAATATACATAAAAACATATCACACTCGACACGCATCAAGTTTTTGGTGCCGTTGCCGGGGACACAAGGATTTTAAGAAAGTTAGGAATCAACGGCCTAATCGTTTTTCTTATTTTTCAGTTTTTTTTAGGATTTTCCTTAATTTTTCAGTTTCTGCAGAGCTCGGCACGGGGTCATGCCTGGTCAGACACGGGTTGTGCCCAGCATCGTTACTGAAAATTTTTATTTTTCGAGTTACAGAGAGTTGAGCACGGGCCGTGTTGGTGCAGCACGGGCTCCGTGTTGAACTCCCCAGTAACAGGGATCCGGAAAAAAATCACGGTAACTCCGACCACGGGGCCGTGTTCAGCTGCGCACGGGATCGTGGTGAAACTTTTGACCAACAATCTTTTTTCTTTTTATCACAGGACTTGGAACCCAGGCGCTGCACCTGAACTTCCTACGCAGTGTATGAGCTCCAGTTCCAATAAAGTCATAAAAGAACCTCTAGACGAACCCGAACGCTTTCTAAGAAAAAGACTTAAAGCTAAAAACCAAGAGAAAGTTTCGGGGGACCCACTTCCAATGGCGGATCAACGTACTCTAATGAATTACCTACGGCCCACGGTAGGTAATCTCGGCGCCACTATCATTGCACCGAATGTCAATGCCAACAACTTCGAACGTCGGCCGCATTTGATTCAAATGCTCCAAAACTCCGCAACTATCCACGGGCTTGCGGACGAAGATCCCCATTTACATATTACCAACTTTTTGGAAATATGTGATACTTTTCGGATCAACGGAGCATCGAATGACGCCATCCGCCTCTGAATGTTCCCATTTTCACTAAAAGACCGAGCTAAGGCTTGGCTTAACACCCTCCCAGTTTGATTGGTAAACACCTGGGATGAACTAGCACAAAAGTTTTTGTATAAGTATTTCCCTCCTTTTAAAACGGCTAAATTAATGACTGAAATTAATACATACTCACAAGAGGACGGGGAATCCTTATATGAAACTTGGGAAAGGTTCAAGGAGCTACTAAGAAAGTGTCCTCATCATGGCCTTGCGGTATGGCAACAAGTATCCACTTTCTATAATGGGTTGTTGCCACACACAAGACAAACACTTGACTCTAGCTCCAGGGGACTTCTAGGTAATCGTCGCCCAAATGAAATTTACAATCAAATTGAGGAAATTGCTCAAAACAATTTTTAGTGGCACACTCCCCGAGGCATAAAATCTATTGCCCTGGGCGCCCATAAGGTTGACGAAAGCACCTCTTTGCAAGCCCAAATCGAGGCCCTCTCTTCAAAAATCAAAAAGTTAGAAATGGCAAAAACGGCCTCGGTTATGGCTTGTGAAGGGTGTGGTGGACCACATGAAAATTGGAGTTGTATGAAAGAAATGGATAATCAAACAGAAACGGTAAACTACATTGATAATAGACCTAGACCGCCAGGTCCTCCCACGGGTACCTACAACCAAGGATGGCGTAACCACCCTAACCTTGGTTGGAGAGAACCCAGCAATAGTAGTAACCAACAAAATCAAAATCAACGAACAAACTTTCAACAACCAAGAAATGAGTCACAAAATTTCTCTCAACAACAACAAGGGGGGACGAGAAAGGCTTGAAGATACTATCTCACGCCTCATCTCCGACACCGAAAAGAAAAACTCGGATCGATTTCAACAAATGGAATCGAACTTTAGAAATCAACAAGCTAGTATTCAAAACATTGAAAAACAATTAAATCAACTAGCTCAAAATTTCTCTGAGATACCACAAGGCGCGTTACCCAGCAATACCGAAACCAACCCAAACGCGCAAGTACAACTCATCACATTGAGAAACCGTACCGTAGGTCCCGAGGAGGCTCCGCTACCTCCAAATGAAAAGAGCCCGTCTAACCAAACCGCAACTTCACCAACACCCCAAAAAGAAACGACTCCTCCACCAAATCAAGAGCCTACCAAGAATCCTCCGGTACCTTACCCCGGTCGGTTACTTCGCCAAAAGACCGATGAGCAATTCACAAAATTCATAAACTTACTAACACAATTGCATGTCAATATTCCCTTTGTAGAAGTCCTAACCCAAATGCCTAAATATTCAAAATTTATGAGAGAATTTCTCACTCACAAAAGGAAAATTGAATCATTGCAATTAGTTAATTTAAGTGAAGAATGCTCCGCCTTGCTACTCAACAAACTCCCATAAAAGAAGATCGATCCCGGAAGCTTCACCATCCCTTGTTCGATTGGGGGATCACCCATACGCAATGCACTAGCCGATCTTGGGGCTAGCATTAACCTCATGTCCACGTCAATGTTCGACCGACTCGGACTAGGGAAAACAAGCCCTACAAAAATGAGTATACAACTTGCCGATAGGTCCATTAAATATCCACAAGGTGTCGCCGAAAATCTATTGGTAAAAGTTGGAGACTTTGTCTTCCCGGCCGACTTTGTCATACTAGATATGGAGGAAGATACCGAGGTACCGCTTATCTTAGGAAGACCATTCCTAGCCACCGCCCACGCAATGGTGGATATGAATGGAGGGACATTAACATTGAGGGTTGGGGACAAGGAAATGGAATTTGGGGTTGGGAAAAGAGTAGAAGACGACGACCCGGTCAACTACACGAAAGTCATAGACTCAAGTTTGGATGATGCTCTCCGACGGTGCAACATGAGATGCAAAACATCCCACTTGGGTAACATATGACTGACTTTGGGTCTAGCCAAGGACCCTTATAAACGTGGCGCACCATGGAGGCATTCCGCGGAACTATCCTTAGTTTTAGTTTAGATTAACTTTTATGCTTTCTAGTTTAGTTTTAATTTTCAGGAATAAAACACACTCGGAATGATGGGGGTTACTAAGGGAAACTTAAACCCACACCCCATGCACAAAAACAGAGCCACCCGACAATTTTTCTTCATTACAGCAAGTTCAGCATGGGGTCGTACTCAGCCCAACACGCCCCGTGCCCGAGGTTCTGCAGAAAATGCCCAGTCCAGGTAACTGGACACGGGGTCGTGTTCACTGAACACGCCCCCATGCCCAGCCTTCTGTTAATTATGATACTGGCAATTTGAACACAGGGCCGTGCCCGGATCAACACTGGCCCGTGTCCAGATGCCCAGTAACGTGAAATTTTGTTTTTAACACCTTTTTACACATTCAATCAACCTAAAAAACTTATTTTTGGGACACATTGAGGTCAATGTTTAATTTAAGTGTGGGGGGATGCTAAAACCTTGAATTTTGGAAGTCCTAATAACAAGTCTTACACAAAACTCAATTGGAACCGCTAATCACCCCAAATTTTTTTTCAAAAACTTTTCATTTTTTTACTTTTCTTGGTTTAATTTGGGAATAACAAGTTCTAAAAAGGTTATATTTTTACAAATTTACAACCGATAGCGTCGTGATAAAAAGAACCAACATAAGAAAATTATGAAACGACATGATAAATCTAGTTAAAATTTGATTATATATACTTGATCACATTAAATACCCATTCCCACAAAAAGTGAGTTTTGAGCCTTTATTGAGCATAAAAGCATACATCTTTAAATTAAATGCTCATCTTTCGTTTCTTGTGTGAATAGCCGCTTGGTTTCTTACGACTCTAGAACTTGCCATGACGATACATTCCCGGTCCTTACCAACTTAAACACATGTAAGTAAATAATGGAGGCATTAGGACTAACCCTTTTTCTTTCCTACACCATTATTTTTCAATTTTTTATCACCTACCCAAAATCCCCCTAGTCAACCCCTTTGAGCCTAAACCCTTTTCGTTTCTAAACCCATAAAACAAACACCCTTTACCCACCAAAACCCTTTTTATTTTTAACCCTTTATTTTAGTAAAAAGCTTGGTCTTCATGTGACATTCCTTATCAAAAAAAAGTATAGAAATAAACAAACAAAGAAACTTTGTTTAAAAATGCTTTGTTTGAATAAAAGTCACAAAAACAAAACGTTTTACGACGGCTGACGCTTTTTACGCTTTTCGCCCTTTTTACTAACCACTAACCCAAAACCACCTACCTTTAACCCAAGCCTAACCCTTCCCCAAGTCCTCTTGATATTTACAAAGGTGTATGGTTAAAAAGGAGGAGGATTGATTGCTTGGCAAGCATATGGTAGAAGTGTTGGTCCTAGTTTCGACTTAAAAACTTCTTTTCACGTAATATGGCAAGTGATTTCAATAGATGTGAAAATAGTGTGCGGAAATAGAAATCAGACTTTCAAGAAACAATACCTACAGAATTTTCAAGTTTATATCATTTTGAAACAAAATGGTTTACAAGGTGATTGTAAGATTATTATCTGTTACAAATGAATACTTTAATTCTGAGGGTGAAAGGACAATGGAGTTTGTAGTATGTATTGAATGCTAAGCTTAACTCATTGTTCTCTGCTTGATGAGCCTTCTATTTATAGACGGCTGGGATACATGAATAAACATTTGTTTATTAATGTATAAGTCCTGCAAAAAGTAGCTCTTTAATATATTCATTGAATCCAACAATCAACTTGCCTTTGTCATCATGATATCCAATAATGTCAAGTTGCTTCGGTTATTGTGGCAGGATAGAGCTGATTTTTAGACAAGTGGGGTTTTTATCAGAATTTCTGATAAACCACTTCATCAGAAATTCTGGTGAACAAATCATCAGAAAATCTGATGATCAGAATTGTCAGAAACGGATGATATTTCATCAGAAATATCATCAGATCCATCAGAAAGACCTTCTCTGATAATCTTCTTCAGCTCTTGATCAACTTATGATACTTTGAAGTAGATGTTGTTCTTTTCAGTTGTCCTATCCGATCTTCTTCTTCTTGTTGTGATCTTCGGACTGTTATTCTCTTCATAAATCAAGTTGAATCAGATTTTCTTCAATACTTACAAATAAAGTTTCCTAACAATTTCCCCCTAAGTATTGTAATAAAATGAACTATCTACATCAAACATAAACATACTTCAACTAATCCTTAAAAGAAAGTTCAAATAACTAACTTCAGAAACATAAAACATAATCAAACCAACCATTGTTCAAAACAATCAGAAATAAAATATTGTTCTCAAAAACAGAAATTTAAACTCATGAATTCATCAATTGATCTTCACTCCACTTCTGTACTTGTCTCCTGGTTTCAGCCTTTTCTTGTGGTCAATTTCCTTTTGAGTTGTTTTGTAAATTTCTTTGTACCAACCTCTGGCTTCCATCCATTTATCTATGTCATTTTCAATTGCCTTCCTCAGCTGTTCATTATTCTTCCCCTTCTTCTTGAGCTGCTCTTGTTTCTTATTCATGCAATTCTTTATATATTTCAGAGTTTGATTAGAATACCTGTATATTTCACTGACTCTGAACAGAGCTTTCTCATCATAGGCATTTTTGAAAACCACACATATTTCTGGTTTGTCAAAGATAGCTCCAGTTCTTACTTTGTTGAGAGGAATTTCAGCTGGAATGGTGTTGTTAGGAGGAGGAGTTAGTACCTTTTTGCTATATTCAAAGTTTATACACAGATCAAAATCTGTCAGTGCAGCCCTTTGATATAACTTTTCTCCACCTTTCTTGATACTGTCAAGAGCTCTTCTGATCACAACTGTAGAACTTCTGTCATTATCAATAAGCTGCTTCAACTTTATTAAACTCATTGGGTGAAGATCATCAGCCAGGTCTCCATCAGTAACAATTATATCACTATTATCTTTTCTGATCAGGGTGTATTTATTCTGTCCACCAGTACCTAAGACACCTACTGCAACATTGATAGTGATAATATTTTCAATAGAAACTATTGGATTTGTGACTAGTTTGTGAAGCATTTCCAAGTTTCCTGCATCTCTGAGTTCAACAATATTCCTGCTTAATGGAGAGAGTGGCCTTTCTAGATTATCTTCTGGACCTTTCCAGTAATAATGCTTCAGGTGTTCTTCAGGGTACATAATTGTATGGAGATCACCTTTCTGCACTTCAAATTCTTTGAGTTTTCCATCTGCATCTTCTCCAATCACCTTTCTTGGCAGTTTTGAGGATGTTACTTCATGTTCCATTCTTCTCTTCTCTTTTGTATCCAACTTTATTTTGAATTCTGTTTCTCCTGTGAGAGCTGTGGAAGATGATTGAACTGGAACAGCTCCTTGCACTGGCACCTTTGATGTGTCTGGTTTTGGAATATTTGTTGGAGGACCCATGAGTAACTTTGGCTTACTAGGAGGAGGACCCATGGGCTGCTTCTGTTTTTGTGTTGTTGAATTTTCTGATTGTTTGGTTGGATCTTGTTGAGTAACTTCTGGTTGTTTGAATTTTTGTTGAGGAGTTTCTGACTCTCCTACTGGTTTTTCTTGTGGATTTGGAGCTTTCAGTTCATGAAAATCAACCTTTGCCAGTCTGGCAACATTGTACTGCAACCTCTTTACTAACAGATGAATATCAGCAAGAGTTTGAGTATTTGTTTCTCCTTGTTTCTTCATTCTCTGAAACTCCAGTTTATCTTGATTTTTCTGTGCAGACAATTCCACCATCAGCTTCTCAAAAGCCTCAGCCAAGCTGCTGTTCTTGGCTCTGAGAAACTGAATTTCTTCAAGGATTCTTCCTAAACTTGAGCTTTCCCCTGCACTTGCAACCTCAGCCATCTGTTTCTTGATTTCTTGCAGTTCTTTGAGAGCTTTCTTGAATTCTGATGAGCTCTCTCTGTTTTCTGATGACTCTTGTAGTTTGTTGAGGACTACAGCGTTGTCTTCTGTTTGCTTCTGCACAACTTTGACAGTTTCTGATAATACTTTGATATCTAATTTTTAATTTCTGATCTTTTCCAGTATCAGATCGAGCTTTTCTTCTGTGGCTGTTTTGCCAGTACAAACAGCAGTTATGTCTTCAAGTTCCTTGTGTAGTTGCTCAGTTAATATAGATTGATGTCCTTGGATAACAGGAGGAACAATAGATGTTCCACCTCTAACACCAGCAGAAAACACATTCTCTGATGTTCTAAGGTTAAGAGGATTGAAATATTCCATATTCTCTATACCCTCACCAGAAAATTGAAACACATTCAAGTTCTGGTTTTCCTCATATCCTTGAACCTTTTCAGGTTCTCCATGAGTTGTTGAGAAACTCTTAATTTTCTCATCCAGGTTTCCTTGACCAGTAGACTGATCTCCACCTGTTGCCACCACATTTTCTTCCTCAGAATCTGATTCAGAAAATAGGTCTTTGGTTCCACTCACATCTTGTCTTATAGAAACAGTGCCTCTATGTGATATTTCATAATTTCCTTGAATTGAATCATCAGAATCACTCTCAGAATTATGAACAATATTAAGTTTAGAGTGTTGTGCACCTGTTTCTCCCATATGTGAGATTTCTGCATGATGTTCTTCTGCCACAGGACTCATGTTCACATCTTCATCAGCTAGATGAGGTTCTGATTCACCCTGCTGCTCCATTCTTGGTGTGCTTGACTCTTGTGCATCATGCCCCATAGGAGACACACTGTTAAAAACTTCTTTGTTTTCTGGCTTCTTGCTTAACATCCGTAGGTATTCTGCTCTGTAAGGTGAATCTTCTAGTATCAGATTCATCATTCTTTCTGACAGAACAGGTACATCATAATCTGACTTCCAAGACCCTACAGCAGTCCAAGGTCTCATGATTTCTGTACTCCACATATTTTCTGATGCTGGAATTTCTAGGTTCCTTTCAGAAAATGCATCAGAAATTATGACTGACAGAAATCTGGGAAAAGGTAGATGTGAATCTACCCTTCTAGTGTTAGTCAGAATTGATCTTCTGATCAGATTAAATATTTCTGTTCCAAAATTAATATTCAACCCACTAATGAGGCTGAACATGATTGTCAGAACATTCATATTTATCTGGTCTGTACCTCCAATTTTTTATGATAAACACTTGTTCAGAATTTCCATTAACACTTGCCAGAAGGCTGGTAGCTGATTCCTCTTGAATTCACTGATTTTTGAGATCTTTGTTTTGTAACCCATTACTACATCAAGTAGTGAAAACATATCTTCCTTTTCTGGTGCTTCTTCATAGCTTTGGCTTAAGGGTAGTTTCAAACATTCCCTTATTTTCTCCAGTGAAATTGTAATGAAGATATCTCCCCACACATGTGCTGTAAGCTCGATTTGATTTGAGAGTTTGAGAGTTTTTACAACTTGTTGTGTAAGTTTTCCTGGTACCTCTCTGGTCTTTGTGAGAGCTTGAGCTATCGGGCATCTGGTCAGAAATTCAATTAGGATTTTACATTTTGTATCATATTCTTCAATGTTGTCGTTCATCGCTTCATTGTTGCTTTTTAATGGAAGAAATTCAGCTTCGGTGATGAGTGGAACAGAGTGTTCAACTGGTGGTATATTGATGTTGATAGCAGCCATTGAGAATTGGGGTTTTTTTTCGGAAAAGGGTTTTTAGGGTTTTGAGGAGGAAGGTTGAAGATGGAAGTCTCTGTTTTTGAATGAGATATTTATAGCATTTTGAGAAAGAGATCTTTGAGTGTTTTTCGTGGGTTGTTTGTATTCAAGGTGGTTTATGACACCTTAATGATGTTTTTAATCCGTTTAGGAAACAACCATTTTTGAAAAACCTTTGGTTTATCTCTAATTTGATATAAATCTTTTATTTTGAAAATCAGAGATTCCAAGGGATTAGCAGATAAACACTAATGTCCAACTTGCGCCTTTTCTTCATGTGGGACCCCTTTTGTTGCAAAAAGGTCCAATACCAACCATTTTAAGATTGTGTATCTTCCCAAGTTTTTCTTTTGATGATATATATCAGAAAATCTTTGAATAGACCTTTGTGAGTTGGATTTTTCTTCATATCTCATCAGAATATATTTGATTCATATTTAGAAATTGAATCACCATTTTTTTCTAAATTAAACAAAAGAAAAAAAATTCAAAAACAGACTTATTCACAGTTATGAATTTATACACATGTGAGATATGCATGAAGATGGAAATTTCATAAAATTTTCTGATGATCAATGATCATTCTGATGTTTCAACAAAGTTTCATATGTTTTATCAGTATTTCTGATGATTACATCAGATTTTCTGATAAATCATCACATTCATTGATGATTTATCAGATCTTCTGATATTCCATCAGATTGATGGATTTCTTTATCAGAAACCTGTTGAATAATCCTTTGATTATCAGAATTTTGATGTTCATCAGTTTGGTTTTCAATTTGTGGCCTTTTGTTTTCTGAAAGATCTTCATCTTTTATGTTAACCATGCCAAGTTTGCTGATTAAAAAATTGTGTCTCTTTTCATCAAGAGGTTTTGTAAAGATATCAGCAATTTGGTTTTCTGTTGGAACAAAGTACATTTCTATTTTACATTTTTCAACATGATCCTTTATGAAGTGATATCTGACATCTATGTGCTTGGCTCTAGAGTGATGAACTGGATTTTCTATTATTGCAATTGCACTCTTTGAATCACATAGGATTGGTATCTTTGTTAGATTTACTCCATAATCTTTCAGCTGAGTTTGCATCCACAGCACTTGTGAACAGCAACTTGCTGCTGCTACATATTCTGATTCAACTGTTGATGTTGCAACACAGTTTTGTTTCTTACTTGCCCAACATACCAACTTTTCTCCCAGGATTTGACATGCACCAGATGTGCTTTTTCTGTCAATCTTGCAACCTGCATAATCTGCATTTGTATATGAAATTAGTTCAAGATTTGTATCCTTAGGATACCAGAGACCAAGTTCTGATGTACCTTTTAGATATTTGAAAATCCTTTTTACAGCTTTTAGGTGGGATTCTTTATGATTGCATTGATATCTGGCTAGAAAGCATGTTGCAAACATAATATCTGGTCTGCTTGCAGTTAAGTATAGCAATGATCCTATCATCCCCTATAGGTTTTAATATCTACAGATATTCCATCTTTATCAGAATCCAATTTGTTCCCTGTTGCCATAGGAGTTTTTGAAATTGAGCAATTTTCAAGTGAGTATTTTTGCAGAATTGTTTTCACATATTTTGATTGACTCAAAAATATTCCATCAATTCTTTGTTTTACTTGTAAACCTAAGAAAAAGGTTAACTCACCCATCATGCTCATTTCAAAGTGGTTGGTCATTAACTTTTGAAACTTTTTACAGAAATTTTCATTTGTTGATCCAAATATAATGTCATCAACATATATTTGGACTAACAAGGTGTGACCTTTGTGTGTTTTGAGGAAAAGTGTTGTATCAATAGTACCTTTAGTGAAGCCAGAATTGAGTAAGAAGTTTGAAAGTGTTTCACACCAGGCTCTAGGAGCTTGCTTCAAACCATACAAGGCTTTGTTTAATCTATAAACATGGTTTTGAAATTTTGGATCAACAAAGCCTTCAGGTTGATGCACATAAACTTCTTCCTCAATCTTACCATTCAGGAATGAAGATTTCACATCCATTTGATATACTTTGAAGTCTTTGGATGCAGCATAAGCAAGAAAGATTCTTACTGCTTCTAATCTGGCCACTGGTGTAAATGTTTCATCATAGTCAATATCTTCTTGTTGACAATAACCTTTGACCACTAACCTTGCCTTATTCCTGGTGATTATGCCATTTTCATCTGATTTATTTTTGAATACCCATTTTGAGCCTATGACTGATTTGTCATTTGGATTAGGCACCAGATCCTATACCTTGCTCTTTTCAAACTGATCAAGCTCTTCTTGCATTGCTTGAATCCAGTCTGAGTCATTTAGAGCTTCTTTGACAGATTTAGGTTCTATCTTGCTTAAGAACCCAGCAAATGCACACTCATGTGCTATCGCAGATCTTGTTCCCACACCATCTGCTGGATTTCCAATGATCTCAGAATGAACATGTCCTTTTATCCATCTCAACTTGTTGTGAAAAGTTGTTGGTTCAGATGGATTTAAAGATTCCCCCTAAACACGTGCTTCAGTTGCATGGAATGTATCAGAATTTTGATTGTCAGAAATATTTTCATTGTTTTGATTCAAGATTTCTGATGCATTTTCCATTTGTTCTGCAGGGTTAGTACATGAATTATCTATTGATTTGTTTGTAAGAGTTTTATCATGTTCTAAGAAATCTTCTGTTATCATTTCAAAAAGATGTTCATATTTTTCTTGTTTATCAGAAAAGTTTATTTCCTTCATATATTCATCAGAAACTTCTGTTTCTGATGAGTCATCAAAAGATACATATAAACTTTCTCTGATTGTCCTTGTGTTCAGAATGAAAATTCTATAAGCTTTTGGGGACAAAGAATAACCAAGAAAAATACCCTTTTCTGCTTTTCTCTCAAATTTCTCAAGGCTTTCAAAATCATTGAAAACAAAACATCTACAACCAAATGTATGCAAAAAATTTACACTTGTAATTCTTTCATTTATAATGTTGTAGGGTGTTTTATTGTGCCTTTTGTTGATTATGGATCTGTTTTGGGTAAAACAAGCATTTGCTATTGCTTCTGCCCAAAAATGAGTGGGCATTTTAGCATAAGCAAGCATTGTTCTGGCTGCTTCCACTAAGGTTCTATTTCTTCTTTCAACTACCCCATTCTGTTGAGGTGTTCTGGGAGCAGAAAAATCATGAGGGATTCCTTTACTTACAAGAAAGCTCTTAATTTTTGAATTCTTAAATCATGTCCCATTATCTGATCTGATCCTTCTGACTGTTAATTTTAACAGATTTTCAATTTTTCTGATAAAATTTATAATCAGATCAGGAGTTTCATTTTTCTTTCTCAAAAATTCTACACATGTGTATCTGGAAAAATCATCTACAATTACAAGTATGTATTTCTTTCCAGAAAAGCTTTTTGTACTTATGGGTCCACACAAATCCATATGTAAAAGTTCCAAATTTTGTGTTATAGAAGACTCAGAAATTGATTTGTGTGAGCTTCTTTTGGATTTTCCCATTTCACAAGCTTCACAAATTTTATCCTTCTTTGAGGATATGAAAGGTAATCCTTTTACCAGGCCTTTGCTTGCTAATTTGCTTAGATTTTTGAAATTTAAGTGGGCTAACCTTTTGTGCCACAACCAACTACTACCTTTGTTAATTTTTTAAAATAAACATAATTTTGGATGTTCATTTTCTTCTTTGAAATCAAAATAGTAGATTGATTATCTTATCCTTTTTCCACTTAAATAAATTTTATTATCATCCATACCTATTAACAAGCATTTTTCTGGTAAAAAGGTTACATGAAAACCTTTATCACAGAATTGACCACAACTTAGCAGATTGTACTTTAAGCCTTCTACATAGGTTACTTTTTCTATGGTCAAGCATCCATACCTTATGCATCCATATCCCATAATCCTCTCTTTTACTCCATTTCCAAAATTTACCATTTTACCTAGTTTTGAAACAAAGTTACTGAGTAAGCTCCGGTCCCCAATCATGTGCTTGGAGCTTCCAGAATCGCAGTACCAGATCTGCTGCACATGATGGTCCTGAAATGGAAAAATTAGAGGGTTTTTGGTACCCAGACTTTCTTGGGCACACTTTCTGATGAGATTTTAATCAGATTATTTTCTTTTGATGGCCTTTTATCAGAATATCTGTTATATGCTGAGCCATAAACAGATTTTTCACTTTTCTTTTGGAGATGGTGTTGAACAAGCTTCAGTATGTCAACACACATACAAGATTCTTTATCAGAATTTTCTGATATTTTTTCTTGTGATGGAATGAGTGGATAATTTTGAAAAAATGAGTGAACTGCTTCTGGAATATTTAAAGATTTTTGTTTGCATTCACTCCTTTTTGCTTTAAATGAGTGAACTTGCTAGATCATGATTAAAAACATAATCTAGCAAGATGAGAGGATGAAAGTGTTAAAGATTAATGGATTATCCTCACAAAAGTCATGAACTTGAATGAATAAATTGTTTTCTTGTTAAGTGATGAACAAAGTAAGTTTAAAGTCTTGTAAGTCTAAGATTTCAAGAGTGATTTTTCAAGAAACCAAGTTAAAAATACAAGTTTTACATAATCTTGGTTCTTAAATAAATAAACCTCATTTTTGATGGTTAATAAAGTGTAGAAACACATGTGTAACAAGAAAAATCAATGAAGAAACATTTTTAGAAAATGTGATCACAAGTTGTAAAGATATATTTAAAATGAATTTTTTAAAGAATTAATCACACTTTAAAGGGTAACAAGACTTACTAAAAACACTAGTAAGTTACTACAATTTTTTATAAATTTTCAAGTTCATGAAGTGGTAGATTATGCTTGTTTTTGGCAAAATTGGTAAGTGTAGATTGTTTATTGTTGATTGTGGATTGATTGTGTTGATTTACAAAAGAAAATGATATGCTTTGAAAGCATGGAAACCTCAATTTCTATGAGAAACTATGGCAAATTTTTTCTAAAAATTTAACACTTAGAAAAATATTACTAAACAAATACTTACAAGTGTATTTTAAACCATGAATTTTTACATAAATTTTGTTACAAAAATTACAAACATTAGAGGTTGGTTTTTATAAATAAAAGTGATTAAATATGTATTTAGGAAATATATATTTAAAGGGCACCATGTGTGTGATTATTTGTATATTATGTGTATTAGTTATATTATTTTAGGACTTGAAATAATATAACTCACCAAAATGCCAAAACCTACAATCCAAAATATTACCAAAATTCCAAGGAATAAAAATACAAAGAATACACAAAATATTAGTGAAACCGAACTAAGGAATATAACTCACAAAAATATTCCGGAAAATTTATTCACAAGTATTTTTTTGGTAAATAATATTTTGGACATCAAGAGAACAAAAATATGATTTTTACAATTATTACAAATTTATATCATATTTTTTACAAGAAGAAAATATATTATTTTTTGTGGACAAAAATATATTTTCTTGGAATTAATAGAAGATATATTATTTTTGGAAGAAATACATATTTTCTCAAATAAACATGAAATATATTATTTTTGGAGAAAAATAAGTTTGTTTTTGAGACTTGTATGAAATTTATAAATATTTTCGTCAAGGGAAAAATTATAAGTAATTTTCTAAGTAAATTTCTTAAAATATATATTTTGGAAATATATATGGATTTTTATTAAGGATATTATTCCGGAAAAGTTAATATAACATTAAGTATAAGGATACTTAACAAATACAAGAAAATACATATTTTGTACGTATAAATACACTCCGGAATACGACATCAATACATGGCAAAAATATACAAGTATAAGATTACGAATACAAATACACCCATCCTTGGGAAGGAAATACATGTACAAATACTTGAAAGGTATCAAGCTAAAATATATTATTTTAACTATTATTCCAAAATTTTAATCAGTATAATTTAAGTTAAAATATTTATTATTTTAACAAATAATTGTATAACTTGGAATAATATCGAAGTCATGAAGAAACGTAACTCAAAGACACTAAGTAATTCTAAGTCAAGGCACGACCCGCTCATCTAATAGACCTTAGTACGTTGTAGATAGTCGTGCACGCCAGGCGAAGCTTTGAGTTACGGTGATTACGAAGAATGCAAGACTGTGAGTTTATGTTCCCCCTTTTCTTTTAACTTTTTTCAGTTTTATAACTTCGGGGGTGAAGTACATGTTACAAACTGTTTACAAACATTTATATGTGGTATGGTTAGCTAAGGAAGGGTACTGCTAGTTCATGTGAGTGGTGGGTATAACGCTTAAGACCATTAATCCTCATTGTAGGACCGAGGGACATGAGTAATAGATCTATTTGGGTGTAGCGAGCCCCGCCCATGTTGGACCAGGGTTTGGCCCATGGGTTGACTATGTCTTACAGCCGGAAGCCCAGTGCAAAGTCTGCTAGGTTTGAGCCTTCCTTCATCACGTCACACATATTAATGGCCTTGCAAACCATTAATGATCTGTTTTCCTTGTTGCTTTCATACCAAGAATTTACAAACATACATACATACATACTTTCAATGATTACAAAGGTTATTCATACACACAAACAAACACATGAACTCGCTCAACTTTTGTTGATGTTTTCAAACTACATGTATTTCAAGGAATTAAAAGTGGATCTGGTGGGCGTTTGGATGTTTCAAGTAAGGTTAAAAATAAAAGATGTCTTCCGAAGTCTGAGGATTTGGATAGTGTGTCTTATCCTAGTGAACTCTTAAACAAGTCTTTTGTCAAGTCCTTGTGAACTCTTAAACAAGTTGCATGATTTGTACTCGAATTTGAAGTCTATGTTTAAAACAATGTTGTTATGTTTTTAAACTTATTTAATGGATGATCATCTTTAGTTTTATCATATAGTTGTTGTTATGATTGAATGCAATGATATTAAGCAAGTCACACATAATCACGCTTCCGCAAAAGTCAGGGTGGGTGTGACAGTTTGGTATCAGAGCTTCGATTGTAGCAAACTAGAATTCTTTCTCGAGTCTAGACTACAATCATTAGGGCTCTCACGAAAATATTTTTACATGTTTTTTATTGCATACACGAAACGCCCAGATCCAGGGAAACAAACATTTTTACAAACGAAAAGACACGAAACACGATTTCAAGGTTTACTTATGTGGTTTAGTCTAGGAGACTAGGCGGTCTAGTCTGAGAGACTAGGTGATTTATTCTGGGAGACTAGGTGGTTTAGTCTGGGAGACTAGGAAGGATACATGATTTCATGATACATTGACTTTGCTTGCATACTTAATGTTAGTGGTTAATATATGTGCATATGTTGTGATTGTTCTGTTACAGACACCATGTCTTCATCTGAGAGCGGATTGTCCGATACTGATGACCCTATGGCTATTGTGTCTGACGATGAGATCGTCCTAGAGCCAGAGATCTTTACATCCGATACAGAGAGTGACCCGGAGATGATGTCCGATGATGAGGACGATTTTCAGCTATTTGTGCTGCCTGATTTTGTAGACGACTTACCGCTTGCTGATGGTATTCCAGACGAGGATCCTTTTCTTATTCCCATTCCAGTCCATGATCATCTTATCATCGGGCATCCCGATGGTGAGCATGTTGTGGCACCGATCCTCGCTCCTATTCCTTTAGTGGTCATCCCTCCTGAGGATTGGCCTTTTAATGATCTGTTTAATGAAGATTTTGATCTGTTTGTTGATGGTCCTCCCGATGACGCTCTTGGCGACGGAGAGCTAGATGAGGACGTTGTTGCTAGTCCACTTCCTGAGATCCCTGTTATCGAGATTTCCTCTGACTCCAGTTTGCACTCTGTCTCAGATTCCTTTGAGTCTATGACTTCTTCCGCCTTGCAGGCAGTTGGATTGCGACGTTATGCCACTGATTTCGATGATGATACAGCCATGTCAGCTGCACCATCCCCTCCACACGATCCCGAGTTTGATCTTGAGCTAGACTTTGTTCCTGTTGATCAGCCTGACGATGCACCTGCTGATCCTGAGCCTTTGCTTGACCATGACCCTATTCCATTCGGCTTACCTGACATTGCACCCCTCATACCTGACCCAGTTCCTACACCCGTTGACCCTCCTGTTATTGAGCCATTCATTCCTCCACCTGCACCCGCACCCGCACCAGCTGATGTTGCTCCTTTTCACCCAGTGGAGTCTGATGTTCACCGTGTTGATCTCCCTATCATTTTCTTGCATGATATACCCGCACCCCGTCCAGGGGAAGGCACTATAGGCCAGCAGCCTAGTCATGACCCTCATGTTTCAGCAGCTTATCCACACATACCCCAGTCTGCACCTTTTACTCCTTTTACTTCTTCGCCACTGGATGAGCCATTCCGATGGTTCCCATCGTACACCATGCCGATTTCGGATCCCTACCATCCCTCTCATTTTGTTGGTTATACACGGGATGAGCTACTTCATTCACTTCAGCTTCAGTTTGAGATCATGAGTCGTAGGATTTTGGAGCTTGAGATGACACCGCGTCCTTTACCATGTCCTTGTCAGCCTGCTTTCATTCCCCATCGTTCATCACCGTCCCCATTTTCACATCCTCCTGCACCGCTTACTCCATTTCCTGAGTTTGATGCTCGATTTCTCACCGTCGAGCAGCAGATCAGTCATCTGTTGCGTCATGTTTATGAGCTTGAGGAGGAGCTTGCGCATGTGTGCAACTTGCTTTTCTTTCCTCCACCTCCTCCTCCACCACCATCAGCATAGCCGGTTTTTGGTTTTATGTAGGTAGCTTTGCTTTTGATGAGAGCACCACTATTGAGCTGAGCTAGTGAAGCCTTTTGGAGACTACCTTTTGATTGTATGACTTTTGTAGACTGACAGACTGGTTGGGCAAGGGTAGTGTGACCCTGTGATCCTTTTGATATGATACATTTGTAAAACATGTAAAATTACTTTGTGGTCGATGATTAATGAAAGCTCAATCTTCATGTTCTCATTTGACATGTTGTTGATATTCATGTTTGCCCTATGATTGTGATGATTACATGCTTACTTATTATGATAAACACTATTATATACGTACTATTTATTATACGATTAAGACCTGACCTATACAATCTTCTTTTAGAAGATGCCTCCTCGAAGGAACACTCGGTTACCCACAACAGAGGCAGAACTGCACGAACGAATTTCACAGGAAATCGCACAACATGGGGCCTTACGCTCTGAACACAGCGGAGGTACCTCAGGAAATAACCCACCTCACGGTAATGTTTAAGTCACCTAAGACACATTACAATACGTTTGGACTTTCCATGTGCGTTTGCTAATGCTTTTTGTGAATGATGTTGCTTGTACAGGCTGTACTTACAAGCAGTTCCTTGACTGTAAGCTTCTGAACTTTGACGGCACTGGAGGTGCTGTAGCTTTCATAAGATGGGCTAAGAAGACGGATTATGTGCTGCGAATGAGCAAGTGTGCGCTAGAGCACCAGGTCACTTACATTTCTGGACTATTCCTAGATGGAGCTCTGTCATGGTGGAACCTTCAGGTTCAGACTCTAGGTGAGGCTGCAGTGTATGCTATGACATGGGATGAGATGAAAGAACTGATGTGTAAGAAGTACTGTTCAAGGGCCGAAATTCAGAAGTTGGAAACCGAGTTTTGGAATCTGAAAATGGATGGTCTCAAGATCGCTGAGTATGTGCAAAGATTCCATGATTTGTCTCGAGTTGTCCCCTACATGGTAGAACCGGAGTTCAAGCGAGTCGAACGTTTCATTTGGGGATTGGCACCTCAAATACTGAGCATGGTGACTACTTCGAAGCCTCCAACAATCACTGAAGCCATCGACTTGAGTGTGACCCTGACCGAAGAAGTGGTTCGTTTGGGCAAGTTTTCGATTTCTGAGCAGAAGAAGAAAGAGACACATGTGGAGTCGTCTGGAGAGAACAAAAGGAAGTTCTTGAATTTCAAGAAGGGTACCCAAGGAAACAACAGTGGTACTAACAAGCATAAAGATGCTAACCCACCATCCGAGGTCAGGACTGGTGCTGCAAGTTCAGAGAACAAAGGAAAAGGATATATGGGCACCCTGCCCAAGTGTGATGTATGCCAGTTTCATCATGCCGGCCAGTGTAGGTTTAGGAAATGTGAAACCTGTGGAAAGAATGGTCATTCGAAGGAAACGTTTTGGGTTGGTAATGGCCGTGGTAATGGTGGCCAGAGAGGAAATGGAAATGGCAGTGGCTATGGAAACCGTGGTGGAAACGGTTATGGAAATCGCAATCAAGGAGGAAATAGTGGAAATGGAAATCGTGGTGGTTCTGGAAACCAAGCTGATAATGGAAACCGCGGAGGAAACAACAATCAAGAAAGACGCAGCCAAAACAACCATCAGGGTGGTACTGGGAACGACCAAGGATGCTTTAATTGTGGTGATGTAGGGCATTTCAAGTGGATCTGGCGGGCGTTTGGATGTTTCAAGTAAAGTTGAGAATAAAATATGTCATCCGAAGTCTGAGGATTTGGATAGTGTGTCTTATCCTAGATAAGACACATCTTTCAAAGCCTGGTTTATCCAATGTCTTTTGTCGAGTCTTGTGAACTCTTAAACAAGTTGCATGATTTGTACTCGAATTTGAAGTCTATGTTTAAAACAATGTTGTTATGTTTTTAAACTTATTTAATGGTTGATCATCTTTAGTTTTATCATATAGTTGTTGTTATGATTGAATGCAATGATATTAAGAAAGTCACACATAATCACGCTTCATCAAAAGTCAGGGTGTGACACCTACCACATTACGCATTAATAACTTAATTAATTATCTTTCAATATTCCAACCCTTTAGGATTGTATCCTTACTGACTCAAACTACTGGGTTGAGGGTAACGTCACCTTCAAAAGAGGGGCCTACTACTATAACTAAGATAATCTCTTAAAAAGTGCAAAAGTGCGGAAATCATCAAAGGTTACACTAAAGGCGAGTCGGATCTAAGTGATTCATCGTGTCTATCTGTTTTTATTTTAATTTTATTTTCAGCATTTTTAGTTTTTATTTTCATGTTTAAAACTTTTATCTAAACTTTTTATTTGATTAGACATTGAGGATAAACCGGTATTAAAAGCTCTTGTGTCCTTGGACGACCTCGGTATCTTACCAACGCTATACTATGCTCACGATGGGTGCACTTGCCCATATGTGTGTTTAGTGTTAGTAGAATATCGTGTTTTATAAATTTAAAACTTGACTAAAGTGTTAAAAAGGGCTTAAAATATACATAAAACATATCACACTCGACACGCATCAGCTATCGACCTCGCTTTTGTTGCGGAGCTTATGGCTGACATAATTACCAAACGAGGCCCTAAGCTTGACTTCGTAGGAGATTGTTGTTCCTCTCTCTCGAATGCAAAGGTTCTTGAATACGACATTGATGGCGAGGCGGAGGAGGCCACCTTGGACAACAACCTTATCAGTGGGACGAGGTCCCTGTGGCTTTCGTGAAACAAGATTGACGACACTCTTGTCCAGACAAGGAAGATGAGGGACTCATCTAGAAGGTGCCCCTCCAACCACTATTGCTAGGAAACTCTCTATTCCTATTCGGTCTAGCATTGTGCCACTTTGCGCGTAACAACAATGGACGTTGGCGCGTGGACCACCATTAAGGTCCCATTTATGTCGAAGGTATGAGGACAGCAGTGTCCCCTCTCTGGCTGATCGTCTGCTTTGAACAAGGGAAAATTAGGGTGACCATGCAAGACAATTTATTATTAAGGGGGCCCACGTAATAACAACTTGTAGTGCATGGGAATCCTGGTGGGCTCTGCGGGTCAAGCTAATGATCACCACCCATTCGAAATTTCTAAAGTTGTTCAAATTTTCACCTAGTAGAACACTAACCAAGATAGTTACTATAACACTCTACAAAGTAGGAAGTCTGTCTTTGCCTACTTCGTACCTAACACTTCTACCATAATACGAGTCGTTTGGGAACCGGTATCTAAGCAAATGGAGACGGCTAACACTCAGAAAAGATTATTCTCATTCTCCACCTCACATGCACCCAATCACCCACTACCTATACCCCTACCAGCAACTCTACACTCTCTATCCCGTAAAGCACTACATCGTTTTAATAGTGCATTCGCGCCGTGGAAAACTACTCTACGGTTGCTATAAGTATAACAACCTCAAAGAAAAACCGACACCCTCGAATTATTTCTGACACCCTAATATATTTTTTTAAATATCCCAATATGTCCCTAAAAACACCCCATACGTGAAAACGGGCCCCGAATACCCTAAATATTATCAAAAATAATTAAAAATCTGATTTTTAGGTTTGTCGCGGGTCGCGTAAACTTCTTACAGGTTTTACGCGGGCCGCGTAAACTTCTTACAGGTTTTACGTGTGTACTACGAACTTGTGTTTTAACCCATTTGTTTAATGTTATGAAAATGTGGTATTTTACTCTGATCAATATTTCCTAACTACGGTCCTGATGAAAATTTCCGCTGCCAAATTAGACAATACGCGATACCACCGAAACTGGCTCGCGGCCGCCCGTTCTCAGGGATTTGGGATCAGGGGTTGCGACAGAAGGTGGTATCAGAGCTAAGCCACTGATTCAGCCATAGAAGTGTTCTGCTGACATCAAAATTCAATCAGTTAGGAAATAAATTACGGAAATACGTGCATAACTGTATTTATTGTTATGTGTTATTTGACTATTTGTTAGTTACAGTATGAGCGACCAAGGACCATCTGACGCATACCGTCAATTGTCTGGTTCGCCTAAAAGCGAAGGCACCTCCTCTTCTCAGCCTGCCCCCTCAGGGTACTCTGCTGATACGGAAGAAGGAATCTTTATGTTTAAGGCTCAGTCCGAGGAGCCATTTCCTCAGAAAAAGAGGGGATGGTTCAGTCGTGGGGCACACGAACGTAGGAAGCGTATGAAAAAGTTACAAGAACAGAGAGTGTTAGCAGCAGCTAAAAGAGAAATTGATGCCTATGCCCAGGATATGATAAATAGAGGTATAGCCAATATTCACATCCTAGCCACCACTGCAGCTGACCCTAATCTGGAGCAAATAATAGCACCCCAAACACAGCCACTTATCCCTGACCAACCCATGGAGATAGAAAACCCTGAAAACCAAGTAGAGATGCATGACTTCAATCCGGAAGAAATCCCTAGGGTACCAGCACCAAATCCTCTAGACCCAAATTACGATCCCTGGTGGGATGACGTTAGGGACTATGTGCAACGTTACCCGATACATGAAGACACACCCATGCAGAACATAGGAGCCTACCCAGGTATGGATCCTTTAGATCCCTATTACCACGATGAATACATTAGGGAGATTTTAGAAGATCCTTACCGATTTCAGGCACCTAGACCCCCATACCAGGAACCCGCACCCCAGATTCTGAACCCAGTCCTAGAACCTGCACCCCTAATGAGTGAAGAAAACATACAAGAACTTAGGACTTTTGGTGAGGAAATTCTAGAGAGTAGTGAATGAATGAGGCAGGTGGGAGAGCGACTCGTCTGGAAGTACGACGAGCGCAATATGGATTTCTGGATGAATCCATATCCGTGAATGTGAGGATGGAGACGGTAATAATAATAATAATAATAAAATAAAATAAAATATGTGTGTACGGATGCCTACTATTATTAGTGTAATTTTATTTCAGTTGGTATTGTAATTTTTATTTCAATACTGGTGTGTAATAGATGCATAATAGATGAATAGAGTAAAGTCGCAATGATCGACGCTTTTGGCAAAAATGCGTGTCATGTGATTGACTATATTAAATATTATTTTGTGATATTAATACGGGTTAAATGTTTAAAATTCAGATGGCCAACGAAGGAAATCAAGGAAATCTGAATAACGATAACCAAAGTAACATTAACGTGGTTAATGAGAATCCGAGCATCAATAACAATGGAAACCAAATGGATAATAGTGCTGTTCAACACATAGTGGCACAAGGAATTATAGATGCAATGCCATTTATTATTCAAATGGTTCAAGAAGCGAATAATAAAAGTAAACATAGTAGTAAGCGACCAACTGAACCAGAGAACAGCGTGAACAATGGACCCGTACTTCAGGTACCTATTCCCAAAAGAAGAAGAACCATGCTTTATGGTTGTTCTTATAAAGAATTCTGGTCCTGCAAACCAATAGAATTCTCGGGCAATGAAGGACCCATTGCAGCTCTACGCTGGATAGAGAAGACTGAGGTTGTTTTAAAAATAAGCAAGTGTGCTAAAGAAGATAAAATAATGTTTGCTTCTAATTTGTTTAAGAACTCAGCCTTAGAATGGTGGAACACTATCCTCCAATCAAGAGGAAGTGATAAGATCTATAACATGGAATGGGAGGAATTTAAAAATATGGTAGAAAGGAAATTCTGCCCTCCCAATGAAAAAGAACAGATAGCAAATAAGTTCCTAAACTTACGAATGACCGGGGTAGATAGTAAGGGTTATACTACCACATTCTTTGAATATGCTAGAATAGTACCAACCCTTGCATCACCTGAACCAGTGTTAATCTCCCGTTACATCTGGGGATTAATTTAAGAGATTAGGCATGTAGTCAAGGCAGCTAGACCTCAAACTATAGAAGAAGCTGTAGAACTAGCAAATACCTTGACAGATGAATTAATCCGTACTAGAGAAGAATATCAGAGGAGAAACCTAACCCAAAGGCTTACTCAAGAATTCCGTACTGGGAATTACAACCATAGGAATATGGGTTCTACCACTGCACCATTCTGCAAGGTCTGCAAGAAAAAGCATTCGAGAAAATGCTCCACTCTTTGCAATTTCTGCAAGATGCCAGGACACAAGGAAGAAGATTGCAGGAGAAAATCCAGTAATGGACTATGCTTCAACTGTGGAGAAAAAGGTCATATCAGGCCAAACTGTCCAAAACTAGCTCCAGCTGCGAACAACAAGAACACTAAAAATGCCAGAGCATTTGTTCTGACTGCAGATGAAGCCAAGATGATTCCAGACGTGATAGCTGGTACGTTTTTAGTTAATGATGTTTTTGCTAAAGTATTATTTGACTCTGGTGCAAACCAAAGTTTTATTAATACTTCGTTTTGCAAACTTTTAAATCAGTCATTAACTAAACTACCACAAGAATGCCTAGTAGAGATAGCTAATGGAGAAACTGTTAGGATTTCTGAAATCTTGCAGGAAGCAAGAATAGAAATTTTAAATCAAAAGTTTATGGAAAACCTTTATCCCATGAATCTGGCAGGATTTGATGTCGTTTTAGGAATGGATTGGTTAATAACCAATAAAGCCAGTATTTTATGTGATCAAAAGTCAATTCAAGTAAATTCACCAAAAGGTAAAAAGATCACAATTAAAGGAGATAAGCCCTCTAGATCCACAAATATCATCTCAGTGATGAAAACTGCAAGTTATATAAGAAAAGGATCTATAGTGTATTTGATTTCTATAATCACTAACACTAAAGGAAAAGAACTATAAGACATTCCAGTAGTGTCTGATCAGTTTTCAGATGTCTTTCTAGAAGAATTACCAGGACTACCTCCAGATAGAGAAGTTGAATTCAGAATTCACCTGCTACCAGGAACAACACCAATTGCCAAAGCACCTTACCGTTTGGCACCCGCCGAAATGCAGGAACTGAAGAAACAGTTAGATGAATTATTAGAGAAGGGATTCATACAACCAAGCTCATCACCATGGGGAGCGCCGATACTGTTCGTTAAAAAGAAAGACTGATCAATGCGTATGTGCATTGACTACCGTGAATTGAACAAGGTCACGATTAAGAACCGGTATCCATTACCACGAATCGATGATCTGTTCGATCAACTGCAAGGAGCTCGATTTTTCTCTAAAATCGATTTAAGATCAGGATATCATCAATTAAAGGTACAGGAAGAGGACATTCCTAAGACCGCATTTAGAACAAGGTATGGTCATTATGAATTTACTGTCATGCCATTTGGTTTAACCAATGCCCCGGCCGCATTTATGGACATGATGAACCGAATATGTAAGCCATATTTGGATGAATTCATAATTGTCTTTATAGATGATAATCTAATTTACTCTAAGAGTAAAGAGGAACATGCAAAGCATTTGCACGCACTTTTAAGTCTATTAAGAAAGCTTTATGCTAAATTTTCAAAATGCGAGTTTTGGTTAGAACAGGTACAATTTCTTGGACACTTAGTTAATCATGAAGGAATTCACGTGGATCTAACAAAAATCGAGGCAATTACTAAATGGAAAACCCCTGAGTCACCAACCGAGGTTAGAAGTTTCTTAGGATTGGCCGGTTATTATAGAAGATTTATTCGAGATTTCTCTAGAATAGCCATCCCTTTAACTAAGTTAACCTGTAAATCCATTAAGTTTGAATGGGGACCAAAACAAGAAGAAGCATTTAGAATTCTTAAGCATAGATTAACTAATACACCCATACTAGCGTTACCAGAAGGAACTGAAGACTTTGTAGTCTTTTGTGACGCTTCTAAGTTAGGTTATGGATGTGTATTAATGCAACGTCAAAAGGTTATAGCTTACGCCTCTAGACAACTTAAGAATCATGAAGAGAATTATTCAACCCATGATCTAGAGTTAGGAGCTATAATTTTTGCCCTTAAGATTTGGAGACATTATCTTTATAGTAGTAAGTTTACCATATTCACTGATCATAAGAGTTTAAGATATGTTTTCGGGCAAAAGGAGTTGAATATGAGACAAAGACGTTGGATGGAAATGCTTAGTGATTATGATTGTGATATCCAGTATCATGAAGGAAAAGCAAAAGTAGTGGCAGATGCTTTAAGCCGAAAGTATCATGAACAGCTAAAAAGGGTATGTTCTCTTAAATTAAATCTGCAAGTAGATTTAAATGATCAAATTAGAGAAGCCCAAGAATCAGTAATCAAGGATGATACTGAAAAACTAAAGGGTATGATTAAGGAATTAGAACAAGGAACAGATGGAATTTGGAGATTCCATGAAAAGAGAATGTGGATACCTAAATTAGGAAACTTGTGTCATCGTATATTAGAAGAAGCCCATAAGTCTAAGTATACGATGCACCCAGGGAATGATAAAATGTACCAGGATTTAAGAAAGAATTTTTGGTGGATAGGAATGAAAAAGGACATAGCAGCCTATGTTTCTAAATGTTTAACTTGTTCACAAGTTAAAGCTGAACACCAGAAACCCTCAGGATTGCTACAACAACTAGAAATGCCAGTAAGGAAATGAGAATTGATAACAATGGATTTTGTTACCAAATTACCCAAAACAAAGAAAGGTTATGATACAATCTGGGTGGTTGTAGATAGGCTAACCAAGCCCGCTCATTTCCTACCAACGAAAGAAACTTTCAGTATGGAACAGTTAGCTAAATTATATGTAAATGAAATCGTTTCTTTACATGGAATACCTTTATCAATTGTTTCTGATAGAGATAGCCGCTTTACCTCTCATTTTTGGTCAAGTTTCCAAAAGGCAATGGGAACCAAGTTAAATCTAAGCACAGCTTATCATCCTCAAACGGACGGACAAAGCGAAAGAACAATTCAGACAATGGAAGACATGCTTAGAGCTTGTGTAATTGATTTTGGAGGTAATTGGGATGATCACTTACCTTTAATAGAATTTTCTTATAATAATAGTTATCACACAAGTATCAATGCTGCACCATTCGAAGCACTTTATGGATGAAAGTGCCGAACCCCAGTCTGTTGGGCAGAAATTAGGGAAAAACAACTATCTGGACCTGAGATAGTACAAGAAACAACTGACAAGATTATTCAAGTCAAGGAATGACTAAAAGCAGCACGTGATCGACAGAAGAGCTATGTTGATAACCGACGCAAGCCATTGGAATTTCAAGTAGGAGATAAAGTGTTGTTGAAGGTCTCTCCATGGAAAGGAGTTGTAAGATTCATCAAAAGAGGAAATCTAAATCCCAGGTATATTGGACCTTTTGAGATTATTCGAAAAATAGGACCTGTAGCCTATCAGCTACAACTGCCAGAGGAAATGGCAGGAATACATGACGTATTTCATGTATCGAATCTCAAGAAATGCTTAGCCGATGAGTCGCTGATGGTACCTCTTAAGGACATAGAGGTAAATGAACAACTTAAGTTTGTAGAGAGACCTCTACAGATCGAAGACAGGAAAGTCAAGAACCTCAAGCATAAGAGACTAGTTCTTGTCAAAGTGAAGTGAAGTGGGACTCCAAAAGAGGACCTGAGTACACATGGGAGCTTGAATCTGAAATGCAAAGGAAATATCCATACTTGTTCCAGTAGATCTCGAGGACGAGCTCTAAAACAAGGTGGGGAGGATATAACAACCTCAAAGAAAAACCAACACCCTCGAATTATTTCCGACACCCTAATATTTTTTTTTAAATATCCCAATATGTCCCTAAAAACACCCCATACGTGAAAACGGGCCCCGAATACCCTAAATATTATCAAAAATAATTAAAAATCTGATTTTTAGGTTTGTCGCTGGCCGCGTAAACTTCTTAAAGGTTTTACGCGGGCCGCGTAAGATCAAAAATGGTGGCGCAGCCCGGTGATGACACGTGTCATCATCGTGGCGAGTCTAGTGCTGACCCGGATCAGCTACACGCTGACCAGGGTTTGACGCGGGCCGCGTACCCCTTAGGCTACTCTTACGCGGGCCGCGAAAAAGTCAGGTTTCAGCACTATAAGTAAAGGCTATCAGATCTTCAGTCGAACTCGTTCACAAACGTTTCTTTTCTCTCAAATCTGAATAGTAGGCTTATTATACGGGTATTATACCCCCCCCCCAAATAGCGAAGTTCTGCTCCGTTGTAAGTATTATAACCCATGGATACGTATTAGATACGCTGCCCGATTGATCTAGGGTTCCGTAACGGCTGTCGTGGTTTTGCCCGACGTAGTCGTTGGAATGTCGTCTCGGGGATGGTATTACTAATGTTAAAATGGGTTATTATACTAACACGTGTGCATTTGTGTAAATTTTAGATTATCACAAGGAAACCCTTACGGAAAATCTAAGACAGCAATGTGAGTTGATCCGCTTTTTGTTAACTGTTTTTACAAAACCTCATTTAATTAATTATATATTAAACAGTTATTGAGTATTTGTAAGAATACAATTATCATGAGTATGTTGGGGTTTTGTATACAAAATTTGTTACCACCTGGTCAAGGAGTAACATTTCCACAAGTCGGGTTCGACAGTACCATGGATGTTAATTGATATGTCTTGGAAACAAATATAATTGCGAGATCGCCCTCAATACTGTACAATGGGTTTTTACTTAAACTTGATTAAACTGGGATTCACTCACCAGTATTTCCCACTGACAAATGTTTTTAAAACGCATTTCATGTAACAAACTGTGAAAGCCAAATAGAACCCAGATGGACAGCACTGAAGGCTTGGAAAAGTGGCAATAAAGTTACCTAAAATAAAATAGATATTTTTATTAAATAAAAAATGATTTATTCCTATGAAAATGTGTGTGCTACGAACTTGGGTTTTAACCCATTTGTTTAATGTTATGAAAATGTGGTATTTTACTCTGATAAATGTTTCCTAACTACGGTCCTGATGAAAATTTCTGCTGCCAAATTAGACAATACGCGATACCACCGAAACTGGATCGCGGCCGCCCGTTCCCAGGGATTAGGGATCGGGGGTTGCGACAATAAGGCACAATTCGGTCTCGAGGAAGGAGTCACGAACCCTCACGACCTTATCTCTACGTTTTCACTATAACCCCCCTTATACGTGGTAGTAATACACAACCCCCCAACTTTTGGGAAGTATACCCGTTTTCGTAAAACTAAAGACCTAAGAAGACCAATGTAAAAGGAAAATAACTACTACTTTCGTATTATGGAACTTGTATGACCGAGGTGATGTAACCTCGAGTCCATTTTTTTTCATCTGTTAAAAACAAGGTATCAAGTTGTCGAACATATATGGAAGCTCAGTGGTTGTTTTCTTATTTATACACTGTCAATTACATGTGCATGTGATGTTTATGTGATTACATGTTTGCTTGCCGTGATGATGATTCATGTTATATATGTACGTATACATATACACCTCATAGGCAATTATTTGGTGAATGTTGTCTAACTTACCCGATACCTTTTGCTAGAAGAAAATGCCACCCAGACATGACACACACACTAATACGTTACCAAGGATAGAAGCCGAGCTTCAAGAACGCATATCACAGGCAATTGCACAGCACGAGGCCAACTGCTCAGCACACAGCGGTGGCACTTCCGAAAAATAACCCTCCAACTAGTAATGTTAAGTCACCTAAGACACATTACAAATCTTTTGGGTATTTCCAATTGTGTTTTGCCAACGCTCACTCGTGAGTTGTGTTACATGTGATACAGGCTGTACTTATAAGCAATTCCTAGATTGCAAGCCTCTCAACTTTGACGACACTGGAGGTGCTATCGCTTTTGTTCGCTGGGTAGAGAAAACCGACTTCGTACTGAGGATGAGCAAGTGTGCTCCTGAACAGAGGATTACTTATATTTCTAGATTATTTTGGATGGAGCGCTTTCATGGTGGAACCTCCAAATTCAAACAGTTGGCGAAACTGTTGCATATGCGCTCAGCTGGGATGAGCTTAAGGAGTTAATGCGCAAGAAATAGCTGAAATCCAGAAACTGGAAACCAAATTCTGGAATCTAAAAATGGATGAAGCAAAGATAGCTGAGTATATTCAGCGTTTCCATGATTTATCAAGGGTCCTTCTGTCACACCCCAACCGATGGCGGAAACATCGGGATGAGACGAACAAATAGCATCATAACACTATTGTGACAATATAATTAAATTCAAATTTCATAATGAAATACTAAAATGTCATACATCGTTCAAATAAATCAAACATGAAACAATTGTTCAAACAAAATTTAAAATAAAAATCAACAAATATGCTGGCGAGTATACAAGTTTGATACATAGCATAGTAGAATAAAATATTTAGATGTGCCCATATCCAACATGAATAAGATGATACTAGTTAACTGTTATGCCGAAACGATGTTACTCTACATGCTCAAACCAATGTTTGCGCAATTAAATGCCTATCCCAAGAGTTTAGCAGGAGGTTAACATGTTTAACTTAACAATACCCAAGGATAGCGGGCGGGGCGTCACAACCTATAGCGCTATAATTGTTAAGGTAGGCTTGTACGAAGTTAATGAGCATATAGTCATGAAGTGTTTACATTAGCATCACATGTATAACAAGAATCAAACATTTCATGTGTAATTTGGATAGAGTGTGAATAAATAAAGTTTAACGTGTTTGTGAATTTGAATATGAATACAAGTTCCACCCAAAAGTGTTTAAAATGAAAATGAGATCATGTATACTCACCTTGGCGGCGTTGCGATTTCTTGTAATAACGCACAAGTAAAGAAGGAGAATCCAAAAGAACGAACACAAAGGTTATCCTAGAGATTTGAGATGGCACATAACGACCTTGTTAATATTTGTATAAGATTCCCAATATTAGTTGTTTACAATTTAAATTTATATTATTACCTTTAAAGTTACAAAAGGGATTATAATGAATTATTTACTTATGTTATTATAAAAAGTTAATGATTTAATTTAAGAAAGGAGATGTGTTAAAAAAAGGAAAAAAAGAAAGGAATGATAATGATTGATTTATAGTTGAAAAGAGAAAGGAAATAAATAATAAAAATTGTTAAAAGACCTTAACGGTTATACTAAACCAAGTAGATTGTTTGATTTTGATTATAATTATACAGAACTTAGGTGCCCTTATATAGATGGAGTTAAGTTCCCATGAAAATAAAATAAACGTATGAAACATACGAATTGAAAGAAAAGTCAAAAAAGTGGCGGTGTCATTTTGGTAATTATCAGCAACTTCAAAATTACTCTAGTAGAGTAATTTTGAGCTTCTGTAGAGTAATTTTGTAAATGATCATGTAGAGTAATTTTGGTCATGTAGGGTAATTATCAAAATTACACTAACCCCCCCCCCCCCCCCCCCCCCCAAAAACCTAAAAAAACCTAAACCATTGTAAATGTTCATGTAGAGTAATTTTGGTCGTGTAGGGTAATTATCAAAATTACACTAACCCCCCCCCCCCCCAAAAAAAAAAAAAACCTAAAAAAACCCTAACCCCCCCCCCCCCCCCCCACTAAAAACCTAAAAAAACCTAAACCATTGTAAATGTTCATGTAGAGTAATTTTGGTCGTGTAGGGTAATTATCAAAATTACACTAACCCCCCCCCCCCCCCCCCCAAAAAAAAAAAACCTAAAAAAACCCTAACCCCCCCCCCCCCCCCCCCCACTAAAAGCTAAAAACTAAACCATAAAGCTAAACCCCATAACTAAATGCTAACAATTACTCTACAAGACATTTTCCAAAATTACTCTACAGAAGTCAAAATTACTCTACTAGAGTAATTTGATAATTACCCTACATTTCTCAAAATTACTCTACAGATGTTCAAAATTACTCTACAAGACACTTTTTGCTTTTTCCCTCAATGCATACGTTTCGTACGTTAATATTATTTTTATTTGATCTTTACCTATATATATAATAGTTTTATAATACAAAAAAAATATAACCCGCGATAATACCGGAACACGGGTTCGAACTAATGGCCTTTGATATGAACAGCAACAACAACAGACCAACTGAGCTACGACAGCAACTTCGAAAAACACCGATTTTAATATCATTTATACCATAACAGTTTGTCATCATCTTCTGTACGTATCATATTGTGAGGTTTAATTATTTGGTTTTATTTTATTTGAGCAGAACTCTAGGTCATCTTCTCCAAAAATAACAAAAACGACTGAACATGTAACATACCATTTCACAATACTTTGTTTTTGATTAATGTGAGTTAAATAAAAAGGTGATACATGAATGAAGTGGAACGAAGTAAAGGAGAGAATCGATACCGAAACGTTGATTCCATAGTTCCGTTGAAACTCCGGTGAGTTCGACTTACTCCGACGACTTCGGGGTTTCTCCGATGGGTTGTCTTTATAAGCGAACGTGTTCCGACGTAAAAGTCCGGCGACTTCGATGCTCCTCGAACTCCGGCGAGTCTCCGGTAAAGCTCCTTGTTCCTTCGGCCGTGTATTTCGAGAGTGGGGTGGTGAAAGGTGTCGAGAGTGGCTTAGAAGGGTGATCGAGTTGTGTGAGTTTCTCGGATCAACATGTCGTATACACAAGTAAGCATTACACGGGGTTCAATCTTGTTTTTAGACGCGGTAATGCATATAACCCCGTCTAAAAATACACACAAAATCTCAACCCATCAGGATCCTAACGAAATATCGTTTAACACTAATAAACTCCGCGTCTTTTGATACCTACCCCGACTTAAAATATGCTTAGATAGCTTTAGACGGTGTTTACAAACCCCGACTTAAAATATAAATAAAAACCCTGACTTAAAATACGTCAACCACGACAAATAATAGCATAACTGTTTTAAGTATGATACAGATGGAGATATTATTTGAGTTTTTTTAAGTATGATATGGATAGAGATAAAAAGGCTATGTTCTAAATTGGTGTAAGTCACTTTTTATTTTAGTGTTTCCTAGCTGAAGTAAGTTTGTAACTAATTAGGATAGTAGCTTAGGTTTATAAATATGCAAGGTTGAGTTTTGAATAAGAAAAAAAGGTTTGTATCCTTTTGGTGCTATAACGTTTATTTTGTATGATCAAAGGCTGTAAGCAAGAGTATTAATTGGAGTTGTGCGTTCTTGGTTCACTTGTGTAAAGGACCTCATGTTTAACAATCATCTCCATCAAAATTCTACATTCTTTTAACCCACCATTGATAACCTTCAAGAGTTACAAGGTTAGTAATTTTGTAATAATATTAATGTCCTATTTAATTGTAGAAGGGTTATTGGATTTTAATAATCCTAAGTTTCACTAGTTTGCCGATAATAATCACAACTTTAAAAATTCCCTCCAATAATCCCAACTTGTAAAAGTTTGGCCACCATTGATCCTTTTCAAACATATAAGAATTTGGTCTGCTCAATAGATCCAATTACACCTAGAGACTCCTTAATTGATTTAAGTGCACCTATGTTAGAAAAGGATCAATGGCGGCCAAACTTTTACAAGTTGGGATTATTGGAGGGAATTTTTAAAGTTGGGATTATTATCAGCCAACTGGTGAAACTTAGGATTATTAAAATCCAATAACCCATTGTAGAATCTGTTGGTGCATGCGTCTGTCGACTTCGTCTTGTATCGAGTCTTGTATGTTTGTAGATATAACAGGGCACGTTGTTCGAGAAAAGTGTCAAAAATAGGTCAAGAGGTAATTCCGCACGGAATTACATCTTGTAATTTCGTTTGAAATTGTCATGTCCGGTTCAAGCGAAATCACTAATTCCGCTTGTAAGTGATTTCGTTTGAGGCTGGTTCAAGCGGAATTAGCTGCCTATATATAGATGTTGCCTGATTTCGTTTGAGGAAGTTCTGTAATTCCGGTTTGAGCCACGAAGTGCTGCCGAAGTGTCTACTCGCTGTAATTCTTTGTCAAATCAATCAATAGACAATTTAAAGTGTGAATCTAGCTGAATTGAACTTGATACGTTTGTTTCCGCCACTCGTATCGAGCAAAAACTCTTCTGATTGACTCA
The DNA here is from genome assembly GCA_030545235.1 of Helianthus tuberosus. Taxonomy (NCBI): domain Eukaryota; kingdom Viridiplantae; phylum Streptophyta; class Magnoliopsida; order Asterales; family Asteraceae; genus Helianthus; species Helianthus tuberosus. The sequence goes on along the minus strand of CM060447.1, from coordinate 130,638,559 downwards.
TTTGGGTCATAAAACGATCCTACAGAATCATAGTTATATATGTTTACTTGCTTCTATTTGCTATAATCTAACTTTTTTTTTTTGCATTTAACTATGCTTTAACATCAAACTTTGGCTTATATATATATGAACAGAGTGTGTTGAAGTTAGGGATGACAAAAATACCCGAGCCCGGTGGGTACACCCGAAACCCGAAATATCCGGGACGGGTATGAAACCGAGTATGGCATTAGTTTTAAAAAGATTACAGGTATAGGATTAGGTAATACTCTACCCGATTACCCAAAACCACATACTTATTTACCCGGATCATATACCCTAAAATTTTGTATTTTTATTTTCACTTTTAACACTTTTCTATTCGTTGTTTATTTGTATATATGTGTTTGTTTTTATATTTTGGACGAATATATGTTTTAAAAAGTAGCCCCAACTGAAATTTTAATTTTCGAAATAAATCATTTAGTCACTACTATTTTAATAAAAAAAATAAAACTAAAAGTGGTTGAAATAAAAATTGGCTACTCGATTTATTTGTTAATTTTAATTTCAGATTGATCGTGACGATTGGATGTACAAAGAAAGTCCTGTCAGTGCAAAATATATAATGGGTGTTCAAAGTTTTCTTAAGGCCCGCCGAAGCTCATCGGGTTCAGGTGAATGCCAAAGATCAGCTCATTTTTTTGTCCTTGTGCATCGTGCAAAATTTTCAGAAACATGATATTAAAGACATAAAGTTCCATTTGTTGAGAGATGGTTTTGTGTCTGAATATACTTATTGGTCAAAGCATGGGGAATCGCTTTCAAATCGTGGCACGTCATCGTTCAATGAAGACAATGATCAAACATATAACAACGAACAAGATACTGATCACGAAAATGACACTTTAAATGAAGACAATGACAACTTCAATGAATTGTATAATATTGGTGATAATGGCAAGAAAAATTAACGAAATTACTTGAAGATGAGTTAAAACCATTATATGCGGGATGTAATAAATATTCAAAACTCTGTGCGGTTTTAAGGTTGTCTACCTTGAAGTCAACACAAGGATGGAGTGATAAGAGTTTCACAGATCTATTAGTGCTATTAAACGACATGCTTCCAGAAGGTAACGAGTTACCACTTCCGTTATACCAAGCAAAAAAATGATGTGCCCAATGGGATTGGAAGTTGAAAGAATACATGCATGTCCAAATAATTGTATGTTGTATAGAAACGAGTTCAAAAATCATCATAAATGTTATAAGTGTAACGCATCGGGTGATGCGGTAAATATTGGGGTGTGACAGTCACACGTCACACTAGCAACCTAAAAGATAAAGAAAAAATAATATATTATTAATAATTTCTTATACATTGTAAAAAATTTCGACATTTTTGTTTATGTTATATTAGATTTCTATCTAAATATTAGTTATTTTATAATTATAATCTAAGTTATTTAAAATTAAAATCTAGTAATGATTTCTCACAATTTCTATATTCCCTCTTAATATTCTTCCCAAAATTATTTGTTTTCCCTCCAATCCCAAACACAACTAATCTTATCTCCCCCAAATCAACATCTCACTTCTACACATTACGTTTTTGCCAAGCCCTAACCTCCTTTCTCTTCTGCTTCTGGTCACCCAATCGACGTTGCCAGAATTCTTTTACAGGTGGCTTAACTTTTTTTTATTAAAGGATTTTACAGGTATAAATAAATAATTTTTATTTGTTTAGCGTTTACGTGTTGCCTGTTAATCTGTTATGTGTTGATGTATTTTGGATTTGTGACAACACAATTTCTCTTCCCTCCTCCATTGCATGGATTCCCGTCGTGAACAAATAACCAACCACCACCACCGCCTGTTTATGGCGACGTCGAGTGCGCGAAGGTTGACTTCTGTCGGTGAAGCGAAAAACTAAACCACTGAACCCGAAGTGGTTGAAAGCGAAGAGCCGTCGATTGGACCAAAATCGATGTAATTACTCTTCACCTTCATTCTCTTCTTCCTAGGGTTTCAGTTTATTATCTATATTCGGCTTCAATTTGTCAGTAGGTATTCGATTTTAATTTGGCTCTGATTTCATTATTGTCTCCGACTAATGCGTAATTTGCGGTGAATAAGAATTTACAGGAGTGTGTTTCTTATGGATTATTTGAAATTTTGTTCAAAGCTGAAAGTGTAACAGCAGAGGTAAGAATTTACATATGCTTTTTACATGTTTCGACAAGGAGAAGAACTACACTTTGATTTTGTAACATTATGATGCTTCACTTTTATGAAAGATTAACTTAGTGAACCCATACGACATGATATAAATTACACAAGAAACAAATACACCGTGGAGGAATCCTTCTTAATTGGCTAATAATATTACCTTTGTAGTTTTTTCTTTTCAGATATCATTCCAATTCTTTTATGTTGCAAAATGGCGCTCATCATTATCATTAATTCATTATGTTACGAAGATAGTATTTCTATTTATTTATAAAATACTTTTTTGAAATTTTAAATGAATTTGGGTCTGATGTATTGTTATTTTTCTTTAGTTAGTGACAGAATTTGAGACCATTACAAGCGTTCTATCTGAATGTACTTGTCTATGAGGCTGTTATTATGGACGGTTTATGGCTGTGTCATCTGAAGGTAATGTCATCCCTGTTTCATTGCTGTTAAGTTTTAAGTTAACATTACGTGGGTATTTTGTTATGTCTATGATGTTGCACTTTTTTAATAAACAGGATTACCATGTGTTGTTGATAGATCTGTGATGGTCATGCATAGTTTACTAGTGCACGGCAACCGGTTACTGTATGCACATGGTATCTTTTAAAGCTTTCCTTTGTGTCTTATGGCTACTGTAGCTAAATTGTACATCCTTTTAAAGCTAGATGTACAAGGCTCTTATTGCATCTTTTTTTAATCTCCTGCCACTATTTCAGTTGTTGTATGTTATATGACTTAAAATGCAGCATGGCTTTGTGATAGCTATGATGTTGTACCTTTTTTTAAGAGATTGGTCTACCATGTGTTGTTAATAGAGCCATGATGGTCACGCAGTAGGATTTGCTATTGCACGACAACCCGTTACTATATAACCATGGTATCTTTACCTATCAAAGTGCATGAGCCTTATTTGTAGGTTCCTTCTATTTTTTAAGGCTGATTATTAAAGTTCAGTTGTTAATAAGTCTAAGTGAATATGGTCTAATGTGGTTACCTTTGCATATGTTATAGGTTAACTTACAAAGAATTGGTGGAAGAGCAAAATATGACTTAAATCGTGGTGGGGATTAATGGTAGCTGTGAGGTTGGGATTGTTAGTGGAGGGCAAGGATCGATTCACATTGTCTTCTAGATCGATTTAGAGAAGAAGATCGATCGGTTAGCATCGTCTTCTAGATTAGCGCTTTTGACTTAACTTTCAAGTTATTGTGAATTATTAATATACATTACTTGTAACCCCGCTGCCAAGCGCGGGGGCTTTTTAGCGGTTAATATAGTTTTGAATAGATTTAATAATGAATTATTAATTTACCCGTTAGTATTGTAGACTTCTGGGTTGAATGTGTATTAGGTCGATTTGAGCATATTCGGATTTGGCTATGTTGAATATATATAGATTGATTGTTTGGAATTTGGATTGCGTATTATTTTTTAGTGCAGATTATTTTTTTATACGTTTGGAATTTGGACCTGCATATTATTTGTTTGAAATTTGACTGCGGTTACTTTTTTACATAATTTCTTATAAGTCGCGGTTTATATAACACCGACTAAAAATTGTTTTAAAATTATAATGTAATTTTAAGTCGCGGTTTCAAACCCTGACTAAAAACATTTTCTAAAGGTATTAACAACTTTTAAGTCACGGTGGGTGTATTTTAAGATGGGGTTCAACAAACCGGGTCTAATAATTAACACATTTTAAGACACGGCGTTTTAAGTCGCGGTTCTAAACCGCGACTAAAGACTATTTTAACCGCGTCTATTGGTCACTTTTGTACTAGTGCGTGTTTCGGACTCGTGATTTTAGTATGTTTGAAGTTTCCGAAATCGAAACATGGTAAGGTTGTGCGATGTTTATGGATCCATATATGTCCAGGTTCTTGATTGATCGAGTAAATGGAAACGCGGATCATTCCTTCAATCCCGACAATCACGAAGTGAAAGATGGAAACAAGACAACTGTTGCTACACGTTTTCTTGGGCGGCAAATTTTTAAAAGGAAGTGAAGCTGAAATTTCGCTTAAAATCATTAAGGATCTTTTGTATGATTAAGATGAAGACAGTGGTGGAGCGGGTGATTTGTTGTTTGGTTATACCCGAGAGCCTGGGTTCGAGTCTGGGCGTCGCCCAATTTTTTTTCGGTTTTGATTCCATTTTTACAGTTTCCATATTTGCACAAGCAGTCCCTGTGGTTTAATTCAGTAAATTGCACAAACGGTCCCTGAACTTTTAGAAGTTTAATTATTTACAATTTAACATAGTTTAACTAGGTAAATTGACTTGATTAACTCATATAGCTTAAACAAATTTAGAAACTTAACAAAATTAACTAGTTTATTTTTATACAAATAAAAAGAACAAGACTTTGAAACAAATTTTGAAATGTGAAGATTATTTAAATTAATTAACTAGGAATATAAATCTATATCTATATCTGTATATATATATAAATGAGATAGATTTGGGCCATGTGACATGTGATTTTGGAGATTTTTGATGATGTGGCAAGTTATTGTGAAGGTGTTTTGTGAGTTTAGGAGGGAATGCATTATAAAATTCTAAATTCACATATTCCCTCGCATTGGACGCGGGATCCATTTATAGTTCGGGTCGAAAGCTGGATTCGGATCCCTTAGAGCATTAACATCCAAATAATCAAATTGTGTGTGTGGTGTTTTTAAAATATAAAAAGTATAAAAAGTGGTTGTGAGTGGAGGAGAGAGAAAATGTTACTGTTCATCTGTATATTTGGGGGGATACTATTCACCCCTATAATTTTTTAATATAATTTGATAGTGGTTGTGAGTGAAGGAGAGAGAAAAGGTAATGATAAAGGTATAAAAAATATTATTTAATTGAAAATGAGAGAGAAAATGTAGTGTTTTTTAGTGTAATTTAGGGTGAAAATATGGTGGAATGGATGTGAATGCTCTTATAAATCTTTTAACGCTTTTTTCCATCACACCCATATTTCACAAACCCTAAATCTGAAGCTCTCCATCTGCTTTTTCTCAATCTTATACCCTACCCTCCCACCGCATCACCGTAATCCTTGCAGAGTTTCTTTTGGATCAAAGTATGGAAGACGATGATTGTGGTGTTTAGGGTTAGAGAAACGACGACGTGAGCAATGGTCGGAGACGAAGAGGATTCGTTTATCTTAATCACTGGTATGTTCTTCTTCTTGATATTTGATTTTTTTTTGTTATCTGTTTGAATTGTATTAATCCTATTTTTGTTTTCCTTTTTCGCTCTCTACTCAATCACCAACAAAATCACAGATTATCTTTCTTCGTCATTCGATTGCCGTGAAGAAGGAATCATGTAACTTAGCAGGTTTTCTAATTGGGATTTGAGAGTAATTAGGGTTTTCTAAAACCTGCGGCTTCTTCTCTTTCCCTTAATCAGAAACCCTAAATCAACCGATGCCGCCACCACAATCATTTGGTTCTTAATCACCTCCAATGCTGCCATTTCATCTCTGCGTTGGATTCCCAAATGTGTTTCATCGATCCATCGGTATGAAATCAGTTCTGGTTAATCCGTCGATATGCCAATTTTTGTCAGACACTAGCAAGCCATGCTGTAACTATTGGCACATGTGGCAGCCCAACATGATGATCAGTCCAACCCAAAGTGCTGGCACTCCCGGAGCTGCACAGGGTCAGTTTTTACTAAACATGTGATGTGTTGATTTATTTCGGTTATTTACCGATTTACTCTGAATGGATGGGAAAATGGTTAAAAGGTATATACTTGGTTTGATGTTGAGGTTACATCTAATCTGAGTGTTAATCGAGTTTTTTTTTTTGTGCTTGAAGCATTGTTTTGGGTTTTATCTCATCTTTTGTGACAAACAATCTAATTCGAGCGGTTTATTTTGATTAGGTCTGATTCGGTTTCATCTTTGTCACACTACGATTCAGCATTTTTTTAATCAAGGTAAGGATTTTTTTTATTGTTGGTGTTGTTTGTTAATTTGAACGTAGAAGAAGAATGAAGGTGTGCTTGGGTGACGACTGGATCTGGATGTTATTTAGGGTTTACCAAATTAGTCAGGATGATGATGAAGAAGAATATGGTACATCGGTATGTTTTAAAATTAAAGCTTCACAAGAAATTAAATTCCAATACAAGATGTTTGTTGTTTTCTTGACAAATATCACAACCAACAAAAGAATCTGGAACTCATTTGCATACGCACCGGAATATGAATATTATCAAAGAGGTTATTTGCACTGATTGAATGGTAAGATTTTTGTATTAATTCGTTGATTTATATATATTTTCAGTTAGTAATATTATTGTTAATTGTGATAATTCGTTGATTCAAAGTTAGGATGAAAACCTAAAATTTTGGTCTTATGATGCTAGAAAAAATGACCTGATATGAATAGATATAATGATGGACCCAATGATGAAGTGTAGAATTATAAAAGAAAGTGGCAAAGTGTAAACAAACTAAAAGTTGTAATTTGATTAATTAAATGAAAGTGAATAGAATATTGTCCTTGATTGGTCTCTCCAGTTAATCATTGACACGTGATTTGGTTTAAATTGTTGTTTTACTGTTTCATTGGATTTATAGATTAAATGAAAAAGATAATAGGCTGATTTACAGATTCATATTGTTGTTCTAATGGTTGTGTAATCCAACCATGGATGTAATTAATGTACAGTGAGTGATTATCGGCTGTTTTCGAGAATAATAAAATATTTTTATCCACAAAGCTCTGTAAATTAATACCGAGTTTTTTTAAATAATTTGGTCAGAATAAATAAAGGCGGTTCATCTTGATTAATGTTTTTCAGGTTCTAGAAGTTTTCCCAAATCCAGTAACGATGACTGCAGTTCAGCTTGCTGTTGGGACATTCATTATATTTATGACATGGGCTTTAAATATTCATAAATGGCCAAATATCAGTCGCGGACAGGTACGAAGAAACTGATCAAACTGATGTATCTATTGCATATTTGTATATTTCTTGAAGCTTATTTCATTACATTTGGCAGCTTTTAGCAATCCTTCCATTGGCTGTTATGCATACATTAGGTAATCTTATGACCAACATGAGTCTCAGCAAAGTTTCTGTTTTGTTTTCTCACACGATCAAGGCAAAGGAACCGTTTTTTACAGTTGTACTATCTATTACTACCTCCGTCCCATTATAAGTGTCTTATTTTGAATTTTCAAAGTCTATATTTATAAACTTTGACCTTAAATAATTTTGTTTGTGTTAGATAATACTTGATGAAAGTTATATGATTAGAGTGTATTTTACAAGTGTTTTTATCGGGTTAATTTTCATCAAGTTTTATATAACACAAAAAATATATAATTAAAGTCAAAGTTTATAAATAAAGACTTTGAAAATTCAAAATATGACACTTTTAATGGGACGGAGGGAGTATGTTTCTAGGAGAGGTTTGTTTACTATTTATCTACTTCCATTCATTCTTCTCTATTATTATCATCAATATACATGTTTATTGGTGTTTTATAATATGAAAGTTGTTTATAATACATTAATACCCCTATTTTGACCCGTATAAGTAATTATAATATTGTTTATTTTCACTGAACAGATCCCGACAACATGGGTATTGAGTTCGCTTGTACCAATTGTTGGTGGAGTGATACTTGCATCCTTGACTGAGGTCTCTTTCAATTGGTGAGAACCGAAAGTTGACATTTGACGCCTTGCAGTGCTTTAGTATTATATTTGTCTGAATTAGTTATAAGTTATAACCTTTCTCTACCTTATGCTTTTTCTACTATGTTGTTTAGTTTTCTGAACGTATTTCAGTTATAATTGGCTTGACTTAATGGTTAATCATTTTCTCATGAAGATTTGATTTTATATGGCAAGATATAAGAGCGTTTGGGAAGGAAAAAGGGTGTTGCCCATACTTTCTAGCACGACATATGGTGGTGCAATTTGCAAACGTGGTGGTTTATAGTTACCATTATTTACTTGATCCTAAGGTAGCTGGGATTATATCAAAGGAAATGCAGAGAGAATCTGTCGTGGTGTTTAATGAGGCTCATAATATTGATAATGTGTGCATTGAGGCATTGAGTGTTAGTGTAAGGAAGCAGACAATTGAAGGTGCAACTCGAAATATCAATAAGATGACTCAGGAGATTAACAGGTATTTTTTAGGATAATTAATCAATCAGATCATATTCCACTGTGTTCTAATAATCATTTAATAGGTCATTTGGGGTGTAAATGTTCTTATTGTGCGTCCGCTAAACTATCAGAACTTTTAATTGGTTGTGTGAAACGATCATGGTCATAGAAAAAGTGGAATTAGTTGTCCCATAAAAGAACACACTGTTGTTTATTTACCTTGAGAAGAATATATATATGCTGTGAATCTTCGGTATACGATATATCTATATTTTTAACTTTTTTTCAACTTGGTAGGAGGGTTTAAGGCCACTAATGCTGGTAGATTGCGTGCTGAATATAATCGCGTTGTTGACGGTTTAGCACAAAGAGGGGACTTGCCAAGTAAGCACATTCTTATATCGCCATATCGTTCAATATCGCCGATAATGTCGGTATTGATATTCTTACTGATATTTGACACTGATATTTTACATGGGGACCAATACCCCTGCATAGTTCTTATACACCAACTCTAATTATTGATGTTGTGGTATTTTCTGGGGGACAAATTCCATAAAAAGGCAATGTATTTAGGTGTATTTCTATATTAGTTAATGAAATTTGTTGACATCTACAAAACGTTAATGAACTTTTTAAATGTTCCAATTTAAGGCAACCAACATTCAAAAGTTTTATTTTTAGGTAATATGAAAATCGGCTAACTTACAAGATCACCTTAAGTATACTTTGAAAGTTCTTACTCTTTTATGATTGAATTCAAGGTTCATTACATATAGTATGTTAAGTTTTTATGCAATTCCACTATTGATTTTTAAAAGAACAACATAATTGTTGGGAACTGAGCTCAAATTCTCTCATTAGATAGATTATTTACATTCAAAAGTTTTATTTTTAGGTAATATGAAAATCGGCTAACTTACAAGATCACCTTAAGTATACTTTGAAAGTTCTTACTCTTTTATGATTGAATTCAAGGTTCATTACATATAGTATGTTAAGTTTTTATGCAATTCCACTGTTGATTTTTAAAAGAACAACATAATTGTTGGGAACTGAGCTCAAATTCTCTCATTAGATAGTTTATTTATTTCTTTTAATAAAAGATATGCCACAATAGGGATGAGCTCGGTACCAACCGGTACCAAAAATTCGAAAAAATGGGTACAGGTACCGAAAATACTCGGTACGGTCGGTACCGGTATCGACCGCTTTTTAAGGTAAAATCCGGTACCGAAAACGCTTAATGTGGGTACACCAAAAATCGAATCGGTTCGAGAAATTCAAATCCGGTACCCGGTACCATTTGCTCATTCCCATGCCACAACACATTTTACCATTGTCAATTCATTTGTTTATCATTGTCATTTGTTTTTCACTATCATTTTACCATTTACAAAGAATTGATAGATCATTTTTCCAAGAAAATGTATTGTTTTGAACATCTATAATGTCTAATTGTATAGGTTGATAAGGTACAAGTGACCCGGGAAGCAAGTGTTATTAGCGATGGTGATGACAACGATGGATGCGCGCCAAAACTGGAGGTGGAGGATAATTACAATACACATCTTTGATTTTTGTGTTTATGTATTAGAAGTTAATATGTGTTTATAGAGGATTTCATTGTTACTGATATATTATGTGCATGCATTTTACATGGCATGACACGTGTTCGATGCAATCCCAAAGAGAGAGGCTTTTGATATGGGCTAGATGGTACAGAACACTGGGAGCGATTGCAGGTGACTGCGATGTTAGAGATGACATGATTGAAGGAAGAGGCTAAAACGCCAGTTGAGGTAAATACAATTTGCTATTTTGGTTGAACTTGTGAAACATTGTATGGTATAAATGAACCACCATCTATTGAAAAATCGCAACCAATTTGATAGCCTAAAATATTTTATAAATGAACTATCATCTATTGAAAAATCACAACCAATTTTTTTCACAAATTGTTTTTAATTTATAATCAATACGTACTATCATTTGGTGCAAGTGTTCTACTGGTTCAAGTGTACGCAGATTCAGAGACATTAGAAATGGTGGGTAAGATAGAGGTACTAATGTTTTTTTTTCTAATCGGTACAAATAATATGTATCTTATATCGGTTATTAACTATGACTACAGTTAAGGAGCATGTTCTTTGTATAGCTAAAACAAAGTTGATATTGATTGGCTTATTGGATGGGTGTTTGCACAGGTGATTATCAAGTATATTCACACTTTTCTATATGTTAGGGGTGTATTTATGAAATTTCACTTCTTGCTTTTAGGATATACTTTTATGCATCTAAAGTTATGAACATGTACTTTTTATATAATTGGATTATACCATGACAACAATCTGAATGCCTTGGTAGCTCATATGTAACGACTATTATTGATGGTATTGGTTCCATTGGGGTTGCTTTAGGCCCGCTTTTGACCGGTTTTTTTTCGACAAAAGGGTGGGATGCGGTTTTTGTTACTTAACGTGAGTTGACGATACATATTTCTTCTTACTTCTTTCCATCTAATCTGCTCATATCACTTAGCCTTGACAAGTCCAAACTATGCATTTTTTTCGGTACTTGCGTTTTTTGTGTGCTTGATATTTGAGAACATACATGATTTTTTAATGATGTGTTTAAATCTAACATTTGGGCATTTAAATTATATGTTTTTACTTGATTCTTTTGATCACATCTTGGAGTTTGTAGATTTTGTTTCAGAATGATCTTTCAACTGATTGTTGAGGATGCATTGCATGTGAAGTGCAAGAATGTTTTGGGGTGGAAGTAGTGATGGTTTGATAACGAGGACTCTGGAGGATGAAATTGATTTGGACAAGAAAATCAGATCGGTAATATGTTCTTGGTTCCAGTTGGAATGCAACTATAATTAGAGACAAAGTAACTCCTTTTAAAAGATTTAAGTACTTAATTCAATTTTTTTATTGTTATTACATCTAAACATAAGCACAATTTAATACCAACTCTCGAAAGTCTTTCCAATTTATTTTCGATTGCCCAAAATAAAGATGGAACAATGGGTGTTTAAATAGAGATGGCTGGGGATAAAATGGTTTGGAGCTGGGCGTTGTCCGTCGACTACCACATGGTTAGCAAGGAACTTTAATATTTTTGAAGGAAAAGCAACATCCGTCTCAAGAATAGTGGATCTAATCAAGGAAGATGCTATTATTTGTGTGTCGAATCGGGCTAAGGTTCCCACTACGTCATGGGAAAAGTGGGTTGTCTTTGATGTAGTCGAATTATTGTGATCGGATCTGTGCGTTTTTCTGTTATTTTAGAAAAGTTCTCATAGCTTCACTTTATATTCGTTATTCTTACAATATGTCGGTATTCTTTCATCTTTTTAGGTTCAAATATGGATGATAATAATTCCGGATATCTATATGAGTTATTATTGCTTCTAATTAAAGTAATACAGATGTAAAGTTTATGAAATTAAGACTGTTTTTTTTTTAACTTCAATATTTTTAGAATTATTTTAATAATGACATGTTTGAAACTCTTTTTTTGAGATTGATTTTCATGTTTTAATGGGGATACTGTTTATTTAAGTTTTTTAGATGATAGGTAATTAGTTTTAAAATTAAAACCTAAAAAAAAGGCCTAAGTTGTGTGATAGAAACCTCACCACTTCAAATCATAATGGGTTGAATATGTTTGGGCCGAATTGGAGGAGCCCAGAACGTGGATCTGAAATTTTAAAGGATTTGACAAATAATCCAACTAACCCAGATAACCCAGTCAATTAGAAGTTAGCGATATGGGAAACCGTATTAGTGGGGAGGGTTGTTAAATGGGGTTATCAGTTAGACATGGTTTTATTTAATATACGTTGTTAGATTAGGGTGGCGATGTTTTATTATCAAATTAGGGTTCTTTCCTAAACATTGGAGATCAAGCCTATATTGACGCTAATTGGAATCGTTCTTTCAGAATCAAAGCTTTCAACTTCCGATTTTTATCATTGTGTTCTTTAAAAATCAACTTTTAATTTTAATTGTATATGTGATGGTTTATTAAATCTATGGGTCGGCTCGACAACCGCGAAGGCGGCGCTGTTAAACTCATGAAGAAGCTTCTCAAAGAGCCTGTATTCCCAATCCGCCCTTTGACTATTAATTCCAAGTTCCCACTACGGGAGCGATGGTATGTGTAGTTTTATTTTTTTTATATTGTTATCTTTTTAGTAAATGATGAAATCAAGTATAGCCTTTAAATTTATAATATGTTATAGTTAATTGGAGTTGCGGTCTCATATTTTTTGTTTTGTAAGTGTGATGTATTCAAGTGTAATACCTGACATAACAACTTCATTTAAGAACAAATTTCCTAACAAGGTTATGTTTATGTTTATTATATGAGATGTTTATACATTATACATTGTTTGCCGATTTATATACTGTCCGACTAAACTCAGTTATGGTTTTGGCGCACTTCAAATTTGTCATCGGATACTGGTCACCGTCTCTCTCTCTGGTAATTTTTTTCTCCATGGTTATGTATAAACTTTGTTAAAAATTAGTTTTATTCAAGATAATAGCGTGATGAACCAAGTTAAATAGATACTGAGATCGCTATCGGTATTGTTATAATCGGAATGTATATCGGTATTCGTTTTTTGATTAGTATTGTTATTGTTATTTCATTTATACATTTATGATTAGTTTAAATTAAATTTTCCTGCCCGGGAAGTTCCCAGGTTATAACCTATCCTTTATATATAAAAAAAACTACATATACTCATCTTGCTTTTGTATGTTTTTATGGCTCTTTACAACTAGAAAAACTTTAAGAAACCGAATTAAAAATTTGTGGTGGAGATAAGGAAAAGATGATACTTTAGAGGTTAAAAATGTTATTTATATACTTTTATTTATTATAAATTAAATTTTCCTACCCGGAAAGTTTCCGGGTTATAACCTAGTAACTATATATATAAACACATTAAATTAGGATAAAAATCTTTCGATGGTTATTTAATTCGCGAAAGATTTCAGAGTTTCAAGGGTTAGGATCCAAGATTCAAAACGGGTCGGATTTTGGGTATCCGTTTTTTACAGATGTTACACGTTCCCTATCTTGTCGAGCCAGAATTCAAGAGAATCGAGCGGTTTATTTGGGGACTTGCGCTTCAAATCCTAAGCATGGTTACTGCCACAAAGCCTTCAACCATCGCAAAGGCTATCGATTTGAACGTTACACTTACTGAAGAAGCTCTTCGAATTGGAAAGTTTTTGAAATCTGAGGCAAACAAGAAAGAGACTCATGTGGAGTCTTCGGTTGACAACAAAAGAAAGTTTTCAAACTTGAAGAAAGACACTCAAGTAAGCCATGACAACTCAAATGTAAACAAGAGAAGGGAAGCGAACCCGCCTCGTGGCATGAAAGCTTATGGAGCCACTAATAAGGCCAGTGGTAAGGTTTATTTGGGGACTAAGCCGAGATATGACGAATGCAAGTTTCACCATGAAGGTCGATGTCTGAGACCTAAGTGCGACAGATGTGGAAAAGAAGGACACAACAAGGATGCCTGTTGGGCAAGATATCCCAACCAAGGAGGAAATGGTAACTACAACCAGGGCGGAAATGATAATGGTAAAATTCCAGGTTGCTTCAACTGTGGTGACGTGGGGAACTTTAGAAAAGATTGCCCTAAGAAGAAGCAAGCGAGGAAGAGTCTTCACGATCGGAGCTCGTGAAGCACGCCAGGATCCAAATGCGGTCATGGGTACGTTCCCTATTAACCAACCCTATGCATCCATTTTGATTGATACTGATGCTGACTTTAGCTTTGTATCTATAGAACTTAAGAACCTACTTGGTCTAGAAGCAAGTAACCTAAATACCCCCCCCCCTCTATTCAATAGGGTTAGTAAATGGGAAATTAGTCATAAAGGATGAAGTTGTTAAGGGTTGTACTTTGGAACTTGGAGAGCGGGAATTTTCTATTGATCTCCTACCTACTGACTTAGGAAGCTATGATGTTGTAGTCGGCATGAATTGATTATCCAAGATTAGATCTGAAGTTGTTTGTCATGAGAAAATCATTCGCAGTCCCGCTTGCAAATGATGAAACACTTATAGTACACAGCCTTCATGCAGTTGATGCGAGGGCCCTGGTCCCCATAAGGCGGAGGATTGTGACATCCCACGTTAGTTATGAAAGCACAAAAGTGCCTTCGAAATGGCTGCATAACCTTCCTTACTCATGTTGTCGATAAGGAGACCAAGGAGCCAAAGCTAGAAGACATCCCCGTTGGGAAGGAATTTCCAGAAGTCTTTCCCGAAGACTTGCTTGGGTTACCTCCACAGCAACGAATGGAGTTTCGGACAAACCTAGTGCCAGGAGCGGCACCAGTGGCGAAGGCACCTTATCAATTAGCTCCGTCCGAGATGCAAGAACTTTCGACCAAACTACAGGCGCTGCTAGTCAAGGGATTCATAAGGCCGAGCTTCTCACCTCAGGGAGCTCCAGTGCTGTTTGTTAAGAAGAAAGACGGCAGTTTCCGGATGCGTATCGACTTCAGGGAGTCGAACAAGTTAACCATCAAGAATCGGTATCCCCTGCCGAGGATTGATGACTTGTTCGACCAATTACAAGGTTCTAGCTACTACTCCAAGATCGATTGAGATCAGGATATCATCAACTGAGAATACAAGAAGAAAGTATCCTTAAAACGGCCTTTAGGACTCGCTATGGGCATTACGAGTTCCTTGCCATGCCGTTTGGCTTAACAAACGCATCGGCAGTATTCATGGACCTTATGAATCGGGTGTGTAAGCCTTATCTGGATAAGTTCGTGATTGTGTTTATTGATGACATCCTTATATACTCGCGAACCAAGGAGGAGCACGAGTAACATCTGCGAGCTATCTTGGAACTCTTGAAGAAGGAACAGTTATAGGCAAAGCCGTCGAAATGCGAATTTTGGATTAGCAAGGTGCAATTCCTAACTCATGCGGTAAATGACAATGGAATTCACGTCGACCCTGCTAAGATTAAAGCAATCAAGAACTGGGAAGCCCCAAAGACGCCAACTGAGATACGACAATTTCTGGGGTTAGCGGGCTATTACAGACAATTCATTGAGGATTTTCAAGTATTGCCCAGTCGCTAACATCCCTAACCTAGACGGTACCTATCTTGTCTTTACCTGACGGTACCGATGGAATTGTGGTTTATTGTGACGCTTCCCGACAAGGTCCCGGTTGCGTGTTGATGCAACGGGACAAAGTCATCGCGTATGCGTCACGTCAGTTAAAGGTTCATGAGAAGAACTATACCACGCACGACCTCGAGCTGGGTGCGGTGATTTTCGCGTTGAAGATTTGGCATCATTATTTGTATGGCACTCGTTGCACGATCTTTACAGATCATAAGAGCTTGCAGCACATTTTCGATCAGAAAGACTTAAACATAAGATAGCAAAGATGGGTCGAGCTGTTAAATAATTACGATTGTGAGATTAAGTGTCATCTGGGCAAGGCGAGCGTTGTAGCAGACGCCTTGAGCCGCAAGGAGTGCGCAAAACCCCTAAGGATGCGAGCCTTAGAGATGACCATACAGGCGAATCTCGCTACTTGGATTCATGAAGCTGAGCAAGAGGCGCTCGAACCGGAGAACCTACGAGCTGAAGCATTACGTGGAATGGAAGCGCAATCGTTGCCTAAGGAAGATGGAACATTGTACTTCCTGGAGCGAATTTGGGTTCCATTCTTCAGCAATCTACGCGTACTTATTTTGGACGAAACTCATAAGTCAAGGTACTCTATCCATCCTGGATCCGACAGAATGTACCAAGACTTGAAGGATTGGTATTGGTGGCCCAGGATGAAAGTTGTTATTGCTACTTATGTGGGTAACTGTCTTACTTGTGCGAAAGTTAAGGCGGAGTACCAAAAACCAGCAGGGTTGCTGCAACAAACTGAGACTCCTGTATGGAAGTGGGAACATATTTAAATGGATTTCATTACCAAGCTACCCAGAACCCAAAGAGGACACGATATGATTTGGGTGATTATTGATCGACTCACGAAGTCTGCGCACTTTTTACAGATCAGCGAGAAAGATAGCGTAAAAAAGTTAGCAGGGATATATCTCAAGGAGATTGTGGCACGTCATGGAGTGCCTGTTTCTATCATATCCGACCGGGATGGTCGCTTTGTGTCAAGGATTTGGCAGACGTTTCAGCAAACTTTTGGATCTCAGTTGAACCTTAGTACTGCTTTTCATCCTCAGACGGACGGCCAAAATGAACGAACGATGCAGACTTTGGAAGACATGCTACGAGCTTGTGTGATGAACTTTGATGGAAGTTGGAATACTCACTTGCCCTTAGTGGAGTTTTCATACAACAATATTTATCACACCAGCATTTAGGTCGCCCCGTTTGAAGCTTTATATGGACGTAAGTGTCGATCCCCGTTGTGTTGGGCGGAGACCGGAGATAAACGGTTTATTGGCCCCGAGTTGGTTCAGGAAACTACAGACAAGATTGTTCAGATACGTGATCGTATCAAGTCAGCACGTGATATACAGAAAAGCTACACCGACAAACGGCGGAAACCATTGGAATTTGAGGTTGGAGATATGGTTTTATTGAAAGTCTCGCCTTGGAAAGGCGTGGCATGATTTGGAAAACGTGGGAAGATGAACCCACGGTGAAACTTCCTGGAAAGGATCGGAACCGTTTCTTACAAGCTGAAACTTCCAGAAAAGCTTAGCAGTGTCTCCGACACGTTTCACGTGTCTAACCTCAGGAAGAGTCCTACTCAAGAAACAGTCGTCATTCCTGCAAACGAGATTCACATCAACGACGAACTCCAATTTACTAAAGAACCTGCTGAGGTTACGGACCAGAAAGTCCATAAAACACGGAGAAGTCGTATTAAACTTGTCAAGGTCCGTTGGAATTCATGTCATGGCCCAGAGTTTACTTGGGAGCATGAAGACCAAATTAAGTCTAAGTATCCGCATTTGTTTCACAACTCCGTTGCAACCGATAACACAGCTTGAATTTTGGGACGAAATTCTTTTAACGGGGGGAGAATGTGACAACTGGCACTTTTCCATGTATTTCGTACAATAATAAACAGTAAATTGTACTTTGATGACTGTGCATGATTGAATTAACAAGACGAATGATTTCTGATTACTGTCATATACATACAAGTGCATTTCATGTTGCAAGATTGTTTATCATTATTACATGCAACACAGTGTGGTTCAATTAGTGCACAGAACAAAGTTAGCACAACTATCAGACAAACTAGAAGTACTGACGGGAGTTCAGTACTCAGACAGACATGATGTTAAGACACAGAATGAGCCCCGGAACCAAGAACTTCACTAGAATAGTATGTAGGAAAGTAGGGATCATGAAACTGCCTTCCGAGTGATGATTTAAGTGCCGGAAAGTGCCCGAAACACACTAAAACTGCATAATTCTGCAGAAAACAGCAAAATTCAGCTTTTAACCCCCAAAATTTAATGCAGAAATGTGGTTTAATGGTCCATAATACTTTGATAAGTGTCGGGAATCAAACCAGTCATAAAAGACAACATAAAGCACACTAAACTGCGTAATTTAGCACCTTAACGAACTGGTAGCCAACCGAACAACTGGACACTACCAGAAACACCAAAATTCAACTAGAAGCATTGTTTTAATGTATTGAAGCTAGTTATGAACACTAAACATCATGTTACTACTTAAAACATATAAACACAATTAAACACTAACTAATACCCTTGAATTCTAACCAAAGCACTTAACTAATATTTGAAATGGAACTAGGACCCCCCCCCCTCGAGGACGGTTAGAACATGGGGGCCCCACACTAGATTTCTTTTTATTAATTAAGTTGATATGCTATAAAGATTTGGAACATTATGACCATAATGTAAAAGATTGTTGGAAATCTTTTATAAGAACCATTAGTTCATGTGCTCTAATCATCTTCATATCTTCAAACAACATAACACCTTCATCTCCTCTCCATACTCACGGCCATACCTCTATCCCCATACACTTTCATTTTGATTCATCTTACAACCAATCTAAGCTTATACAAAGGTGAAGGAAGGTGATCTAAGGCAGCTTCAAGCACTAGAAGTGGAAGGACCTTCTTTAGGAGCTATTAACCACCCATTTTCTTCTTCATCTTGCAACTTGTTCTTCCCTAGCCTTAGTGCTAGTAGTAAGACTCTTTGATCCTATTTTTACTCATGATTTTAGTGGTTGAAGTATAATGTAACTTGGTAATTCAAAGAATCTCAACAAAACATGAAGATGAACTTGAACATAAAGCTCTAAATCATGAAAATCAAAGATGTTTTAGTGTATATGTTAAACTTGTTTGTTGATTTCTTGTGTTTATGGAGTAGATCACCATATGAAGCTTGCTAGATGATGATTAAACACATGATCTAGCAAGTATAAGGATGGATCTTGAGAAAATCATGTTGATCATCCTTTATGTAAACTATGAGCTTGAAGTTGAACATGATTTAGTGTAGGATGATAAATCCTACAAGTTAAATGTCTTGAAAATGTAAGATTTCAAAAATAATATTTTCAAGAAACTAAAGTTTCTTTCAATATTTAACATGGATTGATTTTTGAAATAAAGAAAACATATTTTGATGGTTAAATAGGACTAGTAATGTGTAGGAAACAAGAAAAATACAAGAAGATTAATTTTTGAAAAATCATCATACAAGTTGTAAAGAATGAAAATACACAAGAATGAGTTTTATGAAATAAGAACCATGGATTTAGTGTTCTTACAATATACTAAACAACATGTTAAATTACTACAAATTTTTACTAACTTCAAGTTCATGAAATAATGGAAAAATGCATACTTTTGGCTCATGGTAAGTTGTGTGAAGATTGTTGTTGTTTGATGATGAATTTTTAAAAGAAAATGATATGCTAATAAGCATGGGAACCTCCATTTTTAAGGGGAAACTATGGCCATTTTTTTGTAGAAATTAAACACTTAGAAAAAATACTTTTAAATAAGTGTTTACAAGTAATTTTTGATCTTGGTTTTAATTATAAAAGTTGCCATAATTTTTATTACAAAAATTACAAATATTGGAGGTTGATTTTTGATAATAAAAATCACTAAGTATATATTTAGAGAAATATATATTTAGATGTCACAAAATTTGTGTGCTACTTTCATATTGATTGTATTTGTTATATTAATTTAGGGACTTGAAAATAATATAACACATCAAAATACCAAAAATTGTAATATAAAAATATTACCAAAATCACAAGAAAACGAATATATATTTTATACCCGAATATCGGACAAATCGGGCAAAGGACACTTGGACAATATATATATATATATATATATATATATATATATATATATATTCTGGAAATAAATTCGTAACTCGACAAATGTGACAAACGGTATTTTGAAACCGAAGAAACAGCAAAATATGGAATTTTTACAAGTATTACAAAATATATCATATTTTGTTGAAATAGAAAATATATTATTTTTTAAGTATATATTTTCATAAACAACACAAAAAAAAATTTTATTTGGTGAAAACTAAAAATATATATTTTTCTAAGTTAATCTTAAAAATATATTATTTTTAAGATATATATGAAAGTATACTTATTTTCGCCAAGTAAAATTTATAGATATTTTTCTATAAAAATTCTCTTAAAATATGTATATTTTAAGAATATAAAGTTGGTTATTTTTAGTTGTATAAAAATAATATTCCGGAAAATTTTACACAAATTAAGTATAAAATACTTAATAAACACAAGAGAATACGTATTCCTATACGTATAAATACACACCGGAATACACTACCAATATTTGGCAAAATACACAAATACACAAGCATGAAAATACACAAGTACAAGTATACCCATACTTGAGAAAATATTTATGTGAGAAATACATGACAAAGCAAGTTAAAAATAAAAATATTATTTTTTTACGATATTCCAAATAATTTAAGTTAAAATATTCCTATTTTAACTAATACTTATATAATTTGGAATTAAATAATGTACGTCCAACATATAACTCAAAGTATACCAAATCCAAAATAAATCTTAATAAATAAGACTAAGAGTCGTTACACGACCTAAACGTCTAATAGAACATAGTACGTGTGTAGGTAGTGATATGACCCAGGAAGTGAAACCTTGAGTATACGAGACAGCAGGACGCAAACTTGTGAGTTCATGTCCCCCTTTTCTCTTAACTGTTTTCGGATTTATAACTCTCGGGGGGTGAAATACATGTCAACATGGGTATGATTTGGCTATGAAATGAACTATTAGATCATGTGAGCATATGCTGAAACTGAAGTGCCATTAACTCTTTTAAGAACCATGGACAAGGGTTAGATCTAACGAGTACGGCCGAGCCCCACTCATGGTCCTTGTTTGACCACCTAGAGTGCTGTTGTATCCCAGTCGAGGTGATTCGACAACGGTCAAGGTGATTTGACACAGTCAAGGTGATTTGATACAGTCAATGGGATTTGACACAGTCAAGGGGATTTGACACAGTCGAGGTAATTCGACACAGTCGAGGTGATTCGGCACTAATAATCGTCTACTCGGGTTGAGTATTCCCTATGTCATCACATATATTAATGTCCTTGCAAAACATTAATTGATCTGTTCATAGATGTGACAACTGTCAAAAATTCAGGTATCCGTACAATTAGTTAACCATGATTAGTGCTTAATGACTGTGCTGATCTGCAATTAACTACTTTCTGATTTCTGCCATATACATACATGTGCATCATACATTGTTTAACGTCATACCAATATTGCATGAAAGCTATATTGCCTCAAATGATGCATTAAGTACAGTTAGCACAGTTATCTGATGAATCAGGAAAATGCTGACAGAACTCAGCACATAGACAGACAGTGCATTGAGACACAGAATGAGCCAGAAACCAAGTATGACACTAGTATAGTGTGTAGGAAAGTAAGGATCACAAAACTGCCTTTCTAAGTAATAGTTTAAGTGCCGGAAAGTGCCTAAAACTCACCCAAAGTGCTGAATTCAGCAAAATTCAGCATAAACCAGCACTTTAACAATCTAAATTTATGCAAAAATGTGGTTAAATGGTCCTGAATGCTTTCCTAAGTGTCGGGAATTAAAAGTGTCACAAAAGGGTACAAAAAGCACACTAAACTGCAAAGTTTAGCACTTTAACGAACCAGTAACCAACCGAGCAACCGGACACCACCCGAAACATTAAATTTACACTAGAATCACTCTTTTAACATTTCCAAGCTAGTTATGGTCCCTGAACATCATAACACCCTATAAATATCTAGTAACTAACATAACTAACTAACACTTGATTTTTAACCATAATGTAACTAGCATGGTTAAAACCTATCCTATTACCCCCCCCCCCACCTAGTAATCGGCCCATGCTCTCCTCCATACTCCAAGATTTTATCTCAATATTAAATTGGATCTTGTTTCTCTAATTAGAACATATTACACAATGGATGGAGACTTGAAATTGGTTTATAAGTTAACACCTAGAACATATGCTCATAATCTTCATTCTCACAAAAACACACAACTCTCTCTCCCTCCTCTTGTGCTCTCGGCCGAACTCAAGCACACCCACATCCACCATCATTCAATCTTCTACATTCATTCCACACATTTACAAAGGTGTTAGAGACCATACAAAGAAGCTAGGAGCTTGTGGAAGTGGAAGAACCTCTCTTGTTTGCTTTTATCCATCTCATTTCTTCACTTGATCATCCCTAGCCTTGTGCTAGTGGTAAGAGTCTTGATCTTGCTAGTTTACTCTTATTTTTAGTGGTTAAAAGAAGTATCATACTCATAATCTTAAAGAACACTAAAGATCATAAGAATGAAACTTGAACATAAGCATGTTTAATGAAGTAATCTTGATGAATATGAGTTGTTATGCTTGTTGATCATTGATTGTTTGTAGAAATGATGTTGATCATCATAAGATCTTGCTAGATCATGATTAAAAACATAATCTAGCAAGATGTGAAAATAGAAATATTGTAGGATGATAGATCATCCACACATGAAGCATGAACTTGAATGAATAAATAAATTTCTTGAAAAATCATGACCAAAGTAAGTTGTTAATCATATGGATCTAAGAATTTCATGAAGGATCTCTAAAGAAACCAAGTTAAAAATATAAGTTTCATTTAATCTTGGTTCTTACATAAACAAACCTTATTTTTTGGTGGTTAAACAAGTGTAGAAACACTTGTGAAACAAGAAGAAATCATAAAGAAATATTTTTAGAAATAATGATCACAAGGTGTAAACATCTATATTCTTTAAGAATGAAGTTTTTAAAGAGTCAAGCACACTTTAGAAGGTAGCAAGGCTTACTAATGACACTAGTAAGTTCCTACAAATTTTTACAAAGATTCAAGTTCATGAAGTAGTAGATTGTTACTTTGTCACACCCTGGCTTTTGCGGAAGCGTGGATTATTGGTGTGACTTCTTAATACCATAGCAATCAATCATAGCAATGTTATATGATAAAACATGAGATGTTCATCTATTAATAAAGTTTAGAAAATACCAAAACATACTTGTCTTAAAACATCAACCCCCAAAATAAGTTACAAACCATGACTTGTTTAAATGAGTTCATGAAGACTCAGCAACAGACCTTAAACAAAACTAGGTTTAGAGACATGTAACCCGTCCAGGTAGAGGTTACACCTCCTAAACCCTACAACCTTGGATGACATATTTATTCAAACGCAGCTTGAAATACGTGCATACCGTGCCAGATCCATTAGTTCCCTGAAATACATGTAGTTTGAAAAATCAACAAAAGTTGAGCGAGTTCATGTGTTTGTTTGTGTGTATGTATAAGCCTTTGAAACGTTGTAAGTATGTGTGTAAGTCCCTGGTATGTAGCAATAAGAAAAAAGAGATCACCACTGGGTTGCAAAGCCAATGATATGTGTGAAGTGATGCAGGAAGACTCAAACCTAGCAAAGTTGTACCGGGCTCCCGGCTGGAAGACATAGTCACCACGTGGTCCACTCAGCGGACTCAGAGGTGGGGCTCGCTACACCCAAATAGATCTATCATTCATGCCCCTCGGTCCTACAACGAGGATTGATGGCCTTAATCACCCTACTCATTCACATGATCTAAGTAGTAAAACCCTCCTTAAGCTAATCATACCATGTAATCAACGTTTGTAATAATTGTAACATGTATTTCACCCCCGAAGTATGAAAACAAAACAGTTTAAGAAAAGGGGGACATGAACTCACAGTATTGCGTCTTCAGTATGTATAACCTAAGTCTCCTCAGCCAACACGACTACCTACAGTGTACTAACGTCTATTAGACGAACGGGCCGTGCCTTTGCTTAGTATGAAGGTTTTTTAGTTACGTTTCTTGTGTTCCCAAAATTATTCCAAGTTATAATTATTAGTTAAAATAATTATTTTAACTTTAAATTATAGTTAATGTTTGGAATAATTGTTAAACAATATTTCGTATTCCTACTTTTCAAGTATTTTAACTTCGTATTTCCTTCCCAAGGATGGGGGTATTTATACATGTATAATCGTAGTTTCGAAAAATATATTTTAAGTCCCACTTAGAAAAATATATTTTACTTACTTGTCCAAAAATGACGTATTCCCAAAATATATGTATTTTTCCCAAAAATAATATATTTTTACCTCCTTAGTTTCCAAAATAATATTTTACCAAAAATATATGTGTAAGAGTATTTTCTGGAATATTTCATAAGTTACGTTTTCGCGTTCGGTTTCACAATACCAAGTGTGTAACTTAAATATTTTATTCCTTGATGTTTTTGGTATTATTTTGGAGTTGTAAATGTCAAGGTATTTTGTTAAGTTATATTATTTTACCCTAAAATAATATAACTAGTTCACAAAATATACAAATATTCACACAAGTGTCTTAGTATAAAATATATATTCTAAATATATATCTACCCATTTTTATTTACAAAAATCAACCTCCGATACTTTGTATTTTTGTAACAAAACCTATGGCGAAGTTTATTTTGAAAAACAAGGTTAAAAGTATACTTGTAACACTTGTTTAGAAAATATTTTCTAAGTGTTGGAATTTTAGAAAATTTCGCCATGGTTTCCTTTATAAACGGAGGTGTCCATGCCATTTAGCATATCATTTTCTTTTGAAAAATTCATCCAAACAATCAACAACAAGTCATTAAACAATATTACACCTATCAAGTGCAAAAACAATGCACTTTACATAATTACATGAACTTGGTTTTTCATAAAAACGCGTAGTAACTTAGTGGGGTGTTTAGTGGGTTTGGTTACCCTCCAAAGTGTGTTTACTTTTGTTAAAATCTCATTCTCGGGATTTTTAGATGTTCTCAACTTGTGAACATATTTTACAAAAATATTTGTTTACCACATTTTCATGTTTCACTAGCATCCATATACTTATCTCTTTCCAAAAATAGTGTAAGAATCATGATCTCTCAAAAGTCGTCTTTTAAACTTGGTTTATTTAGGAAAAACCATTTGTAAACCTCGGATCCATACGATCATCAACTCACTTTGTTTACTTATTTCTCAAGAAATCATCTTGTTACCAAGTTTATGTTGAAACATGGAGGTGATTCTTTTATGTAAATCACTAATCACCTCCTAACTTGTTAACTTAAGTTTTTAATCTTACTTTAACAAGTTCAACCATGATGTTCAACATCATATTACTAGTAATCATCAAGCAAGCATCAAGTAATCAACAACATAACAAAACAACTTTATTTCATCAAGATTTCATCTTTTGTAATCTTATGTTTCATGATTTATGTTCATGTTCTTTTAGTGTTTTTGTAAGAATCAACATCATATAGCTATTAACCACCTCAAACATGAAATAAATAAGGAACAAAGAAGCTTACTACTAGCTTTTAAGCTAGGTAAGATCAAGCTTGGAAATGTGGAGGATAAAAGCAAACTAGAGAGGTCCTTGATGATCCGTGAGTTCCACACTTCGTTATTCACCTTGATACACCTTGTTGTGAGCTTGGAATACTTGAATCAAAATCGAAAATGGGTGATGTGTATAGGGGTGTTCTCGACCCAGCCTTGTAGAGGGGAGAAGAAGTTTGTTTTGTGATGAAGATGCAAGGTGTTTATAGTTCTCCAATTCCTTTTATCCAAGGGTTATCTTGTCCCCACAAGTACACAACACAATCAAGTCATGATCTTACCATTTCCAAGGGAGATTATGGAAAGATATGAAGAAGATTTATAAAAATCTTGTGGGGCCATGCTTGAACCGAAATCAGCCAGGTGGGGGGGTTAAGCGTAATATTTGATGGGTAAATAAGTTAATTAGTGGAAGTTGGATGCTATGTCTAGTGTTTAGCGTGTACCGTGTATTATGTAGGGTGTTATAGTGCTCAGGGACCATAACTAGCTCAGAAAAAGTGAAACAATTTTTTAACAATATTATATCGTAAAGTGTCCTTTATGTAACTTTTTATGACACTTTCAATTCCCGACACTTAGGAAAGCATACAGGACCATTTTGCCATATTTTTGCAAGTGACTAGCATGTTTAAATGCTGAATTTTGTTTATAAATGCAGAATTCTGCAGTTTAAGTGGGTTTTAGGCACTTTCCGGCACCTAAGTTATCACCTAGTGACGCAGTTTTATGGTCCTTACTTCCCTACACTCCCTACTAGAGTATTACCTTGTCTCTGGCTCATACTGGGCCTCAATATATTGTATGTCTATGTGCTAACTGTGCTTTGTGCATCAAGTTTGTCACTAAAGGTTGTGTGCCATAAATGGAGTGACAGTATGAATGTGATGCATGTGTATGTATGTATCAGAAATCAGAAAGCAGTTTAATCAACAGTTGTAATTAAGCACAGTCATTAAGCATAAATCAATATTAATTAAACGTACGGATGCATGCAAATTTGACAGTTGTCACATACTTGATATTGGCAAAATTGGTAAGTAAAAGTTGATTATTATTGTTTGTGAATTGATTGTGATGATTTTTACAAAAGAAAATGATATGCTTGAAAGCATGGAAACCTCCATTTTTAGGGGAAACTATGGCAAAATTTTCTAAAAATCCAAACACTTAGAAAAATATTTCTAAACAAGTATTCACAAGTGTATTTTAAACCATAAAGTGTTGCATAAACTTTGCCATAATTTTTGTTACAAAAATATAAATATTGGAAGTTGGTTTTTATAAATAAAAGTGACTAAATATGTATTTAGGAAATATATATTTAGATGACACCATGTGTGTGATTATTTGTATATTTTGTGTATTAGTTATATTATTTTAGGGCATGAAATAATATAACACATCAAATACCAAGAATTACAATCCAAAATATTACAAAAATTCCAAGGAATAAATATACAAGTGGTACACAAAATATTGGTGGAAACCGAACTATGGATCAAGACTTACAAAATATTCCGGAAATTATTCACAAAGTATAGTTTGGTAAATAATATTTTGGACACCAAGGAAACAAAAATATGAATCTTACAATTACTACAAAGTTATATCATATTTTTGACAAGGGAAAAATATATTATTTTGGGCATGTATGAATATACATTTTTCTTGGAAATTTTTAGAAGATATATTATTTTTAAGAAATATATATTTTCTTACAAACACGAAATACAAAATTTTGAGGTGAAAAATATAATTCCTCAAATAAATATGAAGAATATCATTTTTGGAGAAAAATGAGTTTATATATATTTTCTATGTTGGACATGAAAATATATTATTTTTGGAACTTATAAGAAAATACAAATGTTTTTGCCAAAGAAAAATTTATAAATAATTTTTCTAAGAAATATTTTGCTTGAAATATATATTTTGAAAGTATATATTGGTGGACTTTTATTAAAGATAATATTTCGGGAAAATTAATACGAAATTAAGTATAAGAATACGAATGCAAATACCCCCATCCTTGGGAAGGAAATACAAGTATAAATACCTGGGAAATATTAAGTTACAGTAATATTGTTTTGACAATTATTCCAAAATCCAGTAAATATAATTTAAGTTGAAATATTAATTATTTTAACAAATAATTATATAACTTGGAATAATATCGAAGATACAAAGAAACGTAACTCTAAGACACTAATACTAAGTCAAGGCATGACCCGCTCGTCTAATAGATCATAGTACGTTGTAGGTAGTCGTGTTCACCGAAGGAGCTTGAGTTACGTTTGTTGAAGACGCAAGACTGTGAGTTTCGTGACCCCTTTTTCTTTTAACTGTTTTCAGTTTTACAACTTCGAGGGGTGAAGTATATGTTACAACTGTTTACAAATGTTATTATTTGGTATGGTTAGCTAAGGAAGGGTACTTCTAGATCATGTGAGTGGTGGGTATGACGCTTAAGGCCATCAATCCTCGTTGTAGGACCGAGGGACATGAGTGATAGATCTATTTGGGTGTAGTGAGCCCCGCCCATGTTGGACCAGGGTTTGGCCCATGGGTTGACTATGTCTTACAGCCGGAAGCCCGGTGCAAAGTCTGCTAGGTTTGAGCTTTCCTGCATCACTTCACACATATCAATGGCCTTGCAAACCATTGGTGATCTGTTTTCCTTGTTGTTTTCATACCAGGATTTACAAACTTATATACATACTTACAATGATTTCAAAGGTTTATTCATAGATACAAACAAACACACGAACTCGCCCAACTTTTGTTGATGTTTTCAAACTACATGTATTTCAGGGAATTAGTTGTGGATCTGGCGGGCGTTCGGAAGTTCCAAGTGTGGTTTAAGAATAAAAGATATCATCCACGGTCTTCGGGTTTGGTCAGGGTGTCTTATTCCTAGACGAGACACGTCTCCCAAATCCTGGTTTTATTTAATGTAATTTGTCGAGTCTTTGTGAATTCTTAAACAAGTTACATGGTCTGTACTCGAATTTGAATTCCTATGTCTTAAAACAATGATGTTTTTATGTTTTCAAACTTAATTAATGGATGACCATCTATGGTTTTTAATCATATAGTTGTTGTTATGATTGAATGCAATGGTATTAAGAAAGTCACACCATAATCACGCTTCCGGAAAAGTCAGGGTGTGACAATAGATGCTTTACATACCTATTTTTAAAGGAGTCTCTCAAATGTTTACAAGTTATTTGGAACTCACACAAAATACATGAACTCGCTCAACTTTTGTTGATGTTTTCAAAATTACATGTATTTCAGGAAACAAGATGGATCTTGGGCGCTGGTGTTGTTGTCAGGATGTAAATTTCAAGTTTAGATGTCATCCACTTTTGTTGGTTTGTAACTTAATCAGAGGCTGTGTTGTTTGAAACTTAAATGACTGGTGTGTCATACCCCCAAAAATCCACACGCGGAGTATCACCGCTTGGAGGCGTGACATGACCAGGATCGAGCCACCAATCATATTGAACAACACAATTAAGTAAATTAAACCAACCACAACATAATTGGTGACCAAAAGAAAGTAACCAACTTTAAGTTATAAGCGAAAGCATAAATTTTAAAACCCAAACATAAGTAATAAGTTCATAAAGTTTAAATGTTTAGAACTGGACATAGCAGTCCATATCCCACAACGACCTCCTCCTCGCGCAAACTCCATAAGCATCTAGCGACCTGTAAGGCATGTAACAACGAGTCAACAACAAAGTTGAGCGAGTTCACAGTTGGGTGTTTGTTTTAAGTTATTTTCGAAAACATGGTTTGTCTTTAGCTGGCTTACTTGCCGTGGGGGTTACCCCATAGTTGAAAATATGATTAACCAATTCCTTCTTTCCCAAACCATGACCCGTGGGGGTTTCCCCATGTTAACCACTAGACCGTTACCATATCGACAACTGACGAACAGTAGTTATGCCCTACGTCAATGTCTATCATCATTGACAGTTTGCTATAGTTCATTAGTACACGCCCGTCCGAACCGCACGGTGTGAGGTTTGTTAAACCTAATAGAGCTATTAACTAATAACCCACTCGCCATTGGCCCGGCGATTAAGTCGATATAAAAATGAGGGACTTCATGATAGAGTTTTGTCTAGTAAGTTTAAGGTTGTTGTCCTACCCAAGGAGGACGAACGTACGTATTCTACCCAAGGAGAATACGCAGGATTAATATTGGCATCCTACCTATGGAGGATGGCGGTACATATCCTACCCAAGGAGGATATGTAGGTTCCATTTTAGTTTCTTAACCCATTCCCAAACCACCGGGAATCCCATGCCTTGTAGAAAGTGTGAGCTCACCTTGGTTTGCTCGGTTGGATTAATTATTCAAATAATCAGGAAATCAAGAACGTCCTAATAAGGTACAGATAACAATCAGTTTCTCATGCATAACACGTATCCTACGTGCGGTTTATCTACTCATTACTTCTATCACATACCACACAATTCAAATGTCAAGTTATATCGTTAAGTTACATTATTTTACCCTAAAGTAATATAACTATCTCACAAAATAAACAAGTATCCACACAAGTGTTCTAGTATAAGATATATATTCTAAATATATATTTACCAATTTTTATTTACAAAAGCCAACCTCTGACACTTTGTATTTTGTTACAAAAATTATGGCGAAGTTTATATTCGAAACACAAGTTATAAAATATACTTGTAACGCTTGTTTAGAAAAATATTTTCTAAGTGTTGGAATTTTTTGGAAAATTTCGCCAGAGTTTCCTTTGTAAATGGAGGTGTCCATGCTATTAAGCATATCATTTTCTTTTCAAAATCAATCAACAATTAATCTTTACACAATATTTGCATTACCAAGCGCAAAGCTATATACGTTACACACTAATCATGAACTTGATATATCCCGAAAACGCGTACTAACTTGGTAAAGCTCTTAGTGGACTTAGTTACCTTCCAAAGCGTATTTATTTCTTTAAAAATCATTTTCTTGAAAGTGTTTAGTGTTTACAACTTGTAGACAATTTTTACAAAAATTAATCTTTTGAACTCTTCTTGTAAATAAAAGGTTTCTACACTTATTTCATTTCCACAAATGGTGTAAGTGTAGGTATAAGTCATAATCTTTTTAGAATCGCTTCTTGAACTCGGTTCATTTAGAAAAGCCTTTTGTGAAACCCGGATCTACATAATCACCAACTTACTTTATTTACTTATTTTTCAAGAAAAATCATTTTTTCAAGTTTATATATAAACTAGAAGATGATTATTTCACGTGACATGATATCATCTCCTATTCTTGTTAAGTCATGTGTCTAATCATCACTTAACAAGTTCCATATGGTGATTAACACAACATAACCAAGAATCAACATGGAATCAATCAACATATTCACTACAATACCCTACTAACAATATTTCATTTTTCATGTAAACTTTTATGTAAAGCTTCATGTTCATATCTTTAGTTCTTGTTCTTTAGTGTTTTAAACATACTCATCATACTACAACTTTAACCATAAAAACAAGATGAACAAGAGTTTAACAAGAACTTACTACTAGCACAAAGGCTAGGGAAGATTTCTAGTGAAGAAGATGATGAAAAATGATGGTGAAAAGCAAGCAATGAAGCTTCTTAATGATCTACAACTTCAAGCACCTTTGATTCACCTTCTAGTACTTAGATGAAGCTTTAAAATGGAAGAAGGTGGTGGTGAAATGGTGGTGATGGTGGCGGTTATGTGTGGCCGAGAGAGGGAGAGAAGAGAGAGAGAGAGAGAGTGGGGTGAATCTATGGAATGATTTTGTAAGAGCCCTTCCATACTTATAATCTTCTTTCATTATATTTTGGCTACTCATGTAAGCAAATAATCAAATAAAATATTGAATTAAATCTTGTAGTAGGATGAGAAGTATGGTGGGGTGATTTGTGGGTCCCCTGGGACCGAAATCGGTTAGGGGGGGGGGGTTAAAGGTAAAAATTTGCAACTAAATGGTAAGGGTTAGTTAGATCTCAAGTAGCATGATTTCATATTTTAGTTAGTTGATATTTAGGGGGTGTTATGGTGTACGGGAATCATGACTAGCCAAGAAATATTTAAACAATGTGTTTGGCAAAAATTTGGTGTCTCGGGTAATGTCCGGTTGTTCGGTTGGATACCGTTCCGTTGAAGTGTTTAATTATTCCGTAAAGTGTCTATTATATATATTTTTGTAACACTTTTGATTCCCGGCACTTAGGAAAGCATACAAGACTATTTAGTATATTTTCTGCACAAGACTAGTACGTTAACAAGCACATGTAATTATGACACAGTAATCAGAAAGCAGTTAAGTAATTCAGCACAGTCATCAAGCACTTTAATTAAAATTAATTAATCGTACGGATACATGTAATTATGAGGGTTGTCACATTCTCCCCCTGTTAAGAAAATTTCGTCCCACAATTTAGCACATGGTTACTGAGGAAGCTAGTTAAGTTGCGTGGTTTCCTGATTTTTCCTGGGGTGTCACATCATTCCCCCGTTGGTTTGGAATTTCGTCCCGAAATTCTGCAATAGCTTCTGCCTTAGTAGTGGTTGCATTTTTCTTAAACAGCTAGGGGTACTTGAGTTTCATTTGGTCTTCTCGTTCCCAGGTATACTCTGGGCCACGACGGGAATCCCAATGAACGCGGACAAGAGGTATCCTGGTACGCTTGAGAATCTTAACGTCTCGGTCTGTGATTTCAACTGGTTCCTCGACGAATCGCAACTGGTCGTCGATTGTGGGCTCCTTTAAGGGAACTATGAGGGTCTCATCTAACATACACTTCTTCAGATTCGACACATGGAAAACATTGTGAACCCCGCTGAGTTCTGTCGGTAGATTTAGCTTGTAGGCCACCTTGCCAATTTTCTCTATGATTTCGAAGGGTCCGACGTATCGCGGGTTGAGCTTGCCTCGTTTATCAGCATAGCTTTTCTGACGGTCACGAGCTGCCGCCATTCGTTGTCGTATCCGAGCAATCCTTTCAGTTGTGTCTACCACAAGTTCTGGGCCAGTGATTTGACTGTCACCAACTTCTGCCCAACAGAGAGGTGATCGGCACTTCCGTCCATACAATGCCTCGAACGGAGCGGCCTGGATACTGGTGTGGTAACTGTTGTTATACGAAAACTCCACTAATGGGAGGTGTTTTTCCCAGCCATTACCAAAGTCGATTACGCATGCCCTAAGCATGTCTTCTAGGGTTTGGATGGTGCGTTCAGATTGCCCATCCGTCTGTGGATGATATGCTGTGCTCATGTCTAATCGAGAACCAAAGGACTTGTTCATAGCTTGCCACAATTCAGATGTAAAACGTGAGTCACGATCAGAAATGATGGAGGTTGGCACTCCGTGCCTTGATACTACTTCCTTTAGGTAGACGTCTGCTAGAGTAGAAAACTTATCCGTTTCCTTGATAACCAGAAAATGTGCAGACTTGGTCAGTCGATCCACGATCACCCAAATGGTATCATTTCCGCGTTGAGATCTAGGCAGGCCGGTAACGAAATCCATGGAAATTTGCTCCCATTTCCATTTCGGGATCTCTGGTTGTTGGAGTAGGCCTGATGGTTTCTGATATTCAGTCCTGACTCTCGCACAAGTCAAACATTTGCTAACATAGGTTGCTATGTGGGCTTTCATGCTAGGCCACCAGTATGTAGTTCTTAAGTCGTGGTACATCTTATCCGAACCAGGATGTACTGAATAACGAGACTTATGTGCTTCATCCATCACAAGCTCGCGTAAGTTTCCGTAAAGTGGAACCCAGATGCGACCTGTCACATAGTAGGCACCGTCTTCCTTTTGTTCTAGCCGCTACCTCGATCCTCGTAAGGACTCAGCCCTGATGTTCTCTGCTTTCAATGCCTCAACCTGAGCATCTCGAATTTGAGCGGGAAGGCTAGAGTGAATGGTAAGCTGTAACGCACGTACACGCTTAGGTGCAGTATCCTTTCGACTGAGGGCGTCGACCACAACATTGGCTTTTCCCGGATGATACTTGATCGCACATTCGTAATTGTTCAAGAGCTCGACCCATCGGCGTTGTCGCATGTTTAACTCCTTTTGCTTGAAGATATGCTCGAGACTCCTATGATCGGTGTAAATGGTGCACTTGGTACTGTACAGGTAATGTCTCCATATCTTAAGTGCGAAAACAACTGCTCCCAATTCCAAATCGTGCGTAGTGTAGTTCCTTTCGTGAACTTTAAGTTGGTGCGATGCGTAGGCAATGACCTTGTCACGTTGCATCAACACGCAACCAAGTCCTTGGATGGAAGCGTCGCAATAAACCACAAAATCATCTGTGCCTTCAGGCAATGAGAGGATAGGCGCGCTACAAAGTCTATCTTTTAAGTGCTGAAAAGCAGATTCCTGTGCATCACCCCAACGATAGGTGATACCCTTCTAAGTTAGCGAGGTGAGCGGTTGCGCAATCTTAGAGAAATCCTTGATGAATCTTCTGTAGTAGCCCGCCAAACCCAAGAATTGGTGGATCTCTGTTGGTGTACGGGGTGCAGGTCAGTTCTTGATTGAGTCTACCTTGGATGGATCCACATGAATTCCATCCTTGTTTACCACATGGCCTAGAAAGTGGACTTCGCGAAGCCAGAAGTCACATTTCGAAAATTTAGTATACAGTTGCTCTGCTCGAAGAAGTTCCAGCATAAGTCGTAGATGCTGCTCGTGTTCCTCCTGACTCTTAGAATAGATCAGGATGTCGTCGATGAAAAAAATAACGAACTTATCCAGGTAAGGTTTGCATACTCGGTTCATGAGATCCATGAAGACCGCTGGTGCGTTCCTCAATCCGAAAGGCATAACCAGAAACTCGTAATGCCCATAACGAGTTCGAAATGCTGTTTTGGAGACGTCCTCATCTCGGACTCTCTGTTGATGGTAACCTGACCTCAGGTCAATCTTGGAGTAAAAGCTCGACCCTTGCAGCTGGTCGAATAGGTCATCAATGCATGGAAGAGGATAACGATTCTTCACGGTCACCTTGTTAAGTTCGCGATAGTCAATACACATTTTGAAAGTACTATCTTTCTTCTTCACAAACAAGACTGGAGCTCCCCTGGGAGAAGAGCTAGGACGTATGAAACCCTTTTCCAAGAGTTCTTGTAATTGCGTGGACAGTTCTTCAAGTTCTGACGGAGCTAGTCGATAAGGTGCACGAGCTATTAGTGCTGCTCCAGGAGCTAGCTCGATTTGAAACTCGACTTGTCGATGAGGCAGAAGACCAGGTAATTCCTCAGGAAATACCTCAGGAAAATCACGCACAATAGGAATATCTTCAATTCTCTTCTCTTCCATTGATGCGTCAGTAACGAGAGCTAGAATGGCAGTGTGGCCCTTTCGCAAACACTTCTGGGCCTTAAGGAAAGAGATAATGCCTACGACAGCACCACTCTTGTCGCCGTGAATCACGAGGGGTCCTTCACCAGAACGAGGGATGCGGACAATCTTCTCGTTGCAAAGAATTTCCGCTTGCTGATGAGATAACCAATCCATCCCAATAAAAACGACGAAACTACCTAGAACGATAGGAATAAGATCGATGGAGAAGGTCTGACCAGCTAAGACGAGGTTACAACCTTTAACTATGTGCGTGGCCTTGAGACTTTTACCGTTTGCTAGCTCTACCGTGTGTTTGGTGGTCAAAAGTGTTGGGGTGCGCTTAAGCATTTGGCTAACTTTTAAGGACATATAACTAGTATCAGCACCCGAATCAAATAAAACAGTAACAAAGAAATCATCCAGAAGAAACTTACCCGTCACCACGTTGGGATCGTTCCTTGCATCACCCTGACCTAGCACGAAAACACGTCCCCTGGCTCTATTGCCATTATTGTTACCCCCGTTGTTGCCTCCGTTGTTGCCTCCATTGTTGTTCCCGTTTCCTTGGTTGTTGTTGTTCTGATTCTGGTTCAGCTGAGGACAGTTCCTCTTAAAGTGGCCTTCAGCGCCACACTGAAAGCATCCTTTATTGCCCTGCTGATGCTGCTGCTGATTCTGTGGAGCTTGTGGCTGCTGTTGACGATTTTGATTCGCAGGAAGTGAGCTCCTGCAATCCTTTGCTTCATGACCAAACTTGTTACACCTCAGACAACGACCCTTGTTACACTGCCCACTATGATGTTTGTTGCATCGGTTGCACTTGGGGTGGTTTCCCTTGTATCCACCCTGGCCCTGACAACCCGAAGATTGCTGACCAGGGCTCTTGTAGTCGTCAGTTCTTCGCTGCTGAGACTGAGACTGAACTGAAGTAGAACCCTTCCCCGAATTTCCATCCCACTTGCGCTTGTTATCACTGGGAGCATCAGTAGTAGTAGCGCTAATACGCTTGTGCAGCTTGTTCTGCTCAACTGCCTGATCAGTGAGATGGTGAGCTAGTCGTATAACTTGCTGAATGGTACCCAGGTTAGCTGAAGTCACGTGACTCTGGATCTCTGGTACTAGACCCTTGAGGTACAGCTCAATACGTTTGATAGGAGGGTCCGCCATAGTAGGACACAAGATAGCTAATTCGTTCGATCTCTTTGTGTATACCTCAATTTCAGACCCCGTCATCTTCAGATTGAAAAATTCCACCTCTAGCTTGTGGATGTCGTCACGACTACAGTACTCTTCTTTGATCAGTTCTTTGAAGTCATTCCATGGGGTGGCATTAGTAACCGCCAACCCAAGCAGTTGAACCTGTGCTTTCCACCAGGTTAACGCAGCACCTTCGAGTGTTCCAGTAGAAAATTTCACCCTACGATCTTCAGGGCATTCACACATCTCAAAAACAGACTCGAGCTTCTCGAACCAGTGAAGAAGGCCTACAACTCCTTCTGTGCTGCTGTAAGTACTAGGTCAGCAATCCATGAAAGTTTTGAACGTGCACACAGGAGGCTGAGCATGTTGACCTGTTGCGCGAGAATAAAAGACAAGGTTAAGTATGAGGGTTGGTTTACAAGGATAGGATCTAAATGTCCTAAGATGGGTTGATATGGCAGGTTATACCTCCTGCAGGGACAACCGCGAGTGCCTCAGCCACTCGTTCGTTCGTTGATTAGAGCCGTCAGCTGGGCTTGAGTTAGGTTGATACGTCCTCCGCGTCCGTTCATGGTCTTCACAACGAAGCAACGTAAGTGAGAAAAGCGTCGCGAAAGTGCGTAAGTATGGGACGACAGTAGAGAGTAAGCACACAAGGTTCAAATAGCAGTTATCACGTTAACTAATGCACAGTGTGAACTATCTAACCGACAATATAAACATAAATCATACCATCTATTGTGTCGAGTCTTGCACGTGGAGTGAAGCGTCGTTGTGGATCGTTGAGCACTGTACAGGTTATAGTCTGGTTTTGTCAAAAAGCTTTTCCCCTTTTTAAAACCAAGTTCGCTATAACCAATGGCTCTGATACCAATCTGTCTCACCCCCAAAATCCACCCTGCGGAGTATCACCGCTGGGAGGCGTGACATGACCAGGATCGAGCCACCAATCATATTGAACAACGTAGTTAAGTACATAAAACCAACCACAATACAATTGGTGACCAAAAGTAACCAACTTAAGTTAACAGCGGAAGCATAAAACGTAGAACCAAAATATAAGTTCAATAAGTTCATAAAGTTCAAATGTTAAGCACGGGACATAATAGTCCATATCCCACAACGACCTCCTCCTCGTGCAAGCTCCATAAGCATTTAGCGACCTGTAAGGCATGTAACAACGAGTCAACAACAAGGTTGAGTGAGTTCACGGTTGGTTGTTTAGTTTTAAGTTGTTTATGAAAAACATGGTTTGTCTTTCGTTAGCTTATTGGCCGTGGGGGTTACCCCATAGTTGAAAGTGTGATTAACCAGTTCTTTCTTTATTACCCTAACCATATCCATAATCAGTGGGGGCTTCCCCATGTGAACTACTAGACCGTTACCATATCGACAACTGACGAACAATAGTTGTGCCCTACGTCAATGTCTATCATCGTTGACAGTTTGCCATAGTCCATTAGTACACGCCCGTCTGAACGGCACGGTGTGAGGTTTGTTAAACCTAATAGCGCTATTAACTAATGACCTGCTCGCCATTGGCCCGACGATTGAGTCGATATAAAAATGAGGGACTTCATGATAGAGTTTTGTCTAGTAAGTTTAAGGTTGTTGTCCTACCCAAGGAGGACGAACGTACGTATTCTACCCAAGGAGAATACGCAGGATTAATATTGGCATCCTACCTATGGAGGATGGCGATACATATCCTACCCAAGGAGGATATGTAGGTTCCATTTTAGTTTCTTAACCCATTCCCAAACCACCGGGAATCCCATGCCTTGTAGAAAGTGTGAACTCACCTTGGTTTGCTCGGTTAGCTTAATTACTCAAATAATCAGGAAATCAAGCACGTCCTAATAAGGTATATATAACAATCAGTTTCTCATGCATAACACGTATCCTACGTGCGGTTTATCTACTCATTACTTCTATCACATACCACACAATTCAAATGTCAAGTCATATCGTTAAGTTACATTATTTTACCCTAAAGTAATATAACTATCTCACAAAATAAACAAGTATCTACACAAGTGTTCTAGTATAAGATATATATTCTAAATATATATTTACCCATTTTTATTTACAAAAGCCAACCTCCGACACTTTGTATTTTGTTACAAAAATTATGGCGAAGTTTATATTCGAAACACAAGTTATAAAATATACTTGTAACGCTTGTTTAGAAAAATATTTTCTAAGTGTTGGAATTTTTTGGAAAATTTCGCCAGAGTTTCCTTTGTAAATGGAGGTGTCCATGCTATTAAGCATATCATTTTCTTTTCAAAATCAATCAACAATTAATCTTTACACAATTTTTGCATTACCAATTTTTACAAAAAATAATCTTTTGAACAATTCTTGTAAATAAAAGGTTTCTACACTTATTTCATTTCCACAAATGGTGTAAGTGTAGGTATAAGTCATAATCTTTTTAGAATCGCTTCTTGAACTCGGTTCATTTAGAAAAGCCTTTTGTGAAACCCTGATCTACATGATCACCAACTTACTTTATTTACTTGTTTTTCAAGAAAAATCATTTTATCAAGTTCATATATAAACTAGAAGATGATTATTTCACGTGACATGATATCATCTCCTATTCTTGTTAAGTCATGTTTCTAATCATCACTTAACAAGTTCCATATGGTGATTAACACAACATAACCAAGAATCAACATGCAATCAATCAACATATTCACTACAATACCCTACTAACAATATTTCATTTTTCAAGTAAACTTTTATGTAAAGCTTCATGTTCATATCTTTAGTTCTTGTTCTTTAGTGTTTTAAACATACTCATCATACTACAACTTTAACCATAAAAACAAGATGAACAAGAGTTTAACAAGAACTTACTACTAGCACAAAGGCTAGGGAAGATTTCTAGTGAAGAAGATGATGAAAAATGATGGTGAAAAGCAAGCAATGAAGCTTCTTAATGATCTACAACTTCAAGCACCTTTGATTCACCTTCTAGTACTTAGATGAAGCTTTAAAATGGAAGAAGGTGGTGGTGAAATGGTGGTGATGGTGGCGGTTATGTGTGGCCGAGAGAGGGAGAGAAGAGAGAGAGAGAGAGAGTGGGGTGAATCTATGGAATGATTTTGTAAGAGCCCTTCCATACTTATAATCTTCTTTCATTATATTTTGGCTACTCATGTTAGCAAATAATCAAATAAAATATTGAATTAAATCTTGTAGTAGGATGCGAAGTATGGTGGGGTGATTTGTGGGTCCCTTGGGACCGAAATCGGTTAGGGGGGGGGGGGGGTTAAAGGTAAAAATTTGCAACTAAATGGTAAGGGTTAGTTAGATCTCAAGTAGCATGATTTCATATTTTAGTTAGTTGATATTTAGGGGGTGTTATGGTGTACGGGAATCATGACTAGCCAAGAAATATTTAAACAATGTGTTTGGCAAAAATTTGGTGTCCCGGGTAATATCCGGTTGTTCGGTTGGATACCGTTCCGTTGAAGTGTTTAATTATTCCGTAAAGTGTCTATTATATATATTTTTGTAACACTTTTGATTCCCGGCACTTAGGAAAGCATACATGAGTATTTAGTATATTTTCTGCACAAGACTAGTACGTTAACAAGCACATGTAAGTATGACACAGTAATCAGAAAGCAGTTAAGTAATTCAGCACAGTCATCAAGCACTTTAATTAACATTAATTAATCGTACGGATACATGTAATTATGAGGGTTGTCACATGGTGTTTGTAATGTTTTAAACTTTATGAATGGATGAACATCATTTTAATCATATAGTTGTTTATTATAATCGAATGCAATGAAAACCGATTAAGTCACACCATACACGCTTCCGCAAAAGTCAAGGTGTGACAATAACTCAGATTTATACCTTCGAATCAAAACGTATTACATTTGACCCGATTTGTTTCCAAATAGAATTTACATCAAATCGTAGTCCAACTCAAAACATACATAAAAAAACATTTTATAATTGACCTGGCTCATTTTCAGACAAAAATTACGCTAAAGCGTAGACGAACACGAATTTTATACCGACATGTCCATAAAAATATAAACTTAAGAAATTAGTTTTAGGGTAAGCTTGAAACTTTAGAAACTTTAGGGGGTCAAAATGACATTTTCAAAGTTAAGAGGGTTACCTCTGACATTATAGCAACGTTTTGGGGTAGAATGGGTTACATGTCAAA
This sequence comes from Helianthus tuberosus, assembly GCA_030545235.1. Taxonomy (NCBI): domain Eukaryota; kingdom Viridiplantae; phylum Streptophyta; class Magnoliopsida; order Asterales; family Asteraceae; genus Helianthus; species Helianthus tuberosus. Next base: position 130,598,403 of record CM060447.1, on the reverse strand, counting down.
AGTTTGAGGGTTAAAGAGAAGTTAGAATGTATGAAGCCTTTTTTATCAAGTTGGAAAGTAGGAGAGTCATTTTTATTAAGTTAGAAATTTGAGCAGAGAATATTGTATATTTGGAAAAGTTAAGGAGTGTTTTTTTTTAAATAAAAAAGGTGGTTGGCACCGACCTTTCGATTTAAGATTTATGCAATTATCAACTAATTACTTTAGAACTATTTAAATAAATACATAGTTAAAATATTACTAAATCGATCTGTGGTGTTGGAATGTTATTATGATTTTGGTTATTGTAGTAAACTAGTTGATGCCCCGCCCGCGTTGCGGGGCGATGGCCGAATAATTCTCAATCAATTAAAAAAACACTATTATAGTTTTGTTAGGAAAAAAACTAAAACAATGATAAGACCGTAGTAGTTCTGAGCTCAGGGCAAAACTGTAGTTTGTCAGGATTAATGAGCGAGTGTTAGGCAGCTCCTTGAAATGGAAAAAAATTAAATCCAGTCAACCAATTAAAAAACACTTTTATAGTTTTGCTAAAAAAACTAAAACGATAGCAATACTGTAATTTGAATTGAGGGCAAAGTTGTATTTCTTGACTTGGGTAAAATCGTAATTTGTCTAAAGTTAAAGTGACGGCAATACTATAAATATGAATCAGAGAGAAAATCGTAATATAACTTTGCACTAAGGACAAAATCGTAATTTTTAGCTGGGGACAAAACTATATTTTTAATTTGAACTGCGGCAAAATCAAAATTTTGAACTGAGGGAAAATCGTAATTTTGAATTGGGGGGCAAAAGCATACTTCTATTTTGAACCGGGCAAAAACATAATTTTAAACTGAAGGCGAAATCATAATTTTTAAAACGGGGCGAAAACGCAAAATCGTCATTTTTAGTTTGGGGTAAAAGCAAAAATTTATTTCGAACTGGGGCAAAAAATGTAATTGTAATCTGGGGATAAAATCATAATTTTGAGCCGAGGGCAAAATAGTAATTTTGAGCGAGGGACAAAAACATAATTTTATTTTGAAGTGGAGGCAAGAACGTAATTTTACTTTAAAATAAGGACGAAACCGTAATTTTAAAGCGAATATAAAACAATAAAAGGGTTGGTCCAATAGGGAAGTGCCACGCAGCTGCGTGGCACTATTCCCCTAACTTGTAATTGTATATGTAGGATAACTAGTTGATGCTTCGCACGTGTTGCAGGGCGGTAGGCATAATATTTCTCAACCAATTAAAAATATTATATTACCATAGTTTTGAAAAAAAAAATCTAAAACGATGACAAACCGTAATTTTGAGCTCGAGGCAAAAGTGTAATTTGTCAGGACTAATGAGCGAGTGTTAGGCAACCTTTTGACACTAATAAAAAATTAAACCGAGTCAACCAATTAAAACAAAACAATTCTATAGTTTTGCTAAAAAACTAAAAGGATGGCAATACTCTAAGTCTGTAATTTTGAACAGAGGGCAACATTGTATTTTTTTAACTGAGGTAAAATCGTAATTTGACAAATGCTAAAACGATGGCAATATTGTAATTTTTAACCAGGGGCAAAATCGTAATTTTGAACAAAGGCAAATTTGTAATTTCGAACTGGGGGTAAAATCATAACATACCCGGGCCAATGGAGGAGTGACATGCAGCAACCTGACACTATTCCCACACACACCTTTTAAAAAAATTAAAAAGATGACGATATTGTAATTTTTAACCAGGAGTAAACATTGAACAGGGGGCAAATTTGTAATTTTAAAATGGGTAAACTCATAAATACCCTGACCAATGGGGGAGTTCCAGACAATAGCCTGACAATATTCCTTACATTAGTAATGCCACTGTATGCGATTGGGTGGCCGCCCATCTTAGCCAATGAGAAACGGGAACTATTCCCTCGAAAATGTAAATATAGGAAATAACAAAAGAAAAGTCAAAGTGAAGAAAAAATAAATAAACTGCACAAGGGGTGAAAACAACCGGACTCGAACTCACGTTGGAATAATTACAATCTAATTTATGTGACAAGCCACCAAATAAGCACTCATTTTATTCCATACCGCTTTATTAATATATAATGAAGAAAAAAAAAGACTTAGTGGATGTCATGTGCCATCTACTAACTGGCTTTAACCACCAGTGGCGGATCTTGCCCGTTGAACATGCCAGGGTCAAAAGACACGGACACTAAAAAAAGCTCGGACAAGCCCGGGCCAAACATAGTATATATAAAAAATTTCGATCGAAATGCAGAAAATTAGCACTACGCCCGAAAAACTTGTCCGGGCCGTGGCCCTGCCACGGCTCTTCTAAGAACCGCCCCTGCTAACCACATAATATGACATTCACTAAGGTGCTGTTTGTTTTTTCTGTAGGAAAAGGTCTGCAGTCTGCGGACCACATCTGCAGGCATCTGCAGGAGAAGAGGTGGACCAAATGTCTACAGTCTGCAAGGAGAAGAGGGTTTGTTTTTTTATATAAAACCTCTTCTAGGTTTAAAACACACACAACACACAATATCTCTCTCTACACTCTCTCTACTCTCTCTCTACAATCTGCACCACCGCCATCATCACCACCACCACCACTTCACCACCGCCATCATCACCACCACCGTCACCACCTCCGCCTGCACACCTCCACTTCTCCAGCGACCACCACTTCACCACTGCCACCACTTCACCACCGTCACCACCGCCACCACTTCACCAACGCCACCACCGTCACCACTACACCACAGCCACCACCGTCACCACAGATCGATGATGATGATGCAGATCGATGATGATGATGTTGGAGGTCGATGGGGTGTTTTGTTTCTGATCGATTTGGGGTGTTTTGTTTGCCATCGATTTAGGGTTTCGGAGGTGGAGGTCGATGGGTGTCGGCGGAGGTGGGGGTTTCGGAGGTGGAGGTGGTGTCGATGATGATGATAACAGATGTGATCGATTTGGGGGGGGGGGGGTTTGTTTCCGATCGATTTGGGGGTTTTGTTTGCCATCGATGATGATGTTGATAACAGATGATGACGATGATGGTGTCGGAGCAGGGGTGTCGGAGGTGGAGGTGGTGGCGGAGCAGGGGTGTCGGAGGTGGAGGTGGTGGCGGAGTGGAGGTGGTGGCGGAGCAGTGGTGTCGGAGGTGCAGGTGGTGCCTAGAAGAGGTAAACGTTTGCGAGGAGAAGACTTGGGTCCATGTCTGCTCCAAGAAGAGGTCTCGCATACTTTTTTTAATGAAAGGTCTACGAGAAAACAAACAAGCTGCAGACATCAAACGTCTGCGCGCGTCTGCGTCGCGCAGACATAAGTGGCCAGAAGTACTTCTGGCCAAAAAACAAACAGAACCTAATTGACTCTAAGGCTGGAGGGTTTGGGATGGAGCCTTTAGGGGCTTTATCAGGACACGTCAGCGCCATTTAGGATCCATGTCAGCCAGGGGGCTTTATAACGCCCTCCTTTAACTTGCATGGTATGGTATAAAGCCCCTATTAAACAAAACTAAAAAAAAATATTTTATTGGTTGAAATGCATGTGGGCCCCACCTGAACACTTCTTCCTCCTCGTTACCATGCTGGCGCCCCAACTATAACGCCCCACCTTGAAATCGATGGTGTGGGGTGGCGCCACCACCCAGGCGCCATAGAGGCTGAGATGGTAAGGGTGACGCCCCATACTATAGGCCTAATAACGGAAATTGCTAATTTTCATATACATAAGCAATTTGCTTACATATCTAGCAAAAACTCTAATCACCAACATTTCTTGGGGCTCACAATTTGAAAGCCCAAAGCAAGGGTTATTCTTCAAATGAAGAGCTGATGCAGGTCTAAGTGTAGAAGATCAAGCCATAGCATTTCTGGAGACCCATGATTGAGCTACCAAGGGTAATTTACGAAAATGAGCATAACTTTTGCTACGGGTCTCCGTTTTAGGCGTTTGACCAGTCAAATCGAAGCTTGAAGCGAGGAGCACGTCGTGGCAAAGACCTGAAACCTTGTCCGAGTTTCGGTCCAAAAAACGCATTCTAGTGGGAGTTATGGACACTTTTATGTTTTTTCAGTGTTTTATGCATTTTGTTTTTGGGCTTGTGTTTGGCCTATAGCCTTTTTGTGGCCCAAGTGTAGAAGATCAAGCCATGGCATTTCTAGAGACCCATGATCGAGCTACCAATGGTGATTTACGAAAACCAGCATAACTTTGGCTACGGGTCTCCGTTTTAGGCGTTGGGCCAGTCAAATTGAAGCTTGAAGCGAGGAGCACGTCGTGGCAAGTATCTGAAGCCTTGTCCAAGTTTTGGTTCAAAAATGCATTCTAGTGGGAGTTATGGACACTTTTATGTTTTTTTCAGTGTTTTATGCATTTTGTTTTTTGGCTTGTGTTTGGCCTATGGCCTTTTTGTGGCCCATTTCGAATTTCTGTCTTTATCAATTTTGACAATAATCACTTTTCATTTCGAATTCTCTGCCTTTTGGGTTGAATTTGGGGATTTAGGGAAGATCATCACGAGTATTCGCAGAATCAACGTAATTAGTTCTTCATTATCGTATCACACGCTACATCAAGAGCCATCTTTGCTCATAATAGGATTCTATATAAGTCAGTGGATGAGTTTAATCAAGATGATTGTTGGTGCATGTTTGTGACAACAGCTTAGATTTGGTCTTTGGATATCTTGTAATTAGTTAAACGATAAACGGTTAGCGGGTTTAGCTTTGTATTAGTGAGATAATAGAGTTTGGGCTAAACAAAACCCAGTTGGGACAAGGGTGGACGAATTGGGCTTTGCCCATGTAGGAAACTCTAGCCCAAGTTGCAACCTTGTGTTATATAAACAAGGTTAGGCTTTAGGGTTTAGGTTAATTAGCCAAAACAGTTTTGTGAGACAGCAATTTCGTGAGAGCTATAGTCTTGGACGAATTTGAAGTTGGTTAGGGTTTTGATTGATTGTAATTCTTGTAATCGATAATCAATAGAAACCCAGTTTGAAAGTGAATTGCTGATTTCTGTTTCTACTCTTTCTGCTATATTCTGATCAAGAGGATTCCGCACTCTTGATTAGATTGAAAATTCTGTTAAGATCCATACACATCAAGGGGACCTACAATGATTTTGGTAATGTAACAAGTAATGAAGAACAAAAATGTTTGTCAAGGTAAATTAACACAAATATATTCAAGAAGTTCATATCCTTTCAACATATTAAGTAAATATGAATACAAACATGTACTTTTATAGGAGTATTTACCAAGAGAAACTAGAAGAAATGAATTACCAAAAAAGTTAACCCTACAAGGATCGAGCACACACGTATATGAACACGACATGTGAAAGCAATAAACGAACATGGAAATATACATACTAATTAGGGTTTAACAAACTTGCTCTCCAAGATAAGCCCAAGTAGAGCTCACAAGGCCTACGAACCTAACAAACCCAAGGTATATCAACATTATTAATCTAAAATAACACAAATGTATTAGAGAAGATAAGTTAACCTGGCTAAATCCATGCACGAACTAGCTCCCAATTCCATGTACTAGCAGGGATCTTGTGTTGAGTTTTGAAGTGAAATTGTAAGGTATTATCTACTATACCTATGTAATTTAACTTAAGCTTCATGCTAGAGACAACTTAATGTCATTTATTATATAATTCTTAGAGTAAAATACAAATTGAGGCCATGTGGTTTATATGCAATCGCATGTTGAGTTCCTAACTTTTTTCCCACCCTCTGAGTGCCATGGTTGTAATATTTTGCCATCTAAGCCCCTAAAATATTGCAACAACGGGATCTTAGAGTTTGGAAAAAAAAATTAAGGGCTCAATATGCAATTTCATATAAACAAGGACTCATATTGTACTTACTCTAAATCTTAGCTTACTAATTCGACATGGCTAAAGTTAGGGGTGATTAACATAATGGGAGTTTGTCTAAGTAAACTTTGAACTTTTGTAGATGCCAAACAACGCCAATAATAACAATAACAGTTTCTAATCAACATATATTGTGCCAATTCTTATAAGTAACAAAATGAATTATGTTCTTAAACATGAAAAGAAGTCCTATGTCCTAGACGCATATAAACCTAAAATGTACCGTACACGAATGTTAAGATGTTAAATTTGTTAATGAGAAGCATGTTTATATCTCTAGTGATGTTGCTTGTTTAAAGTTAGCTACTATATTAGTTTTAGTGTCCACATTAAGTTAGGAGATTTTTGTTTTCTTTCTTTTGTGGCTATTGTATTGTCACCACGTAGCTATCCAAGACATCTTATTCATGTCATTATCGTCGTCGTCCTTGTGGATGTAGGGTGAGACCCACGAGACATCACCTCATCTCCCATGGTCCATAAACCTTGGCTAGCTAGTTGAACTAAATTATTAATTTATAGTTGAATTGGTCACATTTAGTAGCTTCCATTTGAATAGACTAATAAATATAATTTGAAGTAGGGTTGTTCATGAGCCAAGTCAGGATAATCTAAAGCACGGCTCGAGTTTTTAATTGAGCTGAAAACTTGAGCACAAACTTGCTTAGATTGTTAGAACTTAGAAGAAAGAAATGGTCTTAATGTGTATACAAAAATTGGGCTTAAAAGATTGAATTTTCTTCTACTTGGGTTATAAATTGTTAAAAGTTGTGGTTAAGTTAAACTAGTCAATGTGCGAGTCAACCTTGGATCGAGCTCAACAGGTTTACAAACCGTGCCAATTTCAAGCAAGTTGTTTTTCAAATTCTTTTTTTTTTCAAACGGGTTAGGAGCCAAAAAGTATTAGACTACTAATTTAGAGTAATGAAGCTGGTATAAGTTTCTTTTCTAACTTGTTAAATCATTCATTAAACCTCAAAGGAAAGATTGGCTATCGTTGTTTATTGGCGGTTCTCACTTCATTTAGTTTGATCTTTCTATCTAATTTTTTTTGTCCACATGATCTTGTGACACGTTTGTCGGGGGTAGACCCCCTTTTGATAGAGCAACACCAACTTATTTCATTAAGGCCATTTAAACGGCAACAACCTAAAAAACGATATAAAAAATAGGATGTATTAGCATCAGCCATAAGCTTTTCTATAAATTTTATCAACAATTCCACTGTCTCAAAAATATTCTTAACTTTTTCTTATTATCACCAATCTTTTATATTCATTTTGTACAACCAAGTAATTTTATATAGGATGGTTCAAATGAAAACCAGTTTTAACACGAAAACTCGAAAACTAACTAAAAAAGCCTAAAAACACAACATATATTTTTTTTACAATTTTTTTTATTAAAAATCGCTAGTTTTTGTATATAAAAAAACTTTTTTTCAAAATTTTTTTTAGTGCACATGTGTAATAATACACATGTGTACTACAATATTTTTTTTTTTGGAAAAAAGTTTTTTTTATATACATAAAATAACGAAAATTGGTAAAAAAAAATTTGGTATGTTTTTTAGGCTTTTTTAGTTAGTTTTCGAGTTTTTGTATTAACTAGTGGTTTTCATTTGAAACTTCCCATATATATATATCTATATAGGGGGGCGCTAAAATGAAAATTATCCCCAGTTGCGGGAACCACTCTCCACCAATCAGACAATAGCACGTATACATGACTATTTTAAAATCTAAAGGGTATTATGGTCATTTCCACCCACTATCATATATGTCTCTGTCTCTTTCCTCTGTCACTTTCTTTTAAAGACATCACACAATCCAATTCACTCATCTCTCTCTCTTTTGAAACCCCTGATCTCTCATCATCGTTCACCCACAATCATCACAAGAAATCACAATCATCTTCAAAACTTTTAGATCTGAAAAACAGGTGGTTGGTCGGTGGCGGAAGACGGTGGTGAGAGGTGGTTGGTCAGAAGACGGTGGTGGGGAGGTGGTTGGTGAGGAAGACGGTGACGGAAGACGGTGGCGGAAGACGGGAAGTCGCCGGTGTTTTCGAGGAACGAGAAGTGGATGAATCAGAATCCCCTCTACCCCCTAGTAAGTCTTGAATATGATTTTGCTTATTTAAGTTAGTTAATTGATCATTTTGTGTGTTTATACATGCAACCACATGATTTTCTTCTATCTTTCTTCTATCTTTCGATGTTCTGATAAATGGTTAGAGACTCCCTCCTAATCTTGCACAATGAGCAAATATGTAATTTAAATTTAAAATTGGATGCATAACAATTTGACCCCTGTTATATCTAAACATTTATGAAATAGTAAATTTGATCAACTATTAAAAGATGGGGTTGGCTAAATTTGATTAACTGTTAAAAGATGGGGTTGGCTAAAATTTGATTAACAATTTGAACCCTAAGCCAGCGACGGCCGGAGAAGACAGCGACGATGATGATGTTAGATGATGACGATGACGTTCCCGCTGAGATTTGATGATGATTCGTTGTTGTTAATGATGATGAAATGGTGGTTATGGTCGACAAGCCAGCGACGGCCGGAGAAGATAGCGGACTCCACCAGCGCCGCCGCTCACGGCGGTTGTGTTTTATTTTTTTTTTCCGATGAAGTTATACGATAAACCTCTCCCAACTCATTCGTTTCTTTTGAATTTTTTTTAAGTTTCAAGTGTCATTGGCCTGGTGGGTTTTACCGATGATGAAGATGAGTAATGACGATGACTGATAATAATGATGATGATTCAGGGCAGTCGGAGCCACGTCGGCAAACTACGGCGACGACGGACAGGTGGTGGTGCTCGGACTTCCACGACGGTCGGCGGTGGTGATTATGTTCAGATTGTTTTGGTTAGGCTCGGGGTTTTTACTCGGGTCAGACTGGGTTCAGTTACGGTTCAAACCGGGTCAACTCAGCTTTTGTTCGGATCGACTCGGTCAACCGGTCAACGTCGGTCAACAGATCAAAGATGGTCAAACTAAGTCGCAAGACCCGGTAAAGATTTAATCGACGCGAAATTTCTCATTGTATAGTTATAGATTTCATACTTATACACGACCCGAGCTCGAACCGACTCGATTAGAAATTAGTTTATGTTTTGACATTTCGACGAAAACTATATATTGTTGATTATATTGATTGAATAATTGTTGAGTTTTGAAAAAAAAATATACGACGACTTTTATTGTCGGGTTATTCAAAAAACAGAGGAAACTCTGTCCGTTTTTCGTTAAAAAAACCCGTAACACGGAATGTAATTACATTCTAATAACGACACTTATCTGACAAACCTGCTGAGTCGCGATTTTTGGGTAAGTTCGTTTGTTACAATTCTCAAATTTCGTAAACCCGAAATCGGGGTTGGGGGGGGGGGGGGGAGAGGGTAAAAGATATTTTGGCGTAAAACCCGTAAAAAATTTATTGCGTAAAAAGTGTTTTATTTAACCCCGCAAAAAAAAAAATTTGTTTGGCGTCAAAAGTTTTTTGCTTAAACCCGTAAATTTTTTTTTGTAAAAAAAAATTTGTTTAAACCCGTAAAAAAGTTTTTTCTTTGGCGTAAAAAAGTTTTTTGTTTACACCCGTAAAAAAATTTGTTTTTAAAAAAAAAAACTAAAAAAAACTTGTTTTTTGTAAAAAAGAACATGTTTTTTTGTAAAAATGTTTTAACCGTAACAAAATTTTTGTAAAAAAAGTTTTTCGTAAAAAAGTTTTTCGTAAAAAAGTTTTTCTTGTAAAAAAATTTGCTTCGTAAAAAAAATTTATCATAAAAAAAATTTCATAAAAAAATGTCTTTCGTAAAAAAAAATTTATAAAAAAAGTTTTTCGTAAAAAAAACATGTTCGTAAAAAAAATCGTAAAAAAGGGCGCGTAAAACAGTTATCTGCTCTAGTATCAAACAAACACGAAGCATATATACCATTCACAAGGAACGTACCATTAACCACGTTGTTGTCTGCTTGAGCCTGGCGAGCGTTGATGTTGAAAGCACACCCAGGGGCTGCTGGCTGCTACTGTTGATGTTGTTGCGGCTGCTGCTGGGGCTCTTGTTTCACTACTCTGCTGGGGCACATGTTTGCAAAGTGGTTGGGATCACCACATGCGAAGCAAGCTCTAGCGTGAGTAGCGGGTGCAGGAGCTGCTTGTTGGCCCTGGGGAGCAGGAAGGAGAGCTTGTGGTGCAGGAGCTTCACCTTGAACTGGAGCTGGAGCTTGGCGTGGACCTGTACGGCAGTTTGCGGTGAAGTGGCCGTACAAGTTGCAAGGAACACATAACCGACATGCGATACCAACCGGGTGATGATAGGTACAAGTAGGGTTGAGCAAGTGTGGTCCAGTGTATGCACGCTTGGCAGGCGGTGCATTGACCACAGGCGCCGCTACTTGTCGGTGTTGAGGTTGCGGTTAGGCAGGTACTGTTTGGAGCGGAACGACAGTAACTGCACAGTGCTTGTTACTAGAACTGCTGTTGTTCTTTCTCTTGCGACGGGAGGACTTTGAAGATTGCGGTGCGGCGGTAGTTTCAGCGGTAGAAGCAGCGGTGACTTGATGCAGATTCTTGGAGGCTTTGTCGAAATAACCAGCCCTGACTCGTTTATCGTTAATCTCAGCGGCGAGCAGGTTGGTTTCCTCGATTGTTATCGTCTTTGCAGCCTGAACAAAATCTGCAACACAATCCGGCAGAGCACGGATATACTTCTTGATCGTAATCTCGGGAGTAGTAACTTGACCAGGGCAGATGATACTCAACTGCTTGAAGCGAGCAGTTAAACCAGCGTTAGCTCCGCCATCCTGCTTAATGTACCAGAATTCATCCTCTAGCTTTTGGAGTTCATGGGGAGGGCAGAACTCTTGCATCATGATGTCCTTCAACTCATCCCATGTCAGCCCAAAAGCTGCATCGTTCCCTTGTTTGTTTCTCTCGGCCATCCACCAATCAAGAGCGCGAGATTGGAAGACGCCGGTGACGTTAACAGTGCGAAGGTTGTCTGGACAGCCACTCTGGCGCGGGTGACTTCGATTGAATCAAACCATTGGAACATGGTCGTAGGCCCATCTTCGCCGGTAAATTCTTTTGGACCGTAGGCTTTGAACTGTTTGAAGCTAAAAGCTGCTTTCGGAGTATCAGTCCTGGACTCCTCCGAAGACTTGCTAGTATTCTCATTCAGCTCACTAACGATTTGCGAGATGACCTTTGCTATCTGCTGAGCGACGAGTGCAGCAATGCGCTTGTCATCCTGGTTGCGACGAGCGAAGCGAGCGGAGTATGATCCAAATGACGACATTGTCTGCAAATAGACATCGTCACAGGACTCAGACGCGATGTGTCGAATCACTCACGACATACTTAACACTTCTAAAGCTCAGTAACACGTCGAATCACAAATCACATAGGCACATAATCCACAGAAGCACGTAATCACATAAGCACAGAAACACTTAAGCACATAGTCCACATAGGCACGAAAGCATGTATTCAACTATATTTTGCACGTATTCATCTTCCTATGTTGCACATAATCACCTATCTTTCATAGCAGCGTATAGCGATCGAGTATAGCGAGTGCGAATAGCGAGCAGCAATTGCGAATAATACAAGCGATTTGTTTGCGTTTTGAGGTAATTGTGCAGTGTGAGTGGTGCGTGTTGATCAAAGCGAACAGCGAAGAGCGAGTAATTCACCAAAATCGAAACACATAAACACATAAAATTCACATAAAATCGATAAATCACAGAGTTGGTAGCTGCGGATTCCAAAATCGAAACACATAAAATCAAAGAGAGATTGTCTCGGCTAGATAGACGTCGACTACCCAAAGTGATTCGACTATTCACAAGGACCTTAAGTGCACACTTTGGCCTTCTGGACTGTGCTCCCGCCTCAATTTGGGCGATCGACACGCATCCTTCCAGTTATAGCACGACCCAAGTCGTTGGAGTCCGTCGAAACTTTGGTGAGAGTTTTGTAAAAACCAAAAGTATAGAGCGGAACAAGTCATCAAGGTTCGAGTTTCACCCCTAACTTAACGACTACATCCCTGTTTGTGTGATAGAATCACGAGATAGATAAGGAGAATCGCGTCGAAGTATGGATTTCACTCCCGATTCAACGCAAATTCCCTTGTTTATAGTAAAAATAGCGAATCGAACGAGTGATCTGGTCGAGAGTTTGCGGTTTTCACTCCTAATCTTTACCAGATCATCCGTTTGTGTGTGTCCATCCTTAGGAAAGGCTGATCTTGCGCGGAACTGTAGTATGCGATGTTGCGCAAGAGTGTAGTGTACAACGAGTTCGAGCGAGAAATAGCGAGTAAGCTCGTATAGAACCCATACCGGGTATGCACATGTCGGTCTGTTGGTGCTTAGACTATAGACTAGGTCATTTTTAAGACATCGACCCGGACTAGGTCGAGTCTTGCCTAATTCCCTATAGTTATGGCTCTGATACCAATCTGTCACACCCCAACCGATGGCGGAAACATCGGGGCGCGGCACTGAGCGAAACAGATTATCCATGAGTATCCATAACAACTATTAATTACCAGATATATAAACGTCATATCCCATACGACAACATACCCAAATAAAACAGTTATTACAAATAATTGTCTCAAAAACAAACACTGTTCCGACAACTCAGATTTAGCGTGACATAACTAGACCCCTAGCTTGATTCACCAAAGCACATCATTCCTAGCATCTTAAGCGCCTGTCACATACGTTAAAATAGAGGTCCATACACATAGTGTAAGGGTGAGCATACAAGTTTAATAGTAATAATAGAGTTCGAAAGCGTTTACGCATAACCAGCATGTAACATGTATAATGCGAAGCTAGTCGGTTATCGACAATGAAATATGCACAGACATGACTGCGAGTTGTAGAATGCACAATACATATCACCACTGCGATACGTGAAGAAATAACCTTAACAACCCCTGTCCACGACAAGTGCTGAGTCCAAACTATAGTACTATCATTGCTAAGGCGTCAGGCAACAATCATTGTGTTAACATAACATACAAGCATTCATCGAATAACACGTATAGCATGCAGTAACGGTCCGCGTATAAAGTGTTGCGTTGTGTGAGCGATGTGATTTAGAATAAGTAACGTATGTAACACCCAAAAGTGCATAAAGCAAAAAGGGATCGAGTATACTCACAGATCGTGCTTAATAACTTAAACACTCTCTTGGATTGAAGGGAGCGTTGAGAGATTAGCCTGAACAGTTCACGATAGCATAAGCGAAGAACAACGCGTTAAACGGTGCAAGTGAACAAGGGACGAATGGTCATCCGATTGGATGACCATCCGAACGGATGGTCATTCGATCGAATGACAATCCTTTTGGATGGTCATCCGTTCGGATGGCCATTCGATCGGACTGGCATTCATTTGGGATGGATGTGTTTGTGTATGATGGCTTTGAAGTTTTCGTTGTAGCATTTTGAAAACAGAGAAGTATCTCTACCTTTCAGGTCATTCGATCGAACAGTCGTTCGATCGGATGGCGATCCGATCGACAGGACACCTTGTGAGAACAAGTTCACAGCAGGATTGTCATTCGATCGATGGTCTTCCGATCAGATGGAAATCCATTAGAAACTAATGATCTTTGAAAATTGAAAAAGTTTAAGTGTTGAAGTCCAAATGCAATCCGATCGGATTGCCGTTCGATCAGATAGCAATCCGATCGGACGACAATCCGTCCCGACGATCTGATCATTTTGAACTTGATGATTTTGATAAGTTTTTGCGGGTTGCTTGAGACGGTATGACAACGTACTAAATAACGGAACATCGTCAAGTCCCAAGTCGTCCGATCGAGCAGGAGTCACCCTAATCCGACCAGTCAACTGTTCTTTGACGGTTGTTCATGTTCAACCCGAAGTCGGTTGTCTCGTTGATAGGAATCAGATCTGAGACTGACACTTCACTAGAGAATGAGTTGAAGGCCTGAACTAGCTCCGATTCTATCGGTTTTGAGTGCATTGAGTGTAAAAGAGTTGAAAGAAAGTTAGAAACCATCTTTCAATCCTTTTAACCTTGAAAATGTTTAGATCTAGATGAAATTAGAGTTGAATCATGTGGAAATCATGTAGATCTGAGTTGTTCTTGGTGGAATAATGCCTAAACTTGAAGTTCATAAGAACTCCATCATGACATCATCCTAAAACACCTCAAATCCGATGATTTCACGGTTAAAAGTGAAGATTCAAAGGTGAAAATGATGAAGAAGTGCGTGTAGATCATAGAAGTACAAGATTTGAGTGGAAAACTTACAAGAATCGCGAGAAATCGAGAGAAAAGTGGGCTGGAACGCTGGGTCAAACGAGAGAGAGCTGTCACATCACTTTGGTGATGTGACACGGGGTATTTATAGGTTGCCAAAAGAGGAAAGTGGCACTTGGAACGGATCGGATGTCAGTTCGATCGGATGGCCATCCGATCGGATGGTCATCCGTTCGGATGACCATTCGATCGAATGGTCATTCGATCGAGTGGCTCCGGCGAGTTCCGTTTTGATGTTTCGTTTTGCGTGTTGAGCGTTGCGATGCGTTTCGAGCGAGCGATGCGATAGTATTACCCACTAGTTACACAAATAACCTAACTTCTATATCTAACATACAATCACTATCAATAACTTGCGTTTAGCGTTTGCGATTTGATTGCGTTGCGATAGAATTGCGATTGCGTTTGCGATTAATCACCTCAACATAAACATAACATGCACAAGTAACACATAATAGCACACATACGTAAAACAATATCCAACACACATAATTCGAGTTGCAAAAACGACAGCGATGTGATTAGTGGTAAGTCGATTAGCGATTAAACATGCGATTTAAACCTCGATTATTAACAAGTACTCCACATAATACAACTAAAGTAACAAATAATAGATTTCGATTACAAGTCAAGAAGCACAGCCAGTAGTTAAGCAAGGAGTGACAGATCGCAATTAGCAATCTTTTCTCCCTTTGACTTGTACTTTGACTTGTACTTTGACTTTCCGAAATGCGGGTTGTTACATTAGGGGTTATGATTTAGGGTTTAGGGTTAAGAGATCCTAGTTAGGGTTTGACGAGCCGGTTCCAACGCCGCTGGAATGAGTCCAATCGGAGTTCGTTTGAGTGGGTTCCCCACTGTTCCCCAATGAACCTCACAATATATATATATATAGGAGAAGGATTCGTTAGGAACTACACTTTATTGCGAGAACCGCGACAACAAATGTGAACACAACCAAAAATACCTAAAAAAATCTAAAAAACCCACAATTTTTTTACTATTTTTTTTGAGCAAAAATCGCTATATTTCGTCAATAAAAAAAATTTAAAAAAAAAATTCGAGTAACAGTTATCTATGCACATGTGCATCTGTATCATTTTTTTGACAAATTTCGTAATTCATTACAAATATCAGACAATTGCACTTTCATTTACACTACCATTCATAATACACTACTTTTTACATTAACAATAATACAAATGCACATGTGCATCTATATGTATGAACTTGTTATAACATTAACAACACTAGAAATGCACATGTGCATCTATATATATGAACATGTTATAACGTGTTTTAGTACACCACTTTGAATACACATTCCCTTTCATCTATCATACCATCCATAATACACTACCATTACCTCCTACCGTCCGTAATACAATACCATTGCTTTTTACCATCTATAATACAGTATTATTACCAATATTTCACTTTATTATATGTACAACAACACCCTTTATACCATCCAAACAACATATTACATCATAAAAGTGACAAATATAATCAAACCATCAACCACTAGATATAACTAACCAAAACATATGTATACGGGCCTACCTCATCATTTAAAATCACAAACTTTTTGTACCAAAACACCTTATTTCATGTTGATACATATAGATGCACATTTGCATTTCTAATATTGGTAATTTAAAAAGTAGTGTATTGCATATGGTAGTGTAAATGAAAGTGCATTTTTCTACTACTAGTAATATATCATTGGTTCCCGCGGTTCTCACAATAAGAGTGGTTCTCAAATGAACTTTGTGACAACTGGCACCAAACCGGTAATTCCCGTACACTTTAATTATTATTTAATGACTGCAATTATGTGCTTAAATGTCAACATTGTCTGATTGCATTCTATACAAGTGAATTCATGCACGTTTTATACTACAAAATATTGCTTTATGCATTAACGAGAGCGTTGCGTCAGAAATACTAGTAAATTCACCGGTAAGACACATTGTGTCAACAAATCTGCAGAAAGCAGTTAGACAATAGAATTGGAGCCTAGGTGTAGGTCCAACGACAAGAATACATTAAAACCCAAGAGTACATACAAGGGTTAACATATAGGCTTTTCGGAAGCTAAAATACGCACTAAAAAGCACCCGAAACGCACTTTAAGTGCATAATTTTATTAAATTCAGCTATAAATCAGCTTTTAACACGTAGATGTTATGCAAAATTCATGATTTATCATGCAGAATACTTCCCTAAGTGTCGGGAATTGAAAGTGTTACAAAAGGGCACTTGAAAGACGCTAAACGATATAATTTAGCACCTTAACGAACCGGTATTTAACCGAACATCCGGACATAACCCGGAACATCAAAATATTATTAGAAGCATTGTTTATTTATTTCTGAGCTAGTTATGGTTCCCAAACACCATAACACCTCTTATAACATAATAACACACTAAATCCCTAAAATTTATACTTGAAAGCTTGCTTATTTATGTAATTAGGGAATGGAATTTACACTTAACCCCCCCCCCCCATTATGGGTGGACGGTCACCATAAGGGTGGTCCCACCAAATTTTGCTAAATCTCTAAAAATATTGCCAAGATCCTACATGATCTTTCTTGGATTCCATATGATCTTACAAGATCTCTTAAAGATCATAATCTTGGATTTGGATTTACAAGATAATTCTATAACTAAAGGTTACACTTAGACCCCTCCCTACCTCTTAATAAAATCGGCCACATGGCCTAGTTAAGAGATCTTGATGATTTATTTGTAAGATATGCTATGTACTTATTAGACATAAGGTCCTTTGGATAAAGCACATGTTGGGAATTATATGAACAACACACTAGATCACAATCCATCATAAATCACCAACACTTCATCAACACCACCATCTTCTTCCCTCCTTCCCACCTTTCGGCCGAACCTCAAGCACCACTCCACCATTGTTTTTGTTTCAATCTCATCCCTTTCCAAGCATACTCAAGGTGTAAGATACAAGATAAGAAGGTTTGGTAGCCTCGGACCTTGAAGGACCTCACCCATTTGCTTTTATCCAACTATTTTGTCATCTTCAAGTTCTAGTAATCTTCCCTAGCCTTGTTGCTAGTGGTGAGCCTTCCTAATCTCTTATTTCTTCATATTTTGGAGTGGATAAAAGATATAACAAGTTTATTATCATAAGAACACTAAAAGACATACACATGAAACATGAACATAAAGCTTGTAATATGATGAAATAGTATTGAAATGATATTGTTTGATGCATGAATGATATTTGATAGTTATTTACTAGAGATGATGATGTTAATCTTCATATGAAGCTTGCTAGATTGTGATTAAACACATGATCTAGCAAGATTAGGAGATGATTATGTGTTTACACAAAGATGATCATCTTCTTGATTAAACATGAACTTGAAAGTAAAATGATTTTAAACAAAGTAAACTAGTGAACTTGTAGATCCAAGACTTTTAAATGATTTTCCAAGAAAACCAAGTTTAAAATATGATTTTTAAAAGATCTTGGTTTTTACCTAAACCTACACCATTTTTATTAGAAAAATAAGTGTATGAACACTTATGAAACAAGAAAAATACAAAAGAAATATCTTTGGAAAAATCATCTTGCAAGTTGTAAATGACTAAATTTTTTAATAAAAAGATTTACAAACAAATAACCATGTTTTTAGGGGTAACTAAACCTACTAAATCACATGGTAAGTTACTACAAGTTTTAAAAAAAAACTTCAAGTTCATGATATAGTGTGAGTTACATGATTTTGGCTTGTGGTAAGTCTTGATTAAGTTGTTGATTGATGAGATGATTTTAAAAGAAAATAAACACATGTTTTGAAAACATGGGAAACCTCCATTTTTAGGGGAAACTCTGTCAAAATTTCTATAAATTTTGACACTTAGAAAAATATAAAGTTTTGGTGAAACTTATTCCCTAAAAATATTTACCAAGGTTTCCCTAATTTTTGTGTTAAGAAATGATGATTTCTTCAAGGTTAAAATGGATATCAAGTATGTATATTTTTGAGAAAAACATATATATTATTTGATCATCAAATTTTGTGCTAAGTGTATGTAGTATGTATTATACATGATCGTGTATTAGGACTTGAAAATACACTAAACACTCCTAAGGAGTGAAAATACAAAAATACACATACAACATACTTAGACAAATACAAGAAAATATATTTATGAAAATATATTTCTTGATAGAGTAAATAACTTGGACAAGTTATAAACATGAAATGAAGCTTTGGACAAAATACATAAATCGGGTGAAAAATACAAGATGCTTATATTTATTTTTGAGAAAATAATATAAGTAAGACATATAGTTAAAAATATAAATTATTTTTAACACAAGAACACATATACAAAAGATAGTGACTTGTACTTGTGCGATACAAGTCTAGTGACTAACGTTAATAAAACACGTTTAGGTCACGACGCTAGATAAGCAAATCCAGTGAAGTTTACGACGCAGGAACGCAAAGTTGTGAGTTCATGCTCCCCCTTTTCTTTTTAACTGTTTTCAGTTTTATAACTTCGGGGGTGAAATACATGTTACAAATATTACAATGTTTACAAATTGTATGATAACAAGAAGCACTCTTGGTGAAAACTAGTACCAAGTATGATGCGAGAATACAAGAATACAAGAAGCACTCTTGGTGAGAACGAGTACCAAGTATGATGCGTTTTAAGGAATGATACAAGAAATGATACGAGAAATCGTGTCACGAATAGGGTACCATAAGCACCATTGATCAACAATTTACCTAGACCGCAGAATAAAAGGTTAGATCTAACGGGTTTCGGGCAGCCACACTCTTGGTGAGAACGAGTACCAAGTAGTACTTTTGTGTCTCAGAAAAACTTGATAAATGCCTATGGTTTGGTGACTTCTTATGTCGTGTCACATGTTAATGGCCTTGCAACCCATTAACAACCCTAATACATACAAGAACACCTTATTTATACAAGATTCATACCACAAGAATACTTGATTTATACATGAATATTTGATTTACACAAGAATACTTGATTTATACATGAGTACGTGGTGTACACAAGAATACTTGATTTTTACATGAATATTTGATTTACACAAGAATACTTGATTTATACATGAATACTGGATTTATACAAGGATACTTGATGTATACAAGATACAAACTATGTTTTCATACAGAGTATACAAACGTAAAATACAAAAACTGCATGAATTCACACCAACATTATGTTGACGTTTTTCCAAAATTCACATGTATTTCAGGTAACTAAAGTGGATGTGTGCTCGGTCTTACTCATTCTCTCGGATGTCGTTATGATTATCGTTGAATAAAGTTGTAACTTTTAAGACAATATGCCGTCTCGTGTTGTAAACACTTAAACTACGAATTCAGTTATGTAATGTTTTGCATTGGAAGTTATTTTATGAGCATGTAGTATGTTTACCAATCGTATGCAATGAAAACCTTTCATGATCACACCTCGTGCTTCCGCCTTAGAAAGGGGTGTGACAGATTGGTATCAGAGCTGCGATTGTAGTGAACCAGGATTCCTTCTCGAGTCTAGTCTACAATCTCTAGGATCCTTTCACGAAAACAATTTTTCAAAAAGTTTTCATTGCATAAAACTTCCCGCGACATCCACTACCTGAAACTGTTTACAAGAGTCAAGAAAAGACACTACGAGACTTAAGGTGCACTGGAGTAGCACTTGTCTGCGATTAAGAATTTCTTGCAATTATGTGTGATAATTGATACTTATACTAGAAGTAGAATGTCACAAGTATACGTGACTTTACCTGAAAGCAGTGACTTATCTGAAGGAAGAGATACGAGGATGAAACGAGAGTTACGTAATTATGGATGCATACATAATTATGGAATTCAGTGCACAGAAACCACAGCAAGTCTTGCCACGTATAGATCCCTTCAAGAAAAGGTCAAACGTGAATACTCCTCCAGCCTATCGAGTACTCTGCTGGAGTGATAATTGTTTGGTGTCACTTATGTGGTATATGCCTGTATATATATACTACTACTGTCTCGTATGACGATATCAAACAAATGTCTAACCCTATTGTGTTGTGTTCTGTCAGAACATGGCACCCAGAAGAGCTGTGAACGCTCATGATCAACCTCCTCCTCCCCCACTACCAAGAACTGCTGAAGAGCTAAACGCCCTACTGGAGGAAAGAATCTCCGCAGCTATCGCCCAGTACGAGGCGAACCGTACTGAACAAAGTGGAGGGCCAAGCAATGGCAGGCGTAATGGAAATGGAGCTTCATCTAGAGGAAACGCAGCTCAGGGCTGCACTTTCAAGCAGTTTCTCGACTGCAAACCACTGAACTACGACGGCACTGGAGGTGCAGTGGCATTTGTATGTTGGACGGAAAAGACTGAAGCCACTATCCGCATGAGCAAGTGTACCGCGGATCAACAAGTCACTTTTGCTACTAGGTTGTTTGTCGATGAAGCTCTGACATGGTGGAATTTGCAAGTTCAAACACTGGGTGATGATGCTGCATACGGTATGACGTGGGATGAGCTAAAAGAACGTATGAGAGAGAAGTATTGCTCTCGTGCTGAACTCCAAAGGTTGGAGACTGAGTTTTGGCATTTGACCATGGAAGGTGCAGACATTACTGGGTTACACGAAGGTTCCATGATTTGTCTAGGGTGATCCCCTATATGGTGACTCCTGAATTTAAGCGCGTTGAGCGCTACATTTGGGGACTGGCCTCAGAATTCCGCGGCATGGTAACCTCAGCCAAACCTCAAACAATCACTGAGGCTGTAACTCTGGCTGTCAGCCTTACTGAAGATTGTGTTCGTATGAAGAAGTTATCGTTAAACCCAACAGAAAAGACCAAGATGCATGCTGAGTCGTCCGGTGACAAGAAGAGAAAACATTCGAATCTGAATCAAGCAACCCGCAGCAACAACAAAGGTTTATACAACAAGAAGCGTGACACTAACCCACCTAAGGAGGCAAGAACCTTTGCAGCAGCAAATGATACTGCAGCCAAAGGATACCAAGGCACCCTGCCTAAATGCCAAAAATGTAAGTATCATCATGAAGGAGCTTGTCGCATTCCAAGGTGCGACAAATGTGGTAGATTGGGTCATCAAACAGAAGACTATTGGGGAAAAGGAAGGAACGGAAATGGAAATCGCAACGGTGCTGGTAATGCGAATGGTGGAAATGGAAATGGTAATGGTAACCGGATTGGGAATGGAGCTGGGCGAAACCAAGGATGCTTCAGTTATGGAAGCAACGATCATTTCATGAAAGACTGCCCAAAGGGAAACAATGCTCAGGCTCGAGCATTTGTGATCGGAGCAACGAACGCACGCGAGGACCCTAATGTGGTCACCGGTACGTTTCTCATTAACAATCACTTTGCATCCATATTATTTGACACTGGTGCCGACTATAGCTTCATGTCTGTGGAATTTAAACGTATGCTTGGAATAGAATCTAGTAGATTATATATTCCTACTTCTATAGAGCTAGCCAATGGTAAACTTGTTGAATCGGGTGAAGTGGTTAGAGGCTGCACGTTAGAACTTGGTGAGCAAATATTTGCATCGATCTCTTACCTATTTAATTGGGTAGCTTCGATGTAGTGGTCGAAATGGACTGGTTGTCCAAGAACAAAGCTGAAGTCGTTTGTCATGAGAAAATCATTCGCATCCCTCTGGCGAATGATGAAACTCTCATCGTGCATGGAGAAAAACGAGACGCACCTCTGTGAATCATCAGTTGCATGAAGGCACAGAAGTGCTTAAGGAAAGGATGTGTTGCTTTCCTAGCACACGTTGTAGATAAGAAGGCTAAGGAGCCGAAACTCGAAGACATTCCTGTGGTGAAGGAATTCCCTAATGTTTTTCCCGAGGATCTACCAGGACTACCTCTGCAACGACAAGTCGAATTACGTATAGACTTGGTTCCAGGAGCCACTCCTGTAGCCAAGGCACCCTATCGGCTTGCACCATCCGAAATGCAAGAATTATCTACACAACTCCATGAGTTGTTGGATAAAGGATTGATAAGGCCAAGCTTCCCGCCTTGGGGAGCTCCAGTATTGTTCGTAAAGAAGAAGGATGGAACTATGCGGATGTGTATCGATTACAGAGAACTGAACAAGCTCACAATCAAGAATCGGTACCCGCTACCGAGGATTGATGACTTATTTGATCAATTACAAGGATCAAGCTACTATTCCAAGATCGACCTTCGATCTGGATACCATCAGCTAAGGATACAAGAAGAAAGCGTGCCAAAGACTGCATTCAGAACACGATATGGGCATTACGAATTTCTTGTGATGCCATTTGGACTGACGAACGCACCAGCGGTCTTTATGGATCTGATGAACCGCGTATGCAAACCATATCTCGATAAATTCATGATTGTATTTATCGATGATATCCTGATTTACTCGCGAACGAGAGAAGAACACGAGCAACACCTCGGAACCATTTTGGAACTACTAAAGAAAGAGAAACTTTACGCAAAGTTCTCAAAATGCGAATTTTGGATTCGCAAAGTACAGTTTCTTGGTCACGTTGTGAACGAGAAAGGCATTCATGTAGACCCATCCAAGATTGAAGCAATAAAGAATTGGGAAGCCCCCAAAACCCCAACTGAAGTTCGACAATTTTTGGGCTTAGCGGGCTATTATCGACGGTTTATTAAGAATTTCTCCAAGATAGCTCAACCGCTAACTACCCTTACGCAGAAAGACAAGAAGTACGACTGGGGTGATAAGCAGGAAGAAGCCTTCCAACTACTCAAAAACAAGCTATGCGATGCAACGATACTATCCTTACACGAAGGCACTGAAGACTTCGTGGTATACTGCGACGCTTCACGACAAGGTTTGGGTTGCGTGCTTATGCAACGCCAAAAAGTCATCGCTTACGCTTCAAGACAATTAAAGGTGCATGAAAGGAACTACACCACGCACGACTTGGAACTAGGTGTGACAACTGCCACTTTTCGGTAACTTTCTTACACTTAAAGTACTCATTGTAGCTACATTTTTATGCATTTCGAACACTCGAACTGCGTATTACATAATATACATCTTAGAATACTTATGGAATATTCAATTATGATGCACATGATTCATTTTATTGGGTACATTTGAAATAGTGCAAACAATTCACCGAAACAACTAGAGTAGTGCCTAGTGAACTAGAGTGCTGACGAAAACTCCGGATCCGCAGAAAACATCTAAAATGACATCTTTAGGACTCGGATGAGAGTCCAATATCAATTATATGTTAAACCCTATATGGGAATACAAGAGTTCGGTTAATATTTTACCAATGCCCGGTAGCACTAAAAACTATCCGAAAAGCACTAAAAGTGACCATTTCATGAATTTTCCGCAAAATTCAGCAATTGTATTTTATTACAAGATGCAAAAATTGATGTTTAGGCACCAATTTCATATAAAAATACTTATGGAATATCAATTATACACATAACGGGAATTTTCCCTATAACTTCCATAAGCGTACCTTTCGACTATTTACTTGCGAAACGAGCGCTATACATCTAAGCCGAACTATATTTTGGCACATGTAGCGAACTAGTGATTATTATTTTAGGTCTTATAAAGCTAGTTTATGGTCATTTCAAGTCAAGAAACATCTCGGAAAATTGAAAACCCTTAACACCTAAATGCTTACATCTTAATAATTCATTCTATGTCTTAAAAATAACTAACACATTTTTACCACATAAGACCCCCCCCCCCCATGTTTATAAACGAAAATAAAGGGGTCCCACACCCTTATTTACTTGCTAAAATATCTAGATATTTTACTTATGTGCAAGTGGATCAATTTGGTGAATAATTATAACACTTAGTTTCATTATGTTACTAGCATGTTATCACCACTTTACACCATATTTTACACACACATAAGAATACTCCCATCATCTTCATCCATCTTACCAAGAACACCAAAAAAACCCACTTCACTTTAGTCTTTTATTTGTTGATCAAAATGGATTTCCAAGTAACATAAGAGGATCTAAAGCTTTTGGAAGTAAAAGGAAGGGTTTTCATCCATACAAAAGTGTTCTACCATCAAGATTATCATCTTCTTAGTTCTTAATAATCTTCTAAGATCATCCCTAGCCTAGTGCTAGAAGTAAGCTTCTATATCTATTTTTTTTATACAAATGTATTAAGTTTATGATTGTTATTATTACTAATAATAACCAAGAGATCATACATAATAAACATGAGAAAAAAATACAAAGAAGCAAAGATAAAAATCATGATATATTTATGTTTGGTTATATTGTGATCTAAGACTTGTTATATGCATATTTAGTCTTGTTATGATGATTATGATACAAATAAATTGTTAGAAGATGTTTTAAGATATGATCTAAAAAATTATGCATGTTTGTGTTAAAGGTTTTTTTTTTACATAAAGGATTAAATGGATGACCATAACTATTGATCTTGTGAAAGTAATTAAGGTTTTTATTTAAAAACAAGATTTTCACAAGATTATAAAAAGTAACATACAACTAGAGATTTTTATAAAAGTTGTTAAAACTAGAAGTAAACTTGGTTTTTGAACTAGTTAGCACATGTTATGATCATGTCCAAAACCCTACATGATTTGGAGATCATTTTGATAAGTTTATGTTATAAAAATCTCATATGTTTTTAGTTAAGATGATTGGGTAAATTGATGGTGATTTGGAAAAGAAAATGATATGTTTATGAAACATGGCCAAATGATTAATACAAAGGTTATATGGCCATTTTTTTTAGAACATTATGTTAACAAAACTATCATTTTTTTTCTAACAAAGTCTTTACAAGATTAGAAAGTTGGTCTTTCTAAACATAAAAATTGACATAAATATATATTTTGGTAAAATACATATTTATTGAACATATCAAGTATGTGCTATGTGTTATTATTTGTATTAGTTATATATACAAGTTAGAGACTTGATAACAATGACACAAATAAATACAAGACATACTTACAACTAAAGACTTACAAGAATACATATAGACACACTTGAAAACAACTTACGGACATTCCAAACTTTCGAATACAAATTATGGTCAAATCAGACGACGGACGAACCTATGAACATATCACAAATCCGAGGAGTTACTACGACGTTTAGACGATCTTTCGACACGAAAATATAAATATGCTATCGGTAACAAAGTTCGGATGTTTACAAAAACTAGTATGTTTTTATTAACTAAAGAGTATACTTGGTAAATTTTTATAAAAAGGTTTTTATAAAAATGAAAGACTTACACTTACTAGTGGGCTTATTTTATTTAATGGACTAGTTTATAACAAATGGGCTTACTTACACTTAATGGGCCATTGTTTTACAAATGGGCTTATTTTTCATAATGGGCTTAACATAAATTCGTGGGCTAAGCCCAAACACCAAACATATGGGCCAAAGCCTAACACTATTCAAGCCCAACACTATTCAAGCCCAACACTATTTGAGGCCCAACACTATTGAGGCCCAACACTATTTGAGGCCCAATAACATGAAAACATGGGCTCGGCCCAATGTTACCATTATTGGAAACACAACTATACAATTGATACATATAAGACACGAAATTCAGCGGACTAGATCCGACTATACAACTCACAAGATACAAGATAACATTTATATATATATATATATTTGGTGAGAAATATATATATAACATTTGAACAACTCATTCATCGAATACGCAGTTAACGAACAGTAAAGACATACAAGTCTTACACATATTGAAGACATAAGACTTGTACTCAAGTTATTTACAAAGACCGAAGTGTCTAACAAATACAAGAACATTTGTAGGTCGCAACGCTATTCAGGACGACCGCACTTGAGATCTTATTTACATCTATTCACAGGACGCGATGTTGTGAGTTCATGTCCCCTATTCATTTAAATGTTTTACAACTTTACAACTATCGGGGAAAATACATGTTCAACGTATGTTAAAGTTAGGGAATGAAACACCTTAGATCATGTGCGAATTAGGGTTATACATCTAAGCACCATTAATCCAGTTTGGACCTAGGTACAAGTGGTTAGATCTAATGGGTTTTGGCGAGCCCCGCTCTTGGTCATGGACCCATACGGAAGAGTGCTTTTGTGTCCCAGTCGATAGGAATCGACATAAAAATCGTCTAGGGTTGGATTGCTTCCTAATTCGTCACACATATTAATGTCCTCGCGAAACATTAATGATCAACGATTTCATTGACGCTTTACATACTACATCATTACATACAGATACATTTTATACAACTCACATTTTATGGATACAGTTTATACAACTCACATTTTATGGATACAGTTTATACAACTCACATTTTACAGATACATCTCATACAACTAAACTGCATGAACTCGCTCAACTTTTGTTGATGTTTTCAAACTTACATGTATTTCAGGGAATTAGTGGACCAATGCAACGATTTCAGTTCAAGGAAAACAAGTATCAGTACTCCATGCCAACTATTGATGGGTTTGCCTGTTATATACCGCCTCTTTGCGGTGATATAGTGGTCAAAGTCTTGACATTTTAAGACTTACATTTTGATGTATAAAACGATGACAACTTATTTTCATTTGATGGTTTGTAACCAATACATTCAACTTATGTTGCATTCTTTTGAAACAATTATGACAATGGCATTGGAGCTTGTTTTTATTCATTTAGTATGTTCACTTATATTGTTATGCAATGAGAACCGATCAGATCACACCTCGCGCTTCCGCTACGAGCTGGTGTGACAGATTGGTATCAGAGCATCGATTGTAGTGAACCAGGATTCTTTCTCGAGTCTAAGTCTACAATCACTAGGGATCTCTCTCGAAAACCTCTTGTTCATGTTGAACAGATTATAAATAAAATTGGACAGGTCAAAAGGTTTTCATTGCATAAACATTTTTCAAGGTCCACTACAGCAAAAATTCATTTCACATAAATCAAGCGAGGACATTTCCATGGGTGAAGTCTATGAGAAACAGACACAATACATTAATAGACTATATGCCTACAATACATTACATTATCAGTTTATGCATTATAAACAGTTTACAAGTTCAGCTTATACAAGATAGAAATCCTTGATTGATAGGATTTTACATGATTATATATATAGGTGGTTTATATATATGTTGCATGAAATATTTTGCCAAGAACAAAATACCTTCGACTTCAAACTCTATTATTATTCTTTACTCACACGATGAAAATATCGACCTCATGTCTATTGCGGAGCTTATGGCGAACATGATTCCTAAGTCAAATCTTAAACTTAATTCCGTAAAATATGGTTGCTTTCTCGCGAATGCTGAGATGCCTGACCATGATAATGACGGCGAGGCGAAGGTGGTAACCTAGGACAACAACTCCATTAGTGGGACGAGATCCATGTGACTCATACTAACCAAGGTGGATATACTCTTGTACCTACAAGGAAGATGAAGTACTCATCTTGAAGGTGCCCCTTCAATTGTTATTGTTACAGATTCTTTCCATTTCTATTTCATCTAACGCCGTACCGTTCTGCGAGTAACAACAACGGACGTTGACACGTGAACTATCACGAAGTTTCCTTCTATGTTGAAGGTATATAAACAATAGTGTCCCCTCTCTGACTGATCGCCTGCTCTGAACGAGAGAATACTAGGGTGACCAGGCAAGACAATTTATTATTACGGGGGCCCACGTAATAACAACTTGTAGTGCATGGAAATTCTGGTGGACTCTGCGGGTCAAGCTAATGATCACTATTCATTCAAAATTCTTAAGTTATTACTGGAGATTCAATTCTTCCTATCTAGTAAAACACGAACTAGGGGTGGTTAGTATAACACCCTACAATACAATACAATACAATACAATACAATACAATACAATACAATACAATACAATACAATACAATACAATACAATACAATACAATACAATACAATACAATACAATACAATACAATACAATACAATACAATACAATACAATACAATACAATACAGGAAGACGACACATATTTGTTCACACCTAACATTCGATCTATATCACGATTCAGTTGAGACGAGTCATTTAAACAAACAAAACGTGTTAGCTACTCATGGAGGGTTTTCCTCAACATTCTCGAAATTCTTGAACATGGGTTGGTTCCAGGGTGTCTATGACACTTTATCCTACTTTACCTTACCTTACGTTATCCTATTCCACCTTATCATATTTATTGGAAATGATACAATAAATTCCATCGCTTGACATTTGTCCTTTCTCAATGAATGGTATGGCATGAGCCATGCTGCAACTCCCTCATTGCATTCTATTCGACATTTTTATAGATTCTAATCATCTTGCTAGAGCTCGTGAAACTCAAGCACTATTACCATAATGGTCACATGGACAAATAAGACAAAGGATTTTCGCTACTTCGGACGATTGAGGTCATAGAGTAGGGAACCCATATTATAGGGACGGAGGCCATGGGTTGGTTTCCCCTCCTGAACGAATTATTTTTCTTTTTCCATTTAGACATATGACCAATACACGCAAGAGGCATTACACCTTTTGGTTTTGGTTATCCACATTATCATTTATTCAAACATGTATGCACAATATGGTCTTGAGGTTTCCATGACCGATTGATTGCATTCTTCATTCTTGGGCACATGATAGACTTTATTTATCCAAAATACATGTCTAGATTCTTTTAATAGTGTGTATTAAAAAGATCATGGCGCCAAAAGAATCAATTGTTTAAGTTAAAAGTTATGTGTTGAAAACCATTGCTTTTACACAGGTCATGGTTTATACATGACATTGTTACGCAAGACATTGTTATACATGTCATTTGACGTTGGTATACACAAGACATTTTTGGTGGTTATTTGTAAGTGATGAGACGTGTGTAATATGATAAAAGCATGGTGGATACGCCGCTGGTACTTCCTATATATAAGTGCTTATGTTATATTGCATATCGTGGTGCTATTCAAATCTCTTCGATAGAGACAAGACATGACATTTT
The DNA here is from genome assembly GCA_030545235.1 of Helianthus tuberosus. Taxonomy (NCBI): domain Eukaryota; kingdom Viridiplantae; phylum Streptophyta; class Magnoliopsida; order Asterales; family Asteraceae; genus Helianthus; species Helianthus tuberosus. Next base: position 130,569,118 of record CM060447.1, on the reverse strand, counting down.
TGCACAAGACGCGACATCCTCTACACAAGACATAATATTCTATTTCAAGACATGATATATTTATACACTACATTTTTATGGGTTATTTATTTAACCATACATCATTCTTTTATATCATCTGATTTTCATATCTATTTTCATATGATTTTATAAAAGAACTCGACCATAACTGGAGCCAATGTTGATGGTTACACTTGATGCTTTCACGGTCTCTCAAGGGTTGTTCCATACTGGGAAACACCCGAATTCAAACACACTGAGTGTTACATTTTAGGTTTAGCCTCGGAGATCCGAAGCATAACCGCATCATCCCTCCCTACCTCGATCACTCAAACAATAACTCTCGCCATGAGAGAAATGAAGGCAACTGCTGCCATAAACGATTTTGGCACCAGGATGTATGCTGGTAACTTGTCGAAATCCTAAATGCGACAAGTGAGACATTCATCATGAGGGCAATTGCAAAAGCGCCAAGAGTAGCAGTGTGCTAAGACCGAGCGAAAAACAAAGACAAGCAAGACGATAATACTTAAGAATGGATCAAGCTAGTGAATAAGTGTGTGTGTGGCTAGAACTATGAATACTCCACAAAATCCCAATGGAGTCATGAGTACTTACACTCTACTATCATCATGTATCAATTCTATTAATACCAACACCAAGCTTAACTAGTGTCATTAGTTGTTATACATATACTCGAATTAGAGTCATGTTGGACACACATTACTATATCAAGTTAGCTAATGGGGAATTAGCTGAGACATATCAAATCATTAAGGGCCACCGGTATGTATCCTATTCGTCAACATTTCACATCCATGTTATTTTATACAATTGGCAATTTTAGCTTCATCTCAACATTTCACATACATGAGTTTCATGGCTAGGGACGGGATTGTCCTAGCTACAATTAGGGATTGGGTTATCCTACATCTAAACATATGGTTGGGTTATCCAACATCTAAACATATGGATCGGGTTATCCTACATCTAAACATATGGATTGGGTTATCCTACATTTAAACATAGGGTTCCTAAAACTATACAGTGAAGTCCTCGCCACACAGAATTTAAAATGTACTTGGCCTAGAGTCAAGTAAGCTAGACGTCTCCTCATTCTATAGAATTGGCAAAAAGTAAACTAGTCGAGTCTAGAGCTGAAATTCAATATCGATCTCTTCCCTGTTCAGTTGAGTAGTTTCGAAGTAGTGGTTGACATGGATTGGTTATCCGATAACCTAGCCAAAGTCTTATGTCACGAGAAGATCATTCGCCTACCACTACTGAATGAAGAGACACTTGTGATACATGGAGAGAAACGCGACACCCCATTGCGGATCATCAATGGCATGAAAGCACATAAGTGCTTACGGAAAGGTTGTATTGCCTATCTAGCACTTGTTGTTAGACAAGAAGGCCGTTGGGCCACAGCTGACAGATATTCTTTTGATAAAATAATTTCCTGAAGAAATTCCTGAAGTCTTGCCAGGACTACCACCATATCAACAAGTTGAGTTTCACATCGACTTGGTACCTGGAGCCGCACCCATAGCCAAATCTCCATGTCGATTAGCACCTTCTGATCCTTATAGTTGACCGAATGAGGATGTTGTGAGTTCATAATCCCTACTCTTTACCACTATACATCTTTATAAAGGTTTTGGGGGTGGAAAAGACATGCAAGTTTTGCAAAAATGCACTACATTTCGATGAACGAAAATTCATATTTCTAAACCATGTTACAAATGAATTTCCAACTAACTCAAATGGTTTATGAAAGGTTCTAGCTTCTACCCTAAGATAGACTTACGATCGGAGTATCATCAGTTACGAATTCAAGAGGAAAGCATACCGAAAACGGCTTTTAAGACTCGTTACGGTCATTACGAGTTTCTCGTTATGCCTTTTGGTTTAACAAATGCACCAGCGGTCTTCATGGATTTAATGAATCGTGTGTGCAAGCCGTATCTCGACATATTCGTCATAGTGTTTATTGACGACATTTTGATATACTCTCGATCGACTGATGAACATGAGCAACATTTGAGAACCATTTTAGAGTTGTTAAAGACAATAAATTCGCCCCAAATCGAAAAACAAGATATAGCCTTACAACTTATTCTTAAGATTGGTGCAAAGCATTTTACAATCTTATCATTATCCGACGATACCGATGACTCTCTTGTAGACTATGATGCTTCGCATCAAGGATTGGGTTGCGTACTCGTGCAATGTGAAAAAGTTATTGTGTACACGTAGCGCCCATTTAAAAAGTTCACGAGAAGAACTATACCACTCTCGACCTTGAGTTAGGCGTGGTGGTATTTGCTTTAAAAAAAAAAAAAAATTATGGCGACATTATTTATATGGTACTCAATGCATTATTTTCACGGATCATAAAAGTCTTCAACACATATTCAACAAAAAAAAAGAATTAAATATACGTCAACGATGTTTGTTGAATTGTTGAACGACTATGATTGTGAAATAAAGTACCATCCGGGCAAGGCAAACGTTGTAGCAGATGCCTTGAGCCGCAAGGAGCGAGTTAGAACACTGAGAGTTCAAGCATTAGAAGAGATGATTCACAAGCGCTCAAGGAAGAGCATATTCAAGCAGAAACACTTCGAGGCACGAAGGAACAATTAGTGTAAAGAAGATGGAACTTTATACATTATGAGTCGAAATTGGGTTCTATTCTTTGGCGGCCTTCGAGATGATATTTTGAGGAAGCACATAGGCCTAAGTAGCGAAAGAATACTACTGGTGGCCTAACCTCAAAAGTGATATCGCGACTTATATCGGAGAATGCTTGACTTGCGCGAAAGTAAAAGTCGAGTAGCAAAATCCCTCGGACTTGTTACAACAACCCGAGATTCCCGTTTGGTAATGGGAACAAATATCGATGTACTTCATTACGAAGTTACTCAGGACCTCAAGAGGTCACTACATGATATGTGTAATCATCGATAGACTAACAAAGTCCACGCACTTCTTACCGATTTGGTAGAAGGATAATACTGAGAAACTAGCGGAACTCTATCTCAAAGAAATAGTGGCTCGTCATGGAGTGCCTATTTCAATCATTTCAGACCGAGACGGTCGTTTTATTTCTAGAATTTGGAAATCATTTCAACAGGCCTTTGGATCTCATTTGAATCCAAGTACGGCCTTTCATCCATAAACTGACGGCCAGAGCGAACGGACAATCCAAACACTCGAATATATGTTTCGCGCATGTGTTATGGATTTAGGCGGCAATTGGGATACTCATCTACCTTTAGTTGAGTTTTCCTACAATAACAGCTACAATACTACTATACAAGCTGCACCGTTTGAAGCTCTTTATGGTCGAAAGTGTCGCTCTCCGCTATGTTGGGCGGAAACAGGCGATAGTTAATTAATTGGTCCGAAACTAGTCCAAGAGACTACGGATAAAATTTTTCAGACCCGAGACCGTATCAAGACGGCTCGCGATCGACAAAAGTGCTACGCAGATAAAAGACGAAAACCATTATCTTTCGAGGTTGGAGACAAAGTCTTGTTGAAAGTCTCGCCTTGGAAAGGCGTAGCGAGGTTCAGTGAACGTGGAAAGCTTAACCCACGTTACATTGGACCATTTGAAATCTTAGAAAAGATTGGCACCGTTGCCTACAAGCTGAAGTTACCAGAAGAACTAAGTAGAGTACACCACACATTTCATGTGTCGAATCTTGAGAAGAGTCCAACACAAGAAACGGTTATCATCTCGGAGGATGAGATTCACATTGATGACAAACTCCAATTCACAAAGCACCTATTAAGGTCATGGACCGGAAGGTCCAGAAAATACAAAGGAGTCGTCACATATTAGTAAAAATTCGTTGGAACTCTCGACACGGACCCCAATATACTTGGGAACGTGAAGACCAAATCAAAGTCAAATATCCTCACCTTTTTAGAACAATCCTGCAAAGGATGACTCAGCTTGAATTTCGGGACGAAATTCTCAATAACAGGGGGAGAATGTGACAACTGCCACTTTTCGGTAACTTTCTTACACTTAAAGTACTCATTGTAGCTACATTTTTATGCATTTCGAACACTCGAACTGCGTATTACATAATATACATCTTAGAATACTTATGGAATATTCAATTATGATGCACATGATTCATTTTATTGGGTACATTTGAAATAGTGCAAACAATTCACCGAAACAACTAGAGTAGTGCCTAGTGAACTAGAGTGCTGACGAAAACTCCGGATCCGCAGAAAACATCTAAAATGACATCTTTAGGACTCGGATGAGAGTCCAATATCAATTATATGTTAAACCCTATATGGGAATACAAGAGTTCGGTTAATATTTTACTAATGCCCGGTAGCACTAAAAACTATCCGAAAAGCACTAAAAGTGACCATTTCATGAATTTTCCGCAAAATTCAGCAATTGTATTTTATTACAAGATGCAAAAATTGATGTTTAGGCACCAATTTCATATAAAAATACTTATGGAATATCAATTATACACATAACGGAAATTTTCCCTATAACTTCCATAAGCGTACCTTTCGACTATTTACTTGCGAAACGAGCGCTATACATCTAAGCCGAACTATATTTTGGCACATGTAGCGAACTAGTGATTATTATTTTAGGTCTTATAAAGCTAGTTTATGGTCATTTCAAGTCAAGAAACATCTCGGAAAATTGAAAACCCTTAACACCTAAATGCTTACATCTTAATAATTCATTCTAAGTCTTAAAAATAACTAACACATTTTTACCACATAAGACCCCCCCCCCCCCCATGTTTATAAACGAAAATAAAGGGGTCCCACACCCTTATTTACTTGCTAAAATATCTAGATATTTTACTTATGTGCAAGTGGATCAATTTGGTGAATAATTATAACACTTAGTTTCATTATGTTACTAGCATGTTATCACCACTTTACACCATATTTTACACACACATAAGAATACTCCCATCATCTTCATCCATCTTACCAAGAACACCAAAAAAACCCACTTCACTTTAGTCTTTTATTTGTTGATCAAAATGGATTTCCAAGTAACATAAGAGGATCTAAAGCTTTTGGAAGTAAAAGGAAGGGTTTTCATCCATACAAAAGTGTTCTACCATCAAGATTATCATCTTCTTAGTTCTTAATAATCTTCTAAGATCATCCCTAGCCTAGTGCTAGAAGTAAGCTTCTATATCTATTTTTTTTTATACAAATGTATTAAGTTTATGATTGTTATTATTACTAATAATAACCAAGAGATCATACATAATAAACATGAGAAAAAAAATACAAAGAAGCAAAGATAAAAATCATGATATATTTATGTTTGGTTATATTGTGATCTAAGACTTGTTATATGCATATTTAGTCTTGTTATGATGATTATGATACAAATAAATTGTTAGAAGATGTTTTAAGATATGATCTAAAAAATTATGCATGTTTGTGTTAAAGGTTTTTTTTTACATAAAGGATTAAATGGATGACCATAACTATTGATCTTGTGAAAGTAATTAAGGTTTTTATTTAAAAACAAGATTTTCACAAGATTATAAAAAGTAACATACAACTAGAGATTTTTATAAAAGTTGTTAAAACTAGAAGTAAACTTGGTTTTTGAACTAGTTAGCACATGTTATGATCATGTCCAAAACCCTACATGATTTGGAGATCATTTTGATAAGTTTATGTTATAAAAATCTCATATGTTTTTAGTTAAGATGATTGGGTAAATTGATGGTGATTTGGAAAAGAAAATGATATGTTTATGAAACATGGCCAAATGATTAATACAAAGGTTATATGGCCATTTTTTTAGAACATTATGTTAACAAAACTATCATTTTTTTTCTAACAAAGTATTTACAAGATTAGAAAGTTGGTCTTTCTAAACATAAAAATTGACATAAATATATATTTTGGTAAAATACATATTTATTGAACATATCAAGTATGTGCTATGTGTTATTATTTGTATTAGTTATATATACAAGTTAGAGACTTGATAACAATGACACAAATAAATACAAGACATACTTACAACTAAAGACTTACAAGAATACATATAGACACACTTGAAAACAACTTACGGACATTCCAAACTTTCGAATACAAATTATGGTCAAATCAGACGACGGACGAACCTATGAACATATCACAAATCCGAGGAGTTACTACGACGTTTAGACGATCTTTCGACACGAAAATATAAATATGCTATCGGTAACAAAGTTCGGATGTTTACAAAAACTAGTATGTTTTTATTAACTAAAGAGTATACTTGGTAAATTTTTATAAAAAGGTTTTTATAAAAATGAAAGACTTACACTTACTAGTGGGCTTATTTTATTTAATGGACTAGTTTATAACAAATGGGCTTACTTACACTTAATGGGCCATTGTTTTACAAATGGGCTTATTTTTCATAATGGGCTTAACATAAATTCGTGGGCTAAGCCCAAACACCAAACATATGGGCCAAAGCCCAACACTATTCAAGCCCAACACTATTCAAGCCCAACACTATTTGAGGCCCAACACTATTGATGCCCAACACTATTTGAGGCCCAACACTATTTGAGGCCCAACACTATTGAGGCCCAACACTATTTGAGGCCCAACACTATTTAGGCCCAACACTATTTGGGGCCTAATAACATGAAAACATGGGCTCGGCCCAATGTTACCATTATTGGAAACACAACTATACAATTGATACATATAAGACACGAAATTCAGCGGACTAGATCCGACTATACAACTCACAAGATACAAGATAACATTTATATATATATATATATTTGGTGAGAAATATATATATAACATTTGAACAACTCATTCATCGAATACGCAGTTAACGAACAGTAAAGACATACAAGTCTTACACATATTGAAGACATAAGACTTGTACTCAAGTTATTTACAAAGACCGAAGTGTCTAACAAATACAAGAACATTTGTAGGTCGCAACGCTATTCAGGACGACCGCACTTGAGATCTTATTTACATCTATTCACAGGACGCGATGTTGTGAGTTCATGTCCCCTATTCATTTAAATGTTTTACAACTTTACAACTATCGGGGAAAATACATGTTCAACGTATGTTAAAGTTAGGGAATGAAACACCTTAGATCATGTGCGAATTAGGGTTATACATCTAAGCACCATTAATCCAGTTTGGACCTAGGTACAAGTGGTTAGATCTAATGGGTTTTGGCGAGCCCCGCTCTTGGTCATGGACCCATACGGAAGAGTGCTTTTGTGTCCCAGTCGATAGGAATCGACATAAAAATCGTCTAGGGTTGGATTGCTTCCTAATTCGTCACACATATTAATGTCCTCGCGAAACATTAATGATCAACGATTTCATTGACGCTTTACATACTACATCATTACATACAGATACATTTTATACAACTCACATTTTATGGATACAGTTTATACAACTCACATTTTATGGATACAGTTTATACAACTCACATTTTACAGATACATCTCATACAACTAAACTGCATGAACTCGCTCAACTTTTGTTGATGTTTTCAAACTTACATGTATTTCAGGGAATTAGTGGACCAATGCAACGATTTCAGTTCAAGGAAAACAAGTATCAGTACTCCATGCCAACTATTGATGGGTTTGCCTGTTATATACCGCCTCTTTGCGGTGATATAGTGGTCAAAGTCTTGACATTTTAAGACTTACATTTTGATGTATAAAACGATGACAACTTATTTTCATTTGATGGTTTGTAACCAATACATTCAACTTATGTTGCATTCTTTTGAAACAATTATGACAATGGCATTGGAGCTTGTTTTTATTCATTTAGTATGTTCACTTATATTGTTATGCAATGAGAACCGATCAGATCACACCTCGCGCTTCCGCTACGAGCGGGTGTGACACTAGGTGCGGTGGTATTCGCCTTGAAGATTTTGCGACATTATTTATATGGTACTTGATGTACAATCTTCACAGATCACAAAAGTCTACAACACATATTTGATCAGAAGGAATTGAACATGCGCCAGCGGCGATGGGTCGAGCTGCTAAATGATTACGACTGTGAGATTAAGTACCATCCTGGAAAGGCAAACGTTGTAGCGGACACTTTAAGCCGAAAACAAAGGGTTAAGACCCTAAGGGTTCGAGCATTGAAACTGACTATTCAAACAAACTTCACAGCACGTGTGACAACCCTCAAAATCCCATGTATTCCGTACAATTTATTAATGAAAATTAAAGTGCTTGACGACTGTGTGGAATTACTTAACTGCTCTCTGATTACTGTGTTATACTTACATGTGCTTGTTGACATACTAGTAGTGTATAGAAAAGTCATTAAATAGTCCGTTATGATTTCCTAAGTGTTAGAAAATTAAAAACGTTACAAAAATATATGTATAGGACGCTTTACGGATTAATTAAGCAGTTTAACGGAACAGTATCGAACCGAACAACCGGACTTTACCCGGAACATAAAAATATTGCCAAAGTCATTGTTTTGACTTTTCTGAGCTAGTTAGGGTCCCCGAACACCCTAACACCCTTTATATTAGTTAACACACTAATAACCCAACTAAACACCTTAGAATCCAACTAAATGGTAACTAGTATCATCACCACCCAACCCATACCCCCCCCCCCCTCAAAATGACGGTTACAAGGGGATGGTACACCCCTTGCTTCTCTTTGATTAATTTATTCTCTAATGTTGGGATTAAAGGAGCGTGTTGTATGATGGGTAATAGAAATCTTGGATTATAAATATACACTCAAGTTCTTCATTCTCTTTCATCTAAACACCCAACAACTTGCTCTCTCCTTCCCTCCTACACCACCTCACGGCCGCCACCATCAACCACCCTATCACCACCATCCAACCTCCATACAAGTGTTTCTCATACACTCAAAGGTGCAAGGGATCATACAAGTAGGCTTGGTGCTTTCGAAAGTTCAAGAACCGCTCTAGATTTCTTTTATCCACCTCGTTACGTCTTGTTTCTTCCCTAGCCTTGTGCTAGTAGTAAGTGTTCTAAATCTTCATTTTTGTTCTTGTTTTTGGTGGATAATAGATGTTACAATGATAAAAAGTTAAGAAACTTTAAAGCTCATGAACAAATCTTGAACATAATGTGTTAAAGAGTGGATAAAGAGAAGTTATGTGTGTGAATCATGTAGATCTTGTGTTGTTATGATTCTTGTTGATTATCTGATGATTTTTCGGTTAATATTGATGCTTGATGTTGTTGTGATCACTAAAAATGATTAACGGAATCAATCGAACACACTTTAGAAGACTTAAAAGCTGAAACAGTAGGCTGTTTGGTTTTTACAGCCAACTTCAGTTGGCTGTAACATGACCGTAACTTAATGAAAAATGTATTTTCTGAAGTCTAGGTTTATGTATTATGAAATACGGTTCTAATGGCACCAGAATCATAATTTTTGGACTTCGTTTACTATTTTTAAAGCGTCATTTTGTAACAGCAGCTAGAGCTGCATTTTTCTGCTGAAAATATGCGCTTTGTTTTCTGTCATAACTTGAGTTCTGTGTAGAGTTAGAACATGAAACTTGTACTGTAGGTGAACACCGACGTATTTGTAGTCCTCCCACTGGAATTTCGTAAATCGGACTCTCGATGAATTTTAAATAAATTTTAAAATTATGTGCATCATCGTATGTTCGTTTATGAGTGGGGAATGGATGGGAAACTTATATGGGCATAAACCGTTAAAGTAATGCATGTTATGTGATAGATACGTGTAGGAACTTTGTGCTCTATTTAAAAATCACTAAATGACTAACTGGTAATCATATTAGGACGTGATTGACCGACCTTGACTGTTAGCTATATTTGAGAATCTAACCGAGCAAACCGAGGTGAGTTCACACTTTCTACAAGGCATGGGATTCCCGGTGGTTTGGGAATGGGTTAAAGAATTTAAAACTAAATCTACATATCCACTTGGGAAGATATGTACGGCCATCCTCCATAGGTAGGATGCCATTATTGATCCTATGAATTCTCCTGGTGCAGAATACGTACGTTCGTCCTCCTGGCGTAGGACAACAACCTTAAAAACTAGCTAGACAAAAGTCTATCAATAAGTCCCTCTTCATTATATCGACTTAATCGCCGAGGCCAATGGCGAGCGGGTCATTAGTTAATAGCACTATTAGGTTTAACAAACCTCACACCGTGCCGGTCGGACGGGCGTGTACTAATGGACTATGGCAGACTATCAGTGATGATAGACACTGATATAGGGCACAACTTATTTGCGTAGTAGTCGATATCATACCGTCTAGTAGTTCACACGGGGAAAGCCCCCACTAATTATGGTTATGGTTTGGGTAATGAAAAAGGAACTGGTTAAACATACTTTCAACTACGGGGTAACCCCCACGGCAATTAAGCCAACGAAAGTCAAACCACGTTTTTCAGAAACAACTTAAAACTAAACAACCAAACGTGAACTCACTCAACTTTGTTGTTGACTCGTTGTTACATGCCTTACAGGTCGCTAAACGCTTGGAGCTTGCACGAGGAAGGAGTCGTTGTGGTGTACGGACTGTTATGTTCCGTGCTTATTATTTAAATCCTTATGAACTTATTAAACTTGCGTTTTGAACTTTAACTTATAAACTATGGACTTATGCTTTTGGATTTACTTTTATGCTTCCGCTGTTTAAACTAAACATGGTTAACTAGCTTTGGTCACCAATCGTAATGTGGTTGGTCCTATTTACTTAATTACGATGTTCAATATGATTGGTGGCTCGATCCTGATCACGTCACGCCTCCAAGCGATGATACTCTGCATGGTGGATTTTGGGGGTGTGACAGAGTGGTATCAGAGCCATTGGTTATAGTGAACTTGGTTTTAAAATGGGAAAAGCTTTTTGATAAAACCAGACTATAACCTGTACAGTGTTCAACGATCCACAATGACGCTTCGCTCCACGTGCAAGACTCGACACCATAAGTGGTATGATTTATGTTATATTGTCGGTTAGATAGTTCTCAATGTGCATTAGATAATGTGATAATTGCTAATTGAACCTTGTGTGCTTACTCTCTATTGTCGTCCCACACTTACGCACTTTCGCGACACCTTTCTCACTTACGTTGCTTCATTATGAAGATCATGAGTGGACGCGGAGGACGTATCAACCTCACTCAAGCCCAGTTGACGGCTTTGATCAACGAACGAGTCGCTGAGGCACTCGCAGCTAACCCTGCAGGAGGTATAACCTGCCATACCAACTCACCTTAGGACGTTTAGATCCTACCTTCGCAAACCAACCCTCGTGCTTAACCTTATCTTTTATTCTCGCGCAACAGGTCAACATGCTCAGCCTCCTGTGTGCACATTTAAAACGTTCATGGACTGCCGACCTACTACTTTCAGTGGCACAGAAGGAGCGGTGGGCCTTCTACACTGGTTCGAGAAGCTTGAGTCAGTTTTCGAGATGTGCGAATGCCCCGAAGACCGTAGGGTGAAATATGCTACCGGAACACTTGAAGGAGCTGCTTTAACCTGGTGGAAGGCACAGGTTCAACTACTAGGACTGGCAGTTGCTAATGCCACCCCCTGGAATGGTTTCAAAGAACTGATCAAAGAGGAGTACTGCAGTCGGGATGACATCCACAAACTAGAGGTGGAGTTTTTCAACCTGAAAATGACGGGGTCTGAGATTGAGGCATATACGAAAAGGTCAAATGAGCTGGCCATCTTGTGCCCTACCATGGTGGACCCTCCCATCAAACGAATTGAGCTGTATCTCAAGGGCCTTGTACCAGAGATTCAAAGTCAGGTGACTTCAGCCAACCTGGGTACCATATAGCAAATCATCAAGTTGGCCCATCGACTCACTGACCAGGCGGTGGAGCAAAACAGACTGCCCAAATGAATCAGTGCCACAACTACTTCTGATGCACCTACCGATAACAAGCGAAAATGGGATGGGAACTCCAGTAAGGGTTCTGCTTCGGTTCAGTCTCAGCAGCGAAAGACTGATGACTACCAGAGTCCTGGTCAGCAATCTTTCGGTAATCAAGGACAGGGTGGATACCGAGGAAACCACCCCAAGTGCAACCGGTGCAACAAGCATCACAGCGGGCAGTGCAACAAAGGTCGATGTCAGAGATGTCACAAGCTGGGCCATGAAGCTAGGGATTGCAGGAGCCCGCGTCCTGTAAATCAGAATCGCCAACAACAACAACAAGCTCCATAGAACCACCATCAGCAGCAACAGTAGGGCAATAAATGATGCTTTCAGTGTGGCGCTGAAGGTCACTTTAAGAGGAACTGCCCCCAACTGAATCAGAATCAGAACAACAACAACCAGGGAAATGGGAATAACAATGGAGGCAATAACGGGGGTAACAATAATGGCAACGGTGCCAGGGGACGTGTGTTCGTGCTGGGTCAGGGTGAAGCAAGGAACGACCCCAACATTGTAATGGGTAAGTTTCTTCTGGACGACTTCTTTGTTACTGTTTTATTTGATTCGGGTGCCGATACTAGCTATGTGTCCTTAAAAGTTAGCCAAATGCTTAAGCGCACTCCAACACTATTGAACACCAAACACACGGTAGAACTAGCAAACGGTAAAAGTCTTGAAGCCACACACATAGTTAAAGGTTGTAACCTCGTCTTAGCTGATCAGACTTTCTCTATCGACCTTATTCCTATCACACTGGGTAGTTTCGACGTCGTTATTGGGATGGATTGGCTATCTCATCATCAAGCAGAGATTGTTTGCAAGGAGAAAATCGTCCGCATTCCTCGTTCTGGTGAAGAACCCCTCGTGGTTCATGGCGACAAGAGTGGTGCTGTCGTAGGCATTATCTCTTTCCTTAAAGCCCAGAAGTGTTTGCAAAAGGGCCACACTGCCATTCTAGCACTCGTTACTGACACATCAACGGAAGAGAAGAGAATTGAGGACATTCCTATTGTGCGTGACTTTCCAGAGGTATTTCCCGAGGAATTACCTGGTCTTCCGCCTCATCGCCAAGTTGAGTTTCAAATCGAGTTAGCTCCTGGAGCAGCACCAGTAGCTTGAGCGCCATATCGTCTAGCTCCATCAGAACTCGAAGAACTGTCTACGCAACTACAAGAACTCTTGGAAAAGGGTTTTATACGTCGTAGCTCTTCTCCTTGGGGAGCTCCAGTACTATTCGTGAAGAAGAAAGACGGTACCTTCAGAATGTGTATTGACTACCGCGAACTTAACAAGGTGACCGTGAAGAATCGTTATCCTCTTCCACGCATTGACGACTTATTCGACCAATTGCAAGGGTCGAGCTATTACTCTAAGATTGATTTGAGATCGGGATACCATCAGCTGAGAGTCCGAGAGGAGGACGTCTCCAAAACAGCATTCAGAACTCGTTACGGCCATTACGAGTTTCTAGTTATGCCTTTCGGATTGACGAACGCACCAGTGGTCTTCATGGATCTCATGAACCGAGTATGCAAGCCTTACCTGGATAAGTTCGTTATTGTTTTCATCGACGACATCCTGATCTATTCTAAGAGTCAAGAGGAACATGAGCAGCATCTACGACTTATGCTGGAACTTCTTCGAAAAGAGCAGTTGTATGCCAAGTTTTCGAAATGTGACTTCTGGCTTCGCGAGGTCCACTTTCTAGGCCATGTGGTAAACAAGGATGGGATTCATGTTGATCCATCCAAGGTTGACTCAATCAAGAACTGGCCTGCGCCCCGCACACCAACAGAAATCCGCCAATTCTTGGGTTTGGCAGGATACTACAGAAGGTTTATAAAGGATTTCTCAAAGATTGCGCAACCCCTCACTTCACTGACTCAGAAGGGTGTCACCTATCGTTGGGGTGATGCACATGAGTCCGCATTCCAACAATTGAAAGATAGACTTTGTAGCGCGCCTATCCTCTCATTGCCCGAAGGCACAGATGATTTTGTGGTTTACTGTGATGCTTCCATCCAAGGACTTGGTTGCGTGTTGATGCAACGTGACAAGGTCATTGCCTACGCGTCACGCCAACTCAAATTTCACGAAAGAAATTACACTACTCACGATCTGGAGCTGGGAACAGTTGTTTTCGCGCTTAAGATATGGAGACATTACCTGTACGGTACCAAGTGAACCATTTACACCGATTACAGGAGTCTCGAGCATATCTTCAAGCAAAAGGAATTAAACATGCGACAACGCTGATGGGTCGAACTCTTGAACGATTATGAATGTGCGATCAAGTACCATCCGGGCAAGGCCAATGTTGTGGCCGACGCCCTCAGCCGAAAGGATACTATACCTAGGCGTGTACGTGCTTTACAGCTTACCATCCAATCTAACCTTCCCGCTCAGATTCGCGATGCTCAGGTTGAAGCATTGAAAGCAGAAAACATCAGGGCTGAGTCCCTACGAGGATCGAGGCAACGGCTAGAACAAAAGGAAGATGACGCCTACTATGTTAACGGACGCATCTGGGTTCCACTTTGTGGAGACCTACGCGAGCTTGTGATGGATGAAGCACACAAGTCTCATTATTCGGTACATCCTGGTTCGGATAAAATGTACCACGACCTCAAGACTACGTATTGGTGTCCTGGCATGAAAGCCCACATAGCAACCTACGTCAGTAAGTGCTTGACTTATGCGAGAGTCAAGACTGAATATCAGAAACCATCAGGCCTACTTCAATAACCAGAGATACCTAAATGGAAATGGGAGCAAATTTCCATGGATTTCGTTACTGGTCTGCCCAGATCTCAATGCGGAAATGATACCATTTGGGTGATCGTAGATCGACTGACCAAGTCTGCACATTTTCTGGCTATCAAAAAACGGATAAGTTTTCTACTCTTGCAGACATTTACCTAAAGGAAGTGGTATCAAGGCACGGAGTGCCAACCTCCATCATTTCTGATCACGACGCGCGTTTTACTTCTGAACTATGGCAAGCAATGCACAAGTCCTTTGGCTCACGTTTAGATATGAGCACCGCTTATCACCCACAGACGGCTGGGCAATCTGAACGCACCATCCAAACCCTTGAAGACATGCTTAGGGCATGTGTAATCGATTTTGGTAATGGCTGGAAAAAGCACCTCCCGCTGGTGGAGGTTTCGTATAACAACAGCTACCACACCAGCATCCAAGCCGCTCCATTCGAGGCATTGTACGGACGCAAATGCCGATCACCTCTCTGTTGGGCCGAAGTTGGTGACAGCCAAATCACTGGCGCAGAACTTGTAGTAGATACAACCGAGAGAATTGCTCAGATACGGCAACGAATGGCGGCAGCTCGTGACCGTCAGAAAAGCTATGCTGATAAAGGAAGAAAACCACTTGAGTTCCAGGTTGGGGATCGAGTGCTACTCAAAGTCTCACCTTAGAAAGGTGTAGTCCGCTTTGGCAAACGAGGCAAACTCAACCCGCGCTACGTTGGACCCTTCGAAATCATCGAGAAAATTGGCAAGGTCGCCTACAGGTTGAATCTACCTGAAGAACTCAACGGAGTTCACAATGTTTTCCATGTGTCGAATCTGAAGAAGTGTCTGTCAGATGAGACCCTCATAGTTCCTCTCAAGGAACTCATAATCGACGAACAGCTGCGATTCGTCGAGGAACCAGTAGAGATTACGGATCGATATATTAAGATCCTCAAGCGTGCCAGGATACCTCTGGTCCGAGTTCGTTGGAATGTCCGTCGTGGCCCAGAATATATCTGGGAATGAGAAGACCAAATGAAACTCAAGTATCCCCAGCTGTTTAAGAAAAACGCAACCACTACTGAGACTGAAGCTACTGCAGAATTTCGGGATGAAATTCCAAATCAACGGGGGGATGATGTGACACCCCAGGAAAACCAGGAAACCAACGCAACTTAACTAGCTTCCTGAGTAACCACGCGCTAAATTTCGGGACGAAATTCTCTTAACAGGGGGAGAATGTGACAACCCTCAAAATTCCACGTATTTCGTACAATTTATTAATGAAAATTAAAGTGCTTGACGACTGCGTGGAATTACTTAACTACTCTCTGATTACTGTGTTATACTTACATGTGCTTGTTGACATACTAGTAGTGTATAGAAAAGTCATTAAATAGTCCGTTATGATTTCCTAAGTGTTAGAAAATTAAAAACGTTACAAAAATATATGTATAGGACGCTTTACGGATTAATTAAGCAGTTTAACGGAACAGTATCGAACCGAACAACCGGACTTTACCCGGAACATAAAAATATTGCCAAAGTCATTGTTTTGACTTTTCTGAGCTAGTTAGGGTCCCCGAACACCCTAACACCCTTTATATTAGTTAACACACTAATAACCCAACTAAACACCTTAGAATCCAACTAAATGGTAACTAGTATCATCACCACCCAACCCATACCCCCCCCCCCTCAAAATGACGGTTACAAGGGGATGGTACACCCCTTGCTTCTCTTTGATTAATTTATTCTCTAGTGTTGGGATTAAAGGAGCATGTTGTATGATGGGTAATAGAAATCTTGGATTATAAATATACACTCAAGTTCTTCATTCTCTTTCATCTAAACACCCAACAACTTGCTCTCTCCTTCCCTCCTACACCACCTCACGGCCGCCACCATCAACCACCCTATCACCACCATCCAACCTCCATACAAGTGTTTCTCATACACTCAAAGGTGCAAGGGATCATACAAGTAGGCTTGGTGCTTTCGAAAGTTCAAGAACCGCTCTAGATTTCTTTTATCCACCTCGTTACGTCTTGTTTCTTCCCTAGCCTTGTGCTAGTAGTAAGTGTTCTAAATCTTCATTTTTGTTCTTGTTTTTGGTGGATAATAGATGTTACAATGATAAAAAGTTAAGAAACTTTAAAGCTCATGAACAAATCTTGAACATAATGTGTTAAAGAGTGGATAAAGAGAAGTTATGTGTGTGAATCATGTAGATCTTGTGTTGTTATGATTCTTGTTGATTATCTGATGATTTTTCGGTTAATATTGATGCTTGATGTTGTTGTGATCACTAAAAATGATTAACGGAATCAATCGAACACACTTTAGAAGACTTAAAAGCTGAAACAGTAGGCTGTTTGGTTTTTACAGCCAACTTCAGTTGGCTGTAACATGACCGTAACTTAATGAAAAATGTATTTTCTGAAGTCTAGGTTTATGTATTATGAAATACGGTTCTAATGGCACCAGAATCATAATTTTTGGACTTCGTTTACTATTTTTAAAGCGTCATTTTGTAACAGCAGCTAGAGCTGCATTTTTCTGCTGAAAATATGCGCTTTGTTTTCTGTCATAACTTGAGTTCTGTGTAGAGTTAGAACATGAAACTTGTACTGTAGGTGAACACCGACGTATTTGTAGTCCTCCCACTGGAATTTCGTAAATCGGACTCTCGATGAATTTTAAATAAATTATTCCGTGGACTGTGGTCAGAAAAAGATAAATCTGAGTTCAGTCCGGAAAATGAATTTTTATAAAATATTAGTAATGAGCTGGACCCCGATATTTTTACACAATAAAATTTGGAACGTTTAAGACATTCTGTAAGAATTTGGGAATTTTTGGAATAAGTTAACTATTTTTATAAAATGTACGAAAACAGCCGGTTTTGAATATTAATGCTGAAATGACATAAGTTGTAATTTGCATGTCTAAATGTCGGGTAGGTTATCTGTGAATGATATAACATGTTATATGTGTTATGTGCATCATCGTATGTTCGTTTATGAGTGGGGAATGGATGGGAAACTCATATGGGCATAAACCGTTAAAGTAATGCATGTTATGTGATAGATACGTGTAGGAACTTTGTGCTCTATTTAAAAATCACTAAATGACTAACTGGTAATCATATTAGGACGTGATTGACCGACCTTGACTGTTAGCTATATTTGAGAATCTAACGAAGCAAACCGAGGTGAGTTCACACTTTCTACAAGGCATGGGATTCCAGGTGGTTTGGGAATGGGTTAAAGAATTTAAAACTAAATCTACATATCCCCTGGGAAGATATGTACGGCCATCCTCCATAGGTAGGATGCCATTATTGATCTCCTGGTGCAGAATACGTACGTTCGTCCTCCTGGCGTAGGACAACATCCTTAAAAACTAGCTAGACAAAACTCTATCAATAAGTCCCTCTTCATTATATCGACTTAATCGCCGAGGCCAATGGCGAGCGGGTCATTAGTTAATAGCGCTATTAGGTTTAACAAACCTCACACCGTGCCGGTCGGACGGGCGTGTACTAATGGACTATGGCAGACTATCAGTGATGATAGACACTGATATAGGGCACAACTTATTTGCGTAGTAGTCGATATCATACCGTCTAGTAGTTCACACGGGGAAAGCCCCCACTAATTATGGTTATGGTTTGGGTAATGAAAAAGGAACTGGTTAAACATACTTTCAACTACGGGGTAACCCCCACGGCAATTAAGCCAACGAAAGTCAAACCACGTTTTTTAGAAACAACTTAAAACTAAACAACCAAACGTGAACTCACTCAACTTTGTTGTTGACTCGTTGTTACATGCCTTACAGGTCGCTAAACGCTTGGAGCTTGCACGAGGAAGGAGTCGTTGTGGTGTACGGACTGTTATGTTCCGTGCTTATTATTTAAATCCTTATGAACTTATTAAACTTGCGTTTTAAACTTTAACTTATAAACTATGGACTTATGCTTTTGGATTTACTTTTATGCTTCCGCTGTTTAAACTAAACATGGTTAACTAGCTTTGGTCACCAATCGTATTGTGGTTGGTCCTATTTACTTAATTACGATGTTCAATATGATTGATGGCTCGATGCTGGTCACGTCACGCCTCCAAGCGGTGATACTCCGCATGGTGGATTTTGGGGGTGTGACAGATTGGTATCAGAGCCATTGGTTATAGTGAACTTGGTTTTAAAATGGGAAAAGCTTTTTGATAAAACCAGACTATAACCTGTACAGTGTTCAACGATCCACAACGACGCTTCGCTCCACGTGCAAGACTCGACACCATAAGTGGTATGATTTATGTTATATTGTCGGTTATATAGTTCTTAATGTGCATTAGATAATGTGATAATTGCTAATTGAACCTTGTGTGCTTACTCTCTATTGTCGTCCCACACTTACGCACTTTCGCGACACCTTTCTCACTTACATTGCTTCATTATGAAGATCATGAGTGGACGCGGAGGACGTATCAACCTCACTCAAGCCCAGTTGACGGCTTTGATCAACGAACGAGTTGCTGAGGCACTCGCAGCTAACCCTGAAGGAGGTATAACCTGCCATACCAACTCACCTTAGGACGTTTAGATCCTACCTTCGCAAACCAACCCTCGTGCTTAACCTTATCTTTTATTCTCGCGCAACAGGTCAACATGCTCAGCCTTCTGTGTGCACGTTTAAAACGTTCATGGACTGCCGACCTACTACTTTCAGTGGCACAGAAGGAGCGGTGGGCCTTCCACAAACTGACAGTCAGAGTGAACGGACCATACAAACGCTGGAAGATATGCTTCGCGCATGTGTTATGGACTTAGGCGGCAGCTGGGATACTCATCTACCTTTAGTTGAGTTTTCCTAAAATAACAGTTATCATACAAGCATAAAAGCCGCACCGTTCGAAGCTCTGTATGGCCGCAAGTGTCGCTCGCCCTTATGTTGGGCAGACGCTAGAGACAAATGTATGGTTGGTCCTGAACTTGTACAAGAGACAACCGACAAGATTATGCAGATCCGAGAGCGCATTAAGGCGGCTCGAGATCGAAAAAAGAGATACGCTGATCGAAGACGAAAACCATTACAGTTCGAGGTGGGAGACAAAGTATTGTTAAAGGTCTCACCTTGGAAGGGCGTAGTGAGATTTGGAAAACGTGGAAAGCTGAATCCACGATACATCGGACCATTCAAGATCTTGGAAAGAATTGGTACCGTGGCATACAAGTTGGAATTACCAGAAGAACTTAATGGAGTACATGATGCGTTCCATGTATCCAACCTCAAGAAGAGTCCAACACAAGAAAACGTGATCATCCCTGCGGATGAGGTGCATATTGATGACGCCCTCCGATTTACAGAACAACCCGTTGAGGTTACCGACTGGAAAGTCAACAAGACCAGGAGGAGCAGTGTGAAACTTGTCAAAGTACATTGGAACTCTAAGCACGGTCCTGAGTACACGTGGGAACGTGAAGACCAGTTCAAAGAAAAGTACCCCCACCTGTTCAAAAAGACTCCTGCAAGAGTCAGCTCAGCCTGAATTTCAGGACGAAATTCTTTTAACGCGGGGAGACTGTGACAACTGGCACCAAACCGGTAATTCCCGTACACTTTAATTATTATTTAATGACTGCAATTATGTGCTTAAATGTCAACATTGTCTGATTACATTCTATACAAGTGAATTCATGCACGTTTTATACTACAAAATATTGCTTTATGCATTAACGAGAGCGTTGCGTCAGAAATACTAGTAAACTCACCGGTAAGACACATTGTGTCAACAAATCTGCAGAAAGCAGTTAGACAATAGAATTGGATCCTAGGTGTAGGTCCAACGGCAAGAATACATTAAAACCCAAGAGTACATACAAGGGTTAACATATAGGCTTTTCGGAAGCTAAAATACGCACTAAAAAGCACCCGAAACGCACTTTAAGTGCAGAATTTTATTAAATTCAGCTATAAATCAGCTTTTAACACGTAGATGTTATGCAAAATTCATGATTTATCATGCGGAATACTTCCCTAAGTGTCGGGAATTGAAAGTGTTACAAAAGGGCACTTGAAAGACGCTAAACGATATAATTTAGCACCTTAACGAACCGGTATTTAACCGAACAACCGGACATAACCCGGAACATCAAAATATTATTAGAAGCATTGTTTATTTATTTCTGAGCTAGTTATGGTTCCCAAACACCATAACACCTCTTATAACAAAATAACACACTAAATCCCTAAACTTTATACTTGAAAGCTTGCTTATTTATGTAATTAGGGAATGGAAATTACACTTAACCCCCCCCCCCCCATTATGTGTGGACGGTCACCATAAGGGTGGTCCCACCAAATTTTTCTAAATCTCTAAAAATATTGCCAAGATCCTACATGATCTTTCTTGGATTCCATATGATCTTACAAGATCTCTTAAAGATCATAATCTTGGATTTGGATTTACAAGATAATTCTATAACTAAAGGTTACACTTAGACCCCTCCCTACCTCTTAATAAAATCAGCCACATGGCCTAGTTAAGAGATCTTGATGATTTATTTGTAAGATATGCTATGTACTTATTAGACATAAGGTCCTTTGGATAAAGCACATGTTGGGAACTATATGAACAACACACTAGATCACAATCCATCATAAATCACCAACACTTCATCAACACCACCATCTTCTTCCCTCCTTCCCACCTTTCGGCCGATCCTCAAGCACCACCCCACCATTGTTTTTGTTTCAATCTCATCCCTTTCCAAGCATACTCAAGGTGTAAGATACAAGATAAGAAGGTTTGGTGGCCTCGGATCTTGAAGGACCTCACCCATTTACTTTTATCCAACTATTTTGTCATCTTCAAGTTCTAGTAATCTTCCCTAGCCTCGTTGCTAGTGGTGAGCCTTCCTAATCTCTTATTTCTTCATATTTTGGAGTGGATAAAAGATATAACAAGTTGATTATCATAAGAACACTAAAAGACATACACATGAAACATGAACATAAAGCTTGTAATATGATGAAATAGTATTGAAATGATATTGTTTGATGCATGAATGATATTTGATAGTTGTTTACTAGAGATGATGATGTTAATCTTCATATGAAGCTTGCTAGATTGTGATTAAACACATGATCTAGCAAGATTAGGAGATGATTATGTGTTTACACAAAGATGATCATCTTCTTGATTAAACATGAACTTGAAAGTAAAATGATTTTAAACAAAGTAAACTAGTGAACTTGTAGATCCAAGACTTTTAAATGATTTTCCAAGAAAACCAAGTTTAAAATATGATTTTTAAAAGATCTTGGTTTTTACCTAAACCTGCACCATTTTTATTAGAAAAATAATTGTATGAACACTTATGAAACAAGAAAAATACAAAAGAAATATCTTTGGAAAAATCATCTTGCAAGTTGTAAATGACTAAATTTTTTAATAAAAAGATTTACAAACAAATAACCATGTTTTTAGGGGTAACTAAACCTACTAAATAACATGGTAAGTTACAACAAGTTTTTAAAATAACTTCAAGTTCATGATATAGTGTGAGTTACATGATTTTGGCTTGTGGTAAGTCTTGATTAAGTTGTTGATTGATGAGATGATTTTAAAAGAAAATAAACACATTTTTTGAAAACATGGGAAACCTCCGTTTTTAGGGGAAACTCTGTCAAAATTTCTATAAATTTTGACACTTAGAAAAATATAAAGTTTTGGTGAAACTTATTCGCTAAAAATATTTACCAAGGTTTCCCTAATTTTTTTGTTAAGAAATGATGATTTCTTCAAGGTTAAAATTGATATCAAGTATGTATATTTTTGAGAAAAACATATATATTATTTGATCACCAAATTTTGTGCTAAGTGTATGTAGTATGTATTATACATGATCGTGTATTAGGACTTGAAAATACACTAAACACTCCTAAGGAGTGAAAATACACATACAACATACTTAGACAACTACAAGAAAATATATTTATGAAAATATATTTCTTGATAGAGTAAATAACTTGGACAAGTTATAAACATGAAATGAAGCTTTGGACAAAATACATAACCCGGGTGAAAATTATAAGATGCTTATATTTATTTTTGAGAAAATAATATAAGTAAGACACATAGTTAAAAATATAAATTATTTTTAACACAAGAACACATATACAAAAGATAGTGACTTGTACTTGTGCGATACAAGTCTAGTGACTAACGTTAATAAAACACGTTTAGGTCACGACGCTAGATAAGCAAATCCGGTGAAGTTTACGACGCATGAACGCAAAGTTGTGAGTTCATGCTTCCCCTTTTCTTTTTAACTGTTTTCAGTTTTATAACTTCGGGGGTGAAATACATGTTACAAATATTACAATGTTTACAAATGGTATGATAACAAGAAGCACTCTTGGTGAAAACTAGTACCAAGTATGATGCGAAAATACAAGAATACAAGAAGCACTCTTGGTGAGAACGAGTACCAAGTATGATGCATTTTAAGGAATGATACAAGAAATGATACGAGAAATCGTGTCACGAATAGGGTACCATAAGCACCATTAATCAACAATATACCTAGACCGCAGAACAAAAGGTTAGATCTAACGGGTTTCGGGCAGCCACACTCTTGGTGAGAACGAGTACCAAGTAGTGCTTTTGTGTCTCAGAAAAACTTGATAAATGCCTATGGTTTGGTGACTTCCTATGTCGTGTCACATGTTAATGGCCTTGCAACCCATTAACAACCCTAATACATACAAGAACACCTTATTTATACAAGATTCATACCACAAGAATACTTGATTTTTACATGAATATTTGATTTACACAAGAATACTTGATTTATACATGAGTACGTGGTGTACACAAGAATACTTGATTTATACATGAATATTTGATTTACACAAGAATACTTGATTATACATGAGTACGTGGTGTACACAAGAATACTTGATTTATACATGAATACTGGATTTATACAAGGATACTTGATGTATACAAGATACAAACTATGTTTTCATACAGAGTATACAAACGTAAAATACAAAAACTGCATGAATTCACACCAACATTATGTTGACGTTTTTCCAAAATTCACATGTATTTCAGGTAACTAAAGTGGATGTGTGCTCGTTCTTACTCATGCTCTCGGATGTCGTTATGATTATCGTTGAATAAAGTTGTAACTTTTAAGACAATATGCCGTCTCGTGTTGTAAACACTTAAACTACGAATTCAGCTATGTAATGTTTTGCATTGGAAGTTATTTTATGAGCATGTAGTATGTTTACCAATCGTATGCAATGAAAACCTTTCATGATCACACCTCGTGCTTCCGCCTTAGAAAGGGGTGTGACAAACTTTGCCCTATATATATATATATATAGGGGATGGATCATGAGAAAACTAGTTTAAATGAGTAAACCAAAAAACTAACTAAAAAGGCCTAAAAAACATACCAAATTTTTTTTTTACAAATTTTTATAAAAAAATCGCAAGTTTTTATGCATGGAAAAAAAATTTCAAAATTTTTTTTTTTTCATTGTATTGCACATGTGCACTATTACGGATATAGTGTACATGTGTAGTACACATATAATGCAAATGTGCAGTACAACAAATTTTTTTTATATATAAAAAATAGCAATTTTTTTATAAAAAATTGTAAAAAAAAAATTGGTATGTTTTTTAGCTTTTTTTAGGCTTTTTTAGTTAGTTTTCTAGTTTTCTCATTTAGATATAGTTTTCTCATGATCCTCTCCCTATATATATATATATATATATATATATATCTATATATATATATATATATATATAGAGCTGCAAATGAACCAAACGTTCGGCGAACAGTTCGTGAACCGTTCGGCGGGAAGTTCGTTTGTGTTCGTTCGTTTACTAAACAAATAAACACGAACAAAAAATTTTGTTCGTTTAGTTAAATGAACAAACATGAATAGAGGTCGTGTTCGTTCGTTTATGTTCGTGAACGTTCGGTAACGTGTTCGTTTGTGTTCGATACTTCATTAGTGTTTTTAGTTTTTATATTTATTTAAATACTTCAAAATTCTGACAAATTAAATATCTAATAAGTGTCGGTGTATTATATATTTTGTTCATGTACGATTGTTTGTGTTCGTTTGTTTCCATTTGTGTTCATGAACATTAGTTTGTGCTCATTTGGGTTCGTCAACGTTCGTTGGCTAAAATTAACAAACAAACACAAACGAACACGAAAAAGTTCATTTCCTAAACAAATGAACACGAAAATAAAATCTCGTTCGATAAGTGTTCGTGAACGGTTCGCGAACACATATATTTCTTAACAAACGAACACGAACAAGGTCTTGTTCGTTTGCAGCCCTATATATATATATATATATATATATATATATATATATATATATATATATATATATATATATATAGTGGGAGAGGATCATGAGAAAACTTCTTATAAATGAGAAAACTAGAAAACTAACTAAAAAGCCTAAAAAAAACTAAAAAGCATACCAATTTTGTTTTACAATTTTTTATATAAAAATCACTATTTTTATATATAAAAAATTTTCAAAAAAAAACTTGTACTGCACATGTGTATTGTATGTGTACTACACAAGTGCATAACATGCTTAAAATTAGCTTTTAAGTTTAGTTTAGCTTTTAGGGTTAGTTTTTTTGGAGGTTTAGGATTAGGATTAGGTTTTTGGGTGTGGGGGGTAGGGGGTTTTATGTTTTTGGGGGGTGGGGGGGTTTAGGTTTTTTTTCGGGTTTATGTTTAGGGTTTAATTTTAGGTTTTCGGGAGGGGGGAGTTTAGTCAAAATTGATATAAACTAATGATTAACAGGTTTAGTCAACAAAAAATAATTAGTGTAGACTTACAAAATTGATATAAACTAATGATTAACAGGTTTAGTCAACAAAAATTCCATTATGTTGATAACCTAACCACTGCTGTCTATAAACTGTTAAATACCTCTATTGCTTTCCAACAAACGTGTGACACCTGTGCCTTCACGGCCATCAAACAAATACCGAACCAATGAAATATTGTATTTCATACTTGGGATTTGTATAAATATGTGCATCATTTGCACATATCAATTCTTGTTCGATTCCAAACTCTAAATCGCTTTCTAGAAGGTTATACGCGCACCGATGCGTAAATATAACCAGTTTAATACAACGAACACTCCGGAATAGTGAAATAGGCTTAACATACCTTAAATAACCTTTACATAACTTAGAAATAAGTTTTGAAGGCTTTGGTATGACAAAAACAAGTTAATTCGCTTACAGGGACTAAACTTGACAAACTACGAAAGTATGCCAATTTGAACTGTAACGAACATTCCGGAACATGACCATAAGTTAATAATACCATAAATATCCTTTACATAGCTTAGAAATAGGCTTTGAGGGGTTCGGTATGCTAAAATAAACTTTTGGGGTCATTCAGGGACAAAAAGCGTCAAAAAGTGCACAAGTTTGCATTTTCGCGCATAACTGACGTTCTGAATACATCCGGACATCCAAAAATTTATGTAAGCACTAAAATATTTTATTTTAGTGTTTGGAATAAGAAAAATCCATTCATCACGCCATTTGGATCATTTTTCGCGCTTATGCGCATTCCGTCGTAATTAACCGAACAACGTAACCGTACGGCTAAACGAACCGACACCCGAGATATTTTTGAACACATTTTAAGTTCCCTATACTTTAACTTCATTTTAGAGCTTTGAAATGGGGTTAACGGGGCTTAAACGTGTCAAAACAACGCATCGAAAACCAAGTTTTGAGGTTGCAGGGACTGAAACTGTAAATCTGCCAAACTAGGTCCGTAAACAGGGGCCAGATGCAGCAAAACGTTTTTTTTTCAGCTGTTAACAGCCCTTAACACTCTCCAAAGGCCAAGTGCCAAGTGTCAAACTCTTATGGTGGATGGCAAATGAGTTACCAGAACTTTCCAACAAGTGTACGGCTTAGATCGTGCCCCCTTTTTCCAAGAAATGATCCTAACGGTTGTCCATTTACTATAAATACCCACCCCCACCTTCACTCATTCCTCACAAAATCTGATCTAAAGTGTTCTTAGTTGAAGCCTTTGCTTCATACCTGAACTATTTGGGTCTAGATTGCTTGCGGGGACCCTTTGTAAGTGTTCCTTCGTCCTTTTATTGCTTTTCGAGTCCGAAAGTCAAACTTTGTTTGACTTTCTGCGTTGACCAGTTTATGGTCAATGCGAAGTTCGTTTGAACTTCATAACCTGAGCGTAATCACGATGGTTATAGTCCCTAGTGACTATACCTACTGATTACCACGTTATCTAGGCTCAGTGACGAGCCGTAGTTTCGGTCAGAATACGTATTCTTGCGTATTTTGTAACCAAACTACTTATGGGTATCAAAACCGTTTGTTTTGATACCAAACCTGTTTTTCTAAACTTAGTTAAGCATGTTTTAGCATGCTTAGCTCGTCACTTTTAGTTTAGTGCTTATATAGGGTCGTAAGGTAAGCGATCTAAACAATCGCTTATACTTTCGAACCCGACCCATTTG
The DNA here is from genome assembly GCA_030545235.1 of Helianthus tuberosus. Taxonomy (NCBI): domain Eukaryota; kingdom Viridiplantae; phylum Streptophyta; class Magnoliopsida; order Asterales; family Asteraceae; genus Helianthus; species Helianthus tuberosus. Next base: position 130,541,817 of record CM060447.1, on the reverse strand, counting down.
GTCGATCTTTAGGATCCGACCAAACACATTAGGTGACCATAGTATATAGGGAATAACCTTCCGAGGTTATACCTTATGGTCGCTTCGTTTAAGTAGTTGTATGATAGGTAGTTTATATGCCTTAGGTAAATTACCAAAATACCCCTTTGATGCCAAAATTCATTTTAAACATATGTAATATAACTTTTGACATCTAAACTGATTTGACAATAATATTAGACATGTTAAGGCATATGTTACTTGTCATAGGACTAGTTAGGCGGTCCGAACGCGTTTTACGCGAACGACGCGTTAAAGTAGCATAAGCTACCTAAACGGGTCGTAATGGGTCGTAAGCACTTAGGTTAGGTTTCATTTAGTATGTAGGCTTTGTTAAACCATACTACATGAGTTCCCATACTCGTTTGGTTTACGAACCCGCATTCTATCCGATCTTCCGATTTAGGTCCGGTTTATTAACATAGTTACCTATATTAGGTGTCGTTTGATTCCGTGATCTCTAGCATTGCTTGGTGGTTATCTTAGGACTTCTGAGCAATCTCAAGTGAGTACATAGACCCCTCTTTTACTGTTTTCCAAACATTTTGGGGTGGAACACATGTGCCTACTTGTTACTTTCATGCTTTCCATGTTTTCACATCATATACCTGCTATGTTCGTTAGTACATTATAGTACATGATTTCATTACATTTCATGCTATGTATGCCTATTGTGTGCGTACTTAGTACATCGTTTTACATTACATTTTATGCTATGTATGTCCATTAGTTCGTACTTAGTACATCGTTTTACATTACATTTTATGCTATGTATGTCCATTAGTTCATACTTAGTACATCGTTTTACACTACATTTTATGCTATGTATGTCCATTTAGTTCATACTTAGTACATCGTTTCACATCACATCACATGCTATGTATGTTCATCTATTGCATACTTAGTACATTTGTTTTCATCACATGCTTACATTTTGATATGATATTTGGTTTGTATAAATGGAACAATACATTCATTAACACCGATCACGCCGTTCGTTAGTAGGTAGTGGTACCATAGGAATTGACAACTCCCGTTCCGGACATCTTGGGTAGGTGGGGATGAAAGGAATGACCGAATTCGATATACATTTACAACAAGATAAACCTTTAATTTGTTTAAGGGTTTATCGCCACAGTCTCAAGGCTTGGATGTATGCATTTTCACAATACCGCATAGATATTTGTATCAGTATAGCATGCATTTCCACAGAACATAACTTTGATTTAAACCAAGTTTTACTTCAATACTTCGTTTTGTGCATTTTACCTATGGTTTAGTTGATGCATTTCACTAGCCATACATATCATTTTTGGTTACACATTACATGATTTACATTTGACACATAAACATTTTCGACATTGGTTATACATTGCATGATTTACATCTTGACATAAACATTTTGACATATTATTCAATACATTTGGCAATTTGTTTAAACATAGACATCTTACATTGGTGGTTTGGTTTGAGTAAGTGATTTAAGTAACGAGGCGTGTGTAATATGATACAAGCATGGTGGATACGCCGCTGGTACTTCCTATATATAAGTGATTGTATGGTATTACATAACGTAGCGTTATTTGAATCATTTCAATTTGGACATATAACATTTTATACAAATAACATACTTTTAACAATACATTGTTTTACAAACAACTTAACTTATACAAACTCATTTCACATGGTTATTCACTTAACCATGTATTATTCTTTTATACATATATTACATTTGGTTTATTTATCACTTTTCAAATGATTTACAAGACAAAGCAAATTACAAGGTTCATGACTAAACATTGTCTCAAACAATAAGTCATGAATCCTATTTTCATAAACCTATGTATCTCACAGGCATTTTTATGCTGACGTACCTATTTTCACATGTGTTTCAGGATATGATGCATAGGATTTATCAAGATACACTTAGGCGGACTTGGGCCTTAGCGACAATAAAAGATGCAAGACTAGTTATTTATGTTATGTTTCTTTGATTGTCAAGACATTGTAACTCTTTAATCAATAAAACAATATTTCAATTTCCATGTGTTATGAAACAATGATTCTGTTACAACACTCCCCGATGTTTTCCGCCACGTTTTGTTGTTCTACGTGGTCGGGGTGTGACAGAAAAGTTGGTATCAGAGCTCATGGTTATAGGGAATTAGGTTATTAGTAATGCTTTGACCCAGTCTATAACCTTTCTAGGACCCTAACGCGAGTTTACTTGCGTTTAGTCATAAAACAATACTGTCACCTATCCTTAGGCGACATCCACAACAAGAACATAAATTTCAAAACCGCTTTGAAAACTAATCATCTGTTCTAGGATGATTGATTACTAGGTTTTGAACCCTCTATTGTAAGGTTTTGAACCCTCTGTTATAAGGTTTTGAACCCTTTAAGTTTTCAAATCTCGTCAAAGTTTGGGTCGTATAATGTGAACACGTGCAAACTGGAAGAGTGAATGCCTGTACCCTGAGTTTTCTGTCGAAGGCTAGAGTGTTCGTACAAATCCGCAGTATCGGACCAGTCACTCTTACCTGGGAACTCTTGGGGTGAGTGTTCACTTATAGGCGAGCATGTCTTCAGTAATACATTAATATGACCCGTTTACTTTGATTTGTCACCATCTCATTTGTTTGCCTTAGGTAACAAACAAATGATCGCAATTTTCATTCGTTACCATTCTGTATTGATTATCCAATAACCTTTCACTTGTTTCTTCCTATGTCTTTCATTTTCTTCTAGAATGTCTCTTCCTCTCAGCACTGGTCAAATGTCCGAGCGAACAGCCAAATTTGCCCAGCAAATAGGCGAAGTGATTCAGAAGACTGTGGATTTAGGCATTGCCATGGCTCGTCTCAACAATGAAGCCTCTCGTCTCGACAATGGAGCCACTCAAGAGCCACCAAAGGAAGCAGAAGTCAAGCCAGCACCAAAATCAAGGAAGCGTAAGGCTTCAAGGAAACCCGCAGCGGTTACACCTAATCAAGCGGGACCTAGCCATGTGGCAAGGCCACCAGCTAGGAAGCCATACATAGGAACTGCCCCTTTGTGCAAACGATGCAACCGTCATCATTCAAACCTCATACCCTGCTCCAAATGTACCTACTGTGGACGGAGGGGACATTTGGTCAACACATGCCGCTTTGCTATCCAAAACAAAGCTGCTATAAACCTTGCTGCTACCCAACTCCAAGTCAACCCTACTCAAGCTCGCTTTCCGCCTGGATCGTGCTACAACTGTGGCGATACGAGCCATTTCAGGAACAAATGCCCAAATCTTGCTAATGCAAATCCAACCCATGGATGAGCAGTTGGCTGACTAGAGGATGTTGCTGTCTTATGCTTTTATTCTCCTGTTTTCTTGTAATGTGAAACAATCTGTTTTGTTTATAAATAAATTATTGTTCACAATTCTGATATACAAATGTTGTTACATGTGTGTATGACTTTTCCTATGATACCTACATCAAGAAACTATGTACCTTGCAAACTACTCTTGTGATTTCTCTCTTTCAAATGATCGCTCATGATTCCCTCAAAAATTTTAAGTACTCGTTTCATTCTAAGAAACGAAGTACATGAAATAAAGTGAAATTATGAGTAATCGTGCTTTTTACACATCTGTATCTTTGAATCCTTGATTAGATAACTAAGGGTATTTTCAAATCTCATACCCATTACGTTTTGATTTTTTTCAACATACACAGTACAAGTATTTCAAAAACAATCTTCATGATCTCAAAACATTTCATATAGTTTGAAAACAATTTTTTTCAAATGCATTGTCTATGTTATTTCAAAAACATTGGTTATGTTTTCAAAAAAAAAAAAACAACCTTCATAATTTCAAAATGTTTCATATAGTCTGAAAACAATATTAACACAGTACATTTTCTTATCAAGTGCATGATTTCGAAAAGCATCATTCATGTCTTTCAAAAACCTTATACATAATTTCAAAATTCATCTCGCATGATTTTAAAACATTTTTATAAATATACTTACCTAGTACACCTACTTTATGATTTCAAAAGTATTATATATAAGGTTTCAAAAAAAACATTGAACACATTTTTTTTAGAACCCCATGTATAGTTTTCCAAAAATATTTTCCACATACATTGACTTAACTTTCAAATTTCGCTTCATATGTCGCCTGGACATATCTAGCATCTCAACTTCATAAGCATTTTTACTTCATGTTTTGACATAAGCACGTCCAGTGCAAGGTTTCAAAACATCTTCAACTTCTAAAATCCATATGGGATCTTTTTATCTTCACATTTAGACCCTTGTGGATAATCATCATTCAAATCAGAGTCCTTAATTGGATTCCTTAGGTACCTGAATTCGAACATTTCGGTTCCTTATAATCAAAATCGAATTTCTCTTTTAAAAATCTTTCTATCTTTATAGATAGATTCTTGTAAATGTTTAAAGTGCCAAATGAAATCCACGAGATGGATTCCTATTGTACTTTAAATGCATGTGCTCTGTCAACAAAACAAATTAACAAATAAACAATCTTTGTGGTTATATGACTATGTGTTATGCATTTTGTGTTTTATACTCTGGGTATTTGTTATCCAAATCCTCGTAGAATCTTTCATATCTTCATATGAGGGATTCGTAGTAGGATATTCAAAAAGGTACTACCTTAAATCCTTAATGGGCTTCTATGTTAAGACCCTTGGATTATATAGTACCACTCCATGATTCATAAGAGACCCTTTAGTGGTCTAGTAAAAAATATTGATTCACAATTTAGTTAAAGAACAACATCTAGTGATGTAGCTGAATAGACTCCTTGATAGTCTATTTAGATCATTTATTGATTTAATTAAAAGGACTCTATGGCGGTCTAGTCACACTCATCACAGGATTGTTCATTCGGTCTTACCCTACACATTATAAAATAGACTGTGTGAACTGTGCAAGGAATTGTCTAATTATGGACGCGTACATAATTATGAAATTTAGTGCACAGAAACCCAGTAAGATTTATTATGTGTAAGAACCGATAGTGACAACAATAACAAAATGAGAACAATGTAATGGAGGTACGGTGGACGCACCAATGACGCTTTATATACTTGTATATAAGTATCCCTCTTACATTGCAAGCATGATGTTATTAAAGTTACTAGAAGTTCAGAACCCTAACCAATGTTGTTCGATCTTTTCAACTTCATGTTTTAAACTCTCACAAGTTTCCTCTAAATAAATTTGGGGACGAAATTTCCTAAAGTAGGGGAGACTGTGACACCTGTGCCTTCACGGCCATCAAACAAATACCGAACCAATGAAATATTGTATTTCATACTTGGGATTTGTATAAATATGTGCATCATTTTCACATATCAATTCTTGTTCGATTCCAAACTCTAAATCGCTTTCTGGAAGGTTATACGCGCACCGATGCGTAAATATAACCAGTTTAATGCAACGAACACTCCGGAATAGTGAAATAGGCTTAACATACCTTAAATAACCTTTACATAACTTAGAAATAAGTTTTGAAGGCTTTGGTATGACAAAAACAAGTTAATTCGCTTACAGGGACTAAACTTGACAAACTACGAAAGTATGCCAATTTGAACTTTAATGAACATTCCAGAACATGACCATAAGTTAAACATACCATAAATATCCTTTACATAGCTTAGAAATAGGCTTTGAGGGGTTCGGTATGCTAAAATAAACTTTTGGGGTCATTCAGGGACAAAAAGCGTCAAAAAGTGCACAAGTTTGCATTTTCGCGCATAACTGACGTTCTGAATACATCCGGACATCCAAAAATTTATGTAAGCACTAAAATATTTTATTTTAGTGTTTGCCATAAGAAAAATCCATTCGTCACGCCATTTGGATCATTTTTTGCGCTTATGCGTATTCCGTCGTAATTAACCGAACAACGTAACCGTACGGCTAAACGAACCGACACCAGAGATATTTTTGAACACATTTTAAGTTCCCTATACTTTAACTTCATTTTAGAGCTTTGAAATGGGGTTAACGGGGCTTAAACGTGTCAAAAAAACGCATCGAAAACCAAGTTTTGAGGTTGCAGGGACTGAAACTGTAAATCTGCCAAACTAGGTCCGTAAACAGGGGCCAGATGCAGCAAAACGTTTTTTTTTCAGCTGTTAACAGACCTTAACACACTCCAAAGGCCAAGTGCCAAGTGTCAAACTCTTATGGTGGATGGCAAATGAGTTACCAGAACTTTCCAACAAGTGTACGGCTTAGATCGTGCCCCCTTTTCCAAGAAATGATCCTAACGGTTGTCCATTTACTATAAATACCCACCCCCACCTTCACTCATTCCTCACAAAATCTGATCTAAAGTGTTCTAAGTTGAAGCCTTTGCTTCATACCAGAACTATTTGGGTCTAGATTGCTTGCGGGGACCCTTTGTAAGTGTTCCTTCGTCCTTTTATTGCTTTTCGAGTCCGAAAGTCAAACTTTGTTTGACTTTCTGCGTTGACCAGTTTATGGTCAATGCGAAGTTCGTTTGAACTTCATAACCTGAGCGTAATCACGATGGTTATAGTCCCTAGTGACTATACCTACTGATTACCACGTTATCTAGGCTCAGTGACGAGCCGTAGTTTCGGTCAGAATAAGTATTCTTGCGTATTTTGTAACCAAACTACTTATGGGTATCAAAACCGTTTGTTTTGATACCAAACCTGTTTTCTAAACTTAGTTAAGCATGTTTTAGCATGCTTAGCTCGTCACTTTTAGTTTAGTGCTTATATAGGGTCGTAAGGTAAGCGATCTAAACAATCGCTTATACTTTCGAACCCGACCCATTTGGTCGATCTTTAGGATCCGACCAAACACATTAGGTGACCATAGTATATAGGGAATAACCTTCCGAGGTTATACCTTATGGTCGCTTCGTTTAAGTAGTTGTATGATAGGTAGTTTATATGCCTTAGGTAAATTACCAAAATACCCCTTTGATGCCAAAATTCATTTTAAACATATGTAACATAACTTTTGACATCTAAACTGATTTGAAAACAATATTAGACATGTTAAGGCATATGTTACTTGTCATAGGACTAGTTAGGCGGTCCGAACGCGTTTTACGCGAACGACGCGTTAAAGTAGCATAAGCTACCTAAACGGGTCGTAATGCGTCGTAAGCACTTAGGTTAGGTTTCATTTAGTATGTAGGCTTTGTTAAACCATACTACATGAGTTCCCATACTCGTTTGGTTTACGAACCCGCATTCTATCCGATCTTCCGATTTAGGTCCGGTTTATTAACATAGTTACCTATATTAGGTGTCGTTTGATTCCGTGATCTCTAGCATTGCTTGGTGGTTATCTTAGGACTTCTGAGCAATCTCAAGTGAGTACATAGACCCCTCTTTTACTGTTTTCCAAACATTTTGGGGTGGAACACATGTGCCTACTTGTTACTTTCATGCTTTCCATGTTTTCACATCATATACCTGCTATGTTCGTTAGTACATTATAGTACATGATTTCATTACATTTCATGCTATGTATGCCTATTGTGTGCGTACTTAGTACATCGTTTTACATTACATTTTATGCTATGTATGTCCATTAGTTCGTACTTAGTACATCGTTTTACATTACATTTTATGCTATGTATGTCCATTAGTTCATACTTAGTACATCGTTTTACACTACATTTTATGCTATGTATGTCCATTTAGTTCATACTTAGTACATCGTTTCACATCACATCACATGCTATGTATGTTCATCTATTGCATACTTAGTACATTTGTTTTCATCACATGCTTACATTTTGATATGATATTTGGTTTGTATAAAGGGAACAATACATTCATTAACACCGATCACGCCGTTCGTTAGTAGGTAGTGGTACCATAGGAATTGACAACTCCCGTTCCGGACATCTTGGGTAGGTGGGGATGAAAGGAATGACCGAATTCGATATACATTTACAACAAGATAAACCTTTAATTTGTTTAAGGGTTTATCGCCACAGTCTCAAGGCTTGGATGTATGCATTTTCACAATACCGCATAGATATTTGTATCAGTATAGCATGCATTTCCACAGAACATAACTTTGATTTAAACCAAGTTTTGCTTCAATACTTTGTTTTGTGCATTTTACCTATGGTTTAGTTGATGCATTTCACTAGCCATACATATCATTTTTGGTTACACATTACATGATTTACGTTTGACACATAAACATTTTCGACATTGGTTATACATTGCATGATTTACATCTTGACATAAACATTTTGACATATTATTCAATACATTTGGCAATTTGTTTAAACATAGACATCTTACATTGGTGGTTTGGTTTGAGTAAGTGATTTAAGTAACGAGGCGTGTGTAATATGATACAAGCATGGTGGATACGCCGCTGGTACTTCCTATATATAAGTGATTGTGTGGTATTACATAACGTAGTGTTATTTGAATCATTTCAATTTGGACATATAACATTTTATACAAATAACATACTTTTCACAATACATTTGGTTTATTTATCACTTTTCAAATGATTTACAAGACAAAGCAAATTACAAGGTTCATGACTAAACATTTTCTCAAACAATAAGTCATGAATCCTATTTTCATAAACCTATGTATCTCACAGGCATTTTTATGCTGACGTACCTATTTTCACATGTGTTTCAGGATATGATGCATAGGATTTATCAAGATACACTTAGGCGGACTTGGGCCTTAGCGACAATAAAAGATGCAAGACTAGTTATTTATGTTATGTTTCTTTGATTGTCAAGACATTGTAACTCTTTAATCAATAAAACAATATTTCAATTTCCATGTGTTATGAAACAATGATTCTGTTACAACACTCCCCGACGTTTTCCGCCACGTTTTGTTGTTCTACGTGGTCGGGGTGTGACAAAACGTTTGCTAACAACTGTCATCCATTATCTCCAACAGAGGTTGCCACATTAATAGATGTTAAGTATCAGATGTTAGTCAACTCATTTTAAAAACGTTAGTCAACAAAAGTTAAAAGGGTTAGTCAACAGATGTTAAGAGAATAACTTGTGAGCCGCTTGTTTCCCGTGTTATGTAAAAAATTATTCTTCAGAAACTTCATGCAATATTATATAATCATATATACATCAGATTCTTCTTACAAAACAAATTTAGACCCTTTTAGCTTTCTTCTGATCTATAATTATTTTATAGTTTCTTTAAAGATATGTTGTCATACTCATACAATATCTTTTTGAGTATGATATATCGGGCATCCTACCTTTGCTTAATCTATAGTTGTTTCACTTTTTATGGAGTCACTTGATCCAAACTCGTCGCTAAATCTGTTTTAGAACTTTTTACTTACCCTCGATCATTTATAAATAAACGTTGGTTTCATTGTACCAGTAATAAGTTATAACTGCGACAAAGAATCTAAATAACAAAGGGTAGATTTGTCGATCAAAAAAGAGAATACAATGATCATGGTAATTCACTGAAACAAATCTTTACGGACAATTATCTCAGTTGGTTAAGTTCCTCTTTCACTTCCTTCATGTCAGGCCTTTTTTTCCCTCTAGCTCGATGTCACGACCCCCGGCCCAGTTTGACCCGGTCCAGAAGCCGCGAGACAGAAACCCCGTGGTATTTATTTAATTTGGCAGTGGAATAATTAACAGGATCGTTTAAAACTTGAAAATGCCCAATTATTTTATTTCATAATTAGGGACAACCCCCGTAATTTAGAATAAGGGAATTTCACTAGGAAATCCCTATTTTACAAAAACATGTTTCTTTATTTTTATTAAGCCACTTCTTCAAGCTTGTAGTGCTACACTGCACTTTTTCCTGGATCACAGCAGATCACCTGAAACATGTTTTAAAAAGGTTTTATCAGCAGCGAAATACTGGCGAGTCATTCAAGTTGCACAAAACGACGCATTGTTATAATATACAGTATTAAGGGTGATTACATTGTTTATATCAACCAATTACCCCAAATCGGTATTTCTCACTCGACTGTATCTGTGACTATGGTCAGATCACCCATTGGCTAACTCGTTGTCCAATGGTGACGAGAAACAAGTAATGTATACAAAACTCCACATACCGACAGTAATTGAAGATTACAAAGACTTAATCCCTGTCATTATAACCTTGAAAACATTTAGGGTTTTGTAAAGAAATTTGATAAAAAGAGAATAACTCACATTGCAGATTTAAACGGGCAGAGTTTAGCCTACTGATTAGCCTTATAACCTAATTTAAATAACAATGCACACGAACTAGGTTAGTAACTAATACAGCATTTACGATAACTCACGAGATAAAACCCTCACAACGAATGACAAAGTGCAATACTTAAACATCCATCGAATTTATGATGAATGACAAAGTATGGCCCTAATTTGGGCAGCACTTAAACATCCATCGGATAGTTTCAATCGATCGGACATTGAATCGTAGCAGGGATCGAGTTAATATCCTGTATCGTAGCAGCGCCTCCCTAATGGAAATTATGATTTTGAGCAGTAGAACTTCGTTTTTGAGAAAAGTTTTCGACACAATTGAACTGCTCATGATCGGATCAATTTATAGCTGAAAAATGGGGTTTACGCGGCCCGCGTAAGCCCCCTCTTGATCTTACGCGGCCCGCGAGGGCCAGCTAATCGTAGACTAGGGCTAGCGTGTCATCGGTATGCCTGCCACGTGGCCTGTTCGCTTTTCCGGAGATTTTATGAGCTGTCACGGCCCGTGTAAGCCTAGGCTTACTCTTACGTGGCCCGCGTGAAACCCAAAAATATGTTTTTCTTGGTTTTTCATGCACAGTAGGGTTTCAGGGGTCCGAGTTTTACTTACGGGTCGTTTTGGGGCATTTTTGTAGGTCCTTACATCCTCCCCACCTTAATTAAAATCTCGTCCTCGAGATTTACTGAAATAAGTGAGGATATTTCTGCTTCATTTCCGATTCCAGCTCCCAAGTGTATTCAGGTCCTCTCTTTTAATTCCACTTGACTTTGACCAGCACTAGTCGCTTGTGCTTGAGAAACTTGACCTTTCTGTCTTCTATTTCCAGGGGCTTCTCAACAAATTTTAACTTTTCATTTACCTCTACATCTTGAAGAGGTACTACCAGGGATTCGTCAGATAGACATTTCTTGAGGATGGATACATGAAATACGTCATGTACCCCGGCTAGCTCTTCTGGTAGCTGTAATCGATAGGCAACTGGTCCTATGCGTTGGATTACTGGAAAGGGTCCTATGTATCTTGGACTCAGCTTTCCTTTCTTACCGAACTGAACTACTCCTTTCCAAGGAGAAACTTTCAAAAGTACCTTGTCTCCAACTTGGAACTCTTACGGCTTGCGTCGATTGTCTGCATAACTCTTCTGGCGATCTCGAGCCGTCTTTAGTCTTTCCTTGATTTGGGTGATCTTGTCGGTAGTTTCTTGCACTATTTCAGGTCCTGATAATTGACTTTCTCCTATTTCTGCCCAACAAACTGGAGTTCTACACTTGCGGCCATACAGTGCTTCAAATGGGGCAGCTTCAATGCTTGCATGGTAACTATTGTTATAGGAGAATTCAATTAAGGGTAGGTGGTCATCCCAATTTCCACCAAAATCTATTACACATGCCCTGAGCATGTCTTCCAGGGTTTGGATCGTCCTTTCACTTTGTCCGTCTGTTTGAGGATGATAAGCTGTGCTCAAGTTTAGTTTAGTCCCCATGGCTTCTTGGAAGCTTGTCCAAAAATGTGAAGTGAAACGACTATCTCTATCCGATACAATGGAGAGTGGGACTCCATGTAAGAATACTATCTCGTCTACGTATAATTTTGCCAACCTTCCCATGCTAAAGGTTTCTTTCATAGGTAGAAAATGAGCTGATTTGGTTAATCGATCCACAATTACCCAAATTGCATCATTACCCTTTCTGGTTTTGGGTAACTTAGTAACAAAATCCATAGTTATAAGTTCCTATTTCCATACAGGCATTTCTAATTGTTGTAGTAATCCTGAAGGTTTCTGGTGTTCTGCCTTAACTTGTGAACAAGTTAGACACTTAGATACATATCTAGCTATATCCTTTTTCATTCCTATCCACCAGAAATTATTTCTTAAATCTTGGTACATCTTATTGTTACCAGGATTCATGGTATACCTAGATTTATGGGCTTCCTCTAAAATCTTATTTCTTAAATTTCCTTGCTTAGGTACCCAAATCTTTTTCTCGTGGAATCTCCAAATTCCATCACTTCCTTGCTCTAATTCCTTTATTCGTCCTTTCATTCCTTCAGCATCATCCTTGATACTTACGACTCGCTTTTGCTTTTCATGATACTTACGACTTAAGGCATCTGCAACTACGTTTGCTTTCGCTTCGTGATATTGAATATCACAGTCGTAGTCACTTAGAATTTCCATCCATCTTCTTTGCCTCATGTTCAATTCTTTTTGCCCAAATATATATCTTAAACTCTTATGATCTGTATAGACAGTAAACTTGCTTCCATACAGATAGTGTCTCCAAATTTTAAGGGCAAATATTATTGCTCCTAATTCTAAGTCATGAGTCGTATAATTTTCTTCGTGCTTTTTCAATTTCCTTGAGGCATACGCAATTACCTTCTTGCGTTGCATTAGCACACATCCTAATCCTAGCTTAGAAGCATCGCAGTAAACTTCAAAATCTTCTGTTCTTTCTGGTAAGGCAAGAATTGGAGCGTTTGTTAATTTCTGCTTTAAGATTTTAAAAGCTTCTTCTTGCCTAGGTCCCCATTCAAACTTCACTGCTTTACAGGTTAGCTTAGTTAATGGCACAGCTATTCTTGAAAAATCCTTAATGAATCGTCTATAGTATCCGGCTAACCCTAGAAAACTTCTAACTTCTATAGCTGATTGCGGGACCTTCCATTTGGTGATTGCTTCTATTTTAGCAGGATCTACGTGAATACCCTCGTGATTCACCATGTGTCCTAAAAATTGCCCCTCCTGTAGCCAAAATTCACACTTCGAGAATTTGGCGTAAAGCTTTTCCTTTCTTAACAAGGTTAAGAGTGCATGCAGGTGCTCACAATGTTCGTCCTGGCTTTTGGAATAAATGAGTATATCGTCGATGAAGACGATTACAAATTTATCCAAGTACGGTTTACAGATCCTATTCATCATGTCCATAAATGCTGCAGGAGCATTTGTTAGTCCAAAGGGCATGACTGTAAACTCGTAATGGCCATACCTAGTTCTGAAAGCAGTTTTAGGTATGTCCTCTTCTTGCACTTTCAATTGATGATATCCGGAGCGTAAATCTATCTTAGAAAAATATCTAGCTCCTTGAAGTTGATCAAAGAGATCATCAATCCTAGGTAATGGGTATCGATTCTTAATTGTAACCTTATTCAATTCCCTATAATCGATACACATTCGCATTGACCCATCTTTCTTCTTTACGAACAACACTGGTGCTCCCCAAGGGGATGAACTAGGTTGTATAAATCCTTTACTTAGCAATTCATCTAAATGCTTTTTCAATTCTAGCATTTCGGTGGGTGCTAACCGATAAGGTGCCTTGGCTATCGGTGTAGTTCTAGGAATTAGATGAATTCTAAATTTTACTTCCCTATTTGGTGGTAATCCCGGTAGTTCTTCTGGGAATACATCAGGGTATTCTGCTACTACAGGAATTTCATTCAGTTCCTTACCTTTCGTGTTAATGATTACTGAAATCATATATACCACTTCTTGTTTTCTTGAATAACTAGCCAATTTCATTACTGAAATGAATTTCATTGACTTACGTGGCTTATCTCCTGTAATCACCACTAATTCTCCTGTGGGTGTATGTATTTCTATGGAATTCTTACACAAAGAATTCGGGCATGGTTGGCTACTAACCAATCCATTCCTAATACAACATCAAATCCAACTAAATTCATAGGTAATAGGTTTGCAGAAAACTTATGGCCTAAGAGTTCTATCTTTCCTTCTTGCAAAACCTTATCTATGCTAACATAATTCCCATCTGCCGTTTCTACTGTAAAAATTTGTCTAAGTTTGGTTAAAGGTAGGTTAAGAGCTTGGCAGAATGAAGTATTTATAAAACTTTGGTTTGCGCCAGAGTCAAATAATACTTTTGCATAAACGTTGTGAACTAGGAACGTACCAGCTATCACGTCAGGGATTAACTCTGCTTCCTGAGTAGTCAACTGGAAGGCTCTTACGTTTTTCTTGGTAGTTCCTTCTGCAGGTTTAGCCTTGTTATCTGCTGGTTTGACCAACTTAGGGCATTCTGGTTTGAAATGCCCAGCTTCTCCACAGTTATAGCAGACCCTTGTTTTCTTTCTGCAATCTTCTTCACGATGTCCTATCGCTTTGTAGAAGTTGCAGGTTTCGTTACATTTGCCAAAATGTTTCTTTTTACAGTTTCTGCAGAACGGCGGAGTGGAAAATTGCCCAGTTCTTCTTTTCTTGAAATTGCTATTATTACCCACACGAAATCCTTGGGTAATTTTCTGAGCCAATTCCTTCTTCCTATTTTCTTCTCGCGTACGCACTAGTCCGTCAGTCAAAGTGTTGGCTAATTCCACCGCATCATCGATCGTGCAGGGCCTTGCAACTTTGACAATATCATGGATTTCGCTAATTAAACCCCAAATGTAGCGAGAAATAAGTACCGGCTCTGGCGAAGCCAGAGTAGGCACAATTCGAGCATATTCGAAAAACTTCGAAGTATACCCTCGGCAATCAACACTCACTATTCGGTGGCTCAGGAATTTGTTCGCCATTTGTTCTTTTTCATATTCTGGGCAGAATTTTCTTTCCACCAGACGCTTAAACTCCTCCCAACTCATGGCATAGGCCATGTCACTTCCCTTGGCTTGTAATACCGTATTCCACCATTCTAATGCTTCTTCCTTAAAAAGGTGAGAAACATACATGACTTTATCCTCCTTGGCACATTTACTTATTTTGATTACTACCTCGGTTTTCTCCAACCAACGCAGCGCCGCAGTTGCCCCTTCATTGCTTGCGAACTCAACAGGTTTACAGGCAAGGAATTCCTTGTAAGTGCAACCAGGCGTTGCAGCTTTCATTCTTTTGAGAATTGGGGCTTGCAGTACATCATTATCATTATTATTAATGTTACCGCCTCCATTTACGCTATTACTGAAGTTGTCTTCATGAGTACGTTTGCTAGGAATAATTTGTTGAGGTTCAACTGGATTTCGAGCAGCAGCAAGGATTGCTGGAATAGCATTGGCTATTCCCTGAGCAACGATATTCTCGATATCTTGCCTATTCAGAAATTAATCTTCATGGTTTTGTTCAGATTGGTTAACTTCGTTAACGGGTTCATTACCAGCGTGTTCCATCTGGTAATTAATATATATAAGTGATTAGCAGAAAATAATTAACAACCAAACATAATAAAACAGTCGTATATAATTACATCAACATGTATAGCCAAAATTGTCGATTTTTCGACATTCGATATTTTATATATTATAATAGGCATTCGTACACACAAGTTATTTTACAAAAGTTTTATTTTTAAGTTATTTCACATGATTATATTTTTATTATTATATTATTATTAAACACGCATTCCCATAACCCCATATGATCCCTATCAGCTGGTATTTTAGAAACGACGTTCCCTCTCGTCGTATTTCCAGGAGATCCTCTCCCCTACTTCCCGGATTCTATTCCATGCGTCCACCAGCTCCTCGCCATAATGGCGGAGTTCAGCTAAGTTCTCGGTGCTCATTGGTGGATGTATTGGAGGTTCAGGGTCAAATTGGGGGAAAAAGGTATTAGGGTTGTTTAGGAGATTCTGAAACTGCCAGTCGGTGGTCCACCACTCTTCTAGTTCTGCTGGTAAAGGTTGGGAGTGGATAATAGGATCTGGGATATCAGGCTCTAGATCAACTGGAAGTTGTGCTTCCGCTGGGTAATTAAAAAGGTTTTCACCGACAGGTCCGATGAGGTCACTAAGTGCCAGTTTATGATCCAGCTCCTCCTAGGATGGCATCTCCTGGTTTTGCCTAGAACTTTCTCCAATCTCTATTCCCTTGGCTTTATCCATCGGATCCTCAGTCTTTATCACTTTCCGTGTCGCTGGTTTCTTCCTGCGCACACGCCTCCAGCCCACGAATCTTCTTCTCTTCTTTGGCTTGGGTTTCTCCGGAGGTTGGGCTTGAAATTCCCTAGGTTCATCCATGTCGGCATAATAACCGGTAAAGTCTCTGGAAACTTCCACATTAACAGAATAGAGATTTAGATTCTGAAGGGCTTCAGACAACTCATTCATGCTGTTTAGCAGATATGAAGAAACACACAAAATTCTAGGTTAAAAATTGGTAAATTAAATTCTCACAAAATCACAGAATGGCAATTCAGAAAAATTAATTACAATTATCTAATACAATTAAACAGATTGATTAAAACGAAATATTGCGATTTTTATATATATATATCTATTACAAATTACAACTGAAATTCGAAATATATTAGTGGTTATGCATCCGTAAATTATTTTAGTCTAGCTAGGTTATAGGAGTATTATTCTCACATGCGTTTATGTAAAGTTTATCCTGTCTCTTTCTTCTACTAGGTGGTTATCTAATGGATGAAGTTCTTTTAAAGTTTCTAGCTTGTAGGTGACATAGATGCTGGTACTTGTTTGGCGATTCAACTACAAGTTAACATTTACTGTTGTAGTGGCTAACATGTAGAGATTTTCCCATTGTTCGTCTAATTCATCTTCCCATGGCGGGTTATTACCTATTTCCTGAGTCTCCTTATTAATTATCAC
Source organism: Helianthus tuberosus (assembly GCA_030545235.1). Lineage (NCBI taxonomy): Eukaryota > Viridiplantae > Streptophyta > Magnoliopsida > Asterales > Asteraceae > Helianthus > Helianthus tuberosus. Next base: position 130,524,971 of record CM060447.1, on the reverse strand, counting down.
TCCTTTTGTTTGTGACTTCCTCATTTTCTCTTGACTTTTTCTAATAATCCAACTTCTTTTCTTAATAGTAACTAATACAGCATTTACGATAACTCACGAGATAAAACCCTCACAACGAATGACAAAGTGCAATACTTAAACATCCATCGAATTTATGATGAATGACAAAGTATGGCCCTAATTTGGGCGGCCCTAATTTGGGCAACACTTAAACATCCATTGGATAGTTTCAATCAATCGGACATTGAATCGTAGCAGCGATCGAGTTAATACCCTGTATCGTAGCAGCGCCTCCCTAATGGAAATTATGATTTTGAGCAGTAGAACTTCGCTTTTGAGAAAAGTTTTCGACACAATTGAACTGCTCATGATCGGATCAATTTATAGCTGAAAAATGGGGTTTACGCGGCCCGCGTAAGCCCCCTCTTGATCTTACGCGGCCCGCGAGGGCCAGCTAATCGTAGACTAGGGCTAGCGTGTCATCGGTAGGCCTGCCACATGGCTGCCACGTGGCCTGTTCGCTGTTCCGGAGATTTTATGAGCTGTCGCGGCCTGCGTAAGCCTAGGCTTACTCTTACGCGGCCCGCGTGAAACCCAAAAATATGTTTTCTTGGTTTTTCATGCACAGTAGGGTTTCAGGGGTCCGGGTTTTTACTTACGGGTCGTTTTGGGGCATTTTTGTAGGTCCTTACACTTGACACACTCTTTCGCAAGCTTTGCGACACATTTAACATGCTCATCGATCCCATCTTTCTTCACTCGATCATCAAGAATCCGTATCAAACAACCATTTTCCAGTGATGAAACGAAAAATATTGTTAAACCCAAGTCACTTTGTAGATGCTTTGACCGAACTACAAAAACAGTTATAAGAAAATCATAGTTGAACTATTGGGATCTCGTTTCATTGGTTTGTCTCAATTCTTTAGTTTTCTGATCACACCGTGTGTTAAACACCTTACTTTTGTAAAAAAAAAGTGAAAAACTTTAATACTTCAAATGGTATATCAACCTTCACTCGCAAATAGTTTTTGTCCATTTTTTATTAATAACTAAATACCACTACCTCAATTGATTTATATAGTTTTTATATTTTTTTAAAACAAAAACCCAACATATAGTTTGGCAAACCCCCCACACCCCAACGTTCACCTCCAATGCCACTACTTCTTTTGACCAAAACTTGACCACCTCAAACTTAAATTTTAGAGTCAAACCGCAAAAGGTATTTGTGTAATTTTATATAGTATTTACTGTAACAGGAAATTACAATATTTAATTATAAATTACCTAGACCAACAGAGATGCTTGTAGAAGTTTGTCCTGCACCGTTGCCTAGCACACTTGGAAATTGACAAAGATTCGTTCTATTTCATCCAGTCCAGTCGTACATCATATGCAGTTGCCTAGCACACTATGAGCCCCCTTTCTTTTTAGAGCTTCTTTGGTTGGGATTTTATCTAAGACTGCCCTACAAACTTGATAGTTAAATTTTCTTAAAATCCAAGGATTCATAAAGGAAGGTAGCAAAGGCTAGATACCTGATGCTTTCTCTTTCGAAACAACACATCATATGAACCTTCATCCTCTAGTACAAAATAACCTTTAGGTTGACATTTTGAGTAAATTACCAAAATAACCTTTAGGTTTAAAAATAATAGTATATATGTGTTGTAATATGATTGGTGGAGAGTGATTCTCGCGGTTCTCACAACTGGGGATGGTTTTCATTTTAACGGTCCCCTATATATATATATATATATATATATATGGTGGGGTTATAGAGTGAACATTAGTGTATTTGTGAACTGAGTGAACAAATCCTGGCCATTGATCTACACACGTGTATGGCCAGGATCTCATCATCAAATCATAAAATACACTAGTGTATTTCAACATCAAATCCTGGCCATTGATCGACACACATGTATGGCCAGGATTAGTTCACTTAGTTTGCAAGCTACACTAGTGTTCACTCTTGAACCTAATCCTATATATATATATAGAAACGGGTTCGGGAGAAAACGCTCAAAAGTGTGAGAACGCATCCTGACCCAACACGTGTCCCGCGGTATAGAGAAGGGCAGAGGGGCTTTTTTGTCTTTTCATTCTCCTTTTATTTTCACAACGCGGTATAATATTTTCTTGCGTCTTTGTTTTTTTTGGCGTTAATTGTATTTATTATACTTTTTGGCGTTGAATTAATTGTTTTTGTGTCACATATATAATTTTTTGGCGTTATAACATTTTCTGGTTAATTTTTTTGGCATGTTTGGCATTTTGTATAATAATTCACCACGAGTCATTAAAATTTGCATAAGATTACAATAAGACCAAATTTTTTTGGCGTTTATTGAATTTTTTGGCGTTTAATACCCTTTTTACAATGTGCTTTGCCAGCAACTGTTCTCCCAGTTTTCATACTACTAGCGTTTTGGTATTTGTAGTTTTTGACGTTTTATATAATAATCTATTTTATTTATAGAGAATTAGATAACAAAACAACATATAACTTGATATCAAAACAATATAAAATGAAAACAAAAATAATACAAAATGGTAATCTAATTTTTCTTCCGAATCTTCAATGTCATCAGCCTCTTCCTTCTTGAATTTGTTTTTGGCGTTTTGAACCTTTTTTGAATACTTTAGCTAGATGCCAACTTTCCTTCATAAACTCCGTTTTTTAGAAGAAGCTGCTTAGTGGCAACCTATTTTTTGGTGTGATATTCTTGTTTGGTGGCATGTCATTAAAGATCAACTCTTGCTTGATGCTATTTGTAATAATGGAGTCCAAAATAGCATTTTACACTTGTGTTGATCCCTTTATTCCATCCATATAATCATCAAGAACAAAGCTCACATGATGGCATATCACTGTCATCAGTCTCTTTTTCTTGAATATTTGTCCATCTCATTCAACAAAATATTATTGAGTTAACCCCCTCAGAAAAAGGATCCATTTCAGTGAAAGCTTTGCCATTTGTGGCGTTTTAAAGAGAGTGGTTTCTAGAGGATATGGCGTTTTTTATGTTTTTCTGGGTGTGATTAATTTCATTGTGTATAGACGGCTCTCTTATAGTAGTTTTTTGGCGCGTGACTTTTTATTGTAATAAATGATAGTAATAAAGTAACTGTCTTTTCAGTTACTGTGTTGATCAGCTTTTATCAGTTTTATAGGTTATAGATGTCCCATCTTCTAAGTTTGCCGTTTTTTTTAAATGGCCTTATGCAGACCAACATGACAAAATACAATAACGGAGTAAATAAAATATTAAGCAGTAAAAATATTTTTTGTTATTTTTGGTGTTTTGTTAGGGTTAACTGTCACGGCCCCCGTCCCGGTTTTACCCGGTCTAGGAGCCTCGGGACATAAACCCGTGGTATTTATTAATTGAGTTGACAGCGGAAGATTTAACAGGATCTTTTTAAAACTTGAAATGCCCGATTATTTTATTTCATAATTTAGGATAAACCCCGTAATTTACAATAGAGGAATTTCACAAGGAAATTCCCTGATATACAAAACATGTTTATTTGTTTAACTGAGCCACTACTTCAAGCTTTATTTAGTGCTCCGTAGAACTTTTCTTTGGTTCACAGTAGTCACCTGAAACATGTTTTAAAAATATTTTATCAGCGGGGAAATACTGGCGAGTCATTCAAATTTGATAAAACGACACATATATATAAATTACAGCATAAGAGCGATTACAATGGCTTTTATCTTATTTTTATCTGGCGCCGTGTCACCTCCTGGTGACGATGGTCATACCACTATTGGGTCCTTTCACCCAAGTAGTGATGATTATCACTGTTAGGATTTATTAGCCTAACAGTGAGAAATTAGTAATGTGCACAATCCCCACTAGCCAGTGATTCAAGATAACCACGACTTAATCCCTGTAACTATAACTTTGAAAATGGTTTGGAGTATTGTATAACATAATTGATAAAAAGAGAATGACTCACATTGCAAGTTTAACGGGCAGAGTTTAGCCTACTGATAAGCCTGATAACCTAATTTAACAATGCACACGAACTAGGTTAGTAACTAATACAGCATTTACGATAACTCACGAGATTAAAACCCTCACAACGAATGACAAAGTGCAATACTTAGACATCCATCGAATTCACGATGAATGACAAAGTATAGCTCTAATGTGGGCAGCACTTAAACATCCATTGGATTGATTTCAATCGATCGGACATTGAATCGTAGCAGCGATCGAGTTAATACCCTGTATCGTTGCAGCACCTCCCTAATGAAATTTGTGATTTCGAACAGTAAAATTTAGTTTTTGATTAAATTTTCAACACCACTGAACTGCTCATGATCAGTCCAATTTATAGCTGAAATATGGGGTTTGCGCGGCCCGCGTAAGCCCCCTCTTGACCCTACGCGGCCCGCGAGGGCTTCCTAATCGTAGACTAGGGCTAGCGTGTCACACCTAGGTCTGCCACGTGTGTGACACGTGGCCTGGCAAGCTGATCCGGAGATTTTGTGATCTGTCGCGGCCCGCGTAACCTTCCCTTAAGGTTTACGCGGCCCGCCTGAAACCATAAAATTTGTTTTTCTTGGTTTTTCATGCACGTTAGGGTTTCAGGGGTCCGGGTTTTCATTTACGGGTCGTTTTGGGACAATTTTGAAGGTCCTTACATCCTCCCCACCTTATTTAAAATCTTGTCCTCGAGATCTATTGAAATAAGTGTGGGTACTTTCGCTTTATCTCCGATTCTAGCTCCCAAGTGTACTCAGGTCCTCTCTTCGAATCCCATTTGACTTTGACCAATACTACTCGCTTGTGTTTTAGAAACTTGACCTTTCTGTCTTCTATTTGCAGTGGCTTCTCAACAAATTTTAACTTCTCATTTACCTCTACATCTTGAAGAGGTACTACCAAGGATTCATCAGATAAACACTTCTTGAGGTTGGATACATGAAATACGTCATGTACTCCAGCTAACTCTTCTGGTAATTGTAAGCGATAGTCGACTGGCCCTATTCGCTGAATTACTGGGAAGGGTCCTACGTATCTTGGACTTAGCTTTCCTTTCTTCCTGAATCGAACTACTCCTTTCCAAGGAGAAACTTTCAAGAGTACCTTGTCTCCGACTTGAAACTCTAGTGGTTTGCGTCGATTATCGTCATAACTCTTCTGGCGATCTCGAGCCGTTTTCAGTCTTTCCTTGATTTGAGTAATTTTGTCGGTGGTTTCTTGCATAATTTCAAGACCTGATAGTTGAGTTTCTCCTATTTCTGCCCAGCAAACTGGAGTTCTGCATTTTCGTCCATATAATGCTTCAAAAGGGGCAGCTTCAATACTTGCATGATAACTATTATTATAGGAGAATTCGATTAAGGGTAGGTGGTCATCCCAGTTTCCACCAAACTCTATTACACATGCCCTAAGCATGTCTTCCAGGGTTTGGATTGTCCTTTCACTTTGTCCGTCTATTTGAGGATGGTATGCAGTGCTTAAATTTAGTCAGGTTCCCATTGCTTCCTGGAAACTTGTCCAGAAATGGGAAGTGAAACGACTATCCCTATCCGATATAATGGAGAGTGGAACTCCATGTAAGGATACTACTTCATCTACATACAACTTCGCTAATCTTTCCATACTGAAGGTTTCTTTCATGGGTAGAAAATGAGCTGATTTGGTTAATCGATCCACAATTAACCAAATCGCATCATTACCCTTTCTGGTTTTGGGCAACTTAGTAACAAAGTCCATAGTTATAAGTTCCCATTTCCATATAGGCATTTCTAATTGTTGTAGTAGACCTGAGGGTTTCTGGTGTTCTGCCTTAACTTGTGAACAAGTAAGACACTTAAAAACATATCTTGCTATGTCCTTTTTTATTCTTATCCACCAGAAATTATTCCTTAAATCTTGGTACATCTTATTGTTTCCTGGGTGCATGGTATACCTAGATTTATGGGCTTCCTCTAAAATCTTATTTCTTATTTCTCCTTGCTTAGGTACCCAAATTCTTTTCTTATGGAATCTCCAAATTCCATCACTTCCTTGCTCTAATTCTTTTACTCGTCCCTTCATTCCTTCAGCATCATCCTTGATTGCTGTTTCTTGAATATTTTTCAGTTGTTCCATTAAATCTAACTGTAGATTTAATCTAAGAGCACAAACTCGCTTTTGCTTCTCATGATACTTACGACTTAAGGCATCTGCTACTACGTTTGCCTTTCCTTCGTGATACTGAATATCACAGTCGTAGTCACTTAGAATCTCCATCCATCTTCTTTGCCTCATGTTTAACTCTTTTTGCCCAAATATGTACCTTAAGCTTTTATGATCTGTATAGACAGTAAACTTACTTCCATACAGATAGTGTCTCCAAATTTTAAGGGCAAAAATTATGGCTTTTAATTCTAAGTCATGTGTTGTATAATTTTCTTCGTGCTTCTTTAATTTCCTTGAGCCATACGCAATTATTTTCTTGTGTTGCTGATGTGTGTAAAATGCAACATATAAATTACATCAAATGAGGCATAAAACTAACCCTTTTTAAGTACTAATGTTGGAAAAAGAGTGTTTTTGTCTTCCTTTTGTATTTTCAGGATTAAATGAGCTCAAATTCACAAAAGAAGCAAAAAGACAGCTAAATCTAACATAAATACAAGAAAGGGAACATAAGTGGACTGCCCGACCCCTCAACGGCATCTTCCCAAGCAAAATAGAGAAGGCAGAAGACTGAACACGCCCCGTGCTCAGCCAGCACGGGGCCGTGCCCAAGAAGCAGCAGAAAAGACAAACCTATAGAAGCTTCTATTGTCCACCACGGGCCGTGTCCAGTGAACACGGGGGCATGGAGAAAGTACAGCAGGCGCATTAATTGTAATTGCGAATTACAATTAATGAAGAGAGAGAATGTCAGACAGGCACGGGGCCGTGTCCAGCGGACACGGGGCCATGCCCAGCCTTCTGTTCAGCCTATAAATAGGAGTGCTTGGTTTCATTTCAACTCATCCCTTGGCACACCACCTCTCTCACACTTCACCCACCACCCACCACCCACCACCACCATAACACCATCATCCACCACCATCATCCATTGTCCATCGTAGAGTGTGTGAGTCGTCTCGGGATCCAAGATTGATCGTAAGAGTTCTTGACAATCAAGGCCATGTTTGCCTAAGTCTCTTACATCACTTGGGGAAGACAAAGTGTCTAGTATAATACTTTTTATTTCTAATCTTTTGCACTTTTTATTTGGTTTTGTATTAATGACTTTAATAACTAGTTACTTATGTTGAAGGTGATCTTTCCTTATCGTTTGTCCGTGGTGTCTTGGCATTATTTTACTGTCTATATAAAATAAATGATTTTCACCATTCATATCTCCACGGTCTATATGGAGGTATGTTGGCTACCTGGTCGGGGGTTAAGGGAACGGTTTGGTAAAGGTCTTGCCATTGTTCAGCGTTTAGAGGTCCTGCAATGGACCTGGGTCAAATTTAGTAGGACCTCCTTCAATGCTTCACGGTATTGGATGGCGGGGGTCCAAACTCTTTGATCCCCTCATAAGTTAACTACTATTAATACTATAACCCGGCTATTTAGGACTGTATCCCTGCTGACTCAGACTACTTAGCCGAGGGCCTACCATAATATTGCATTAATAACTTAATTCATTATCTTCCAATAATCCACCCTTTTAGGATTGTATCCTTGCTGACTCAAACTACTGGGGTGAGGGTAACGTCACCTTCAAAAGAGGGGCCTACTACAATAACTAAGATAATCTCTTAATTATGTGCAAAAGTGCGGAAATAATCAAAGGTTATACTAGATACGAGTCGGAACCAAGTGATTCATCTTGTCTATCTGTTTTTCTTTTTATTTTATTTTCAGCATTTTAGTTAGTTTTTATTTTTCTTAGTTAAAAACCTTTTTCCTAAACTTTTTATTTTGATTAGACGTTGAGGATAAACCGGTACTAAAAGCTCTTGTGTCCTTGGACGACCTCGGTATCTTGCCAACACTATACTACGCTCACGATGGGTGCACTTGCCCATATGTGTGTTTAGTGTTAGTAAAATATCGTGTTTTATAAATTTAAAACTTGGCTAAAATAAGTGTTAAAGGGGCTTAAAATATACACCTAATATATATAACACTTCACACGCATCAAGTTTTTGGCGCCGTTGCCGGGGACACAAGGATTTTAGGAAAGCTTAAAATCGACGGCCTAATCAGTTTTTCAAAACCTTTTCAAAACGCGCGCACATTTTTCTGCATTTTAGTTTAGATTTGCATTTACAGTAAACTGTACACGGGGCCGTGTTCGCTGAACACGGGGCCGTGCTGCAGAATTTTTTTTTAATACCCAGTAACAGTAGTTTGAACACGGGCCGTGCTCGCTGAACACGCCCCGTGCTCAACGAAATCAGTAAATTTAATTAAAACGCCCAGATACAGATTCTGAACACGAGGCCGTGCTCACTGAACACGGGGCCGTGTCCAGCCTTCTGTTTCCGCTTTTTATTTTTGTTTTCTGATCTCGAGACTCGGTTGTGGTCTGCTGAGTGATTCTTATGGATCAATACTCAGGAGGTTACAACTACACCTATGAGGAGGATGATTATAGGGGTAATTATTGCACTAATTGTCGTAACGCACGATCGGTTCAAAATAGTCACTCATATCAACCATCCAATTCATACACCTACTATGAGGAGCCCAGGTACGAGCCATCAACTTCATACACATCCTATGAAGACCAAAGGTATGAACCTCCTCCCTCATACTCATATTTTGACGAACCAAGGTATGAGCCTTCTTACTCATATTTTGAGGAACCAAGATATGAGCCACCACCTTCGTATGCTTATTATGAGGAATCATGGCGTGAACAACCCACCTCATATGAGTATTATGAAGAACAAAATTACGAACCTTATCCATCATATGCTTACAATGAAGAACAATGGTGCGAACCATTGACTTCATATGGGTATTATGAGGAACAAAGGGTCGAACAACCGGATTCAAGCTTAGAAAATACCGATTCTTTTTCTATAACCGAAGTGACCGATAGGATATTAGAACACATTAGAGTTATCGATCGATGTATAAAAGAAGCTCGCGCAAGGGAAGAGGAGTCCCGCGCAAGAGAAGAGTTAAAAAAGGAAGAGATAACCGAAAGTGTAAAAATGGAAGAACAAATAAGTGAAAAACCGACACATGAGTTAAACAACGAAAAAGGTGAGTCCAACAACGTTAAAATTCAAGAAGAGTCTAATTTTGAAGAAATTAATCTCTTGTCTCTTTTGAAAATCATTGTTTAGTACCCACTCATGCTAAGTTTTTAAAAGAGTTAAACACTAACACTAAAATTGACGAAACGGTAAGTGTTAAGTTAACTAATGATCAAACCTCACTAATAAAAGAAGACCCATTTGAAATTAACATTACACCGGTTCCATGTTTCTTTCAAAATTCGTTTATTAGTAATGTCACAATCGATAAAGATCTTTGTGTTAACATAATGCCTAACTACATTTTCGAAAAATTAAGTATTAGTGATTTTTCTCCACTTCAAATACCCATTTTTCTATCCAATCGGAAAGTAATAAAATCAATCGGTATAGTTGAAGATGTCTTGGTTCAAGCAAATCAAATGGTAATCCCGACCGACTTTGTCATCCTCGATGACGCTCCTCTAGTGTTGGGGCGACCATTTGTAAAAACTCACGAAGCTTTGAAAAACCGGAAGTTCAAAAATCTACCTCTTCAATTAGGGGCATTTAAAAGAAGTGTCGATCTCGAACGGTCAATGAAATATCCTTTCGGCAATAATGACCCCCTAATTGAAGATGAAGATGAACCACCCGATACAAGTGAAGAGATTGACCACTTTGTTGAAGAAGAGGTCGCCATAGAACAAACTTTTAAAGTTCTTGATCGAAATGAGCAACCAAATAAGGAGTCTCCCAAAGACCCACCACTTGAGCTCAAAGAACTTCCAAAAGGTTTGGAATATGCTTTTCTAGACAAAGATGGTAATTTACCTGTAATTATTTCGTCTAAATTAGATAACTTAGAAAAGGAAAAATTAATTAATCTTTTGAAAAAACATAAAAATGCAATAGCTTGGAAACTTGTAGACATAAAAGGAATTAGTCCTTCTATGTACACACACAAAATTTTGATGAATGATGACTACAAATCGGTCATACAACCACAACGTCGAGTAAATCCAAATGTTCAAGAAGTGGTTAAAAACGAAGTCATCAAATTACTTGACGCCGGACTTATCTATCCTATCTCCGATAGCCCTTGGGTAAGTCCCGTCCAAGTAGTTCCAAAGAAAGGAGGTATGACGGTAATAACTAACGAAAAAAATGAATTAATACCAACAAGAACCGTCACAGGATGGAGAGTATGTATAGATTTATAGACGATTAAATGAAGCAACAAGAAAGGATCACTTTTCTTTACCCTTCATTGATCAAATGTTAGAAAGACTATCCGGCCATAAATTTTATTGTTTCTTGGATGGTTTTTCAGGTTACTTTCAAATCCCGATAGCACCCGAAGACCAAGAAAAGACAACTTTCACATGTCCCTATGGAACTTTTGCTTATCGACGCATGCCGTTTGGTCTATGTAATGCCCCCACAACATTTCAACGTTGCATGGTAGCCATTTTCCACGACATGATAGAAAAGACAATGGAAGTCTTTATGGACGACTTTTCTATCTTTGGGGATTCATATGACCAGTGCCTCGATAACCTTGAACGAATGCTATCCCGATGTGAGGAAACTAACCTCGCCCTTAATTGGGAAAAATGCCATTTCATGGTAACGGAGGGAATAGTACTCGGTCACAAGATCTCAAGCGAAGGAATGGAGGTGGATCGAGCCAAAATAGATACCATTTCTAGATTACCACCTCCATCCTCCTTAAGAGCTATCAGAAGTTTCCTAGGGCATGCCGGATTCTATAGACGGTTTATCAAGGACTTTTCTAAAATTTCTAGACCTCTAACAAAATTACTTGAAAAAGATGCTCCTTTCATCTTTGACAATGATTGCAATCAAGCATTTCTCACCTTAAAAGAAATGTTAGTCAATGCACCTATCATGATAGCGCCTGATTGGAAATTTCCTTTCGAAATCATGTGTGATGCTAGTGACTTTGCAGTTGGAGCTGTCTTGGGACAAAGAAAAGAAAAGCATTTCCACCCAATTTATTATGCTAGTAAAACACTAAATGATGCACAAGAAAATTATACAACAACTGAAAAAGAGTTACTAGCTGTGGTATTTGCTTTCGATAAATTTCGTTCTTATCTTGTTCTTTCTAAAACTATAGTTTATACAGATCATGCAGCCATCCGATATCTTTTCAAAAAGCAAGATGCAAAACCACGTTTGATTCGGTGGATTCTACTCCTCCAAGAATTTGACATTGAAATCAAGGACAAAAGAGGAGCAGAAAACACCGTTGCAGATCATCTTTCGCGCTTAGAAGACCCAGCTTTGGAAGCAACCAGGGACGAGCAAATCAACGAAAAAATCCCAACTGAGTCCCTGGAAATGGTGGAATACAAGGAAGAACCATGGTACACCGACTATGCTAACTACCTAGCTAGTGGTATAGTCGCAAAAGGGTGGCCACATCATCAAAGAAAAAAATTCTTTGCCAATGTGAAACACTACTTTTGGGAAGATCCATATCTTTTCAAAATGTGTGCCGACCAACTCGTCCGACGATGCGTACATGGTAGTGAAGCACGAAGAATTCTCCGCCATTGTCATGAAGGTCCATACGGAGGACATCATGGCGCTGCTAGTACCGCACGAAAGGTATTCGATTCAGGGTTTTATTGGCCAACCATTTACAAAGACGCCCAAAGTCTTGTAAAAACATGTGATGCTTGCCAAAGAACAGGTAATATTTCTTCCAAAAACGAAATGCCACAAAATGGCATTCTTGTTTGTGAAATTTTTTATGTGTGGGGACTCGACTTTATGGGACCTTTCCCACCATCGAAAGGAAACAAATATATACTTGTGGCAGTAGATTACTTGTCTAAATGGGCCGAGGCCGAGGCACTTCCAACAAATGATGGAAGAGTTGTGGTAAGATTTCTGAAAAAATTATTCTCTCGTTTTGGCACTCCTAAAGCTTTAATAAGTGATAGAGGTACCCATTTTTGCAACCATCAACTCGAAATTTTTTTAAACAAGATATGGGGTCTATCACTGGCTCTCAACAGCGTATCACCCTCAGACAAACGGACAAGCCGAAGTGACTAATAGAGGTTTAAAACGAATAGTCGAAAAAACCGTAGGGTTAAATAAAAAGGAATGGGCAGATAAATTAGACGATGCTTTATGGGCTTTTCGAACTGCTTATAAAACAACAATAGGTACAACCCCGTATAAGCTAGTCTATGGAAAAAGTTGTCATTTGCCAGTAGAAATTGCACACAAAGCCTACTGGGCAATAAAAAATGTAAACTTAGACTTAGAATTTGCCGATAAAAATCGATTTTGTCAATTAAATGAATTAGACGAGCTTAGGAATTATGCATACTCAAACTCTGAAATTTATAAGGAACGAATGAAAAATTTGCATGACAAACATAATAAACCTAATGAATTTCGGGTAGGAGATTTAGTTCTTTTGTTTAACTCACGACTTCGATTGTTTCCTGGTAAATTAAAGTCTAGGTGGTCAGGACCTTTTTCCATCACCCATATTTTTCCACACGGTGCAGTAGAAATTAAATCTCGAAATGGGCCCCCATTTAAAGTCAATGGCCAACGGCTGAAACTCTATCAAGGATTCATTGAGGATGAAGAAGAAGAGATCTCGCTTCAAATGATGGAAGAATAAAAACATCATGCCTGGTAAGTTACGAACGATTGAGACAACAAAATAAAGCGGTAAGTTTTCTAACCATAGCTTATGGGAAAAAGAGGGCACTCACACGAGCACTTAAAAAAATAATAATAATAATTTCAAAACCACGCTCGGCACGAGGCCGTGTCCGCTGGACACGGGGCCGTGTCCGCGCTGCAGTCGGGATAAATCCCCTTTTTCAAAACAGTTACTTCATTCCACACGCCCCGTTTCCCCGAAAAAGCTCTGGTTTCAGGCGATTTTTCGCAGAATTTCAACATCTCCTATCGCTCTAACAACATCAAGGTATGATTCTATCACTTTTAGTAGTTAGATTAGTTACTTGCATGTAGTTAAAACACCAAAAATTTGGGGAAAAATCTAGGGTTCTTGAAGTTCATCCGGATCGAACCTCAAATTTTTGTTTAGATCTGTTTGCATTTAGTTAGGTTAGTGTTAAGGGAAGTAGATACACTTGTATTGTTCATAGATTCATCCAATTTCGCACAAAAACCCCAAACCCTTGTTCTTGAACCGAAAAAGATAAAAATTGATGGGGTAAACGGGATATTTTGGGGAAAACGATGCTTAGGGTTTCATTTTCGAGGGAAACCGCACATATTGGACCAAAAATTTTCAAGTTTTCGAAACTGGGTCGAAAAATGGGATTTTTGAGTAACAGACCCCTGGACACGGGGCCGTGTCCGCTGAACACGGGGTCGTGTCCAGCCCGCTGTTTGCAGTTTTGTCCGAAAATATTTCTGTTTCGTGCTAACTTTTGCTGTATTCTTGCAGATGGCCAGGAAGTTCACAAGATTTAACGCCAATGAGCTCGATGCAAGAGCTCGATACGAAATTCTTCAAACAAGGCCGGAGGAATACCCGAGGCAAGCTTGCACGGACTTGCTAACCATGGTGAATCAAATTGATCATTTCAACAACATTGTCACGGGACCACTCAGAGTCGCCCTAACAACTCGGCTCCGTTCCGTCCACGAATGCACGTTGGAATTCTATAGCACTTTCACATTCAACTCGAGGTGCGACCCGTTCGACAATGACGGGGTAGCTTTCCGATGTGGCGGAACGAAGTATTCGATCTCTATGGCACAATTTGGGGCGATTATCGGGTTGTATGCGGAAGAGGATGCGGGAAACGAAGAAAATACTGGGGGAATGAGAGAGATAGGTGACAACGAACGCCAAGCCATGTGGGCTCAGATTGGAGAAGGGTTCTACAATCCGAGCAGCACTAAGAGTACAAAGTTGAGGGATCCGCTATACAGATACATTCATAGGCTCCTCGGCTACTCTCTTAGCCAAAGGCATGACAGTAGTGGCGTCGTTGGGTTAAGAGAACTGGTTGTCCTCCACTGCATTCACAACCGCAGGCCGCTCGATGTTCCGTTCCTCATGCTCCGAAACATGCATCACAACCGCCTTGCTAGTGCACCGACACCTATTTTCTTTGGGGGATGGGTGTACCGTCTCTTCAAGCACTTCGCCCACATACCTAGGTCATTTGAGAGGAGCCCATGGTCGGGTACGGTGGATATTCACATATGCCGCTCAATGAACCTGATTTATGAGGCAGAAGACGGGACGGTAACCTTTCAAAGGATGCAAGGTCATGCATGGAACCCGCAAGAAGCGCTTGTCCTCCCAGCTCCGCAACATCATCAGTACCAATACCAACCCCACGGTGATCCGGGCCAATCATCCTCCTCGGGAGGCGGTTTTCCTAACTTTCAAAGTTTGCATGATTTGTTGTAAGAAAACCTTATGTGTACTAGGAACACCTATAACATGGCGAGCAACACATACCACCGGGTCGGAGCTATCGAGAGAAACCTATCCGAGATCCAAGACGATGTTGGATACATACGAGACCACATTGCACGCCATGGAGGGGATGGTGACGATGATGATGATGACGATGCTATGGAGTAGGCGAGAGGAGCAGATGAGGAAGCGGTTGGTTGATGACTCCCCAGGTTAACCCTTTTTAATCTTGAACAATTGATGGCCTGCGTGCCAAGTGTTGAACAATTTACTTTTCCTAACTTCTTTTATTTTCTGCATTTATTTTAACTTTGACATGGATGTTAACTTTGGTAAAAGTAGGATGTTTGCTATGTTTTGGTGGAGTGTTTATTGGGTAAGCAGGTACATTCGAGGCTTAAAGTACTAAGCATTAGTACTCTTAAAGCCAGAACTGGAAAAACGAAGAAAGAAACCTGTTTTTCGAATTTGCAGACTGTCCACACGGGGTCGTGTCCATCCGACACGCCCTCGTGCCCATTCCCCTGAGCCTGCTGTTTGTTTAGATTCTGCAGACCTTGATAGACACGGGGTCGTGTCCAGCCAACACACCCCCGTGTTCACCTTCTGTAAGTTCTCGTTACTGGAACCTGAACACGGGGTCGTGTCCAGGTTGCCAGTAACACAAAATTTTTGCTTTTTACACCTTTTTACACATCTAATCAACTTAAAAATTTATTTTTGGGACACATTGAGGACAATGTGTAATTTAAGTGTGGGGGGGATGCTAAAACCTTGAAATTTTGCAAGTCCTAATAACAAGCCTTACACAAAACTCTATTGGAACCGCTAAACACCCCAAAATTTTTTTCAAAAATTTTCATTTTTTTTACTTGTCTAAAGTTTAAGTTAGGAATCATAAGATTAATAAGGTTATATTTTTACAAATTTACAACCGATAGCGTCGTGATAACAAGAACCAACATAAGAAAATTATGAAACGGCATGACAAGCTTAGTTAAAATTTGATTATATATACTTGATCACATAAAAAACCCATTCCCACAAAAGTGAGTTTTGAGCCTTTATTGAGCATACAAATTTACATCTTTAGACTAAATGCTCATTTTTCGTTTCTTGTGTGAATAGCCGCTTGGTTCTTACGACTCTAGAACTTGCCATGACGATACATTCTCGGTCCTTATCAACTTAAACCTGAGTAAGTAAATGATAGAGGCATTAGGACTAACCCTTTTTTCTTCTACACCATTATTTTTTTTTTTACCACCTACCCAAAATCCCCCTAGTTAGCCCCTTTGAGCCTAAACCTTTTCATTTCATAACCCAAACCAAACACCCTTTTACCCACCAAAACCCTTTTTTTAATTTTTAACCCTTTGTTTTAGTAACAAGTTCGGTTTTTCGTATGATCGGCTGAAAAAAAAAAGTGTGTTGATGATGAAGCAAAAGAAAATAAACAAACAAGTTCATCAAAAATAACTTTGTTTGAATAATAGCTTCATCAAAATAAAAAGTTACAAAAATAGAAAGTCCTACGAAAACCGACACTTGTTACGCTTTTTCACCCTTTTTCTACTAACCACTAACCACTTCACCCAACCACCTACCTTTAACCCAAGCCTAACCCTTCACCCGCAAAGTCCTCTTGATATTTACAAAGGTATAAAAGTTAAAAAGGAGGAGGATTGATTGCTTGGCAAGCCTATGGTAGGAATAAGTTCCATGCCGTTCTCGAGTGATTCACTAAAAATACACCTTCGGCAGAGTGTGAGTGATTTCTCCCGTGAGGTATGTGAACTTGTATATAAATGGAATTTTGAAAAGGCATGTTATGCCTAAATAAGTAATTTCTCCTATGAAACGTTCTAAACAAATCATAACGAATAGGATTGTAAATAGATAAAAATAAAACCCAAAAAGATCTTGGATTCCCAACACTCTATGACAAGCCAAAACCTTCTCTTCTACTCATTCCATTTGGGAGTGTAAGCCACATATTAAAGAGTTTTGCTTGAGGACAAGCAAAAGTTCAAGTGTGGGGGTATTTGATGTGTGTAAAATGCAACATATAAATTACATCAAATGAGGCATAAAACTAACCCTTTTTAAGTACTAATGTTGGAAAAAGAGTGTTTTTGTCTTCCTTTTGTATTTTCAGGATTAAATGAGCTCAAATTCACAAAAGAAGCGAAAAGACAGCTAAATCTAACATAAATACAAGAAAGGGAACATAAGTGGACTGTCCGACCCCTCAACGGCATCTTCCCAAGCAAAATTGAGAAGGCAGGAGACTGAACACGCCCCGTGCTCAGCCAGCACGGGGCCGTGCCCAAGAAGCAGCAGAAAAGACAAACCTATAGAAGCTTCTATTGCCCACCACGGGCCGTGTCCAGTGAACACGGGGGCGTGGCGAAAGTACAGCAGGCGCATTAATTGTAATTGCGAATTACAATTAATGAAGAGAGAGAATGTCAGATAGGCACGGGGCCGTGTCCAGCGGACACGGGGCCGTGCCCAGCCTTCTGTTCAACCTATAAATAGGAGTGCTTGGTTTCATTTCAACTTATCCCTTGGCACACCACCTCTCTCACACTTCACCCACCACCCACCACCACCATAACACCATCATCCACCACCATCATCCATTGTCCATCGTAGAGTGTGTGAATCGTCTCGGGATCCAAGATTGATCGTAAGAGTTCTTGACAATCAAGGCCATGTTTGCCTAAGTCTCTTACATCACTTGGTGAAGACAAAGTGTCTAGTATAATACTTTTTATTTCTAATCTTTTGCACTTTTTATTTGGTTTTGTATTAATGACTTTAATAACTAGTTACTTATGTTGAAGGTGATCTTTCCTTATCGTTTGTCCGTGGTGTCTTGGCATTATTTTACTGTCTATATAAAATAAAAGATTTTCACCATTCATATCTCCACGGTCTATATGGAGGTATGTTGGCTACCTGGTCGGGGGTTAAGGGAACGGTTTGGTAAAGGTCTTGCCATTGTTCAGCGTTTAGAGGTCCTGCAATGGACTTGGGTCAAATTTAGTAGGACCTCCTTCAATGCTTCACGGTATTGGATGGCGGGGGTCCAAACTCTTTGATCCCCTCATAAGTTAACTACTATTAATACTATAATCCGGCTATTTAGGACTGTATCCCTGCTGACTCAGACTACTTAGCCGAGGGTAACGTCACCGCCAAAAGCGGGGCCTACCATAATATTGCATTAATAACTTAATTCATTATCTTCCAATAATCCACCCTTTTAGGATTGTATCCTTGCTGACTCAAACTACTGGGGTGAGGGTAACGTCACCTTCAAAAGAGGGGCCTACTACAATAACTAAGATAATCTCTTAATTATGTGCAAAAGTGCGAAAATAATCAAAGGTTATACTAGATACGAGTCGGAACCAAGTGATTCATCTTGTTTATCTGTTTTTCTTTTTATTTTATTTTCAGCATTTTAGTTAGTTTTTATTTTTCTTAGTTAAAAACCTTTTTCCTAAACTTTTTATTTTGATTAGACGTTGAGGATAAACCGGTACTAAAAGCTCTTGTGTCCTTGGACGACCTCGGTATCTTGCCAACACTATACTACGCTCACGATGGGTGCACTTGCCCATATGTGTGTTTAGTGTTAGTAAAATATCGTGTTTTATAAATTTAAAACTTGGCTAAAATAAGTGTTAATGGGGCTTAAAATATACACCTAATATATATAACACTTCACACGCATCAATTGCATTAGTACACATCCTAATCCTAGCTTAGAAGCATCACAGTAAACTTCAAAATCTTCTGTTCCTTCTGGCAAAGCTAGAATTGGGGTGTTTGTTAGCTTTTGCTTTAAAACCTCAGAAGCTTCTTTTTGCTTAGGTCCCCATTCAAACTTAACTGCTTTACAGGTTAGCTTAGTTAATGGCATGGCTATCATGAAAAAATCCTTAATGAATCGTCTATAGTATCCAGCTAATCCTAGAAAACTTCTAATTTCCATAGTTGTTTGTGGGGCTTTCCATTTGGTGATCGCTTCTATTTTGGAGGGACCTACGTGAATACCTTCGTGATTCACTATGTGTCCTAAAAATTGCACCTCCTGCAGCCAAAATTCACATTTCGAAAATTTGGCATAAAGTTTCTCCTTTCTTAACAAAGTTAAGAGTGCATGCAGGTGCTGACAATGCTCGTCCTGACTTTTGGAATAAATAAGTATATCGTCGATGAAGACGATTACAAATTTATCCAAATACGGTTTACAAATTCTATTCATCATGTCCATAAATGCTGCAGGAGCATTTGTTAATCCGAAGGGCATGACTGTAAACTCGTAATGACCATACCTAGTTCTGAAAGCAGTTTTAGGTATGTCTTCTTCTTGTACTTTTAACTGATGGTATCCGGAGCGTAAATCTATCTTAGAAAAGTATCTAGCTCCTTGAAGTTGATTGAAAAGATCATCGATTCTAGGTAATGGGTATCGATTCTTAATTGTAACCTTGTTCAATTCCCTATAATCGATACACATTCTCATTGACCCATCTTTCTTTTTCACAAACAACACTGGTGCTCCCCAAGGGGAGGAACTAGGTTGTATGAATCCTTTGCTTAATAATTCATCTAGCTGCTTTTTCAGTTCTAACATTTCGGTGGGTGCTAACCAATAAGGTGCCTTGGCTATCGGTGTAGTTCCCGGAATTAGATGAATTCTAAATTCTACTTCCCTATTGGGTGGTAATCCCGGTAGTTCTTCTGGGAATACATCTGGGTATTCTGCTACCACAGGAATTTCTTTAAGTTCCTTACCTTTCGTGTTAATGATTACTGAAATCATATACACTATTTCTTGTTTTCTTGAATAACTGGCCAACTTCATTACTGAAATGAATTTCAGTGGCTTTCGTGGCTTATCTCCTGTAATCACCACTAATTCTCCTGTAGGTGTATGAATTTCTATTGAATTTTTATCACAAAGAATTCGAGCATGGTTGGCTACTAACCAATCCATTCCTAACACAATATCAAATCCAGCTAAATCCATAGGTAACAGGTTTGCAGAAAATTTATGACCTAAGAGTTCTATCTTTCCTTCTTGCAAAACTTTATCTATTTTAACAGAATTCCCGTCTGTCGTTTCAACTGTAAAAATCTGCCTAAGGTTGGTTAAGGGTAAGTTAAGAGCTTGGCAGAATGAAGTATTTATAAAACTTTGGTTTGCACCAGAGTCAAATAATACTTTTGCATAAACGTCATGAACTAGGAATGTACTAGCTATCACATCAGGGATTAGTTCTGCTTCCTGGGTGGTCAACTGGAAGGCTCTTACGTTTCTCTTGGTAGTTCCTTCTGCAGGTTTAGCTTTGTTATCAGCTGGTTTGACCAATTTCGGGCAGTCTGGCCTAAAATGTCCAGCTTCCCCACAGTTGTAGCAGATTGTTGCTTTCTTCTTCCTGCAATCTTCCTCTTGATGCCCCGAAATTTTGTAGAAATTGCAATACCCTTTGCATCTTCCAAAATGATTTCTTTTGCAGGTATTGCAAAATGGAACAGTGGAAGATTGCCCAGTCCCTTTTTTCTTGAAATTACTACGGTTACCCATACGGAATCCTTGGGTAATCTTTTGGGCCACTTCCTTTTTCCGGTTTTCCTCTCTTGTGCGTACCAGTCCGTCAGTTAGGGTGTTAGCTAATTCCACAGCATCGTCAATAGTGCAAGGTCTCACAGCTTTAACGATGTCACGGATTTCGCCAATCAATCCCCAAATATAGCGAGAGATCAGTACCGGTTCTGGTGAAGCCAGGGTTGGTACAACTCTAGCATACTCGAAGAATGTCGAAGTATACCCTCGACAGTCTACATCCACCATTCGGTGGTTCAAGAATTTATTTGTCATTTGTTCCTTTTCATACTCGGGACAAAATTTTCTTTCCACCAGCCGCTTAAATTCTTCCCAATTCATGGCATAGGCTACATCGCTTCCCATGGATTGAAGTACCGTATTCCACCATTCTAGCGCCCCTTCTTTAAAAAGATGCGATGTGTACATGACCTTATCTTCCTCAGCACATTTACTTATTTTAATCACCGCCTCGGTTTTCTCTAACCAACGCAGTGCAGCAGTCGCCCCTTCGTTGCCTGCAAATTCAACCGGTTTACAGGCAAGAAACTCCTTGTAAGTGCAACCAGGCGTTGCAGCTTTTATTTTCTTAAGGAGTGGGGCTTGCATCCCATCGTTGTCGTTATTAGTATGATTGCCGCCTCCGTTTACACTATTACTGAAATTGTCGCCGTGTGTACGTTTGCTAGGAATAATTTGTTGAGGTTCAACTGGATTTCTAGCAGCAGCAAGGATTGCTGGAATAGCATTAGCTATTCCCTGAGCAACGATATTCTCGATATCTTGCCTATTCAGAAATTGATCTTCATGATTTTGTTCAGATTGATTAACTTCGTTAACGGGTTCATTACCAGCGTGTTCCATCTGGTAATTAATTTATATAAGTAATTAGCACAAAATAATTAACAATATAACAAAATAATTGCACATAATTACATCAACACGTATAGCCAAAATTGTCGATTTCTCGATTTCCAATTTTATATATTATAATATGCTTCCATACACACCTGTTATCTTACAAAAGTTTTATTTTTAGGTTATTTCACATAATTATATTTTGATTATTATATTATTATTAAACACATGCTTCCACCATCCCATACTATCCCATCAGCTGGCATTTTCAGAAACGACGTTCCCTCTCGTCGTACTTCCAGGAGATCTGCTCTCTCACTTCTCGGATTCGATTCCCTACATCCACCAACTCTTCGCCAAAATGGAGGAGTTCAGCCAAGTTCTCATTGCTCATCGGTGGGTTTGGTGCAGGCTCTGGGTCAAACTGAGGGAAAAAGGTATAAGGGTTATTTAAAAGATTCTGGAACTGCCAGTCATTGGTCCACCATTCTTCCATCTCTCCTAGAGGTTGGGTGTTGACAAGGGGATCTGGGATGGCTGGTTCCAAATTCATTGGGAGTTGGGTTTCAGCAGGATAAGTAAAGAGGTTTTCATTGACAGGTTTAAGGATATCACTGTCTGCCAGTTTGCGGTCCAATTCTTCCCACAATGGTATTTCCTCAGCTTGCTTGGAGCTTTCCCCGATTTCTATTCCTTTTCCTTTATCCATGGGGTCCTCCGTCTTGGCAACTTTCCTAGTTGCTGGTTTCTTCCTGCGTACACGCCTCCAACCCACAATTCTTCTTCTCTTCTTAGGCTTTGGTTTCTCCGGAGGTTGGGCTTGAAATTCCATAGGTTCATCAACGTCGGCACCATAACCGGTAAAGTCTCTGGAAACTTCCACCTTTACATAATAGAGATTAAGATTCTGAAGAGCTTCAGACAACTCATTCATGCTGTCACACCCCCAAAATCCACCATGCGGAGTATCACCGCTTGGAGGCGTGACATGACCAGGATCGAGCCACCAATCATATTGAACAACGTAAATAAGTAAATGAAACCAACCACAATACAATTGGTGACCAAAAGCTAGTTAACCAAGTTCAAATTAAACAGCGGAAGCATAAGACGTAAAACCAAAACATAAATAATAAGTTCATAAAGTTTAAATGTTTAGAACTGGACATAGCAGTCCATATCCCACAACGACCTCCTCCTCGTGCAAGGTCCATAAGCATCTAACGACCTGTAAGGCATGTAACAATGAGTCAACAACAAAGTTGAGTGAGTTCACAGTTGGGTGTTCGTTTTAAGTCGTTTCAAAAACATGGTTTTCGTTTAGTTGGCTTACTTGCCGTGGGGGGGGGGGGGGGGGGTTACCCCATAGTTGAAAATATGATTAACCAATTCCTTCTTTCCCAAACCATGACCCGTGGGGGTTTCCCCATATGAACCACTAGACTGTTACCATATCAACAACTAACGAATAATAGTTGTGCCCTACGTCAATGTCTATCATCATTGACAGTTTGCCATAGTCCATTAGTACACGCCCGTCCGAACGGCACGGTGTGAGGTTTGTTAAACCTAATAGCGCTATTAACTAATGACCCGCTCGCCATTGGCCTCGGCGATTAAGTCGATATAAAATGAGGGACTTAGGTGATAGAGTTTTGTCTAGTAAGTTTTAAGGTTGTTGTCCTACCCAAGGAGGACTAACAAGGAGAATACACAGGATTAATATTGGCATCCTACCTATGGAGGATGGCGGTACATATCCTACCTAAGGAGGATATGCAGGTTCCGTTTTAGTCCTTTTAATATTGGCATCCTACCTATGGAGGATGGCGGTACATATCCTACCCAAGGAGGATATGTAGGTTCCATTTTAGTTTCTTAACCCATTCCTAGGGCTGTAAACGAACCGAACGTTCAGCGAACAGTTCGTGAACCGTTCGGCGGGAAGTTCGTTTATGTTCGTTCGTTTACTAAACGAACGAACATGAACAAGAAATTTCGTTTGATTAGTTAAATGAACGAACATGAACAGAGGTCTCGTTCGTTCGATTGTGTCCGTGAACGTTCGGTAAGGTGTTCGTGAACGTGTTCGTGAACATTCGTTGATTTGCATTCGTTTATATTCGTATCTTTGTGTTTTATTTGTTTATGCATCATTTTCCTTTCATTTCTCATTATTTACATCGGCGATTACGATTGACCTCCGTGCCACAATAAGGGATTCAAGTTCGAGTGCTACTCTCTGGGCCATCTATCTTTATCATTCGTCGCGTTTGGCAAATTTATTTGTGTTCGTGAACCGTTCGCGAACACGCTCATTTCCTTAATGAACGAACACGAACATAAAATTCCGTTCGGTAAGTGTTCATGAACCGTTCGTGAACACATTTATTTCCTTAACGAACGAACACGAACAAGGCCATGTTCGTGTTCGTTCGGTTCGTTTACAGCCCTACCCATTCCCAACCACCGGGAATCCCATGCCTTAGATGGAGTGTGAACTCACCTTTGGTTGCTCGGTCAGACTCTCAAAAATAGCTAACAGTCAAGGTTGGTCAATCACGTCCTAGTATGATTACCACTTAGTTTGTTAGTGACTTCAAATAAGCACGAAGTTCCTACACGCATCTATCACATAACATGCATCACTTTAACGGTTCACGCCCATATAAACTTCCCATCTATTCCCGTTCATAAGCAAACATACGACATTGCACATAACACTTTCATTGACATATAACATGTTAGATCATTCTCAGATAACCTACCCGACATTTAGACACGCAAATTACTACTTATGTCGTTTCAGCTTTTACATTCAAAACTGGGCTGTTTTTGGGAATTTTAATAAAATAGTTAACCAGTTCCAAAAATTCCCAAATTTTTAAAAAAGGTCTTAAACGATCAAAATATTATTGTGTAAAAATCCCGGGATCCAATTCATTACCAATATTTTATAAAAATTCATTTACCGGACTGCAATCAGATTTGTCACTTTCTGACTATAGTCTACGGAATAATTCGTTTAAAATTTATCGCAAGTCCGATTGACAAAATTCCAGTCGGAGGATCACAACGACACCAGTGATCATCTACAGTATAAATTTCATGAGCTAGTTCTACTCAGGTTTTAAGTTATGACGAAAAACATAACGCATATTTTCAGCAGTAAAAACGCAGCTTTTGCTACTGTGAAAAACGACCCTTTAAAAATAGCAAACGAAGTCCAAAAATTATGATTCTAGTGCCATTAGAACCATATTTCGAAATAACACGTTATAGACTCAAGAAAATCAGTTTTTTTGATAAGTATCGACCTATTTATAGCCAACTGAAGTTGGCTGTAAATGTTTGGACAAACACTGTTTTCAGCTTATAGCGCACTAACGCGAGTTCTATTCGTTCCGTTAACATGTTTAGTGATCAACAACGACATTTAACATTAACAAGTAATCATCAACATATCAAAACAACTTTATTTCATCAAGATTTCATCTTATCTCATCATCATGTTAGCTTTATGTTCAAGACTTATGTTTATGATCTTTTAGTGTTCTACATCATAATATAACCATTAACCATCAAACAAATGAGAAGTAAACAAAGATCAAAGGAGCTTACAACTAGCTTAAAGCTAGGGAAGAATTCTAGTGAAAAAGATGGTGAGAATGGATGATGAAAGCAAGTAATGAAGCTCCTTCAAGTTCCTCAAGCTTCCTACTTCACAAGGCACCTTCTAACACATGAATGGAGCTTGGAAATGGATGAAGATGATGGTGATAGAGTGGTGGTGGTGGTTGTAACAACTCTCATCAAAAGTCATAATTATAATATTAATTAGTCAAAAAGGAAACCCTAATTGAGAGACCCAAGTGATTCTGAACTGACCCTGAAAATTTCATAATTTTCAGAATCAGGATTAGGGCCCCTAAAACTCAAGGGGGGTAAACCCTAGTTGATAATTATCTTCAAAATTCGTTGTCAAGTTACTGAATTTCGAAAATTTCAACTCAGCAAAGCTAGTTTCAGTCGTGGCTACCCTATAGCCTATTTTGATTCCATACGGACCGCAACACTCTCAACCTTACGGTCCGTATGGTGCCTTACGGACCTCAACGTTGACAAGCTTACGGTCCGTAAGCTAGAAAAAATTCACCTATAAATAGCAGACATTGGCATTCGTTTTCTGAACATTTTACGTCGACCAAATTCTCACAAATACACTGAGTTCGATCTGTTATTTCGAAATTATACCCCCGGGTATTGAAATTCTGCTACAAAACAGGGTATTAGCACAATCGCTGCTACGATTCATTTATCCGAAGATCAAGATATCCAATGCATGTTTAAATGCCGCCCACATTAGGGTTATACTTTATCGTTCGTCATTAATTTGACGAATTGTCGTTAATTCGATAGGTAAAGTATTATACTTTATCGTTCGTTGTTAATTCAACGGATCATCGTTAATTCGATGGGTAAAGTATTATACATTGTCGTTCATTGTTAATTCAATGGATCATCGTTAATTCGATGGACAAAGTATTGCATTTTGACATTCATTGTGATAGTTTGATTTCATAAATTATCGTAATTGCTGGATTGATTACTAACCCAGTTTTGTGTGCATTATTTATATTAGGTTAACAAGGCTAAATCATAGATTAGACTCTGACCATATTAAATCAGCAATGTGAGTCATTCTCTCTTTTTATCAAATCTATTTACAAAATCATGTTTATTTTCAAAGTTATAATTACGGGGATTAAGTCTTTGTAATCACCAAGTTACAGCCGGTATGTGGGGTTTTGTATACATTACTTGATAATCGTCACCATTGGGGCAGCCAGTGGGGGATATGACCATAGTCACAGACACCATTGGACGAATGGGCCAATGGGTCGAGTGGCAAGTACCGTGGGTAGTTGGATTGATATCAGAAACATTGTAATCGCTCTTAATACTGTATATTATAACAAATGTGTCATTTTAGTAAATAGAATGATTCACTCAGTATTTCCCGCTGACAAAACCTTTTTCAAACATGTTTCAGGTGATCTGTTATAATTCAGGAAAAGTGCTGGGGAGCATTTCAAGCTTACTGATAGTGGCTCAATATAAAATAAATAAATACTTTTGTAATATCACGCTTTTATGGTAAAAACATACTATTGTAAATTATCGGGGTTTTATCCCGAATTGTGAAATAAAATAATCGGGGAAAATTTTAGCTTTAAGCGATCCTGTTTCCGCTGTTAAAACTCAATTAAATCAATACCGCAGTATTTTCTGCCGCGGCTCCTGAAACGGGTCAAACCGGGTCGTGGGCCGTGACAGAAAAAGGTGGTATCAGAGCCACTGGGTTAAGCTGATTATGTATTCAGAAATGCTCTATTTTTCCTGATTACAGCCACTGGGTCAAACTAATTAAGTATTTGGAAATACTTAATTTTTCCTGATTACTATTATGTGATTATTTGTATTATTAACTGACTATTTGATTATTTGTTAGTTACAGTATGGGTAAGAAAAAGCTGACAAGCATTTATCTTAAATTAGAGAAATCATCTAATGAAAAAGGAAGTTCATCCCGAACCAAATCCTCAAGTCAGTCGGAAATTCCTGAAGAAGGAATATTCGTGCGAAAGGCACAATACGAGGAATCACTTTCTCCTCAAAGGAGGGAAATGATTATTAAGAAAAGTAAAGAGAAAATCCGAGAAAAGAGGATTAAACGGGAAACTCAGGAATTAATTGATAAATCACCTTGGGAAGATAAACTAGATGAGAAATGGGCTAATTTATATATGCTAGCCACCGTAGCAGAAAATATAAATCCTTAAAGATTAGCACCCTACTCTCATAAATCTAGAAACCTTGTGTGATAAATAAAATTTGAAAAACTAAGTATGTTTATCAGTTATCTTTGTAATCAACTAGTACACAGTATGAAATAAATTACAAAAGTTTATTTGTAAATTTTAATTTAATATTTTATGCATTTTGCATATATGCTACATCAGCATGAGTGAGATAACCGAAGATTTCCAGAATCTTAATTTGTATCCCGTAACTGTCGAAGCTTCCAAAGAATATATTAGCTACTATCCCGATATTGAACAACCAGTAGAATTCAAGGTTCCACCCCTGAGCAAGCCGAAACAAAAGAAAAGAACTTATGTAGGATGGAGAAAAATCCGTAAGAAGAAGCCAGCTAAGAAACTGCCCAAAATAAATAATCCTTTGAAAAAGGGAAAAGAAGTTATTACCGGAGAGAATTCCAAACCACAAGAAATAGAAACTGGGGACAAAAAGAAGAATAAGGAGGTAGAAATACAAATGGAGGAGATTACTAAAGAAGTAATAATGGAAGTTGGGCAAGGGTCTATACCAGCTCAGAGAGAAATTGGGGAGAGTTCCAATCCAACCCATGAAAGAACTTTTCAAGATGAAATAGATTTTCTGTTGGAAAACTGTGAGACGATTCAGCCTGTCCAGCCAAATATCCTATTGAAAACCAATTTCCTATGAATTGGGAACCAGCAGCAATTCCAGATCCAATAGTCCACTCCCAACTCATAGGAATGGACGAATGGTGGACAAACGATTGGCAATTTCAAAATATTGTCAATGATCCTTACACTTTTCTTCCACAATTCGATCCAGAACCATTACCTAATCCACCCATGAGCAATGAAAACATGGCTGAACTTCGCCACTTTGGCGAAGAATTATATGATATGGGGAATAGAATGAGGGAAATAGGTGGACAGATTGCTTGGAAGTACGACGAGAGGGAAATGCGTTTTTAACAGCAAGTGACGAGAGATAAAATGATAGTTGTATAATAGTACTAATCAAGTTAGCCTGTAAATAATCAATAAAACTCTGTATGATATCTGTGAGTAATGATGCATAATAGATATATAAATGAAATCGAAAGATCGATTATTTTGACTATATCTGTATTATACCATTTTCTGATTGTTTGTATATAATTATTATTTGTCAGTTACTAATAAAATTTATATATATACATTATCAGATGGCAAACAGTGGTAATGAACCTATTAATGAAGTTAATCATTCTGAACAACATTCAAGAGATCAATATATGACTCGGCAAGATATTGAAAACATTGTGGCTCAAGGGATAGCCAATGTTATTCCAGCATTCGTCGCTGCTATCAAGAATCCACCCGAACCACAACAAATTGTTCCTAGTAAACAGATTACTGAAGATAATTTCAGTAATAGTGTAAATGGAGGCAATAATCATGTTAACCAGAATAAGGAACCACATCAAGCTCCATTAACCAAGAAAATGAAAACTGCAACGCCTGGTTGCACTTTCAAAGAATTTCTTGCTTGTAAACCCACTGAATTTGCAGGCAATGAAGGAGCAACTGCATCACTGCGTTGGTTAGAGAAAACCGAAGCAGTCATTGCAATAAGTAAATGTGGTAAAGATGATCAGGTCATGTATTCGTCCAATCTGTTCAAAGAAGGAGCACTCGAGTGGTGGAATACTGTGTTACAATCAAAAGGAAGAGCAATAGCTTATGCTATGACTTGGGAAGAATTTAAAGGTTTGGTAGAAAGAAAATTCTGTCCCGAGTATGAGAAAGAACAGATGGCGAATAAATTTCTAAATCATCGGATGATGAGTGTGGACTGTCGCGGTTATACCTCGACATTCTTCGAATATGCAAGAGTAGTACCAACATTGGCTTCGCCAGAACCGGTACTTATTTCTCGCTATATTTGGGGACTAATTAGTGAAATCCGCAATATTGTTAAAGCTGCGAGACCTCGCACTATTGATGATGCGGTAGAATTAGCCAACACTCTGACCGATGAATTGGTGCGCACAAGAGATGAAGATAGAAAGAAGGCACTAGCTCAGAAAATTACCCAAGGATTTCGTGTGGGTAATAATAACAGCTTCAAGAGAAAAGGCACAGGGCAATCTCCAGGTCCGTCATTCTGCAGGAAGTGCAAAACGAAGCATTTTGGAAGATGCGATATTACTTGCAATTTTTGCAAAGCTGTAGGACATCGTGAAGAAAACTGCAAAAAGAAAACAGTTATTTGTTTTAACTGTGGAGAAGCGGGGCATTATAAAACAGAATGTCCTAAATTGGTCAAACCAGTAGACAACAAACCAAAGACGACAGAAGGAACTACTAAGAAGAATGCTAGGGCATTTCAGCTGACCACCCAAGAAGCAGAACTCATTCCGGATGTGATAGCGGGTACGTTTTTAGTTCACAACGTGTATGCAAAAGTATTATTTGACTCTGGTGCAAACCAAAGTTTTATAAATACTTCATTCTGTCAAGCTCTTAGTTTACCTTTAACCAATACTAGGCAGATTTTTACTGTTGAAACCGCAGACGGAAATTCAGTTAAAATAGATAAAGTGTTGCAAGAAGGAAACATAGAACTTTTAGGACATAAATTCTCTGCAAGACTATTGCCGATGAATTTAGCTGAATTTGATGTTGTATTAGGAATGGATTGGTTAGTAGCCAACCATGCTAGAATCCTCTGTGATCAGAATTCCATAGAAATTCAATCACCTACCGGAGAAGTGATTAGGATTACAGGAGATAAACCACGGAAACCCATGAAGTTCATATCAGTAATGAAAGTTGCTAATTATGAACGAAAACAAGGAATAGTGTATATGATTTCAGTAATCATTAGCACTAAGGGAAAAGATCTGAAGGAAATACCAGTAGTATCGGAATACTCTGATATATTTCCAGAAGATTTACCAGGATTACCTCCCGATAGGGAAGTAGAATTTAGGATTCATTTAATTCCAGGAACTACACCGATAGCCAAATCACCTTATCGGTTAGCACCCACAGAAATGTTAGAATTGAAAAAGCAATTAGATGAATTACTAAGTAAAGGATTCATACAACCTAGCTCATCCCCTTGGGGAGCGCCAGTGTTGTTTGTGAAGAAAAAGGATGGTTCAATGAGAATGTGTATCGATTATAGGGAATTGAATAAGGTTACAATTAAGAATCGATATCCATTACCTAGGATTGATGATCTGTTTGATCAACTTCAGGGAGCTAGATATTTTTCTAAGATAGATTTACGCTCTGGATATCATCAATTGAAGGTACAAGAAGAAGACATACCTAAGACTGCTTTCAGAACTAGGTATGGTCATTACGAGTTTACAGTCATGCCCTTCGGGTTAACGAATGCACCTGCAGCATTCATGGACATGATGAATAGGATCTGTAAACCGTATTTGGATAAATTTGTAATTGTTTTCATAGACGATATACTTATTTATTCCAAAAATCAGACAGAGCATTGTGAACATCTTCATGCACTCTTAACTTTGTTAAGAAAAGAAAAGTTGTACGCCAAATTCTCGAAGTGTGAATTTTGGCTAAAGGAAGTACAATTTTTAGGACATATGGTGAATCATAAAGGTATTCATGTAGATCCTGCTAAGATAGAGGCAATTACCAAATGGAAGGTTCCACAAACAGCAATGGAAATTAGAAGTTTTATAGGTTTAGCTGGGTATTATAGACGGTTTATTAAGGATTTTTCCAAGATAGCCGTACCATTAACTAAGTTAACCTGTAAAGCCACTAAGTTTGAGTGGGGACCTAAACAGGAAGAAGCCTTTAGGATTTTGAAACAGAAACTAACTCATGCACCAATCTTAGCCTTACCAGAAGGAACTGAAGATTTTGAAGTATATTGTGATGCTTCAAAATTAGGATATGG
Source organism: Helianthus tuberosus (assembly GCA_030545235.1). Lineage (NCBI taxonomy): Eukaryota > Viridiplantae > Streptophyta > Magnoliopsida > Asterales > Asteraceae > Helianthus > Helianthus tuberosus. Next base: position 130,494,059 of record CM060447.1, on the reverse strand, counting down.
ATGTGTGCTTATGCAACGCAAGAAGGTAATTGCGTATGCATCAAGGCAGTTGAAAAAGCACGAAGAGAATTATACGACTCATGATTTAGAATTAGGAGCCGTAATTTTTGCCCTTAAGATTTGGAGACATTATCTGTATGGAAGTAAGTTTACTATCTATACAGATCATAAGAGTTTAAAATATATCTTTGGGCAAAAAGAGTTAAACATGAGGCAAAGGAGATGGATGGAAATCTTAAGTGACTACGACTGTGATATTCAGTATCACGAAGGAAAGGCGAATGTAGTTGCAGATGCCTTAAGTCGTAAGTATTATGAGAAACAACGAAGGGTTCGTACTCTCAGATTAAATCTACAAATAGATTTAATGGAACAATTGAAGAATGTTCAAACTACAGCAATCAAGGATGATGCTGAAGGGATGAAAGGACGAATCAAAGAATTAGAACAAGGAGCAGATGGAATTTGGAGATTCCATAAAAATAGAATTTGGGTACCTAAGCAGGGAGACTTAAGACCTAAGATTTTAGAAGAAGCTCATAAATCTAGGTACACTATGCATCCAGGAAACAATAAGATGTACCAAGATTTAAGGAAGAATTTCTGGTGGATAGGAATGAAAAGGGACATAGCCAGTTATGTTTCTAAATGTCTTACTTGTTCACAAGTTAAGGCAGAACATCAGAAACCTTCGGGGTTACTACAACAGTTAGAGATGCCAGTATGGAAATGGGAACTTATAACAATGGATTTTGTTACTAAGTTACCCAAAACCAGAAAAGGTAATGATGCGATTTGGGTAATTGTGGATCGATTAACCAAATCAGCTCACTTTCTACCTATGAAAGAAACCTTTAGTATGGAAAGACTGGCTAAATTGTATGTAGATGAAGTTGTATCCTTACATGGAGTTCCACTCTCCATTGTTTCGGATAGAGATAGTCGTTTTACTTCTCATTTCTGGAAAAGTTTCCAGCAAGCTATGGGAACTCGACTAAACCTAAGCACTGCATATCATCCACAAACAGACGGACAAAGTGAAAGAACGATCCAAACTCTAGAAGACATGCTCCGAGCATGTGTAATAGACTTTGGTGGAAGTTGGGATGATCACTTACCATTAATTGAATTCTCCTATAACAATAGTTATCATTCAAGTATTGATACTGCTCCATTCGAAGCACTGTATGGAAGAAAGTGCAGAACCCCAGTTTGCTGGGCAGAAATAGGAGAAAGTCAGTTATCAGGACCTGAAATAGTACAAGAAACAACTGATAAGATTACTCAAATCAAGGAAAGATTGAAAACGGCTCGAGATCGCCAGAAGAGTTATGCAGACAATAGATGCAAGCCACTTGAATTCCAAGTTGGAGACAGAATACTGTTGAAAGTTTCTCCTTGGAAAGGAGTAGTCAGATTTGGAAAGAAAGGAAAGCTAAGTCCAAGGTACGTAGGACCATTTTCAGTGATCCAACGTATAGGACCAGTAGCTTATCGTTTACAATTACCAGAAGAATTATCTGGAGTACATAATGTATTTCATGTATCCAATCTCAAGAAATGCTTATCAGATGAATCTCTGGTAGTACCTCTTCGAGATATAGAGGTAAACGAAAAGTTGAAATTTGTTGAGAAACCTCTTCAAATTGAGGATCGAAAGATCAAGTTTCTCAAACACAAACGACTACTTTTAGTCAAAGTAAAGTGGGATTCAAAGAGGGGAGCTGAATACACTTGGGAACTGGAGTCAGAAATGAAGAAAAAGTATCCACACTTGTTCCAGTAAATCTCGAGGACGAGATTTTTCTTAAGGTGGGTAGAATGTAACAACTCTCATCAAAAGTCATAATTATAATATTAATTAGTCAAAAAGGAAACCCTAATTGAGAGACCCAAGTGATTCTGAACTGACCCTGAAAATTTCATAATTTTCAGAATCAGGATTAGGGCCCCTAAAACTCAAGGGGGGTAAACCCTAGTTGATAATTATCTTCAAAATTCGTTGTCAAGTTACTGAATTTCGAAAATTTCAACTCAGCAAAGCTAGTTTCAGTCGTGGCTACCCTATAGCCTATTTTGATTCCATACGGACCGCAACACTCTCAACCTTACGGTCCGTATGGTGCCTTACGGACCTCAACGTTGACAAGCTTACGGTCCGTAAGCTAGAAAAAATTCACCTATAAATAGCAGACATTGGCATTCGTTTTCTGAACATTTTACGTCGACCAAATTCTCACAAATACACTGAGTTCGATCTGTTATTTCGAAATTATACCCCCGGGTATTGAAATTCTGCTACAAAACAGGGTATTAGCACAATCGCTGCTACGATTCATTTATCCGAAGATCAAGATATCCAATGCATGTTTAAATGCCGCCCACATTAGGGTTATACTTTATCGTTCGTCATTAATTTGACGAATTGTCGTTAATTCGATAGGTAAAGTATTATACTTTATCGTTCGTTGTTAATTCAACGGATCATCGTTAATTCGATGGGTAAAGTATTATACATTGTCGTTCATTGTTAATTCAATGGATCATCGTTAATTCGATGGACAAAGTATTGCATTTTGACATTCATTGTGATAGTTTGATTTCATAAATTATCGTAATTGCTGGATTGATTACTAACCCAGTTTTGTGTGCATTATTTATATTAGGTTAACAAGGCTAAATCATAGATTAGACTCTGACCATATTAAATCAGCAATGTGAGTCATTCTCTCTTTTTATCAAATCTATTTACAAAATCATGTTTATTTTCAAAGTTATAATTACGGGGATTAAGTCTTTGTAATCACCAAGTTACAGCCGGTATGTGGGGTTTTGTATACATTACTTGATAATCGTCACCATTGGGGCAGCCAGTGGGGGATATGACCATAGTCACAGACACCATTGGACGAATGGGCCAATGGGTCGAGTGGCAAGTACCGTGGGTAGTTGGATTGATATCAGAAACATTGTAATCGCTCTTAATACTGTATATTATAACAAATGTGTCATTTTAGTAAATAGAATGATTCACTCAGTATTTCCCGCTGACAAAACCTTTTTCAAACATGTTTCAGGTGATCTGTTATAATTCAGGAAAAGTGCTGGGGAGCATTTCAAGCTTACTGATAGTGGCTCAATATAAAATAAATAAATACTTTTGTAATATCACGCTTTTATGGTAAAAACATACTATTGTAAATTATCGGGGTTTTATCCCGAATTGTGAAATAAAATAATCGGGGAAAATTTTAGCTTTAAGCGATCCTGTTTCCGCTGTTAAAACTCAATTAAATCAATACCGCAGTATTTTCTGCCGCGGCTCCTGAAACGGGTCAAACCGGGTCGTGGGCCGTGACAGTGGTGGTTCTAGTGAGGGCCGAGAGAGGGAGAGAGAGTTAGTGAGAGAGAGGTGTGATCTTTGAGAGGATATGAAATGATGTGAATGATCTCCAAAATCTTCAACAATACTTATAATCTTCTTCAACATATTTTGTTCACCCTAACAAGTAAACAATCTAAAAAAATATAGAGGTAATCTTTGAAGGCAAGGTGGGGATTTTGGTGGGTCCTCTTGGGACCGAAATCGGTTATGGGGAGGGGGGTTGGATGTAAATTTTGTGATAAGTAGGTAAATGTTAGTCACAATCCAGGTAATATGATTACATAGTTAGTTAGTGGGTATTTTTAGTGGGTGTTATGGTGTACGGGGATCATGACTAGCCAAGAATAATTAAACAATGTATTTGACAAAAATTTAGTGTCTCGGGTAATGTCCAGTTGTTCGGTTAGATACCGGTTCGTTAAAGTGCTAAGTTGTTCCGTTTAGTGTCTTTTATGTATCTTTTTGTAACACTTTTAATTCCCAACACTTAGGAATGCATACAGGACCATTTTGTCAATTTTCTGCACAAGACTAGTATGTCAACAAGCACATGTAAGTATGACGCAATAATCAAAAAGCAGTTAAGTAATTCAGCACAGTCATCCAGCACTTTTATTTATCATTAATCAATCGTACGGATACATGTAATTATGAAGGTTGTCACATTCTCCCCCTGTTAAGAAAATTTTGTCCCGAAATTTAGCACGTGGTTACTGAGGAAGCTAGTTAAGTTGCATGGTTTCCTGGTTTTCCTAGGGTGTCACATCATCCTCCCGTTGGTTTGGAATTTCATCCCGAAGTTCTGCAGTAGCTTCAGCCTCAGTAGTGGTTGCACTTTTCTTAAACAACTGGGGATACTTGAGTTTCATTTGGTCTTCTCGTTCCCAGGTATATTCTGGGCCACGACGGGAGTTCCAACGAACTCGAACAAGAGGTATTCTGGTACGCTTGAGAATCTTAACATCTCGATCACTAATCTCTACTGGTTCCTCGATGAATCGCAGCTGATCGTCGATAGTGAGCTCCTTAAGAGGAACTATGAGGGTCTCATCTGACAGACACTTCTTCAGATTCGACACATGGAACACATTGTGAACTCCGCTGAGTTCGGCCAGTAGATTCAGCTTGTAGGCGACTTTGCCAATTTTCTCAAGGATTTCGAAGGGTCCAACATATCGCGGATTGAGTTTGCCTCATTTGCCAAAACGAACTACACCTTTCCAAGGTGAGACTTTAAGTAGCACTCGATCCCCAACCTGGAACTCGAGTGGTTTCCTGCGCTTATCAGCGTAGCTTTTCCGACGGTCACGAGCTGCCGTCATTCGCTGTCGTATCTGAGCAATCCTCTCAGTCGTGTCTACCACAAGTTCTGGGCATGTGATTTGGCTGTCACCAACTTCTGCCCAACAAAGAGGTGATCGGAATTTACGTCCGTACAATGCCTCAAACGGAGCGGCCTGGATACTGGTGTTGTAACTGTTTTTGTATGAAAACTCCACTAATGGGAGGTGCTTTTCCCAGCCATTACCAAAGTCGATTACACATGCCCTAAGCATGTCTTCAAGGGTTTGGATGGTGCGTTCAGATTGCCCATCCGTCTGTGGATGATACGCCGTGCTCATGTCTAAACGAGAACCAAAGGACTTGTGCATAGCTTGCCACAACTCAGATGTAAAACGTGAGTCACGATCAGAAATGATGGAGGTTGGCACTCCGTGCCTTGATACTACTTCCTTTAGGTAGACGTCGGCTATAGTAGAAAACTTATCCGTTTCCTTGATAACCAGAAAATGTGCAGACTTGGTCAGTCGATCCACGATCACCCAAATGGTATCATTTCCGCGTTGAGATCTAGGCAGGCCGGTAACGAAATCCATGGAAATTTGCTCCCATTTCCATGTCGGTAACTCTTGTTATTGGAGTAGGCCCGATGGTTTCTGGTATTCGACCTTGACCCTAGCACAGGCCAAGCATTTACCGACGTAGGTTGCTATGTTGGCTTTCATACCAGGCCACCAATACGTAGTCTTGAGATCGTGGTACATCTTATCCGAACCAGGATGTACCGAATACCGAGACTTGTGCGCTTCATCCATCACAAGCTCGCGTAAGTTCCCGTAGAGTGGGACCCAAATGCGCCCTGTTACATAGTAGGCGCCGTCTTCCTTTTGTTCTAACCGCTTCCTTGATCCTCGTAAGGACTCAACCCTGATGTTCTCTGCTTTCAATGCTTCGACCTGAGCATCTCGTATCTGGGTAGGAAGACTAGATTGGATGGTAAGTTGTAACGCACGTACACGCTTAGGTATAGTATCCTTTCGACTGAGGGCGTCGGCCACAACATTGGCTTTGCCCGGATGGTACTTGATCGCACATTCATAATCATTCAAGAGCTCGACCCATCTACATTGTCGCATATTTAATTCATTTTGCTTGAAGATATACTCGAGACTCCTGTGATCGGTGTAAATGGTGCACTTGGTACCGTACAGGTAATGTCTCCATATCTTAAGTGCGAAAACAACTGCTCCCAATTCCAAGTCATGCGTAATGTAGTTCCTTTCATGAATTTTAAGTTGGCGCGATGCGTAGGCAATGACCTTATCACGTTGCATCAACACGCAACCAAGTCCTTGGATGGAAGCGTCGCAATAAACCACAAAATCATATGTGCCTTCAGGCAATGAGAGGATAGGCGCGCTACAAAGTCTATCTTTTAAGTGCTGAAAGGCAAATTCCTGTGCATCACCCCAACGGTAGGTGACAATCTTCTGAGTTAGCGAGGTGAAAGGTTGCGCAATCTTAGAGAAATCCTTGATGAACCTTCTGTAGTAGCCTGCCAAACACAAGAATTGGCGGATTTCTGTTGGTGTACGGGGTGCAGGCCAGTTCTTGATCGAGTCAATCTTGGATGGATCAACATGAATCCCATCCTTGTTTACCACATGGCCTAGAAAGTTGACTTCGCGAAGCCAGAAGTCACATTTCGAAAATTTAGCATACAGTTGCTCTGCTCGAAGAAGTTCCAGCATAAGTCGTAGATGCTGCTCGTGTTCCTCCTGACTCTTAGAATAGATCAGGATATCGTCGATGAAAACAATAACGAACTTATCCATGTAAGGTTTCCATTCTCAGTTCATGAGATCCATGAAGACCGCTAGTGCGTTTGTGTCACACCCCGATATTTCCACGTATTACCGGTGGGCCCGGTGGGGGAGTATCGTGACGTAGTTGATATCAATATAGTCAAACAACACAATATTTAAATGCACAGCGGAAGCAAAAGATAGATTCATTTCAACCGAATAAAATTGTAATATTAAGTATCACAAAATAGTTGAAAATAATCCACAGGTGGATCAAATAAAAAGAAACATTGTTCAACAGACTGAAATGCATCCAAGCTTGCGAGACTCTTATTGATGCTAAGGAGAAAGCCAGCCTATTTCGAGTAGTACATGCACTTAATCTTTTTGGGAAAATACGTCAGTTTACACTAGTAAATACAATCAACTGACTCATTTTGAAAAGGTTTAGAAAATTGATTTAAATGCACGAGGCACAAACATTTTATAACTTGGGATAATTATTTATACATAAACTTGTAAAAGAATTACATGTTTCTTATGCGTTCAGTAGCCCGGTTCATGCCGGGTTAAAGATCAATAGACACACCACATTATTTATTTAGGCACTGACGGGTGTACGCCTACACCCCGTGCTTAGGTCGTGGCCATTTCATAAAATGATGCCAAGGATATCCGGGACATGGTCATTAACCCCCCAAAGGCGTTTAAGCAAACAAAACATATTTTTAAACGGGTCATCTCGATAATACTTAACCACCAATCGATTAAGGTCGAATGCCCGACCAAGCGGTATTTTAGATACCGTACCCCAAGCCCGTATAAGGGAAAATAAGTTAAAAGTATTTACCTTTGCAAGTAATAATCACACAAGCAAGTGCACGTAGCTTTTACCGGGTCTCCTATTCTGGAACAAAGGTTCATAATAACCTATTAGAATCCTAACGGGTCTTTAATTAAGCCTAAACTTAGACCGGTTAGTTTTAAAGGAAGATACGGTTCGAACGCATGATTAAGCGAAGACCGGAATAGAATGTGATTTAGACCCGACAAGTTTGAAGACTTGTATAATATGGGTAAACTAAACACATTCTGGATTTTGAGATAAAAACGATAAGGTTTGTCCCGTTTCGGCTAATTTATGCAAACTAGTTACATAAACCGAACCGAACGCGCAAGAAGCGTAACGGTTAACCATAAGAGTCATATACATGTTTCCTAAGTTAATATGCCTTAAATATATTGTGATATCAGTAGGATACCTTCCATTATGCCCAAAACGAGTTTAATCTCAATTTAAGCCCCGTAGGGGTAATTTAGTCATTTTAAAGATTATAAAAGAGATTAAATTATAATTCTGAGACTCGGGTCTGAAATAATCAGTAGAACAACTTATTTTAACAAGTTATATCAGTTGTTGATAAGTCTTATATGACAAAATGGTTTTAAACCTAAACTATGTGTTTAATACGCTTAAAAAGCCGTTTTAAGCGATTTCCGGGTTATACAGGAAATCTGAGTTTTCTGATCAGGTTATAAAGTTCAAAATACTTCATTTACTATATAAAATCAGTAGCAATTGAATTGGCGTCAAAATATTATGTAAAACTTATACACAAAAAAGGGTATAATCGGTATTTACCGAATCAAGGCCATAACCTTAGGTTATGATCAGGTTAAAAATAATTAAAAATCTTCAAAAATCCCAACATATTATGTTACATCAGTGGGTATAAGGTTTGGTGTCAAAAATTGGGTTTAGATAGGCTTTACGCTAATTATGCCGTTTAATTAACAAAAAGCATTCTAATTACGCTATTGAGCATAACTCCTAATCTAGACCTCAAACTAATATGAAATTTTAGGGACATGTTTATAAATCAGTAACAAAGATTATTGTCCTTTCATATTCCCAAAATTCTCGTTTTAAGGTCAAATGGGCATATTGGTCAACATTAGGCATTTAACGGAAACGTGTAAACGAATCGGACAATCAATGAACCAATCACAGAGGGTTATATTATTATATAACCTGGTCCAAATGAAGCTCTAAGGCATTTCTAAATCATGCTAATAAGGGTCGGAACTGAATTCAAAGCAAAAGTCAAAACATGTTATACGCCTTCTACATTACTAATTATGCGTTAATTCGAAAATTAAGATTCTGTTGACTTTTTATAACAAACTTTGACCTGACAAATGATCCAGGTAGAACGGGAATCAGAGGGTGCCCTTTTAAGGGTTTAATGCCCACATAATTACCAACTTATAACTACTTTCAATTTGACTAATCACTGGACCATTAGTGATTAAACGTTAAGTCAAACCTTAATTACGACGGTTTGACTTTAAGCTAATTAACTAAGTAAAACACTATTAAAGAAGGTTAAGGAAGCTTACCAAGGTCTTAATTATGACTAGAGATGCTTAGGGACAGCTCTTGTGCTCCAGGAAGTTCCACAATTGAAGTTGTGAATGAATGATCAAAGTTGCAACATTGTGCTCCTTTATATAGTGGGTTTAATCCCACTAGATCATGCCAAAGAAGTCTATGCATGTTCCCTGATGTTAAACATGTGTCCCTAGTGCCTAAAAATGAGTTTGTGCAGCCCATGGTATTGCATAAAAGTGATATAAGTCGGTTACAAAGGCTGGACAGACAGCTGTCCAAAGTTTCTACATCTGGGAGGCTAAGGCGCCCCGCGTAAGACCTTGGGCAAGTCTTACACGCCCCGCCTGAGGCCTGGTGTCAGGTTAACAAGTTTCCAATAATTGCATTTTTGGCCCCCGGTCCTCCTAAAAGTTGTTTTTACTTCTTGTTTTGCACAATGAGCCCTCTAAATTGAATTCTAAGGACTTCAAGACTTATACCAACTTTGTTGAGTCCTTTGCTAACTTTTGATTACCCGAAAAGTCATAAATTTCATCGTTGACACTTTTAACCCCTCGTATACGAATTTTATCATAACTTTCTCATATGATAACAAAACTTGGTGAAATTTTTATCATGCATTCTAGTGAGCATAATTAATTGTTACAAAGCTTCGGGTTTGCTAGAAGGTCACTCAGAGGTATACTTTAAACATGTTGACACATTTAACCCCTGTAGTTTGTAATCCCTCACTTTCTTTCACAATTAGCTTCGTATGATCCATGATTCATTCGTTTAAGGGTATAAACATCATGTAGGGTTATTGTAATGTATATTTATCCATTGTTGACATTTTGAACCCTTATATTCACATACTTTACTTGTTTTTCAATTTTAGTCCCTCTTGAGTATTCTTTTACACATTCAAAGCTTATGACACGTGTCAATACATTATTGGACATGAAAATACGAGGTGTTACAGTTTGTCAATCTGAAAAGCATAACCAGAAACTCGTAATGGCCGTAACGAGTTCTGAATGTTGTTTTGGAGACGTCCTCATCCCGGACTCTCAGTTGATGGTAGCCTGACCTCAGGTCAATCTTGGAGTGGAAACTCGACCCTTGCAACTGGTCGAATAAGTCATCAATGCGTGGAAGAGGATAACGATTCTTCACGGTCACCTTGTTAAGTTCGCAATAGTCAATACACATTCTGAAAGTACCGTCTTTCTTCTTCACAAACAAGACTGGAGCTCCCCAGGGCGAAGAGCTAGGACGTATGAAACCCTTTTCCAAGAGTTCTTGTAGTTGCGTGGACAGTTCTTCAAGTTCTGACAGAGCTAGTCGATAAGGTGCACGAGCTATTGGTGCTGCTCCAGGAGCTAGCTCGATTTGAAACTCGACTTGTCGATGAGGCGGAAGACCAGGTAATTTCTCAGGAAATACCTCAGGAAAATCACGCACAATAGGAATGTCTTCAATTCTCTTCTCTTCCATTGATGCGTCAGTAACGAGTGCTAGAATGGCAGTGTGGCCCTTTCGCAAACACATCTGGGCCTTAAGGAAAGAGATAATGCCTACGACAGCACCACTCTTGTCACCATGAATCACGAGGGGTTCTTCACTAGAATGAGGGATGCGGACAATCTTCTCGTTGCAAAGAATTTCCGCTTGCTGATGAGATAACCAATCCATCCCAATAACAACGTCGAAACTACCCAGAACGATAGGAACAAGATCGATAGAGAAGGTCTGACCAGCTAAGACGAGGTTACAACCTTTAACTATGTGTGTGGCCTCGAGACTTTTACCGTTTGCTAGCTCTACCGTGTGTTTGGTGTTCAAAAGTGTTGGAGTGCGCTTAAGCATTTGACTAACTTTTAAGGACACATAACTAGTATCGGCACCCGAATCGAATAAAACAGTAACAAAGAAGTCATCTAGAAGAAACTTACCCATCACAACGTTGGGATCGTTCCTTGCGTCACCCTGACCTAGCACGAAAATACGTCCCCTGGCTCCATTGCCATTATTGTTACCCCCGTTGTTGCCTCCATTGTTGCCTCCATTGTTGTTCCCGTTTCCTTGGTTGTTGTTGTTCTGGTTCTGGTTCAGCTGAGGACAGTTCCTCTTAAAGTGGCCTTCAGCACCACACTGAAAGCATCCTTTATTGCCCTGCTGTTGCTGCTGCTGGTGGTTCTGTGGAGCTTGTTGTTGTTGTTAGCGATTCTGATTTGCTGGTCATGTGCCCCTGCAATCCTTTGCTTCATGACCAAACTTGTTACACCTCAGACAACGACCCTTGTGGCACTGCCCGCTATGATGCTTGTTGCACCGGTTGCACTTGGGGTGGTTCCCTCGGTATCCACCCTGTCCTTGATTACCAGAAGATTGCTGACCAGGGCTCTTGTAGTCGTCAGTCCTTCGCTGCTGAGACTGAGACTGAACTGAACTGAAGTAGAACCCTTGCCCGAATTTCCATCCCACTTGCGCTTGTTATCACTGGGAACATCAGTAGTAGTAGCGCTAATACGCTTGGGCAGCTTGTTCTGCTCAACTGCCTGATCAGTGAGACGATGAGCCAACCGGATGATTTGCTGAATGGTGCCAAGATTAGCTGAGGTCGCGTGGCTTTGAATTTCTGGCACCAAACCCTTAAGGTACAACTCAATACGCTTGATAGGAGGATCCACCATAGTGGGACACAAGATAGCTAATTCGTTCGATCTCTTTGTGCATGCCTCGATTTCAGACCCCGTCATCTTCAAATTGAAAAATTCCACCTCTAGCTTATGGATGTCGTCACGACTACAGTACTCTTCTTTGACCAGTTCTTTGAAGTCATTCCATGGGGTGGCATTAGCAACCGCCAGCCCTAGCAGTTGAACCTGTGCTTTCCACCAGGTTAACGCAACACCTTCGAGTGTTCCAGTAGCAAATTTCACCCTACGATCTTCAGGGCATTCACACATCTCAAAAACAGACTCAAGCTTCTCAAACTAGTGGAGGAGACCTACAGCTCCTTCTGTGCCGCTGAAAGTACTAGGTCGGCAATCCATGAATGTTTTGAACGTATATACTGGAGGCTGAGCATGCTGACCTGTTGCGCGAGAATGAAAAGACAAGATTAAACACGATTGTTGGTTCACGAGAGTAGGATCTAAACATCCTAGGATAGGTCGAAATAGCAGGTTATACCTCCTGCAGGGACAGCTGCGAGTGCCTCAGCCACTCGTTCGTTGATTAGAGCCATCAGCTGGGCTTGTGTCATGTTGATACCACCACGTTCTCCGCGTCCGTTCATAATCTTCACAATGAAGCAATTGTTGGACCATTCTATGACCTTAAACCGTCAGTTAAGGCAGTTCATCTTTGCATACGAAGGCGGAATCAACGTAAACAAAGTCATAACAGCTCTAATCCTTTTAATCTTTCTTTTTTGATTGATTTGAGTGCTTGTACAAGGTTTTCTGATACAAATCCGGCAGCACTTCGTGTTTCACACTATGACCTCTCCTCCTCAAATGAATAACACAACACATATATATAGGCTTGAGATTTCGCTTGAGCATGCTTGAAGCGAAATCATCATGTGTTGATTTCGCTTGAAGATGTTTCAAGCGAAATCTTCAAGTTTAACATAAACAAACCCTAATTAAACCCTAATGTGTGATCTTTCAGACAATTCTAAACACAAGACTTGATTATGACGTAATCAACAGACATTTAGTGCACCAACAGACTCCCCCTTGGATGTTGATGAAGTCTTTGGCTTCAAGTCTTTGTCTTTAACAATCTTCAAACATTGTAAAAACTCTCATCAATCTTTATCTTCAATCTTTAAACTTTTAAACTTCAATCTTCCCTTTGGCTGTTGATCCAGACTCCCCCTTTCACAGACTCCCCCTCTCAATATGCTAGAATCTGAGAAATCTAGTTCAAGCTTTGACATTTTGCTTCCGTTGGAAATAATGAAGTCCAAACCTGTTTCTCAACAGACAAACATAACCATTCTATCTTTTCAATCAATAAAACACAAACTTAATCAGCTTTAACAATCCACTCAAGTATTCAGGTCCAAGTTAATGACCCTGATTACTCAATTAATCTACCAAGTCCAAATTAATGACCTTGGTTGATCTTTTGACGAATCAATACTGATTTTAAAACAACATTTTCAAACATTTTCTGATAATAACAAGTATCAAGTTAATGAACTTGTTTTTGACTTTTCAAACAATTCAAACTTCTTCAAAGTAAGCTCTCCTCATTCTTCAGTCCAGAATCTCCTGCATCTGCTTCAAACATCTGAGAATCCAACAATCAACTCTCCACTTTGGTTCGTCGGAAAACAAAGCAGAAATAAAATCTTTTTGGATTTTATCAAAGTATTCTAAACTAAGAAATGAAATACAGAAAACTTAAATTGCAGAAATTAAACAAAGTAAACTATTTACAAACATATTTTTGGTGAGCGTGTCAGGGAATCATATCAGCTTTTCAGACAAATCACAAGTACCGTTAAGCTACATTACATACTTAGATTTAAACAATTCACCTTGATTGTCGATATACTGATCCATCTTAAATTCCCACACAAATTTCAACTTATTCAGGATATGATTTAGATGAATTAAGAACTTAGATCATTCATGTGTCCCACCTCTTGAATATACTCCCGTATCCAGAATCCCAATAATCAGTCTTACAGGTGAGAATACTACAATGATATCTGTATATAATTTAGGTATGCGAGGGCCGAGGGATCTTAGATCGATACTTCCGTATACGCAGAGAGATATCAGCTTCGACTTTTCAGTGTGTCCCCTTTAGAGGATCTTTTTGCTTACAACAGCAACATTTATCAATTTTATTGTTTCAGCATGCTGAGGGTTTAATGTTGTGTTTCAAGCATTGCAGCAAGTATTAGCCAGGGACTAGGTCAGAACCACCGTTCAGCAGAAGTCCCGGAATAATACCCCAGACATCATAGAGTATAAAGACCTAGTATATCAGATTAAGAGACCTTTCAAACGAGATTTCAGGGGTTACCTATATATCCAAGTAGTGTTCCCCACAAATTCACAAGTTTGAATTTTAGGTTTATATCCCGAATAAATCTACTAAATGTGCGAAAACCTATCGATACATCATCAGTAAGATTGTTTAACTCTTTTATACTTTTCAAATCTTTAGCATACTGTAATCGTCTAGCTGATGTACTATCATTTTCCCTATATACACAAGCTCTTTTTCAGATTTTATCATGTTTTTGTATTTTTGCATTTTTTTACTGTTTTTGTATTTTCTGAAAATAAACTATGTACAAACATCTACTCCCCCTAAATACCAAAACAAGTAAAAATTCGACAAACCATTGCAGATTGTTTCTCGTCTTCATCCGCAACAGTACTCGCATCAACGCCAATTATGCCATCCGACACCGACAGAAGCTTCATACCATTCAGTTTTAACAAATATTTAAACCGATTTTTATCAAAAGCTTTGGTATGTAAATCAGCTTTCTGTTCGTCTGTGTGGATTTTCTCAATTCGTATCAACTTTTTCTTAAAGCAATCACGAATAAAGTGATGACGAATTTCTATGTGTTTAGTTTTAGCGTGATGTACTGGATTCTTAGTTATATTTATTGCGGCCTCATTATCAACAAAAAGAGGTGTGTTAAGAAACTGCAAACCGTAGTCGCGCATCTGTTGCTGTATCCACAAGATCTGAGAGCAGCAACTGCTAGCAGAAACATACTCCGCTTCACAAGTAGATAACGCCATAGACGTTTGTTTCTTACACTGCCAGGTAACCAATCTAGGACCAAAGAACTGGCATCCTGCAGTTGTTGATTTTGAATTGACTTTGCAGCATCCGAAATCCGAATCGGAATACCCTTCGAGCGTAAAGTCGCCTTTTCTAGGATACCACAACCCCAATGAAGGAGTTCCTTTCAGGTAGCGCAATATCCTCTTCACAATGATCATATGCGATGCTCTCGGGTTAGACTGAAATCTTGCTGCGAGGCACGTTGGGTACATTATATCAGGACGTGAAGCAGTTAGGTACATTAAAGAACCTATCATGGATCGATAAAAAGTTTCATCAGCCCTGTCTCCGGTGAGATCTGGGTGAATCCCATGATTTGTTGCAAGTGGGGTAGCAGCTGGAGTAGAACTTAACATCCCAAATTTCTCTAGAATATCATGAACGTACTTTGACTGATGAATGAAAATTCCCTCAGGAAGTTGTTCAACTTGTAAACCCAGAAAGAATTTCATCTCCCCCATTGATGACATTTCAAACTTCTGCTTCATCACTGATTCAAAATCTTTGCATAGATTTTCATTTGTCGACCCAAAGATTATATCGTCCACATAAATCTGAACTATCAGAAGATGACCATCGACCTCTTTAGTGAAGAGAGTGGCATCCACTTTTCCACGAATGAACTTGTTGGCTAGTAGGTGTTGAGACAAAGTCTCGTACCAGGCTCTCGGGGCCTGATGTAAACCATACAGCGCTTTGTCCAATAAGTAGACCTTGTTTTTGTGGATTGGATCGGTAAAGCCCGGTGGCTGACCGACATAAACCTCCTCTTTAACCTTCCCATAGAGAAAAGCCGATTTAACATCCAACTGATAAACTTTGAAGTTCTTCCAAGACGCAAATGCTAGGAAAATTCTGATTGCCTCTAGTCTTGCTACAGGAGCATAGACTTCGGTAAAATCAATCCCCTCCTGTTGACTAAATCCCTGAACAACGAGTCGAGCTTTGTTCCTTACAACAACTCCTCTATCGTCCCTCTTGCACTTAAACACCCACTTAGTGTTAATTTTCCTATGACCATCCGGCAAATCAACTAACTTCCACACTCCCAATTTCTCGAATTGACTAAGTTCCTCCTGCATTGCATTGACCCAAGAGTCTTTAGTAAGCGCCTCTTTGTAAGTTCTTGGCTCAACCTGCGAGATAAAACAACTTAATGAGAATTCAGTTTGCAAAGAAGCAACTTTTGTATAAAAACATGTAAGCCCTTTATCAATCTGATTTCGAGTGCGAACTCCAGCTTGCAATTCTCCTATGATCAACTCCTCTGGATGATATGAAAAAGTTCGCGGCATCACTTCGCTTGGAACATCTACATTTCCCTCCAGATTAGTAACATTCTGCTCTGCATCTTGTTCACCAACTTGGTTTGTTTGACTTGAAATCTGAATTTGCTCCCCCTCAGAATTTGAATCTGAATCACCGTGATCAAATACTGGCATGTTTTCAGCTTCTAGAGTATCATGCTGAGCCGACTGATTATCTTGAGCAACTTCATTCTGTTGGACATCATCATGTTCACCAGCATTACTTGGACCTGCTTCATCATCATTTGAAGTTTCCCGTGGTCTTCTTGAATACTCAGCTGGGAACCTTAACTGCGACTCATATTCACGCAAAATATCCAACTCATCAAAGAAATCTTCATCATCCTCTGATTCTTCTCTCATGTCAAACGAATCCCAAAGTTTGTCATAATGATAACGCCATGAATCACCAGGATTCTGCGGCGGCATAGTATAACCTTGACATTCAACATTTGCAGCTTCAATAATCCGCTTTTCACTTGGAACGAAGACACGTCGCAACGGATTTGCATAACCAACAAATATTCCCTCAATGCACTTCGGACCAAACTTTCCAAAAGGCTCTATAACCGTACAAGGTGACCCGAACGGTTCTAGATACTTCAAATTCAGTTTGCGGTTATTGATTAGCTCAAAGCATGTTTTGTTGAACTTCTTGACAGTAAGAACCCTGTTGAGCGTATAGCATGCGGCGGAAACAGCTTCAGCCCAAAAATTTATCGGTAACTTTGAATCTGCGAGCATAGTTCTAGCCGTCTCGATTAGTGTCCGGTTTTTGCGTTCTGCGACTCCATTTTGCTGCGGAGTATACGGAGCACTAAACTCATGCAAAATACCTCTTGCATCACAAAATTCTTCCATTTTGCTGTTCTTGAATTCAGTACCATTATCACTTCGAATTCTCTTGATACGCCTTTGGTACAAATTCTCAATCTTCCTAAACAGCCCCATCAAACTGTCAAATGTTTCATCTTTCATCTTCAAAGAACGAAACCCATGAAAATCTGGAATAATCATCAGTAACGACCAAACAATAGTAATCTCCTGTAATACTTTTAACATTCACTGGACCAAACAAATCCATGTGAAGTCTTTCCAGAGGTCTCGAAACTGAATTGACTTGCTTTGTAGGGTGTGACTTTTTCTTCTGCTTGCCTTTGATGCAGCTAATGCACTCCCCTTCCAGATGAAAACCTTTGATATTAACTCCCAATACCAAATCATTGTGCACCAAGTGATTCATTTTTCTAAGATGTATATGCCCCATCTTTCGGTGCCACAATCTTGATTCTTTCTCAGTTGCTCTAGACACGAAACAATGTGCTTGACCAGTTGTTGTAGTTGCTACAGACATATCTAACACATATAAATCATTCACTCTAGGTGCCCTCATGATAATCCATTCTTCAGGGATAACAAAACCAGGTTTCAAGATCAAACATTCTTTATCAGTGAAGTGAGTAGTATACTGATTGTCACAAATCTGCGAGATACTTAGCAGATTTTTCTCCAGCTCAGTGATGTAGTTAACTCTCTCAAACGTCACAATCCCATTGGATAACGTTCCTTCACCTACAATTCGACCACCTTCATGACCAGCAAATCCCACATAACCACCATTAATGTTTCTTACATCGTACAGCAACGCGGTTTTTCCTGTCATATGTCGAGATGCACCACTATCCATGATCCATCTTGAAATGGCTCTTGGAAGATCCTGCACATACCACAAGTTGATTTTAAAACATTTCAATAAAGATGCCGATTCATGCTTCGCGAACCAGGAAGCTCCGGCAAGTCAAACTGCTTATTCGAACATGGTGTCCACCCAGGCCTCATCAGCCTTAGGTGTAACCTTGACTCTAGCAATTTGAATTTTGAAATTTTCAGCCTTCAAAGGTGGAAAATTTGCATCATAATCAACCGAAATTGATTCATCAGCCTTTTTCACTTCAGAAGTTGAAACTTTCATTTCAGTTTTTGGTTTCCAAACTTGCTGAGATAATGCAACCTGTTTATAAAACTTGTCGTTTTTAGTTACCACTTTCTTTACAGGTTCATTTTTCACTTTGATATTGTTATTTTTCACACTCTTTTTCTCAACAATGATTGGAACTTTACCCTTCACATCAACTTTCTTCTGTTGAAACTTCACATTTTCAGTCTTAGGCTTCTCATTGGTACACATTCGTGCAATATGACCAACGTGATTACATCTGAAACATGTTCGAGTATCAACGACTCGACTTGTGCCTTCAGACCGATAATGTGAAGCTCTTTTCTCAAAGAACTCTTTATTTGATTTTGAAAAAATTTCATTTTCCTCATCAGAAAGTGAACTTGAACTGTTCACAAACACCTTCTTTTCAGCAAACCTCTTGTTTTGAAAACTCTTTTTCTGATAACTATTACCACCTCGATAACCACTCGACCAACTGTTTCGATTGTTATTATAAAACTGTGGTGGAACAACAGGCTTTTTGTAATAAGCTTTATCTTTCTCAAAATTCATTTGCCTTTTTGTTTGACTCAAACTGTTCACTTCTGACAACTCAACTTCAACTAACTTGAAAACATTTGTCAGCTTTTTCACATTAACATTCTCAATGGGAAACTCAGAATCCGAATACAACTTATCCGATCCAGCCATCTTGTACATCACAAGACCCGGTTCATCACTTAAGTTGTTTTTGGATTTTGATTTCTGAATGTATTTGTCTAAGAAACACCCATCATCTTCAGTTGAATCAAACATTAAAACACTTTCAGCTGTGCTCTTAACAATCTCTGTCTGAACACTATCATCAGATGATGTAAAAGTGACATCAATGTTCTCCGGAAGTTTAACTTCTTTTTCTTCCTCAATTTCAACCAACCCAGATTGCTTTTTCGTGTAGTTATCAAGAACAGGTGGTGGAACTTGATGAAACCCCACCCCAGTTCCATCACAATACACATCTTCGCCCGCTTCGTCTTTCCCAATGGGTTTGGGAATAATGTGTTGCAAAACAAAGCTTGCGGAGCTGTAACTGTTAAGCTTCAACTGGATTCGCTCGTTTTCGATTACAGCCTCTTGAACTTTAAGTTTCAATTTAGCGATTTCATCCAGTTGTTGATTGATTGATTCTTCTTTGACTCTAAGCACTGCTCTTAGATGTTCATTTTCTTTAAAAGTTTTACCATTTCGATCATCACAATCTTTCAATGTCCCTTTTAGTTTTTCAAAATTTTCAGAAATCTGACGGTTTTCAAGAATCAACTTTTCATTTTCTTGTTTAATTTTGTCATGATCAATTTTATCATTTTCAATTTGTTTAGTTAATTCTCTTATCCGTTCAGTTGAAGCTTTAACTGTTTTGTCACGATCAAGAATCTGATTCTCAACGCTTCTGACCTTAGCTGTCAGATCATCAACTTTCTTTCCGTTGAGATACGTGACTGTGCTACAAAATTTGCACTCTTTGTTGCAATTTTTGCAATCAGCATTTCCATCGATTTTCTTACCTGACACATTTGTTGACACATCTGAACTGACCTGGGTTTTTGACTCAGACACGGAGTTAGAGTCTACCTCAAGTGCCTTAGCAGCTAGCACTTTGTCAGCCATTCTTCCAAGATTTTCAGCAGTCAACTCCTGCGTTGTGTCAATAACTCCAGTATCAATCTTCTTTGCTTTCTCTTTCTCTTTCTCTTCTTCAATCATTTTCGAAGTTGGAGTTCCCCACCATTTGTGTTGCCAGTACTCATCATCTTCTTTGTATTGCTGGATTATGGCTTCAATATCAAGTGTACTATCATCAATTGCAATATTTCCATACTCATCAAGATAGCACTCTCTGTCTGGATCCCATCTATTAGCTCTCCTTTCTTCCAGAAAAATACGAGATATTCTAATGATTTTGTTTTCAGCAATCATTTTTCTGTATTGATATTTTTGCTCTTCAGTTCGATCGTCTTTCCATGGAATAGGATCATCATTTCTCGCCATAAATGCGTAACCAACCGCATCTTCTTCTGGTAGAACTTCCTGACTCCAATCATACCCCTCATCATCGTAAATCACCGCAAGAGCTCTAGATTTCTCTCTGTTGTCTTCAACCTGCTTCAATCTAGGCGGCTCAGATTTATTCTGATGATAAATCGCCTTTTTGTAGTAATCATCTCTGAAAGGGTTCTCCGACTCATCAGCATAAGCGTTTCGGCATTCTCGTTTGAAGTGACCCTTTTGCTTACACTTGAAACAAGTCACTTTGGATTTATCGAACCCCAGCTTTGTAGAAGCACCACCAATTGTTTTTCTGCCAGTGATTTCCATGAATCTTTGTGCACGACGAACAGCACTTGCCATAGCCCAACGAATATCGATCAGTTCCATTTCCTCTGGATCAATCTGATCGTAATCTTCTTTTGTCAGATTTGTATTGCCAATCTTCCCAGCTACTAATCCTTCATACGATTCCAACACCGATGCTAGAAAGATCATCTGCTGCTTAGCCGATTCCTCATCAAAGTTCTGAGCATTCTTCAAGTCTATTGCGATGTTGCATTGAAAACGATTCTTTGCATCAGAATAACCTCCAGAAGATGAAGATCCACTGTGATAACCACTGTGACTTCCACTGCTTTGACCACTTTGACTTTCTTTTCCGGCTGTCGAAACATTCTCAGCAGAAAATGCAGTTTTTGGAGAAGTTGCTTTTGGCATCATGCTCTTTGGATAATACAAATCCAAATTCTGCTGGTAAGATGAATGATTGACTTTGTACGTCTTCTTCAACTCCAACTCATGACTTTCGAGTTTCTCAATCAGCAAATCTAATGTCAACTTTTCTGGTTCTTTGATGGTATTCTTCAGCATCAGCGCATAATATCTCCAATCCATCTCGTCAGGCAACGAATCGAACAATTTGTCGATAAGATCTTCTTCAGGAATGTCGATATCATGTCTTACTAATTCCAGCTTCAGATGACCGAACCTTTCTATCATTTTACAAACTGACTCGTTCTTTAAGTATCCAAACAGATCAAACTCTTTTCTAAGAAGTTTCTTTTTGTTTTTCTTAATTTCTTGACTACCAGTACATTTCTTTTCAAGCTTTTCCCAAAGATCTTTTGCATTTGAATAGTCGATCAAGGCAATAATGTATTCCCGGACTGACTGAAATAACAATGCCACACACTTTTGTTCAGCTACAAACGAATCAATCTCCTCAGCTGCTCTTAAAGTTTCACCATGTTTCTTTCCATTGGCATAACCGTTCTTCAAACTTTTCCAGCTAGTAAATGCGAATGCCATCAACCAGTCTTCAAATTTTCTGGACCACCGACTATACTCTTCAATAGCCATTAGCTTTGGAGGTTTATTAAACGTTCCGAAGGCGCTTTCCGATTCCCAAGCTTCCTTCTTCTTTTCTTTCGGAGTATTATCGTTCTCATTCGTATTGTTGTTGTTTGTAGAAGTATCATCTCCCGAGTTTCCTGCGAATGCGTACATATCGCTAAACGGGTTCAAGAAAATATCATCCATCGTGAACGTACCTGAAAAATCAGTCAAACACTTAGAAAATTTTTAGGTTTTGAAAAATCAGCAAGTTCAAGCGAAATACTTGAAGTAATCAGCTTCAAGCGAAATCAGTGCTAACAATATTGATTCAAGCGAAATCAACTATTTCGCTTCAACTGATCAGAACCTTCAAGCGAAAACCCACAAGATCTATTTCGCTTCAACTGAAACTCAAACTTCAAGCGAAAACCAGCAGCTCTATTTCGCTTCAGATGAACTCAAGCGAAATCCAAGATCACAACACTATTTCGCTTCAGGTGTTCAAGCGAAATAGTCCAAAATCAATCCAAATTGTCTGATTTTTGAAGCGAAATCTACTATAACCTACAAACTCTTTCAAGCGAAATCCAGTTTTAGGTCAATTTTAACATGTTTTAATCTGAATTTTAGGCTGAATCTTTGTAGGCTTTGTTAAAACTATGTTTTACACGATATACTCGAAAATCAGACCATTTCGACCGTTGGAACTTGTTCAGATTTGAAAAATGTAAAAAGAAATAAGTAGAAAGAAGAGAATCCGCTGCTATGGTATGAACTCCTCGTCCTGAGCTCTGATACCACTTGTTGGACCGTTCTATGACCTTAAACCGTCAGTTAAGGCAGTTCATCTTTGCATACGAAGGCGGAATCAACGTAAACAAAGTCATAACAGCTCTAATCCTTTTAATCTTTCTTTTCTGATTGATTTGAGTGCTTGTACAAGGTTTTCTGATACAAATCCGGCAGCACTTCGTGTTTCACACTATGACCTCTCCTCCTCAAATGAATAACACAACACATATATATAGGCTTGAGATTTCGCTTGAGCATGCTTGAAGCGAAATCATCATGTGTTGATTTCGCTTGAAGATGTTTCAAGCGAAATCTTCAAGTTTAACATAAACAAACCCTAATTAAACCCTAATGTGTGATCTTTCAGACAATTCTAAACACAAGACTTGATTATGACGTAATCAACAGACATTTAGTGCACCAACAGCAATCATAAGTGAGAAACGTGTGGTGAAAGTGCGTAAGTGTGGGATGACAGAAGAGAGTAAACAAACAGGGTTTCAATTATCAGTTGTTATATTAACTAAGCATGCAATGTACTATGTAAACTAATAGACAGGCAATGTAAGCATGAACCATTTCACCTATAGTGTTGAGTCTTGCACGTGGAGCGAAGCGTCGTTGTGGATCGTTGAGCACTGTACATGTTATAGTCTGGTTTTATCAAAAAGCTTTTCCCCTTTTTAAAACCAAGTTCGCTATAACCAAAGGCTCTGATACCAATCTGTCACACCCCCAAAATCCACCATGCGGAGTATCACCGCTTGGAGGCGTGACATGACCAGGATCGAGCCACCAATCATATTGAACAACGTAATTAAGTAAATGAAACCAACCACAATACAATTGGTGACCAAAAGCTAGTTAACCAAGTTCAAATTAAACAGCGGAAGCATAAGACGTAAAACCAAAACATAAATAATAAGTTCATAAAGTTTAAATGTTTAGAACTGGACATAGCAGTCCATATCCCACAACGACCTCCTCCTCGTGCAAGCTCCATAAGCATCTAACGATCTGTAAGGCATGTAACAACGAGTCAACAACAAAGTTGAGTGAGTTCACAGTTGGGTGTTCGTTTTAAGTCGTTTCAAAAACATGGTTTTCGTTTAGTTGGCTTAGTTGCCGTGGGGGGGGGGGGGTTACCCCATAGTTGAAAATATGATTAACCAATTCCTTCTTTCCCAAACCATGACCCGTGGGGGTTTCCCCATATGAACCACTAGACTGTTACCATATCGACAACTGACGAACAATAGTTGTGCCCTACGTCAATGTCTATCATCATTGACAGTTTGCCATAGTCCATTAGTACACGCCCGTCCGAACGACACGGTGTGAGGTTTGTTAAACCTAATAGCGCTATTAACTAATGACCCGCTCGCCATTGGCCTCGGCGATTAAGTCGATATAAAATGAGGGACTTAGGTGATAGAGTTTTGTCTAGTAAGTTTTAAGGTTGTTGTCCTACCCAAGGAGGACTAACGTACGTATTCTACCCAAGGAGAATACGCAGGATTAATATTGGCATCCTACCTATGGAGGATGGCGGTACATATCCTACCCAAGGAGGATATGCAGGTTCCGTTTTAGTCTTTTTAATATTGGCATCCTACCTATGGAGGATGGTGGTACATATCCTACCCAAGGAGGATATGTAGGTTCCATTTTAGTTTCTTAACCCATTCCCAACCACCGGGAATCCCATGTCTTAGATGGAGTGTGAACTCACCTTTGGTTGCTTGGTTAGACTCTCAAAAATAGCTAACAGTCAAGGTTGGTCAATCACGTCCTAGTATGATTACCACTTAGTTTATTAGTGACTTCAAATAAGCACGAAGTTCTACACACATCTATCACATAACATGCATCACTTTAACGGTTCATGCCCATATAAACTTCTCATCTATTCCCATTCATAAGCAAACATACGACATTGCACATAACACTTTCATTGATATATAACATGTTAGATCATTCTCAGATAACCTACCCGACATTTAGACACGCAAATTACTACTTATGTCGTTTCAACTTTTACATTCAAAACTGGGCTGTTTTCGTGAATTTTAATAAAATAGTTAACCTGTTAAAAAAATTCCCAACTTTTTACAGAGGGTCTTAAACGATCCAAATATTATTGTGTAAAAATCTCGGGATCCAATTCATTACCAATATTTTATAAAAATTCATTTACCGGACTGCAATCAGATTTGTCACTTTCTGACTACCGTCTACGAAATAATTCGTTTAAAATTTATCGCAAGTCCGATTGATGAAATTCCAGTTGGAGGATCATAACAACACCAGTGATCATCTACAGTATAAATTTCATGAGCTAGTTCTACCCAGGTTTTAAGTTATGATGAAAAACATAACGCATATTTTCAGCAGTAAAAAACGCAGCTTTTGCTGCTGTGAAAAACGACCCTTTATAAATAGCAAATGAAGTCCAAAAATTAAGATTCCAGTGCCATTAGAGCCGTATTTCGAAATAACACATTACAGACTCAAGAAAATCAGTTTTTCGATAAGTATCGACCTGTTTACAGCCAACTCAAGTTGGCTGTAAATGTTTGGACAGAAGCTGTTTTCAGCTTATAGCGCTCAAACGCGAGTTCTATTCGTTCCGTTAACATGTTTAGTGATCAACAATGACATTTAACATTAACAAGTAATCAGCAACATATCAAAACAACTTTATTTCATCAAGATTTCATCTTATCTCATCATCATGTTAGCTTTATATTCAAGACTTATGTTTATGATCTTTTAGTGTTCTACATCATAATATAACCATTAACCATCAAACAAATGAGAAGTAAACAAAGATCAAAGGAGCTTACAACTAGCTTAAAGCTAGGGAAGAACTCTAGTGAAAAAGATAGTGAGAATGGATGATGAAAGAAAGTAATGAAGCTCCTTCAAGTTCCTCAAGCTTCCTACTTCACAAGGCACCTTCTAACACATGAATGGAGCTTGGAAATGGATGAAGATGATGGTGATAGAGTGGTGGTGGTGGTGGCGGTTCTAGTGAGGGCCGAGAGAGGGAGAGAGAGTTAGTGAGAGAGAGGTGTGATCTTTGAGAGGATATGAAATGATGTGAATGATCTCCAAAATCTTCAACAATACTTATAATCTTCTTCAACATATTTTGTTCACCCTAACAAGTAAACAATCTAATAAAATATAGAGGTAATCTTTAAAGGCATGGTGGGGATTTTGGTGGGTCCTCTTGGGACCGAAATCGGTTATGGGGAGGGGGTTGGATGTAAATTTGTGATAAGTAGGTAAATGTTAGTCACAATCCAGGTAATATGATTACATAGTTAGTTAGTGGGTATTTTTAGTGGGTGTTATGGTGTACGGGGATCATGACTAGCCAAGAATAATTAAACAATGTATTTGACAAAAATTTAGTGTCTCGGGTAATGTCCGGTTGTTCGGTTAGATACCGGTTCGTTAAAGTGCTAAGTTGTTCTGTTTAGTGTCTTTTATGTATCTTTTTGTAACACTTTTAATTCCCAACACTTAGGAATGCATACAGGACCATTTTGTCAATTTTCTGCACAGAAACCACAGCGAGTTTTGTCATGTGTCTAGAATTAGCCCTATTCATTTCCGTTTCTGAGGAAGCACCCGTTGAAAATGACTCCGTTTGTTCATTTTCGTTTCTGAAGATTTGTCCATTGAGGAAATGAATATCCGTTTGAATATCCTTTTTCATTTCCGTTTCTGAGGAAGCACCCGTTGAAAATGACTCTGTTTGTTCATTTTCGTTTCTGAAGATTATCCGTTGAGGAAATGAATATCCGTTTGATCATCCTTTTCATTTCCATTTCTGATGAAGCACCCGTTGAAAATGACTCCGTAAGTTCATTTTACGTTTCTGAAGATTGTCCGTTGAGGAAATGAATCCCCGTTTGTTTATTCCTTCATTTCCGTTTCTAAAGAATACTCGTTGAGGAAAATGACTCCGTCCGTTCATTTTCATTTCTGAAGATTTTCCTTTGAGGAAATGAATATCCGTTTGATTATCCTTTTCATTTCCATTTCTGATGTAGCACCCGTTGAAAATGACTCCGTTTGTTCATTTTCGTTTCTGAAGATTGTCCGTTGAGGAAATGAATATCCGTTTGATTAACCTTTTCATTTCCATTTCTGATGAGGCACCCGTTGAAAATGACTCCGTAAGTTCATTTTACGTTTCTGAAGATTGTCCGTTGAGGAAATGAATCCCCGTCTATTTATTCCTTCATTTCCGTTTCTGAAGAATACTCGTTGAGGAAAATGACTCCATCTTGTGACACCTGTGTCACTGCGACCATCAAACAAATACCAAACCAATGAAATATTGTATTTCATACTTGGGATCTGTATAAATATGTGTATCTTTTACACATATCAATTCTTGTTCGATTACAAGCTCTAAATCACTTTCTGGAAGGTTATACGCGCACTGATGCGTAAATATAACCAGTTTAATGCAACAAACACTCCGGAATAGTGAAATAGGCTTAACATACCTTAAATAACCTTTACATAACTTAGAAATAAGTTTTAAAGGCTTTGGTATGGCAAAATCAAGTTAAAACGCTTACAGGGACTAAAGTTGACAAACTGCGAAAGTATGCCAATTTGAACTGTAACAGACATTCCGGAACATGACCATAAGTTAAACATACCCTAAATATCCTTCACATAGCTTAGAAATAGGCTTTGAGGGGTTCGGTGTGCTAAAATAAACTTTTGGGTCATTCAGGGACTAAAAGTGTCAAAAAGTGCACAAGTTTGCATTTTCGCGCATAACTTACGTTCTGAATACATCTGGACATCCAAAAATTTATGTAAGCACTAAAATATTTTATTTTAGTGTTTGGCATAAGAAAAATCCATTCGTCACATCATTTGGATCGTTTTTCGCGCTTATGCGCATTCCGTCGTAATTAGCCGAACAACGCAACCGTACGGCTAAACGAACCGACATCCGAGATATTTTTTAGAGCATTTTAAGTTCCCTTTACTTTAACTTCATTTTAGAGCTTTGAAATGGGGTTAACGGGCCTTAAACGCGTCGGAAAAGGCCTTATTACACTACAGGGACCAAATCTGCCATTTTTGAAACTTTCTGTGCAGAAACATTGAATCTGGCCTATACCACCTTTGCACATGGTTTTAGGCAATACTATGGGCTGGTTTGATGTGCACATGGTATTACAATACCATGGGTGCAAGTGTATGGCCAAGATTGAAGCACTTTTTCCAAGAAACGATCCTAACGGTTCGGGAAATCCTATAAATACCCCATGCCTTCATTTGTAAAACCCACAAGAATTTTGATTTGAGAAACTCTAAGTTGAAACCATTGTTTCATACCTGAGTTACTTGAATCGAAATTAGCATTCGGGGACCCTTCGTAAGTATTCTTTCGTTCTTTTATTGCTTTTCGAGTCTTTTCGAGTCTGAAAGTCAAACTTTGTTTGACTTTCTGCGTTGACCAGTTTATGGTCAATGCGAAGTTCGTTTGAACTTCGCAACGTGAGTGTAATCACGTTGGTTATAGTCCCTTGGGACTATGCCTACTGATTACCACGTTGTCTAGGGTCGTAGGGTAAGCGATCTGATAAATCGCTTATACCTTCGAACCCGACCCATTTGGTCGATCATTAGGATCCGACCAAATACATTAGGTGACCATAGTAGGAAGGGAATAACCTTCCGAGGTTATACCCTATGGTCACATCGTTTGAGTAGTTGTATGATAGGTAGTTTATATGCCTTAGGTAAATTACCAAAATGCCCTTTTTACGCCAAAATTCATTTTAAGCATATGTAACATAACTTTTGGTATCTAAACTGATTTGGTAACAATATTAGATGTGTTAAGGCATATTTTACTTGTCATAGGACTAGTTAGGCGTTCCGAACGCGTATCACGGGAACGACGCGTTAAAGTAGCATAAACTACCTAAACGGGTCGTAATGGGTAGTAAGCACTTATGTTAGGTTTCTTTTATTATGCAGGCTTTGTTAAACCATATTACATGAGTCTCCATATTCGTTTGGTTTACGAACCCTCATTCTATCTAAATCCTCCGATTTAGGTCCGGTTTATTAACATAGTTACCTATATTAGGTGCCGTTTGATTCCGAGATCTCTAGCATTGTTTGGTTGTTACTCAAGGACTACTAAGCAATCTCAAGTGAGTACATAGACCCCTCTTTTACTGTTTTCCAAACGTTTTGGGGTGAAACACATGTGCCTACTTATTACTTTCATGTTTTCACATCATATACCTGCTATGTTCGTTAGTACATTATAGTACATGATTTCATTACATTTCATGCTATGTATGTCCGTTGTGTGCATACTTAGTACATTGCTTTTCTGTTGCATACGCTCATCCAGCATATGAACACATTATATTACATTTTGAACTGTTGTAACCATTTGACTATGTAAACCGTCGTAACCATTTGATTATGTGAACCGTTTGTAACTGTTGAACCGTGTGAACCGTTTGTAACTGTTGAACCATGTGAACCGTTTGTAATTGTTGAACCGTGTGAACCGTTTGTAACTGTTGAACCGTGTGAACCAATTGTATCTGTTGACATGATTTACATTTGACAATAGACATTTGACTATACATAAACATTTCTACAATTGTTAAACATTACATCTTGGTGGTTTGGTTTGAGTAAGTGATTAAGTAACGAGGCGTGTGTAATATGATACAAGCATGGTGGATACGCCGCCGGTACTTCCTATATATAAATGTTTGTATGGTATTACATATCGGAGCGTTATTTGAACCATTTCAGTTTGAGACATATAACATTTTATACAAATATCATACTTTTCACAAGACATTGATTTATAAACAACTTATCTTATACAAACACATTTTTACATGGTTATTCATTTAACCTGACATTTATTTATACATATCATCTGATCTTATCGTTCTTCAAATGATTTACAAGACAAAGCAAATCACAAGGTTTATGACTAAACATTTTTCTCAAACATAAGTCATGAAATCTGTTTTCACAAAACCTATGTATCTCACAGGCATTTTTATGCTGACGTACCTATTTTCACATGTGTTTTCAGGAGATGATGCATAGGATTTATCAAGACATACTTAGGCGGACCTGTGCCTTAGTGACTTAAAACGAGACAAGAACTAGTTAATTTATGTTACATTTGTTTCTGTTTAAAACAATGTAAACTTTCATGTTTGATTAATAAAACGAAACTTCAATTGCCATGGATTTGAAACAATTAATTATGTTACAACACTCCCCGACGCTTCCGCCACGTTTTGTATATTCTATGTGGTCGGGGTGTGACACATCTGTTCATTTTCGTTTCTGAAGATTGTCCGTTAAGGAAATGACAGGATTATGCCTTGTATATCTGGTGGTTACTTGACACAAAGTCACAGATGTCCTACGAATAAATTTCGGGACGAAATTTCCTAAAGTAGGGGAGACTGTGACACCTGGGTCACTGCGACCATCAAACAAATACCAAGCCAATGAAATATTTAATTTCATACTTGGGGTCCGTATAAATATGTGTATCTTTTGCACATATCAATTCTTGTTCGATTTCAAGCTCTAAATCGCTTTCTGGAAGGTTATACGCGCACTGATGCGTAAATGTAACTAGTTTAATGCAACGAACACTCCGGAATAGTGAAATAGGCTTAACATACCTTAAATAACCTTTACATAAGTTAGAAATAAGTTTTGAAGGCTCTGGTATGGCAAAATCAAGTTAATTCGCTTACATGGACTAAACTTGACAAACTGCGAAAGTATGCCAATTTGAACTGTAACGAACATTCCGAAACATGGCCATAAGTTAAACACACCTTAAATATCCTTTATATATCTTAGAAATAGGTTTTGAGGGGTTCGGTGTGCTAAAATAAACTTTTGGGTCATTCAGGGACTAAAAGCGTCAAAAAGTGCACAAGTTTACACTTTCGCGCATAACTTACGTTCTGAATACATCCGGAGATCCAAAAATTTATGTAAGCATTATAATATTTTATTTTAGTGTTTGGCATAAGAAAAATCCATTCATCGGGTCATTTGGATCGTTTTTCGCTCGTATGCGCATTCCGTCGTAATTAAGCGAACATCGCGATTGTACGGCCAAACGAACCGACATCCGAGATATTTTTGATCACATTTTAAGTACCCTATACTTTAACTTCATTTTAGAGCTTTGAAATGGGGTTAACGGGGCTTAAACGTGTCAAAAATGCATCAAATAGCAAGTTTGGAGCTTCAGGGGCCTGTTCTGCCATTTTTGAAAGTGTCAGACCTGCAAGGTCCTTGCGCACCTCAACACTTTTAGTGTTACGGTGCGCAAGCAGGGGTCAGATGCAGAAAATCATTTTTGGCTGCTGTTATCAGCTTTTAAACACTCCAAAGGCCATTTCCACATGTTGCTAACTGATCATGGGGGGCCAATTGATGTTCATGAGCTTTCCAACAAGTGAAGGGATGTGATCATTCCCTCTTCTCCAAGAAACAATCCTAACGGTGAACCAAAAACTATAAATACCGAACCCACTTCATTGCAAAACCCACTTGAAATCTGAGATTTCTCTAAGTTGGGGTGTTTCATCACCTCATACCTGAGAATACTTGGATTATCAATCTTGCGGGGACCCTTTATAAGTGTTCCTTCGTTCTTTTATTGCTTTTCGAGTCCGAAAGTCAAACTTTCTTTGACTTTCTGCAGTGACCAGTTTATGGTCAATGCGAAGTTCGTTTGAACTTCATAACGTGAGCGTGATCACGATGGTTATAGTCCTTAGTGACTATACCTACTGATTACCACGTTATCTAGGCTCAGTGACGAGTCGTAGTTTCGGCCAAAATGCGCATTCTTGCGTATTTTGTAACCAAACTACTTTTAGGTATCAAAACCGTTTGTTTTGATACCAAACCTGTTTTCTAAACTTAGTTAAGCATGTTTTAACATGCTTAGCTCGTCACTTTTAGTTTAGTGCTTATATAGGGTCGTAAGGTAAGCGATCTAAGCAATCGCTTATACTTTCGAACCCGACCCGTTTGGTCGATCATTAGGATCCGACCAAGCACATTAGGTGACCATAGTATATAGGGAATAACCTTCCGAGGTTATACCTTATGGTCGCTTCGTTTAAGTAGTTGTATGATAGGTAGTTTATATGCCTTAGGTAAATTACCAAAATGCCCTTTTGACGCCAAAATTCATTTTAAGCATATGTAACATAACTTTTGACACCTAAACTGATTTGACAACAATATTAGACATGTTAAGCCATATGTTACTTGTCATAGGACTAGTTAAGCGGTCCGAACGCGTTTCACGCGAACGACGCGTTAAAGTAGCATAAGCTACCTAAACGGGTCGTAATGGGTCGTAAGCACTTAGGCTAGGTTTCATTTAGTATGTAGGCTTTGTTAAACCATATGACACGAGTCTCTATACTCGTTTGGTTTACGAACCCTCATCCTATCCAATCCTCCGATATAGGTCTGGTTTATTAACATAGTTACCTATATTAGGTGCCGTTTGATTCCGAGATCTCTAGCATTGCTTGGTGGTTATCTTAGGACTTTTGAGCAATCTCAAGTGAGTACATAGACCCCTCTTTTACTGTTTTCAAACTGTTTTGGGGTGAAACACATGTGCCTACTTGTTACTTTCATGCTTTCCATGTTTTCACATCATATGCTTGTTATGTTCATTAGTACACTTATAGTACATGATTTCATTGTGTTTATGCTATGTATGCCCATTGTGTGCATACTTAATACATCGTTTTACATTCCATTTTATGTTATGCGTGCCCATTGTGTGCATGCTTAGTACATGGTTTTATATTACATTTCATGCTATGTATGTCCATTGTGTGCATACTTAGTACATTGTTTTACATTTCATTTCATGCTATGTATGTCCATTGTGTGCATACTTCGTACATTGTTTTACATTACATCTTGTTGCATATGCGCATCCAGCATATGAACACATTATATTACATTTTGAACCGTTGTAACTATTTGACTATGTGAACCGTTGTAACCATTTGATTATATGAACCATTTGTAACTGTTGAACCGTGAGAACCATAATTGACCATACATAAACATTTCTACAATTGTTAAACATTACATCTTGGTGGTTTGGTTTGAGTAAGTGATTTAAGTAACGAAGCGTGTGTAATATGATACAAGCATGGTGGATACGCCGCTGGTACTTCCTATATATAAGTGTTTGTATGGTATTACATATCGTAGCGTTATTTGAATCATTTCAATTTGAGACATATAACATTTTATACAAATAACATACTTTTCACAAGACATTGATTTACAACAACTTATCTTATACAAACTCATTTTACATGGTTATTCATTTAACCATACAATATTCTCTTATTTATACATATCATCTGATCTTATCGTTTTTCAAATGATTTACAAGACAAAGCAAATTACAAGGTTCATGACTAAACATTTTCTCAAACATAAGTCATGAATTATGTTTTCACAAAACCTATGTATCTCAAAGGCAATTTTATGCTGACGTACCTATTTTCACATGTGTTTTCAGGAGATGATGCATAGGACTTATCAAGACATACTTAGGCGGACCTGTGCCTTAGTGACTTAAAACAAGACAAGATCTAGTTAATTTATGTTATGTACTCTTTGGTTCTTGTTTAAAACAATGTAAACTTTCATGTTTGATAAATAAAACAAAACTTCAATTGCCATGGATTTGAAACAATTAATTCTGTTACAACACTCCCCGACGTTTCCGCCACGTTTTGTATGTTCTACGTGGACGGGGTGTGACAGAAAAGTTGGTATCAGAGCCAATGGTTATAGGGAATTAGGTTATTAGTAATGCTTTGACCTAGACTATAACCTTCCTAGGACCCTAACGCGAGTTTACTTGCGTTTAGTCATAAAACAATACCGTCACCTATCCTTAGGCGACGACCACAACAAGAACATAAATTTCAAAACCGCTTTGAAAACTAATCATCTGTTCTAGGATGATTGATTACTAGGTTTTGAACCCTCTGTTATAAGGTTTTGAACCCCTTTGAATTTTCAAAACTCTCGTCAAAGTTTTGGGTCCTAAATAGTGTGAACACGTGCAAACTGGAAGAGTGAATGCCTGTACCCTGGGTTTTCTGTCTAAGGATAGAGTGTTCGTACAAATCCACATAATCGGACAAGTCACTCTTACCTAGGAACTCTTGGGGTGAGTGTCCACTTATAGGCGAGCATGTCTTCGCGATACACTATGAGGATCTATTTGCTTTGATTCAGCCTTTTTGTTGTTTGTTTGCTTCGTGGTTCAAACAAATGACCATCAACCATGATTATGGTCGGTAATTGTAACATCCTATTCTTACCCAATGCCATTTCATTTGTTTTCTTTCTTGTTTCTCTTTTAGAATGCCTCCTCGACGCGAAAACCAGATAGCGACTGCCGAACTGGCAGAAATCATTGCGCAGCAAATGGCTGCTCAATTCCCAAACCTCTTTGTTCAGTGGAACCAAGCCAACAACAACAACAATGGTCCATGCAATTTCAAGAATTTTAACTCGGCTAAACCACTCAAGTTTAGTGGTTCTGAGGGAGCGACTGGGCTTCTTCAATGGTTCGAGAGCATTGAGAATACTTTCCGCCACGTGCAGTGTCACGGCCCCCGACCCGGTTTGACCCGTTTCAGGAGCCGCGGGACAGAAATCCCGTGGTACTTTAATTAACAGCGGAAGTTTCTTCAGGATCTTTTTAAAAGTGAAATATTTCCCGATTATTTTATTTCACAATTCGGGATAAAACCCGATAATTTACAATCTTGAGATTTCACCAGGAAATCTTTTATTTTACAAAACATGTTTCTTTATTTTTGTACTTAGCCACTTCCTTAAGCTGATAGTGCTTCACGGCACTTTTCCTGGATCACAACAGATCACCTGAAACATGTTTGAAAAAGGTTTTGTCAGTGGGAAATACTGAGTGAATCATTCATTTTCTAAAACGACTCGTTTGTTATAATTTACAGTATTAAGAGCGATTACAATGTTTCTGATATCAAACCAACTACCCACGGTATTTGTCACTCGACCGGATCTGTGACTATGGTCATATCCCCCATTGGCTGCCCCAATGGTGACGATTATCAAGTAATGTATACAAAACCCCACATACCGGCTGTAACTTGGTGATTACAAAGACTTAATCCCCGTAATTATAACTTTGAAAATAAACATGCTTTTGTAAATAGATTTGATAAAAAGAGAATGACTCACATTGTAGATTTAACAGAGCTTATTCTACTGATTAGCCTTGATAACCTAGTTAAATAATCAGGCACACAAACTAGGTTAGTAACTTAATACAGCATTTACGATAACTCACTAGATTAAAACCTTCACAACGAATGACAAAGTGCGATACTTAAACATCCATCAATTTAACGAAGAATGACAAAGCATAAACCCTAATGTGGGCAGCACTTAAACATCCTTTGGATAGTTTAATCGATCGGACATTGAATCGTATCAGCGATCGAGTTATTACCCTAATTGCAGTGTCGATTTGTGAGATGTGTGTGTTAATTGTGGTAAACAGAACGTATCTCAGTACATATATCGAAGTTTTACGTCGTTTGAACACCAAAATTCGATTGCCAATGTCTGCTATTTATAGTTGAAATTTCACTTTGCTTACGGACCGTAAGCCTCACAATGTTGCGGTCCGTAAGTGTGCTTACGGACTGTAAGACTCACAATGTTACGGTCCGTAAGGGTTGAAAATAGGTTATAGGGTAGCCACGGTTGGGACTAGCTTTGCTGACTTGACAGATTCTTAATTTCGAATTTTGACAGCATGATTTTTAGGATAATCGTAAATAGGGTTTACCCCTCCTGAGTGTTAGGGGCCCTGATCCTGATTCCGATTGTTCTGAAAATTTTAGGGTTTGTGCAGAATCACTTGGGTGTCTTAATTAGGGTTTCCTATTGGATAAAATAATATAATAATTAGGACTTTTGATGAGAGTTGTTACATTCTTCCCACCTTAATAAAAATCTCGTCCTCGAGATTTACTGGAATAAGTGAGGATACTTTCGCTTCATTTCTGATTCCAGCTCCCAACTGTATTCAGCTCCTCTCTTTGAATCCCATCTGACTTTGACTAAAACTAGTCGTTTGTGTTTGAGAAACTTGATCTTTCGATCCTCAATTTGAAGAGGTTTCTCAATAAATTTCAGCTTTTCGTTTACCTCTATATCTCTAAGAGGTACTACCAGTGATTCATCTGATAAGCATTTCTTGAGATTGGATATATGAAATACATCATGTACTCCAGATAATTCTTCTGGTAGTCGTAAACGATAAGCGACTGGTCCTATACGTTGGATCACTGAAAATGATCCTACGTACCTTGGACTTAGCTTTCCTTTCTTTCCAAATCTAACTACTCCTTTCCAAGGAGAAACTTTCAATAGTACTTTGTCTCCCACTTGGACTTCTAATGGCTTGCATCTATTGTCTGCATAACTCTTCTGGCGATCTCGAGCCGTCTTCAGCCTTTCCTTGATTTGAGTAATCTTATCAGTCGTCTCTTGCACTATTTCAGGACCTGACAATTGACTTTCTCCTATTTCTGCCCAACAAACTGGAGTTCTGCACTTTCTTCCATACAGTGCTTCAAATGGGGCGGTTTCAATACTTGAATGATAGCTATTGTTATAGGAGAATTCAATTAATGGTAAATGATCATCCCAATTTCCACCAAAATCTATTACACATGCTCGGAGCATGTCTTCTAGAGTTTGGATTGTCCTTTCACTTTGTCCGTCTGTTTGGGGATGATATGCAGTGCTTAGATTTAATCGAGTTCCCATAGCTTGCTGGAAACTTTTCCAGAAATGAGAAGTAAAACGACTATCCCTATCTGAAACAATGGAGAGTGGAACTCCATGTAAGGATATAACTTCGTCTACATACAATTTTGCCAACCTTTCCATACTAAAGGTTTCTTTCATTGGTAGAAAGTGAGCTGATTTGGTTAATCGATCCACAATTACCCAAATCGCATCATTACCTTTTCTGGTTTTGGGTAACTTAGTAACAAAATCCATTGTTATAAGTTCCCATTTCCATACTGGCATTTCTAATTGTTGTAGTAAACCTGAAGGTTTCTGATGTTCTGCCTTAACTTGTGAACAAGTGAGACATTTAGAAACATATCGTGCGATATCCTTTTTCATTCCTATCCACCAAAAGTTCTTTCTTAAATCTTGGTACATCTTATTGTTTCCTGGGTGCATAGTATACCTATATTTATGAGCTTCTTCTAAAATCTTAGGTCTTAAGTCTCCCTGCTTAGGTACCCAAATTCTACTTTTGTGGAATCTCCAAATTCCATCTGCTCCTTGTTCTAATTCCTTTATTCTTCCTTTCATTCCTTCAGCATCATCCTTGATTACTGTAGTTTGAACATTCTTCAATTGTTCCATTAAATCTAATTGTAGATTTAATCTGAGAGCACGAACTCGTCGTTGTTTCTCATAATACTTACGACTTAAGGCATCTGCAACTACATTTGCCTTTCCTTCATGATACTGAATATCACAGTCGTAGTCACTTAGGATTTCCATCCATCTCCTTTGCCTCATGTTTAACTCTTTTTGCCCAAATATATATCTTAAACTTTTGTGATCTGTGTAGACAGTAAATTTACTTCCGTAAAGATAATGTCTCCAAATCTTAAGGGAAAAAATTACGGCTCCTAGTTCTAAATCATGAGTCGTATAATTTTCTTCGTGCTTTTTCAATTGCCTTGAAGCATATGCAATCACCTTTTTGCGTTGCATAAGCACACATCCATATCCTAGTTTTGAAGCATCACAATATACTTCAAAATCTTCAGTTCCTTCTGGTAAGGCTAAGATTGGTGCATTTGTTAATTTCTGCTTCAATATTCTAAAGGCTTCTTCTTGCTTAGGTCCCCATTCAAACTTAATATCTTTACAGGTTAACTTAGTTAATGGTACGGCTATCTTGGAAAAATCCTTAATAAACCATCTATAATATCCAGCTAAACCTATAAAACTTCTTATTTCCATTGCTGTTTGTGGAACCTTCCATTTGGTAATGGCCTCTATCTTAGCAGGATCTACGTGAATACCTTCGTGATTCACCATGTGTCCTAAGAATTGCACTTCTTGCAACCAAAATTCACACTTCGAGAATTTGGCATAAAGCTTTTCTTTTCTTAACAAAGTTAAGAGTGCATGAAGGTGTTCACAATGCTCTGTCTGACTTTTGGAATAAATAAGTATATCGTCTATGAAAACAATTACAAATTTATC
The DNA here is from genome assembly GCA_030545235.1 of Helianthus tuberosus. NCBI lineage: Eukaryota > Viridiplantae > Streptophyta > Magnoliopsida > Asterales > Asteraceae > Helianthus > Helianthus tuberosus. The sequence continues at coordinate 130,456,546 of CM060447.1, read as the reverse complement.
CAAATATGGTTTACAGATTCTATTCATCATGTCCCTGAATGCAGCAGGTGCATTCGTTAACCCAAAGGGCATGACTGTAAACTCATAATGATCATACCTAGTTCTGAAAGCAGTTTTAGGTATGTCTTCTTCTTGTACCTTCAATTGATGATATCCGGAGCGTAAATCTATCTTAGAAAAATATCTAGCCCCCTGAAGTTGATCAAACAGATCATCAATCCTAGGTAATGGGTATCGATTCTTAATTGTAACCTTATTCAATTCTCTATAATCGATACACATTCTCATTGAACCATCCTTCTTCTTTACAAACAACATTGGCGCTCCCCAAGGGGATGAGCTAGGTTGTATGAATCCTTTACTTAGTAATTCATCTAATTGCGTTTTTAATTCTAACATTTCTGTAGGTGCTAACCGATAAGGTGCCTTGGCTATCGGTGTAGTTCCTGGAATTAGATGAATCCTAAATTCTACTTCCCTATCTGGAGGTAATCCCGGTAAATCTTCTGGGAATATATCTGGATATTCTGAGACTACAGGAATTTCCTTAAGTTCTTTACCCTTAGTACTAATGATTACTGAAATCATATATACTATTCTTTGTTTTTGTTCATAATTAGCAACTTTCATTACTGATATGAACTTCATGGGCTTACGTGGTTTATCTCCTGTAATCCTAATTACTTCTCCGGTGGGTGATTGAATTTCTATGGAATTCTGATCACAAAGGATTCTAGCATGGTTGACTACTAACCAATCCATTCCTAATACAACATCAAATTCAGCTAATTTCATCGGCAATAGTTTTGCAGAAAATTTATGTCCTAAAAGTTCTATATTTTCTTCCTGCAAAACTTTATCTATTTTAACTGAATTTCCGTCTGCCGTTTCAACTGTAAAAATCTGCCTAATGTTGGTTAAAGGTAAATTAAGAGCTTGGCAGAATGAAGTATTTATAAAACTTTGGTTCGCACCAGAGTCAAATAATACTTTGGCGTAAATGTTGTGAACTAAGAACGTACCCGCTATCACATCTGGGATGAGTTCTGCTTCTTGAGTGGTTAGCTGAAATGCCCTAGCATTCTTTTTAATAGTTCCGTCGGTCGCCTTAGTTTTGTTGTCTGCTGGTTTGATTAATTTAGGACATTCTGTTTTATAATGTCCATTTTCTCCACAGTTATAGCAAACTATTGTTTTCTTTCTGCAGTTTTCTTCACGATGTCCTACAACTTTGCAAAAATTGCAGGTTATATCACATCTTCCATAATGTTTCTTCTTGCATTTCCTGCAGAATGACGGAGTTGAGAATTGACCAGTTCCTTTTCTCTTGAAGCTGTTATTATTACCCGTACGAAATCCTTGGGTAATTTTATGAGCCAGTTCCTTCTTTCTGTTTTCATCTTGTGTGCGTACTAGTTCATCGGTTAGGGTATTAGCTTATTCCACAACATCGTCAATAGTGCGAGGTCTCGCAGCTTTAACGATGTTGCAAATTTCACTAATTAATCCCCAAATGTAGCGAGAAATAAGTACCGGTTCTGGCGAAGCCAGCGTTGGTACCACTCTAGCATATTCAAAGAATGTCGAAGTATAACCACGACAATCTACACCCATCATCCGATGATTTAGAAACTTATTCGTCATCTGTTCCTTTTCGTACTCAGGACAGAATTTTCTTTCTACAAAACCCTTAAATTCTTCCCAAGTCATAGCATAAGCTATCATTCTTCCTTTTGATTGTAACACAGTGTTCCACCATTCAAGTGCTCCTTCCTTGAAGAGATTTGATGCGTACATGACCTGATCATCTTTAGCACATTTACTTATTGCAATTACTGCTTCGGTTTTCTCTAACCAACGCAGTGATGCAGTTGCTCCTTCATTGCCTGCAAATTCAGTGGGTTTACAAGCAAGGAATTCTTTGAAAGTGCAACCAGGTGTTGCAGTTTTCATTTTCTTGGGTAATGGAGCTTGATGTGGTTCCCCATTATGATTAACATGATCATTGCCTCCGTTTACACTATTACTGAAGTTATCTTCAGAAATGCGTTTACTAGGAACGATGTGTTGCGGTTCGATTGGATTCTTTATAGCAGCAACGAATGCTGGAATAGCATTGGCTATCCCTTGAGCAACAATATTTTCGATATCTTGTCTAGTCATATATTGATCTCCTGGATGTTGCTCCGACTGATTAACCTCATTTACTGGTTCGTTACCAATGTTTGACATCTGATAATAAATTTTATGTAAATAATTAGTATAAATATAAATATAATAAAATAGTTTGCACATAATCACATTAATATGTATAATAAAAAATTATCGATTTCACAAGTTTCATTTCTATATATTATATTATGCCTCGTACACACGATTATCATACAACGTTTTATTTTTTATTTAAGTTATTACACATACTGATTATTATGATTATTTATTAACACATATTCCTGCAAACTCCCATTATATGGTCAGCTAATTTCTTAAAAACGACCCTCCCTTTCGTCATACTTCCAAGTAACCCTTTCTCCAATATCCCTAATCCTATTTCCTGTATCAATTCACTCTTCGCCCCAAAGACGAAGTTCCGTCAGATTCTCCGGGCTCATAGTTGGGTATAGTGGAGGTTCTGGGTCAACTTGTGGGAAAAAGGTATCAGGGTTGTTTAAAAGATTTTGGTATTGCCAATCAGTTGTCCACCATTCATCTAATTCTACTAGTAGTGGTTGTGGTTGGACAATAGGATCTGGAATAGCAGGTTCCAGATTGATTGGGATTGGAACTTCTAGTGGGTAGCTGAAAAGATCTTCTTCAGTAAATATAAGGTTTGGATTGGCTGGTTCAAGGTTTCCATCGGCAGGTCCGATGAGGTCACTCATTACTAATTTATGATCTAAAACTTCCCAAGGAGTCATTTTTTGTTTTTGTCTAGAACTTTCTCCGACTTCTATTTCTGTTTGCTTAAAACTCTTCTCAGCTTCTATCTCTACTTGATTAACATTTTCCTCAATTTCTACCCCTTTTCCTTTGTCTTTTGGTTCTTCAGTTTTAGTAACCTTTCTTGTTGCTGGTTTTTTCCTTCGTACTCGCCTCCAGCCCACAAATCTGCTTCTTTTCTTGGGTTTAGGTTTTGCCAATGGTTTGGATTGAAATTCCATGGGTTCTTCATTATCAGCGAAGTAACCGGTGAATTCCTTTGAAACTTCTATCTTAACAGGATAGAGGTTAAGATTTTCTAAACCTTCTGATATCTCATTCATGTTGTTTAGCATATATGCAAAATACATACCAAATGTTATAACAAATTTTTTTTATAGATAACCCGTAAATATTATTGCATACATAAAACAACTGACAAATAAATTATACTACGATTTACTGTAACTTATTTATTTACTAAATAAGGTTTCTGGAAAATAAAAGTGCTAAAACTTTTAAGTATTTAGAGATTTGCATTTTCTGCTACTGTGGCTAGCATATAAAGATTTGCCCATTTCTCATCTAATTTGTCCTCCCAAGGTGATTTATTGATTAAGTCCGGGGTTTCCATTTTAACTTTCTTCTCTCGGTTTTTCCTTATTTCCTCCTGACTTTTCCTAATAATCAAACTTCTTTTATTAGGAGAAAGTGGTTCCTCGTAATGTGCCTTACGGACAAATATTCCTTCTTCAGGAATTACATAAGGTTTTGTTTGGGATGAACTTCCCTTCTCGTTAGATGACCTATCTAGTTTAAGATAGATATTTGACAGCTTTTGTTTACCCATACTGTAATTAACAAATAATCAGTTATTAAAACAAATAATCACATAATTGGCAATCAGTAAAATTAAGTATTTCTAAATACTTAATAGGCTTAAATCAGTGGCTCTGATACCACCTTATTTCTGTCACGGCCCCCGACCCGGTTTGACCCGTTTCAGGAGCCGCAGGACAGAAATCCCGTGGTACTTTAATTAACAACGGAAGTTTCTTCAGGATCTTTTTAAAACTGAAATATTTCCCGATTATTTTATTTCACAATTCGGGATAAAACCCGATAATTTACAATCTTGAGATTTCACCAGGAAATCTTTTATTTTACAAAACATGTTTCTTTATTTTATACTGAGCCACTTCCTTAAGCTGATAGTGCTTCACGGCACTTTTCCTGGATCACAACAGATCACCTGAAACATGTTTGAAAAAGGTTTTGTCAGCGGGAAATACTGAGTGAATCATTCATTTTCTAAAACGACTCGTTTGTTATAATTTACAGTATTAAGAGCGATTACAATGTTTCTGATATCAAACCAACTACCCACGGTATTTGTCACTCGACCGGATTTGTGACTATGGTCATATCCCCCATTGGCTGCCCCAATGGTGACGATTATCAAGTAATGTATACAAAACCCCACATACCGGCTGTAACTTGGTGATTACAAAGACTTAATCCCCGTAATTATAACTTTGAAAATAAACATGCTTTTGTAAATAGATTTGATAAAAAGAGAATGACTCACATTGTGGATTTAACAGAGCTTATTCTACTGATTAGCCTTGATAACCTAGTTAAATAATCAGGCACACAAACTAGGTTAGTAACTTAATACAGCATTTACGATAACTCACGAGATTAAAACCTTCACAACGAATGACAAAGTGCGATACTTAAACATCCATCAATTTAACGACGAATGACAAAGCATAAACCCTAATGTGGGCAGCACTTAAACATCCATTGGATAGTTTAATCGATCAGACATTGAATCGTATCAGCGATCGAGTTATTACCCTAATTGCAGTGTCGATTTGTGAGATGTGTGTGTTAATTGTGGTAAACAGAACGTATCTCAGTACATATATCGAAGTTTTACGTCGTTTGAACACCAAAATTCGATTGCCAATGTCTGCTATTTATAGTTGAAATTTCACTTTGCTTACGGACCGTAAGCCTCACAATGTTGCAGTCCGTAAGTGTGCTTACGGACCGTAAGACTCACAATGTTACGGTCCGTAAGGGTTGAAAATAGGTTATAGGGTAGCCACGGTTGGGACTAGCTTTGCTGACTTGACAGATTCTTAATTTCGAATTTTGACAGCGTGATTTTTAGGATAATCGTAAATAGGGTTTACCCCCCCCCCCAGAGTTTTAGGGGCCCTGATCCTGATTCCGATTGTTCTGAAAATTTTAGGGTTTGTGCAGAATCACTTGGGTGTCTTAATTAGGGTTTCCTATTGGATAAAATAATATAATTATTAGGACTTTTGATGAGAGTTGTTACATTCTTCCCACCTTAATAAAAATCTCGTCCTCGAGATTTACTGGAATAAGTGAGGATACTTTCGCTTCATTTCGGATTCCAGCTCCCAAGTGTATTCAGCTCCTCTCTTTGAATCCCATCTGACTTTGACTAAAACTAGTCGTTTGTGTTTGAGAAACTTGATCTTTCGATCCTCAATTTGAAGAGGTTTCTCAACAAATTTCAGCTTTTCGTTTACCTCTATATCTCTAAGAGGTACTACCAGTGATTCGTCTGATAAGCATTTCTTGAGATTGGATATATGAAATACATCATGTACTCCAGATAAATCTTCTGGTAGTCGTAAACGATAAGCGACTGGTCCTATACGTTGGATCACTGAAAATGGTCCTACGTACCTTGGACTTAGCTTTCCTTTCTTTCCAAATCTAACTACTCCTTTCCAAGGAGAAACTTTCAATAGTACTTTGTCTCCCACTTGGAATTCTAATGGCTTGCATCTATTGTCTGCATAACTCTTCTGGCGATCTCAAGCCGTCTTCAGCCTTTCCTTGATTTGAGTAATCTTATCAGTCGTCTCTTGCACTATTTCAGGACCTGACAATTGACTTTCTCCTATTTCTGCCCAACAAACTGGAGTTCTGCACTTTCTTCCATACAGTGCTTCAAATGGGGCGGTTTCAATACTTGAATGATAGCTATTGTTATAGGAGAATTCAATTAATGGTAAATGATCATCCCAATTTCCACCAAAATCTATTACACATGCTCGGAGCATGTCTTCTAGAGTTTGGATTGTCCTTTCACTTTGTCCGTCTGTTTGGGGATGATATGCAGTGCTTAGATTTAATCGAGTTCCCATAGCTTGCTGGAAACTTTTCCAGAAATGAGAAGTAAAACGACTATCCCTATCTGAAACAATGGAGAGTGGAACTCCATGAAGGATATAACTTCGTCTACATACAATTTTGCCAACCTTTCCATACTAAAGGTTTCTTTCATTGGTAGAAAGTGAGCTGATTTGGTTAATCGATCCACAATTACCCAAATCGCATCATTACCTTTTCTGGTTTTGGGTAACTTAGTATCAAAATCCATTGTTATAAGTTCTCATTTCCATACTGGCATTTCTAATTGTTGTAGTAAACCTGAAGGTTTCTGATGTTCTGCCTTAACTTGTGAACAAGTGAGACATTTAGAAACATATCGTGCGATATCCTTTTTCATTCCTATCCACCAAAAGTTCTTTCTTAAATCTTGGTACATCTTATTGTTTCCTGGGTGCATAGTATACCTATATTTATGAGCTTCTTCTAAAATCTTAGGTCTTAAGTCTCCCTGCTTAGGTACCCAAATTCTACTTTTGTGGAATCTCTAAATTCCATCTGCTCCTTGTTCTAATTCCTTTATTCTTCCTTTCATTCCTTCAGCATCATCCTTGATTGCTGTAGTTTGAACATTCTTCAATTGTTCCATTAAATCTAATTGTAGATTTAATCTGAGAGCACGAACTCGTCGTTGTTTCTCATAATACTTACGACTTAAGGCATCTGCAACTACATTTGCCTTTCCTTCATGATACTGAATATCACAGTCGTAGTCACTTAGGATTTCCATCCATCTCCTTTGCCTCATGTTTAACTCTTTTTGCCCAAATATATATCTTAAACTTTTGTGATTTGTGTAGACAGTAAATTTACTTCCGTAAAGATAATGTCTCCAAATCTTAAGGGCAAAAATTACGGCTCCTAATTCTAAATCATGAGTCGAATTTTTGGGAGATCTTCCTATCTTTTCAGATAGATCCCAGAGGACATTGAAGTCTAGCGACTGGTTTCCTGGTGTACCTTGAATATCCATATTCAATCACTAACAAGTTAATAACAAATTAATAACTAAGTTAAGCAACTATGTGATTATGTGCTTATGTGTTCCCTTCTATGTTTTTGGTGTAATCCAAGTTTTTGTTATCTAAAATCCTTAATGGACTTCTACGTTGTAGTTAAGTCCCTTGGGTTATAAAGTACTACTCCATAATTAGACCCCTTAAGTGGTCTAGTTAAACAGATTGATCCAAAAATCTGGTTAGGAACATCATGTGATGATATAGCTGAAAGGACTCCTTGGTGGCCTAATTAATAAGATCATATGTCGATCTAATTAAAAGGACCCTATGGTAGTCTAGTCACCCTCATCACAGTTTTGATTTTCCTCCCCTAAACATTACAAGACAAACTGTGCGGACTGTGCAAGGAATTACGTAATTATGGATGCATACATAATTATGTAATTTAGTGCACAGAAACCACAGCGAGTTTTGTCATGTGTCTAGAATTAGCCCTATTCATTTCCGTTTCTGAGGAAGCACCCGTTGAAAATGACTCCGTTTGTTCATTTTCGTTTCTGAAGATTTGTCCGTTGAGGAAATGAATATCCGTTTGAATATCCTTTTTCATTTCTGTTTCTGAGGAAGCACCCGTTGAAAATGACTCCGTTTGTTCATTTTCGTTTCTGAAGATTGTCCGTTGAGGAAATGAATATCCGTTTGATTATCCTTTTCATTTCCATTTCTGATGAAGCACCCGTTGAAAATGACTCCGTAAGTTCATTTTACGTTTCTGAAGATTGTCCGTTGAGGAAATGAATCCCCGTTTGTTTATTCCTTCATTTCCGTTTCTGAAGAATACTCGTTGAGGAAAATGACCCCGTCTGTTCATTTTCGTTTCTGAAGATTTTTCGTTGAGGAAATGAATATCCGTTTGATTATACTTTTCATTTCCATTTCTGATGAAGCACCCGTTGAAAATGACTCCGTTTGTTCATTTTCGTTTCTGAAGATTTTCCATTGAGGAAATGAATATCCGTTTGATTATCCTTTTCATTTCCATTTCTGATGAAGCACCCGTTGAAAATGACTCCGTAAGTTCATTTTACGTTTCTGAAGATTGTCCGTTGAGGAAATGAATCCCCGTCTATTTATTCCTTCATTTCCGTTTCTGAAGAATACTCGTTGAGGAAAATGACTCCATCTGTTTATTTTCGTTTCTGAAGATTGTCCGTTAAGGAAATGACAGGATTATGCCTTGTATATCTGGTGGTTACTTGACACAAAGTCACAGATGGACTCCTACGAATAAATTTCGGGACGAAATTTCCTAAAGTAGGGGAGACTGTGACACCTGGGTCACTGCGACCATCAAACAAATACCAAGCCAACGAAATATTGTATTTCATACTTGGGATCCGTATAAATATGTGTATCTTTTGCACATATCAATTCTTGTTCGATTTCAAGCTCTAAATCGCTTTCTGGAAGGTTATACGCGCACTGATGCGTAAATGTAACCAGTTTAATGCAACGAACACTCTGGAATAGTTAAATAGGCTTAACATACCTTAAATAACCTTTACATAACTTAGAAATAAGTTTTGAAGGCTTTGGTATGGCAAAATCAAGTTAATTCGCTTAAAGGGACTAAACTTGACAAACTGCGAAAGTATGCCAATTTGAACTGTAACGAACATTCCGGAACATGGCCATAAGTTAAACACACCTTAAATATCCTTTATATAGCTTAGAAATAGGCTTTGAGGGGTTCGGTGAGCTAAAATAAACTTTTGGGTCATTCAGGGACTAAAAGCGTCAAAAAGTGCACAAGTTTGCACTTTCGCTCATAACTTACGTTTTGAATACATCCGGACATCCAAAAATTTATGTAAGCATTATAATATTTTATTTTAGTGTTTGGCATAAGAAAAATCCATTCGTCGTGTCATTTGGATCGTTTTTCGCGCGTATGCGCATTCCGTCGTAATTAAGCGAACATCGCGATTGTACGGCCAAACGAACCGACATCCGAGATATTTTTGATCACATTTTAAGTTCCCTATACTTTAACTTCATTTTAGATCTTTGAAATGGGGTTAACGGGGCTTAAACGTGTCAAAAATGCATCAAATAGCAAGTTTGGAGCTTCAGGGGCCTGTTCTGCCATTTTTGAAAGTGTCAGACCTGCAAGGTCCTTGCGCACCTCAACACTTTCAGTGTTACGGTGCGCAAGCAGGGGTCAGATGCAGAAAATCATTTTTGGCTGCTGTTATCAGCTTTTAAACACTCCAAAGGCCATTTCCACATGTTGCTAACTGATCATGGGGGGCCAATTGATGTTCATGAGCTTGCCAACAAGTGTAGGGATGTGATCATTCCCTCTTCTCCAAGAAACAATCCTAACGGTGAACCAAAAACTATAAATACCGAACCCACTTCATTGCAAAACCCACTTGAAATCTGAGATTTCTCTAAGTTGGGGTGTTTCATCACCTCATACCTGAGAATACTTGGATTATCAATCTTGCGGGGACCCTTTGTAAGTGTTCCTTCGTTCTTTTATTGCTTTTCGAGTCCGAAAGTCAAACTTTGTTTGACTTTCTGCAGTGACCAGTTTATGGTCAATGCGAAGTTCATTTGAACTTCATAACGTGAGCGTGATCACGATGGTTATAGTCCTTAGTGACTATACCTACTGATTACCACGTTATCTAGGCTCAGTGACGAGTCGTAGTTTCGGCCAAAATGCGCATTCTTGCGTATTTTGTAACCAAACTACTTTTAGGTATCAAAACCGTTTGTTTTGATACCAAACCTGTTTTCTAAACTTAGTTAAGCATGTTTTAACGTGCTTAGCTCGTCACTTTTAGTTTAGTGCTTATATAGGGTCGTAAGGTAAGCGATCTAAGCAATCGCTTATACTTTCGAACCCGACCCGTTTGGTCGATCATTAGGATCCGACCAAGCACATTAGGTGACCATAGTATATAGGGAATAACCTTCCGAGGTTATACCTTATGGTCGCTTCGTTTAAGTAGTTGTATGATAGGTAGTTTATATGCCTTAGGTAAATTACCAAAATGCCCTTTTGACGCCAAAATTCATTTTAAGCATATGTAACATAACTTTTGACACCTAAACTGATTTGACAACAATATTAGACATGTTAAGGCATATGTTACTTGTCATAGGACTAGTTAAGCGGTCCGAACGCGTTTCACGCGAACGACGTGTTAAAGTAGCATAAGCTACCTAAACGGGTCGTAATGGGTCGTAAGCACTTAGGCTAGGTTTCATTTAGTATGTAGGCTTTGTTAAACCATATGACACGAGTCTCTATACTCGTTTGGTTTACGAACCCTCATCCTATCCAATCCTCCGATATAGGTCCGGTTTATTAACATAGTTACCTATATTAGGTGCCGTTCGATTCCGAGATCTCTAGCATTGCTTGGTGGTTATCTTAGGACTTCTGAGTAATCTCAAGTGAGTACATAGACCCCTCTTTTACTGTTTTCAAACTGTTTTGGGGTGAAACACATGTGCCTACTTGTTACTTTCATGCTTTCCATGTTTTCACATCATATGCTTGTTATGTTCATTAGTACACTTATAGTACATGATTTCATTGTGTTTATGCTATGTATGCCCATTGTGTGCATACTTAGTACATCGTTTTACATTCCATTTTATGCTATGCGTGCCCATTGTGTGCATGCTTAGTACATGGTTTTATATTACATTTCATGCTATGTATGTCCATTGTGTGCATACTTAGTACATTGTTTTACATTTCATTTCATGCTATGTATGTCCATTGTGTGCATACTTCGTACATTGTTTTACATTACATCTTGTTGCATATGCTCATCCAGCATATGAACACATTATATTACATTTTGAACCGTTGTAACTATTTGACTATGTGAACCGTTGTAACCATTTGATTATATGAACCGTTTGTAACTGTTGAACCGTGAGAACCATAATTGACCATACATAAACATTTCTACAATTGTTAAACATTACATCTTAGTGGTTTGGTTTGAGTAAGTGATTTAAGTAACGAAGCGTGTGTAATATGATACAAGCATGGTGGATACGCCGCTGGTACTTCCTATATATAAGTGTTTGTATGGTATTACATATCGTAGCGTTATTTGAATCATTTCAATTTGAGACATATAACATTTTATACAAATAACATACTTTTCACAAGACATTGATTTACAACAACTTATCTTATACAAACTCATTTTACATGGTTATTCATTTAACCATACATTATTCTCTTATTTATACATATCATCTGATCTTATCGTTTTTCAAATGATTTACAAGACAAAGCAAATTACAAGGTTCATGACTAAACATTTTCTCAAACATAAGTCATGAATTATGTTTTCACAAAACCTATGTATCTCACAGGCATTTTTATGCTGACGTACCTAGTTTCACATGTGTTTTCAGGAGATGATGCATAGGACTTATCAAGACATACTTAGGCGGACATGTGCCTTAGTGACTTAAAACGAGACAAGATCTAGTTAATTTATGTTATGTACTCTTTGGTTCTTGTTTAAAACAATGTAAACTTTCATGTTTGATAAATAAAACGAAACTTCAATTGCCATGGATTTGAAACAATTAATTCTGTTACAACACTCCCCGACGTTTCCGCCACGTTTTGTATGTTCTACGTGGTCGGGGTGTGACAGCAACTGAGGAAGACTTAGAATCGACAGGTTCAAAATGAAATAAAAGCATGAAAAATGATTTGTCAAATATTGAATTATGATACAAGTAAATCAATGTGCTGAGATTAGTGAATTTCAAGGATACACGAAAAGAAAATAGAGTTAGTGTATTATTGTCTTAATACATAATTGCATTAAGACAATTTTAATCAAAATGTTCGATCAAAGATAGGTGATATTTTAATTTATTAAATACCTTTTTCTTTTATGTTATCATAAAGTAAATTAATATAGATAGTTTTAAAATATCAAAACCCGTGGTAATTTCGACAAAATAATGATATATGTTTTATTAATATGTTGATCCAAATATTCTAGAACTCACGATTATCATTTTTTTAAAATCAAGTATGTTTAACTATAAGAGTTTACAATAAGATATTTTAAATCATAAAAGTAAAATAGTAAATATTTATTTTAATATCAAGCATACTTAAATATTGGCTTGAGTAAATAACATTTGATATTTTAATATATTAAAATACATATATTATAAAAATAATATTTCTATAAGTAGTTAATAGTTGTTGAATATTAATCAAGATGAACAATTACTTATAAAATGTCTTGTCCATGACTACTTAGACATTTATTTAGATAATTTTATTCGTCCCTCTAATTCTTGTATTGTTTTATGAAAATATGTCTTTTCCTTACAGTACAAAGTATATATAAAAATATTTTTACATATAATTAAAATTTACTAAATAAGTATGATGACTTTAATTTATATTAACTAGTCATTATCATGGTTGGATATTGGTTAGTACTGCCTTGTTTAAGCATAGGTGATCAGTCCATGCCTAACTAAGGCTAGGCTATCCAATACCTGCTCCTGACAATAACCCTAGTACTTAAAAAAAAATAATTACTAATAATAAAACTAATATTAATTACCAATAATAAATAATTAAACATAAACTTAAATGAGAGTATACCTCAAACAAAATTTTATATATATATATATATATATATATATATAAATTCTTTACCTTAATGGTTTAACAAGAAATTTTAAATATAGTAATACTATATTGTAAATTAGGTTTATTTCCTTCATTTCCATTTCTGAAGAATACCCGTCGAAGAAAATGATTATTCGTTCATTTTCATTTTCATTTTGAAGAATATCCGTTGATGGAAATGATTATCCTTTTGGTGGACATGGTTACAACAAAAACCCTGCATGCCAAAAGAATTTGAGTTTTTCAAGAAATTCATTTGACTTGATATTAAAGAGTCATCGTTTGGCAATAATTCGGTTCATATTGCAAAATCAAGTATAGCAAAACAATATTTGAGTTTGGATAAAATAACAAATCGGAATGAAGCCCTCCAGTGGTCTTCATAGATTAAATGAACCACATGCATAACAAACAGTGTATGTGTAGATTTACCAAGAAATGAAATAGATCAATATTCATTACTATGAAAGAAATCCTCATGGTATGATGACCATTTAGTAGAAACACAAAAATCAATTTATTTATATGCAGAAGTCAGAATTTTAATGAAAGAAATATAAGAACTTTATCTGGAATTCCGGGTGATAACCGTTGTTAAGTGACATTACCAGAGAATATCGAATAAAATGAAATAAGGAATTTGCAAAGGTATGTGATTCCTTTTTCAGTGATAATAATTATGACTTTGATTAGACTGTGCACCGATGGTTGTGAAATCTTGTTACAACGTACCTCAGCGAGATTCATGTCGTTTGTAGGATCGCGTGGCAAAGTGCTTCTTTTTTATTAGTAGTTCTTCTACTGACGGAATTAGCATTGGTGTCATCGTGCCTAATTAATATTTTCCAAAGGTCTTGCCTTGTAAGTCGTGTGTGATATACTTCGATGTCTGTGGACGTATAATTTAAGTTTTATGTGTTTTCTTGTGCACTAGCACAACTTTACATGCTTCTTACTTGCGTTAATAGTTTATGGTAACGCATTAGAAATTTTTATACTTTTGATGGTGTCCCAACTTAATGGGTTTCCATTGTTATTATTGTCGCTCGAGTTACGAGGTAGATGATCAAACAAAATAATGTTTGATATCGGAAAAGAGATTCCTGATAAAGAAATCTAGAATTATTATTGACACATATGCTTGTGCTTTATTCTTAATTGACTTTTGGAATTCCTTATAGATATACATATCTATATAATCATATATTTCACATGCTGTAATATACATACCTCTTCATAAGGTCAATGTATTTAACAGATTCATATTTCCAAAAACAAGTCAGATATCAGGTCATGATACTATTTAGGGAAATCTTGTCACTTGTTTGACATATTATATACCCCGTCTTATCCGGTTCGCGCCGGAGAGGTAACCTCAGTATATCCGGACAAGCTGGAGAGTCTGCTACACCATACCCAGTCTTGCCAGAGAAAATTTTCTATTTCCCATAAATAGTATCTTTTTAAGATTTTAAAAGTGCCTCTTTTATTAGGGCTTTTATCCAGAATCAGGGAAATTTGTATTCCCGTAACATATCTTATTCTAGATCAAGTAATATCAATAAGCAAGAATTAATAGCAATTAAGTGCTATTGCCTGAAATGTTCTAATCGTCATTCTTACGGCATACCAAAATCCATCATACTTTATTTACACAAGTACTTAGCTCATCTCGAGGTTTATACTAAGGCATCTTTTCTTAAGTTCAAGTCTAAATACTATTTTGGGTGCTACCAGTTAATAGCAATCTCCTAACTCTTCGTTTAAACTTAGGTATTTTATTACAACACCTATAGGCTTAAATCAGTGGCTCTGATACCACCTTCTGTCACGACCCCCGACCCACCCTGGACGGAATCGGGAGCCGCGAACAGCCCAATGGTACCAGTGATTATTTTGAAAAATATTGCAGTGGAAATTTCATCAGGACCGTGAGTTAGGAAAAATATCAGAGTTTAGAAAACACCGGATTTTATTTATTAAATAGATGGAATAAATCCATGTTTTACAAAGGTAGCTTTAATAAGGGATAAACCCAATTACATAAAACAATATTTCTTAATTTGATTTAATTAATAAAATAAGTCACTTCTTGAAGCCTTTCAGTGTCGTATCCATCTCTTACTCCAATCTACTGTAATTACCTGAAACGCGTTTTAAAAAGGTTTTGTCAGCAGGAAATACTGGTGAGCTCATTCATTTTATAAAACATATTTGTTATAATTCACAGCATTAAGAGTTTTTACATTTGCTTCTTTAAGATTGGCAAAGACTTAATCACTGCAAAGTATAACTAGAAAACAGTGTTATAATTTATAGTATTAAGAAAGATTACAATGTTTCCAGATATCAACCAACTACCCACATTATTTGTCACTCGACTCGTTTCTGTGACTATGGTCAGATCACCCATTGGCTAACTCGTTGTCCAATGGTGACGGGAAATAAGTAATGTATACAAAACCCCACATACTGGCTGTAATTTGGTGATTACATAAACTTAATCCCTGTAATTATAACTTTGAAAATAAACATGCTTTTGTAAACAAATTTGATAAAAAGAGAATGACTCACTTTATAAGCATGCAGATTTATACAGGCAGAACTTAGCCTATTTGATTAGTCTTGTAACCTAGTGCACACGAACTCGGTAAGTAACTTAATACAACATTTACGATAACTCACGAGATTAAAACCCTCACGACAAATGACAAAGTGCAATCATTTAAACATCCATCGGATTCACAACGAATGACAGAGTATTCCCCGAGTTCGGGTGGTACTCAAACATCCTGTCTGAATCACGACTAATGACAAAGGATAGCGCTTAAACATCCTGTCGGATAGTTTCAATCGATTGGATATTGAATCGTAGCAGCGATCGAGTTAATACCCTGTATCGTAGCTGAATTCGAGCTAGTGTGTGTTTGGTAGTAATCAGATGATAACTCAACGTACGAATTGAGTTTTTATGTCGTTCCAACTCCAAACTGCAAGTCCCACACCCCTCTATTTATACTGAGAAATTGACCCCCTCGCGTGGCGCGAGGGGTCCATGTGGTTGCGTCGCGTGGCGCGACGGGTCGGTTTTAACATAGGGTTGCCACGTGTCTTGGTAACCTAATTGAGTCGACCGTTCGAGAAAATTCGATTTCTATGAAAAACTGTAAGGATAATATCAACTAGGGTTTACCCCCCCCCCCCCCTGAGTTTTTTAGGGGCCCTGATCCTGATTCTGATTGTTCTAAAAATTTTAGGGTTTATGTAGGATTACTTAGGGTTCTTAACTAAGGTTTCCTTTTGTATAAAATATAAAAATAATAATAATAGTTTTGGTGAGAGTTGTTATGGTTTGGGACAAAAAGGGAATAAAATAGTGAGAAAAGAGAATGGACCCACTTTGTAACTTTGGGGTTCAACTAGAAAGTCTCCTGGTAGAATATTGGGTATAACTTCTGAGCTATTAAAAATATATAATGCATTCGTGTTAAGTATAGTACCCCTAATTCAACCTTGTCCCGATGTCCCGAGACCGAATCCCAACAACCTAGTCGGGCAGAGCCCTGACATACGTTATGAGGCTCAGATCAATCGGAAAGGGTAGCGGTAATCTGGAGTTAAAACACTTAAAACGGGCAGGCTTTATTGCTATTATTATTACTGAAGAAATATATATATATATATATATATATATATATATATATATATATATGTAGAGAGTGAAATCGAGAGGGGGGAATGAGGTCTGCGCAGAACAATTGTTCGAACATGAGCTTTAATTTATAGTGAAAGCTTACCTCTTGGTGCCTACTATCTACTGCCATCTATCTTATAATTTTACACGTAGCATATGTATATTAATTTAATATTTTGAGTTGTAGTCATTTGGAGTAGCCACCTGTGTATATGTGTCTTATCTAAATTATATCATACATACATACATTTCACTTATATGTTTATTATTCGTTTATTATGTATAAAAATATAAAGGGAACACAACTTTGAAAATGAGACATGACACTTCTGTCAATTTCATATGTATCTATTATTAATATTATTATTATTATTATTATTAATATTATTATTATTATTATTATTATTATTATTATATTATTATTATTATTATTATTATTATTATTATTGTTATTACTTTACTTCTTTGGTACGTATAATTCCTAAAATATGACGTTTTATAAAATAAGAAATATGTTATTAGAACGAGAATATTTATATCTACATTTTGAACCAAGTTTCATTAAAAATAGAGTAGTTTCAAATATAATGTATTTTTATAATTTAATTAATATACGGTCACTAGACCCGTCTAAGTACTTCATATTTTTAATAATTAACTTACCCGTAATCTAGCCGTCTAATAAAATAAGTTTTTATATACTTTTATTTTATTTAGAAAAGGTCACCCATATATAGGCCAATTAATTATATTATTTCAATCAACTATATAAAATAGTGTTTAAAACTATTTGGGTTGAATAATTATATTAAAATAAAACTAGTTACTAGTGGTAAATAAATTTAAACAATCTAAAATTTATATGATAAAAATAGGAATGTTACAATGGAGATCACTGGAAGATCATCTTTGGGATCTGCTGATTCAAAATTGGGGTTTGATAAGGCAAAAGTTACCTGTTTCAAATGCAAACAGAAAGGACACTTCAAGAGAGAGTGTACAAACAGGGAAACTGACGAACCCATGAATCCATTCAGAGATGATTATTATAAGAAAGGAATTTATCATCGTAACAGTGGATCATCAAATGTGAGTCAGAAACAGATCGATGAAGGGTCGTCAAAGGAAAGATCGAGGGAGATGGTAGTTATTCAAGACGATGAAGGTTATGACTGGAGTCAAATTCTTCCTGAAGAAGATTATGTTGGATCCGCATTTGTAGCCGATGCGGCTTATGAAAATTGGTGGAGAAGAGATAGTGCGAGATATGAAATTAGAAAGTTGAAAGAACCATTCAAAGAAGCTCGGAGAGCCAATAGATGGAATGCTGAACTGGAATGTTACATGGATCCATAGGGTAATCCAGTGGTTGATCCGGATAAGGTGGATTTTGATGTAGTAACAAATCTTTTTCCATCAGGACACTTATAATACAAGAAGGTTATCTGAAAAAGGTTATGAGGCTGATTTGTTGAACAAAATTAAAGAAATCTGTGAAGCAAGTCTGCCAAAGGTGGTAGAAATGAAGAAGAGGAAAGAAGAAGAGCTGAAAAAGCTGGTAGAGGAGGTGAAGAGAACGGCAAAGGATGCTATTGAGGAAGAACAGAAGATATAAGAAGAAGAGAAGAAAGAAGAAGATCAGAAAGTTGAAACAGAAGAATCATCGGTGCTGAAAGAAACAGAGGTAAATGAATCTTCTGATTTATCAAATGTTGAAACTGTTGATAAAAATGAAAACAAGTGCAGGAATTGCATAGAAATGTGCAAAGTCTGTACCGAAAAAGATGAAATAATAAAAACAAAATATATTGAAACAAATAAACTTGAAAATGTTTTCAAAATAAAATGTAAAGAAATGATTGAAAAAGAAGAAATGTTGAAACAAAAGGTTGAAAAGCTGACATAGAAATGTCAAGATTTTGAAAAAGAAAATGAGATTTTGAAAGAAATGTGTACAGCAAAAGGTGTTGGTTGTGTTGAAAAAGATAATAAGTTTCAATATTTTCAAAAAGAGTATGATAGTTTGAAATGGTCAAGTCAGAGAGTAAAAGAAGCTTATGATACTTTGAAGAGACAAGTTAAATGTTTTGACGAAAGATTGTCTGAAACTTTAACAACCAAAGAACTGTATGAAAGAAAGTTTAAAGAAAAGCAGCTTGAATTAAACAAGTATGTTGATGAAGTTGCTAATCTTAAACAAGTTCTGGTTGAAAAAGAAAAGATTGTTACAAAACTTCAAAGTTATTATAATTCTTCGTACATTCTTGAACGCATTTTCAACATCACACCAGATGACAAAGATACTGACAAGAATATAAAAGGTATTGGTTCAGAATATCATCAGGTACCTCCACCATTGAGAAATAAATATACTTTTTATGATGAGGAAAAGGTGGCAAAAGGTCTGAATATCGTTGACCAATTACCTGAAAGTATCGATGTGACTTACGCCAAATCTGATGAAGCTAATGATTCAGAGGTGGTAAGTAAGGTTGTTGAAAGCGTTTTGAAAGATGAGTCTACCAAAGGTAAGTCTGAATCACAGAATGAAAATGAGGGAAATTTTC
Source organism: Helianthus tuberosus (assembly GCA_030545235.1). Classification (NCBI taxonomy): domain Eukaryota; kingdom Viridiplantae; phylum Streptophyta; class Magnoliopsida; order Asterales; family Asteraceae; genus Helianthus; species Helianthus tuberosus. The sequence goes on along the minus strand of CM060447.1, from coordinate 130,437,487 downwards.
ATGATGGTTATCTCAAACATTTAAAATCTGAGAAAGTTGTGAATGATGATCCAAAAGGATTGGCTTATACCATGATTGGATTGGACAAATTATTCTCAGATAACGAGTTCCCAATTCAGAATGTGATTGTAGATAAAATTGACAAAGTGTTTAAACTGGTTGAGATTGAAAAGTCGGAAATTTCAAAATTTGCTGAAAAAAGAGCAAGAAAACTTTTTATAAAAAAACCCGGTTACAAAAAGAAGAACATGAAGGCAGCGTTGGGTTATAAAAAGAAACAAAATCAAAATAAAAGGTTTGAAAAGCAAAATTTTCAAAAGAAAATGAATTTCGTTCACGGGAAAAGTTCGGAAGAAGAGAAAGAACTCAAATTTAGACGACAGTCTAATGAAGAGTTCTATGCTCAGAAAAAGCAACAACAACAGGCTAAAGATGTTTCAAGAAAAACTTGTTTTAAATGTGATTAAATTGGACATCTTGCACGAAAATGTCCAAACCCAAAGTCTGTTGATGTTGAAAAACAGAAATCTGAGGTTGAGAAACAAAAGACTACCAGATTTGATTCAAAACAAACTTGGAGGTTCAACACAAACAAGTTTGCTTCGAATCTAACTTGGAAACCAAAACAGACCAGGTCTGATTCAAGACAAATCCAGAATTCTCACACACCCAGATTCAGAACAACACAAAGTTGGCAAACATCGGTTGATATGACAAAGCCAAATCAGTTTTGGAAACCAAAAGTTGTTGTTCAAAGTCAAAATAATCAAAACGAGTCACGATTTTACAAGAGAAGTGCTTCAAAAGGACAGAACTGAGTGATTAAGAAACAAGTGACTTCTGTGAATGAAGAAAAAGTCGAAGTCAAAGATGAAAAAGTTTTTGTACGAGATGACAAAGATTTTCCATCATTGAATAAAACTTATTGTGTTGAAATGCCTAAGGTCAAACAGACCTGGGCTAAATTGTTCAAGTAATTGAGTTTTTGTGAATGTGCAGGTGCTCATGAAGTTTGATTGTCAAGGAAGAGAATTTATGAGCAGCCTGGCACAGGAAGAGAAGGCTGCTGAACCCTGGTTTGGTTGAACAGGGAGTTTATCAATTTTTGTACATAAATAAACCATATTTCTAAAAACCCTAAAAATTGAAAAATTAAAAAAAAAATCAAAAATATGTTTGTTTTTAGATTTTGTCAAAAATTCAAAAATTTCAAAAATATGTTGCTTGAATATGCCGAAACCCTCACGGTGGAACAAACATGATTAATTTCACAAGATTGAAAAACGGTTTTCAAACTGTAAAAATCAATGTGTTGTAAATCATGGGGGTAATTACTGCTTTACATGTTATATCTTCTGAAAAACAGAGCATTAGATGCAGAAAATGGATAGCGAGACAAAGCTATCAGCATCAGGTTGTCAAATTTTCTTTAAATGATTTTGAAATTTAGTGGAGTAAGAAATTTCAGAAAATCCAAAAACATTTGAAAATTTTGAAAAAGCCAAAAACATGATAAAATTCAAAAATGAGTTTTTTGTGTAAAAAGAGGAAATGATAGTACATCAGTAGACTGTCACAGTATGCTAAAGATTTGGAAAGTTAAAAAGTGATTAACAGTCTCACTAAAGATGTGACGATAGGCTCAGCTAGATTAGTAGATTTGCGATAACGATACAAACTTAAATGAAAAAGCCTAGTTCTAGTGGGAAACGCGGTTGAAAGCATAGTACTTAGTTTTATCCTTCGTGACTCTGTACCTACTTGGTAATCGCTGAATGCTGAAAGAGCATAAAAACCGGTCAGTTTGTGAACTTTCACAACTTGCTGAAAAAGTCACTATGATTGTGCATTTCATTTTGCAAATATTTAAACTTGTTTGATTTCTTTATTTTGTTTAAGCATTGGACATCCTCTGCGTATACGTGAGTATCGAACTGAATGTTAGTGCCTAAACATTCTACTTTATTTTCTTGGTGTTTCGTTTAAATCTTGGATCACCTCTGTGTATATGTGAATATCGAATTGGTGGTTAAGATCTAAACATATTCAACTTGTTTTTATTCCTTATTTTGTTTAAACATTGGACTTTCTCTACGTATCGAAAGATCGACCTGATTGTTAATGTTTAAACATTCTGCGTTGTTTTCACACATATCACAGTTGATGAAAGTTTAAAGGCATTACTTGAGTCAGTGTATTGCATGATGAGGGGATATGCTGAGATCGTGGGGTCCATAAGAATTTAGTGCAAATTAATATACCTTAACGTATCGGTAAGCATTTCGAAAGTTTTTAGATTGAGTTTAAGTGGACAACAATATCGCCAATCTATGTGAATTGTTTAAAACTTAAAGTGTTTTAAAGCTCAACGGTACTAGTGATTTGTCATAAACTGATATAATCCTCTGACGCGAACTCAAACAAAAATGTTGTCTGTAAATATGTTTGTAAATATTTCTTTTCTGCTTTATGTTTCAGAAAATTACAAAAAGATTTTTGATTCTGCTTTATTTTCGACAACCGATGTCTAAGAGCTAAGTTTCAAAATCTAAGTATGATATTCGTGTTTCTGAAAATAAACAAGTTCATTAAGTTGAAACTTGAAATTTTTAAAATCAAAAACAGTTTGTGATATCTCCAAGGTCATTAATTTGGACTTGGATGATTTATTGTGAGGGATTTGGATTCTTAAGTGTTAAAATCAGTTGTAAAGAGATAGGTTTCGATGTTGGATTCTAAAATCGTCAAATCTATGAAGTTTGTTGATAGGGGAAGTGGAAATGTTTTAAAAGTGCCAGGTCACGATTCCTGGACAACTGAAAATGCTTTCACTGTAAAAATATTTTAGTATATGTTAAGAGAGCCAGGTCATCAATCCTGGAGATTCAAAATGTTTTTACTTATGAATGTATGAGATTTGCAGATGGTATTCCAGATTACGATCCCAATAGCAGAGTCTAAGGGGGAGTCTGAAGACAAGCTCAACGCAAGGGAGAGCGTGCATTCAAGGAGCCAGGTAACTATCCTGGAGGAGCTTGTATCCGGAAAGCCAGGTGTCGATCCCAAAAGCATGGAAGCCTGACGAAATGGGGAGCCTGAAGAAAAAGAGTTTGAGCGAGAGGAGGAGTAACTAAAGTCGAAGACAGATCCACGAGGATTTTGTTCGAGAAAGAGGGAGTCTATGGTTGCTGATACCGTCAAAGTTTCAAGAAGACTCAAAGAGAGAGAGAAAAGACAAGATAAGACGCTATGAGATTGACTGCGGCAATATCTAAGGGGGAGTCTGTTAGTGCAGTATGTCTATCGCCTCCGTTAATCAAAACCGTAGCATAAATAGAAGAGATCTAGACTTTGTGGTACATGATGTAGTTAAAAGGGCAAGGTGGCAATCTTGTAAATAAGGGGAAATCCCTTATAACCCTGTGCCTATAAATAGGAGCTTTAGGCTTTAGTTTTAGGACTTTTGCTCATTTGACATTTTGGAGAGCTAAGCTTAGAAAGAGAAAGTCTAGAGAGAGAAAGTCTTCATAGGTGATTCACGGTGATTGTACTCGTCATATCTGTCAATAGAATCACGTTAAATTGTACGTTCTTGTGTTCGGTCATGTTCGTGTACGGATTCCGCACGTCACACGTTCGGTTCGCAATCATTTCGGAGTCTAAAACCGGTCCTACATCTTCCATGAAACCCAGTCGCTGCTTTGTCATGATGTTCTCTAGCCAGTAGACTTCCTGCTCTCCGCTGTCGTATGTAACCGTCACCATGTCTGTTTCATCATCAAAACGCTATGATGTCATGACAGGGTCTGACTTCACATCTCCTTTGATTGGTCCAAATTTGCTGGTTAATGCTTCCATAAGCATATGTGTTTCATGGCATTCGTTGTCTAGAGCGATGCCAATGGATAAGATTTGCCTCTGTATCTCTTCTTCCATTTTCAGAATTGCCCTGACCGTCTTAACATACACCCTCCTTCTGTTGTCAAAATGGAGGACGTATCGCCTGATTTCCAGAGCGTATCTCCATGAAATGATTGTTGCCATTTTTTGCGTTTTGTTTAAGTTGGCGTTTTTGGTTAACGATTTTTTTTTGCAGAAAATGGGTAGATTGAAGTGATTATGGAAGCTATGTTTTACGTTTGTTTATATAATGATGTTTTTGGCGCGTAATTTAGGAGGGATTTTATTTTAATAAATGTTAATAACTGAAATTCAGTTATTTGTGTTGTTTCATCTTCCTGTAATATTCAACGCGTTTTATTTTTAATTTTTGGCGTTTTGTTTTTAATGGCGTTTTATTTTTTTGTATGGTGTTTTATCATTTGATGGCGTTTTGAATATGAGCGGTAAAAGACCCTTTTACCCTTAATGAAGCGCGTCCCACATAATAATATTGATGTTATTTACGAAAACGCCACTGCGCAATCTAGTCCATGGATTGTTTTGATCGGACGATCTATAAGCGTTCTCACACTTTTCACCGTTTTCTCTAAATCCTGACTATATATATATATATGGATTTGGTAAAATGAGAACCACCTTAAGTTATGAAAATTGATTTTTGTTTTTAGTAAGATAAGAGCTAATTGGTCTTTTACTATGACCATTAATGATTGCTCTTGTAACACCTGTGCCTCCACGGCCATCAAACAAATGCCAAACCAATGAAATATTGAATTTCATACTTGGGATTTGTAAAAATATGTGTATCATTTACACATATCAACTCTTGTTCGATTTCAAACTCTAAATCGCTTTCTGGAAGGTTATACGCGCACCGATGCGTAAATATAACCAGTTTAATGCAACGAACACTCCGGAATAGTGAAATAGGCTAAACATACCTTAAATAACCTTTACATAACTTAGAAATAATATTTGGAAGGTTTGGTATGCAAAAATCAAGTTAATTCGTCTACAGGGACTAAATATGACAAACTACGAAAGTATGCCAATTTGAACTGTAACAGACATTCCGGAACATGACCATAAGTTAAACACACCTTAAATATCCTTTACATAGCTTAGAAATAGGCTTTGAGTGGTTCGGTGTGCTAAAATATACTTTTGGGTCATTCAGGGACTAAAAGTGTCAAAAAGCGCACAAGTTTCAACTTACGTTCTGAATACATCCGGACATCCAAAAATTTATGTAAGCATGACTATATTATGCTTTAGTGTTTGGCTTAAGAAAAATCCATTCGTTGCGTCATTTGGATCGTTTCTCGCACTTATGCGCATTCCGTCGTAATTAAGCGAACATCGCGTTCGTACGTCCAAACGAACCGACGTCTGAGATATTTTTGAGCATGTTTCATGTCCACAATGTTTAGGCATCATTTTAGGGCCTTAAAGTTGGCTTTACGAGCCCTAGAAGTGTCGGAAATGGCCTTAAACACGTGCAGGGGCTGAAACTGTCATTTTTGAAACTTAGTTTCTGATCAGAAGCCCCATGCGGCCCGCATTAGTTTTGGTGTATCCTGAAGCGGGCCGCCTCAGCCTCTGCAGGCCAGATTCAATGTTTAACAGCCTGTTTGCAGCTGTTTTGCACCCCCAATCCCAATTCCAAGTGTCAATTTCCTATGGTGAGTGGCAAATGAGCTACCATAAGGTTCCGACAAGTGTACGGCTTTGATCGTGCCCCCCTTTCCAAGAAACGATCTTAACGGTGGACCGAAAACTATAAATACCCCATGCCCCCCATTGCTCAAATCACTAGAATTTTGATTTGAGAAACTCTAAGTTGAAACTATTGTTTCATACCTGAGATTTTTGAATCAAAATTAGCATTCGGGGACCCTTCATAAGTATTCTTTCGTTCTTTTATTGCTTTTCGAGTCTTTCGACTCTGAAAGTCAAACTTTGTTTGACTTTCTGCATTGACCAGTTTATGGTCAATGCGAAGTTCGTTTGAACTTCGCAACGTGAGTGTAATCACGTTGGTTATAGTCCCTTGGGACTATGCCTACTGATTACCACGTTGTCTAGGGTCGTAGGGTAAGCGATCTAATAAATCGCTTATACCTCGAACCCGACCCATTTGGTCGATCATTAGGATCTGACCAAACACATTAGGTGACCATAGTAGGTAGGGAATAACCTTCCGAGGTTATACCCTATGGTCACATCGTTTGAGTAGTTGTATGATAGGTAGTTTATATGCCTTAGGTAAATTACCAGAATACCCTTTTCATGTATAATTGGTAATTAAGCATATGTAACCTAAACCTTTGTCACATAACTGATTATGTAACATGTTTAGGCATATTCTACTTGTCATAGGACTAGTTAGGCGGTCCGAACGCGTTTCACGCGCACGACGTGTTAAAGTAGCATAAGCTACCTTAATGGGTCGCGATGGGTCGAAAGCACTTAGGTTAGGTTTCATGTAGTATGTAGGCCTTGTTAAACCATATCATATGAGTTCCAATACTCATTTGGTTTACCAAGCCTCATCCTATCCGATCTCCCGATTTAAGTCCGGTTTATTTATATAGTTTTAGATTGCCGACTGATTCCGTGCTCCCTCTAGCTTTGTTTGGTTGTTGTTCAAGACCTCTAAGCATTCTCAGGCGAGTACATTATTCCCCTATTTTACTGCTTTCAATTGGTTTGGGGTGACTCATATGTGCTAAATGTTTTCAAGGTTTTAACGATGGTATCAAAACGATTTTCGATGTTATAACGATGGTTTCAAAAACGATTAAGACGATTTATACAAAACTAATAACGATTTCGATAATGTGAACGAACTTGTTGGTTGGGTTACATAACAAATGACATTCATTAGCAATGATCAAGCCGACCAGTATTAGGTTATGGTACCATAGGATCTGACAAATCCCGTTATCTTACTGCACCCGTGGTTATGTGTGGGGGTGGTGGGTAGCGACTGAATCTGTAATTATTAATTTACCCTTTGGTAAGGGTTTGTTAATGTGAAAATGAGAAGCGACGAGGGACGAGTCACGAAGGTTTGAATGTTATTAGCGAGACGACCATATAAGTAGTTTCACGACCTAAAACGAATTAAACGATTTGGGTAAACGATTGGTTTTCACACGATGTTTTAACGATTTGGGTAAATGATTGGTTTTCACGCGATGTAATTAACGAGTTAAACGATTTGGTTAAACGATTGGCTTCAAAGCGATATACGATTAGTTTTTGGTTAAGTGTTTAGATAACGGGACGGGTGTAATGTGATGAAAGCATGGTGGATACGCCGCTGGTACTTTCTATATATAAGTGATTTCATTATATTACATACCGTGGCGTTATTTGGTTCACTTGGGTAAACGATTTTCAAACGATGTCACACAAACGACGTTTTCGATATGATATAAACTATACAAGTTTTTTTACGAGATTTATTAACAAGTTTTATTAACAATTTATTTCGAGATGTTTCACAATTTGCTTTACTAAAACAAATGTTTTTGGGTTAAGAGTCATGGCTACGAGGTTTTACAAACTATAACCCGCTTGATTTGAGTTGGTTAATTAAGTTGCAATATTATACTCTTTTCAAAACAAGGTTTTTAAATAAAGTATTGCAACATCTAAACTAGCCATGATTTCGATACTCCTACAAAAACCAATGTATTCGCCAGCATTTCTTTGCTGACCTCGTTTTCACATATGTTTCAGGTATTGTTGAATGATATCGATTGATAGGATGCATGCTCACATAGGACTGGATGAGGCCTTAGTGACTCAATAACAATGATAGACTATGTTTAAATTGTGTATTTAGATTTCCAGACGATGTAAATATTCAATGTTTAATAAAACGAAACACTTTTTGTATCCATGGTTATGAAACAATGATTCTGTTGCAACACACCTCGATGTTTCCGCCGCGCTTTGTTGTTTTACGCGGACGGGGTGTGACAACTCTCATTAATGATTATGCTTTAACTAATGAGATTGTTCTTTAATAAAAAAAATTACAAACATGCAGTAAATATTTACATTGCAATAAATCACCAAAAAATATAATATAATATAAACTAAAATAAATAAAACGAATTCGTCGTTTTTCGTTTCTTGTAAATGATAGTTGGCACCTCCATCGTCTGAGATCTGACGGACACCACACAAAACTTGTAAAAATCACAATTTATCATTCTACAACAAATTAAATATCATTTACTCCAAATATAGTGTTTACATTCAACAAAAGTGACGTTTTAGAGGAGCTCGAGCGGGCGTTTAGGGGCGTAAAAAACATTTTTCTGCCGCATGTAAAAAACATTTTTTACTTTCGACTCCGTACGAAATTTTTTTTTACATTCGACAATGAATGTAAAAACATTTTTTCAAACGTATGTAAAAGTTACAAATTTACAAACCTGAATTTACAAACATTTTTATAATTGTTTTTTATGCCGCCAACATGTAAATTTTTTATTTTTACCCCTGCCCAGGCTGTAAATTATTTTTACGCCCCGGTTGTAATTTTTATTTTTGTCTAGGTTGTAATTTTTTACGCCACTATTAAAACATTTTAAACTTTCTTTATGCCCCAGTTGTAAAACTTTTTTTACGCCCGGTTACAAAAAAAAAAAATTTACGCCCCTGTTAAAAAAATTTAAACCTTGATCATGATAAAAAGAAAACGTCTTCAATCTCTGATCTTGATCTTCATTTTTTGTTCGTTATCTTCGTCATTTGAACGTAAAAGCCCCAACACCTACGGAAATCAAAGAATAAAAAGAGAGCCTTTACATTCCACAAACGTTTAGAGAAGCTCGGGCCGGCGATCAGGGTCGTAAAATAACATTTTTTTATCGTGTGTAATAAAAAAACATTTTTTTACATTTGACACTTTGCGTGATTTTTTTTACATTTAACACCGTGCGCGGAACTTTTTTTACATTCGACAACGTACGATAAACAATTTTTCAAATGTTTCTAAAAACTAAACATTTACGCGTGCCCTTTTTACATACGTTTGAAAAATAGATTTACGCATGACGTTTAGAGGAGCTCGGCCCGATGATAAGGGGCGTAAAAACATTTTTTTTCATTCGACACCGTGCGCAAAAAAAAAATTTACATTCAACAACTTACGTAAAAACATTTTTCAAACGTACGTGAATACTATTTTACGCCTTCCGTTTTTACATACGTTTGAAAATTAGATTTACGCATGATGTTTATAGGATATTGGGTCGGCGATCAGGGACGTAAAAAAACTTTTTTACGCACATTGTCAAAACATTTTTTATTTATTTTTTACACACTGGTGTCCTCGTACTCTGTTTGTGTAAATGTTTACGCACGTTGTCAAAAAAAAATTACGCATATTGTCAAAACTTTTTTACGCACATTGTCAAAACTTTTTTACGCTTGTTGTCAAATGTTTTTTTGCGTGCGTTGTCTTTGTCGAAAGTAAACGTATGTAGTTTATTTTTTACATAGTGGCGTGAAAGCTACAAAAGTTGTACACGTAGAGGTATAAATATACATTATTTCATGTGTGATATGGTTAGATATATTTTCTTATAATAAATGTTAAAAATGTTTTTGGACGACTAATCTGATGAGGAGGTTATGAGAATACGAGGAATACAAGTGAAAGACATGTATATATACTAAATAGTTTTTGGACGAGTAATAAATATTGTTTTTCCAGTAATATGTATATATCTAGTATGATCAAATATTTCAGGTATGGGAAAAGAAAGGTGAAGGAAATTATATTATATTATATTCTATAATCGTTCTATATAGGTGGAATTAGGTTTGGATTGAGAAATATAAAAAGTATAAAAGAGATGAAAAGAAAGAGATATAAATGATGATATGATGTGTTTTATAGATAAAAAGAGAAGATGTGACATTGAGAGAAAAAGACAAAAATACCCATTTGAATTAAATTGATTATTGGTGATGTGTTAAAATTCTATTGAATGAGAGGAGTTCTCATGGTTCTCGAAAATGGTAGTGGTTCCTCCTTGAACCGAATCCTATATATATATATATATATATATATATATATATATATATAGAGGAAGGTTCATTAGGGAACACTAAAAAAGTGAGGAACAGCGGGGAACCGACTCAAACGAACTCCGATTGGACTCATTCCAGCGGCGTTGGAACCGGCTAGTCAAAATCTAACTAAGATCTCTTAACCCTAAACCCTAAATCCTAACTCCTAAACTCTAAACCCCAAAGCTAAAAAATAAGGCTAAAACCTAAGCTAAACCGTAAAATCTAAACTATAAACCCTAAAAGCTAAACCCTAAAGGCTAAACCTAAAGCTAAACCCTATAGCTAAACCCTAAAGCTAAACTCTAAACCCTAAAGCTAAACCCTAAAGCTAAACCCTAAGGCTAAACCCTAAAGCTAAACCCTAAAAGCCAAACCTAATATATTTAGGGTTTAGGGGTTATGATTTAGGGTTTAGGGTTAAGAGATCCTAGTTAGGGTTCAACGAGACGGTTCCAACGCCGCTGGAATGAGTCTAATCGGAGTTCGTTTGAGTCGGTTCCCCACTTTTTTAGTGTTCCCCAATGAACCTCACACTATATATATATATATATATATATATATATATATATATATATAGAGAGAGAGAGAGAGAGAGAGAAACGGGATCAGGAGAGAACGGTGAAAAGTGTGAGAACGGTGAGAACGGATCCTGGCCCAGCACGTGGCTGGGAGCGCTAATTGTTATGCCGGGGTACGATTGTCATTGTCCACTTCCCGCTAAACAATGGCGTTATTATTGCTTTGCCCAAAAATAATTAAATATATATGGCGTTTTCATCTTTATGCTAGTTTACATGGCGTTTTTTTTAAAGTGTATTTTTTACGAATGGCGTTTGTGTTTTAATGGCGTTTTCATCTTTACGCTTTTTTTTCATGGCGTTTTTTTTTAAGTATTTTTTTACGAATGACGTGTATGTTTTAATGGCGTTTTATTAATTTCCTATAGATTTGACGTTTTTGTGTTTGCTACTTGTCTTAATTTAGTTTTTTAACCCTTTTTTTTAATTTTGTTTATGTTTTAAATGGTTACTTTTTGTTAATTTTTCTAATCATGGCGTTTTATTTGATTTGCCGAAATACGGTAGTAGATCACACAACCAAACATGTAGATGTAATAATTTAAAGAGTAAAACATGATAGTCAACATTAAAATACATGGCGTTTAGCTAATCTACATATTCTGACATTCGTTTTGCTATTCTCTCTTCTGCTTTGTCAAACAACTTACGTATTCTTTCTCCCCCATAAGCCATGAATGTATTTAGACAACTTTTCACTAGGTCTATGTTTTCATTTTCGCTATGAAACACGATTTTTCCAATGTATTTTACCCTTAGTTCATTTAGCTGTTTTTGTTGGAGTTGATTTGGGGCATATTCTGTTGCCAAACCACTTTCCCAACTAGCTATATCCCCCATGTATGTTTCCATATGCCTCATTGCGAAAATTCCACAGTCGATGACGTTAGACTTTGTCCTCCAATCCATCTTTTGTCTGACAACCTTCGCCTTGCTCATGATCTCATGCTTTGGGTGATTTTTAATACGCAAGTAGTTTGCAAAAGCTCCGTGCTGCAGTTTTCACATTTTTTTTGCATATATTAGTTTGGTGTTCTGTTAACATAGTTCGTATATTCAAAGTTTTTAAGATACTTACCAATTTTTCCACCCATCCTTCATACTTTTTTTTATGCTGACTTTATCCCCTGCACGGTTGTTGTCCAATACATCAACTCTTTTGTGTTTCATGTTGAAACAGACAACATAGAAATGTCTTTCCCAGATTATTGGCACGAAGACCAGTTCATAATCCTTGATGGTTTTCTGTTTCTTGTCTTCTTTGAAACGTGTGTTTTTCAGAACAGTTTCCATGTTTCTGTTGAATTCATTGCTTTGTGCATCTTCTGTTGTCGTTTCGTAGTATGCCGGAGTATTCTATAATATTGAGTTCCACATAATTAAACAACAAAACAATGTCATTTTTTAATGTTATCAAATATATATAGAAAAAGAGTTACCAGCAGTATTTCTGTGCAGAATAACCTTGAGGGTGATTCTTGAGCCTTGTATCTTTCTTCATAGTTCAGGATATGTGCCCAACTTAGAATAATTGAGACGTGTGCTTGAAATCCTGGTTTCATGCTCTCACATATCACCCTCATGAGAAACTTTTCTCCCATCTTGAACAGCTCAGTTCTAAAAAAAACAGCATTTGGCGATTTAGTTATACAAACTCATTCTTTTATAATATATGGCGTTTTGATTGTTTTTGCATGCATATTCTCAAGTAAACGTTATGAATGGATAGTTTGGCGTTTTATTTTGAGTTGTTCTCCCATCTTGAACAGCTCTGTTCTAAAAGAACATCATTTGGCGTTTTAGTTATACAAACTCATTATATTATAATACATGGCGTTTTGATTGTTTTTGCATGCATTTTCTCAAGTAAACGTTATGAATTGAAAGTTTGGCGTTTTATTTTGAGAGAAGTGTACATACTTATAATCGCCAATTCCAGTGAAGATGTATGTGGAAAGGTTATTTTCAGGGTTTGTCCTTTTTTCATGTATCACCACTTGCCTTCTTAGATAAGGTGACAAACATGCCTTGTTCAATTTTTTATCTCTCTTCTCCTCTTCAGCCACATTCTTATTTTTTTTATGTTTTTATCTTCTTCGTCATCTTTATCAGCTTTTTCATCACCAGGCAGCTCTTCAGGGTTTAAAATTTTATTTTCTTGCATCAGCTTTGCGATGTCTGGATTGTTTTCCTCATCACCTTTCTCATATACATCTGACATGTTTGGCGTTTTTGGTGGTGATGTGTTGATGGCGTTTTCATCCTGGGGTTTATTGGGTGTCTCTTCCTCTTCAAAACTTTTCAAGAGGTTTTTTCCAGATGTAGTTGGTGGCTGTTCATATGGCGTTTTATCAAACACTGCCCCTTCTTGGTCAACACTTTTGTTCACCATCTCCCCTTCAGTTTTTTCTTTTTCAGTGTTGAATGCCTGACTGTCTTTTGTTTCTGTCGTGGCGATGTTTGGTGTCTTATCGAATAGAGGCATTTTTGGGGTCTCTTCAGCAGGTTGTAGACGTTTTTTTATTGCTTTAATTGCTTGATCCACCATGTTTGAATTATCAAGACCTTCTTTAATATCAATCATTTGTTTTAGATCTTGTCCTGGCAGCTCCAAAATCTCATCAATATTCCTCTTAATTATTTTTCCCCATTGTATCTTGAAATGTGATATTCAAGTGTCTTGAAATCACAACTCCACCTCTCAATATCCTTTTCGTTTACATTTTCATCTGATGATGTAGTATCCTCTTCATCATCATATATTGGGGCTGTTGTAGCAGTCGAGGGTTCGGCGTTTTTTTCTATTGCCCCATCCCTTGTATCTCCTTCTCCTTGCCTTTCTCCTTCTCCTTCTCCTTCTCTTTCTCCTTTTCCTTCTCTTTCTCCATCACCTTAACCATCATCTTCATCACGAACAACAATCTGCATTTTTCTTGTTTTTAGGGCTTGCTTCCTTTACCTTTTTTGACTGTATTCCTTTTTAATCCATTGCCCACAAGGTGTTTTGCCATTGCTCTTTCAAATAAGTCAAGAGTTTCTGTTGTAACCCACTCAATTGGGTATCCTTCTTTTCTGTCCCATTTTTTCAAATTGCAAGCACCGTTCACCAAGGCAAGCTGTAACAAAATAGATTTTCAAATGACATATATTTTTTGGCGTTTTAATGACACGCAAATGAATAGTGTAATTTTATTCTTACCGCAAGTATGATTAGTGGCCCTGTGTAATGCTTTTTGGGAGCCCATGCGGTTTTGGCGTGTTGCAAGCATTGGATGATATAACTACATCAGTTCATTTGGTTTATTTGAACGTCTGGTGTAACATTGTGCAAGAATTGTTTGTTGACGACTGCATTGTCAGTTGCATGCCCCATTATAGTGAAGAATGCTACAAGGAAATTTAGGCAGAAGTTTCTCCCAAAGCCATGCATCATAGGCAAAATGTTATCAAAGTATATCCTCACACTTGGTCTGTTAACCCAGCCCAACCCTCCTATCTTTGCTTTCCACTCAGCCCCTCGAAACTGTGCTTTCCACTCAGCCACCACGTGGTCTTTAGCTGTTGGTCTTTTTTTCATGTTCACGGGCACCCTTCCATTTGGTATACCCGTTAAAGAGTTTACCAATTCTTCATTTATATGTATGGTATGGTTGCCAACATTTAGGGTGTTTGTCTTTTCATTATAATTTTCAACCAACCAGTACGCAAGCATTGTGGGTACGATGTCTATTTTCAACCTTAGTGTAGCACCAAAACCCATTTGGTGTACTGTCTTTCTTTGGTTTTCGTTTAGATTCATAAACCAACCAGTCAACTTTGTAGGTTTTACTCTTGACAAGATCCTAGCCCCACTGAACTCATGGTATGGTTCTTCCTCAACCTCCACATTCTGACTTAATGCCTTTCTCTTTTTGGCGTTTTGGGCCTTTCCAGTATGCACATTTATTCTCAATCTTAACCTCTCTTCGCCTATAAAAAATGATTTCATGGCGTTTTATTTTATGGCGTTTTAATAGTATAATTTAACATAACTATGATACATTTATGGCGTTTTATAAATCAATAAGAGATTATAGATTTTGAATAACTCAATAAAAGTTAAATGGCGTTTATAACAGAATCCATACATTTTTTGGCGTTTAGTAACAAAGCTATTACAGGATTCATGTGTTGTGGCCTTTAGTAACAAACGATACATATTTTGGCGTTTTGGCAACAAGTATGAAAGTGTGTTTTTACATCACGAAAAGTAACATTTGTGTACCATGTCCTCTTGTTGTCTTCTTTCGTTGCTCGTTCGTTTTTTGGCGTTTTGGAGCAGATGACTCTTCCCCTTCCCCCCTTGTAGAAACTGCAAATTTTTGTTAAAATAAGAATGCCAAAAGCAGCATAAACTAGGCCAATGTAAATCAAAGTTAACTCACTATGTTTTTTTCCTCTGGATCTGGTTTGATCTTTCGACGCCATAGTTTTTATTGTTTCGCGTTTTCTAGGGGTTTCGCATTTTATGTTGGTTTTGGGAGCTGTTTCTAGGAAGTATATATGTTTCGGTCAGGCTTTGATGTGTTTTGTATATGGTCATTTACCTTTTTGCCTTTATGGAAGCGCGCCACACTAATAAAAGTGATGTTATTTACGAAAATGCCACCGCGTCATGTAGTCCATAGATTGTTTTGATCTGATGGTTCCTAATCGTTCTCACCGTTCTTACACTTTTAGTCGTTCTCTCTAAATCCTGGCCATATATATATATATATATATATATATATATGATGGGTTAAAATAGGAACCACCTTTAGGTGCGAAAACCGTAGGAACCATTATCCACCTTAGATCTCTCATGTATGAGTGGTTGAGATTAAATTGTTTAAGTTTGATTTGTCTTGTAGAGAAAAACATTTTGAGGAGTACCTTAAGGCATAAAGCCTAAGGGTTTAGGATAAATCATCTAAGGTTAGATGATTTGTAAATTATAGAGTAGTTGTGGCAAGAATAAGGATGAGGATTAGGATAGAGATCCTAAGTCTACTCATGTTTGGGTCCCTAGGAAGGTTATAGACTAGGTTAAAGACATACTAATAACCTAATTCCCTATAACCAGTGCTCTGATACCAGTCTGTAACACCCCAATCGCGTAACACACGGCGGAAATATCGGGGAGTCACGTTACAAATTACTCACAACAACTAGTACTAAATTGTTTAATTAATGTTAACATCGTTTTACAAAACAAAGATTACATATAATTGTCTTTTGATTAAAGAAGTCTAAGGCCTGGATGCAATCCTATGCATTGCATGCTTGAATAATCGAATCCTAAAACATATGTGAAAATGAGAGTTAGCATAAAAGCTGGCGAGTACATAGGTTTTGTTTAACCAAATAAATGGCAAAAAGTTTAGTGTTGCAATACTTTGATAACTACGAGAGTCGTCTAATGAAAACGGAATCTTTGAAGCCAAGGAATGGCAAAAAGGTTTAGTATTACAAAACATTATCTTGATTGTGAAAACTTGCGACAAAAGAGTTTTGTATATGGCAATATGATTATTACTAGGTAATTTTTATGCCATTGGAAATTGTACTTGAATCTTTGTAATCACATTGAAATCGGTCATAGAATTTGTAAGTGTGTTATTAGAAATCCAATCAAGGATTAACAATAACACTATTGGAATCTATCATAACTAGTGTGAGTATTATTTAGAAATCAAATCAATGATTTAAAATAATACTTTGGGTATCCTTCAAAGAATCTATCATATGAAAATATGGAAGATTCTACAAGGATTTGGATAATCGTACATTGAATCAACTAAACACATAAATCCTACAGTGATTCGGATAACGCTACAAGGGTAATACAATAAGAACACTTATATATAGGAAGTACCAGCGGCATATCCAACATGTTCTTATGGTATTACACTCGTTTCATTATCTAAATCACTACTAACCACATAAACACATAATCATCAACTTGGTCATCAACTTGTAAACACGCATTAAAGTACACAAAGAATCCGATCAAGGACTTCAATTGTACTTTAAACATCCCACGAGAATCTATCTATGAAGATAGATAGATACTACAAGGATCAGGTTTTGTCACTTCGTCTTGTCATATACGCATTAAAGTACACAATTAAATCCAGTCAAAGACTTCAAATTAACACTTTAAACATCCTACAAGAATCTAACTATGAAAATAGATAGATGCTTCAAGGATTTGGCTTTTGTCACATCGTCTTGTCACATACGCATTAAAGTACACAATTAAATCCAATCGAGGACTTCAAATTAGCACTTTAAACATCACAAGAATCTAATATATAGATGTTATAAGGATTTGGTTTGGTCACATCGTCTTATCATTGAATCATAACATCCTAAATCCTAATGGTGATTAGGGATAACGCTACGAAGGGTAATACAATAAGCACACTTATATATAGGAAGTACCAGCGGCGTATCCACCATGTCGTTATTGTATTACTCTAGTTTCGTAATCTAAATCACCAACAATCTCTACACATAAACAATAACCATCGTCGTGTAAAGCACTTCTTAGAAATCTTGCTATAAAGATAGAAAGATTTAAGAGTGTACTTTAAGTATCCTGCAAGAATCAATCTATGAAGATAGACAGATATTATAAGGACTTGTTCTCAATTGTCGTGTTTGCATAATCGGAATAATAGACATAAAAGCACTTAGTAAGCATATATATGGCATACATTTGAAAATAAATCGGTTACACATATGAATCACCCCAAAACATTTAAAAAACGTAAAAGAGGGGAAGCTATGTACTCACTTGGGATTTCGTATAAGTCTTGTATAAAAGATCAAATAAGGCTTGAATGATCAAGGAATCAAGTGGCACCTAGTATTGGATAATTATGTTAATAAGTCGGGATCTAAATCGAGGAATCGGATAGAATGAGGTCATGTAAACCAAATGAGTGTTGGAACTCATATGGAATCGTTTACTAAACTTAACATTCTGATTTGGAATGAAACCTAAGTGCTTTCGACTCGTTATGGCCAGTTAAGATAGTTTACGCTACTTTAATGTGTCATTTGCGTAAATACGCGTTCGGATGGTCAAACTAGTCCTATGATAAGTCTTATATGCCAAAACAAGTTTAATAAAGTTGCAATATCAGTTTATACGACAAAAAGTTGGTTACATATGCTTAAAATAGATTTATGCGCAAAAAAAAGCATTTTGGTCATTTTTAGGCATATAACAATTGACTTATCATAACACTAACCAAACGACATGACCATAAGGTATAACCTCATGAGGTTATTCCCTGTACAACTATGGTCACAAATATGTGTTTGGTCGGATCCTAAGATCGACCAAACGGGTCGGATTCGAAAGTCAAAGCGGTGGTCAAACCGCTCAACTTACGACCCTAAACAAGCACTAAACTAGAAGTGACGAATTAGACATGTCAAAAGTTATAAAACTGATTTGGTATCAAAACTTGGTGTTTTGATACCCGTAAATAGTTCCGTCGTAAAATACACAAAATGCGCATTTTTGACCGAAACTTTGACTCATCACTTCGACTAGTAAACGTGGTAATCAGTAGGTATAATCACAAGATATGATAACCTTCGTGATTACGATCACGTTGCAAAGTTCAATTAAACTTTGACTTGACCAATTATGGTCAAAACCGAAAGTCAAACAGTAAGTCAAACTGTTTGACTTTTAGCTTAAAATAGCTAAAATAAATGAAATAGACTAAGATGAGAACTTACTTGTGTTTGGAAACACTTAAGATCTCAAGTGGGAGGCCTCCAAATGATGGAAGCAAGCTCCAAGAAGTAGGGAGAAGAAAGAAGTGAAATGAGCAAGTTTTGAAGTGAATGAAGGTCGTTATTTATACTAGTCTTGAAGTCATAGGATCATGACATGTGTCATGAGTGTTCTCCAACGCTTTATAAGATTGCAACAAGTGTTTGGATCAGATCTAATACTTGGAAAACACACAACCTGGTCCCCAAGATCATTAAAACAATCAAAACTTTGCGAAGAACCAAAATCTTTTTTTTTTGACATTTTTGGCCCTTGGACTTGTATTTTCACTTGTTTGCCATTTTTAACCCCTTGGTTTTTGTCCGAAAGTGTCGTGGATGTCGATTCGTTCGGTTGTACGGTCGTGTTTTTCGTTAAATTACGTCAAACGCCCAAACGAACACGAAAACTGATGAAATTACGCAACTTGGGAACTTGGGAACGTTCACCCAACTTTCCACATGTCTAACTTGAAAATGTGTTTCGCCGATGAAACCTGCACATCCCTCTTGATGAAATTCGCATTGACTAGCGCGCAAGCTATGTGCATAAACTGTTTTGACCCATTTAGGTAATTTAAGCAATTTAGTCTAAAACTTGCTCTTTTCTTTTTGACACTACAATACTTCCATATCTAAATAACTATATATAATCCACCACAACTATTTTGTGGTGGATTTAACATAACGAACCCCTTTTCCTCAATTCTATCATTCAACTAGTCATTTTACGCAAATGACCATTTTTAGGCATTTGAACTACGAAATTTATGCCTACAACTCTTACATGTAACTAAGGGTTACATAATCACAATGCAAGTTTCTAAACGGCCTCTAGGGGTCGTTTGCCCGTTTTACCCATTAAGGGATTTTCGGTCAATTCTAGTCTCTTATTTTACGACGAAAGACTCTCACAATCATTTGACCAAAATAGCACTTTTAGCTACAACATAATAATGCGTACCTGGCCCGATCAACATATAGACCTGTTTCATTTTTATACCTTGCTTTTACTAGCCGCTAATCCAAAGCGACGCAATTATTCAATTTTTTGTTCAATCCTGAGAACATATAACTTGACAACCAAATGTTAGTCAATATTGCCAAATGGTGTTTTCATCACCATTTGGCTCGTTTGGCCATATGACCAAACGTTTACATATATAACAAAACATGGCTTTAACTACCAATTCGCCCATCCGACTCATTTCGGATTTTAACATTAGATCCCTTTTTTTTATTAACCAAGGTTTTTCATCATTTTATATGTCCCGTATTATTTCGTGTCGGAAACATATTTTGGATATAGAATTTTATCGTATTTACGATCTATGAATAAATACATGTCTAAAAAAAAGAGTGTAAGCTTTTTACTTACATTGAATTCCGATTATGCTTTTCCTCTCGTACATGATTCGTTTGACCACTTCTTTCCCAAGCCTCCACCTAGCTCGTTAAGCATCGAACTATTGTCAACATTTACAAGGCGGTTAGATTAGTCATTAACAATCACGACTATTCCACCTTACTCATTTTCTATGTCGAAACTACTATTCGACTTCCTCATTAGTTAGCTTAACTTATCATAAGTTAACTATTTTCGATCACATGGTTTACACAATTAAGTCTAAATCAACATGATATTTAGAACTCTTATTGTTTCATATTTCGCATAATTTGCCATATCATTCAAATGTGCGTTTCACTCGAAATTTCAACATTTTAGCTTTCATTTAGTCATGTTCATATCACTGAAAATAGGCTGTTTTTGGTGACCTGTTTAACCTATTTACAAGTCTTCAAAAATTATGATTTTTTTATGTGGCGTACCTCTCGGAGGGTTAGACCTTGTGTTAAAATTTCAAGATCTAACTCTTTACCAAAAATTCATAAAAATTCATTTACTATGCTGCAATCAGATTCGTCACTTCTGACTGCAGCTTACGGAAAAATTCATTAAAAATTCCTCGTTTATCCGATTGACGAAATTCCAATTGGCGATTCTTTTAATCACTTAAAACTTTCTACAGTAAGAATTTGAGATCATAACTCAATTCCTAAATTGAGTTATGACATTCGTAATGGGCTGCAAATTCTGCCAGAAAACGCAGCTTGAACCTTTGATACGGAAAAATTCATAAAACGCTCAATTTTCGTCGAAAAAATGCGATTCCAGTGGGGTTTTAAAGATATCTCCTGGAATTACATTTTAGACTCAAGAAACACACGTTTTGTCCACGTTACAGCCAATACAAGTCGGCTGTAAATTCTGATCAGAAGCTGTTTGAATTCAGCTTTCAATCAAAACATGTTTATGACATTATGGCACTATTTTTAGCCATCAAAAACCCTAAAAACATCACATTACACGAATTTAGCATCATCACACTTATCACCTTCAATGGTGATCATGAATTCACAAGATTTAGACCTAATATCATCATATGCTTGTCTAGGGTTTACTCCTAGACACAACAATGTCCCTATTTCATCACATAACGAACATGCAACCATCTAATTCGAATTCTCTAAGTTCATCCAGAAATTTAGAAGGAAATTTTCAACAAAATTTACATACCTTATGATCCCTTTTCAGAGGAGATCACCAATCTATGCTCAGATTTTGTTTTGGAACCGATTTGTGCCTTCAATTTGTGAGATTTGTTGAGTTTAGGGTTTGAGGAAGAATCCTGGTCGCTCTCCTGCGCTTCTGATCGACCAAAACACTAATTTATGTGTTTGGTTTTTATTTAATTTGTTTTAACAAATTCTAGTTTCAAGTTTTACAACTTAGGTCCCTCCATTTTAGTTTCTATAATAACTTTGGTTAATTTTAACCCTATTATAAGTTATTTCTAAACTATTAGCTAACTAGGTTAAAATCCCTAGTTAGCAAATTCTTGTTTATTTAAGAATCCTAATATTCACCGGGTTTCTTTTACCACTAAAGGTAAATTACCCGTCTTTTAGTATAAACGTGGTTTGATTACCAAACCCGTTTTCGGGGTGTTACAAGTCTACCCCCCTTAAAGAGGTTTCGTCCTCGAAACCCTTTCTTACTTAATTCATTGAGTTTAAACTCAATGTATTTGATCCGAGATATCATTTAAACATTAATTATACTTTTAACCAATTGTTAGTATTACCAGATAAGTATGGTAACATCTTTTTGGTCTCTAATTGTCTACGTATCTCATAAGACATAGTGCAACTTAAAATAACGTAATCCCGTTATTTCCACTAGTTTAGTTAACTTAGCGATATCCATCGCTTTCATATACTATCGAATTTTTTTTATGAATCCGTTATTTTGACCCATTTAAAGGTCTTTAATTAAATCTTTCACTTTTAGCAGCAATTTCTTTTGTCTTCAAATTTATTTATTCGGTTCAGTCATACCGAACCTACCGCTTACAAGCAAACCAAATTTATTTAAATGACCTTGACGGGTCTCACTAATTAGACTTATTAGTCCAGTTACTTTTTACCGCTTGCTTGGTTATAATGTGATTCTACTTCACATTACATTTCTTGACCGTGATTGTGTTACATCATGTTTAATTTATATCAAAATTTCATTTTCAAAAATATCACTTTTCGAATATATCGTCTTGCGCCTATCAGTGTCAAGAGTTGTATCTTTCATGCTTACTATTTAAATTCTTATCAGAATTTATGTTTGTAAAAACATTATTTCTTACTAAAACCGAAGTTTTAGTTTTAGGATCTTCTCTTTAACTTTTGTCAATTATCCATACCAGGATATTGACAGTCCATAATTTATTCTTATTTGGTTATATCCCATTACCGGGCTCATTATTCTCTTGCATTTAACGCTACCTTTATCTGGCTAGCGCTCATTTGTGCCATTCGGCGTTATATTGTATTCAACATGTTTGACCTATTAATGTGAAATCCATCACTTATAAACAATCAACTTTATTCTTTATTCAACCCATTCGACTTTGAATAGTTGAACATATTTACTCACAATTTCTATATACGAGATTTTATAGTCATAACTCGTAATCCAAGTCCTTTGATTTTTTTTTAACCCGCATTCACGTCCTTTGGTTTACGCATGTGTTTGATTCTTACCCATCAACCGGGTGTTTTACCGAGGTCGTTATTATTGCAATCCTCCCGGTATGCATTAAGACCTCGCTTCATTTTTATATTCCAACTTTGTCTTTAAGTTTGACGTTTTACAAAAACGACCCGTTAAGGACATATTTGCATTTTCCGGGTTCGAGTGTAAGTACACTCCCTCCCAATGCTTGTCTAAATCATTTTACATGTTTGCGTTTTCTGGGTTCGAGTGTAAGTACACTCCCTCCCAATACTTGTCTAAATCATTTTTCATGCTTGCGTTTTCTGGGTTCGAGTGTAAGTACACTCCCTCCCAATACTTGTCTAAATCATTTTTCATGCTTCTTTGTCCCTTCACTCGGGCTCATTATCCTGATGTAATACGCTTCCGTCACTCGGTTGTGCGTTTACATTATTATAAAATATTTTGCTTATCTGATTCATTTGGGTACTTTTTAATTAGTCCCATTCACTCTGCCCTTACTACATCGGATGTAAATGTGTTCGCTATAAGAAACTCGTGGTATCATATGCCACTACTTACTTGGCCAGAGTAAGCGATTTAACACATGACATACACGACCTTTTTATAGTTTTCACATCACGCCCTATGTAAGTAACGCCTCTATTTGTTTCTCTTGGAAACAATATCCCGAATACATTTTCTATTCGGGTTTTTCCAAGTTTTTAATCTACATATGCAACTTTCAATTTCTACTTATTTGTTGCATATTAATATTTGTGCGGTTATTTAAAATGTGCACCTGGTAATGTTTGCTCTAACAGGCTCCCCTTGCCATTAACTTATTCGCAATCGTTGTGTGATTTTGGTCCTTGGTGAGCATGCTCTTCTTGTCATACTTCAGACCGTTCCTCTATCATATCCGTAATTTGTTCAATCCTCGTCATCTTCAAATGCGAGTTTCCTCCAATTAAAACATTCATAAAAGTTAGTAGTGTCAACTTTACTAAATGCCCATATCATAATACAAGGCTTTTCTATTGTACGCGTCAACGCGCGTAATTTCGTCAACAATTTTCATCATTTAATTTAGGTAACGTGTATCATACGATAGCCTTATGTGTTGTTTACAACAATTTAGTGTCCTTAAACTTATTAACGTACCTGTACTTACCGGATTCGCGATCAAGCCTCCGACATTTTAAAGGTTTTCGTATATAAAACAAAAATTTAACATGTAATTACTATTAACGATTCTTAGAAATTCGATTTTAATGGCCATATTGGTAGGCATAGTGATGGTTTTAGTGAGGTCCATGGGGGCTTTGGTTTTGGTGATAGGAACAACCCTGGTAGGGATTTGCTAGAGTTTGCGGTGGCCCACAACCTGGGTATTCTGAATTCTTTCTTTAAGAAGAAAGAATCACAGTTGATTACTTTTAGCAGTTGCGGACGTAGCACTCAGATTGACTATATTTTGATGAGGCTAGGAGATCGAAGGTGGTGGAGGGACTGCAAGGTTATACCAGGGGAGACAGCAGCGACTCAACACCGTTTATTGGTGGCGGATATAATCATGAGGGGAAAGCTGACCAAGGGAGAGAGGGTAATGCGACCTAGGGTCAGATGGGGTATGTTAAAGGGCGACAAAATCGAAGTGTTTAGAGATAAGGTCCTCTTAATGACATCGCCTAGAGTAGATGGGGACGCAAACCAAATGTGGGAGGACATGGCAAACACCATTACTAATGTGGCGAAGGAAACGTTAGGGGTTGTAAAAGGAAAGAGGGGTGGCCATAAGGAGTCATGGTGGTGGAATGAAGATGTGCATACTAAAATAAGGATTAAACAAGGGTGCTTTAGGGATCTTTTGAGGTGTACAGTCGAGGAGGAGCAAGCGATTTTAAGGGATAGATATAAAGAGGCTAAGAGAGAGGCGAAGAAGGCAGTGTCAGAGGCGAAGAACGCAGCTTACAAGCGAATGTATGATCGACTGGAAACAAAGGAGGGGGAGCATGACATGTTCAAGATTGCAAAAGCTAGAGAGCGTAGAAGGCAAGACTTAGGAGCAGTGAAGTTTTTAAAGGGAGAGGACGGATGCGTTTTGGTCAAAGAACACGACATTAAGATGAGATGGCAAGTGTACTTCCACAATCTTTTCAATGGCAGGAGGGATTACCAACAAGAAATTGAAGAAAATGATGATCCACCTACGCAAAGGCGACTACGGAATAACGGCTACTGTCGACGTATCACACGGGAGGAGGTGAGAACAAACCTTAGAAAGATGGGAAGGGCTAAGGCAGTTGGGCCGGATAACATACCGATTGAGGTATGGAAATGCCTGGGAGAAGAAGGAGTACATTGGCTAACTATTTTATTCAATCTTATTTTCAAATCTGGGAAAATGCCAGATCAATGGAGGAATAGTGTAGTAGTACCTGTGTATAAGAACAAAGGGGAAGCCCAATGTTGTGGGAATTATAGAGGGATTAAGTTGCTAGGGCACACTATGAAATTATGGGAGAGAATAATTGAGACGAGAATCCGAAGAGAAACTCAAGTAACGGTAAACCAATTTGGTTTTATGCCAGGGAGATCGACTACGGAGGCAATACATATTCTAAGGAGATTGATGGAGAAGTATAGGGAGAAGAAACGGGACCTACACATGGTGTTCATTGATCTTGAAAAGGCCTATGACAGTGTGCCACGTAGACTGATTTGGGATAGTTTGGAGAGTAGAGGGGTTTCTGGGAAGTATATAGACTTAATTAGGGATATGTATGTTAGGACTGAGACTAGTGTCCGAGCGCCTGTAGGGGATACTGATTCTTTCCCGGTGGAGGTAGGACTCCACCAAGGGTCCGCTTTGAGCCCTTTTCTATTTGCAGTTATCCTAGATGAGTTGACTAAGTTAATTCAGGGGGCTCTTCCGTGGTGCCTGCTTTTTGCAGATGATATTGTGTTAGTTGCTGATAGTAAACAAAGCCTGAATGCGAGGTTAGAAGAGTGGCGAGCAGCTTTAGAGGGAAGAGGTTTAAAGATTAGTCGATCTAAGACTGAGTACTTGTATTGCGACTTTAGTGGAGTAGACAACGATGAGGACATTCAGATCACCATTGACAGTCAAGCGGTCCCGCAGGTGACTAAGTTCAAGTATCTAGGATCGTTTGTCCAGAGGGATGGGGAGATAGATAGTGACGTTGCCCACCGCATCCAGGTCGGATGGTGTAGGTGGAGAGCGGCCACTGGGGTGCTGTGCGATAAGAGGTTCCCAACAAAATTGAAAGGGAAATTTTATAGGGTTGCAATTAGACCTGCTATGTTATATGGAACCGAATGTTGGGCCATTAAGGAAGTACAGGCACGCAAGATGGAGGTAGCAGAGATGAGAATGCTAAGATGGACGTGTGGCCACACAAGGTTAGACCGGATAAGAAATGATGTTTTTAGGAAAAGGTTAGAAGTAGCTAGTATATCAGATAAGATAAAGGAGAGAAGATTGAGATGGTTTGGGCATGTGAAGAGGAGGCAGATGATTGAACCAGTTAGAGTGGTTGAAACCCTCGAGGTGGAGGGGAGGAGGAGTAGAGGCAGACCCAAAATTACTTGGGATGAGCGGATTAGGCAGGACTTGCAAAAATTGCACCTCTCTGAGAACATGGTCCATGATAGGAGCTCGTGGAGACGTAGGATTAAGGTTAAGGATTTCTAGGAAAGGGTACTATTGTGTTTTTAGGTGTAGTGTATGGTCGTACATAAGTAACTATGTGTATAGGATGTTTTGTACAGTTGTGTTTCTAGGTGTAGTGTATGGTCGTAGATATGTAACTATGTGTATAGACTGTTTTGTGTGTCATATTTGTTCTGTTCTACCATGCACTATTTCGCAACTCATACTACATTGGTAGCTTCATACACATACACACACACCTCATGCTTTATTTATTTCTTTCCTGGGTGTTTTGGAGCCGAGGGTCTCTCTGGAAGCAGCCTCTCTATCCCTAGGGGTAGAGGTAAGGTGTGCCTACATCCCACCCTCCCCAGACCCTACAAATAGCTTTGCTATTTGTGGGATTTTACTGGGTATGATTGATTGATTGATTGATTGATTCTTAGAAATTCGAGTAATTTAAAACTTTTACAAATTAAAAGTTTACAACATAATTTATATATATAAGTTCGTCATTTACAACGACATCAAAACGCCGTGCGGAAGCTTCATTCTGATGTGTTCGGTTCTTGTAAATCGCTTGATCTTCATCCGGGTACTCTTGATATTCACCTATGATCAAACCAACATAAAAGTTAGTTTTGATAACTTAAATATAAGTTTAAACATGTTCTACGCGTTAAACGACAATTAAAAATAGCTTTTTTTCCCAGTTTTTATGTCTCTCGCGTGTCGCGAGAGACTCTGACAAACTTGTCGCGTGGCGCGACGTCTGTCGCGTGTCGCGCCCCACACATTGTGACCCGTCGCGTGGCGCGGGGGAAACCAATTTCCAGCGGGTTTGTTGCCGAAACCTACATTTGCCCAGCTATAAGTTTAATCGAAATTTAACTTTAAAATGTCATAACTTTTGTTCTACTTATCCGATTCGCGTGATTCTTTTTCCTACGCGACCGTAATTTAGTTCTCCATTTCATGGAGTTAAAATTCAGCATTCAAACTAATAAAATTCCGAGTTTCTAAGCATTCGGCTTATTATTCAAAATCAACATTTTGACCCGTTTGTATTTAAAACCACCAACTTGTTTCTAACTAATCAAAATACATGTTCCAATGTATTTAACACAAAATATCTAGCTCGGGTTTGTAATTGCTATAATTTGCGTGACTAGCGCGCAAGCTATGTGCATAAACTGTTTTGACCCATTTAGGTAATTTAAGCAATTTAGTCTAAAACTTGCTCTTTTCTTTTTGACACTACAATACTTCCATATCTAAATAACTATATATAATCCACCACAACTATTTTGTGGTGGATTTAACATAACGAACCCCTTTTCCTCAATTTTATCATTCAACTAGTCATTTTACGCAAATGACCATTTTTAGGCATTTGAACTACGAAATTTATGCCTACAACTCTTACATGTAACTAAGGGTTACATAATCACAATGCAAGTTTCTAAACGGCCTCTAGGGGTCGTTTGCCCGTTTTACCCATTAAGGGATTTTCGGTCAATTCTAGTCTCTTATTTTACGACGAAAGACTCTCACAATCATTTGACCAAAATAGCACTTTTAGCTACAACATAATAATGCGTACCTGGCCCGATCAACATATAGACCTGTTTCATTTTTATACCTTGCTTTTACTAGCCGCTAATCCAAAGCGACGCAATTATTCAATTTTTTGTTCAATCCTGAGAACATATAACTTGACAACCAAATGTTAGTCAATATTGCCAAATGGTGTTTTCATCACCATTTGGCTCGTTTGGCCATATGACCAAACGTTTACATACATAACAAAGCATGGCTTTAACTACCAATTCGCCCATCCGACCCATTTCGGATTTTAACATTAGATCCCTTTTTTTTAACCAAGGTTTTTCATCATTTTATATGTCCCGTATTATTTCGTGTCGGAAACATATTTTGTGTGACACCTGGGTCACTACGACCATCAAACAAATACCGAGCCAATGAAATATTTTATTTCATACTTGGGATCTGTATATATATGTGTATCTTTTGCACATATCAATTCTTGTTCGATTTCAAGCTTTAAATCTCTTTCTGGAAGGTTATACGCGCACTGATGCGTAAATATTACCCGTTTAATGCAACGAACACTCCGGAATAGTGAAATATGCTTAACATACCTTAAATAACCTTTACATAACTTAGAAATAAGTTTTGAAGGCTTTGGTATGGCGAAACCAAGTTAAATCGGCTACAGGGACTAAATTTGACAAACTGCGAAAGTATGCCAATTTGAACTGTAACAGACATTCCGGAACATGACCATAAGTTTAACATACCATAAATATCCTTTACATAGCTTAGAAATTGGCTTTGAGGGGTTCGGTGTGCTAAAATAAACTTTTGGGTCATTCAGGGACTAAAAGTGTCAAAAAGTGCACAAGTTTGCACTTTCGCGCATAACTCCCGTTCTGAATACATCCGGACATCCAAAAATTTATGTAAGCACTAAAATATTTTATTTTAGTGTTTGGCATAAGAAAAATCCATTCGTCGCGCCATTTGGATCGTTTTTCACGCTTATGTGCATTCCGTCGTAATTAACCGAACATCGCGATCGTACGACCAAATGAACCGACATCCGAGTTAATTTTGAGCACATTTTGAGTTCCCTATACTTTAACTTCATTTTAGAGCCTTGAAATGAGGTTAACGGGGTTCAAACGCATCGAAAATAGCTTAAACGGGCTGCAGGGACCATTTCTGCCATTTTTGAAACTTTGCTGAAACTGGTAGGCAGTGGCGTAGGGCGAGCACCTCATGCCTAGGTAGTGGCGCTACGTGACTGCCTAACCTGGACAGAAACATTGCATCTGGTCCATTTTCACTTTCGCACATGGTTTTGGCAATACCGTGGGCTCAAATGGTTTTGTAAAACCACTATCTTGAGGTGTATGGCCAAGATCAAAGCACGGTTTCCGAGGAACGATCTTAACGGCTCTATGAATCCTATAAATACCCAACCCACCCCATTGCAAAACCCACTAGAATCTTGATTTGAGAAGCTCTAAGTTGAAACCTTTGTTTCATACCTGAGCTACTTGGATCGAGGTTAGCATTCGGGGACCCTTCGTAAGTATTCCTTCGTTCTTTTATTGCTTTTCGAGTCTGAAAGTCAAACTTTGTTTGACTTTCTGCGTTGACCAGTTTATGTTCAATGCGAAGTTCATTTGAACTTCGCAACGTGATTGTAATCACGATGGTCATAGTCCCTTGGGACTATGCCTACTGATTACCACGTTGTCTAGGGTCGTGGGGTAAGCGATCTAATAAATCGCTTATACCTTCGAACCCGACCCATTTGGTCGATCATTAGGATCCGACCAAATACATTAGGTGACCATAGTAGGTAGGGAATAACCTTCCGAGGTTATACCTTCTGGTCGCTTCGTTAAGTAGTTGTATGATAGATAGTTTATATGCCTTAGGTAAATTACCAGAATACCCTTTTCATGTATAATTGGTAATTAAGCATATGTAACCTAAACTTTTGTCACATAACTGATTATGTAACATGTTTAGGCATATAACACTTGTCATAGGACTAGTTAGACGTTCCGAACGCGTTTCACGCGAACGACGCGTTAAAGTAGCATAAGCTACCTAAATGGGTCGTAATGGGTCGTAAGCACTTATGTTAGGTTTCATTTAGTATGTAGGCTTTGTTAAACCATATTACACGAGTCTCCATACTCGTTTGGTTTACGAACCCTCATTCTATCCGATCCTCCGATTTAGATCCGGTTTATTAACATAGTTACCTATATTAGGTGCCGTTTGATATCCATGATCTCTAGCATTGTTTGGTTGTCACTCAAGGACTACTGAGCATGTGCCTACCTGTTACTTTCATGCTTTCTGTTTTCACATCATATACTTGTTATGTTTATTAGTACATTTATAGTACATGATTTCAATACATGTTATGCTATGTATGCCCATTGTGTGTGTACTTAGTACATTGTTTTACATTACACTTATGCTATGTATGTCCATTACGTGCATACTCAGTACATTGTTTTACCTTGCATTTCTGTTGCATATGCTCATCCAGCATATGAACACATTATACTACATTTTGAACTGTCGTAACCCTTTGATTATATGAACCGTTTGTAACTATTGAACCGTGTGAACCATTTGTATCTGTTGACATGATTTACATTTGACAATAGACTTTTGACTATACATAAACATTTCTACAATTGTTAAACATTACATCTTGGTGGTTTGGTTGGAGTAAGTGATCTAAGTAACGAGGCATGTGTAATATGATACAAGCATGGTGGATACGCCGCTGGTACTTCCTATATATAAGTGTTTGTATGGTATCACATATTGTAGCGTTATTTGAATCATTTCAATTCGGACATATAACATTTTATACAAATAACATACTTTTCACAATACATTGTTTTACAAGCAACTTATCTTATACAAACTCATTTTACATTGTTATTCATTTAACCATACATTATTCTCTTATTTATACATATCATCTGATCTTATCGTTTTTCAAATGATTTACAAGACAAAGCAAATTACAAGGTTCATGACTAAACATTTTCTCAAACATAAGTCATGAAACCTATTTTCACAAAACCTATGTATCTCACAGGCATTTTTATGCTGACGTACCTATTTTCACATGTGTTTTTTAGGAGCTGTTGCATAAGATGATCAAGATACACATAGGCAGACTTGGGCTTTAGTGACAATAAAAGATGCAAGACTAGTTAATTATGTTGTATTTCTATGTTTGTTAAGACATTGTAACACTTTTAATCAATAGAACGAAACTTCAATTGCCATGGATTTGAAACAATTAATTCTGTTACAACACTCCCCGACATATCCGCCACGTTTTGTATGTTCTACGTGGTCGGGGTGTGACAGAAAAGATGGTATCAGAGCCAATGGTTATAGGGAATTAGGTTATTAGTAATGCTTTGACCTAGTCTATAACCTTCTTAGGACCCTAACGCGAGTTTACTTGCGTTTAGTCATAAAACAATACCGTCACCTATCCTTAGGCGACGACCACAACAAGAACATAAATTTCAAAACCGCTTTGAAAACAAATCATCTGTTCTAGGATGATTGATTACTAGGTTTTGAACCCTCTATTGTAAGGTTTTGAACCCCTTTGAATTTTCAAAAATCTCGTCAAAGTTTTGGGTTTTAAATAATGTGAACACGTGCAAACTGGAAGGGTGAATGCCTGTATTCTGGGTTTTCTGTCTAGGCAAGCACTTCGTATATATCTCATCAGACGCGAGACCAGTTGTGCTTACCTGGGAATTCTTGGGATGAGTGTTCACTTATAGGCGAGCATGTCTTCGCGATACATTATTTTTGACCTATTTACTTTGATTAATCACCGGGGTCGTTTGTTGCTTTGTAGTAACAAACAAATGACCACTATCCTTGCTTTCATCAGATTTGTTCATCTCATTCTTTTCGTCTAATTCTCTCACTTGTTTCCTTTCATGTTTCCTCTTTTAGAATGCCTCCACAACGCGAAAATCCGGTATCAATTGAAGAGCTGGCAGCTGTCATTACATAGCAAATGACTGATGCAATCCCGAACATCGTTGCTCAATGTCACCAAGCTCTCAACAACAATAATGCCCTCTGCAACTTCAAGACGTTCAACTCGGCTAAGCCATCAAAGTTTTCTGGGTCTCAAGGAGCGACTGCACTTCTGCAATGGTTTGAGAGTCTAGAAAGCACCTTCAGGCATGTTCAATGTCCAAACGAGCTAAAGGTAGACTTCGCATCTAGTGTCTTTGAGAAACGAGCTTTGACGTGGTGGAACGGTGTGGTGAGAGATAGGGGTGCCGAAGTGGCACTGGCTCAAACGTGGGAAGAACTTAGAGCACTAATGATGAAGGAATTCTGTCCTCGTCATGAGATCAGGGCCTTGGAAAGAGAATTTGATGATCTTAAGCAAGACAGCGGTGAAGATCGAGCCTACACTGATCGATATGAGGAGCTGAGCCTGTTGTGTCCTACTATGGTTACGCCTTTGGATAAGGCGATCGAAAAATACATTGATGGTCACCCTGACTCAGTTCAGGATATTGTTACTGGTAGTAACCCCACTACAGTTAGGCAGGCCATTGAGCTATCTGCAACCTTGACTAAATCAAAGATCAGGAAAATAAAACTTTTCCGAAAAGGTGTCAAGAAACCGGTCGAGGAATCAAAACCAATCGAGGAATCAAAGACCATGGATGAACAGAATGGATCCCCTAAGAGGTCAAAGAAGCGAAAGGCTTCTCAGAACTTCGCCATGGTTACTCACAATGATCAAGCCGTCCCCAACCAACCTGCTCAACCCCCTGCTAGGAAGCCATACAATGGAACTGCACCCTTGTGCAACCAATGTAGCCTCCATCATCATGCCAATATAAAGTGCCGCAAATGCCAAACTTGTGGACTTATAGGCTATACAGCAAGAGTCTGCCCAGCTGCAGCTGCACCAAACCAAGCTGGCAACAATCCTGCTCAAGGTCGTTTTCTACCAGGTTCTTGCTTCAACTGTGGAGAGATGGGTCATTTCCGAAGAAATTGCCCAAAGCTTGCTAATGCAAATCCACCACAGAGATGAGCATCTGACCGACTAGAAGACAACACCCTTTAGAAATAATCATGTCTTATGTATTATTTTCTTTTGTTGTCAAGGTCTATGAAACAGTTGTTATCATTGTTTATAAATAAATCTTTTATTTACATTGCAATGTAATTATGTGGTTGTATGTATAAACATATCCTCTACAATACCAACAATCAAGGAACCGCATTCCTTGAAGAACAGACTACCCCCAAATTTCTTCCATTGTATGATCTCTTGCGTTTTCCACGAAATTCCTAAGTACCCGTTTCTTCTAAGGAAAACGAAGTACAAGGCACAAGTTACAACACTAGACGAATACCCAAAGTACCACTATAAATCCTTAATAGGGTACCTAAGGGTATTTCCGTAAATCCTAAAAATGTTGTGT
Source organism: Helianthus tuberosus (assembly GCA_030545235.1). Classification (NCBI taxonomy): domain Eukaryota; kingdom Viridiplantae; phylum Streptophyta; class Magnoliopsida; order Asterales; family Asteraceae; genus Helianthus; species Helianthus tuberosus. Next base: position 130,404,319 of record CM060447.1, on the reverse strand, counting down.
TCCTTAATTCGAATATTACGTTTCTTTGAAAACAAAATCGAATTTTTGGGAGATCTTCCTATCTTTTCAGATAGATCCCAGAGGGCATTGAAGTCCATCGACTGGTTTCCATATCCATTTTCAATCGATAACAAGTTAATAACAAATTAATAATCAAGTTAAACAACTATGTGATTATGTGCTTATGTGTTCCCTTTTATGTTTTTGGTGTAATCCAAGTTTTTGTTATCCAAATCCTCGTAGAATCTTCCATATCATTCGTATAAGGAATTCATAGTAGGATATCCAAAGGTACTATATTAAATCCTCAATGGGCTTTTACGTAATAGTAAAGACCCTTGGATTATATTGTACTATTCCATAATTAGACCCCTTGAGTGGTCTAGTTAAACAGATTGATCCAAAAATCTGGTTAGGAATATCATGTGATGAGATAGCTGAAAGGACTCCTTGGTGGCCTAATTAAAAGGATCATTTGTCGATCTAATTAAAAGGACCTTATGGTAGTCTAGTCACACTCATCACAGGTTTGATTTTTTTCCCCTAAACATTACAAGACAAACTGTGCAGACTGTGCAAGGAATTACGTAATTATGGATGCATACATAATTATGGAATTTAGTGCACAGAAACCACAGCGAGCTTTGTCATGTGCCTAGAAGTTAACTCTATTCATTTCCGTTTCTGAGGAAGCACCCGTTAAAAATGACTCCGTTTGTTCATTTTCGTTTCTGAAGATTTGTCCGTTGAGGAAATGAATATCCGTTTGACTATCCTTTTTCATTTCCGTTTCTGAGGAAGCACCCGTTGAAAATGACTCCGTTAGTTCATTTTCGTTTCTGAAGATTTGTCCGTGGAGGAAATGAATATCCGTTTGACTATCCTTTTTCATTTCCGTTTCTGAGGAAGCACCCATTGAAAATGACTCCGTTAGTTCATTTTTCGTTTCTGAAGATTTGTCCGTTGAGGAAATGAATATGCGTTTGTTTCTCCTTTCTCATTTCCGTTTCTGAGGAAGCACCCGTTGAAAATGACTCCGTTAGTTCATTTTTCGTTTCTGAAGATTTGTCCGTTGAGGAAATGAATATCCATTTGTTTCTCCTTTTCATTTCCGTTTCTGAGGAAGCACCCGTTGAAAATGACTCCGTTTGTTCATTTTTCGTTTCTGAAGATTGTCCGTTGAGGAAATGAATGTCCGTTTTTCTATCATTTTCATTTCCATTTCTGATGAAGCACCCGTTGAAAATGACCCCGTAAGTTCATTTTACGTTTCTGAAGATTGTCCGTTGAGGAAATGAATCCCCGTTTGTTTATTCCTTCATTTTCGCTTCTGAAGAATACTCGTTGAGGAAAATGACTCCGTCTGTTCATTTTCGTTCTGAAGAATGTCCGTTAAGGAAATGACAGGATTATGCCTTGCATATCTCGGGTGGTTATTTGCATAAAGTCACAGATAGATTCCTACGAATAAATTTCGGGACGAAATTTCCTAAAGTAGGGGAGACTGTGACACCTGGGTCACTACGACCATCAAAAAAATACCGAGCCAATGAAATATTTTATTTCATACTTGGGATCTATATATATATATATATGTGTATCTTTTGCACATATCAATTCTTGTTCGATTTCAAGCTTTAAATCGCTTTCTGGAAGGTTATACGCGCACTGATGCGTAAATATAACCCGTTTAATGCAACGAACACTCCGGAATAGTGAAATAGGCTTAACATACCTTAAATAACCTTTACATAACTTAGAAATAAGTTTTGAAGGCTTTGGTATGGCGAAACCAAGTTAAATCGGCTACAGGGACTAAATTTGACAAACTGCGAAAGTATGCCAATTTGAACTGTAACAGACATTCCGGAACATGACCATAAGTTAAACATACCATAAATATCCTTTACATAGCTTAGAAATAGGCTTTGAGGGGTTCGGTGTGCTAAAATAAACTTTTGGGTCATTTAGGGACTAAAAGTGTCAAAAAGTGCACAAGTTTGCACTTTCGCGCATAACTCACGTTCTGAATACATCCGGACATCCAAAAATTTATGTAAGCACTAAAATATTTTATTTTAGTGTTTGGCATAAGAAAAATCCATTCGTCGCGCCATTTGGATCGTTTTTCACGCTTATGCGCATTCCGTCGTAATTAACCGAACATCGCGATCGTACGACCAAACGAACCGACATCAGAGATAATTTTGAGCACATTTTGAGTTCCCTATACTTTAACTTCATTTTAGAGCCTTGAAATGAGGCTAACGGGGTTCAAACGCATCGAAAATAGCTTAAACGGGCTGCAGGGACCATTTCTGCCATTTTTGAAACTTTGCTGAAACTGGTAGGCAGTGGCGTAGCGCGAGCACCTCATGCCTAGGCAGTGGCGCTACGCGACTGCCTAACCTGGACAGAAACATTGCATCTGGTCCATTTTCACTTTCGCACATGGTTTTGGCAATACCGTGGGCTCAAATGGTTTTGTAAAACCACTATCTTGAGGTGTATGGCCAAGATCAAAGCACGGTTTCCGAGGAACGATCTTAACGGCTCTACGAATCCTTTAAATACCCAACCCACCCCATTGCAAAACCCACTAGAATCTTGATTTGAGAAGCTCTAAGTTGAAACCTTTGTTTCATACCTGAGCTACTTGGATCGAGGTTAGCATTCGGGGACCCTTCGTAAGTATTCCTTCGTTCTTTTATTGCTTTTCGAGTCTGAAAGTCAAACTTTGTTTGACTTTCTGCGTTGACCAGTTTATGGTCAATGCGAAGTTCATTTGAACTTCGCAACGTGATTGTAATCACGATGGTCATAGTCCCTTGGGACTATGCCTACTGATTACCACGTTGTCTAGGGTCGTGGGGTAAGCGATCTAATAAATCGCTTATACCTTCGACCCGACCCATTTGGTCGATCATTAGGATCCGACCAAATACATTAGGTGACCATAGTAAGTAGGGAATAACCTTCCGAGGTTATACCTTATGGTCGCTTCGTTAAGTAGTTGTATGATAGGTAGTTTATATGCCTTAGGTAAATTACCAGAATACCCTTTTCATGTATAATTGGTAATTAAGCATATGTAACCTAAACTTTTGTCACATAACTGATTATGTAACATGTTTAGGCATATAACACTTGTCATAGGACTAGTTAGACGTTCCGAACGCGTTTCACGCGAACGACGCTTTAAAGTAGCATAAGCTACCTAAATGGGTCGTAATGGGTCGTAAGCACTTATGTTAGGTTTCATTTAGTATGTAGGCTTTGTTAAACCATATTACACGAGTCTCCATACTCGTTTGGTTTACGAACCCTCATTCTATCCGATCCTCCGATTTAGATCCGGTTTATTAACATAGTTACCTATATTAGGTGCCGTTTGATATCCGTGATCTCTAGCATTGTTTGGTTGTCACTCAAGGACTACTGAGCATTCTCAAGTGAGTACATAGACCCCTCTTTTACCGTTTTCAAATGTTTTGGGGTGGAACACATGTGCCTACCTGTTACTTTCATGCTTTCTGTTTTCACATCATATACTTGTTATGTTTATTAGTACATTTATAGTACATGATTTCAATACATGTTATGCTATGTATGCCCATTGTGTGTGTACTTAGTACATTGTTTTACATTACACTTATGCTATGTATGTCCATTACGTGCATACTCAGTACATTGTTTTACCTTGCATTTCTGTTGCATATGCTCATCCAGCATATGAACACATTATACTACATTTTGAACTGTCGTAACCCTTTGATTATATGAACCGTTTGTAACTATTGAACCGTGTGAACCATTTGTATCTGTTGACATGATTTACATTTGATAATAGACTTTTGACTATACATAAACATTTCTACAATTGTTAAACATTACATCTTGGTGGTTTGGTTGGAGTAAGTGATCTAAGTAACGAGGCATGTGTAATATGATACAAGCATGGTGGATACGCCGCTGGTACTTCCTATATATAAGTGTTTGTATGGTATCACATATTGTAGCGTTATTTGAATCATTTCAATTCGGACATATAACATTTTATACAAATAACATACTTTTCACAATACATTGTTTTACAAGCAACTTATCTTATACAAACTCATTTTACGTGGTTATTCATTTAACCATACATTATTCTCTTATTTATACATATCATCTGATCTTATCGTTTTTCAAATGATTTACAAGACAAAGCAAATTACAAGGTTCATGACTAAACATTTTCTCAAACATAAGTCATGAAACCTATTTTCACAAAACCTATGTATCTCACAGGCATTTTTATGCTGACGTACCTATTTTCACAAGTGTTTTTTAGGAGCTGTTGCATAAGATGATCAAGATACACATAGGCAGACTTGGGCTTTAGTGACAATAAAAGATGCAAGACTAGTTAATTATGTTGTATTTCTTTGTTTGTTAAGACATTGTAACACTTTTAATCAATAGAACGAAACTTCAATTGCCATGGATTTGAAACAATTAATTCTGTTACAACACTCCCCGACATATCCGCCACGTTTTGTATGTTCTACGTGGTCGGGGTGTGACAGAAAAGATGGTATCAGAGCCAATGGTTATAGGGAATTAGGTTATTAGTAATGCTTTGACCTAGTCTATAACCTTCTTAGGACCCTAACGCGAGTTTACTTGCGTTTAGTCATAAAACAATACCGTCACCTATCCTTAGGCGACGACCACAACAAGAACATAAATTTCAAAACCGCTTTGAAAACAAATCATCTGTTCTAGGATGATTGATTACTAGGTTTTGAACCCTCTATTGTAAGGTTTTGAACCCCTTTGAATTTTCAAAAATCTCGTCAAAGTTTTGGGTTTTAAATAATGTGAACACGTGCAAACTGGAAGGGTGAATGCCTGTATTCTGGGTTTTCTGTCTAGGCAAGCACTTCGTATATATCTCATCAGACGCGAGACCAGTTGTGCTTACCTGGGAATTCTTGGGATGAGTGTTCACTTATAGGCGAGCATGTCTTCGCGATACATTATTTTTGACCTATTTACTTTGATTAATCACCGGGGTCGTTTGTTTCTTTGTAGTAACAAACAAATGACCACTATCCTTGCTTTCATCAGATTTGTTCATCTCATTCTTTTCGTCTAATTCTCTCACTTGTTTCCTTTCAGAGGAGATCACCAATCTATGCTCAGATTTTCAGAGGAGATCACCAATCTATGCTCAGATTTTGTTTTGGAACCGATTTGTGCCTTCAATTTGTGAGATTTGTTGAGTTTAGGGTTTGAGGAAGAATCCTGGTCGCTCTCCTGCGCTTCTGATCGACCAAAACACTAATTTATGTGTTTGGTTTTTATTTACTTTGTTTTAACAAATTCTAGTTTCAAGTTTTACAACTTAGGTCCCTCCATTTTAGTTTCTATAATAACTTTGGTTAATTTTAACCCTATTATAAGTTATTTCTAAACTATTAGCTAACTAGGTTAAAATCCCTAGTTAGCAAATTCTTGTTTATTTAAGAATCCTAATATTCACCGGGTTTCTTTTACCACTAAAGGTAAATTACCCGTCTTTTAGTATAAACGTGGTTTGATTACCAAACCCGTTTTCGGGGTGTTACATCTCCTAGTCCATATTATTATTTTGGCTATTTATAAGCCAAAAGTTAAGCAGTATGACTTTCTGTTTGACTTTTGGTTCTGACAATTTTGGTCAAGTCAAAGTTCAAATTGAAATTTGCAACGTGATCGTAATCACGAAAGTATTAATCCCTTGTGATTGCACCTTCTGATTACCACGTTTAGTAGGCGAAATTACGAGTCAAACTTTTACGAATTAAAAGTCAAAAGTCCATAAAAATGCATTTTACGACAAAAACATTTTTGGGTATTAAAACTAAAAGTTTTGACACCAAATCAGTTTTTGTAACATTATTAGACATGTTCAAACATGTCTAACTCGTCATTTCTAGTTTAGTGCTTATTTCTTAGTCAAAAGTCGAGTGGTTTGACTACCGCTTTTATAACCCTCTAAGGTTATACCTTATGGTCATATCGTTTGGTTAGTCATATGACGAGTCGATTATATGTTCTTTTAAATTGCCAAAAATGCCCTTTTGGCGCATAAAATAGTTTTAAGCATATAAGACCATTGTTTTGACATCTAAACTGATGTTGCAACATAATCAAACTTGTTTTGACATATTAGACTCATCATAGGACTTATTTAACCATTCGAACTCATAGTTACGCCTATGACCTGTTAGAGTGGTGTAAACCACTTTAACAAGTCGTAACGAGTCAAAGCACTTAGAAACACTTTCAAATTAAGAACCATATTACATGATGTCCTTCACTCGTTTGGTTTATAAACCTCATTCTATCTGATCTCCCATTCAAATTCTCGATACACTAACACATAGTTATCCGATACATTAGGAACCACTTGAACACTTGAGCTTTGTTTACACAAGACATATACGCAATCCAAGTGAGTACATTGTCCCTACTTTTACGTTTTCTAAATGTTTTGGGGTGATTCATATGTGCTAAACCATTTTCAAGATTTCAAAACAAAGTCTATGGTTTAATATAACATTATGCTTTCAATAATGTGGGAAACTTGTTGTTGCGTTATCCATAACACGAATGACATTCATTAACTTTGGCCGAGCCAACCAGTAGTATGTTATGGTACCATAGGACTGACAATCCCATTACCATATTTCCCAGGGTTTGTGGGGAAGTTTGGGGAACGACAGAAACTGTATTTTTAATAAACTCTTTGGTTGTTTATTAGTCGAATAATTAATGAGACCCTTTGGTGGTCTAGACGAGTCATCACACTTTGAATGTATTCTCCAAAACGACCACAGTTTACACAATTAAAACAAGGATGATTGGTTTATAACACGAACGATTGGTTTATAACACGGATGATTGGTTTATAACACGGACGATTGATTTATAACACGGACGATGGTTTTATAACATGGACGATTGATTTATAACACGGACGATGGTTTATGACAAGGACGATTGGTTTAAGGTAAGTGATTTAGATAACGAGACGGGTGTAATACGATAAAAGCATGGTGGATATGCCTCTGGTACTTCCTATATATAAATGCTTTTATTGTATTACATATCGTAGCGTTACCCAAATCACTTCAGCAAGGACAGATGGTTTTGGACAAGACACGAACGATTTTCACTTAAAGATATAAACCATACAATGTTTTCTTTTAAATCGATTTATTACTCGGTTTTACAAAAGAAATGCTTTGTCAAGATTCATTGCTACAAGGTTTTATATCTCATACCAACTTTTATAGTTGGTTAAACATATTGCAATACCAAACACTTTTGATACAAGGTTTTCATTTATCGACTCTCGTAGTCAGAGATGTATTGCAATAACAAATATAAAGCCATGAATTTGACATACACAAAACCTATGTTACTCACCGGCTTTTTATGCTGACCATCTTTTCACATATGTTTCAGGTGTTAATGTGTGATGATTTGAACGCATGCTACACGTAGGATGGACTCGGGCCTTAGTTTACCTTAAAACATTAAGACAATTGTTGTGTTCTATTTGTGTTTTATGTCCAAAACAATGTAATTTATTAATTCAATAAAACAAAAATTTATGTACCATGTGTTGTGAAACAATTTCCTGTAACGTGACTCCCCGATGTTTCCACCGTGGTTTGTTGTATTACACAATCGGGGTGTTACAGAGATTGGTATCAGAGCCATGGTTATAGGGAATTAGGTTATTAGTAATGCTTTTGACCTAGACTATAACCTTCCTAGGACCCTAACGCGAGTTATCTTGCATTTAGATTCTTAATACAATACTATCAACTATCCTTAGGTGATTACAAAACAATACAAAAGTCACAAATTCATTTTTAAAAGCCTAAAAATAAATCATCAGCCCTTTAAGCCTTCAAAGTTTTCAAAATCTCATCAGAGTTTGGGTTCTAATAATGTGAACGCGTGCAATCTAGAATGGTGGATGCCTGTACCCTGAGTTTTATGTCTGAGACTAGAGTGTTCGTACATATCCACTTAATCGGACCAGTCACTCTTACTTGGGAACTCTTGGGGTGAGTGTCCACTTATAGGCTAAAGCACGTCTTCATGATATATTATAAATGCCCATTTACCTTGATTAGTCACTGTGTCGTTTGTTTATTTTAAGTAACGCACAAATGATCACAATCCTTATGTTTCATCGATATTTTTAAACATTTCTTTTAACTATCCTTTATCAATCTCACTCGTTTTCTATCATATTTTCCTTCTCTTTTAGAATGCCTCATCTCGCAACACTACTCAAGACGCCGTAATGGCGGCTTTGATTGATTAGCAGATGGCTGCTGTACTCCCAAATCTTGTGACCCAACTGAATCAAGCCTACAATAACAATAACAACAACAATGCGCCTACTCCTTGCAACTTTAAACAATTCAATTTGGCTAAACCACTCAAGTTTAATGGGTTTGAGGGAGCTACTAGGCTCCTACAATGGTTTGAGAGTCTCGAGAGCACCTTCCGCCATGTTCAATGTCCTAATGAACGCAAGGTAGAGTTCGTTTCGAGTGTTTTCCAAAAGAGAGCATTCACGTGGTGGAACGGAGTTATGAGAGACATGGGTGCTGAGCTAGCAATGACTCAAACATAGGAAGAACTCAGAGCTCTAATGATGAAAGAGTTCTGCCCACACAACGAACAACGGGCACTCAAGAATGAATTCCACGATCTTAAGCAAGATAGTGGAGAACATCGTGCCTACACCGACCGATACGAGGAACTGAGCCTGCTATGTCCCACCATTGTCACACCTTTGGATAAGGCAATTGAGAAGTACATCGATAGTCTACCAGATCTCGTTCAGGATATTGTCACCGGTAGGAAACCCGCTACAGTTAGGGAGGCTATTGAATTAGCCGCTACCCTAACTGATTATCAAGTCAAGAAGGGAAAACTCTTCCGCAAAGGTGACAAGAAACAAGCTGCTAAGACTACATAAGAGAAACCCAAGGAAACCAAAGCCGAACCCTCCAAGAAATCAAGGAAACAAGCTTCGCGCTGCCCAAATACAAGTGTTTGTATATTACTTATATCTCTAAAATGGCAAACAATTTATCTTACTTCATAGATACCAGAGATAAAAAGTTGCTGAATAAACATACACAAGAAATAAGTTTTTGATTTTCATGGTAAATCTTATAGCTAGTGGTCCTCCGTCAGCTAATGATTTATTAACTGCATAAAAATCAAGAATGTTTTCAATTTTGGTTGCTGGTGCAATGGCGGTGGTCACCACAAATGGGCAGTGGTGGTGGGGAAAGTGGTGGTGGGTGGTGGGTGTAGGTGGCGGTGGCGGTGGCGGTGGCTGGTAGGGTAGAGAGAGACAGTTGAGATAGAGAGAGGGGAGATTTATGTGTGTGTAATATATATAAAATTTTAAACATAATTATTTTCAATGATTATGATTTTAATTTTAGTATTTGGCATAGATGACCAAATTACCCTCATACATGGTCCACTTGTTCATATTTAACCATGAAATTTAACTAAGTTAGAGCCGAAGTACGCAACATGCAAGGTTTTATAAACATAAGGTATGAATCCCGTCAATTTTAAAGACAAATCCCGTCAATTTTAAAGACAAAGGACATACTTTGCAATATAGTGTAAACATAAAGGATGATTTTTGTAATTTACGCAATAATTTTCATATGTTTGCATTTTTTTACAACCAAACATTCTCCACCTAAACTCCTAACTAAATTAGACTTTCAAAGAATAAAAACTTGGTCACTTTGGTAATACCTCTTGACCACTAGGTCAAAATCTAAATGGATTCATATATGTGCATTGATTTGTAAATTAAGATTGTTGGTCCCAGTTTGGACTTAAAAACTTCTTTTCACGTAATATGGCAAGTGATTTCAAGAAATATGAAAATAGTGTGCGGAAATAGAAATCAGACTTTCAAGAAACAAGACCTACCGGATTTTCAAGTTTATATCACTTTGAAACACAATGGTTTACAAGGTGATTGTAAGATTATTATCTATTACAAATGAATCCTTGTGTAATTCTGTGGTGAAAGGACAATGGAGTTTTTGTTGTATGTATTGAATGCTTGGCTTAACTCACCGTCCTTTGCTTGATGAGCCTTCTATTTATAGAAGGCCTGATACATGAATAAACATTTATTTATTCATGTATATGTCCTGCAAAAAGTAGCTTCTTAACATATTCATTGAATCCAATAATCAAGTTGCCTTTGTCATCATGATATCCAATAATGTCAAGTTGCTTCGGTTATTATGGCAGGGTAGAACTCATTTCAGACAAGTGGGGTTATATCAGAATATCTGATAACCACTTCATCAGAAATTCTGGTGAACAAATCATCAGAAAGTCTGATGATCAGTTTTGCCAGAAACTGATGATATTTCATCAGAAATATCATCATATTCATCAGAATGACCTTTTCTGATAATCTTCTTTAGTTCTTTATCAACTTCTGATTCTTTAAAGTAGATGCTTGTTCTTTTCAGTTGCCCTATCCGGTCTTCTTCTTGTTGTTTGATCTTCAGGACTTTATCTTCTTCATAGATGAAGTTGATTTGGATTTTCTTCAATACTTACAAATAAAGTTTCTTAACAGTTTCCCCTTAAGTATTGTAAGAAAATGAACTACCACATGAACAGAAAATTTCCCAAACAGTGGAAACTTAAAATTTGCAAATCAAACAAGTTACTACTATTCTGAAAACAAATTACATGGTGAAATAAAATTTCAACAAACATGTTCTTCAAAACAGCTTTGCCCTTTTTAGTACATCTTCATCCTTCAATTTCTTATTGTAAGAGATGTATTTGTTACAGATATCATACATATCTTTGTACCAGCTTCTTGCTTGAATCCATTCTTCAATCATTTGTTCAATTTCCTGCCTTTGATTTTCTTTGTTCATTCCTGTCTTATGAAGTTGTTCTTGTCTCTTGTTCATGCATTTCATAATAAACCTCAGTGTTTGATTTGAGCACTTGCAGATATCAACACTTCTGAATAGAGCCTTGTTCTTCTCAAAATCTCTATAGACTAAACTGTAGTTATGTCTATCTCTTATCATTGGTAGTTCAATGATGCCTCCAGATCTTGCATCTTCTATCAGCCCTGAGGGAATGCTTGTGTCTAGTGCACTGAGATAGACCTTTTTGTTGTGCACATAATCATAGTTGATGCATAGATCAAAGTCAGAAAAAGGCTACTCTTTCAAATAGCTTTATTCCAGCATTTGATATGCTTTTCAATGCTCTTCTGATTTCGTTTGTGTTTACCTTTTCTTTTTCATAGTGATCCTTCATGAACAGAATGTCCAGAGGATGCAATTTATCAACAATGTCTCCATCAGTCACTTTTTCTTCTTCACCATTTTCTCTGAGAATTGTGTATCTGTTCTGCAGATAAGTTCCTCCAACACCATCAGTTCCAATTTTACTTCATCCACTTTCATGATTCTTTTTACTGGATTCACATTGGTGTAGTGAATGCTTCTTGGACCTCTTTCTAACCTCTCTTTCCTTATAGCCATTCTGTAAGGAGTTGGTGGCTTTTCTGGTAGATCTTCATTTGTCCAATAGTATTTCACCAGATTGTATTAAGGGAATATCATAATATCTCTGTCAATCTCTCTAACCATGACAGATTGAGTTTCAGAGATTTTTCTTTTGACAATATGTGGTCTTCTTGAATCAGCTTCTTCTTCCCATTCATTCATTGCTTCCAGGTTCATCATTTTACTTATGGCAGTGTCATCAGAAGAAGTTGGTTTTGGACCAGTTTGAGAAGTTTTGAGTTTCAAATTTGCGATAACTTGAGGTATGGAAGTTGCTAACCTTTTCAGCATTTCATCTTTTGGAATATCGGGAGGTGGACCCATTACAGTGGTTCCAGCTTCAGTGATTGGTGTAGCAGATGATTGTTGTGGGGTTGACTTTGGAATTTCTTGGTGAGACTGTTCAACAAGAATTACCTTCATGATTTCTTTAGGATTAAGCTTAGCCAATCTGGCAATGTTAAAATGCATTCTCTTCATAAGAGAGTACACTTCTCCTACCAGATCTGTGTTTCTGGCTATGCTTTTCTGAACTTCTGCAAATTCAGTTTGATTTTTCTCCTGCATGGCAGCCCATTCTTTTATCAATTTTTCATGGGCATCAGTGATACTGTTATTGCTTGCCCTTAGAATGGTGACTTCTTCTAAAACTTTGTTTGCACTGCTTGATTATCTTGACTCCACAGCATTTGTAACTTCTGTTTTAATTTTCTCCATTTCTGTGAAAATCTTTTGAATTTCTGATGCAGAAATGCTGGTTTCTGGTGCCTTTTCCTTTTGCTTTTGCATAGACTTTAGTCATTCAGTGTTTCTTTTAGTTTGTGCCTTTATGACTTCCACTGATTCTGATAAGGTCTTCATATCTTCTCTTTGACCTTGTATCTCTGTCAGCAATAAATCAAGCTTTTCTTCTACAGGACTCTTTTTGCAGGCTTTGAAAACATTTTCTAAGACAGCTTCCAAATTTTCTTGTGTCATGGGTGATTCAGGGATATTTAGAACAACAGATGTTCCTGCTAACATTCCAGCTATAAACACATTTTCAGCTGTTTTGGAAATGATTGGGTTACTTTTGGTTTTACTAGAATCCGGTACAACCTTAAGTGTGCCAGAATCATCTCCACCAGAGGTGAAAAACAGATTGTCATCCTGGATTTCCTTATGTCCTTGAATCATATCAATGAATGATTCTCCATAACTTGTTGGGGTAAACAGATTACCTTTCACCAGATTTCCTTGATCGGTTTCCTGATCTCTATCTGTTGAGATCCCAACCTCTTCCTTATTTTCTGTTTTAGAGTTGAGATATATGGAACTAGTAACATCCTCATCAACAACAGTTTTTCTATATTCTACTTTGTAAGATACAGTAATTGAATCTTCTGATTTTGTTCTTTTTAAAGAAGTATCAATTAAAACTGTGTTTAAGAGAGAGTCTGTACCAACAATTTGTGATTCATCAAGGTGTAAAACTTCAGTGGCTTCATTGGTTGTATCAGCAATGTGAGATTCTTCATAATGATGATCTTCAGCCTCTTCATGAGTTCCTCCAGCAACATGAGATTCTTCATAGTGTTGGTCTTCTGTTTCTTGATGAATTTCAAACTCAAAATGAGTTCCAGCATCAGGATTCTGATGACTTTCAGCATGGTCTGTTTCTGTCTTATTTTCTGGTGACTTTGTTATGATCAGGATTTCTTCTCCTCTTGTAGGCTCTGTTTCTGATGTCCAGGACTTCTCAACTTCTTCTTCTTCTTCTGGTGAAGAAGAGCAGTTAAAGACTTCTTTGCTAGGTTCTTCTGTTGGAGTATCTGATTTTGCAAGAAGTTCTTCATGTTGTAGTCTGTATTGAGAGTCTGTTGCAATGAGCACAACATGCTTTCTGGTAACTCATGAACATCTTTATCTGATTCCCATCCATGATTGGCATTCCGGGCTTTCATTGTGTTTGAACTCCAGACATCTTCCAAAATTGGAATCTCTATATTTCTTTCAGCAAAAGTTTCAGAAATGAAGATTGAAATGAAACTTGGATATGGCAGATGTGAGGTTACTCTGCCATTTTTGGTAAGGATTGATCTTTTGAGTAGGTTAAAAAATTTTGTCCCATAATCAAGTTTGAACCTAGTTATGAGTCCATACATGATTGACAGAATAGCTTGACTAACTATATCAGCTCCTCCTATCTTTGATGTGAGGCATTTGTTCAACACTTCCATCATCACTTGCCAGAAAGCTGCATTTCATTTCTTCTGACTGCTCCAATCTTGTTAATTTTCTTGTTCTTGTAACCAAGCTCAATGATAAAGCTTATCAAATATTTTCTTTTTGGAGCTTCAATGTAGTTATAAAAACCTGGAAGTTCGAGCCATTCTCTTACCCTTGCTGGAGTTAGTGTTACTGAAATATTTCCCCAAACATGAGCAGAGACTTGATTTTCTCCATCTTCACTGAAAGTGTGAATAAATTACTGCAATAATCTTTCTGGTACTTCTCTTCCCTTGGTTAATGCTGTTGAGATTGGACATCTTATGAGATATTCTATCAAAAGTTGACATCTTTCATCATATTCTGAATGCTCTGTATTCATCAGCAAGTTGTTTTCTTTCATTGACAAAAATTTTGTGTCTTCAACAAAAGGTACATCATGTTGAACAATTGGAATGTTGAGATTTACTTCTGCCATTGCTTGATTTTGTGAGTTAGGGTTTGAGATTTGGGAATTTTAGATTTTGAGTGAAAGCAGGGGATTTCGAGGTTTGAGGTTTTGTGAGGAAGAAGGTGAGTGATTTGTGAATTTCTGCTAAGGTTGAGTTTTATAGTAAGGGTTTTAGCAGAGATGTGTGGGTTTATGGAGTTGAGGGGACATGGAACGTGGCTTGTAATAGCGGTTAAAAGATCATTAATTACCTTTATTACCGTTAGATCGTGTTATGTAAAATGCGGTTAAGAATGTAACCGTTGGATCGTGGGTATCAAGATATTTAATGACAGTTGATCGTGTAATCGTTGTTATGCCTTCTCAACTTGTAATTTCTTCAATCATTCCAATTCTTTGAAACTGAATTTTGATTGGAGAATACTACCGGTCACATGACACCTTTCCATTCTTGTGGATCCCATTTTGTTAATGGTCCAATTAGTTTTCTTCATAATATTCCTCCTCTTTCAAAGTCAAAATTCCATTCTGATGATGTCATCAGAAATTTAACATAAATTCTGTTAAAAAATTATATTTTCTTCTGATTTGAATTCTGTTGACCTTTCAAATGTGGTCAACAGAAGTCAACTATACTTCAACAGAATTTCTCAATTGAAATTCCCCCTTTACTTGTGAGCTTTTTCAACAGATTTTGAAGTTTCCCTTTTGATTGAATAAAAGATATTCTAGTATTCCTTTTTTTTTTTCGAGATGAGAGGGAATAAGTAAGGTTTTGAAGATTTTACTTACATAGCATTTCTGAACTTCATATCTTTGTTCTGATCTTCAAGGAGTGTTGTTGTGCAAAAAGATTTTCTCATTTTTTAACATAACATTTTGTTTCATTCTTTTTGAAGATATATTACCCAGAAAAATTTTAATTTTGACAGAAACTTTTTATAACTCTTTTTCTATGTTGTCACAAGTTTCTTTGAATTTGGTTTTAGAGCAATGTTATCTTATATTTCTTCTCATTTTTCTGTTGATTTATTAGTTTTTCTGGTTATCTTAAAACTTTTCTGATGTATTTATGATGGCTTATCAGATTTTCTGGTGAATCATCAGATTTCCTTGATTTTATTAGATATGCCATTTTAATCACCCTAGATCTATTGTGATGTTTTTGAGCAAATATTTACTATTTCAAACAAAAAAAAAATACAACTAAACAAACAAAGAGAAAAAAAACTACTCATTGTAAATACCCTTAACATACAACCAAAGGTAGGTTGTATGTCCACTGTGATTAGGTGATCGAACAAGGGAGGGAACATTCATGTTCTCTTGTAAGGCCAGCTGGGCCCTTGGATACCAGCTTCTTACTCCTCCGAAGTCCAGCTGTCTGGTTATCACCTTGGTCACAAAGCGAGGGTAGATCAGAAAAGGTTGATGGGTGTGCATGTTTGATTCCAAATCTCTCATGAGAAACTTAGAAAATTTGTATGGTTTCTCTTGTACAACTGCATGTACCACCTCCATCATCCTGTAAGACAGCTCATTGAAGTGTCCTATCTTCTTTGAGAAGCAGGCACTGAGCTGTGTCACCAAGTACTGGAATGGTGGTACGAAGCCAGACATGCTGATCTGTCTTGAAACATTGGGTGTTCGATAACCCATGTTCCTCAGAGTTTCTTCCAGCATTTCCCTCTTGAAGAAGGTGGTTTCTGGATGATCAGCTAGCTGGAGGACATCCCTGAGGGTTTCCTCCTTTAGGATGATCCTGAACCCCATCACCTCACTTTCTATCCACATGTTGGTGCCACTGAAGACGGTTTCAACATTCCACCAAAATTCTTGAAGGAGTGCTGGGTAGATAGTAACATATGTAGATACAACATAGCCCAAAGGACTTTCCTTAATCATGTTGTACACATACCTGCAATCTTCCCATGCAGGACCTTCCAGATTAGACCTAAGTCTAAGGTTGTGATGTGTGTGAAGGGGGAGAGGAAAACGTTCAGACTTCATTTCTTTTGCCATTTTGTTTTTTTAAAAGTGAAATTTCTGAGAAAGTGGTTTTGAAGAGAAGGTTGTTTGAGATGAAGAAAGTCTTCAAGAGTTGTTAATATTTATAGATAAAAGTGAGAGTTATGCCATAAATGGTATTAACAACCAAAGATTTTCTTTTCCATTTCAATCTCTTCATTTAAGACGATATCTGGTGCAGAAGGTATA
Source organism: Helianthus tuberosus (assembly GCA_030545235.1). Classification (NCBI taxonomy): domain Eukaryota; kingdom Viridiplantae; phylum Streptophyta; class Magnoliopsida; order Asterales; family Asteraceae; genus Helianthus; species Helianthus tuberosus. The sequence continues at coordinate 130,387,798 of CM060447.1, read as the reverse complement.
TGGCAGAGTTCGGAGCCCCCATTTGTGAGTAGCATTGAATAACTAGGCGGCTACTTTTACAGCCCCTAATCATTTTTATGCCCTCGTGTCTCTCTATACTCTTATGAAGTATGACGTTGCATGCATTGGAAGTAGAAGAAAAAAAATTCATTTTTCTGCAAAAAATTTTTCCTGTGACGGTTGATTTTCCTTGTTGTGGCTTTGAATTTATCTTTATGCAAGTTACTTTCCCCCTTTTTGATTTTTTTTATTAACAAAAAGAAAAAAAAATCAAAAATAAATTATCTGCACTAGTGTTTTTATACAAACATGAGATATGAATAACGATGGTAAATTTATGAAGTTTTCTGTCGATCTGAGGTGATTCATATGTTTTAACAGATTTTCTGATGTTTTATCAGAATTTCTAATGATTCATCAGATTTTCTGATAATTCATCAGAATTTCTAAATGATTCATCAGATTTTCTGATAATTCATCATAATTTCTGATAATTCATCAGATTGATGGATTTCTTTATTAGAAATCTGTTGTTTCATTCTTTGATTATCAGAATTTGCACCTTGATTTTCATCGGTTTGGTTTTCAGGTTGTGAGTTTTTGTTTTCTGAAACATCTTCATCTTTTATGTTAACCATGCCAAGTTTGCTGATTAGAAAATTGTGTCTCTTTTCATCAAGAGGTTTTGTAAAAATGTCAGCAATTTGGTTTTCTGTTGGAACAAAGTACATTTCTATGTTACCTTTTTCAACATGATCCTTTATGAAGTGATATCTGACATCTATGTGCTTGGTTCTAGAGTGATGAACTGGATTTTCTGTAATTGCAATTGCACTCTTTGAGTCACATAGAATGGGCATCTTCGTCAGATTTACTCCATAATCCTTCAGTTGAGTTTGCATCCACAGTACATGTGAACAACAACTTGCTGTTGCTACATATTTTGATTCAGCTGGTGATGTTGCAACACAGTTTTGTTTCTTGCTTGCCCAACATACCAACTTTTCTCCCAAGATTTGACATGCACCAGATGTGCTCTTTCTGTCAATCTTGCATCCTGCATAATCTGCATCTGTGTATGCAATTAGTTCAAGGTTTGTATCCTTGGGATACGAGAGACCAAGTTCTGATGTGCCTTTTAAATATTTAAAAACCCTTTTGACTACTTTTAAGAGAGATTCTTTAGGATTGCATTGATATCTGGCCAAAAAGCATGTAGCAAACATAATGTCTGGTCTGCTTGCAGTTAGGTATAACAATGATCCTATTGTCACGACCCCCGATCCACCCTGGACGGAATCGGGAGCCGCGAACAGCCACGTGGTACCGGTGATTATTTTGAAAACGTTGCAGCGGAAATTTCATCAGGATCGTGAGTTAGGAAAAATATCAGAGTTTAGAAAACACCGGATTTTATTTATTAAATAGATGGGATAAACCAATGTTTTACAATGGTAGCTTTAATAAAGATAAATTTGATTACATAAAACAACATTTCTTAATTTGATTTAATTAATAAAATAAGCCACTTCTTGAAGCCTTTCAGTGCCATATCCATCTCTTACTCCAATCTACTGTAATTACCTGAAACGCATTTTAAAAAGGTTTTGTCAGCAGGAAATACTGGTGAGTTCATTCATTTTGCTTAAAACGACGCATTTGTTATAATTTACAGTATTAAGGGTGATTACATTGTTTCTATATCAACCAACTACCCACAGTATTTGTCACTCGACTTATTTCTGTGACTGTGGTCAGACCACCCATTGGCTAACTCGTTGTCCAATGGTGGCGGGAAAAAGTAATGTATACAATACCCCACATACCGGCTGTAATTTGGTGACTACAAAGACTTAATCCCTGTAATTATAACTTTGAAAATAAACATGCTTTTGAAATCAAATTTGATAAAAAGAGAATAACTCACATTATAAGCATGCAGATTTATACGGGCAAAGTTTAGTCTACAGATAAGCCTTGATAGATTGCAGATTTATACAGGCAGAGCTTAGCCTAATGATTAGCCTTGTAACCTAGTGCACACGAACTAGGTAAGTAACTAATACAGCATTTACGATAACTCACGAGATTAAAACCCTCACAACGAATGACAAAGTGCAATTACTTAAACATCCATCGGATTCACAACGAATGACAGAGTATTCCCCGAGTTCGGGTGGTACTCAAACATCCTGTCGGAATCACGACTAATGACAAAGGATAGCACTTAAACATCCATTGGATATTTTCAATCGATCGGACATTGAATCGTATCAGCAATCGAGTTAATACCCGGTATCGTAACAGAATTCGAGCTAGTGTGTGTTTTTGGTAGTAGACGGACTATATCTCGAAGCGTAAAACGAATTTGTTCGTCGCTCCAACGCAGGAATTCAAGTCCCAACATCCTCTATTTATACACAAAATTGACCTCGCTTACGGACCGTAAGCCTTATCCCTTACGGTCCGTAAGGGACATGAAATGGTCATAGGGTAGCTACGTGTTGGTGTAGGCTTGCTGAGTCGACGGAATATTAAAATTCGAATTTGACAACGAGATATAAAGATAATCGTCAAGTGGGAATATTTCCCCCTGAGTTTTAGGGGCCCTGATCCTGATTCTGATTGTTCTGAAATTTGTAGGGTTTATGTAGAATTACTTGGGTGTCTCAATTAGGGTTTCTTTTTAGACAAAATATAAATAATAATAATAATAAAAATAAAAATATGATAGTTTTGGTGAGAGTTGTTATGGTTTGGGACATTTTTGAATATAATTATATCATAAAGAAAAAGGGAATAAAATAGTGAGAAAAGAGAATGGACCCACTTTGTAGCTTTAGGGTTCAATTAGAAAGCCTCCTGGTATAAAATTTTGGGTATAACTTCTGAGCTATTAAAAATATATAATGCACTCGTGGTAAGTATAGTACCACTAATTCAACCTTGTCCCGATGTTCCGAGACCGAATCCCAACAACTTAGTCGGGCAGAGCCCTAACATAAGTTATGAGGCTCAGATCAATCGGAAAGGGTAGCGGTGATCGGGAGTTAAAACACTTAAAACAGGGCAGAACCTTATTATTTTTAGGAGGTAAATAATAGAAAAGAAAAGAAAATAGAATGGAAATACAGACATAGCGATTACAAAGAGAAGGAAAGGGAGCACTGTTTCCTTTGAAAGACTTCTTCTATTTATATTGGAAAAACTGGCGTGAAGGCTAAGCCAACATTATGTCTTGTCATTTATGCAATGAAATTCCTTATGACACGTTTCATATCAATCCATTCCAATTGAATTTGAAATTTTATTATATTACTATAATAATTATTATTTTTATATCTTACGTAAGTTTATAATTATTATTATTATTATATTTTATTAATTTATATATTATAATTAATTTAACTGCTATACTTAATGGCGCGTATAACTTCTAAATTATACCGTTTTATAAAATAATGAATTTGTCATTAGAACGAGTATATATTTGTCTACATGTTGAACCAAGTTTCATTAAAAACAAAGTAGGTTCAAAATACAATATATTTTTATAATTTAATTATTATACGGTTCCTAGGTCCGTCTATGTACTTTATATTTCTAACGGTTAGCTTACTCGTAATCTACCTGTCAAATAATATAAGTTTTTATATACTTTTATTTTATTAAAAATGTCACTCATATACAGGCCAATTTAATTAGAATAATATTTCAACCAACTACATAAAATAGTGTTTAAAACTATTTGGGTTAAATATTTATTTATAAAAATAAACTAGTTACTAGTTACTAGTGGTTAATAAATTTAACCAAAACTATAATTCTTATATAAAAATAGGGATGTTACATTCTCCCCAACTTGTTTTAAATCTCGTCCTCGAGATTTGGGTTATGATATTTCTTTCAGACTTATGTCATATTTTAAAAAAAACAATATTAAGGTAGATGACACAGAATTAAAATATCAAATTTTTGTGAATATGAGTTGTATAATAAGTAGGATTCAACGGTTCAATTGAATTAGTTCAAGAAATTGATAACAATCGAATGAGATGAAATGATATAATTTCCAAAATAACTAGGTTCAAGCCAAAAGATATATGATCAATAGATATTTTAAAAATGAATGTGAAGGATTTTTAGAATTAATTAAAATTCTTTGTCAAAAGAAAGCTTACTTTGATTGGCAACTGAGGAAGACTTAGAATTGACAGGTTCCAAATGAAATAAAAGCATGAAAAATGATTTGTCAAATATTTATGATATGAAAAAAAAATCAAAGTGTTGAGATGAGTGAATTGCAAAGATACACCAAAAGACAATAGAGTTAGTGTATTATTGTTTAGAGTTCCAAGTTGTTTTAAATTGTGAAACAATGTGATAGTATACTATTAGTGACCATATTTTTCATACTATTCCTAGAGATTGAAATATAATAAGAACAAGTTATTTTGGCATGACCAATCATTATATTATATTTGTAAAGCAAATGTAATATATATTATTTGTTACGTTTTTTTTTATATGTAAATGGTCACCACTTTTAAATAAATATTATTTTAGTATTTTACTATACTATGTAAAATAACTTATATTTACTATGTAATATATATTACAAAACACCGTAATGAAGTTATTACAAAATATTTTAGTATTATTATTTTGTAAAAGAAATCACTATTATTTATAATGTTAAATGAAAATTGTAAATAAAAGTGTAAAAATATTTATTGTACAAAAGTATTTGTAAAATATTTTGTAAATATATAACACTTAATGGGTCGATTCTATGTGATTAATTATTTTTATTTTGAAACCATATAACGTTGTGAATGTATTTACAAATGTTGTAAATAAGTGAAAACGAGGACTATCTTTATATATTACAATGTTCCCCTAACCCAACGTAGTTAATGACTACCATATTATTTTTATATGGTTATTTTCTTGCCAGAGCGTTACAGTACATAGTTACCACAAAACATGTGATAGACAATTATTTATATAATTTTATTCGTCCCTCTAATTCTTGTATTGTTTTATGAAAATATGTCTTCTTCTTACAATACAAAGTATATATATTTTTATATATATTAAAATTTACTAAATAAGTATGATGACTTAATTTATATATATTAACTAGTCATTATCATGGGTGGATATTGGTTAGCGCTGCCTTGTTTAAGCATAGGTGGCCAGTCCATGCCTAACTAAGGCTAGGCTATTCAATACATGCCCTTGACAATAACCTTAGTACCTAAAAATAATATTAACACTATTACTATTAAAATAATAAAAATAATATTAATTACCAATAATAAATAACTAAACATAAATTTATATGAGAGTATATTTCAACATAATTTTTATACATATATATAAAAATATAAATTCTTCATCTTAATGGTTTAACAAAATTCATTGACTCGATATCAAAGAGTCATCGTTTTGCAATAATGCGGTTTACAGAAAAAAAAATCAAATATAGCGAAATGAAATTTGAGTTTGAATAAAATGACAAATTAGAATGAAGTCCTCCAGTGGTCTTCACAAATCGAATGAATCACATGCGCAACAAACAGTGCATGTGTAACGTGTGGATTTACCAAGAAATGAAATAGATCAATATTCACTACTATGAAAGAAATCCTCATGGTATGATGACTATTAGAGGAAGTAGAAACACGAAAGTCACTCATTATATGCAGAAGTCAGAAAAAAGAAATATAAGAACTTTATCTGGAATTTCGTGTGATAACTGTTTGTTAAGTGACATTACCAAGGAATGTCGAATAAAATGAAATAGGGGAGTTGCAAAGGTATGTGACTCCTTTTGCAGTGATAATAATTATGACTTTGATTAGACTGTGCACCGATGGTTGTGAAATCTTGTTACCACGTACCTCAGTGAGATTCATGTCGTTTGTAGGATTGCGTGGCAAAGTGCTTTTTTTTATTAGTAGTTCTTCTACTGACGGAATTAGTATTGGTGTCATCGTGCCTAATTTATATTTTCCAAAGGTCTTGCCTTGGAAGTCGTGTGTGATATACTTCGACATCTGTGTAAAATTTTAAATTTCATGTGTTTTCTTGTGCACTAGCACAACTTTACATGCTTCTTACTTGCGTTAATAGTTTATGGTAACGCATTGGAAATTCTTATACTTTTGATGGTGTCCCAACTTAAAGGGTTTCCATTGTTTATATTTTCACACGAGTTATGAGGTAGATGATCAAACGAAATAATGTTTGATATCGGAAAAGAGATTCTTGATAAAGAAATCTAGACACAGATACTTGTGCTTTATTCCAAATTGTCAATCCTTATGGTTTTTGGATTTCCTTATAGATATACCTATCTATATAATCATATATTTCACATGCTGTAATATACATACCATTAGTAAGGTCAATGTATTTAACAGATTCATCTTTCCAAAAACAAGTCAGATATCAGGTCATGATACTATTTTAGGGAAATCTTGTCAGTTGTTTGACATATTATATACCCCGTCTTATCCGGTTCGCGCCGGAGATGTAACCTTTATTATATCCGGACAAGTTGGAGAGTCTGCTACACCATACCCAGTCTTGCCGGAGAAAATTTTATATTTCCCATAAATAGTATCTTTTCAAGATTTTAAAAGTGCCTCTTTTATTAGGGCTTTTATCCAGAATCAAGGAAATTAGTATTCCCGTAACATATCTTATTCTAGACCAAGTAATATCAATAAGCAAGAATTAATAACAATTAAATGCTATTGCCTGCAATGTTCTAATTATCATTCTCAGGGCATACCAAAACTCATCACAAGTATTTAGCTTATCTCAAAGCTTATACTAAGGCATCTTTTCTTAAGTTCAAGTCTAAATACTATTATGTGTGCTACTAGTTAATAGCAATCTCCTAACTCTTTTATATAAACTTAAGTATTATTGTCACAACACTTAAAGGCTTAAATCAGTGGCTCTGATACCACCTTCTGTCACGACCCCCGATCCACCCTGGACGGAATCGGGAGCCGCGAACAGCCACGTGGTACCGGTGATTATTTTGAAAACGTTGCAGCGGAAATTTCATCAGGATCGTGAGTTAGGAAAAATATCAGAGTTTAGAAAACACCGGATTTTATTTATTAAATAGATGGGATAAACCCATGTTTTACAATGGTAGCTTTAATAAAGATAAATTTGATTACATAAAACAACATTTCTTAATTTGATTTAATTAATAAAATAAGCCACTTCTTGAAGCCTTTCAGTGCCATATCCATCTCTTACTCCAATCTACTGTAATTACCTGAAACGCGTTTTAAAAAGGTTTTGTCAGTAGGAAATACTGGTGAGTTCATTTTTGCTTAAAACGACGCATTTGTTATAATTTACAGTATTAAGGGTGATTACATTGTTTCTATATCAACCAACTACCCATAGTATTTGTCACTCGACTTATTTCTGTGACTGTGGTCAGACCACCCGTTGGCTAACTCGTTGTCCAATGGTGGCGGGAAAAAGTAATGTATACAATACCCCACATACCGGCTGTAATTTGGTGACTACAAAGACTTAATCCCTGTAATTATAACTTTGAAAATAAACATGTTTTTGAAATCAAATTTGATAAAAAGAGAATGACTCACATTATAAGCATGCAGATTTATACGGGCAAAGTTTAGTCTACAGATAAGCCTTGATAGATTGCAGATTTATACAGGCAGAGCTTAGCCTAATGATTAGCCTTGTAACCTAGTGCACACGAACTAGGTAAGTAACTAATATAGCATTTACGATAACTCACGAGATTAAAACCCTCACAACGAATGACAAAGTGCAATTACTTAAACATCCATCGGATTCACAACGAATGACAGAGTATTCCCCGAGTTCGGGTGGTACTCAAACATCCTGTCGGAATCACGACTAATGACAAAGGATAGCACTTAAACATCCATTGGATATTTTCAATCGATCGGACATTGAATCGTATCAGCGATCGAGTTAATACCCGGTATCGTAACAGAATTCGAGCTAGTGTGTGTTTTTGGTAGTAGACGGACTATATCTCGAAGCGTAAAACGAATTTGTTCATCGCTCCAACGCAGGAATTCAAGTCCCAGCATCCTCTATTTATACACAAAATTGACCTCGCTTACGGACCGTAAGCCTTATCCCTTACGGTCCGTAAGGGACATGAAATGGTCATAGGGTAGCTACGTGTTGGTGTAGGCTTGCTGAGTCGACGGAATATTAAAATTCGAATTTGACAACGAGATATAAAGATAATCGTCAAGTGGGAATATTCCCCCCTGAGTTTTAGGGGCCCTGATCCTGATTCTGATTGTTCTGAAATTTGTAGGGTTTATGTAGAATTACTTGGGTGTCTCAATTAGGGTTTCTTTTTAGACAAAATATAAATAATAATAATAATAAAAATAAAAATATGATAGTTTTGGTGAGAGTTGTTATGGTTTGGGACATTTTTTAATATAATTATATCATAAAGAAAAAGGGAATAAAATAGTGAGAAAATAGAATGGACCTACTTTGTAGCTTTAGGGTTCAATTAGAAAGCCTCCTGGTATAAAATTTTGGGTATAACTTCTGAGCTATTAAAAATATATAATGCACTCGTGGTAAGTATAGTGCCCCTAATTCAACCTTGTCCCGATGTTCCGAGACCGAATCCCAACAACTTAGTCGGGCAGAGCCCTGACATAAGTTGTGAGGCTCAGATCAATCGGAAAGGGTAGCGGTGATCGGGAGTTAAAACACTTAAAACAGGGCAGAACCTTATTATTTTTAGGAGGTAAATAATAGAAAAGAAAAGAAAATAGAATGGAAATACAGACATAGCGATTACAAAGAAAAGGAAAGGGAGCACTGTTTCCTTTGAAAGACTTCTTCTATTTATATTGGAAAAACTGGCGTGAAGGCTAAGCCAACATTATGTCTTGTCATTCATGCAATTAAATTCCTTATGACAAGTTTCATATCAATCCATTCCAATTGAATTTGAAATTTTATTATATTACTATAATTATTATTATTTTTATATCTTACATAAGTTTATAATTATTATTATTATTATATTTTATTAATTTATATATTATAATTAATTTAACTGCTATACTTAATGGCGCGTATAACTTCTAAAATATACCGTTTTATAAAATAATGAATATGTCATTAGAACGAGTATATTTTTGTCTACATGTTGAACCAAGTTTCATTAAAAACAAAGTCGGTTCAAAATACAATATATTTTTATAATTTAATTATTATACGGTTCCTAGGTCCGTCAATGTACTTTATATTTCTAACGGTTAGCTTACCCGTAATCTACCTATCAAATAATATAAGTTTTTATATACTTTTATTTTATTAAAAAGGTCACTCATATACAGGCCAATTTAATTAGAATAATATTTCAACCAACTACATAAAATAGTGTTTAAAACTATTTGGGTTAAATATTTATTTATAAAAATAAACTAGTTACTAGCTACTAGTGGTTAATAAATTTAACCAAAACTATAATTCTTATATAAAAATAGGGATGTTACACCTATCATCCCCCTATAGGTTTTAATATCCACACTTTTTCCTTCTTTATCAGAATCTAGTTTGTTCCCTGTTGCCATGGGAGTTTTTGAGACTAAGCAATTATCCAGTGAATATTTATTCAAAATTGTTTTCACATACTTAGATTGACTTAGAAATAAACCATCCATACTTTGGAGCCCAGAAGAAAAGGACCTGGTGGCTGCAGATGAAAGGGCTAAGTCACTTTTTATAATGGCTCTCCCTAATGACATATTCTCTCAAGTTGATGCATGTGCATCGGCCAAAGAGTTATCGGATCAGTTGGAAAATCTTTGTGAAGGAGGGGAAAGGATGAAAAGAAACAAAAGAACAAACTATGTTTCCTCCTATGAGAGATTCAAAAGTTTACCAAATGAAAAACTATATGAAACATATCACAGATTTGCAAAACTTTTGAATGAGCTAAAGAAATTTGGGATTATAAAATCAAATGATGAAAGGAATATAAAATTTCTGGATGCCTTGCCTAGAGAATGGAGAAGTCTAACCATGACTTTGTCCTCTACCTTAGAACTAGGTAATATGAGTCTTCATGACTTATATAGCATTCTGGTCCCCAGAGAATATGAATATTTGAAGAATCAAATCAAAGAGGGGGATCCTTAGCTTTAATCTCAAACTCACAAAGAACACCTACCAATGATCCACAAACCTCAAACAGTCAAAATCTTGAAAATTCTGATGCATCATCAGATTTTCTGCTTTTGCTGAAGCAATTGCACTGCCCACCAAAACTTTTGAGCAGAAGTTAAAGGGAGGAGGCCAAAGATACCAGAAAAGTGATAAAGGGAGGATAGAAGGAAGATCTAGGGATGAAGGTAGATCAAATGATAAGGGAAAGCCTGAAGTTGTATGTTACAAATGTAAACAAAAGGGTCACTATGCATCAGAGTGCAAAACCAAGAAACTGAAGGATGTTGCATACTATGAGAAGAAGATGGAAGATGCAACAACAAGTCAGTTTGATAGCAGGGACAGATACATGGCTGTAAGATGACTCTTCTGATGAAGAAGAAGAAGAAGAAGAGATGACTAATTTATGCCTTATGGCACTTTCTGATGAAATATCTGAAATATCAGAACAAAAGGTAAATCTAGATAATCTTGACATTGAACACAAATTAAACAAACTCATGTCAGATTTTCTAAATCTGCAATATAAACAGAAATCAGATAGTAAAAAATCTGATGAGTTGCAAAGAACCACGAATAAAGTTATACTTGAAAATCAGTTACTGATAGAAGAAAGCTTAGATCACAGAGCTAAAATTGAATTTTATGAAAAAGAAAGAAAATATCTATACAAAAAAATTCATGATAAGGAAATAAATGTAAAGGGTTTTCAACAAGCTAAGGAATTCATTAACTTTATTGAAGCTACACCAAAGAACAGAGGTGAGGGTTTAGGGTATGTAAAAACTAGTGAAATCAAACCCACCACCTTTGTGAAAGCAACACATCAGATTTCTGATAAATTTACATCAGAAACTGATTCTGAATCATGCAGATCAACAAGTTCTGAGAACTCTTTTGAAATCTCAAAACTCAACTTAAAAGCAAAAAGGAGTGAATCAAAACAAAAATGTTTAAAAACTCCAAAAGTGATTCACTCAAGATTTCAAAATTATCTAACAATTCCATCACAAGTAGAGAAATCAGAGAATTCTGATAAAGAAACTTGTATGTGTGTTGACATACTGAAGCTTGTTCAACACCATCTCCAAATAAAAGTTGAAAAATCTGTTCATGGCTCTGCATGCAACAGATACTCTGATGAAATTTCATCAAAAGAAGATAATCTGACTAAAATCTCATTAGAAAAAGTACCCAAGCAAGTCTGGGTACCAAAAACCCTCTAATTTTTTCATTTCAGTACCATCATGTGCAGTAGATCTGGTACTGCGATTCTGGAAGCTCCAAGCACATGACTGGGGACAGGAGCTTACTCAGTACTTTGTTTCAAAACTGGATTAAATGGTTAGTTTTGGGAATGGAGTAAAAGGGAGGATTTTGGGGTATGGATGCATAAAGTATGGATGTTTGACCATAGAAAAAGTAGCCTATGTAGAAGGCTTAAAGTACAATCTGCTGAGTTGTGGTCAATTCTGTGATAAAGGTTTTCAGGTAATATTTTTACCAGAAAAATGCTTGTTAATTGGTATGGATAATAATAAGATTTATTTAAATAGAAAAAGGATAAGACTGTCAATCTACTATTTTGATTTTAAAAAGGAAAATGAACATCCAAAATTATGTTTACTTTTTAAAATTAACAAAGGTAGTAGTTGGTTGTGGCACCAAAGGTTAGCCCACTTAAACTTTAAAAATTTAAGCAAATTGGCAAGCAAAGGACTGGTAAAACGATTTACCTTTCATATCCTCAAAGAAGGATAAAATTTGTGAAGCTTGTGAAATGGGCAAATCTAAAAGAAGCTCACACAAAACAATTTCTGAATCTTAAATAACACAAAATTTGGAACTTTTACATATGGATCTTTGTGGACCCATAAGCACTGAAAGATTTTCTGGAAAGAAGTATATACTTGTAATTGTAGATGATTTTTCCAGATACACATGGGTAGAGTTTTTAAGAAAGAAAAGTGAAACTCCTGATCTGATCATTAATTTTATCAGAAAAATTGAAAATCTGTTAAAATTAACAGTCAGAAGGATCAGAACAGACAATGGAACAGAATTTAAGAATTCAAAAGTTGAGAGCTTCCTTGTAAGCAAAGGAATCTCTCATGACATTTCTGCTCCAAGATCACCCCAACAGAATGGAGTGGTAGAAAGGAGAAATAGAACCTTAGTGGAAGCAGCTAGAACAATGCTTGCTCATGCAAAACTGCCTACTCACTTTTGGGCAAAGGCAATAGCAAATGCTTGTTTTACCCAAAACAGGTCCATAATCAACAAAAGACATAATAAAACACCCTACAACATTATAAATGGAAGAATTCCAAGTGTAAAATTTTTGCACACATTTGGTTGTAGATGTTTTGTTTTCAATGATTTTGAAAGTCTTGAGAAATTTGACAGAAAAGCATAAAAGGGTATTTTTCTTGGTTATTCAATGTCCTCAAAAGCTTATAGAATTTTTATTCTAAACACAAGGACAATCAGAGAAAGTTTGTATATATCTTTTGATGATTCATCAGAAACAGAAGTTTCTGATGAATATATGAAGGAAAAAAACCTTTCTGATAAACAAGAAAAACTTGAACATCTTTTTGAAATGATAACAGAAGATTTCCTAGAACATGATCAATCTATCACAAACAAATCTATAGATAATTCATGTACTAACCCTGTAGAACAAATGGAAAATGTATCAGAAACCTTGAATCAGAATACTGTTAGGAAACTTTATTTGTAAGTATTGAAGAAAATCCAAATCAGCTTCATCTATGAAGAAGATGAAGTCCTGAAGATCAAATAACAAGAAGAAGACCGGATAGGGCAACTGAAAAGAACAAACATCTACTTCAAAGAATCATAAGTTGATCAAGAACTATAGAAGATTATCAGAAAAAGGCCATTCTGATGGATTAGATGATATTTCTGATGAAATATCATCAGTTTCTGGCAAAACTGATCATCAGACTTTCTGATGATTTGTTCACCAGAATTTCTGATGAAGTGGTTATCAGAAATTATGATATAACCCCACTTGTCTGAAATGAGTTCTACCTGCCACAATAACCGAAGCAACTTGACATTATTGGATATCATGATGACAAAGGCAACTTGATTACTGGATTCAATGAATATGTTAAGAATCTACTTTTTGCAGGACATATACATGAATAAACAAATGTTTATTCATGTATCCATGCCTTTTATAAATAGAAGGCTCATCAAGCAAAGGACGATGAGTTAAGCCAAGCATTCAATACATACAACAAAAACTCCATTGTCCTTTCACCACAGAATTACACAAGTATTCATTTGTAATAGATAATAATCTTACAATCACCTTGTAAACCATTTTGTTTCAAAGTGATATAAACTTGAAAATTTTGTAGGTCTTGTTTCTTGAAAGTCTGATTTCTATTTCCGCACACTATTTTCATATTTGTTGAAATCACTTGCCATATTACGTGAAAAGAAGTTTTTAAGTCCAAACTGGGACCAACAAACATATACTAGGTTTTTTTTTGGTCACGTGTTGCGGCGAAATGGAGCAAATGATAATGTAAAACAAACGTTATCTGAAAATGTAGCATGCAGTTTAGAAAGCCAAGCCGTTAGAATCGGTTCAGTTTATCATCGTGTCAGTCTATGATAGCAAATATATACTTTATTTTTGGATTCGTTTTTAATAAAACTTATATTAATCGAGGGTAAAAATTAAGCTCAACTACGTATTTAAGTTTTCAGGAAAAAAAAATTAACGAACATAAGTTATTAAAGAAATATCAAATTAATTGATAAAGTAAAGATAGATTTAAAAAAAGAAAAAAATATTATTAAAAACAAAATAAATGATAAAGGAAATATGGTTTTAGAAAAGGAAAAAATAAAAATACGTTAAAAAGTATAAGTAAATAGAAAAAAAAATATAATGTGTTAAAAGTAAAAACAAAATAAATGATAAAGAAAATATGGTTTTAGAAAAGGAAAAAATAAATATACGTTAAAAGCTAAAAGTAAATAGTAAAAAATTATAATATGTTAAAAGTCAAAAGTAAATATTAAAAAACATATTAACATAATAAAATATTAAAAAACTATATATTATTTTCAATTTGAAGTTACTATTTATGGTCCTTCCAAAACTATATATATAAAATTGAGTGAGATGCTTTCAAATTCTCAATAGAGTAAACTGTCAAAATCGTCCCTGAGGTTTGACCAATTTTGTCAGATTCATCCAAAATACTTTTTTTCCTCACTTGAACTACTGAGTTTTATAAATTGTTGTCAAATCCATTCAAATCTCTAACACCATGAAATTCAACGTTAAATGAGAGGAATACTTGTCATTTCGCTTGGATTTTAAATTTATTCTTTTATCTTTATTTAATTAATTCCCCCCTTTTAAACACAATATATTAAACCATAAAATCCATACGAACGCACAAGATCACTGTATCGTTTACGAACAACATTAATAATAACTAATAAATATATGTCATGTTAAAAAAACAACTATAAGTAAAAATAATTGCGCATAGGTATATTTACACTACATACAAATATAAGGTTGCAAAGTCGGCGGGAATAGTTGTCTCACTTGGTTGGCCAAAAGTGGCGGCCAAGTTTTTTTTTCATAAAATTGTTATTTATAGGTCCTATCAAATTACGATTTTATCCACTGTTTAAAATTACGATCTTGCCCCCCGTTAGAAATTAAATTTATGCTTTGCCCCCAGCTTAAATTTACGCTTTTGCCTTGGTTAAAAAAAATATTTTTGCCCACCGCTACAATCCTGCCAAATTACAATTTGGTTCTCCGTTTAAAATTACAATTTCGCCACCAGTTCAAAATAAAATTTTGTTTTGCCCCCAGCTAAAAATTACGATTTTGCTCTCAGTAAAAATATTACGATTATGCCCTGCATAAAATAGTTATTTATAGGTCCTGCCAAATTACGATTTTATCCCCTGTTTAAAATTATGATCTTGCCCCCAGTTAGAAATTAAATTTATGCTTTGCCCCTAGCTTAAATTTACGATTTCTCCTTTGTAAAAAAAAATTATACTTTTGCCCACCGCTACAATCCTGCTAAATTACAATTTGGTTCCCAGTTTAAAATTACAATTTCGCCACCAGTTCAAAATAAAATTTTTGTTTTGCTCCCAGCTTAAAATTACGATTTTGACCTCAAATATTACGATTTTGCCCACATTTCAAAATACAAAAATGGTTTTTCCCACAGTTAAAAATATTATTTTACCCCCATTTTAAAATTACGATTTTACCCAAGCTAAAAATTGCAATGTTGTCATAGTTTTTTTTGGCAAAACTATGGTTATGTTTTATTTTACTTGGTTTACTCAATTTAGTTTTTATTCGTGACAAACAGCTGTTTAGCACTCGCTAATTGGTTCTGACAAATTATTGTTTTGCCCCCAACTCTTGCCATCGTTTTAGTTATTTTTTATCATAACTATGATAATGTTTTTCTTTATTTGGTTAAATCGATGCATCTTTTTTTATATCGTGTTATAAGTAGCATGTATAACTAACCGAAATAAATTCGTACATGTTATTAAACTAATAAATATTTGGTTTAGCGCCCCGCAACGCGGGCGGCGCATAACTCTAGTTTATATACATAAACATAAAAATATACATAAAATCAAAGTATGCAAGAACAGTGATTACGAAAATAGTACCAGGATTTTTTTTTTAAAAAAGATGTAATTCGAAATGACAAGAATATCGCTCATTTAACATTGAATTTTAACAGTGTTAAAGATTTGGGTGGATTTAGCAATAATTTATAAACCACAGTGGTCTAGTTGCGAAAAAAACTATTTTGGATGGATCTGGTCAAATTGGCTAAACCACATGAATGATTTTGGCAGTTTTCTCTTCTTAATAAATTGAAATTTATCATTATATTTATCTATTTGTCGGTTATTTAATAGATGAAATATTATTACATGATAACATGAAATGAAATGCAGACAAAAAAAGTTTCTGAACTTTCATTTACTGTCTCGTGATTTACAAAAGTAGTACTTATAACATGCGTAGTTGTTGGGTTGAATAATGCCCAATTCTAGGGCGTTTTACGCCACGTGTAATCCTAGTCATCAAAGGATCGTTATTCATAGAGGGTCGTAGTGGTGATAACGCTCAATAATGTTCCGTCAATCATTACACAATTATTAAGTTTTTTAATTAAACTAATTAAATTTCATTAAATAAAAAACATTACATTCTAAAAAAAAAAAAAAAAAAACCAGAATTAATAAAAAAACCGAAACAGATAAATTAAAAAAACCGAAACAAAGCTAGAGTCCGTATTTTTGACGGATTTGTTCCCGACGCATTTGGGCTAG
This sequence comes from Helianthus tuberosus, assembly GCA_030545235.1. Taxonomy (NCBI): domain Eukaryota; kingdom Viridiplantae; phylum Streptophyta; class Magnoliopsida; order Asterales; family Asteraceae; genus Helianthus; species Helianthus tuberosus. The sequence goes on along the minus strand of CM060447.1, from coordinate 130,371,178 downwards.
GATCAACGCGTCGCCTGTGAGATGGTCGATGGGTTTAGACAAAAATTTGATATATTTCTCCATTTGTCTCGATTCTTGTATCGCGACAAACTTTTTGTTTTCGACATTTCTTTCCTCGATACTTTGTAAACGCCTATGACCGAGATTTCGAATGTCTTGAAGGCGTCGATTCATCTCTTCGAAATCTTGCTTCAATATTTCTTGATTAGAAGAAGAGGACTCCGTTTTTTCCCATATTTTTGGCACTTCTTCTACCCGGCGGTCGTTCCAACTCCAATTCTTCCTCGTCGTCTACAATAATATTTAAATCGACGTTGCGAGCATCTGAGGTTGGTGTGTCTGGGTCAACCGACGATGATGTTTTGGACCACTTTGATTTACGTCTAACGCTAGACGTCATCATCGGTATGTTTGCCCATTTGGGACTTCCTCTTAAAAGCTCCCAACATCTAAAATAAGTGAAACTGCCTTTCGTACGATTGTGTTCTTCCAATGCTTTTGTTATAACATTAGCGTCATTTTCGCGGCTTTCCCTGTTGTCCCAATTGCGTTGAAAGACCTCTTGAAACTAATGGCATTTCCAGTTGATATCGGTCCATTTGCTCAAAATGGAATATTGTTTGCGGTAGTCCTCGTCTTTCCCCATAGCTTTAAAGAACGTTGCACGAATCTTTTACCAAAAAAACCGGTGACGTTTGGTAATTAGCTACAAACAAAATAAAAAATTATAATGTAATATTTTACAAAAAAATAAAAATAGAATAGTAGGGCCGAAAATAATAATAAAAATAAAAAAAAAACTCACCAACTTCGGGGGCCTCCGATATATCTAGCCACGCACGTGCCAACGCGTACCCCTCGTCTTTCGTCCATGCAAGGTAGTCTCCTTTTCGACGAGGACCGGTTGTTTCCTTTTTTTGTAAGACCTTTTCGACGAGGAGTGTTTCGATGCCTCGACAACGGGCTCGGGTTCGGGTTGTGTCTCTGGTACCGTTTCTATCTCCGGAGACGTTTGCGAACCACCCATGTTTTGAAAGGTTTGAGGAACTTGAAACAATGGTTGGGAACCAGCCGATGCTAATATTTGAGCGTACGCGGATACGTTAGGATCCATCTCTTGTTGGTTGAAGCTCAGTTGGGATTGCGTGGTGTTCGGCCGATACGCGTTGAGATTACCGGGTCTCGAAGGCACACCAAATGGAGGTCGGAAGGGATTCATGATTGTGGGTGAAAAGTGGAGAACTTTTTAAAAAATTGGAGGGTAGAGGTGAAATTTTTATAGAAATTGAATGAAACGTGGGATATATATAGGGTTTAAAGTTGAAAAAAGAATATTAAATGTATTTACCGTTAAACGGTCAAAAATCTCGAACAAATCAAAAAGTCAAACGGGCAAGAGCGTTGTAAAAACAACGCCAAACACAAAAAAAAACTCGAAAAAAACTCCCCGGGGGGGGGGGGGGGCTGTTTACCGGCGTGTTTTGGGCATTGTGGGGGTTAAAAATGCCCCAGTTCGAACGATTACGCACGGTCTTATACCCAAATCTAACATTAAATCGTCTCTTGAAAACTGTTTGTGCAGCAGGTGTGCCGTTGTGTAGGAAACGAGTGATCATCTTTTGGTCTCTTGCTTCTCGACGAGGCCAATTCGATGGAATATTCTGGCGTGACTTAAACATCCTATCCCATGTGTGTTTAGGTCATGCAAAAGGAAGAGTTAGTAAACAATCAAGTTGGGTCGAAAGGATGGAAGAACATGATAGATGCCGTCCTATCTTTACAATGTTTTGGTGGATTTGAATAGCGAGAATAAAAAGGACTTCAATAAAAACTTTATTCCCATTGCGAATATGGTCGAGAGAATCAAAGAATATTCGTTCAATTGGGTAAAAAATAGGTCCATTTATATGTCTTTGAATTGGGAGAGATAATGTGATTTTAATATTTGTGATTTTTTAACGAAGTTCTTTTTTCATTGTTTCTTAGGGAATTTCCAACTTCTTGATGGTTCATTTCTCTATATTTTAATCAATATAGTCTTTGTTAAAAAGTTATTATATAATTATATAAATATTGTTGACGAATAACGATAAATAGTAACTTTATTTTTATAATAATATATAGTTTTTTTATTTAATATATTATAATTGTTTTGGTAAAAAATTAACGAAGCAATTTAGTGATCAAATTTAGTTTGTGAGTTAGTGTGCTATTGAGATTTGCAAAAATGTATCAAGTTGATTAAGTATTTGTCACACCCCGATTTCCACGTGTCACCGGTGGGCCCGGTGTGGGAGTATCGTGACGTGGTTGGCAACGTAATAGTCAAACAACACAATATTATTATGCACAGCGGAAGCAAATTTAAAATATGATACAACCGAATTTAATATTGTTTATCAATGTAACAATATCCGGAAGTTTATCCACAGTAGGATCGAAACAAAATAATATTAATGGTTCAACAGACTTCAGGCATCCTAAGCTTGCGAGACTTTTTATTGATGCTTAGGAGACAATCCAGCCAATTTCGTTTAGTACCTGCATTCAGTCTTTTTGGGAAAATACGTCAGTTTACACTGGTAAATACAATCAACTGACTCATTTTGGAAAATGATTTAAAATTTGGTTTGGATGCACATGGCATAAACATTTTTATGACTTGGGAGAATTATTTAATATTATAATCTTGTGAACGAATTACATGTTACTTATGCGTTCAGTAGCCCGGATCTTGTCCGGGTTAAAGATCAATAGACACACCACATAATTGAGTTATACACTGACAGGTGTACGCCTACACCCCGTGCTCAGGTCGTGGCCATCTCGTAAGATGATGCCAAGGATATCCGGGACATGGTCATTAACCCCCTAAAGGCTGTAAAGTAAACAAGACTGTTTAAACGAGCCAATCAAATTATTCAACTACCCACTTAATGTGGAGATTTGATGCCCGATCAAGCGGTATGCTATATACCGTAACCCAAGCCCGTATAGGGAAAATAAGTTAAAAGTATTTACCTGAGTAAATATTAATCACAACAAGCAAAATGCACGTAGCTTTTACTGGTTCTCCTAATCTGGAACGAAGGTTTATAACAACCTATTAGAATCCTAACGGGTCTTCAATTAAGCTTAAGCTTAGACCGGCTAGTTTCAAAGATACGGTTCGTACGCACGATCAAGCGAAGACCGGATAGAATGTGATTTAGACCCGACAAGTTCGGAGACTTGTTTATTATGGGTTTATTATTCACATTCTGGATTTTAAGATAAAACCGTTAAGGTTTGACCCGTTTCGGCCAATTTATGTAAACTTGTTACATAAACCGAACCGAACGCGAAATAAGCGTAACGGGTATCCGTAAGAGCCATATACAGGTTTCCTAGGTTAATATTCTTCAAATATGTTGTAACATCAGTAGGATGTCTTTCATTATGCCCGAAACGAATTTAAACACAAACTATGCCCCGTAGGGGTAGTTTGGTCATTTTAAAGGTTGTAAAAGAGTTTAGATGTTTAACTGAGTTACAGGTCTGATGTAAACAGCAAACATACTCAATTTGATATGTTATATCAGTAGGATAAAGCATATATGTGAAATTTATCATTTTTATCCAAACTATGCCCCGTAGGGGTATTTTGGTAATTTCACATAAGCCGAAAAGCTCAAAACTGAGGTATGAGTTTATCAACCTTTGCTTACTGTTAAAATATCCTAATTTGCTTAAAATATCAGTAGGTATCAACCCGGGTATGTCCAATATGATTTTAAAACATACTATGCGTTAAAAACGCTAAATAAGGCGATTAAAGGCCATTTCTGGGTTCGATACTTAAATCTGATATTTTTGTATTTCCAGAAGGCTTAAAATAATTAACTTATCATATGTGATCAGTAGCAAAAGGTTTGGAGTCGTTTAGATAGGCAAAACTCATTTTATGGCCCGTAAGGGCAAAACCGACAATTACCGGATTAAGCCTACGACTACTAGTTATGCTCAGCCTAAAATTAATTAAAAATCTTTAAAAATCCTAAAATAATATATTACATCAGTGGGTAAAATATTTGATACCAAAAAGTATGTTTAACTAGGCTATACGCTAATTACGCCATTTTATTAACATAAAGCATTAATTTTGCGATAATGAGCATAACTCTTAATCTACAAGTCAAACTGATGTCAAACTTTGCATACAAGTTTATATATCAGTATTTAAGGTTTCTACACTTTTACATTTTCATAAATCACGTTTTAAAGTAATAAGGGCATAATGGTCAACATATGAGCAATTAACGGAAATATGCATATTAATTGGATAACTAGTGAACCAAGGTGTATAATCACAGAGGGTTGTTCTAACAAGTAACCTAATCCAATTAAAGCTCTGAGGAATTTCTAAAACATGCCTAAACGGGTCAGAACTGAAAGTCTAAGTGAAAGTCAAACTATGTGGCTTTCGGTTCCGAACCGGGTCTAAACAGGAAATAGTCAGGTTGAACATGTTTGGACATGTTCTTACACTAATTACTAAGTTATAACAATGATCAAACAGGTTATATATGTTCTAGATAGCTAATTATGCATAAATGACATTTTAAGCATCCTGTTGACTTTTTAATTACATGTTTGACCCGACTTTTGACCTGGTTAGAGTGGTGATCAGGGGAAACCCTTTTGAGGTTTTATTACCCACATAAATACCAACTTATAACCACTTTTAATTTGAGATATGACTGAGCCATTATTGACTAATCTCTAAGTCAAACCGTAATTACGACGGTTTGACTTTTAGCTAATTAACCAAGCTAAACTCAACTAAACAAGAACTAGCAGACTTACAAGAGTCCTATGCACGAGATATGATCACTTGAGGCTGCTTGATAGCTCCAGAAATGATCCACAATTGCAGATGATGGTGTGAGAATGAATGTTGCACTACATGGCCTTTTATAGTGAAATCACTCACCATAGATGATTGACAACCAAGTCTAGCACTCACCACAACTACCATACACATGTCCCTAGTGCTCTAGTACAGTTAGGGGTCGCCCACCATGTGAAAAATTCGGTTTAAAGACGATTTTCCGCGAATACAGGGGCCTGTCCCCGTTTTCTGTATCTGGGCCTCGGACGCGGCCCGCGTCCCGTTTAACCAAACCCAAAGCGGGCCGCCTGGCCTGCTAAATCTGATTTTTGATTTCTTTTGTTTTGCAAGTTGACCTTTGGTTAAATTGAAAGGGTAATTAGGCTTTTAACTTGCATTTTGACCCCTTATACTATACCCACATAGACTTTAGGACTTATACCCACTTTGCCAAGTCCTTGTACACTTCCGATTAACCCGAAAAGCCTTAACTTTCAACGTTAACACTTTAACCCTTCGCACACGAATTTGATCATAACTTTCTCATATGATAACGAAACCTTATGAAATTTATATTGCGCATTCTAGTGAGCATAATTTACATTTACAAAGCTTCGGGTTTGTCAAAAGGTCACTCAGAGGTATACCTTTAACATGTTGACACTTTTAACCCCTGTAGTTTGTAATCTCTCACTTTTAGCTTCGTATGATCCATGATTTATTCGTTTGATGTTATAAACTTCATGTAGGGTCATTATGAAGTATATTTATTCACTGTTGACACTTAGAACCCGTATAATCACATACTTTCCATGTTTGTCAACTTTAGTCCTTTTATAACATTCTTTCACACGTTCAAACTTTATGACACGTGTCGACACATTATAGGACGTGAATTTTAGAGGTGTTACATCCTCACCCCCTTAAAATAAATCTCGACCTGAGATTTACTGAAACAAGTAAGGGTACTTTTCTTTTATCGTGGATTCAACCTCCCACGTGAATTCGGGACCTCTACGGGCATCCCATTTGACTTTTACAAAAGGTATATGCTTCCTTCGAAGCTTCCTTACATGTCAATCTTCGATCGACAAAGGTTTTTCCACAAACTTTAAGCTCTCATCTATATGCACATCTGTATGTGGTATAACCAGTGATTCATCAGCGAAGCACTTCTTCAGATTGCAGATGTGGAACACATTGTGAATTCCACTGAGCTCTTCCGGTAAGTTCAACTTAAAGGCAACTGACCCGACACGTTCGATAACCTCGAAAGGTCCTATGTATCTCGGGCTTAGCTTGCCTTTCTTACCAAAACGCATCACTCCCTTCCAAGGTGACACTTTAAGTAGGACGTTGTCACCTACTTCGAAGTGAAAATCCTTACGATTTGGATCAGCGTAACTTTTCTGCCTATCCCGGGCAGCTTTGAGATTGTTACGAATCTGGACAATCTTGTCCGTTGTTTCGAACACGATCTCTGGTCCTGATAACTGGACTTCTCCAACTTCCGCCCAACAAACTGGCGATCTACACTTTCTACCGTATAATGCCTCAAAAGGCGCAGCCTTAATGCTGGTATGGTAGCTATTGTTGTAGGAGAATTCGATTAATGGTAGGTTCTTATCCCAACTACCTCCCAAATCGATCGCACATGCACGTAGCATGTCTTCCAATGTTTGAATAGTACGCTCACTCTGACCGTCAGTCTGAGGATGATAAGCTGTACTAAAATTCAAACGTGTGCCCAAAGATTGTTGGAAACTTTTCCAAAAATGTGACGTGTACCTAGTATCCCGGTCAGAGATAATAGCTACAGGTATGCCATGTAGGGCTACAATCTTATCGACGTATAACTGGGCTAACATATCGGAGCTATAAGTCTCCTTGATGGGTAAGAAATGAGCTGACTTAGTCAGTCGGTCAACTATAACCCATATCGTATCATTTCCTTTCCTGGTCTTAGGTAACTTGATAATAAAATCCATGGTTACCATTTCCCACTTCCACGTAGGAAGTTCAGGCTGTTGTAGCAAACCTGACGACTTTTGATGCTCGGCTTTGACTTGCGCACATGTCAAGCATTTAGCTACATGGGTGGCTACAGACTTCTTCAAGCCTATCCACCAATAATTTGCCTTCAGATCCTGGTACATCTTATCAGCTCCAGGATGAACAGAGTATTTGGAACTGTGGGCTTCCTGGAGGATGACATCACGAAGTCCTCCAAAAATTGGAACCCATATTCGTCCATTCAATCACAGAATTCCGTCTTTGCTAAGAGTCAACTACTCCTCAGTTACTCCTAACTTTTCATTAGGATAGTTAGCTTCCAACACAGCTTCTTTCTGTGCAGCTAACAACCTTTCAATCAAATTATTCTTTATCTCCATACGCTTGGCGTTAATTCGGATGGGTTTAACCCTCTCCTTTCGACTCAAGGCATCGGCGACTACATTCGCCTTGCCGGGATGGTACTTGATTTCACAATCATAATCATTCAAAGTTTCCATCCAACGGCGTTGCCTCATGTTTAATTCCTTCTGATTAAACAGATGTTGGAGGCTCTTGTGATCAGAATAGATCACACACTTGACACCATAAAGATAGTGCCTCCAAAGCTTTAGTGCGAATACCACGGCACCCAGCTCCAAGTCATGGGTGGTGTAATTCTTTTCATGCACTTTCAATTGTCGTGAAGCGTAGGCAATCACCTTGCCTTTCTGCATAAGCACACACCCCATGCCAGTGTGCGAAGCATCACAATAAACCACAAATTCTTCTATTCCATCTGGCAATGTCAGTACTGGGGCGTTGCTCAACTTTTGCTTCAGAATATCAAAGGATTCTTGCTGCTTAGGGCCCCAAACAAACTTAACCTTCTTCTTAGTTAAGGAGGTTAAGGGTGCAGCAATCCTTGAAAAATTCTCAATGAAACGCCTGTAATATCCTGCCAATCCCAGGAAGCTACGAATCTCGGTAGGCGTCTTTGGCTCTTGCCAGTTCATTACGGCTTCAACCTTAGCGGGATCCACCTGGATACCACGCTCACTAACCACGTGTCCAAGAAATTGGACTTCTCGTAGCCAAAATTCACACTTAGAGAATTTGGCATAGAGCTTCTCCTGATGTAGAAGTTTGAGAATACAGCGAAGGTGTTTCTCGTGGTCAGCTTGATTCTTTGAATAGATAAGAATGTCGTCGATGAAAACGATGACGAATTTATCTAAATATGGCTTGCAAACGCGATTCATGAGATCCATGAACGCGGCCGGTGCATTAGTGAGCCCAAAAGGCATCACTAGGAACTCGTAGTGGCCATAACGAGTCCTAAATGCAGTCTTGTGCACGTCTTCATCCTTGACCTTCAATTGATGGTAGCCTGACCTCAAATCAATCTTTGAGAAGTAACTTGCCCCTTGAAGCTGATCGAACAAATCGTCGATCCTGGGCAGAGGATACCTATTCTTGATCGTGACTTTTTTAAGCTCGCGATAGTCGATGCACAGACGCATCGACCCATCCTTCTTCTTGACAAACAAGATTGGCGCTCCCCAAGGAGATGAACTAGGTCTAATGAAACCTTTAGACAGTAATTCATCTAGCTGTGTCCGCAACTCCTTCATTTCTGTGGGTGCCAATCTGTATGGTGCTCTAGCAACTGGTGCCGCTCCGGGGATGATATCAATTCTGAATTCCACTTGTCTATCTGGTGGTAAACCAGGTAGATCTTCTGGAAACACTTCTGGGTATTCAGAAATGACAGGGATGTCTTCTATCTTCGGTTTAGGCTCATCAATAATCACTTGCGCCATGTAAATGACACACCCCTTCTTCAAACACTTGGAAGCCTTGAGCATAGTCACCTGCTCAGGCAGCCCATACTGGGTATCTCCCCGAATGGTAAGTGATTCACCAGACGGAGTCTTTATCACTACTTGTTTCATGTTACAGACGATTTGGGCCTGGTTATGAGATAACCAGTCCATACCCAGAACTATGTCAAAACTAGCCAACTTAAACGGAAGTAGAGACAGAGGAAAAGAGTGGTTCTTAATGGATATAACACATCCATCTAACATAGTTGAGACGGTTTCTATGGTTCCGTCTGCTAACTCTACCTCATAATTCACTTTTAAGGCCTTGACATGTAACTTCAGCAATTCACAAAATTTATGATCTACGAAAGACTTATCTGCGCCTGAATCAAAAAGTACTCTTGCAAAGACATCATTTACAAGGAAGGTACCTGTTATGACATTGTCGTCTTGCACAGGCTCTTTCGCGTCCATTCTGAAGACTCTAGCATTAGTCTTCTTAGCCTCTTCAGGCTTCTTGTTGTACTTAGGGCAGTTGGTCTTGATGTGCCCCTTTTCATTGCAACGGTAGCACGTTGCGTCTTTTATCTTCTTGCAATACAGGGTTTTGTGATCCGTGGACTTGCAAATTCCACAAGCAAAGGGTTTTGACTGAGTCTGAGAGTTCGACTCCAGTCTGCACTTTCCATAGTGCTGCTTCTTGCAAATTTTACACTTGGGCTTTTCACCAGAATTATGCCCATCCTTCCTCGACTCCGACCCTTTCTTGTTGTCACCGCTCCCACGGTGTGTCACACCCCTTTCTACGGCGGAAGCACGAGGTGTGATCATGAAAGGTTCTCATTGCATACGAAGAGTAAACATGCTATATGCTCGTAAAATAACATCAAATACCATGATTTGAAAACATAAGTTTAGCGTTTACATCGCTAGACAGCTTAAAACATTGTCTTAAAAGTTTACAACTTTATTTAAAGTTAAACACAAGCGACATCCACGAGCATAAGCAAGACCGCGCGCACATCCATCTTAGTTACCTGAAATACATGTGAGTTTTTGGAAAAACGTCAACATAAAGTTGGTGTGAATTCATGCAGTTTTGTATTTCATGTTTGTATACTTTGTATGAAAACATAGTTTGTGAGTAAATCAAGTTTTCATATATAAATCCAGTTTCATGTGTACACCACGTACCCATTTATAATTCAATCTTTTCTTGAGTACCCCACGTACTTCAAGTTATATATCAATCCTCTTGAGTACCCCACGTACTTCAAGTTATATATCAATCTTCTTGAGTACCCCACGTACTTCAAGTTATATATCAATTTTGTATGGTATGAATTTTATGTACATACAGTATTTCTGTAATTATCAGATTGTTAATGGGTTGCAAAGCCATTAACCTGTGGCACGTCATAGGAAGTCACCAAACCTAAGGCATTTAATTGGTATATTCTGAGACACAAAAGCACTTCCTCGGTTCTCGCCCCGACCGGGAGTGTGGCTGCCAGGCACCCGTTAGATCTAACCTTTTGTTCTGCGGTCTAGGTATATTGTTGATTAATGGTGCTTCTGTACCCTATTCGTGACACTATTTCTCATAACGCCTCCTACTTGGTTCTCATTCTCACCAAGCGCGTTTCTTGTTATCATTTCTCATGGCGCCTCTTACTTGATTCTCGTTCTCACCAAGTGCGCTTCTCATATTCTCATACTTCGCCACACTTGGTTCTCGTTCTCACCAAGTGTACTTCTTGTATTTATATCATACCAATTATAAATTTTTGTACATTTGTACATGTATTTCACCCCCGAAGTTATAAAAACTGAAAACAGTTAAAGAGAAAAGGGGGAGCATGAACTCACAACTTTGCGTTCCTAGCGTCGTAAACTCCACCGGATTTGCTTAATTAACGTCGTAACCTATACGCGTTTTCTTAACGTTAGTCACTAGACTTGCGTCGCACAAGTACAGTCACTCTCTTTTGTATATTTTCTTGTGTTAAAAATATTCTATATTTTTAACTACGTATCTTACTTATATTATTTTCTCCAAAAATAAATATAAGTCTTTTGTGTTTTGCACTTTGCACCCGAATTATGTATCTTGTATGTTGTATGTGTATTTTTATATTTCTACTCCTCATGAGTAATTAGTGTATTTTTAAGTCTTAATACACTAGCACGTATAACACATACTATATACACTTAGCACAAAAATTGATGATAAAATAATATATATTTTTCTCTCCAAAAATATATATACATAATATCCATTTTTATTCTTCAAGAAATCACCATTTCTTATCACCAAAAATTAGGGAAACCTTAGTAATACTTTTAAACACATTTTTAGGGAATAAGTTTCTCAAAAACTTATATTTTTCTAAGTGTCAAAATTTATAAAAATTTTGACAGGGTTTCCCCTAAAAATGGAGGTTTCCCACGTTTTCAAAACGTGTGTTTATTTTCTTTTAAATCATCATCAATCGTCAATAATCATCAATAATTATCAACAATATCCGTCAACAATAATCACTAATTTCATGAACTTGAATATTTACAAAAATGTGTAGTAACTCACTAACACATTTAGTAAGTCTTTCCATCTTTAAAAATAACTTTAGTTTCTTAAAAACTTTATTTTTAAAGAACATGAAGTTCTACCACTTCTAGTCGGTTTTTACGAAAACTATTTCTTCGTTAAAACTTTTGTTACACAAGTATCCATACACTTGTTTGTTCACAAAAACCACTTTTGTTTGTGTAAGATCCGGTTTAGAACATGTGATTTCTTGGACACTTGGTCCTTTGAAAATACCGCTTGTAGATACGTAGATCTACTAGTTTTAAACACTATTTCACAAGTTAAATTGCTTTTACACAAGTTCATGATGTGTGTGGTAGAGTTTCACCTTTTAACCCTTGTTACCTCTAAAATAGCTTTATGTTAAGATCCATGATCTTACCAAACCGGGTTAAACGATGATCCGAGCTACCACATCATAGATCGGGTCTAGATAATCATGTATTTCAAATACTACAACTTTTACACAACTTATGTGCTATTAACCACTATTTTTCATGTTTTTAGTAGACTTTTGTGCATCTTTTCGCATTTTAACGAGATTTAACCAACACAAATACTTTTAACCACTTTAGATAAGTTCAAATATAAGTTTTAAGCATTATACCTCTAGCTCGAGGCTAGGGAAGAATCTAAGCGCAAAAGAGGTGGATAAAAGCAAAGTAGAGAGGTCCTTCGCCTTCCGTTTGCTCCAAGACTCCTAATACGTGACCCGTAACACTTGTATAACCTTGGAATGTGATGAACTAAACTTGAAATCGGATGGATGGAGGTGGGTGGTCTTGGCCGTGAGCTCCAAGGGTGAGAGAGAGAGAGAGTTTTGGTGAAATGTTATGTGTAATAACTTATGTGTTAAGTGGTGGTATTTATAGACAAGTTCATGTTCTTCGTCCAACGGATTTCGTGTCCCCTTGATATTAAGCATAAGACAATATAATAATCAAAAGTTGTACTTGGTTACCCCTTGTTGGCCGATCTCATTAGGGGGGGGGGGGTATCCAGTTTGTTTCCAAGTATTAGTTAGGTTAAACGAAGTTAAGTTAAGTGTTTAACCCCGTTACTAATGTGTAGCGTGTTATGACGGGTGTTAGGGTATTCAGGGACCCTAACTAGCTCAGAAAAAGATGAATAATGAAAACATCAATATTTTCATGTTTCGGGTATAGCCCGGTTGTTCGGTTACATACCGATTCGTTAAAGTGCTGAATCACACTTTTTAGTGTCTTTTAAGTACCTTTCATGTACTCTTTCAATTCCCAACACTTAGGGAAATATTCTGGATAATAAAACGACATTTTTGCATAATATTTATATGCTTAAATGCTGATTAGAGCTGAATTATACAAAATTCGGCACTTAAAGTGCGTTTCGGGTGCTTTTTAGTGCTTATTTTTGCTTTCGCAATGTATATAAATTAAACCCTTGTATGTACTCTTGGGTTTTAATGCATTCTTGTTGTTGGACCTACACCTAGGCTCCAATTTTATTGTCTGGCTACTTTCTGCAGTTCCGTCAACACATAGTGTCTTACCGGTGAGTTTACTATTATTCTGACGCAACGCTCTCGTTTATGCATAAAGCAATATTTTGTAGTATACAACATGCATGAATTCACTTGTTTAATCATGTGTTCAGACATTGCTGACAATTAAACTCATAATTGCAGTCATTAAGCAATAATTAATGTGTACGGAAATTACCGGTTTGGGCCAGTTGTCACAGTCTCCCCCCGTTAAAAGAATTTCGTCCCGAAATTCAGACTGAACTCACTCTCGCTGGAGTCTTTTTGAATAGGTGGGGATACTTTTTCTTGAACTGGTCCTCACGTTCCCATGTGTACTCGGGTCCGTGCTTAGAGCTCCAACGTACTTTGACAAGTTTCACACTGCTCCTCCTGGTCTTGTTGACTTTCCAGTCGGTAACCTCAACGGGTTGTTCTGTAAATCGGAGAGCTTCATCAATATGTATTTCATCCATCGGGATGATCACGTTTTCTTGCGTTGGACTCTTCTTCAGGTTGGATACATGAAACGTATCATGTACTCCGTTAAGTTCTTCCGGTAACTCCAACTTGTATGCCACGGTACCAATTCTCTTCAGTATTCTGAATGGTCCGATATATCGTGGATTCAGCTTTCCATGCTTTCCAAATTTGACTACGCCCTTCCATGGTGAGACTTTTAACAACACTTGGTCTCCCACCTTGAAATCTACCGATTTTCTATTTGGATCAGCGTAGCTCTTTTGTCGCTCTCGAGCCGCCTTAATGCGCTCTCGGATCTGCGCAATCTTGTCGGTTGTCTCTTGTACAAGTTCAGGACCAACCATACGCTTATCTTCAGCGTCTGCCCAACATAAGGGCGATCGGCATTTGCGGCCATACAGAGCTTCGAACGGCGCGGCTTTTATGCTCGTATGATAACTGTTATTGTAGGAAAACTCAACTAAAGGTAGATGAGTATCCCAGCTGCCGCCTAGATCCATGACACATGCGCGAAGCATATCTTCTAACGTTTGTATAGTCCGTTCGCTCTGGCCGTCTGTTTGCGGATGGAATGCCGTGCTCAGATCTAACTGAGATCCAAAGGCTTCCTAAAATGATTGCCAGATTCTTGAGACAAAGCGTCCATCTCTGTCTGAAATGATTGAGATTGGCACTCCATGACGTGCCACAATTTCTCTTAAGTATATTTCAGCAAGCTTTCCGGTGCTATCTTTTTCTCGGATCGGTAGGAAGTGCGCTGACTTCGTTAATCGATCGACTATTACCCATATCATATCGTGCCCTCTCGGGTTCCTGGGTAGTTTTGTTATGAAGTCCATCGAGATTTGTTCCCACTTCCATACGGGAATCTCTGGTTGTTGTAGTAGGCCGGACGGTTTCTGATATTCTGCCTTAACCTTAGCACAGGTTAGGCATTTTCCAACATAGACAGCAACGTCGCTTTTGAGTCTCGGCCACCAATAGTACTCCTTCAAGTCTTGATACATTTTGTCCGATCCTGGGTGGATCGAATATCTCGATTTGTGGGCTTCATTAAGGATGACTTCTCGTAGGCCACCATAGAGTGGAACCCAAATGCGCTTCTTAAAGTATAAGGCTCCCTCTTCGTTTGGCGCCATGTACTTCAATGCACCCCGGAGGTATTCAGCTTTACGATTCTCTTCTTTAAGAGCTTCTTGTTGTGCATCTCGAATGCGTGCAGTGAGGTTCGTTCGAATCGTCATTTCCAATGCTCGAACCCTTAGGGTCTTAACCCTTTCTTTTCGGCTCAACGCGTCTGCTACAACGTTCGCCTTTCCAGGATGGTACTTAATCTCACAGTCATAATCATTCAGCAGCTCGACCCAACGTCGCTGGCGCATATTCAATTCCTTCTGATCAAATATGTGTTGCAAGCTTTTGTGATCTGTGAAGATTGTACATCGAGTACCATATAAATAATGTCGCCAAATCTTCAAGGCGAATACCACTGCACCCAGCTCCAGGTCGTGAGTGGTATAATTTCTCTCGTGAACCTTCAGTTGTCTTGAAGCATAAGCGATGACTTTTTGGCGTTGCATGAGCACGCAACCCAAGCCTTGTCGTGAGGCGTCGCAGTATACCACGAAGTCTTCAGTGCCTTCGGGTAACGATAGTATCGGTGCATCGCATAGCTTGCTCTTCAGTAACTGGAAGGCTTCTTCCTGTTTGTAACCCCAGTCGTATTTCTTGTCTTTCTGAGTAAGGGTCGTTAGCGGTTGAGCTATCCTCGAGAAATTCTCAATGAATCGCCGATAGTAGCCCGCTAAGCCCAAAAATTGACGGACTTCGGTCGGGGTCTTGGGAGCTTCCCAATTCTTTATCGCTTCAATCTTGGATGGGTCTACATGAATGCCCTTCTCATTCACAACGTGACCAAGAAATTGTACTTCACGAATCCAGAATTCGCGTTTGGAGAGCTTTGCATAAAGCTTCTCTTTCTTCAGTAGTTCCAAGATGGTTCTGAGATGTTGCTCATGTTCCTCTTTCGTTCGCGAGTAAATCAGGATATCGTCGATAAATACAATCACGAATTTATCGAGATATGGTTTGCATACGCGGTTCATTAGATCCATAAAGACCGCTGGTGCATTCGTCAATCCAAATGGCATCACAAGAAATTCGTAGTGCCCATATCGTGTTCTGAATGCAGTCTTTGGCACACTTTCATCTTGGATTCTCAGCTGATGGTATCCAGATCGAAGGTCGATCTTGGAATAGTAGCTTGATCCTTGCAGTTGATCAAACAAGTCATCAATCCTCGGTAGCGGATACCGATTCTTGATTGTGAGCTTGTTCAGTTCCCTGTAATCGATACACATCCGCAGTGATCCATCCTTCTTCTTCACGAATAATACTGGAGCTCCCCAGGGTGAGAAGCTTGGCCTTATGAATCCTTTATCCAACAACTCCTGGAGTTGTGTAGATAATTCTTGCATTTCGGATGGCGCAAGTCGATATGGAGCCTTGGCTACAGGAGCGGCTCCTGGAACCAAGTCTATGTGGAATTCGACTTGTCGTTGCGGAGGTAGTCCTGGCAGATCTTCAGGGAATACATCAGGAAATTCCTTCACCACAGGAATGTCTTCGAGTTTTGGCTCCACAGCCTTCTTGTCTATAACGTGTGCTAGGAAAGCAACACATCCTTTCCTTAAGCACTTTTGTGCCTTCATACAACTAATGATTCGTAAAGGCGCGTCTCGTTTTTCTCCATGCACGATGAGAGTTTCACCATTCGCTAAAGGGATGCGAATGATTTTCTCATGACAAATAACTTCAGCTTTGTTTTTGGACAACCAGTCCATTCCGACTACTACATCGAAACTACCTAATTGAATAGGTAAGAGGTCGATGCTAAAATTTCGTTCGCCAAGTTCTAGTGTGCAGCCTCTGACAACTTCGCCCGATTCCACAAGTTTACCATTGGCTAGTTCTATGGAATAAGGAATTTCTAATCTACTAGATTCTATTCCGAGTGTGCGTTTAAATTCCACAGACACGAAGCTATAATCGGCGCCAGTGTCGAATAATATGGATGCAAAGTGATTGTTAATGAGAAACGTACCGGTGACCACGTTAGGGTCCTCGCGTGCGTCTCTTGCTCCAATCACAAATGCTCGAGCCGGAGCGTTGTTTCTCTCTGGGCAGTTCTTCATGGAGTGATCATTGCTTCCACACTTGAAGCATCCTTGGTTCTGCCCTTTCCCGTTGCCATTCTTATTACCAGCACCGTTTCCATTTCGGTTCTTTCCTTTTCCCCAACAGTCTTCTGTTTGATGACCCAATTTACCACATTTGTCGCACCTTGGAATGCGACAAGCTCCATCATGATGATACTTACATTTTTGGCATCTAGGCATGGAGCCTTGGTATGCTTTGGTTGCATGGGTTTTCATCTCCTGAGGCGGATTAGTGTCGCGCTTCTTGCTGAAACTCTTGTTGTTGCGAGTTGCTTGGTTCAAACTTGTATGCTTTCTCTTTTTGTCGCCGGACGACTCAGCATGCGTCTCGGTCTTTTCTGTTGGGTTCAGTGACAGCTTCTTCATGCGAACACAGTCTTCCGTAAGGCTGACAGCCAGAGTTACAGCCTCGGTGATTGTTTGTGGTTTGGCCGACGTCACCATGCCACGAAACTCTGAGGCCAGTCCCCAAATGTAGCGTTCCACACGCTTAAATTCAGGAGTCACCATGTAGGGAAGCACTCTCGACAGGTCGTGGAACCTTCGAGTGTAACCATTGATGTCAGCACCTTCCATAGTCAAGTGCCAGAACTCTGTTTCCAGCCTTTGGAGTTCCGCACGAGAGCAGTACTTCTCTCTCATCCTTTCCTTCAGTTCCTCCCAAGTGAGGCCATAAGCGGCGTCATCACCCAAAGTTTGGGCTTGCAGGTTCCACCAAGTCAGAGCTTCATCGACGAATAACCCAGTAGCAAAAGTGACTTGTTGATCCGCGGTACACTTGCTCATGCGGAAAGTAGCTTCAGTCTTCCCCGTCCAGCGCACAAATGCTACTGCACCTCTTGTGCCATCATAGTTCATCGGCTTGCAGTCGAGGAACTGCTTGAGAGTGAAGCCTTGAACTGCGTTGCCTCCAGACGAATCTCCATGCCCGTTACGCCTAGCATTGCTTGGTCCTCCACTGTCTTGAGTACGGTTCGCCTCGTACTGGGCGATAGCAGCGGAGATCCTTTCTTCCAGTAGAGCTTCCAGCTCTTCGGCAATTCTTGGCAGTGGGGGAGGAGGAGGTTGGTCACGAGCGTTCACAGCTCTTCTGGGTGCCGTGTTCTGACGAACACAACCCATTAGGTTTAGGCATTTGTTTGATATCGTCATACGAGACAGTAGTATATATATATACATATACACACAAGTATATACCACATAAGTGACATCAAACAATTATTACTCTAGCAGAGTACTTAGTAGGCTTGCACTGAGGGAATCTATACGTGACAAGACTTGCTGTGGTTTCTGTGCACTGAATTCCATAATTATGTATGCATCCATAATTACGTAACTCCTTGCACAGTCCGCACAGTTCGTTTCATCCTCGTATTTCTTCCTTCAGATGGGCCATTGCTTTCAGGTAAAGTCACATATACTTGTGACATTCTACTTCTAGTACATGCTAATTATCACACATAATTGCAAGTAGTTTCTAGTCAACGACAAGTGCTACTCAAGTGCACTCTAAGTCTCGTAGTGTCTTTTCTAGACTCATGTAGACAGTTTCAGGCAGTGGATGTCGCGGGACGTTTTATGCAATGAAAACTCTTTGAAAATTGTTTTCGTGTATGGATCCTAGAGATTGTAGACTAGACTCGAGAAGGAATCCTGGTTCACTACAATCGCAGCTCTGATACCAATCTGTCACACCCCTTTCTACGGCGGAAGCACGAGGTGTGATCATGAAAGGTTCTCATTGCATACGAAGAGTAAACATGCTATATGCTCGTAAAATAACATCAAATACCATGATTTGAAAACATAAGTTTAGCGTTTACATCGCTAGACAGCTTAAAACATTGTCTTAAAAGTTTACAACTTTATTTAAAGTTAAACACAAGCGACATCCACGAGCATAAGCAAGACCGCGCGCACATCCATCCTAGTTACCTGAAATACATGTGAGTTTTTGGAAAAACGTCAACATAAAGTTGGTGTGAATTCATGCAGTTTTGTATTTCATGTTTGTATACTTTGTATGAAAACATAGTTTGTGAGTAAATCAAGTTTTCATATATAAATCCAGTTTCATGTGTACACCACGTACCCATTTATAATTCAATCTTTTCTTGAGTACCCCACGTACTTCAAGTTATATATCAATCCTCTTGAGTACCCCACGTACTTCAAGTTATATATCAATCTTCTTGAGTACCCCACGTACTTCAAGTTATATATCAATTTTGTATGGTATGAATTTTATGTACATACAGTATTTCTGTAATTATCAGATTGTTAATGGGTTGCAAAGCCATTAACCTGTGGCACGTCATAGGAAGTCACCAAACCTAAGGCATTTAATTGGTATATTCTGAGACACAAAAGCACTTCCTCGGTTCTCGCCCCGACCGGGAGTGTGGCTGCCAGGCACCCGTTAGATCTAACCTTTTGTTCTGCGGTCTAGGTATATTGTTGATTAATGGTGCTTCTGTACCCTATTCGTGACACTATTTCTCATAACGCCTCCTACTTGATTCTCGTTCTCACCAAGCGCGTTTCTTGTTATCATTTCTCATGGCGCCTCTTACTTGATTCTCGTTCTCACCAAGTGCGCTTCTCATATTCTCATACTTCGCCACACTTGGTTCTCGTTCTCACCAAGTGTACTTCTTGTATTTATATCATACCAATTATAAATTTTTGTACATTTGTACATGTATTTCACCCCCGAAGTTATAAAAACTGAAAACAGTTAAAGAGAAAAGGGGGAGCATGAACTCACAACTTTGCGTTCCTAGCGTCGTAAACTCCACCGGATTTGCTTAATTAACGTCGTAACCTATACGCGTTTTCTTAACGTTAGTCACTAGGCTTGCGTCGCACAAGTACAGTCACTCTCTTTTGTATATTTTCTTGTGTTAAAAATATTCTATATTTTTAACTACGTATCTTACTTATATTATTTTCTCCAAAAATAAATATAAGTCTTTTGTGTTTTGCACTTTGCACCCGAATTATGTATCTTGTATGTTGTATGTGTATTTTTATATTTCTACTCCTCATGAGTAATTAGTGTATTTTTAAGTCTTAATACACTAGCACGTATAACACATACTATATACACTTAGCACAAAAATTGATGATAAAATAATATATATTTTTCTCTCCAAAAATATATATACATAATATCCATTTTTATTCTTCAAGAAATCACCATTTCTTATCACCAAAAATTAGGGAAACCTTAGTAATACTTTTAAACACATTTTTAGGGAATAAGTTTCTCAAAAACTTATATTTTTCTAAGTGTCAAAATTTATAAAAATTTTGACAGGGTTTCCCCTAAAAATGGAGGTTTCCCACGTTTTCAAAACGTGTGTTTATTTTCTTTTAAATAATCATCAATCGTCAATAATCATCAATAATTATCAACAATATCCGTCAACAATAATCACTAATTTCATGAACTTGAATATTTACAAAAATGTGTAGTAACTCACTAACACATTTAGTAAGTCTTTCCATCTTTAAAAATAATTTTAGTTTCTTAAAAACTTTATTTTTAAAGAACATGAAGTTCTACCACTTCTAGTCGGTTTTTACGAAAACTATTTCTTCGTTAAAACTTTTGTTACACAAGTATCCATACACTTGTTTGTTCACAAAAACCACTTTTGTTTGTGTAAGATCCGGTTTAGAACATGTGATTTCTTGGACACTTGGTCCTTTGAAAATACCGCTTGTAGATACGTAGATCTACTAGTTTTAAACACTATTTCACAAGTTAAATTGCTTTTACACAAGTTCATGATGTGTGTGGTAGAGTTTCACCTTTTAACCCTTGTTACCTCTAAAATAGCTTTATGTTAAGATCCATGATCTTACCAAACCGGGTTAAACGATGATCCGAGCTACCACATCATAGATCGGGTCTAGATAATCATGTATTTCAAATACTACAACTTTTACACAACTTATGTGCTATTAACCACTATTTTTCATGTTTTTAGTAGACTTTTGTGCATCTTTTCGCATTTTAACGAGATTTAACCAACACAAATCCTTTTAACCACTTTAGATAAGTTCAAATATAAGTTTTAAGCATTATACCTCTAGCTCGAGGCTAGGGAAGAATCTAAGCGCAAAAGAGGTGGATAAAAGCAAAGTAGAGAGGTCCTTCGCCTTCCGTTTGCTCCAAGACTCCTAATACGTGACCCGTAACACTTGTATAACCTTGGAATGTGATGAACTAAACTTGAAATCGGATGGATGGAGGTGGGTGGTCTTGGCCGTGAGCTCCAAGGGTGAGAGAGAGAGAGAGTTTTGGTGAAATGTTATGTGTAATAACTTATGTGTTAAGTGGTGGTATTTATAGACAAGTTCATGTTCTTCGTCCAACGGATTTCGTGTCCCCTTGATATTAAGCATAAGACAATATAATAATCAAAAGTTGTACTCCCTTGGTTACCCCTTGTTGGCCGATCTCATTAGGGGGGGGTATCCAGTTTGTTTCCAAGTATTAGTTAGGTTAAACGAAGTTAAGTTAAGTGTTTAACCCCGTTACTAATGTGTAGCGTGTTATGACGGGTGTTAGGGTATTCAGGGACCCTAACTAGCTCAGAAAAAGATGAATAATGAAAACATCAATATTTTCATGTTTCGGGTATAGCCCGGTTGTTCGGTTACATACCGATTCGTTAAAGTGCTGAATCACACTTTTTAGTGTCTTTTAAGTACCTTTCATGTACTCTTTCAATTCCCAACACTTAGGGAAATATTCTGGATAATAAAACGACATTTCTGCATAATATTTATATGCTTAAATGCTGATTAGAGCTGAATTATACAAAATTCGGCACTTAAAGTGCGTTTCGGGTGATTTTTAGTGCTTATTTTTGCTTTCGCAATGTATATAAATTAAACCCTTGTATGTACTCTTGGGTTTTAATGCATTCTTGTTGTTGGACCTACACCTAGGCTCCAATTTTATTGTCTGGCTGCTTTCTGCAGTTCCGTCGACACATAGTGTCTTACCGGTGAGTTTACTATTATTCTGACGCAACGCTCTCGTTTATGCATAAAGCAATATTTTGTAGTATACAACATGCATGAATTCACTTGTTTAATCATGTGTTCAGACATTGCTGATAATTAAACTCATAATTGCAGTCATTAAGCAATAATTAATGTGTACGGAAATTACCGGTTTGGGCCAGTTGTCACACGGTGCTTCTTGTTCGACTTTCGTGAACCATCATCTTCACGCTTCCTCTTCTCAGCCTCCTTATTCCTCAGCGATTGACGTGATTGTCGTGGGTCACGCAAATTTAATCCCAAAAAAAACTATATAGAGATAGTGGCAAGTGGGTATCGAACACAGGGAGTTTGTGGAATGTGTGTTATTTGAAGATTTATCTAAGTTACCTAAAATTAAACTAATTGCAAGAAAAGTAAAATTCAAGAGTTTATGTGAGTGAATTGGTTTTAGACTAAATTAACTAATTAAAATGCAAGAGAAAAGTTTTGGTTGTAAACAAATTAGAGACAAATGACCATCCTAGATTTCCGGTTTCAATTGACATTCATGTTAACATTCCACTAGAAAGAACTACATAGACATAGCTCATGTGTGACTACTTGCAGTGATGAAAGGGAACTAAGTACTCAGATTCCTAGAACGTGAGGTTGTTACCCGATGATCAATCAACCCTTACCCGAGCCTAACTATACCCATGATATCTCGATTGCCAACGGCACCAAGAACGTATGGTTTCTAATTAGTTTGACATAAGAATTAACAATTTACTAACAAACAATCACACACCATAACAAACAAACCATAAAGATAAAGATTGTTATTCTAGAAATTAGAAATCAAACAT
Source organism: Helianthus tuberosus (assembly GCA_030545235.1). Taxonomy (NCBI): domain Eukaryota; kingdom Viridiplantae; phylum Streptophyta; class Magnoliopsida; order Asterales; family Asteraceae; genus Helianthus; species Helianthus tuberosus. The sequence continues at coordinate 130,348,831 of CM060447.1, read as the reverse complement.
GAAATGTCTCAAACAAACCTTCAATCCAGGATGATCACAAAGTGTTTAACCACTCATGGCTCGAATCAACATCATAACACAAGTATTATAGTTCATAAAGATCAAAGACCATAAAACTAATGATTAAGATAGTGTTCTTCAAGCTCTAGTCTCCAAAAATGCTCCAAAAATCGTCCCAAGAGTGTTCTCTAACCGTCCAATGATGAGATTAGATGAAAAGACACAATAAAAACTGTTTTTAATGAGGCAGTTACAAGTTGTTTTGCAGACACCACCGTAATTTACGGCTCCACCGTAAATTACGGTGGACATGAAATGTTTTACGGCCCAAGAAGACTGCTTTACGGTGGCAATATGATGGATTTCAGGTCCACCGTAATTTATGGTAGGACCGTAAATTACGGTGGCAGCTTGAATCTTTCAATTTGTTTCATCTCTAATGCTAGCCGCCAAATCCAACCCACATGATGTCTGCTTCCTCTGATGTTGGCCCAATTAAAACGATCCAACAGTCCTTTTCTTTTGTGAGGCTGCCAAACATAGAATTCTTGGTACTCCACATGATGCTTGTATACCTTCCTGGTCACGTGACTACCTCAACCAAAAATAATGATGATGTTGTTGAAATAATAATCATAATAATCCCCTCTTGTTTTCAAAAGTAATAATCAGAACCTCGTATGATGATTGGATGTTGATGATTATAAAAAAAAAATAATAAACCCCTTCACATGTGCATATGCCCAACTCCTTCTTGTCTGCCCCTTGTGTGATGTGTTAATATGTGCCGCCCATGTGCGGCCCATCTCAAAGTCCATGTGATGATGATGATGATTAGACTTTATTATTTCCTTCAACTTGACAAAACAATTGTCTGCTTCTTCACGTGCTCCTTTATTGCCGCCCCCAAAGACCAATCATATGCGGCCTAAGTCTCCATCCCACATGTGTTGTGAGTTAGTGTTGGCCCAATCCAAATCCTCCAAAAGTTCACTGGCCCACTACATATGTGCGGCCCAATGAGAAGATGAGAAGATGATGTTTGATTTTTGTTGCAAAATACAGCTGCCAACCTTACACCCAAAGTCAAAGATGATGATGATGTTGTTTTGCAATCTTTAATTAAAGTCAAAACCTTCACATGATGTGCTGCCTAAATCTCGAAGTCTGCCCCCCTTTGTTTTTCGTGACTTGTTGTTAGTAATTTTAGAGTTGTCATAGGCTACGGTTTAATGTAATTCACTCGATTATTATCCCCGGCTGTTCCGCTTCATCTCTAATCACGTTAACTTCACCAAATTAAGCGTCTAACCTGAAAAACCATGAGTACTCGTAGTTATCACATTCAGGATACATAACCGTGTAAAAGATGGGATATGCACGTAATTAACTCATTTAAGGGTTGTCCTACGGACCACCCGTCAGCGATCTCTGCCTGACCGCGTCCAGAGTGAGGGATAAGGAAATGTCAGTTACAGACCTGAAGGTAGCTGGCCGAGAAGCTTTTACGCTTGCCTTGATCTCCGGGGCTAAACCACCGATAAAGCGAGCGATTCTTTTTGGCTTCGGGGTTACCAGGTAAGGAACCAACCGGGACAGCGTATTGAAGCTTGTCAGGTAAGCTTGACAGTCTAGGTTCGTCATCACCAACGATAGAAAGTCAGATTCTATCTTCTCCACCTCATGTTGAGGGCAGAAATTTTCCTTGATTAGGGCAATGAATTGATCCCACGACATATTATACAACGGGATTTTTCCGGTGGCCTCGATCAGAGATCTCCACCATGCTAACGCTTCACCCTTAAAGGACTGTGACACAAACTTAACTACATCCCTTTTAGCGCACCCGCTGATATCTACCACCGTGTCCATCTCGTCCAGCCAAGTCATATAGTCGACGGCTCCTTTTTCCCCAGTAAAATCCCTGGGCTTACAAGACACGAAGTACTTATAGGAGCAACCCTTGTTACGGGGTTCTTGATGTAGTACTAAATGCTGAGATGGGACACTTTGATGGTTGGTGGACTGACGGTCATCACCATCTTTCTTGGGTCCATTCTTTTTGGGAGGAGGCTTGCTATGAGCCTCAGAATGTGTCTTGGGCTTTGAATGTGTTGCAGAGTGGGTCCTACTTCGAGTACTTCTGTATTCTTCATACTGCCTTTCCAAAGCCTGTGTAACAGCGCCGTCTATGATCGCTTTTAATTCAGCACCCGTTAACGTAATCTGGGCGTTCTCATTTTGCTCCACTGGATGGCTATTTATTTCATTAGAGTCAACCATTTGAATTGAACTGTTGCAGAAAACAAGGACAATAATTTATTTGGGAGTTTATTATGGAATTACCCCTTAGGGTAACTCGTTAACCATGGTAAACAGAGACCATATTCGGTTAACTTATTAATCGTATTAAGTTAGGATTTCAATTAAAATTTATCCTAATTATAAACAATAACAATATATATTAGCACATAAGGCTTAGTCACATGGACAAGTTTATAAGTTATGACTTCAGAGAATCAAGACTTTTAAGGTTTGAACCTAGTTCATTACCCTTATCAGACAGGGAGTCATAGCTACCTCTGTCTTTTGGCTCATATGGAAGTGAGCTGGGCCCGTAGGCATCATATTACCACGTATGGTAAAATATGATCATCTTAATTGATGATCTTAACCCATGATTCAGAGATCATATAATTGGTTTTGGAATCTTCTAAAGAATCCTTATACATATAAGAATGACATGTGATTTTAACGGATCACTTCTGCCAGGAGTGTTAACATGTTTTAAGATGTTAACAGGGATTTGAATCTTTTAAACAGGTCTTACCATCTTGGCCCGGTCTTATATTTGACACGAGGCTAGGTTTCACACTTTAAGATTCTTAATTAAATAATTACATAGGCAGATTAATTTAAAAGGAATGATTTTAATTTATTTATTTCATTTAAAAATTATTTATGCACAAAATGGCAACATGAAATTCATAAAAACATCATTCCATTAATTATACATAGATTACATGTTGCCCTAAACGAGTCTTTTCAAACAAACCATCACCCACGCAGGGGTTTTAAACAAGTACTTGCCCACGCAGGGGCTTTAAACAAACAACTAGTCCTTGCAGGGACCTTAACAATTAAACATCATACCCACGCAGGGGTTAACGGAAAGATAGGCCCACGCAGGGGCTCAAAACAAACATACAACACACATACCCACATGGGGGTTTATGGAAGATAGGCCCACGCAGGGGCTCAAAGCAAACATACAAACACACATACCCACATAGGGCTTAACAACCAAATACACCCACGCGGGGGCTTATACAGAAAATGGAAGAATTCAATGATCCTTCTTGTTCTTCCCTTTGATCAAGCCTACTAATCCTTGGAAGAATGTCTGCCTCTCCCTATGGTCCCTGTGCACTTCCCGTTCCACCTGATCCAGCCTCTGAAGGAGTTCCTCATGCTCAGGTGGGGAGAACCTAGGCGGCTGCGATTGAGTCCGTATGATAGGCCTAGGTGGTATCTGGTACCCTTGTGTTGGGTACCCAACTCCCCATGGAGCTCCGTATGGTCCTTCTGGTTGCAGGGCATTGTAGTTTGCTGCCACCAAGTAGGGGTCGGCCTCTGCATACCCGTAGTTGTTGTGGACTGGCGGCTCGAACGGGTTATAAGCCATGGAACCTGTATAAGCTGGGATTGGGTTGTCAAAACCCATTGGCGGCGGCTGCGGCATCGCTGGGTTGGAAGGCCCACCCATTTGTGGGTCCTCCTGATGTGGCGGGTAGTGGCTGGCACTTGACTGACGTGGGGAGCTGAAATGAAAGTCTCCCGCATGTGATGACATATGTGCACCAGTTCTCCTACGCCTTGGCGGTTGAGGAGGTGCCGGTTGAACTGGTGGAGGTGGAAGTGGTGGCTTAACTGCCACAAATCGGTGATCCTCAGAGGAATCTTGATGATGCTGCTGCTGCTGCTGTTGCTGCTGCTGCTCATGAGGCGACGAGTGGTGAGAAGGTGTGTAGTACCACTCGTGCCGAGTGAACATGTCTTGGAAACTGTCTGGACCACCATAGGGTGATCCGTGAAAAGACGATCCGTCGGAGATCTCGATCGGATGGTTTGGAGTGCCACTAGCAGGTTCGACGGGGTCAGTGTCCTCGTCCACGTCGTCAGCGTGATCGCCAGAGAAGTGATCGTCTGGCCCTAGTGGGTTGAAACCCACGGGTTCTGGTAAGTAATTGGCCGGATTAAATTGGCATCGAAAGATGGGTGTGGGGTCACCATACGAATGATGAGACAGGGATCGTTGCAGTGGTATATATGAAGGCTGAGGGTTATTGGGTTCATGAGGGTTAAGAACAGGAGGTGTTGAACTATGCGAAACTGACTGTCTGGCCGGCTCGAACAGGTTTCTCCGGTTCTCCCGAGGGTCGTCACTCTCGGTGTTGGATGGAGCTCGCCGTTGCGAAGGTCCAGCTTCATGATCATTGGGGGCGGTGACTGGCCCCTTGCCTCGTCCTCGTCTTCTAAAGAATCTTGGCGGCATTTTTTTGATTCCTGTCAATATTTCATGAGATAGCAATAACAAAATATAAAAATAAAGCATAAGACAAAAATGAACAAAAAATAGAATTTGTCCTATGTTATATGTCTAGACTCGAAAGTTTAGAATGTGCTATTGTGTACTGAGATTAAACACAAAAGGCTAGTGTTTAATTCACTCAGAGTTGGCTCTGATACCAACCTGTCACACCCCGATTTCCACGTGTCACCAGTGGGCCCGGTGGGGGAGTATCGTGACGTGGTTGGCAACGTAATAGTCAAACAACACAATATTATTATGCACAGCGGAAGCAAATTTAAAATATGATACAACCGAATTTAATATTGTTTATCAATGTAACAATATCCGGAAGTTTATCCACAGTAGGATCGAAGCAAAATAATATTAATGGTTCAACAGACTTCAGGCATCCTAAGCTTGCGAGACTTTTTATTGATGCTTAGGAGACAATCCAGCCAATTTCGTTTAGTACCTGCATTCAGTCTTTTTGGGAAAATACGTCAGTTTACACTGGTAAATACAATCAACTGACTCATTTTGGAAAATGATTTAAAATTTGGTTTGGATGCACATGGCATAAACATTTTTATGACTTGGGAGAATTATTTAATATTATAATCTTGTGAACGAATTACATGTTACTTATGCGTTCAGTAGCCCGGATCTTGTCCGGGTTAAAGATCAATAGACACACCACATAATTGAGTTATACACTGACAGGTGTACGCCTACACCCCGTGCTCAGGTCGTGGCCATCTCGTAAGATGATGCCAAGGATATCCGGGACATGGTCATTAACCCCCCAAAGGCTGTAAAGTAAACAAGACTGTTTAAACGAGCCGATCAAATTATTCAACTACCCACTTAATGTGGAGATTTGATGCCCGATCAAGCGGTATGCTATATACCGTAACCCAAGCCCGTATAGGGAAAATAAGTTAAAAGTATTTACCTGAGTAAGTATTAATCACAACAAGCAAAATGCACGTAGCTTTTACTGGTTCTCCTAATCTGGAACGAAGGTTTATAACAACCTATTAGAATCCTAACGGGTCTTCAATTAAGATTAAGCTTAGACCGGCTAGTTTCAAAGATACGGTTCGTACGCACGATCAAGCGAAGACCGGATAGAATGTGATTTAGACCCGACAAGTTCGGAGACTTTTTTATTATGGGTTTATTATTCACATTCTGGATTTTAAGATAAAACCGTTAAGGTTTGACCCGTTTCGGCCAATTTATGTAAACTTGTTACATAAACTGAACCGAACGCGAAATAAGCGTAACGGGTATCCGTAAAAGCCATATACAGGTTTCCTAGGTTAATATGCTTCAAATATGTTGTAACATCAGTAGGATGTCTTTCATTATGCCCGAAACGAATTTAAACACAAACTATGCCCCGTAGGGGTAGTTTGGTCATTTTAAAGGTTGTAAAAGAGTTTAGATGTTTAACTGAGTTACAGGTCTGATGTAAACAGCAAACATACTCAATTTGATATGTTATATCAGTAGGCTAAAGCATATATGTGAAATTTATCATTTTTATCCAAACTATGCCCCGTAGGGGTATTTTGGTAATTTCACATAAGCCGAAAAGCTCAAAACTGAGGTCTGAGTTTATCAACCTTTGCTTACTGTTAAAATATCCTAATTTGCTTAAAATATCAGTAGGTATCAACCCGGGTATGTCCAATATGATTTTAAAACATACTATGCGTTAAAAACGCTAAATAAGGCGATTAAAGGCCATTTCTGGGTTCGGTACTTAAATCTGATATTTTTGTATTTCCAGAAGGCTTAAAATAATTAACTTATCATATGTGATCAGTAGCAAAAGGTTTGGAGTCGTTTAGATAGGCAAAACTCATTTTATGGCCCGTAAGGGCAAAACCGACAATTACCGGATTAAGCCTACGACTACTAGTTATGCTCAGCCTAAAATTAATTAAAAATCTTTAAAAATCTTTAAAAATCCTAAAATAATATATTACATCAGTGGGTAAAAGATTTGATACCAAAAAATATGTTTAACTAGGCTATACGCTAATTACGCCATTTTATTAACAAAAAGCATTAATTTTGCGATAATGAGCATAACTCTTAATCTACAAGTCAAACTGATGTCAAACTTTGCATACAAGTTTATATATCAGTATTTAAGGTTTCTACACTTTTACATTTTCATAAATCACGTTTTAAAGTAATAAGGGCATAATGGTCAACATATGAGCAATTAACGGAAATATGCATATTAATTGGATAACTAGTGAACCAAGGTGTATAATCACAGAGGGTTGTTCTAACAAGTAACCTAATCCAATTAAAGCTCTGAGGCATTTCTAAAACATGCCTAAACGGGTCAGAACTGAAAGTCAAAGTGAAAGTCAAACTATGTGGCTTTCGGTTCCGAACCGGGTCTAAACAGAAAATAGTCGGGTTGAACATGTTTGGACATGTTCTTACACTAATTACTAAGTTATAACAATGATCAAACAGGTTATATATGTTCTAGATAGCTAATTATGCATAAATGACATTTTAAGCATCCTGTTGACTTTTTAATTACATGTTTGACCTGGTTAGAGTGGTGATCAGGGGAAACCCTTTTGAGGTTTTATTACCCACATAAATACCAACTTATAACCACTTTTAATTTGAGATATGACTGAGCCATTATTGACTAATCTCTAAGTCAAACCGTAATTACGACGGTTTGACTTTTAGCTAATTAACCAAGCTAAACTCAACTAAACAAGAACTAGCAGACTTACAAGAGTCCTATGCACGAGATATGATCACTTGAGGCTGCTTGATAGCTCCAGAAATGATCCACAATTGCAGATGAAGGTGTGAGAATGAATGTTGCACTACATGGCCTTTTATAGTGAAATCACTCACCATAGATGATTGACAACCAAGTCTAGCACTCACCACAACTACCATACACATGTCCCTAGTGCTCTAGTACAGTTAGGGGTCACCCACCATGTGAAAAATTCGGTTTAAAGACGATTTTCCGCGAATACAGGGGCCTGTCCCCGTTTTCTGTATCTGGGCCTCGGACGCGGCCCGCGTCCCGTTTAACCAAACCCAAAGCGGGCCGCCTGGCCTGCTAAATCTGATTTTTGATTTCTTTTGTTTTGCAAGTTGACCTTTGGTTAAATTGAAAGGGTAATTAGGCTTGTTGGTGCACTAAATGTCTGTTGATTATGTCATTATCAAGTCTTGTGTCTAGGATTGTTTAAATGATTACACATTAGGGTTTAAGTTAGGGTTTTTATGTTTAATCAAGAGATTTCGCTTGAGTGGATATGTGAATGCTTGAAGCGAAATCAGCATAAAAGATTTCGCTTCAAAGGGTTTGTATTTGCTTGAAGCGAAATCAAAGCACAAGAGATTTCGCTTCAGACAGCCTCAAGCGAAATCATGTGTTCTATATATAGGTGGTAGGTCATTTGAAGCGACATTAGAGTTGTCATTGTATGTGAGTCAAGGTGCTGCTGAATTTTTGTCAGAAATTCATTGTAAAGACTCAGAAGGCATTAATAGAAAGAAAATAAGAGGAACAAAGCTGTTATGACTTTGTATACATTGATTCCGCCTTTGTATTCAGAGATGAACACCTTAACTGACTTTTAGGGGTCGTACAACGGTCCAACAAGTGGTATCAGAGCTCAGGACGAGGAGTTCATACCATAGCAGCGGATTATCTTCTTTCTACTCATTTCTTTTTACATTTTTCAGATCTGAACAAGTTCCAACGGTCGAAATGGTCTGATTTTCGAGTATAACGTGTAAAACTGAGTTTTAACAAAGCCTACAAAGTTTCGGACTTAAATTCAGACTAAAACATGTTGAAATTGACCTAAAACAAGATTTCGCTTGAAAGTGTTCGAAGATAACAGGTTGATTTCGCTTCAGATCTGACTTTTTGGACTGTTTCGCTTGAAAACTGCTGAAGCGAAATAGATTTTGCTGGTTTTCGCTTGAAGACTTCCTGAAGCGAAATAGTAGATTTCGCTTGAAAACTTCCTGAAGCGAAATAGTAGATTTCGCTTGAAACTGATTGGATTGAAATTTGTTCTGTTGAAGCGAAATAGAGAATTTCGCTTGAATCAGTTTTGCTAACTGATTTCGCTTGAATCAGTTTTATTAAACTGTTTTCGCTTGAACTTGATAATTTTTAAAAACCTAAAAATTTTTCTAAGTGTTTGACTGATTTTTCAGGTACAATCAAAATGGATGATATTTTCATGAATCCTTTCAGCGATATGTACGCATTCACGGGCAGTTCAGGAAACAACGATACTTCTTCAAGTGATGCAAACAAAAGTCCACCAAAAGAAAGAAAGAAGGAAGCTTGGGAGTCCGAAAGCGCATTTGGAACGTTTAACAAACCTCCTAAGCTGATGGCTATAGAAGATTATAGCAGGTGGGCAACAAAGTTCGAAGATTGGTTGATGGCATTTGCTTTTCCTTGCTGGAAAAGTATGAAAAATGGTTTTGCCCAAGGAAAGAAGAATGGTGAAGCATTAAGATCAGCTGAAGAGATTGATAATTTTGTGGCTGAGCAAAAATGTGTGGCATTATTGTTTCAATCGGTGCGTGAAGACATCATTTCACTGATAGATTACTCAAATTCTAAAGATTTATGGGAAAAACTCGAAAAGAAGTGTCTTGGAAGCAAAGAGATTATAAAAAATAAAAAGAAACTTCTTAGGAAAGAGTTTGATATGTTTAGTTGTCTTAAAAATGAGTCAGTATGTAAAATGATTGAAAGGTTTGGTCATCTGAAGCTGGAATTAGCAAGACATGATATCAGATATCCTGATGATGAGCAAGTAGACAAGTTGCTTGATGCATTGCCAGACGAGATGGAGTGGAGATATTATGCTCTCATGCTTAAGAACACTATTACTTCTGATTTGTTGAAACCAGATCTGGTGATTGAGAAACTGGAAAGTCATGAACTGGAATTGAAGAAGACGTACAAAGTTAATCATTCATCTTATCAACAGAATCTGGATCTATACTATCCAAAGAGCATGATGCCGAAAGCTACTTCTCCAAAGACTGCATTTTCTGCTGAAAATGTGTCGACAGCTGACAAAGAAAGTCAAAGTGATCAAAGCAATGGAAGCCATAGTGGTTATCACAGTGGATCTATGTCTTCTGCAAATCATTCTGATGCGAAGTTTTCTTGCAATATCGCGATAGATCTGAAGAACGCACAGAATTTTGATGCAGAGTCGGCCAAGCAACAAATGGTCTTTTTGGCATCTGTTTTGGAATCTTACGAAGGATTGGTAGCTGGAAAAATCAGGAATACAAATCTGACGAAAGAAGACTACGATCAGATAGATCCTGAAGAAATGGAGCTGATCGACATTCGTTGGGCAATGGCAAGTGCAGTTCGACGTGCACAACGCTTCATGGAGATTACAGGGAGAAAAACAATTGGTGGTGCTTCTACCAAGCTGGGGTTCGATAAATCGAAGGTGACTTGTTTTAAATGTAAGCAGAAGGGTCATTTCAAACGAGAATGCCGAAATGCTTATGCTGATGAGTCGGAGAACCCTTTCAGAGATGATTATTACAAAAAGGCAATCTACCATCAGAATAAATCTGAGCCGCCTAGATTGAAGCAGGTTGAAGATAACAGAAACAAATCAAGGGCTCTTGCTGTGATTTATGATGATGAGGGGTATGATTGGAGTAAGGAAGTTCTACCGGAAGAAGATGCGGTGGGTTACGCATTTATGGCAAGTAATGATGAACCTAAGCCATGGAAAGATGATCGTACTGAGGAACAGAAGTATCACTACCGGAAGATGGTTGCTGAAACAAAGATTATCAGACTTTCTCGTATCTATCTGAATGCAAGGAGAGCCAATAGATGGGATCCAGATAGAGAGTGCTATCTTGATGAGTATGGAAATATTGCAATTGATGATAGTACACTTGATATCGAATCCATCATCAAGGAGTACAAAGAAGAAGATGAATATTGGCAACACAAGTGGTAGGGAACACCAACGTCAAAGATGATTGAAGAAGCGAAAGAGAAAGAGAGAAAGGAGAAAGAGGAAAAAGAGAAGAAAGAAAAGCAAGTTGATACAGGCATAATTGATACTACGCAAGAGTTGACAGCTGAGAACCTGGGAGTGATGGCTGACAAAGTGCTAGCTGCAAAAGCACTTGAGGTAGATCCTAATTCTGTTACTGAGTCAAAGGAGTCGGTCAGTCAAAGTGTGTCAACAAATGTGTCAGGTAACAAGATTGAGTTAGGTAACAAGATTGATGCAAATGCTGACTGCAAAAATTGCACCAAACAATGCAATTTTTGTAGTACTGTCACGTATCTTAACAATGAGAAAATTCAGAATCTGACAACAAAGGTTAGAAATGTTGAAAATCAGATTCTCGATCGTGACAAAAGTGTAAGAGCTTCAACTGAACGGATTAAAGAATTAACAGCTCAAATTGAAAATGATAAAACTGAACGTGAGAAAATAAAATCTGAAAATGAAAAGTTAATTCTTGAAAACCGTCAAATTTCTGAAAAGTTTGAGAAATTGAAAAGCATTGTCAAAGATAGTGATGATCGTAATGGCAAAACATTTAAAGAAAATGAACATCTAAGAGCTGTTTTGAGATTAAAAGAAGAATCGATTAATGAACAACTGGATCAAATTGCTAAACTGAAACTTAAAGTTCAAGAAGTTGAAATTGAGAATGAACGAATCCAGTTGAAGCTTAACAGCTATAAATCAGCAAGCTTTGTTTTGCAGCATATTGTTCCTAAACCTATAGGGAAAAACAAAGATGGCGAGGATGTGTTTTCTGATGGAACGGGTGTAGGTTTTCACAAAGTTCCACCGCCAATTTTAGACAACTACACGAAAAAGCAGTCTAGTTTGTTGGAAATTGAGGAAGAAAGTGAAGTTAAACTTCCTGAAAACATTGATGTCACGTTCACATCTTCCAATGACGAGGGTGTCCAAAATGATGTGGTAAAAAGTGTGGTAGACAAAGTGCTTAAACCGGATTGTGACACTTCTGAGGAGGATGGGTGTTTCTTTGACAAATTCATTCAGAAACCAAAGTCCAAAAACAACTTAAGTGATGAACCGGGTCTTGTGATGTACAAGATGGCTGGATCTGATAAGTTGTATTCGGATTCTGAGTTTCCCATTGAGAATGTTAATGTGAAAAAGCTAACAAATGTTTTCAAGTTAGTTGAAGTTGAGTTGTCAGAAGTGAACAGTTTGAAACAAACAAAAAGGCAAATGAATTTTGAGAAAGATAAAGCTTATTACAAAAAGCCTGTTGTTCCACCACGTTTTTATAATAACAATCGAAACAATTGGTCGGGTGGTTATCGAGGTGGTAAGAGTTATCAGAAAAAGAGTTTTCAAAACAGAAGGTTTGCTGAAAAGAAGGTGTTTGTAAATGGTTCAAGTTCACTTTCTGATGAGGAAAATGAAATTTTTTCAAAATCGAATGAAGAGTTCTTTGAGAAAAGAGCTTCACAGTATCAGTCTGAAGGCACGAGTCGAGTAGTTGATACTCGTACTTGTTTTAGATGTGAACAAGTTGGTCATATTGCACGAAAGTGTACATATGTGAAGCCTAGGACTGAAACTGTGAAGATTCAACAAAAGAAAGTTGATGTGAAGGGTAAAGCACCAATGTACGTTGAGAAGAAAGTGGTTGAGAAGCAAAATGTTAAAATCAACAATGTAAAAGCAAAAAATGAACCCGTAAAGAAAGTGGTAACTAAAAATGACAAATTTTACAAGAGGGTTGCATTATCTCAACAAGTTTGGAAACCAAAAACTGAAATGAAAATTTCAACTTCTCAAGTGAAAAAGGCTGAAGAATCAATTTCGGTTGATTATGATGCAAGTTTTCCACCTTTGAAGGCTGAAAATTTCAAAATTCAAGTTGCTAGAGTCAAGGTTACACCTAAGGCTGATGAAGCCTGGGTGGACACCATGTTCGAATAAGCAGTTTGAATTGCCGGAGCTTCCTGTTTCGCGAAGCATGAATCGGCATCTTTCTTGAAGTTGTTTAAGTTGTTGTTTGTTTGTGCAGGATCTTCCACAATTGGTATCCAGATGGATTATGGATAGTGGGGCATCTCGACATATGACAGGAAAAACTGCATTACTGTATGATGTGAGGAACATTAATGGTGGTTATGTGGGATTTGCTGGTCATGAAGGTGGTCGAATTGTTGGTGAAGGAACGTTATCCAATGGGATTGTGACGTTTGAGAGAGTTAACTACATCACAGAGCTGGAGAACAATCTGCTTAGTATCTCGCAGATTTGTGACAATCAGTATACTACTCACTTCACTGATAAGGAATGTTTGATCTTGAAACCTGGTTTTGTTATTCCTGAAGAATGGATTATTATGAGGGCACCTAGAGTGAATGATTTATATGTGTTAGATATGTCTGTAGCAACTACAACTACTGGTCAAGCACATTGTTTTGTGTCTAGAGCAACTGAGAAAGAATCCAGATTGTGGCACCGAAAGATGGGGCATATTCACCTAAGAAAGATGAATCACTTGGTGCACAATGATTTGGTATTGGGAGTTAATATCAAAGGTTTTCATCTGGAAGGGGAGTGCATTAGCTGTGTCAAAGGCAAGCAGAAGAAAAAGTCACACCCTACAAAACAAGTCAATTCAGTTTCGAGACCTCTGGAAAGACTTCACATGGATTTATTTGGTCCAGTGAATGTCAAGAGCATTACAGGAGATTACTATTGTTTGGTCGTTACTGATGATTATTCCAGATTTTTGTGGGTTTCTTTCTTGAAGACAAAAGATGAAACATTTGACAGTTTGATGGGTCTGTTCAGGAAGATTGAGAATTTGTACCAGAGGCGTATCAATAAAATTCGAAGTGATAATGGTACCGAATTCAAGAACAGTAAGATAGAAGAATTTTGTGATGAAAGAGGTATTTTGCATGAGTTTAGTGCTCCGTACACTCCGCAGCAGAATGGAGTCGCAGAACGCAAAAACCGGACGCTAATCGAGAAGGCTAGAACTATGCTCGCAGATTCAAAGTTACCGATTAATTTTTGGGCTGAAGCTGTTTCTGCCGCATGCTATACGCTCAACAGGGTTCTCACTGTCAAGAAGTTCAACAAAACATGCTTTGAGCTAATCAATAATCGCAAACCGAATTTGAAGTATCTAGAACCGTTCGGGTCACCTTGTACGGTTATAGAGCCTTTTGGGAAGTTTGGTCCGAAGTGCATTGAGGGAATATTTGTTGGTTATTCAAATCCATTGCGACGTGTCTTCGTTCCAAGTGAGAAGCGGATTATTGAAGCTGCAAATGTTGAATGTCAAGGTTATACTATGCCGCCGCAGAATCCTGGTGATTCATGGCGTTATCATTATGACAAAATGTGGGATTCGTTTGACATGATAGAAGAATCAGAGGATGATGAAGATTTCTTTGATGAGTTGGATATTTTGCGTGAATATGAGTCGCAGCTAAGATTCCCAGCTGAGTATTCGTGGAGACCACGGGAAACTTCAAATGATGATGAAGCAGGTCCAAGTAATGCTGGTGAACATGATGATGTCCAACAGAATGAAGTTGCTCAGGATAATCAGTTGGTTCAGAATGATACTATAGAAGCTGAAAACATGCCAGTATTTGATCATGGTGATTCAGATTCAAATTCTGAGGGGGAGCATATTCAGATTTCAAGTCAAACAAACCAAGTTGGTGAACAAGTTGCAGAGCAGAATGTTACTAATCTGGAGGGAAATGTAGATGTTCAAAGTGAAGTGATGCCGCGAACTTTTTCATATCATCCAGAGGAGTTGATCATAGGAGAATTGCAAGCAGGCGTTCGCACTCAAAATCAGATTGATAAAGGGCTTACATGTTTTTATACAAAAGTTGCTCCTTTGCAAACTGAATTCTCATTAAGTTGTTTTATCTCGCAGATTGAACCAAGAACTTACAAAGAGGCGCTTACTGAAGACTCTTGGGTCAATGCTATGCAGGAGGAACTTAGTCAATTCGAGAAATTGGGAGTGTGGAAGTTAGTTGATTTGCCGGATGGTCATAGGAAAATAAACACTAAGTGGGTTTTTAAGTGTAAGAGGGACGATAGAGGAGTTGTCGTAAGGAACAAAGCTCGACTCGTTGTTCAGGGATTTAGTCAACAGGAGGGAATTGATTTTACCGAAGTCTATGCTCCTGTAGCACGACTAGAGGCGATCAGAATTTTCCTAGCATTTGCGTCTTGGAAGAACTTCAAAGTTTATCAGTTGGATGTTAAATCGGCGTTTCTTTACGGGAAGGTTAAAGAGGAGGTTTATGTCGGTCAGCCGCCGGGCTTTACCGATCCAATCCACAAAAACAAGGTCTACTTATTGGACAAAGCGCTGTATGGTTTACATCAGGCCCCGAGAGCCTGGTACGAGACTTTGTCTCAACACCTACTAGCCAACAAGTTCATTCGTGGAAAAGTGGATGCCACTCTCTTCACTAAAGAGGTCGATGGTCATCTTCTGATAGTTCAGATTTATGTGGACGATATAATCTTTGGGTCGACAAATGAAAATCTATGCAAAGATTTTGAATCAGTGATGAAGCAGAAGTTTGAAATGTCATCAATGGGGGAGATGAAATTCTTTCTGGGTCTACAAGTTGAACAACTTCCTGAAGGAATTTTCATTCATCAGTCAAAGTATGTTCATGATATTCTAGAGAAATTTGGGATGTCAAGTTCTACTCCAGCTGCTACCCCACTTGCAACAAATCACGGGATTCACCCAGATCTCACCGGAGACAGGGCTGATGAAACTTTTTATCGATCCATGATAGGTTCTTTAATGTACCTAACTGCTTCACGTCCTGATATTATGTACCCAACGTGCCTCGCAGCAAGATTTCAGTCTAACCCGAGAGCATCGCACATGATCATTGTGAAGAGGATATTGCGCTACCTGAAAGGAACTCCTTCATTGGGGTTGTGGTATCCTAGAAAAGGCGACTTTACGCTCGAAGGGTATTCCGATTCGGATTTCGGATGCTGCAAAGTCAATTCAAAATCAACAACTGCAGGATGCCAGTTTTTTGGTTCTAGATTGGTTACCTGGCAGTGTAAGAAACAAACGTCTGTGGCGTTATCTACTTGTGAAGCGGAGTACGTATCTGCTTGCAGTTGCTGCTCTCAGATCTTGTGGATACAGCAACAGATGCGCGACTACGGTTTGCAGTTTCTTAACACACCTCTTTTTGTTGATAATGAGGCCGCGATAAATATAACTAAAAATCCAGTACATCACGCTAAAACTAAACATATAGAAATTCGTCATCACTTTATTCGTGATTGCTTTGAGAAAAAGTTGATACGAATTGAGAAAATCCACACAGACGAACAGAAAGCTGATTTACATACCAAAGCTTTTGATAAAAATCGGTTTAAATATTTGTTAAAACTGAATGATATGAAGCTTCTGTCGGTGTCGGATGGCATAATTGGCGTTGATGAGAGTACTGTTGCGGATGAAGATGAGAAACAATCTACAATGGTTTGTCGAATTTTTACTTGTTTTGGTATTTAGGGGGAGTAGATGTTTGTACATAGTTTATTTTCAGAAAATACAAAAACAGTAAAAAATGCAAAAATACAAAAACATGATAAAATCGGAAAAAGAGCTTGTGTATATAGGGAAAATGATAGTACATCAGCTAGACGATTACAGTATGCTAAAGATTTGAAAAGATTAAAAGAGTTAAACAATCTTACTGATGATGTGTCGATAGGTTTTCGTACATTTAGTAGATTTATTCGGGATATAAACCTAAATTCAAACTTGTGAATTCGTGGGGAACACTACTTGGATATATAGGTAACCCCTGAAATCTTGTTTGAAAGGTCTCTTAATCTGATATACTAGGTCTTTATACTCTATGATATCTGGGGTATTATTCTGGGACTTCTCTGACCTAGTCCTTGGCTAATACTTGCTGCAATGCTTGAAACACAGCATTAAACCCTCAGCATGCTGAAACAATAAAATTGATATATGCTGCTGTTGTAAGCAAAAAGATCCTCTAAAGGGGACACACCGATAAGTCGAAGCTGATATCTCTCTGCGTATACGGAAGTATCGATCTGAGATCCCTCGGCCCTCGCATACCTAAATTATATACAGATATCATTGTAGTATTCTCACCTGTAAGACTGATTATTGAGATTCTGGATACGGGAGTATATTCAAGAGGTGGGACACATGAATGATCTAAGTTCTTAATTCATCTAAATCGTATCCTGAGTAAGTTGAAATTTGTGTGGGAATTTAAGATGGATCAGTATATCGACAATCGAGGTAAATTGTTTAAGTCTGAGTATGTAATTGTCACACCCTGGCTTTGCGGAAGCGTGGTTAATTTTGGTGTGACTTCTTAATACCATAGCTTAATCATACCAAAGCTATATGAGATAAAAACATGCAAGATCATCCATTAAGTTTTGAAAACCAAACACAATACCATTGTTTTAACATACCCTGACAACCATAATCTTGTTCAACAAACATTACAAACTGAAACATAACATAAACATGGTTTAAGGACTGTGTCTTGTCCAGGAAAGAGACACATCCCCTAAACCCCGGATGACCTCGGAAACTAGTGCAGCGGAAAACATGCCATACCGTGCCAGATCTCGTTAATTTCCTGAAATACATGTAAGTTGAAAAATCAACAATAATGTTGAGCGAGTTCATGTGCAAGTGAGTAAGTAAAACACTTGTAAGTATAAAAGTTGTCGTGGTATGTAGCAGTGTAAGAGGACTTGTGATCACCAATGGTTTGCAAGGCCATTAGCATGTTGTGAAATGCAATAGGAAGACTCAACCCTAGCCGATTTTTGCGTTGGGCAACCAAGTCACTCCAGGTCCGTTCTGTTGGTCCTCAGAGAGGTCCGTTCTGTTGGGCCTAGAGCTGGGCTCGCTACACCCAGATAGATCTACCGCTTAAGTCCCTCGGTGTTCTGCCTACCCATTCACATGATCTAAAACCTCCTTACGTTAATCATACCATGTATAAAGTACTTGTAATCAAAGTAACATGTATTTCACCCCCGCAGTTAAGAAAACTGAAAACAGTTAGAGAAAAGGGGGACATGAACTCACAGTGAAGCGTCTCTACCAAGTATCCCTGAATCAGAAAGCTGCGCGACGACCTACAAGTGCTAATTCTATTAGACGGACGGCCGTGCCTTAGCTTTATAGTTTATGTTTTTGGGAAATAGTTAGACAACTATTTCGTGTTTACTTTTTGTAAATACTTGGTAGTTATACTCCTTCCCAAGGATGGGGGATACAATACATGTGCGTAAGTTACGTTTTAACAATCGTGTGGTAATGTAATTACCGGTGTAACTTATATATTCATAGTGAAAGCGTTCGCAAAGTTTTGGAATCATTAACGCTTGTAAATATTATTTTTACTCTAAAATAATATTTATGTATTTTCACAAGATAATCATAAACAGTGTTGTGACAAAATATATTTATCACGTTATATTTAGTGAAAATCCCACCTCCGAATATTTAGTAAACAAGGTTATGGCGAAATTTATATTTCGAAAACATGTCAAAATAGTTCTAACACTTGTTGTGTAAATAATTCTAAGTGTTAGGTTTTTAGGAAAATTTTGCCAGAGTTTCCTCTGGAAATGGAGGTGGCCACGCTTTCAAGCGTATCATTTTCTTTTAACAAATCAATTCAACAACTTCTTTAATCAATCAAACAATTTCCGACACATCAAACTAGTCGACAAGTATGTAAATCGCATAAACGCATGAACTTGTAGCTTTTCCGCATCCATAATGTAAATCCCATTATATTTTGTAGATCTTTATATAAAGTAACTTTAATCTCATAAAAACCTCGTGCTTAGAGAAATCCGTCTTTACAACTTCTAGTAACAAGTGACAAAGCTAGTCCTTTGTCGGATCTATTTGTTTCACAAGTGTTTACACACTTGTGGTTTATAAAAATATCATATTTGTTAGTGTAAGATCCTTTCTTTAAAATACATGGTTTCTTCAATGTGTGGTTCTTTGAAAATACCACTTGCAGATACGTAGATCCGCTAGTTTTAAACACCAATGTACAGGTTAAATCACTTTTACACAAATAAACATTTTACACAAGTTCATGTCTCTTGTGTGGTAGAGTTTCACCTTTTAACCCTTGTGTTAACCAAAACAAGCTTATGTCAACGATCTTACCAAACCGGGTTAAATGGTGATCCGAGCTACCACAATCATAGATCGGGTCTAGATAAACACATCTTTCAAGTACTACAACTTTTACACAAGTTGTAAGCTATTAACCACCATCTTTAGAGTTTTTACTAGACTTTAATACTTCAAAATGTATGTTAACGATATTTAACCGACAAAAATCTTTTTAACCACTTTAGATAAGTGTAAAAACGAGTTTTACATGTTATACCTCTAGCTCAAGGCTAGGGAAGATTCTTGATGAAAAACGCGTGGATAAAAGCTAACGAAAGAGGTCCTTCGTGTTCCGCTTGCTCCGAGGCTCCTAATACGTGACCTTTATCTCTTGTATGATGATGGAAATGCAAGAACAAGAACCGAAAATATGATGAGGGTAAGAGTGGGGTTCGGCCGAGAGTGAAGGGAGAGCAAGAGAGAGTTGAGTTTGTGAATTAGTGAAGTGATAAAGTCTTATGTGTTAAGTGTTTATTTATAGGAAAACTTAGATGTTATTATCCCATTGATAATGTGTAGGCTAGATACTTAGCCAAGATGATTAAAATATTAAACAAGTACTAAACATGTCCCCCATTAGTTAGGCCGATTACAATAGGGGGGGGGGTCTTGGTTCGAAATCAACTAAGTTAGTTGATGTTTAGTTTGGTTAAATAGGTTAGTTAAGTGTTTAACCTAGTTAGTTAAGTATAGCGTGTTATGACGGGTGTTAGGGTAATCAGGGACCCTAACTGGCTCAGAAAAATATAAGTAGTGAAAATAACAATATTTTCATGTTCCGGGTATAGTCTGGTTGTTCGGTTGGATAATAATCCGTTAAAGCGTTACTAAAGCTTTAAAGTGTCGTTATTGTTATTTTTAGTGACACATTTAATTCCAACACTTTAGAAAGTGTCTAGTGATATTTTCCCCATATTCTGGCACTTTACTAGTCAGCTAGAAGCTGGATTATTTATTAAAGTGCTGTGTTTTGTACTTAAAGTACGTTTTTGGCACATCCAATCAGTGTATCTTATTCCTAGAGACGCAGTTCCACAACCCTTATAACCCTACACTCACTACCAGTGTAGTCAGATATCTCAGGCTCTTATAGGCCTTGGAGGCAGTGTTTGCCTGATGCTGGCTTTAACAGCATGTTCAATATGTTATCCGTGTATTGTGCTACTGTGCTTTTTGTGCATCATGTTTGTCACTAAGGTTCAGCATGTAAATAATGTAGTGACGGTAAATAAAGTATGATGCAAGTAAGTTCATGTATCAGTATTCAAGTAGCAGTTCATCAGCTAGTTCAAACAAGCACAGTAATCAAGTAGTAATTAATCATTAATTTAGTTGTACGGATACCTGGTTTAGTGCGGGTTGTCACAGTAATGTAGCTTAACGGTACTTGTGATTTGTCTAAAAAGCTGATATGATTCCCTGACACGCTCACCCAAAATATGTTTGTAAATAGTTTACTTTGTTTACTTTCTGCAATTTAAGTTTTCTGTATTTCATTTCTTAGTTTAGAATATTTTGATAAAAGTCAAAAAGATTTTATTTCTGCTTTATTTTCCGACAAACCAAAGTGGAGAGTTGATTGTTGGATTCTCAGATATTTGAAGCAGATGCAGGAGATTCTGGACTGAAGAATGAGGAGAGCTTACTTTGAAGAAGTTTGATTTGTTTGAAAAGTCAAAAACAAGTTCATTAATTTGATACTTGTTATTTTCAGAAATTATTTGAAAATTGATGTTTTAAAATCAGTTTTGATTCGTCAAAAGATCAACCAAGGTCATTAAATTGGACTTGGTAGATTAATTGAGTAATCAGGGTCATTAACTTGAACTTGAATACTTGAGTGGATTATTAAAGTTGATTGAGTTTGTGTTTTATTGTTGAAAAGATAGAATGTTTATGTTTGCTGGTTGAGTAACAGGTTTGATCTTCATTATTCCCAACGGAAGCTAAATGTTAAAGCTTGAACCAGATTTCTCAGATTCTAGCATATTGAGAGGGGGAGTCTGTAAAAGGGGGAGTCTGGATCAACAGTCAAAGGGAAGATTGAAGACAAAGATTGATTAGAGTTTTTACAATGTTTGAAGATTGGTAAAGACAAAGACTTGAAGCCAAAGACTTCATCAACATCCAAGGGGGAGTCTGTTGGTGCACTAAATGTCTGTTGATTATGTCATTATCAAGTCTTGTGTCTAGGATTGTTTAAATGATTACACATTAGGGTTTAAGTTAGGGTTTTTATGTTTAATCAAGAGATTTCGCTTGAGTGGATATGTGAATGCTTGAAGCGAAATCAGCATAAAAGATTTCGCTTCAAAGGGTTTGTATTTGCTTGAAGCGAAATCAAAGCACAAGAGATTTCGCTTCAGACAGCCTCAAGCGAAATCATGTGTTCTATATATAGGTGGTAGGTCATTTGAAGCGACATTAGAGTTGTCATTGTATGTGAGTCAAGGTGCTGCTGAATTTTTGTCAGAAATTCATTGTAAAGACTCAGAAGGCATTAATAGAAAGAAAATAAGAGGAACAAAGCTGTTATGACTTTGTATACATTAATTCCGCCTTTGTATTCAGAGATGAACACCTTAACTGACTTTTAGAGGTCGTACAACGGTCCAACAAGGCTTTTAACTTGCATTTTGACCCCTTATACTATACCCACATAGACTTTAGGACTTATACCCACTTTGCCAAGTCCTTGTACACTTCCGATTAACCCGAAAAGCCTTAACTTTCAACGTTAACACTTTAACCCTTCGCACACGAATTTGATCATAACTTTCTCATATGATAACGAAACCTTATGAAATTTATATTGCGCATTCTAGTGAGCATAATTTACATTTACAAATCTTCGGGTTTGTCAAAAGGTCACTCAGAGGTATACCTTTAACATGTTGACACTTTTAACCCCTGTAGTTTGTAATCTCTCACTTTTAGCTTCGTATGATCCATGATTTATTCGTTTGATGTTATAAACATCATGTAGGGTCATTATGAAGTATATTTATTCACTGTTGACACTTAGAACCCGTATAATCACATACTTTCCATGTTTGTCAACTTTAGTCCTTTTATAACATTCTTTCACACGTTCAAACTTTATGACACGTGTCGACACAATATAGGACGTGAATTTTAGAAGTGTTACAGTATTAAAACAGTTTCAGGATATAGTTCAAGGATATCGAACTATATTAATTAACATGCAATGAACAATAAAAGTAAAAATTGACACGAGAAGTACGAGGAAAGCACTTGATCAATCTAGATCGCCAGCACAAAACCTCGCGAGCTGACAACTCCCAGCTGCCTTTGTTCTTCTTATTGATTGAAATATCAGGATACAACTTCAGGATAATGCTCGGATCAGATCTAAGTGTTACAATGATTGTGAAATGTGAGTGAATGAGTGAGTGATTGCGAAAATAGCAAGTAAGCAGTGTGTGTTTGAGATTGCATGTGTTTTCTAGTGATCTGGCACCCCTTTATATAGTTTTTACAATCTAACTAACTATCCTATAAATCTGGGATACAAAGAATATTCCTTTGTGACCATTGTAGACCTTTTCTTCCGACATTAACGTTCACCTTTCAACCACCTTGAGTGATTCTTCAGGAGGACTTGGTCCTTGCTAACGTTAGTCCCTTGTAACTGAAGTATACAAACAAACTGCTAGTAACGAGCAAGATGCTTCAATAGAATGTTACCAATATCCTGGTTCGGTATCCTGGTCACACATTAGAAACATAAAATCAAGATATATCATCAGGATATGGGTTCAAAATTCCACCCATAACAATTGTCCCCAAAAATATAAATGTTGGATATCCCGATTCCAACGGATATATTTTTAATCGTTCAAGATTTTTAATGGGATGAAGATATTGATGTGACTTGGAGCAACTTCCATGGCGATTTTTACTCATTGCTAGCTGGTCCTTTCCTATATCTTCTCTTCAATTCTTTCTTTTTACTCATTGCACTAGAGTTCTCAGGTACTATTGTTTCTCTCTCTCTCTCTTTCGAATTTTTTCCTTTGTCTTTCATCTTCTTCACCATCAATCTTCCATAGCCAAATGTACAAGATCCAGCACGGGTGATTCCACACCGACTTTTGTCGCCCAAAACCTGCTCCAAAATCCAGAGTGGGAGGTTTGCACCTTCAACAACGTTGATATAGCCGCCCTTCGATCCTCTGGTGCTTTTTCGGATGGTGCTATTTTCCGGCCGTTCGATCGGCGTCTCCGATCGGACGTATCGTCTTTCGAGTGGCTCTGTTTTTTGGCATTCCCTTTTTCTCTAGGTCTTAGGTTTCCATTTCCGGACTTTATCATGGAATTTTTTCGTGTCACCAGTCTTAGTTTCTTCCAAACCATGCCTATGGTGTGGAGGATCTTGCTTCTGCTCGACCGGATCAAGACCAGCCATATCCCTAACCTCAGCATTGAAGATTTACCCTTAGTCTATCGCTTGAGATCCCACGGATCCAGCCGGTTTTTGCTATTTTCTAACTCCAACAACCCTCTCATTCTTCGGGCCACTAGAAATGAGGATGAGTGGAAATGCAAGTTCTTCTTCGTTTAGAGGGACTCCATCCCTAATGGTGGTGATTTTCTGGTGGATTGGTTGACTAAGGGTATTATTTAGGGTTTTAGGAATATCCCCAAATATATCCTGCTTTAGCAACCTGTTTTTTTATTTTGTAGGGTCTGGATCGTTTGGTGGTTCTTCACACTGAGGCCTGCGAAGCGGTCAAGGTCCTGGAGGCCAAACTAAAGAAAGCTAAGATCACCATCATGGACCAGGGGAAGATTGCTGATGCCAAGACCCAGCACTATGAGGATAAGCTAAAGAAGGTGGCCCAGGATGTTGAGATCAAACTAGCCACCGTCCAGGCTGACCACGAGCAGGCAATGGTCTCCTTCAGGGATAGCCTCAAAAAATCAGCAGCGGTTTCGCTCCTTCAGGTCAGGATTAAAATGGCTTATGAGGCCAAGGAGGCAGGCTTTGAATGCCCATCCTGGTCTGTGGATGCCTGGGTGGCCAAGCTGAAGGACCTGGGAGGCAGCCCTGTGGAATATCCTGCTAAGTCTGGGACCGGTCAACCCTCCAAGGTGGCAGAAGCAGCGGTGGAAGCAAGCGGCAAGGCTGATGAAAATGCTGGAGCAGGTGCTGGTGATGGCGGAGATGATGGTGCTGGTGATGGTGCTGCCCCATGAGTGGGCAGCGAAGTGGGCAATGAGCCCACTTTTTTTTCTGATGGTTTGTATCTGTTTAACAATTTATTTTTTCCAGCATGCTAAACAATTTAGTTTCTCTGCACTTTTAGATGTTAGAAAAATATAACGGTTGGAGGTGGAGGGATCCCGGTGTTTCAGGAGGAAACCTTCAACCGCTAATGTTAATATGCTTTTAAACAATTTACACCCTTGGTGGATGGGTTTCGGTTTGAAACGAAACCAAGGGTGTAACATTTTGAATTGTTAATATAAATCTAATCTTTCGGCCTTATCCTTATGTTGTATGTTGTTTGAAGAAAGTTAGGTTAAGTATCCTGATAAGGATATTAGTGGTATTTTTATTGCTTTCCATTCATGTTTCAAAATATATTTTATAAAAATTCCATAGGATACAACTTTTTATAGTTAATAAATCCCATCTATTTAGATAAGGCCTTCAAACTTAGAAAAAATAAGAATCCATACTAGAAACATTTAGGTAGAAACTTTGTAATCAACAATGGGATCATTTGTAATGTCCCCAGCATGAAATGTTGTCAGCATTTGTTGCATCCAGCCCTAGCATAGATGTCCCCTGTCTGTGCAGGATCAGCATGTTGCATCAGAATATATCTTGCTTATGTACTCCTTCACTTAGTAATTGAGCATTGTAGTTTTCTTCCATCGAGAGAAATACATTTGAACATGAATGTGTTTTAAGATGCCCTTTGGATAATCCAAAATCTTGTGTTTCACTGGGGATAAACCCATGTTTCACTGGGGATAAACCCATGTTTCATGCGCTACAGACGGGAGTGTATAAACTCCAAGACTTAGAAAGGTGAAAACCTTTAAACCTTAGAGAGTACGAAAATACCCTTCACGTGAGAGAGGGTGATCAGTCCTCATATACCGTAAGAATCCAGGATGTAGCCAATAATAACGAAATTATCAGCCACTATTACATGAACTAGTCCTGCCATCTTGAACTATATTCGGATAACGTGCGCTCCAGGCGGAGTGTTTAAACTCAATTCAGGAGAAATGTGAATATCTTTTAAACTTAGAAGGGATGTAACACCCTTAAACGTGAGAGAGGGGGCCAATCCTCTAGTCTTTCGATTTATCTTGAGTAAATATCCTGGAGTATCATCCTGAAATGTAACCCTACAAAACACCTTAAACTAGGGTGAGAGTGGGTGTTAGCTTGGCTAACACCCCTCCGATGCTTAAGTCAGTATAGGGTTTCAAAAATAATAATAAATTAAACAAATTTAAATATGGTAAGGTTCATACCGTCCTGAGTTAGAATTTAAATTCCAAACTCACTTGTAATAAGCTTTGAGTTGTGTACCATTCCAGGATCTTTGTAGCATATCCCCATCCATTGTCTTGAGCCTATATACTCCCTTTCCGGATTCTGACTCTATCTCATATGGTCCTTCCCATTTTGGAGCTAGTTTTCCATCAGCAGGATTAGTTATATTCTGAAATGCCTTTCTCAATACCCAATCCCTAACTTGGAATGTGACATCTGTGCCTCCACGGCCATCAAAAAAATACCAAATAAATGAAATATTGTGTTCATACTTGGGATTTGTATACATATGTGTATCATTTGCACATATCAATTCTTGTTCGATTTCGAGCTCTAAATCGCTTTCTGGGAAGTTATACGCGAACTGATGCATAAACGTAATCAGTTTAACGCGAAAAACACTCGGGAACAGTGACATGGGCTTAAAATACCTTAAATAACCTTTACATAACTTAGAAATAAGTTTTGGAGGGTTTGGTGTGTCGAAATCAAGTTTATTCGCTTACAGGGACTAATTTCGACAAACTGCGAACGTATGCTGATTCGTACTGTAACGAACATTCCGGAACTTGATCATAAGTTAAAAATACCCTAAATATCCTTTATATAGCTTAGAAATAGGCTTTGAGGGGTTCGGTGTGCTAAAATAAACTTTTTGGTCAATCAGGGACTAAAAGCGTCAAAAAGTGCATAAGTTTGCATTTTCGCGCATATCTTACGTTCTGAATATATCCGGACATCCAAAACTTTATGTAATCATTAAAATATTTTATTTTAGTGATTGTCATGACAAATTTCCATTCGTCGCGCAATTTGGATCGTTTTTGCGTCCGTTACGACTTCCGTCATAATTAACCGAATAACGCAACCGTATGACCAAATGAACTGACATCTGAGATGTTTTTGAGCATATTTTAAGTTCCGTATACTTTAACTTCATTTTAGAGCCTTGAAATGGGGTTAACGGGGTTTAAATGCATCGAAAATGGCTCAAAAGTGTTGCAGGGACCAAAGTTGACAATTTAGCAAAGTTTCTGGTCACTGGCAGGTGGTGGCGCTGCGCCACCACTATATGGTTTTGTCATCTGGGCAGAAAATTCATTTTGAAAATCAGGTTGAACTTGGGGGTCTTTTGTGTAACTTTTCTCAATACCGTGTGATGGTTTTGGGCACCCCTAGTATTCCAAAACCATGTGCCTTATGTCTAAGGTCCAGATCGAAGCTTAATTATCGAGGAACGATCCTAACAGTTCTTCACTTTCTATAAATACCCACCTTCCCCATTTGCAATCCTCACATTTGTTCTCATTCTTGCTCTAAGTTGAAGCTCTCAAGCTTCATACCTGAGCAAATTGAGTTCAAATCTTCAAGCTTGGACCTTTTGTAAGTATTCTTTCATTCTTTTATGTGTTCTCAAGCATGAAAGTCAAATAGTGTTTGACTTTCTGCTTTGACCAGTCAATGGTCAACACGAAGTTCGGTTGAACTTCGCAACGTGAGCTTAATCACGATGGTTATAGTCCCTTGTGACTATACCTACTGATTACCACGTTGATTAGGTGTAGTGACGAGTCATACTTTCGGTCAAAATACGCATTTACGCGTATTTTGTAACCAAACTATTCTTAGGTATCAAAACACTTTGTTTTGATATGAAACTTGTTTTCTAACTTCGTTAAACATATTTTAACATGTTTAACTCGTCACTTTTAGTTTAGTGCTTGTATAGGGTCGTAAGATAAGCGGTCTAAACAACCGCTTGGACTTTCGAACCAGACCCGTTTGGTCAATCTTTAGGATCCGACCAAACATGTTTTGTGACCATAGTTGTATAGGGAATAACCTTCCGAGGTTATACCTTATGGTCACTTCGTTTAGTTAGTTGTATGATAGGTAGTTTATATGCCTTAGGAAAATGGCCAAAATGCCCTTTTTTCGCATAAATTCATTTTAAGCATATGTAACCTAAATTTTTACATCTAAACTGATTAGGTAACATTATTAGACATGTTAAGGCATATAAAACTTGTCATAGGACTAGTTAGGATGTCCGAACGTGTTTTACGCGAACGACCCGTTAAAGTAGCGTAAGCTACCTAAACGGATCGTAATGGGTCGTAAGCACTTAGTTTAGGTTTCGATTTAGTATGTAGGCTTTGTTAAACCATATCATATGAGTTCCAATACTCATTTGGTTTACGAAACCTCATCCTATCCGATCTTCCGATTTAGGTCCGGTTTATTAACGTAGTTATCTGTATTAGGTGCCGTTTAATTCCGTGATCCTTCTAGCTTTTCTTGGTTGTTATTCAAGACTTCTAAGCATCCTCAAGTGAGTACATAGTCCCCTCTTTTACGTTTTCAAATGTTTTGGGGTGATACACATGTGCCTACTTGTTACTTTCGTGTTTTTCATGCTTTTATAACATTTACTTGCTATGTTCATTAGTACACTTATAGTACATCATTTCATTATGTTTTGTTATGTATGTTCACTGAGCATGCTAGCACATTTATTTTCATATATTATATTTTGTTGCATATGCTCACCATATGGACATATTGTTTTACATTTCTACTTTGTATGTTCATTTAGCATATTTAAGTACATTATTTTCATATAACATGCTTACATTTGGTATAACATTTGATTTGTTTAATGGGTCATAAATACATTCATTAACACTGATCATGCCGCTCGGTAGTAGGTAGTGGTACCATAGGACTTGACAACTCCCATTTCTGAAATCCTAGGTTTGTTTGGGTGGAAGGAATGACCGAATCCGAATTCATAAGTTTGATAAACCTTTAACTTGTTAAGGGTTTGTCTCTTCAGTCGCAAGGCTTGAATGTAGGCGTTAGAACATTACCGCATAGATGTTTGTATCTGTAAAGCATGCATTTATTTTACAAAACTTAACTTTTGATTTATTCAAATACATTGTTTTGTGCATATGGTTAGAATAGATATTTTTATTTATTTTACCATACATAAACATTTTGACATTTGTTTAAACAAGACATTTTTACATTGATGGTTTGTTTGGTAAGTGATTTAAATAACGAGGCGTGTGTACTATGATAAAAGCATGTTGGATACGCCGCTGGTACTTCCTATGTATAAGTGCTTTTATGATATTACATATCGTAGCGTTATTTAAACCATTTCAGTTTAGACATATTACAATTTACACAATTAACATATCTTTACAAAAACATTGTTTTACAAACAACATATTTTATACAAACTCATTTTTACTTGGTTATGTATTTAACCATGCATTAATCTTTTATATCATTTGTTTTCTTATCGATTTTTGTATGATTTATAAAAGAAAACATTTTATACTTTAACTTGGGGTGATTTATAAAAGAAAACATTTTATACAAATCCACATAATCGGACCAGTCACTCTTAACTGGGAAATCTTGGGGTGAGTGTCCACTTATAGGCTAAAGCATGTCTTCGCGATACATTAATATGACTCATTTACATTGATTAGTCACTGTCGCATTTGTTTGCCCTAGTGTGACACCTGTGTCACTTCAACCATCAAACAAATACCAAACCAATGAAATATTGTATTTCATACTTGGGATTTGTATAAATATGTGTATCGTTTGCACAGATCAATTCTCGATCGATTTCGAGCCTTAAATCGCTTTCTGGAAGGTTATACGCAATCTAATGCGTAAATACAACCAGTTTAATGCAACAAACACTCCGTAATAGCGAAATAGGCTTAACATACCTTAAATAACCTTTACATAACTTAGAAATAAGTTTTGAAGGGTTTGGTATGGCAAAAACAAGTTTATTCGCTCACAGAGACTATTTACGTCAAACTGCAAAAGTCTGTCGTTTCGTAAGGCAACGTATAGTCCGTAACTTGATCATAAGCTAAACGTGTCAAAAATGCATCAAAAATTAAGTTCCCTATAACTTAGCGATTATACCTACTGATTACCACGTTGACTAGGTGTAGTGACGAGTCAAAGTTTCGGTCAAAATGCGTTTTAGCACGCATTTTGCAACGGAACTACTTTTAGGTATCAAAACACCTTGTTTTGATACCAAATCAGTTTTCTAAGTTAGTTAAACATGTTTTGACGTGTTTAACTCGTCACTATTAGTTTGGTGCTTGTTTAGGGTCGTAAGCTAAGCGGTCTAAACAACCGCTCAGACTTTCGAACCCGACCTGTTTGGTCGATCGTTAGGATCCGACCAAGCATGATTTGTGATCATAGTTGCATAGGGAATAACCCCTGAGGTTATACCTTATGATCACATAGGATTGGTTAGCTATTCTTTAATTGGTTTACATGCCCATAGGAAATGACCAAAATGCCCTTTTGTAGCATAAATCAGTAATATGCATATGTGAACATATTTTTGACATTTAATCTGAATTAGTAACATGTTAGGGTATAATTGGGCATGTAAGAGTTGACATAGCTCATAGATAACCATCCGAACATAGTTTTGCGCAACCGACGCGTTATCGTAGCTTATGCTACCATAATGGGTCGAAACGGGTCAAGAGCACTTAGGTAGACTTCCAAATCAGAATGTTAGCTCTATTAAATCATGCCATATGAGTTCAATTACTCATTTGATTTATAGAACATCATTCTATCCTATCTCCCGGTTTAGGAGCCGTTTAATAACATAGTTAACTATATTAGGTGCCGTTTGATTCCGTACTCCCTCTAGCTTTGCTTGGTTGTTGTTCAAGACTTCTAAGCACCCTCAAGTGAGTACATAGTTCCCCTCTTTTACCGCTTTCAAATATTTGGGGTGAAGCATGTGTACCTATTTGTTATGTTTACGATTTCAAAGTATAATTGATTATACATATTAGTACTTATCTTTTGACAAACCGAATGATTATCTATGGTTTAAACACTGATTTTTCAAAGATTATAAAATTAATTGTTGGATAATACATATTTTGTTCACCAGACCGATTGGTAGTATGATATAGCGCTATAGGATTTGACACCCCATTCCTGTTGTCATGGAATGTCTGAAACCAATTTGTTTCTCCATCCAAATAGGGATTGCCTTTGTGGTATCCCTATAGTCTCAAAGGTGTATTTTGATGCACTAGGTCTGATTGAATTCTTAAATCACATTATTTTATTGTATACTTTATTATACTCCCAAAAGTATAGTTTGATATACTCTCATGTGTGATATTGTACAAAACAACATATATTTTGTTAACTACCAAAACATATTTTAAATATGTTATTTATTCAACCAAAACATAGTTTAATATGTTACACATAAATCCAAAGTATACTTTTGATATACTATCGAAAACGATTATTTTGACAACTAAAGTATATTTAATATACTATCTGTTTAACGATTTTGGAACCGAAATATATTTTGATATATTACCTAATCGACTTTCTTAGAACCAAAGTATATTTTTATATATACTACAAACATTTTATTCAAAACATTATTTCATAAACTCATTTTACTTGATTATTTATTTATGCATCATTCTTTTATATCATCAAATTTCTCATAAATTTTCACATGATTTTATAGAGAAAACATTTTCATGGTTCATGACTACTTTTTGTTAAAACATTCTTTTAAACTTATAAGTCATGAATCATGCATAAATAAAACCTATGTATCTCACAGGCATTTTTATGCTGACGTACCTATTTTTACACATGTTTCAGGTACTGCTGTGTGATGATTGTTGATACATGCTATACATAGGATGGACTCGTGCCTTAGTGACTTTAAAACTTGAAAGATAATATTTGTAATTATCTGATTTGTACTAAAACAATGAGTTCAATAATGCAATAAAACGAAATTATTTAATCCATGGTTGTGAAACAATGATTCTGTTACAACACTCCCCGACGTTTCCGCCACGTTTGGTTGTTTTACGTGGTCGGGGTGTGACAGAAAAGTTGGTATCAGAGCCAATGGTTATAGGGAATTAGGTTATTAGTAATGCTTTGACCTAGACTATAACCTTCCTAGGACCCCGACACAAGTTATCTTGTGTTTAGTTTTAAAACAAAACCGTCACTTATCCTTAAGTGACAACCACAACAAGAATACAAAATTCGAATCCGCTTTGAAAATCAATCATCTGTTCTAGGATGATTTATTGTAAGGTTTTGAACCTTCAAAGTTTTCAAAATCTCGTCAAAGTTTGGATCTAAATAATGTGAACACATGTAAACTGGATGAGTGAATGCCTGTACCCTGAGTTTTCTGTCTAAGGCTAGAGTGTTCGTACAAATCCGCAGTATCGGACCAGTCACTCTTACCTGGGAACTCTTGGGGTGAGTGTTCACTTATAGGCGAGCATGTCTTCGGTGATACATTATAAAGATCCGTTTACTTTGATTAGTCATTGTGTGTCGTTTGTTTGTTTGAGGTAACGAACAAATGATCACCTTCATTGTGTTTTGCCGATATTTTCAATACCTCTTTTGTTTTCCAATCATCGACCTCACTCGTTTCCCATGTTCCCTTTAGACAATGCCTCCTCGACGTGATGCTCAAACTTTTACGGCTGAGGAAGTCGCAGCCCTTGTTGCTCAACAAATGGCTACAGTGCTTCCAGACGTAGTAACTCAGATTCATGAGTTATATAACAATAACAACAACAACACCCAGTGTAATTTCAAGACCTTCAACTCTGCCAAACCTTCAAAGTTTTCTGGATCTCAAGGAGAAACCGCACTCCTGCAATGGTTCGAAAGTTTGGAGAGCACATTCAGGCACGTGCAATGCCCGAATGAGCGTAAGGTTGAGTTTGCATCCAGTGCGTTCGAGAAGCATGCTCTTACATGGTGGAACAGGGTGATGCGTGATAGAGGTGCCGATGTGGCAATGGCACAAACCTGGGAAGAGCTTCGGGCTCTAATGATGAAGGAATTCTGTCCTCGTCATGAGCTCAGGGCCTTGGAACGGGAATTTGACGATCTTAAACAAGACAGCGGTGAACATCGAGCCTATACTGACCGTTATGAGGAATTGAGCTTGTTATGTCCTGTCATGGTCACGCCTGTGGAAAAGGCGATTGAAAAGTACATTGATGGTCTTCCTGATTTAGTTCAGGATATCGTTACTGGCAGCAACCCTACTACTGTCAGACAGGCCATTGAATTGTCTGCCACCCTGACTGAATCCCATATCATGAAGGGTAAGCTTTTTCGAAAAGGCGACCCAAGACCATCTGACAAGGCTGCTCAAGTTGAACCAAAGGAAAAACAGGCCGAGGTATCCAAGAAGAAGAAGCGTAAGGCTTCTCAAAACTATGCCATAACTGCTCAGAACAATCAGGTTGCACCAAACCAACCAGCACAACCTCGTAAGAGGAAAAATTATGTTGGTACCGCACCCTTGTGCAACAAATGCAATCGTCATCATTTGGAGCAAGAGCAGTGTCACAAATGTACCCATTGTGGAAGATTGGGGCATTTGGTCGATACCTGCCGTTATGCAAATCCTGCTGCTGTTCAAGCACGGTTCCCACCTGGGTCGTGTTATAACTGTGGTGACCTTACTCACTACAGAAACAATTGCCCAAGACTTGTTAACGCAAATCCAGCGCGTGGAACAATTCAGTTATTATATAAATAAAATTTGATGTTTTATTTTACAAAACTGACACAATTGTGTGGATGTTTGATCCAACCCTTCGTTGCCGACACAAAGACAAACTACTCGTGTGGTTCTGTCATTTTATAATCACTTGTGATCTCCCCGAAAATCTTAAATACACTTTTCTTTTTAAGAAACAAAGACAAATCTCTATTAAGATCTTCCTATCTTCATAGTTAGATTCTTGACGATATTTAAAGTACCAAATGGAATTCACGGATTGAATTCCTGATATACTTAAAATACTCGTGTGCTCAATTAACAAGAAAATTAACAAAATGAAGATCAACATAAACAATTATGCGATTATGAGCTTATGTGTTTTCTTATGTGTTTCATGTTTTTATGTGATTCATCCAAATCCTCGTAGAATCTTCCATATCTCTATATGAGGGATTCATAGTAGGATATCAAAAGGTACTACCTTAAATCCTTAATGGACTTCTACGTCGTAGTTAAGTCCATTGGATTATAAAGTACTATTATATAATTGGACCCCTTGAGTGGTCTGGTCAAACAGATTGATTCAAAAATCTGGTTAGAAATATCATGTGATAATGTAGCTGAAAAGATCCCTTAAGTGATCAATTTAAGGAGATCGTACGACGGTCTAGTTAAGAAGATCATGTGTTGATCTAGTTAAAAAGATCGTTCGTTGATCTACTTAAAAAGATCCTTTGGTGGTCTAGTCAAGTCGCTTCATGTTTATTCGATCGATTTTTCCCTACACATTATGAAATGAACTATGCGGACTGTGCAAGGAATTACATAATTATGGATGCATACATAACTATCGAATTCAGTGCACAGAAACCACAGCAAATTTTGTCATGTGTTAAGACCTATAGTGATGAGAATAAAGAAACGGGAACAATGTAGAAAGGAGCATGGTGGATACGCCGCTGGTACATCCTATATATAAGTGTTCCTTATTACATTACGAACGTAGCGTTATTTAAGTTACTAGAAGTCCTGGACCTTGACCAATGTTGTCTTATCTTTCACTCTCCGACACTGATTTCGAGCACACACCAGTTTCCTATGATAGTCTTCATAAGAAACGTTCCTCTGTCCGTAGTTCGAAACTCCATGTTTTATTGCTACAAGGACTTCACTTTGAGAGTTGACAATTTCGCTAAGAATCCTGACAAGACCTAGATTTTTACTTAAGGTTCGAGGGATTTATTTGAAAGCGAAACCGTCACAGTTGTCCTCACAAGTTTCCTCTAAAATTAAATTTCGGGACGAAATTTCCTAAAGTAGGGGAGACTGTGAAACCTGTGTCACTTCAACCATCATACAAATACCAAACCAATGAAATATTGTATTTCATACTTGGGATTTGTATAAATATGTGTATCGTTTGCACATATCAATTCTCGATCGATTTCGAGCCTCAAATCGCTTTCTGGAAGGTTATACGCAATCTAATGCATAAATACAACCAGTTTAATGCAACAAACACTCCGGAATAGAGAAATAGGCTTAACATACCTTAAATAACCTTTACATAACTTAGAAATAAGTTTTGAAGGGTTTGGTATGTCAAAAACAAGTTTATTCGCTCACAGGGACTATTTGCGTCAAACTGCAAAAGTCTGCCGTTTCGTAAGGCAACGTATAGTCCGGAACTTGATCATAAGCTAAACATACCATAAATAACCTAAACATAGCTTATAAATAAGCTTTAAGGGGTTCGGTGTGTGAAAATATGCTTATTTGATCTTACAGGGACTAAAAGTGTCAAAAACGACGTAAGTTTGCATTTACGCGCATATCTTACGTTCTGACCACATCTGGACACCCAAAATTTTTGTACACACTAAAATATTTTTATTTTAGTGATCGGCATGCAAAAATTCCATTCGTCGCTTAATTTGGATCGTTTTTGCGTTCGTTACGACTTCCGTCGTAATTAACCGAACAACGCAACCGTATGACCAAACGAACCGGCATCCGAGATATTTTTGAGCATATTTTAAGTTCCCTATACTTTAACTTCATTTTAGAGCTTTGAAATGGGGTTAACGGGGCTTAAACGTGTCAAAAATGCATCAAAAATCAAGTTTCTCAAGTGCAGGGACTAAATTGTCAATTTCTGAAAGTTGCTGGTCTGCAAGTAGCTTACGGACCGTATGCACATGTCCTTACGGTCCGTAAGGCATGCCCAGCGACCCAAAATCATAATTTGCAATCTGTTTGATACTTTAGGGGCTGTTCTTGCAAGTTCTTGGTGTGGCAGCCAAATTAACACCTCTCCAAGCAAATTAGCTGGCCTCTAACACTTGTATGGCTAGGATTTATTGCTTCTTGGCCACACAAACACATGTCTTGATCTTGTTGATCACCAACAAGTATAAATAGCATGGCTAACTTCCATTTCATTTGCTCATTCCTCTCTTATCTCCTTTCTAATCTGAATTGGGAGCTCTCTCAAGTGATTGGAAACTTATTCTTGGTAGAAAAGATAGCAAGGACCTTTAGTGAGCATTCCTTCATTCTTTTATTGCTTACTAGTTTAAAAAGTCAAACAGTGTTTGACTTTCGGTTTGACTAGTCAATGGTCAACGCAAAGTTCGGTTGGACTTTGCAACGTGATTGTAATCACGATGGTTATAATCCTTAGCGATTATACCTACTGATTACCACGATGACTAGGTGTAGTGACGAGTCAAAGTTTCGGTCAAAATGAGTTTTAGCACGCATTTTGCAACGGAACTACTTTTAGGTATCAAAACACCTTGTTTTGATACCAAATCAGTTTTCTAAGTTAGTTAAACATGTTTTGACATGTTTAACTCGTCACTATTAGTTTGGTGCTTGTTTAGGGTCGTAAGCTAAGCGGTCTAAACAACCGCTCAGACTTTCGAACCCGACCCGTTTGGTCGATCATTAGGATCCGACCAAGCATGATTTGTGATCATAGTTGCATAGGGAATAACCCCTGAGGTTATACCTTATGATCACATAGGATTGGTTAGCTATTCGTTAATTGGTTTACATGCCCATAGGAAATGACCAAAATGCCCTTTTGTAGCATAAATCCGTAATATGCATATGTGAATATATTTTTGACATTTAATCTGAATTAGTAACATGTTAGGGTATAATTGGGCATGTAAGAGTTGACATAGCTCATAGATAACCATCCGAACATAGTTTTGCTCAACCGACGCGTTATAGTAGCTTATGCTACCATAATGGGTCGAAACGGGTCAAGAGCACTTAGGTAGACTTCCAAATCAGAATGTTAGCTCTATTAAATCATGCCATATGAGTTCAATTACTCATTTGATTTA
This sequence comes from Helianthus tuberosus, assembly GCA_030545235.1. NCBI lineage: Eukaryota > Viridiplantae > Streptophyta > Magnoliopsida > Asterales > Asteraceae > Helianthus > Helianthus tuberosus. Next base: position 130,312,466 of record CM060447.1, on the reverse strand, counting down.
GAGAACATCATTCTATCCTATCTCCCGGTTTTGGAGCCGTTTAATAACATAGTTACCTATATTAGGTGTCGTTTGATTCCGTACTCCCTCTAGCTTTGCTTGGTTGTTGTTCAAGACTTCTAAGCACCCTCAAGTGAGTACATAGTTCCCCTCTTTTACCGCTTTCAAATATTTGGGGTGAAACATGTGTACCTATTTGTTATGTTCACGATTTCAAAGTATAATTGATTATACATATTAGTACTTATCTTTTGACAAACCGAATGATTATCTATGGTTTAAACACTGATTTTTCAAAGATTATAAAATTAATTGTTGGATAGTACATATTTTGTTCACCAGACCGATTGGTAGTATGATATAGCGCTATAGGATTTGACACCCCATTCCTGTTGTCATGGAATGTCTGAAACCAATTTGTTTCTCCATCCAAATAGGGATTGCCTTTGTGGTATCCCTATAGTCTCAAAGGTGTATTTTGATGCACTAGGTCTGATTGAATTCTTAAATCACAATATTTTATTGTATATTTTATTATACTCCCAAAATTATAGTTTGATATACTCTTATGTGTGATATTGTACAAAACAACATATATTTTGTTAACTACCAAAACATATTTTAAATATGTTATTTATTCAACCAAAACATAGTTTAATATGTTACACATAAATCCAAAGTATACTTTTGATATACTTTCGAAAACGATTATTTTGACAACCAAAGTATATTTAATATACTATCTGTTTAACGATTTTGGAACCGAAATATATTTTGATATATTACCTAATCGACTTTCTTAGAACCAAAGTATATTTTTATATATACTACAAACATTTTATTCAAAACATTATTTCATAAACTCATTTTACTTGATTATTTATTTATGCATCATTCTTTTATATCATCAAATTTCTCATAAATTTTCACATGATTTTATAGAGAAAACATTTTCATGGTTCATGACTACTTTTTGTTAAAACATTCTTTTAAACTTATAAGTCATGAATCATGCATAAATAAAACCTATGTATCTCACAGGCATTTTTATGCTGACGTACCTAATTTTACACATGTTTCAGGTACTGCTGTGTGATGATTGTTGACACATGCTATACATAGGATGGACTCGTGCCTTAGTGACTTTAAAACTTGAAAGATAATATTTGTAATTATCTGATTTGTACTAAAACAATGAGTTCAATAATGCAATATAACGAAATTATTTAATCCATGGTTGTGAAACAATGATTCTGTTACAACACTCCCCGACGTTTCCGCCACGTTTGGTTGTTTTACGTGGTCGGGGTGTGACACTTAGGGAACAAACAAATGATCGCAATTTTTATGCGTTGTCTTTCTGTTTTGATTGTCCGATGACATTTCACTTGTTTCCCCCTATGTCTTCTGTTTCCTCTGGAATGTCCCTTCATCGCAACGACGCTCAGATGTCCGAACAGACTACCAAATTTGCCCAACGAATAGGCGTAGTAATCCAGAAGACTGCTGAATTAGCCATTGCCATGTCTCATCTCAATGATGAAGCCACCCGAGAAGCATCAAAGGAAGCAGAACCCAAGCCTTCGAAAAGGTCTAAGAAGCGTAAAGCCTCAAAGAATCCTCCAGCCGTTGCACCAAATCAAGCAGGACCTAGCCAGGTGGCAGCACCTCCAGCCTAGAAGCCGTACTTGGGAACTGCTCCTTCGTGCAATCAGTGTAACCTCCATCACCATGCCAGTGTCAAATGCCGGAAATGTTTCAACTGTGGACTTGTTGGTCATACGGCAAGAGTCTGTCGCTCAGTCACTGTGCTAAACCAAGCTATTCAGAACCCCGTTCAATTTCAAGCAGATCCAGCACAAGCTCATTTTCCTCCTGGTACTTGCTACATCTATGGCGAGACGGGTTATTCCAGGATCAAATGATCAAAGCTTGTCAATGCAAATCCGACCTACGGATGAGCATTTGGCTGATTGGAAGATGCTGTGGCTTTGAATAACTTGAATCCTATGCTTTTGTCTCTTTTGTTTCTATTGAACTCTGAAACAATCTGTTTTATAAATAAATAGTTGTTCACAATTCCGATGTGCAAGTGTAGTTACATGTGTGTATGGCATACCCCTACTATACCAACACCAAAGAACTATGTTCTTTACAAAACAAACTACTCTTGTAGTTCTCCTATTCATGTGATCGCTCATGATTTTCTCAAAAATTCTAAGTACTCGTTTCATTCTAAGAAACGAAGTACAGAAAATAAGTGACATTTTGAGTAATCACTTTAAATCCTTGGTTTGATAACTAAGGGTATTCTCCGATCTCATACCCATATCATTACATTCTAGTTTTTATAACAACATACATAGTATATGTTTTTCAAAACACAATCTTCATGAATTCAAGATATTTCATATAGTTTGAAAACAACTTTAACATAGTATATTTACTTAATATATCAAGTGTATGATTTCAAAAGCATCAGCCATGTTTTCAAAAACCTTATACATAATTTCAAAATTCATCTCGAATGATTTTAAAACATTTTATAAACATATTTACCTAATACATCTACCGTATGATTTCAAAAGTATTACATAAGGTTCCAAAAACATTAAATACATTTTTGAAGAACCCCATGCATAGTTTTCGAAAAACATTCTGCTCGTATGATTGATTTAACCCAACCTCCAAAATTCTGCTTCATATGTTGCCTTGGCATATCTAGCGCCTCAACTCCATGAAACATTCTACCTCGTGTATCGACTTAAGTACGTCTAGTGCAAGGTTTCGAAGCGTCTCCCGCTATTCAAATTCCAAAACCCATATAGGATCTTCTTATCTTTATGATTAGATCCTTGCGGATGATTATCGTTTAAATCGGAGTCCTTAATTGAATTCCGTGTATGCCTTAATACGTACATTATGATTCAATAAGGAAAAAGCCGAATTCCTATTAAGATCTTCCTATCTTCATAGTTAAGATTCTTGAAAATGTTTAAATTGTCAAATAAAATCCACGGATTGGATTCCTAGTGTGCTTTAAATACCCATGTCCAAAGATAACAAATTAAAGGTCAAGTTAAACAATTATGTGTTTATGTGTTTTCTTTTATGTTTTTGTGTGATCCGAATTTTTGATTATCCAAATCCTCGTAGAACCTTCCATATCTTCATATGAGGGATTCATAGTAGGATATCCAAAGTTACTACCTCAAATCCTTAATGGGCTTCTACGTAATAGTTAAGACCCTTGGATTGTATAGTACCATTCCATAATTCAAAAGAGACCCCTTGAGTGGTCTAGTTAAAAAGATTGATTCAGAATCTGGTTAAGAATGGCATGTGATGATATAGCTGAAAAGACTCCTTGGTTGTCTATTTAAAGAGATCATTTGTTGATTTAATTAAAAGGACCCTATGGTGGTCTAGTCACACTCATCACAGGTTTGATTTTTTTCCCCTACACATATAAAATGCACTGTGTGGACTATGCAAGGAATTACGTAATTATGGATGCATACATAATTATGAAAATCAGTGCACGGAAACCACAGTAAGATTTATCATGTGTAAGAACCGATAGTGGCAACAATAACGAAACGTGAACAATGTAATGGAGGTACGGTGGACGCACCAATGGCGCTTCATATACTTGTATATAAGTGTCCCTCTGACATTGCAAGCGTGATGTAATTTAAAGTTACTAGAAGTTCAGAAACCCTAACTAGTGTTGTTTTATCTTTTCGACTTCATGTTTCGAGCTCTCACAAGTTTCCTCTAAATAAATTTCGGGACGAAATTTCCTGAAGTAGGGGAGACTGTGACATCTGTGCCTCCATGGCCATCAAACAAATACCAAATCAATTAAATATTGTGTTTCATACTTGGGATTTGTATAAATATGTGTATCATTTGCATATATCAATTCTTGTTCGATTTCGAGCTCTAAATCGCTTTCTGGGAAGTTATACGCGAACTGATGCATAAACGTAATCAGTTTAACGCTACAAACACTCCGGAACAGTGACATGGGCTTAACATACCTTAAATAACATTTACATAACTTAGAAATAAGTTTTGGAGGGTTTGGTGTGTCGAAATCAAGTTTATTCGCTTAAAGGGACTAATTTTGACAAACTCCAAAAGTATGCCGATTCGTACTGTAACGAACATTCCGGAACTTGATCATAAGTTAAAAATACCCTAAATATCGTTTATATATCTTAGAAATATGCTTTGAGGGGTTCGGTGTGCAAAAATAAACTTTTTGGTCAATTAGGGACTAAAAGCGTCAAAAAGTGCATAAGTTTGCAATTTCGCGCATATCTTACGTTCTGAATATATCCGGAGATCCAAAAATTTATGTAATCATTAAAATATTTTATTTTAGTGATTGGCATGACAAAATTCCATTCATCGCGCAATTTGGATCGTTTTTGTGTCCGTTACGACTTCCGTCGTAATTAACCGAATAACGCAACCGTACGACCAAATGAACCGACATCGAAGATGTTTTTGAGCATATTTTAAGTTCCCTATACTTTTACTTTATTTTAGAGCCTTGAAATGGGGTTAACGGGGTTTAAACGCATCGAAAATGGCTCAAAAGTGTTGCAGGGACCAAACCTGACAATTTAGCAAAGTTTCTGGCCACTGGCAGGTGGTGGCGCTGCGCCACCACTATATGGTTTTGCCGTGGCGTGAAGCCACGGCCTCATCTGGGCAGAAACTTCATTTTAACAACCAGGTTGAACTTGGGGGTCTTTTGTGTAACTTTTCTCAATACCGTGTGATGGTTTTTGGCACCCCTAGTATTCCAAAACCATGTGCCTTATGTGTAAGGTCCAGATCGTACCTCAATTATCAAGGAACGATCTTAATGGTTCTTCACTTTCTATACATACCCAACTTCCCCATTTGCAATCCTCACATTTGTTCTCATTCTTGCTCTAAGTTGAAGCTCTCAAGCTTCATACCTGAGCAAATTGAATTCAAATCTTCAAGCTTGGACCTTTTGTAAGTATTCTTTCATTCTTATATGCGTTCTCAAGCACGAAAGTCAAACGGTGTTTAACTTTGTGCTTTGACCAGTCAATGGTCAACACGAAGTTCGGTTGAACTTCGCAATGTGAGCGTAATCACGATGGTTATAGTCCCTTGTGACTATACCTACTAATTACCACGTTGATTAGGTGTAGTGACGAGTCATAGTTTCGGTCAAAATACGCGTTTATGCGTATTTTGTAACCAAACTATTCTTAGGTATCAAAACCCTTTGTTTTGATATCAAACTTGTTTTCTAACTTCGTTAAACATATTTTAACATGTTTAACTCGTCACTTTTAGCTTAGTGCTTGTATCATAAGATAAGCGGTCTAAACAACCGCTTAGACTTTCGAACCCGACCCGTTTGGTCAATCTTTAGGATTCGACCAAACATGTTTTGTGACCATAGTTGTATAGGGAATAACCTTCCGAGGTTATACCTTATGGTCACTTCGTTTAGTTAGTTGTATGATAGGTAGTTTATATGCCTTAGGAAAATGACCAAAATGCCCTTTTTACGCATAAATTCATTTTAAGCATATGTAACCTAAATTTTTACATCTAAACTGATTAGGTAACATTATTAGACATGTTAAGGCATATAATACTTGTCATAGGACTAGTTAGGATGTCCGAACGCGTTTTACGCGAACGACCCGTTAAAGTAGCGTAAGCTACCTAAACGGATTGTAATGGGTCGTAAGCACTTAGGTTAGGTTTCGATTTAGTATGTAGGCTTTGTTAAACCATATCATATGAGTTCCAATACTCATTTGGTTTACGAAACCTCATCCTATTTGATCTTCCGATTTAGGTCCGGTTTATTAATGTAGTTATCTATATTAGGTGCCGTTTGATTCCGTGATCCTTCTAGCTTTGCTTGGTTGTTATTCAAGACTTCTAAGCATCCTCAAGTGAGTACATAGTCCCCTCTTTTACGTTTTCAAATGTTTTGGGGTGATACACATGTGCCTACTTGTTACTTTCGTGTTTTTCATGCTTTTATAACATTTACTTGCTATGTTCATTAGTACACTTATAGTACATGATTTCATTATGTTTTGTTATGTATGTTCACTGAGCATGCTAGCACATTGATTTTCATATATTATATTTTGTTGCATATGCTCACCCAGCATATGGACACATTGTTTTACATTTCTACTTTGTATGTTCATTTAGCATATTTAAGTATATTATTTTCATATAACATGCTTACATTTGGTATAACATTTGGTTTGTTTAATGGGTCATAAATACATTCATTAACACCGATCATGCCGCTCGGTAGTAGGTAGTGGTACCATAGGACTTGACAACTCCCATTTCTGAAATCCTAGGTTTGTTTGGGTGGAAGGAATGACCGAATCCGAATTCATAAGTTTGATAAACCTTTAACTTGTTAAGGGTTTGTTTCTTCAGTCGCAAGGCTTGAATGTAGGCGTTAGAACATTACCGCATAGATGTTTGTATCTGTAAAGCATGCATTTAATTTACAAAACTTAACTTTTGATTTATTCAAATACATTGTTTTGTGCATATGGTTAGAATAGATATTTTTATTTATTTTACCATACATAAACATTTTGACATTTGTTTAAACAAGACATTTTTACATTGATGGTTTGTTTGGTAAGTGATTTAAATAACGAGGCGTGTGTATTATGATAAAAGCATGTTGGATACGCCGCTGGTACTTCCTATGTATAAGTGCTTTTATGATATTACATATCGTAGCGTTATTTAAACCATTTCAGTTTAGACATATTACAATTTACACAATTAACATATCTTTACAAAAACATTGTTTTACAAACAACATATTTTATACAAACTCATTTTTACTTGGTTATGTATTTAACCATGCATTAATCTTTTATATCATTTGTTTTCTTATCGATTTTTGTATGATTTATAAAAGAAAACATTTTACAAGGTTCATGACTAATTTTTGTTAAACATATTCTTTAAACTTATAAGTCATGAATCCTAAATTAATAAAACCTATGTATCTCACATGCATTTTTATGCTAACGTACCTATTTTCACATGTGTTTCAGGTGCTGTTATTAGATGTTCATGATGCAAACATAGGATTGGACGAGGGCCTTAGTGACAATAAAATATGCAAGACTAGTTAATTATGTTATGTTTCTTTGTTTTTAAGACAATGTAAACCCTTGAAATTTAATAAAACAAAATTTCAATTACCATGTGTTGTGAAACAATAATTCTGTTACGACACTCCCCGACGATTCCGCCGTGGTTTGTTATTTTACGCGGTCGGTGTGTGACATGGAATCTTCTTGTCCTTATATTTTTGTTGTAAGACTTGGCTATCCTCTGCTGGTGTGCCGCCATTCTTAGTTTTGTTGCGTCTCTTCTTTCGTCAACGGAATCCAACTCTTGGCATAAGGCTTTAGGATGCAAATCAGGATTTCGTAGGTTTGATCTAGTTGTAGGAATCACCATTTTAGTTGGAATCACTGCTTCTGCCCCGAATACTAGTAAGAATGGGGTCTGACCAGTAGCATTTTTTGCAGTTGTTCTATCTACCAATAGGACAAATGGTAGTTCTTCAACCCATTTTCCTTTTTTGGCACCTAATCTATTTTTCAAATTATTGACAATTATCTTGTTCAAGGATTCTGCCTGCCTATTGGCTTGAGGATGCACCGGTGTTGATGTAATCATCTTTATGCCCCAACTTTTACAAAAGTCTGTAGTCCTCTTACTGATGAATTGAGAGCCATTGTCACAGATTATCTCGGCCGGTATCCCGAATCTTGTCAGTATATTCCTCTTTATGAAGGATACCACTTCTTGATCCCTGACTTGGACAAAAGCTTCTGCTTTAACCCATTTAGAGAAGTAATCTATCATTGCTAATATAAAAACTTTTCCTCCTGGAGCCTTGGGAAGCTTTCCCACTATATCCATCCCCCATCTCATAAATGGCCATGGGGATATGATAGGATATAATGGTTCTGCCGGTTGATGCAGTATGTTGCTATGTCTCTGACATGCATCACATTTCTTGGTATATTCCATAGCATCCTTCCTCATAGTTGGCCAATAATATCCTGTTCTTAGTACTTTTGAAAACAAAGCTCTGCCCCCAGTATGGTTGCCGCAATCTCCTTCATGTATATCCTGGAGTACTTCTTTGGTTTCAGGATCCTCTAAGCACCTCAAGTATAGTCATGCAAGGGATTTCTTATACAATATATTATTTATTAAAGTAAAACGAGATACCTTCATTCTGAAAGCTCTAGGATTTTCATCCTTTGGGATATCTTCTCCCTTGTAGGTACTTAACGATAAGAGTCATCTAGGATTCAGGATACTTCTCATGATAACCATCACCAGGGTCCTGGATACTCGATACTTGTTTATCATGAGATTTGAAAAGTTCCATCGCAGGGTACAAGATATGAATTATTGGTATCCGAGTTCCTTCCGGTATCCTGATAGTAGAATCTAGCTTTGCTAAAGCATCTACTTCAGCATTCTCTTCCCTTGGTACCTGTTCAAGTGTAAATATTTTGAAATATCCTGCTAATTTTTTAACAATTTCAAGATATTCGGCTAATTTTTCGCCTCTTACTGCATAAGATCCATTGAAATGGTTAGTAATTAACAAGGAATCAACATATACTTGTAAACATTTAATATGTATTCTATGTGTTTCAAAGTAGTGTCTAAGCTTAGCTGAAGCCATAACTAAAGCTAATATTAATTTTTCTAATTGAGAGTATCTAGTCTCGACATCTAATAGCTTTTACTAACATAATTGACAGGATACTGCTGACCTTCATGATCTTTAACCAAGAGTGCACTTACTGCATTTCCTGACACTGCAAGATATAGAGATAGGGGTTCACCATCTTTAGGCTTCATTAGTAGAGGTGCACTTGAGAGATACTACTTTAATGCTTGGGGTATCGTATCCACGGGGATAGCATAAGTAGGGTATCATATCCACAGGGAATTTGTGGTCAGTGTAGAAGATTTTAACTAAAACTAAAGTTACCTAGATTGGGGGTTTGATTAATTGATTTTAAAAATAAGAAAACTAATTAAAGAAGTTGTGATCAATATGAGAAAAAACAACCCCCACCCAGAATCCTGATTGTTCGTTTTAACACAAAAACCTGTTTATAGATTCATAACACCACATAGACATGGCCTTGGGATTAATGAATTTGATTAGTTATTAGAGATAGTTTTTTTAAGATTCACTATACAATCTAATAACCCGTTTGATTATATCAATTACCCACCAATTTACTAACTCGCTAACAATGCAAGGAAGTTGCCAATACGCATGGTAAACGACAAATAATTCAAATATAAGAAACGTGTCACAAATCCAACACAAGTAGTCAAGATTTACCGGTTAAAAAGAATCCACAAACAATTTTAATGCAAAATGACACAATCATTCATCCGGGCGGAAGCTACATGTGTTTTATATAACAACCCTCCTAAAACCCCTTAACATAACCCTAAACGTTCCTATTATACCCCGTATATGAGAAATGGCCCTAAAATACCTTAATAATTATAAAAATCAAATAAAAAAATATAGGGTTGTCGCGGGCCACAACCCGGACCCCCTTAGCCGTCGCGGGGCGCAACGTAACACCAGGCCGGACCTTCTTCCGCCACGTGTCCGGTTACACAGATAAGCTACCTCACTGACTCGCCAAGCCTATAGCCAACCTGAGAGCCCTCGCGGGCCGCGAAGGATTTAGAGGGGGCCGTCGTGGGGCGCGAGCCGCCTTGTGATCAACCTATAAATTGAGGTCGACGACCTCATTTGCAACTGTTTAATTATTTTCTTTCCTCTGACATTATAGTGCGAAAATTACGAGAATATTACCCTCTAAAAAGCGAAGCTAGTATTATAACCCCCGATCACATATCTGTTACCCTACCCGATCGATCTAGGGCTCCGTAACGCATGTCAAGGCTCTGCCTGACTCAGTCGTTGGAGTTCTGTCTCGTGTTACACCCGATTGATCTAGGACTCCGTAATGCATGTCAAGGCTCTGCCTGACTCAGTCATTGGAGTTCTGTCTCGAGTTGTACGGTTAATGTGATTTGGGTTATCTTACTAATACAAGTGCATTGTTTAATTTTAATAGATAATAACTAGGAGATTCACCAGGAAGCTATAGTAGTATCACCTAAATCAACAATGTGAGTACATCTTATTTTTGTCACCTTTTTGTGAGTCAAATATTTTACAAAACCCTGAATATATTTATCAAGACACTTACAGTGATTATGTTTTTGTAATTCTACAATTATCATCAGTATGTGGGGTTTTTTATACATTACTTGACACTCGTTACTATTGCGAATAGTAGCATGACCGCAAGCACGGGGGACAAAAGGTTGCCCAGTAGCAATACTGTATTGAATAATTGAATAGATATAAACATTGTAAGCCTTAATACTGTAAAGTCATAAAAATTATTTTGATTAGACTGGGATGCACTCACCAGTATTTCTTGCTGATAAATCTTTTTAAATGCGTTTCAGGTAACTTAATGTGAAGCTAATAGAATCCAGCTGGAGAGCACTGAAGGCTTAAAGTTGTGGTTATAAAAGTTACCAAATAAGAAACGGAGTTTATGTTTTCAATAATTAGGGTTTATCCCTACAAATGTATAGTCAAATGAAACTTGGGTTTTATCCCATTTATTATTATAAAAGTTTGGTGTTTAACTCTGATAAAAATATTTCCTAACTACGGTCCAGATGTATAAATTCCGCTGCATAATTAATAAACACCGATACCATCTGACTGGTTCGCGGCACCCGCTCCCGGGTCAAGGGTCGGGGGCTGCGACATTTTAGCCGCTCATAGTTGTTCGTGCAGCTTCATTCTTGATTGGAGACTGATAAGACATGAGAAAACAGATTGATTGATGAAAGAATGATGAGAAAATCGTCCTAGGGTTCGTAGTCGACGGCTGATGTTGATAATTATGAAATTTGATCCCTTAAAACACAAGTTTGTCCGTTTAAATAACAATTCTCGTAATGGGAGTAGTCTACACGTCGCGGCAGTATCCTCAACACCCCCCGCGAATCGCAGGGGTCTCTTTCTTGACCGACATTTAATGTTTTTGACTGACATAACTTCAAGATCTCCAGCAAGTCGCGGAAGGGGAACCAGGCTTGGCTGGGTGTCGCTAAGGCCGTCCAAGTTGACTTTTTCTCATTACAAGTCCACGTTGACCCTTCAAACTTGTTTTTCGACCCGATTTCTCTCGTTTACCTTTGCATTATCTGTTTAAGCAACAAAATACCAATGCACAATAATTATATAAACACAAATTATTTACTATGTTTAGCGCACTAAAAACCGACACGATTTACTATATAATACTACATATTTTGGCCTAACATCAACACACTTTTTTATTGTTAAATTAGATTTAAAGATGATATAAAATCCATTTAATTTTAAAAAACAATAATAGTAATTAAACTAATAACATTAATACTTATACATTATATAATTTAAACATAAAAAAATTACATAATTAAAAAACACAAAAAAAAAATTACATAACTTAACTTAAACCTAAAAATTAAACATTACTACATAAAAAACCTAATAATCTGGCACGCTAAAACATGATGGAATTCACGGTTGTGGTCGTGCCTGAAGTTGATTAGGGCGACTTGTATCATGTCGTCTTCACCAAGGTCACCACCGCGTTTTCCACCACGGTGTACACTGTCTCGAATCTTTCGCAATCTAAACGGATAACCCTGAAACGAGACGAAAGCGCGTCAATGGTTCAGGTGGTCTCACCCTTATGGACGCAAAAGTGTTGGAGAATTCTCCCCCCAGAATGGACCGCTCGAGTGACTACGCGGGGTGTAATGGCTTAAGGATTCAACCCACAACTCACATAAAGCGATACTTCTTCTTCGGTCTAAGGAATTGTAGCCATTTTCGGTTTTCGAAGTGAAAAGTGGTAGAAGATGAAGTAGAATTTTGAGTGAAATTTGAGAGTTTGTAAAAAATGGAAGAAGTGTGTGGTTTATATAGGGAAAATTTAATTTTTAAAAAGTAAAGTTTCTAAAAACTTAAAAACTTACCATTGGGGTCAAACGGCTAAAACCAACGCCGAATTATAGCGTACCATGCCAATGCGAATTTCATCTCCATGCATGTGGAGTTTTCCCCGCCGAAGGACCAAAGTCGGCTAAAGTAAAAACCCGGACCCCTGAAACCCTACTGTGCATGAAAAACCAAGAAAAACAGATTTTTGGGTTTCACGCGGGCCACGTAAGAGTAAGCCTAGGCTTACGCAGGCCGCGACAGCTCATAAAATCTCCGGAACAGCGAACAGGCTATGTGGCAGCCACGTGGCAGGCCTACCGATGACACGCTAGCCCTAGTCTACGATTAGCTGGCCCTCGCGGGCCGCGTAAGATCAAGAGGGGGCTTACGCGGGCCGCGTAAACCCCATTTTTCAGTTATAAATTGATCCGATAATGAGCAGTTCAATTGTGTCGAAATTTTTTCTCAAAAACGAAGTTCTACTGCTCAAAATCATAATTTCCATTAGGGAGGCGCTGCTACGATACAGGGTATTAACTCGATCGCTGCTACGATTCAATGTCCGATCGATTGAAACTATCCAATGGATGTTTAAGTGCTGCCCAAATTAGGGCCATACTTTGTCATTCATCGTAAATTCGATGGATGTTTAAGTATTGCACTTTGTCATTCGTTGTGATGGTTTTATCTCGTGAGTTATCGTAAATGCTGTATTAGTTACTAACCTAGTTCGTGTGCATTGTTATTTAAATTAGGTTACAAGGCTAATCAGTAGGCTAAACTCTGCCCGTTTAAATCTGCAATGTGAGTCATTCTCTTTTTATCAAATTTCTTTACAAAACCCTAAATGTTTTCAAGGTTATAATTACAGGGATTAAGTCTTTGTAATCTTCAATTACTGCCGGTATGTGGGGTTTTGTATACATTACTTGTTTCCCATCACCATTGGACAACGAGTTAGCCAATGGGTGATCTGACCATAGTCATAGATACAGTAGAGTGACAAATACCGATTTGGGGTAATTGGTTGATATAAACAATGTAATCACCCTTAATATTGTATATTATAACAATGTGTCATTTTGTGCAACTTGAATGACTCGCCAGTATTTCCCTGTTGATAAAACCTTTTTAAAACATGTTTCAGGTGATCTGCTGTGATCCAGGAAAAAGTACAGTGTAGCACTACAAGCTTGGAGAAGTGGCTTAATAAAAAAATAAAGAAACATGTTTTTGTAAAATAGGGGTTTCCTAGTGAAATTCCCTTATTGTAAATTACGGGGTTGTCCCTAATTATGAAATAAAATAATCAGGCATTTTCAAGTTTTAAACGATCATGTTAATTATTCCGCTGCAAATTAAATAAATACCACGGGGTTTCTGTCCCGCGGCTTCTGGACCGGGTCAAACCGGGCCGGGGGCCGTGACAGAAAAAGGTGGTATCAGAACCACTGATTTAAGCCAATTAAGTATTTAGAAATACTTAATTTTTTGATTGTCATTTTGTGATTATGTGTTTTGTGTGTGTTATTTGACTATTTGTTAGTTTACAGTATGGCTAAGCAAAGAATTTCGGACATCTATCGTCAATTAGATAGTTCACCAAAAGATAAGGAAACCTCATTCCAATCAAATTCCTTAAGATACTCAGCAGATACTGAGGAAGGGATATTTATTCGTAAGGCACAGTTTGAGAAACCACTTACCATTAAGAAAAAAAGTTGGATTATTAGAAAAAGTCAAGAGAAAATGAGGAAGTCACAAACAAAAGGAGTGATAATTAATAAAAAGACTCAGGAAATAGGTAATAACCCGCCATGGGAAGATGAATTAGACGAACAATGGGAAAATCTCTACATGTTAGCCACTACAGCAGTAAATGTTAACTTATAGTTGAATCGCCAAACCAGTACCAGCATCTATGTCACCTACGAGCCAGAAACTTTAAAAGAACTTCATCCATTAGATAACCACCTAGTAGAAGAAAGAGAGAAGATAAACTTTTACATAAACGCATGTGAGAATAATACTCCTATAACCTAGCTAGACTAAAATAATTTACGGATGCATAGCCACTAATATATTTCGAATTTCAGTTGTAATTTGTAATAGATATATATAAAAATCGCAATATTTCATTTTAATCAATCTGTTTAATTGTATTAGATAATTGTAATTAATTTTTCTAAATTGCCATTCTGTGATTTTGTGAGAATTTAATTTACCAATTTTTAACCTAGAATTTTGTGTGTTTCTTCATATCTGCTAAACAGCATGAATGAGTTGTCTGAAGCTCTTCAGAATCTCAATCTCTATTCTGTTAATGTGGAAGTTTCCAGAGACTTTACCGGTTATTGTGCCGACATGGATGAACCTAGGGAATTTCAAGCCCAACCTCCGGAGAAACCCAAGCCAAAGAAGAGAAGAAGATTCGTGGGCTGGAGGCGTGTGCGCAGGAAGAAACTAGCGACACGAAAAGTGATAAAGACTGAGGATCCGATGGATAAAGGCAAGGGAATAGAGATTGGAGAAAGTTCCAGGCAAAACCAGGAAATGCCATCATGGGAGGAGCTGGATCATAAACTGGCACTTAGTGACCTCATCGGACCTGTCGGTGAAAACCTTTTTAATTACCCAGCGGAAGCACAACTTCCAGTTGATCTAGAGCCTAATATCCCAGATCCTATTATCCACTCCCAACCTTTACCAGCAGAACTAGAAGAGTGGTGGACCACCGACTGGCAGTTTCAGAATCTCCTAAACAACCCTAATACCTTTTTCCCCCAATTTGACCGTGAACCTCCACTACATCCACCAATGAGCACCTAGAACTTAGCTGAACTCCGCCATTATGGCGAGGAGCTGGTGGACGCAGGGATAGAATCCGGGAAGTAGGGGAGAGGATCTCCTGGAAATACGACGAGAGGGAACGTCGTTTCTAAAATACCAGCTGATAGGGATCATATGGGGTTGTGGGAATGCGTGTTTAATAATAATATAATAATAAAAATATAATCATGTAAAATAACTTAAAAATAAAACTTTTGTAAAATAACTTGTGTGTACAGATGCCTATTATAATATATAAATTATCGAATGTCAAAAAATCGACAATTTTGGCTATACATGTTGATGTAATTATATACGACTGTTTTATTATGTTTGGTTGTTAATTATTTTCTGCTAATCA
This sequence comes from Helianthus tuberosus, assembly GCA_030545235.1. Classification (NCBI taxonomy): domain Eukaryota; kingdom Viridiplantae; phylum Streptophyta; class Magnoliopsida; order Asterales; family Asteraceae; genus Helianthus; species Helianthus tuberosus. The sequence continues at coordinate 130,297,140 of CM060447.1, read as the reverse complement.
CTTATATATATTAATTACAAGATGGAACACGCTGGAATGAACCCGTTAACGAAGTTAACCAATATGAACAAAACCATAAAGATCAATTTCTGAATAGGCAAGATATCGAGAATATCGTTGCTCAGGGAATAGCCAATGCTATTCTAGCAATCCTTGCTGCTGCTTGAAATCCAGTTGAACCTCAATAAATTATTCCTAGCAAATGTACTCATGAAGACAACTTCAGTAATAGTGTAAATGGAGGCGGTAACATTAATAATAATGATAATGATGTACTGCAAGCCCCAATTCTCAAAAGAATGAAAGCTGCAACGCCTGGTTGCACTGACAAGGAATTCCTTGACTGTAAACCTGTTGAGTTCGCAGGCAATGAAGGGGCAACTGCGGCGCTACGTTGGTTGGAGAAAACCGAGGCAGTAATCAAAATAAGTAAATGTGCCGAGGAGGATAAATTCATGTATGCTTCTCACCTTTTTAAGGAAGAAGCATTAGAATGGTGGAATACGGTATTACAAGCCAAGGGAAGTAACATGGCCTATGCCATGAATTGGGAGGAGTTTAAACGTCTGGTGGAAAGAAAATTCTGCCCAGAATATGAAAAAGAGCAGATGGCGAACAAATTCCTGAGCCACCGAATGGTGAGTGTTGATTGTCGAGGGTATACTTTGAAGTTTTTCGAATATGCTCGAATTGTGCCTACTTTGGCTTCGCCATAGCCAGTACTTATTTCTCGCTACATTTGGGGTTTAATTAGCGAAATCCGTGATATTGTCAAAGCTGCAAGGCCCCGCACGATCGATGATGCGGTGGAATTAGCCAACACTTTGACAGACGGACTGGTGCGTACGCGAGAATAAAATAGGAAGAAGGAATTTGCTCAGAAAATTACCCAAGGATTTCGTGTGGGTAATAATAGCAATTTCAAGAAAAGAGGAACTGGGCAATTTTCCACTCCGCTGTTCTGCAGAAACTGCAAAAAGAAACATTTTGGAAAATGTAATGAACCCTGCAACTTTTGCAAAGCTATAGGACATCGTGAAGAAAATTGCAGAAAGAAAACAAGGGTCTGCTATAACTGTGGAGAAGCTGGGCATTTCAAACCAGAATGCCCTAAGTTGGTCAAACCAGCGGATAACAAGGCTAAACCTGCAGAAGGAACTACCAAGAAAAACGTAAGAGCCTTCCAATTGACTACGCAGGAAGCTGAATTGATTCCTGACGTAATAGCTGGTACGTTCCTAGTTCACAACGTTTATGCAAAAGTATTATCTGACTCTGGCGCAAACCAAAGTTTTATAAATACTTCATTCTGCCAAGCTCTTAACCTCCCTTTAACCAAACTTAGACAAATTTTTACGGTAGAAACGGCAGATGGAAATTCTGTTAGCATAGATAAGGTTTTGCAAGAAGGAAAGATAGAACTCTTAGGCCATAAGTTTTCTGCAAACCTGTTACCTATGAATTTAGTTGGATTTGATGTTGTATTAGGAATGGATTGGTTAGTAGCCAACCATGCCCGAATTCTTTGTGATAAGAATTCCATAGAAATACATACACCCACAGGAGAATTAGTGGTGATTACAGGAGATAAGCCACGTAAGCCAATGAAATTCATTTCAGTAATGAAATTGGCTAGTTATTCAAGAAAACAAGAAGTGGTATATATGATTTCAGTAATCATTAACACGAAAGGTAAGGAACTGAATGAAATTCCTGTAGTAGCAGAATACCCTGATGTATTCCCAGAAGAACTTCCGGGATTACCACCCAATAGGGAAGTAGAATTTAGAATTCATCTAATTCCTGGAACTACACCGATAGCCAAGGCACCTTATCGGTTAGCACCCACCGAAATGCTAGAATTGAAAAAGCAATTAGATGAGTTGCTAAGTAAAGGATTCATACAACCTAGTTCATCCCCTTGGGGAGCTCCAGTGTTGTTTGTGAAAAAGAAGGATGGTTCGATGCGAACGTGTATCGATTATAGGGAACTAAATAAAGTTACAATTAAGAATCGATGCCCATTACCTAGGATTGATGATCTCTTTGATCAACTTCAAGGAGCTAGATATTTTTCTAAGATAGATTTACGCTCCGGATATCATCAATTGAAAGTACAAGAAGAGGACATACCTAAAACTGCTTTCAGAACTAGGTATGGTCATTACGAGTTTACAGTCATGCCCTTTGGTTTAACAAATGCTCCTGCAGCATTTATGGACATGATGAATAGGATCTGTAAACCGTACTTGGATAAATTTGTAATTGTCTTCATCGAAGATATACTCATTTATTCCAAAAGTCAGAACGATCACTGTCAGCACCTGCATGCACTCTTAACCTTGTTAAGAAAGGGGAAGCTTTACGCCAAATTCTCAAAGTGTGAATTTTGGCTGCAAGAGGTGCAATTTTTAGGACACATGGTGAATCACGAGGGTATTCACGTAGATCCTGCTAAAATAGAAGCAATCACCAAATGGAAGGTCCCGCAATCAGCTATAGAAGTTAGAAGTTTTCTAGGGTTAGCCGGATACTTTAGACGATTCATTAAGGATTTTTCTAGAATAGTTGTGCCATTAACTAAGCTAACCTGTAAAGCAGTAAAGTTTGAATGGGGACCTAGGCAAGAAGAAGCTTTTAAAATCTTAAAGTAGAAATTAACAAACGCTCCAATTCTTGCCTTACCAGAAGGATCAGAAGATTTTGAAGTTTACTGCGATGCTTCTAAGTTAGGATTAGGATGTGTGCTAATGCAACGCAAGAAGGTAATTGCGTATGCCTCAAGGCAATTGAAAAAACACGAAGAAAATTATACGACTCATGACTTAGAATTAGGAGCAATAATATTTGCCCTTAAAATTTGGAGACACTATCTGTATGGAAGCAAGTTTACTCTCTATACAGATCATAAGAGTTTAAGATACATATTTGGGCAAAAAGAATTAAACATGAGACAAAGAAGATGGATGGAAATTCTAAGTGACTACGACTGTGATATTCAATATCACGAAGGAAAAGCAAACGTAGTGGCAGATGCCTTAAGTCGTAAGTATCATGAAAAGCAAAAGCGAGTTCGTGCTCTTAGATTAAGTCTACAATTAGACTTAATGGAACAACTGAAGAATATTCAGGAAACAACAATCAAGGATGATGCTGAAAGAATGAAAGGAAGAATAAAAGAATTAGAACAAGGAAGTGATGGAATTTGGAGATTCCATAAGAAAAGGATTTGGGTACCTAAGCAAGGAAATTTAAGAAATAAGATCTTAGAGGAAGCCCATAAATCTAGGTATACCATGCACCCGAGAAATAATAAAATGTACCAAGATTTAAGAAATAATTTCTGGTGGATTGGAATGAAAAAGGACATAGCTAGATATGTATCTAAGTGTCTAACTTGTTCACAAGTTAAGGCAGAACACCAGAAACCCTCAGGTCTACTCCAACAATTAGAAATGCCTGTATGGAAATGGGAACTCATAACAATGTACTTTGTTACTAAGTTACCCAAAACCAGAAAAGGTAATGATGCGATTTGGGTAATTGTGGATCGATTAACCAAATCAGCTCATTTTCTACCCATGAAAGAAACCTTTAGCATGGAAAGGTTTGCAAAGTTGTACGTAGACGAAGTAGTATCCTTACATGGAGTTCCACTCTCCATTGTATCGGATAGAGATAGTCGTTTCACTTCACATTTCTGGACAAGTTTTCAAGAAGCCATGGGGACTAAATTGAACTTGAGCACATCTTATCATCCCCAAACAGACGGACAAAGTGAAAGGACGATCCAAACCCTGGAAGACATGCTCAGGGCATGTATAATAGATTTTGGTGGAAATTGGGATGACCACCTACCCTTAATTGAATTCTCCTATAACAATAGTTACTATGCAAGCATTGAAGCTGCCCCATTTGAAGCACTGTATGGCCGCAAGTGTAGAACTCCAGTTTGTTGTGCAGAAATAGGAGAAAGTCAATTATCAAGACCTGAAATAGTGCAAGAAACTACCGACAAGATCACTCAAATCAAGGAAAGACTAAAGACGGCTCGAGATCGCCAGAAGAGTTATGCAGACAATCAAGGAAAGACTAAAGCCGTTAGAGTTCCAAGTTGGAGACAAGGTACTCTTGAAAGTTTCTCCTTGGAAAGGAGTAGTTCGGTTTGGTAAGAAAGGAAAGCTGAGTCCAAGATACATAGGACCCTTTCCAGTAATCCAACGCATAGGACCAGTTGCTTATCGATTACAGCTACCAGAAGAGCTAGCCGGGGTACATGATGTATTTCATGTATCCAACCTCAAGAAATGTCTATCTGACGAATCCCTGGTAGTACCTCTTCAAGATGTAGAGGTAAATGAAAAGTTAAAATTTGTTGAGAAGCCATGCAAATAGAAGACAGAAAGGTCAAGTTTCTCAAGCACAAGCGACTAATGCTGGTCAAAGTCAAGTGGAATTCAAAGAGATGACCTGAATACACTTGGGAGCTGGAATCGGGAATGAAGCAGAAATATCCTCACTTATTCCAGTAAATCTCGAGGACGAGATTTTAATTAAGGTGGGGAGGATGTAAGGACCTACAAAAATGCCCCAAAACGACCCGTAAGTAAATGCCTTGGCATTTATCTTTTAATTTTGAATAAAAAGCTTTCAAAATACCTTAATTTTTATTTCGAAAAATAATGTCCAAAGTCTTTAAAATTGAATTTCTACGGTATGTTTTAAGAAAGCACTTTAATTAAAATAAAAATTTCCCCCAACTAGGGGCTCCGCCCCTTGGACCCTGCTCCCAGGGGCGCTGCCCCTGGACCCCCACCAACGGAGTGTTGTCCCTTTGGAACCCCCATTCAGGACTGTGCCCGAACACTCGGAATTATAACAACTCGAACAGACGTGCACTCCCGCACCTCCTAATTTATTTCGACGTATATTATAATTCCCTTTGGTTACTAAGTTAGTTACGATTACACTAAAATATCTAACATACAATGATGGTGGTGTAAAACGACTAACATTGGTGAGGTGGAATGAAGCACAATGGTGATGGCGTCAAACGACACGAAGTTCGGGTGTTCCTTAATTGTCTCGCGGTGGCCAGAGTTAATAGTTGGAATTTATGCTTTCTTTTAACTTCATTAGGCTAGAGGGTATGGTGCCCATCCTCCCTTGGAGGATGATCCGCCACGTAGGCGCCACATCATAGTCCTCTCAAGGATGGTCCATCCCACAAAACTAGAGGGTATGGGAGGATGATCCTAGATGATCATACCCCACCACTTTTATGTTTTTTTATTTTTTTTAATCTTCTACTTTTTTAACATTTAACAACTAAATTAACAAAATATTTTCATTAATATTAAAAAACATTACATAAACTTAAAAAAACATAAACTTAAAAAAAACATAGACTAAAAAAAACATAGACTAAAAAAACATAAACTTAAAAAAAATAAACTTAAAAAAATCCTAATATATTAAAAAAGCTACTAGTCTTCGTCCTCCATGTTGTCGTCTGGTTCGTTTTGAGCGTTGTTCCAAAAGTACTCCACCAAGTCCGCTTGCAGGTTATGATGTGTGTACTCGTTACGTAGAGCGAACATGTTCAAATCTTGTTGTTCCCCACTATCTGGAACAGAATTTCCGGTAGACGCGTTTTCGTCGTACTCGCATATCGCTCTACCTTCGTCTTCAATGATCATGTTATGAAGGATGATACAAGCGTACATAATGTGTTGTAACCTCTTTGGTGTAGCCGAACGTGCTGGATGTTCAATGATTTGCCATTTTTTTGTAGAATGCCAAAAGCCCGTTCAATATCTTTTCTCGCACCCTCTTGATACTTCACAAATTTTTTTCTTTTTTCGTCTGTCGGGTGCGGAATAGTTTTAACGATTGTCGAGTACGTTGGGTATATTCCATCGGCTAGGTAGTAACCTCTCCTGTATTTGTAACACCCCGTGTTTCGAAAGTCAAAGTCAAAGTCAAGATTGAAGTCAAAGGAAGAAAAGATTGCTAATTGCGATCTATCACTGCTTGCTCAACTCCTGTTTTGACTTCTTTGACTTGTAGATAATTTATTTATTTTATCGCATTAGTTGTATTATGTGGAGTACTTGTTAATAATCGAGGTTTAATCGCTATTTATCGCTTATCTCATCGCAATCGCATTCGCAACTTGAATTATGCGTTCTGGATATTGTTATACGTGTGTGTGTGCCTTTTGTGTGTTAGTTGTGCATGTTTATTTATGTTTATGTTGAGGTGGTTAATCGAAACGCAATCGCAACTTTATCGTAATCGAATCGCAAACGCTAAACGTAAGTTAATTAGAATGATTGTACGTTAGATATAGTGGTTAGGATTAATGAATAACTCTATCGCATCGCAAAACTCAACACACGAAACGAAACGCCGCATCTCAAATTGTCGGAGCCACTCGATCGAGTGACTGCTCGATCGGATGGTCAACCGATCGGATGGCCACCCGATCGGACAGCCATCCGATCGGTGACCCACTCGATCCATGCACACTTTCCTTTTTGGGAAACCCTATAAATACCCTTCATATGTCACATCACTTGATGTGACAGCTCTTACTCGACTCAGCTCGCTCCAGCCACTCTTTCTCTTGATTTCTCGCGATTCTTGTAAGTTTTCAACCTAAATCTCGTACTTTCTTGATCTACACGCACTCCTACACCTTTCTATCTTTTGAATCTTAACTTTTAATCGTGAAATCACTAGATTTGAGGTGTTCTAGGATGATGTCATCATGGGGTTCTTATGAACTTCATGTTTTGGCTCCAATCCACCAAGAACAACTTAGATCTGGACGACTTCCACATGAATAAACAAAGATCTTGCATAGATCTGAACATAATCATAGTGAAAAGGATTGAAAGATGGTTTTTCTAACTTTCTTTCAAATCTTTTACACTCAACGCACTCAAAACCGATAGAATAGGAACTAGTTCTGATCTTATACTCATTCCTAGTGATGTGTTGGTTCTAGATCTGGTATCTATCAAAGAGACAACCGGTTTTGGGTTAAGAATGAACCACCGGCTCGAACCACGGACTGACCGGACTAGGGTGATTCCTGTCCGATCGGATCACTTGTGGCTTGAAGAGGTTCTGTTGCTTAGCACGTATCACATCGTCTCGATCAAAACTGCAAACTACCGAAAACAACCAAGTGTCAAGACGATCAGGCCATCGGAACGGATTGCCATCCGATTGGATTGCCACCCGATCAGACAACCATCCGATCGGCTTGCACCTTGGTCCCACACTTAAAACTTTTATTCAAATATTCGAGGATCTGAACGTTGAACGGATTACCGCCCGATCGAATTTCCACCCGATCGAGTGACCGTCCGATCGTGTGACGTTTAGGACTTCAACACTTAAACAATTTTCAACATGTTCAATACATACGGATTGCCACCCGATCGGATAGCCATCCGATCAAGTGACCGTCCTGCTGTGAACTTGTTCTCAAACTGAGAAGCCTCGCCAATCGGATCGTCGTCCGATCAAACAGCCGTCCGATCGACCAACCTGAAGGGTAGAGATACTTCTCTATTTTCAAAATGCTACAACGAAAACTTCAAAAGGCAAACCATCATACACAAACACATCCTCACCAAACGAGGTGATAATCCAATTGAATGGCCATCCGATCGGATGACCATCCGAACGGATTGCCACCCGATCGACTGGCCATCCGATTAGATTGCCATCCGATCGGATTACCATCCGATCCTTGGTACACTTGCACCGTTTTACGCGCCGCTTATCATTTATACTATCGTTCTGATCATGCTAAACTCACTCTAGCGCTCCCTTCAATCCATCATCGCTGTGAGTATACTCGAACCCTTTTGCCTTACGCACTTTTGGGTGTTACATACCTTACTTATTCTAAATCACATCGAACACACTACGCGATACTTTAACGCTGACCGCTACTGCATGTTATACGTGACTCGATGAATGCTTGTTTGTTATGTTTACACATAGATTGTTGTCTACCTGCCTTAGCAACGATAGTACTATAGTTTGGACTCAGCACCTGTTCACTCAGGGGTTGGTAAGGACCATTAATCACATGATTCGCAGTGGTGAATATGTGTTACGAACTGCCTTGTGCAGTCAACCCACAGTCATTGGTATTGATAGGATCATGTCGATAACTTACATGCTTCACATAACACGTTGTACGTGCTGGTTATGCGTAAACGATTTCGAACTCTATTATATCTATCAAACTTGTATGCTCACCTTTACACCATGTGTATTGACTTTTACTTTAACGTATGTGACAGGTGCTTAAGATGCTAGGATGCCTTGTTTGCTGTGTGATGAAATCGAGGCTAGGAAAGAGTCTAGAAACGAATAAACAAATTATCTATTTTGAAATCTGAGTTGTCGGATCAGTATTTGTTTGTGAGACAATTATTTGTAATAACCGTTTTATTTGGATATGTTATGGTGTGGGACATGACGTTTTAAATATTTGGTAATTAATAGTTGTTATGTATACTCATGGACAATCTGTTTCGCTCAGTGCCGCGCCCCGATGTTTCCGCCATCGGTTGGGGTGTGACAGATTGGTATTAGAGCCATAACTATAGGGAATTAGGCAAGACTCAACCTAGTCTGGGTTGATGTCTTAGAAATGACCTAGTCTATAGTTAGGTACCAATAGACCGACTTGTGCATACCCTGTAAGGGTTTTGCACGAGCTTACTTGATATATCTTGCTATTCTCGCCTACGCTACACTACACTACACTGCACTCTAAAATTTCAAAAATGAACGAATGATTAGGTCGAGATTAGGTGTGAAAACCGCAAACTCTCGACTAAATTACTTGTTCGACTCACATTTTATCTATAAACAAGAGAATTTGCGTTGAAACAGGAGTGAAATCCATACTTCGACGCAACTCTCCTTATCAATCTCGTGATTTTATCACACAAGCAGGAACGTAGTTGCTAAGTTCGGGGTGAAACCCGAACCTTGATGACTCGTTCTACTCTCTAATGTGGTTTTACAAAACTCCCACCAAAAGCCTCGACGGACTCCAACGACTTAGGTCACACTGTAACTGGAGGGATGCGTGCCGACCGCTCGAATCGAAGCGAGAGCACAGTTCCGAAGGCCAAAGTATGCACCAAAAGTCCTTGTGAATAGTTGAATCGCTTTGGGTAGTCGACGTCTATCTAACCGCAGATGATCTGTTTTCGATTTCTATGTGTTTCGATTCTGAGCCCGCGACTAATGACTCTGATATTTGTCGCTTTTAATGTGAATTTTATGTGTTTTATGTGATTACATGTTTCGATTTTGGTGATTTATTCGTTTTCGCTGCTCATTTCGATCAACACGCACAACTCGCACTGCTCATCCATCTCAAAATGCCAACAAATCGCTGGTCATTATTCGCCATCGCTGCTCGATACTCGTAATCGCTATGATTAATCGCTATACGCGCTGTGAAGGATAGGGAATACATGCAACATATAGTTAGGTTTCTGTATTCTGACTGCCTCATGTGTTTCTGTGCTTTACGTGCTTATGTGCTTCTGTGCTTATGTGATTCTGTGTTATGTGTTTATGTGATACTTGAATGTGTTCCTGAGCTTTAGTAATGTTAGGCGTGTGAGGAGAGATTCGATTATATTGTGTCTGAGTCCTATGACGATGTCTGTTACAGACAATGTCGTCATCTATATCCTGTCACTCTCGAACTGCCCACCGAAACCAGAAAGACAAACGCCTTGCTGCTCTTTTCGCTAAGCAGATAGCGAAAGCCATTCCCCACATCGTTAGCAACCTACACGAGAACGCTAGCAAGTCTTCTGAAGACTCCAGGACTGAAACAACTAAAGCTGATTTTAGCTTCAAACAGTTCAAAGCTTGCGGACCGAAAGAATTTACTGGCGAAGATGGACCTACAGCCTTGTTTCAATGGTTTGATTCAATCGAGGTCACCCTGCGCCAGAGTGGCTGTCCTGATGATCTCCGCACTCTGAACGCTACCGGCGTCTTCCAATCCCGAGCTTTAGATTGGTGGACGGCCGAGAGAAACAAACGCGGAAATGATGCAGCTTATGGTTTGACGTGTGATGAGTTGAAGGACGTCATGTTGGAAGAGTTCTGCCCTCCCCACGAGCGCCAAAAGTTGGAGGACGAATTCTGGCATATCAAGCAGAAGGATGGTGACAATGCTGCTTTAACTGCTCGCTTCAAGCAGCTTAGCATAATCTGTCCTGATCAAGTCAAGGCTCCTGATTTGACAATCAAGAAGTATATCCGAGCTCTGCCGGATTGTGTCGCATATTTTGTGCAAGCTTCAAAACCAGCAACAATCGAGGAAACTTACCTGCTTACCGCTGAAATAAACGGCAAGCGAGTCAAGTCTGGCTACTAGGATAAAGCCACCAAGAATCTGCATCAAGCTACCACCACACCAACCGCTGAAATCGCCACCACTCCTCAGCCTTCAAAGGGCTCTCGTCGCAAGAGGAAGAACAACAACAACTCCAGCAACAAGAACTGTGCTGTCACCACTGCTGCCCCACTCCAAGCTGTACCAGCTCAGCAGCAGACTCAACACCACCAAGTCACGGCACCAGTTACTCAAGCACTGCCGGCAAAGCGTGCTTACACTGGTCCTCACCCTTCCTACCCGACTTGTACCTATCACCACCCAGTGGGAATCGCCTGCAGATTTTGTGTACATTGCAACATGTACAGCCATTTCACCGCCAACTGTCGTACAGGTCCTCGACAAGCACCAGCTCCAGCTACTGCTCATCAAGCTCTACTTCCTGCTCCTCAAGGCCAACAAGCGGCTCCTGCACCCACGATCAATGCTAGAGTCGATCCCAACCACTTCGCAAACATGTGCCCCAATTGGGTTGTGAAGCAAGAGCCACAATAGCAGCAGCCCCAGCAGCAGCAGCAACAGCCTCAGCAACAACAACAACAAGCCGCTCGTGCTCGAACTTTCAACATTAATGTGCGCCAGGCTCAGGCTGACAACAACGTGGTCAATGGTACGTTCCTTGTGAATAGTATTTATGCTTCATGTTTGTTTGATACTGGAGCCAATAACTGTTTTGTATCGTTTGAGTTCGAAAAGCTCCCTAATCGTAAGCGCGCCCATCTCCCCTCGACGTTCGATGTTGAAGTTGCCACCGGAAGAACTGTCGCTGTCAAATATGTTCTTCGTGATTGTACTCTCGAACTCAACAATCACATCTTCCCTATCGACCTTATTCCGATGCAGCTCGGTAGTTTTGATGTCATAGTAGGCATGGACTTTTTTCGCGAAAACCATGCTGAAGTTGTTTGTTTCAATAAGATGATTTGATTCTCGCTCGCTAATGGCGACCAACTTTGTGTGTATGGTGAAACTCTCTCAAAGGATCATAAGCTCATGTCATGTATCCAAGCTAGCAAGTATCTCCGCAAGGAATACAGAGCTTTCTTGGCTAATATTGTAGTAGCGGAGAAGGAAAAGAAAGGTAATCCGGGAGTAAACGAAGTCCCCATTGTGTGTGAATTCCCAAGGGTATTCCCTGATGATCTTCCAGGTTTGCCTCCAAGTCGTGATATCGACTTTCGTATCGACCTCATTCCTGGAGCCAACCCTGTTGCTAGAGCTCCTTATCGACTCGCACCGTCCGAAATGCGCGAACTATCGAGTCAGCTCCAGGAACTACTTGACAAAGGCTTCATTTGCCCTAGCACCTCTCCTTGGGGCGCACCAGTCCTTTTCGTCAAAAAGAAGGATGGGTCGTTCTGGATGTGCATCGATTATAGGGAGTTGAATAAGTTGACGATCCAGAATTGCTACCCTCTGCCTCGCATCGATTATTTATTTGACCAGTTACAAGGTGCTACGTGTTTCTCCAAGATCGATCTACGCTCAGCCTACCACCAGTTACGCATACATGAGGAGGATATACTCAAAACCGCTTTTCGCACTCGATGCGGCCACTATGAGTTCGTTGTTATGCCTTTTGGTTTAACCAACGCACCCGCGGTTTTTATGGATCTGATGAATCGCGTGTGTAAACCTTTTCTATACCGCTTCGTCATTGTGTTCATCGATGATGTCCTGATCTATTCCAAGTCGAAAACCGAACACGCGCAACATCTACGTTTGGTTCTCGAGCTACTCCAAGGGAATCGACTCTATGCCAAGTTCTCCATGTGTGAATTCTGGCTGGAGGAGGTTCAATTCCTCGGTCACATTGTCAATAGTCAAGGTATTCACGTCGATCCCGCAAAAAATTGAAGCTGTTAAGAGTTGGGTTACACCTAAGAACCCGTCTGAAGTCCGTTCTTTTCTCGGACTAGCGGGCTATTATCGCCGATTCATCGAAGGATTCTCTAAAATCGCTGTGCCGCTTACTTCCCTCACGCACAAAGACAAGCCTTTTGTTTGGGGAACTGGACAAGAGACTGCCTTTCAAACTCTCAAGCATATGCTTTGCAATGCTCATGTTCTCACGTTACCCGACGGAAACGATGATTTTATCGTCTATTGTGATGCCTCGAACCTTGGCCTTGGTTGTGTTCTCATGCAACGAGACAAGGTTATTGCTTATGCATCTCATCAGCTCAAGATCCATGAGAAGAACTACACAACCCACGACCTCGAGCTAGGCACAATTGTTTTTGCGTTAAAGATTTGGCGACACTACCTTTATGGTACCAAGTGTACGATCTTCACCGATCATAGGAGCCTACAACACATCTTTGACCAAAAGGAGTTAAATATGCATCAACGTCGGTGGGTAGAACTTTTCAACGATTATGACTGTGAGATTCGTTATCATCCTGGCAAAGCAAATGTCGTTGCCGACGCTCTCAGCAGACGGAGTTATTTGCTCAGCGCCCGTAATTTTCAAGCCCAATATGATCTCGAAACCCTTATCCGCGAAGCTCAACATGCCTGCTTTACCGAACGCACTTTGAAGAAGGAAAGGATTCTCAACGATGGAGCCCAGCTAGTGAATATGTCGAATGGGATATTCCATTATCTGGACCGAATTTGGATCCCTAAACGGACCAATTTAAGACAGATTTTGATGGACGAAGCCCACAAATCCCGATATTCTATTCATCCCGGCGCTGACAAGATGTACCAGGACCTGCGCTACAAGTACTGGTGGCCGGGCATGAAGAGAGATATCGCCCTATATGTTTCAAAGTGCCTGACTTGCTCGAAAGTCAAGGCTGAGCACCAAAGACCCTCAGGCTTACTCGTGCAACCCGAGATCCCAATGTGGAAGTGGGAGAGTATAGCTATGGACTTCATAACGAAACTTCTGTGCACGCCATCAGGTCACGACAGCATCTGGGTTGTCGTTGACTGTTTAACCAAATCTGCTCATTTTTTGCCGATACGAGAAGACTACAAGGTAGAAAAATTAGCCCGAGTCTACACCAAGGAGATCATTTGTCGACATGGGACGCCTCATGACATCATTTCTGACCGCGATGCCCGGTTTATCTCGCGTCTTTGGGAAACATTCCAATCTGCTCTCGGTACTACGCTTAATCTAAGTACCGCTTGCCACCCTCAAACCGACGGTCAGACTGAAAGAACGATTCGTACCCTTGAAGACATGCTCCGTTCATGTGTCATAGATTTCGGTGGTAATTGGGACGCATACTTACCTTTAGTCGAATTCTCATACAATAACAGTTATCATTCCAGCATTCAAATGATTTGAGGCATTGTATGGAAGAAGATGTCGATCGCCTATTGTATGTCACGAGATCGAACACTCGCAATTAACCGGTCCTGAGCTATTGCAAGAAACGACTGACAAAATCCTCCAAATTCGAGACAATTTACTGAAAGCTCGGAGTCGTCAGAAAAGTTACGCCGATAGACGATGCAAGCCCCTCGAATTTGATGTTGGCGACCATGTATTCCTAAAGGTATCACCTTGGAAGGGTGTGGTCAGATTCGACAAGAGAGGAAAGCTCGCGCCTCGATATGTTGGGCCCTTTAAAATTCTGGAAAGGATCGGAAAAGTGGCTTACAGACTCGAGCTACCGGAGGAACTTAACAACGTCCACCCGACTTTCCACGTTTTGAACCTCAGAAAGTACTTAGCTGAGCATGATTTACACGTACCACTTGAGGATCTACAAGTGAACGAAACATTACACTTTGTGTAAAACCCTGTCGAGATCATGGACCGCCAAATAAAGCAGCTCAGGCGCTCATGCATTCCCATTGTGAAGGTTCGCTGGGAAGGCAAACGAGGCGCAGAGTTCACTTGGGAACTCGAAAGCGACATGAAGGCGAAGTACCTGCAGTTGTTTGTTACGGCTTTGGCCTAATTTCAGGACGAAATTCCCTTAATAAGGGGAGGCTGTAACACCCCGTGTTTCGAAAGTCAAAGTCAAAGTCAAGATTGAAGTCAAAGGAAGAAAAGATTGCTAATTGCGATCTGTCACTCCTTGCTCAACTCCTGTTTTGACTTCTTTGACTTGTAGATAATTTATTTATTTTATCTCATTAGTTGTATTATGTGGAGTACTGATGTGCACAAAATGCAACATATAAATTACATCAATTGTGGCATAAAACTAACCCTTTTTTAGTACTAATGTTGGAAAAAGTGTGCTTTTGTCTTCCTTTTGTATTTTCAGGATTAAATGAGCTCAAATTAACAAAAGAAGCAAAAAGACAGCCTAATCTAACACAAATACAAGAAAAGGAACAAACGTGGCATGCCCAACCTCCCCGAAAGCATCTTCCCAAGCAAAACAAGAGATTAGAAGGCTGAACACGCCCCGTGCTCAGTGAACACGGGGGCGTGCCCAAGTGTCAGCATAAAAGACAAAGCTGTAGAAGCTTCTATTGCCCACCACGGGGCCGTGCTCAGTGGACACGGGGCCGTGGTCAACTATAAGATTCGCAGAATCCAGGCAAATCTTGATAGTACAGATACGCTTCTGCACATGGGGTCGTGCCCAGCGGACACGGGGCCATGGTCAACTAATGCAGACAAGAGCAATTAATGAACACAGAGAAGAAGGATGGACACGGGGCCGTGCTCACTGGACACGGGGCCGTGCCCGAGCTACTGATCAGGCTATAAATAGGGGTGCTTGGCCCATTTGCAAACCATCCCTTGGCACACCACCTCTCTCACACTTCACCCACCACCATCACAACACCATCATCCACCACCATCATCCATTGTCCATCATAGAGTGTGTGAGTCATCTCGGGATCCAAGATTGATCGTAAGAGTTCTTGACAATCAAAGGCCATGTTTGCCTAAGTCTCTTACATCACTTGGTGAAGACAAGTGTCTAGTGTAATACTTTTTATTTTTAATCTTTTCGCACTTTTTACTTGGTTATGTATTAATGACTTTAATAACTAATTTCTTATGTTGAAGGTGATTCTTCCTTATCGTTTGTCCGTGGTGTCTTGGCATTATTTTCTTTCTATATAAAATAAAAGATTTTCACCATTCATATGTCCACGGTCTATATGGAGGTATGTTGGCTACCTGGTCGGGGGTTAAGGGAACGGTTTGGTAAGAGTCTTGCCATTGTTCAGTGTATAGATCCTGCAAAGGACCTGGGTCAAATTTAGTAGGACCTCCTTCAATACCCACCGGTATTGGATGGCGGGGGTCCAAACTCTTTGATCCCCTCATATGTAAGCTACTATTAATACTTTAACCCGTCTACTTAGGACTGTATCCATGCTGACTCAGACTACTTAGCCGAGGGTAACGTCACCTCCAAAAGAGGGGCCTACCATAATATGCATTAATAACTTAATTAATTATCTTTCAATAATTAAGATAATCTCTTAAAAAGTATCCTTGCTGACTCAAACTACTGGGTTGAGGGTAACGTCACCTTCAAAAGAGGGGCCTACTACAATAACTAAGATAATCTCTTAAAAAGTGCAAAAGTGTGTAAATAATCAAAGGTTACACTAAACACGAGTCGGAGCCAAGTGATTCATCTTGTCTATCTGTTTTTATTTTTATTTTATTTTTCAGCATTTTAGTTAGTTTTTATTTTTCTTGTTTAAAACCTTTTTTCTAAACTTTTGATTTGATTAGACGTTGAGGATAAACCGGTACTAAAAGCTCTTGTGTCCTTGGACGACCTCGGTATCTTGCCAACACTATACTACGCTCACGATGGGGGCACTTGCCCATATGTGTGTTTGGTGTTAGTAAAATATCGTGTTTTATAAATTTAAAACTTGACTAACGTGTAAAAAGGGCTTAAAATATACTTAATTCCATATACACACCAATCCGCATCAAGTTTTTGGCGTCGTTACTGTGACAACCGTCACTTTTCCGTACATTCATTACACGAAATGAACAGTAATTTGTGCTTAAATTACTGTGCATGATCTGGTTTACCAGACAAATAAATTTCTGAATTCCATACAAGTGAATTCATGCATGATATATGCTACAAGAATTACGTTATGTTAGCGTTGCGTCAAAAATATTAGTAAACTCACCGGTAAGACACACTGTGTCAACGGAAGTGCAGAAAGCAGTCAGACAATAGAATTAAGGCCTAGGTGTAGGTCCGACGACAAAAGTACATTAAAACCCAAGAGTGCATACAAGGGTTTTTATTATAGGCTTTCCGGAAGCTAAAATACGCACTAAAAAGCACCCGAAACGCACTTTAAGTGCAGAAATTTATAAAATTCAGCTATAAATCCGCTTTTAACACATAAATATCATGTAGAGGTCATGATTTATCATCCAGAATACTTCCCTGAGTGTCGGGAATTGAAAGTGTTATAAAAGGACACTTAAAAGACACTAAAAGGTGCAATTTAGCACTTTAACGAACCAGTATATAACCGAACAACCGGACATTACCCGGAACACCAAAATAATGCTAGAAGCATTGTCTTTATTTTTCTAAGCTAGTTAGGGTCCCCGAATACCCTAACACCCGTTGTAAATTACAACACACTAGTAACTAATTTTAAATCTCTAAACTAACTAACTAAACCTTAACTTATTAGTTAGGAATCAACCATGGAACCCCCCCCCCCCATAACCGAACTCGGTTAGTATGAGGGAACACCCACCACATGTTTGAATATAATAATCTTGAGTGCTAAATGTCTAGAGGA
The DNA here is from genome assembly GCA_030545235.1 of Helianthus tuberosus. Classification (NCBI taxonomy): domain Eukaryota; kingdom Viridiplantae; phylum Streptophyta; class Magnoliopsida; order Asterales; family Asteraceae; genus Helianthus; species Helianthus tuberosus. The sequence continues at coordinate 130,279,964 of CM060447.1, read as the reverse complement.
CATAGAATCCATTGGGTAAATGAAATAAATGGGCTATAAATATGTTTAAGGGATAATCACAATCATTATCTTCACTTAACAAAAATTCACTCCTCACTCCCTCTCTATAAACTCTCGGCCGAACACCCCCAAGCTTATACAAGGGTTAAAGATCTCATACAAAGGAGCTCGGTGCATTTGGAACGCGAAGGACCTCACCCTATTGCGTTTATCCACTCATTCTTCGACTAGTTTCTTCCCTAGCCTCGAGCTAGTAGTAAGTTGCTTTAAACACACTCTCGATCTATTTTAAAGTGGTTAAAAAGAACTTTGTCGGTTAAAATCTATGAACGTACAAGATGACATGGTAAAAGTCTACTAAAATGATGAATATGATGGTTAAAAGTTAAGTTGTTGTGTAAATCTTGCAAGATTTGTTTTGTGTAATTATTTAGTGCCGATCTATGTTGTGGTAGCTCGGATCATCGTCTAACCCGGATTGGTCGTGATCATGGATCATGACATAGAGTTTGTTTAAGTGTACAAAGGGTTAAATGATGAAACTCTACCACACACTAAACATGAACTTGTGTAAAATCGACTTTACTTACGAAATAGTGTTTAAAACTAGTAGATCTACGGATCTACAAGTGGTATTTTCGAAGAACCAACTGTAAGACAAAACCATGTTTTAAAACCGGATCTTTCCTAAACCAAAGGTGTTTTTGAGAACCAAAAAGTGTGCAGACACTTGTGTAACGAAAGAATTTAACAAAGAAATATTTTCGTAAATACCGACTAGAAGTTGTAAAACTTCATATTCTTTAAAAATAAAATTTGCGAGATAATGATTCTATTTTTAGAGATGGAAAGACCCACTAAATGTGTTGAAAAGTTACTACATAATTTTACACAACTTGCAAGTTCATGTGTATGCGATTTATGTTTATTTTGACTAGTTTGATATTTGAAGATGGTATTTTGATGACAGAAAATTGATTGGTTGAATTTTTAAAAGAAAATGATACGCTAGTAAGCGTGGCCACCTCCAGTTACAAAGGAAACTCTGGCGAAATTTTTCCAGAAAATAACACTTAGAATATTTTTGTGACAAGTGTTATGAACATATTTTTGACTGGTTTTCCAAACAAACTTCGCCATGATTTTTGTTTTCAAATGACCAAGTATTCGGAGGTGGATTTTTGTAAACAAACTTACTAAATATATATTTAGAATATATATTTATCGTTTGTGTGATTATGTGATTATTTTGTGAAATAGGTATATATTATTCTTAGAGTAAAAAATAATATGACTTAGAGATACTCGTAACGAGTAAAAATACAAAAATACGCATACAACATACAAGATACATAATTCGGGTGCAAAGTGCAAAACACGAGATACTTATATTAAATTTTGAGAAAATAATATAAGTAAGATACTTAGTTAAAAATATAAAATATTTTTAACACAAGAATATATATACAAGAGAGAGTGACTGTACTTGTGCGACGCAAGTCTAGTGACTAACGTTAAGAAAACGCGTATAGGTTACGATGTTAATTAAGCAAATCCGGTGAAGTTTACGATGCAAGGAACGCAAAATTGTGAGTTCATGCTCCCCCTTTTCTCTAACTGTTTTTGGTTTTATAACTCTCGGGGGTGAAATACATGTTACAAATATTATAATTTTTACAAAGGGTAAAAATACAAGAAGCACTCTTGGTGAGAACGAGAACCGAGTGCAATATGATTTGAGAATACGAGAAGCACTCGTGGTGAGTACAATATGATGAGCATTAAGAAATGCCTAGAAAATACTAGATCATGTGAGCTTAAACTAGATATTGAGATGCCATTAATACTAAATTAGGGACGAGGGTTAGATCTAACGGGTACGGCCGAGCCCCACTCATGGTCCTTATGTGACCTCTTGAGTGCTTCGGTGTCCCAGTCGAGGGAAATCGACACAGTCGAGGTTAATTGACACAGTCGAGGGTAATCGACACAGTCAAGGGAAATTGACACAGTCAAGGGAAATTGACACAGTCGAGGGTAATCGACATAGTAAAGGAGCCAACACTAATGCTCCATATGCTCACATGCCTTAAAGGAGCCAACACTAATGCTCCATATGTCCTCACATGCCTTAATGTCCTTGTACAAACATTCAATTAGTACGTGGTGTACACAAGAAAACTTGATTTATACATGAACACTTTATTTATACAAGATACATACAATGTTTTCATACAAGATATGCAAAATGCATGAACTCGCTCAACTTTATGTTGATGTTTTCCAAAATTACATGTATTTCAGGTGACAGGATGGATCTTGGGCGCAAGTGTCATAACTAGAAGTAGACTACAAGTTTACATGTCATCCACTTTTGTTGAATTGTAACCTTGTCAAAGGTCGTGTTTCGAAAACTTAAATAACACGTGTTTGTAATACTCAAATTTTCATGAATGGATGAACATCATTTTGATCATGTATGTCACACCCCCAAAATCCACACGCGGAGTACCACCGCTTGGAGGCGTGACTGACCAGGATCAAGCCACCAATCATATTGAACATATAAGTAAATAGTAAAAGTCATTCCTCGATACGATAGGTGTTTTCAAAACCAAACATAAACAAGTGTATAGCGGAAGCAATAATGTAAGACCCAACATAAGTTTAAGTACAAAATGTCATAATGTTTAACAACACATTCACGATCCATGTCCACAACGACCGTGCCTCCCGTGCAAGCTCCAAAAGTACCTAAGGTCCTGCAAGGCATGTAACAGAGAGTCAACAACTAGTTGAGCGAGTTCACAGTTGGTTATTTAGATATTATGTTCGTATCGCAAATCGTATGCTCATTTAGTAATCATGTATCTTATGTAATGGTATCGCGGCCCTCTAGGCATGTTTGCGAAGTTTAGTGGGGGTTTCCCATATGTTCTCTAGACTAGGTATATTTGTATCGCGGCCCTCCAGGCATGTTTGCGAAGATTAAAGTATAGTTCGCGGCCATTCCAGGCATGTTTGCGAAGATTTTTCTAGTATCGCGGCCGATCCCGGCATGTGTGCGAAGAGAAGTATATGTATCACTAGTCTAGTAGTATCTACCATTGACCTTCCTCTCCCGAGGCCTATGGTATGTAATTCCGATAACTCTTAAGCATAAATAATCAATCAACCCATTCCCAACCCCGGGAATCCCATGCCTTGGTAGAAGTGTGAACTCACCTTAGTTTGCTCGGTATGCTAAGTTAAGTGCTCACAAAAATCAGTCAAGTCCTATAGTGCATGTATACTCAATCAGTTCACATTGTTTGTAAAGTTTCACATGGAACTAGTGTCACAGTAATATCACGGAGTGTTTGACAGTTCATATCATGCAACATAAGCAGTTAATTGCATCCATACATCTAACAGAGTTGGCATCTAGCAGAACTAGCAAGTTAACTGAGTGAATAAAGTTAACAGATTTCATGGAATAACATAATTAATCCACTTCATTGGAATGATAAATAAACAGAGTAAGTCAGTTAACCCAGTTAACAACTTAACAGAATTGTCATCTAACAGAGTTACTTAAACAATGAAGTTATCAAATTACATATTTAACAAAGTTAAATAAATAAACTAACTGAGTTATTCCAATGGTTAGTTAAGTTAAATAACATAATTAATAACATTAATAATAACAGTTAACATGTTGCCAAAAACACATAAGTGCCGAAAACACCCTATGGCCGAAAACCCTTTAGAGCCGAAAACACTTAGGTGGGCTTGAACAGTTATTTAAATCACTTTGTTTGGGCTGAAAACTGAATGGGCCGAAATCACCCTTTGGTCGAAATCACTTGAGCCGAAATCACTAGCTAGCCGAAAACCCTTATGTTCGAAATCCCCTTAAGTGGGCCGAAAACACATCTGGGCCGAATTCACTATATGGGCCGAAATCACATAAGTGATTTCGTCCAGTTTAAAATGGTGGGGGTGTTTTCGTTGGGATCATCATCTTCAACAACAGCAGTTAACAAAACCCAGCAACTATAATCTCATTACAGTTACATGATTATTCATTTACAAGTCATATAATAAATCATTGATATGTAATATATAATTTGCCAACATCATATGATACCAGGATCCCAATTTAATCAGTTTATCATTCAATAACATACACCCACTGTTGATCAAAACATCAAATATACAGACAGTTCATAGATAATAATTATCTAACAAGCACACAATGATCAATCACATAATCACATATATAAATATATACATACATCATGATTAAACATCCAATAATCATACGATATGCAACTAAAACAACTGAATCATGAAATCACTAACCAAGGATTAAACAGAGGTTTTGGCTTCAAATGAGGAATTCTGTTTGTTGGGTTTCAGAGGTAGAGAGAGAAACAATGTGATAAGATAAGGTTTGACAAGTAAGAAACTTCTCCGAGAAGATTGTGATAAAATAAATATATATAATACCCCACTGGGCCTAAAGCCCATTTGTTGTTTTCGTTGGTCACCAGTGGACGAAAACACACAAGGTGTTTTCATGAGTAGGTGATTTCATAAGGGGGGGGGGTGGTGTTTTCATATTAGCAGGGGTGTTAGGCCAAACATCCATAATAAACTATACAATCCCAATTAACACAAATTACACTATTATCATATACTCAAATATAATATGCACTCCAAATATAAAATATCATCGCAATACGATTTAACGTTTTTCAAATGTAAGCGTTGTGAAACAAACAAGTCGAGTAACAAACAACAAAAAAAAATAACGTGCAATAAATGCGAAGATGGAAATCTTGAAAACTCGAGTTGTCACATTATCCCCAACTTGAAAGAAATTTCATCCCGAAATTTAGCATGCGGTTACTGAGGAAGCTAGGTAAGTTATCATTTACTGGTTTTCCTGGGGTGTCACATCATCCTCCCGTTGATTTAGAATTTCATCCCGAAATTTTGTAGTAGCTTCAGCCTCAGTAGTAGTTGCATTGTTTTCGAACAACTGGGGATATTTGAGTTCCATTTGATCTTCGCGTTCCCAGGTATATTCTGGGCCACGACGGGAGTTCCAACGAACTCGAACAAGAGGTATTCTGGAGTTCTTGAGGACCTTAACATCCCGGTCCGTGATTTCAACTGGTTCCTCGACGAAATGCAACTGTTCGTCGATAGTGAGCTCCTTCAAAGGAACTATGAAGGTCTCATCTGACAGACACTTCTTCAGATTCGACACGTGAAAGACATTGTGAACTGCACTGAGTTCAGCTGGTAAGTTCAGTCTGTAGGCCACTTTGCCTATCTTCTCTATGACTTCAAATGGTCCAACGTATCGTGGATTGAGTTTGCCCCTTTTGCCAAAACGAACAACACCCTTCCAGGGTGAAACTTTGAGTAGTGCTCGATCCCCAACCTGGAACTCGAGTAGTTTCCTGTCTTTATCGGCGTATGCTTTCTGACGGTCACGAGATGCCGCCATGCGTTGTCGTATTTGAGCAATCTTTTCAGTAGTATCAACTACCATTTCTGGACCTGTGATCTGACTGTCACCCACCTCTGCCCAACAAAGAGGTGATCGGCATTTACGCCCGTACAATGCCTCAAACGGAGCAGCTTTTATGCTGGTGTGGTAACTGTTGTTGTACGAAAATTCCACAAGTGGCAGATGTTTTTCCCAGCCCTTGCCAAAGTCAATTACGCATGCCCGAAGCATGTCTTCTAGAGTTTGAATAGTACGCTCAGATTGCCCATCTGTCTGAGGGTGATAGGCTGTGCTCATGTCTAATCGAGAGCCAAAAGATTTGTGCATTGCTTGCCACAGTTCTGAAGTAAAACGTGCGTCACGATCAGAGATAATAGAGGTGGGCACCCCGTGCCTCGAGACAACTTCCTTAAGGTATACGTCTGCTAGAGTGGAGAACTTATCCGTTTCCTTGATAGCCAAGAAGTGAGCAGACTTTGTGAGTCGATCCACGATCACCCAAATAGTATCATTCCCACGTTGAGATCTAGGTAGGCCAGTAACAAAGTCCATGGAAATTTGTTCCCATTTCCATTGTGGTATCTCAGGTTGCTGGAGTGGGCCTGATGGTTTCTGATATTCCGCTTTGACTCTCGCACAAGTCAAACACTTGCTAACGTAAGTTGCTATGTGGGCCTTCATGCTAGGCCACCAATATGTAGTTCTGAGGTCGTGGTACATCTTATCCGAACCAGGATGTACTGAGTAGCGAGACTTATGAGCTTCATCCATTACAAGCTCGCGTAAATTACCATAGAGTGGGACCCAGATGCGTCCTGTTACATAGTAGGCGCCGTCTGCCTTTTGTTCTAACCGTTGTCTTAAGCCGCGTAGGGCTTCAGACCTGACGTTTTCCGGTTTCAATGCTTCTACCTGAGCATCTCGTATCTGTGAAGGAAGACTGGGCTGAATAGTGAGTTGCAACGCTCGTACACGCCTAGGTGTAGTATCCTTTCGACTGAGGGCGTCGGCCACCACATTGGCTTTGCCCGGATGGTACTTTATAGCACATTCGTAATCGTTCAGTAACTCGACCCATCGACGTTGTCGCATGTTCAATTGTTATTGCTTGAAGATATGCTCAAGACTCCTATGATCGGTGTAGATGGTTCACTTCGTGCCATACAGATAATGTCGCCATATCTTGAGCGCAAAAACAACAGCTCCCAGCTCTAAATCGTGCGTAGTGTAATTCCGTTCGTGAATCTTAAGTTGGCGTGAAGCATAAGCAATAACTTTATCCCGTTGCATCAACACACATCCAAGACCTTGAATAGATGCATCGCAGTAGACTACAAAATCGTCCGTGCCTTCAGGCAATGAGAGGATAGGTGCGCTACAAAGTCTATCCTTTAAGTGCTGAAACGCTGTTTCCTGTGTATCACTTCAACGGTAAGCAACACCTTTCTGTGTCAGTAATATAAGCGGCTGTGTAATCTTTGAGAAGTCTTTGATGAACCGTCTGTAATAACCCGCCAAACCCAAGAATTGGCGTATTTCTGTCGGTGTGCGAGGTGCAGGCCAGTTCTTGATCGAATCTACCTTGGATGGATCGACATGAATCCCATCCTTGTTTACCACGTGGCCTAGAAAGTGGACTTCACGAAGCCAGAAGTCACATTTTGAAAACTTAGCGTACAACTATTCCGTTCGAAGGAGTTCCAGAATAAGTCGTAAATGCTGCTCATGTTCCTCCTGATTCTTCGAGTAGATCAGGATGTCATCAATAAAAACAATAACAAACTTGTCAAGGTAAGGTTTGCACACCCTGTTCATAAGATCCATGAAAACTGCAGGCGCGTTCGTTAGCCCGAATGGTATGACCAAAAACTCGTAATGGCCGTAGCGAGTTCTGAATGCTGTTTTGGAGACGTCCTCATCCCGGACTCTCAGTTGATGGTAACCTGACCTCAGATCAATCTTCGAGTAATAGCTCGACCCTTGCAACTGGTCGAATAAGTCGTCGATGCGTGGAAAAGGATAGCGATTCTTTACGGTCACCTTGTTTAGTTCGCGGTAATCTATGCACATACGAAAGGTACCGTCTTTCTTCTTCACAAATAATACTGGAGCTCCCCAGGGCGAAGAGCTAGGACGTATGAAACCCTTTTCCAAGAGTTCTTGCAATTGCTTAGACAGTTCTTCCAGTTCAGTTGGAGCTAAGCGATAAGGCGCTCGAGCTATAGGTGCTGCTCCTGGAGCTAGCTCGATCTGAAATTCGACCTGGCGATGGGGCGGTAACCCAGGTAACTCTTCAGGAAACACTTGAGGAAAGTCGCGTACAACAGGAATATCCTCTAACTTCTTCTCTTTCATCGATGTATCTGTAACGAGTGCTAAAATAGCTGTGTGGCCCTTTCGCAAACACTTCTGTGCCTTCAAGAAGGAGATGATGCCACTCACGACACCACTCTTGTCGCCTTGAACTTCGAGAGGTTCTTTTCCAGTACGGGGAATACGAATGATCTTCTCCTTACATAAGATCTCTGCTTGCTGTTGGGATAACCAATCCATACCAATGACGATATCAAAACTACTCAGAGTTATAGGAATGAGATCGATAGAGAAAGTCTGACCAGCGAGGATAAGATTACAACCCTGAACTATGTGTGTGGCTTCTAGACTTTTACCGTTAGCTAACTCTACGACATGTTTGGTGTTTAAAAGCGTTGGTGCGCGTTTAAGCATTTCACTAACCTTCAGAGATATGTAACTGGTATCCGCACCCGAATCAAATAATACAGTAACATAAAAGTCGTCGAGAAGAAACTTACCCATAACCACATGAGGATCGTTCCTTGCGTCACTCTGACCAATAACAAATGCACGACCCTTAGCACCATTGTTGTTGTTGTTTCCCCCATTGTTGTTCCCATTGCCATGATTATTGTTGTTGTTGTTCTGATTCTGATTTAACTGGGGGCAGTTCCGCTTGAAGTGACCTTCAGCCCCACACTGAAAGCATGCCTTATTTCCTTGTTGTTGTTGTTGCTGTGACTGGTTTCGTGGAGCTGGCGGCTGTTGTTGCTGGTTCTGATTCGCAGGCCTTGAGCTCCTGCAATCTTTAGCTTCATGACCTACCCTTAGACATCTCTGACAGCGGCCTTTATGACACTGACCACTGTGGTGTTTGTTGCACCTGTTACACAGTGGATGAATTCCCCGATATCCACTCTGCCCCTGACCACCAGACGATTGCTGACTCGGGCTCTGGTAATCACTAGTCTTGCGCTGATGCTGTGCTTGAGACTGTACAGTAGCTGAACCCCTGCTGGAATCCCCTTCCCATTTCCGCTTGTTGTCACTGGGATTAGCAGGAGTAGCTGGAGTGGTAGCGGTAGTAGTAGCGCTGATACGTTTAGGCAGCCTGTTCTGTTCGACTGCCTGATCGGTGAGGCGATGAGCTAACTTGACAATCTGTTGAATGGTGCCAAGATTCGCTGAGGTTATGTGACTTTGAATTTCCGGCACCAGTCCATTGAGATACAGTTCGATACGCTTAATGGGAGGATCTACCATAGTAGGACACAAAATAGCCAACTCATTCGATCTTCTGGTGTACGCTTCAATTTCTGACCCCGTCATTTTCAAGTGGTAAAACTCTACCTCCAGCTTATGAATATCATCACGGCTACAATATTCCTCTTTGATCAACTCCTTGAAATCATTCCAGGGTGTGGCGTTAGCAACAGCCAACCCTAACATCTGAACTTGCGCATTCCACCAAGTCAGCGCAATGCCTTCTAGAGTACCAGTGGCGTACTTCACCCTGCGAGCCTCAGGGCATTCACACATTTCAAACACGGACTCGAGCTTTTCAAACCAATGGAGGAGTCCAACCGCTCCTTCCGTGCCACTAAAAGTAGTAGGACGACAGTCCATGAAAGTTTTGAAGGTGCAAACAGGTGGCTGAGCGTGCTGACCTGTTGTGTATAAGAACCAGGACAAGATTAAGCACAAGAGTTGTTTTAGGAGTGTAGGATCTAAAGATCCTAGTGTGAGTTACAACGGCAGGGTATACCTCCTTCTTGTGCGGCTGCAAGTGCCGCAGCAACTCATTCGTTAATAAGAGCCGTCAACTGGGCTTGTGTCATGTTAATGCGTCCAGCCATGATCTTCATAGCAAATATGACATAAGTGAGAGAGGTTCGCGAGTAGTGCGATAACAGAAGAGAGTAAGCACACAAGTGTTCTCATGCAATAGTGTTAAGTTAACCTAAGCATACCAGGAGCAAAGTTCTATGCAATTTTAGCAAGTAGGCAACAAAACATGTACCATATTACCTAGGATGTTGAGTCTTGCACGTGGAGCGAGGCGTCGTTGCGGATCGTTGAGCACTATTTCGGTTATAGTCTGGTTTTAATAAAAACGTTTTCCCCTTATTAAAACCGAGTTCTCTATAACCAATGGCTCTGATACCAATCTGTCACACCCCCAAAATCCACACGCGGAGTACCACCGCTTGGAGGCGTGACTGACCAGGATCAAGCCACCAATCATATTGAACATATAAGTAAATAGTAAAAGTCATTCCTCGATACGATAGGTGTTTTCAAAACCAAACATAAACAAGTGTATAGCGGAAGCAATAATGTAAGACCCAACATAAGTTTAAGTACAAAATGTCATAATGTTTAACAACACATTCACGATCCATGTCCACAACGACCGTGCCTCCCGTGCAAGCTCCAAAAGTACCTAAGGTCCTGCAAGGCATGTAACAGAGAGTCAAAAACTAGTTGAGTGAGTTCACAGTTGGTTATTTAGATATTATGTTCATATCGCAAATCGTATGCTCATTTAGTAATCATGTATCTTATGTAATGGTATCGCGGCCCTCTAGGCATGTTTGCGAAGTTTAGTGGGGGTTTCCCATATGTTCTCTAGACTAGGTATATTTGTATCGCGGCCCTCCAGGCATGTTTGCGAAGATTAAAGTATAGTTCACGGCCATTCCAGGCATGTTTGCTAAGATTTTTCTAGTATCGCGGCCGATCCCGGCATGTGTGCAAAGAGAAGTATATGTATCACTAGTCTAGTAGTATCTACCATTGACCTTCCTCTCCCGAGGCCTATGGTATGTAATTCCGATAACTCTTAAGCATAAATAATCAATCAACCCATTCCCAACCCCGGGAATCCCATGCCTTGGTAGAAGTGTGAACTCACCTTAGTTTGCTCGGTATGCTAAGTTAAGTGCTCACAAAAATCAGTCAAGTCCTATAGTGCACGTATACTCAATCAGTTCACATTGTTTGTAAAGTTTCACATGGAACTAGTGTCACAGTAATATCACGGAGTGTTTGACAGTTCATATCATGCAACATAAGCAGTTAATTGCATCCATACATCTAACAGAGTTGGCATCTAGCAGAACTAGCAAGTTAACTGAGTGAATAAAGTTAACAGATTTCATGGAATAACATAATTAATCCACTTCATCGGAATAATAAATAAACAGAGTAAGTCAGTTAACCCAGTTAACAACTTAACAGAATTGTCATCTAACAGAGTTACTTAAACAATGAAGTTATCAAATTACATATTTAACAAAGTTAAATAAACTAACTGAGTTATTCCAATGGTTAGTTAAGTTAAATAACACAATTAATAACATTAATAATAACAGTTAACATGTTGCCAAAAACACATAAGTGCCGAAAACACCCTATGGCCGAAAACCCTTTAGAGCCGAAAACACTTAGGTGGGCTTGAACAGTTATTTAAATCACTTTGTTTGGGCCGAAAACTGAATGGGCCGAAATCACCCTTTGGTCGAAATCACTTGAGCCGAAATCACTAGCTAGCCGAAAACCCTTATGTTCGAAATCCCCTTAAGTGGGCCGAAAACACATCTGGGCCGAATTCACTATATGGGCCGAAATCACATAAGTGATTTCGTCCAGTTTAAAATGGTGGGGGTGTTTTCGTTGGGATCATCATCTTCAACAACAGCAGTTAACAAAACCCAGCAACTATAATCTCATTACAGTTACATGATTATTCATTTACAAGTCATATAATAAATCATTGATATGTAATATATAATTTGCCAACATCATATGATACCAGGATCCCAATTTAATCAGTTTATCATTCAATAACATACACCCACTATTGATCAAAACATCAAATATACAGACAGTTCATAGATAATAATTATCTAACAAGCACACAATGATCAATCACATAATCACATATATAAATATATACATACATCATGATTAAACATCCAATAATCATACGATATGCAACTAAAACAACTGAATCATGAAATCACTAACCAAGGATTAAACAGAGGTTTTGGCTTCAAATGAGGAATTCTGTTTGTTGGGTTTCAGAGGTAGAGAGAGAAACAATGTGATAAGATAAGGTTTAACAAGTAAGAAACTTCTCCGAGAAGATTGTGATAAAATAAATATATATAATACCCCACTGGGCCTAAAGCCCATTTGTTGTTTTCGTTGGTCACCAGTGGACGAAAACACACAAGGTGTTTTCATGAGTAGGTGATTTCATAAGGGGGGTGGTGTTTTCATATTAGCAGGGGTGTTAGGCCAAACATCCATAATAAACTATACAATCCCAATTAACACAAATTACACTATTATCATATACTCAAATATAATATGCACTCCAAATATAAAATATCATCGCAATACGATTTAACGTTTTTCAAATGTAAGCGTTGTGAAACAAACAAGTCGAGTAACAAACAACAAAAAAAAATAACGTGCAATAAATGCGAAGATGGAAATCTTGAAAACTCGAGTTGTCACAATGTAGTTGTTTATTACGATTGAATGCAATGATAACAAGCTAGTCACACATCATACGCTTCCGCAAAAGACAAGGTGTGACAGTTTGGTATCAGAGCTTCGATTGTAGTGAACTAGGATTCTTTCTCAAGTCTAGACTACAATCACTAGAGTTCTCTCACGAAAACATTTTTCAAAAAGGTTTTCATTGCATTCACAAAAGCGCCAAGATCCACGAGTCAGACACTTTACAAAGAAAATACAAAGGCAAGGACATTAGTGAGGAATACCTTTAAAATAAGGTGCCAATCAAAGCGTAGTCTACACGAGTTAGACTTGCCAAAAACAAAATGACCCCCAAAAACGAGAGTTATACGTAATATAATGCATTAAATTACTTGATTATGCTAAGTAGCATATATGTTATTGATATACATACATACAAATAAGTGTATGGGGTGATTATTGACGTGAATAGGATACTTTCGACTCTGACTCCTATTACTGTACGTGACTCGCACGATGAAGCTACTGATCTCGCGTCCTTTGCAAAGCTCATGGCTGGGAGTGATTACCAAACAAGGTGCTGAGCTTGCTTCCGTAGGAGATGGCTGCTCTTCCCTCTCGATCGTGAAGGTGCCTAACTACGGTGATGATGACGAGGCAGAGGCGGCAACCTTGAACGAATTCTCAATCAACGGGACGAGATCCCTGCGGCTTATGTGAAGCAAGATTGACGACATACTTGACCAGAAAAGGAAGATGAAGTATTCATCATGAAGGTGCCCCTCCAGGTACTAGGAATGCTCCCTATTCCTATTCCATCTAATCATCGTGCCTATACGCGCGTAACGATAACGAATGTTAGCGCGTGGACCACCGCAATGGTCCTTTCCATGACAAGAGGTATAAGGACAGTAGTGTCCCCTCCTTGACTGATCATCTGCTTGGACGAGAGAAAATTTGGGGTAACTGTGCAAGATAATTTATTATTACGGGGGCCCACGTAATAACGACTTGTAGTGCACAGGAATCCTGGTGGACTCTGCGGGCCGAGCTAATGAAAACCATACAAAATTAATCTTTAGGTGTCCTCACCTTCATCTGGTAGAACAACACATAGATCAGTGCTTTAGCAAGTTAGAAAGTAGGAAGCCTGCCTTAGCCTACTTCGTGACTGACACTTCTACCTGCATACGAGACGTTTGAGAAAACGATATTTAAGCAAGAGAGGTGGAATGACATTTAAAAAGAATCAGCGACGATACACTCCCCATCACCTCCACACCAACAACCCCATCAAAGGGGAAATATACGTGCCAGTAAAGCTAAAGACCTAAGAAAACCAGTGAAGCAGGAAATAACTGAAACTTGAATGACCAAGGCGATGTAGCCTCGAGTTCATTCCAAACAATAAGCCAAGTTGGCAAGCCTATGTGAAGGCTCAATAACTGTTTCCTCGCTTATACACTGATTTTATATACGTGTGAAATTGGGTGATTACATAATGGCTTATGGTGCTATGTATCTCATAGACAATTGGAATGTTGTCTAACCTACTTCATACCATTTTGCCAGAAGAGAATGCCGCCCAGGCGAGACACAAACACCAGTACACTGCCAAGAACAGAAGCCGAGCTGCAAGAACGCATCTCACAGGCGATTGCTCGACATGAAGCCCTCCGCTCTAAGCACAGCGATGGAACTACTGAAAATAACCCTCCAACTGGCTGCACCTATAAACAATTCCTGGACTGCAAGCCATTGAATTTTGATGGCACAGGAGGTGCCGTTGCATTTGTTCGTTGGGCAGAAAGGACTGACTCCATTCTAAGAATGAGCAACTGTTCGCCCCGACAGAGTGTTACTTATATCTCAGGGTTATTCGTAGATGGCGCACTCTCCTGGTGGAACCTTCAGGTTCAAACCCTTGGTGCGGATGCTGCTTATGCACTAAGCTGGGACGAGCTCAAGGAAATGTTGGGAAAGAAATACTGTTCTAGGGCTAAAATCCAGAAGATTGAGGTGGAGTTCTGGAACTTAAAAATGGACGGACCAAAGATTCCTGAATACGTCCAACGATTTCACGACTTGTCTAGGGTCGTCCCCTACTTAGTCAAACCGGAATCCAAAAGGGTTGAACGATTCATTTGGGGACTTGCACCTCAGATCAGGAGCATGGTTACTACCTCAAAGCCCTCAACCATTGCAGAGGCTATTGATATGAGTATCGCTCTTACTGAAGAAGCTCTACGCGCGGGAAAATTTTCAGAATCTGAGGATAACAAGAAAGAGACTCATGTGGAGTCGTCAAGCAACAAGAAGAGGAAGTCCTCAAACCTAAAGATGAGCACCCAAGTCAACTATGGAAGCTCTAAAACAGGAAAAAGAAAGAAAGTAAAACCGCCACATGACAGGAAAATTGATGGAGCCACTAATAAGGCCGGTGGTAGAATATACTTGGGGACTAAACCGAAGTGCGGAGAATGCAATTTTCACCATGAAGGTCGATGTCCGAGGCCTAAGTGCGGAAAGTGTGGAAAAGAAGGGCACAACAAGGATGCCTGTTGGGCAAAGGACCCAGATGGAAGAAATAAGAGAATATCAGGTTGTTACAAATGTGGTGAAGCAGGGCACTTTAGGAAAGATTCCCCTAGGAAGAAACAAGCAAGGAAGGGTTTTCACGATCGAAACTCGTGAAGCACGCCAGGATCCAGATGCGGTTACGGGTACGTTCCCTGTTAACCAACCTAATGCATCTACTTTTAATTAATACTGGCATCAACTTTTACCTTGAATGCTTAGAACTTAAGAGACTGCCTGGCCTAGTTTCAAATAAGTTAGACGTTCCGTATTCTTTAGAAACGGGCATATAGAAGGCTAGTTTGAACAATTGAAGCAATTAAGGATTGCAGTTAGGGACTCAGAAGGTCGGAACCTTCTGTTACCATTAACTTGAGAAGTCATGATATGATAGTCAGCATGGATTGGATATCCAAGTATAGAGCCTGAGGACATCCCCGTTATGGAAGAAGTTCCAGTAGCTTTTTCGGAGGACTTGCCAGGAATACCTCCACAGCGCCAAGATGAGCTTTGATAAATCTCATGCCAGGAGCGGTACCAGTGCCGAATGACGCCATACCGACTAGCTTCACCAGCGAAGCATGAACCTCTGATATAACTGCAAGAGCTGCTAGACAGGGGAAATTAAGGACATAACATCCTTAGTTAAGGAGACAAGGAGAAAGTTGGTAGTCTCCACTTTACATAAACTTCAGAGAATTAAAAATCAGAATCCTTTGTCAAGGACTGATGACATAAAACAGACAAATCATAAGATCCTAGTTACCACTCAAGGATCGATTTGAGGACAAGATATCCTCCACTGTGAATACAAGAGGAAATATCCCTAAAACAACCTTTAGGACTTGCTTCGAGTATTACGAGACCCTTGTCGTATCATTTGGCTTAACACATGCATCGACAATATTCATGGACCTCATGAATCGAACGTGTGAGCCATACCTGGATAAGTCATATACTTATTGACTACATTCTTATATGGCCAATGACCAAGGAAGGTCGCGAGCAACAGCTGCAATTTACCTTGCAACTCTTAGAGAAAGCACAATTATGTGCAATGATGACGGAAAGCGAATTTCGAATTCGCGAGATGAGAACTTTAAGATGCATGGTGCATAAGAACGAGATTCATGCTGACCCTGCAACCCAGAGCTAAGGAGCTAGAATTGCAATTAAGTGACGCTTCTCGACAAAGTCTCAATTGTACGTCGATGCAACGAGACCACAACATTGCATACGCGGCACGTTGATCAAGGAATCATGAGAAGAAACCTTGAGCTAGATACAGTGATTGCACGCCGCAAACTTGACGTCACTACCTAACGGAAAACGCTGCACGACCTTTACTGAACACAAGGGTTGCAGCACACCGCCGATCGTAAGAACTTGAATGTTAACGTAGACAGACTGAGCTACTGAACGATGCAGACTGAATGGACATGATACATGCTTGTGTGATAAACTTTAACGAAAAGTTGGAACACTCACTTGCCCATAGTAGAGTCTTCCTACAACCGTATTTATCACACCGCCATTAAAAATTGCCTCGTGTGAAGCTTTAGATAGGACATAACAAGACGATCCCCGTCGCGTTGAACGGAGACCGAAGATAAACAATCTACTGACCCGCATTGGTTCAGGAAAACCAGAGGCAAACTGTTTAGATATGTGAACATATCAAGGTAGCACGCAAAATACAGAAAGATTGTGCCGATGAGCGGCAGAAATCGTAAGGATTCAAGACGAAAATTATGGCTTAAATGAGAGCCTCGCCCAGAGAAGGCGTAATGTGGTGTGGAAAAAAAAACAAAAAGGTTGAATCCCCAGAGTAGGGATCAGAACCATTGTCCACAAGATAAAACTCCCAGAAAAAGATCAATAGTGATCGCGACACATTCATGTGTCTAGTCTTTAAAGGAGTCTGACTTAAGGAACAGTCGTAGTTCCCACAAATAAGATTCACGTCAACGACAAACGACAAGAAATACTATAGAAACCTGTTGAGGTTTTGGACCAAGAGTCCGTGATACTATAGAAACCTATTGAGGTTATGGACCAAGAGTCCACAAGATACAGAAAAGTCATGATCGACTTACTTGAGTATGATAGAATTCATGACCTGGCCCAGAGATTTCATGGGAACATAAAGACAAATCATGAATCTAAGTGACCATATTGGTTTCACAACTCCCCTGCGACTGATGGCATCGCTTGAATTTCGGGACGAAATTCTTTTAACGGGGGGAGACTGTGACAACCGTCACTTTTCCGTACATTCCGTACACGAAATGAACAGTAATTTGTGCTTAAATGACTGTGCATGATCTAGTTTACCAGACAAATAAATTTCTGAATTCCATACAAGTGAATTCATGCATGATATATGCTACAAGAATTACGTTATGTTAGCGTTGCGTCAAAAATATTAGTAAACTCACCGGTAAGACACACTGTGTCAACGGAACTGCAGAAAGCAGTCAGAGAATAGAATTAAGGCCTAGGTGTAGGTCCGACGACAAAAGTACATTAAAACCCAAGAGTGCATACAAGGGTTTTTATTATAGGCTTTCCGGAAGCTAAAATACGCACTAAAAAGCACCCGAAACGCACTTTAAGTGCAGAAATTTATAAAATTCAGCTATAAATCAGCTTTTAACACATAAATATCATGTAGAGGTCATGATTTATCATCCAGAATACTTCCCTGAGTGTCGGGAATTGAAAGTGTTATAAAAGGACACTTAAAAGACACTAAAAGGTGCAATTTAGCACTTTAACGAACCAGTATATAACCGAACAACCGGACATTACCCGGAACACCAAAATAATGCTAGAAGCATTGTCTTTATTTTTCTAAGCTAGTTAGGGTCCCCGAATACCCTAACACCCGTTGTAAATTACAACACACTAGTAACTAATTTTAAATCTCTAAACTAACTAACTAAACCTTAACTTATTAGTTAGGAATCAACCATGTAACCCCCCCCCCCCCCATAACCGAACTCGGTTAGTATGAGGGAACACCCACCACATGTTTGAATATAATAATCTTGAGTGCTAAATATCTAGAGGACATAGAATCCATTGGGTAAATGAAATAAATGGGCTATAAATATGTTTAAGGGATAATCACAATCATTCTCTTCACTTAACAAAAATTCACTCCTCTCTCCCTCTCTATAAACTCTCGGCCGAACACCCCCTATATCATCCATCCATCTTTCGATCTTGATCATCTCATTCCAAGCTTATACAAGGGTTAAAGATCTCATACAAAGGAGCTCGGTGCATTCGGAACGCGAAGGACCTCACCCTATTGCTTTTATCCACTCATTCTTCGACTAGTTTCTTCCCTAGCCTCGAGCTAGTAGTAAGTTCCTTTAAACACACTCTCGATCTATTTTAAAGTGGTTAAAAAGAACTTTGTCGGTTAAAATCTATGAACGTACAAGATGACATGGTAAAAGTCTACTAAAATGATGAATATGATGGTTAAAAGCTAAGTTGTTGTGTAAATCTTGTAAGATTTGTTTTGTGTAATTATTTAGTGCCGATCTATGTTGTGGTAGCTCGAATCATCGTCTAACCCGGATTGGTCGTGATCATGGATCATGACATAGAGTTTGTTTAAGTGTACAAAGGGTTAAATGATGAAACTCTACCACACACTAAACATGAACTTGTGTAAAATCGACTTTACTTACGAAATAGTGTTTAAAACTAGTTGATCTACGGATCTACAAGTGGTATTTTCGAAGAACCAACTGTAAGACAAAACCATGTTTTAAAACCGGATCTTTCCTAAACTAAAGGTGTTTTTGAGAACCAAAAAGTGTGCAGACACTTGTGTAACGAAAGAATTTAACAAAGAAATATTTTCGTAAATACCGACTAGAAGTTGTAAAACTTCATATTCTTTAAAAATAAAATTTGCGAGATAATGATTCTATTTTTAGAGATGGAAAGACCCACTAAATGTGTTGAAAAGTTACTACATAATTTTACACAACTTGCAAGTTCATGTGTATGCGATTTATGTTTATTTTGACTAGTTTGATATTTGAAGATGGTATTTTGATGACAGAAAATTGATTGGTTGAATTTTTAAAAGAAAATGATACGCTAGTAAGCGTGGCCACCTCCAGTTACAGAGGAAACTCTGGCGAAATTTTTCCAGAAAATAACACTTAGAATATTTTTGTGACAAGTGTTATGAACATATTTTTGACTGGTTTTCCAAACAAACTTCGCCATGATTTTTGTTATCAAATGACCAAGTATTCGGAGGTGGATTTTTGTAAACAAACTTACTAAATATATATTTAGAATATATATTTATCGCTTGTGTGATTATGTGATTATTTTGTGAAATAGGTATATATTATTCTTAGAGTAAAAAATAATATGACTTAGAGATACTCGTAACGAGTAAAAATACAAAAAATACACATACAACATACAACATACAAGATACATAATTCGGGTGCAAAGTGCAAAACACGAGATACTTATATTAATTTTTGAGAAAATAATATAAGTAAGATACTTAGTTAAAAATATAAAATATTTTTAACACAAGAATATATATACAAAAGAGAGTGACTGTACTTGTGCGACGCAAGTCTAGTGACTAACGTTAAGAAAACGCGTATAGGTTACGACATTAATTAAGCAAATCCGGTGAAGTTTACGACGCAAGGAACGCAAAATTGTGAGTTCATGCTCCCTCTTTTCTCTAACTGTTTTTGGTTTTATAACTCTCGGGGGTGAAATACATGTTACAAATATTATAATTTTTACAAAGGGTAAAAATACAAGAAGCACTCTTGGTGAGAACGAGAACCGAGTGCAATATGATTTGAGAATACGAGAAGCACTCGTGGTGAGTGCAATATGATGAGCATTAAGAAATGCCTAGAAAATACTAGATCATGTGAGCTTAAACTAGATATTGAGATGCCATTAATACTAAATTAGGGACGAGGGTTAGATCTAACGGGTACGGCCGAGCCCCACACATGGTCCTTATGTGACCTCTTGAGTGCTTCGGTGTCCCAGTCGAGGGAAATCGACACAGTCGAGGTTAATTGACACAGTCGAGGGTAATCCACACAGTCAAGGGAAATTGACACAGTCAAGGGAAATTGACACAGTCGAGGGTAATCGACACAGTAAAGGAGCCAACACTAATGCTCCATATGCTCACATGCCTTAAAGGAGCCAACACTAATGCTCCATATGTCCTCACATGCCTTAATGTCCTTGTACAAACATTCAATTAGTATGTGGTGTACACAAGAAAACTTGATTTATACATGAACACTTTATTTATACAAGATACATACAATGTTTTCATACAAGTTATGCAAAATGCATGAACTCGCTCAACTTTATGTTGATGTTTTCCAAAATTACATGTATTTCAGGTGACAGGATGGATCTTGGGCGCAAGTGTCATAACTAGAAGTAGACTACAAGTTTAGATGTCATCCACTTTTGTTGAATTGTAACCTTGTCAAAGGTCGTGTTTCGAAAACTTAAATAACACGTGTTTGTAATACTCAAATTTTCATGAATGGATGAACATCATTTTGATCATGTAGTTGTTTATTACGATTGAATGCAATGATAACAAGCTAGTCACACATCATACGCTTCCGCAAAAGACAGGGTGTGACAGTTACCGGGGACACAAGGATTTTAAGAAAGCTTAAAATCGACGGCCTAATCAATTTTCCAAAACTTTTTTAAAACGCGCGCACATTTTTCTGCATTTTAGTTTAGTTTTGCATTTACAGTAGGTTGAACACGGGCCGTGCTCACTGAACACGGGGCCGTGATGCACATTTTGCATAAAACACCCACTAACAGAAGCTGAACACAGGGCCGTGTTCACTGAACACGTCCCCGTGCTCAACGAAATCAGTAACTTTAATTAAAACGCCCAGATATAGATTCTGTACACGGGGCCGTGTCCAGCCTCTGTTTCCGTTTTTATTTTTGTTTTCTGATCTCGAGACTTGGTTGTGGTCTGCTGGGTGATTCTTATGGATCAATACTCAGGAGGTTACAACTACACCTATGAGGAGGATGATTATAGGAGTAACTATTGCACTAATTGTGGTGACCCGCACTCGGTTCAATATTGTGACTTATATCAACCATCCACTTCATACACCTACTATGAGGAGCCCAGGTACGAGCCATCAACTTCATACACATCCTATGAAGACCAAAGGTATGAACCTCCTCCCCCATACTCATATTTTGATGAACCAAGGTATGAGCCTTCTTACTCATACTTTGAGGAACCAAGATATGAGCCACCACCTTCATATGCTTATTATGAGGAACCATGGCGTGAACAACCCACCTCATATGAGTATTATGAAGAACAAAATTATGACCCTTATCCATCATATGCTTACAATGAAGAACAATGGTGTGAACCATCTACTTCATATGGGTATTATGAGGAACAAAGGATCGAACAACCGGATTCAAGCATTGAAAATCCCGATCCTTTTTCTATAACCGAAGTGACCGATAGGATATTAGAACACCTTAAAGTTATCGAGCGCTATATAAAAGAATCTCGCGCAAGGGAAGAGGAGTCCCGCGCAAGAGAAGAATTAAATAAAGAAGAGATAATTGAAAGTGTAAAAATGGAAGAACAAATAAGTGAAGAACCGACACATGAGTTAAACAACGAAAAAGGTGAGTCCGACAACGCTAAAATTCAAGAAGAGTCTAATTGTGAAGAAATTAATCTCTTGTCACCTTCTTTTGAAAATCATTGTTTAGTACTCACTCATTCTAAGTTTTTAAAAGAGTTAAACACTAACACTAAAATTGACGAAACGGTAAGTATTAAGTTAACTAATGATCAAACCTCGCTAATAAAAGAAGACCCATTTGAAATTAACATTACACCGGTTCCATGTTTTTTTCAAAATTCATTTATTAGTAATGTCACAATTGATAAAGATCTTTGCGTTAACATAATGCCTAACTACATTTTCGAAAAAATTAAGTATTAGTGATTTCTCTCCACTTCAAATACTCATTTTTCTATCCAATCGAAAAGTAATAAAATCAATCGGTGTAGTTAAGGATGTTTTGGTTCAAACAAATCAAATGGTAATCCCAACCGACTTTGCCATCCTCGATGACGCTCCTCTAGTGTTGGGACGACCCTTTGTAAAAACTCACGAAGCTTTGAAAAACCGGAAGTTCAACAATCTACCTCTTCAATTAGGGGCATTTAAAAAGAGTGTCGATCTTGAGCGATCAATGAAATATCCATTCGGCAATAATGACCCCCTAATTGAAGATGAAGATGAACCACCCGATACAAGTGAAAAGATTGACCACTTTGTTGAAAAAGGGGTCGCCATAGAACAAAATTTTAAAGTTCTTGATCAAAATGAGCAACCCAATAAGGAGTCTCCTAAAGACCCACCTCTTGAGCTCAAAGAACTTCCAAAAGGTTTGGAATATGCTTTTTAAGACAAAGATGGTAAATCACCTGTAATTATTTCATCTAAGTTAAGTAGTTTAGAAAAAGAAAAATTAATCAATCTTTTGAGAAAACACAAAAATGCGATTGCTTGGAAGCTTGTAGATATTAAAGGAATAAGTCCTTCCATGTGCACGCATAAAATTTTAATGAATGATGACTACAAATCGGTAATACAACCACAACGTCGAGTAAATCCAAATGTTCAAGAAGTGGTTAAAAACGAAGTCATCAAATTACTCGACGCCGGACTTATTTATCCTATCTCCGATAGTCCTTGGGTAAGTCCCGTCCAAGGAGTTCCAAAGAAAGGAGGTATGACGGTAATAACTAACGAAAAGAATGAATTAATACCAACGAGAACCGTCACAGGATGGAGAGTATGTATAGATTATAGACGATTAAATGAAGCAACAAGGAAAGATCACTTTCCTTTGCCCTTTATTGATCAAATGTTAGAAAGATTATCCGGTCATAAATTTTACTACTGTTTCTTGGATGGTTTTTCAGGTTACTTTCAAATCCCGATAGCACCCAAAGACCAAGAAAAGACAACCTTCACATGTCCCTATGGAATTTTTGCTTATCGACGCATGCCATTTGGTCTATGTAATGCCCCCGCAACCTTCCAACGTTGCATGGTAGCCATCTTCCATGACATGATAGAAAAGACAATGGAAGTCTTTATGGACGACTTTTCTATCTTTGGGGATTCATACGACCAATGCCTCGATAAACTTGAACGAATGCTATCCCGATGTGAGGAAACTAACATCGCCCTTAATTGGGAAAAATGCCATTTCATGGTGACGGAGGGAATAGTACTCGGTCATAAAATCTAAAGCGAAGGAATGGAGGTTGATCGAGCCAAAATAGACACTATTTCTCGATTACCACCCCCATCCTCTGTTAGAGCTATCAGAAGTTTCCTAGGGCATGCCGGATTTTATAGACGATTTATCAAAGACTTTTCTAAAATTTCAAGGCCTCTAACAAAATTACTTGAAAAAGATGTTCCTTTCATCTTTAACAAGGATTGCAATCAAGCATTTCTAACCCTAAAGGAAATGCTAGTCAATGCACCTATCATGATAGCGCCTGATTGGAAATTTCCTTTCGAAATCATGTGTGATGCAAGTGACTTTGCAGTTGGAGCTGTCTTGGGACAAAGAAAAGAAAAGCATTTTCACCCAATTTATTATGCTAGTAAAACACTTAACGATGCACAAGAAAACTATACAACAACTGAAAAAGAATTACTAGCTGTGGTATTTGCTTTTGATAAATTCCGTTCTTATCTTGTTCTTTCTAAAACTATAGTCTATACAGATCATGCAGCCATTCGATATCTCTTCAAAAAGCAGGACGCAAAACCACGTTTGATTCGGTGGATTTTACTCCTCCAAGAATTTGATATCGAAATCAAAGACAAAAGAGGAGCAGAAAACACCGCAGCAGATCATCTTTCGCGCTTAGAAGACCCAGCTTTGGAGGCAACCAGGGACGAACAAATCAACGAAAAATTTCCAACAGAATCCCTAGAAATGGTGGAATACAGAGAAGAACCATGGTACGCCGACTATGCTAACTACCTAGCTAGCGGTATAGTCGTAAAAGGTTGGCCACATCATCAAAGAAAAAAATTCTTTGCTAATGTGAAGCATTATTTGGGAAGACCCTTATCTTTTCAAAATGTGTGCTGACCAACTCATCCGACGATGCGTACATGGTAGCGAAGCAAGAAGAATTCTCCGCCATTGTCATGAAGGTCCATACGGAGGACATCATGGTGCCGCTAGTACGGCACGAAAGGTATTTGATTCAGGATTTTATTGGCCAACCATTTACAAAGACGCCCAAAGTCTTGTCAAGACATGTGATGCTTGCCAAAGAACAGGTAATATTTCTTCCAAAAACGAAATGCCCCAAAATGGCATTCTTGTTTGTGAAATTTTTGATGTATGGGGACTCGACTTTATGGGACCTTTCCCACCGTCAAAAGGAAACAAATATATACTTGTGGCGGTAGACTACTTGTCTAAATGGGCCGAGGCCGAGGCACTTCCAACAAATGATGGAAGAGTCGTGGTAAGATTTCTGAAAAAATTATTCTCTCGTTTTGGAACACCTAAAGCATTAATAAGTGATAGAGGTACCCATTTTTGCAACCATCAACTTGAAATTTTTTTA
The DNA here is from genome assembly GCA_030545235.1 of Helianthus tuberosus. Classification (NCBI taxonomy): domain Eukaryota; kingdom Viridiplantae; phylum Streptophyta; class Magnoliopsida; order Asterales; family Asteraceae; genus Helianthus; species Helianthus tuberosus. The sequence goes on along the minus strand of CM060447.1, from coordinate 130,255,371 downwards.
ACAAGATATGGGGTCTATCACCGGGTCTCAACAGCATATCACCCTCAAACAAACGGACAAGCCGAAGTGACTAATAGAGGTTTAAAACGAATACTTGAAAAAACCGTAGGGTTAAATAAAAAGGAATGGGCAGATAAATTAGATGATGCTTTATGGGCTTTTCGAACTGCCTATAAAACAACAATAGGTACAACCCCATATAAGCTAGTCTATGGAAAAAGCTGTCATTTACCAGTAGAAATTGCACACAAAGCCTACTGGTCAATTAAAAATGTAAACTTAGATTTAGAATTTGCCGGTAGAAATCGATTTTGTCAGTTGAATGAATTAGACGAACTTAGAAATTATGCATACTCAAACTCCGAAATTTATAAGGAAAGAATGAAAAACTTGCATGATAAACATATTAAACCTAATGAATTTCGAGTAGGGAATCAAGTTCTTTTGTTTAATTCACGACTTCGATTGTTTCCTGGAAAATTAAAGTCTAGGTGGTCAGGACCTTTTTCCATCACCCATATTTTCCCACACGGTGCAGTAGAAATTAAATCTCGGAATGGACCTCCATTCAAAGTCAATGGCCAACGGCTGAAACTCTATCAAGGATTTATTGAGGATGAAGAGGAAGAAATCTCGCTTCAAACAGTCGAAGAATAAAAGCAACAACATCATACCTGGTAAGTTACGAACCAACGAGATGACATCATAATCGGTAAGTCTTCTAACCAAGTTTTTGGGAAACAAAGGGCACTCACACGAGCACTAAAAAAATCGCTCGGCACGAGGCCGTGTCCGCGCGACTGTCGGGATAAATCCCTTTTTTTCATAACAGTTACACCATTCCACATGCCCCGTTTCCCCAAAAACGCTCTGGTTCAAGGCGATTTTCCGCAGATTTTCAACGTCTCCTCTACTTCCAACAATGCCAAGGTATGATTCTAGCATCATTAGTAGTTAGATTAAGCATTTGCATGTAGTTAAAACTTAAAAAATTTGGGGAAAAATCTAGGGTTCTTGAACTTCATCCGGATCGAATCTCAAATTTTTGCCTAAATCTGTTAGCATTTAGTTAGATTAATGTTATAGGAAGTAAACCCACTTGTATTGTTCATAGATTTGCCCGATTTCTCACAAAAACCCCAAACCCTTGTTTTTGAACCGAAAAAGATAAAATTGAAGGGGTAAACGGTTTGTTTTGGGAAAAACAGCACTTGGGGTTTCATTTTCGGGGGAAACCGCACCTATTGGACCAAAAATTTTCAAGTTTTCGGGACCGAGTCGAAAAATGAAATTTTTGAGTAATAGACGCCTGGACACGGGGTCGTGTCCGCTGAACACGGGGCCGTGTCCAGCTCGCTGTTTGCAGTTTTGTCCGAAAATTTCACTGTTTCATGCTAACTTTTGGTGTATTCTTTCAGATGTCGAAGAAATTCACGAGGTTCAACGCAAATGAGCTCGATGCTAGGGCTAGATACGAAGTACTTCAAACAAGACCGGAAGAATACCCAAGACAAGTGTGCACGGATCTTTTAGCCATGGTGAACCAACTTGACCGGTTTAACAACCTCGTTACCGGCCCACTAAGAGTCGCCCTAACCACTCGACTTCGCTCAGTCTAAGAGTGCACTATGGAATTCTATAGAACCTTCACGTTTAATTCAAGGAGCGACCCTTTCGACAATGACGGGGTGTCATTCCGGTGTGGTGGAACTAGGTACTCGATTTCGTTGGCACAATTTAGGTCGGTAATTGGGCTGTATACGGAGGAAGATGCGGGTAATGAAGAGAACACCGGAGGGGTGCGAGAGTTGGATGAGAACGAACGCCAAGCCGCGTGGGCTCAGATTGGTGAAGGGCACTACAACCCGAGCAGCACTAAGAGCACTAAGTTGAGGGACCCACTCTACCGATACATCCATAGGGTCCTCGCTTACTCTCTTAGCCAAAGGCATGATAGTAGTGGCGTTGTTGGGTTGAGAGATTTGATAGTCCTTCACTGCATTCATACCCGCAGACACCTCGATGTTCCGTACCTCCTGCTCCGAAACATGCATTTGAACCGGCTTGCTACTTCACCAACCCCTATATTCTTCGGGGGGTGGATATACTGTCTCTTCAAGCACTTCACGAACATACCAAGGTCCTTCGAAAGGAGCCCGTGGTCGGGAAGAGTGGATGTACACATCTGCCGCTCCATGAACTTAATTTATGAGGCTGAAGACGGGTCGGTTAGCTTCCAAAGAATGCAGGGGCATGCATGGAACCCGCAAGAAGCACTCGTCCTCCACGCTCCACAGTTTCAACAACCTCCCCACTACCAGTACCAGCCCCATGGTGATCCGGGCCAATCCTCCTCACAAGGAGGTGGTTTTCCTAACTTCCAAAGTTTACATGATTTTTTTTGCAGGAAACCCTCATGTGCACCAGGAACACCTATAACATGGCGAGCAACACGTACAACCGGGTTGGAGAAATCGAGAGAAACATATCTGATATCCAAGATGATATTGGAAATATCCGGGAATACATAGCGGGGCACGGAGGAGGAGATGATGATGAGGACGAGGATATAGACTAGGCGGGAGGAGAGGAGGCAGGAGCATATGGTTGGTTGGTGATCCCACAGGTTAACCCCCCTTTATCTTGAACAATTTCTTGCCTGCGTGTCGTGTGTTGAACAATTTACTTTCCTTTAACTCTTTTTACTTTCTGCATTTCTTTTTCTTTTTAACTTTGTGACATGGATGTTAAACTTGGTAATTTAGGATGTTTGCTATGATTTGGTGTAGTGTTTATTGATAAAACAGGTACATATGAGGCTTAGAGCACTAAACATTAGTGCTACTAAAGCTGGTACAGGAAAACCAGAGCCAGAAACCTGTTTTTCAACTTTGCAGATTGTCTACACGGGGTCGTGTCCAGCCGACACGCCCCCGTGCCCACTACCACAGACCTGCTGTTTGTTTAAATTCTGCAGACTTTTGACAAACACGGGGTCGTGCCCAGTGAACACGCCCCCGTGTCCACCTTCTGTAAGTTTTCGTTGCTGGCACCTGAACACGGGGTCGTGTCTATCGGACACGGGGCCGTCTCCAGACGCCCAGTAACATAAAATCTTGCTTTTTCACACCTTTTTACACATTCAATCAACCTAAAAACTTATTTTTGGGACACACTGAGGACAATGTGTAATTTAAGTGTGGGGGATGCTAAAGCTTTGAATCTCGCAAGTCCTAATCACAAGCCTTACACAAAACTCTATTGGAACCGCTAATCACCCCAAATTTTTTCAAAAAAAAAAATTCATTTTTTTACTTGTCTAGGTTTAACTTGGGAAATTCAAGTTCTAAAAAAGGTTATATTTTTACAAATTTACAACCGATAGCGTCGTGATAAAAAGAACCAACATGAGATAATTATGAAAAGGCATGACAAGCTTAGTTAAAATTTGATTATATATACTTGATCACATAAAAACCCATTCCCACAAAAGTGAGTTTTGAGCCTTTATTGAGCATACAAATACATATCTTTAAACTAAATGCTCATTTTTCGTTTCTTGATTGAATAGCCGCTTGGTTCTTACAACTCTAGAACTTACCACGACGATACATTCCCGGTCCTTACCAACTTAAACCCAAGTAAGTAAATGATGGAGGCATTAGGACTAACCCTTTTTTATTTCTACACCATTATTTTTCTTTTTTTTACCACCTACCCAAAATCCCCCTAGTTAACCCCTTTGAGCCTAAACCTTTTCATTTCTTAACCCAAACCAAACACCCTTTCACCCACCAAAACCCTTTTTATTTTTAACCCTTTGTTTTAGTAACAAGCTCGGTTTTTCTTATGACTTTTTCAAAAAAAAATGTGTTGATGATGAAGCGAAAGAAATAAATAAGCAAGTTCATGAAAAAAATAACTTTGTTTGAATAATAGTTTCATCAAAATAAAAAGTGCAAAAATATAAAGTCTTACGAAAAACCGATGCTCTTTACGCTTTTCACCCTTTTCTACTCACCACTAACCCAACCACCTACCTTTAACCTAAGCCTAACCCTTCACCCAAAAGTCCTCTTGATATTTACAAAGGTTTATAGTTAAAAAGGAAGAGGATTGATTGCTTGGCAAGCCTATGGTAGGAGTAAGTTCCATGCCGCTCTCGAGTGAATCACTAAAATACATCTTCGGCCGAGTGTTGAGTGATCCCCGTGAGGTATGTGAACTTGTATATAAATAGAATTTTAAAGAAGCATGTTATGCCCTAATAAGTAATTTATCTTAAGAAAAGTTTTAAACAAATCATAACGAATAGGATTGTAAATAAATAAAAATAAAACTTAATAAAGAATCTTGGAAATCCCGACACTCTATGACAAGCCCAAAAACCTTCTCTTCTACCCATTCCATTTGGGAGTGTAAAGCCACATTATAAAGAGTTTTGCTTGAGGACAAGTAAAGATTCAAGTGTGAGGGTATTTGATGTGCACAAAATGCAACATATAAATTACATCAATTGTGGCATAAAACTAACCTTTTTTTAGTACTAATGTTGGAAAAAGTGTGCTTTTGTCTTCCTTTTGTATTTTCATGATTAAATGAGCTCAAATTAACAAAAGAAGCAAAAAGACAGCCTAATCTAACATAAATACAAGAAAAGGAACAAACGTGGCATGCCCAACCTCCCCGAAAGCATCTTCCCAAGCAAAACAAGAGATCAGAAGGCTGAACACGCCCCGTGCTCAGTGAACACGGGGGCGTGCCCAAGTGTCAGCATAAAAGACAAAGTTGTAGAAGCTTCTATTGCCCACCACGGGGCCGTTCTCAGCGGACACGGGGCCGTGGTCAACTATAAGATTCGCAGAATCCAGGCAAATCTTGATAGTACAGATATGCTTCTGCACACGGGGTCGTGCCCAGCGGACACGGGGCCGTGGTCAACTAATGCATACAAGAGAAATTAATGAAGACAGAGAAGAAGGATGGACACGGGGTCGTGCCCACTGGACACGGGGCCGTTCCCGAGCTACTGATCAGGCTATAAATAGGGGTGCTTGGCTCATTTGCAAACCATCCCTTGGCACACCACCTCTCTCACACTTCACCCACCACCATCACAACACCATCATCCACCACCATCATCCATTGTCCATCATAGAGTGTGTGAGTCGTCTCGGGATCCAAGATTAATCGTAAGAGTTCTTGACAATCAAAGGCCATGTTTGCCTAAGTCTCTTACATCACTTGGTGGAGACAAGTGTCTAATGTAATACTTTTTATTTTTAATCTTTTCGCACTTTTTACTTGGTTATGTATTAATGACTTTAATAAATAGTTTCTTATGTTGAAGGTGATTCTTCCTTATCGTTTGTCCGTGGTGTCTTGGCATTATTTTACTGTCTATATAAAATAAAAGATTTTCACCATTCATATCTCCACGGTCTATATGGAGGTATGTTGGCTACCTGGTCGGGGGTTAAGGGAACGTTTTGGTAAGAGTCTTGCCATTGTTCAGTGTATAGATCCTGCAAAGGACCTGGGTCAAATTTAGTAGGACCTCCTTCAATACCCACCGGTATTGGATGGTGGGGGTCCAAACTCTTTGATCCCCTCATATGTAAGCTACTATTAATACTTTAACCCGGCTACTTAGGACTGTATCCCTGCTGACTCAGACTACTTAGCCAAGGGTAACATCACCTCCAAAAGAGGGGTCTACCATAATATGCATTAATAACTTAATTAATTATCTTTCAATAATCCGACCCTTTAGGATTGTATCCTTGCTGACTCAAACTACTGGGTTGAGGGTAACGTCAGCTTCAAAAGAGGGGCCTACTACAATAACTAAGATAATCTCTTAAAAAGTGCAAAAGTGCGGAAATAATCAAAGGTTACACTAAACACGAGTCGGAGCCAAGTGAGTCATCTTGTCTATCTGTTTTTATTTTTATTTTATTTTTCAGCATTTTAGTTAGTTTTTATTTTTCTTGTTTAAAACCTTTTTTCTAAACTTTTGATTTGATTAGACGTTGAGGATAAACCGGTACTAAAAGCTCTTGTGTCCTTGGACGACCTCGGTATCTTGCCAACACTATACTACGCTCACGATGGGTGCACTTGCCCTTATGCGTGTTTGGTGTTAGTAAAATATCGTGTTTTATAAATTTAAAACTTGACTAACGTGTAAAAAGGGCTTAAAATATACTTAATTCCATATACACACCAATCCGCATCAAGTACTTGTTAATAATCGAGGTTTAATCGCTATTTATCGCTTATCTCATCGCAATCGCATTCGCAACTCGAATTATACGTTCTGGATATTGTTATACGTGTGTGTGCCTTTTGTGTGTTACTTGTGCATGTTTATTTATGTTTATGTTGAGGTGGTTAATCGAAACGCAATTGCAACTTTATCGCAATAGAATCGCAAACGCTAAACGCAAGTTAATTAGAATGATTGTATGTTAGATATAGTGGTTAGGATTAATGGATAACTCTATCGCATCGCAAAACTCAACACACGAAACGAAACGCCGCATCTCAAATTGTCGGAGCCACTCGATCGAGTGACTGCTCGATCGGATGGTCAACCGATCAGATTGCCATCCGATCGGATTGCCACCCGATCGGACAGCCATCCGATCGGTGACCCACTTGATCCATGCACACTTTCCTTTTTGGGAAACCCTATAAAAACCCTTCATATGTCACATCACTTGATGGGACAGCTCTCACTCGACTCAGCTCGCTCCAGCCACTCTTTCTCTCGATTTCTCGCGATTCTTGTAAGTTTTCAACCTAAATCTCGTACTTTCTTGATCTACACGCACTCCTACACCTTTCTATCTTTTGAATCTTAACTTTTAACCGTGAAATCACTAGATTTGAGGTGTTCTAGGATGATGTCATCATGGGGTTCTTATGAACTTCATGTTTTGGCTCCAATCCACCAAGAACAACTTAGATCTGGACGATTTCCACATGAATAAACAAAGATCTTGCATAGATCTGAACATATTCATAGTGAAAAGGATTGAAAGATGGTTTTTCTAACTTTCTTTCAACTCTTTTACACTCAACGCACTCAAAACCGATAGAATAGGAACTAGTTCTGATCTTCTACTCATTCCTAGTGATGTGTTGGTTCTAGATCTGGTTTCTATCAGAGAGACAACCGGTTTCGGGTTAAGCATGAACCACCAGCTCGAACCACGGACTGACCGGACTAGGGTGATTCCTGTCCGATCGGATCACTTGTGGCTTGACGAGGTTCTGTTTCTTAGCACGTATCACATCGTCTCGATCAAAACTGCAAACTACCGAAAACAACCAAGTGTCAAGACGATCAGGCCATCGGAATGGATTGCCGTCCGATCGGATTGCCATCCGATCGGATTGCCACCCGATCAGACAGCCATCCGATCGGCTTGCACCTTGGTCCCACACTTAAAACTTTTATTCAAATATTCAAGGATCTGAACGTTGAACGGATTACCGCCCGATCGGATTGCCACCCGATCGAGTGACCGTCCGATCGTGTGACGTTTAGGACTTCAACACTTAAACAATTTTCAACATGTTCAATACATACGGATTGCCACCCGATCAGATAGCCATCCGATCGAGTGACCGTCCTGCTGTGAACTTGTTCTCAAACTGAGAAGCCTCGCCAATCGGATCGTCGTCCGATCGAACAGCCGTCTGAGCGACCGACCTGAAGGGTAGAGATACTTCTCTATTTTCAAAATGCTACAACGAAAACTTCAAAAGGCAAACCATCATACACAAACACATCCTCACCAAACGAGGTGACAATCCAATCGAATGGCCATCCGATCGAATGACCATCCGAACGGATTGCCACCCGATCGACTGGCCATCCGATCCTTGGTACACTTGCACCGTTTTACGCGTCGCTTATCATTTATACTATCGTTCTGATCGGGCTAAACTCACTCTAGCGCTCCCTTCAATCCATCATCGCTGTGAGTATACTCGAACCCTTTTTGCCTTACGCACTTTTGGGTGTTACATACGTTACTTATTCTAAATCACATCGAACACACTACGCGATACTTTAACGCTAACCGCTACTGCATGTTATATGTGACTCGATGAATGCTTGTTTGTTATGTTTACACATAGATTGCTGTCTACCTGCCTTAGCAACGATAGTACTATAGTTTGCACTCAGCACCTGTTCACTCAGGGGTTGTTAAGGACCATTAATCACATGATTCGCAGTGGTGAATATGTGTTACGAATTGCCTTGCGCAGTCAACCCGCAGTCATTGGTATTGATAGGATCATTTCGATAACTTACATGCTTCACATCACACGTTGTACGTGCTGGTTATGCGTAAACAATTTCGAACTCTATTATCTCTATCAAACTTGTATGCTCACCTTTACACCATGTGTATTGACTTTTACTTTAACGTATGTGACAGGTGCTTAAGATTCTAGGATGCCTTGTTTGCTGTGTGATGAAATCGAGGCTAGGAAAGAGTCTAGAAACGAATAAACAAATTATCTATTTTGAAATCTGAGTTGTCGGATCAGTATTTGTTTGTGAGACAATTATTTGTAATAACCGTTTTATTTGGATATGTTATGGTATGGGACATGACGTTTTAAATATCTGGTAATTAATAGCTGTTATGGATACTCATGGACGATCTGTTTCGCTCAGTGTCGCGCTCCGATGTTTCCGCCATCGGTTGGGGTGTGACAGTATTCCACCCCCAAAACCGTAAAACTTGTGTCTGGACCTGTTCCCGCCACTACATCGTCAAAGATCTGTGACTGGTATATGATGTTAAGGTCATTGAGCGAACCAGGTAGACCAAAAAAAGCATGCCAGATCCAGAGATCCTGTGACGCAACAGCTTCTAGAATAATAGTCGGATGTCCATGATCTCCACTAGTTTACTGACCTTGCTAGGCATCTGGGCAGTTCTGCCACGGCCAGTGCATGCTCTCGAGCATTCCTGGGAAACCATGTCTCTGTTCGTGTGCTTGATATAATTTTTGAACGTCGTTTGCGTTCGGTCTCCGCAGATATCTCTTGCTATATAATTTGACAACCCATTCGCAAAACTTGTGCAAACATAGACGCGCGGTTCTTTCAGACATCCTTATAAACTCGTCTAATGCATCGGGTGCGTAACCGTATGCCAGTTGGCGAATGGCCGATGTACATTTTTGTAAATTACTGAAACCCCTTTGCCCCATAGCGTCGTTTCGCAGTGTAAAAAACGGATCAGACTAGGCCATGTCGCCTGCGATACGTAAAAAAAGTGGACGACTCATGCGGAACCGACGTCGAAACATCTTGTCTGTGTACATGGGTTCGTCGGCAAAATAATCGGCTACTAGTTTATCGTGGGCGGCTATATATTTAAAACGAAACATAAATGAAATTAATTATAAAATACATTTTCAAATCTATATAAAACATAAGGAAAAAATAGTAAAGTACCTTCTTGGTCTAGCTTTAATTTTGCTCGTCTAGTTAGCCGTTGGGACGACGCTTCATCACCCGCCATGAAGACCTGAGCCGCGTTCATAATCATGTTTTGCATAAATGCATCCTCTTCCGAAGATGATGAATACCACGTAGACGAAGAAGATGAAGAAATGGAAGAAATGGAAGAAGGTGAAGCCATGGTAATTTTTGAGAGAGGGATGGGGTGGTAGTGGGTAAAAAATGGTATAAAAATTGATGAGTTTTTATAAAAAGGGAAGAGGGTTTATAAAATGTGAGAGAGATATGAGATTGTAGTGGGTGAAAAGTTGTGAAAAATGGTGTAAAAGATGTGAGTATTTATAAAAGTGGGAGTGAAATTGGTATTTAATTTAAATATGACCGTTAGTTTTTAAATTTAAAGTTAGAATTTAATTTTTTTTTTATTTTTAACGGTCACAATTCATTTGGGGCCCACCATATTTGGACCGTCTCCAACGTCTAGAGGTCGCCGGTGAGGACGGGGACCGGGGGGGATGGTGTTTCGGCGTCTCTGGTCCTCGACGGGGATGGGGACGGACGCCATACCCACCAGCCTTACTCGCCAAGTTCGTCACGATTCCTTTTGTCTAAACTTGCCTACACAAAGTTATGGTTGTCGCTAAACAGTAACATGACCATATAACAAGTTATGCCAAAGTGACTAACGATGTTTTAACTGAACGCAACTTCCAATTATGATGACAAACAACAAACGGCAAAATCTCCTCAACCATGAAAAGATTCCATTACTAAATAAACCAATACGTGCGACAATTAAATATCAATGTACCCGTTGATTGGTTCAGTTGTTACATCATTCTGGCAGAAATAGTTGATGTAGTGAAGTATTGTTTCAAATAATTAAGGATGTAACATACATTTACCGATCTTTTTCCTTTATTTACCTAATGTTCGTTATACTCCGATAGTTGGCCTATAAAGTAACATCTCACAATTCACATGCAAGGTAAAAACTAGCATGTATTATTATTTTTTTTTCATTCTTCTACTTTTCACCTAGTACGCTTCATCTTTAAGATATTTTATTCATCAACACTATAATTTGGTTTGATTTTGCCAAACCCTAGGCATTAAAACAAAACAGTTTTTAAAGAAATTAGTAAATAAAGTTGACATGACATAAGAACACGAACTGCATAATTTTAAAAATGATAGACAATTTAAAAAAAAAAAAGTTGAAAAACAAATGCTTAATGAAAATACATATTTATTTGTATATATAAAACATATTTTGTTGAATAATAATTGTGAAAATAACGAAATAATAAAAAAACTTGAGTAATTACATTAATAATCTCTTAAGTATTAAAAGAATTTTCTAATTATCAAAAACATCTCCTATGGTATATAATTACTTAATTACCCTTACACTTAACTGCAAAAAAACTAACAAAGTTAATGTAAGTGGCCAAAATCGTTATATAATGCAACATCAGGGTCTGATATATTAAAAGATTCTTTTTTCGGCTGAAAATGTTAAACTGACTAAACCACAGGGGTCAAAACAGTAATTTACTCTAACTAAATCTTTCTATACTAATAAACAAAAATCCTTTTTGGACACGTGTCATTCTCTGGTAATTTCTCACCCTTTTTTTATTTATCTGTTTTATTAAATAATAATAATATTAAACATCAATTTAACTAAATCTATTTATCTCTTTTGTTTTCATAATCTAAAATTGATTTATTTTTTAACTCTAAAGTTACAATCTTTAGCAATTTAAGCCTAAAGTTTTAGTCATTGATATTTTAACCATTTTGATTAATTTGATTTTTCACTTCTAATTCAAAAGTTTTTATCTTTTGCAATTTAACCCCTTTAATTTTTTTACTTTCAACCCAAAGCTTTTCATCTTTTGCAATTTAATCTCAACACTTTTTTTTTACTTTCAACTTTAGTCTCTTATATACTTTTCATCTTTCATAAGTTCTCCGTTTAACGTATCGTTCTAAATTTCCGAGTTAACACGCCGCAACGTGCGTGTGGGGTTCAACGTTTTTTCATCTATTTTTTTTCTGTTTGACATGTCCGTCGCAGCGCGTCTATATTTTCCCGTTTGATAGGTCTTTCGTAACGTGCGAGTCAGATATCGACTTAGTTATTTTTTCCTCGGTTTTATACACAGGCTCGTGGTCATGTGAGAAACATTTTCCTTTAATCTAACATGATATATAACTAATGAATCCCCCGCCGCATTGCGGCGGGTGGTAATTCTAGTATATATAATAACAAAATGCCAACATTTTGTGAGAGTATGAAGATCTCTTCAACTACGCTGGCCAAGAGTGTCTTGGCATGTTTACTTCTTTTTTTCACTACACTATGTATGTATGTGTGTGCACGTAATTAGAACAGACATGTGTGCTCGGAGTGTTCCTTTAATAACCCCACCCTCAAATGCCCTAGATTTAGGTTCGTTTACGTTTCGCTTTAAATTATGTAAAATTTCGGCTCATTCTTGGCTCTACAGAGCATGGGTGTAACCCGCTAATTATTCATATAAAGCTAATTCCTACTATTAGTAGATAAATTTTGTAGAAGTAGGTGGTTTAGGAAAACCATGTGTACATTTATTCGGTTTTAAAAGACCACTATACATCTTGCCAAATCGTTGCCCCTACCAAGCAAATTAAGTTGCTCGTTATCATGACCCTAGCAATTATTCATGAGTTTGTTGGGATGAAAATTGAATTCAGTGACTTTGCTTGGTAGGAAAGCGATTTTAGAGAGAAAAAAAAAATAAGTGGTAGCATTAAATCTATGACAGCTTCACTGCCAGGGAAAGTGAACTCAGCCAATACATACATTCGACCCCTAGCCAACCACAACCTTTTTGGTAACAAAATCGTCACAGATTTCATGCCACCATTGTTGTCCTCTCTGAATTTGCCACAAGCGAAGTCTTAGAATTCACTTTCCATCCCAGCAAACTACAAGGGATTGAATTCACTTGTAGTGGCAACAAATTGCCAAAATGGACAATGATTTCATAGACCATCAACATGTGCAAATGGTTTTCTAAACCACCTAATCCTAAAAAACACTTTGATCACTAGCGTGTCCTCTAAACTTACATTTTATGTTATTTTTCCAATAAGACTATTATATTATATTAGTAGTAATATTATCATAAAGGTATTTTATAAGTTAAGGTATTACTTATTCAAGCCAATCATTTGGAGTCTTTAAGTAAATGATAACATAACTGAAAAGGAACGATGGCACTAGTTTCCAAACTACAAAAAGATATTTTCAACACGTACAAACATCTTGAAAACAAAAGCTGATGCTTATCTCAACCGCATACTCATATTCCAGACTTGTGTTTTATCTTTGCCCTATATGAGCCTGTCCGGCCTTACCATATCTTCTCATGTCATAACCTTTCAACCATATGTTTCCCACACATATTATATTTATATATTTTGATTAGTATTTATATTGAATGATAAACAAGTCAAGACAATCACTTCTTACCGTCACCTCAACTTATGTATGTGTCTTATGCATATATACGAATCAAAGTTCAAGGTAATTAGCGTAACAGTAGGAGGTGAATCCAAGAAGAATATTCTACATCAACCAAATCTGCCGACCCTATAAATTAACCTTAATGTACTTGCATTAAGTTCCTCAAGCTTAACATGGATCGTTCACAAACTGATTCCCATAAACTCAGTCCACAAGAAGGTGCGTTAATTTCGCGTTACTGTAAAGGTTTATCTGACGTTAATCTCATGACGGAATTCTTTTGTTAATTTTCCGACGTCTTGTCCACTCTCAATTGTTGTGATGCATATATATGCTATCACCTTGTAAATTTGTATCAATACACACCCATGTGCATGATAAGATGTGTCACTCACAATAGACCACAAAATCATTTGTACCCTCCTAATATTAGGATAGCACACATTTGGATATCCATCATCTTATATTTGGATAATTTATACAATTCTATGGATTCATATAATTTTGAGAATTTTGTACAAATTTTTGGTTTGATTCGTATTTGTATAGCATAGAAACTTTTAAAAATAATACGGATTTGCAATGAAAATTACACTGTAACATGTCTGGATGTCGGTCTCAAAACGGTCACAAACTAAGTCACAATTGCTGTCGGTCGCTAATTAGTCGGTAGCAAATATAGTAGATATGTTCATATCTTAAATTTTCTTTTCTTTTAAATTTTGTGTTTGTGATGTTTCATGGCAGATGATCTAAATGATTGTCCGGTCGAGCAAGTTCGATTAACCGTTCCAACAACCGACGATCCAACACTGCCTTGCTTGACTTTCCGGACATGGTTTTTAGGGATCATATCATGTGCTGTTCTTGCCTTCTTGAACCAGTTCTTTGGTTACAGGCAAAACGCGCTATACGTGTCTTCAGTCATAGCACAAATTGTCGTTCTTCCTGTTGGAAAAATGATGGCAGCAAGTCTACCCACGAAACGATTCAGAATTCTCGGGTGGTCATTTTCATTGAACCCTGGGCCTTTCAACATGAAGGAACATGTACTTATTACCATATTAGCTAATGCTGGTGCGAGTTCGGTTTACGCAGTGGGGATTATCACTATTGTTAAAGCTTTCTACCACACTGACATTCACCCAATGGCAGCAATGTTGCTAGCACAAAGTACTCAGGTAATTTTCTACAAGTTGTATTTCCTAAATTAATTCATTCTCATATGTGAGAAGAGTTCAACAGAATACATGTATGTACATGTGCCTTAGGTAAGTGTTATTGTTTTCTCATGGATTTTTTATGACTAAGTAGCTTCTTGGATTTGGATGGGCTGGTATATTCCGAAAGTTTTTAGTTGATTCTCCGTACATGTGGTGGCCTGCTAGTCTCGTTCAAGTCTCCTTGTTCAGGTTTTGTCCCTCCCTCCCTCCTCAACATGTACTCTAATGGAAAATTTGGTATGTGATTGTGAATGATTAAGCTATTACATAACCCCTTAAGATAGGTCGAGCTAAAAATTGAAAACCTGAATATGACTACCTACTTAACAAATGGACTTCCAAAATGAACGTGTGATTTACTTAAATAAAATATTCACCGTTTTTACATAAAAAATGAAATAAATAAAATTTAGGGATAATTGTTGATTTCGAAATCGGGGATCAAGATGATGGAATTTAGGTGCAACGGTGGGACAAACCCCCTATGGTGGTTTGAACCATGATTCGGCCTATCAAAACATTCAGTCCATTACTTATGGGACTCATAATTTCACATCTAGACCAAGTTATGTCTCTTTTAAGTTGTAGTCATCTTCTAACTCATGTATCACCTGTATAAGGATGTAAATTTTTGATATGACACGAACCTAACATAAAATTCATAGGTTTTAGGTTGCTCTAATTGGTTCTGGTCAGTTACGACGTCGAACCCGCGAACACGTTTATTTAAACGGGTTGTGTTTGCATCAACTCAACGGCTTTACGGGTTGACCGTTTTAACCAGTGGCGGAGCTATCCCGTTAATTTAGGGGTATCCGAAAAAAATTTACGGGGCAATTATAAAAAACAATAATAATAAATAAAGTAAAACAAATACATAATAGATGTATCCTCTTTCTTTTTCATAGCTTGAAATCGTTCCATCACATCGTCGTCTTTTACTTTATCAAAAGTTTATTTTTTGACCACACAAACCATAGCATTGTTCAAATATTCCGGGCCCATTCGATTGCGTAAATCTGTCTTGACATGCTTCAATTTAGAAAAAAAAAATCTATTTCAACGGTTGCGCTTGCGACCGGTAAAACCAAAGCTAGCTTCACTACCCGATAAAACAAAGGACAAGAACTATGTGTTGGGTTAACTTTATTAATTATATTTAGGGACTCCTTTCAATTTTATTATTGTTAATTTGAGCTTATTTTATCATTCGATCATAATTATTCTACAAGTTTTCGGGTTGAAAATGTTCGAGCTTATAGAAAAATGGGATTTTAGTAATATCAAGTATCCAATTTTTTGGTTAGCGGTATCCTTTATTTTTTTAGAGGTGTCATTTATATAAAATCCAAAAAAAAAACACTACGAATACGGGGTTGAGCCGTAGCCCGTGCTATGGCTCATAATAGTATGGTTCCACCACTGGTTTTAACCCATTTATATATTTAAAAATGTGTTTATGTAATAATTTCAATTGTTTAGGTATTTTTATGCCAAAATTTAAACCTTTAAAATGCATCCGCATATTTACACATAGTTGCTTAAATAAATAAAAGGATTACGTAAATTAAGAAATTTAAAGAGTATTAATATGCAAACAAATTTGAATAAAAATTTTTCTCGTTAAATGGGTCCGTGTTCATGTTAAATCTTGAATACACCAATTGTGTTCGGGTTCATATCTTTGACACAAAGTTAAGGCTCGTGTAAAAATTTCGGGTTAATGTTGGTTTTGACCTAAGAACACGACCAATTTAACAACCCCATATGGATCACCTTAGCTAATCTGAGCTTGAATTGTAGGGCATTACACGAGGAAGAGAAGAGGCCAAAGGGTGGTCTATCAAGGGTGCAGTTCTTCACAATTGTGCTTATATGTAGCTTTGCATACTATGTGGTTCCTAATTATCTATTTCAATCCATCACCGCACTCTCGTTCGTATGCTGGATATGGAAGGATTCCTTCAAAGCTCAGCAAATCGGTTCGGGTCTTAAAGGCTTTGGTATAGGAGCTTTCGGTCTTGATTGGGCCACTGTTGCTGGTTTCCTTGGAAGCCCGTTAGCCACCCCGGGATTCGCTATGGTGAATATGTTGGTCGGGTACGTGATAATCTTTTACATGGTGGTTCCCTTGTCTTATTGGAGCAACTGGTATGAAGCTAGACGATTTCCCATGTATTCTTTCAAGACATATCATGCAGATGGGACAAAGTACAATGTTTCAAAGGTTTTGAACCAATCAACTTTTTCATTCAATCAAGAAGGATATGATGAATATGGAAAAGTTAACCTTAGCATATTGTTTGTACTAGCTTATGGTCTAAGCTTTGCAACATTGGCTGCCACCGTATCCCATGTGATTCTCTTCTATGGAAGGTATCTAATCTTGTTTTATAAACTTACATGTCTGTATGTACCATTCGTTCGTCTTATATTAATTTGAACATCAGCACAATATGGGAACAAACAAAGGCATCAATCAACACGAAATTCGGGGACATACATACAAGGTTGATGAAGAAAAACTATGAGCCTGTTCCAGAATGGTGGTTTCATTGTCTTTTAATACTGGTGATCGGTCTTGCTTTGCTTACTTGTGAAGGATTTGGGAGGCAGTTGCAGCTTCCCTATTGGGGAATCATGTTAGCAATTGCTTTAGCTTCGGTCTTCACTTTACCCATTGGTGTTATTGTTGCCACCACAAACCAGGTGAAAAATCCATGAATACTGTGTATTTATTTGCACTGCTTCTGTCTAGCTTGTGAGAGTACCTAATATATATGGTCTTGGTTAATGAATTGTTTTTATTTTTCAGGGTGTGGGACTTAATGTTATTACAGAGCTGATCATTGGGTATCTATACCCAGGCAGACCACTTGCCAATGTTGTGTTCAAAACCTATGGTGACAACAGCATGCGACAAGCCATACAGTTTCTGAGTGACTTCAAGCTAGGCCATTATATGAAAATCCCACCAAAGTCCATGTTCATTGTTCAGGTAAAATTAGAT
This sequence comes from Helianthus tuberosus, assembly GCA_030545235.1. Taxonomy (NCBI): domain Eukaryota; kingdom Viridiplantae; phylum Streptophyta; class Magnoliopsida; order Asterales; family Asteraceae; genus Helianthus; species Helianthus tuberosus. The sequence goes on along the minus strand of CM060447.1, from coordinate 130,238,128 downwards.
ATCCGAATTACAAACGAGTTGTATTACTCATACCCGACGCTAATCGAGTCTTTTTTCCTAAAAGTTGGTAGGAACAATCATCGCATCGACAGTCTACTTCGCTACATCTTGGTGGCTCCTCACAACAGTCGAATTCATATGTGATCCTGCCAATCTACCCGTCGGAAGCCCATGGACATGCCCCGGGGATGATGTTTTCTACAACGCCTCAATTATATGGGGACTGGTGGGACCTCAACGCATGTTTGGAAACCTCGGGCTATACTCGAAAATGAACTACTTCTTTCTTTTTGGAATTCTTGCACCAGTGCCATTTTGGTTTCTTTCGCGCAAGTTCCCTGAGTGGAAATGGGCAAGGCTAGTTAACATACCGATCCTTATAACCTGTCCCGGGCCACCTGCTAAGGCAGTGAACTTTAATATGTGGTTCGCGGTGGGGATGTTCTTTAACTTTGTTGTTTACAAGAGGTTCAAGAGTTGGTGGGCACGACATAATTATATATTGTCGGCTGGTCTTGACGCTGGTGTTGCGTTCATGGCTATCCTTTGCTATTTGGTGTTACAAAATAGGAACATCAATGGACCAGAATGGTGGGGGTTAGAGCTAGATGACCACTGTTCATTGCCCAATTGTCCTTCGGTTCCTGGAATCCAGGTTGAAGGATGTCCTGTTATTCAATGAAACCTCCGTTTGTGTTGTCTTAAAATTACTAGTTTCTAAACACAAGATTTGTGTAACACCTATACACAACGTTTCTTTCTCTTACATATAATGTTATGAAATTAAAGAATGCTTTCTTGTATAACAACAATACTGGAAATCAAAATTTATAAAATCTATAATCATTTTTGTAAATTAAAATATACGATATTAATGTATAAACTATGTTCAAAGAATGAATGTTGGTATCAGCACTTTCAGGTTCCCAGGATCGTTGAGCGCGGGAACGAGTATGTTGGCAATTATAAACGTAATCTTAACAAACTTCCCACCAAGTTGTCTTCATGATAATAATGAACAAACAAACTGTAATATGCAAAATCAAAAACTGACCGTAACCGAACTTGTAAACAAACGAACTTGATTAATCAGAAATTTTGTTGTATAGACGCATTAGAAACTGGAAGTTGGAACCCTATTTATATGTGTTGAACAGGTATGATGAATGGGTGTGTCAATCAAGGGAGAAAGACACGTATGTTCCCATAATAACTGTAGTAGGTTAGAACCCGTGTAATACACGGGTTAAATAAATGTAATTTTATATATCAAATAATAAAAAAAAAATATATCTTTAAAAATTTCGTTTATTACACGGGTTGAATAAATGTAATTATATATTCCAAATAATAAAACAATATATATTTAAAGATCTCGTTTATTACATGGGTTGAATAAATGTAATTTTATATATTAAATAATAAAAAAAGTTATATTTGTAAGAACCCCGTGTATTGTACGGGTTAAATAAGAGCACATGTAATTTTATATACCAAACATTATAAAGTTATATCTTTATAAACCCTATGTATTATATGGATTGAATAAATCTAATTTTATATACTACATAATAAAAAAAATTATATTTTTAAAAACCCCGTGTACACGAGTTGCATAAATGTAATTTTGTATAGTAAAAAATAAAAATGCTATATCTTTAAAAAAACCTCGTTTATTACACGGGTTGAATGAATCTAATAAAAATTTATATCTTTAAAAAAATTAACGGATATACTCGATATACGATGGATGGGGTGATTGCGATGATGGTTCTTATAAATGTCATGTAAATATAGTGATTGTCGTATTTGAGTTGAGAGTTGAACACGAAAATAAAAGTATAGAACCAATAAACATTGATTAATATTTTGTTTACCCCTTATAAACATTTTTGAAATAGGTTCTATCCTTAACTGATTTAGTTTAATAAATAAATCTTTTACATTATATTAACTTATATTTAGCGTACATCTTTTGTTAATTTCAGGATAAATAATTTTGAAATCTGATAAATATTTTAAAATATTATATTATCTTCTATACGAATTGTTTAAATTTATATTAAATTTAATTTTAAAATTATCTTTTAATTAATATTAATTATCTATAAAAATAATGGCTTCAATGAATGACATGTGTCCTCTTATTGGTTTCTTTTATTATATAGTATAGATGTGCGGTTATTTCAATCTTTACACCTGTTCGCATACATGAGGCCCAACTTCTTGACCTAATAACAACTTCACTGGACTCAAAGTTTACTGACTTAGACTATTGTTTTGTGGCCTCTGGCCCAAACAAAAATAACAAATAAAACATAAACTAGTTTTACCCATTTAATAAACTAATAAAACATAAATATTGTTGCTGCGTTTTTTTCTTTGCGGCTTGGCCCGAACTCGGGTGATCTTGATTATCGGACATCATTCTCCCCTTAATCAGAGCAGCCGCAGTTCGCCTTTCATTGCTTCTCGTCTTTCTTGTTGGTGACCTCAACGATGATCACCAAATCAGGTTCATCTTCGCTCTCGATCACGTTGATCTCTTTGTCATCTTTTGCGTCACTTGAACCCGCTTCATACTTGTTGCTTCCACTCTTCTCGTGCTTGATCGTCATAACTTCATAGTACCATTCCACTAACTCGATGTATTTTACAACAGTTTACTTGTAAGACCAGTACGTGTTTACGTGAACGATGAATACGTACCAAACACGTGAATAAGGTAAATATAAAACAAAGGCATTTAATAAATGTATAATTTAAATAAAATAACCAAGTTTTATTACAATTAAAGCGTCGATCAGATTATAATGATTAGCAACAGAATAGGATTTCGAAAGAATACGAGTTCACATAAATCGAATACAATGCGATCTTTCTAAATAAAGGAAGTTATAAAAAGGCGAGGTGTTACATTGTCTCTGTTTCCGGTGAATACACCCAAACCCCAACCAAAACCGACCCGATATAATCAACCATAACTTCCAATCTAAAAAACAATGTCGGTTCAACCACACTACGGGGCCGTTTGGTAGCCTCTGAATGGTCATTAAGAGGCTACCTCTTAATGGAACCATTAAGAATTTTACCAATGAGAAGGTAGAAGAATATGACATGTGATGATTTACCATTCAGAGGTTACCTCTTAACCATTCAGACTTGAGGTTACCTCTTATTCATTCAGAGGTTTTAAACCATTAAGAGGTAGCATCTGAATGGTCATTAAGAGGCTACCAAACAGCCCCTACGTCTTCGATAGCCATGGTGTAGGAGGTAATTAAGTAATTTTGGTTATTTTTTGTTACATAAATTGATTCGTTGATTAGCTTTTATGAATATATACGGTTTGATTTTGGTCATATACGGGTTATATTGGTGACATTGGTTATATACTCATTTGTATGAGGGGTGTTACGGATTGATTATCTATATACGGTATATACGATTGTTAATTTAATACTATATTTTTGTTGATTTCGGATGATAATTGTTGACTACTTTGATTATTTTGTAGTCGGGCTGACGATGGTAAATCCCGGTCTTGAACACGGAATAAGAGTGTTACTTGGCTTTAGGGGCGAGATCACAGAGACGATTCATCCTGTCGCTTGAGCGCCCTTGGGTGTTTCATTCGGATCGGGCACCGGTGTTACGATCTTTAGGTTATTAGTAGAATTTTACTCTTATTATTATAATTTTTAGGTTATTAGCAGAATTTGATGTTATCATTATTATAAGTTTAACTGACTTATAACTTTTGATATGTTAACTTTTGATGTTTGGTATGTTAATCTAAATTTGGTTTGTTTAACCGTACATTTATACTAGTCTAATACACTTTTTAAATCTCTATTGTTTTATACAAATTACACACCCCAGGGACGTGAATTACTATTCAGTGAACACCTTAGGGACACAGAATGAAGTCGTAATATTGAATTTGGTGGGTAAAAAAATCAAACATCTGAGGGCTGAAATAACAACAGGTTATAAAACCACATGGACACTTAAAAAAGAGTAAACTGGTCATTTCAGCTAAACAACTAACTCGGTTAGTAGGGGACGCAACATGTAGTGTATTTTCAAGACTGGGGCTCGGTTGACGAAAAGTTCGTTTTGGAAACGCATGTAGTCGCCCTTTTAGCACAGGAAACGCAAAAGAATTTAAATTAAAGTCCACACATTTGGAAAATAACCATTCGACTAATGTTACATATAAGTTTTAGTAGATGGTGTGGTAGTGGCAACAAGCATCGTTTACTTAAAAAAAAAAATTGAATTAAAACAAAGTTTTTAAAATAAAATGTAGAGTTAAATGCTTGGTTGGTCCCTGTGGTTTGCAAAAATTGCAGACTTGGTCCCAATGGTTTACTAATTACACGCGTGGTCCCTGTGGTTTTCAAAAATGCACTCGGTTGGTCCCTAGCCCTAACATCAGTTAAATTTCTCAGTTAAGTCCATGTTAAATGACCAAAATACCCTTGCTTATTAACTCTCTTTATAACCCACCTCCTTTCTCTCTATAAACCGCCCCCTGTTCCTCCTTCCATCCTTTGCCGACAAACCCACCCAGTAATCACCACCATCGGAACCACCACAGTCACCACAGCCACCATCTGAACCACCACCATCATCATCTTTCTCCGCCGTCAACGCACCTATCGTTGCCACCACCTTCATCAATAACCATCATCAAAACCCAACAAATAAAACCCTAAATCGGTTCTAATGTACAAATTCAACTCAAAACTCAAAACCCTTAGAGGTGATATGTACCTTAATCGACTGAAGTTGATGGCGGAGGGAGTTGCAGTGGCGGAGATGGAGGAATTGCAGTGGCGGAGTTGCAGTGGTGGTGAGTGAGTTACAGTGGCGGAGATGAAGGGTGTAGATGACTAATTTCACCATCCCCTTGCTACCACCCACCTGTCGCCGCCCACCTGTCGCCGCCACAACCATTAACACCATCCCCCTGCTACCACCCACCTGTCGCCGCCCACCTGTCGCCGCCACTAATTTCACCATCCCCCACAACCATTAACACCATCCCCCTGCTACCACCCACCTGTCGCCGCCACTAATTTCACCATCCCCCACAACCATTAACACCACCCCCCTGCTACCACCCACCTGTCGCCGCCACCTACCCAACACCGCCACCACCCCAAACGAGGCACCAATCTATCCAAACTCTGTATCAAGAACAGATAAATACAACCCATCTCCAATAAACCCCAAATCAAGATCTGGAGCTCCGAATTTGTGTCAGCAATGTGTTTTTTGGTGTTTTGAAGTGGGTTTTTTTAGAGAGAGAAAGTGTTGAGAGAGGAGAGAGGGAGTAAGGTGGTGGCGGCGATATGGTTAGGGGGCGATGTTGTTAGGTGGCGGTGGCCGCAGTTGTGTGGTAATGGTTGTAGGGTGGGTGGTGGTGAGAATAAAGAACTAGAGAGAGAGAGCTGAGAGAGAGAGAAAGAGAGTTAGAGAGAGGTGAGAGATTGATCTGTTTATGTATTTGTTAATAAGCAATGGTATTTTGGTCATTTAACATGGACTTAACTGAGAAATTTAACTGATGTTAGGGCTAGGGACTAACCGAGTGCATTTTTGAAAACCACAGGGACCACGCGTGTAATTAGTAAACCATTGGGATCAAGTCTGCAATTTTTGCAAACCACAGGGACCAACCAAGCATTTAACTCTAAAATGTAATTAAAAGAAAGATGCTCAAGTCAAGAGAGGGAGGGGAAAAGCAAAAGATGTCGTCGGCATCCGAGGAGGGATCATCATCGGACGAGGATCATGAAGAAGAAGAAGAAGTAAAGAAAGAAATATGGAAAGGCCACTACTCCTCCGCCCACAAAATACTCCTCGTCGGCGAAGGCGACTTCTCCTTCTCTCTCTGCTTGGCCCGATCTTTCGGATCCGCTCGGAACATCGTCGCCACCACCGTCGACACCCACCGTAAGTATCCTTCACACCACCCCACCACTATTCCACTGCTAACATATTGTTTTTTGTAACAGAGCAACTGGTGAAGAAATACAGCAACGTTGCTGAGAATGTTAGGGAACTTCAGGACAGAGGCTCTGTGGTTCTCTATGGTGTCGATGCTACTGCTATGAGTAACCACTTTTTCATCACCACGCAGCGCTTTCACCGAATTGTTTACAACTTTCCTCATGTTGGCTTTCGCTTCCCGGAAGCTAACGGCTGCCAGATCAAGTAACTATCAAATTCTTTCTAGTCTTTATTATTATATTTGCTTGGTTATATCCGCCTTAAATTCTTAATGACAAACTCGGATAAATGTAAAACCGAACTGGATACGGTTATTCGGTTCGGTTATGAAATTAAAAACAAATCATTAGGATAAATTTAGGCCTTGGGTGTACCCTAACACCCGGGATGTTAATTGGCGTTGCACACCACTCCCTCCTTTTGTTAAGGGGCAATTAAAGGGGTTATTTGTTAACGGGATGTTAAGAGTTTGAACTATTTTTTCTTAACCACTAAAAAATAGGGTAAGCTGGAGTTAACAGGATTAAACCATATCCTTTGGGTGAGCTGGAGAAAAGCGGGTGATGTGGCACCTAGGTGGAGTTGGAGGAGGGTTAAAGTATACCTCAAGGCCTGACTGAAAATGAAAAAACGAACTTCAGTTATTTGGTTTGGTTACACACTTATCATATTGTTGCCGTCCAAAAAAAATCCTATCTGGTTCGGTTCATATTGATTTTTGGTTACTCGGATAAACCTAAAACCGAACCAGACCGCAACCCAAAAAAGCCGAACGTGGGTTATTCAGTTCGCTTACACGTTTATTTTATATGGTTTTTTTGGTTACAACCGAATAATTCTGATACACCTAAAGCTGAACGGGACTGCAAACGAAGAAACCGAACATCGGTTATTCATATTCGTTCAGTTCAGTTTTCAGTTACAACCAAGTAAAATTCAAAACTGAATAACTTGATGAACCAAAAAACGGAGCCGATGAATACTCCTAGATTAATGTTTAATTTTATTGTTGTTGACACAGATTGAACAAGCAGTTAGTGAAAGGGTTTTTGAAAAATGCTAAAATGCTGCTGAAGAAGGAGAATGGTGAGATTCATGTGAGTCATAAGGTTGGTGAGCCGTACGACAGCTGGAATTTGGATAAAAAGGCTGAAAAGATTGGTTTGGTATTGTATGAGAGGAGCCCGTTTTTCAAGAAGATGTATCCGGGGTATGCGCCAAAGAGGGCTCATGGTGCAGCTGCTGATGAAGCTTTTAAGTTGGGAGAAAGTGCTACTTACAAGTTCAGGCTCGGTTAATGTGTGTAGATTCGGTTTCTAAATGTTACTACTTTGGATAAACTTGTGTTGCGCATTTATTCATATAGACGGTTTACTCTAAGTTGTGTTTAAGTATGATATTACAAGTATGCGTGAATGTAGAGTAGTGTAGCTGGATGCTGCTGAGCTCCAAGATTATTAATATCAATCTGTCTTTTAACAAGCTGCAACTTCGACACGAGGTTTGTTAGTTCATTGTGTAGATGGATGCCCCCTTGGTTTCAACATGGGTTCACCTATGGCCAAAACTGAAATTTCGAGCTCTATTGAATTTCTTGTTGATGTAAGAAAGCTCATTACCTTATTGCAAAACCTCTCAAAATGAGTCAAAAACTATGTCGTTTTGGTCAATTACACTAAGATTAGGGGTGTGCATGGGCCGATTTGGGTCGGTTATGGCCAAAAACCATAACCATAACCACAATGTCGGTTAATGGATAATCACAACCATAACCAATCGGTTATACATAGCGGTTTCGGTTAATTGGTTTTGAAGGTTATATTGGATCGGTTATGGGCAGTTAAGCGGTTATGGAATAAATTGTTATTACAAGTTTGTATATACTAATGTATTACAAATTAAAAATGCATATACTCTATAATATTTATACCGATTATTAACGAATATCCAGACAAAGACAAAACGATATGATATAAACAATAAACTCAAACAAACTTTTAACCAAAATAATATGATGTAATCCATAAACGCTGACAAACATATAACCAAACATCAACTATTGAAAAATGGTGAAAAGTCCAAAATACAACAAAGAGTTCAATACATGTTGGTTCGGTTCGGTTATAGTGGGTATGGAAACATTGATAACTATAACCGACCCACTAATTTTGTTTTTTTTTTTTAACAAATAACTGACTCACCGGTTTTTAATTTGGTTCGTTTTTTTTTTTCGATTTTGTCGGTTAGTTCCGTTTTTTCTCACCAATAATTAAGACTACAACAATTGGTTAAGTTTCTCCTTATAAAACCTAAACACAAAAAATACAAAACCTAAACACAAAAATTATTATCAGGCCTATATACAGTTTCTCCTTAGAGGGTGTTTGGGATTACGTTTTGAAGTGATTATTTGATTATTGCGTATGTAAAACATAAATAATCTAAAAAAGTGTTTGGATGAAAAAGTGATTATTTGCCTCCAAAACGCAGTTTTGGAGAAGCATGTACTTACATGCTTTTTCAAAACACAGTTTTAAAAACGCAAAATCTATTTTGAAAACGCAACACCAAACACCCCCTTATTCACGCCCCATTTTCCTTCATGTTTCTTCTTTGTATGTTGTAATTTATAAAAACCACAATTGCCAAGACATTATTTCACACACAAATTGAAATGCGCCCTCATTTTTTTTATTTGTGTGAATCTAATTAAGAAGAATAGGTTATGGAACCAATTAAGTGATTAGCTAGCAAAAAAACAGATTCTATTTTAGACTTCACTTGTGTCCCTTCCAACACAACTCTATATTGAATGTAACCATCATCTAGAGGTGCACATTAACTGGACGTCCCATCACTACTCTATTTTGAATGCAACTCAACTTGTTCGGATTCGAAGTCGTTTTAAATCATCTGAAACCGTGATCTGGATGAAACCGGTCTCGATCGGATCCAGTTTTCCGGTTTTATACCTGAAGACTCAAAACCAGTTGGTCCGACCTGGTCTGAGCAGTGCTTTAGAAGACCTGGCAAGAACCTGCAAGATCACGAAGAAAAAACACACCGTTAGCCTCGTCACAGGGAGGGGGGCCTCTCTGTGACCAAGCTCGGACGTGAGAATAAGTATTTGTGAGGAGAGAATAGGTCAGGAAGAGAGAGAGGAGAGTTTAGAGAGAGAAAGTAGCGATTACCCCTTGCTGGAAGTCTTGGCGGGGTATTTATAGTTTTTGGGTAAGCTGACGTGGCAAGTTAGTTAGGGTCGGACCAGTCATTGTCATGGCGGTTAAAGTTGTGGGCCCCTGGTTAGTTACGCCGGATCAGGGAGTTGGGTCGCTTTGTCTGTGGCCCTAGATGCGTCCGTTCCTTTAGGCATTTGGTTCGGTTTTGTGTTCACTAGACATTCGGTCCGACCAAGGACGTATCCTCATCAAGTCCCCCTAGTTCGTAGTGTTTGTTCAGCAAAAGCTTCGAACTAAGTGGCGGACATTTCTGGCGATTCGGGGCCTTTATTTACCGCTAGCTTTGCTGATTTTTTGAATTTCGAATTTTGGCGGTGACCTTTATGCTTTTTGGTGACCGTCGGTTATCCTAATTTTGCCCTAATCTATGTGACCTTTGATATGCGTCACCCATCCTGACGTGTCAACATTGGGTTGGCTGTTTTAAGGCGGTGGAGGTTTTTCTATAAAAGGGGAAAAAGTTTTTTACTTTTACCCTTTACCTCTTCTCCTTCCTCTTCTTTTTCTCTGAAACGGAACATAGTTCATCTCTCAGGTTAGTGTCTTCTTTATATAATGGCGAACAAAAGCAACTTCTCTGGTTGCTTTAATATTTTGAATAGAAACGGCTTAAAATGGTATGTGGATCAATATGCAATTCCTGCTTCTTTATATCATGTTCTTCCCGAAAAGGATACGCCCATTTATCTTTTTGTTCTGGGGAAGATAGGGGTTTATACTCGTATGTTCGACTACTGCAAATATCGTCTTCCTCTGACGAAGTTCTTGATCGAAGTTCTTTTATTTCATGAGGTTCACCTTTCTCAGATGAACCCCTTTGGCCTTGCCAAGGTGTGTCATTTTGAGTTGGCCTGTCGTGGTTTGGGCTCCGACCCGGATTTGGATGTGTTCCGGGCTTTTTACAAGTTGAATCGGTCCGGTAGTTGGTATACCTTCGAAGTTAGGAAGAAAAATGCCTGTTGTTATACGTGGATTACTACCAGTTTAAAAGATTGGAAAGACCGTTTCTTCCTGGTTGATGATCGATGCGTTCCGGCCGAGATGTCATGGAGACTGAAAAAGTCACGCCTCCCACCCCCTCTTCCTGAAGACTTTGCGTTCAATAAAAATTTATATGCGGCTTTGATCAAGGAAGCCGGGCGCGTACAAAAGTATCCGGAACACATTCTTGTCATGGGACGGATAAGCACGATTTGGGCCGAACCGGAGTGGTATCCTACCCTTAGGTGGAACGGAGAGGGTTAGTTATACGGTGTTTCTTGTATTGTTTATTTATTATTTTACTATACGTTGTATGCTTTTATCATGCCGGACTATGGATATTATTTGTTGTTTGTTTTTGTGCAGCTATGGGTTTGAAAGAAGCTCTGAGGTTGAAATCCTTCGATTCCACCGAACTTGATGTTCGAGCCACCAAGACACCGAAAGGCGATCCTCCGTATCTGAGCGTCGTGCAAGAAATTCTTTATCTGATTCGAGACCCAATGGCCCCGGTTTATCAGAGAGGTTCAGCTGGCCAAGGAGGTTCGGGCTCAGCTCCTTCTGCTCGGACAATGAACTTGGCTTTGGCCCAAATGGCAGCGGCGGCTGGTGGTGATAAAGGAAGAAAGACTGGTTCGAGCGGAACGAAAGGGTCTGGTTCCAAGTTTGTTATATACGGTTCGGAGCATCTTTCTGTTGAGGATGAAGGGGTGAACGTTGAAGAAGGTGAGGGTGACGACGATGGGACTGAGGTGCGTCCTCAGGTCAGTTTAAAGAGAGGGCAGACTATTTCTAAACCTGATCCGAATCCCAAACAACTGAAGAAGAAGAAGTTGGATTTTAAAACAATTACATTGGAAGACGACGAAGTCGATCAGGTCACCGGGTTTTCTACCGTCAGGGGTTTGTTGGAGAACTTAGACGCCCATTTTCACGGTGGCGGACTCCAAGGGATCGACCGGTCAATATTCCCACGAGCCCGTTATCTTTTGGGGGGCCCACCACCAAAGTTATTGAAGACATTCACATGCCCGATCCTTTATCTTTCAATAAAATCGAACCTTCTCCTGCGGGTAAGTCCACGACGGGGGTCGCTTCTAATGTTTCAAGGCCGAGCCCCCAACCAATTGATGGTGGGGATAGCGCCTCTTCGTCCCCTTTGTGGTATGAAACTGAAGCTGTCTTTATATGTCGGGAGCTAGGTTCTGGTGATACTGTGGACGTGGACTCTGCTCATGCTCTGGAGAAGTATGTCCCTGAGTGGTCGTTGGCGAACAAAGACATGATCGTGGACGCCTTATCGGCAAAAATGGCTTTGTTTCATCTCGGAACTCCTGCTGAGCATGCATATTACCGGAAGATGAGTGGTCCGGAGCTTGGCAATGCCCTGATGCTGAATCAAGCTCAGTCCAACTCCCTGGTAGTGGAAACCTATAAGCGTTGGGTCGAAGCCGAGTCCAATTGCCGCAGGTTTGAACGCGAGGTTGCCTCTTTAAAGAGTGAGGAGAGTGTCCGATCAAAGACTAAACAAGAGATCTCATCTCTTCATTCTCAAGTAGACCGACTGAAAGAGTAAGTATCGGAGGCGAAAGGAGTTAGCAAGGCTTCTCAGGCTTCTGCCGCGGCTGCCTACGAGGCTCGTGACAAGGCTATCCATGATCTTGAGGATATGAAGCTGAAGTTCGGGGAGTTGGAGAAAAAATTGTCTGATGTAGAAAAGAGAAGCAAGGCTGAGCTAAAGGAGATGCAAACGTCCTATGACCAACTTCTGGCCGATCATCATCGCTTGATCAGCGGTACGTTCGTAATTCGTTCTTTACTGTCTTCTTTTTCTACTCCTTTTTAAATCCTGTTTCTTTTCAGATAAGGACGAGCTTGAGAGGGCTCGTGAAAGGGCCATCGAGTCGCATCAGACAACGATTGATGAAGCGAAGGGTATGTTAACTCATTGCGACGGCGAAATGGTCGAGCTGTACGCCCTTGTATCAGAGCTTATGCTTACCAAACAGTGGTTCTTAACTGATGGGGTAGCTTGGGTCGTTAAGCTAGTTCATCAAAGCCCTGAGTTGGAGAAGGTTGTTGCGGACCTGGTGAATAGTGTCAATGCAGTTAGAGTGAATGAGGAATTAAACAAGGTTTTCAAGCCGCCAAGGATTCGGTTAGTTCTGCCGAAGAGGTTCTTGGGTATGACGAGGGGGCTAAAGATGCACTGGATGCAGCGATAAAAGCCTTCGACAATTTCCATATTTCTGTTCTTAATAAGGTTGCAAATTTAGTGGACAAACCTTTGTCCGTTATCAAACAGAGGAGCGAAATTCCCATTGTGAAGGAGGATTACGAAATTTGATGCTTTGGTTCTTGTAATCGTACAATACTTTTCTTTTATTATGGCATGTAACCGTACAATTTACTTTTCGGCTTATGATTTTGCCGAACATGTTCTTTAGTTTTGTATGAAATCATATTTTTGGTGAAAATATTCATGCCTGGTTTCTCAGCTTTTTAGTTTGCGTCCAAACTTTTGCTGCTCGGCCAGGTTATTGCTCGGTCATCCATGTGACCGGATTGTAGCAAGAAGTTTATATAAGTTGACTTCTCTTGCTTGAGTCTTTTTTGGTTTTTATAGTCGGATCGTAACATATCCGGACCTTTTGCTCAATAGATTTTATTATTCTGAACTATTTAAGCCTTCTCGCTCGGCGCGAGGCATGGGTCGAGGCCCGTTAGTGCACATTTTTATATTTGTTCGAACTTATACATGAGATATACTATGATTTACACTTGTGAAATACAGATCGCTTTATTTATTATCTTGATAATCATGGTTCCGGGGCAGACCCTCCCGGTTTACAAGGAAATAGAAACATACTTCGGGGCATTACCCTCCCGATTTTTACATGGAAAAAGAAATACTTAAAAATAAAAAATAGTGATCCTTCTAGTTCGTAGCGGACTGGTGTCTACATGAAGCATTTTTTTAGATGAACCCCATTCCATGTTTTGGGTACGGGGGTTCCGTCGATTTTTTCAAGCACGTAAGAACCTTTATCGCTTGCCTCTTTTATGCGGTACGGTCCCTCCCACTTTGGGGTCAACTTCCCAGGAGCTTCGACGCGGCTTGCATCGTTGCTTCAAAGCACAAAGTCTCCGACCTTAAACTTGTAAAGTTTGGCACGGGCATTGTAGTATTTCTCGATCTTCTTTTTGTACCGTGCTTCTTTAATTGCAGCAATATTTCGACGTTCTTCTAGTAGATCGAGATTGGATCGGAGCTCCTGTTCGTTTTCTTCCCAGTTTTTACACCTTTGATTAGGGAGCCCGATTTCCACGGGGATCACGGCCTCGGTGCCGTATGTAAGACTGAACGGTGTCTCTCCGTTACTAGTCTTGTGCAACGTTCGGTGAGCCCATAATACGTTCGGCAGTTCGTCTGCCCATCCTTTGCCTTCGTAACCAAGTCTTCTTTTTATTCCATCTACGATCCGTCGGTTTATCTGCTCGACCTGTCCGTACCCCTGGGGGTGAGCAACCGAGGAGAAGACTTGGTTAATCTTCAAATTTTCGCACCAGCGCTTGAATGGATTCTCCGCAAATTGTTTTGCATTATCGCTCACTATGTAGAGCGGAAGACCGAAGCGGCACACGATCTGCTCCCAAAAGAATCTTGTTACATTATAGCCAGAGATGACTGTGAATGGTCGGGCTTCCACCCACTTGGTGAAATAATCCACCGCCACTAGTAGATATTGAGCGCTTCCGCTCGATCGCGGGAAAGGTCCGACTATGTCAACGCCCCATTTCTGGAAGGGCCATGCGGCGGTTACTGGGATCATCTCGTTCTTCGCTCAGAGGCTTATTGGCGCGTGCTTCTGGCATTCGTCACATTGCTGTAGTTCTTTAACTGCACTCTCATGCATCCCGGGCCAATAATATCCTGCATTTTTAACCTTCGTTACGATCATTTTTGGCCCGGCATGGATCCCGCAAATGCCGTAATGTATTTCTCTGATGATATAGCTGGCCTGTTCTGGGTCAAGGCATTTTAACAGAGGCCTGAGGAAAGTCTTTCGGTACAAACCCCCTTCCTGCATCTGATATTGAAGTGAGTTGATCTGGATTCTTCTAGCCTCTACTTTATCAACTGGCAAAACATCATGCACTAGGTAGTTGATTATGGGTGTCATCCATGTTTGTGATGGAGCTTCCACTTGCATAACATGAGGAGTGGCAATTGAAGATCTGGTCAACACTTCCACCCTTACCTCCTTAGCAAGATGACTGAACGACACAGATGCCAATTTGCTCAGTGCATCGGCCTTTTTGTTTTTGCTGCGGTGAATGTGTTCGACCTTACATGAATCGAACAATGCCATAGCTTGCTTTACCTGTTCCAGATATTCGATCATGTTGGTTTCCCTTGCTTCATATTCTCCGTTCACCTGATTTGCTACGAGCAATGAATCCACATGTGCCATGACATTTTTTGCTCCGACTTTGGCCGCCAAACGTAAACCAGCTAAAAGTGTCTCATATTCAGCTTCGTTATTAGAAATCTTGAATTCTAATCGGAGCACATATATCATATCCGTGCCATCTGGATCGGTGAGAATCAAACCTGTTCCAGCACCTTCGGTGCTCGAAGCCCCATCTGTATACAGAAACCAGGGCTTGTTTGGAACTTGCTCCGTTTTTTCCACTTCTTTGTCCTCCGGCATTTCTACCAGAAAATCAGCTATCACCTGCCCTTTTAACGGACCCTTGGTTTTGAAAGTGATGTTGAAAGCACCCAGCTCGATCGCCCACTTTGCCATGCGACCTGACACTTCAGGTCATCGGAGAACGTGCTGGATTCTTTGATCCGTTCGGACCTCAATCGGATGGGCTTGAAAATATCGGTGGAGCCTTCTTGAAGCATGGACCAATGCCAGATCTAGCTTTTCTAAAATTGGATATCTCGTTTCGTAATCTTTCAATGTTCGGCTTACGTAGTAGATGGGGATCTGTGCTCCGATTCGGTGGGCGACTAACACCGCGCTGATAGCACCGCACGATGCAGCCAAGTAAACTGTTAGTACCTCGTCTTCTTCCGGTACGATGAGGGTTGGCAATGTGCCCAGATAGACTTTAAGCTCTTCAAAGGCTCGCGCAGCTTTTTCGGTCCATTTAAACTCCGATCTGAAACTTTTTTAAGTACGTCCATGAATGGGAGAGATCTGTCTGCTGCTTTCGACAAGAATCGATGGAGAGCGGCCAATCGCTCGTTTAAGGACTGGATTTCTTTAACCGATGTTGGAGGCTTCATGGTGAGAACAGCATCGATCTTGTCAGGGTTGGCTCGTAAACCCTTTGATCCGACCATGACTCCCAAGAACATTCCTTCTTCTACCCCGAACGTACATTTTTTAGGGTTTAACTTCATATTGATGCTTTGGAGTCGGGTGAATGTTTCAAGTATGTCTTTCAGCATGGCGGCTTCGTCGTGACTCTTGATTACGATATCATCGACATATACCTCTACATTCCGCTCGATCTGGTCTTTGAAAGCTTTGTTCATTAAACGCTGATACGTAGCACCGGAGTTTTTTAAGCCGAAAGGCATCTTGGTAAAGCAGTAAACTCCTTCATTAGTAACAAAGGTTGTCTTGTCCTCATATTTGACTGCCATTTGTATCTGGTGGTTCCCCTTATAGGTGTCTAGGAAACATTTCAGCCTGGACGTGGCGACGGAGTCAATATTTTCATCAATCTCCAGTAATGGAAAACAATCTTTCGGGCACGCATCATTCAGATCGGTGAAATCGATACACATTCTCCACGAGTTGTCCTTCTTTCGTACCATAACTGGGTTCGACACCCAGGTTTGGTATCAGACTTCTCAAATGATCCCGGCATCTAGGAGACTCTTTACGTCTTTGGCAATTGCCTTGGCTCGATCCGGTGCCATGTGCCTTTTCCTTTGTGCTATTGGCTTAATTGATTCTTTTACGTTCAGATGGTGCTGTGACGTGTGCGTATATATACATAATTTTGCAATGAAAATACACACGATTCGGTTTTAAATTTATAAAAGTGATTATTACTTTAACATCAAAACACACACGAAAGAGGCAAGTGTACCCCATCATATATGTAGTAAAGTATCGGTAAGAACCAAGTATCGATCCAAGGAAATGGGCGGAGGAATAATACTAGACCTTTGTCACTAAACTACCGGTAAAAACATAAGTTGTTTGATTTTTAATAAACTAAAGTAAGAATAAACAACTACTATTAAAAACATAATAGATTTCAAATATGAAAA
Organism: Helianthus tuberosus; assembly: GCA_030545235.1. NCBI lineage: Eukaryota > Viridiplantae > Streptophyta > Magnoliopsida > Asterales > Asteraceae > Helianthus > Helianthus tuberosus. The sequence goes on along the minus strand of CM060447.1, from coordinate 130,221,586 downwards.
TAGATAAATAGCCTTGCTTAATACACAACCAAAGCATGTCAACTAAGTCGGTTTTGGCACTAGAAGCATTCGGTCAATTCTCCAATTTTGAGACAATTAGTATCCCTTTCGGGAATCCTAACATGACAATCATTCGGAAAGTCAAAACGATAAACACACTTTAACCACCTAAAATTGTTCTTTAATGTGCAATTGATAAATGTCTATGAAAATCTCTTAAAAATAAGTTAGTCATCCGTTAGGAGTTTTCTAACCTCACTTAAACAAGGAAAGCAACATCGATAAACACAATGCAACCACCGAGACAAGCATAAACTAGATTAAATCACAACCGAGTTCATTTTACAAACCTTGCACATAAATTCACCAAGATAGCAATTTTGGCCTAAACTACTAACTAAGCTAACAAATCATGGCAAGAATTTATAACGACACCATTTAACCCGTTAAGGTCCTTACGTGATGGCAAGCTTTCTTGATTAACAATAATTACATTTTATTAAACCACTAACCATTTCTAGTATCATGGTGCCCACATTTTAACCAAGCTAAACTAGTTAACTAAGTTTAAAGTTTACTAATACATGATTAATTAAGCTTCATTTTTTCAACTATCTTAACTAACCAAATACCAATCATCCAACACAATTACTTATAATCAAGAAATCAATATCAATAACAAGGTTGCAAACTAATCATCAAAGATTAACATAGAAAATACTTCCAAATGTCATTACAAACAAAGATTAACACACTAACAGAATGTTCGCAGCTTCGTCGTTTTGTCCGGAAAGTCCTCGTTTTCACTATCATCTTGTCCGGTATGCTGTTTTAGGCCTGTAAACAAAAGTATACATAATTAAGTATCCAAATGACGGTTTTACGGCCGAAAACGCATAAAATGGGGATAAAATGGGGGACTAAAATATGTGTAAATTAGCGAATATCAAATCTCCCGACACTTGAACTTCGCATTGTCCCCAATGCGAGACCCGAAATATAGAGAAAAGGATAATAGTACTCCCCTCAAGATGATGTCTAATGAAACGAGACTTCCAAAGCTGTATCTGTCATGTGCTCCAGTCCAAGATATGTCGGATCTGCAAGTATGTCACATGTACAACAAAACAGAACAGAAACAGAATAAACATAAATAAACCATAATGTACATAAATAGAAATACTAGAAATCCCAGCAAAGACATAACATAAAAACTAAAGTAAAGAGTCTGAAAAATAAAGCGTACATAACCGAGGGTGTTTGACATAACAAACAAAATAAACACCCGGAATAAACAAAGTACGGAAATAATAAAAACCACCAACTGTCAACACCACTGCCTCCTACTCGTCGTCACCATCATCATCTCTCGTGAAGGACGGGCCCGTATCACCATAACCAGGTGGGTTCCACGTTGGGAACTGTGGAGGATGCTGAAAGTAATCGGGATAGGCATGATGCATCTCCCCGAATAAGTATGAAAATCCAGCACTCACCCCCTGGTACAAACTGTCCTGGTTCTGCCTAAGCTGATCCTGAGTGAACCTGAGCTGATCCTGACTAGTCCTGATCTGGTCGATATAAGTCCCATGCTGCTCATGCGTAACTCGCATCTGTTGGAACTGCTGGTAAAACTCTGGCCACTCCTGATGCTGGTGGAAATCATGGTGCTGTGGTGAATGTGGTGGTGAATGTGGTGGTGGTCCGTGCTGCTCCTGATGCACCTGATCATGCATCTCCTCATCCTCGTTCTCCTCCTCAGCTGGGGGCAACGGGTCCCAGACCTCGTTGTTTAGACCCCTCAATCTATCCCCCCGATCTGTTTCAACAATCAATCCCATCGCCTTCAGTGACCTAATATCAACATAAACACCCTCGGTTATCAGAGTGAGACTCTGAAGTACCTCGTCAGTCATCAATCCCAGATTGTAAGCAATTTCGGTCACATACTGACCGCCGTGGATCTGACTATTGGGTGTCCTCCCTGAGCTCTTCACAAAGTATTCAGCCATCCTTGCGGCTAGGTTGATATGTGCTCCCTCAACCAGCGCATAAAGAAAAATCAAATCTGGTGTGGGACAGTTCCCAAGACTGTCCATGCGCCCGCAAATTGTGTGGCTAAACACATGATGCATCACTCGCACCAAAGGGTCTTTCAATCTTGAAGCCTTAGACATTCTCGGGTCGTAAGGGTCACCTATAGCATTTTCAGCCCAAAACTGGTTTCGTGCTGCATCAGATGGAAAAGTGAACTGATCCGTGAAGACATCGGAATCCATGTCTTCTCTTGTGTAAATCCCGAGCCTCCTACCCAATCGACCCACCGACCAACTATGCCATTGTCCACCCAACCTGAAAGCTATACGGTCCTTGTAGCGGAATTTGGGCCATCTATGAGCAACTGGTTTTTCGTAGGCATATGTGGAGAAGAACTCTATTGTCAGCTCAAGGTAGAAGGGTCAGCTGATACCGACCAGATTCGCAAGTGGGATAGTGAGCATGCTGTCAAGTCTGTCATACTGATTTAGCTCCCTCATAACTTCCCAATCCAGCCACCAGGGGACTCCGAATTGCCCTCGCCTTCTCCATATGGCGTCCCGTCTCGGGATACAAAGAGCTTCTCTTTCATCATCGAGGTTAAATTGCAGGAAAGGGTGATCCATCTGTATGAGGAATATTGTTAGAAAGATGGGAACAGGAAAATTTTTAATCAAAAACAGCCGAGCAGACAATTATGAAGAAACAGTCGATCTGATCTGGGCCAGTGGCACGGACGTGCGACAAGACGCACGGTCGTGCGTCGCCGAGAATGAGCAGAAATGGCCCAAATATGTCGGAACTGCACGACGTGCGACCAACGGCACAACCGTGCATTACCGAGACCAACAACAAATATCGTGAACAGCCGGAATGGCACGACCGTTCCATCCAAGGAATGACCGTGCGACAGCGTTTTTGCAAAACCCGACCCCTGATCTTTGAACAGTCAGATTTCTTCGAAAATCAACAAATTTTTACACAAACAGGGGCCAGACAATCCACCGGATGTTCACGATACGCACGATTCAAACAAGGGTTAGGGTTTCATTTGTGTTTATGAAGAGAACCCTAAAAATCCTTGAAGAAACGGATGAATCTACCTTAGAAAGCGAAGAAACAGATAATCTACATGAAGGAACGTACCGTGCGAAGTAGGGTGTGAAATCGTGCGAAGAACCGTGCGATTTGAAGTGATATCGCTCTGGAACGGCCGCAGATGGTTAGGGTTCGCGAATGAAGGGAAAAGAAGCAGATGGGGGTTTTTATAATGTGCAAAAGACCAAACTGCCCCTGCCTCTCGCACGGTCGTGCGCCACCTACATTTTTCAAACCTGCAAGCTGTTCTCGGAGATGCACCGGGGGTGCGAATCACCGTGCCGGCCTGCTTGGAAACGCACGGTCGTGCGATTCGTGGCATGGTCGTGCAACAGCTGCAGATCAGAATTTTCTGCAGAAGCCATTTCCAGCAACTGTTTTGGCTGTTTTTCGCCATTTTTTCAACACGCCAACTGTTTTAACAATATTGCAACATAGAACCTTCACCCGGCACGTATGAAAATTATACAAACTAACGAAAACTACCTAACATACCTAAATTACACTAAAACAAGAAAAACACCTAAAAAGACGATACTACCCCTAAAGCGCAAAATACGCTCTTGCTACATTTTTGATCCGCGAGTCAGTTGCGTAGACTCTCTCCTCCCCTCACTTATGAGGTGTGCGGGGTTTGGAGCTCAATTACCTCCACTGCCGACTCTATCGGCCCGGCAACGTACAACTTCAACCGATGTACATTTACTTTGAATGTAACGCCATATGCATTCTCTATTGCAACAGTACCATACGGAAATACTTCCTTAACTGTGTATGGTCCTGTCCAACGTGAATGAAGCTTCCCTGGAAATAAGCGCAGCCATGAATTGTAAAGAAGAACAAGATCACCCGCTTGGAATTCTTTGTGGTCCTTCAAGCGTTTGTCGTGAAATTTCTTCCTGCGCTCTTTGTAGAGGACGGAGCTCTCATAAGCTTGTTGTCGCAGTTCCTCCAATTCATGAATCTGGAGAAACCGGGCTTCACCTCCGGTTTTCAAGTCCAGATTCGCGGTTTTCAAAGCCCACATAGCTTTGTGCTCCAATTCTACCGGTAAATGGCATGCTTTTCCGTATACCAACCTAAAGGGGGTGGTCCCTATAGGGGTCTTATAAGCTGTACGGAATGCCCACAATGCCTCATCAAGTTTGTCCGACCACTCCTTGCGGTTTGCACCAACAGACCACTCAAGGATGCGCTTTAGCCCTCGGTTAGTAACTTCCACCTGCCCGCTCGTCTGCAGATGATAAGGCGTGGACAAACGGTGATGCATACTGTAACGGGACAAAGCCTTTTCAAACTATGTATTACAGAAATGAGTCCCTCTGTCACTAATAAGCACTTTCGGAGCGCCAAATCGGGCGAACAAACTTTTCAAGAATCTCACGACCACCCTGGCGTCATTTGTGGGTAAGGCCTGTGCCTCCGCCCACTTTGATACCTAGTCAACTGCGACCAGGATGTACTTGTTACCTCGTGAGGGGGGAAACAGTCCCAGGAAGTCTATCCCCCAAATGTCAAAGACTTCACAAACTTGTATCCAGTTCTTGGGCATTTCGTCGCGTGCCGATATATTCGTCGCCCTCTGACAGGCATCGCACGCTTTTACCCAACTCTGCGCGTCACGAAAAATGGTCGGCCAATAAAACCCGGAATCCAACACCTTCTTGGCGGTGAAGTTGGCTCCATGGTGGCCTCCGGTAGGTCCCTCGTGACAATGGCGCAGAATATCGGTCGCCTCTTTCCCTGATACACATCTTCTGATCACCTGATCAGCACCCACTTTAAATAAGAAAGGATCGTCCCAAATGTAGCGCTTGAGATCCGAAAAGAATTTCCTCTTTTGCTGGTGAGTCAACCCTTTAATCAGAATCCCGCAAGCAAGATAGTTCGCAAAGTCGGCGAACCATGGCGACTCATCGCATATCTCAACACTCATCAACGACTCGTGTGGGAAATTGTCATTGATTGAATCCCAACGCGAGTCCTCGATGTCTCCATGCTCTAACCGAGATAGATGGTCAGCCGCTACATTCAACGCACCCTTTTTGTCTTGAATTCCAATATCAAACTCTTGCAGCAACAAGATCCATCTGATGAGACGCGGTTTTGCGTCCTGTTTGCTGAAGAGATATCTAATGGCTGCGTGATCAGTATACACAACGGTTTTCAAAAGCACCAAATACGATCTAAATTTATCAAATGCGAAAACAACTGCCAAGAGCTCTTTTTCAGTCGTGGTGTAGTGCTCCTGAGCGTCGTGAAGAGTCTTGCTCGCATAATAGATCGGGTGAAAGTGCTTTTCTTTCTTTTGTCCTAAAACGGCCCCTATAGCGTAATCACTCGCGTCGCACATGATTTCAAACGGCAGACTCCAGTCCAGTGCAACTAAAATAGGGGCCTCAATCAACTTTTGCTTGAGAAGATCAAAAACCCTCAAGCAACCATCTCCAAATATGAACAGAGTGTCTTTCTCCAACAAACGGGTCATAGGCCTAGCGATTTTTGAAAAGTCCTTTATGAATCGCCTGTAGAACCCTGCATGAGCAAGAAAGCTCCGTATCGCTCTCACAGAGGTGGGAGGCGGAAGTCGTGAAATAACGTCAACTTTAGCTGGATCGACTTCCATACCCGCATGAGAAATCTTATGTCCCAGAACTATGCCCTCCTTCACCATGAAGTGGCACTTTTCCCAGTTCAGGACCAGATTCATCTCCTCGCACCTCTTCAACATCTTTCTCAAATTTTCCAAACAATGATCGAAGGAATCCCCAAATACCGAAAAGTCATCCATGAAAACCTCCATAGAATCCTCAATCATATAATGGAAAATAGCAACCATGCATCTCTGGAAGGTCGCTGGTGCATTACACAACCCAAAAGGCATCCGCCGGTAGGCGAATGTGCCGAAGGGGCAGGTAAAAGTAGTCTTCTCCTGATCCTCAGGAGCGATAGGAATTTGGAAGTACCCAGAGAACCCGTCCAAGAAACAGTAATACAACTTCCCCGACAGATGTTCCAACATTTGGTCGATGAATGGAAGCGGGAAGTGATCCTTACGAGTAGCATCGTTGAGTTTGCGGTAATCAATGCAAACTCGCCACCCAGTGACGGTACGGGTAGGAATTAGCTCATTCCTATCATTTGAAACTACAGTCATACCACCTTTCTTAGGTACAACCTGCACTGGACTCACCCACACAGAGTTAGAAATAGGATAAATCATCCCGGCATCCAACAACTTAATCACTTCTTTCTTCACCACGTCTTGCATATTCGGATTTAAACGCCTCTGATGCTGTGCACACGGTTTGTACTCGTCTTCCATCAGAATCTTGTGAGTACAAAAAGAAGGATTGATGCCCTTGATATCCATGATTTTCCATGCAATGGCTCTCTTATGAAGTCTTAGAACCTCGGGAAGCTGATTTTTCTCATGTTTTTCCAATGATGCCGAAATTATGACCGGTAAGCGACGCTCCTCGTCCAGAAATGCATACTCGAGATGTGGTGGGAGTTCTTTCAACTCCAAAGATGGCGGATCTTCAACCGACGGCTTTGCTTTCTCTTCTTCTACATGGATAATTTCAAGAAATCTCTCCGGACTCTGGGGACCATCGTCACCAATCTGATAGACTGGCTGCTCGAAATCGTGGGCCTCCTGCGTAATACCAATCAGGTCCCCACACGACAGACGTGTGTCTGAATCAATCTCGTCAATAGTGCCTTGAAAATGAGAGCTTACACATGCATCGACAATATCGACATAATAAAGCATGTCATCGTGACTTTGCGGATGTTGCATCGATCTTTTGATATCGAATGTCACGTGCTCATCATTCACTCGAAGCGTGATTTGGCCAGCTGCCACATCAACAATCGTCCTCGCTGTATTGAGGAAAGGGTGTCAAAGTATTAAAGGCACTCTTGAATCTTCGTCCATGTCAAGAATAACAAAATCCACGGGGAAAACAAATTTATCGATTTTTACAAGCATGTTTTCCACAAATCCACGCTGATACTTGATTGAACGGTCTGCCAACCGAATGCTCATCCTAGTAGCAGACGTCTTCGCGCGAGATCTCGTGCGGTTGGGCTACTCCTCGCAGGAGGCGAGCCGGAGCCGGTGGTACCAAAAACTTGACGTGTGCGTATATATACATAATTTTGCAATGAAAATACACACGATTCGGTTTTAAATTTATAAAAGTGATTATTACTTTAACATCAAAACACACACGAAAGAGGCAAGTGTACCCCGTCATATATGTAGTAAAGTATCGGTAAGAACCAAGTATCGATCCAAGGAAATGGGCGGAGGAATAATACTAGACCTTTGTCACTAAACTACCGGTAAAAACATAAGTTGTTTGATTTTTAATAAACTAAAGTAAGCATAAACAACTACTATTAAAAACATAATAGATTTCAAATATGAAAATAGATAAATAGCCTTGCTTAATACACAACCAAAGCATGTCAACTAAGTCGGTTTTGGCACTAGAAGCATTCGGTCAATTCTCCAATTCTGAGACAATTAGTATCCCTTTCGGGAATCCTAACATGACAATCATTCGGAAAGTTAAAACGATAAACACACTTTAACCACCTAAAATTGTTCTTTAATGTGCAATTGATAAATGTCTATGAAAATCTCTTAAAAATAAGTTAGTCATCCGTTAGGAGTTTTCTAACCTCACTTAAACAAGGAAAGCAACACCGATAAACACAATGCATCCACCGCGACAAGCATAAACTAGATTAAATCACAACCGAGTTCATTTTACAAACCTTGCACATAAATTCACCAAGATAGCAATTTTGGCCTAAACTACTAACTAAGCTAACAAATCATGGCAAGAATTTATAACAACACCATTGTAGACAAGGGGGTGCATGCACTAATCGGCGTTTGTCTCAATTGCCGAGTGTTATGTGCCTTATGTCCAAGGCTTGATGCAAAACCACAATTGAGCCGGGGGTCTCATTGGAAGCAGCCTCTCTATTCCTACAGGGTAGAGGTAAGGCTGTCTACATCTCACCCTCCTCAGACCCTACCTTAGCTTTGCTATTGGTGGGATATACTGAGTATGATGATGATGATGATGACCATTTAACCCATTAAGGTCCTTACGTGCCGGGCGAAGGTTCTATGTTGCAATATTGTTAAAACAGTTGGCGTGTTGAAAAAATGGCGAAAAACAGCCAAAACAGTTGCTGGAAATGGCTTCTGCAGAAAATTATGATCTGCAGCTGTTGCACGACCATGCCACGAATCGCACGACCGTGCGTTTTCGAGCAGGCCGGCACGGTGAGTCGCACCCCCGGTGCATCTCCGAGAACAGCTTGCAGGTTTGAAAAATGTAGGTGGCGCACGACCGTGCGAGAGGCAGGGGCAGTTTGGTCTTTTGCACATTATAAAAACCCCCATCTGCTTCTTTTCCCTTCATTCGCGAACCCTAACCATCTGCGGCCGTTCCAGAGCGATATCACTTCAAATCGCACGGTTCTTCGCACGATTTCACACCCTACTTCGCACGGTACGTTCCTTCATGTAGATTATCTGTTTATTCGTTTTCTAAGGTAGATTCATCCTTTTCTTCAAGGATTTTTAGGGTTCTCTTCATAAATACAAATGAAACCCTAACCCTTGTTTGAATCGTGCGTATCGTGAACATCCGGTGGATTTTCTGGCCCGTGTTGTTTAATAATTTGTTGGTTTTCGGAGAAATCTGACTGTTCAAAGATCAGGGGTCGGGTTCTGCAAAAGCGCTATCGCACGGTCGTTCCTTGGATGGAACGGTCGTGCCATTCCGGCTGTTCACGATATTTGTTGTTGGTCTCGGTAATGCACGGTTGTGCCGTTGGTCGCACGCCGTGCAGTTCCGACATATTTGGGCCATTTCTGCTCGTTCTCGGCGACGCACGACCATGCGTCTCGTCGCACGACCGTGCGTCTCGTCGCACGACCGTGCCACAGGCCCAGATCAGAATGAAAGTTTCTTCATAATTGTCTGCTCGGCTGTTTTTGATTAAAAATTTTCCTGTTCCCATCTTTCTTACAATATTCCTCATACAGATGGATCACCCTTTCCTGCAATTTAACCCCGATGATGAAATAGAAGCTCTTTGTATCCCGAGACGGGACGCCTTTTGGAGAAGGCGAGGGCAATTCGGAGTCCCCCGGTGGCTGGATTGGGAAGTTATGAGGGAGCTAAATCAGTATGACAGACTTGACTGCATGCTCACTATCCCACTTGCGAATCTGGTCGGTATCAGCCGACCCGTCTACCTTGAGCTGACAATAGAGTTCTTCTCCACATATGCCTACGAAAAACCAGTTGCTCATAGAAGGCCCAAATTCCGCTACAAGGAGCGGATAGCTTTCAGGTTGGGTGGACAATGGCATAGTTGGTCGGTGGGTCGATTGGGTAGGAGGCTCGGGATTTACACAAGAGAAGACATGGATTCCGATGTCTTCATGGATCAGTTCACTTTTCCATCTGATGCAGCACGAAACCAGTTTTGGGCTAAAAATGCTACAGGTGACCCTTACGACCCGAGAATGTCTAAGGCTTCAAGATTGAAAGACCCTTTGGTGCGAGTGATGCATCATGTGTTTAGCCACACAATTTGCGGGCGCATGGACAGTCTTGGGAACTGTCCCACACCAGATTTGATTTTTCTCTATGCGCTGGTTGAGGGAGCACATATCAACCTAGCCGCAAGGATGGCTGAATACTTTGTGAAGAGCTCAGGGAGGACACCCAATAGTCAGATCCACGGCGGTCAGTATGTGACCGAAATTGCTTACAATCTGGGATTGATGACTGGCGAGGTACTTCAGAGTCTCACTCTGATAACCGAGGGTGTTTATGTTGATATTAGGTCACTGAAGGCGATGGGATTGATTGTTGAAACAGATCGGGGGGATAGATTGAGGGGTCTAAACAACGAGGTCTGGGACCCGTTGCCCCCAGCTGAGGAGGAGAACGAGGATGAGGAGATGCATGATCAGGTGCATCAGGAGCAGCACGGACCACCACCACATACACCGCCACATTCACCACATCACCATGATTTCCACCAGCATCAGGAGTGGCCAGAGTTTTACCAGCAGTTCCAACAGATGCGAGTTACGCAGGAGCACCATGGGACTTATATCGACCAGATTAGGACTAGTCAGGACCAGATCAGGACTAGTCAGGATCAGCTCAGGGCCACTCAGGATTAGCTTAGGCAGAACCAGGATAGTTTGTACCAGGGGGTGAGTGCTGGGTTTTCATACTTATTCGGGGAGATGCATCATGCCTATCCCGATTACTTTCAGCATCCTCCACAGTTCCCACCGTGGAACCCACCTGGTTATGGTGATACGGGCCCGTCCTTCACGAGAGATGATGATGGTGACGACAAGTAGGAGGCAGTGGTGTTGACAGTTGGTGGTTTTTATTATTTCCGTACTTTGTTTATTTCGGGTGTTTATTTTGTTTGTTATGTCAAACACCCTCGGTTATGTACGCTTTATTTTTCAGACTCTTTACTTTAGTTTTTATGTTATGACTTTGTTGGGATTTCTAGTATTTCTATTTATGTACATTATGGTTTATTTATGCTTATTCTGTTTCTGTTCTGTTTTGGTGTACATGTGACATACTTGCAGATCCGACATATCATGGACTGGAGCACATGACAGATACAGCTTTGGAAGTCTCGTTTCAGCAGACATTATCTTGAGGGGAGTACTATTATCCTTTTCTCTATATTTCGGGTCTCGCATTGGGGACAATGCGAAGTTCAAGTGTGGGGAGGGGGTTAACTTTGTTAATTCATGAATCTGGAGAAACCGGGCTTCACCTCCGGTTTTCAAGTCCAGATTCGCAGTTTTCAAAGCCCACATAGCTTTGTGCTCCAATTCTACCGGTAAATGGCATGCTTTTCCGTATACCAACCTAAAGGGGGTGGTCACTATAGGGGTCTTATAAGCTGTACGGAATGCCCACAATGCCTCATCAAGTTTGTCCGACCACTCCTTGCGGTTTGCACCAACAGACCGCTCAAGGATGCGCTTTAGCCCTCGGTTAGTAACTTCCACCTGCCCGCTCGTCTGCGGATGATAAGGCGTGGACAAACGGTGATGCACACCGTAACGGGACAAAGCCTTTTCAAGCTGTGTATTACAGAAATGAGTCCCTCTGTCACTAATAAGCGCTTTCGGAGCGCCAAATCGGGCGAACAAACTTTTCAAGAATCTCACGACCACCCTGGCGTCATTTGTGGGTAAGGCCTGTGCCTCCGCCCACTTTGATACATAGTCAACTGCGACCAGGATGTACTTGTTACCTCGTGAGGGGGGAAACGGTCCCATGAAGTCTATCCCCCAAATGTCAAAGACTTCACAAACTTGTATCCAGTTCTGGGGCATTTCACCGCATGCCGATATATTCGTCGCCCTCTGACAGGCATCGCACGCTTTTACCCAACTCTGCGCGTCACGAAAAATGGTCGGCCAATAAAACCCGGAATCCAACACCTTCTTGGCGGTGAAGTTGGCTCCATGGTGGCCTCCGGTAGGTCCCTCGTGACAATGGCGCAGAATATCGGTCGCCTCTTTCCCTGATACACATCTTCTGATCACCTGATCAGCACCCACTTTAAATAAGAAAGGATCGTCCCAAATGTAGCGCTTGAGATCCGAAAAGAATTTCCTCTTTTGCTGGTGAGTCAACCCTTTAATCAGAATCCCGCAAGCAAGATAGTTCGCAAAGTCGGCGAACCATGGCGACTCATCGCATATCTCAACACTCATCAACGACTCGTGTGGGAAATTGTCATTGATTGAATCCCAACGCGAGTCCTCGATGTCTCCATGCTCTAACCGAGATAGATGGTCAGCCGCTACATTCAACGCACCCTTTTTGTCTTGAATTCCAATATCAAACTCTTGCAGCAACAAGATCCATCTGATGAGACGCGGTTTTGCGTCCTGTTTGCTGAAGAGATATCTAATGGCTGCGTGATCAGTATACACAACGGTTTTCGAAAGCACCAAATACGATCTAAATTTATCAAATGCGAAAACAACTGCCAAGAGCTCTTTTTCAGTCGTGGTGTAGTGCTCCTGAGCGTCGTGAAGAGTCTTGCTCGCATAATAGATCGGGTGAAAGTGCTTTTCTTTCTTTTGTCCTAAAACGGCCCCTATAGCGTAATCACTCGCGTCGCACATGATTTCAAACGGCAGACTCCAGTCCGATGCAACTAAAATTGGGGCCTCAATCAACTTTTGCTTGAGAAGATCAAAAACCCTCAAGCAATCATCTCCAAATATGAACGGAGCGTCTTTCTCAAACAAACGGGTCATAGGCCTAGCGATTTTTGAAAAGTCCTTTATGAATCGCCTGTAGAACCCTGCATGACCAAGAAAGCTCCGTATCGCTCTCACAGAGGTGGGAGGCGGAAGTCGTGAAATAACGTCAACTTTAGCTGGATCGACTTCCATACCCGCATGAGAAATCTTATGTCCCAGAACTATGCCCTCCTTCACCATGAAGTGGCACTTTTCCCAGTTCAGGACCAGATTCGTCTCCTCGCACCTCTTCAACATCTTTCTCAAATTTTCCAAACAATGATCGAAGGAATCCCCAAATACCGAAAAGTCATCCATGAAAACCTCCATAGAATCCTCGATCATATCATGGAAAATAGCAACCATGCATCTTTGGAAGGTCGCTGGTGCATTACACAACCCAAAAGGCATCCGCCGGTAGGCGAATGTGCCGAAGGGGCAGGTAAAAGTAGTCTTCTCCTGACGGTTCAACAACTTCTGGAGTGGGGGTCGAGAACATCAACCTGCAAACGAAAAAATGACACAATGAATATTTTATTAATATAATAATGCTGTTTTTTTTTGGCTGAAAAGAAACAGAATATTATTTTAAATGGGCTGAAAATTTTATAAAAATCCGAAAATGGGCCCGAAATTTTATAAAAATCAGCACAATAAAAATAATCGAATCGGCTAATACAAAAATGATTTTAAGGTGCCGAAAACCCAAAGAATAAATGAATAAATAAATCCGGATCGAATAAATAAATGGAAAAAAAATATACACGTATACAAAATATTAACGAAAACGAATAAATTGAATTAAAAGCAAGAAATATTAACAAATAAATAAACAAATAAATAATCAAGAAAGTATACACAAATATTAACAAGTATATACGCCGATAACACAATGACTCGGGTCGTTCCTAAAACTCGTCATTTCCCCGGCAACGGCGCCAAAAACTTGACGTGTGCGTAAATATACATAATTTTGCAATGAAAATACACACGATTCGGTTTTAAATTTATAAAAGTGATTATTACTTTAACATCAAAACACACACGAAAGAGGCAAGTGTACCCCGTCATATATGTAGTAAAGTATCGGTAAGAACCAAGTATCGATCAAAGGAAATGGGCGGAGGAATAATACTAGACCTTTGTCACTAAACTACCGGTAAAAACATAAGTTGTTTGATTTTTAATAAACTAAAGTAAGCATAAACAACTACTATTAAAAACATAATAGATTTCAAATATGAAAATAGATAAATAGCCTTGCTTAATACACAACCAAAGCATCTCAACTAAGTCGGTTTTGGCACAAGAAGCATTCGGTCAATTCTCCAATTTTGAGACAATTAGTATCCCTTTCGGGAATCCTAACATGACAATCATTCGGAAAGTTAAAACGATAAACACACTTTAACCACCTAAAATTGTTCTTTAATGTGCAATTGATAAATGTCTATGAAAATCTCTTAAAAATAAGTTAGTCATCCGTTAGGAGTTTTCTAACCTCCCTTAAACAAGGAAAGCAACACCGATAAACACAATGCAACCACCGAGACAAGCATAAACTAGATTAAATCACAACCGATTTCATTGTACAAACCTTGCACATAAATTCACCAAGATAGCAATTTTGGCCTAAACTACTAACTAAGCTAACAAATCATGGCAAGAATTTATAACGACACCATTTAACCTGTTAAGGTCCTTACGTGACGGCAAGCTTTCTTGATTAACAATAATTACATTTTATAAAACCACTAACCATTTCTAGTATCATGGTGCCCACATTTTAACCAAGCTAAACTAGTTAACTAAGTTTAAAGTTTACTAATACATGATTAATTAAGCTTTATTTTTTCAACTATCTTAACTAACCAAATACCAATCATCCAACACAATTACTTATAATCAAGAAATCAATATCAATAACAAGGTTGCAAACTAATCATCAAAGATTAACATAGAAAATACTTCCAAATGTCATTACAAACAAAGATTAACACACTAATGGTTATAATCAAGCAAGGGATTGTTGTGTTTTTTCCCAAAGGCTACAATAATAGATAAACATTAATCTAAATGCTTGAAAGATTAACAAAATCATGGAAAGATTAGAAAACCAAACCATAAACAAGCATAAGATTAAGAATCTGGAAGATAACGAAGCTAATCGGCACAATGTGACTTGAATCCGGGTGAAAGCAGAAGCCTCCGGAGCCTGAAAATCGCCAGAATCGCTTCCAAAATGTCCAGAGTTTCGAGCAGAATGTTTCTGCAAGTTTTTATATAATTTCGATGTTGCACGGTCGTGCGTCCTGTTGCACGACCGTTCACTTTTTGCATTATTGGAGGTATGGTGCACCATACTGCATGACGTCACAGATCTTGACCGGTCTTCGGTCTTGCACGACCGTTCTTCATATGGCACGACCGTGCGTTTCCGGGATCTTGTTGCACGGACTGATGCACTGGTCGTTCATCACCAGGGTTTGGCTGAACATCGGATCTGCACGGGGTGCAATATATGGCACGTCCGTGCGTCACCGGGATTGCCTTGCACGCCGTGTTGCACCCTCATTCATTGCCGGGCTGGTCTTGATATGTCGGAGATGCACGGTCGTTCCTCAGACCGCACGACCGTTCCACTCGCCCAGGTCAGTTTTCTAAAAGAATGTTCGCAGCTTCGTCGTTTTGTCCGGAAAGTCCTCGTCTTCACTATCATCTTGTCCGGTATGCTGTTTTAGGCCTGTAAACAAAAGTATACATAATTAAGTATCCGAATGACGGTTTTACGGCCGAAAACGCATAAAATGGGGATAAAATGGGGGACTAAAATATGTGTAAATTAGCGAATATCATGCTGCGCCATAGACCTAGGAACCCCTTGCATATCGGAATGTTTCCATGCAAAAACATCAATTGAGTTACTCAACAATTCCCATAGGAGCTTCTTCGTTCATTTTGGGAGCTGAGCACCGATGGCCACTTGCTGTTCCGAGAAATCTGGGTTGATCGCCCAAAGCTCTGTAGGTACTTCGGATTTCTTGGAGCTTGTTTCTACCGCGTGTTGTACCTCTGCAACAACTGAATTTGACTCCGAAAGGATAGTAGCAATCCCTGCTTCGGTGGGGAATTTTATAGCTCCGTATATTGTTGAGCTGATTGCTCCGAGAGCTCGTAACCCCGGTCTGCCGAGTATTAAATTATGCGACGAATGAGTACCAACAACCAGAAAGGTTAGTTGAACAGTTCTGCTTCTGTCATTATCTTTGAACGTGGTCGGAAGGGTAATTTGTCCTATCGGATGAACCACCTCTCCCAAGAAACTTATTAGAGGAGTGGACACCTCGATTAACCTCTTTCTTGTTTGGGGGTTCAACTGCTGAAAGCATTGTAAGTACATTATCTCAAAGGCGCTTCCTCCGTCTACGTAAATTCATCGGACCAAATGTCCTGCGATTACTGCCAATATTGTGATCGGTCCGTCCCGTGCATCTTCCGGATCGATCGGAGGAAAGTACGTTGGTTGGTGCATCCAAGCTGCCATATGTTGGTTCGACCCTTTACCCCCTTAGTTCGGTAGACCGAATCATATTGATTCCAGCCTCGGTGTTCGGATTATCAATCGCTGCTGTAGATTTCTTCCCATCCTTTACTTCTTTCACGAGATGGGAGAGTTTTCCAGATCGTACAGCCTTCTCGATCTCCTGCTTTAAAGCCCAACATTCGTCAGTCGTATGCCCCTTGTCTCGGTGATACTCACAATACTTCTTAGAATGCTTGTCCGAGGTAGGCCGCTGCTTCGACGGTATGGGAAACCAGGTGGTTTCCGTACTAAGGATCTCGCTCGGCGATTTGGTTAGCTCGGAGAAAGTGTTGAAACGTACCTTTCCAGTTCGGAAGCTGCTTCGATCAGACTTCTGGTACGGCCCACGATTTCTATTCCAATTGCTGTTTCTATCTTTTGGGGGTGAAGCGTTCCGTCTCCACGATGCGGTACGGGCCTTTGCATTCTTTGCCGTTGTTTCATTCGGTTGACCGCAGGCGCTTTTTCCTCTGACAAAGGCTCGGGCTCGTTCCATAAGTATCTCCATGGTTTTCGGAAGATCTTCGTGGAGCTTTTCTACGAGCTGATTGTTTCGGACTCCGTGACAAAATCCGGAAACACGGAGCTGATCAACCGCCCCACTTATCTGCATGCTCTCCCGATTGAAACGGTCGATTAAGTCTTCCACGGACTCTCCGTCGCGGCGTTTTATGTGGTGAACTTCAGTGATCTCCTTCTTGCAGCGACGCTGCTAACAGAAATTTTGCAAAAACATACGCCGGAAGTCTTCAAAATGATCAATCGATCCTTCTGGTAAACCGTCGAACCACACCCTTGCTGACCCAGTGAGAGTCTTAGCAAACATGTGACACCATGCTGGCATGGGCCATTGTTTGACTTTAGCTGCTCCGGCGAAAGCAAACATATGATCGTCCGGGTCGGACGTACCATCATAAAATTTTAACGTTGGGGGCATCTTCAATTTTGCCGGGAGCGGCGCATTAACAATCCTTAGCGTGAATTTTGACTGAGAAGTCATAGACGTAAGATGATACGGCATGATTAGCTCCTGATCCTGAGGGTTTAGACCCATAAATCCCATAGATCCAGAGGTGAAAGCTCCGATGGAGACAGGATTAGCCCCTGGATAAGCGCTGTTGAACAAGTTCGTGCGAAGACTCTGCAACATTTCTTCTCGCTGCTGCTGTTGCTGTAGTTGCCGTAGTAAGTCAGCATTCCGTAGGAGGAAAGCGTTGTCAAAACTAGGTAACGGCGTAGCGACTGGAGCGGTAACTGAGAGTGTGGTGACAGAGCTCGCGATTACAGAACTTGTAGGTGGAGGTACTGTCGCTGATCCTGCTAGGACCGCTGCAGTGGCAACTACTGTAGGGACAGTTGTCATTTCCTTCCCAAATGTCGTTATAAGACGGGAAAATGTTTGTGGAGGCAGCTGTCGTGGATTCCATGATTTCGAGTGAGCAGAATCAACAAAATGAATTGTGTGAATTCGAGTGGATGGCGCCACTGAAGACTCAAAACCAGTTGGTCCGACCTGGTCTGAGCAGAGCTTCAGATGACCTGGCAAGAACCTACAAGATCACGAAGAAGAAACACATAGTTAGCCTCGTCTCAGGGAGGGCGGCCTCTCTGTGACCAAGCTCGGGCGTGAGAATAAGTATTTGTGATGAGAGAATAGGTCAGGAAGAGAGAGAGAGAGAGAGGAGAGTTTAGAGAGAGAAAGTAGCGATTACCCTTTGCTGGAAGTCTTGGCGGGGTATTTATAGTTTTTGGGTATGCTGACGTGGCGAGTTAGTTAGGGTCGGACCAGTCATTGTCATGGCGGTTAAAGTTGTGGGCCCCTGGTTAGTTACGCCGGATCAGGGAGTTGGGTCGCTTTGTCTGTGGCCCTAGATGTGTCCGGTCCTTTAGGCTTTTGGTTCGGTTTTGTGTTCACTAGACATTCGGTCTGACCAAGGACGTATCCTCATCAATACCAGTTTGAGACTATTGAGATTGAAACTGGTTTGACAACGCTGAACCAGGTTAAAACCAATTCGATCAACTGATTTTTAAAGCTCAATCCACTTTCATGCCGATTTGGTCCGGTATTTATACGTTTGGAATTTTTTTCTCTTAAAAACCGATTTCAAACTGATCCATTTTGGACTCAAACTGGTTTTGACTGTTGTTGACAGAATCCAACCCGATTTCTAAACCGATCCAGTCTGCCCAAAATAAGGTTTTGTGCACCTATACCATAATCACCCTACTAATGTCAGACAATCAAAGTGTAATTTTAATCATATCATCATAATTTCACCATTCCTTAATATTTCTAATTTTCTAACTAACTGGGATAACATATAATTTTTAGAGTAAATTACTGTTTTGACCCCTATGGTTTAGCTAATTTAACCATTTAAGCCCAAAATGAAATCTTTTAGCATATCAGACCCTGATGTTGCATCTTATAAAGGTTTTGGCCCCTGACACTAACTTTGTTACTTTTTTGTAGTTAAGTGTAAGGGTAATTAGGTCATTATATACCTTACGGGCTGTTTTTGATAATTGCAAAGTTCTTTTAATATTTAAAAGATTATTAATGCAATTATTCAAATTATTTTGTTATTTTCACGATTATTATTTAACAAAATACGTTTTAAATATACAAATAAATATGTATTTTCATTAACCGTTTTGTTTTATAAAAAGTTGTTTATAAAAAATAATTTGTTATTTTACATTTTGTTTAAACCATCTATCGTTTTTAAAATTGTTTCGTTTTAACTTTTAAACCATTTGTTTTTTAAAAGCGTTCTTTTTAAAGTCGTTTGTCTTTTAAATTTTTTTAAACACTTTATTTTATACCATTCTTTTTAATATGATATCATTTATTTTTAAACATTTCTAAATTACTCACTTTTTTAAGTCGTTCATTTTTAAATTTTACAAAACGACGTGTATAAAATGTGACAACCCGTGATTTACGGCACCTAATTACGTGATTAACAGGTGATTAACGTAATAATAAATAGTGTTTACGGCACAAATTAACTTAATTAGGCCTTGGGAATGCCTAGGAACGTTTATTCGACTATACAGTGCACGTATGGTGATTTACGGAAAATCTGCTGAATATCAAGCGACAACGAACTGATGCCGTACAAAATACTGACAACGCTGACAAATATTAAATTTTTACAATATATTTTAGCTTTGTAACTAAATTTTAGTGACTACGGTCGAAACCGGATCGAAAAACGGATCAGAAACGGCAAACGAGGCATTTTACGCGATTTCAGGCAACCGACGAACGAACACGCAAACGTCGACTACCGACCGTATTTTTGTGTATTTTAATTTTTGACGTTAAACAGAGTTCGGGTTTTGACAACGGGTCTCGTAGGAATTACGGGCCGCTTAAACACGGGGATTGAGCTTGTAGGCCTTGGGCCCAAGCCCAAAATCCACAAGCCTAAACCTGCATAATAAATTAGATTTTATGAATCTCTAAAAATCTTTAGAGATCTATGCTAAAATCTTATAAAATCTATGATAAATCTTTACAAAATATTTTGTAAGATTCACCAGATCTCTTTAGATCTCTAACCATGGAACGAAACCGTGTCACATTAGTCATTACCCACCTAAGTGAGTATAAAACCAATGCCCCTTGACTCTCTTTTGTGCAGACCAAGAACATATACACACATGAAAACCTTTCTTGCCTTCCCCTTCTCTCTCGATAACACATATACAACACAGGAGCCTTATGACCTATTCACTCCTAATTGAATACTTGTAGTCCATCATCTCAAAGATCACTCTCTCAAGCTCAATCAACAACTCAGGCAACCCCCTACCCCTCCCACTCAACTCCAGTCGCCGGAGGAGGAATTCCGGCGCCGGTATACCCGGTCCGACGAGCACCACCCCTACCCCTGCTATACCAGTAACCCCTCCCCCTCGAGCTCAGATCAGAGACCAGAACAAGGAGCCGGTAAGCCGGCGTCCTTTTCCGGTCAGGTAACAGCCCCCCCTCCACCCTCTTTCTTCTCGGGTTTGACCGGCGATCTTACGGCGGCGTGGCTTTTCAGGCGAGATACCCTTTCTGCGATGATGGACCGGTCGGTCGGATATTTTATCCAGCGGTCTTTGTTTCTGACCACCGGTTCTACACATGCTGATCGATGGAGATGATGATGATGATGGTGGGACAGCGGTGGTTGTGGACGACGGAGCCAAGCTCCGGCCGTCGGAGAACGAGGACGACACAGGCAGAGGTGGAGGTTTTGTTTTGAGTCGCGACTTGGTTCAAGTTCGGGATTTTCAAGTAAGTTTCGGGTCAGTTTTTGCTCAGATTTGTGCTCAGTTTCGAGTTTGGTTCGGGTAGAGATTGATGCGGGTCACCCATAAGTTAGACGGTTCAAGTTTTGGTTTCGGGTTTTGGTTCGAGTTAACTCGGTTAAACCGAGTCAACTCAGTTCGGGTCCAGGTCAACATGCAAGGCAGTCAACACAGTCAAGAGTTTGTTCGGATCTCGGGTTACGGGCCGGATTAGGAAGCAGTGCGATCAACTCGGTTCAACCGAGTCAACTCAGTTGACTCGGTCAACTCAGCGAGACGACTCGGTCAACCCAACCGGTCAACTCAGTCAACGACTCGACGCAAGAATTGGTAAAGAATTTTAGTGGCGCGATTATTTATGTCATTTAATAATTTTTACATTATTAACGTAAACGAGCTCGAACCGATTCGGATTAGTATTTAGATTACACCTTGCCTTGCTTACAACATTATATATTGATAACTGAATAATTGTTGATTGGTTTTTGAAAAATAACGACAACATGTGTTGTCGGGGGAGTCTAAAAACAGAGGAAACTCTGCCCGTTTTTCGAGAAAATCCGTAAAATAAAGGGCGTTTATTTATAAAACAAAACATGTTTTATTGAGAAACGACGACTAGTGATATCAGGCGACTTTTATGAAAACTAGCAAAAGTATATAATTACTTTTGACAACACTTCGCAATTTTCAAAAACGACGATTCAGAAAGTAATTTACAACAATAAATATAGTATTTATATTTATTTTAAACTTGGATATTTCGACAACTCTTTTATAAAAATAAATATAGTCGGTATATTTATTTCAGATAACAAACCATATGACTTTTTTTTATAAAATAAATATAACTATTATATTTATTTTAAACGACTTCAACGCGAAAACTCCATTAAATAAATATAAATTTTTATATTTATTTCAAGCGCCGAAACGGCATATACGTATATTTTTGGCAAATATACACAAGACGTGATATATGTAATACAAGTTATTATATATTATTTTCATAAGAAACGCGATATATGATACGAGTTTGTTATATGATATTTTCATATGAATATTCTTTTATACACGTATGACTACTCGAGACGGCTAACACACTTACAACGATATATTTATATTTTTATATAAATATTTATTCATTTTAAGTCTCTCGGAAACTAAGTCTTTTTCAAGACTTATTAAATTGCTACTGACATTAAACGAGACTTAACACGTATAACTTAATCTTTTCCATTAAGTTAACAACTTACCGTTGAATCGTTCGATTAACGATTCGGTAGAGCTCGGTGACACGTAGTTAGTTACTACGTTTATTTAGAAACTTATTGGATATTCCGTGTTAGGAATATAGTAGAATGCACGCTAGCGAGTCTCGTCTTGGAAACGACATCACGAGGTCGTAATTAGCTCGCTTTGCACAAGAATATTCAGGTGAGTTCATAACCCCACTTTTTACTGTTTTACAGTTTTGTAAATGTTTTCGGGGTGGAAAGACATGCACGTTTTGCAAAAACAAACAAAGTTTTTAACAAACGCAACACTAGTATTTCTAAATCATATTACGAAGGGATTTCAAGGAACTCAAATGATTTACGAAAGGTTTATACTAAACATACCGGTTTTTACAAAACAAAGGTGTATTATCGAAATGAATGATTTTCATGACAAGGGATGGATCGTTTGGTAATGATATATAGAGAATGAGGAGCCAGCCTTAGTGGCTGGGGAGGCCAGCCTTAGTGGCTGGGGAGGATCAGCCTTAGTGGCTCTGGAGGATCAGCCTTAGTGGCTGGGGAGATTCAGCCTTAGAGGCTGGGGTAAAATACATGTTACAAATTTTACAGACATTTTTACACATGGTATGTTTAGCGTAAGGAGGGTTACTACTTAGATCATGTGAGTGGGTAGGCGGAAACTTGAGGCCATTAATCCTCATTGTAGGACCGAGGGACAAGAGCGGTAGATCTATCTGGGTGTAGCGAGCCCAGCCCCAGGCCCAAACAGAACGGACCTCGGGGTGACTTTGTACCCAATGCATAAATTTGCTAGGTTTGAGTCTTCCTACTTGCACTTCACACATATCAATGGCCTTGAAAACCATTGGTGATCTCTTTTTCCTTATTTGCTACATACCAGGGATTTTATATTTATGGAAATTTCTTGTTCATACAAATTAACTACCATGTTTTATACAAATTCAAAGAATTATGCGGGTATGGAATCAAGTCAGGGTGGGCATTGACGGTTATGCGAACATTACAAATACAAGACTTTACAAATACATGGTTTTATGAACATAACGTGTTACAAACACCACGTTTCCATATAACTTGGCAAGAAAATGATTTTTTTTTTTAAATTCGTTTTCTCAATACTATTTCAAAAACCGGTTATTCCAAAGATTTATTTCAAATCTTTCACAATACCAAAGATTTATTTCAAACCTTTCACAACTCAAAAGATTTATCTCAAATCTTTTATGAACAAACTATGAACTCGCTCAACTTTATGTTGATTTTTCGCATGTTTCTTTCTCAGGTTACTTTTCTAAGGCAAGGCACGGTTGGAATAGGAGAACCATTGGAGACTCGAGTACTTAGCAGGCGTTCAATTTCTAGAGGACTTAGCTTATTTGCTTCCGCTGTGCAATGAAGATACCAGTCCAGTCACGCCAGCTCTGATAATTTCGGGGTGTGACAGATTGGTATCAGAGCTATAGGTTACAGCGAATAAGGTTTTCTGTAGGAATACCTAGGCTCTAACCTCATTTTTCTCTGGGACTTAGACTATTAATACGTTGAATACATACAGAACGCCTAGTACTCGAATATGGTCTCCAACCGTTGCCGAAAAACAAACAGTCAAAACTTTGTTTTCAAACATACGCTAAAGTTGTGTTTTACACACGGTACGCAAAACAATTACATACAGTACACAACACTCTGAGAGTTTAGGAAACATGCATTTAAAGACCTTCGGAAACTCATGTTGAAGTTCATTAAAGGTCATCACGTAGGAACCGCGAATATTAACTCGGGCACATATTATTATCCATATTGTCTATGATATTTTGACTTCCCGAGCAGGCAACCTACGCATAACACTAGTGCACGAGAATACATGGAACTTAAATTTTACGTCAACGGATGTCGAAGTACATCACATTCTACGCAGAACGTAACGCTAGTGCACAGGTATACGTGAAACTTAAGCTATACATCAACGGAGGTTGAAGTACGACACATACGACTATCGAGGCGAGGCCTTTGAGAAGGAACGATGACACGAATCTAACGACGACGCTAGATCCCTGTCAGCAGGAGAACTAACGATCAGGAAACGACAACTTGTCACGCGATCCTGCAACGACACAAATCACGCCAGGGAGAAGACGAATGTCTCCGCATCCCCCCCCCCCCTACCTAATTAATGACGAGTACGCTATGTTCGACATTCCATGGTAATGCCACTTAACAACCGGATATCACACGCAACCCCGGGTAAAGTCCTCAAAATTTCTTTTATTGAAATTTCGACTTTTACATTTACTGAGTAGGTTTTCGTATCTCTACTCCTCTTAATGGTCATTGTGTCACGATCATTTCTTTACAAGTTATATACATGGTTTTTCGTTGTGACCATGCCGAAAATTTTCTTATCTATACATATATCTATTGTCGGATTGCGCTAAAACCAAGTTCAATTGTTTGAACTTGCTCATTACACTTATTCGATTCGAGACACCATATGATGTATTGGGAGCATCATATTCAAATCAATTTTTAACGAGCACTTCATTTGTTCCGAGTCGTGGTAAACTTGTTTGGTATTCGACTCCATTAAATTGTTTGTTGACTTCGACACCTTGTGGTGGTATTTCCCCTTATTTGAACTTTGCGCTAAACTCGTTTACATATCTTATGCACGGATTTAATTATTTATTTATTGATTCAGATTAAATCCGCTTTGATTTATCACATTACAGCAGTCTTAACGCAATTGTGTGTTAAGACAATGGTACACAAATTCATTTCATATTCCGGTGTACCTCATAACGGTTCTTTCAACATCGATCGAATGCTTTGCGACATTCATTGCTTCTTCACCTTCGATCGAAAACATTATTTCTTTGATGTTCAAATTTCAATTGAAAATTCTATGATGTCATTTGAAACAAACTTTCGGATTCACCTTATTACGCTTTCATTTGACTTCAAACACGGTGGATTTGTTTGATCACCGCTATTATTGAATTATTTAAATCACTACGACCCTTGTGGTGTCAGTACAAACTTGTAGCTTGGGCTAATTATGATTGAGCGTTTTATGCAAAACACAGGTGATACTTGTTCAATCACCTCTATTATTAAATTGTTTCATTCATTGCGACACCTTGTGGCGTCGGTATGACTTGCAGCTTGCGCTGATCACGATCGAACGTTTCATGCAAACTATTACATTTGAGATTGTTGATTCTAAGTTCATCCAGTGGATGTTATTGCTTCTAGAATGTCACACCCCGACCGCGTAGAACAACAAATCGCGGCGGAAACATCGGGGCGTGTTGTAACAGAATTAATGTTTCAAATCCATGGCAATTGAAGTTTCGCTTTATTGATTAAAAGTGTTACAATGTCTTAACAAACAAAGAAATACAACATAATTAACTAGTCTTGCATCTTTTATTGTCACTAAAGCCCAAGTCTGTCTATGTATATCTTGATCATCTTATGCAACAGCTCCTGAAAAACACATGTGAAAATATGGTACGTCAGCATAAAAATGCCGGTGAGATACATAGGTTTTGTGAAAATAGGTGTCATGACTTATGTTTGAGAAAATGTTTAGTCATGAACCTTGTTATTTGCTTTGTTTTGTAAATTATTTGAAAAACAACGAGTTCAGATGATATGTATAAATAAGTGAATAATGTATGGTTAAATGAATAACCAAGTTAAATGAGTTTGTAAAAGATAAGTTGTTTTGTAAAACAATGTCTTGTGAAAAGTATGTTATTTGTATAAAATGTTATATGTATCAAACTGAAATGATTCAAATAACGCTACGATATGTAATACCATACAAACATTTATATATAGGAAGTACCAGCGGCGTATCCACCATGCTTGTATCATATTACACACGCATCGTTACTTAATCACTTAATCAAACCAAACCAATCAATGTAAAATGTTCATGTCAAGATGTAAATCATGTCAAAATGTCTATGTCAAATATCCATGTCAAATGTCTATGTTTAAACCAATAGTCAAAAGTCCTTGTATAAACCATGTCAAATGTTGATAGTCCAAAAGTAGTCAAGTAATGTATAACCAAAATGATATGTATGGTAAGTAAAATTTAGACTACTTAAACCATAAGTAAAAATGAACAAAACAAAGTATTGAAGTAAAACTGGTTTAAATCAAAGTTATGTTTTGTAAGATATATGCATGCTATACTGAATATGAACATTTATGCGGTATGTTAGACGCAAACATTCAAGCCTTGAGACAGTCGGATAACCCTTTCAGTCAAGGTTATCAAAAGAATTGTATTCGGATTCAGTCATTCCTTACATCCAAACAAACCCGGGATGTCAGGAATGGGATTTGTCAAGTCCTATGGTACCACTACTTACTCCCGAGCGGCGTAGCAAATGTTAATGAACGTAATAAAGACCCGTTTGTGCAAACCAAATGTCATACCAAAATGTAAGCATGTGATGAAGATAATGTACCTAGTATGCTAGAGTAAACATACAAGGTAGAGCTGTAAAACAATGTGTCCATATGTTACTGGAACATATGCAACAGAGATGCAATGTAAAACAATGTGTCCATATGCTGAGTAAACATATGCAACAGAAATGCAATGTAAAACAATGTGTCCATATGCTGAGTAAACATATGCAACAGAAATGCACTGTAAAACAATGTGTCCATATGCTGAGTAAACATATGCAACAGAAATGCAATGTAAAATGATGTACTAAGTATGCTAAGTTAACATACAAAGTAGAAAAGTCATGTAAATCAATGTGCTAGCATGCTATCAGTCAACATACCTAGCAGAAAAAGTAATGTAAATCAATGTGCTTAGCATGTTATCAGTCAACATACATAGCAGAAAAGTAATGTAAATCATGTACTATAATGTACTAACAAACATAGTCGGTATATGATGTGAAAACAGGAAAGCATGAAAGTAACAAGTAGGCACATGTGTTCCACCCCAAAACAGTTTGGAAAACAGTAAAAGAGGGGTCTATGTACTCACTTGAGATTGCTCAGTAGTCCTTGAGTAACAACCAAACAAAGCTAGAGATCACGGAAATCAAACGGCACCTAGTATAGGTAACTATGTTAATTAACCGGACCTAAATCGGAAGATTGGGTAGCATTAGGGTTTGTAAACCAAATGAGTGTAGGAACTCATATGATATGGTTTAACAAAGCCTACATACTAAATGAAACTTAACCTAAGTGTCTACGACCCATTACGATCCGTTTAGGAAGCTTATGCTACTTTAACGCGTCGTTCGCGTGTAACGCGTTCGGACCGCCTAACTAGTCCTATGACAAGTGTTATATGCCTAAACATGTTACATAATCAGTTATGTGGCAAAAGTTTAGGTTACATATGCTTAATTACCAATTATACATGAAAAGGGTATTCTGGTAATTTACCTAAGGCATATAAACTACCTATCATACAACTACTTAAACGATGTGACCATAGGGTATAACCTCGGAAGGTTATTCCCTACCTACTATGGTCACCTAATGTATTTGGTCGGATCCTAATGATCGACCAAATGGGTCGAGTTCGAAGGTATAGGCGATTTATTAGATCGCCTACCCTACGACTCTAGACAACGTGGTAATCAGTGGGCATAGTCCCAAGGGACTACGACCAACGTGATTACACTCACGTTGCGAAGTTCAAACGAACTTCGCATTGACCATTACTGGTCAACGCTGAAAGTCAAACAAAATTTGACTTTCTGACTCGAAAAGCAGTAAAAATAAGGAAAAGAACGAAAGAATACTAACCCAGGGTCCCCGAATGCTAATCCCGACTCAAGAACTCAGGTATGAAACAATGGTTTCAACTTAGAGCTCTCAAAATCAGAATTCTTGTGAGAAAATGCAATGGGGGTGTTGGGTTATTTATAGTTTTCGGTCCACCGTTGAGATCGTTTCATGGAAAACGTGCCACGATCCAAGGCGTACACTTGTCGGGAAGTTGTGGTGCCTCAAAATGCTCACCACCATAAGGAATCAACACTTGGCAAGGGGTTAGGGAGTGCAAAACAGCTGCAACCAGCTGTCAAATACACTTAATCTGGTCCAGAAGGGGGCTCGCGTGACGCTAAGTCCCGTCGCGTCACGCTAGGCCCCTGTTTTGGCAGATTTTACAGAAATGGTCCCTGCACCTTGTTTACGCGATTTTCGATGCGTTTGAACCCCGTTAACCTCATTTCAAGGCTCTAAAATGAAGTTAAAGTATAGGGAACTCAAAACATGCTCAAAAATATCTAGGATGTCGGTTCGTTTGGTCGTACGAACGCGATGTTCGCTTAATTACGACGAAATGCGCACAAGCGCGAAAAACGATCCAAATGACGCGACGAATGGATTTTTCTTAAGGCGAACACTAAAGCATAATATATTCATGCTTACATAAATTTTTGGATGTCCGGATGTATTCAGAACGTAAGTTATGCGCGAAAATGCAAACTTGTGCACTTTTTGACGCTTTTAGTCCCTGAATGACACAAAAGTTTATTTTAGCATACCGAACACCTCAAAGCCTATTTCTAAGCTATGTAAAGGATATTTATGGTATGTTTAACTTATGGTCATGTTCCGGAAGGTCTGTTACAGTTCAAATTGACATACTTTCGCAGTTTGTCAATTTTAGTCCCTGTAGACGATTTAACTTGATTTTGCCATACCAAAGCCTTCAAAACTTATTTCTAAGTTATGTAAAGGTTATTTAAGGTATGTTAAGCCAATGTCACTATTCCGGAGTGTTTGTTGCATTAAACTGGTTATATTTACGCATCGGTGCGCGTATAACCTTCCAGAAAGCGATTTAGAGTTTGAAATTGAGCAAGAATTGATATGTGCAAATGATACACATATTTTTACAAATACCAAGTATGAAATACAATATTTCATTGCTACAGTATTTGTGTGATGGCCGTGGAGGCACAGGTGTTACATAGAACTCATTTACACGTTGTAAACGTTCATATGGAATTTGGTTGGTCGAAGTTCCTGTTCATTGTTGAATCCCTGTTAACTTAGTCACATTCGTGACTGTACCTATACGTCTCGTTTCTGTTGACATCAATTACTGAGACACATTTCTTTTAAACCGTTGGGTTCTTATTGTTGAGGAGTGTCATGATTCGAATAAGTCTTGTTTCGATTACGCGGTCATTCACTTTGTTATTATTCGGACTTACCTACGAACAACACAATTCTGAGGAGATAACATAGTCTAAATTTCGAGGACGAAATTTCTGTAACAGGGGGAGAATGTGACAACCCGTGATTTACGGCACCTAATTACGTGACAGAGCTCGCGATTACAGAACTTGTAGGTGGAGGTACTGTCGCTGATCCTGCTAGGACCGCTGCAGTGGCAACTACTGTAGGGACAGTTGTTGTGGGTGCAACATTTCCTTCCCAAATGTCGTTATAAGACGGGAAAATGTTTGTGGAGGCAGCTGTCGTGGATTCCATGATTTCGAGTGAGCAGAATCAACAAAATGAATTGTGTGAATTCGAGTGGATGGCGCCACTGAAGACTCAAAACCAGTTGGTCCGACCTGGTCTGAGCAGAGCTTCAGATGACCTGGCAAGAACCTACAAGATCACGAAGAAGAAACACATAGTTAGCCTCGTCACAGGGAGGGCGGCCTCTCTGTGACCAAGCTCGGGCATGAGAATAAGTATTTGTGATGAGAGAATAGGTCAGGAAGAGAGAGAGAGGAGAGTTTAGAGAGAGAAAGTAGCGATTACCCTTTGTTGGAAGTCTTGGCGGGGTATTTATAGTTTTTGGGTATGCTGACGTGGCGAGTTAGTTAGGGTCGGACCAGTCATTGTCATGGCGGTTAAAGTTGTGGGCCCCTGGTTAGTTACGCCGGATCAGGGAGTTGGGTCGCTTTGTCTGTGGCCCTAGATGTGTCCGGTCCTTTAGGCTTTTGGTTCGGTTTTGTGTTCACTAGACATTCGGTCTGACCAAGGACGTATCCTCATCAATACCAGTTTGAGACTATTGAGATTGAAACTGGTTTGACAACGCTGAACCAGGTTAAAACCAATTCGATCAACTGATTTTTAAAGCTCAATCCACTTTCATGCCGATTTGGTCCGGTATTTATACGTTTGGAATTTTTTTCTCTTAAAAACCGATTTCAAACTGATCCATTTTGGACTCAAACTGGTTTTGACTGTTGTTGACAGAATCCAACCCGATTTCTAAACCGATCCAGTCTGCCCAAAATAAGGTTTTGTGCACCTATACCATAATCACCCTACTAATGTCAAACAATCAAAGTGTAATTTTAATCATGTCATCATAATTTCACCATTCCTTAATATTTCTAATTTTCTAACTAACTGGGATAACATATAATTTTTAGAGTAAATTACTGTTTTGACCCCTATGGTTTAGCTAATTTAACCATTTAAGCCCAAAATGAAATCTTTTAGCATATCAGACCCTGATGTTGCATCTTATAAAGGTTTTGGCCCCTGACACTAACTTTGTTACTTTTTTGTAGTTAAGTGTAAGGGTAATTAGGTCATTATATACCTTACGGGCTGTTTTTGATAATTGCAAAGTTCTTTTAATATTTAAAAGATTATTAATGCAATTATTCAAGTTTTTTTTATTATTTTGTTATTTTCACGATTATTATTTAACAAAATACGTTTTAAATATACAAATAAATATGTATTTTCATTAACCGTTTTGTTTTATAAAAAGTTGTTTATAAAAAATAATTTGTTATTTTACATTTTGTTTAAACCATCTATCGTTTTTAAAATTGTTTCGTTTTAACTTTTAAACCATTTGTTTTTTAAAAGCGTTCTTTTTAAAGTCGTTTGTCTTTTAAATTTTTTTAAACACTTTATTTTATACCATTCTTTTTAATATGATATCATTTATTTTTAAACATTTCTAAATTACTCACTTTTTTAAGTCGTTCATTTTTAAATTTTACAAAACGACGTGTATAAAAAATAAAAGAAATGTAAGACTTGAAAAAAAAAAGAAACATTTTAATTAAAGGTTTGCAAAAGATTGTTCTTTTTTCAAACTCTTTTTTAGAATGGTTTATTTCTTTTTCAAATCTTCCATTACTTTGACCGTTTGTTTATTCAAAATTCGTTATTTTTTTAACATTTCGCTTATTAAATTCGTGTGTTTTTTAGTTCCTTACACTTCTTAACTTATTTTTTTTTCAGGTTTTGCTTTTTTTATAAACATAATTTTTTAATGTGTTATTCGATTTTATCACACACAACTATTGTCTATTGGCCGCTGCCACCCCCAACTATCACTTTGATACCCATCACCCTCAACTTAACACTTAGTGTGTTCTGTTACCACGTCGTTAACTGATCACTAACTTTTGATCCTGTTACTACACTTTTTGGGGTGTTATAGGGATCTTGGGAAGGTTTTAGGGATCTTAGGGCACCCCCAAAAGTATAGTAACATGATAAAAAATTAGAGATCTGGTGACAGAACACACTAAGTGTTAAGTTGGGGGTGGCGGGCGTCAAAGTGATAGCTGAGGGTGGCAGCGGGCAATGGCCAATAGTTAAGGGTGATAAAATCCAATAACCCTTTTTTATCTTCGTTTTTTAAACCACTCGTTCGTTTAAAATCGACCGTTTTTAAATTCCTTCTATTTTTGAAATCGTTTATTTTGTGAAGTTGTTTTTCCTTAACGGCTATAAGTAAACTGAATACAAAGTTTAAAAATGAACGATTTAAAAAAGAAACGGTTTTAAAAATTAACGACTTAAAATAACGAATTGTTAAAAAATGATTTTAGAAAGAACGATATAAAATGAATCGTTTTAAAAAACTTTAACAGACAAACTATTTTAAAAAGAACGATTCTAATAAACAAACTGTTTAAAATGAATAATTTTAAAAAGATAGACGGTTTAAAAAAAGGTTAAAAACAAATGATTTTAAAAGTGACGTTTTTAAAAAACAAACGTTTAATGAAAATGTATATTTATTTGTATATATAAAACATATTTTGTTAAATAATAATCGTTAAAATAACGAAATAATTAAAAAAATTGAGTAATTGCATTAATAATCTATTAAATATTAAAAGAACTTTGTAATTATCAAAAATAGCCCCTAAGGTATATAATTACCTAATTACCCTTATACTTAACTGCCTAAAAAGTAACAAAGTTAGTGTCAGGTGCCAAAACCGTTATAAAATGCAATCTGGTCTGTTATGTTAAAAGATTTCTTTTTTGTTGAAATAGTAATTTACTCTAATTTTTAATAGTGAGACGTTATGCACAGGAACTTATGCACAACTATCATTTACATAGGGGAAAGCCGAGGTGTGCCTTCAAAATTGACATCCAGAAAGCATATGACACAGTTAGCTGGACGTTTCTCAAGTCTATCCTTACCAGGTTCGGATTCCCTCCCAAAATGGTAGGATGGATTATGACGTGTGTCACTACTGTGTCGTTTTCTCTTAGCATCAATGGGAACCTTTGTGGTTATTTCAAGGGTAGGAGGGGGCTCAGACAGGGTGATCCTATATCCCCTTATTTGTTCACCTTAGTCATGGAGGTACTTTCTTTATTATTACACAAGGCAGCCGATGATCATCCTGCTTTCAGATACCATGATAAGTGTAAAATTCAGAAGATCATTAATGTGTCCTTTGCTGACGACTTGTTTATTTTCGCTAATCCGGATATGGTGTCTATTAGAATCATGAGGGATGCTTTGGATTTGTTCACTAGAATTTCGGGTCTTACCCCGAATCTAGCCAAAAGCACGGTCTTTTTCAGTAATGTTTTGCCTCAAATGAAGCAA
This sequence comes from Helianthus tuberosus, assembly GCA_030545235.1. Classification (NCBI taxonomy): domain Eukaryota; kingdom Viridiplantae; phylum Streptophyta; class Magnoliopsida; order Asterales; family Asteraceae; genus Helianthus; species Helianthus tuberosus. The sequence continues at coordinate 130,189,106 of CM060447.1, read as the reverse complement.
GCTATTTGCTCTCTTCTTCCGTTTCATGAGGGAGAGCTCCCCGTTAAGTACTTGGGAGTTCCGCTGATTTCGACTAAACTATCGTCTAAGGATTGCAAAATTCTAGTGGACCAAGTTGACAAGAAAATTGATCATTGGTTAAACAAGTCTCTCTCTTTTGCAGGAAGGCTTCAATTAATTAATTCGGTCATCTCGGCTATGCACGTATACTGGGCTTCAGTTTTTATGCTTCCGGCCCGTATTGTTAGTGACATTGAAAAGCTAATGCGTAATTTTCTTTGGAGTGGTGGGGCGGCTAAAGGCTCTTATCCGAAAGTTGCTTGGAAAAATGTTTGCCTTCCTAAATCCGAAGGCGGATTGGGTATTAGAAGAATTCATGACTCGAACAAAGCGCTTCTTACTAATCATGTGTGGAACATTCTTATTAAACGGGATTCCCTCTGGGTAAAATGGGTTCATTCTTACAGGATCAAAGGGAAAAACTTTTGGGAGCTCCCTTTTCGTGGTAGTATGACATGGGGGTGGAGGAAAATCTTATCTATCCGGTCCTCTATTCGTCCGTTCATTTGGTTCTTGATTCGTGATGGCAGGAAGGCTAATGCTTGGAATGACAGTTGGTGCCCTCATAGCCCTTTGCGGGACTTCATAACCCCTAGACGAATTCATGGGGCGGGGTTTAGCATGCAAACCTCTGTGTCGGATCTTATTGATAATCATAATGGTTGGAAGTGGCCGATTGCTTGGTTCGACCTTTATCCGGTTCTGATTACTTTAATGACACCGAGTATTGTCCATAATGTTCCTGATAAGCTCGTTTGGAAGAATAGGCAGGGTAATATATCGGAATTTAGTGCTAGAGAGGCTTGGGAGAGCATTCGGGCGCGAGGAGAGGAGGTTGATTGGGTTAATTTGGTATGGTTCAGTCAGTGTATTCCTAGACACTATTTCCACTTGTGGCTAGTTATTAAGAATAAGCTGAAAACTCAGGATCGAATGGGAGTTTGGGATGCGGGAAGTGCAACTAATTTAAATCTAATGTGCTGTCCACTGTGTAAGCATGGTAAAGATTCTCGGGACCACTTATTTTTTCGGTGCTCTTATGCTTTGCAGGTGTGGAATCGGGTGAAAGATATGGCTTATATGGACTCTATTGATGCAAATTGGGATTCCATTAGAACTTGGCTTTCTCAACATGCTACTAATAACTCAGCGAAGAGTATTGTAAGTAAGTTGGTTGTTGCTGCTTCATCTTATTTCATATGGCAAGAAAGAAACAACAGGCTGTTTTCTTCAAATCAGCGAAACGCTACAATGATTGCAAACATTATTCTTCATACGGTTCGCCTAAAGCTGATGACATTCAAGGCTGGGAGAGGTCTGAAACACCCGCTGATGTTGGAGAGATGGAAGTTCCAAGTGAAGGCTTTAAACATTGATCCGGGCTAGAGTCTCTTTGCGTAGAGTTTTTATTTAGTTGCCAATGTTTTGGCTTCGGGCTGTTTGTTTTTGGTTGGTCTATTTTTTTGCTTTTGTGGGTTGGTTGTTTTGTTTCTGTTTGTTTGGTTGTGCTAGTCTTGGCATGCCAAGTCTAGCTCTTGTGTGCTACTTTGGTACACTTGCGTGATTCTTTATTCTTTTTAATAAAATTCACCGGGGTAACCCTTTACCAAAAAAAAAAAAAAAACTGTGTTAAATATCAAGAAGTGGACGTAATTGGTGGTTCGACCATGATGGTTCTACTTTGCACCAATGGATTGATTCTTTCGACATTTTTTATAAGACTAGGGAATATATGTAGAATATGAATATATGAATAATCATATTTATCTTTGTATCACGTGTCTATAATCAGGAATGTGATTCACAAGCTATTTGTTCCTCATTGTTCTTGTAATAATAATTTGATATCCAGTGCTATTTGTTCCTGTAATAATTCAATATCCATTATTGTAATTAGATATAAATCAATACACAAATGTGACAATTATATGTATGATAGTAGTATCTTAGGGGATCGCTAGAATGAGAACCACCACGAGTTATGAGAACCACGAGAACCGCGCCCCGCGGGTGGCCGTCGGCGACGAAATTTTTTTTACACCTAGATCCGTATATATTAGGACCGGGTGTAAATTTTCGGTTCAAACGGCGCGCCCGAGGGGGTAGTTTTTTACGCCCAAAGTTTGGGTTTTTTTAATTTTTCTTTTTTTTTTACCAAACTTTGGGCGTAAAAAACTACCCCCTCGGGCGCGCCGTTTGAACCGAAAATTTACACCCGGTCCTAATATATACGGATCTAGGTGTAAAAAAAATTTCGTCGCCGACGGCCACCCGCGGGGCGCGGTTCTCGTGGTTCTCATAACTCGTGGTGGTTCTCATTCTAGCGGCTCCCTAGTATCTTATATCTTATTTCACAGTTTTTACTAGGGGTAAGATCAAATAAAAAGTTAATTTTCCCTAAGTAGGATGAGAAAGAATCTTAACCATTCATTTTTCAAATCAATGGTTAAGATAAAAGGGTAGAAGAAAGGAGGAGTGCAAAGGTATATTGGGAAAATCATATTTATGGACTTTCTCTCTCCACATGCAAGTCACATGTATATTCCACCCCCATTTTTTAAACGTTCATAACTTTTTTATACGACATTATTTTTTTATAAAAATTTCACCGTAAAATCGAGCGTCCTTTTATCTTTAATTTGAGTATCATATTGCTATATAAAATATGAAGACTAAAAAAACCCACTTAAATGTGTTGTATTTCTATGTTGTATAACATTTTTTGTGCTGAATTTTTGTACTATATTTTTGTGCTAATTTTTTTATGCTGAATTTTTTTGTCTTAAATTTTTTTCCGCAATTTTTTATGCTGGATTTTTTTGTACTACATTTTTTTGCTGAATTTTTTCGTGCTATATTTTTTTACTGGATTTTTTTGTGCTATATTTTTTTGTATTACATTTTTTGTGCTATATTTTTATGCTAGTTTTTTTGTACTAGTTTTTTTGTGCTAGATTTTTTTGTACTATATTTTTTTGTTGTGTTTTTAAAAAACAAAAGGGGTGACACATGTCATTTTCACTCTTATTTATAATGACCAAAATGCCCTTCATTCCTACTTATTTGAAGTGGCACATGCCATCATCACAATCCTTTTTAGGCTACTTAGGCAAAATCCACTTTTTAGTGGATCCTTCCCCGTTTTTACTATATTGTTAATATTAATTAATCGTTTATTGTTATTTGGGACCTAATAATCAATAAGAGATAACATAAAAAAGTGAGAATTACACATAAAGGGTTGATTGGTGACGTGGCTACAATGATAGGTACCGACAATATATTCATATAAACGTATTAGCAATCGGTCCAAGAACAAGCTTTTGGAGTGGGAAAGCTGGAGGATGTTTGATCTTTCTACTTTGATGTAATTTCTGTGTTTTGTTTTGTCGGTTTGTTTTCTGTTGTTTTGTTGTTTGTTTTCAGCCTCTTGCTGGCTCTTTATATTTATATATAAAGTGGTTTGCCGTTAAAAAAAAAGCAATATAGTTGCAAAATAAGTTGCATGGTCCATTCTCTCACACGGTTCAGTTTTATTTTTTTTTTATTTTTTTTTTCAAAATCATAAACCAAATTGAAAACTTTTAACCAACACACCCACACATTTAAAAAAAAAACCTTATTATAAAATATGTGTCAAGGCTTATGGTGTGGGGTCGTTCCCAGCCCGTGAAAATATAAAAATAGTGACATTTGATTATTATATAAAAATAATTAAAATTGATATTTTATTTAGCTAGCTATACTCAACAGAATACTCCATCGCTTTAAATTAAAGATTGGACCTGGTTACAACTTTCAACTTGCAAGGAACAAAAAGTGAAGTTTCGTTGGGACATGGTCTTCATTAGTATTCTTTTGTTGTAATTAGTGGTGGCAAAGTGGGCAAGTTGGGTGGGTTTGGGTAATGGGTCAAAATGGGTTTAGGTTAGGATGAGTAGAGGTCAGGATGTGTATATTAAAAAAAAGGTCGGATGGGTAATGGGTCAAGATAGGTTTGGGTTAGGATGAGTTTAAGTTAGGATAGGTTTGGGTAAAGATGAGATGAAAAAATAATAAAAGAATAAACTAAAAAATAAAAAAATAAAAAAAGATTGACAACTGTCAAGGGGATACAAGCATGTAAGTGCAGGATACAACCACGAACAACCCATACTATTATTTTTGTCAAGATTCGTTTTCACCCGAACCAAAATGGCCCTTTTTTCAAAGCCACCTGTTTGACCCGAACCAAAACGACCCTTTTTAAAGCGACCCATTCTGACCCAAACACATCTTGACCCAAAGAAAAATGACCCTTTTTTCAAAGCGACCCATTCTGACCCATTATACCCGACCTGACCCGCCAGTTTGGCAGGTATAAAATATAGTAAAAGCTATAATAAATGTGTAACAATCTAATGGGTCAAAACAGTTGAAAGTCAATTTAGCAAGAAAATACCTAATGTATGAACGGAATCATAGAATATACAAACATTAATCTGTTTCTGCTATTAATTACTTTCAAAAATCATAAACAGATATAGAGTTTTCATACTTATATGTACCACTTATCCATTTGAATGTAATCATGAACGACCAGTATTTTTATACAAATATTATTATTTTACAATAAACGAACATCAGCATACTTATATTGACAACCAGTATTGTTAGGCTGATCTCAATTGGGGCCCCTGCCCCACCTTGTGCATGTATCCTGAACAAAGAGGAAATGCAGCCATCGCTTTGAAGGATGTGGCAACTATCTTTTTTTAATATTAAATAAAATGTAGACTTTATTATTTATGTTGTTGATGGATTTACGTAACATTTATTTTTTTTTAGTTGTTTACAGCTAGACCACGTGTCCACATGCTTGTGATCCTTTAAGTTTGCAACAATATCTTCCTAGCAAAGAAATGGATGCGGAAATGAAAGAAATTGGAGCTAAAAGGTTTGTGCTTTTTAAGTGTGTTTTTAAATTCAATTTTGGCTAATCTGACTCATATGTTTCTTGTAGGCAAAGGGAAGCAATAGACAATTGTCAAAAGCTTGACAAGGAAATGAAGATGTCGACTTATATTTCATGAACAACTTGTGTTCATAAAATTAAAAATTGAACTGAAAAGCGTCAAAACATTATTATTTTAAATTACTTGGTTACATGTTTTTTTCTATTCTTTAAAAAATCATACATCATATTTATTAATATGTTTTAAATTTTATTTTTTGAACCCGTGTGTCACACGGGATATAAGCTACTATTATATATTCATGTGTTTTTCTCTCTCTCTAGAAAACCCTCTTTCCTTCCTTTCTCTCTCTCACTGTACGAGTTCCACCTCCTACTCCCACCACCACCACCACTTTCACAACCTCCTTTCACCCCACCACCACAACTAATTCCAGCAAAAAAAGCAAGCTACTGAAAACACTAATCACCACAATCAAATTCACCCAATTTAAAATCTATGAAACCAATGCAACACCAAAATTAAATTCACTCTCTGTCGGAAAAATAGGTGAAAATAGCATTTTTCACAAATATAGGAAAATGATTTTTTCCTATTTTGGACTAGAAATAAATATAATAAAATGAGCGGGTTTTATATACTTCTTTGTGGGTTTGTGTTCTATGTTGGAAGAGCTTCGCAACGAACTAAACCACGTCCAAAACGGAGCTAAGATGAATGAGATATCGATGCTCAAAGTTGGGTGTTTGAAACATTCAATGCTGAAACAAAAGGGAAAGTAGCACCTTGTCCCACATCGGAGGAGAGATGGAACTTAAATGGGTATTTAAGGTGGAACTCTCCACCCTTATTGTTTCATGGAAGCACACACTAAGTGTCCTCGCGAAGGGTGCGGAGCACCCTAACTCACGCATGCGCGCGCGTGGCGTGGGCGATGAGGCGCAATGTGGCGCTTTGATGGCGCACTTTGCACTTCGCATCGCCGCGAGCCGCCTTTGTATTTTTGACCACGTGCGCGTGGTGGACTAAGTGGTGAAGGCGTGCAGGTTCGAGGCGCGTGACGTGGCAGTCCGCGCGCGGGTACAAGTGGCATGAAGGCGCGCGATTGCGCATGGTGCATGGGTCCTGCTGTGTCGTGCGCGGCGCACCAGAGTGAGCCAATACGGCGCGACTGTGTGGCGTGCTCGTATAGGCTCACAGGTGACGTGGCGCACGCGCGCATGGAAATGAGCCAGTTGGACGCACCGCGCATGAGCGTGCTGACCTGCGCGCGCACCAATGTGTCTTACGCGCGCGTAGAAGCTTCCAACATTGAATGACAATGCGGTTTCTGTTCATCTTCGTAACTGACGAGTTAACGGTCTTTGACTGAGAATTAAATGACGTATTAAATTGCATTTAAGACGTTTAATGCAATTTAAACCTCTCTTTAATTCTCTTTTGACTGTTTCGACTTAGGAGCTGTATAAATACAACTCCATACTCAGCTGCAGAAGATACCAGCTACACAACAGCAAACTGAATTTTCTCTCAACAGTCTTCTGATCTTCTTCAAGCATTGTTCAAGGTAGCCTTCGGGTTGTAGGCTAATTCCGGCAGTACTACTGCTCCGGCTGTTGTACCCTGGGAAACAAAACGAGTACTCCTGGGAGGCTCGGAATTTGTTTTAAGGGAAGCGTGTGAACACGTGCCTCAGCCATTCTGCTTCATCTCATTTCTTGTATTTTCCTTTATTTCAGTTGTAATAGTATTGTAATTCTGCTTTCTTTTATTTCTGAATTGTAATAGTTTAATAAAATTTGTTTATTTTATTTAATTACGCGAACGGTTCCTACAATCTTAAAACAAATTTTTAAAACCGTTCGTGTAATCAAAACCTTTCTGTTTTGTGATTCAAATCGGTTTTGTTTCACTCAGATTGTGTTTTAAAAACGTTTTTTTTTGTTTTCATCTTCAAAGGAGAGACTTTGGTTGAAAACAATTTTGATTACTTCAGAATTTTGTCCTAAAATTGCTAATAAACTTTCTGCCTTGGTCTTCAAAGTTGGACTTAGAAGCCAGTTAGTAAGTTTTAAATATTAAAATTTTCTGTTTTTGGTCTTCAAAGTTGGACTTAGAAGCCTAAACAGTAAATTTGTGGTAAAATTAAAATTTAGTAGTTTCCTTCTGGTTTTTTTGCGTAAATCAGACTTTTTTGGACTAAACTTTATAATTTTAATTTTCAGCATGTCGACCGATAACGTCAACGTTAACAACACGAGTGTTGTGACAGGAACCCCCCCTGAACGCCACCACTGTGGGAGCGTCCACAGTGGCTAATCACGCTGAACGACCCGAGAAGTTCTCGGGTCTACACTTTAAGAGGTGGCAGCAGAAGATGTTCTTCTACCTGACCACCATGAACCTTGCGAGGTTCTTAACGGAAACCGCTCCCCAACCTGTGGAAGGGGAGACCGACACACAAAGACTGTGTGCGGTAGATGCGTGGAAGCATTCGGATTTCATATGTCGTGGCTATGTGTTAAACAGCCTGTCAGATGCGTTGTATAATGTGTACTACAACGTCAAGACTTCCAAAGACCTTTGGGATGCCTTGGACAAGAAGTACAAAACGGAGGATGCTGGCACAAAGAAATTTGTGGTAGCCCGTTTCTTGGATTTCAAAATGGTTGATTCTAAAACAGTTATGAATCAAGTCCAAGAATTCCAAATTATACTACATGACATCTTTGCAGAAGGCATGACACTTAGCGAGACATTCCAAGTGGCAGCGATGATTGAAAAGTTACCTCCTAGTTGGGTTGATTTTAAGAATTATCTTAAACACAAACGAAAGGAGATGACTATAGAGGACCTTATTGTTCGTCTTCGGATTGAAGAGGACAATAGAATTGCCCCAAAAGGCAGCCTTGCGCAGACTAGTGCTTGCGCAAATCTGGTTGAGCATGGGTAATCCTCTAAGGGCGCGAAGGGCAAGGGGAAAAAGGACAAACAGAAAGCAAAGACTAGAAAACTTGGACCGAAGAAAGGGGTTGTGAAAAAGAAACCTCAGACGTTCCAAGGGACTTGTTACAACTGTGACGAGCCGGGGCATCGGGCTAACCAATGCAAGAAACCAAAGCGTGAGCATGCGCACATGGTGGATGAAGACGGAATGCCTTTGGTGGCAATGATTTCCGACAAAAGCGCAATGCTGGATGAGGTCAATATTGTGACCAACACTCCAAAAGGATGGTGGGTTGATACGGGCGCGACCCGTCACGTTTGCGGAGACAGAAGCCTCTTTAGCACCTTCAAGGCGCTTTCTGGAGAAGAGAAGCTGTATATGGGAAATGCAGCCACCGCCGACATCATGGGAGAAGGAACGGTGATCTTGAAGTGGACTTCGGGGAAGGAGCTCACTCTAAGCAACGTGTTGTATGTCCCGGACTTGCGCAAGAATCTAGTCTCAGGTTGGTTGCTTAACAAGTTTGGATTTCGTTTAGTGTTTGAAAGTGACAACTTTGTTCTTACTAAACGAGGAATGTATGTGGGAAAGGGCTACGACCAAAACGGCATGTTCAAATTAAATGTAATGGCTGTCAAGAACATGAATAAAATTGCTACTACTTCTACTTATATGCTTGAGTTTTCTGATTCGAATAAATGGCATGGTAGATTAGGTCATGTTAATTTTAATTCAATACGCCGTTTAATCAATTTAAATTGTATACCAACATTCCATATTGATTCACACTATAAATGTGAAACATGCGTTGAATCCAAACTTACAAGATCATCATCGAAATCGGTTGAACGAATAACCGAACCCCTTGATTTAATTCACACCGATATTTATGATTTAAAAGCGGTACCCACAAGAGGTGGAAATAAGTACTTCATCACGTTTATTGACGATAGTACTAAATATTGCTATGTATATTTACTAAAAAGTAAAGATGAAGCAATAAGTAAATTTATCTTGTACCAAAATGAAGTTGAGAATCAACTTCAAAAGAAGATAAAAGCTTTGCGAAGCGATCGAGGAGGCGAATATGTTGCACCTTTTGCTGATTTATGCGCGAAAAGTGATTGTACATGAGTGTACACCTCCTTATTCTCCACAATCAAATGGCGTGGCGGAACGAAAGAACCGTACATTGAAAGAAATGATGAACGCCATGTTGATAAGTTCTGGGGTGAGCCAGGAAATGTGGGGGGAAGCCATTCTCTCGGCCAATTATCTTTTGAACAAGATACCATTGAAAAAGAGAGACAAGACTCCATATGAGTTATGGAAAAAGAAAAAGCCTTCATATAAATACTTGAAAGTGTGGGGGTGCCTAGCAAAGGTGATTGTACCACCTCCTAAGGCTCTTAGGATAGGACCCAAAACTGTTGATTGCATATTTATTGGGTATGCGTATCAAAGTAGTGCACATCGCTTTCTTGTACATGAGTCCAAGAATCCTGATGTACACGTAAACACTATCATGGAGGTGAATCCTAACGTTGTGTCTTACTTTGAAAATGTGTTTCCTTTGAGAAGACAAACACATGCAACGTCATCAACACCTAATTTTGAAGTAGGTGAAAGCTCATCTAGACCAGTTGATGAGGTAGTTCATGATAAGACACATGAACGACCTGAGGTTGAAGAAAGTGATCGTAGGCGAAGTAAAAGGCCAAGGGTTGAAAAATCTTTCGGTCCAGACTTCGTTAGCTATATGGTTGAGGGCGAGCCCAATACATATCGCGAAGCGGTTTCCTCTTCAGAAGGACCTCAATGGAAAGAAGCAATAAGGAATGAAATTGATTCTATATTGCAAAATCATACTTGGGAGTTAGTAGATCTTCCACCTGGTTGCAAACCACTTGGATATCGTTGGATATTCAAAAGGAAGATGAAAACTGATGGAAGTATTGATAAATACAAGGCTAGATTGGTGATTAAAGGATTTAGACAAAAGGAAGGTCTAGATTACTTTGATACCTACTCGCCTGTGACGCGCATAACCTCGATTAGATTGGTTCTTGCTATAGCGGCTTTAAGAAATTTGGAAGTTCACCAAATGGATGTTAAAATCGCATTTCTAAATGGCGATTTAGAAGAAGAGATTTACATGGAGCAACCTGAAGGTTTCTCTGCCCTAGGTCAAGAGGGTAAAGTATGTAAACTCGTCAAGTCTTTGTATGGCTTGAAGCAAGCACCAAAACAATGGCACCAAAAGTTTGATCATGTCATGATTGACAATGGTTTCAAAATAAATGAGTGCGACAAATGTGTTTATTTCAAAGACACAAATGAAGGTTATGTGATTTTATGCCTTTATGTAGACGATATGCTTATCATTGGGAGTAATGATAAAATTATCAAAGCTACTAAAAGCATGTTGAAAGCGAGATTTGACATGAAAGACATGGGTTTAGCGGATGTGATTCTTGGAGTAAAGATCATAAGAACCCAAGAAGGTCTTGTGTTAAGTCAATCTCACTATGTGGATAAAATTCTAGAAAAATTCAACTCGGGAGATACGACGGTAGCTCGAACTCCAGTTGATATCTCCCAATATCTCAAGAAAAATAAAGGAGAGGGAGTTGCTCAGTTAGAGTATTCAAGAATTATTGGCAGTCTAATGTATCTAATGACATGTACTAGACCCGACTTGGCTTACGCGGTGAGTAGGCTAAGTAGATACACCAGCAATCCGTGCGCGGATCATTGGAAGGCTATCACGAGGGTGCTTAGATACATAAGATACACAAGAGATTATGGACTGCATTATACCCGACAACCAGCAGTGATCGAAGGATACACTGATGCAAACTGGATATCGGATAATAAAGATTCCAAATCAACAAGTGGTTACGTGTTTACACTTGGAGGAGCTGCCATTGCTTGGAAGTCTTCTAAGCAAACGGTCATAGCAAGATCCACAATGGAATCTGAATTTATTGCCTTGGATAAGTCAGGCGAGGAGGCGGAATGGCTACGTCAATTCGTGGAATATTTCCAAGATGGCCAAAGCCTTTGCCAGCCATATGTGTACATTGTGATAGCCAATCAGTGATTGGTTGAGCTCAAAGCTTGATGTACAATGGCAGATCAAGGCACATGCGACGTAGACATAACACGATACGACAACTACTCTCAACGGGTGTTATCACAATTGATTATGTGAGATCAACGGATAACATTGCGGACCCGTTAACAAAAGGCTTAAGCAGAGAGTTAGTAGAAACGTCGTCAAGAGGAATGGGACTAAAGCCCGTGATAAATGGGAATATGAGGGAAACCTAACTTAGTTGACTGGAGATCCCAAGATCTAAGTTCAATAGGACAACTTAATCATATTACCAAAACGGAGTCACTGTGGGGGAGTACCCCAAACTAAATAAAAGGGAGTTATATATACTTCTTAGTCCATTCCAATCAATGACATTGAAGTGAGGCTAAGCATATTAAGGTTAACGATTTCGGGTAATCAAATAACCATGATGCTTTTAATGATTCAGAGGAATCACCTATGTTAGAGAGAAGTAGGGTCGCTTCGAATGGATTTGTGGGGTGCACAAATCCTAGAGCTCTCGCAGAACCAGGCTAGTGTTCCAGGACCATAATAGGACACGACAATGAGGGGTTGGCCAAACCAGGGAGAGTATTGTGTGAAGTGTATTGTCGTTTACACAAATGGGGGTATGTTCAAGGACATCGCGTCTACAAACCGCTAGTAAGCTAAGTATGTTTCACAAAAGAAGGTTCAAAGGGTTCAACCTACCTATCTTGCAATACTCAACTGTCGAAGTTTATCGTTGCAAAGTGTAAGGAAAAGATCGATTTCCATACATGTGGGGGATTGTTGGAAATTTGATGAAAATAGCATTTTTCATGTGGGGGATTGTTGGAAAAATAGGTGAAAATAGCATTTTTCACAAATATAGGAAAATAATTTTTTCCTATTTTGGACTAGAAATAAATATAATAAAATGAGCGGGTTTTATATACTTCTTTGTGGTTTTGTGTTCTATGTTGGAAGAGCTTCGCAACGAACTAAACCACGTCCAAAACGGAGCTAAGATGAATGAGATATCGATGCTCAAAGTTGGGTGTTTGAAACATTCAATGCTGAAACAAAAGGGAAAGTAGCACCTTGTCCCACATCGGAGGAGAGATGGAACTTAAATGGGTATTTATGGTGGAACTCTCCATCCTTATTGTTTCATGGAAGCACTCACTAAGTGTCCTCGCGAAGGGTGCGGAGCACCCTAACTCGCACTCGCACACGCACGCGCGCGTGGCGTGGGCGATGAGGCGCAATGTGGCGCTTTGATGGCGCACTTTGCAATTCGCATCGCCGCGAGCCGCTTGAGAGCCGCCTTTGTATTTTTTACCACGTGCGCATGGTGGACCAAGTGGTGAAGGCGTGCAGGTTCGAGGCACATGACGTGGCAGTCCGCGTGCGGGTACAAGGGGCACGAAGGCGCGCAGTTGCGCATGGTGCATGGGTCCTGCTGTGTCGTGCGTGGCGCACCAGAGTGAGCCAATACGGCGCGACTGTGTGGTGTGCTCGTATAGGCTCACAGGTGACGTGGCGCACGCGCGCATGGAAATGAGCCAGTTGGACGCATTGCGCATGAGCGTGCTGACCTGCGCGCGCACCAGTGTGTCTTACGCGCGCGTGCGCGCGCAGAAGCTTCCAGCATTGAATGACAATGCAGTTTCAGTTCAGCTTCGTAACTGACGAGTTAACGGTCTTTGACTGAGAATTAAATGACGTATTAAATTGCATTGAAGACGTTTAGTGCAATTTAAACCTCTCTTTAATTCTCTTTTGACTGTTTCGACTTAGGAGCTGTATAAATACAGCTCCATACTCAGCAGCAGAAGATACCAGCTACACAACAACAAACTGAATTTTCTCTCAACAGTCTTCTGATCTTCTTCAAGCATTGTTCAAGGTAGCCTTCGGGTTGTAGGCTAATTCCGGCAGTACTACTACTCCGGCTGTTGTACCCTGGGAAACAAAACGAGTACTCCTGGGAGGCTCGGAATTTGTTTTAAGGGAAGCGTGTGAACACGTGCCTCAGCCATTCTGCTTCATCTCATTTCTTGTATTTTCCTTTATTTCAGTTGTAATAGTATTGTAATTCTGCTTTCTTTTATTTCTGAATTGTAACAGTTTAATAAAATTTGTTTGTTTTATTTAATTACGCGAACGGTTCCTACACTCTCTTTTACATCATCAGACATGATTTTATAGCCTATAGGAACATCGAATGTTCCCCTGGTTTTAAACTTAAAGAGCCTTAACATATTAAAAGAAGATGGAAGATAAAGGATTGAAAAGTCCTAACCCACAGGCATCAAGAATCTGAACCGGGTCTTGTTCGAATTGCGAGATCCGTCGGAGATGGTGGTTCTGATTGTGGAACCGCCGACTTGGCGGAATTGTATAGGGTTTGGAATCGTCAATGGGTTGAAGGTGGATATGAATGATTATTTGATTTTGTTGAAGCTTGATGAATAAACTTCAAATTCTAGAGATATTGTTGAAGCTTGATGAACAACTTCAAAGTCTGTAGATACAGAGAGAGAGAGAGAGAGAGTTGAGAGGAAGGGGTTAAATGGATAATAAGTTTTTATATATTTTTAAATTTTAACCTTTGTACACAATAGTCCCTACATTTATAAGTTATTTATACAATACTCCTTGGAAAGATGAAATGTCAAAATTGCCCATAGTTAACAAAAAAAATTAACTGAGTTAGCACTAAAGGACACAACGTGCAGTATTTTGAAACAATAAGTACAAAACTCGTCAATTTTAAAGATAAAGGACACCGCCTGAAACTGAGTATATAAATAAAGGACAAAACTTGCAATTCACTCGATTTTTAATAAGTTAAAAATTTGGTCTCTCAACCCACTTTGGTTTAATTTTTGTTTACACCCCTTGCAGTTTACTTCGTTATTTTTCCTGCCAACACGTTAGTTTAGTTTTTGTTAACACCCCTGCAATTTACTTCGTTGCTTTCTTTCCTTTTCCTTTAACCGATTTACATTACAACCCCTAACATTAATAAATGTATCATTTTGAATTTTTAACGAATTTTCTGTTGCCTTCTTGTGTTTATGCCCAAATGATGTTGTATACTATTATACATGATTTACATTATATTGTGTCACTTTGATCACTTTCTTGGTATTGGTGACTTCTTTTTTCTATATTCTTTGACTTGGTGTGTTGGTATGCTGTTCGTTTTGGAGCCGAGAGTTTCTCTGGAAATAGTCTCTCTATCCCTAGGGATAGAGGCAAGGTCTGTCTACATCCCACCCTCCCCAAACCCTATAATTAGTTTTGCTATTTGTGGGATTTACTGGGTATGGTTGTTGTTGTTGTAACGAATTTTCTGTTGCGTGATTTTTATGGGTTTGGTTTTTTATATCAAAGCTCCGCACGCCTTTTTTTTACTTTTCCCTTTTTTTCCCGAACAGTAAATTTCACTAACTTTGACTTTTTTTAAGATCGACATCCACCGAATTCTTGCTGCAACGCATAGGTAATTTTACCAGTTAGTTACATTTTTTCGAAGATAATAACATTCACTAGATAAATAAAAAAATTAAGTGTTTCTTATGGTTTTCACGAGTTCTCTCAATTTAAGTGAGTTTTCTCAGCTCAACTAAGTTGTTGTAGAGTAATAATAATTACTCTAGTTCAATTATATAGTAGAGTAATTATTTACATAATAGTATAGTTATTGTATTTATGATAACGCCACCGCAATCTGTTTTTCTTCAGCTTTACGCTTCGCTCACAAAAAGCTATTTCTACATGGTTTAGAAACCTTAAAAGATAGTAAACAATTGAATACATTATAAACATCCATGCACAAAAAACTATTTGTACATGGTTTAAAAACCATCTACGGTGTGATAGTATTAGGTTCAAGTCTTACAAACAACATGAATTAAAGAAATTTGTTGTTAAAAAGACATGGTTTAGAAACCTTAAAAGATAGGAAACAATCTAATAAATTCTAAACATCCATTAGTTTTGATTATTAAATTAAAATTAAATATTTGAAGGGTGATTTGGTAAGTTTTAATTTCGTATTTTCTGGTACTAAACATCACAACAAGATAAAACCTTCAAATTCAAACTAAATATTTATTTTTAAACTAAAATATCTCAAACATTACTTAATAAACAACATAAATTAAACACAATGTAAGTTCACCTATGATTTTTTTTTTAAAATCACACTTGGTTGAAACCGTACGTCATAATCGTTACATGATCAATTAAATGAGTCACATATAAATCCAAACGACATGATCGATTGAAGTAGCATTATTAATATCAATCACAACTAAAAATAAAAGGAAAGACTCAAAAGAGAGTCACTTTCATTTACACTTCACATCAATCCGGAGTCTAGTTTTCTTATAGATTTTATCACCCTAAACTAATCAATTTTGTTCGCTGCCACTTTCAACTTTCGCTTTGGTCTTCACCACCCCCAACTTAATATTTGGTTTGATGTGTCACCCTGTTGTTAACAAGACACTAACTAGGTTAGTTTTTTTTTTCTTCTACTGAAGTGGCCAATTTTTGTCAACTTGGCCATTTTTTGATGAGATGTCATCCTGAGATGGCCAACTGCTTTTTAAAGAAATCCATATTTTAGATATTATATATATTATATATATATATATATATATATATATATATATATATTATAATATGTGTATGTATATTATATATAGATTCCCCTCTCCCTCTCCCTCTACCCCCCTCCCCCCACTCTACATCTCTCTCTCCCCCTTCACCCTCTCCCTCAATAACTTCCACCATCAACCATCACCGCCCCACCTGCGACCATCCACCACCACCATCATCACCATTTACACCACCGCCCACCTACCACCATTCCTGCAACCACCCACTTTCAAACACAGTAGCCCTCAGATCTGAAACCGCCATCCGATTTAATAGAGCACGACTCACCACAACCAATCCAATCCAATCTACATCTCTGTACAACTCACACCTGACGACTGCCATATACCGTCGTCGGAAAAACGGTGCTTCCTCTTTACCTCCATCCTTTCCTCAACCACCGCTCGCTTCTCAATCTCTCTCGTCACTTTCCCCAAATTCACTCTTCTCGTAGGGGTTATCAACCGTTTAGAACCCTCGCCACCGTCGTCCCTGACGAACCATCCTTAGAATCTTCAAAGCACTCAATCTTCCCCGAACGTCTCAGAATCCGACACCTCAAAAATTATTCGGCAGGTAACAATAGTGTTTGGGGATAACTGAGGTGCTTGATGGGAAAAGTGTAGTGTTGGGGTCTAATGCTGGAGGATTATCCGGCGGAGCAGAATCAGTGGTGGTGAGATTAACGGCCAAGGGTTGGAGTTTGTGGTGTGATTATCCGGCGCTGGTGAGATTAACGGTCAAGGGCGGAGCAGAACCAGCGGTGGTGAGATTATCCGGAGGAGCAGAACTGACAATGGCTAAAAGTGGGTGGTTCCGGTGGTGTATGCTGGTGGTGGAGAGAGATAGCTATGTGTGTCCAAAAAGGTTTAGTTCAAAGGTTTCGTTTTTCGTCTGTGGGTCTAAAAAGGTTTCACCGTTGCCATTTTAGTCCACTGGGTTAACTTCACCCATTTTTTCTTTTAACGAGAAGGGCAATTCGGTCATTTTATATGGCTGAATTGCCCTTCTAGTTAACAGAATTACATATAAAATGACCGAATTGCCTTTCTCGTTAACAGAAAAAAAAAGAATGAAGTTAACCCTGTGGACTAAAATGGCAACGGTGAAACTTTTTTAGACCCACAGGCGAAAATTGAAACCTTTGGACTAACTGGCAAAATGGCCCAAACCACAGGGAACTAAAATGGCATTTAACTTTACACGCAAAACACCATGAAAACAAATAAGTATAAAGATACACATACTTACCCAAAAATGGATGTATGGACAAAAATACAAAATATATATTTATATATATTCATTATCAAATATCTTGGACATTTGGACATTGGACTTACTATGGACAAATATATATATATATAGGGTCAGGATTTAGAGAAAACGGGGGAAAGTGTGAGAACAGTGAGAACAACTATGGATCGTCAGATCAAACAGTCTATGGACTAGATTGGCGCGGTGACGTTATCGTAAATAACACCAATTCTATTAAGTGGGCACGCTTCATTAAGGATAAAAGGGTCTTTTACTGCTCAAATTCAAAACGCCATCAAAAAATGATAACATGCCATTCAAAACAAATAAAACGCCATTAAATACAAAACGCTAAAAATTAGAGATAAAACGCGTTGGAGATTACCGGAAGAGGAAACAACACAGTAACTGAAATTCAGTTATTAACATTTATTAGAAGAAATTCCCTCCTAAGTAACGCGCCAAAAACATCATTATATAAATGACGTTAAACATCGTTTCCATAATCACTTCAATCTATCATTCTGCAAAAACATATTTTACCAAAAACACCAAGCTTAACCAAAACGCCAAAAATGGCAACCATCGTTTGGTGGAGATACACTCTGGCAATCAGGTGATTCATCCTACGTTTTGACAACAGAAGGAGGGTGTATATTAGGACGATCAAGGCAATTTTGAAGATGAAAGAAGAAGTATAGAGGTGTAGCATATCGCTTGGAATCGCTCTGGATAACGAATGTCATGAAACACATAAGCTTATGAAAACATTGACAAGGAAATTTGGAGCAATCAAAGCAGATGGAAAATCGGACCCAGTCATGACATCATGGCGTTTTGATGAGAAAACATACATGGTGACCGTTATATATGACATCGGAGAGCAGGTGCTTGAAAACATCATGACAAAGCAGGGGATTGGGTTCATGGAAGAATTGCACAACACCACTTGTTTGAACATAGACATGGACTCAAAAATGGCGTTGATGCAGGACATGTTTGTGATGGCACTTTACCATGAATTCCGTACAATAATAAACAGTAATCTACGCTTTAATGACCGTGCACGATTGAATTAACAAGACGAATGAATTCTTGATTACTGTCATATACATACAATGGCATTTCATGTTGCAAGATTTTTATCTTTATCACATGCAACACAATATGGTTTAATTAGTGCACCAAACAAAGTTAGCACAGTTATCAGACAAACTAGAAGTACTGACGGGAGTTCAGTACTCAGACAGACATGATATTAAGACACAGAATGAGCCCCAGAACCAAGTGTTACACTAGAATAGTGTGTAGGAAAGTAGGGATTTCAAAACTGCCTTCCTAGTGATGATATAGGTACCGGAAAGTGCCAGAAACACACTGAAACTGCAGAATTCTGCAGAAAACACAAAAATTCAGCAATATTCAGCATTTTAACAACTAAATATAATGCAGAAATATGGTTTAATGGCCCAAAATACCTTCCTAGGTGTCGGGAATCAAAACTGTTATAAAAGACAACATAAAGCACACTAAACTGCGCAATTTAGCACCTTAACGAACCGGTAACCAACCGAACAACCGGACACCACCCGAAACATCAAATTTTCACTAGAAGCATTGTTTTAGCATTACGAAGCTAGTTATGGTCACCAAACATCATAACACATCCTATTAACACATAACACATAAAACACTAAACATTTTCCATTAAAACCTAACTAACCTAACTAAGTTTTACATCCCAACCAAGTACCCCCCCCCCCCACTTACGGTTAGGAAACAAGGGACCCACCCCTTGATTTTCCTCTAATTATTTATTAGATATGTTGATTCTTTTGAAACATATAAACCAAAGGATTTGCACTTGTTGGGAGGAATATTATAAAGACCAAAAGACCTTCATTCCAATTCATTTTCATCATCTTCACCTCAACACACCATCCTCCTTCTTCCCCCTTCATAACTCACGGCTATACACCTCCATTCATCATCATTTTTCAACTCATTTCTAAACAATCCAAGAGCATACTAAGGTGTATGGAGGCCATCTAAGAAGACTACAAGTGATAGAACTTGAAGGACCTTCTCAAGGAGCTATTAACCACCACATTTCTTCTTCACTTTGCAACTTGTTCTTCCCTAGCCATAGTGCTAGTAGTAAGCTTCTTTGATCCTATTTTTACTTCTTATTTTGGTGGTTAAAAGAATATGTAAGTTGTTAAACATGAAGATCATAAAGAAATATGAAGATGATCACTAAAATAAGACTAAAAATCATGATAATCTATGTTGATTAAGTGTTATTATGCTTCTTGATTGTTGATTGTTTGTATTAATGATGTTAAACATCATATGAACTTGCTAGATTGTGATTGAAGACATGATCTAGCAAGATGAGAGGATGATTATGTTATAAATCAAGATGATCATCCTTATGTGAAACATGAACTTGAAAGGGTAAATGTTTTTCTTGAATAATGATGATCAAAGTGTAATGTAAGCCTTGTAAATATGTGATTTCAAAAATAGTTTTCTCATGAAACTAAGTTAAATTACAAGATTCACTTAAACATGGTTCTTAAAGAAACTAACCACATTTTTAATGGTTAATCAAGTGTAGAAACATATATTTAACAAGAAAAATTCAAGAAGAAGTATTTTTAGAAAATTATTTCACAAGTTGTAAAGATCTAAGTTCTTCAAGAATGATGTTTTTAAATAAACAACCACACTTTAAAGGGTAACTAAGCCTACTAAACACATTACCAAGTTACTACAAATTTTTATAAATTTTCAAGTTCATGAAGTAGTGATTAATGCTTGATTTATGGCACTTGGTAAGTATTGTTTGATTTGTTGTTGATTGTGATGATTTATAAAAGAAAATGATATGCTTTAAAAGCATGGAAACCTCAATTTTTAAGGGGAAACTATGGCAAAATTTTTCTAGAAATTTAAACACTTAGAAAAATATTTTTAAATAAATATTTAAAAGTATATTTTAAACCATGATTTTCATATAAAGTTTGCCATAATTTTTGTTACAAGATTTATAAATGTTGGAGGTTAGTTTTTGATAATAAAAGTGACTAAATATGTATTTAGGAGAATATATATTTAGATGTCACCATGTGTGTGATTATTTGTATATTATGTGTATTAGTTATATTATTTTAGGACTTGAAATAATATAACTCACCATAATACCAAGAAATACAATACAAAATATTACCAAAATTCCAAGAAATAAATATACAACTTATATCCAAAATATTGGAGAATCCGAACAAGGAATATAACTCATATAAATATTATGGAATTAAATTCATGAGTATATTTTAGCAAACGGTATTTTGGACACCAAGAGAACAAAAATATGATTTTTACAACTATTACAAAATTATATCATATTTTTTACAAGAAGAAAATATATTATTTTTAGATAAATAAAAATATATATGTTTTCTTGGAATTATTAGAAAATATATTATTTTTGAAAGAAAATATATATTTTCTTAAACAAATTTAGAATATATTATTTTTGGGTGAAAAATGGATTTATATTATATTTTCTAAGTTAAACTTGAAAATATATTATTTTTGAGATTAAATGAAAATACAATTATTTTTGCCAAGGGAAAAATTATAAATAATTTTTCTATGTAAGCTTTCTTAAAATATATATTTTGAGAATATATATTGGTGAATTTTTATTAGAAATACTATTCCGGAAAGTTTAATACAAAAATTAAGTATAAGAATACTTAATAAATACGACAAAAATACGTATTCTCGTACGTACAAATACACCGGAATATGCCACCGAAACTTGGCAAAAATACACAAGCTTAAGAATACGAGTATGAATACACCCATCCTTGGGGAAGTTATACATGTACAAATACATAAGTGTGTCAAGTTAAAATATATTATTTTAACTAATATTCTAAAAATTAATAAATATAATTTGAGTTAAAATATTTACTATTTTAATAAATAATTATATACTTTGGAATTATACGATGTACATCAATGATGTAACTCAAAATACACCAAGATTTCCAAAACAAGTCTTAATGAATGTAACACCGTTACTATTTTTAAGCGGATTTAGTTTTAAATCACGAATATAATCATATAATTATATTTGCTATTACATTGGAAAATACAGATTTATTTAAAACTTTTCTTAATAAAAAGAATACAGCATAATGTATAAGTTCATCGTTTATAAATAACGACGAAGCAACGTGCGGAATCTTCATTTAACTATGTGTTCGGTTCTTGTATCATGCTTGATCCTCATCCGGGGCCCGTAACAATCACCTATGATCAAAACCAACGTAAAAGTTAGTTTTGATAGATTAATATCAAGTTATAACAAGGTAAATGGGACCTACGGTCTGAACCGTAGGTCACGCTGCAGCCCAAAACAAACAAACAGCCTCTCTAGACCGTAGCCCACGGTCTGAACCGTGGGTCACGTTGCAGCCCTAAACAAATAAACAGCCCTTCCAGACCGTGGCCTACGATCTGAACCGTGGGTCACGCTGCAGCCCAGCTATTCCTATTTTTCAGTTTTGGTCCTTTTTACGAAAACGGGCGTAACTTTCGAACCGTTTATCCGTTTAACCTCACGTTTCTTCCTACGTGATCGTAATTTAATTCTCCATCATATGAAGTTAAAATCCTACATCTAAATTCACAAAATTTTAGATTTCAAGCTCTCAGCTTGAAATTCAATTATAACTCTTTTTGACCCGTTCATGATTTTATCAAACAAACTTGTTTGTCGCCTTCGATTTTTTTCGTGAACATATTATTAAAATTATTTCCTATTGTACAAGGTTCAAATCACGGGTTTTTACGCATCATTGACCCGTTTTTATTATAATCTTATCTTGACCCGTTAAGGGTATTTATGCACCTTTAAGTATAAATCTATATATAGGCGTACCTGGCTCGAGTCAACATATAGACCCGTTTCAAAACCTTTCACTAATAATCACTAGTTAGTAGTGACGCGAACCTTATGATAATTCCTATGAACACAAAACTCAACAAGCGATTATCAAATGTTATTGTCAAATAATTGACCATTCGTCCATATAGAATGGTATTTAATTACCATTTCACCCCTTTTAAACCTATCACGGTCTTCTCTTTGAAGTCTTTTTACTTCAAAACCATTTTTTATTTGTTCGTCATTACATGACTAATTTGCCATTTTACCTATGTACCATATTTCATGATTTCTTACCATTTTCCCTTGTTCCGACTCGCATTAAATCGTGTCGGAACATCATATTCCAATCACTTAATAGAATTCTTATACAATACTTGCAATTAAGTAAATTGTAAATAATGTAAGGGGCGTAAGCTTTACTTACCTCTCATCCGATTTCGCTCTTTCTCCGCGTTTTTAAGCCGTTTGACCCGCTTCTTTTCCAAAGCCGCCACCTAGCTCGCTTAGCGTCAAACTATCGTCATCATTTACAAAGTGGTTAGTTTAGTCTTTAACAATCACGACTATTCCACCTTACGTATTTCTATGTTAAACTACTATTTGACTTCATCATTTATTAATTCAATTCATCAAAAGTTAACTACTTTTGATCACGTGATTTACACAATTAAGTCTAGATTAACTTTATGCTTTGAACCCTTGTCGGTTCATACTTCGCATAATTTGTCATGTTATTCAAATATGCGTTTCACCCGAATTTTCAACATTTAGCTTTCATTTAGGCATTTTATCAAACACCTAATGGGCATACTTTTACACCTTTACAAACTAGTTCATAACTAGTTATTTTTACCAAAGTTATCATCAAAGTTAAAACCCCCATTTCTAGTGTTCATGAATTACACCTAGTACTTGTAACATAACTTCAATATTCATCGATTTAACTCCCTAATTCAAGTGTTCATCACAATGATATAAAACCACTTAGCACACATATGGGTAATCATCAAATCCCTAGTTTTTAACACTAATTCATCAAGTTTTCAACTAGGGTTCGTTTAGTCCCTCATGTTTTGTTTTCTTATCACTTGAAGCTATAACTCACTCTTTGTCACTTAATCACATATTACTAACTAGGTTAATTATTCCTAGTTAATTTAATGGATTCGGGAAGATATAACCAGTTTTATTTTTAAGTCCCGTTAACTTAGGCCTTATATATACTTTGTTTTCTCAAAGTATTTATCCTTTTTCTAATTAATATTAGATTTGTTTATTTAAATCCTAATATTTACCGGGTAAATTTTCACCACTAATGATATTTTACCCATCATTAATATTAGCGTAGTTTGGTTACCAAACCCGTTTTTGGGGTGTTACAAGTCTACCCCCCTTAAAGAGGTTTCGTCCCCGAAACCTTATTTACGTAGTTCTTTTAATTTTAGACTAAACGAACTTAGTTTCATTTTTATTATATTCATTACTTCGGTGTCGTTTATGTGTAAGACCTCACTGACCGAGGCTTTCACCTCTTATTTCTTATCCTTTGCACCTTTTTAACCGAGTCGTCACTTGATCACTTAGTTTCATCAGTCTGTTAACATGTTTATCCCACGGTTGTCTTATATTAACAAGCGCTTTATATTTGTCAGGTCATTTTCTTAACTTTGATTAGTTTTACCGGCTAGACTAGTTAATCGCCGTCACTTCATACACCGTCATCCGGGTATACTATTTTGCCATCTCCGACCTTATGTGTGTTTAATATTTTGTAAATCCCCTCATACTACTTATGCTTGTTAGAACTCCGCTTTTGACTAAAAACTAAATTTTTAGTTTAAGTTTTCTCTGTCTTACGTCTTTTTCTCTCATGTCTAGGAATTTCCGTCTATGTTTTATTCCTGGCCGTTATTATTTTACATGAAGAACTTTAACCAGTTTTCCACGCTTTACCCAAATAACCTGTAGGTTCTTTCACTTAGTCTCGTAGACTATCTCTTTAGATTTTCACCTTTTTAAGGTAAGACCCTACAATTCGTTCCTTTCTATTCGTGTCCCAAAGGTCTTTTTGGTCCCGTAGACCTTAACATTACCTATAATCCCGTAGGTTATGATGATCTCGTAGATCATACTTTATTCGTGTTTTTATTCAAATGCATATATGTTTATATATGTATATGGTGTCAAAGCACCCCTTTTTATGTTTAGAGTCATTTACTTTTGCTTTTTTTAGATTTCATTTGACCTTGACCGTAGTCTAAGGCTACATTTGTTTTCCTTCGAATTATCTTTCCAACTTTATGACTTCTAACGTCTTTTACACGTCGGTTTGTCCTACGCTTACCAATACCCGGTCCTTACCTATACTTCTTTACGATCCGTTACCCGGGTTCTTTATCTTAGTGTTTTTAACATTCTTGTTTCGCTAGTTTGCGTTTTTTCCTATCTACATTCCTTTACGACCCATCACATAGGTTCATTAATATTTCGCGCTTCCATTATTCGGTTTGCGCTTACTTGCACTACCAAGCTTTTATACTTTATTTATCTCGTTTGACTTATTCGTGTGAGATTTCATTACTCATGAACGTCAAACTTTATTCTTTATTCGACCCGTTCAACTTTAAAATAGTTGAACGTAGTTATCAAAATTTCTGTTTGCAAATTCTCATCGTCTTTTAGTCATGACTCTTAATCCGAGTCCTTTGACTATCTATTTCGCGTTCCCGTCTCTTGGTTTACTCATACTTTCAAAATCCTACCCATATGTCGGGTACCTTTACCGAAGTCATCATCAAGTAACCATTCTTATATGGTTTTAGACGTCACTTTAATTTATCTGGTCGTCTTAGCGAAATTCATCGTTTTTATTCAGTCAAGTCTTTTATTCTTTATTCTTCCCCTTTGACTTGTCTGTGTGAATTTCATCACTTATGACAGTCAAATTTTATCACCTATGTCTTAGCATTCACATTAGTTGGTTCGTATTTTTATTTACTTTAATCTTTGTCCCTTCTCTCGGGCTCGTTATTCTAACGTAATACACTTCCGTCATCCGACTTGCGTTTACGTTTACCATCAAGCATTTTACTTATTTGACTCATTTGGGTACCTTTTTAACTTGTCCCATTCACCCCGTCCTTACTACATCGGACGTAAATTTGTCCATCATAAAAGTTCATGGTACCACGTATTAACTACTTACTTGGCCAGAGTAAGCGATCAACACCTGACATACATGACCTTTTATAGTTTCACATTACACCCCATGTAAGTAACGCTTCTATTTAGTTTTCTTAGAAATAATATCCTGGATAGGTATTCTATTCAGGTTTTTCCAAGTTTTTAATTTACATATGCAACGGTCAATCTCTACGTATTTATTGCATATTACTATTCACTCAATAAATTTAAAATGTGCACCTGTAAATGCTTGCCCTATCGGGCTTCTCTTGCCGTTAACTTTGTTCGCGATCGTCACGCGATTTAGGTCCTTGACGAGTATGCTCTGCTTGTCATACCTCGGACCGTTCCACCGTCATATCTACAATTCGTTCAACTCTCGTCATCTTCAGATGCATGTATCCTTCAACTAAACATTTACAAAAGTTAGTAATTTCAACATTAATAAATGCCCGTATTGTAATACAAGACTTTTTACTGCACGTGATTTCGTTAACTATACTAATCATTTTCGTTGGGGTAACGTGTATTACACGATAACCCTATGTGTTGTTCACAACACTTTAATCATACTAACCCATTAACATACTTGTACTTACCGGATTTGCGATCAAGCCTCGAACCGAACACACTTTACTCTTTAACCATGAGCTCTGATTACCAACTTGTAACACCCTTACTATTTTTAAGTGGATTTAGTTTTAAATCACGAATATAATCATATAATTATATTTGCAATTACATTGGAAAATACGGATTTATTTAAAACTTTTCTTAATAAAAAGAATACAACATAATGTATAAGTTCAACGTTTAGAAATAACGACGAAGCAACGTGCGGAAGCTTCATTTAACTATGTGTTCGGTTCTTGTATCACGCTTGATCCTCATCCGGGGCCCGTAACAATCACCTATGATCAAAACCAATGTAAAAGTTAGTTTTGATAGATTAATATCAAGTTATAACAAGGTAAATGGTACCTACGGTCTGAACCGTAGGTCACGCTACAACCCAAAAAAACAAACAGCCTCTCCAGACCGTAGCCCAGGGTCTGAACCGTGGGTCACGCTGCAGCCCAAAACAAACAAACAGCCCTTCCAGACCGTGGCCTACGATCTGAACCGTAGGTCACGCTGCAGCCCAGCTATTCCTATTTTTCAGTTTTGGTCCTTTTTACGAAAACGGGCGTAACTTTTGAACCGTTTATCCGTTTAACCTCACGTTTCTTCCTACGTTATCGTAATTTAATTCTCCATCATATGAATTTAAAATCCTACATCTAAATTCACAAAATTTTAGATTTCAAGCTCTCGGCTTGAAATTCAATTATAACTCTTTTTGACCCGTTCATGATTTTATCAAACAAACTTGTTTGTCGCCTTCGAAACCTTTCACTATTAATCACTAGTTAGTAGTGACGCGAACCTTATGATAATTCCTATGAACACAAAACTCAACAAGCGATTATCAAATGTTATTGTCAAATGGTGTTAACAACACCATTTGACCCATTTAGTCTAATTGACCATTCGTCCATATAGAATGGTATTTAATTACCGTTTCACCCCTTTTAAACCTATCCCGGTCTTCTCTTTGAACTCTTTTTACTTAAAAACCGTTTTTTATTTGTTCGTCATTACATGACTAATTTTCCATTTTACCTCTTTACCGTATTTCATGATTTCTTACCATTTTCCCTTGTTCCGACTCGCATTAAATCGTGTCGGAACATCATATTCCAATCACTTAATAGAATTCATATACAATACTTGCAATTAAGTAAATTGTAAATAATGTAAGGGGCGTAAGCTTTACTTACCTCTCATCCGATTTCGCTCTTTCTCCGCGTTTTCAAGCCGTTTGACTCGCTTCTTTTCCCAAGCCGCCACCTAGCTCGCTTAGCGTCAAACTATCGTCATCATTTACAAGGTGGTTAGTTTAGTCTTTAACAATCACGACTATTCCACCTTACGTATTTCTATGTCAAACTACTATTCGACTTCATCATTTATTAATTTAATTCATCAAAAGTTAACTACTTTTGATCACGTGATTTACACAATTAAGTCTAGATTAACTTTATGCTTTGAACCCTTATCGGTTCATACTTCGCATAATTTGTCATGTTATTCAAATATGCGTTTCACCCGAATTTTCAACATTTAGCATTCATTTAGGCATTTTATCAAACACCTAATGGGCATACTTTTACACCTTTACAAACTAGTTCATAACTAATTATTTTTACCAAAGTTATCATCAAAGTTAAAACCCCCATATCTAGTGTTCATGAATTACACCTAGTACTTGTAACATAACTTCAATATTCATCGATTTAACTCCCTAATTCAAGTGTTCATCACAATGATATAAAAACCCACTTAGCACACATATGGGTAATCATCAAATCCCTAGTTTTTAACACTAATTCATCAAGTTTTCAACTAGGGTTTGTTTCTAAACATGAATTTCATCACAACAACATTCATAGATTCATCATTCATTCCAGAATTTCGATTATGATTGTTCATCATAATTTCAAAGTATCACGAAATAACAAAATTCAACATACCTTGTGATCCCCATGACTTGGTGATCGTTTATTTATGGTCATGCATCGATTTGGGTCTTGAATTGATCTTCAATTTTGAAGATATGTAGAACTAGGGTTCACCCCGTTTTCTTTTGTTCTCCTGGTCAACCCCATACGCGCACACACACACTCACTAAGTGTGTGTTGTGTTTTATTTTTAGTTTTAATCAACCAAGTTTCATCCTGAGCATTATTAGTCCCTCATGTTTTGTTTTCTTGTCACTTGAAGCTATAACTCACTCTTTGTCACTTAATCACATATTACTAACTAGGTTAATTATTCCTAGTTAATTTAATGGATTCGGGAAGACATAACCCGTTTTATTTTTAAGTCCCGTTAACTTAGGCCTTATATATACTTTGTTTTCTCTAAGTATTTATCCTCTTTCTAATTAATATTAGATTTGTTTATTTAAATCCTAATATTTACCGGGTAAATTTTCAGCACTAACGATATTTTACCCATCATTAATATTAGCGTGGTTTGGTTACCAAACCCGTTTTTGGGGTGTTACAATGAACAACTAATACAAAGAGTCGTTACACGACCTAAGCGTCTCATAAAACATGGCACGTGTGTAGGTAGTTGTATGACTTATAGAAGGACCTTGAATATACAAGACAGCTGGACACAAACTTGTGAGTTCATGTCCCCCTTTTCTCTTACTGTTTTCGGATTTATAACTCTCGGGGGTGGAATACATGTTACGAATGTTCAAATGGTATGATTTGGCTATGAAATGAACTATTAGATCATGTGAGCATTGACTGAAAATGAAATGCCATAAACTCTCTTAAGAAACATGGACAAAGGTTAGATCTAACGAGTGCCGAGCCCCACTCATGGTCCTTATGTGACCACTTAGAGTGCTTTAGTGTCCCAGTCAAGGTGATTCGACAACAATCAAGGGGGATTTGACACAGTTAAGGTGATTTGATACAGTCAAGGGAATTTGACACAGTCAGGGTGAATTTGACACAGTCGAGGGAATTCGACACAGTCGAGGGGATTTGACAAACACAAAAGTATACTCTTAATGAGTACTCCCTATGTCTTCACATACATTAATGTCCTTGCAAAACATTAATTGGATCTGTTCATAGCCGCTTTTCATACCTGTTTTCAAATGAGTCTCTCAAACGTTTCCAAGTTTACCAGTACTCATATAAAACGCATGAACTCGCTCAACTTTTGTTGATGTTTTCAAAATTACATGTATTTCAGGAAACAAGTTGGATCTTGGGCGCTGGTGTTGTTACGGGATATGAATATCAAGTTTAGATGTCATCTACTTTTGTCGGTTTGTAACTTAATCAAAGGTTGTATGGTTTGAAACTTAAATGACTGGTGTTTGTAATATTTTAAACTTTATGAATGGATGAACATCATTTTGATCATATAGTTGTTTATTATAATTGAATGCAATGAGAACCGATCTAGTCACACGCATACGCTTCCACAAAAGTCAGGGTGTGACAATGTTCAAATGGAGGCTTCAGAATCTTCAACAACAAGAAGCCGATGAAAGTGAAGGTGATGACATGGATGAAAGTCTAGATGAAGACTCCGAGGAAGAAGACGGCAGAAGTGATGGATACTTCTCGGATAAAGTACCTTCTGAAGAGGAGTTTTAATTTTTTTTTGGTTGGTTTTCTTCAGTGTAATCTTTTTTTTTCTTAAGATAATTAAATGCTATATTTCTCCATTTAGTTGCAAAATGCCAAAAATACTACAAAAATTTATTGCTTACAAAACGTCAAAAATAATAAAAAATATTTTTCCTATTTAATATTTTCTCTGTTATTGTATTTTGTCATCTTGGTCTACATAATGCCATTTAAAAAAAACCTCTCACGCTCTGATCATATCCCGTGCCACGTGTTGGGCTAGGATGCGTTCTCACCGTTCTCACACTTAAGGGCGTTTTCTCCTGATCCCGTATATATATATATAGGTACGGGATCAGGAGAAAACGCCCTAAAGTGTGAGAACGGCGAGAACGGATCCTAGCGCAACACGTGGCACGCGATATAATGAAGGGCCGAGGGGATTTTTTGTCCTTTTATATTTATTTTTTCAATGCGTCTCACAACACCGCTTCATTTTTTTGGCGTGCAAGATTTTTTTGGCGTTTATTTAGGTTCAATAACTACCTGGCGTTTTATTGTTTTTTTAGATCATGTGCATAGTAAATATTTTGGCGTTTATGACACTCCCAAGTTCATTAAAATCAACTTGTAATTATAACATCTTTTCATCCATGGCGTTCCCAAATTCATTAGGCGTTTTTTTGTAGATTTCAACAGTTCGTATATGTTATAAAGGTAAATTTCTTGGCGTTTTTAAATTCATTAGTAATTTAAAAGAGTACAACTAAGACGAAATCAAACAAAAACTAATAGTCTTCTGTGGATGGTATTACATCAGAGATGTAACCATCGCTTTGTTCATCACTCTCATCAAATTCATCATCATCATCATCTTGTGCATTGGCATATAATGCCATAATCTCGTCTCGTTTTTGTTGCATCCTATACTTAAATATCATCACAACGCTGGATCTTGCATCGTTCGAAGGTGCTAAATCACAGAGCTGTTCAAGAAGATGTAGTCAATCTGTGTTCAGCACTTCGTCCATTGTCAATGAATAATCCACCCCGTGTTGATAGCTCACGTTCACCGTTCTTGATTGTTCATCCAGACTCCAACTGGTAACTTTTGGTAGATCAGTATCGTCAACATCATCATCATCATTTTCTGGAAATTTTCTCTTTAATCTTCTTATTACCGTCGCATCCTTTCACAATCGTAGGCCACTGGAATCCCAAGGGCCAGAATATCCCTTTGAACGGCTTCATCCGTACTAAGTATGGCCTTGATTGTCTTGACTTTCACTCTTCTCCTGTCAGAGAACTTTAGGACGAAACGTCTCTCTGACCTCTCAAACCTCCATGCAATAACCTGAGCCATTTTTTAAAGTTGTATGGTGTTTTAGACAATGTGTGGCGTGTTTAGTGAATGTGTGGAGTGTGAAGCTGATGTGTGCAAAATGTAACATATAAATTACATCAAATGAGGCATAAAACTAACCCTTTTTAGTACTAATGTTGGAAAAAGCGTGTTTTTTCTTCCTCTTGAATTTACAGGACCAAATGCGCTTAAACGAACAAAAGGAGCAAATAAGTAGCGAAAACCAACATAAATGCAAAGAAAAGGAATAAACATGACATGTCCGACCCCTCGGCAACATCCCCAAAGTAAAAACAAGGAATCAGAAGACTGAACACGGGGCGTGGTCAGGGAGCTGCATAAAAGACAAACCTGTAGAAGCTTCCACGCCCACCACGGGGGCGTGCCCAGCTCAGCACGGGGCGTGGTCAATGCAAAGATATGCAGAATCTTGCCAAATCTTGATAGTACAGATACGAAGTTGACCACGGGGCCATGCCCAGGAGACAGGGGGCCGTGTGGGGCCCTCTGCTGACACTTGCAATTAATGAAGGAAGAGAAAAGGCTGGCCACAGGGGCGTGCCCGCTGGACACGGGGTCGTGGACCGAGTTCTGTGCAGGCTATAAATAGGGGTGCTTGGCTCACTTCAAAGGCATCCATTGGCAAACCACTACTATCCCACTTTGCCACCACTCCACCACCACTACAACACCAACACCCACCACCATCATCCATCATCCATCTTTAGAGTGTGTAGTAGTATCGGGATCCAAGATTGATCGTAAAGGTTCTTGCCAATCAAAGGCCATGTTTGGTTAAGCCTCTTACATCACTTGGTGAAGACAAGTCTTTTATGTATTACTTTTGATTTTTAATCTTTCGGCACTTTTTATTTGGGTTTGTATTAATGACTTTAATAACTAGTTTCTTATGTTGAATGTGAATTTTTCTTATCATTTTTCCGTGGTGTCTTGAAGTTACTTTACTGTCTATATAAAGTAAAAGATTGCATCATTCATGTCTTTACGGTCTATATAAAGGCATTTTGACTACCTGGTCGGGGGTTAGGGGAATGGTTTGGTAAGGTTCTTGTCACACCCCAACCGATGGCGGAATCATCGGGGATGGCACTGAGCGAAACAGATTGTCCAGAAGTTTCCATAACAATTATCATTACTATTCAATTTAAAATAACATGTCCCATACCATGTCTCAAACAGTAAACAAATTATTACAGATAAAGTCTAGGCAAAATCATTCTGTTCCGACAACTCAGATTTAAATAGAGCAATTGTTTATCTGCTTCTAGAGACCCTTGATTTAGTTACTACAGACAACTATTTGTTGGGCTCTAAAGCTTTATTCTAGCTTCAATTTCCTACCAGATGTGCATCCTAAGCACCTGTTACATACGTTAAAATAAAGTCAATACATATAATGTAAAGGTGAGCATACAAGTTTGATAATAGCATATAAAGTTCGAATTCGTTTACGCATAACCAGCACGTACACATAGTGAAATGAAGCACGTTAGTTATCGACATAGATCCATCGATACCAATGACTGCGGGTTGACTGCCCGAGGTAGTTTGCAATACATGATTACCACCGTAATCCATGCAAGTAATTGTCCTTAACAACCCTCGTGTGAACGGGTGCTGAGTCCAAACTATAGTACTATCGTTGCTAAGGCAGGTAGACAGCATTCCATGTGTAAACATGACAAACAAGCATTCATAAGCCACGTATAACATGCATTAACGGTTAGCGTTCAAATAGTATTGAGTAGTGTGTTTGATGTGATTTGAATAGTTGCAACGTATGTAACACCCAAAAGTGCATAAAGCAAAAAGGGACCGAGTATACTCACAGCGGTTGATGGATTGAAGGGAGCACTTAGCAAGTAAGGTTAGCCTGAATGGATTGATAGCATAACGATAAGTGACGCGTAAAACGTTACAAAGTGTGAAGGGGTCGGATAGCAGTTGGTCGGATGGTAATCCAATCGAACGACTTGTCTGTGCGGATGGCAATCCGTTCGGATGGTCATCCGGTCGGACGGTAATCCGGTCGGATGACTATTCGAGTGGATTATTTCTTCCTATGAGAAGGATGTGTTTGTGTATGATGGCTTGTCCTTTGAAGTTTTCGTTGTAGCATTTTGAAAACATTGAAGTATCTCTATCCTTCAAGTCGGTCGATCGGACGGTCAATCATGCGGATAACAATCCGTTCGGATTGTCATCCGGTCGGACGGTAGTCCGGTCGGACGACGACTTTAGTGATGAGGTTACTTTGTGGGAACAATTCATAGTAGAAGAGTCACTCGGTCGAATGCCCATTCGACCGGGTGGCAACCCTGTTAATGAACATGTTGAAAATTGTTTAAGTCATTAAAGTCCTAGTATCTCATGATCCGAAGAGTAATCCGGTCGGATGGTAGTCCGATCGGATGGCAATTCGTTCGATACTCAAACTTCAGATAGAGTTGATTAAGTTGTGGGACCCAAGGTGTTATTCGTTCGGACAGCAATCCGTTCAGGTGGCTTATCTGCTCGGACAGTAGTCCGGTCGTACAACATTCCGTCCTGGTTGCTCCGGCTGTCTTACACTTGGTTGTTTTGTTTGTTTGTAGTTTTATCAAGATGTTTTGACAACGTGTTACCCAATAGAACCCCATCTTGACCCCAGCGACCTGATCGACAGGAATCACCCTAGTTCGGCCAGTTAACTGATTCAAGACGGTTGTTCTTGTTTAACCCGAAATCGGTGGTCTCGTGAGTAGAACCCAGATCTTGAGCTAGCACAACACTAAGAATGAGCGGAGGACTAGATCTAGATCCGTTTCTATCGGTTTTAAGCGTATTGGGTGCAAAAGAGTTGAAAGAAGGTTGGAAACCATCTTTCAATCCTTTTTCCCTGTGTTTATGTTTAGATCTAGTATAGATCTTTGTTCGTTTGCGTGGAAATCGGTTAGATCCGAGTTGTTCTCGGTGGATTGAAGCCAAAACATGAAGTTCTTCAAGAACTCATGATGACATCATCCTAGAACACCTCGATTCTAGCGATTTTACGGTTAAAAGTTAAGATTCAAAAGATAGAAAGGTGTAGGAGTGCGTGTAGATCAAGAAAGTACAAGATTTAGGACGAGATCTTACCGGGGTTGAGAGAAATCGAAGAAAAGGTGGGTTGAGCGTGCTGGTCGGACAAAGGTTTCTAAAAGTAGAAAGTTTGAGAGTGACATGGGTATTTATAGGATTCCAAAAAGGGAAAGGGTGAGTCGGTCGGATGGCATCCCGCCCGAATGACTATCCGGTCGGATGTCATTTCGGTCGGATGACAACCTGTCACCACGACCAAGTGGCAACCCGGTCGGATGGCTATCCGGCCGGATGGCGCTTGGTTCATGTGTTCGACGGGACAATTTTTACTGATTCGATTTCGATTGCGATTGCGCATCGCTCGCAATTGAGTTTTCTATTCAAATTACTTTTAATCCCAACTACTATCATAGTTCGATTTCGATTGAGTTCGATTGCGTTTCGAGTTCGATTCGATTGATCTCCACACATAACATAAAGGAACATGCACAAGTAACACATAAGGCACACACACACGTATAACAATAAGTAATATGCGCAGTTCGAGTTGCGATTTGATTCGATGTCGATTTGATTAGCATAGTTTGATTATTGTTTAGTTAACTTTATCGCGTTGTTACTTCCTATAGTTCACAGTCGTAAGTCGATTGAATAGCGATAATCATACATCGATTATTGTAGTTATAGACACTTACTCCACATAATAGGTAAAATAAAAGAATTCTATTATTAATTGGTTGCGCGAAATCGGTCGTTGACGTTGACCTTGACTTAACTTTGACTTCTCGAAAACACGTGGTGTTACAGCCTCCCCTAGTTTAGGAAATTTCATCCCGAAATTAGGCTAAAAGTTGTACAACACCGTGAATCACTTTCTCTCTCTAGACTTTCTCCTTGAATAACTGCGGGTACTTCGCCTTCATGTCGCTTTCGAGTTCCCAAGTGAACTCTGCGCCTCGTTTGCCTTCCCATCGGACTTTCACGATAGGAATGCGCGAGCGTCTGAGCTGCTTGGTTTGGCGATCCATGATTTCGACAGGCTTCTCCACGAAGTGTAATGTTTCATTCACCTGAAGGTCATCGAGAGGAACATGTAAGTCGTGGTCGGCTAGACACTTTCGGAGGTTCGAAACGTGGAAAGTCGGGTGGACGTTACTAAGTTCCTCCGGTAGTTCGAGTGTGTAGGCGACTTTTCCGATCCTTTCTAGAATCTTAAAAGGTCCAACATATCGAGGCGCGAGCTTCCCTTTCTTGCCGAATCGGACCACACCCTTCCAAGGTGATACCTTTAGGAGTACGTAGTCACCAACGTCAAATTCAAGGGGGCTTGCGTCTTCTATCGGCATAACTTTTCTGTCGATTCCGAGCTTTCACCAGGTTGTCTCGAATTTGAAAAATTTTGTCTGTCGTTTCTTATAATAGCTCGGGACCGGTTAATTGCGAATGGCCGATCTCGTGCCACACAATAGGCGATCGACATCTTCTTCCGTATAAAGCCTTGAATGGTGCCATTTGAATACTGGAATGATAGCTGTTGTTATACGAGAATTTGACTAACAGCAGGTATTTATCCCAATTACCACCGAAGTCTATGACACACGAACGGAGCATGTCTTCAAGAGTACGAATCGTTCTTTCAGTCTGACCGTCGGTTTGGGGGTGGAAAGCGGTACTTAGATTGAGCGATGTACCGAGCGCCGTTTGAAACGTTTCCCACAGTCGCGAGGTAAACCGAGCATCACGATCAGAGATGATGTCGCGAGGCGTCCCATGATTACAAATGATCTCGTCGGTGTAGATTCGGGCTAATCGTTCTACCTTGTAGTCTTCCCGTATTGGCAAAAAGTGGGCTGATTTAGTCAAACGGTCAACCACAACCCAAATGCTGTCGTGACCTGATGACGTGTGTGGTAGCTTTGTTACGAAGTCCATGGCTATACTCTCCCACTTCCACATAGGGATTGGTGGTTGTTCGAGTAAGCCAGAGGGTCTTTGATGTTCAGCCTTGACTCTGGCATAGGTCAGGCATTTTCCAACATAGAGAGAAATATCCCTTTTCATGCCTGGCCACCAGTACTTGTAACGAAGGTCCTGGTACATTTTGTCGGCACCGGGGTGAATAGAGTACCGGTATTTGTGGGCTTCGTCCATCAGTATCTGTCACAAATTGGTCCGTTTAGGGACCCAAATTCGGTCGAGAAAGTGGAATATCCCATTCGACTTGCTCACAACTTGGGCTCCATCGTGGTAGATTCTTTCTTTCTTTCTTCAGAGTGCGTTCGTTGAAACACGCGTGCTGAGCTTCGCGGATGAGGGATTCGAGATCGTATTGGGCTTGAACATTGCGAGTGCTAAGCAGATAGCTCCGTCTGCTGAGTGCGTCGGCAACAACATTTGCTTTGCCTGGGTGATAACGAATCTCACAGTCGTAATCATTGAGAAGTTCTACCCATCGGCGTTGACGCATATTAAGTTCCTTCTGATTAAAGATATGTTGTAGGCTCCTATGATCGGTGAAGATCGTACACATGGTACCGTACAGGTAGTGTCACCAAATCTTTAACGCAAAAACAACTGCGCCTAGCTCGAGGTCATGGGTTGTATAGTTCTTCTCGTGGATTTTGAGCTGACGAGATGCGTAAGCTATAACCTTGTCCCGCTGCATAAGGACACAACCAAGACCAAGGTTGGAAGCATCACAATAGACAATGAAATCATTGTTTCCGTCGGGCAATGTGAGAACAGGAGCATTGCAAAGCATGTGCTTAAGGGTTCTGAAAGCAGACTCCTGTTTGGTTCCCCAAACAAAAGGTTTGTCTTTATGCGTGAGAGCGGTAAGTGGTACAACGATTTTTTAGAATCCTTCGATAAATCGTCGATAATAGCCCGCCAGTCCGAGAAAAGAACGGACTTCAGATGGGTTCTTAGGTGCAATCCAACTCTTAACGGCTTCAATCTTCGCAGGGTCGACATGAATACCTTGACTATTAACAATGTGACCCAGAAACTGAACCTCCTCTAACCAGAATTCACACTTGGAGAACTTGGCATAGAGTTGGTTCCCCTGGAGTAGCTGGAGAACCAAACGTAGATGTTGCGCGTGTTCGGTTTTCGATTTGGAATAGATCAAGACATCGTCGATGAATACGATGACGAAACGGTCGAGATATGGTTTACACACGCGATTCATCAGATCCATGAAAACCGCAGGTGCGTTGGTTAAACCAAAGGGCATAACAACGAATTCGTAGTGGCCATATCGAGTGTGAAACGCGGTTTTGGGTATATCTTCCTCTTGAATGCGTAGTTGGTGATATCCTGAGCGTAGATCGATCTTCGAGAAGCATGTAGCACCTTGTAGTTGGTCAAACAAATCATCGATGCGGGGTAGGGGATAGCGGTTCTTGATAGTTAACTTATTCAATTCCCGATAGTTGATGCACATCCTGAACGACCCATCCTTCTTTTTGACGAAAAGGACCGGCGCGCCCCAAGGAGAGGTGCTCGGGCGAATAAAGCCTTTCTCAAGTAATTCCTAGAGTTGGTTTGAAAGTTCACGCATTTCGGACGGCGCGAGTCGGTAGGGAGCGTTGGCAATAGGGTTGGCTACAGGAATGAGGTCGATACGAAAGTCGATATCACGACTTGGTGGTAGTCCGGGAAGATCATCTGGAAAAACGTTAGGGAATTCTCGGACCACAGGAACATCTTTTACTTCCTTCTTCTCTTTCTTTTCCTTTTCCGCTACTACAATGTTAGCCAAGAAAGCTTTGAATTCCTTGCGGAGATACTTGCTAGCTTGGACACAAGACATGAGCTTGAGACCTTTCGAAGTAGTTTCACCGTAGACACACAATAAATCACCATTCGCGAGCGAGAATCGAATCATCTTGTCGAAGCACACAACTTCAGCATGGTTTTCGCGAAGAAAGTCCATGCCTACTATGACGTCAAAACTTCCGAGTTGCATCGGAATAAGGTCTATTGGAAAGATGTGATTGTTGAGCTCGAGAGTACAATCACGAAGTACAGAATTAACGGCGACAGTTCTTCCGGTAGCGACTTTAACATCGAACGTCGAGGAGAGTCGGGAGCGTTTACGACTAAGGAGTTTCTCGAATTCGAACGACACAAAGCAATTATCGGCTCCAGTATCAAACAAACATGAAGCATAAATACCATTCACAAGGAACGTACCATTGACCACGTTGTTGTCGGATTGGGCTTGACGCACGTTGATGTTGAAAGTTCTGGCGCATGCGGCCTGTTGTGGTTGCTGCTGCTGTTGTTGCTGGTGTTGCTGCTACTGCTGGGGCTCTTGTTTCACAACCCTGTTTGGGCACATGTTGGCGAAATGGTTAGGATCGCCACATGCAAAGCAGGCTCTGGCGTTGACCGCGGGTGCCGGAGGAGCTTGTTGACCCTAAGGGGTAGTGAGTAGAGCTTGATGAGCAGGAGCTTGTCGAGCGCGGCAGTTGGTAGTGAAGTGGTCGTACATATTGCAATGAGCACAGAAACGGCAAGCGATGGTAGTCGGGTGGTGGTAGCTACAAGTAGGGCAAAGCGGGTGTTGCCCAGTGTATGCACGCTTGGCTGGCGGTGCATTAGCCACATGCGTCGCTACTTGACGCTGTTGGGCTGGTACAACTTGAATTGGTGCAGCAGTGATTGCACAGTTCTTGTTGCTGGAGCTGTTCTTTCTCTTGTTCTTCCTCTTGTTGCTCGATGAGGTGGTGGTTGTTTCAGCAGTTGGTGCGGCGGTGGTAGCTTGATGCAGATGCTTTGAAGTTTTATCCCAGACACCAGCCTTGACCCTCTTGTCATTGATTTCGGCGGCCAGTAGGTAAGTCTCTTCGATTGTCTTAGTCTTAGCCGATTGCACGAAATCTGCAACGCAGTCGGGCAAAGCTCGGATGTACTTCTTGATTGTGATCTCCGGAGTCTTGACTTGGTCGGGACAGATGATGCTGAGCTGTTTGAAGTGAGCAGTGAGAGCAGCGTTGTCACCTTCCTTCTGCTGTATGTGCCAGAATTCATCTTCTAACTTTTGGCGTTCATGAGGAGGGTATAATTCCTCTAGCATGACTTCTTTGAGCTCGTCCCACGACAGACCGTAGGCTGCATCGTTTCCCCGCTTGTTTCTCTCGGCCGTCCACCAGTCTAGTGCACGGGACTGGAAAACTCCGGTAGCATTCAGAGTTCGGAGGTCATCGGGGCAACCACTCTGTCGTAGAGTGACCTCAATGGAATCAAACCATTGGAATAGTGCAGTAGGACCTTCCTCGCCAGTGAATTCTTTTGGCCCACAAGACTTGAATTGCTTGAAGTTGAAAGTAGTCTTGGTAGCAGCTTTAGGAGCTTCGATTCTCGACTCCTCGGACGACTTGCTGACGTTCTCGTAGACATCACTTACGGCTTTTGCTACCTGTTTGGCGATGATAGCAGCAAGGCGTTTGTCTCTCTTCTCTTGACGAGAAAGTGTGTGACGGGATCCAGATGACATTGTCTGCAATAGACATCGTCACAGGACTCAACACAACGTATTCGAATCTCGCCTCACACATCTAACGTTCACTAAAGCTCAGGAACACATATGTTGGATCGGTTCCGAGACCCTAAACAGTCAGTTAAGGCAGTTCATCTTAGTTTACAGAGGCGGAATCAAAGTAAACCAAGTCACAACAGCTTATTCCTTTCAATTCTTTTCTATTAATGCTTTTCCGAGACTTTACAATGATTTCTGATGAAATTTTGGCAGCACCTTGTCTCTCACACACATACTGATCCGTTTCAAATGAACATGCACAACACCTATATATAGACTAAGCCATTCTGTTTGAACTAGACACATCCATGTTCAAACGGATTGCTTCAAACGGACTGCTTCAAACGGACTGCTTCAAACGGACATACCTTCTTCAAACGGATGGACCTGTTCAAATGGGCTCACTACCTAAAACATAACCAAACCCTAATTTAATCACTGTTGTGCACTCATTTAACCTATCTAGACATAAGACTCGATTAAGACATAGTCAGCAGACATTCAGTGCACCAACAGACTCCCCCTTGGATGTTGAAAAGTCTTCGGCGTCGAGTCTTTAGTCTTTGTCTCTCTCCAAATTTTATCTTCTCATTGCAAAACCTCTCTCTTCACATATTCAGGAACTCAACCTAGCTCCATCTTCAAACTCCCGTTTGACTGTTGATCCAGAACTCTAACTCCCCCTTTCGCAGACTTCCCCTCTCGGAATGCTGGGACTTGAATTCTGGTTCAAACTTTAACTTTTCGTTGCCATGGGGAACTACATTCCTGTTACCTGCATATACTCTACCCAACATAAGTTTTACAAATTTATAACACTTAGATTTAAGAAACTTACTGGTAGAAATCATTCATTCATCAATCTGTATAGTTACATCAAGTTCAAGTAAATGACCTTGATTAACTAAACATACAATCTTTTAAAAAACATTTGTATGTAACATTCAAAGTTTATAAACAAACTCTTCCAATCCTCTAGTTCATCAAGTTTAGCACTTGGAATTTTGAAAATCAACTCTCCAACATCAGTTGTCGAAAATCTTTTTGTATTTTTCAAAACTTTATGCTAAAACACACTAAAATCTTTTTGGATTTTGAGTTTAAAGAATTGCAGTAAAGAAATATATACAAACAATATTTTTGTGAGTTTGTGTAAGAGGATCATATCAGTTTATGAGACCAATCACTAGCACCGTTAAGCTTTAATCATTTTAAGTTCTAAACGATTCACATAGATTGACGATATACTTGTCCTCTTAAACTCAATCTAAAAACTTTCGAAATGCTTACCGATACGTTAAGGTATATTAATTTTGCACTAAATTCTTATGGACCCCACGATCTCAGCATATCCCCTCATCATGCAATACACTAACTCAAGTAATGCCCTTAAACTTTCATCAACTGTGATATGTGCAAAAACAAAGCAGAATGTTTAAACATTAACAATCAGGTCGATCTTTCGATACGCAGAGAAAGTCCAATGTTTAAACAAAATAAGAAAATAAAAACAAGTTGAAGTTGTTTAGGCTTTAACCACCAGGTCGATACTTCCGTATACGCAGAGGTGATCCAAAGCTTAAACGAAACACCAAAGAAAATAAAGCAGAACGTTTAGGCAATAACATCCAGGTCGATACTCACGTATACGCAGAGGATGTCCAATGCTTAAACAAAATAAAGAAATAAAACAAGTTTAAA
Source organism: Helianthus tuberosus (assembly GCA_030545235.1). Classification (NCBI taxonomy): domain Eukaryota; kingdom Viridiplantae; phylum Streptophyta; class Magnoliopsida; order Asterales; family Asteraceae; genus Helianthus; species Helianthus tuberosus. The sequence goes on along the minus strand of CM060447.1, from coordinate 130,148,093 downwards.
TCTTTGCAAAAAGAAATGCACAAAATCACAGCGACTTTTTCAGCAAGTTGTGAAAGTTCACAGACTTAACTGGTTTTATGTCTTTCGACAATAAGCGATTACCGAGTAGGTACACAATCACGAAGGACAAAACTAAGTACTATGCTTTCAACCATGTTTCCCACTAGAACTAGGCTTTTTCATTTAAGTTTGTATCGTTATCGCAAATCTACTAGTCTAGCTGAGTCTATCGTCACTTCATTAGTGAGACCGTTTATCACATTTGACATTACATTTCTTTAGCATGCTGTGATAGTCCACTGATTTACTATCATTCTTATTCACAACAAAACTGATTTTTGCTTTTTCAATGTTTTTGGCATTTTCAAATTTTCTAATTTTTTAAAAATTTTCTCCCCCTAAAATCAAAATATGTTTCAATTTTGATTTTCTGGGAAAATTTGAAAACAAACTGTACAAGATAAAGTGACAAACTGATATCAAATCACTTCAATTCGCCATTCACTTGGCTTAAAAAATCAGAACTCCCCCTGACAACAAACTATTTTCCCATTATGATTTCAAAAGACTTAAGTTTGTTTTAATCAAAAATGGTTTTTCTAGAAAATTAGTTTTGTTTGTCTTTTCACAAATGGGGTTTCATCACCTTGTTCTCCTTTAACCACTTGTCGGAAAGATAAATCAAGTACAACTTAATGTCCTTGATTAGTCTTTTGTAATTTGAAATATCACAGTTACCAACCTGTGAATTTCTCAAGAAAGATGCCGATACCTGTTCCACACTTACCAACCTGGGAACTCCGGCAAGTCAGGTTTTTTTCATTTGAAAAGATCTACCCAAGCCTGACCATTCTTGGGTTTGACAGTTTTTACCTCAACAGATGGCTCTTCTGGTTTTGACGAACCAGAATCATTGCCTGATCGTGGCTCCTCTAACTTTGACAAGTCAGAATCATTGCCAGAATGTGGCTCTTTTGACTTTGACAAGTCAAATTCATCACCAACATGTTGCTCCTTTGTTTCTGAAGAAACAAATTCATGGCTAACAACTTTCTTTTTCTTCTCTTTTGTCCTTAGATTTGCATCTGATGAATTCGTTTTGCTTGCCTTTTCAGTTGAGGAAAGCAATTCATCAGAACTTTTTCTCGGATTACCAGTTGTATCCGAGGACAAAATTTTCTCCAAGTATTCTCTTGCCTTCTTTCTTTTCTTCCTCAGTCTGTCTTTTTACCCTTGTGAAAGCTTAAGTTTCTTTTCTTGAACTTTCTGTTCTTGAACTTTTGGTTCTTGAACTTTCTGTTCCTTGGGCTTGACATTGACTGGTTTCTTTGCCAATTTCTGAGAATCAGCCCTCGATCGTCCCTTTGATCTCATTGGGCAATCTCTGGCAATGTGTCCTCTGATGTGGCATTCATAGCACCTTCTTGTTTCGAATCTCTGACTTTGGCAGTTAACAGCAATGTGTCCTTGATAGCCACAAGTATAACACACTCTGTTATCATACCTCTCACTACTTTCATACCACATACCATCTTCATACCACACACTTAGATCAAAGCATTGATTTGCCTTGTGATACTCATGTCTCCTCTTGTATCCTTGATTTGGCATTTGAGCACTGTGGTCAAACCTGCACCACTGATTACCAACTTTTTGTAAATTTTGTTTTTTAAATTTTTGTGGTTTTTCACAATGATTGGATGACTGAACTGATGAGCTTTTATTTTCATTTTGAAAATTTTTCAAATTTTTAACTTTTTGTTTCTGTTCTACAATCTTCTTAACAGGGTTTTGCTTTGAGCATTCACCTATTTCAGTAGATTGCAAAACAGTATTTTGAAATTTTTCTTGTAATTCTAAAAATATTTTTCTTTTCTTTTCTTTTTCTTTTTCATCATCAGCTTTGTCATTGCAATCTTCAATTTTGACTTTGTCAAAATTTGTGACATTGTCACTTATTGGAACTGAATTGATCGGTTTTGGACAGACATGTGATGTAGAATTCACAAAACCTTTCAATTTATTCTCAAGCTCATTAATTTTATTCAGAGCAATTTCATCTTCATTTTCAAGCCGAATGATTTTCTGAAGATGAGAATTTATTTCAATCTGTTTTTCAAGATTATTTTTAAAAATAACAGATTTTTCATCTTCTAAAACCTTCATTTAACTTTGAAAATCTTTTTCTAATTTTTAAAAATTTTTGTTTTCTAATGACAAGCTCTCAATATTCTTCAAAAGTTTTTCATTTTCAGATTTTAGTTTTTCGCAGTTCAAGCGCAACTCAAGAATCTGTTCATTATCAGCTTTCTTCTCGTCTTTCAAAGCTTTGTTTTCCAATGTCAAATTCTCCACATCTTTCAAGAGTTTAACATTGTCTGCTGCAGATTTTTCGCATTTTGAGCACACAACTTCACATTTTGAAGTTTCATCTTTCTTGGATTCTTCAATCTTTGACGTTCCTGCAAGAAAAATTTTAACCATATCAGCAGGATTCAAATCTTCATTTAAAAAACAACCTCTCTTGAAATCATATTTCATCCTACTTCTTACATCAAGACCATTTCTAATTCTTTTGATTATTTCAAGAATCACATCCAAACTTATATATTTTGAGCTTCTTTCTAATTCCCCTATCAACTCTTTCTTTTTCCTCTCAATTTCACAATTGTATATTATAAGCTCTCTGAAAAAGTCAACTGGACTAAATTTTGAGAACCTAGAATCCTTTTTCAGCTTACACAAAAATTCATCCCAATCCAAAGGTAATGCATCAGCAAATTTTGAAATCTTTTCAGCATTTGTCATCTTAATCCCATACCTTTCCAACTTATCAAGCAATTCAAAATACCTTGTTTTCAAATCATCAAACTTTTCAAATTTTTTACACAAAAAATATTCAGATCTTTTAATCCAAGCATCCTTTTTTCTAATCATCTTTCCTGTATTGCCAATTCATATCAAACCATTCATTAATTCTTTCAAGTTTAGCGTTTTCCTTTTCGTCGAACATTTTGACCACAACTTCTTTGTTAAGTGACTAAAAAAATTTTATCTCAAAGTCTACAATATTTCAACTTCTCGGTATTTGCACCTTGTAAATCACCTCGAATCACCTGCAAACAAACAAACAAACAATCAGTTTAAATGGACTGAATATGTAACAGTGTGTGTTGATGAAATCAATCTAAGACTCGTGTCAAAGATTCGCGGATTCGATCCAATGTTGTTAGGGTGAAATCACTAAATGAATGATAGGATCACAAATAAACTCAATACATTGAGTCTGACATGGACCGACAATGCATTAATGATAGGATCAGACAATTATTTGACAAAACAATTCTTGTGAACTTGTGAACTTGTAAGTCTTTTGAATTAACTTTGTGAGTGGACCGCTAAATCTAATTAGTTGCTTTGTATCTTGGGCCGACAACTTGATTGGGCCGTCAAATCAACTTGTATGTTTATGATTGGACCAAGAAACACACTCAATTAACAAAGATTCACATGGGCTGCCTATTCAATCTCGTGGCCGACAACTATAATATTCGGCACAAATCTATTGGACCAACACAATATGAATTTATCAAATCAAGAACATCACGTGAACTGCTGAAACATTTTCAAACTAACCACTTTCCAAACAAAACTTTCAAACTAACCACTTTCAAACGTGAACAGACACTTTCAAACGAATCACTTTCAAACGGTTAGACACTTTTCAAACGGAAACCACTTTCAAACGAACAGTTCAAACGAATGTGACTTTCAAACGATAGTGATCAATTTCAAACGATAGTGATCAATTTCAAACGATAGTGTCAGTTTCAAACGGTAACCAGGCTTCGTTCAAACGGATGATGTCAGCATTTTTCGAACAATTTCAAATGGATTAAGTGTTTTCGATCAGTTTTAAGTCGAATTTTAGTCTAAAACTTTCAAGGATTCGTTATCAATATGTTTCGCTTGTTATGTGATAGTTTTAGGCCATTTTAACCGTAAACACTTGTTCAAATTAGAAAAGAAAGGTAGAAGTGAGAGAATCCCAAGTAATCAAGCTGAATTTGGTATGAACTCCTCGTCCTGAGCTCTGATACCACTTGTTGGATCGGTTCCGTGACCCTAAACAGTCAGTTAAGGCAGTTCATCTTAGTTTACATAGGCGGAATCAAAGTAAACCAAGTCACAACAGCTTGTTCCTTTCAATTCTTTTCTATTAATGCTTTTCTGAGACTTTACAATGATTTCTGATGAAATTTTGGCAGCACCTTGTCTCTTACACACATACTGATCCGTTTCAAATGAACATGCACAACACCTATATATAGACTAAGCCATTCCGTTTGAACTTGACACATCCATGTTCAAACGGACTGCTTCAAACGGACTGCTTCAAACGGACAGACCTTCTTCAAACGGATGGACCTGTTCAAACGGACTCACTACCTAAAACATAACCAAACCCTAATTTAATCACTGTTGTGCACTCATTTAACCTATCTAGACATAAGACTCGATTAAGACATAGGCAGCAGACATTCAGTGCACCAACAACATACAATTACGTAGGCGCATAAACACATAGTCAATCAGTCACAGATTCATATAAGCACAGATTCACACAGTCACGTAAGCATATAGAGCACAGAGTCACAAAACACCTAACCATGTAGTCATAAGAGGCATTCAGAATACAGAAACCTATCATTCACAGTTCGCGAGTGTTCGAATATAGCGTTCGCGTTTAGTATATCGAGTCGTGTAGTATAAGCGTATAACGTAGCATAAGGTCGTCTATAGTTCAGCGATTTATCAACGTATTGAGATAGAGATGCAGTGCGAGTCGTGTGTGTCGTTTGAAGTGAAAGCAAAAATCGAGTAAATCTCCAAAATTTAAACTCCTAAACAGGTAAATGCACATTTAAGCACATAAAATCGACGAATCATCAGAGTCAGCAGTCGCGGGCTCAGAATCTAAACACATAAAAATCGAGAAATAGATCGTCTGCGGCTATTAGACTTCGACTACCCAAAGTGTTTCGACTATTCTCAAGGACTTGTTGCACACGTTTGACCTTCAGGGCAGTGCCTCTGCCTCGATTCTTGGGCGTTGGGCATGCATCCCGTTAATCGTATCGCGACTTCAGGTCATTGGAGTCCGTCGAGACTTTGGTGAGAGTTTTGTAAAATGAGCGAAACAAGTCGTCAAGGTTAGGGTTTCACCCCTAGCTTAACGACTTTGTCCCTGTTTTAATAAAATAGAGGAGATTATTCATCAAAATATGGATTTCACTCCTGATTTGGCATAATTCTCCCCGTTTGTAAATAAAATGCGGGTTGTTCAAGCGACTTTAGTCGAGAGTTTGCGGTTTTCACACCGAATCTCGACTTTATCGCCTATTCATAATTGAAGATTCGAGTGCAGCGATAGTGTAGCATAAGCGAGAATAATGAGAAATAGGCTCGTACATAATCCCTACTGGATGTACTCATGTTGGTCTTGTTGGTTCCTAACTATAGTCTAGGTATCTGAGACATCGACCCGGACTAGGTCGTGTCTTGCCTAATTCCCTATAGTTATGGCTCTGATACCAATCTGTCACACCCCAACCGATGGCGGAATCATCGGGGCATGGCACTGAGCGAGATAGATTGTCCAGAAGTTTCCATAACAATTATCATTACTATTCAATTTAAAATAACATGTCCCATACCATGTCTCAAACAGTAAACAAATTATTACAGATAAAGTCTAGGCAAAATCATTTTGTTCCGACAACTCAGATTTAAATAGAGCAATTGTTTATCTGCTTCTAGAGACCCTTGATTTAGTTACTACAGACAACTATTTGTTGGGCTCTAAAGCTTTATTCTAGCTTCAATTTCCTACCAGATGTGCATCCTAAGCACCTCTTACATACGTTAAAATAAAGTCAATACATATAATGTAAAGGTGAGCATACAAGTTTGATAATAGCATATAAAGTTCGAATTCGTTTATGCATAACCAGCACGTACACATAGTGAAATGAAGCACGTTAGTTATCGACATAGATCCATCGATACCAATGACTGCGGGTTGACTGCCGAGGCAGTTCGCAATACATGATTACCACCGTAATCCATGCAAGTAATTGTCCTTAACAACCCCCGTGTGAACGGGTGCTGAGTCCAAACTATAGTACTATCGTTGCTAAGGCAGGTAGACAGAATTCCATGTGTAAACATAACAAACAAGCATTCATAAGCCACGTATAACATGCATTAACGGTTAGCGTTCAAATAGTATTGAGTAGTGTGTTTGATGTGATTTGAATAGTTGCAACGTATGTAACACCCAAAAGTGCATAAAGCAAAAAGGGATCGAGTATACTCACAGTGGTTGATGGATTGAAGGGAGCGCTTAGCGAGTAAGGTTAGCCTGAATGGATTGATAGCATAACGATAAGTGACGCGTAAAATGTTGCAAAGTGTGAATGGGTCGGATAGCAGTTCGGTCGGATAGTAATCCGATCGAATGGCTTGTCTGTGCGGATGGCAATCCGTTCGGATGGTCATCCGGTCGGACGGTAATCCGGTCGGATGACTATTCGAGTGGATTGTTTCTTCCTATGAGAAGGATGTGTTTGTGTATGATGGCTTGTCCTTAGAAGTTTTCGTTGTAGCATTTTGAAAACATTGAAGTATCTCTATCCTTCAAGTCGGTCGATCGGACGGTCAATCGTGCGGATAACAATCCGTTCGGATTGTCATCCGGTCGGACGGCGACCTTAGTGATGAGGTTACTTTGTGGCAACATTTCATAGTAGAAGAGTCACTCGGTCGAATGCCCATTCGACCGGGTGGCAACCCTGTTAATGAACATGTTGAAAATTGTTTAAGTCATTAAAGTCCTAGTATCTCATGATCCGAAGAGTAACCCGGTCGGATGGTAGTCCGATCGAATGGCAATTCGTTCGATACTCAAACTTCAGATAGAGTTGATTAAGTTGTGGGACCCAAGGTGTTATTCGTTCGGACAGCAATCCGTTCGGGTGGCTTATCTACTCGGACAGTAGTCCGGTCGGACAACATTCCGTACTGGTTGCTCCGGCCGTCTTACACTTGGTTGTTTTGTTTGTTTGTAGTTTTATCGAGACGTTTTGACAAGGTGTTACCCAATAGAACCCCATCTTGACCCCAGCGACCTGATCGACAGGAATCACCCTAGTTCGGCCAGTTAACTGATTCAAGACGGTTGTTCTTGTTTAACCCGAAATCGGTGGTCTCGTGAGTAGAACCCAGATCTTGAGCTAGCACAACACTAAGAATGAGCGGAGGACTAGATCTAGATCCGTTTCTATCGGTTTCAAGCGTATTGGGTACAAAAGAGTTGAAAGAAGGTTGGAAACCATCTTTCAATCCTTTTTCCCTGTGTTTATGTTTAGATCTAGTATAGATCTTTGTTCGTTTGCATGGAAATCGGTTAGATCCGAGTTGTTCTCGGTGGATTGAAGCCAAAACATGAAGTTCTTCAAGAACTCATGATGATATCATCCTAGAACACCTCGATTCTAGCGATTTTACGGTTAAAAGTTAAGATTCAAAAGATAGAAAGGTGTAGGAGTGCGTGTAGATCAAGAAAGTACAAGATTTAGGACGAGAACATACCGGGGTTGAGAGAAATCGAAGAAAATGTGGGTTGAGCGTGCTGGTCGGACAAAGGTTTCCAAAAGTAGAAAGTTTGAGAGTGACATGGGTATTTATAGGATTCCAAAAAGGGAAAGGGTGAGTCGGTCAGATGGCATCCAGCCCGAATGACTATCCGGTCGGATGACAACCTGTCACCACGACCAAGTGGCAACCCGGTTGGATGGCTATCCGGCCGGATGGCGCTTGGTTCATGTGTTCGACGCGACGATTTTTACTGATTCGATTTCGATTACGATTGCGCATCGCTTGCAATTGAGTTTCCTATTCAAATTACTTTTAATCCCAACTACTATCATAGTTCGATTTCGATTGAGTTCGATTGCGTTTCGAGTTCGATTCGATTCGATTGATCTCCACATATAACATAAAGGAACATGCACAAGTAACACATAAGGCACACACATACGTATAACAATAAGTAATATGCGTAGTTCGAGTTGCGATTTGATTTGATGTCGATTTGATTAGCATAGTTTGATTATTGTTTAGTTAACTTTATCGCGTTGTTACTTCCTATAGTTCACAGTCGTAAATCGATTGAATAGCGATAATCATACGTCGATTATTTTAGTTATAGACACTTACTCCACATAATAGCTAAAATAAAAGAATTATATTATTAATCGGTTGCGCAAAATCGGTCGTTGACGTTGACCTTGACTTAACTTTGACTTCTCGAAAACACGGGGTGTTACAGTTCTTGCCTTGTTAAGTGTATAGATCCTGCAAGGACCTGGTTCAAGCTTACTAGGACCTCCTTCAATACCTACTGGTATTGGATGGCGGGGGTGCGAATAGCTTGAACCCCTCATATGTAAACTACTATTAATACATTAAACCGGTTTCTTGGGATTGTATCCTTGCTGTCTCAAACCACTTAGCCGAGTCGGATACATTAAAGGTAGGGCTGGCAATTCTGACACAAACACGATAATACGACACGAACCTACACGAAGTTAACAGGTTTCGTGTTTGACCTTAATAGGTTTCGTGTCTAAACAGGTCGACACGATAAGACCTGTTTAAATTTCGTGTCTAAACAGGTTAAAACCCGTTAACCTGTTAAGACCCGTTAGTAACCTGTTTATAATTTTAAATTAAAAAAATATATCAAATATGTAGGGTGAGGACATGTGGAGTCAGAAGGAAGGGTATACCCAAAATTTTGAAATCCATTCCTTCATATTCATGCTCCAATAACCAAAGTACCAATACCAAACCATAAATTTCCTTCAGCTGCCACTCACTTTCATCACTCATTACCACAGCCAATGTTTACCGGCCATCGTTTATTACCGGCCAACATTCACCGGCCAACGTTCACCAGCCATCGTTCACCGGCCAACGTTCATCACCGGCCATCGTTCATCTATTCCGACGTCGGAGGTTCAGAATTGAAGCCAAGTTGTTTTGTGTAGAGAGGATTGCTTGAAGATCAAATTTGGGAAGAGAGATCGAAACCACCTGTACTTACTTTTACACAACTGTTTATTCATAACCATCGAATATGTGTCAAGCTTTTTTCAGTCTCAAGCTTTTCAATTGTTTATTCATAGCGTTCGAGCATCTTCACTCATCAACATATATAGATATTTCTTTCAAGTAGTTCATATATCATTATTTATTGGTGTAATATATCTGTTGTTTATTGGTGTAATATATTTAATTTGGGCTATTTATTGACTAAATTTTCACTAAACAAGTTCCTTAATCGTTAATTTCAAATATGGAATAACAGGTCATGTTCGCGTCTTAACAGGTCGTGTTCGTGTCTTAACAGGTCGTGTTTATGTCTTAAACAGGTCATCTGATATGTTGGTAACATTTTCGTGTCTTAACAGGTCATTTCATGTAACCTGTTTATTAACAGGTTCGTGTTCGTGTTTGGAAAATCTGACACGATAAGATTTCGTGTCGTGTTCGTGTTTACAGGTTTCGTGTTCGTGTCTTATCGTGTTCGTGTCTTAACAGATCAGGTTGACCCGATATGCCAGCCCTAATTAAAGGCGAGTAGGATCCAAGTGATTCTATCTTGTCTATCTGTTTATCTTTGCATTTTTTAGTTTTTATTCTTATGTTTCAAAAACTTTTCCCAAAAATTTAGATTGATTAGACGTTGAGGAAAAACTGGTACTAAAATGTAACACCCTAGCTACTAATTAACGGTTTTACATGTAATTACCAACAATTAGATGTATAGTTAAGACTACACATACTATAAAAATACGGGTTTATTAAAACTTTTACAAATAATAGGTTATTCAACATAACGTGATCGGATTCGTCGTTTAAATTTACGACGAGGCAAAGTGCGGAAGCATGAATCCTTATTGTGTTCGGTTCTTTGTTGAGCTTGATCGTCTTCCGCCATCCAAAAAGTACCTACATTTCATAAACATGAAATGCTTTAGTCATACGGAGTTTAAAACATGTCGAAACGAGTCCGAGAAACGAAACTGAATAAAATACATTTTGTTACAGGGTCTACCGTAAATTACGGTGGCTACCGTAATTTACGGTAGCCCCTGAATGTCAATTTTTCCACCGTAAAACAATGTGTATGTGGCGTAAAGATTTTAAGGCTACCGTAAGTTACGGTAGCTACCGTAACTTACGGTGGCCTCTGCAGGATTTTCCAAGTTTGTCGTTTTCTAAAACGAAAACCTTCATAACTTTTAATCCGCTTGTCCGTTTTACGCGATTTCTTTTCCTACGCGTTCGTAATTTAGTTCTCCATCAAATGGAGTTAAAACCCGACATTCGAACTAATAAAATTCCAGATTTCTAAGTATTCGGCTTATTGTTCAAAATTAACATTTTGACCCGTTTGTGTTTAAAATCTCCAAACTTGTTTCTAATTAATCAATAAGCATATACCAAGTATTTCACTCAAAACCTCTAACTTGGATTCATAACTTTTGTGCATTACGCGGCAATCATCCAAGTTACGCGTGTAATTCATTTTGACCCATTTCAAAGATTTAGACCTTTTTAAGTTTTAGTCTTTCCCCTTTGTTATGCACAATTTACTGTATACTTATCTATAACTTACATGATCATAATACACGTTCTTAATCGGCTCATAAGCATCGTTTACCCCTTTTAGCATTCAGGGGTAGTTTGGTCAATTTCAGTCCCTTATTTTACGACGAAGGGCTTTTGCTTATAATTGACCAACATATTACTATTAACTATAACACACAATATGCGTACCTGGTTCGGATCAACCTATTGACCCGTTCTAATACCTTGTATCAATTAAATGGCTAATTCTTCGCATCGCAAATTCTCAAATCGTTTTATCCTGTGGGCTTAAGACTCGACAAACATTATTAGTCGTAAATCGTCAAATGGTGTCAACTTACCATTTGACCCTTTTTGGTCTAACAATCAAACACTTTGTGCTTATATATGAATGGCATTTATTTACCATTCCATTAAGTAATTCGTTTCGGAATCTTCACCAATTAGTTAGGTGTCTTAAATCCGTTTCTTACACATTTACCCAACATGGCTTACGCCATTTGGTGTCGTTTTAAACTTCAACTTTGAACCATTTAAACTTGACTAAATCATCGTCTTACCCTTTTTATTCTTTTAGGCTTACTTATAAAGTAGTCGTTCCAAAACTCATTTTATCCAAGTCCTTTCATAACTACTTTACCATTCCGCCCCATTTTACCATTAACCAAGGTTTTATCATTTACTTTTATTCCGACCCGTATCGTTTTGCGTCGGAACCATATTTCGAACACTATATTTATCACATTTATAACTTATAGAATAAATACACATTCTACAAGAAACGGTGTAAGATTTACTTACTTCGCATCCAAGCCACGTTTTCTTTCGTAGTTGCTCCGTTTGACCCGCTTCCTCCCAAGCCTCCATCTAGCTTGTCAAGAGTCAAACTATCATCATAATTCCCAAGATGGTTAGTTTAGTCATTGTCAATTACGACTATTCCACCTTACGTATTTTCTATCAAATTATCATTTGATTTTATTAACGGTCAGTTTGACTTTTTAAAAGTCAAATGCCCATTAGTACATGAATTGCACATTTAAGTTCATCAACTAATTTCGGTCATTTTTAAATGACCCGGTATGCATTCTTTTAAGCCATCGTTTTTACTAATCTTTTAACTCGAGTTCATGCTATTATTACCGCTAAGTTAGCCTAGCTCTCGATTATCGAAGACACTATATTTCTTCATTTCACAAAATCTACGGGTTTTCCCTCTATAAGTGAAACCCGTTTTGTCATGGTATTTGGCATTTATCCAAATACTTATCAAAATCAAGTTCTATATACGAACTAATAGGCACCCAATTTCACTTAAGCATTTTAATGAGCACCTTGTGGGCAAGATTCATATACTTCTTTTGTCAAGTTCTTGAATAACTTCCAACCAAGTTTCAAGCATCAATTTCAAGCCCTTATGTCTAGTGTTTATAAATTTCAACTAGAACTTGCATTACTTACCTAATGTTCATCCATTTTAACACTATAATTCTAGTGTTCATCACATAGTCATAAGACCCACTTAGCACCTACATAACTAGTTAACCGAAACACTAATTTATGGTGCTAAATTAACGAGTTTACATCTAGGGCTTGTTCCTAGACTTGTGCTCATATCAATTGTACTACAACACTCATTATTCATGCCAGAATTTCATTCTTGAATGTTAATCAAAACTTTGAAGCATCATCAAATAGCAAAATTCAACATACCTTTCGATCCCCATGCTTAGGTGATCACGAATTTGCGTTCATGCATCGATTTAAGACTGAAATCGACCTTCAATTTGGTGATTTTTGGCACTTTAGGGTTTCACCCTCTTTGGTCGCCCCTGATGATCGATCCACACACACACCTTGTGTGTGTGGTGTGTTTTTTTTATTAAATAGAACTTGTTTCCTTTTTAACGGTTTTGGTCCCTCAAGTTTAAATTTTAATTATTAGGGACTAGAACTCCATATTTTATTTACTTATTTACACCTTATTAACTAGGTTAATTACTCCTAGTTAACTTGATGGGTTCGGGAAGCTATAACCCGTTATATTTTAAGTCCCGTTAACTCGGGCATTTTTATGTGCTTTGTTTTCTCAAAGTATTTATCCTCTTTCCAATTAATATTAGGTTTATTTATTTAAATCCTAATATTTACCGGGTTAATTTTTACCACTAATGATATTTTACCTGCTCTTTAGTATTAACGGTGTTTAATTACCAAACCCGTTTTCGGGGTGTTACAAGTCTACCCCCCTTAAAGAGGTTTCGTCCCCGAAACCTTATTTACGTGGCTCATTTATTTAGATTAAACGAACTTAGTTTCATTTTCAGGGCATTCATTCATTCTTTTCGATCTAACGTTTTCATTTATATTGACGCGTACGTCTTTCATGTGTAGGGCCTCGCGGGCCGTTACTTTCAGCTTATATCCTTTATCTTTATCAATCGTGTTGTCACTTGACCACTTAGTCTCATCGGTCTGTTAACAGGTTTATCTCGCGCTTGTTTTATATTAACAAGCGCTTTGTATTTGTCATGACATTTTCTTAGCTTTGAATAGTTTTACCGCCTAGACTAATTAATCGCCGTCACTTCATACCCCAACACTCGGGTATACCATATTGCCATTTCCGGCCTTATGCGTATTTTCTGATTTTCATATCTCGTAACTCACGTTACGACTTGATTGTATTCTATATCACTTTTTGTGACGTATCACAATTTAAATAATTGTGAATTCTTTTGTCATTTTTGCAAGTTTGAATGTTTTAGTGAAGTTCTTCACTTTTGTCAACTAGACCTTTCACAATCTTTTCTCTTTTAACCCATTTAATTAACTTAGCGAAACCCGTCGCTTTTATACGAACTTTATCTCCCGGTATTGTTTTACGCGGGAAGTTACAATCAGTTTCCTTGTTTTATACAATTGACCCGTAGGTTCTTTCACTTAGCCTCGTAGGCTATTACTACAGATTTTCACCTTTTTGACCTTATTAAGGTGAGACCCCAACAATTCGTTTCTTTCTATTTGTGACCCGAAGGTCTTTTTGGTCCCGTAGACCTTAGCATCATTTATAATATCATAGGTTATGATAATCCCGTAGATCATCTTTTATTCAAGTCTTTATTCAAAGGTATATACATTTGTATATGTATATGGCGTTAAGGCACCCTTTTTATGTTCAAAGTCATTTATTTTATCCTTTGAATTTCCATTGACCTTGACCGTAGTCTAAGGCTATATTTGTTTTTCTTTCGAACAAATTTTCCGACTTTATGACTTCTCACGTCATTTATGCGTCGATTCATCTTATGCTCACTATTATCCAGTTTACATATATTCGTATTTGATTATGCCCCATTACCAAGCTCATTATTCTTTTGCTTTTAATGTTACCGTTATCCCGCTTGCGCTTACTCATGCCATCCGGCATTATATTATATTCAAACTCGTTTGACTTATTCATGTGAAATTTAACCATTTATGGATGTCAAACTTCACTCTTTGTTCGCCCCGTTCAACTTTAAAATAGTTGAACATAATTTATCAAAATTTCTATTCACATCATCTTGTCGTCTTCTAGTCAAGACTCAAAACCCGAGTCTTTTAACTTTCCATTCGAGTTCCCTTTTCTCGGCCTACGCATATGTTTAAACCCTTACCCATTAACCGAGCGTTTTACCGAAGTCGTTATTATTGCAACCTTCCCGGTGTGCATTAAGACTTCGCTTCACTTTTATATTCCTACTTTGTCCTCAAGGTTGATGTTTTACAAAAACGGCCCGTTAAGAGACATATTTGCATTCTCCGGGTTCGAGTGTAAGTACACCCCCTCCCATTGCATATCTTAATCATTTTACATATTTGCATTCTTCGGGTTCGAGTGTAAGTACACCCCCTCCCAATGCATATCTTAATCATTTTACATTAATCTTTGTCCCTTCACTCGGGCTCATCATCCTAATGTAATACGCTTCCGTCACCCGGTTGTGAGTTTACATTATTATCAAATATTTTACTCATTTGATTCATTTGGGTACTTTTTAATTTGTCCCACTCACCCCGTCCTTACTACATCGAATGCAAGCCTGTCCATCATAAAAAGTTCATGGTACCACGTGCTCAGCACTTACTAGGCCAGAGTAAGTGATCAATACCTGGTATCCATGACCTTTTTATAATTTTCACATTACACCCCATGTAAGTAATGCCCCTATTTGTTTCTCTTGGAAACAATATCCCGGATAGGTTTTCTGTCACACCCCCAAAATCCACACGCGGAGTATCACCGCTTGGAGGCGTGACTGACCAGGATCAAGCCACCAATCATATTGAACATATAAGTAATAAGTAAAAGTAAAAGTAATCCATCACAATACAATTGGTGTTCAATCAAAAACATAGCATAGGTAGCGGAAGCATAGTTATGAAAATCCAACACACGTGTTTAGTTTAAAGAGTCATAAAGTTTTCATCAAAACATCCACAATCCGTGCCCACAACGACCGCGCCTCCCGTGCAAGCTCCAAGAGTACCTATGGTCCTGCAAGGCATGTAACAGGAAGTCAACAACTAGTTGAGCGAGTTCACAGTAAGTAAGTTCGTTGCATAACTATGCGTTATTAACTAAGCCGTTGTGTAGGTTCAATTGGTGGGGGGGGGGGGTTCCCATGTTGTATGTACTATTAGTGGGGGCTTCCCATGTTGTATTTACTAGACTAGTTGTACCATAAGTGTTCTTCTTGACCCGAGAACAGGATTGCGTACGAGGTTTACGTAGGCTTTACGTAAGTGCCCTTCTCAACCCGAGGACAGTGGTACGCGGGGGTTTACGTAGGTTTTACGTAAGTGTCCTTCTTAACCCGAAGACAGTAGTATGTATGAGTTTACGTAGGTTTTACGTAAGTGCCCTTCGTAACCTAAGGACAGTGGTAAGTACAAGTTTACGTAGGTTTTACGTAAGTGTCCTGCCTAACCTGAGGACGATGGTAGATAGTCTAGTAGCAGTGTAAATACGAGTAATTGTTCAATCCCAATATTCAAAAACCCATTCCCAGTCCCGGGAATCCCATGCCTTGGTAAGAGTGTGAACTCACCTTGGTTTACTCGGTATGCTAAAGTAATACACGCTCACAAATAATCAGTCACGACCTATAGTACGCACGTATACACAATCAGTTTCGTTCGTAATGACTCGCATGCAATTCTATGTCACATAGTACTTGGTAGCTAATATCATGTATCAAACATGTATCACGTGACAGTTAATCCAATCCACACAATTCATGTTTCACATCAACATCTTTCTCAGTTAATTCTAACAATATTAACCATTAACATGTCTAACTGCGTTAAACAGGTTTAACGAGGTTCCACACTTGACAAGATTTACGCACTTAGCATTGAGAACATACGTAACATAATCGTTCAGAATTAATCAGAGTTATCATACTTACATAACATACTGACATGTTTAATAGTGTAAGTAACTTAACATATTTGTCAAGTTAACAGAGTTAATAAAGCATAACAGAGTTAATAATTTAACTCAGTTAATAGACTAAACATGGCTGGTAACTAACAGTATTATCAAACTAACAGGTTTAAGTAATTAACAAAGTTAACTAGCTAACAACGTTACTGTGCAGAATGCTAGACAAAATCCCATAGTGGTGAAATCACTAGTGCCGAAATCCCCTTTGGGCCGAAAACACTTGGGCCAAAAATCCCCAAGGTGTTTTCGTTGCTGTGGTGTTTTCGTCTGATCACATCATCAACAACAACAGCAGTTACAAATCCCCAATCCCTAAATAACTCTAACAGTCATTCATTCCGAACAACTCATGGAAACATTCAATCATCAATTCATCATTAGACATCAGTTACATATTACTGAAACCCTAGTGGTTACACGATTTCAACAAATAACACAATTAAATCATCATCCCACATCCGATCAATACAAAGATCACAATTCAAATCGAAGAACATAACAATCTGATGTCATCAAGAATCACCCCTAGTCATGATCTAAACATAAATCAACAATAGTTCACACAAGTATCTAATAGGTAGCCAAAAGATAGTTTAAATCAGACAATCACGTAAAGATCGAAACTAACCCCAACACAAGGTAGAGCACAGAGATGTTTCGAGAGGGTTTGTTGCCGTCAGTCTCTTAGAGAGAGTCTAGGGTTTGCCGATTTAAAAACTCTCCGTAAAGGCTGTAATAAAAAAATATATATATATAATTCACTACTGGGCCTAAAGCCCATTCTGATTTCGTTGGTCACCAGGTGGACGAAAACACACAAGGTGTTTTCGTGAGTAGGTGATTTCACAGGGGGGTGTTTTCGTATGAGCAGGGGTGTTGGGCCAATGATCCATATTAAACTATACAACCCCAATTAACACAAATTACACTATTATCATACACTCAAATATAATGCACCCCAATTATAAAATTACAATCGCAATACGCTTTAACGTTTTACAAATGTAAGTGTTGCGAAACAAACAAGTCGTGTAAACAAACAACATAAACAATTAACGTGCAATTAAATGCGAAGATGGAATCTTGGAAACTCGAGTTGTCACATTATCCCCAACTTGAAAGAAATTTCGTCCCGAAATTTAGTACGTGGTTACTGAGGAAGCTAGTTGTGTTGTGCAGTTTACTGGTTTTCCTGGGGTGTCACATCATCCCCCCGTTGATTTGGAATTTCGTCCCGAAATTCTGTAGTAGCTTCAGCCTCAGTAGTGGTTGCACTGTTTTCGAATAATTGGGGATACTTGAGTTTCATTTGATCTTCTCGTTCCCAGGTAAACTCTGGGCCACGACGGGAGTTCCAACGAACTCGAACAAGAGGTATTCTAATGTGCTTGAGGACCTTAACATCCCGGTCCATGATTTCAACTGGTTCCTCGACGAATCGTAACTGCTCGTCGATTTTGAGCTCCTTCAAAGGAACTATTAGGGTCTCATCTGACAGACACTTCTTCAGATTCGACACGTGGAAAACGTTGTGAACTGCACTGAGTTCTGCTGGTAAGTTCAGTCTGTAGGCCACTTTGCCTATTTTCTCTATGATTTCGAATGGTCCAACGTACCGTGGGTTAAGTTTGCCTCATTTGCCAAAACGAACCACACTCAAGGTGAGACTTTGAGTAGTACCCGCTCCCCAACCTGAAGCTCGAGTGGTTTCCTGCCCTTATCGGCGTAGCTTTTCTGACGGTCACGAGCTGCCGCCATTCGTTGTCGTATTTGAGTAATTCGTTCTGTTGTGTCTACCACAAGTTCTGGACCAGTGATCTGACTATCCCCCACCTCTGCCCAACAAAGAGGTGACCGGCATTTACGCCCGTACAATGCCTCAAACGGAGCAGCTTTAATGCTGGTGTGGTAGCTGTTATTGTACGAAAATTCTACAAGTGGCAAATGCTTTTCCTAGCCGTTGCCAAAGTCAATCACACATGCCCTAAGCATGTCTTCAAGAGTCTGGATGGTGCGTTCAGACTGCCCATCCGTTTGCGGGTGATAAGCTGTGCTCATGTCTAATCGTGAGCCGAAGGATTTGTGCATCGCTTGCCAAAGTTCTGAAGTGAAACGTGCATCACGATCGGAAATAATAGAGGTGGGCACCCCGTGCCTCGAAACCACTTCCTTCAAGTAAACGTCTGCTAAAGTAGAGAACTTGTCTGTTTCCTTGATAGCCAAGAAGTGTGCAGATTTTGTGAGTCGGTCCACGATCACCCAAATAGTATCGTTACCACGTTGAGATCT
Source organism: Helianthus tuberosus (assembly GCA_030545235.1). NCBI lineage: Eukaryota > Viridiplantae > Streptophyta > Magnoliopsida > Asterales > Asteraceae > Helianthus > Helianthus tuberosus. The sequence goes on along the minus strand of CM060447.1, from coordinate 130,129,594 downwards.
AGGTAGGCCAGTAACGAAATCCATGGAAATTTGCTCCCATTTCCATTGTGGTATCTCTGGTTGTTGGAGTAGGCCCGATGGTTTCTGGTATTTCGATTTGACTCTCGCGCAAGTCAAACACTTGCTAACGTAAGTTGCTATATGAGCTTTCATGCTAGGCCACCAATATGTAGTTCTCAAGTCGTGGTACATCTTATCCGAACCAGGATGTACTGAGTAGCGAGACTTATGAGCTTCATCCATTACAAGCTCGCGTAAGTTGCCATAGAGCGGGACCCAGATGCGTCCCGTTACATAGTAGGCGCCGTCTGTCTTTTGTTCTAACCGTTGCCTTGAGCCGCGTAGGGCTTCAGCCCTGACATTTTCTGGTTTCAGGGCTTCTACCTGAGCATCTCGTATCTGTGAAGGAAGACTAGACTGAATAGTGAGTTGCAACGCTCGTACACGCCTAGGTGTAGTATCCTTTCGACTGAAGGCGTCGGCCACCACATTGGCTTTGCCCGGATGGTACTTTATAGCACATTCGTAATCGTTCAGTAGGTCGACCCATCGACGCTGATGCATGTTCAACTCTTTCTGCTTGAAAATATGCTCGAGACTCATGTGATCGGTGTAGATGGTGCACTTGGTACAATACAGGTAATGTCGCCATATCTTGAGCGCAAAAACAACAGCTCCCAAATCTAAATCATGTGTAGTGTAATTCCGTTCGTGAATCTTAAGTTAGCGCGAAGCATAAGCAATGACTTTATCCCGTTGCATCAACACACATCCAAGACCTTGGATGGATGCATCACAGTAGACTACAAAATCGTCCGTGCCTTCAGGCAATGAGAGGATAGGTGCGCTACAAAGTCTATCCTTTAAGTGCTGAAACGCTGTTTCCTGTGTATTACCCCAACGGTAAGCAACACCTTTCTGTGTCAGTAGTGTAAGCGGCTGCGCAATCTTTGAGAAGTCTTTGATGAACCGTCTGTAATAACCCGCCAAACCCAAGAATTGGCGTATTTCGGTTGGTGTGCGAGGTGCAGACCAGTTCTTGATCGAATCTACCTTGGACGGATCAACATGAATCCCATCCTTGTTTACTACGTGGCCTAGGAAGTGGACTTCACGAAGCTAGAAGTCGCATTTTGAAAACTTGGCGTACAGTTGTTCCGTTCGAAGGAGTTCCAAAATAAGTCATAAATGCTGCTCGTGTTCCTCCTGACTCTTCGAATAGATCAGGATATCATCGATGAAAACAATGACAAACTTGTCAAGATAAGGTTTGCACACCCTGTTCATAAGATCCATGAAAACCGCAGGTGCGTTCGTTAGCCCGAATGGCATGACCAAAAACTCGTAGTGGCCGTAGCGAGTTCTGAATGTTGTTTTGGAGACGTCCTCATCCCGGACTCTCAGTTGATGATAGCCTGACCTGAGGTCAATCTTCGAGTAATAGCTCGACCCTTGCAATTGGTCGAATAAGTCGTCGATGCGTGGAAGAGGATAGCGATTCTTCACGGTCACTTTGTTCAGTTCGCGGTAATCGATGCACATGCGGAAAGTACCGTCTTTCTTCTTCACAAATAATACTGGAGCTCCCCAGGGCGAAGAGCTAGGACGTTTGAAACTCTTTTCCAAGAGTTCTTGCAATTGCTTAGACAGTTCTTCCAGTTCAGTTGGAGCTAAGCGATAAGGTGCTCGAGCTATGGGTGCTGCTCCTGGAGCCAGCTCGATCTGAAATTCGACCTGGCGATGAGGCGGTAGCCCAGGTAACTCTTCAGGAAACACTTGAGGAAAGTCGTGTACAACTGGAATATCCTCTAACTTCTTCTCTTTCGTCGATGTATCTGTAACGAGTGCTAATATAGCAGTGTGGCCCTTTCGCAAACACTTCTGTGCCTTCAAGAAGGATATGATGCCACTCACGACACCACTCTTCTCGCCTTGAACTTCGAGAGGTTCTTTGCCAGAACGGGGAATGCGAATGATCTTCTCTTTGCATAGGATCTCTACTTGCTGTTGGGATAACCAATCCATACCAATGACGATGTCAAAACTACCCAGAGTTATGGGAATGAGATCGATAGAGAAAGTTTGACCAGCGAGGATAAGATTACAACCCTGAACTACATGTGTGGCCTCTAGACTTTTACCGCTAGCTAACTCTACGACATGTTTGTTGTTCAAAAGTGTTGGTGCGCATTTAAGCATTTTACTAACTTCCAATGACATGTAACTGGTATCGGCACCCGAATCGAATAAAACAGTAACATAAAAGTCGTCGAGAAGAAACTTACCCATAACCACATTAGGATCGTTCCTTGCATCACCCTGACCAATCACAAATGCACGACCCCTAGCACCATTGTTGTTGTTGTTTCCCCCATTGTTGTTCCCATTGCCCTGAGTATTGTTGTTGTTGTTGTTGTTGTTCTGGTTTCGGTTTAACTGGGGGCAGTGTCTCTTGAAGTGACCTTCTGCACCACAATGAAAACATCCCTTGTTACCCTGTTTTTGGTTCTGCTGCGTTTGCTGCTGCTGCTGATTCTGAGCTACAGGCCATGGGATCCTACAATCCTTGGCCTCATGACCCATCTTGAGACATCTCTGACAACGACCCTTGTTGCACTGGCCACTGTGGTGCCTGTTATAATTGTTGCACTTTGGGTGATTTCCTTGATATCTTTTCTGCCCCTGACTACCAGAGGATTGCTGACCCGGACTCTGGTAGTCATTAGTCTTGTGTTGCTGAGCTTGAGACTGAACGGTAGCTGAACCCCTGCTGGAATCCCCTTCCCATTTCTGCTTGTTGTCACTGGGAGTAGCAGGAGTAGCTGAAGTGGTAGCGGTAGTAGTAGCGCTGATACGTTTAGGCAGCCTGTTCTGTTCCACTGCCTGATCGGTGAGGCGATGAGCTAACTTGACGATCTGTTGAATGGTTGTTGGTGCATGTTATATGACAACAGCTTTGGATTGGTCTTTGGATATTAAACAGAAGATTGGATCATGAAGACTTAAAGAAAAACGAGCTCTATGAAGCCCAATCAGTCCAAGTTTGCAACAAGTCTATTAGGCCCAAGTTTATATGAACAAATGTAATACGGGCCAGAGCCCAATTCGTGTATAGGAGGTTGTAGTATATAAACAACCTCTTGCTACATGTTTAGAGCTAGACACTTAAGATACTTTAGACAACTTGTGTGAGAGCATTCAAGTGTGAGAGCTTAAGAACAAAACAGAAATCGGCTGTTAGGTTCTGGTAGATCTTAGTGATTGTAAAACGTTTCTAAAGGTTTGATAATCACAGAAGATCAGTTTGAAAGTTTGTGTGTTTGTGTGTTCGAGTTCTTGTTCTTCTACATATTCTTGTTTCTGGGTTCGAAGATCAATCAAGGGGATTCCGCACCCTTGATAGATTAGCAGTCTTGTAACGATCCATTCGTGATTCAGGGACCTACAATTGGTATCAGAGCTTTTGCTCTTGTGCATGGTTCAAGACTGAAGACTGGATTCAAGTTGTGTTTCGGTTGAAGAAGTGCGGTTGAAGAAGTTTTGGTGTCTCATTCAAAATTTTCGTGAAGAATAGCAAGAACAAGGAAGAACAGTTCAAAATTCTGAGTTTTGATCTGTTTTGGTAGTTGGTTGTTTGAAAATTTCGTGTTAAAGTTCTCGGTTTTTGCGAAGAACACGAAGAACACTTGAAGAACAGTTTAAATTCGTGTACTTTAATCTGTTTTGATTATTTGTTTTGACTGTTTTCGTGTTTGTAGGAAGCAGATTTCGTGTTGGTCAGCTGCTGCAGTTGTTAGCTGCTGCATGTTTCTGGATTGGGTGGCTGAGTGGCCCAATCAGCTGTTTAGCGATTTTAACAAATATCTCGGAGACCAGCGAAATTAAGTGAATCCAGCATATTTATCGGCGACGTTAAATCCAAAGGCGACTTTGGTAACCGTGTGATTGTCCACAGCGAAATCATCACGGTTTCAGCGACTTCACTAGTCGTCGTTATAGCGAAATTAAGCAGCGAATTTGACCAGCGAAATAAACAGATCAGCGAAATTAAGCAGTTGGACCAGCGAAATTAACAGAACTCAGCGAAACTAGGAGAGAAATTAAGGGGTGGAATTTCAGTTGGCAAGCGTCGAAAATATTTCAGAGTTTTGCAAATAGAAATTGATCCGTAGCTCGTTTGGAGAAACTGTTTGCACCGTTGAATTCGTGGGATTTTTAGGACAAAAAAAAAAAAAAAAAATATTTAGGAAAATCCCGATTTCGGTTTTCGACATTAGATATCATTGGATTCGTCTCTTCGAGACGATTCTAACGGTGTAATTTGGTAACCACTGTTTTCCGAAAAATTTTGTACGGTTTTATCAGTCTGTTACGTTAAATGTCGAACATGTCAAAATTGAACGAACTCTTAAGGATGGAGCATGAGGTAGGCACGACGAACAAACCACCTAAGATGATGAAGGTGGAGAACTACTTGACTTGGAAGGATAGGTTTCAATCTTTTGTTGAGTACCAGGACACGCGTATGTGGATATGCATAGACGATGGGTATGTGAACCCAACTCATGATTTTGAGGGAAGACAACGTATAACTGCTTACGTTGATATGGATGCCGAACAAAAGAAAATGTATGAGGCTGAGAAGAGAGCCTTGGCAGCCATTAAAATGTCTTTACCTGATGGCATCAAGCATACCTTTAAGAAGTACACTACTTCAAAGGAAATGTGGGATGCACTAGAGAAGAGATATGAGGGAAATCCTGATGTCAAGAAGAACAAGGTTGATCTACTGAAGAAGCAGTTTGCTGTGTTCAAGTACATGAAGAATGAGTCACTTGAAGACGTCATCACTCGATACTACCATCTGATGTCAGAACTGGATAATTATGATATAGATTGCTATACTGACATTGAGAAAAACGACAAGCTGCTTGATGCTCTACCGGCTAAATGGGATATCTACACTCTCATGATTAAGGGAGAAGCAGATTATGACACGAAGGAATTGGAGGAAGTAGTTGGAAAGCTTAGAGCTTATGAGCTTAGTATGAAGAAAAAGGACACTGGTTATGATCAGGTTCAAGATCCAGGGATATACAATGGGCTTACATCTTCTACACCTCATGATGCTTCTAGCGACTCTGCAACTGCATTTCTTTCGTGTGATAAGGAGCAGGTCACAGTGAATGAGGATGGTGATGTGTGCTTTGTAGCTGCTGCAGGAGGATCAACAGGAGTCAAGAGAACATCAACCTCAAAGCAAAGTAGTAGTGCAAGGTCAATGCCTATGAGTGTGAAGTCTGCTGAAGGACATCTTGCTCTACTTGCTTCTTTTGTTGCGTCTTATGAGAACTACATTCAAGGGAAAATATCTGATCCTGCCACTTTAGATGAAGATTATGATCAGATTGACCCTGACGATCTAGAAGAGATGGATCTACAATGGCAGATGGCCATGATTTCGAGACGTGTGAAGAGGTTCATGAACAGAACTGGAAGGAAGTTTGTAGGAAAGAGCGTAGGTTTTGACAAGACAAAAGTCAGGTGCTTTAACTGTCAGAGTTATGGTCATTTCGCTAGGGAATGTCAAAAACAAAAGCATGAGAATACGAATCAAAGTTCAAACAATCGGAATGCTTCAAACAACTCTAACTCTAACTCAAGGGCGTTGATATCTACTGCAAGAGAAGGCTCATATGACTGGAGCATTCACTTAGAAAATGATGAGAATGTCACTCAAGCATTCATGGCGGAGATCACTCAAATCAATGATGGTGAAGCTACAGTAGATGAGGCTAAAGTTGAGAAGAAGAGTGAAGTTGAGGAAGCTAAGGCTGATCAGACAACAGATGCTGAAGAGGATAAGCCTGAGTCTGAGCATGAAATGGAAGCTGATGAGAAAGATGAAATCATCAAAAGAATGGAAGCTCAACTTGCTGCTCTCATGGCCAACTCAGACAAATCGACAGGAGAGGTAAGAAACTCTGCCACTTCTATGTGTTTAAAGTGTCGTGAACTACAGGGTGAAGTTGACAAATTGTCAACTCAAAACAAAAGTCTTGTAAGTGAAATGTCTAACGTAAAAGAATCAAACTTCTTTGCTAAAAGAAACGAGTCATCATATTTGAAAAAGATAAAAGGCTATGAAGCTGAAATTGAAGTTTTAACCAGCAAACTAAACGAAAAACTTCAAGTCATAGACTTAGCTCACGACATGATGGCTGAGAAAACAAAAGAGATTTCTGATAAAAACAAAGAGTTGTCAGATGCACAACTTAAAATTGTTGAACTTGAAAAGAAATTAGGTCAATTCAGAGATTCTACTTTTGTTATGAAACATATGATGGGTGGGTTAAAGAAGAGTAATGACAAGACAAGTGTGGGATTCCAGGGCTTTAATGAAGTCCCACCTCCTCTTAGTCATGACTATTCTTTCCTACCTGATGAGGATGAGCTTACAGACTGTCTGTCAACATCACCAAGTAGTTTCACATCCAGTCAAGGTGATGTGTTTGAAGATAATGATGCTAAGAAGGAAAATAACAGCAAACCTGTTTTGAAAAAGAAAAATACACCTTCTAAAAACAATAATCAAAATTTTGTTAAAAAGGTTAATTTTGTTCAAGGAAGTGATATGAAAACCGAAACAGCTGTTATTGAAAAGGTATCAAATGTAGAGTTTGCTAGAAACAAAAACATAGAAAAATCTGAAATTAAGCAAACTGAGCAAAATCCTTCCAAGGCATCATCATCAAAACCAGAATCTAGTTCAAAGGCTTCAACTAAGAAGTCTTCGAATAAGAGATCGTGCTTCAAATGTCACACAAAGGGACATGTAGCTAGCTGCTGTCCTAACAAAAAGGTTGAAGCACAAGTTAGTGAGAAACAAAGAGGGAAATCACCTGAGAAGCAAGGTGATATTGTGGAAAAGGTCTCAAATTCTCAAAAGAAATCTGCTCCAAAGCAACAACCGGGTGTTGCTAGTGGTGTAGATAAGGCTGAAAAAGGAACTCCACAAGTTCCTCGTTTCCAAAGAAATCAACCAAGATTTCAGCCTGAATCTACATCAGGCAGATATGAAAGACCTAGAAGTAACTCACCAAGAATGAATAGTCAAAATTCAAATAATTTCAGAAGTCAAGGTCAATATCAAAATCGATACCAAAATAATGGTGGTCGAACTTTTTATAACAATGGCTTTAGAAATTACAATCAAGGTTCTTGGAATCAAAATCAAAAGTTTCAAAGGTCACATATTCCAAACACAAATAAGTACCCTCAGGACCAGAGACCTTATAGAAATCATGCCCCATTTCCATCAACAGGTCCGAGATCCAAGACTCCAATTAGGGGTGATGGATCTTGGATGGATGTTCAAGTAGTAGGTGAATTTGGACGACCCAAGACCATTAAGGCTTGGGTCCCCCAATCTAACTAATCTTTCGGTTGGTGTGTGCAGGAGCTGCTAAGGAGGATTATCAACTTATGGTATGTTGATAGTGGCTGCTCCAGGCACATGACGGGGGATGCTAGGTTGTTTTCTGAATTTGAAGAATTTGATGGTGGACATGTAAATTTTGCTGGTGCTAAAGGTGGAAAGATTACTGGACGAGGAAAAGTGACGAATGGGAAGATCACTTTGGACAAAGTGAACTATGTTGAGCAGCTTAAACACAATCTGATGAGCGTGTCACAAGTCTGCGACAAGGGTCACTCGGTCCATTTTACAAATACTGAGGCATTGGTGTTGAAACCGGGTTTGGTCATTCCGGATGATTGGATAGTTATGCGCGCACCAAGGAAAAATGACACTTATGTCATGGACATGGGTGCCAAGGATCCAACTGCTGCGGTGGCGTGTTTACTGTCAAAAGCATCTGAAGCTGAATCAATGTTGTGGCACAGACGCATGGCTCACATTCACTACCGCAAAATGAATTACATTATTAAAAATGAGCTAGTGAAAGGGGTTCCATTGCTGAGGTTTCAAGTGGAAGATAAATGTCTTCCATGCCAAAAGGGAAAACAACACAAGAAACCTCATAAGTCTAAAACAGTAAATTCCATTAATGCCCCTTATGATTTACTTCACATGGATTTATTCGGTCCAGTGAACGTGAGGAGCATAGGTGGAAAGTACTATTGTCTTGTTGTCACTGATGATTACTCACGTTATTCATGGGTTTTCTTTTTAGGTACAAAAGATGAGACAGCAGAGATGTTGATAGATCTTTTTACAAAATTGGAAAACGTCCATGATGCAAGGATAAAGAGGATAAGGAGTGATAATGGCACGGAGTTCAAAAATCGAGTTCTGGATCTCTACTGTCTTCGAAAGGGAATTGAACATCAATATTCCGCTCCTTACACTCCTCAGCAAAATGGAGTCGCTGAGAGGAAAAACAGGACGTTGAATGAAGCCGCTAGGACGATGCTTTCAGATTCAAAGCTACCAGTTCTTTTCTGGGGAGAAGCTGTGAATACAGCTTGCTACGTCCTAAACAAAGTTTTCACCGTTAAACGTTTTAACAAAACTTGTCATGAGTTAATGTTTAATGAAAAACCAAACTTAACAGGCTTTGAACCATTTGGATTACCCTGCACGATTGTGCGAAACAAAGATAAACAAAAATTCGGTGAGGTGGCAGATGAAGGCTACTTTCTGGGCTACGTGCCTGGCACACCGAATAAAAGGGTTTTTAATCTAAAAACTGGTAAAATTGAGGTTGTTTTCAATGTAGAAATTACTTCTTACAAACCTCAACAATCAACGAGTGGTCCTGCTATATTATATGATTATGAAAGTGTGTTTAAATCATTTAATATTCCTGAGGTTTCTGATGCAGATGGTTCTCAGCTGATTCAAACAGTTGTATGTGAAGACGATGAAGGCGAGTTCATGCCTAGATCGAATGTTGATATGTCAGATGCTCCGGAAACTTCCCAAGGTGCTGCTAATCCTGATTCAAGCGATAGTGACTCTGAACCCATTCAGGGGGAGGATTTCATTAATCCGTTTGCAAATCAGAATATTCAGGGGGAGGTTGGATCAAATCTGGGTGATAATCTAGAAGTCGATGCTGTTGCTACTACACGAGCAAATAGAGATCATCCGGTTGATATGATACTGGGAGATCCTACTGTAGGTGTTCAGACGAGAAGAAGCATAGCAGAAAATTCTGGGTTATTTGTTTCGATTGAGAAGACTGGGATAGTGAACGAGTGCTTGTATAGTTGCTTTATTTCCCAAGAGGAGCCGAAGAACATTCATATGGCTCTTAAAGACAATTCATGGGTTGAAGCTATGCAAGAGGAATTGGCCCAGTTTGCTAAGTTGAAGGTTTGGGAATTGGTGGACCTTCCAAAAGGTGAGAGAGAGATTGGCACTAAATGGGTATTTAGGTGCAAGAAAGATGAAAGAGGTATTGTCACACGCAACAAAGCTCGGTTGGTTGTCAAAGGTTTTAATCAGCAAGAAGGGATTGATTACAATGAGGTGTTTGCACCAGTGGCGAGGTTGGAGGCAATTCGTTTGTTTCTGGCTTTTGCTTCATTCAAGGGCTTCAAAGTTTACCAACTAGACGTGAAGAGTGCATTTCTTTACGGAAAAGTCCAAGAAGTGGTGTATGTCTCACAACCAGATGGGTTCGTTGATCCAGACTATCCAGATCGAGTGTACAAACTTGATAAGGATTTGTATGGGTTACATCAAGCTCCCAGGGCGTGGTACGAGACACTGTCTACACATCTGGTCAAAAATGGTTTTGAAAGAGGTCAGATTGACAGTACACTGTTCATTAAGAGAAAGAAGGAAGATTTTCTGCTGGTACAGGTATACGTGGATGACATCATCTTTGGGTCATCTGACGAAAACATGTGTAAGGAATTTGAACAGGTGATGAAGAGCAAGTTTGAAATGAGTGCTATGGGTGAGCTGTCTTACTTTCTGGGATTACAAGTTGAACAGAAGGAGGATGGGATGTTTATACATCAAACAAAGTATGTGTATGACATTTTGGCTCGATTCAAAATGAATGATTGCTCTACTTTCAACACACCCATTTGTGAAAATCACAATCTCGGCCCAGATCACGAAAGCACTGAAGATGTTGATCCTACTCAATACAGGGCGATGATTGGTTCTCTAATGTACTTGACTGCTTCAAGACCTGACATCATGTTTTCCGTATGCTTGTGTGCCAGATATCAGGCGAATCCAAAAGAGTCACACATGAAAGCAGTGAAGCGTATTCTTCGTTACTTGAAGGGGAAACCTAAACTTGGGTTGTGGTATCCAGCTGATAGTGATTTGAGGTTCGTTGCTTACACTGATTCAGACTTTGGAGGATGCAAATCAAACAGGAAGTCTACAACAGGTGGTTGTCAGTTCTTAGGAGGCAGGATCGTGTCTTGGCAATGCAAGAAGCAATCCTGTGTTTCTACCTCTACGTGTGAAGCTGAATATATTGCTGCGGGTAGCTGTTGCTCTCAGGTTCTCTGGATCCAACAGCAGATGCGCGATTACGGTTTGGATTTCACTCGTACTCCTATTATGATAGATAATAATGCCACTATATCAATCACAAACAATCCCGTAAAGCACAGTAGAACTAAACACATTGACATACGTCATCACTTTATACGGGATTGTGCTGAAAAACGATTAATTGAATTGCACCGAGTCGACACAGAAGATAACCTTGCTGATCTTTACACAAAAGCTTTTGATCGAGCTCGCTTTGAACACTTAGTCGAACTCAATGGGATGAGGAATCCTGAATAACTGGTTTTTCATAAGAATTTTTGTAAATAGTTTACTGTTTTTCTTAAAAATCAAAAATACAAAAACATCGAAAAATTTCAAAAACACAAAAAAAAAAAAAATAGAAAAGCAAAAATGAGTTTCCTGGCGAGCAAAAGAGAAAATGATAGTACATCAGTGGTCTGTCTAAACCTCTTTAAACCTTAAATGAAATATGCTAAGCAGCTCTATATAAGATGTATCGGTAGGCTCACAATCATTTTAAAGTGTGCAGGGTGATATAAACTTAAATCGACTGAAGACCAGGTGGGAACCATTCATTGGCATATGGTCTTAGTACCGAAATTTCGTTTGAAAGATTGCCGAGGTTCTGAGATATTCGGTCTTTATGCTGCTTATCATCTGGGTATCATGGTTGTATCTTTTACCGAAAAAATAACGGGGACACAAGTCTAGATCTTCCATGATATCATACATACGTGTACATATTGCATTCGACCTCAATAAGTGATCAACAATCACATGTCCTCAAAATAAGTGATAAAATATCACATTTATCCGGGAGTCAAGTTCGTCTCTCTGCTGTACGAAAGTACTGACCTGTTCACGGACTTGCTCCTGTGCCCTCATGCATCTGAAAATCAAGTTCCTCATCAATAAGTGATTCTATCACATAGGGCTTGTTTTCAAATCAAAATAAGTGAGTATCTTCACATCATATACGGTCAAATAGATGATAATCGGTATACTCACCGGTAAGATGAACCCTCGTGCATACCTTGATACGGGAATGTGTCGTGATGTGGATGAACACCGGTCGGTAAGTATAAATCATACCTTAACGTATCCCCTCGCCATGATTACATATGATAAGTTGAGCTTATGTGGACAACAATACCGATAATCGTTATAGGATGCTTATCAAAATGTTAACTAAAAGAACAACAAGAGCGTTTTGACATGACCGTACACTGATATGATTCTCTTACCCTCGAAACTCGCAAAAAGAATGTCTGTAAATATTTATTTACTGCTTTCAGTCTTTACTTTTGAAAAATATAAAAATCCAAAAATAGTGTCTTTTTCTGTTAAAATTCTTAATGTACGGAAAACTGTTATTCTTGGAGGAGTTGTTACCGAAAGGGGGAGACTGTGTTAGAAAGTGGGTTCAAAATTTTTTTTAAATCATGCAGGTTATAAGGTGGTTGTTAAAAATTTGTGCGTGTTGGTGCTTAATTGGAAAATGCTTAATCTGATACAGTTTATCTATCTCTTGCATAATAATGATTTCTTTAACTTATGTTGAAAAATTCTTATGGTTTCTCGAGATGTTTGTTTTATAGTATACAGATTGAAGCAGTTTGTTGATGAGAAGTTGCTGTGAAGAGAGGAGGAGTTTGTTGCTGCTTGGTAGAATCCTCCTTCTACAATGCAGAATGGATGCTGTGAAGACACATTGAATGCTGAATCAAAACTTGGAAGATTTGGTGATTGGATGCATCAGCTTAGGGGGAGTCTGTTGCTGACAAAGATGTTGCTGACAAAGACAGAATTCATGTTGAAGCTGACGCTATCCAAAGACCAAAGACTGTGAGATTCTGAAGGCTAAAGTTTCCTTTGCAAGCTATTGTCAAGGGGGAGTTTGTTGGTGCATGTTATATGACAACAGCTTTGGATTGGTCTTTGGATATTAAACAGAAGATTGGATCATGAAGACTTAAAGAAAAACGAGCTCTATGAAGCCCAATCAGTCCAAGTTTGCAACAAGTCTATTAGGCCCAAGTTTATATGAACAAATGTAATACGGGCCAGAGCCCAATTCGTGTATAGGAGGTTGTAGTATATAAACAACCTCTTGCTACATGTTTAGAGCTAGACACTTAAGATACTTTAGACAACTTGTGTGAGAGCATTCAAGTGTGAGAGCTTAAGAACAAAACAGAAATCGGCTGTTAGGTTCTGGTAGATCTTAGTGATTGTAAAACGTTTCTAAAGGTTTGATAATCACAGAAGATCAGTTTGAAAGTTTGTGTGTTTGTGTGTTCGAGTTCTTGTTCTTCTACATATTCTTGTTTCTGGGTTCGAAGATCAATCAAGGGGATTCCGCACCCTTGATAGATTAGCAGTCTTGTAACGATCCATTCGTGATTCAGGGACCTACAATGGTGCCAAGATTTGCTGAGGTTACATGACTTTGAATCTCCGGCACCAGACCCTTGAGATACAGTTCGATACGCTTAATGGGAGGGTCTACCATAGTAGGACACAGAATAGCCAACTCGTTTGACCTTTTGGTGTATGCTTCAATCTCCGACCCCGTCATCTTCAGATTGTAAAACTCTACCTCCAGCTTATGAATGTCATCACGGCTACAGTATCCCTCTTTGATCAATTCCTTGAAATCGTTCCAAGGGGTTGCGTTAGCAACAGCCAACCCTAACATCTGAACTTGCGCATTGCACCAAGTCAGCGCAATGCCTTCTAGAGTACTAGTGGCGTACTTCACCCTGCGAGCCTCAGGGTATTCACACATTTCAAAAACGGACTCGAGCTTTTCAAACCAATGGAGAAGTCCAACTGCTCCTTCTGTGCCACTAAAAGTAGTAGGACGACAGTCCATGAAAGTTTTGAAGGTGCAAACAGGTGGCTGAGCGTGCTGACCTGTTGTGTATGAGAACCAGGACAAGATTAAACACAAGAGTTGGTTTAGGAGTGTAGGATCTAAAGATCCTAGTGTGAGTTACAACTATAGGGTACACCTCCTGCTTGTGCGGCTGCAAGTGCCGCAGCAACTTGTTCGTTAATCAGAGCCGTCAGCTGGGCTTGAGTCATGTTAATGTGTCCACTCATGATCTTCATAGCAAAGGTAACATAAGTAAGAGAGGCTCGCGAATAGTGCGATGACAGAAGAAAGTGAGCACATAAGTATTCTCAAGCAATAAGGGTTATGTGTATCTAAGCATACCATGAGCAAAGTTCTATGTAATTCTAGCAAGTAGGCAATAAAACATATACCATATTACCTAGAATGTTGAGTCTTGCACATGGAGCGAGGCGTCGTTGTGGATCATTGAACACTGTACAGGTTATAGCCTGGTTTTAATAAAAAACGTTTTCCCCTTATTAAAACCGAGTTCTCTATAACCAATGGCTCTGATACCAATCTGTCACACCCCCAAAATCCACACGCGGAGTATCACCGCTTGGAGGCGTGACTGACCAGGATCAAGCCACCAATCATATTGAACATATAAGTAATAAGTAAAAGTAAAAGTAATCCATCACAATACAATTGGTGTTCAATAAAAATCATAGCATAGGTAGCGGAAGCATAGTTATGAAAATCCAACACAAGTGTTTAGTTTAAAGATTCATAAAGTTTTCATCAAAACATCCACAATCCGTGCCCACAACGACCGCGCCTCCCGTGCAAGCTCCAAGAGTACCTATGGTCCTGCAAGGCATGTAACAGGAAGTCAACAACTAGTTGAGCGAGTTCACAGTAAGTAAGTTCGTTGCATAACTATGCGTTATTAACTAAGCCGTTGTGTAGGTTCAATTGGTGGGGGGGGGGGGGGGGCTTCCCATGTTGTATGTACTATTAGTGGGGGCTTCCCATGTTGTATTTACTAGACTAGTTGTACAATAAGTGTTCTTCTTGACCCGAGAACAGGATTGCGTACGAGGTTTACGTAGGCTTTACGTAAGTGCCCTTCTCAACCCGAGGACAGTGGTACGCGGGGGTTTACGTAGGTTTTACGTAAGTGTCCTTCTTAACCCGAAGACAGTAGTATGTATAAGTTTACGTAGGTTTTACGTAAGTGCCCTTCGTAACCTGAGGACAGTGGTAAGTACAAGTTTACGTAGGTTTTACGTAAGTGTCCTGCCTAACCTGAGGACGATGGTAGATAGTCTAGTAGCAGTGTAAATACGAGTAATTATTCAATCCCAATATTCAAAAACCCATTCCCAGTCCCGGGAATCCCATGCCTTGGTAAGAGTGTGAACTCACCTTGGTTTGCTCGGTATGCTAAAGTAATACGCGCTCACAAATAATCAGTCACGACCTATAGTACGCACGTATACACAATCAGTTTCGTTCGTAATGACTCGCATGCAATTCTATGTCACATAGTACTTGGTAGCTAATATCATGTATCAAATATGTATCACGTGACAGTTAATCCAATCCACACAATTCATGTTTCACATCAACATCTTTCTCAGTTAATTCTAACAATATTAACCATTAACATGTCTAACTGCGTTAAACAGGTTTAACGAGGTTCCACACTTGACAAGATTTACGCACTTAGCATTGAGAACATACGTAACAGAATCGTTCAGAATTAATCAGAGTTATCATACTTACATAACATACTGACATGTTTAATAGTGTAAGTAACTTAACATATTTGTCAAGTTAACAGAGTTAATAAAGCATAACAGAGTTAATAATTTAACTCAGTTAATAGACTAAACATGGCTGGTAACTAACAGTATTATCAAACTAACAGGTTTAAGTAATTAATAAAGTTAACTAGCTAACAACGTTACTGTGCAGAATGCTAGACAAAATCCCATAGTGGTGAAATCACTAGTGCCGAAATCCCCTTTGGGCCGAAATCCCCTTTGGGCCGAAAACACTTGGGCCAAAAATCCCCAAGGTGTTTTCGTTGCTGTGGTGTTTTCGTCTGATCACATCATCAACAACAACAGCAATTACAAATCCCCAATCCCTAAATAACTCTAACAGTCATTCATTCCGAACAACTCATGGAAACATTCAATCATCAATTCATCATTAGACATCAGTTACATATTACTGAAACCCTAGTGGTTACACGATTTCAACAAATAACACAATTAAATCATCATCCCACATCCGATCAATACAAAGATCACAGTTCAAATCGAAGAACATAACAATCTGATGTCATCAAGAATCACCCCTAGTCATGATCTAAACATAAATCAACAATAGTTCACACAAGTATCTAACAGGTAGCCAAAAGATAGTTTAAATCAGACAAACATGTAAAGATCGAAACTAACCCCAACACAAGGTAGAGCACAGAGATGTTTCGAGAGGGTTTGTTGCCGTCAGTCTCTTAGAGAGAGTCTAGGGTTTGCCGATTTAAAAACTCTCCGTGAAGGCTGTAATAAAAATATATATATATATATATATATATATATATATAATTCACTACTGGGCCTAAAGCCCATTCTGATTTCGTTGGTCACCAGGTGGACGAAAACACACAAGGTGTTTTCGTGAGTAGGTGATTTCACAGGGGGGGGGGGGGGTGTTTTCGTATGAGCAGGGGTGTTGGGCCGATGATCCATATTAAACTATACAACCCCAATTAACACAAATTACACTATTATCATACACTCAAATATAATGCACCCCAATTATAAAATATCAATCGCAATACGCTTTAACGTTTTACAAATGTAAGTGTTGCGAAACAAACAAGTCGTGTAAACAAACAACATAAACAATTAACGTGCAATTAAATGCGAAGATGGAATCTTGGAAACTCGAGTTGTCACATTTTCTATTCGGGTTTTTCCAAGTTTTTAATCTACATATGCAACTTTAAATCTCTACGTATTTGTTTCATATTACTATTCACGTAATCATTTAAAATGCGCACCTGGTAAATGCTTGCCCTAATGGGCTTTCCTTGCCATTACTTATTTGCGATTGTTACGCGATTTAGGTCCTTGATGAGTACGCTCTTCTTGTCATACCTCGGACCGTTCCATTATCATATCCGCAATTCATTCATCTCTCGTCATCTTCAGACGCGAGTGTCCTTAAATTAAAACATTAACAAAAGTTAGTAATGTCAACTTCAATAATTGCCCGTATTATAATACAAGGCTTTTTCTACTATACGCGTCAACGCGCGAAATTTCGTCAACCACTTCAATCATTTAATTGGGGTAACGTGTATTACACGATAACCCTATGTGTTGTTTACAACACCTTAACACGCTAACCATTAACATACATGTACTTACCGGATTTGCGATCAAGCCTCGAACCGAACACTAATCTTTATCAAGAGCGTAAGGTTTAAGTCCAAGCATGGTTTTCCCCACCATACTTGAATCTCTTAAACCAGGGCTCTGATACCAACTTGTAACACCCTAGTTACTAATTAACGGTTTTACATGTAATTACCAACAATTAGATATATAGTTAAGACTACACATACTATAAAAATACGGGTTTATTAAAACTTTTACAAATCATAGGTTATTCAACATAACGTGATCGGATTCGTCGTTTAAATTTATGACGAGGCAAAGTGCGGAAGCATGAATCCTTATTGTGTTCGGTTCTTCGTTGAGCTTGATCGTCTTCCGGCATCCAAAAAGTACCTACATTTCATAAACATGAAATGCTTTAGTCATACGGAGTTTAAAACATGTCTAAACGAGCCAGGGAAACGAAACTGAATAAAATACATTTTGTTACAGGGTCTACTGTAAATTACGGTGGCTACCGTAATTTACGGTAGCCCCTGAATGTCAATTTTTCCACCGTAAAATAGTGTGTATGTGGCGTAAAGATTTTAAGGCTACCGTAAGTTACGGTAGCTACCGTAACTTACGGTGGCCTCTGCAGGATTTTCCAAGTTTGCCGTTTTCTAAAACGAAAACCTTCATAACTTTTAATCCGCTTGTCCATTTTACGCGATTTCTTTTCCTACGCGTTCGTAATTTAGTTCTCCATCACATGGAGTTAAAACATGACATTCGAACTAATAAAATTCCAGATTTCTAAGTATTCGGCTTATTGTTCAAAATTAACATTTTGACCCGTTTGTGTTTAAAATCTCCAAACTTGTTTCTAATTAATCAATAAGCATATACCAAGTATTTCACTCAAAACCTCTAACTTGGATTCATAACTTTTGTGCATTACGCGGCAATCATCCAAGTTACGCGTGTAATTCATTTTGACCCATTTCAAAGATTTAGACCTTTTTAAGTTTTAGTCTTTCCCCTTTGTTATGCACAATTTACTGTATACTTATCTATAACTTACATGATCATAATACACGTTCTTAATCGGCTCATAAGCATCGTTTACCCCTTTTAGCATTCAGGGGTAGTTTGGTCAATTTCAGTCCCTTATTTTACGACGAAGGGCTTTTGCTTATAATTGACCAACATATTACTATTAACTATAACACACAATATGCGTACCTGGTTCGGATCAACCTATTGACCCGTTCTAATACCTTGTATCAATTAAATGGCTAATTCTTCGCATCGCAAATTCTCAAATCGTTTTATCCTGTGGGCTTAAGACTCGACAAACATTATTAGTCGTAAATCGTCAAATGGTGTCAACTTACCATTTGACCCTTTTTGGTCTAACAATCAAACACTTTGTGCTTATATATGAATGGCATTTATTTACCATTCCATTAAGTAATTCGTTTCGGAATCTTCACCAATTAGTTAGGTGTCTTAAATCCGTTTCTTACACATTTACCCAACATGGCTTACGCCATTTGGTGTCGTTTTAAACTTCAACTTTGAACCATTTAAACTTGACTAAATCATCGTCTTACCCTTTTTATTCTTTTAGGCTTACTTATAAAGTAGTCGTTCCAAAACTCATTTTATCCAAGTCCTTTCATAACTACTTTACCATTCCGCCCCATTTTACCATTAACCAAGGTTTTATCATTTACTTTTATTCCGACCCGTATCGTTTTGCGTCGGAACCATATTTCGAACACTATATTTATCACATTTATAACTTATAGAATAAATACACATTCTACAAGAAACGGTGTAAGATTTACTTACTTCGCATCCAAGCCACGTTTTCTTTCGTAGTTGCTCCGTTTGACCCGCTTCCTCCCAAGCCTCCATCTAGCTTGTCAAGAGTCAAACTATCATCATAATTCCCAAGATGGTTAGTTTAGTCATTGTCAATTACGACTATTCCACCTTACGTATTTTCTATCAAATTATCATTTGATTTTATTAACGGTCAGTTTGACTTTTTAAAAGTCAAATGCCCATTAGTACATGAATTGCACATTTAAGTTCATCAACTAATTTCGGTCATTTTCAAATGACCCGGTATGCATTCTTTTAAGCCATCGTTTTTACTAATCTTTTAACTCGAGTTCATGCTATTATTACCGCTAAGTTAGCCTAGCTCTCGATTATCGAAGACACTATATTTCTTCATTTCACAAAATCTACGGGTTTTCCCTCTATAAGTGAAACCCGTTTTGTCATGGTATTTGGCATTTATCCAAATACTTATCAAAATCAAGTTCTATATACGAACTAATAGGCACCCAATTTCACTTAAGCATTTTAACGAGCACCTTGTGGGCAAGATTCATATACTTCTTTTGTCAAGTTCTTGAATAACTTCCAACCAAGTTTCAAGCATCAATTTCAAGCCCTTATGTCTAGTGTTTATAAATTTCAACTAGAACTTGCATTACTTACCTAATGTTCATCCATTTTAACACTATAATTCTAGTGTTCATCACATAGTCATAAGACCCACTTAGCACCTACATAACTAGTTAACCGAAACACTAATTTATGGTGCTAAATTAACGAGTTTACATCTAGGGCTTGTTCCTAGACTTGTGCTCATATCAATTGTACTACAACACTCATTATTCATGCCAGAATTTCATTCTTGAATGTTAATCAAAACTTTGAAGTATCATCAAATAGCAAAATTCAACATACCTTTCGATCCCCATGCTTAGGTGATCACGAATTTGCGTTCATGCATCGATTTAAGACTGAAATCGACCTTCAATTTGATGATTTTTGGCACTTTAGGGTTTCACCCTCTTTGGTCACCCCTGATGATCGATCCACACACACACCTTGTTGGATCATCATGTGACCCTAACGAGTCAATCTGAGTAGTTCATCATCAAAAACAAAGGCGAAATCAATGTAAATGATGTCAACACAGCTTGTTCCTTTCTAATCTTTATCTATTACTGATTTCCTGAGCTTTTACAAGTCAATTGACAATCCGGCAACACCTCGGCTCTAAATCAGAAAAAGTTACAAATGAGATGGTCCACTTGGTATATATAGGGGAGCTAATTTCATGCGAAATAACTAATGCTAATTTCGTACGAAATTACCTTGTTTTGGTCAAAAATTACCGTAGCAATTAAGTGATCAAATTAGTTAAGTGAGGTAGTGTGCTAAAAAGTGTGTTGGAAATATGCTGGTTAAGTTGTTTGTAAAAACAGTTTTCAGGATACGGCTCAGGATATTGAGTTGTATCAACGATCAAACTATGAGCAAAAAGTAAAGGAAACGACACGAGATGTACGAGGAAAGCCCTTGATCAATCTAGATCGCCGGCATAAAACCTCGGGAGCTGACAATCGCAGCTGCCTAGTTCTTCTTATTGCTTCAAATGTCAGGATACAGTGCAGGATATCAACCAGATCGCTAAGTGTTACAATGCTTTTTTATGAAAGTGAAAATTGCGAGAGAACAAGTGTAAGAGTGTAGTGAGTGTGATTGTGATGTCCTATTCGATCTGATATACCCACCTATTTATAGTAACGAAATACAAACTAAAAGTCCTATAAATATGGGATGCTCCCGAATATTCCATTGTTAACGTTGTAGACCGAGTAATGCGGCTTCAACGTCTTCATTTGAATGACTTGGACCGTGTCTCCCGGAGAAAGGGTCTTCGTGAACGTTGGGCATCTGGACGCGTACTCCTGCACACAACCCGTTAGTAATCCTGAGGATACCATTCAGGATGTTACCAATATCCTGAATGAGCATCTCGGATATGAGCAGATATCATACAATCAAGATATAACTCAAGATATTTCCCAGGATACGGGCTCAGAATTTTACCCATAACAATTGTCCCAAAAAAATGTTACCGTTTAGTATCCTGGCACTAACGGTTATATTTTTTTTACGGAGAACGAGGCAATTTAAGAGATTAGACCCATGATGTGACCGTTTGCAACTGCTCAGCCTATATTTACTCATCACCACCCTATAACTTCTCATCCTTATCCCATTTATTCTTTACCGAAGTGAAAAAGGTAAAAACCTCTCTCTCTTTTCCATCTTCTTCTCTCTTTCGGTTCAGCATTCTGGCGAGAATATGACAAGGCAAACAAGATCGAGTTCCGGTGACTCCGCCCCCACATTCATAAAACAGAATCTTCTCCAGGATCCGGAGAAAGAAATATGTACCTTTGATAGTGCCCATTTGTCGGCCCTCAAATCCTTCGGTATCTTCCCGGAAGGGACAGTATTCCGGCCGTTTGACCGGGATATCCGGTCGGACATGGTTTCCGACGAGTGGTTGTGCTTTAGTGCCTTTCCTTTCACCTTAGGGTTACGGTTTCCCTTTCCAGACTTTATCACCGAGTTTTTCAACATTACAAAAATCTCTTTTAGCCAAACAATGCCGATGCTTTGGCGTGTCTTGTCCGTTCTTGACCAGATCAAGAAGAATCACATTCCTGATCTTTCTGTTCATGACCTCCCCCTAGGTTACCGGCTTAGATGCCACGGATCCTGTAGATTTTTGTTTTACTCCACCTCCAGCGAGCCGTTGATACTTCGTGCCACCAGGAACGAGGAGAAATGGCAATCCAAGTTCTTTTTTGTAAAAAGAGACTCAAACCCTGGTGGAACGGAATATCCGGCGAAGTGGTTGAGAAAGGGTAGGATTTAGGGTTTAAGGATGATCCTGCCTCTTATCCTGTTCCATATCCTGAACTGATCAACTTTCTTTTTACTGTTTTGTATGCAGCTGATTTTAGGAAGCTTGCACCTCCCCTTGCAGATTCACAGAAGAGGATTGACGCTATCAGACTCCTTCCCGAGGCTGAAAGAAGTTTTAACCCGTCTCCACCATCTCCAAGCCCTTTTTCTAGTGCAAACATGTCTGGTAAGGATCCTGCACGATATCCTGCATACATATTTTCATTTGATTTACTTAGGAGAAATTTTTACTCCCTGTATGCAGATTCCAGCAAAGTTCCAGTCTTCCTTGATCTTGATGAGCTCGACAGTTACCCTACTCCAGTCATGGTCAAGAAAGAGACCCCTGCTGCCACCAGCTCTAAGCCGCTCCCGGCTCCTAAAGCTAATCCAAGGACTCATGCTTCCACCGCAAAGAAGAGGAAGAACTCCGAAGTTAGTGCTCCAGGCTCCGAAGGATTCTCTTATGATGAGCTCAGCTTCACTGATTCCTTGGAACCGATGACATCCTTCCTTAATAAGGTAATTTCCTGACCCTACATCCTGCACATATATCCTGATAGAATATCCTAACAGGATATCCAAGTTAGCGAATATTGATTTATTCCTGAATTTTGACTTACAGGGCCTCCAGCATCTGCTCCACCTTTACAACGATGCCTGTGGTACTGCTGCACTCTATGAAGCCAGGATTAAACAGCTTGAAACTATTGTTGCCGACCAAGGTGCCATTGCTGAAGTGAAGACTCGGCATTATGAGGACAAGCTGAAGAAAGTGACCCAGGATGCTGAGATCAAGCTGGCCACTATCCAAATGGAACATGAACAGGCCATGGTTTCTTTCCGGGAAGGAATCAAAGCTTCTGCCATCGTCTCCCTGCTACAAGCTCGTATTACGATGGCCTATGAGGCCAAGGAGACAGGTCTTGAGGGCCCATCCTGGCCGGTCGAATCCTGGGTGGCAAAGCTGAAGGAGCTTGGAGACAAAGCTGTGCCCCTTCCTGCCGAAGCTGGTGAATCCTCTAAGTCGGCAGAGGTGGCAGACAAGGCTGGAGACAAGAAGGATGCTGGAGCGGATGCTGCTCAGGATGCTGAAGCTGAGAAGGCAGAGAAGGTTGGAGAAAAATGCCGATGTGTGAGGGCATTTAGGTGGGCAATGATGGATATACGTGCCAAGGCCGGAGCCCACTTTTTTAAACTTGATCGTTGGTCTGTAACCCTAAAACAATTTACTTTTTCTGCACTTTACTTTCCTGCATCTAAACAATATGATGGCCAAAGGTGGGGGGATCCTGAGTTTCAGGTCGAAGCCCTTGGTCATCAATGTTAGTATGTTTTGTTTTTTGAACAATATAACAGTTGGAGGTGGATGGGTCTCAGTTTGAGACAAAACCTTCAACTGTTAGGTAAATATGGTAAGGAACTAATTGTGCTCTTGGTGGATGGTCCTTGGTTTGAGGTGAAACCAAGAGCACAACTTTTGGTACGTTAATAACATAACCCTTTTCTGGCTTTATTTCTGTTGTTATATCTTCACTACATGAATTTTACCTGTAAAAATAATTTTGTTTGAACATTCTTGGGAACACTTTGTAAATGTATCCTGAAAGATATCCTGATCAGGATACTGGCACACAATCTGTAAGTTATCCAAATAAAAAGGAGAGATCATACCAGGAATTCCCTAAGGAATCAATTCCAATTTTCCACCATAGGGATGTCCCCAGTGCACACTTACAAACTTGGATCCATCCTTTACATTGTATGATATATGTCCCCTGTGTTTAACATAGGAATGTAGATATAGTCATACTTTAGCTTCACTGAATAGACCCTGAATATCCAGGGGTAAACCCTTGACATCCTGGGATTAAACCCTTAATATTCTGGGCATTAACCCATAATATTCAGGGGATAAACCCTTAATATGCTGGGGATAAACCCTCATATCCTGGGGATAAACCCAGATTTTCATGCGCTACAGGCGAGAGTGTATAAACTCCAAGTCTTAGAAAGGTGAAAACCTTTAAACCTTAGAGGGTATGAAAATACCCTTTCGTGAGAGAGGGTGATTAATCCTCATATACCTTTAGAATCCAGGATATAGCCAATAGTAACGAAATTGTCAGCCACTTTTACATGAACTGGTCCCGTTACCTTGAACTATCCCCAGATGACTTGCGCTCCAGGCGGGGTGTTCAAACCCAACTCGAAAGAAAGGTGAATACCTTTAAACCTTTGAAGGGATCAGGATCCCTTAAACGTGAGAGAGGGGGCCAATCCTCTAATCTTTCAAAATATCCTGAGTGTATATCCTGGAGCTATATCCTGATACATATCCTGCAAAACATCCTTAAACTAAGGTGGGTGTTAGCTTGGCTAACACCCCTCCGATGCCTAAGTCAGTATTGGGTTTAAGATAATAAACAAATTCAAATATATTTAAGAGAGATAGAACACATACCATTCTGAGATAGAAATTAAATTCTATTCTTACTTGAAATAGAGCTTTAAGTGTATAGCATTCCAGGATCTTGGTAGCATTTCCCCTTCCATGCTCCTGAGTCGGTATGCTCCTTTTCCTGATTCTGATTCAACCTCATACGGTCCTTCCCACTTCGGAGCCAGCTTCCCATCGGCAGGATTAGTGGTATTTTGAAAAGCCTTTCTTAACACCCAATCTCCAACTTTGAACCTTCTAGTCCTTATATTCTTGTTGTATGCTCTGGATATCCTTTGTTGATATGCTGCCATCCTTAGTTTTGCTGCATCTCTTGTCTCGTCTATGGTGTCCAAATCCTGGCATAAAGCTTCAGGATTCTGCTCAGGATCCCGGAGGATAGATCTCGCAGTAGGTATCACCATTTCTGTTGGGATAACTGCTTCTGCTCCGAATACCAAGGAAAATGGCGTCTAGCCAGTTGCGTTCTTTACCGTTGTTCTATCAGCCCACAAAACAAAGGGTAGTTCTTCTGCCCATTTGCCTTTCTTGGCTCCTAATCTCTTCTTCAAGTTGTTGACAATTATCTTATTTGAGGATTCAGCTTTCCCATTTTCTTGAGGATGTACCGGGGTAGACGTGATCATTTTGATTCCCCAACTTTTGCAAAAGTCAGTAGTCCTCTTGCTTATAAACTGAGATCGATTATCACAAATGATTTCAGCTGGTACTCCAAACCTGGTCAGGATATTCCTCTTTATGAAGGACACTACTTCTTGGTCTCTGACTTGCACAAATGCTTCAGCCTCCACCCACTTAGAGAAATAATCGGTCATTGCCAACATAAAGACTTTTCCTCCTGGAGCTTTTGGTAATTTCCCTACTATGTCCATTCCCCACTTCATGAATGGCCAAGGGGAAGCTATAGGATACCGTAGTTCAGCTGGTTGATGTAGTATCTTACTGTGCCTTTGACACGCGTCACACCTTCGAGCATATTCTGCAGCATCTTTCCTCATCGTTGGCCAATAGTATCCTGTTCTCAACACCTTTGAGAATAATGACCTGCCCCCAATATGGTTACCACAATCCCCATCATGTATATCCTGAAGTACTTCTTTAGTTTCGGGATCCTCCAAGCACCTTAGATATGGTCCTGCAAGAGATTTCTTATACAAGACATTATTTATAATGGTGAATCGTGATACCTTCATCCTAAATGCCTTAGGATTTTCGTCTTTAGGGATGTGTCCTTCCTTGAGATATCTTATGATTGGAGCCGTCCAGGATTTAGGATCCTCCTCAGGATATTCAGCAACAGGATCCTGGATACTTATTACTTCTTTATCCTGAGGATTCGTTGCAGGATACAAGATATGCAATATTGGTATTTGGGTTCCTTCTGGTATCCTGAGCGATGATCCCAAACTTGCTAAGGCATCTGCTTCAGCATTATCTTCCCTTGGTACCTGTTCAAGTGTAAAAACATCGAAATATCCTGCTAATTTTTTGAGAATATCGAGGTATTCGATTAACTTCTCACCTTTAACTGCATAGGATCCATTAAAATGATTAGCAATTAACAAGGAGTCAACATATACTTGCAAATTCTTGATATTCATATTTTTAGCTAGTTCTAATCCTGCAATTAAAGCCTCATATTCTGCTTCGTTATTGGTAGCAGGAAATTCACACCTAATAGCCTGGGGTAATATGTCCCCCTGTGGCGATTTTAGTAGTATTCCCAATCCTACTCCTCTAACATTAGATGCTCCATCAGTGTACAATGCCCAGGATCCTGAGGATTCTCCTAATTGTTGTACTTCTAGGTCTACCTCATCCTGAATGTCACTACTGAAATCAGCCACAAAGTCAGCTAGAGCTTGTGATTTTATGGCATTTCTAGGTTCGTATACTAAGTCGTAAGCACTTAACTTCACTGACCACTTAGCCATCCTACCTGACATCTCTGGTTTCCTAAGCACATTTTTAATAGGATAATTAGTTTTAACATGAATCCTATGTGTCTCAAAGTAATGTCTAAGCTTCGTTGATGCCATAACTAATGCTAGTATCAACTTTTCTAAATGGGAATATCTAGTTTCAGCATCTAACAAACTTTTACTAACATAATAAACATGATAATACTGACCTTCATGATTCTTTATAAGGACGGCACTTACAACATTCCCTGATACTACGAGGTATAGGGATAGTGGTTCACCATTCTCAGGCTTCATCAGTAGAGGTGCAGTTGAAAGATACTGCTTCAAATCCTGCAGGGCTGCTTCATGCTTCTCACCCCATTCAAACTTCTTGTTCTTCTTCAGGATATCACAAAATCCTTTGCATTTCTCGGAGGATCTTGAAATAAATCTGTTCAATGCTGCGACTCGCCCTGTTAATCGTTGAACATCCTTCATATTTGAGGGTGATTTAATATCCAAGATGGCTTTAATCTGCTCCGGGCTCGCCTCTATTCCTCTTTTGGTCACCATATATCCTAGAAACTTTCCTACCCCCACTCCGAAATGACACTTAGCAGGATTTAGCTTCATGTTATATTGATCCAGGATATCAAATGCTCCTTTAATATCCTGGAGGTGATCCTCAGCCTTTTTAGAGTTTACCACCAAATCATCGATGTATACCTCCATTATGTCCCCTAGCTTATCTTTGAACATCATGTTCACGAATCTCTGGTATGTGGCACCTGTATTTTTCAAACCGAAAGGCATAGTGGTATAACAATAAATACCTGCTGGTGTCATGCAAGCAGTATCCTCCTGGTCCGAAGGCTCCATTTGAATCTGCAGAAATCCTAAGGATGCATCCATGAAGGTTAACATCTCATGCCCGGCAGTAGCATCTACCATGGCGTCAATATGAGGAAGAGGAAATGGGTCTTTGGGACAAGCCATATTCAAGTCTGTGTAATCTACACAAACTCTCCATTTCCCATTCTTCTTTTGAACTACGACCACATTTGCTAGCCACTTGGGAAATTTGACTTCCCTGATCATCTTGGACTTCAATAGTCTTTCAACTTCCTCTTGGATAATTGTATTTCGTTCAGGAGCGAACTTCCTTCTCTTTTGTTGCACATGCTTGAATGACCTGTCAATTCCAAGCTTGTGAGTGATAATATCTTTGGATATACCTGTCATATCCTCATGCTTCCATGCAAATGTTGACATCCTGCACTTTAAAATGTTAGTTAATTGTTCTTCAATATCCTGAGGGATATTGGTTCCTACGAGCACCGAGATATCAGGATTATCCTGATCCAGGATAACTTTCTTCATATCCTGCTCTGAAGCCTCCAAGATATCCTGGGCCCGCAACTTTAATTGCTATGCTGTACTAGGCTTGGTTGAGGATTTCATTGAGGATGAGTAACATTCTTTTGCCTCCTGCTGATCACTGTCAATCTTGACAACCCCCCAATGGGTAGGGATCTTGATGCATTGATGATAAGTTGATGGCATAGCCTTCATATCATGGATCCATGGCCTGCCCAGTATGATGTTATAGCAGGATAGGGAGTCCATCACACAGAAACGTTGTATCGAGTTGACCCCTTCAACATATACAGGTAACTTTATTTCTCCCACGGTATTCCTAGCTTCTCCACTGAAACCAACGAGCAAAGTGGACTTCGAAGTAATGTCCATCGGAGATACATTCATCCTCTTCAATGTTTCCAGATGAATTATATTGACAGAACTACCGTAGTCCACCAATATCCTGCGTACAAAATGGTTAGCAACATACAATGTTATTACGAGAGCATCATGGTGAGGATCCTGCACAGTATCCCGGTCATCACTGTCGAAAGTGATCACTTTGTCAGTTGTAAGGGTGGTCATCCTGGCTGGTTTGTCTCCCCTTTCAGTCTTAGCCTCCTTTGCATGCCTCTTGGCCGCAGAGTACGAAGTCCCGCAAATGTCGGATCCTCCTGAAATAAAGTTGATTATCTTGGCATCCGCAGGAGGTGATGCCGCTCGTTCAGGATCCTTCTCAGTATCCTGACCCTTATTCTTCTTTCTTCCTAGGAGATCCTTCAGATATCCTTTGCTCAGAAGATAACTTATCTCTTTTCTTAGAGCAATGCAATCCTCAGTCACATGACCAAAATCTTCGTGGAAGGCACACCATTTGGATTTATCCTTCCAATCAGCTTTTTGTTGATTCTTTCGAGGCCACCTAGCTTTGTCTCCTAAACCTTGCATAGCATACATTAATTCAGGAATGTTAACAGAAAAGCAATATTAAGATAATTCAGGATATTCTTCAGGATCCTCATCTTCAATAGCATTCACTTTCTTGTTGTCATTTCTACCATATGGCTTAGAGCGATATGGTTTAAATGAGGATTCTGACTTCCTATTGGTTGACTCGTAGGTAGTAGATGAGTTCATTCTTTCTTGCATTTTCCTATCATCCTCCAGCCTGATATATCTCAAGGCTCTATTTCGAGCTTCGTCCAAGTTC
Source organism: Helianthus tuberosus (assembly GCA_030545235.1). Taxonomy (NCBI): domain Eukaryota; kingdom Viridiplantae; phylum Streptophyta; class Magnoliopsida; order Asterales; family Asteraceae; genus Helianthus; species Helianthus tuberosus. Next base: position 130,101,131 of record CM060447.1, on the reverse strand, counting down.
CTGCAAGGATTCATCACAAGGTCCTGATAAAACTGGGAATCCTTTTGTAGTCCCATCTTGAAAGCCTGCACAGCTGTTGCAACATCAAGGTGTGGGATATCCAAGGATTCCCTTCTGAATTTGTTCACGTAATCCCTTAGGGACTCTTGAGGTCCTTGAGTTATCCTGTAAAGATCACTTGTTGGTTTTTCAAAACTCCGACTACAAGAAAATTGACTATTAAATAAATTCACTACGTGAGCAAAAAATGTAATCGAATGCGGAGGAACATTTAAGAGCCATTTCAAGGCTGATCCTGTTAAGGTAGAACCAAAGCCCTTGCACAAGCATGCTTCCTTGAGCTCCAGAGGGATAGGATTAATCTCCATTCTTTCCCTATACTGGGCAATATGCTCTTCAGGATCCGTAGTCCCGTCGTAGAGCTTCATGTTGTGGGTTTGAAATCTCTTCGGAATCTCAGCATCACAAATAGGATATGAGAAACGAGATATCCTGTGGCTGTCTTGGGACACTTCCGGAATTGGCTGGACCACTCCAGGTACACTGGATATCATGTCCTTCAATTTCTGAAGCTCCCTAGTAAATGTTGATGTCATACCTGCATCCTGCAAAGATCCACTATTGTTAGTAGCATGAATATTATTATTTGACACGTTACCAGTCTGAGGATTCTGGCCATATCCTGAAACATATCCTGAGCTCCTCACAGTTGACATCCTGATCGAGGAGGGTATTTCAGGAGTATGATTCTGGGAATGGCTGGGCACAATATTCCCCCTATTATCCTCAGTATACACAGCCGAACTGTCACACCCCGACCACGTGTAACATACAAAACATGGCGGAAACGTCAGGGAGTGTTGTAACAGAATTAATGTTTCATAACCATGGATACCAAAAAAATGTTTCGTTTTATTAAACATTGAATAATTACATCGTCTGGAAATCTAAATACACAATTTAAACATAGTCTATCATTGTTATTGAGTCACTAAGGCCTTGTCCAGTCCTATGTGAGCATGCGTCCTATCAATCGATATCTTTCAACAATACCTGAAACACATGTGAAAACGAGGTCAGCAAAGAAATGCTGGCGAGTACATAGGTTTTGTGAAAATAAGATTCATGACTTCTGTTTAAGAAAATGTTTAGTCATGAACCTTGTAATTTGCTTTGTCTTGTAAATCATTTGAAAAATAATAAGTTCAGATGATATGTATAAATAAGAGAATAATGTATGGTTAAATGAATAACCATTGTAAAATGAGTTTGTATAAGATAAATTGTTTGTAAATCAATGTCTTGTGAAAAGTATGTTATTTGTATAAAATGTTATATATCTCAAACTGAAATGATTCAAATAACGCTACGATATGTAATACCATACAAACACTTATATATAGGAAGTACCAGCGGCGTATCCACCATGCTTGTATCATAATACACACGCATCGTTACTTAATCACTTAATCAAACCAAACCACCAATGTAAGATGTCTATGTTTAAACCAATTGTCAAATGTGTTGAATAGTATACCAAAATGTTTACGTTAAGATGTAAATCATGTTATGTATAACCAATGTCAAAAGTGTTTGTGTCAAATGTAAACCATGTAATGTGTAACCAAAATGACATGTATGGCTAGCGAAATGCATCAACTAAACCATAGGTGAAACGCACAAAACAAAGTATTGATGTAAAACTTGGTTTAAATCAATACTATGTTTCGTGGAAATGCATAATCAAATGTAAATCATGTCCAAATGTTTACCCAATCGTTAAAACATTTTGTGAAATCGTTCAAATCGTTCTTGTTGTTTTAATCGTTCAAATCGTTCTTGTTTTAATTGTGAAACTACTTTATGGTCGATTTTCTAATAACATTCAAACCTTCTTGACTCGTTCATCGTTCCAACGCGTTCTCGTTCTCGTTCTTAACAAACCCTTACCAAAGGGTAAATTAATAATTACAGATTCAGTCGTTACCCAAAATACCCACACATAACCATGGGTATAGAGAATAACGGGATTTGTCAGATCCTATGGTACCATAACCTAATACTGGTCGGCTTGATCATTGCTAATGAATGTCATTGGTTATGTAACTACAACCAACAAGTTTGTTCACTTTATTGAAATCGTTCTTGAAACCATTGTAATTGTTTTTGAAACCATTGTAATCGTTCTTGAAACCATTGTTATCGTTCTTGAAACCATTGTTATCGTTCTTGAAACCACATTGTAATTGTTTTTGAAACCATTGTAATCGTTCTTGAAATCATTGTTAAAACATTTAGCACATATGAGTCACCCCAAAACAGTTGAAAACAGTAAAAGAGGGGAATAATGTACTCGCCTGAGAATGCTTGGAGGTCTTGAACAACAACCAAACAAAGCTAGAGGGAGCACGGAATCAGTCGGCAATCTAAAACTATATAAATAAACCGGACTTAAATCGGGAGATTGGATAGGATGAGGGTTCGTAAACCAAACATAAGTGCTTACGACCCATTACGACCCGTTTAGGTAGCTTATGCTACTTTAACGCGTCGTTCGCGTAAAACGCGTTCGGAACTCCTAACTAGTCCTATGACAAGTAATATATGCCTTAACATGTCTAATATGGTTGTCAAATCAGTTTAGATGTCAAAATCTATGTTACATATGCTTAAAATGAATTTTGGCGTCAAAAGGGCATTTTGGTAATTTACCTAAGGCATATAAACTACCTATCATACAACTACTTAAACGAAGCGACCATAAGGTATAACCTTGGAAGGTTATTCCCTATATGCTATGGTCACCTAATGTGCTTGGTCGGATCCTAATGATCGACCAAATGGGTCGGGTTCGAAGGTATAAGCGATTTATTAGATCGCTTACCCTTACGACCCTATATAAGCACTAAACTAAAAGTGACGAGCTGAGCATGCTAAAACATGCTTAACTAAGTTTAGAAAACAGGTTTGGTATCAAAACAAACGGTTTTGATACCCATAAGTAGTTTGGTTACAAAATACGCAAGAATACGTATTCTGACCGAAACTACGGCTCGTCACTGAGCCTAGATAACGTGGTAATCAGTAGGTATAGTCACTAGGGACTATAACCATCGTGATCACGCTCACGTTATGAAGTTCAAATGAACTTCGCATCGACCATAAACTGGTCAATGCAGAAAGTCAAACAAAGTTTGACTTTCGGACTCGAAAAGCGATAAAAGAACGAAGGAACACTTACGAAGGGTCCCCGAATGCTAATCTAGATCAAAATAGCTCAGGTATGAAACAAAGGTTTCAACTTAGAGCACAAATGATCAGATTCTTGTGAGAAATGAAGTGAAGTGGGTTGGGTATTTATAGTTTTCGGTCCACCGTTAGGATCGTTTCTTGGAAAAGAGGGAATGATTTAGCCCGTACACTTGTTGCAATGTTGTGGTGACTGATTTTTGGCCACCATAAGAGTTTAACAAGTGGCACTTGACCTTTGGAGAATGTTTAGGGGCAGATAACAGCAGCCAAAAACGATTTGCTGCATCTGGACACTGCTTGCGCACCGTAACAAATAACCCTTACGGTGCGCAAGGGCCAAGTTTGGCAGATTTACCATTTTGGTCCCTGTTGTGCTATAAGGTCATTTCTGACGCGTTTAAGGCCCGTTAACCCCATTTCAAAGCTCAAAAATGAAGTTAAAGTATAGGGAACTTAAAATGTGCTCAAAAATATCTCGGATGTCGGTTCGTTTAGCCGTACGATTGCGTTGTTCGGTTAATTACGACGGAATGCGCATAAGCGCGAAAAACGATCCAAATGGCGTGACGAATGAATTTTTCTTATGCCAAACACTAAAATAAAATATTTTAGTGCTTACATAAATTTTTGGATGTCCGAATGTATTCAGAACGTGAGTTATGCGTGAAAGTGCAAACTTGTGCACTTTTTGACACTTTTAGTCCCTGAATGAGCCAAAAGTTTATTTTAGCACACCGAACCCCTCAAAGCCTATCTCTAAGCTATTTAAAGGATATTTATGGTATGTTTAACTTATGGTCATGTTCCGGAATCTCTGTTACAGTTCAAATTGGCATACTTTCGCAGTTTGTCAAGTTTAGTCCCTATAAGCGAATTAACTTATTTTTGCCAAACCAAAGCCTTCGAAACTTATTTCTAAGTTATGTAAAGGTTATTTAAGGTATGTTAAGCCTATTTCACTATTCTGGAGTGTTCGTTGCATTAAACTGGTTATATTTACGCATCAGTGCGCGTATAACCTTCTAGAAAGCGATTTAGAGCTTGAAATCGAACAAGAGCTGATATGTGCAAAAGATACACATATTTATATAAGTCCAAAGTATGAAATACAATATTTCATTGGTTTGGCATTTGTTGGATGGTTGAAGTGACACAGGTGTCACACGAACTAAAGTTCAAAGTTTTGGGTTGTAAAGGAGTAACAATATCCTCAGCGGATCTGCTCGAGCTAGCTTTTAAGAGTTGTATTTCTCTTAACAGCATTTGGTTAGTTCCCTGTTGCTGCCTCATTTGTTCCTGCACACTTCCAAATAAAGTTAGAATTTCATCATTAGAGGCTAAAACGGGAGCAGATCCCTGAACACTCCGAGTAGGGATAATATCCTGAGGGTTGTGAAGAAGCTGGCATCCTTGGAGGAGGTGGTGGAAGCACCGAACCGGTAGTAGCAGAAGTCTTAGCAGACACAGTGGAGGAGCTCATGTTTGATCTTGAGGCCATTGTAAACAATGTGGCAAAGAGTTTTCAAAACAGAAAACCGATTAACGATTTCACAAAGATTTTTAGTAAAGGTAGCACCACTTGCCCCACGGTGGGCGCCAAATTGTTTTGGTCAAAAATTACCGTAGCAATTAAGTGATCAAATTAGTTAAGTGAGGTAGTGTGCTAAAAAGTGCGTTGGAAATATGCTGGTTAAGTTGTTTGTAAAAACAGTTTTCAGGATACGGCTCAGGATATTGAGCTGTATCAATGATCAAACTATGAGCAAAAAGTAAAGGAAACGACACGAGATGCACGAGGAAAGCCCTTGATCAATCTAGATCGCCGGTATAAAACCTCGGGAGCTGACAATCGCAGCTGCCTAGTTCTTCTTATTGCTTCAAAAGTTAGGATACAGTGCAGGATATCAACCAGATCGCTAAGTGTTACAATGCTTTTTTTGTGAAAGTGAAAATTGCGAGAGAACAAGTGTAAGAGTGTAGTGAGTGTGATTGTGATGTCCTATTCGATCTGATATACCCACCTATTTATATTAACGAAATACAAACTAAAAGTCCTATAAATATGGGATGCTCCCGAATATTCCATTGTTAACGTTGTAGACCGAGTAATGCGGCTTCAACGTCTTCATTTGAACGACTTGGACCGAGTCTCCCGGAGAAAGGGTCTTCGTGAACGTTGGGCATCTGGACGCGTACTCCTGCACACAACCCGTTAGTAATCCTGAGGATACCATTCAGGATGTTACCAATATCCTGAATGAGCATCCCGGATATGAGCAGATATCATACAATCAAGATATAACTCAAGATATTTCCCAGGATATGGGCTCAGAATTTTACCCATAACATACCTGATGTTAATTTCGTGCAAAATTAGCCTTGGCTATTTCGTGCGAAATTACCACACAATACCTAAAACTGATTTTTCCCGTACCAAGCACCATTCTATCCTATCTAGACACAAAACTCTATAAAGACGAAGTTAACAAACATCTATGCACCAACAGACTCCCCCTTGGATGTTGACGAAGTCTTTAGCATCAAATCTTCAGTTTTTAGTCTTGACTTATCGTTCTCTTGCTCCAAATTGTTTTGACATTGTAAAGCTCCCTTCAATCTTCTATCTTCAAACATTAATCTACAATCTCCTCTTTGAATGTTGATCCAGAATTCTGACTCCCCCTTTCGCAGACTCCCCCTCTCGATAAGCTAGGGCTCAAATTCTGGTTCAAACTTTAACATTTTCTTTGCCATGGGGAACTTGATTCCTGTTTCCTGCACAATCTCTACCTAAATATAAAATATATGACAATAATAGTTTCAATTTAAACTTACCATTCAAACTCATTCGATGATCTTGTCAGAATTTAGAAATCCACTTAAGTATTCAGGTCCAAATTAATGACCCTGATTACTCAATTTATCTACCAAGTCCAACTTAATGACCTTGGTTGATCTGAGATAAATCACACTGACATTTTGTTCAACCATTTTCTGAAAATTTACAGGTTTCAAATTAATGAACTTGTTCCGACTATTCATCTTTCACAAACTTATCATGTTATGCTCACAACTCATCCTCCAGTTCAGAAAAACTTCCTGCATCTGCTTCAAATTTTCGAATCTGAAGATCAGCTTTCCACTTTGGTTTGTCAAAAATAAAGCGGAAATGTAAAATCTTTTTGTATTTTGAATAAAGCTTCTAAACTAGAAATGAAATACAGAACTAAAATTCAGTAAATGAAATACAATGAAAGTAAACTATATGCAAACATATTTTTGGTAAGCGTGTTAGGGAATCATATCAGCTATTCGACAAGTCACAAGTACCGTTAAGCTTTAATTTCATACTCAGAATTAAACAATTCACCTAGATTATCGATATACTGATCCACTTAAATTCTTACACAATTTTCAATCTGTCCAGGATACGGATTAAGTGTTTTAGAGACTTAAACTCATTCATGTGTCCCACCTCTTGAATATACTCCCGTATCCAAATCCCAATATTTAGTCTTACAGGTGAATATACCACAGATGATATCTGTAAGGGGTTAAATTGCGAAGAACCGTGAGAGCTCAGGTCAGAACTTCCGTTCAGCAGAGAGATGACGGCTTCGACTTTTGGTGTGTCCCCTTTAGAGGATCTTTTTTACAAAAGCCATGATTAGCATTTTTCAATGTTTTATCATTTTTTAGCTGAGGGCGACGCTATATTTCAAGCAATGCAGAAAGTATTATTCGGGGACTAGGCCATTGCTTCCGCATTATCAGAAGTCCTGGAATAATACCCCAGATATCACTGAGTATAAAGACCTAGTATCTCAGAAAGAGGGATCCTTCAAACAAGATTTCAGGGGTTACCTATATATCCAAGTAGTGTTCCCTACGAAATAAGCAAGTAAGGATTTTAGGTTTATATCCCGAACAAACCTACTAAATGTGTAAAAACCTATCGGCATATCATCAGCGAGACTGTTTAACGCATTTAAACATTACAATTCTTTAGCATACTGTAACTGTCAAGCCGATGTACTATCATTTTCCCTTTTTACATAAGCTCTTTTCTGGTTTTCTATTGTTTTTGGATTTTGAAAATATCTCATGTTTTTGGATTTTTGAAAATGTTATTGTTTTTGTATTTTCTGAAAATATTACGTATACTCTCCCCCTAAATACGAAAACAAGTAAAAAATCGACAAACCATTGCAGATTGCTTCTCAACATCATCATCTACAGTGGTACCTTTATCAACGCCAAGAATCTCTTCCAACACCGATAAAAGCTTCATACCGTTCAATTTTAACAAGTATTGAAAACGAGTTTTATCAAACGCTTTGGTATGTAAATCAGCTTTTTGTTCATCAGTGTGGATTTTCTCAATTCGTATCAACTTCTTCTCGAAACAATCGCGAATGAAGTGATGACGAATTTCAATGTGTTTCATTTTAGCGTGATGAACAAGATTTTTAGTAATGTTTATCGCTGCCTCATTATCAACAAAGATAGGGGTGTTTAGAAATTGCAAACCGTAGTCGCGCATCTGCTGCTGGATCCACAAAATCTGAGAGCAGCAACTGCTAGCAGATACATACTCCGCTTCACATGTGGATAGAGCCACAGAGGTCTGCTTTTTGCATTGCCAGGTAACCAATCTTGGTCCAAAGAACTGACACCCCGCTGTTGTTGAATTAGCATTAACTTTGCAGCATCCGAAATCTGAATCGGAATAACCTTCAAGCATGAATTCGCCATCTTTTGGATACCCCAACCCCAACGATGGAGTTCCTTTAAGGTAGTGTAATATCCTTTTGACAATAACCATATGCGACGCTCTCGGGTTAGATTGATATCTTGCTGCGAGGCAGGTTGGATACATAATATCGGGTCTTGAAGCTGTCAAATAGATCAGCGATCCGATCATGGAACGATACAGCGTTTCATCTACCTTCTCTCCGGTGAGATCAGGGTTTATCCCATGATTCGTCGCTAATGGGGTGGAAGCTGGAGTAGAACCTGACATCCCAAATTTCTCTAGAATATCATGAACATACTTCGTCTGATGTATGAAAATTCCTTTGGGTAGTTGATCAACCTGAAGTCCCAAGAAGAATTTCATCTCACCCATCGATGACATTTCAAATTTTTGCTTCATAACTCTTTCAAAATCTTTGCACAGATTTTCATGTGTAGACCCAAATATGATGTCGCCACGTATATCTGAACTATCAGAAGATGTCCGTCAACCTCTTTGGTGAAAAGAGTGGCATCCACTTTTCCACGAATGAAGCTGTTGGCTAGCAAGTGTTGAGACAATGTCTCGTACGAAGCTCTCGGGGCCTGGTGTAAACCATACAGCGCTTTGTCTAGCAAGTAGACCTTGTCTTTGTGGATTGGATCGGTGAAGCCCGGTGGCTGTCCGACATATACCTCCTCTTTTACCTTCCCATAGAGAAACGCAGATTTAACATCTAACTGATATACTTTGAAATTTTTCCAAGATGCAAATGCTAGGAAGATTCTGATCGCTTCTAGTCGAGCAACCGGAGCATATACTTCAGTGAAATCTATCCCCTCCTGCTGACTGAACCCTGGACTACGAGTCGAGCTTTGTTACGAATAATAACCCCTCTATCGTCTCTCTTACACTTGAACAACCACTTGGTGTTTATCTTCCTCTGACCATCAGGCAAGTCTACTAACTTCCACACTCCTAACTTCTCAAACTGACTTAGCTCTTCTTGCATAGCATTGACCCAAGAATCTTCAGTTAGCGCCTCTTTATATGTACTCGGTTCGATCTGCGAAATAAAACAACTTAGTGAAAACTCAGTTTGTAAAGGAGCTACTGTAGAATAAAAACAAGTAAGGCCTTGGTCAATTTGACGTCTAGTGCGAACGCCTGATTGCAATTCTCCAATGATTAGTTCTTCTGGATGGTATGAAAGAGTTCTTGGCATCACCTCGCCTGAAACATCTACTTCACCTTCAAGATTAGTAACATTCTGATTTGCACCTTGTTCACTGACTGGGTTTGTTTGACTTGAAATCTGGATTTGCTCCCCCTCAGAATCTGAATCACCATGATCAAATACTGGCATGTTCTCAAATTCTTGATTATCATTGACTGCCGTCTGATTATCAGAAGCAACTTCATTTTGTTGAATATCATCATGTTCTCCAGCATTGCTCGGACCTGCTTCATGGTCATTTGAAGTTTGTCGTGGTCGACTTGAATACTCAGCTGGGAACCTTTCCTGCGAAAACTCATACTCTCTCAGAATATCCAACTCGTCAAAGAAATCTTCTTCTTCCTTTTCTTCTTTCATGTCAAACGAATCCCACAAAGTGTCATAATGAAAACGCCATGAATCTCCAGGATTCTGCGGTGCCATTGTGTAACCTTGACACTCAACATTGTGTGCTTCAATAATCCTCTTCAAGCTTGGAACAAAAACTCGTTTATGAGGACTTGAGTATCCCACAAAAATTCCTTCAATGCTCTTTGCACCAAATTTTCCAAAAGGCTCTAGAACAGTGCAGGGAGACCCAAACGGTTCTAAATACTTCAGATTTAGTTTGCGGTTATTGATCAACTCAAAACACGTCTTATTGAATTTCTTGACAGTGAGAACCCGATTGAGTGTATAGCATGTGGCTGACACTGCTTCTGCCCAAAAGTTAACAGGTAGCTTGGAATCAGTGATGTGTGTAAAATGCAACATATAAATTACATCAAATGAGGCATAAAACTAACCCTTTTTAAGTACTAATGTTGGAAAAAGAGTGTTTTTGTCTTCCTTTTGTATTTTCAGGATTAAATGAGCTCAAATTCACAAAAGAAGCAAAAAGACAGTTAAATCTAACATAAATACAAGGAAAGGAACATAAGTGGACTGCCCGATCCCTCAACAGCATCTTCCCAAGCAAAATAGAGAAGGCAGAAGGCTGAACACGCCCCTTGCTCAGCAAGCACGGGGCCGTGCCCAAGAAGCAGCAGAAAAGACAAACCTATAGAAGCTTCCATTGCCCACCACGGGCCGTGTCCAGCGAACACGGGGGCGTGGCGAAAGTAAAGCAGGCGCATTAATTGTAATTGCGAATTACAATTAATGAGGAGAGAGAGTGTCAGACAGGCACGGGGCCGTGCCCAGCTCTCTGTTCAGCCTATAAATAGGAGTGCTTGGTTTCATTTCAACTCATCCCTTGGCACACCACCTCTCTCACACTTCATCCACCACCCACCACCATCACAACACCATCATCCACCACCATCATCCATTGTCCATCGTAGAGTGTGTGAGTCGTCTCGGGATCCAAGATTGATCGTAAGAGTTCTTGACAATCAAGGCCATGTTTGCCTAAGTCTCTTACATCACTTGGTGAAGACAAAGTGTCTAGTATAATACTTTTTATTTCTAATCTTTTGCACTTTTTATTTGGTTTTGTATTAATGACTTTAATAACTAGTTACTTATGTTGAAGGTGATCTTTCCTTATCGTTTGTCCGTGGTGTCTTGGCATTATTTTACTGTCTATATAAAATAAAGGATTTTCACCATTCATATCTCCACGGTCTATATGGAGGTATGTTGGCTACCTGGTTGGGGGTTAAGGGAACGGTTTGGTAAAGGTCTTGCCATTGTTCAGCGTTTAGAGGTCCTGCAATGGACCTGGGTCAAATTTAGTAGGACCTCCTTCAATACTTCACGGTATTGGATGGCGGGGGTCCAAACTCTTTGATCCCCTCATAAGTTAACTACTATTAATACCATAACCCGGCTATTTAGGACTGTATCCCTGCTGACTCAGACTACTTAGTCGAGGGTAACGTCATCGCCAAAAGCGGGGCCTACCATAATATTGCATTAATAACTTAATTCATTATCTTCCGATAATCCACCCTTTTAGGATTGTATCCTTGCTGACTCAAACTACTGGGGTGAGGGTAACGTCACCTTCAAAAGAGGGGCCTACTACAATAACTAAGATAATCTCTTAATTATGTGCAAAAGTGCGAATATAATCAAAGGTTATACTAGATACGAGTCGGAACCAAGTGATTCATCTTGTCTATCTGTTTTTATTTTATTTTTATTTTCAGCATTTTAGTTAGTTTTTATTTTTCTTAGTTTAAAACCTTTTTCTAAACTTTTTATTTTGATTAGACGTTGAGGATAAACCGGTACTAAAAGCTCTTGTGTCCTTGGACGACCTCGGTATCTTACCAACGCTATACTACGCTCACGATGGGTGCACTTGCCCATATGTGTGTTTAGTGTTAGTAAAATATCGTGTTTTATAAATTTAAAACTTGGCTAAAAATAAGTGTTAAAAGGGCTTAAAATATACACCTAATATATATAACACTTCACACGCATCAAGTTTTTGGCGCCGTTGACGGGGACACAAGGATTTTAAGAAAGTTAGGAATCAACGGCCTAATCATTTTTTTTATTTTTTCTTTTTATTTTTTAGGATTTTCTTAGTTTTTCAGCTTCTGCAGCGCTCAGCACGGGCCGTGCCCAGCATCATCACTGGCAGTTTTTATTTTCTGAGTTACAGAGAGCTGAATACGGGGCTGTGTCGGTGCAACACGGGGTCGTGTCCAACTCCCAGTAACAGAGATCCAGAAAACAATCACTGTACCTCTGACCACGGGCCGTGTTCGCTGAGCACGGGGCCGTGGTGAATATTCTGACCAACGTTCTTTTCTGTTTTTATTGCAGGACTTGGAACCTAGGCGCCACGTCTGAACCTCCTACGTAGTGCATGAGCTCCAATTCTAGTAGAGACATAAAAGAACCTCTAGAAGAACCCGAACGCTTTCTCAGAAAAAGACTTAAAGCCACAAATCAAGAGAAAGTTTCGGGGGACCCACTTCCAATGGCGGATCAACGTACCCTCATGGATTACCTACGGCCTACCGTAGGCAATCTCGGCGCCGCTATCAATGCACCGAATGTCGAAGCCAATAAATTCGAACTTCGGCCGCATTTGATACAAATGCTCCAAAACTCCGCAACCTTCCACGGGCTTGCGGACGAGGATCCCCATCTACATATTACTAACTTCTTAGAAATATGTGATACCTTTCGGATCAATGGAGCATCAAATGACGCCATCCGCCATCGAATGTTTCCATTTTCACTAAAAGACCGAGCTAAGGCTTGGCTTAACACCCTCCCAGTTGGATCGGTAAACACTTGGGATGAACTTGCCCAAAAGTTTTTATATAAGTATTTCCCTCCTGCTAAAACGGCTAAATTAATGACTGAAATTAATACATACTCACAAGAGGATGGGGAATCCTTATATGAAACTTGGGAAAGGTTCAAGGAGCTTCTAAGAAAGTGTCCTCATCACGGTCTAGCGGTATGGCAACAAGTATCCACTTTCTACAATGGGTTGTTGCCACACACAAGACAAACCCTTGATTCAAGCTCCGGGGGACTTTTAGGTAATCGTCGCCCAAATGAAATATATAATCAAATTGAGGAAATTGCTCAAACCAATTTTCAATGGCACACCCCCCGAGGTAATAAATCTATTGCCCCGGGCGCCCATAAGGTTGACGAAAGCACCTCTCTACAAGCCCAAATCGAGGCCCTCTCTTCGAAAATCAAAAAGCTAGAAATGACAAAAACGGCCTCGGTTATGGCTTGTGAAGGGTGTGGTGGGTCACATGAAAATTGTAGTTGTATGAAAGAATTAGATGAACAAGCGGAAACGGTAAACTACATTGATAATAGACCTAGGCCGTCGGGTCCTCCAACGTGTACCTACAACCAAGGATGGCGTAACCACCCAAATCTTGGTTGGAGAGATCCCGGCAATAGTAGTAACCAACAAAACCAACGAACTAATTTTCAACAACCGCAAAATTTCTCTCAACAACAAGGTGGAAGAGAAAGGCTTGAAGATACCTTATCTCGCCTCATCTCCGACACCGAAAAGAAAAACTCGGATCGATTTCAACAATTGGAATCGAATTTTAGAAATCAACAAGCTAGCATTCAAAACGTTGAAAAACAATTAAATCAACTAGCTCAAAATTTCTCCGAGTGACCACAAGGCGCGTTACCAAGTAATACCGAACCCAACCCAAAGGCGCAAGTACACCTCATCACATTGAGAAACCGGACCGTGGGTCCCGAGGATGAGCCTTTACCACCAATTGAAGGAAGTCAACGCCAAAACGCTACTTCGCCCACACCTCAACCAGAAAAAGCTCCTTCAACTACTCAAGAACCCACCAAGACTCATCCGATTCCATACCCCGGTAGGTTAAATCGTCAGAAGGCCGATGAGCAATTCGCAAAGTTCGAAAGTTTACTAAAACAATTGCATGTTAATATTCCTTTCATTGAGGTCCTAACCCAAATGCCTAAATATGCAAAATTCATGAGGGATTTCCTCACTCACAAAAGAAAAATTGAATCATTGCAATTAGTTAACTTAGGCGAAGAATGCTCAGCTTTAGTACTCAACAAACTTCCACAAAAGAAAATCGACCCCGGGAGCTTCACAATCCCTTGCTCGATTGGGAAGTCCCCCGTCCGTAATGCTTTAGCCGATCTTGGGGCAAGCATCAACCTCATGCCCACGTCAATGTTCAAGTGGCTTGGCCTAGGAACGACAAGCCCTACAAAGATGAGCATACAACTCGCCGACAGGTCCGTCAAATTTCCACAAGGTGTCGCTGAAAATCTGCTAGTCAAGGTTGACAATTTCGTCTTTCCAACCGACTTTGTTATCCTAGACGTGGAAGAGGACACCGATGTCCCTCTCATCCTCGGGAGGCCATTTTTAGCCACCGCCCAAGCAGTGGTGGATATGAATGACGGAACCCTAACATTGAAGTTTGGGGATGAGGAAGTAAAATTTGAATGTGGAAAGAAAGTAGAGGAAGAAGATCCGGTCAACTACATGAAGGTCATAGACTCAAGCTTGGATGACGCTCTCCGACGGTGTAACATGGGATGCAATACATCCCACTTGGGTAACATATGACCAGGCTTTGGGTCTAGCCAAGGACCCTTATAAACGTGGTGCACCACGGAGGCATTCCGCGGAACTATCCTTAGTTTAATTTAGATTAATTTTTACTTTTTCTAGTTAGTTTTAATTTTCAGGAATAAAACACACTCATGGTGGTAAAGGATGAAAAGGGAAACGAGAAAAATGACCTCATGCACAAGAACAAGGCAACCCGACAATTCTCTCCATTTCAGAAGGTTCAACACGGGTCGTGCCCAACCAACACGGCCCCGTGCTGAACCACCTGCAGAAAAACGCCCAGTTCAGGTAACTGGACACGGGCCGTGTTCACCCGACACGCCCCCGTGTCCAGACTTCTGTTTCTCTTGTTTTAATTTTGTTACTGGCACTTGAACACGGGGCCGTGCCCGGATAACACGGGGCCGTGTTCAGCGCCCAGTAACATAAATTTTTTGCTTTTAACACTATTTTACACATCTAATCAACCTAAAAATTTATTTTTGGGACACATTGAGGACAATGTGTAATTTAAGTGTGGGGGGGATGCTAAAACCTTGAATTTTGCAAGTCCTAAATACAAGCCTTACACAAAACTCTATTGGAACCGCTAATCACCCCAAATTTTTTCAAAAATTTCATTTTTCTTACTTGTCTAGGTTTAACTCGGGAAATTCAAGTTCTCAAAAAGGTTATATTTCTACAAATTTACAACCGATAGCGTAGTGATAAAAAGAACCAACATAAGAAAATTATGAAAAGGCATGGCAAACTTAGTTAAAATTTGATTATATATACTTGATCACATAAAAACCCATTCCCACAAAAGTGAGTTTTGAGCCTTTATTGAGCATACAAATTTACATCTTTAGACTAAATGCTCATTTTTCGTTTCTTGTGTGAATAGCCGCTTGGTTCTTACAACTCTAGAACTTGCCATGACGATACATTCCCGGTCCTTATCAACTTAAACCCGAGTAAGTAAATGATGGAGGCATTAGGACTAACCCTTTTTATTTCTACACCATTATTTTTCTTTTTCTTTTACCACCTACCCAAAAATCCCCCTAGTTAGCCCCTTTGAGCCTAAACCTTTTCATTTCATCACCCAAACAAAAAAAAACCCTTTTACCCACCAAAACCTTTTTATTTTTAACCCTTTGTTTTAGTAACAAGTTCGGTTTTTTTTAGTAGGATCTTTCAAAAAAAAAAAAAATGTGTGTTGATGATGAAGCAAAAAGAAAATAAACAAACAAGTTCATCAAAAATAACTTTGTTTGAATAAAAGCTTCATCAAAATAAAAAGTTACAAAAATAGAAAATCTTACGAAAACCGACGCTTGTTACGCTTTTCGCCCTTTTTCTACTAACCACTAACCACTATCCCAACCACCTACCTTTAACCCAAGCCTAACCCTTAACCCACAAAGTCCTTTTGATATTTACAAAGGTATAAAAGTTAAAAAGGAGGAGGATTGATTGCTTGGCAAGCTTATGGTAGGAATAAGTTCCATGCCGCTCTCGAGTGATTCACTAAAAATACACCTTCGGCCGAGTGTGAGTGATTTCTCCCGTGAGGAATGTGAACTTGTATATAAATGGAATTTTAAAAAGGCATGTTATGCCCAAATAAGTAATTTCTCCTATGAAACGTTCTAAATAAATCATTACGAATAGGATTGTAAATAAATAAAAATAAAACCCAAAAAGATCTTGGATTCCCAACACTCTACGACAAGCCAAAAACCTTCTCTTCTACCCATTCCATTTGGGAGTGTAAGCCACATATTAAAGAGTTTTCCTTGAGGACAAGCAAAAGTTCAAGTGTGGGGGTATTTGATGTGTGTAAAATGCAACATATAAATTACATCAAATGAGGCATAAAACTAACCCTTTTTAAGTACTAATGTTGGAAAAAGAGTGTTTTTGTCTTCCTTTTGTATTTTCAGGATTAAATGAGCTCAAATTCACAAAAGAAGCAAAAAGACAGCTAAATCTAACATAAATACAAGGAAAGGAACATAAGTGGACTGCCCGACCCCTCAACGGCATCTTCCCAAGCAAAATAGAGAAGGCAGAAGGCTGAACACGCCCCGTGCTCAGCCAACACGGGGCCGTGCCCAAGAAGCAGCAGAAAAGACAAACCTATAGAAGCTTCCATTGCCCACCACGGGCCGTGTCCAGCGAACACGGGGGCGTGGCGAAAGTACAGCAGGCGCATTAATTGTAATTGCGAATTACAATTAATGAGGAGAGAGAGTGTCAGACAGGCACGGGGCCGTGCCCAGCGGACACGGGGCCATGCCCAGCTCTCTGTTCAGCCTATAAATAGGAGTGCTTCGTTTCATTTCAACTCATCCCTTGGCACACCACCTCTCTCACACTTCATCCACCACCCACCACCATCACAACACCATCATCCACCACCATCATCCATTGTCCATCGTAGAGTGTGTGAGTCGTCTTGGGATCCAAGATTGATCGTAAGAGTTCTTGACAATCAAGGCCATGTTTGCCTAAGTCTCTTACATCACTTGGTGAAGACAAAGTGTCTAGTATAATACTTTTTATTTCTAATCTTTTGCACTTTTTATTTGGTTTTGTATTAATGACTTTAATAACTAGTTACTTATGTTGAAGGTGATCTTTCCTTATCGTTTGTCCGTGGTGTCTTGGCATTATTTTACTGTCTATATAAAATAAAGGATTTTCACCATTCATATCTCCACGGTCTATATGGAGGTATGTTGGCTACCTGGTTGGGGGTTAAGGGAACGGTTTGGTAAAGGTCTTGCCATTGTTCAGCGTTTAGAGGTCCTGCAATGGACCTGGGTCAAATTTAGTAGGACCTCCTTCAATACTTCACGGTATTGGATGGCGGGGGTCCAAACTCTTTGATCCCCTCATAAGTTAACTACTATTAATACCATAACCCGGCTATTTAGGACTGTATCCCTGCTGACTCAGACTACTTAGTCGAGGGTAACGTCATCGCCAAAAGCGGGGCCTACCATAATATTGCATTAATAACTTAATTCATTATCTTCCGATAATCCACCCTTTTAGGATTGTATCCTTGCTGACTCAAACTACTGGGGTGAGGGTAACGTCACCTTCAAAAGAGGGGCCTACTACAATAACTAAGATAATCTCTTAATTATGTGCAAAAGTGCGAATATAATCAAAGGTTATACTAGATACGAGTCGGAACCAAGTGATTCATCTTGTCTATCTGTTTTTATTTTATTTTTATTTTCAGCATTTTAGTTAGTTTTTATTTTTCTTAGTTTAAAACCTTTTTCTAAACTTTTTATTTTGATTAGACGTTGAGGATAAACCGGTACTAAAAGCTCTTGTGTCCTTGGACGACCTCGGTATCTTACCAACGCTATACTACGCTCACGATGGGTGCACTTGCCCATATGTGTGTTTAGTGTTAGTAAAATATCGTGTTTTATAAATTTAAAACTTGGCTAAAAATAAGTGTTAAAAGGGCTTAAAATATACACCTAATATATATAACACTTCACACGCATCAAGTTTTTGGCGCCGTTGACGGGGACACAAGGATTTTAAGAAAGTTAGGAATCAACGGCCTAATCATTTTTTTTATTTTTTCTTTTTATTTTTTAGGATTTTCTTAGTTTTTCAGCTTCTGCAGCGCTCAGCACGGGCCGTGCCCAGCATCATCACTGGCAGTTTTTATTTTCTGAGTTACAGAGAGCTGAATACGGGGCTGTGTCGGTGCAACACGGGGTCGTGTCCAACTCCCAGTAACAGAGATCCAGAAAACAATCACTGTACCTCTGACCACGGGCCGTGTTCGCTGAGCACGGGGCTAAGCCTCATCAGACTCAGGTAACTTAATCTCATCTATGCACTTTACAACCGATTTAAGAGGTGGAAAGTTTTTATCATTCATTTCCAGTTTGTTATCAATAGCCTCTTTTATTTCAACTTTCTCCTCTTTTTCCAATGAAATATTCTTCTTAGCAAAATCTTCATAAGGAATTGAAATATTTTCTTTTCTGTTTTCATTTTGAAGAATCTTTTTAGGAACAACTTTCTTCTCTTGTGAAGTTAAAACTTGTTTCTCTGATTTTGGTTTCCATGTTTGTTGAGATGAAGCAACCCGTTTGTAAAAATTTTCATTTTTAGTTACCATATTCTTAACAGGTTCAGTTTTGATCTTGGTGTTGTTATTTTTCAAAACCTTTTTCTCAACAACCAATGGAGCTTTTCGCATCACATCATCTTTCTTTCTTGAATTCATCACAACTTCAGTCTTAGGCTTCAAGTTGGTACACTTTCGTGCAATATGTCCAACTTGATTGCATTTGAAGCATGTTCGAGTGTCAACTACCCGACTTGTACCTTCAGACTGATGTTGTGAGGCCTTCTTCTAAAAAAATTCTTCATTTGTTTTTGAAAAAATCTTAGATTCTTCATCAGAAAGTGAACTCGAACTTGACACAAACACTTTCTTCTCAGTAAACCTTTTGTTTTGAACATCTTTTCTTTGATAATTCTTACCACCCTGATAACCACCCGACCATCTGTTTTGATTGTTGTTATAAAAACGTGGTGGAACGACAGGTTTCTTGTAGTAAGCTTTATCTTTTTCAAAATTCATTTGCCTCTTTGTCTGATTCAAACCTACTACTTCAGACAGATCAATTTCAACCAGTTTGAAAACATTTTTCAATTTGTTCACATTAACATTCTCCAGAGGAAACTCAGAATCCGAATACAACTTATCCGATCCCGACATCTTGTACATGACAAGAGTAGGTTCTTCATTTAAGTTGTTTTTGGATTTTGGTTTCGGAATGTAATTGTTCAAAAAACACTCTTCATCCTCAACTGAATCACTATCAGACTTCAAAACGCTTTTAGCCATGCCTTTCACAATCTCAGTTTGAACACTATCATCAGATGAAGAAAATGTAACATCAATTTACTCTGGAAGTTTTATTTCATTTGTTTCATCTTCATCATTAACCAACCCGGACTTTTTCTTTGAGAAATTGTTTAACACTGGCGGTGGAACCTGATGAAACCCAACCCCAGTTCCATCCGAGTAAACATCTTCGCCTGCTTTGTTTTTCCCGATGGGTTTAGGAACAACGTGTTGTAAAACAAAGCTTGCGGAGTTGTAACTGGTTAATTTCATATTGATGCGCTCATTCTCAATCTTAGCTTCTTCAAACTGAAGCTTCAATTTAGCAATCTCATCCAATTGTTGGTTGATTTGCTCTTCTTTGTGTCTAAGAACTACAGTTAAATGCTCATTTTCTTTATTGGTTTTACCGTTTCTTTCATCAGAATCTTTTACCATTCGTTTTAGTTTATCAAAATTTTCTGAAATTTGACGATTTTCAAGAACCAATTTTTCATTTTCTTTCCTAATTGTTTCTACTTCAATTTTATCATTTTCAATTTTCTCAGTTAACTTGTTAGCTCGATCATTTGAAGCTTTTAGCATTTTATCACGGTCTAGAATTTGATCTTCAACCTTTCTGACTCTTTTTGTCAGTTCTTCAACCTTTGTATCACTAAGGTAAGTAAATGTACTACAAAACTTGCAGTTTTTCATGCAACTTTTGAAGTCACTATCACCTTTGACTTTCTTACCTGTCTCACTTGTTGAAATGTTTTGACTGACCTTGCTTTTAGACTCAGTTTCAGACTTAGAGTCTACCTCAAGTTCCTTTGCAGCAAGCACTTTGTCAGCCATCTTCCCCAAGTTTTCAGCAGTAAATTCTTGTGAAGTATCAATAATCCCATCATCAATCTTCTTAGACTGCGACTCTTTCTCTATCTCTTTTTCTTTTTCTTTCTCTTCTCCACCTCCCCACCATTCTCTCTGTAAGGCGTCTTCTTCTGCAGCAAATTCCTCAATAAAAGCTTCTATACTAAGAGTTTTCGTATCAATAGCAATGTTTCCTTTAGGATCAAGGTAACATTTTTCTATCAGCATCCCATCTCTTTGCTTTCTTGGCATCACTGAACACCTTAGATAATCTCATCATCTTGAATTCTGCTCTCTGCTTTCTTGCGAGGTATTTTTGTTCTTCAGTTCTGGTGTCTTTGATAGGAATAATCTTTTCTGCTGCAAAAGCGTATCCTACTGCATCTTCCTCTGGTAGCAGTTCACTCCAATCAAAACCTTCGTCATCATGAATAACAGCAAGAGCTCTTGATTTTTCTTTGGGGGCATCCTCAAGCTGCTTCATTCTGGGCGATTCTGATTTATTCTGATGATAGATCTCTCTTTTATAGTAATCCTCGCGGAATGGATTTGCAGTATCATCAGCAGGAGCATTACGACATTCATGTTTGAAATGTCCTTTTTGTTTACACCTGAAGCACGTGACTTTTGATTTGTCAAAGCCAAGTTGTGTGTACGGTCCACCAATTGAATGTCTGCCTGTAATCTCCATGAACCTTTGGGCTCTCCTGACTGCACTGGCCATACACCACCTGATATCGATCAGTTCCATCTCTTCAGGATCTATTTGATCATAGTCCTCCTTAGTCAGGTTAGTGTTTCCTATCTTGCCTGCCACGAGGCTCTCGTACGATTCTAACACCGATGCTAAGAACACCATCTGTTGTTTTGCTGATTCTTCACTGAAATTTTGAGCGTTCTTCAGATCCACAGCAATGTTACATTGGAACAGATTCTTTGATGCAGATTGGCTTGGATTTGTTGAAGAAGATCCACTATGAAAACCACTGTGAGGAGTTTCTTGGTTCACATTACTTGAACTCTCTGCAGAAAATGCTGTTCTTGGAGAACCAGTCTTTGGTAGATTTCCTCTGTAGTACAACTCCACATTCTGCTGATAAGATGTGTTGTTGACTTTGCTAGATTTCTTGATCTCCAACTCGTGACTTTCCAGTCTTTCGATAAGTAGATCCACTGTCAACTCTTCAGACTTGATTGTATTCTTCAGCATTAAAGCAAAGTACTGCCAATCTTGTTCATTCGGCAGCGAGTCGAACAATTTGTCAACTAACTCTTCTTGAGTATATACAATTTTGTGTCTTGCCAGCTCCAATTTCAGATGCCCGAATCTCTCAATCATCTTGGAAACAGACTCGTTCTTTAAACAACCAAATAAATCAAACTCTTTTCTTAACAGTTTCTTTTTGTTTTTGACTATCTCAGCACTACCTACACATTTTACCCTCAGTTTTTCCCAAAGATCTTTTGAATTTTCATATTCAATCAACGAAATTATATCATCTCTCACAGATTGATGAATCAACGCAATGCACTTTTGTTCAGCCATATATCTTTCAATATCATCAGTATCTGTCAAACTTTCACCAAACCGTTCTCCTCTAACGTAACCATTCTTTAAACTTTTCCAGCTTTGATATGCAAAAGCTTGAAGCCACTCGTCAAATCTTGTAGCCCACCTATTGTAATCTTCAATAGACAACAGTTTTGGAGGTTTGTTGTATGTTCCATAGGCACTTTCAACACTTAATGTATCCGAAAGAGTCTTTCTCGCACTCGGAGCTTTCTCATTTGTATTGTTTGATGTGTCGTTTGAAATATCATCTCCACCATTTCCAGCAAAGGCAAAAACGTCACAGAACGGATTGAACTCATCCATTTTCAAGTACCTGAAATGATCAACAAACACTTAGAAAAATTTTGGACTTTACAAACACTTTCAAATGAAATAGAACTTTCACACGAAATATGATTTCACACAAAATAACCTTTGGTGCGAAATAGGATAATTTCGTACGAAAATAGAAAGATCTGCTAATTTTGTGCGAAATTAAGAACACAATGCGGATTTCGTGCGAAATTATGTAATTTCGTACGAAATTAAACGTCACAAATGTAATTTCGCGTGAAATAAGAAGAGCAATTTCGTGCGAAATTAGGATGACGTCAGCAAGTCGAACACCTTTTTGTCAAATTGATCCTGTTTTAGTTCGAATTATGGTCCAATTCTTTCAATGATTAGTTAAAACTATGTTTCGCTTGATATGTGTGAGTTTTAAGCCATTTTGACCGTTAAATTTCGTTCAAATCAGAAAAGAAAGAGTAGAAGGGATAGAATCCGATGAATTCAAGCTGAATTGGTATGAACTCCTCGTCCTGAGCTCTGATACCACTTGTTGGATCGTCGTGTGACCCTAACGAGTCAATCTAAGTAGTTCATCATAAAAAACAAAGGCGGAATCAATGTAAATGATGTCAACACAGCTTGTTCCTTTCTAATCTTTATCTATTACTGATTTCCTGAGCTTTTACAAGTCAATTGACAATCCGGCAGCACCTCGGCTCTAAATCAGAAAAAGTTACAAATGAGATGGTCCACTTGGTATATATAGGAGAGCTAATTTCGTGCGAAATAGCTAATGCTAATTTCGTACGAAATTACCTGATGTTAATTTCGTGCGAAATTACCATACAATACCTAAAACTGATTTTTCCCGTACCAAGCACAATTCTATCCTATCTAGACACAAAACTCTATAAAGACGAAGTTAACAAACATCTATGCACCAACACACCTTGTGTGTGTGGTGTGTTTTTTTTTTATTAAATAGAACTTGTTTCCTTTTTAACGGTTTTGGTCCCTCAAGTTTAAATTTTAATTATTAGGGACTAGAACTCCATATTTTATTTACTTATTTACACCTTATTAACTAGGTTAATTACTCCTAGTTAACTTGATGGGTTCGGGAAGCTATAACCCATTATATTTTAAGTCCCGTTAACTCGGGCATTTTTATGTGCTTTGTTTTCTCAAAGTATTTATCCTCTTTCCAATTAATATTAGGTTTATTTATTTAAATCCTAATATTTACCGGGTTAATTTTTACCACTAATGATATTTTACCCGCTCTTTAGTATTAACGGTGTTTAATTACCAAACCCGTTTCCGGGGTGTTACATAAAAGCTCTTGTGTCCTTGGACGACCTTGGTATCTTACCTCGGTCTCGTGTTTTATAAATTTAAAACTTGACTAATGTGTAAAATGGGCTTAAAATATCAATAAAAATATATCACGCTTTGCACACACCAGAAGCTTTGTTTAGCTGTTGTACTTATATAATGAGCTTTTTTTGGCACCAGGTAGATATATGTTTTTGGCGGTAAAAAACATCAGTGATTTTTTTGATGTGTATTTTGTGTATCAATTGTCGTGCCACGTAGGATGCAGGCCTATAATATGACAGGTAATTATGGCATTTTGGAAAAATAAATAAATTCAATTACGATGGCGTGGCTTTTAATATAAAATAAATGTTAGTAATAAAGTTTTCTGTCGTTTCAGTTATTGTTTGCAGTTACTGTTTTGTTTCAGCTTCATCTGTTATGGTTGTAACACTTCCCATCTTTTCAGGGTTTGGCGTTTTGTTTTTAATCGCGTTTAGATAAAGATGGCACGTTGTTTTATACATTGTTTTAATGGCTTTTAGTTAATGTTTGGAGTTTTTAATAATAATTGGTTAAAGTAATTTCAGCCTCTTCTTCTTGAAGTTTTTGTGCCTTGAACCTTTGAATACCTTAGAAGGATACCAATTTTCCTACATAACGCCCGTCCTTTAGACGAAGCTGATTAGTGGTATCCTGTATTTTGGTGTGATCTTTTGTTGATTGGTGACATGTGGTTGAAGATCAACACCTGTGTGGATGCTATTATGATCATGGAATCCAAAATAGCATTTACACTGGTATCGATCCCTTCATACCACCAATATATCCATCAAGAACAAAGCTCACATAATGACATATCGGTGTCATCAGTCTTTTTTTCTTGAATATTTGTCCATCTCATTCAGCAAAGCTTATAGAGATACCCACCCCAGGCAAGAATCCATTAAGTGAAACTTCATGAATAACAATACTTAATACCCAAGAAACGAGGTTTGTCATCTGTGGTTTTTTTAACTTATTGTTGGCGTTTTAAAGTGAGTGGTTTCTAGGAAACATGGCGTTGTTTTTGGGTGTGATCAATTGATTATGCAAAGATGTTTCTCTTTATAGGATGTTTTGGAGCGTAGTTTAGGCGGGATTTTATTATAATAAATGCTATTAATAAAGTAACCGTCCTTTCAATTACTGTTTGTATTTACTGTTTTTTTCAGCTTTATCTGTTAAGGGTGTAAGACCTCCCATCTTCCAAGTTTGGCGTTTTTATATTTAATGGTATTTTGTAGACCAAGATGACAAAATACACTAACAGAGAAAAAATTACACAGGAAAAATAGTTTTTATTATTTGGCGTTTTGTATTCAATGGCTTTTGTGGTATTTTTTGGCGTTTTGTAACTAATGAGAGAAATATAGTATTTTATTATCTGGAAAAAAAATTACACAAAAAAAAAATTAAAACTCCTCGTCAGAAGGGACTTTGTCTGAGAAGTATCCATCACTTCCTTCGTCTTCTTCGTCGGAGTCTTCTTCTAGTCTCTCATCCAAGTCATCACTTTCACTTTCATTGGCTTCTTTGTTCTTGAAGATTTTGAAGCCTCCAGTTGAACATCTCCTGCATCAACACCATTTTTATGTCCATGTCTGTGTTCAAACATTTGGCATTGTGTAACTCTTCCATGAACCCAACTCCCTGCTTGGTCATGATGTCCTCAAGCATGTAGTCTTCCTGCGCTCCGTGGTTGTCACGTATAACGCTCATCATGTCTGTTTCTTCATCAAAAAGCCATGATGTGATGACTGTGTCCATTTTTGCATTTTCGTTGCTTGGTTTAAATTTTCTGGTTAATCTTCTCATAAGCTTATGTGTTTCATCACATTCGTTATCAAGAGGGATGCCAAGCGATAAGATACCCCTCTGGACCTCTTCTTCCATTTTCAAAATTGCTTTGATTGTTTTAAAAAACACCCTTCTACTGTTGTCAAAACGTATGACGAATCTTCTGATTCTCAGGGTGTATCTTCATGAAACGATGGTTGCCATTTTTGGCGTTCTGGTTAAATTTGGCGTTTTGGTAAAAGATCTTTATAGAATGATTGATGGAAGTGATTATGGAAGCGATGTTAACGTCGTTTATATAATGATGTTTTTGGCGCATAATTTAGGAGGGAATTTCTTCTAATAAATGTTAATAATTGACTTTCAGTTACTGTTTGTTTCTTCTACCTGTAAGTCTGCAACGCGTTTTATCATTAAGCTTTGGCGTTTTGTATTAATGGTGTTTTATTCGTTTTGAATGGCGTGTTCTCTTTTTAGTTTGGCGTTTTGAATTTGAACAGTAAAAGACCTTTTTACCCTTAATGAAGCGCGTCCACGTAATAAAATTGATGTTATTTACCAAAACGCCACCGCGCCAATCTAGTCCATAGATTGTTTTGATCGGATGATCAATAAGTGTTCTCACTGTTCTCACACTTTTCACCGTTTTCCCTAAATCCTGACCCTATATATATATATATATATATATATATATATATATATATATATATATATATATACATAAAGGGTAAAATATATATATTAACAAAAATTAGTGGAAGATATACAAAATTGCTCAAACGACAAAATATATATATCTAACAAGTATGATAAATATATATATATATATATATAGGGGAGGGTTATCTTGAGAACATGGATTTTTGTGAGAACACTAAGAACCATTTTCATCCATAGATCATCCTTAATCAAGAGTCAAGATTAAATGAGTGTTTAAATGAGGAGGGGACCATAAGATAAGACTCAAAAGGGCAACATCGTAAAATTACATTTCAATAACCTAAATCACATCTTCCATAATTCATCTTCTTCCTCAGGAAATCAAATCGCATCTTCAAAAATCCTAAATCCACTATCTTCCTCATGAAATCAAACTGCAGATCAAAGGTTATCGAAGGTTTTGTGGAAGAAAAAGGAAGAATGATTGACAAGCAAACTGACGGTGAACGTAAAGAGGCCGTTGAGCCTTATGTTCTTGATCCGGTATGATTTCTATTTCTTATATTGATATTAGTTAATCTAGGGTTTTCAGGTTTCGGATTTGTTGTTAATCAATTACAAAAAAGTTGATTTTGAAAGGTGATTGTTGATAAATTATGTGTCATCCTCTGTTCACCGGACAAAGTAGGGCTAAAGTTGTAAAGACTAAATTTGTTTGCGTTTTTAGGACTGTTCGGATTTTAGCATAATTTGAGTTTTTGTTTGAAATTGAGAGATAAAATAATAGTATTTTGAAGTATGATTAATTTTTGGTGTCATAACTTGGAGTTCATGTGTCAAAAACTAATAACAAATTAGGATACGACAACTATTGAAGTCATTGAGTTGGAATTGTGCTGCTGGCAGTGATTCAGAGATGTTTGTTATTATGCATGATTGGTATGTGGTAAGTGTTCACCAGTTGAGTAATTTGGAAAATCATTTTGTTTTTTTGTGTTTAGAATCACATCTAGCAACCACAACTGCAAATAACATGAAAATATAAACACCCATATCAGAAAGAAGAAATGTGCAGTGAATGCAAGTGTGAAACATAGTGTTAGAGAAGATGAATGTAGAAACAAAGAATTCTTGATTGAAAGATGCATGTGATTATGTATGATTGGTATCTGGTAAATTTTCACCAATTGAGTAATTTCGAAGATCAAATTTTCTTTTTCTGTTTTTCATCAAACTTAGTAACGTTTACACATGTGTAAATTATAACAGTTCTAAAAAGATAAACATATGTGAAGGTTTACACATGTGTAAATCATAATAGTAAGAAAAATAAGCTTAGATATTAAGGTTTACACATGTTTAAATCATAATAGTTTAAAAAAACTAGGCATAGATATGAAGTTTTACACATGTGTAAATCATAATAGCATAAAAAAGAATAGACGAAGGTTTACACATGTGTAAATCATTGTAGTTAAAAGAATAAGCTTGGATATGAAGGTTTACACATGTGTAATCATAATAGGTTAAAAGAATAAGAATAGATACGAAGGTTTACACATGTGTAAATCATAATAGTTTAAAAAAACTAGGCATAGATACGAAGTTTTACACATGTGTAAATCATAATAGCATAAAAAAAGGATAGACGAAGGTTTACACATGTGTAAATCGTTGTAGTTAAAAGAATAAGCTTGGATATGAAGGTTTACACATGTGTAATCATAATAGGTTAAAAGAAAAATAATAGATACGAAGGTTTACACATGTGTAAAGCATTATAGTTAAAAAATCAAAAGAGTTTCAAAGATTTACACATGTGTAGATCATGATACTTAAAAACTAAGCATAAGTATGAAGGTTTACACATGTGTTAATTATACTAGTTAAAGAAAATAACCATATCACGTTTATACCTTTGAATCTAGCTTAGATCTATTCGGTTCCAACCACCGGTTTTGGTTTTGAAATATAAGTTTGATTAAATAGGTGTAATTATGCAATTTACACATGTGTAAATAGGTTGTTTACACATGTGTAAGTGACCAGTTTTGCTCTTTTACACTTATCTAAGTGAGCCGGATTATTTGTTTAGAATAGCTAGTAAAAAAAAATGGTTTAATGGTTTTGTACTTTTGTCACTTTGATTAGGCACACTTCTGAAAAACGGTACATTCCAGTTGGGTGGAAAATAACAAAGAGAACTCTGAGTATCAATTGTATAAGCCTAGAAAATGACACGAAGATTGTACTTTGGAAATCGAGTATTCGCCGAGAAGATGTGATCAAGAAAGCAATGGAGATTGAGACAGACAAAAAAAAAGACTAGATATTATGGATTATGACTTATTTCTATGTTACCATGGTTAGGGTATATCAATGTTACGACTTTTGTTTTTATGTAATCGTGGTTACCGTATGTCAAGGATTATAACTTGCTTACAATCTGTAAATCATCTTGTTCGACAATTTATATCCGGTGTTTGAACTGCTCATATTTACATAAATTTTGGCTTTGAAATTTATAGACTTTATATATTAATTTTGTCTTTATAATGTCATATTACTTATGTGTGTATTTAAAGTATTTTATATATGTGTAATATTGCACATGTGTATTACACACTGTGGCAAATACATTATACGTGACACTAAACAATTTATACATGTGTAAATAACCTGTACATATGTAAAACAAGCACATATATGTAACATTGAACACTTTAAACGTGTAATTGAGCTGCACGTATGTAAAATAGATACGAATATGTAGTAGAGCACAGTTTAGACTTGTAATTCAACTGCTCATATGTAAAACATACATAGATATGTGACACTAACAGATTACACGTGTGTAGATTAGCTGCACAAATGGATTTTAATTGACACGATTTAAAACAAACTTGTACATATAAAGTACAAAAGGATGTGAAATCCACCAACATAACAAACAAAAGACGTAAGAAGTAACTAAAGTGAACTAATGACATGTACACATAGTTTTTTCTCCTATTCGTCAAAGGAACACCAAGATTCAAATCGACTTATATGTCACTACATTTAGTTGCTTGATTGATGGTATTGCTAGGCTTCATCTTCATCCTTACCGCCTCTAAATTTGAACACCGGTAACTAAGAGTTGACCCACTGAAGTCACCATGTGACACTTGCTGCTAGTGTTAATACTACAACCGTTGGTTTTCTTCTTATTTTACTTTTGTTGTCTGTGTTATAAACAATGGGAACACCAGATTCCTCTTTTGGCTCTTCCTTCTTCGTCTCCGCAGGTGCAGCAGCGGCAGCTGGAGCAGCTTCAGCAAACGGTGCAGCCACAACAAACTTACTTGGATCCTGCAATCAATCGTCCGTTCATATTAAAACTTTACCCTATAACCCGTATATATAAATCATAATAAAAATAACGTAAATGTTTTTTAAACTTACAGCGAGTTACTCATTCACTTTGTCAGCCAATGGGAAAGATTATTTAGTCTCAACAGCAACAACCAACAGATTCTTGTAGCTGTTGATCAACATGTGAGGTGCGGCTACGATAGTTGGGTAATGGATAGCAAGTGCCAAGGAAGTGACCATGGACACACCCAAAGCAAACTTCTCAATGAGGTCATCTTCGGTCAGGTCAAGCACCTCGGGGCTGAAAACAGAACCATTGTCGTACACGGTTTGAACAACTAAACCGTATGAGAATGGCCTGATGCCAAGTTTGGCAAGAAGAGCAGCCTCAGATGAACCCACTTTGTCACCCTTCTTGATAAGCTCCACAAGGGTGATAATTTCGACAGTACCCATGTTAATCTTAGTGGGAATGATAAGAACCTATGATTTACAAATTTAAAAGATTAGATTATATTTCTATGAAATGTGATGGCGAATTAATTTATAACTTATGATATAAAGTGTGAACCTGGAAGAAAGAGGTCTGTGATGGATCGAGGCCGGTGTTGCCAGGGGGGACAACCACATCAACTGGGGCAACTAGACCAACACGAGCCAGAGCTCCAACCTTGTACTTAGCAACTCCCTCACGGACTTCCTTCAAGTCACCTTTGGTGAAGATCAGACTAACATTTCCCTATATAAACATACCAAAAATAATTCCATTTAATCATGTTCATACATTAGAACACTTAACATCAAATACAGTCCACTTAACATCATCAGTAACAGAGAAACATATTTAACATATTTAACTACTTCTTACTTATGTTTAGTTTTCAACATAAAATTCATCAAAAGCGCTAGTTAGCCACATTGGCCAGAGATGGAATCCCATTTAGTATATCAAACATTAAGAAAAATATCAAACAGTAAATCATAAGTAATTCCACATTTCCACTAACAACAAGCAATATTTTGAATAATGTATTATGTGATCTTAAGTGGTTTCAAAATCGTAGAACGAATACATTGTATTCTTTTTTTAAATTTTTAGACCATTCTCCTTTATTCCGAGACTTACAAGGATTTGGAAAATGATAACCAAGCAACATCTTAAAAATTATGAAACTGGTAATGAACAATATAATAGCGAAGCGAGGGGCGTACAAAAAGCGCACATATAATCAAAAAGTTTTTGTGCACCAGAGCGTTGTACACATATTATTTATATATTCAATCATATACATTGCTTATTTATGTCTATATTTCAGGTAACTAATCGGTTTTAAGCCTCATCACCCAGTGCGCCTACTCGCCTAGCACTTTTTAAAACATAGACCTCAATAATGTAATAAAAAACTTAGCACATACACTTTGCAAAATTAACATAACTCAGGCCAAATAAAAACCTAAAATTAAAAACTAATACATATGATAATATCTTCAAACCGTCATAAATTCCAAAACTAATTATACCTTCCGATTAAGAAGAAGAATCAAAGCCTGTGTAACAGTAACACGAAGCGAAGACGGAAGCACACGAGTAGACGAGCTCTATCGTATGAAAATCGTATCCTAAAGAGACTTATCCCATTCAAGAGGTTACACCCTTCCAAAATGCACACAAACTCAAGTAAATTTCATACACCGAAGTTCAATTAACTCACTAAAACCTGCAATTTGTGACAATTTCAATCACATCCAGTTAAACAAACAATAGGAAGAAGCAAATAATTGTTTTTGGATCAGTTATCATACCATACAAATTTAGTGCAGGGGAAGTTTGTAACCGTAACCAATCAATTATCTACAATTACTATGTAACATAGGCTATAACTTGCTACAATCAAACGAATCCCCTCTGCAATTCTCCCTAATTTCACCAGCCCTACAAACCCTAACAATGGCGATTTCAAAATATGAAAGAGAACATCTACAATTCTCCCTAATTTCACCAGCCCTACAAACCCTAACAATGGGATTTCAAAATATGAAAGAGAATATAGTAAATTAACTTGGATTATGAAGATATGTAATCGACCTGGCTTCAGAGCACTTGAAATTGCACAAGCTGTAATTGAATCAAGAGCAGATTGAGGTTGATGTCACATGGAGCTTTCAAAATTGCAGAAGGTGTCGTGAATGAGTTGGATGATTGTACAATTACCATGTTACCCTTTTCATTTAAATAAAAGAAAAACAAAATTGATTGGCTGAGATTTGTTCTCGGTGTTCTCACAAAAGATAGGTGTTCTCATTTAAACTCTCCCCTATATATATATATATATATATATATATATATATATATATATATATATATATATATATTACAAACAAGACTTAAAAATATATTATTTTTAAGAAATATAATTTCGGAAACTATAAGATTATAAGAAATGATTTTTGACATTAAATACAAAATACATAGGTATTTATACCTAAACACATGTATACTTAACTAAGTATACACTTGGTAAAATTACAAGTATATTTATACTAAAATAATATTGGAAATATTATTTAATGAAAAGTATAAATCTACTTTGACTTGGTCAAATGAGTACAAAGACAAGAATACATAAAATAATACAAGTATAGTATACGAGGATAAGTTAAAAACATATTATTTTTAACACTTATCACATACAAAGAGAAAATACATTTTAAAAGTAACGATAACGAGACGAACGGGTGAGACCCGAATACAAGGGGCACGACCCACACATGTCGCGAACATGCACATCTTCCTCGTGCGCGGCACAAAGTCACAAGAGGGCTAGGCCCGTTAACACAACTCACAAGTATACAAAAATATGTATATGGTAAAATATATATTAGTAACTCAAGAACATATACACCTAAAACAAAGTCGATACACATTCAAGATAGATAATTTGTACATAGGAATCATAAGCCAAGGTGGTTAACATATTTAGGACACTTGTAGGTCACGTTGCGAGACATGAGAATTATTGCTGAATTTACTACGCTTCGGAACGCAAATCTATGAGTTCATGTCCCCTCTTTTAAACGTTTTCTAGTTTTCTTAAAACTTTTGGGGGAAATACATGTACAAATGGTATGTTAGACTAGGGAATGGAACAACTAGATCACCTGCGAATAGGGTTGTACTTAAGCACCATTAATCATGTTTAAACCGAGGAACGGAAAAGGGTAGATCTATTGGGTTTTGGCGAGCCCCACTCTTGGTCCATAGGACCCACACGGAAGAGTGCTTTTGTGTCCCAGTCGAGGGTAATCGACACAAAATTCGTCAAGGTTTGGATTGCTTCCTATGTCGTCACACATATTAATGTCCGTACAAAACATTAATGATCAACGATTTCATTGACGTTTACATACCGGTTTTATACAAATACATTTCACATTTTCAAATATTTATTTAATACAAAACATCTACATGAATTCACCAACTTTGTTGACGTTTTTCAACTTACATGCATTTCAGGAAATTAGTGGATCTTTGCGGGGATTTCGTATCAAGATGTCAAGTGCTAGAAACTCCATGCCACCTTTTGAAGCATTTGCTCGTTATATCCCGCCTCCTTGCGGTGATATATGGAACAAAACCTAAACTTAGAACTATGTTGTATGACTTTTAAAACTTATTTTTTTTAAGTGTTGTAAACAATATTGTTAACTTATTGTCGTGTTTTAAAACTTATGGTAATGGCATTTGGATTTTATTTTATTCATATAGTATGTTTGCTTATTCATATGCAATGAGAATCAATCACGATCACACCTCATGCTTCCGCCGATGAGCGGGTGTGACATCGATGATGCTGCAGTCATTCCTTTCGAAGACGTGCATGTGGATGGCAAACTTTATTCCATGGAAGAACCTGTAAAAGTTGTAGATGGGAAAGTTAAGAGGCTGCGAAACAATAAGATCCAATCGTTAAAGTTCGTTGGAGATCACAACGAGGACCATAATTTACCTGGGAACGAAAGGACCAGTTCAAAAAGAAATACCCGCATCTCTTCCCCAATAAGAAGACTGACGGGAATTGAATTTTGAGGACGAAATTTCTTAACCGGGGGAGACTATGACATTTGCCACAAAACCAGGTAAACCTTAATTGATACGTACGACTTACACGACTAACAAAATGGCACTGGTTATGCCTCGGATGAATCCTAGGGCACATTATAGTTAAAATATGATAGAAAATAGCTAAAATAGCAGTATTGGGGCCATTGAATGCAGAAAACTGGTTAAACGGGGGGATTTCCGGTTAACCACACTCTATTGATTTAAAAATGCCCGTAGGTGCCGTAAGCGAACCTAGGGGTACATCATTACTTAAATATGATCCGTAGACTATAACGTAGGGTCATTGATGGTTTATCAGGTAGAAAACACGTTAAACAAAGCAATTTTCGGTTAGCGAAACACCTTTGATTTTAACACGCACGGTAATAACCAAACATGCATTGTACCATCAGTCAAGCCTAAAAACATTTATACAACATTAATATAATTTATTTCAAGCATACACGTGAAAGTGTTTAGGTTTTCATTAACGTTGGGTTCATATTTTAAAACTACAAAAAATCACGCGAAAAATACGCTATTTTACGCCCGTTTACTGAACCGAGGGCACGTTTCTGGACGTTTAGACATATCTAAACTTAGTCTATAGACATTAATTGTATAATACTGATAGTAGGAATGGATTAACTCTGCTTTTGCTCTAGTTTACTAGTGTCCTGATACTATCAGGTGAGTTTCATGTCCCCTCATTTACTGTTTTTATACGTTCTAGGGGGAAATCATATTTTATACACGTGTGCACATTAAAAATTGTTTTGATGTGAATTATCTAAGTAGACACCTAACATGTTTAAAATCCCCACATTTATGTAAGTTCTTATACAATGCTGGTGAATATTGTGGATAGTACTATTTGGCCCAACAAGCCGAAACCGCATTACAATACTTAAACGACCTTATGCCAAATGAGCTGAAACAAAGTGGCACATATTCACAACATGCTATAATCTGGTAAGCATAGCTACATGGGGTGTTTGTTATTTGTTTGTGTAGTTGGTGTAGGCCACAGTTATTAGATACTTGTCATGGCGTAACTTGCAACTTAGTATAATTACATCACATGTGCAGCAAACTATTTTCAAACTCGTTTTCTAAAAACAAATAAACTATTGAACTCACCGACTATTGTAGTTGACCATTTTCTTTCAAACATTTTTCAGGTAAACAAGAAAGCATGTGATGAATACGTGTTGGATGTAGTCAAATTTTGCTTTCGGACATTATGTACATAGACGCATGCTGGCTATAAGAATAAATGGTTCACGGGAACAAGCTGTTGTACATACCCGTCGTGTGTAACAACGATGTAATATGTTAGTGTGTAACAACAATGTAACATAATGTTTAATTAATGTATAATAGAGTATCTTTATAAACAATGCGTTTGTAACAGATGTGTCTGTTGCATTCCCTTTTTACTTCCGCTACTAGTTGGGTGTGACAATATACATACATATATATATATATATATATATATATATATATATAGTGTGAGGTTCATTGGAGAACACTAATAAGTGGGGAACCGACTCAAACGAACTCCGATTGGACTCATTCCAGCGGCGTTAGAACCGGCTCGTCGAACCCTAATTAGGATCTCTTAACCCTAAGCCCTAAATCATAACCCTAAACCCTAAATATATTAGGGTTTGGCTTTTAGGGTTTAGCTTTAGGGTTTAGAGTTTAGCTTTAGGGTTTAGGGTTTAGCTTTAGGTTTATCCTTTAGGGTTTATAGTTTAGATTTTACAGTTTAGCTTAGGTTTTAGCCTTATTTTTTAGCTTTAGGGTTTAGAGTTTAGGAGTTAGGATTTAGGGTTAAGAGATCCTAGTTAGGGTTCGAAGAGCCGGTTCTAACGCCGCTGGAATGAGTCCAATCGGAGTTCGTTTGAGTCGGTTCCCCGCTGTTCCCCACTTTTTTTGTGTTCCCCAATGAACCTTCCCCTATATATAATATGCGTGTGTGTGTATTTCTAAAAGTTCATTGACTATTAACTTCCCAAAAAAAGTTTCCCAAGGCCTATAATGTGTTATTCATCAATGGGGATGCCAATCGGCCTATCTCATAGCCAAAAAGTTGAGAATACAATCCTAAAGATGATGGTGTATTGTTTTTCTCTAAAAAAAATATAGGAATGGGTATGGTGTATTCGTCTCGATCACTATTAAAAAAGTATTGAATATTAATTAACAGACTAAGGTGCAATTTGTTCCCCTAAAGTTTGATGGCGGGATCAACATAAATCCCAAAACTTATTTTTCGTTGCCTGAGTACTCGTAGTTTTAAAATGTAACACTATGCATCCATGCTGTCAACTATCCGTTAAGTCACCATTAAATGGGGTTGTGAAATTACTACTTTACCCCCTCTTATCTCTATCTCTCTCTCTCTCTCTCTCTCTCTCTCTCTCTCTCTCTCTCTCTCTCTAGACAACGACCACCCACCACTACCATCACCATCACCATCACCTGCCACCGCCCACCACCATCACTTGCCACAACCACCACCACCATCACCTTCACACTCCATTGCCACATATTAACATCTGAATTGACCCTTGCATTTCCGTTTTCACTTGCTTCTAAATCCCAAATCAAAATCTTCAAATTGACAATTTCAGCTGCAAAATTTAGCTCAAATTTGGCTAATTTCAAGTGAAATTGAACTTGATCTCACACATAATTGCACTTTCAATTCATAGATTATATGTTTTTTGGTATTTTTAATCTCAAAATTCGAACCTAGGGTTTGCACTCTCAAAAAGAGATGTCAACCCTAGTGCTTAATTGAACAACAAGCCATTGATTACGGAAGAATAATTTGTGTACACTCAAATATAGGCATTGGGACTAGAATAAAGACATACACCCTAATTTGTGAAGAGAATGATGAATTAGATGAATTTGAAGGTTGAGGGTAGATTTAGCAACATATATTCACAGGAAGGCTAAATTAAAGATGATGGTGATGATAATGATAGTGGTGGTGGTCATGGTAATGGTGGTGGTGATTTTTTTTAAAGAGAGAGAGAATATGAGAGAGAACTTGTAAGTTTACATATGATCTAGAGGTAAATATGTAAATTCACATAGTGAGTTAAGAGCTAGATAACAAAAGAGATACATGGTGTTAGATTTTTTAAACTATAAGAACTCAGGCATCAAAAAATAAGTTTGGAGCTGACCATCAAACCACATAAACGCAAATTGCAGTTTAATCTAAATAATATTTGTTTTTGTATCGTAAAGGGTCATAATAATAACACATGGAAAAAACTTATTTTCACATGGTGTATACGGGCCGTATAAGGGTATACGGCCCGCATACACCATGTGAAAATAAGTTACCTGGTCGTAAACAATGTATACGATTATTGTATATGGGCCGTATTATCTTATACGGCCCGTATTCCTCGAAAATGGGATTTGTTTCATATCAGCGTTGTTTATCACCCTGTGTGAGCGTTGGAAGCCCGACAAACTGTCTTGCAATTACTTGTTAGGGTAAAAAAAATGGTAAAAAACGATTATATCTTGGACGTGGTTTAATCTCTTTAATCTATTAGAACGATCCTTGTTTTGTCACGTACATGCGTTTAATTCCCAAACATCATTACGAATTCCACGTTTACATTGTGTAGTTATTCGAAATGTTTCGGATCATCTTTAGTAGTGTTTGTTTGAGAACCTGATTCAGATCTAAACAATGCACGCCTCATTTAATCTTTTTTACTCTTTTCTTCGATTTCAACAAATCTTTTCAATAATCAGTAAGCAAATACACAATGGTTGAGGTTTGCACATCCAATCTTCATTGCTTCATTAAAATTAACAATGCGGTCTCGATTGCATATGATTGTCTAAAGAAGCGCTTTTATCATGCGTCATATGATTGTCTAAAGAAGCGCTTTTATCATGTGTCATTTGATTGTCATTCCGAATAACTAGCAGAAGACGTGTCGAGTTCTTCTGCTAGTTATTCGGAATGTTTCGAATTATCATATAAGACGTGTCGGGTTTGTATTTCCCATATCCACCATTTCCGTAGTAAAAAATGGTTGCGGTTTGCACATTCAATCTTCATTGCTTCATTAAAATTAACAATGCGGTCTCGATTGCATATGATTGTCTAAAGAAGCGCTTTTATCATGTGTCATATGATTGTCTAAAGAAGCGCTTTTATCATGTGTCATCTGATTGTCATTCTGAATAACTAGCAGAAGACGTGTCAGGTTCTTCTGCTAGTTATTCGGAATGTTTCGAATCATCATAGAAGACGTGTCGGGTTTTTATTTCCCATAGCCACCGTTTCCGTAGTAAAAAAACGGTTGCGGTTTGCACATTCTATCTTCATTGCTTCATTAAAATTAACAATGCGGTCTCGATTGCATATGATTGTCTAAAGAAGCACTTTTATCATGTGTCATATGATTGTCTAAAGAAGCGCTTTTATCATGTGTCATCTGATTGTCTAAAGAATAGCTTTTATCATGTGTCATCTGATTGTCTTTCCAAATAACTAGTAGAAGACGTGTCGGGTTCTTCTGCTAGTTATTTGGAATGTTTTGAATCATCATAGAAGACGTGTCGGGTTCTTCTGCTAATGGTTTCTGTAACCAATCAATGGTAAGGTTTCCATCAACGGACTGATCGGTAACGTTACACTACTTGTGCTCCGATTTAAGCGGCGTGTTCCGATCAACGTATTCGGAATGATTGATGTTGAAACCGGTTTTACCTCATGAAAAGGAAAGAAACAAATATATTTAGAGAAGCATTGGGATTCAAGGGTTTAGTTAGAAAATAATCCTAGATTGTCTAAAGAAACTCTTTTATCATGTTTCGTATGACTGTAATAAAACGGAAGCTATCTACGCGGGGATGGGTTCAGAACCCGACATGTCTTCCATATCAGCGTTATTTATCACCCTGTGTTTGCATTGGAAGCCCGACTAACAGTCTTGCAATTTCTTCTTAATTAAATTGCTACAACCTTCCTTTTCCTTCAATTTCTAGAACATTCTCCCTTGATGTTGAAACCGGTTTCACCTCATGAAAAGGTAACTAAACCTTACTAACACCATCTAAAAACTTATATATAATATGCTTCTTATATTTAAGATAAAATAAGTAAAATATATATTGCTCCACTTAAGCCAAAAGATGATAACTTAATTTCACCAAAAAGTTTATAAAAAGGTTCAACCAGTCTTGCAATTACTTCAATTTCCAGAACATTCAACCTAACATGATAAAAATGCTTCTTTCGCTAGTGGGTTTCATGAGTCAAAGTTAACTTTCAGATTCAGATTCAGGAAGCAGATGATTTGCTTCAAGATTTACGTCTGATGTCCAACTCATGTTTAGTGGTGTTTGTTTGAGAACCTGATTCAGATACACAATGGTTGCATGAAGCTTCGATGTATGTTGCAAGTTAAATCCATGATCAATTTATGTTGGTTAGTTATAAGTATTGCTTTTGCGTTAACATGCCTCATTTCATCTTTTTTACTCTTTTCTTCGATTTCAACAAATATCTACAATCTCCACCTGTACACTTTCAAGATCATTCACCTCTTTCAACCTACCAAAACACCTTAAACCTCTTCTTTCTTCCCAAAACCAACCCGCGCCAGGTTTTAATTAATGCGGGTTTTGTAGTCAAAACCAACACGCAACGAATTTGACAACTGTGTCAGCTATTAAAAGTAGAAATCACCTCAAATCCTTTCCTGGTCAAATCACACAATATAAAGTTTGAACTTATCGTGTGTTGTAGTTTGGAAAGATGACCGAATAGATATCTGAATAACAACATGTGGAGAAATTGTTTGCGTTATCCTTCAACATACGCTAAAATACCCTAAAATACGAAAAAAGACTCTAAAATACTATAAAATAGGCAAAAAAACTGTGGAGACGTGTCGGGTTCTTCTGCTAGTGGTTTCTGTAACCAATCCATTATCACCCTTGGTGGTTTATGTACCCATGATAAAAGCGCTTCTTTAGACGTGTCATATGACACATGTAGCAGAAGACGTGTCGGGTTCTTCTGCTAGTTATTCGGAATGTTTCGGATCATCATAGAAGACGTGTCGGGTTCTTCTGCTAGTGGTTTCTGTAACCAATCAACACTAAGGTTTCCATCAACGGACTGATCGGTAACGTTACTCTACTTGTGCTTCGATTTAAGCGGTGTGTTTCGATCAACGTTTATCGACATTGTTAAAGGTGATGAAGAGTTTAGAAACCCTAGAATGATTGTGTTTTTATTGGAAAAAAATGGGATAACGAAAAAAACAACCTTATATACGGCCCGTATACATGTGGTAACACCAAAAACTTTGAAAGAAACCTCACAAAATAAATCCATTCGGCCGTATACGTTTTATTGATCGTATACACATGTATACGGGCCGTATAACTTTATACGGGTTGTATACTATTAAATCCAAAACCATTCCCTACACATTTTCCTATTCAAAAACATTCTATACGGACCGTATAATGTTATATGACCCGTATACAACAGAGGGTGTGAAAATAATATATAGGAGGTGTGTAAATAATCCGGGCCATCGTAAAACCTTAAATGAAATTGGATTATTTTATATTTTACTTTTTTATTAATCTCACCATCCATAAATTTTAAATTAATAATTTGTACATACATCAATCACTTTATCTTATTACAATCTATAATATCTATTAAAGGGGATTAGAGGCTGATGTAAGTTTGCAT
Source organism: Helianthus tuberosus (assembly GCA_030545235.1). Lineage (NCBI taxonomy): Eukaryota > Viridiplantae > Streptophyta > Magnoliopsida > Asterales > Asteraceae > Helianthus > Helianthus tuberosus. Next base: position 130,061,254 of record CM060447.1, on the reverse strand, counting down.
ACGTGTCAAGTAACTAGATATGACGCGTAATCTTTGCTGATGTCATAAATCAAAATTTAAAATGTGAATATATCTATATATATATTATTAATCTCTAATAAAGGGGAGTTGAAAAAAAGGCGGGTGTTTTAAATTTCAAATTCAAACAACCTAATATAATCTCTCTCTCAATAAATGTCTCAAAACCTAAAAATCATCTCTCTCAGATGTTCTCTTTCTCTCTCACTAGATGGTGATTCAACTAGATACAGATTAGACTACGGTAAACCCTTTCTCAGATGCTCTCTAAAAATCATCTCTCTCAGATGCTCTCTTTCTCATGTAAACCCTAATTTTTGTTTTGTAGGTTTTGAACAAGATAAAGGTTTGGACTACGGTATTCAACTCCGGTTCCGATTCAGGTAATGGTGATCACGTGATGTATGATTTCAAGTGTTGTTTTAATAAACGATTGTGTCGTCGATTCATCTGATTTAAGGTACGCTTCATATCAAGTGTTCTTTTGAATATCGTTTAATTCCCCTGATTATACTTGAACCCTAATATGTCATTCAGTCTCAGTCGATTTTCTTCCGTTGTCGATTTCAATTCTTGGTTTGAAACACTGACTATTTTTTCATGATTTGAACTGGCAATGAAAACTAGAGTTTCAAATCAGGTGATTTTTTTTTTCAGATTGGTTATTGGAATCTGATAGCATTAGGGTTTCGATTGACAATTTTGTGTTTATGATGTTATTTTGAAACAGGGACTCTTTCAAATAATGGTATGGCAAGGATCCCAATAAACTAAGGTTTGACATCTTCATTTATTCTCAGATTTGATTCGTTGTTGTTTAGATTTAATCCTAAATCAGTTGTCGCTTAGTGATGTGTGCGGTCGTGTATATATATTTAAGTATATTTTAAGCCATTTTTAACACGTTAGTCAAGTTTTAAATTTATAAAACACGATATTTACTAACACTCGACACACATATGGGTAAGTGCACCCATCGTGAGCGTAGTATAGTGTTGGTAAGATACCGAGGTCGTCCAAGGACACAAGAGTTTTTAGTACCGGTTTATCCTCAACGTCTAATTAAATAAAAAAATTTAGAAAAAAAGGTTTTTAAACAAGAAAATAAAACTAACTAAAAATGCTGAAAAATCAAAATAAAAGTAAACACAGATAGACAAGATGAATCACTTGGATCCGACTCGCCTTTAGTGTAACCTTTGATTATTTTCGCACTTTTGCACTTTTTAAGAGATTATCTTAGTTATAGTAGTAGGCCCCTCTTTTGAAGGTGACGTTACCCTCAACCCAGTAGTTTGAGTCAGCAAGGATACAATCCTAAAGGGTTGGATTATTGAAAGATAATTAATTAAGTTATTAATGCATAATGTGGTAGGCCCCTCTTTTGAAGGTGACGTTACCCTCGGCTAAGTAGTTTGAGTCAGCAGGGATACAATCCTTAGTAGCCGGGTTAAAGTTTTAAAAGTAGCTTACATATGAGGGGATCAATGAGTTCGGACCCCCGCCATCCAATGCCAGTGGGTATTGAAGGGGGTCCTACTAAAATTGACCCAGGTCCTTGCAGGATCTATACACTGAACAAGGCAAGACTCTTACCAAACCATTCCCTTAACCCCCGACCAGGTAGCCAACATATATCCATAGAGACCGTGTAGATATGAATGGTGTAAATCTTTTATTTTATATAGACAGTAAAATAACGCCAAGACACCACGGACAAATGATAAGGAAGATTCACCTTCAACATAAGAAACTAGTTATTAAAGTCATTAATACATAACCAAATAAAAAGTGCGAAAAGATTAAAAATAAAAAGTATAGCACTAAATGCTTGTCTTCACCAAGTGATGTAAGAGACTTACGCAAACATGGCCTTTGATTGTCAAGAACTCTTACGATCAATCTTGGATCCCGAGACTACTCACACACTCTATGATGGATGATGGATGATGGTGGTGGATGTGGGTTGTGATGGTGGTGGTGGGTGAAGTGTGAGAGAGGGGGTTTGCCAAGGGATGGTTTGCAAGTGAGATAAGCACCCCTATTTATAGCCTGCACAGAAGCCCGGACACGGCCCCGTGTCCATTGGGCATGGCCCCGTGTCCACCCGTCTTCTCTTTCTTCATTAAATGCAGTTTGTCTGCATTAGTTAACCACGCCCCCGTGTCCGCTGGGCACGACCCCGTGTACAGAAGCGTATCTGTACTATCAAGATTTGCCTAGATTCTGCGAATCTTTGCGTTGACCACGGCCCCGTGTCCGCTGGGCACGCCCCCGTGGTGGGTGATAGAAGCTTCTATAACTTTGTCTTTTCTGCAGACACTTGGGCACGCCCCCGTGCTCACTGAGCACGGGGCGTGTTCAGCCTTCGGTTCTCTTGTTTTTGCTTGGGGAGATGCTGTCGAGGGGTCGGGCATGTCACGTTTATTCCTTTTCTTGTATTATTGTTAGATTTGGCTGCATTTTTGCTTCTTTTGTTCATTTGAGCTCATTTAATCCTGAAAATACAAAAGGAAGACAAAAACACACTTTTTCCAACATTAGTACTAAAAAAGGGTTAGTTTTATGCCACATTTGATGTAATTTATATGTTGCATTTTGCACACATCAAATACCCTCACACTTGAATCTTTGCTTGTCCTAACGCAAAACTCTTTATTTTGTGGCTTACACTCCCAAATGGAATGGGTAGAAGAGAAGGTTTTTGGGCTTGTCATAGAGTGTTGGGATTCCAAGATTCTTTATTAGGTTTTATTTTTATTTTATTTACAATCCTATTCGTCATGATTTATTTAGAATATTACATAAGATAAATTACTTATTAGGGCATAACATGCCTCTTTAAAATTCCATTTATATACAAGTTCACATAGCTCACGGGGGATCACTCAACACTCGGCCGAAGATGTATTTTTGTGAAGCACTCGAGAGCGGCATTGAACTTACTCCTACCATAGGCTTGCCAAACAATCAATCCTCCTCCTTTTTAACTATAAACCTTTATAAATATCAAGAGGACTTTTGGGGGAAGGGTTAGGATTGGGTTAAAGGTAGGTGGTTGGGTTAGTGGTTAGTAGAAAAGGGCGAAAGGCGTAAAAAGCGTCGGTCTTCGTAAAATATTTTGTTTTTGTGACTTTTTATTCTAATGAAGCATTTATTCAAACAAGCCTTCTTTTGATAAGCTTTTGTTTGTTTATTGCTAACTTCATTTTTTTTTATAAGGAAGTCACAAGAAAACCGAGCTTTGTTAATAAAATAAAGGGTTTAAAATGAAAAAGGGTTTTTGGTGGGTAAAAAGGGTGTTTGATTTGGGTTAAGAAATGAAAATGTTTAGACTTAAAGGGGTTAACTAGGGGAATTTTGGGTAGGTGGTAAAAAAAGAAAAATAATGGTGTTGAAAGAAAAAGTGGTTAGTCCTAATGCCTCCGTCATTTACTTACTTGGGTTTAAGTTGGTAAGGACTGGGAATGTATCGTCGTGGCAAGTTCTAGAGTCGTAAGAACCAAGCGGCTATTCACACAAGAAACGAAAAATGAGCATTTAGTTTAAAGATGTATATTTTTATGCTCAATAAAGGCTCAAAACTCACTTTTTTGTGGGAAAGGGTTTTTATGTGATCAAGTATATATAATCAAATTTTAACTAGATTTGTCATGCCGTTTCAAAATTTTCTTATGTTAGTTCTTTTTATCACGACGCTATCGGTTGTAAATTTGTAAAAATATAATCTTTTTAGAACTTGTAATTCCCAAATTAAACAAAGACAAGTAAAAAAAATGAAAAGATTTTGAAAAAATTTGGGGTGTTTAGCGGTTCCAATAGGGTTTTGTGTAAGGCTTGTAATTAGGACTTGCAAAATTCAAGGTTTTAGCATCCCCCCACACTTAAATTACACATTGTCGTCAATGTGTCCCCAAAAATAAGTTTTTAGGTTGATTGAATGTGTAAAAGTGTGTTTAAAAACAAGTTTTTATGTTACTTGGCATCTGGGCACGGGCCCGTGGTGTACGGGCACGGCCCCGTGTTCAGTGTAACAACCCTCGGTAAAACCGACACCCTCATAATATGTCTAACACTCTAATATATTTTAGAATGTCCCAATATGTCTTATATTACACTTCGTATGTGAAAACCGAGCCCGAAGTATGTTATAACATTTAAAATAAATAAAAATCTGAAAACAGTAAGTTGAGGCGGGCCGCGTAGACCCACCCCAACTATTCACGCGGGCGGTATCAGGGTTGAAACCTGATATCGTTGATTTCTTTAGTTCAAACGGGCTGCGTAAGAGTTCTTGTTTAGTTAACGCGGGTCGCGAGAGATCATCAAACGCGGAGACATCCTGAGCTGACACGTGTCGACATCGTGGCGGGTCTACATGGTGAGCCGGATAAGCTACCCTGTTGACCAGGGTTGTCGCGGGCCGCGTAGCCCTATGTCTACCCTTACGCGGGCCGTGTGGAGACCAGTTTCAGCAACTATATAAGCAGGCCATCGGGTTTCACTTTCCGTCGTTCATTTCTTTCTTTCAATCTCGAATTTCTGAAGCTATAAGCATTATAGTCGGGTATTATACCCTAATTAGCGAGGTTCTGCTCCGTTGTAAGTATTATAACCCCAGTTTCATAATAGTTACGCTGCCCGATTGATTCAGGGTTCCGTAACAACTGTTGTGGTTCTGCCCGACGTAGTTGTTGGAATGCCGTCTTGGGGAGGGTATCATTAATATTTTCAAAGGGTTATGATACTAACCCATGTACATTTGTATAAATTATAGATTATATCCAGGAAACCCTTACAAGAAGTCTAAAATAGCAATGTGAGTTTATCCTCTTTTTGTTAACCTTTTTGGAATGTTTTACAAAACCTTAATTGTTTACAATGCGATTAAGCAGTGATTGAGTCTTTGTAGTTCTTCAATTACTGCCGGTATTATGGGGTTTTGTATACAAAATTTATTACTTGCGAGTAGTAAGTCGGAATGACAGTACGTTATCATTGGACAACGAGTTAGCCAATGTGTAATATGACCCACAAGTCAAGGATTGACAGTACTGAATGAGTAATTGTGTAGAAATAAACAATGTGATCGTTCTCAATACTGTGTTAATTGATAAAATGTTTCTTGATCAAACTGGGATTCACTCACCAGTATTTCCTGCTGACAAAATATTTTTAAAATACGTTTCAGGTAACACAATGTGAAAGCCAACTGGGAAAAAGCCAGCTCGAGAGCACTGACGGCTTGGAAAATAAGTGGCTATAAAAGTTACCTAATAAACGATGTTTTAAATTCAATAAAATAGGGTTTGTCCCTATAAATGTACTGTAATAAGAAACTTGGGTTTTGCCCATGTTATTATTAATATCAAATATGGTGGTTTTACTCTGACAAACATTTCCTAACTACGGTCCTGATGTAAATTCCGCTGCAAGATTAAATACCTGATACCACCACCACTGAGTTCGCGTCCGCCCGTTCTCGGGACAGATAAGGGATCGGGGGTTGCAACAGAATGTGGTATCAGAGCCTAGCCACTGGTCTAAGCCAAAGAAGTGTTCTGCTGACACTTAAATTCTATATTTTGTGTTAGGAAATAAATTACGGAAATACGTGCATAACTGTATTTATTTGTTATGTGTTATTTGACTATTTGTTAGTTTACAGTATGAGTGATCAAGGACCCTTAGACATGAGTCGTCAGCTGTCTGATTCACCTAAGAGTGAAGGTACTTCTTCACAGCCTGCCCTTTCTGGGTATTCTGCTGATCAGGAAGAAGGAGTGTTTGCTTTTAGAGTTCAGTCAGAAGAGCCATTCCCTCATAAGAAACGAGGATGGTTCAGTAAGGAAGCCTTTGCTCGTAGGAAAAGAATGCGAAAGTTGCAACAGCAAAGAGTTTTAGCAGCTGCTAAGCGAAAGACAGATGCCCATACACAGGATATGCTTAATAGAAGCCTAGCCAATTTCCATATCCTAGCTACAACTGCTGCTGACCCGAGTCTGGAACAACTAGTAGCCCCACAACCACAAAACCCAGATCAACCCATGGAGATAGAAAACCCGGAAAACCAAGTGGAGATGCATGACTTTAACCCTGAAGAAATCCCTAGGATACCTGCACCAAACCCCCTAGATCCAAATTACGACCCCTTGTGGGACGATAATAGGGACTTTGTGCAATGTTACCCTATTCATGAAGACACACCCATACAGAGTATAGGAGCCTATCCAGGTATGGACCCTTTAGATCCCTATTACCATGATGAATATATTAGGGAGATTTTAGAAGATCCTTACCAATTTCAGGCACCTTCACCCCCATATCAGGAACCCGCACCCCAGATTCCAAACCCAGTCCTAGAACCTGCACCCCCAATGAGTGCAGAAAACATGCAAGAACTTAGGACTTTTGGGGAGGAAATTTTAGAAAGTAGTGAGAGAATGCGTCAGGTGGGAGAGCGTCTCGTATGGAAATACGATGAGCGCAATATGGATTTTTGGATAAATCCATATCCGTGAATGTGAGAATGGAGGAAACGGTAGTAGTAGTAGTAGTAATAATAAATAATAAAATAAAATAAAAATAAAATATGTGTGTACGGATGCATATTACTATTAGTGTGATTCTATTTATGTTGGTATTGTAATTTTATTTCAGTACTAGTGTGTAATAGATGCATAATAGTATATGAAAATAGAGTAAAAGTCGCAATGATCGACGCTTTTGGCTAGATTGCGTATCATGTGATTAACTATATTAGATATTATGATGTGATATTAATATGGGGTAAATGTTTAAAATTCAGATGACCGACGAAGAAAATCAAGGAAATCTGAATAATGATAACCAGAGTAACATTAACGTGGTTAATGAGAATCCAAGCATCAATAACAATAACAATCAAGTGGATAACAGTGCTATCCAACACATAGTAGCACAAGGAATTATAGATGCAATGTCATTTATTCTTCAAACTGTTAAGGATGCTGATAATAAAAGTAAACATAGCAGTAAGCGACCAATTGAACCAGAACACAGCGTGAACAATGGACCAATACTTCAATTGCCTATTCCCAAAAGAAGAAGAACCGTGTCTTACGGTTGTTCATATAAAGAATTCTGGTCTTGTAAACCAATGGAATTCTCGGGCAACGAAGGGGCCATTGCAACCTTACGCTGGATAGAGAAGACTGAGGCAGTCTTAAGGATAAGCAAGTGTGCTGAAGAAGATAAAATATTGTTTGCTTCTAATTTATTTAAGAATTCAGCACTAGAATGGTGGAACACTGTCCTCCAATCAAGGGGAAGTGATAGAACCTGCAATATGGAATGGGAAGAATTTAAGGACAATGTAGAAAGGAAATTCTGCCCACCCAATGAGAAGGAACAGATAGCAAACAAATTCCTAAACCTTAGGATGACTGGTGTGGATAGTAAGGGATATACTAAAATATTCTTTGAATATGCTAGATAGTGCCAACCCTTGCTTCACCAGAACCAGTATTAATCTCCCGTTATATTTGGGGATTAATTGGAGAGATAAGACACGTAGTCAAGGCAGCTAGACCTCAAACTATAGAAGAAGCAGTAGAACTAGCAAATACCTTGACAGATAAATTAGTTCGTACCCGAGAAGAGGATCAAAGAAGGAACCTAACCCAAAAGCTCACACAAGAATTTCGTTCTGGAAATTTTAATCGTGGGAAAAATATAGGTTCTACCTCTGCACCTTACTGTAGGAATTGCAAAAGAAAGCATTCAGGAAGATGCTTCATATACTGTAACTTTTGCAAAATATCGGGACACAAGGAAGAAGACTGCAGGAAGAAAAACAGCAGGATATGCTACAACTGTGGAGAACAAGGTCACATCAAGCCTAATTGCCCAAAATTAGCTCCAGCTACGAACACCAAGAATACTAAAAATGCTAGAGCATTTGTTCTGACTGCAGATGAAGCCAAGATGATTCCAGATGTCATAGCTGGTACGTTTTTAGTTAATGATGTTTTTGCTAAAGTATTATTTGACTCTGATGCAAACCAAAGTTTTATTAATACATCATTTTGCAAATTTCTAAATCAGTCATTAACTAAACTACCACAAGAATATTTAGTAGAGACAGCCAATGGAGAAACCGTTAGAATTTCTGAAATCTTGCAGGGAGCAAGCATAGAAATTTTAAATCAAAAGTTTATTGCAAATCTTTATCCCATGAATCTGGCAGGATTCGATGTTGTTTTAGGAATGGATTGGTTAATAGCCAATAAAGCCAGTATTTTATGTGATCAAAAGTCAATTCAAGTAAATTCACCAAAAGGTAAAACGATCACAATTAAAGGAGATAAAATCTCTAGGTCCACTAAATTCATCTCTGTAATGAAAACTGCAAGTTATATAAGAAAAGGTTCTATAGTGTATTTGATTTCTATAATCACTAACACTAAAGGAAAGGATTTAAAATATATACCAGTAGTATTGCAGTTTTCAGATGTATTTCCAGAAGAATTGCCAGGGCAACCTCCAGACAGAGAAGTTGAATTCAGAATCCATTTAATACCAGGAACAGCACCGATTGCCAAAGCACCTTATCGTTTGGCACCTGCAGAAATGCAAGAAGTAAAGAAACAATTAGACGAATTATTGGAGAAAGAATTCATACAACCGAGTTCATCGCCATGGGGAACGCCGATATTGTTCGTTAAAAAGAAGGACGGATCAATGCGTATGTGCATTGACTACCGTGAATTAAACAAGGTCACGATTAAGAATCGGTATCCATTACCAAGAATCGATGATCTGTTTGATCAACTGCAAGGAGCTCGATTTTTCTCTAAAATCGATTTAAGGTCAGGATATCATCAATTAAAGGTACAGGAAGGGGACATTCCTAAAACCGCTTTCAGAACGAGGTATGGCCATTATGAATTTACTTTCATGCCATTTGGTTTAACCAATGCCCCAGCTGCATTTATGGACATGATGAACTGAATATGTAAGCCATATTTGGATAAATTCATAATTGTCTTTATAGATGATATTCTAATTTACTCTAAGAGTAAAGAAGATCATGCAAGGCATTTGCACGCACTTTTAAGTTTATTAAGAAAGGAAAAGCTTTACGCTAAATTTTCAAAGTGCGAGTTTTGGTTAGAACATGTACAATTTCTCGGACATTTAGTTAATCATGAAGGAATTCATGTAGATCCAACAAAGATTGAGGCAATTACTAAATGGAAAACCCCTGAATCACCAACCGAGGTTAGAAGTTTCTTAGGATTGGCCGGTTATTATAGAAGATTTATTCGAGATTTCTCTAGAATAGCCATTCCCTTAACTAAGCTAACCTGTAAATCTGTTAAGTTTGAATGGGCAGTAATACAAGAAGAAGCCTTTAGAATCCTTAAGTAAAGATTAACCCATACACCCATACTAGCATTACCAGAAGGAGCTGAAGACTTTGTAGTCTATTGTGATGCTGCTAAATTAGGTTATGGATGTGTGTTGATGCAACGCCAAAAGGTTATAGCTTATGCATCTAGACAACTTAAGAATCATGAAGAGAATTATTCCACTCATGATTTAGAGTTAGGAGCTATAATTTTTGCTCTTAAAATTTGGAGACATTACCTTTATGGTAGTAAGTTTACCATATTCACTGATCATAAGAGTTTAAGGTATGTTTTCAAGCAAAAGGAGTTGAATATGAGACAAAGACGCTGGATGGAGATGTTTAGTGACTATGATTGTGATATCCAGTATCATGAAGGAAAAGCAAATGTAGTGGCAGATGCTTTAAGTCGAAAGTATCATGAAAAGCCAAAAAGGGTACGTTCTATTAAATTAAATCTGCAAGTAGATTTAAATGATCAGATAAGAGAAGCACAAGAATCAGTAATCAAGGATGATTCTAAAAAATTAAAAGGTATGCTAAAAGAATTGGAACAAGGAATAGATGGAATTTGGAGGTTCCATAAAAAGAGAATGTGGATACCTAAATTAGGAAATCTACGTTATCGTATATTAGAAGAAGCCCATAAGTCTAAGTATACGATGCATCCAGGAAATGACAAAATGTAACAGGATTTAACGAAAAATTTCTGGTAGATAGGAATGAAAAAGGACATAGCAGCCTATGTTTCTAAATGTTTAACTTGTTCACAAGTCAAAGCTGAACACCAGAAACCCTCAGGTTTGTTACAGCAATTAGAAATGCCAGTGTGGAAATGGGAATTGATAACAATGGATTTTGTTACTAAATTACCTAAAACAAAGAAAGGAAATGATACAATCTGGTTGATTATAGATAGGATAACTAAGTCAGCTCATTTCCTACCAATGAAGGAAACTTTCAATATGGAACAATTAGCTAAACTATATGTAAATGAAATTGTTTCTTTACATGGCATTCCTTTATCAATTGTTTCTGATAGAGATAGTCGATTTACCTCTCATTTTTGGTCAAGTTTCCAAAAGGTAATGGGAACCAAGTTAAAATTAAGTACAGCTTATCATCCTCAAACAGATGGACAAAGCGAAAGGACAATTCAGACAATGGAGGACATGCTTAGAGCTTGTGTAATTGATTTTGGAGGTAATTGGGACGATCACTTACCTATAATAGAATTTTCTTATAATAATAGTTATCACACAAGTATCAATGCTGCACCATTCGAAGCACTTTATGGAGGAAAGTGCAGAACCCCAGTCTGTTGGGCAGAAATTGGGTAAAAGCAACTATCTGGACCTGAGATAGTACAAGAAACAACCGACAAGATTATTCAAGTCAAGGAATGACTGAAAGCAGCACGTGATCGACAGAAAAGTTATGCTGATAACAGGCGAAAACCATTGGAGTTTCAAGTAGGAGATAAGGTATTATTAAAAGTCTCTCCTTGGAAAGGAATAATAAGATTCATCAAACGGGGAAAGCTAAGTCCCAGGTATGTTGGACCTTTTGAGATTATTAGAAGAATAGGACCTGTAGCCTATCAGCTACAACTGCCAGAGGAAATGGTAGGAATACATGATGTGTTTCATGTATCTAATCTTAAAAAGTGTTTAGCTGATAAATCACTAGTAGTACCTCTTAAGGATATAGAGGTAAATGAACAACTCAAGTTTGTAGAAAAGCCTCTACAGATTGAAGACAAGAAAATCAAGAATCTCAAACATAAGAGACTAGTTCTGGTCAAAGTAAAGTGGGACTCCAAAAGAGGACCTGAGTACACATGGGAGCTTGAGTCAGAAATGCAAAGAAAATATCCGCACTTATTCCAATAGATCTCGAGGACGAGTTCTAAACAAGGTGGGGAGAATGTAACAACCCTCGGTAAAACCGACACCCTCATAATATGTCTAACACTCTAATATATTTTAGAATGTCCCAATATGTCTTATATTACACTCCGTATGTGAAAACTGAGCCCGAAGTATGTTATAACATTTAAAATAAATAAAAATCTGAAAACAGTAAGTTGAGGCGGGCCGCGTAGACCCACCCCAACTATTCACGCGGGCGGTATCAGGGTTGAAACCTGATATCGTTGATTTCTTTAGTTCAAACGGGCCGCGTAAGAGTTCTTGTTTAGTTAACGCGGGCCGCGAGAGATCATCAAACGCGGAGACATCCTGAGCTGACACATGTCGACGTCGTGGCGGGTCTACATGGTGAGCCGGATAAGCTGTCACACCCTGGCTTTGCGGAAGCGTGGTTAATTTTGGTGTGACTTCTTAATACCATAGCTTAATCATACCAAAGCTATATGAGTTAAAAACATGCAAGATCATCCATTAAGTTTCGAAAACCAAACACAATACCATTGTTTTAACATACCCTGACAAACATAATCTTGTTCAACAAACATTACAAACTGAAACATAACATAGACATGGTTTAAGGATTGTGTCTTGTCCAGGAAAGAGACACATCCCCTAAACCCCGGATGACCTTAGAAACTAGTGCAGCGGAAAACATGCCATACCGTGCCAGATCTCGTTAATTTCCTGAAATACATGTAAGTTGAAAAATCAACAATAATGTTGAGCGAGTTCATGTGCAAGTGAGTAAGTAAAACACTTGTAAGTATAAAAGTTCCCTGGTATGTAGCAGTGTAAGGAAAAGAGATCACCAATGGTTTGCAAGGCCATTAGCATGTTGTGAAATGCAAGTAGGAAGACACAACCCTAGCCGATTTTTGCGTTGGGCAACCAAGTCACTCCAGGTCCGTTCTGTTGGTCCTCAGAGAGGTCCGTTCTGTTGGGCCTAGAGCTGGGCTCGTTACACCTAGATAGATCTACCGCTTAAGTCCCTCGGTGTTCTAACTACCCATTCACATGATCTAGTAGTAAACCTCCTTACGTTAACATACCGTGTAATAATAGTACTTGTAAACAAAGTAACATGTATTTCACCCCCGCAGTTAAGAAAACTGAAAACAGTTAGAGAAAAGGGGGACATGAACTCACAGTGAAGCGTCTCTACCAAGTATCCCTGAATCAGAAAGCTGCGCGACGACCTACAAGTGCTAATTCTATTAGACGGACGGCCGTGCTTTAGCTTTATAGTTTAAGTTTTTGGGGAAATAGTTAGACAACTATTTTGTGTTTACTTTTTGTAATACTTGGTAGTTATCTTCTTCCCAAGGATGGGGGATACAATACATGTGCGTAAGTTACGTTTTAACAATCGTGTGGTAATGTAATTACCGGTGTAACTTATATAATCATAGTGAAAGCGTTCGCGAAGTTTTGGAATCATTATCGCTTGTAAATATTACTTTTACTCTAAAATAATATTTACGTATTTTCACAAAATAATCATAAACAGTGTTGTGACAATATAATTTATCACGTAGCATTTTATGAAAATCCCACCTCCGAATATTTAATAAATAAAGTCGTGGCGAAATTTTATATTTCGAGAATGTGTCAAAAATAGTTCTAACACTTGTTGTGTAAATAATTCTAAGTGTTAGGTTTTTAGGAAAATTTCGCCAGAGTTTCCTCTGTAACTGGAGGTGGCCACGCTTTCAAGCGTATCATTTTCTTTTAACAAATCAATTCAACAACTTCTTTAATCAATCAAACAATTTCCGACACATCAAACTAGTCGACAAGTATGTAAATCGCACAAACGCATGAACTTGTAGCTTTTCCGCATCTATAATGTAAATCCCATTATATTTTGTAGATCTTTATATAAAGTAACTTTAATCTCATAAAAACCTTGTGTTTAGAGAAATCTGTTTTTACAACTTCTAGTAACAAGTGACAAACTAGTTCTTCGTCGGATCTTTTTGTTTCACAAGTGTTTACACACTTGTGGTTTATAAAAATATCATATTTGTTAGTGTAAGATCCTTTCTTTAAAATACATGGTTTCTTCAATGTGTGGTTCTTTGAAAATACCACTTGCAGATACGTAGATCCGCTAGTTTTAAACACCAATGTACAGGTTAAATCACTTTTACACAAATAAACATTTTACACAAGTTCATGTCTCTTGTGTGGTAGAGTTTCACCTTTTAACCCTTGTGTTAACCAAAACAAGCTTATGTCAACGATCTTACCAAACCGGGTTAAATGGTGATCCGAGCTACCACAATCATAGATCGGGTCTAGATAAACACATCTTTCAAGTACTACAACTTTTACACAAGTTGTAAGCTATTAACCACCATCTTTAGAGTTTTTACTAGACTTTAATACTTCAAAATGTATGTTAACGATATTTAACCGACAAAAATCTTTTTAACCACTTTAGATAAGTGTAAAAACGAGTTTTAAATGTTATACCTCTAGCTCAAGGCTAGGGAAGATTCTTGATGAAAAACGCGTGGATAAAAGCTAACGAAAGAGGTCCTTCGTGTTCCGCTTGCTCCGAGGCTCCTAATACGTGACCTTTATCTCTTGTATGATGATGGAAATGCAAGAACAAGAACCGAAAATATGATGAGGGTAAGAGTGGGGTTCGGCCGAGAGTGAAGGGAGAGCAAGAGAGAGTTGAGTTTGTGAATTAGTGAAGTGATAAAGTCTTATGTGTTAAGTGTTTATTTATAGGAAAACTTAGATGTTATTATCCCATGGATAATGTGTAGGCTAGATACTTAGCCAAGATGATTAAAATATTAAACAAGTACTAAACATGTCCCCCATTAGTTAGGCCGATTACAATAGGGGGGGGGGGTCTTGGTTCGAAATCAACTAAGTTAGTTGATGTTTAGTTTGGTTAAATAGGTTAGTTAAGTGTTTAACCTAGTTAGTTAAGTATAGCGTGTTATGACGGGTGTTAGGGTAATCAGGGACCCTAACTGGCTCAGAAAAATATAAGTAGTGAAAATAACAATATTTTCATGTTCCGGGTATAGTCCGGTTGTTCGGTTGGATAATAATCCGTTAAAGCGTTACTAAAGCTTTAAAGTGTCGTTATTGTTATTTTTTAGTGACACATTTAATTCCAACACTTTAGAAAGTGTCTAGTGATATTTTCCCCATATTCTGGCACTTTACTAGTCAGCTAGAAGCTGGATTATTTATTAAAGTGCTGTGTTTTGTACTTAAAGTACGTTTTTGGCACATCCAATCAGTGTATCTTATTCCTAGAGACGCAGTTCCACAACCCTTATAACCCTACACTCACTACCAGTGTAGTCAGATATCTCAGGCTCTTATAGGCCTTGGAGGCAGTGTTTGCCTGATGCTGGCTTTAACAGCATGTTCAATAGGTTATCCGTGTATTGTGCTACTGTGCTTTTTGTGCATCATGTTTGTCACTAAGGTTCAGCATGTAAATAATGTAGTGACGGTAAATAAAGTATGATGCAAGTAAGTTCATGTATCAGTATTCAAGTAGCAGTTCATCAGCTAGTTCAAACAAGCACAGTAATCAAGTAGTAATTAATCATTAATTTAGTTGTACGGATACCTGGTTTAGTGCGGGTTGTCACATTCTCCCCCCGTTAAATAAATTTCGTCCCGAAATTTAAGTTCTGCTTGTAGATGCAGAGTTCTTAGGAAATAAGTGGGGGTATTTCTCTTTCATCCGGTCCTCACGTTCCCAGGTGAATTCAGGACCATGTCTGGCATTCCAACAAACTTTGACGAGCTTGACACTGCTCCGGCGGGTCTTGTTAACTTTCCAATCCGTGACCTCGACAGGTTCTTCAACGAAGTGGAGCGTGTCGTCAATATGAATCTCGTCGGTGGGAATGGCAACGTCAACTTGAGTTGGACTTTTCTTTAGGTTGGATACATGAAATGTATCGTGAACACCATTCAGTTCAGCAGGTAGGTCCAACTTGTATGCTACTGTTCCAATTCTTTCCAGAATTCTGAAGGGACCAATGTAGCGCGGATTCAACTTCCCACGCTTCCCAAAGCGTGCCACCCCCTTCCAGGGTGAAACTTTCAATAACACCATTTCTCCAACTTGGAAATCCACATGTTTCCGGTCTGGATCCGCATAGGCCTTTTGTCTGTGGCGAGCTGCTTCGATGCGTTTAAGAATTTGCGCGATCTTGTCTGTCGTCTCTTGGACGATCTTGGGACCAGCAAGCTGCCTATCACCTGCGTCAGACCAACATAGTGGTGATCGGCACTTGCGTCCGTATAGGGCTTCAAATGGCGCGACACCAATACTGGTGTGGTAGCTGTTGTTGTATGAGAATTCAACCAAAGGTAAATGTTTATCCCAGCTACCGCCCAAATCCATAACACATGCCCTCAGCATGTCTTCCAAAGTTTGAATCGTTCGCTCGCTCTGGCCGTCAGTTTGCGGATGAAACGCAGTGCTCAGATTCAACTGTGAGCCAAAGGCTTCTTGGAAGGATTGCCATATCCTTGACATAAACCTTCCGTCTCTATCAGAGATGATTGAGAGAGGTACTCCATGGCGTGCTACGATCTCTCTCATGTAAATTTCCGCGAGTTTACTAGTGCTGTCTTTCTCCTTGATTGGCAGAAAGTGTGCGGATTTCGTTAGGCGGTCAACTATTACCCATATCATATCATGGCCTCTTGGCGTTCTTGGTAATTTCGTAACAAAATCCATTGAGATTTGTTCCCATTTCCACTTGGGAATCTCAGGTTGTTGCAGCAGCCCTGAAGGCTTCTGGTATTCCGCTTTAACTTTAGCGCATGTTAAACATTTGCTTACATAAACAGCACGTCGCCTTTCATCCTAGGCCACCAATAATAACTTTTGAGATCCTGGTACATCTTATCCGCTCCAGGATGTATAGAGTACCGCGATTTGTGAGCTTCATCAAAGATAACCTTCCTTAAATCACCAAACAGAGGAACCCAAATCCTTTTCTCAAAACATAACGTTCCTTCCTCGTTTGGTACCAACAGCTTCTCCATCCCACGGAGATATTCCTCTTCAAGATTCCCTTCCTTGAGAGCTTCCTTTTGTGCGGCACGAATACGCAAGGAAAGATCGGTTCGTATAATCATTTCCAAAGCTCTAACCCTTATGGGTTTGATTCTCTCTTTACGACTTAGGGCATCGGCGACTACATTCGCCTTCCCTAGGTGATACTTTATCTCGCAGTCGTAATCGTTTAGCAACTCAACCCATCGTCTTTGCCTCATATTCAACTCCTTCTGGTTGAATATATGCTGTAGGCTCTTGTGATCTGTGAAGATTGTACATTTCGTACCATACAGGTAGTGTCTCCAGATCTTTAAGGCAAAAACCACTGCGCCAAGCTCTAAATCGTGTGTGGTATAGTTCTTTTCGTGCACTTTCAGTTGACGCGATGCATAAGCAATAACCTTTTGGCATTGCATCATCACACAACGCAATCCTTGACGCGATGCGTCGCAGTATACCACAAAATCGTCAGTACCTTCCGGTAGTGCTAAAATTGGCGCATTGCAGAGCTTATCTTTCAGTATCTGGAATGCTTCTTCCTGTTTGATTCCCCAATCAAACATCTTATCTTTCTGCGTGAGGAGCGTCAATGGTTGAGCGATCTTTGAAAAATCCTCGATGGACCTTCGATAGTAGCCAGCCAAACCCAAGAATTGCCGAATCTCGGTTGGCGTCTTTGGCGTTTCCCAATCCTTGATCGCCTTGATCTTTGTTGGGTCCACGTGGATTCCATCTCCATTTACCACGTGCCCAAGGAATTGGACTTCGTGTAGCCAAAACTCGCACTTGGAGAATTTGGCGTACAGTTGTTCCTTCTTTAGCAGCTCCAAAATGGTTCTAAGATGCTGCTCGTGTTCAGCCTTTGTTCTTGAATAGATCAAGATGTCGTCGATAAACACAATCACAAACTTGTCCAAGTACGGCTTGCAAACTCTATTCATTAGATCCATGAATACTGCAGGTGCGTTTGTCAGACCAAATGGCATAACAAGGAACTCGTAGTGTCCATAATGAGTTCTGAAGGCTGTCTTTGGGATACTTTCTTCTTGAATCCTCAACTGGTGGTATCCAGATCGAAGGTCGATCTTAGAGTAAAAGCTTGAGCCTTGCAGTTGGTCAAACAGATCGTCGATTCTTGGCAGAGGATACCTATTCTTGATCGCCAGCTTGTTCAATTCTCTGTAGTCAATGCACATTCGAAAACTACCGTCCTTCTTCTTGACAAACAGGACCGGAGCTCTCCAAGGCGAGAAGCTTGGTCGGATAAAACCCTTGCCTAACAACTCTTGAAGTCGTGTCGACAGTTCCTGCATCTCAGACGGAGCAAGTCTGTAAGGTGCCTTAGCCACAGGCGCGGCGCCTGGAACTAAGTCGATGTGAAACTCTACTTGTCTCTGAGGTGGCAGTCCGGGTAAGTCTTCCGGGAAGACTTCTGGATACTCCCTCACGACAGGGATGTCCTCGATTCTTGGCTCAGCAGCCTTCTTATCCACAATGTGTGCCAGAAAAGCAACACATCCTTTCTGCAAACACTTCCTTGCTTTCAGGCAGCTGATAAATCTTAGCGGCGTGTCACGCTTCTCTCCGTGAACAACAATGGTCTCACCATCATCGGTTGGGATACGAACAACCTTCTCGTGACATACTATCTCAGCCTTGTTTCCTGATAACCAATCCATTCCTACTACCACGTCGAAGCTTCCCAACTGGACTGGTAGCAGATCTAGAGTGAACTCACGTTCTCCCAATTCAATCACACAGCCTCTGATAACTTCATTGGCTTCTACTAACTTCCCATTAGCCAATTCGATTGAGTAGGGAATCTCTAACTTACTCGCGGTTAAACCAAGTATATTCTTAAATTCTAATGACACGAAGCTATAATCGGCACTAGCATCAAACAAAATAGATGCAAAAGTTTTGGTTGTTAGAGAACGTACCAGAAACCACACCTGGATCCTGGCATGCCTCACAAGCTCCGATGTTGAATCTTCTTTCACGGTCTTGTTTCAACTTCAGACATTCCCTCTTAAAATGTCCAACGTCCCTACAATGGAAGCATCCTAGCATTCGGCCATTTCCTTTCCCATTTCCACCTAGAGCGTTGTTACTGTTTTCTCCTTGTATGGGACTCTTCATCCCACAACCTCCTTTGTCGTGTCCTTTCCTCCCATTTCTAGGCTTCTGACATCCACAATCATGGTGATACTTGCACCCAGCACATCTTGGTTTAGTTTCTAAGTAAATCTTATCATTGGCTTGTTTTTTGTTAGGGCAATCTTTCTTGAAATGCCCTTTGTCCCCGCAGTCAAAGCAACCTCGAATAGATCTTTGTTCATCATTATTCGTTCGGGTATCTTCGGTGAGCTTCCTTTTGTTCTTTCCGGACGACTCTACCTGAGTCTCCTTGTCGGGGTTTGCAAGTTTTTCTAGTCTAATTGCTTCCGTAACGAGTGCCAAACCCATCTTACTTGCAGCAATAGTCGTTGGTGGCGTAGATGCTGTCATCAAGCTCAAGACTTGAGGCGCCAATTCCCAAATGAATTGTTCCAATTTCTTTAATTCTGGTTTCCCCAGGTACGGAACAACTCGTGACAAATCATGAAGTCTTTGCACGTACTCCAACACCTTCGGACCTTCCATCATCAGGTTCCGAAATTCGTCTTCCCACCTCTGGGTTTCCGTTTGGGGGCAATACTTCTTATGCATCATTCCTTTCAACTCATCCCAAGTTAACGCGTATGCTGTAGTTAGGCCCATTATTCGAACCTGAAGATTCCACCATAATCGAGCTCCATCTTGAAACAACTCAGAAACGTATGGGACTTGTTGTTCTGGCGTACAGCCACTCATTCGAAAGATGGATTCCATACTTTCAATCCATTTTACCAAAGTTATGGCACCCCCAGTGCCGTCGAACTTCGGAGGCTTGCAGTTGAGGAAGTGCCAGTAGGAACAACCGTTATTTTCTGAGGTGCCTTTGCTGGGTTCGGAGCGTAGGGCCTCGTGCTGTGCTATAGCTGCAGCAATCATTTCTTTCAGTTCTGCCTCAGAGGTGGGCATGCGCATTTCGCGTCTTGGCGGCATCTTCTAAAAGATGTTTCACATAGGTTAGGTCATAGCAAGTGAAGCGTACGTATGCATTCAACAATACCAACACATAACATCTCATGCTATCAACAAATCAATCACATAACATCTTATGTTATAGGACATAAACAATAGATTGAATCATCACAAGTGATGAGAATACTGCGATTGTATTGCCTCAATTCGAGACCACAATGTAGAGCTTACAAGTACACCACTATTTCATACGACATCAATGACTTAGTAGGGGACGACCCTAGACAAGTCGTGCGATCGCTGGACATGTTCAGGAGTCTCTGGTTCGTCCATTCTCAAATTTCCAGGACTCCACGTCAAGCTTCTGAATTTCAGTCCTAAAACAACATTTCTTCTCAATCGTTTCCTTGAGCTCGTCCCAGCTCAGTGTATAAGCAGCGTCTGTGCCAAGGGTCTGAACCTGGAGGTTCCATTTAGAGAGTGTGCCATCTAGAAATATCCCCGAGATGTAGGTAACACTATGTTGGGGCGATCAGTTACTCATTCTTAGAATGGAGTCGGTCTTTTCGGACCAACGAACAAATGCAACGGTGCCTCCTGTTTTATCAAAGTTCAAAGGCTTGCAGTTCAGGAACTGTTTATAGGTGCAGCCAGTTGGATGGTTATTTCCAGTAATGCCATCGTTGTTCTTAGAGCGGAGGGCTTCATGTCGTGCATTTATCGGTGAGATGCGTTCTTGCAGCTCGGCTTCTGTCCTTGGCAACGTACTGGTGTTTGTGTCATGTCTAGGTGACATTCCCTTTTGTCGAAGTGGTGTGAAGCGGGTTAGACAACGTTTCAATTGTCTATGAGGTGTATATAGCAACATAAGCCATCATGTAATCACCCAATTTCACACGCAAATATACTCACTGTATGAGTGGGGAAGTAAATTTCTGAGCCTTCACATAGGCCTGCCAATTTGGCTTGTTGCTCGTAATAGAATGAACTCGAGGCTGCATCGCCCTGGGTCATTCGTGTTCAAGTTATTTCCTGCTGCATTGGTTATCATTAGCTTGACCTGCAGAGTCTACCAGGATTCCTGTGCACTACAAATCGTTATTACGTGGGCCCCCGTAATAATAAATTGTCTTGCACAGTTACCCCAAATTTTCTCTCATCCAAGCAGATGATCAATCAAGGAGCAACAGCCGGTGCATCGGCATGAACAGGGTCATGCTCCAATGCGGGGTCAGGAGCAGCGCCTGGCTCAGGGGCCACGGCCGGCTCCGAATCAAAAACTCCATCTCAAAATCAGCTGGGTCAACAAACACAGGGGCCGACAGGGCTACAGGATCCCCCAAGGGCTGGTCTAAGTGCATGAACTCAATGTCATGGTCTGGATCAACACCAGGCGGAAAAACAGAACTGTCCTCATTATCGCGATCAAACTCAAATCTGTGTGCGGGATCCGGTGCAGCTGATGATGCCATATCAGGGTCGGCGTCGTGTAAGTGGTGCTGCATTCCCTGTTGTGCGAAGATGCGGATGTCAGAAACCCAAATGTGTCTGGGATAGGGGAATGGTCATGAGTTTCCCCTACCGGAGCGTCCGCATGCAGTAGTCTAATACCAGCAGCAATAGGGCCCTGCCCTCGAATGGGTCCTCCTCCAGTAGATCGTTATCGTCGTCAGAGGCCACGTCGGGAGGGCATATCATCAACAGGATAAGCGGAAAGGGGGCAAATTCCCAACAATGTGGCCATTAGTAGGCTCTGCTACGACTTCAGGCAGCGCACAGAGGGCTGAAAGTCGTCGTTGTCTGTGCCGGTAGTATCGGAAATGTACACCTCGTGCTTCGATAAAACTATGTCGTCTGATACTATGGCCATGGGATTCGTAGTGTCCATCTTTCTAGTACTTGATGAAAGCATGACGTTTGTAACACAAACACATATACGTATAATAATCAGTCATATAGTCATATAAACATGTAGTCACCACGTAAACATTCAAATCATTCTCCTAGTCTTACTAGCCAATTTCATCCAGTCTATAAGACTGCTCTATCCTCCACCTTGATCACTTAGATCGATCCTCGGTCTCCTTGACCGAGCATTCAGTCGTTATGACTGAACCTACTCTTCCTAGCCTTGCTAGACCACTACCTTGGTCACCTAGACCAAACCTCGATCCTCCAGACCGAGCCTTATAACAAACCAACGTGCTTAACTACTTCGATCACCTCGGTCCTCCAGACCGATTCCTCAGCCCTCCAAGCTGAGCCTATAAATAATAAAATGTGCTCAACATTCGTTTGTAAAAAGTTTTGGATCTGGACTTAAGTGGTATGCAGAAAAATGTTTTCGTGAGAGCCCTAGTGATCATAGTCTAGACTCGAGAAAGAATCCTAGTTCGCTATGATCAGAGCTCTGATACCAAGCTGTCACACCCTGGCTTTGCGGAAGCGTGGTTAATTTTGGTGTGACTTCTTAATACCATAGCTTAATCATACCAAAGCTATATGAGTTAAAAACATGCAAGATCATCCATTAAGTTTCGAAAACCAAACACAATACCATTGTTTTAACATACCCTGACAAACATAATCTTGTTCAACAAACATTACAAACTGAAACATAACATAGACATGGTTTAAGGATTGTGTCTTGTCCAGGAAAGAGACACATCCCCTAAACCCCGGATGACCTTAGAAACTAGTGCAGCGGAAAACATGCCATACCGTGCCAGATCTCGTTAATTTCCTGAAATACATGTAAGTTGAAAAATCAACAATAATGTTGAGCGAGTTCATGTGCAAGTGAGTAAGTAAAACACTTGTAAGTATAAAAGTTCCCTGGTATGTAGCAGTGTAAGGAAAAGAGATCACCAATGGTTTGCAAGGCCATTAGCATGTTGTGAAATGCAAGTAGGAAGACACAACCCTAGCCGATTTTTGCGTTGGGCAACCAAGTCACTCCAGGTCCGTTCTGTTGGTCCTCAGAGAGGTCCGTTCTGTTGGGCCTAGAGCTGGGCTCGCTACACCCAGATAGATCTACCGCTTAAGTCCCTCGGTGTTCTAACTACCCATTCACATGATCTAGTAGTAAACCTCCTTACGTTAACATACCGTGTAATAATAGTACTTGTAAACAAAGTAACATGTATTTCACCCCCGCAGTTAAGAAAACTGAAAACAGTTAGAGAAAAGGGGGACATGAACTCACAGTGAAGCGTCTCTACCAAGTATCCCTGAATCAGAAAGCTGCGCGACGACCTACAAGTGCTAATTCTATTAGACGGACGGCCGTGCTTTAGCTTTATAGTTTAAGTTTTTGGGGAAATAGTTAGACAACTATTTCGTGTTTACTTTTTGTAATACTTGGTAGTTATCTTCTTCCCAAGGATGGGGGATACAATACATGTGCGTAAGTTACGTTTTAACAATCGTGTGGTAATGTAATTACCGGTGTAACTTATATAATCATAGTGAAAGCGTTCGCGAAGTTTTGGAATCATTATCGCTTGTAAATATTACTTTTACTCTAAAATAATATTTACGTATTTTCACAAAATAATCATAAACAGTGTTGTGACAATATAATTTATCACGTAGCATTTTATGAAAATCCCACCTCCGAATATTTAATAAATAAAGTCGTGGCGAAATTTTATATTTCGAGAATGTGTCAAAAATAGTTCTAACACTTGTTGTGTAAATAATTCTAAGTGTTAGGTTTTTAGGAAAATTTCGCCAGAGTTTCCTCTGTAACTGGAGGTGGCCACGCTTTCAAGCGTATCATTTTCTTTTAACAAATCAATTCAACAACTTCTTTAATCAATCAAACAATTTCCGACACATCAAACTAGTCGACAAGTATGTAAATCGCACAAACGCATGAACTTGTAGCTTTTCCGCATCTATAATGTAAATCCCATTATATTTTGTAGATCTTTATATAAAGTAACTTTAATCTCATAAAAACCTTGTGTTTAGAGAAATCTGTTTTTACAACTTCTAGTAACAAGTGACAAACTAGTTCTTCGTCGGATCTTTTTGTTTCACAAGTGTTTACACACTTGTGGTTTATAAAAATATCATATTTGTTAGTGTAAGATCCTTTCTTTAAAATACATGGTTTCTTCAATGTGTGGTTCTTTGAAAATACCACTTGCAGATACGTAGATCCGCTAGTTTTAAACACCAATGTACAGGTTAAATCACTTTTACACAAATAAACATTTTACACAAGTTCATGTCTCTTGTGTGGTAGAGTTTCACCTTTTAACCCTTGTGTTAACCAAAACAAGCTTATGTCAACGATCTTACCAAACCGGGTTAAATGGTGATCCGAGCTACCACAATCATAGATCGGGTCTAGATAAACACATCTTTCAAGTACTACAACTTTTACACAAGTTGTAAGCTATTAACCACCATCTTTAGAGTTTTTACTAGACTTTAATACTTCAAAATGTATGTTAACGATATTTAACCGACAAAAATCTTTTTAACCACTTTAGATAAGTGTAAAAACGAGTTTTAAATGTTATACCTCTAGCTCAAGGCTAGGGAAGATTCTTGATGAAAAACGCGTGGATAAAAGCTAACGAAAGAGGTCCTTCGTGTTCCGCTTGCTCCGAGGCTCCTAATACGTGACCTTTATCTCTTGTATGATGATGGAAATGCAAGAACAAGAACCGAAAATATGATGAGGGTAAGAGTGGGGTTCGGCCGAGAGTGAAGGGAGAGCAAGAGAGAGTTGAGTTTGTGAATTAGTGAAGTGATAAAGTCTTATGTGTTAAGTGTTTATTTATAGGAAAACTTAGATGTTATTATCCCATGGATAATGTGTAGGCTAGATACTTAGCCAAGATGATTAAAATATTAAACAAGTACTAAACATGTCCCCCATTAGTTAGGCCGATTACAATAGGGGGGGGGGTCTTGGTTCGAAATCAACTAAGTTAGTTGATGTTTAGTTTGGTTAAATAGGTTAGTTAAGTGTTTAACCTAGTTAGTTAAGTATAGCGTGTTATGACGGGTGTTAGGGTAATCAGGGACCCTAACTGGCTCAGAAAAATATAAGTAGTGAAAATAACAATATTTTCATGTTCCGGGTATAGTCCGGTTGTTCGGTTGGATAATAATCCGTTAAAGCGTTACTAAAGCTTTAAAGTGTCGTTATTGTTATTTTTTTAGTGACACATTTAATTCCAACACTTTAGAAAGTGTCTAGTGATATTTTCCCCATATTCTGGCACTTTACTAGTCAGCTAGAAGCTGGATTATTTATTAAAGTGCTGTGTTTTGTACTTAAAGTACGTTTTTGGCACATCCAATCAGTGTATCTTATTCCTAGAGACGCAGTTCCACAACCCTTATAACCCTACACTCACTACCAGTGTAGTCAGATATCTCAGGCTCTTATAGGCCTTGGAGGCAGTGTTTGCCTGATGCTGGCTTTAACAGCATGTTCAATAGGTTATCCGTGTATTGTGCTACTGTGCTTTTTGTGCATCATGTTTGTCACTAAGGTTCAGCATGTAAATAATGTAGTGACGGTAAATAAAGTATGATGCAAGTAAGTTCATGTATCAGTATTCAAGTAGCAGTTCATCAGCTAGTTCAAACAAGCACAGTAATCAAGTAGTAATTAATCATTAATTTAGTTGTACGGATACCTGGTTTAGTGCGGGTTGTCACATAAGCTACCCTGTTGACCAGGGTTGTCGCGGGCCGCGTAGCCCTATGTCTACCCTTACGCGGGCCGTGTGGAGACCAGTTTCAGCAACTATATAAGCAGGCCATCGGGTTTCACTTTCCGTCGTTCATTTCTTTCTTTCAATCTCGAATTTCTGAAGCTATAAGCATTATAGTCGGGTATTATACCCTAATTAGCAAGGTTCTGCTCCGTTGTAAGTATTATAACCCCAGTTTCATAATAGTTACACTGCCCGATTGATTTAGGGTTCCGTAACAACTGTCGTGGTTCTGCCCGACGTAGTTGTTGGAATGCCGTCTTGGGGAGGGTATCATTAATATTTTCAAAGGGTTATGATACTAACCCATGTACATTTGTATAAATTATAGATTATATCCAGGAAACCCTTACAAGAAGTCTAAAATAGCAATGTGAGTTTATCCTCTTTTTGTTAACCTTTTTGGAATGTTTTACAAAACCTTAATTGTTTACAATGCGATTAAGCAGTGATTGAGTCTTTGTAGTTCTTCAATTACTGTCGGTATTATGGGGTTTTGTATACAAAATTTATTACTTGCGAGTAGTAAGTCGGAATGACAGTACGTTATCATTGGACAACGAGTTAGCCAATGTGTAATATGACCCACAAGTCAAGGATTGACAGTACTGAATGAGTAATTGTGTAGAAATAAACAATGTGATCGCTCTCAATACTGTGTTAATTGATAAAATGTTTCTTGATCAAACTGGGATTCACTCACCAGTATTTCCTGCTGACAAAATATTTTTAAAACATGTTTCAGGTAACACAATGTGAAAGCCAACTGGGAAAAAGCCAGCTCGAGAGCACTGACGGCTTGGAAAATAAGTGGCTATAAAAGTTACCTAATAAACGATGTTTTAAATTCAATAAAATAGGGTTTGTCCCTATAAATGTACTGTAATAAGAAACTTGGGTTTTGCCCATGTTATTATTAATATCAAATATGGTGGTTTTACTCTGACAAACATTTCCTAACTACGGTCCTGATGTAAATTCCACTGCAAGATTAAATACCTGATACCACCACCACTGAGTTCGCGTCCGCCCGTTCTCGGGACAGATAAGGGATCGGGGGTTGCAACAGAAGGTGGTATCAGAGCCTAGCCACTGGTCTGAGCCAAAGAAGTGTTCTGCTGACACTTAAATTCTATATTTTGTGTTAGGAAATAAATTACGGAAATACGTGCATAACTGTATTTATTTGTTATGTGTTATTTGACTATTTGTTAGTACTTCTTCACAGCCTGCCCTTTCTGGGTATTCTGCTGATCAGGAAGAAGGAGTGTTTGCTTTTAGAGTTCAGTCAGAAGAGCCATTCCCTCATAAGAAACGAGGATGGTTTAGTAAGGAAGCCTTTGCTCGTAGGAAAAGAATGCGAAAGTTGCAACAGCAAAGAGTTTTAGCAGCTGCTAAGCGAAAGACAGATGCCCATACACAGGATATGCTTAATAGAAGCCTAGCCAATTTCCATATCCTAGCTACAACTGCTGCTGACCCGAGTCTGGAACAACTAGTAGCCCCACAACCACAAAACCCAGATCAACCCATGGAGATAGAAAACCCGGAAAACCAAGTGGAGATGCATGACTTTAACCCAGAAGAAATCCCTAGGATACCTGCACCAAACCCCCTAGATCCAAATTACGACCCCTGGTGGGACGATAATAGGGACTTTGTGCAATGTTTCCCTATTCATGAAGACACACCCATACAGAATATAGGAGCCTATCCAGGTATGGACCCTTTAGATCCCTATTACCATGATGAATATATTAGGGAGATTTTAGAAGATCCTTACCGATTTCAGGCACCTTCACCCCCGTATCAGGAACCCGCACCCCAGATTCCAAACCCAGTCCTAGAACCTGCACCCCCAATGAGTGCAGAAAACGTGCAAGAACTTAGGACTTTTGGGGAGGAAATTTTAGAAAGCAGTGAGAGAATGGGTCAGGTGGGAGAGCGTCTCATATGGAAATACGATGAGCGCAATATGGATTTTTGGATAAATCCATATCCGTGAATGTGAGAATGGAGGAAACGGTAGTAGTAGTAGTAGTAGTAGTAATAATAAATAATAAAATAAAATATGTGTGTACGGATGCATATTACTATTAGTGTGATTCTATTTACGTTGGTATTGTAATTTTATTTCAGTACTAGTGTGTAATAGATGCATAATAGTATATGAAAATAGAGTAAAAGTCACAATGATCGACGCTTTTGGCTAGATTGCGTATCATGTGATTAACTATATTAGATATTATGATGTGATATTAATATGGGGTAAATGTTTAAAATTCAGATGACCGACGAAGAAAATCAAGGAAATCTGAATAATGATAACCAGAGTAACATTAACGTGGTTAATGAGAATCCAAGCATCAATAACAATAACAATCAAGTGGATAACAGTGCTATCCAACACATAGTAGCACAAGGAATTATAGATGAAATGCCATTTATTCTTCAAACTGTTAAGGATGCTGATAATAAAAGTAAACATAGCAGTAAGCGACCAATTGAACCAGAACACAGCGTGAACAATGGACCAATACTTCAATTGCCTATTCCCAAAAGAAGAAGAACCGTGCCTTACGGTTGTTCATATAAAGAATTCTGGTCTTGTAAACCAATGGAATTCTCGGGCAACGAAGGGGCCATTGCAACCTTACGCTGGATAGAGAAGACTGAGGCAGTCTTAAGGATAAGCAAGTGTGCTGAAGAAGATAAAATATTGTTTGCTTCTAATTTATTTAAGAATTCAGCACTAGAATGGTGGAACACTATCCTCCAATCAAGGGGAAGTGATAGAACCTGCAATATGGAATGGGAAGAATTTAAGGACAAGGTAGAAAGGAAATTCTGCCCACCCAATGAGAAGGAACAGATAGCAAACAAATTCCTAAACCTTAGGATGACTGGTGTGGATAGTAAGGGATATACTAAAATATTCTTTGAATATGCTAGAATAGTGCCAACCCTTGCTTCACCAGAACCAGTATTAATCTCCCGTTATATTTGGGGATTAATTGGAGAGATAAGACACGTAGTCAAGGCAGCTAGACCTCAAACTATAGAAGAAGCAGTAGAACTAGCAAATACCTTGACAGATGAATTAGTTCGTACCCGAGAAGAGGATCAAAGAAGGAACCTAACCCAAAAGCTCACACAAGAATTTCGTTCTGGAAATTTTAATCGTGGGAAAAATATAGGTTCTAACTCTGCACCTTACTGTAGGAATTGCAAAAGAAAGCATTCAGGAAGATGCTCCATATACTGTAACTTTTGCAAAATATCGGGACACAAGGAAGAAGACTGCAGGAAGAAAAACAGCAGGATATGCTACAACTGTGGAGAACAAGGTCTTAATAGTTACGCTCCGTTGTAAGTATTATAACCCCAGTTTCATATTAGTTACGCTGCCCCGATTGATTTAGGGTTCCGTAACAACTGTCATGGTTCTGCCCGACGTAGTTGTTGGAATGCCGTCTCGAGGAGGGTATCATTAATATTTTCAAAGGGTTATGATACTAACCCATGTACATTTGTATAAATTATAGATTATATCCAGGAAATCCTTACAAGAAGTCTAAAATAGCAACGTGAGTTTATCCTCTTTTTGTTAACCTTTTTGGAATGTTTTACAAAACCTTAATTGTTTACAATGCGATTAAGCAGTGATTGAGTCTTTGTAGTTCTTCAATTACTGCCGGTATTATGGGGATTTGTATACAAAATTTATTACTTGCGAGTAGTAAGTCGGAATGACAGTACGTTATCATTGGACAACGAGTTAGCCAATGTGTAATATGACCCACAAGTCAAGGATTGACAGTACTGAATGAGTAATTGTGTAGAAATAAACAATGTGATCGCTCTCAATACTGTGTTAATTGATAAAATGTTTCTTGATCAAACTGTGATTCACTCACCAGTATTTCCTACTGACAAAATATTTTTAAAACATGTTTCAGGTAACACAATGTGAAAGCCAACTGGGAAAAAGCCAGCTCGAGAGCACTGACGGCTTGGAAAATAAGTGGCTATAAAAGTTACCTAATAAACGATGTTTTAAATTCAATAAAATAGGGTTAGTCCCTATAAATGTACTGTAATAAGAAACTTGGGTTTTGCCCATGTTATTATTAATATCAAATATGGTGGTTTTACTCTGATAAACATTTCCTAACTACGGTCCTGATGTAAATTCCGCTGCAAGATTAAATACCTGATACCACCACCACTGAGTTCGCGTCCGCCCGTTCCCGGGACAGATAAGGGATCGGGGGTTGCGACATTCAGGTTGCCAGTAATAAAAATTAGTAAAAAGAAACAGAAGCCTGGGCACGGGGGCCTGTTCAGCGAACACGCCCCGTGTCCAGTTACCTGAACTGGGCGATCCTCTGCAGATGGTTCAGCACGGGGCCGTGTTGGCTGGACAGGGCCCGTGCCGAACTTGCTGTAATGAAAGAAAATTTGCAGGAGGCTCTGTTTTCGTGCATGGGGTGCTGGTTCAAGTTTCCCCTGGTATCCTTCACCATCCCGAGTGTGTTTTATTCCTGAAAATTTAAACTAAACTAGAAAACATAAAATTAATCTAAACTAAACTAAGGATAGTTCCGCAGAATGCCTCCATGGTGCGCTACGTTTATAAGGGTCCTTGGCTAGACCCAAAGCCAGTCATATGTTACCCAAGTGGGATGTTTTGCATCCCATGTTGCACCGTCAGAGAGCATCATCCAAACTTGAGTCTATGACCTTTATGTAAATGACCGGGTCATCGTCTTCTACTCTCTTACCAACTCCGAACTTCATTTCCTTGTCCCCAACCCTCAATGTTAGTGTTCCACCATTCATGTCTACCACTGCGTGGGCCGTAGCTAGGAATGGCCTCCCTAAGATGAGTGGTACTTCGGTATCTTCCTCCATATCTAGTATGACAAAGTCGGCCAGGAAGACAAATTCTCCAACTTTAACCAATAGATTTTCGGCGACACCTTGTGGATATTTAACGGACCTATTGGCGAGTTGTATGCTCATTTTTGTAGGGCTTGTTTTCCCTAGGCCGAGTCGGTCGAACATTGATGCGGGCATGAGGTTGATGCTAGCCCCAAGATCGGCTAGTTGTAGGATCGATATTCGACCTGAATGAGTCGGTCTGAGTCAAATCTAAGTCACTAGAGAGGCGGAAACAAACTAGTAACTGAGAATCGGTGTTAGAATGTGAGTAGAAACAGAGATATTCACTTTAAACTGGTTTTCCATTGCTTTTAGACGTTAATACACGGAGAAAATCTGACAGCACTTCGTTACAGACTTCACCAATTCGTACCAAATGAAAAACCAAACAGCCCTATATATAGGGAAACCATTTTGCAAGAAATAACACATTCCATTTCGTACGAAATGGCAAACTTCCATTTTGTACGAAATGGCTTAACAACCCATTTCGTGCGAAATGGTTACATACACACATAACATTAACATTTTACATATTAACCCCTATTACAAGCTATTTGACACGACCTAGACTGTTGACGTAGGCGATAGACATTATGTACCAACAAACTGCCCCTTGGATATTGGCGGAGTCTTCAGTCAGGTTGTCTTCAGCACTTTCTTCATCGGGACTTAAACTTTTCCTCCCTTTGCTTAGGCTTCTTCAGTAACAACTTCCTAAGCTTTTCATTCTCTTTGACCGCTTGCTTTTCCTCTTCAGCCATCCTTTACACAACAGTATATCTTAACATCTTGTCTTTTTCTTCACGTGCTTTCCTTTCTTTATCAGCTTTCATAGCTTCTTCTTTCTCTATCTTTCTCCACTTAGTCGACCATGCGTTCTCAGAGTTAATTCCTTTTTGAAAGCAGATAGTTACAACTTTCTGAAACTGCATTGCCTGATCTTTGACTTCAGCTTTATAACCAATCTTGTTAACGAACAAACACTCGATATCTTTTGTTGAGCAGTTGACTATCCACAGAGGATCATACAAGTAAATATATCTAATCTCATTTTCCACCTTGTATGTGATCACAGCTTCAGTAGTCATACAAAAGTATACCCAACATAAGAACCCTTTATGAAAGTCTTGTTCCATTTTCGGCAAAGGAATATTCTTTATCACCCTGGGCTTCTTTATCTGCAAGATCGTCTCTTCAATACCGGTGACTGGATCCACTCTCTTCACTTTCTTAGGTTGATGTGGTTTCCAGTGTTTGATGTTCACAAACAAACCCTAGATCTAACTTAGATGTTCTATTCATCGAGTTCAGATGATTTCAGACAAATCTGGGTTAAATCGACATCCAATCTTACCTTTCCCATATTATAAGTTGTACCAACCAACTTATAAACGGATTTCAATCAACAAACAAGCAAGATACAGGCTAGAATCGATGAAATTGGTGATTTCGTTTGAAATCGCCTTTGACAGGGTGTTTGGAACGAAATGGTGGAAATGACTGATTCAAGCGAAATGAGGCACTATATATAGACATGTCCATTTCGTGCGAAATGGACATTGAGGTAAAGTGACATTCTCAAGCGAAATGAAGTTTGAAGCGAAATGGCCATTTCGTACGAAATGGTCATTTCATTTGAAATCTCAATTTTTCAAAATTTTCAATTTTTTATCTTTTTGATTATTTTTAACTTTTTACCATCACACCCAGTTAACCAAGTCCAAGTTAATGACCCTGGTCAACTGTTTAGCCTGCCAAGTCCAAGTTAATGACCTTGGCTGACCAATTTATGAACTTGCTGACTTTTTGAAACATATTTTAAGTTCAAATTAATGAACTTTGAACATTTCGAGCAATTACCAACACTTTTCACAAACTTTCTCTTATCCAACCCACATGTTCCAACTTGTTTAGCACTTTGAGACTTTGATCATCAGATCCCTAACGTCCGTTGTCGAAAATAAGATGAAAAGCAAATCTTTTTGGATTTTATAATATTTTGCTAAACACACAGGAAATGCTTTGGAATTAAAGAAATAGTAAACTGTACACACATATTTTTGGTGAGCGTGTTAGGGGATCATATCAGCTGCTGACAAGTTACAAGTACCGTTAAGCTTTGATTTCATACTAAGCATTAAACAATTCACAGTGATTGCCGATATACTGATCCATCTTAAATTCTCACACAAATTTTAATCTGTTCAGGATACAAAATTAGTGTTTTAAGGCTTAACTTATACGCGTGTACCACCTCAGAATATACTCCCGTATCCAGACCACTATATTCAGTCTTACAGGTGAGTGCACACTAATGATATCTGTAATTGGGTTAAGTGCGAGGCCATGAGAGCTCAGGCTATTGCTTCCGCAAAATCAGAGAGATGATGTCTCGACTTTTAGGTGGGTCCCCCTTAGGGATCTTCTTTACAACAGCACATGATTAGCATTTTTCAATGTTTCATCATTTTTTTATGCTGAGGGCGGGCTTTAATATTTAAAGCAGTGCAAAGTATTATACGAGGACTAGGCTATTGCTCCCGCAAAATCAGAAGTCCAGGTATAATACCCCAGATATCAAGACGTATAAAGACCAAGTATGTCAGAAATAGAGCCTTTCAAATAGGATTTCAAGGGTTACCTATATATCCGAGAGATGTTCCCCACATGTTAGTGCAATATGTGTCTATTGCCTTCGTTAATCAGAACCGTAGCAGAAAATGAAAAATACTAGACTTTATGATGTAATAGTTAGTAAAAAGGGCAAGGTGGCGTTATTGTAAATAAGGAAAACCTCCTTATAACCTTGTGCCTATAAATAGAGCCTTAGACTTAAGAATTAGAACTTTTGCCATTTTAGAGATTTGAAGAGCTCTAGTTCTAGAGAGAGAAACTAGAGAGAGAAAGTCTCTAAGTGATTCAAGGTTCTTGTACGTTATCAGATTTTATCAAAGAATCACGTTTATATTACGTCTTGTGTGTTTAGGTCGCGTTCGTGTACGGATTCCGCACGTTTCACATTCGTTTCGCAATCGTTTCGGAGTCAAAACCGGTCCAACAAGTGGTATCAGAGCACTTGAAGCAGAAAATGGATGGCGAGACAAAGCTATCAGTGTTGGTTGTCAAATTTTCTTTAAATGGTTTTGCATTTTAGGGGGAGATATATTGTTGTTAGAAAATCCAAAAACATTTGAAAATTTGAAAAAGCCAAAAACATGATAAAATTCAAAAATTTGAGTTTTTGCGTAAAAAGAGGAAATGATAGTACATCAGTAGACAGTTACAGTATGCTAAAGAATTGGAAAGTTTAAATGTGTTAAACGATCTCACTGTGGATGTGTCGATAGGTTTTTATACATTTAGTAAACTTTTTCGGGATATAAACCTAAATTCAAACTTGCTTATTTTGTGGGGAACACTACTTGGATATATAGGTAACCCCTGAAATCTCGTTTGAAAGGTCTTGTATTCTGATATACTAGGTTTTTATACTCAGTGATATCTGGGGTATTATTCCGGGACTTCTGCTGAATGGAAGTTCTGACCTAGTCCTCGAATAATACTTTCTGCAAATGCTTGAAACACAGCATCACCCTCAGCATCAATGATAAGACAATAAAATTGCTTAGCAATGCTGTTGTAAAAAAGATCCTCTAAAGGGGACACACCCAAGTTGAGTCATGATCTCTCTGCTGAACGGTAGTTCTGACCTGAGCTCTCATGATTCTTCATAATTTATTAACACCTTACAGATATCATTTGTGTTATAATTACCTGTAAGACTGAATATTGGGATCTGGATACGGGAGTATATTCAAGAGGTGGGACACATGAATGGGTTTAAGTTCTTAAAATACCTAATTCGTATCCTGAATCAGTTGAAATTTGTATGAAAATTTAAGTGGACAAGTATATCGACAATCTAAGTGAATTGTTTAATTCTTACTGTGAAATTAAGCTCAACGGTACTTGTGACTTGTCAAAAACTGATATGATCCTCTGACGCATACTCAAACAAAAATATTGTCTGTAAATATGTTTGTACATATTTCTTTACTGCTTTATGTTTTCAGAAAATACAAAAAGATTTTGAATTCTGCTTTATTTTCGACAACCGATGTCTGAGTGCTGAGTTTCAAAATCTAAGTAAGCTGATTGTGTTTCTGAAAATAAAACAAGTTCATTCATTTGAAACTTGAAGTTTTAAAATTAAAAAAAAAAACAGTTTGTGATATCTCCAAGGTCATTAAGTTGGACTTGGATGATTAACTGTGGGGGAGTTGGATGCTTATATTGTTATAAGTGTTAGTTTCCGATACGATTCGATGAAACTGCCAAATTCATGAGAAGTGATTTTGAGAAGATTGAATTGTCAGATTACGATATCTGGAAGATTAAAATGTTGTTACTTATAGTTGTATGAGTGATTGCAGGAAAAGTCAAGACTACGATCCCGAGAGCAGAGTCTAAGGGGGAGTCTGAAGACAAGCTGAAAGTTATGAAGAGCTTGTAACCGGAAAGAAAAGGTGACGATCCCTAAAAGCACGGAAGCTTGAAGAAAGGGGGAGCCTAAAGAAAAAGAGTCTGAAGGAAAGAAGAGGGAAACAGAAACTTGAAGACAGATTCATGGGGATTCTGTTCAAGATAGAGAAAGACAAGATGCTACAAGATTGACTACGGCAATATCCAAGGGGGAGTCTGTTAGTGCAATATGTGTCTATTGCCTTCGTTAATCAGAACCGTAGCAGAAAATGAAAAATACTAGACTTTATGATGTAATAGTTAGTAAAAAGGGCAAGGTGGCGTTATTGTAAATAAGGAAAACCTCCTTATAACCTTGTGCCTATAAATAGAGCCTTAGACTTAAGAATTAGAACTTTTGCCATTTTAGAGATTTGAAGAGCTCTAGTTCTAGAGAGAGAAACTAGAGAGAGAAAGTCTCTAAGTGATTCAAGGTTCTTGTACGTTATCAGATTTTATCAAAGAATCACGTTTATATTACGTCTTGTGTGTTTAGGTCGCGTTCGTGTACGGATTCCGCACGTTTCACATTCGTTTCGCAATCGTTTCGGAGTCAAAACCGGTCCAACACCACATATAAGCAAGTAATGATTTGAGTTTATATCCCGAACAAACTTACTAAATGTGTAAAAACCTATCGGCATATCATCTGCAAGACTGCTTAACACATAACTTTACATTTCTTTAGCGTACTGCAACTGTCTAGCTGATGTACTATCATTTCCCCTTTTTACACAAACTCTTTTTTACTTTTCCAATGTTTTTGGATTTTGAAATTTTATCATGTTTTTGTATTTTCTGAAAACTTTCTCCCCCTAAAATCAAAAACATATTTTTGTATTTTTGGTTTTTATCAAAAGCAGAAAATAAACTGTACAGAAACTTGACAACAAGACGTAGATCACTTCTGATCGCCGTCCTCCTCGGCTTCACACTCAACAACCCTCCCAGAAAACAAAATTTTCAACCCGTTTAATTTCAAAAGATAGTTAAATCTCTTTTTATCAAAAGGTTTTGTGTAAAAATCAGCTCTCTGATCATCGGTGTGTATATGATCAATTCGAATCAATTTCTTCTTGTAGCAATCACGGATGAAATGATGTCGAATCTCAATGTGTTTCGTTTTAGAGTGATGAACCGGATTTTTAGTGATATTTATTGCTGCCTCATTGTCCACAAAGATTGGCGTGTCCAAGAACTGCAAACCATAGTCCCTCATCTGCTGCTGGATCTAGAGGATCTAAGAGCAACAGCTGGAATCCGAAACGTATTCAGCCTCACAGGTTGAGAGAGCGACTGTGGTTTGTTTCTTGCACTGCCAGGTAACAAGCCGAGTTCCAAAGAACTGACACCCAGCAGTTGTGGACTTTGCATTCTGCTTACAGCTTCCGAAATCAGAATCAGCATAACCAGTAAGAGAAAAGTCACCAGATTTAGTATACCACAAGCCGGTGCTTGGGCAACCTTTAAGATACCATAAAATTCTCTTCACAATCATCATGTGTGACTGTCTCGGGCTTGACTGATATCGGGCGCATAGGCAAGTTGGATACATGATGTCCGGTCTGGATGCGGTCAGGTACATAAGCGATCCTATCATTGACCGATATAGCGTCTCATCCATTTTTTCACCAGCGTTATCCAGACATATACCATGATTTAAAGCCAGGGGGTTGAAATGGGCGATGATTCAGACATGTTGAACTTATCCAACACATCATTCACATATTTTGTTTGATGAATGAAGATTCCTTTGGACATTTACTCAACCTGTAACCCTAGGAAAAACTTTATCTTCCCCATCGAACTCATTTCAAACTTTTTCTTCATAACCTTCTCAAATTCTTTGCACAGCTCATCGTTCATTGATCCAAAAATGATATCATCAACGTAAATTTGAACGATAAGTAGATGCCCTGCAACCTCTTTTGTAAATAAAGTACTATCAACTGTCCCTCTGGTGAACCCGTTGGTCAGCAGATGTTGGGAAAGCGTCTCGTACCAGGCTCTCGGGGCCTGGTGTAAACCGTAAAGCGCTTTGTCGAGAAGATAGACCTTGTTTTTATGCACTGGATCGGTTGTAAGGACCTTCAAAAATGTCCTAAACTGACCCATAAGTAAAAACCTGGACCCCTGAAACCATACTCTGCATGAAAAATCAAGAAATCAAGATTTATGGTCTTCAGGCGGGCCGCGTAAGAGTTAGCTTAGTCTTACGCGGGCTGCATCAAAGATGGGTTGACCGGATAAGCGTTCCAGATCCACGTGTCATCCACGTGGCACACCTACTCGTGACCCAGCAAGCCTACACGTAGACTAGGTGGCTACGCGGGCCGCGTAAAGATCAAGGGTAGGCTCACGCGGGCCGCGTGAGACCCAAATTTCACCTATAAATAGCTTGCCGCATGGCCTGTTCTCTGGTGTCGAAAATCAAACTCAAAAACGAATTCTCACTGCTCTAAAGTCAAAATTTCAATTAATATAGCGAGGCGCTGCTACGATACCGGGTATTAACTCGATCGCTACTACGATTCAATGTCCGATCGATTGAAACTATCCAATGGATGTTTAAGTGCTGCCCACATTAGGGTTATGCTTTGTTATTCGTCGTGAATTCGATGGATGTTTAAGTATCGCACTTTGTCATTCGTTGTGAGGGTTTAATCTCGTGAGTTATCATAAATGCTGTATTAGTTACTAACCTAGTTCGTGTGCATGTTATTTAAATTAGGTTACAAGGCTAATCAGTAGGCTAAACTCTGCACGTATAAATCTGCAATGTGAGTTATTCTCTTTTATTAAAAGTATTTAACAATACTCCATTTTCAAATGTTATAATTACAGGGAGTAAGTCGTGGTTATCTTAATCACTGGTTAGTGGGGTATTGTGCACATTACTAATTTCTCACGGGTTAGGCTAATAAATACTAACAGTGATAAACGTCACTACTTGGGGAAAGACCCAATAGTGGTATGACCATCGTCACCAGGTGACACGGCGCCATATAAAAATAAGATAGAAGCCATTGTAATCGCTCTTATGCTGTAAATTATAACCATGTGTCGTTTTATCAAATTTGAATAACTCGCCAGCATTTCCCCGGTGATAAAATATTTTTAAAACATGTTTCAGGCGACCTGCTGTAAATCAAGAAAAACGTGCTACGGAGCACTAACAAGCTTGAAGAGGTGGCTCAGTTATAATGAATAAACATGTTTTAATAAATCAGGGAATTTACTTGTGAAATTCCTCCATTGTAAAGTACGGGGTTTATCCCGAATTATGAAATAAAATAATCGGGCATTTTCAAGTTTTAAAAGATCCTGTAAAATCTTCCGCTGTCGCATCATAGATACCACGGGTTCCTGTCCCGCGGCTCCTAACCGGGTCAAACCGGGGCTGGGGCCGTGACAGGAAAAGGTGGTATCAGAGCTACTGAAAGAGCCACTGATTTAAGCCTATTAAGTATTTAAAATACTTAATTTTCCTGATTATCATTTTTTGATTATATGTTTTATTAACTGACTATTTGTTAGTTATAGTATGGGTAAGCAAAAGCTTTCGAACATCTATCTTAAATTAGATAGTTCACCAAAAGATAAGGGAAGTTCATCCCAATCAAATTCTCAAGATACTCAGCAGATACTGAGGAAGGAATATTTGTTCGTAAGGCACAGTATGAGAAACCACTTACCCCTAATAAAAGAAGTTTGATTATTAGAAAAAGTCAAGAGAAAATGAGGAAGTCACAAACAAAAGAAACGATAATTAAAGAAACCCAGGAAATAGGTAACAACCCACCATGGGAAGATAAATTAGATGAAAAATGGGCAAATCTTTATATGTTAGCCACTGTAGCAGTAAATGTTAACTTTTAGACTACCAACACCCCGACCCAGTATTAGCACCCATATTATCTATAAGCCCGAAACTTTAATATAATAAATAACCACTAGTATATTTCAAAGTTTAGTTGTACTAAAAATAAATATTTTGTTTCAATAAAATGGTTATTAGATATTTGTAATTAATATTAAAATTCTAATTCCATTTTGTGATTTTGTGAAAATTTAATTTACAAACTTTTAACCTAGAATTTTGTGTGTTTCTTCATAAATGCTAAACAGCATGAATGAATTATCTGAAGCTCTAGAGAATCTCAATCTCTATCCTGTCAAAGTAGAAGTTTCTAGAGATTTTACTGGTTACTTGACCGATGTGGAAGAACCTATGGAATTTCAAGCTCCACCTCTGGAGAAATCAAAACCTAAGAAAAGAAGAAGATTTGTGGGTTGGAGACGTGTACGCAGAAGAAAACCAGCGACTAGGAGAATTCCCAAAATAGAGAATCCTATAGATAAAGGAAAAGGGATAGAAATTGGGGAAAGTCCTAGGCAAACAATAGTAGAAATTGGGGAAAGTTCTAGGCAAGCCAAGGAATTACCATTGCAGGAAGAACTGGATCACATACTTGCAAGCTGTGATATCCTTAGGCCTATCAATACAAATCTTTTCCTTTATTCTGCTGAAACCCAACTTCCAATAAACTTGGAACCGGCCATCCCAGAACCTCTGATCCATACTCAACCTCTAGGAGAAATGGACGAATGGTGGACCAACGACTGGCAATTTCAAAATCTCCTAAATAATCCCTATACCTTTTTCCCTCAGTTCGACCCAGAACCTGCACCAAACCCACCAATGAGTAATGAAAACTTAGCTGAACTTCGCCATTTTGGCGAAGAACTAATGGATGCAGGGAATAAGATTCGGGAGATAGGGGAACAAATCTCCTGGAAATATGATGAAAGGGAACATCATTTCTGAAAAGCCAGCGGACTATGGGGAGTGTGGTTGTTTAATAATAATATAATAAAAATATAAGTATGTGAAATAACCTGAAAATAAAACTTTTGTAAGATAACAAGTGTGTACGGAAGCATATTATAATATATAAAAATGGAAGTCGAGAAATTGACAATTTTGGCTATACGTGTTCATATGATTATGTGCGTTTGTTTTGTTATGTTTAGTTATTAATTATTTTATACTAATCACTTATATAAATTAATTACCAGATGGCAAATGCTGGTAATGAACAAGTTAACGAGGGTAACCAATCATGAGGATCAATTTCTGAATAGGCAAGATATCGAAAATATCGTTGCTCAAGGAATAGCCAATGCTATTCCAGCAATACTTGTTGCTGCTCGAAATCCAATTGAACCTCAACAAATTATTCCTAGCAAATGTACAAACGACGATAATTTAAGTAATAGTGTAAACGGAGGAGGCAACCATATTAATAACGACAATGAGGGGATACAAGCTCCACTCCTTAAGAAAATGAAAGCTGCAACACCTGGTTGCACTTACAAGGAGTTTCTTGCCTGTAAACCGGCTGAGTTTGCAGGTAACGAAGGGGCAACTGCTGCACTGCGTTGGTTAGAAAAAACCGAGGCAGTAATTATGATAAGTAAATGTGCCAAGGACGATAAGGTCATGTACGCGTCGCATCTTTTTAAAGAAGGGGCGCTAGAATGGTGGAATACGGTACTTCAAGCCAAAGGAAGGAATGTGGCATATGCCATAAATTGGGAAGAATTTAAAAGTCTTGTAGAAAGAAATTTCTGTCCCGAATATGAAAAGGAACAAATGGCAAATAAGTTCCTAAACCACCGAATGGTGGATGTGGACTGTCGAGGGTATACTTCGATATTCTTCGAATATGCGAGAGTAGTACCAACTCTGGCTTAGCCAGAACCGGTGCTTATTTCCCGCTATATTTGGAGATTGATTGGCGAAATCCGTGACATTGTCAAAGCTGCAAGACCACGCACAATTGACGATGCTGTGGAATTAGCTAATACCCTAACTGACGGACTGGTACGCACAAGAGAAGAAACCCGGAAAATGGAAGTAGCCCAAAAGATTACCTAAGGATTCTGTATGGGTAACAGAAGTAACTTTAAGAGAAAGGGAACTGGGCAATCTTCCACTATCCCATTTTGCAATTCCTGTAAAAGGAAGCATTTTGGAAGATGCAAAGGATATTGCAATTTCTGCAAAATTCCGGGGCACCAAGAAGAAGACTGCAGAAAGAAGAAATCCACAGTTTGCTATAACTGTGGAGAAGCTGGACACTTGAGGCCAGATTGCCCAAAATTGGTCAAACCTGATAACAAAGCCAAACCTGCAGAAGGAACTAACAAGAAAAACGTAAGAGCCTTCCAATTGACTACTCAGGAAGCCGAGCTAATCCCAGATGTGATAGCTGGTACGTTTCTAGTTCACGACGTTTATGCAAAAGTATTATTTGACTCTGGTGCAAACCAAATTTTTATAAATACTTCATTCTGCCAAGCACTTAATTTACCCTTAACCAAACTTAGGCAGATTTTTACAGTCGCAACGGCAGATGGGAATTATGTTAAAATAGATAAGGTTGTGCGAAAAGTAAAGATAGAACTGTTAAGCCATAAATTCTCTGCAAACATGCTACCTATGAATTTAGCAGGATTCGATGTGGTATTAGGAATGGATTGGTTAGTAGCCAACCATGCTCGAATTCTTTATGATAAGAATTCCATAGAAATTCATACACCCACAGGAGAATTAGTGGTGATTACAGGAAATAAGCCATGAAAGCCACTAAAGTTCATTTCAGTAATGAAAGTTGCTAGTTATGAACGAAAGTAAGGAATAGTGTATATGATTTCAGTAATCATTAACACAAAAGGTAAGGAACTCAAAGAAATTCCTGTAGTATCAGAATACCCAGATGTATTT
Source organism: Helianthus tuberosus (assembly GCA_030545235.1). Classification (NCBI taxonomy): domain Eukaryota; kingdom Viridiplantae; phylum Streptophyta; class Magnoliopsida; order Asterales; family Asteraceae; genus Helianthus; species Helianthus tuberosus. Next base: position 130,019,796 of record CM060447.1, on the reverse strand, counting down.
CCAGAAGAACTACCTGGATTACCACCTGATAGGAAAGTCGAATTTAGAATTCATCTAATTCCTGGAACTACACCGATAGCCAAGGCACCCTATCGGTTAGCACCCACCGAAATGTTAGAATTGAAAAAGCAGTTAGATGAATTACTAAGCAAACGATTCATACAACCTAGTTCACCCCCGTGGGGAGCTCCAGTGTTGTTTGTAAAGAAGAAAGATGGGTCAATGAGAATGTGTATCGATTATAGGGAATTAAATAAAGTTACAATTAAGAATCGATACCCATTACCTAGGATTGATGATCTTTTCGATCAATTACAAGGAGCTAGATATTTTTCTAAGATAGATTTACGCTCCGGATATCATTAATTGAAGGTACAGGAAGAAGACATACCTAAAACTGCTTTCAGAACTAGGTATGGTCATTACGAGTTTACAGTCATGCCCTTTGGGTTAACAAATGCTCCTGCTGTGACAACTGGCACAAACCGGTAATTTCCGTACACTTTAATTATTATTTATTGACTGCAATTATGTGCTTAATTGTTAGCAATGTCTGAACACGTGATTAAACAAGTGAATTCATGCACGTTGTATACTACAAAATATTGCTTTATGCATAAACGAGAGCGTTGCGTAAAAAATACTAGTAAACTCACCGGTAAGACACACTGTGTCAACAGAACTGCAGAAAGCAGTCAGACCATAAAAGTGGAGCCTGGGTGTAGGTCCAACGACAAGAATACATTAAAACCCAAGAGTACATATAAGGGTTTACATATATACCTTACGGAAGCAAAAATAAGCACTAAAAAGCACCCGAAACGCACTTTAAGTGCAGAATTTTATATAATTCAGCTCAAATCAGCTTTTAAACGTATAAATGTCATGCAGAAATTACGTTTTATTATCTAGAATATTTCCCTAAGGGTTGGGAATTGAAAGAGTACAAGAAAGGTACTTAAAAGACACTAAAAAGTGTAATTTAGCACTTTAACGAACCGGTGTCTAACCGAACAACCGGATATTACCCGGAACACCAAAATAATGCTAGAAGCATTGTTTTTATTTTTCTAAGCTAGTTAGGGTCCCTGTACACCTTAACACGCTATATATTACTTAACACTAAAAGTAACACTTAACATGTAACTAGGTTAAGTAACTTGGAAGTTGAAATGTAACCAAGACCCCCCCCCCCCCCCTCAACCATACGGTTACAAGGGGTATCCCACCCCTTGATTTTCTTGGTTTATTTAATATAATTGCCATGTACTTGGGTAGCATAATAACTAATGGGCAATAGAGTGTTGGAAAGTTTATATAACTAACCACTAGACATACCATCCTCACAACTTCATCACTTTCCTTCCTTCTTCTTCTTCTTGGCTACGGCTCACCACCACCACCTACCATCCACCATTTTTGTTCATCATCCATCCATTCCAAGGTGATTCTAAGGTGTCTCGAGCCTATTTAGGAAGGTTGCAAGCAACGGAACTTGAAGGACCTTCACCATTTGCTTTTATCCACCTCATTTGCACTCTTGAACTTCCCTAGCCTTGAGCTAGTAGTAAGTGCTCTAAAACACCATCTTGTTCTTGTTTATGGTGGTTAATAGATGATTTATTGGTTATAAAGCAAGAACACACAAGAACATAACACAAAGTCTTGGTCATATGATGAATAAGTTGGATAAATAAGAGATATGTGTGTAAATCTTGTGAAACTTGTCTAGTTATGATTATTTGATGTTGTTGTTAGTAAAAGCAAGATGGATCATCATCTAGACATACTAGTCCATGTTAGAAAGCATGAACTAGTAGGATGTAAAAGTTAGAAAGTTAAAAGATGATGGATCCATCCATTCATGAGACATGAACTTGAGTAAAAGTAATTTTCTTGTAAAATAAGACTCTAAACATGTAGATCTAAAGATCTACAAGTGGTTTTTCGGAAGAACCAAGTAAAATGTACAAGTCTTGTTTTAAACTCGAACCTTAAATAAACTAAAAGCATTTTAGTAAATAAACAAGTGTGTAAACACTTGTGTCACAAGAAAAATTTAACAAGAAATATGTTTGGTAAATCATGACTAGAAGTTGTGAAACTTCAAGATCTTTAAAAATAAAGTTTTTAAGAAATTAAACTTATTTTTAAAGATAACAAGACTTACTAAATGTGCTAGTAAGTTACTACACATTTTTGTAAATATTCAAGTTCATGAAATGGAGAAATTAGTGATTATTGTTGATGATTATTGTTGATAATTGTTGTTGATGATTGTTGACGATTTAAAAGAAAATAAACACATGTTTTGAAAACATGGGAAACCTCCATTTTTAGGGAAAACTCTGTCAAAATTTTTATAAATTTTGACACTTAGAAAATATAAGTTTTTGAGAAACTTATTCCCTAAAAATGTATTTAAAAGTATTACCAAGGTTTCCCTAATTTTTGGTGATAAGAAATGAGGATTTCTTCAAGAATAAAAATGGATATAAATATGTATATTTTTGAGAGAAAAATATATATTATTTTATCACCAACTTTTGTGCTAAGTGTATATAGTATGTGTTATACGTGCTAGTGTATTAAGACTTAAAATACACTAAATACTCACGAGGAGTATAAACATAAAAATACACATACAACATACAAGATACATAATTCGGGTGCAAAGTGCAAAATACAAAAGCTTATATTTATTTTTGAGAAAATAATATAAGTAAGACATTTAGTTAAAAATATAAAATATTTTTAACACAAGAAAATATACACAAAAGAGAGTGACTGTACTTGTGCGACGCAAGTCTAGTGACTAACGTTAAGAAAACGCGTATAGGTTACGACGTTAATTAAGCAAATCCGGTGAAGTTTACGACGCACAGGAACGCAAAGTTGTGAGTTCATGCTCCCCCTTTTCTTTTAACTGTTTTCAGTTTTATAACTTCGGGGGTGAAATACATGTACAAATGTACAATATTTATAATTGGTATGATATAAATATAAGAAGCACACTTGGTGAGAACGAGAATCAAGTGTGATGAAATATAAGAATACAAGAAGTACACTTGGTGAGAACAAGAACCAAGTGTGACGAAATATAAGATAATAAGAAACGCACATGGTGAGGACGAGAACCAAGTAGGATGCGTTATGAGAAATGATAATAAGAAACGCGCTTGGTGAGGACGAGAACCAAGTAGGATGCGTTATGAGAATTGATAACAAGAAACGCGCTTGGTGAGGACGAGAACCAAGTAGGATGTGTTATGAGAAATAGTGTCACGAATAGGGTACAGAAGCACCATTAATCAACAATATACTTAGACCGCAGAACAAAAGGTTAGATCTAACGGGTGCCTGGCAGCCACACTCTCGGTGAGGGCGAGAACCGAGTAGTGCTTTTGTGTCTCAGAATATACCAATTAAATGCCTTAGGTTTGGTGACTTCCTATGTCGTGTCACATGTTAATGGCTTTGCAACCCATTAACAATCCTGATACTTTCAGGAATACTTTATTTACATAAAAGTCATACCATACTAAAAATTGATGAATACTTGAGTACGTGGGGTACTCAAGAAAAGATTGAATTATACTTGAAGTACGTGGGGTACTCAAGAAAAGATTGAATTATACTTGAAGTGCATGGGGTACTCAAGAAAATGGGAATTATACTTGAGTACGTGGGGTACTCAAGAAGAAATTGTAGTATACATGAGTACGTGGTGTACACATGAAACTGAATTTATAAATGAAAACTTGATTTATTCACAACTATGTTTTCATACAAAGTATACAAACGTGAAATACAAAACTGCATGAATTCACACCAACTTTATGTTGACGTTTTTTTCCAAAACTCACATGTATTTCAGGTAACTAGGATGGATGTGCGCGCGGTCTTGCTTATGCTTGTGGATGTCGCTATTGTTTATCTTTAAATAAAGTTGTAAACTTTTTAAGACAATGTTTTATGCGACTTAGCGATGTAAACGCTAAACTTATGTTTTCAAATTATGGTATTTGATGTTTTTACGAGCATATAGCATGTTTACCTTTCGTATGCAATGAGAACCTTTCATGATCACACCTCGTGCTTCCGCCGCAGAAAGTGGTGTGACAGATTGGTATCAGAGCTGCGATTGTAGTGAACCAGGATTCCTTCTCGAGTCTAGTCTACAATCTTTAGGATCCTTTCACGAAAACAATTTTCAAAGAGTTTTCATTGTATAAAACGTCCCGCGACATCCACTACCTGAAACTGTCTACATGAGTCTAGAAAAGACACTACGAGACTCAGAGTGCACTTGAGTAGCACTTGTCATTGACTAGAAATTACTTGCAATTATGTGTGATAATTAGCATATACTAGACGTAGAATGTCACAAGTATACGTGACTTTACCTGAAAGCGATGGCCCATCTGAAGGAAGAGATACGAGGATGAAACGAACTGTGCGGACTGTGCAAGGAGTTACGTAATTATGGATGCATACATAATTATGGAATTCAGTGCACAGAAATCACAGCAAATCTTGTCACGTATAGATTCCTTCAGTACAAGCTTACTAAGTACTCTGCTAGAGTAATAATTGTTTGATGTCACTTATGTGGTATATACCTGTGAATATATATACTACTACTGTCTAGTAGGACGATATCAAACAAATGTCTAACCCTGTTGTGTTATGTTCTGTCAGAACATGGCACCCAGGAAAGTTGTGAATGCTCGCAATGACGATCAACCTCCTCCTCCCCCACTGCCAAGAACTGCTGAAGAGCTGAACGCTCTACTGGAGGAAAGGATCTCCGCTGCTATCGCCCAATACGAGGCGAACCGTACTCAAGACAGTGGAGGACCAAGCAATGCTAGGCGTAACGGGCATGGAGATTCGTCTGGAGGAAACGCAGCTCAAGGTAACCTTAAAACAATTTACTAAGCATGAAGAAATTTATGAACGGTCCTTGTTTCATTATTTCTTCGATTGCTCATAAGTGAATTGGTTGGGTTAATTCCAGGCTGCACTTTCAAGCAGTTCCTCGACTGCAAGCCGATGAACTATGATGGCACAGGAGGTGCAGTAGCATTTGTGCGCTGGACGGAGAAGACTGAAGCTACTATCCGCATGAGCAAGTGTACCGCGGATCAGCAAGTCACCTTTGCTACTGGGTTATTCGTCGATGAAGCTCTGACTTGGTGGAACCTGCAAGCCCAAACCTTGGGTGATGATGCCGCTTATGGCTTAACTTGGGAGGAACTGAAGGAAAGAATGAGAGAGAAGTATTGCTCTCACGCTGAACTCCAAAGGCTGGAAACGGAGTTCTGGCACTTGACCATGGTAGGTGCTGACATTAATGGTTATACTCGAAGGTTCCATGATCTGTCAAGAGTGCTTCCCTACATGGTGACTCCCGAATTCAAGCGCGTTGAACGCTACATTTGGGGACTGGCCCCAGAGTTTCGTGGCATGGTGACGTCTGCCAAACCACAAACAATCACTGAGGCTGTAACTCTGGCTGTCAGCATGACCGAAGATTGTGTTCGTATGAAGAAGTTATCGTTGAACCCAACAGAGAAGACCGAGACACATGCTGAGTCGTCCGATGACAAAAAGAGAAAGCATACAAGTTTGAACCAAGCAACTCATAACAACAAGGGTTTCAGCAAGAAGCGTGACGCTAACCCGTCCCAGGAGGCGAAGACCCTTGCAACCAAAGCATACCAAGGCTCCATGCCTAGATGCCAAAAATGTAAGTATCACCATGATGGAGCTTGTCGCATTCCAAGGTGCGACAAATGTGGTAAATTTGGTCATCAAACAGAAGACTGTTGGGGAAAAGGAAAGAACCGAAATGGAAACGGTGCTGGTAACAAGAATAGTAACGGGAAAAGGCAGAACCAAGGATGCTTCAAGTGTGGAAGCAATGATCATTTCATGAAGAACTGCCCAGAGAGAAACAATGCTCAGGCTAGAGCATTTGTGATTGGAGCAAAGAATGCACGCGAGGACCCTAATGTGGTCACCGGTACGTTTCTCATTAACAATCATTTTGCATCCATATTATTTGACACTGGCGCCGATTATAGCTTCATGTCTGTGGAATTTAAACGCATACTCGGAATAGAATCTAGTAGATTAGAAATTCCTTATTCCATAGAACTAGCCAATGGTAAACTTGTTGAATCGAGCGAAGTTATTAGAGGCTGCACACTGGAACTTGGCGAACGAAATTTTAGCATCGACCTCTTACCTATTCAATTGGGTAGCTTCGATGTAGTAGTCGGAATGGACTGGTTGTCCAAGAACAAAGCTGAAGGTATTTGTCATGAGAAAATCATTCGCATCCCTTTAGCGAATGGTGAAACTCTCATCGTGCACGGAGAAAAACGAGACGCACCTCTTCGAATCATCAGTTGCATAAAGGCACGGAAGTGCTTAAGGAAAGGATGTGTCGCTTTCCTAGCACACGTTATAGACAAGAAGGCTATGGAGCCAAAACTTGAAGACATTCCTGTGGTGAAGGAATTTCCTGATGTGTTCCCTGAAGATCTGCCAGGACTACCTCCGCAACGACAAGTCGAATTCCGTATAGACTTGGTTCCAGGAGCTGCTCCTGTAGCCAAGGCACCCTATCGACTTGCGCCATCCGAAATGCAAGAATTATCTACACAACTCCAGGAGTTGTTGGATAAGGGATTTATAAGGCCAAGCTTCTCACCCTGGGGAGCTCCGGTATTATTCGTGAAGAAGAAGGATGGAACACTGCGGATGTGTATCGATTATAGGGAACTGAACAAACTCACTATCAAGAATCGGTATCCACTACCGAGGATTGATGACTTATTTGATCAACTGCAAGGATCAAGCTACTATTCCAAGATCGACCTTCGATCTGGATACCATCAGCTGAGAATCCAAGAGGAAAGCGTACCAAGGACTGCATTCAGAACACACTATGGGCACTACGAATTTCTTGTGATGCCGTTTGGGCTGACGAATGCACCAGCGGTCTTTATGGATCTAATGAACCGCGTTTGCAAACCATATCTCGATAAATTCGTGATTGTATTTATCGATGATATCCTGATTTATTCGCAAACGAAAGAAGAACATGAGCAACATCTCAGAACTATTCTGGAACTACTAAAGAAAGAGAAACTGTATGCAAAGTTCTCGAAGTGCGAATTCTGGATTATCGAAGTACAATTTCTTGGTCACGTGGTGAATGAGAAGGGCATTCATGTAGACCCGTCCAAGATAGAAGTAATAAAGAACTGGGAAGCTCCCAAGACCCCAACTGAAGTTCGACAATTTTTGGGCTTAGCGGGCTACTATCGGCGATTCATTGAGAATTTCTCAAAGATAGCTCAACCGCTAACGACCCTTACACAGAAAGACAAGAGATACGACTGGGGTCACAAGCAGGAAGAAGCCTTTCAGCTACTTAAGAACAAGCTCTGCGATGCACCGATACTATCATTACCCGAAGGCACTGAAGACTTCGTGGTATACTGCGACGCCTCACGACAAGGCTTGGGTTGCGTGCTCATGCAACGCCAAAAAGTCATCGCTTACGCTTCAAGACAACTGAAGGTACATGAAAGAAACTATACCACTCACGACCTGGAGCTGGGCGCAGTGGTATTCGCCTTGAAGATCTGGCGACATTATTTATATGGTACTCGATGTACAATCTTCACAGATCACAAAAGCTTACAACACATATTTGATCAGAAGGAATTGAATATGCGCCAACGACGTTGGGTCGAGCTGCTGAACGATTATGACTGTGAGATTAAGTACCATCCTGGAAAGGCAAACGTTGTAGCGGACGCGTTGAGCCAAAAAGAAAGGGTTAAGACCCTAAGGGTTCGAGCATTGGAAATGACGATTCGAACGAACCTCACTGCACGCATTCGTGATGCACAACAAGAAGCTCTTAAAGAAGAGAACCGTAAAGCTGAATACCTACGGGGTATGCTGGAATACATGGTGCCAAATGAAGAGGGAGCCTTATACTTTAAGAAGCGTATTTGGGTTCCACTCTATGGTGGCATACGAGAAGTCATCCTTAATGAAGCCCACAAATCGAGATATTCGATCCATCCAGGATCAGACAAAATATATCAAGACTTAAAGGAATACTACTGGTGGCCGAGACTTAAAAGCGATGTTGTTGTTTATGTTGGAAAATGCCTAACCTGTGCCAAGGTTAAGGCAGAATATCAGAAACCGTCCGGCCTATTACAACAACCAGAGATTCCCGTGTGGAAGTGGGAACAAATCTCGATGGACTTCATAACGAAATTACCCAGGACCCCGAGAGGGCACGATATGATATGGGTAATAGTTGATCGATTAACGAAATCTGCGCATTTCCTACCAGTCCGAGAGAAGGATAGCACTGGAAAGCTTGCAGGGATATACTTAAGAGAAATTGTGGCACGTCATGGAGTGCCAATCTCAATCATTTCAGACAGAGATGGATGCTTTGTCTCAAGAATCTGGCAATCATTTCAGGAAGCCTTTGGATCTCAATTAGATCTGAGCACGGCATTCCATCCGCAAACAGACGGCCAGAGCGAACGGACTATACAAACGTTAGAAGATATGCTTCGCGCATGTGTTATGGATCTAGGCGGCAGCTGGGATACTCATCTACCGTTAATTGAGTTCTCCTACAATAACAGTTATCATACGAGCATAAAAGCCGCGCCGTTCGAAGCTCTGTATGGCCGCAAGTGCCGATCGCCCTTATGTTGGGCAGATGCCGGAGATAAACGTATGGTTGGTCCTGAACTTTTACAAGAGACAACCGACAAGATTGCGCAGATCCGAGAGCGCATTAAGGCGGCTCGAGATAGACAAAAGAGCTACGCCGATCCGAAAAGAAAATCAGTAGAATTCAAGGTGGGAGACAAAGTGTTGTTAAAAGTCTCACCTTGGAAGGGCGTAGTCAGATTTGGAAAGCGTGGAAAGCTGAATCCACGATATATCGGACCATTCAGAATATTGAAGAGAATTGGTACCGTGGCATACAAGTTGGAGTTACCGGAAGAACTTAATGGAGTACATGATACGTTTCATGTATCCAACCTGAAGAAGAGTCCAACACAAGAAAACATGATCATCCCGATGGATGAAGTGCATATTGATGAAGCCCTCCGATTTACAGAACAACCCGTTGAGGTTACCGACTGGAAAGTCAACAAGACCAGGAGGAGCAGCGTAAAACTTGTCAAAGTACGTTGGAGCTCTAAGCACGGACCCGAGTACACATGGGAACGTGAAGACCAGCTCAAGGAAAAGTATCCCCACCTATTCAAGAAGACTCCAGCGAGAGTTAGTTTAGCCTGAATTTCGGGACGAAATTCTTTTAACGGGGGGAGACTGTGACAACTGGCACAAACCGGTAATTTCCGTACACTTTAATTATTATTTATTGACTGCAATTATGTGCTTAATTGTCAGCAATGTCTGAACACGTGATTAAACAAGTGAATTCATGCACGTTGTATACTACAAAATATTGCTTTATGCATAAACGAGAGCGTTGCGTCAAAAATACTAGTAAACTCACCGGTAAGACACACTGTGTCAACAGAACTGCAGAAAGCAGTCAGACCATAAAAGTGGAGCCTAGGTGTAGGTCCAACGACAAGAATACATTAAAACCCAAGAGTACATATAAGGGTTTACATATATACCTTACGGAAGCAAAAATAAGCACTAAAAAGCACCCGAAACGCACTTTATGTGCAGAATTTTATATAATTCAGCTCAAATCAGCTTTTAAACGTATAAATGTCATGCAGAAATTATGTTTTATTATCTAGAATATTTCCCTAAGGGTTGGGAATTGAAAGAGTACAAGAAAGGTACTTAAAAGACACTAAAAAGTGTAATTTAGCACTTTAACGAACCGGTGTCTAACCGAACAACCGGATATTACCCGGAACACCAAAATAATGCTAGAAGCATTGTTTTTATTTTTCTAAGCTAGTTAGGGTCCCTGTACACCTTAACACGCTATATATTACTTAACACACTTAACACTAAAAGTAACACTTAACATGTAACTAGGTTAAGTAACTTGGAAGTTGAAATGTAACCAAGACCCCCCCCCCCCCTCAACCATACGGTTACAAGGGGTATCCCACCCCTTGATTTTCTTGGTTTATTTAATATAATTGCCATGTACTTGGGTAGCATAATAACTAATGGGCAATAGAGTGTTGGAAAGTTTATATAACTAACCACTAGACATACCATCCTCACAACTTCAACACTTTCCTTCCTTCTTCTTCTTCTTCTTGGCTACGGCTCACCACCACCACCTACCATCCACCATTTTTGTTCATCATCCATCCATTCCAAGGTGATTCTAAGGTGTCTCGAGCCTATTTAGGAAGGTTGCAAGCAACGGAACTTGAAGGACCTTCACCATTTGCTTTTATCCACCTCATTTGTACTCTTGAACTTCCCTAGCCTTGAGCTAGTAGTAAGTGCTCTAAAACACCATCTTGTTCTTGTTTATGGTGGTTAATAGATGATTTATTGGTTAGAAAGCAAGAACACACAAGAACATAACACAAAGTCTTGGTCATATGATGAATAAGTTGGATAAAGAAGATATATGTGTGTAAATCTTGTGAAACTTGTCTAGTTATGATTATTTGATGTTGTTGTTAGTAAAAGCAAGATGGATCATCATCTAGACATACTAGTCCATGTTAGAAAGCATGAACTAGTAGGATGTAAAAGTTAGAAAGTTAAAAGATGATGGATCCATCCATTCATGAGACATGAACTTGAGTAAAAGTAATTTTCTTGTAAAATAAGACTCTAAACATGTAGATCTAAAGATCTACAAGTGGTTTTTCGAAAGAACCAAGTAAAATGTACAAGTCTTGTTTTAAACCCGAACCTTACATAAACTAAAAGCATTTTAGTAAATAAACAAGTGTGTAAACACTTGTGTCACAAGAAAAATTTAACAAGAAATATGTTTGGTAAATCATGACTAGAAGTTGTGAAACTTCAAGATCTTTAAAAATAAAGTTTTTAAGAAATTAAACTTATTTTTAAAGATAACAAGACTTACTAAATGTGCTAGTAAGTTACTACACATTTTTGTAAATATTCAAGTTCATGAAATGGAGAAATTAGCGATTATTGTTGATGATTATTGTTGATAATTGTTGTTGATGATTGTTGACGATTTAAAAGAAAATAAACACATGTTTTGAAAACATGGGAAACCTCCATTTTTAGGGAAAACTCTGTCAAAATTTTTATAAATTTTGACACTTAGAAAATATAAGTTTTTGAGAAACTTATTCCCTAAAAATGTATTTAAAAGTATTACCAAGGTTTCCCTAATTTTTGGTGATAAGAAATGAGGATTTCTTCAAGAATAAAAATGGATATAAATATGTATATTTTTGAGAGAAAAATATATATTATTTTATCACCAACTTTTGTGCTAAGTGTATATAGTATGTGTTATACGTGCTAGTGTATTAAGACTTAAAATACACTAAATACTCACGAGGAGTATAAACATAAAAATACACATACAACATACAAGATACATAATTCGGGTGCAAAGTGCAAAATACAAAAGCTTATATTTATTTTTGAGAAAATAATATAAGTAAGACATTTAGTTAAAAATATAAAATATTTTTAACACAAGAAAATATACACAAAAGAGAGTGACTGTACTTGTGCGACGCAAGTCTAGTGACTAACGTTAAGAAAACGCGTATAGGTTACGACGTTAATTAAGCAAATCCGGTGAAGTTTACGACGCACAGGAACGCAAAGTTGTGAGTTCATGCTCCCCCTTTTCTTTTAACTGTTTTCAGTTTTATAACTTCGGGGGTGAAATACATGTACAAATGTACAATATTTATAATTGGTATGATATAAATATAAGAAGCACACTTGGTGAGAACGAGAATCAAGTGTGATGAAATATAAGAATACAAGAAGTACACTTGGTGAGAACGAGAATCAAGTGTGATGAAATATAAGAATACAAGAAGTACACTTGGTGAGAACGAGAACCAAGTGTGACGAAATATAAGATAATAAGAAACGCACTTGGTGAGGACGAGAACCAAGTAGGATGCGTTATGTGAAATGATAATAAGAAACGCGCTTGGTGAGGACGAGAACCAAGTAGGATGCGTTATAAGAACTGATAACAAGAAACGCGCTTGGTGAGGACGAGAACCAAGTAGGATGCGTTATGAGAAATAGTGTCACGAATAGGGTACAGAAGCACCATTAATCAACAATATACTTAGACCGCAGAACAAAAGGTTAGATCTAACGGGTGCCTGGCAGCCACACTCTCGGTGAGGGCGAGAACCGAGTAGTGCTTTTGTGTCTCAGAATATACCAATTAAATGCCTTAGGTTTGGTGACTTCCTATGTCGTGTCACATGTTAATGGCTTTGCAACCCATTAACAATCCTGATACTTTCAGGAATACTTTATTTACATAAAAGTCATACCATACTAAAAATTGATGAATACTTGAGTACGTGGGGTACTCAAGAAAAGATTGAATTATACTTGAAGTACGTGGGGTACTCAAGAAAAGATTGAATTATACTTGAAGTGCGTGGGGTACTCAAGAAAATGGGAATTATACTTGAGTACGTGGGGTACTCAAGAAGAAATTGTAGTATACATGAGTACGTGGTGTACACATGAAACTGAATTTATAAATGAAAACTTGATTTATTCACAACTATGTTTTCATACAAAGTATACAAACGTGAAATACAAAACTGCATGAATTCACACCAACTTTATGTTGACGTTTTTTTTCCAAAACTCACATGTATTTCAGGTAACTAGGATGGATGTGCGCGCGGTCTTGCTTATGCTTGTGGATGTCGCTATTGTTTATCTTTATATAAAGTTGTAAACTTTTTAAGACAATGTTTTATGCGACTTAGCGATGTAAACGCTAAACTTATGTTTTCAAATTATGGTATTTGATGTTTTTACGAGCATATAGCATGTTTACCTTTCGTATGCAATGAGAACCTTTCATGATCACACCTCGTGCTTCCGCCGCAGAAAGGGGTGTGACACCTGCAGCATTTATGGACATGATGAATAGAATCTGTAAACCGTATTTGGATAAATTTGTAATTGTCTTTATCGACGATATACTTATTTATTCCAAAAGTCAGGATGAACACTGTCAGCACCTGCATGCACACTTAACTCTGTTAAGAAAAGAGAAGCTTTATGCCAAATTCTCGAATTGTGAATTTTGGCTACACGAAGTGCAATTTTTAGGTCACATGGTGAATCACGAAGGTATTCACGTAGATCCTGCTAAGATCGAAGCAATCACCAAATGGAAGGTTCCGCAGTCAGCTATGGAAATTAGAAATTTTATAGGTTTAACCGGATATTATAGACGGTTTATTAAAGATTTTTCCAAGATAGCTGTACCATTAACTAAGCTAACCTGTAAAGCAGTTAAGTTTGAATGGGGACCTAAACAAGAAGAAGCTTTTAAGATCTTAAAACAGAAATTAACCAATGCTCCAATTTTAGCTTTACCGGAAGGAACAGAAAATTTTGAAGTATATTGTGATGCTTCAAAGCTAGGATTAGGATGTGTGTTAATGCAACGCAAGAAGGTAATTGCGTATGCATCAAGGCAATTGAAAAGGCACGAGGAAAACTATACGACTCATGACTTAGAATTAGGCGCCATAATTTTTGCCCTTAAGATTTGGAGACATTATTTGTATGGTAGTAAGGTTACTGTCTATACAGATCATAAAAGTTTAAGATATATATTTGGGCAAAAAGAATTGAACATGAGGCAAAGGAGATGGATGGAAATCCTAAGTGACTACGACTGTGATATTCAATATCATGAAGGAAAGGCAAACGTAGTTGCAGATGCCTTAAGTCGTAAGTATCATGAAAAGCAAAAGCGAGTTCGTGCTCTTAGATTAAATCTACAGTTATATTTAATGGAACAATTAAAGGATGTTCAGGAAACAGCAATCCAGGATGTTGCTGAAGGAATGAAAGGACGGATAAAAGAATTAGAGCAAGGCGCGGATGGAATTTGGAGATTCCATAAAAGAAGGATTTGGGTACCTAAGCAAGGAGACTTAAGAAATAAGATTTTAGAGGAAGCCCATAAATCTAGATATACAATGCATCCTGGTAACAATAAAATGTACCAAGATTTAAGGAATAACTTTTGGTGGATAGGAATGAAAAAGGACATAGCTAGATATGTTTCTAAGTGTCTAACTTGCTCACAAGTTAAGGCAGAACACCAGAAACCTTCAGGTCTACTACAACAATTAGAAATGCCTGTATGGAAATGGGAACTCATAACAATGGATTTTGTTACTAAGTTACCCAAAACCAGAAAGGGTAATGATTCGATTTGGGTAATTGTGGATCGATTAACCAAATCAGCTCATTTTCTACCCATGAAAGAAACCTTTAGCATGGAAAGGTTAGCCAAGTTGTATGTAGATGAAGTTGTATCCTTACATGGAGTTCCACTCTCTATTGTATCGGATAGGGATAGTCGTTTCACTTCCCATTTTTGGAAAAGTTTCCAAGAAGCAATGGGAACCCGACTAAATTTAAGTACTGCATACCATCCTCAAACAAATGGACAAAGTGAAAGGACGATACAAACTTTGGAAGACATGCTTAGGGCATGTGTGATCGATTTTGGTGGGAATTGGGACAATTATTTACCTTTAATTGAATTCTCCTATAACAATAGTTATCACTCAAGCATCGAAGCTGCCCCGTTTGAAGCACTATACGGACATAAGTGTAGAACTCCAGTCTGTTGGGCAGAAATAGGAGAAAGGCAATTATCAGGTCCAGAGATAGTACAAGAAACTACCGACAAGATCACTCAAATCAAGGAAAGACTAAAGACGGCTCGAGATCGCCAGAAAAGTTATGCTGATAATCGACATAAGCCGTTAGAATTTCAAATCGGAGACAAGGTTCTCTTAAAAGTTTCTCCTTGGAAAGGAGTAGTTCGATTCGGTAAGAAAGGAAAGCTGAGTCCAAGATACGTAGGACCATTTCCAGTGATCCAACGTATAGGACCAGTTGCTTATCGCTTACAACTACCAGAAGAACTAGCCGGGGTACATGATGTATTTCATGTATCCAACCTTAAGAAATGTCTATCGGACGAATCACTGGTAGTACCTCTCCAAGACATAGAGGTAAATAAAAAGTTGAAGCTCGTAGAGAAACCGCTTCAAATAGAAGACAGAAAGATCAAGTTTCTCAAGCACAAGCGACTAGTGCTTGTCAAAGTCAAATGGAATTCCAAGAGAGGACCAGAATACACTTGGGAATTGGAATCGGAAATGAAGCGAAAGTATCCTCATTTATTCCAGTGAATCTCGAGGACGAGATTTTAAATAAGGTGGGGAGGATGTAAGGACCTTCAAAATGTCCTAAACTGACCCATAAGTAAAAACCTTGACCCCTGAAACCATACTCTGCATGAAAAATCAAGAAATCAAGATTTATGGTCTTCAGGCGGGACGCGTAAGAGTTAGCTTAGTCTTACGCGGGCCGCGTCAAAGATGGGTTGACCGGATAAGCGTTTCGGATCCACGTGTCATCCACGTGGCACACCTACTCGTGACCCAGCAAGCCTACACGTAGACTAGGTGGCTACGCGGGCCGCGTAAAGATCAAGGGTAGGCTCACGCGGGCCGCGTGAGACCCAAATTTCACCTATAAATAGCTTGTCGCATGGCCTGTTCTCTGGTGTCGAAAATCAAACTCAAAAACGAATTCTCACTGCTCTAAAGTCGAAATTTCAAGTAATATAGCGAGGCGCTGCTACGATACCGGGTATTAACTCGATCGTTGCTACGATTCAATGTCCGATCGATTGAAACTATCCAATGGATGTTTAAGTGTTGCCCACATTAGGGTTATGCTTTGTTATTCGTCGTGAATTCGATGGATGTTTAAGTATCGCACTTTGTCATTCATTGTGAGGGTTTAATCTCGTGAGTTATCGTAAATGCTGTATTAGTTACTGACCTAGTTCGTGTGCATGTTATTTAAATTAGGTTACAAGGCTAATCAGTAGGCTAAACTCTGCACGTATAAATCTGCAATGTGAGTTATTCTCTTTTATTAAAAGTATTTTACAATACTCCATTTTCAAATGTTATAATTACAGGGAGTAAGTCGTGGTTATCTTAATCACTGGCTAGTGGGGTATTGTGCACATTACTAATTTCTCACGGGTTAGGCTAATAAATCCTAACAGTGATAAACGTCACTACTTGGGGAAAGACCCAATAGTGGTATGACCATCGTCACCAGGTTACACGGCGCCAGATAAAAATAAGATAGAAGCCATTGTAATCGCTCTTATGCTGTAAATTATAACCATGTGTCGTTTTATCAAATTTGAATAACTCGCCAGCATTTCCCTGCTGATAAAATATTTTTAAAACATGTTTCAGGCGACCTGCTGTAAATCAAGAAAAACGTGCTACAGAGCACTAACAAGCTTGAAGAGGTGGCTCAGTTAAAATGAATAAACATGTTTTAATAAATCAGGGAATTTACTTGTGAAATTCTTCTATTGTAAAATACGGGGTTTATCCCGAATTATGAAATAAAATAATCGGGCATTTTCAAGTTTTAAAAGATCCTGTAAAATCTTCCGCTGTCGCATCATAGATACCATGGGTTCCTGTCCCGCGGCTCCTGACCGGGTCAAACCGGGGCTGGGGCCGTGACATCGGTAAACCCCGGTGGTTGTCCGACGTACACTTCTTCTTTGATTTTTCCGTAAAGAAATGCAGATTTAACATCTAATTGGTAGACTTTAAATCCTTTCCAAGACGCGAATGCCATGAAGATTCTAATTGCCTCGAGTCTAGCAATGGGCGCATACACTTCTGTAAAGTCGATGCCTTCTTGCTTACTGAAACCTTGTACTACCAAACGTGCTTTATTTCGAACAATGACCCCTCTATCATCCCGCTTACACTTGAAGACCCACTTGGTCTTGATCAGCTTTTGATTTTCCGGGAGATTCACCAATTTCCATACTCCAAGTTTCTCAAACTGCAGTAACTCTTCCTGCATAGCATTTACCCAGCTTTCCTCTGTTAATGCTTCTTTATAAGTTCTTGGCTCAACCTGCAAGATGAAACATTTCAATGAGAATTCTTCCTGTAAAGGAGCTACAGAAGAATAGAAACATGTAAGGGCTTTGTTGATTTGTTCTCGAGTTTTCACTCCACTTTGAAGATCTCCGATGATTTGTTCTGATGGATGATAAGACAAAGTTCTCGGCATGACTGTGTCTGGCACGCTCACTTCCGATTGCAAGTTTGTGATATCTTAATCACCCGTGTGATCAACAGCATCCGTAGTCACAGTATTTGGTTCCTCGTAAAAAACTGGACCGGTTTCCGGTTCTGAGTCGTCGGATTGATTAAAAACTGGAGTTTTTTCATCTGGAGCTTCGTGCGTTGTTCCACTTGGACCGGCCTCATGATCATTAGCACCCACTTTGGGTTGAGAAACTACCAATGGTCTCAGTACTTGATCTTGCATTTGAGATTGCTGCTATTGGTATAAGTATACTAGTTCCTCTTCACTTGGCTCAGTCGGCAATTGGAACGACTCCCAGAGTTTATCGTAATCAAAATGCAATCTTTTTTCGGGAAGTTGGCTCGGAGCTGTATACTGTTGACAGTCGACATGCTGAATGTCACACCCCGACCGCGTAAAACAACAAATCGCGGCGGAAACATCGGGGCGTGTTGCAACAGAATTAATGTTTCATAACCATGGATACCAAAAAGTGTTTCGTTTTATTAAACATTGAATAATTACATTGTCTGGAAATCTAAATACACAATTTAAACATAGTCTATCATTGTTATTGAGTCACTAAGGCCTTGTCCAGTCCTATGTGAGCATGCATCCTATCAATCGATATCTTTCAACAATACCTGAAACATATGTGAAAACGAGGTCAGCAAAGAAATGCTGGCGAGTACATAGGTTTTGTGAAAATAAGATTCATGACTTCTGTTTTACGAAAATGTTTAGTCATGAACCTTGTAATTTGCTTTGTCTTTGTAAATCATTTGAAAAATAATAAGTTCAAGTGATATGTATAAATAAGAGAATAATGCATGATTAAATGAATAACCATGTAAAATGAGTTTGTATAAGATAAGTTGTTTGTAAATAATTGTCTTGTGAAAAGTATGTTACTTGTATAAAATGTTCTATGTCTCAAACTGAAATGATTCAAATAACGCTACAATATGTAATACCATACAAACACTTATATATAGGAAGTACCAACGGCTTATCCACCATGTTTGTATCATATTACACACGCATCATTACTTAATCACTTAATCAAACCAAACCACCAAAGTAATGTTCATGCCCAATGTAAATCATGTAATATGTATAACCAAAACCCAATCGTATATCGCTTTGAAGCCAATCGTTTACCCAATCGTTAAAACATCGTGTGAAAACCAATTGTTTACCCAATCGTTAAATTCGTTTTAGGTCGTGAAACTACTTAAATGGTCGTCTCGCTAATAACATTCAAACCTTCTTGACTCGCATTAATAAACCCTTACCAAAGGATAGATTAACAATTCGCATTAATAAACCCTTACCAAAGGATAGATTAACAACTCGCATTAATA
This sequence comes from Helianthus tuberosus, assembly GCA_030545235.1. Taxonomy (NCBI): domain Eukaryota; kingdom Viridiplantae; phylum Streptophyta; class Magnoliopsida; order Asterales; family Asteraceae; genus Helianthus; species Helianthus tuberosus. Next base: position 130,001,044 of record CM060447.1, on the reverse strand, counting down.
AACCCTTACCAAAGAGTAAATTAACAATTACAGATTCAGTCGCTACCCACAACACCCACACATAACTACGGGTGTAGTAACTAACGGGATTTGTCAGATCCTATGGTACCATAACCTAATACTGGTCGGCTTAATCATTGCTAATGAATGTCATTTGTTATGTAACCCAACCAACAAGTTTGTTCACTTTATTGAAATCGTTATTAGTTTTGTATAAATCGTCTTAATCGTTTTTGAAACCATCGTTATAACATCGAAAATCGTTTTGTTATCATCGTTAAAGCCTTGAAAACATTTAGCACATATGAGTCACCCCAAAACAATTGAAAGCAGTAAAATAGGGGAATAATGTACTCGCCTGAGAATGCTTAGAGGTCTTGAACAACAACCAAACAAAGCTAGAGAGAGCACGGAATCAGTCGACAATCTAAAACTATATAAATAAACCGGACTTAAATCGGGAGATCGGATAGGATGAGGCTTGGTAAACCAAATGAGTATTGGAACTCATATGATATGGTTTAACAAGGCCTACATACTACAATGAAACCAAACCTAATTGCTTTCGACCCATCGCGACCCATTAAGGTAACATACGCTACTTTAACGCGTCGTGCGCGCAAAGCGCGTTCGAGACGTCTAACTAGTCCTATGACAATTATTTATAGGCCTAAACGTGTTTAATTATGTTGTATAATCAGTTATGTACAAAAGTTTAGGTTACATAAGCTTAATTACCAATTTATACATGAAAAGGGTATTCTGGTAATTTACCTAAGGCATATAAACTACTTATCATACAACTATTCAAACGAAGCGACCATAGGGTATAACCTCGGGAGGTTATTCCCTACCTACTATGGTCACCTAATGTATTTGGTCGGATCTTAATGATCGACCAAACTGGGTCGGGTTCGAAGGTATAAGCGATTTATTAGATCGCTTACCCTACGACCCTAGACAACGTGGTAATCAGTAGGCATAGTCCCAAGGGACTATAACCAACGTGATTACACTCACGTTGCGAAGTTCAAACGAACTTCGCATTGACCATAACTGGTCAATGTAGAAAGTCAAACAAAGTTTGACTTTCAGACTCGAAAGACTCGAAAAGCAATAAAAGAACGAAAGAATACTTACGAAGGGTCCCCGAATGCTAACTTCGATTCAAAAATCTCAGGTATGAAACAATAGTTTCAACTTAGAGTTTCTCAAATCAAAGTTCTTGTAATTTTGAAGCATGGGGGGTGGGGTATTTATAGGATTTCCCGAACCGTTAGGATCGTTTCTTGGAAAAAGTGCTTCAATCTTGGCCATACACTAGCACCCATGGTATTGTAATACCATGTGCCCAAAATACCAGCCCATAGATTCCCAAAACCATGTGCAACAAGTGGGAAGGACTAGATTCGATGTATAAGCAAACATCTTTCAGAAATGACAGTTTTGGTCCCTGTTATGTGTTTATGCCATTTCCGAAACTTCTAAGTCCCGTAAAGCCAACTTTAAGGCCCTAAAATGATGTCTAAACATTGTGGACATGAAACATACTCAAAAATATGCCGGGTGTTGGTTCGTTTGGTCGTACGAACGCGATGTTCGCTTAATTACGACGGAATGCGCATAAGCGCGAAAAACGATCCAAATGACGCAACGAATGGATTTTTGGTAATCCAAACACTAAAGCATAATATAGTCATGCTTACATAAAGTTTTGGATGTCCGGATGTATTCAGAACGTAAGTTATGCGCGAAAATGCAAACTTGTGCACTTTTTGACACTTTTAGTCCCTGAATGACCCAAAAGTTTATTTTAGCACACCGAACACCTCAAAGCTTATTTCTAAGCTATGTAAAGGATATTTATGGTATGTTTAACTTATGGTCATGTTCCGGAATGTCTGTTACAGTTCAAATTGGCATACTTTCGCAGTTTGTCAACTTTAGTCCCTGTAAGCGATTTAACTTGATTTTGCCATACCAAAGCCTTCAAAACTTATTTCTAAGTTATGTAAAGGTTATTTAAGGTATGTTAAGCCTATGTCACTATTCTGGAGTGTTTGTCGCATTAAACTGGTTATATTTACGCATCGGTGCGCGTATAACCTTCCAGAAAGCGATTTAGAGTTTGAAATTGAACAAGAATTGATATGTGCAAATGATACACATATTTTTACAAATCCCAAGTATGAAATATAATATTTCATTGGTTTGGTATTTGTTTGATGGCCGTGGAGGCACAGGTGTTACAGTCTCCCCTACTTTAGGAAATTTCGTCCCGAAATTTATTTAGAGGAAACTTGTGAGAGTTTAAAACATGAAGTTGAAAAGATCGAACAACATTGGTTAGGGTTCTGAACTTCTAGTAACCTTAATAACATTATGCTTGCAATGTAAGAGGGATACTTATATACAAGTATATGAAGCGTCATTGGTGCGTCCACCGTACCTCCATTACATCATTCTCATTTTGTTATTGTTGTCACTATCGGTTCTTACACATAATAAATCCTACTGGGTTTCTATGCACTAAATTTCATAATTATGTACGCGTCCATAATTAGACAATTCCTTGCACAGTTCACACAGTCTATTTTATAATGTGTAGGGTAAAACCAAATGAACAAACCTGTGATGAGTGTGATTGGACCACCATAGGGTCCTTTCAGCTGTATCATCACATGCCATTCTTAACCAGGTCTTGAATCAATCTTTAACTAGACCACTCAAGGGTCTCTCATCGAATCATGGAATGGTACTATATAACCCAAGGGTCTTAACTACCACGTAGAAGCCCATAAGGATTTAAGGTAGTACCTTTTGAATATCCTACTATGAATCCCTCATATGAAGATATGAAAGATTCTATGAGGATTTGAAATCGTATCACACAAAAACATAGAGGAGAACACCTAAACACATATCACATAATCGCATAATCGTATACTCGCATAATTGTTTAATTTGACCTTTAAATTTGTTATCTTTGGACACGGGTATTTAAAGCATACTAGGAATCAAATCCTTAATTGCAGCAATTTGGATGGATCCATATGAATACCCTGCTTGTTGACTACATGACCCAAAAACTGAACTTCTTTAAGCTAAAATTTCCTCTTGGAGGATTTAGCGAAAAGTTTGTTCCTTCTTTAAGGGTTCCAGTGTCAATGAAGGTGTTGATCGTGATCGGCTCGGGACATGAATAGATCAAGATGTCATTAATAACAACAATGACTAACTGATCCAAATAAGGCTTGCAGACTCTATTTATTAAGTCCATGTAGATGGCTGGAGCATTTGTCAACCCAAAAGGCATGACTATAAACTCGTAATGGCCATACTTCGTGCAGAAAGCCGTTTTGATAATTCCTGCATCTCGAACGGTGCAAGATGATAAGGTGCTTTCGCAATTGGCTTGGCATTGGGTACAAGGTCGAAAATGAAACTCGACTTGACGAACTGGAGGCAAACCAGGCAGTTCATCAGGAAACACCTCTGGATAATCCCGAACAATCGGAAGATCCTGAATACTCTTGCTCTTGCCTTTCTCCTCGGTGACATGTGCTAGAAAAGCAACATATCCTTTTCGTAAATAACTTTGGGCTTTTGATTTAAAAGAAATAAGTGTTTAAGGTTCTTGGGGAGGTCACAAGTGATCATAAAAAAAGAAATGACAGAACCACACGAGTAGTTTGTCTTTGTGTTGACATCATAAGGTTGGATCAAACATTCATACAATTGCATTATTGTTGTTGTTGTTGCCTTTGTTGTATATCTCGTGGACTTGGGTTACAACACCGGGAAGTACAGCAGCCACTTGCTGAGAGACCAGGGTTGCGAGTTCTTCAATAGTAAAAGTTCGAGCATCGGTTCGAGCATCGCGTCGAGGAGGCATTGTCCAACAAGGAAAACAAGGGAGTCGAGTGAGGTTTGAAAATTTGGAAAAACAAAAGAGGTATCGACAAAACACAAGGAAGGAGATCATTTGTTTGTTACCTCGAACAAACAAACGACACGAAGTGACTAATCAAAGTAAATAGATCAAAAATAATGTATCGCGAAGACATGCTCGCCTATAAGTGAACACTCATCCCAAGAATTCCCAGGTAAGCACAACTGGTCTCGCGTCTGATGAGATATATACGAAGTGCTTGCCTAGACAGAAAACCCAGAATACAGGCATTCACCCTTCCAGTTTGCACGTGTTCACATTATTTAAAACCCAAAACCTTGACGAGATTTTGAAAACTCAAAGGGGTTCAAAGCCTTATAACAGAGGGTTCAAAACCTAGTAATAAATCATCCTAGAACAGATGATTAGTTTTCAAAGCAGATTCGAAAATTGTGTTCTTGTTGTGGTTATCACCTAAGGATAGGTGACAGTTTTGTTTTTAGAAATCTAAACGCAAATTTCTTCGCGTTAGGGTCCTAAGAAGGTTATAGACTAGGTCAAAGCATTACTAATAACCTAATTCCCTATAACCATTGGCTCTGATACCATCTTTCTGTCACACCCCGACCGCGTAAAACAACAAATCGCGGCGGAAACATCGGGGCGTGTTGCAACAGAATTAATGTTTCATAACCATGGATACCAAAAAGTGTTTCGTTTTATTAAACATTGAATAATTACATTGTCTGGAAATCTAAATACACAATTTAAACATAGTCTATCATTGTTATTGAGTCACTAAGGCCTTGTCCAGTCCTATGTGAGCATGCATCCTATCAATCGATATCTTTCAACAATACCTGAAACATATGTGAAAACGAGGTCAGCAAAGAAATGCTGGCGAGTACATAGGTTTTGTGAAAATAAGATTCATGACTTCTGTTTTACGAAAATGTTTAGTCATGAACCTTGTAATTTGCTTTGTCTTTGTAAATCATTTGAAAAATAATAAGTTCAAGTGATATGTATAAATAAGAGAATAATGCATGATTAAATGAATAACCATGTAAAATGAGTTTGTATAAGATAAGTTGTTTGTAAATAATTGTCTTGTGAAAAGTATGTTACTTGTATAAAATGTTCTATGTCTCAAACTGAAATGATTCAAATAACGCTACAATATGTAATACCATACAAACACTTATATATAGGAAGTACCAGCGGCGTATCCACCATGTTTGTATCATATTACACACGCATCGTTACTTAATCACTTAATCAAACCAAACCACCAAAGTAATGTTCATGCCCAATGTAAATCATGTAATATGTATAACCAAAACCCAATCGTATATCGCTTTGAAGCCAATCGTTTACTCAATCGTTAAAACATCGTGTGAAAACCAACTGTTTACCCAATCGTTAAATTCGTTTTAGGTCGTGAAACTACTTAAATGGTCGTCTCGCTAATAACATTCAAACCTTCTTGACTCGCATTAATAAACCCTTACCAAAGGATAGATTAACAATTCGCATTAATAAACCCTTACCAAAGGATAGATTAACAACTCGCATTAATAAACCCTTACCAAAGAGTAAATTAACAATTACAGATTCAGTCGCTACCCACAACACCCACACATAACTACGGGTGTAGTAACTAACGGGATTTGTCAGATCCTATGGTACCATAACCTAATACTGGTCGGCTTGATCATTGCTAATGAATGTCATTTGTTATGTAACCCAACCAACAAGTTTGTTCACTTTATTGAAATCGTTATTAGTTTTGTATAAATCGTCTTAATCGTTTTTGAAACCATCGTTATAACATCGAAAATCGTTTTGTTATCATCGTTAAAGCCTTGAAAACATTTAGCACATATGAGTCACCCCAAAACAATTGAAAGCAGTAAAATAGGGGAATAATGTACTCGCCTGAGAATGCTTAGAGGTCTTGAACAACAACCAAACAAAGCTAGAGAGAGCACGGAATCAGTCGACAATCTAAAACTATATAAATAAACCGGACTTAAATCGGGAGATCGGATAGGATGAGGCTTGGTAAACCAAATGAGTATTGGAACTCATATGATATGGTTTAACAAGGCCTACATACTACAATGAAACCAAACCTAATTGCTTTCGACCCATCGCGACCCATTAAGGTAACATACGCTACTTTAACGCGTCGTGCGCGCAAAGCGCGTTCGAGACGTCTAACTAGTCCTATGACAATTATTTATAGGCCTAAACGTGTTTAATTATGTTGTATAATCAGTTATGTACAAAAGTTTAGGTTACATAAGCTTAATTACCAATTTATACATGAAAAGGGTATTCTGGTAATTTACCTAAGGCATATAAACTACTTATCATACAACTATTCAAACGAAGCGACCATAGGGTATAACCTCGGGAGGTTATTCCCTACCTACTATGGTCACCTAATGTATTTGGTCGGATCTTAATGATCGACCAAACTGGGTCGGGTTCGAAGGTATAAGCGATTTATTAGATCGCTTACCCTACGACCCTAGACAACGTGGTAATCAGTAGGCATAGTCCCAAGGGACTATAACCAACGTGATTACACTCACGTTGCAAAGTTCAAACGAACTTCGCATTGACCATAACTGGTCAATGTAGAAAGTCAAACAAAGTTTGACTTTCAGACTCGAAAGACTCGAAAAGCAATAAAAGAACGAAAGAATACTTACGAAGGGTCCCCGAATGCTAACTTCGATTCAAAAATCTCAGGTATGAAAAAATAGTTTCAACTTAGAGTTTCTCAAATCAAAGTTCTTGTAATTTTGAAGCATGGGGGGTGGGGTATTTATAGGATTTCCCGAACCGTTAGGATCGTTTCTTGGAAAAAGTGCTTCAATCTTGGCCATACACTAGCACCCATGGTATTGTAATACCATGTGCCCAAAATACCAGCCCATAGATTCCCAAAACCATGTGCAACAAGTGGGAAGGACTAGATTCGATGTATAAGCAAACATCTTTCAGAAATGACAGTTTTGGTCCCTGTTATGTGTTTATGCCATTTCCGAAACTTCTAAGGCCCGTAAAGCCAACTTTAAGGCCCTAAAGTGATGTCTAAACATTGTGGACATGAAACATACTCAAAAATATGCCGGGTGTTGGTTCGTTTGGTCGTACGAACGCGATGTTCGCTTAATTATGACGGAATGCGCATAAGAGCGAAAAACGATCCAAATGACGCAACGAATGGATTTTTGGTAATCCAAACACTAAAGCATAATATAGTCATGCTTACATAAATTTTTGGATGTCCGGATGTATTCAGAACGTAAGTTATGCGCGAAAATGCAAACTTGTGCACTTTTTGACACTTTTAGTCCCTGAATGACCCAAAAGTTTATTTTAGCACACCGAACACCTCAAAGCTTATTTCTAAGCTATGTAAAGGATATTTATGGTATGTTTAACTTATGGTCATGTTCCGGAATGTCTGTTACAGTTCAAATTGGCATACTTTCGCAGTTTGTCAACTTTAGTCCCTGTAAGCGATTTAACTTGATTTTGCCATACCAAAGCCTTCAAAACTTATTTCTAAGTTATGTAAAGGTTATTTAAGGTATGTTAAGCCTATGTCACTATTCCGGAGTGTTTGTTGCATTAAACTGGTTATATTTACGCATCGGTGCGCGTATAACCTTCCAGAAAGCGATTTAGAGTTTGAAATTGAACAAGAATTGATATGTGCAAATGATACACATATTTTTATAAATCCCAAGTATGAAATATAATATTTCATTGGTTTGGTATTTGTTTGATGGCCGTGGAGGCACAGGTGTTACACTGAACTTCAATAATCTTTCCCAGGCATGGAACGAATACTCTCTTCAGTGGACTAGAATAACCTACAAAAATACCTTCGTTAGCTTTCGCACCAAATTTACCATCTGGATCAATAAAAGTACAAGGTCATCCGAACGGTTCTAAAAATTTCAGATTTGGTTTATAGCAATGAAGCAACTCGAAGCTGGTCTTCTTGTATTTTTTCACTATGAGAACACGATTCAGTGTATAGCATACTGTTGCAACTGCTTCACTCCAAAAGTATATAGGCAATTTGGAATCTGCCAACATTGTACGTGCTGTTTCGATCAGCGTGCGATTCTTTCGTTCAGCGACACCGTTTTGCTGTGGAGTATACGGTGCGCTGAATTCATGAAGAATGCCTTTGTCATTACAGAACTCAAGCATACGGTTGTTTTTAAATTCTGTTCCGTTATCACTTCGAATTCTTCTGATCGGCAGTTTGTACAGCGTCTCCATCTTCTTAAATAATTTCATCAATGATTCAAACGTTTCGTCTTTGCTTATGAGAAACACCACCCAAGAAAATCTTGTGAAGTCGTAAGTGACTACTAGACAATAGGACTCTCCACATACTCTCTTTACATTTACCGGACCAAAAAGATCCATATGGAGTCTTTCTAGTGGTAACCTGATTGAATTCAACAGCTTCTTTGGGTGTGACTTCTTGGTTTGCTTCCCCTTTTTGCATTCTATACAATCATCATTTAGATGGAAATTTTTCAGATTAACTCCTTCAACAAGATCATTGTGAAGTGTGAACTAAGAAATTCATTTTTCTCACATGAATGTGGCCCATCTTTCGATGCCACATTCTTGACTCTTTTTCAGTTGCTTTTGTTTTTGTTACAAAACATTTTGGCTTTTTGTCTGATCTTGTTGCGACGCTCATGTCCAGGATATACAAATCGTTTTCCCTAGGTGTAAGGACCTTCGAAAATATCCCAAAACGACCCGTAAGTGAAAACCCGGACCCCTGAAACCCTAACGTACATAAAAAATCAAGAAATCCAGAAAATTGAGTTTCAGGCGGGCCACGTAAACCATAAGAGGAGTTTACGTGGGCCGCGTCAACTCAAGTTTGAACGGATAAGCTCCCTGGGCCACGTGTCGCACGCGTGGCAAGTCTACCGATGACACCGTAGCCCTAGTCGTAGACTAGGTGGCCCTCATGGGCCGCGTAAGGTTTAAGTATGTTTTACGTGGGCCGCGTAAAACTCATATTTCAGCTATAAATTGCTTGGTTCATGAGCAGTTCATCTGTGCTCGAAATTTCAATCAAAAAACGAAGAATAATGCTCAAAAGTCGAAAATCACATTCACGGTAGTGAAACGCTGCGACGATACAGGGTATTAACTCGATCGCTGCTACGATTCAATGTCCGATCGATTGAAACCAATCCGATGGATGTTTAAGTGCTGCCCACATTAGGGCTATACTTTGTCATTCGTCGTGAATTCAATGGATGTTTAAGTATTGCACTTTGTCATTCGTTGTGAGAGTTTTAATCTCGTGAGTTATCGTAAATGTTGTATTAGTTACTGACCTAGTTCGTGTGCATTGTTGTTTAAATTAGGTTACAAGGCTTATCAGTAGGCTAAACTCTGCCCGTTTAAACTTGCAATGTGAGTCATTCTCTTTTTATCAATAATGTTTTACAATACTCCAATCATTTTCAAAAGTTATAATTACAGGGATTAAGTCATGGTTATCTTGAATCACTGGCTAGTGGGGTATTGTGCACATTACTAAATTTCTCACGGTTAGGTTCATCAACCTAACAGTGATAATCATCACTACTTGGGTGAAAGGACCCAATAGTGGTATGACCATCGTCACCAGAAGGTGACACGGCGCCAGATAAAAATAAGATAGTAGCCATTGTAATCGATATTATGCTGTAATTTATAACTAATATGTCGTTTTATTTAACCTGAATGACTCGCCAGTATTTCCCCGCTGATAAAATATTTTTAAAACATGTTTCAGGCGACCTGCTGTGAATTAAGGAAAACGTGCTACGGAGCACTAACCAGCTTGAAGTGGTGGCTCAGTTAAAATAAATAAACATGTTTTGTAAATCAGGGAATTTCCTCGTAAAATTTCTCTATTGTAAATTACGGGGTTTGTCCCAAATTATATAATAAAATAATCGGGCATTTTTAAGTTTAAAAGATCCTGTAAATCTTCCGCTGTCAACTCAATTAATAAATACCACGGGTTTTTGTCCCGTGGCTCCTGGACCGGGTAAAACCGGGACGAGGGCCTTGACAGAAAAAGGTGGTATCAGAGCCATGCCACTGATTCAAGCCAAAGAAGTGTTCTGCTGACACTTAAGTTTTAAATTCTGTATTAGGAAATAATTTATGTGAGTATGTGCTTTATGTTACAGTATGGGTAAGCAAAGAATTTCGGACATCTATTGTCAATTAGATAGTTCACCAAAAGATAAGGGAACCTCATTTCAACCAAATTCCTCAAGATACTCAGCAGATACTGAGGAAGGAATATTTATTCGTAAGGCACAGTTTGAGAAACCACTTACCCCTAAGAAAAGAAGTTGGATTATTAGAAAAAGTCAAGAGAAAATAATGAAGTCACAACCAAAAGTAGTGATGATTAATAAGGAAACTCATGAAATAGGCACTAACCCACCATGGGAAGATGAAGTAGACAAACAATGGGAAAATATCTACATGTTAGCCACTACAGCAGTAAATGCTAACTTATAGTTGAATCGCCAAACCAGTACCAGCACCTATACCACCTACGAGCCAGAAACGTAAAAAAAAAAAGAACTTTATCCATTAGATAACCACTAGTATATTTCGAATTTCAGTTGTAATTTATAATAGATATATATCACAATATTTTTGTTTCAATAAAATGGGTTGTATAAATTAGATACTTGTAATTGATATTTAATTTTTCTGATTGCCATTCTGTGATTCTGTGAGAATTTAATCTACTAAATTTTAACTTAGAATTTTGTATATTTCTTCATGTATGTTAACAGCATGAATGAACTATCAGAAGCACTTCAAAACTTTTCTATCCATAGTTCAGATATGGATATCACCAGTACCTTTGCTGACTACCAGGCTGACACTGAAGAGCCAATGGTATTTCAAGCCCAACCTCAGGAAAAACCTAAACCGAAGAAAAAACGAAGACTTGTAGGCTGGAGGCGTGTGCGTAGGAAGAGGCCAGCAACACAAAAAGTTATAAAGACTGAAGATCCCAAAGATAAGGGCAAAGGAATAGAGATTGGGGAGAGTTCAGGGCAAGCTCCAGAAATGCCACCCTGGGAAGAGCTGGACCGCCAACTAGCAAATAGCGACCTCATCAGACCTGCCGTTGAGACTCTTTTTAATTACCCAGCTGAAGCCCAACTTCCAGTCAATCTGGAACCTGCTATTCCCGATCCCCTTGTTAACCCCCGACCTCTAGGAGAGCTGGAGGAGTGGTGGACCACTGACTGGCAGTTTCAAAATCTCCTAAATAACCCTAATACCTTTTTCCCCCAATTTGATACGGAGCCTCCACTACACCCACCTATGAGCTCTGAGAACTTGGCTGAACTCCGCCACTATGGCGAGGAGCTAATTGATGCGGGAAACCAAATTAGGGATGTGGGAGAAAGAATCTCATGGAAATACGACGAAAGAGAACGTCGTTTCTAAAGTGCCAGCTGACGGGATCGTATGTGGTTGTGGGAACGTATGTTTAATAATAATATAATAATAAAAATATAATTATGTGTAATAACTTAAAAATAAAACTTTTGAAAGATAACTGGTGTGTACGGATGCCTATTATAATATATAAAATATCGAACGTCAAAAAATCGACAATTTTGGGTATACGTGTTGACATGATTATGTGCGATTGTTTTGTTATGTTAGGTTGTTAATTATTTTATGCTAATCACTTATATAAATTAATTACCAGATGGAAAACGCTGGTAATGAACCCGTTAATGAAGTACATCAATCTGAGCAAAACCATGAAGTTCAATTTCTGAATAGGCAAGATATCGAGAATATCGTTGCTCAGGGAATAGCCAATGCTATTCCAGCAATCCTTGCTGCTGCCCGAAATCCAGTTGAACCTCAACAAATTATTCCTAGCAAACGTACTCATGAAGACAACTTCAGTAATAGTGTAAATGGAGGTGGCAATATTAATAATAATGATAATGATGGGATGCAAGCCCCGTTCCTTAAAAGAATGAAAGCTGCAACGCCTGGTTGCACTTATAAGGAATTCCTTGCCTGTAAACCAGCTGAATTTGCAGGCAATGAGGGGGCGACTACGGCGCTGCGTTGGTTAGAGAAAACCGAAGCAGTAATTAAAATAAGTAAATATGCCGAGGAAGACAAGGTCATGTACGCGTCGCATCTTTTTAAAGAAGGGGTGCTAGAATGGTGGAATACGGTACTTCAAGACAAAGGAAGTAATGTGGCCTATGCCATGAGTTGGGAAGAATTTAAGCGGCTAGTAGAAAGAAAATTATGTCCCGAATATGAGAAAGAACAAATGGCGAATAAATTCTTGAACCACCGGATGGTGGATGTAGACTGTCGAGGGTATACTTCGACATTCTTCGAGTATGCGAGAGTGGTACCAACCCTGGCTTCGCCAGAACCGGTGCTTATTTCTTGCTATATTTGGGGATTGATTGGCGAGATTCGGGATATCGTCAAAGCTGCAAGACCCCTCACTATTGACGATGCTGTGGAATTAGCTAACACCCTAACTGACGGGCTGGTACGCACAAGTGAAGAAAACCGGAAAAAGGAAGTGGCCCAGAAGATTACCCAAGGATTCCGTATGGGTAACAGAAGTAATTTCAAGAAAAAGGGAACTGGACAATCTTCCACTATTCCATTTTGCAATACCTGTAAAAGAAAGCATTTTGGTAGATGTAAAGGGTATTGCAATTTCTGCAAAATTCCGGGGCATCAAGAGGAAGACTGCAGGAGGAAGAAATCAACAATCTGCTACAACTGTGGAGAAGCTGGACATTTTAGGCCAGACTGCCCAAAATTGGTCAAACCAGCTGATAACAAAGCCAAACCTGCAGAAGGAACTACCAAGAAAAATGCAAGAGCCTTCCAGTTGACTACTCAGGAAGCAGAACTAATCCCTGACGTGATAGCTGGTACTGTTAGGCCCAATAGGTTTATGGATTAGTAGGATTGGCTAAATGGACCAAATTCTAGAAGTTGGTGGGTATTAGAGTGGGCTTTGGGGGAATATGGGCCTAGGGTTTAAGGGGAAACCCTCCCTATAAATAGGTAATGATAATTAGGGGTAAAAGGTTGGTTGGTTCAATTGGTTTTAGAAACTTGTATTAGACAATTAGAGATTGTATGCAAGTTTAAGCCTTTGAATATTCAAATCTTCATATTGTTCTTGATTATTTCTTGAAGATCGTCAAGTTTGGATTCCGCCCATCCTTGGTGATTGTTTGATATCGTTGTTTGATCCGGATTTTCGGGACTTACAGGTACGTTCCTAATTCACGACGTTTATGCAAAAGTATTATTTGACTCTGGTGCAAACCAAAGTTTTATAAATACTTCATTCTGCCAAGCTCTTAACTTACCCTTAACCAACCTTAGGCAGATTTTTACAGTCGAAACGGCAGATGGGAATTCTGTTAACATAGATAAGGTTTTGCTAGAAGGAAAGATAGAACTCTTAGGCCATAAATTTTCTGCAAACCTGTTACCTATGAATTTAGCTGGATTGGATATTGTGTTAGGAATGGATTGGTTAGTAGCCAACCATGCTCAAATTCATACACCCACAGGAGAATTAATGGTGATTACAGGAGATAAGCCACATAAGCCACTGAAATTCGTTTCAGTAATGAAGTTGATCAGTTATTCAAGAAAACAAGGAATAGTGTATATGATTTCGGTAATTATTAACACTAAAGATAAGGAACTTAAGGAAATTCCAGCAGTATCAGAATACCCAGAGGTATTCCCAGAAGAACTACCTGGATTACCACCTGATAGGGAAGTAGAATTTAGAATTCATCTAATTCCTGGAACTACACCGATAGCCAAGGCACCTTATCGGTTAGCACCCACCGAAATGCTAGAATTGAAAAAGCAGTTAGATGAATTATAAAGCAAAGGATTTATACAACCTAGTTCATCCCCGTGGGGAGCGCCATTGTTGTTTGTGAAAAAGAAAGATGGTTCGATGCGAATGTGTATCGATTACAGGGAATTGAATAAGGTTACCATTAAGAATCGATACCCATTACCTAGGATTGATGATCTTTTTTATCAACTCCAGGGAGCTAGATATTTTTCTAAGATAGATTTACGCTCCGGATACCATCAGTTGAAGGTACAAGAAGAAGACATACGTAAAACTGCTTTCAGAACTAGGTATGGTCATTACGAGTTTACAGTCATGCCCTTTGGGTTAACAAATGCTCTTGCAGCATTTATGGACATGATGAATAGAATATGTAAACCGTACTTGGAGAAATTCGTAATTATTTTCATCAACGATATACTTATTTATTCCAAAAGGCAGGAGGAACATTGTAAGCACCTGCATGTACTCTTAACTTTGTTAAGAAAAGAGAAGCTTTAAGCCAAATTCTCGAAGTGTGAATTTTGGCTGCAAGAAGTACAATTTTTGGGACACATGGTGAATCACGAAGGTATTCATGTCGATCCCTCCAAGATAGAAGCGATTACCAAATGGAAGGTCCCGCAGTCAGCTATGGAAATTAGAAGTTTTATAGGCTTAGCTGGATACTATAGGCGCTTTATTAAGGATTTTTCTAAGATAGTTGTGTCATTAACTAAGCTAACCTGTAAAACAGTTAAGTTTGAATGGGGACCTAAGCAAGAAGAAGCTTTTAAGATTCTAAAGCAAAGGTTAACCAACACCCCAATCATTTCCTTACCAGAAGGGACATAAGATTTTGAAGTATACAGTGATGCTTCAAAACTAGGATTAGGGTGTGTGCTAATGCAACGCAAGAAGGTAATTGCGTATGCATCAAGGCAATTGAAAAAGCACGAGGAAAACTATATGACTCATGATTTAGAATTAGGAGCCATAATTTTTGCCCTTAAGATTTGGAGACATTATCTGTACGGAAGTAAGTTTACTGTCTATACAGATCATAAGAGTTTAAAATATATATTTGGGCAAAAAGAATTAAACATGAGACAAAGAAGATGGATGGAGATCTTTAGTGACTACGACTGTGATATTCAATATCATGAAGGAAAAGCAAACGTAGTTGTTGATGCCTTAAATCGTAAGTATCAAGAGAAACAACGATGAGTTCGTGCTCTTAGATTAAGTTTACAATTAGACTTAATGGAACAACTAAAAAACATTCAAGAAACAGCAATCAAGGATGATGCTGAAGGAATGAAAGGAAGAATAAAAGAATTAGAGCAAGGAAGTGATAGAATCTGGAGATTCCATAAGAAAAGAATTTGGGTACCTAAGCAAGGAGAGTTAAGAAATAAGATTTTAGAGGAAGCGCATAAATCTAGATATACCATGCACCCTGGTAACAATAAAATGTACCAAGATTTAAGGAATAACTTCTGGTGGATAGGAATGAAAAGGACATAGCTATATATGTTTCTAAGTGTCTTACTTGTTCACAAGTCAAGGCAGAACACCAGAAACCCTCAGGTCTACTACAACAATTAGAAATGCCTGTATGGAAATGGGAACTCATAACAATGGACTTTGTTACTAAGTTACCCAAGACCAGAAAAGGTAATGACGCAATTTGGGTAATTGTGGATCGATTAACCAAATCAGCTCATTTTCTACCCATGAAAGAAACCTTTAGTATGGAAAGGTTGGCAAAGCTGTATGTAGATGAAGTAGTATCCTTACATGGAGTCCCACTCTCCATTGTATCGGATAGGGATAGTCGTTTCACTTCCCATTTCTGGACAAGTTTCCAAGAAGCAATGGGAACTCGACTAAATTTAAGCACTGCATACCATCCTCAAACAGATGGACAAAGTGAAAGGACGACCCTGGAAGACATGCTTAGGGCATGTGTGATAGATTTTGGTGGGAACTGGGACAACCAGTTACCCTTGATTGAATTCTCCTATAACAATAGTTATCATTCAAGCATTGAAGCTGCCCCATTCGAAGCACTATATGGACAAAAATGCAGAACTCCAGTTTGCTGGGCAGAAATAGGAGAAAGTCAATTATCAGGTCCTGAAATCGTACAAGAGACCACCGACAAGATCACTCAAATCAAGGAAAGACTGAAAACGGCTCGAGATCGCCAGAAGAGTTATGCCGACAATCGACGCAAGCCACTAGAATTTCAAGTTAGAGACAAGGTACTCTTGAAAGTTTCTCCTTGGAAAGGAGTAGTTCGGTTCGGTAAGAAAGGAAAATTAAGTCCAAGATACGTAGGACCATTCCCAGTAATCCAACATATAGGACCAGTCGCTTACAGCTACCAGAAGAGTTAGCTGGGGTACATGACGTATTTCATGTATCCAATCTCAAGAAATGTTTATAAGATGAATCATTGGTGGTATCTCTTCAAGACATACAGGTGAATGAAAAGTTGAAGTTCGTAGAGAAACCGCTTCAAATAGAAGACATAAAGATTAAGTTTCTCAAGCACAAAAGATTGGTACTTGTCAAAGTTAAGTGGGATTCAAAAAGAGGACCCGAATACACCTGGGAGCTGGAATCTGAGATGAAGCGAAAATATCCTCACTTATTTCAGTAAATCTCAAGGACGAGATTTTAAATAAGGTGGGGAGGATGTAAGGACCTTCGAAAATATCCCAAAACCACCCGTAAGTGAAAACCCGGAACCCTGAAACCCTAACGTACATGAAAAATCAAGAAATCCAGAAAATTGAGTTTCAGGTGGGCCGCGTAAACCATAAGAGGAGTTTACGCGGGCCGCGTCAACTCAAGTTTGACCGGATAAGCGCCCTGGGCCACGTGTCGCACGCGTGGCAAGTCTACCGATGACACCGTATGTCACGACCCCAGCCCCGGTTTAACCCGGTTAGGAGCCGCGGGACAGGAACCCGTGGTATTTAAATGATGCGACAGCGGAAGATTTAACAGGATCTTTTAAAACTTGAAAATGCCCGATTATTTTATTTCATAATACGGTATAAACCCCGTAATTTACAATAGAGGAATTTCACTAAGGAATTCCCTGATTTATTAAAACATGTTTATTTATTTTAACTGAGCCACCTCTTCAAGCTTGTTAGTGCTCCGTAGCACGTTTTCCTTGATTTACAGCAGGTCGCCTGAAACATGTTTTAAAAATATTTTATCAGCGGGGAAATACTGGTGAATAATTCATTTTGCACAAAATGACACATAGTTATAAATTACAGCATAAGAGCGATTACAATGGCTTTTATCTTATTTTTATCTGGCGCCGTGTCACCTGGTGACGATGGTCATACCACTATTGGGTCTTTCCCCAAGTAGTGATGATTATCACAGTTAGGATTTATTAGCCTAACTGTGAGAAATTAGTAATGTGCACAATACCCCAATTAGCCAGTGATTCAAGATAACCATGACTTAATCCCTGTAATTATAACTTTTGAAAATGATTGGAGTATTGTAAAATACTTTTAATAAAAGAGAATGACTCACATTGCAGATTTATACGGGTAGAGTTTAGCTTACTGATTAGCCTTGTAACCTAATTTAAATAACAATGCACACGAACTAGGTCAGTAACTAATACAACATTTACGATAACTCACGAGATTAAAACCCTCACAACGAATGACAAAGTGCAATACTTAAACATCCATCGAATTCACGATGAATGACAAAGTATAACCCTAATTTGAGCAGCACTTAAACATTCATTGGATAGTTTCAATCGATCGGACAGTGAATCGTAGCAGCGATCGAGTTAATACCCTGTATCGTAGCACTACCTCACTATTTTGAAAGTGAATTTCGAATTATAGTAGCAGAATTTCATTTTTGAAAGTTTTCGTCGACACCGGTGAACTGCCCATGGCCATTTCTATTTATTGCTGAAATTTGGTTCTCACGCAGCCCGCGTGAACCTTTGCCCGACCGTTACGCGGCCCGCGTGGCCACCTATTCTACATGTAGGTTTGCTGGGTCACGCGTAGGGTTGCCAGATGGATGCCACGTGGATCCGGAATGCTTATCCGGTCAACACCACATTGACGCGGCCCGCGTCAACTTAAGCTTGACCTTTACGCGGCCCGCCTGAAGACCAGATTTCTTGTTTTCTTGGTTTTTAATTTGGTTTAGGGTTTCAGGGGTCCGGGTTTTCGCTTACGGTCTTTTTAAGATATTTTTTAGAGTCCTTACATCCTCCCAACCTTATTTAAAATCCCATCCTCGAGATTTATTGAAATAAGTGAGGATATTTTTGCTTCATTTCTGATTCCAGTTCCCAAGTGTACCCGGGTCCTCTCCTTGAATCCCACTTGACTTTAACTAGTACCAGTCTTTTGTGCTTGAGAAACTTGATCTTCCTGTCTTCTATTTGTAGTGGTTTCTCAACAAATTTTAACTTTTCATTTACCTCTATATCTTGAAGAGGTACTACCAAGGATTCGTCAGATAGACATTTCTTGAGATTGGATACATGAAATATATCATGTACTCCAGCTAGATCCTCTGGTAGTTGTAAGCGATATGTGACTGGTCCTATACGTTGGATCACTGAAAATGGTCCTACGTACCTTGGACTTAGCTTTCCTTTCTTACCGAACCGAACTACTCCTTTCCAAGGAGAAACTTTTAAGAGAACCTTGTCTCCGATTTGAAATTCTAACGGCTTACGCCTGTTGTCTGCATAACTCTTTTGGCGATCTCGAGCCGTCTTTAGTCTTTCCTTGATTTGAGTGATCTTGTCGGTAGTTTCTTGCACAATTTCAGGACCTGACAATTGACTTTCTCCTATTTCTGCCCAACATACTGGAGTTCTACATTTTCGTCTGTACAGTGCTTCGAATGGGGCAGCTTCGATGCTTGAGTGATAACTATTATTATAGGAGAATTCAATTAAAGGTAGGTGGTCATCCCAGTTTCCACCAAAATCTATCACACATGCCCTAAGCATGTCTTCCAGGGTTTGGATTGTCTTTTCACTTTGTCCGTCTGTTTGAGGATGGTATGCAGTGCTTAGATTTAGTCGAGTTCCCATTGCTTCCTGGAAACTTGTCCAGAAATGGGAAGTGAAACGACTATCCCTATCCGATACGATGGAGAGTGGGACTCCATGTAAGGATACTACTTCATCTACATACAACTTGGCTAACCTTTCCATGCTAAAGGTTTCCTTCATGGGTAGAAAATGTGCTGATTTGGTTAATCGATCCACGATTACCCAAATTGCATCATTACCTTTTCTGGTTTTGGACAACTTAGTAACAAAGTCCATTGCTATGAGTTCCCATTTCCATACAAGCATTTCTAATTGTTGTAGTAGACCTGAAGGTTTCTGGTGTTCTGCCGTAACTTGTGAATAAGTAAGACACTTAGAAACATATCTTGCTATGTCCTTTTTCATTCCTATCCACCAGAAGTTATTTCTTAAATCTTGGTACATCTTATTGTTACCAGGATGTATGGTATACCTAGATTTATGAGCTTCCTCTAAAATCTGATTTCTTAACTCTCCTTGCTTAGGTACCCAAATTCGTTTCTGATTGAATCTCCAAATCCCATCACTTCCTTGTTCTAATTCCTTTATTCTTCCTTTCATTCCTTTAGTATCATCCTTGATTGCTGTTTCTTGAATGTTTTTCAATTGTTCCATTAAATCTAATTATAGATTTAATCTAAGAGCACGAACCCGTCGTTGCTTCTCATGATACTTACGACTTAAAGCATCAGCAACCACGTTGGCTTTTCCTTCGTGATATTGAATATCACAGTCGTAATCACTTAGGATTTCCATCCATCTCCTTTGCCTCTTGTTTAATTCTTTTTGCCCGAATATGTATTTTAAGCTCTTATGGTCTGTATAGACAGTAAACTTACTTCCATACAAATAATGTCTCCAAATCTTAAGGGCAAAAATTATGGCTCCTAACTCTAAGTCATGAGTTGTATAATTTTCCTCGTGCTTTTTCAATTGCCTTGACGCATACGCAATTACCTTCTTGCGTTGCATAAGTACACATCCTAATCCTAGTTTTGAAGCATCACAATATACTTCAAAATCTTCTGTTCCTTCTGGTAAGGCTAGAATTGGGGCATTTGTTAACTTATGCTTTAAAATCTTAAAAGCTTCTTCTTGTTTAGGTCCCCATTCAAACTTAACTGCTTTACAGGTTAGGTTAGCTTAGTTAATGGTACTGCTATCTTGGAAAAATCCTCAATAAACCGTCTATAATATCCGGCTAACCCTATAAAACTTCTAACTTCCATCGCTGATTGTGGAACCTTCCATTTGGTGATCGCTTCTATCTTAACAGGATCTACGTGAATTCCTTCGTGATTCACCATGTGTCCTAAAAATTGCACTTCTTACAGCCAGAATTCACACTTAAAGAATTTGGCGTAAAGCTTTTCTTTTCTTAACAAAGTTAAGAGTACATGCAGGTGCTCACGATGTTCCTTCTGACTTTTGGAGTAAATAAGTACATCAACGATGAAGACAATTACAAATTTATCCAAGTACGGTTTACAGATTCTATTCATCATGTCCATAAATGCTGCGGGAGCATTTGTTAATCCAAAGGGCATGACTGTAAACTCGTAATCACCATACCTAGTTCTAAAAGCAGTTTTAGGTATGTTTTCTTCCTGTACCTTCAATTGATGATATCCGGAGCGTAAATCTATCTTAGAAAAATATCTAGCTCCTTGCAATTGATCGAAAAGATCATCAATCCTAGGTAATGGGTATCGATTCTTAATTGTAACCTTATTTAATTCCCTATAATCGATACACATTCGCATCGAACCATCTTTCTTTTTCACAAACAACACTGGTGCTCCCCACAGGGATGAACTAGGTTGTATGAATCCTTTGCTTAGTAATTCATCTAATTGCTTTTTCAATTCTAGCATTTCTGTGGGTGCTAACCGATAAGGTGCTTTGGCTATCGGTGTAGTTCCAGGAATTAGATGAATTCTAAATTCGACTTCCCTATTGGGTGGTAATCCCGGTAGTTCCTCTGGGAATACATCCGGGTATTCTGAAACTACTGGAATTTCCTTAAGTCCTTTACCTTTCGTGTTAATGATTACTGAAATCATATACACCATTTCTTGTTTTCTGGAATAACTGGCCAACTTCATTACTGAAATGAATTTCATTGGCTTTCGTGGCTTATCTCCTGTAATCACCACTAATTCTCCTGTAGGTGTATAAATCTCTACAGAATTCTTATCACAAAGAATTCGAGCATGGTTGGCTACTAACCAATCCATTCCTAATACCACATCGAATCCTGCTAAATTCATAGGTAACAGGTTTGCAGAAAATTTATGGCCTAAAAGTTCTATCTTTCCTTCTCGCAAAACCTTATCTATATTAACAGAATTTCCATCTGCCGTTTTGACTGTAAAAATCTGCCTAAGGTTGGTTAAAGGTAGGTTAAGAGCTTGGCAGAATGAAGTATTTATAAAATTTTGGTTTTCACCAGAGTCAAATAATACTTTTGCATAAACATCGTGAACTAGGAACGTACCAGCTATCACATCAGGAATTAACTCTGCTTCCTGAGTAGTCAATTGGAAGGCTCTTGCATTTTTCTTGGTAGCTCTTTCTGCAGGTTTGGCTTTGTTGTCAGCTGGTTTGGCCAATTTAGGGCAGTATGGCCTAAAATGTCCAGCTTCTCCACAGATGTAGCAGACTGTTGCTTTCTTCTTCCTGCAATCTTCTTCTTGGGGTCCCGGGATTTTGCAGAAATTGCAATACCCTTTGCATCTTCCAAAATGCTTCCTTTTATAGGCATTGCAAAATGGAACAGTGGAAGATTGCCCGGTTCCCTTTCTCTTGAAATTGCTACGATTACCCACACGGAATCCTTGGGTAATCTTTTGGGCTACTTCCTTCTTCCGGGTTTCTTCTCTTGTGCGTACCAGTCCGTCAGTTAGGGTGTTAGCTAATTCCACAGCATCGTCAATAGTGCGTGGTCTCGCAGCTTTGACGATATCTCGAATTTTGCCAATCAATCCCCAAATATAACGGGAAATAAGCACCAGTTCTGGCGGAGCCAGGGTTGGTACTACTCTTGCATATTCAAAGAATGTCGAAGTATACCCTCGACAGTCTACATCCACCATCCGGTGGTTTAGGAACTTATTTTCCATTTGTTCCTTTTCATATTCGGGACAGAATTTTCGTTCTATTAACTGCTTAAATTCTTCCCAACTCATGGCATAGGCCATATTTCTTCCTTTAGCTTGAAGTACTGTATTCCACCATTCTAGCGCCACTTCTTTAAAAAGATGCGACGCGTACATGACCTTGTCTTCCTCGACACATTTACTTATCATAATTACTGCTTCAGTTTTCTCCAACCAACGCAGTGCCGCAGTTGCCCCTTCATTGCCTGCAAATTCAGCTGGTTTACATGCAAGAAATTCCTTATAAGTGCAACCAGGCGTTGCAGCTTTCATTCTTTTTAAACTTGGGGCTTGCAGTATATTATCGTTATTGTTATTGTTGTTGTTGCCTCTGTTTACACTATTACTGAAATTATCACCGTGTGTGCGTTTGCTAGGAATAATTTGTTGAGGTTCAACTGGATTTCTAGCAGCAGCAAGTATTGCTGGAATAGCATTGGCTATTCCCTGAGCAACGATATTCTCGATATCTTGCCTATTCAGAAATTGATCTTCATTGTTATGCTCAGATTGATTAACTTCATTATCAGGTTCATTACCAGCGTGTGCCATCTGGTAATTAATTTATATAAGTGATTAGAATAAAATAATTAATAACAGAACATAACAAAATAATTGCACATAATCACAATTAACACATATAGCCAAAATCGTCGATCTTTCGACTTTTGATATTTTATATATAGCAGGCATCCATACAAACTGGTTATCTTACAAAGTTTTATTTTTTTTAAGTTGTTTTACAGAGTTATATATATGTATATTTTTTATTATTATACAACCATAGCTTCACAACCACACTATCTCCTGTCAGCTGGCACCTCAGAAGCGACGTTCCCTCTCGTCGTATTTCCAGGAGATTTGTTCTCCCACCTCCCGGATCCTATTCCCTGCATCTATCAGCTCCTCGCCAAAATGGCGGAGTTCAACTAAGTTTTCATTACTCATTGGTGGGTTTGGTGCAGGTTCTGGGTCGAACTGAGGGAAAAAGGTATAAGGATTATTTAGGAGGTTTTGAAACTGCCAGTCGTTGGTCCACCATTCGCCCATTCCTTGAGGTTGGGTGTGGATCAGAGGTTCTGGGATGGCTGGTTCCAAATTTATTGGAAGTTGGTTTTCAGCGGGATAAGGAAAGAGGTTTTCATTGATAGGCCTAAGGATATCACAATTTGGAAGTATGCGATCTAGTTCTTCCTGCAGTGGCAATTCCTCGACTTGCTTAAAACTTTCCCCAATTTCTATTTCTACTTGTCTAAAACTTTCCCCAATCTCGATCCCTTTTCCTTTATCCATGGGATTTTCTATCTTGGGAACTCTCCTAGTTGCTGGTTTCCTTCTGTGCACACGCCTCCAACCTACAAATCTTCTTCTTTTCTTTGGCTTTGATTTCTCCGGAGGTGGAGCTTGGAATTCCATAGGTTCCTCCACATCGGCCAAGTAACCAGTAAAGTCTCTGGAAACTTCTACTTTCACAGGATAGAGGTTGAGATTCTGAAGGGCTTCAGATAACTCATTCATGTTGTTTAGCAAATATGAGGAAATATAAAATTCTAGGTTAAAAATTTGTAACTTCAATTTTCACATAAGCACAAAAATGGCAATAAGAAAATTTACTATTAATTACAATTATCTAATAAACCATTTTATTGAAACAAAATATTTATTCTTAGTACAACTAAAATTTGAAATATACTAGTGGTTATTTATTATATTGAAGGTTCTGGCTTATGGAAAATATGGGTGCTAATACTGGGTCGGGATGTTGTTAGTTTAAAGGTTAACATTTACTGCGACAGTAGCTAACATGTAAAGATTTGCCCATTGTTCATCTAACTCATCTTCCCATAGTGGGTTTTCACCTGTTCCCTGAATCTCTTTAATTATCACTTCTTTTGTTTGAAACTTCCTCATTTTCTCTTGACTTTTTCTAATAATCAAACTTCTTTTATTTGGGGTAAGTGGTTTCTCATACTGTGCCTTACGAACAAATATTCCCTCCTCGGTATCTGCTGAGTATCTTGAGGAATTTGATTGGGATGAGGTTCCCTTATCTTTTGGTGTACTATCTAATTTAAGATAGATATCCGACACTCTTTGTTTACCCATACTGTAACTAACAGATAGTCAACATAAGAGCACACAATTACAAGATGATAATCAGGAAAATTAAGTATTTTAAATACTTTATAGGCTTAAATCAGTGGCTCTGATACCACCTTTTCCTGTCACGACCCCAGCCCCGGTTTAACCCGGTCAGGAGCCGCGGGACAGGAACCCGTGGTATTTAAATGATGCGACAGCGGAAGATTTAACAGGATCTTTTAAAACTTGAAAATGCCCGATTATTTTATTTCATAATGCTGGATAAACCCCGTAATTTACAATAGAGGAATTTCACTAGGGAATTCCCTGATTTATTAAAACATGTTTATTTATTTTAACTGAGCCACCTCTTCAAGCTTGTTAGTGCTCTGTAGCACGTTTTCCTTGATTTACAGCAGGTCGCCTGAAACATGTTTTAAAAATATTTTATCAGCGGGGAAATACTGGTGAATCATTCATTTTGCATAAAATGACACATAGTTATAAATTACAGCATAAGAGCGATTACAATGGCTTTTATCTTATTTTTATCTGGCGCCGTGTCACCTGGTGACGATGGTCATACCACTATTGGGTCTTTCCCCAAGTAGTGATGATTATCACAGTTAGGATTTATTAGCCTAACTGTGAGAAATTAGTAATGTGCACAATACCCCAATTAGCCAGTAATTCAAGATAACCATGACTTAATCCCTGTAATTATAACTTTTGAAAATGATTGGAGTATTGTAAAATACTTTTAATAAAAGAGAATGACTCACATTGCAGATTTATACGGGCAGAGTTTAGCTTACTGATTAGCCTTGTAACCTAATTTAAATAACAATGCACACGAACTAGGTCAGTAACTAATACAGCATTTACGATAACTCACGAGATTAAAACCCTCACAACGAATGACAAAGTGCAATACTTAAACATCCATCGAATTCACGATGAATGATAAAGTATAACCCTAATTTGAGCAGCACTTAAACATTCATTGGATAGTTTCAATCGATCGGACATTGAATCGTAGCAGCGATCGAGTTAATACCCTGTATCGTAGCAGTACCTCACTATTTTGAAAGTGAATTTCGAATTATAGTAGCAGAATTTCGTTTTTGAAAGTTTTCATCGATACCAGTGAACTGCCCATGGCCATTTCTATTTATAGCTGAAATTTGGTTCTCACGAGGCCCGCGTGAACCTTTGCCCGACCTTTACGCGGCCCGCGTGGCCACCTATTCTACATGTAGGTTTGCTGGGTCACGCGTAGGGTTGCCAGATGGATGCCACGTGGATCTGGAACGCTTATCCGGTCAACACCACATTGACGCGGCCCGCGTCAACTTAAGCTTGACCTTTACGCGGCCCGCCTGAAGACCAGATTTCTTGTTTTCTTGGTTTTTAATTTGGTTTAGGGTTTCAGGGGTCCGGGTTTTCGCTTACGGTCTTTTTAAGATATTTTTTAGAGTCCTTACACCGTAGCCCTAGTCGTAGACTAGGTGGCCCTCGCGGGCCGCGTAATGTTTAAGTATGTTTTACGCGGGCCGCGTAAAACTCATATTTCAGCTATAAATTGCTTGGTTCATGAGCAGTTCATCTGTGCTCGAAATTTCAATCAAAAAACGAAGAATACTGCTCAAAAGTCGAAAATCACATTCACGGTAGTGAAACGCTGCTACGATACAGGGTATTAACTCGATCGCTGCTACGATTCAATGTCCGATCGATTGAAACCAATCCGATGGATGTTTAAGTGCTGCCCACATTAGGGCTATACTTTGTCATTCGTCGTGAATTCGATGGATGTTTAAGTATTGCACTTTGTCATTCGTTGTGAGAGTTTTAATCTCGTGAGTTATCGTAAATGCTGTATTAGTTACTGACCTAGTTCGTGTGCATTGTTGTTTAAATTAGGCTACAAGGCTTATCAGTAGGCTAAACTCTGCCCGTTTAAACTTGCAATGTGAGTCATTCTCTTTTTATCAATAATGTTTTACAATACTCCAATCATTTTCAAAAGTTATAATTACAGAGATTAAGTCGTGGTTATCTTGAATCACTGGCTAGTGGGGTATTGTGCACATTACTAAATTTCTCACGGTTAGGTTCATCAACCTAACAGTGATAATCATCACTACTTGGGTGAAAGGACCCAATAGTGGTATTACCATCGTCACCAGAAGGTGACACGGCGCCAGATAAAAATAAGATAGTAGCCATTGTAATCGCTCTTATGCTGTAATTTATAACTAATGTGTCGTTTTATTTAACCTGAATGACTCGCCAGTATTTCCCCGCTGATAAAATATTTTTAAAACATGTTTCAGGCGACCTGCTGTGAATTAAGGAAAACGTGCTACGGAGCACTAACCAGCTTGAAGTGGTGGCTCAGTTAAAATAAATAAACATGTTTTGTAAATCAGGGAATTTCCTCGTAAAATTTCTCTATTGTAAATTACGGGGTTTGTCCCAAATTATATAATAAAATAATCGGGCATTTTCAAGTTTAAAAGATCCTGTAAATCTTCCGCTGTCAACTCAATTAATAAATACCACGGGTTTCTGTCCCACGGCTCCTGGACCGGGTAAAACCGGGACGAGGGCTGTGACACTAGGAGTTCACATCAACACCATATTTTCAGGAATTTTAAAACCTGGTTTAAGAATTAAGCATTCAGTTTTTGTAAAATGAACTGTGAAAGACTTGTCACAGATCTGCGATATGCTCAACAGATTGTTTTCAAGTTCGGCGATATAGTTCACTT
Organism: Helianthus tuberosus; assembly: GCA_030545235.1. NCBI lineage: Eukaryota > Viridiplantae > Streptophyta > Magnoliopsida > Asterales > Asteraceae > Helianthus > Helianthus tuberosus. Next base: position 129,974,076 of record CM060447.1, on the reverse strand, counting down.
TATCAAACGTTACTACTCCATTGGTTAATATTCCTACACCAACGATTCGACCACCTTGTGTTCCCGCAAATCCAACATATCCTCCGTTGATTGATTTGACGTCATAGAGCAAAGCCAACATTCCAGTCATATGCCTTGATGCGCCGCTATCCATGATCCACTTCGAGATAATAGATCTCGGAAGCCCCTGCACACATCACAGACAATCATTTAAACAACGATACCCACGATTTTTCCACAATTGGTATGCTACCAAACACGATATCATGAGTTACATCGACTTTAGGAATGTCAAAAATCACATTCGGAACAACAGGTTTTGGTTTTGATTTCAGATCTCCCTCCTTAATAGGTGGGAATTCTTCAATCACTTTTTCTAACTCGAATTCAATTTTACCTTCATTTGTTACAAACATTGTTGATTCAGATTTTAGGACTTTTTCCATCTTCTTTTCTTCAAACGATTGTTTTGGTTTTTCCACCCATGATTGGTTTTGAAAAATTTTGGTTTTAGGGTAAACCTTTGAAGTCTTTGAAGATTTCAAAGATTCACTAATCTCAAAGGTAGATTTTGGCTTATCCTCGGACTTCAAAGATTCACCTCTTTTCAGAATACGTACAGGGAAAACCATCGGTGTTTTATTTTTAACATCATTTGAAGTTTTCGGTTTAGGTTTCTGAAAAACAGGTTTTTCAATCTTTTTAACACACTGTTTGGCCATGTGACCAATTTCATTGAAGCGGTAACAAGCTCTTTTGTCATACTCAACAAAAGTAGATCTGTTTGTCTCATCTCTTATCTTCTTTGCTGCAATGAAATCGTCCACAGCTTTCTGACTAAAGATGTAATCTTTCTCAACTTCAGTACTAGGAACAACAACAAACACATCATTTAATTTCTCCTTTGGCTTGACATCCTTTTTAGCCATTTTCTTTTCAAAACCGACACCTTTCTTTTTGAAATTGGTACCATGTCTTTTGTTCTGACCATTGTTACCCACCCATTCTTTCTTTCCTGGGTTGTTTGGTTGTTGTTTCACAAAAGATTTTTTTGGTTTTGATAGAAACGCATTGTTGTTAACCTCTGAAATGTCAATTTCCACAAGCTTGTAAACCTTTTCAACATTTTCCAGTTTTGCATTCTGAATCGGAAATTCAAAATCAGTATATAGTTTGTCAGTTCCGGTCATCGTGTAAGCCACAATGATCGAATCGTCATTCACAACTTTATCTGATTTTGGTATGAACTTATCCAAAAAATTTCCATCATTTTCAGAATCAGAATTGGAATTCTCCAAATGAGTTTTGACTGTACCGAAATCTGAGTTATCACTTTCTTCATCCAACACTTTTTCAACAACAATTTTGATCACTTGTGACTCGTTGTCAGTGTCAGATGGAGAGAATGTAACATCAATGTTTTCTGGTAACTCATTCTCTACAGTTCTCAACTTGAGATTCAACGCTGCTTCCACCCCATCTGGATATTTCTGTGTGTAATGATTCCACATTGGAGGTGGAACGTTGTTGAAAGCAGGTTTAGCATCAGGTTGTTGAGGAACAATCTGATCTATCACATATGATGAAGAAATGTAACTAATCAATTTCTTATCAATCCTTTCATTCTCAATTCGCATCAATTCAAGTTCCTTTTTCAAAGATGCGATTGTGTCTAAATGAATATTAATCACCATTTGTTTTTCCATGACAGATCCTTTTAACAAGTTAGTAGCTTTATCATTTTCTCTACTTTCATTTTGAATCATTTTGATTGATTTCGATAAAGTGTCATAAGCATTTTTCACATCATAAAGATCGAATTTTACTTTATCAGTATATTTCTTCAATTCTTGAAATTGTTTGTCTTTTTCAAGACAATCCATGCAGGTTTTTGAACATTTTTGGCATGGAGTTTCAGGAATTGAATCACTCTTTTCAAAAACCTTTTCTTCATTTTCAGTTTTAATATCTGGTTTACCAAACCCATCAGATTCAGACTCTGATTTTTCTCCTGATTTGATCTCCACATTTTCTGATTTGAACTCGGACTCCTTTTTGACTGACTCCGTTTCGACTGACTCCTTTTGAACTGACTCAATTTCTACAGACACTGACTCTTGATTTTTGTCTACCTCTTGTAACTTCACCATCAGTGCTTTATCAGCTATCTCCTTGAGAGTTTCTTCATTCATCTCTTTAGAAACATCAATAATTTTCTTCGACTGGAGTCTTTTCAACTTCATATTGTGGACAGAAACCGGTAGTTGGCTCACTGAAGAAACCTGCAAAAGACTCAAACATGTTAGGAGGCATTATTGAGTTGAAAGAACTAGCAATAATCTCTTGTTCGGATTGATAGTAATAAACTTCTGCAGCTGCCTCTTCCAGCTCTGCCAAACTCTCTTCACTCATAACTTCACCAACTTCCTCAGCTTCAACAACACACTCTGGCTCTTCAGTAATCTCCGTCATCATAGCAAGACCTTCACCAGGAATATATTTATCCCAACTAAATCCTTCCGGTAGCTTCTCATCATCCTGATTTACCAGAAGAGCCCTTTCAGGCTTGTTCTCAATCTGAGGTCTTGGGTTGAATGGTTGCTGACTATTCTTGTGATAGATTGCTTGTCGGTAGTAGTCATTTGCAAATGGATTTTGATGGTTGTTTACTTCCCTGTTTGGACACTCGCGTTTGAAATGCCCTTTTTCTTTGCATTTAAAACACGTAACCTTTGCTTTGTCAAATCCAAGCTTACAATCAGGTCCTGCGAGACTGTTTTGTCCGGTTATTTCCATAAATCTCTGTGCTCGTCTCACGAGGCTCGCCATGCCCCATTTGATATCAATAAGCTCTAGCTCTTCAGGATCAATTTGGTCGTAATCCTCCTTTGTCATATCGGGATTACCGATCCGTCCAGCAACTAGACTCTCATATGATTCAAGAACGGAAGCTAGTTGTGCGATGTGTTGCTTTGCAGCTGCTTCTGTAAAATCTTGACCATTCTTGATGTTTACAGCAATGTTGCACTGTATCCCAGAAACGTAACTCTGATTATTCGAACTTGACGAGCTTTGAGGAGACTCTTGAACTTTTGGATTTGGTTCATAACTTGTGAATGGTGAATAGCTGTTGTTTGGTGTGCTTTGTGAAAATCCCGATGAATCTACACTAAATGATGTCTGAATTTTAGTACTTTGAGTAGTCGTAGCAGATGAACTTCCTTTGTAGTACAACTGAACATCTTGTTGTACATTACCAGAATTCATTTTTCTTATCTTTCTAAGTTCTAACTCATGCCCTTCGATCTTCTCGATGAAAGTGCTCAGATTAAAACCAGCATATTCTAAGTTATTTTTCAACATCATCAAGTATGTGCCCCACTCATCATACGGTAATGCATCTGCCAATTTGTCAACCCACTCTTCATCTGTTTTGGTAATGGACAAACGCTTCATCTCTACAACCAAATGACAATACCTCTCGATCAATTCTTTTGTCGATTCTCCCTTGAAAGCTGTAAAAATATCAAATTCTTTTTTTTATTAATGCCACTTTGCTCTTTATCATTGAAACACTTCCAAGAAACTTGACTTTCAGTGCATTCCAGATAGACTGCGAGTCATTCTGATGTTGTAGCAAAATCAAAATATCTTCTTTGATTGCTTGCTGCAAGATACTCATCATTTTCTTCTCGGCTTTAAAACTATCCTGTTCAGCTGGAGTAAAGTTCCCAAGTGTTTTTTCAATACCAGCTTCATTTTTCGGAACAACATATTTTGACTCAATTTTCATCGAACACTCAAAATGATTTGCTTGCACCCATGTTTTAAACCTATCTGACCATCCCGAATACTCGTCGATATTCATCAATTTCGGTGGCTTCTGCATTGTACCAAGCTCATTTTCCATGTTAATGTTTTGTGCAATACTCGCTGGAGTTTGAGCTGCTGTCATTCCCCCTCCGGAAAACGAGTTATAAAATTCTTGGTTATCCATTTTAAACTTTGAAAACAGTTTCAAAAAATTTTCTAAGTTTTTGAAAACTGACAATTTCAAACGAAATGCCTTCCACACGGAATGAACTTTCAAACGAAATGGACACACAAACAAAATGGACTTTTTCAAACGAAATGAGTTCAAATGATATGAACTTTCAAGCGAAATCACACTTTCAAACTAAATGGAAAGCCATTTCGTGCGAAATGAGTACAAGAGGTTCCTTTTCGTGCGAAATGATCAGACAAAATGATTTTACAAACGAAATGGTAAAATTTCACACGAAATGGTTCATTTCGTACGGAATGGACAAAAATTTCATACGAAATGACATGTTTTCACACGAAATGAAGTTTTTCGTACTTTTTGATCAATTTTAGTTTGAAATTAGGTCTAAATCTTTGAAGGATTGATTAAACAGGTGTTTTACACGTTATATTCAAAACTCAGTCCATTTTGTCCGTGGAATCGTTCAAAAATCCAAGAATGAGTAGAAGTAGAAAGTTCTAAACCATTCAAAGCACTGATTCAGCCGATTTGACTCATCCTGAGCTCTGATACCACTTGTAGGATCGATATTCGACCTGAATGAGTCGGTCTGAGTCAAATCTAAGTCACTAGAGAGGCGGAAACAAACTAGTAACTGAGAATCGGTGTTAGAATGTGAGTAGAAACAGAGATATTCACTTTAAACTGGTTTTCCATTGCTTTTAGACGTTAATACACGGAGAAAATATGACAGCACTTCGTTACAGACTTCACCAATTCGTACCAAATTGTAACACCCGTACTGTTATAAAAGGGTTTTTGTACTAAAAACGACAATTAAATGTGTACTTACAAATACACATACATATAAAATACAGGTTTACTAAAACTTTCTAGATTTTAATATATTACAACATAATGTAATTGAGTTCGTCGTTTAAAAGTTACGACGTAACGCCGTGCGGAAGCTTTAATCTCGTGTGTTTGGTTCTTCGTTGAGCTTGATCTTCATCCGGAAATTCCTTGACATTCACCTATGACCAAAACCAACACAAAAGTTAGCTTTGGTAGTTAAATAACATGTTTAAACAAGTCATATGGGTCAAAACAACAAAATTCAACAATTTTCGTAATTCAGGGCGCCGCCGTACGCTAAGGGGCGTCGCGCTACGCCTAGCCTTGTTTTAGGGCGTCACCGTATGCTAAGGGGCGTCGCGCTACGCCTAGCCCTATTTCAGGGCGCCACCGTATGCTAAGGGGCGTCACGCTACACCTAGCCTTATTTTCGACAGAAAGATCACTTAGCTGGTGATGCAGATGCCCAGCTCAAATTTTCACCAACTTACAAACTTAAAATTGCCATAACTTTTGTTCTACTTATCCGATTCGCGTGATTCTTTTTCCTATGTGACCGTAATTTAATTATCCATCTCATGGAGTAAAAACCCGACATCTGAAATCACAAAATTTTAGATTTCAAGCTCTCGGCTTGAAATTCAATTTTGACACTTTTTGACCCGTTTGAGTTTTGATCAAACAAACTTGTTGGTTACCTTTAAAATGTCATGAAAATCACGTTATACCAGTTTACTAGTATTCAAGGTTCAAATTACGGGTTCTTTTGCCTTTTTTACCCGTTTTTACTTGAAATCTTATTTTGACCCGTTAAGGGTATTTATGTACTTTTAAGCTTAATTTGCGCTCGTTCCTTGTATGCAACATAAGTCCACCCATTTATATTGAATAGTCTTCCACCACAATTATAATTGTGGTGGATTTAACGTACTTAAATACTTATTCTAAATTTTATCCCTCGGATATGTCATTTTACGGCAAGACGCACTTTAAGGCGTTTAACCCTAGAAAGTTTATGCCTACAACTTTTATATGCATCTAAGGGTTGCAAGGTCATAATTTAAGTTTCTAAACAACCTCTAAGGGTCGTTTTCCCGGTTGACCCATCAAGGGCTTTTTGGTCGATTTTAGTCCTTCAACTTGCGATGAAGGACTTTCACTAAATACTTAACCAATCATTGCACTTTTAACTATAAGACTATATATGCGTACCTGGCCCGGGTCAACAAATAGACCCGATTTATACCTTGCTTTAATTATCACATATTCTATGGTGACGCAATTATCCGAATTGCTAATCGCTCCTGTTAACATAAGACTTGACAAACACATTAATCGATGTTGTCAAATGGTGTTATCACCACCATTTGACCCGTTTGGCCTATACGACCAAACATTTACATATGTAGCAAAACATGGTTATTAATTACCAATTTGCCCATCCGACCCATTTCGGATTTTTCTTTCATTAGATACCTTTATTTACTTATTTAGCCCATTTTGGCTTATGCCATGGGTATCCTTTTAGCTTCGGTTGTTACATTTGTCGCATATATGGTTTATAAAATAAACACGGGCCCTACATAAAGGGTGTAAGTTTTACTTACCTTGCATCCGGTTATACTCTTTTTCCGCGTTCTCGATCCTTTTGACCCGCTTCTTTCCCGAGCCTCCATCTAGCTTGTCAAGAGTCAAACTATCATTATTATTCACAAGGTGGTTAGATTAGTCATTCAAGATCATGACCTTCACACCTTATGAATCTTTTACCACTATTCTTAATGAACTTTATCATAGGTCGGTTTGACTTTTAAAACTCAAACCACCAATTTACAAATATGGATGCACTAACAAGTTCACATGACTCGATTTAGGCACGTTGTCAACCACTTAGTGAGCATCATCTTTTGAGATTCCATATCAACTAACATGTTATCTAATTCATACCTCAAATAACCATAAATCAATATGTAATTTTAGTCATTGTATGCACATATACACTTTGACCATCATAACCATGGGTTTAACTCTTATGTCAAAACCCACTTCTAATCACTTATGAACTCTTAACAAAATCTCTAATTTGTTCCAGTAGTTCATTCATACGAGTTAGTATGATGTTTATAAACACCAATACAACATCAATTTCATCAAATCAACAAAACCCACTTAGCTCATACTTGGTTAGTTGATTAATCACTAGTTTATGACACAATTCTACAAGTTTGCATCTAGGGTTTGTTCCTAGACTTGTACTCACACCAATATCACTATAACATACTTAACCCATTTCATGGAAACTATGAACATATACTTAAACTCATAATTTGTTAAAGTATCATTCCTAATACTACCATCCATGATGGTTTCAAACATGATTATCTCATTAGCTTCATCTTATCATCAAAACCCACTTGATAATCTACTTGTTTATCACTTAGAAGTAACCTACATCAAGTATTTCATCATATCTAACGAAATTAGGCATACATAAACATCTAATTTCATCTTTGGATCATAATCCATCAATTTATTCGCAAGTAACCTACTTGTCTCGAATTTCAACTTTAACCAATCTAGGTTTTGTGACATACCTTATGATCCCCATGACGCGGTGATCGTTTTTACGTGTTCATGCATTGATTTAGGGCTTGAATCGAGCTCCAACTTGATGATTTGTTGCAATTAGGGTTTGAGCTCCCATGGAGCTTTTCTCCTGGTCGATCTCCACGCGCACACACACACACTTAGTGTGTGTGTTGTGTTTTTTTTTATTAAAACTAGTTTGTCCACTAGGCAACATTAGTCCCTTGTGTTTTATCTCACTCAAAAGAAGCTATAACTTGCTATTTATTACATAGTCACATATTACTAACTAGGTTAATTATTCCTAGTTAACTTAATGAGTTCGGGAAATCATAGCCCGTTTTATTTCAAGTCCCGTTAACTCGGGTCTTTTATATACTTTGTTTTCTCAAAGTATTCGTTCTCCTTTTAATTAATGTTAGGTTTATGTATTTAAATCCTAATATTTACCTGCTTAATTTTTACCACTAACGGTATTTTACCCGTCTTTACTATTAACGTGATTTGATTACCAAACCCGTTTTTGGGGTGTTACAAGTCTACCCCCCTTAAAGAGGTTTCGTCCTCGAAACCTTATTTACGTAGTTCATTGGTTTAATCAAACGAACCTAGTTTCGTTTTCAAGGCCCCCATTTCTTTTGGTCAAAGTCCTCATTTATATTGACGCGTACGTCTTTCATGTGTAAGGCCTCATGGGCCGTTACTTTCAGCTCGTGTCTGTTATCTTTATTAATTATCTATTTTGGTGGTTAGACTTGTTAGTCGCCGTCACTTTATACCCCGTCACCCGGGTATTCTATTGCCAACCCGCCCCTTTGCGTGTTTTCTGATTTCATATCTCGTAACTCACGTTACGACGTGGTTATATTATGTATCACTTTTTTTATGACTGTGATCACATCACATCTTGTTTACGTTTATGTCGACTTTTCATTATCATAAATCTTTCTTTCGAATGTATCGCCTTGCACCTGTCGGTGTCAAGATCTTTATTCTTTGATATTAATCATTTTCCGAATTCATCTCATAATATTCATATTTGTTAAAATGTTGTTTCTTAATAAAACTAAATTTTAGTTTAACGATTTTTCCTTTAACTATGTCAATTACTCATGCAAGGAAATTGACAACCCATAATTTATTCTTTGTCTGTTCTCGTTTTACACGGGGAATCGTAACCAGTTCCCCTCGCTTTACGCTATTGGCCCTTAGGTTCTATTACTTAGCCTCATAGGCTATTTCTTTAGATTTTTCACCTTTTTAAGGTGAGACCCCAACAGTTCGTTTCTTTCTATTTATGACCCAAGGGTCTCCTTGGTCCCGTAGACCTTAACACTACTTTTAATCCCGTAGGTTATGATGATCCCATAGATCATCTTTTATTCGTGTCTATATTCAAATGTATACGTATACATATATAGCTTCAAGGCATTCCTTGTTATATTTGGAATAATTCATTTTCGCTTTTGAACTTTAGTTGACCTTGACTGTGGTCTAAGGCTTCATTCGTTTACTTTCGGACTAATCTTCCGACTTTATGACTCCTTACGTCATCTACACATCGGTTTGTTTTACGCTCACCGTTTCTCGGTTCATAATTATACTTCTTTACAACCCATTGCCCGGGTCCTTTTATCTTAAATTTTTAACACCATAACCCTTTACATATGTTTATTAATATTTCGCGCTCTTCTTTATTCGGTTCGTGCTTACTTACATTAGCAAGCGTCATCCTTTATTTAACTCGTTTGACTTGTTCGTTTGAAACTTCATCACTTATGAATGTCAAGGCTCATTCTTTGTTCGATCCGTTCAACTTTAAAATAGTTGAACGTAATTTATCAAAATTTCTATTTATAGTATTTTATCGTCTTTTAGTCATGACTCGAAACCCGAGTCTTTTGACTTTCCATCTGCATTCCTGTTTCTCGGTCTACGCATATGTTTAAACCCTTACCCGTCAACCGGGTGTTTTACCGAAGTCGTTATCATTGCAACCCTTCCGGTATACATTAAGACCTCGTTTCGATTTATTTGGTCGTCTTAGCGAAATCCATCACTTTTATTCAACCGTGTCTTTTATTCTTTGTGGGACTATCCTTGACTGCCTTATAGATTCTGAGTGACGATTATCATTGTCATCCTTTCTTTACTATGACCACAATTAACAACCTTGATTATCTTTTTCGTGTGGGCAATATGATGTGTGCAAAATGCAACATATAAATTACATCAATTGTGGCATAAAACTAACCTTTTTAGTACTAATGTTGGAAAAAGTGTGTTTTTGTCTTCCTTTTGTATTTTCAGGATTAAATGAGCTCAAATTAACAAAAGAAGCAAAAAGGCAGCTAAATCTAACATAAATACAAGAAAGGAATAAACGTGGCATGCCCGACCTCCCCGAAAGCATCTTCCCAAGCAAAACAAGAAAACAGGAGGCTGAACACGCCCCGTGCTCAGTGAGCACGGGGGCGTGCCCAAGTGTCAGCATAAAAGACAAAGTTGTAGAAGCTTCCATCGCCCACCACGGGGCCGTGCTCAGCGGACACGGGGTCGTGGTCAACTATAAGATTCGCATAATCCAGGCAAATCTTGATAGTACAGATATGCTTCTGCACATGGGGTCGTGCCCAACGGACACGGGGCCGTGGTCAACTAATAAAGACAAGAGCAATTAATGAAGACAGAGAAGGATGTGGACACGGGGCCGTGCTCACTGGACACGGGGCCGTGCCCGAGCTTCTGTTCAGCCTATAAATAGGAGTGCTTGGCTCAAGCTCAAACCATCCCTTGGCACACCACCTCTCTCACACTTCACCCACCACCCACCACCACCATAACACCATCATCCACCACCATCATCCATTGTGCATCATAGAGTGTGTGAGTCGTCTCGGGATCCAAGATTGATCGTAAGAGTTCTTGACAATCAACGCCATGTTTGCCTAAGTCTCTTACATCACTTGGTGAAGACAAAGTGTCGAGTGTAATACTTTTTATTTTTAATCTTTTCGCACTTTTTAATTGGTTATGTATTAATGACTTTAATAACTAGTTTCTTATGTTGAAGGTGATTCTTCCTTATCGTTTGTCCGTGGTGTCTTGGCATTATTTTACTGTCTATATAAAATAAAAGATTTTCACCATTCATATCTCCACGGTCTATATGGAGGTATGTTGGCTACCTGGTCGGGGGTTAAGGGAACGGTTTGGTAAGAGTCTTGCCATTGTTCAGTGTATAGATCCTGCAAAGGACCTGGGTCAAATTTAGTAGGACCTCCTTCAATACTTAACGGTATTGGATGGCGGGGGTCCAAACTCTTTGATCCCCTCATAAGTTAAACTACTATTAATACTTTAACCCGGCTACTTAGAACTGTATCCCTGCTGACTCAGACTACTTAGCCGAGGGTAACGTCACCTTCAAAAGAGGGGCCTACCACAATATGCATTAATAACTTAATTAATTATCTTTCAATAATCCGACCCTTTAGGATTGTATCATTGCTGACTCAAATTACTGGGTTGAGGGTAACGTCACCTTCAAAAGAGGGGCCTACTACAATAACTAAGATAATCTCTTAAATAGTGCAAAAGTGCGGAAATAATCAAAGGTTACACTAAACACGAGTCGGAGCCAAGTGATTCATCTTGTCTATCTGTTTTTCTTTTATTTTTATTTTTCAGCATTTTAGTTAGTTTTTATTTTATTAGTTTAAAACCTTTTTCTAAACTTTTTGATTTGATTAGACGTTGAGGATAAACCGGTACTAAAAGCTCTTGTGTCCTTGGACGACCTCGGTATCTTACCAACACTATACTACGCTCACGATAGGTGCACTTGCCCATATGTGTGTCTAGTGTTAGTAAATATCGTGTTTTATAAATTTAAAACTTGGCTAAAGAAAGTGTAAAAGGGCTTAAAATATACTTAAACTTATATACACACTTCACACGCATCAAGTTTTTGGCGCCGTTGCCGGGGACATAAGGATTTTAAGAAAGTTAGGAATCAATGGCCTAATCGTTTTTTCTTATTTTTCTATTTTTTTAGGATTTTTCTTAGTTTTTCAGCTTCTGCAGAACTCAGCATGGGCCGTGCCCGCTGAACACGCCCCGTGCCCAATCATTGGAACTGGCAATCCTGTTTTAAGTCAGACAGTAAGCTGAACACGGGGCCGTGCCCACTCAACACGCCCCGTGCCCAAGATTCAGTTACTGAAAACAGAACCGTAAGATCCCGACGGTTGGTAATTTCTGACACAAACATGAGTGATAATGATACTTTTTACTTTCGGCACTCTTATGGTACGTGGTGTCAATTATGTGGTGGTACCCATAAGGAATTAGAATGTTATTTTCTAAATTATAAGCCCCACTATATACACCCATCGTTTCCTTGTATCCTTAAGAGGGGCGAAAGTAAAAATAATCCCTATCTCTCCCTCGAATGCTCCCAACCAGATTTTCTAGGAGAAATGCTTCTTGATGAACTATTTCAATTAGAATATCTAATTCTTAATTGGTTAAAAGAACTTAGGATAGATTTCAATAATTTATCTCAAGATAATAACCAAGAAGAAGTGTTGGAATCGCATTCAAACAACTTCGTTGTCCTCGACGATACTTCTAACTCTAGTGAGGACTTGAGCGATAATCGTCCCTGTGCCGATTATGCCGTGAAGGACTCCCCATCGACTTCGTTGGATGCATACATAGACCTAATCGATTCGGCATACACCTTCTTTAACGAGAGCCCGGGAAAGGGTTGGACTTGTCCACCTACATATAGCATAGGAATCACCCTCACCGACAACCTCTTGCGTTCTCGTCTCAATCTAAAACAATTAAGGTATCTTAGGCACTTTGGGGTTGTTCCATCTAGTAAGGAACCACCCGATCCGGATAAGTTCCTTAAAAAGAGGCAAACTCCATAAGACAGCTTCTAGACACGGGGCCGTGTCCAGGTCAACATGCTCCCGTGTCCACTCAAAGATTCCCGTCTGGTTTCGTGTCAGAATACGGACAAAATGTGTCAGGATTCCCCTGAACACGGGGCCGTGTCCAGCCGACACGGGGCCATGTGCAGCGTACTATCGTTTTCTATAAATGCAGCCAAGAATCCTGCACATTTGAACCATTCAAGGGACAGAGATTTGGGGAATATTCTCACATACCATCCTAGGTATTTTCTAAAAGAAGTTTCTCAACACCCTTCTTGTCCTTTCCTCTTTCATCCACTTCGATCTTCTTCAATTTTCCTTCATGCTTCCATTAAAACTTGAAATCTCCATAATTTCAAGCTTTAGTGAAATGTTTGTTAGATTTTATTCATGGGATCTTGTTAAAAATAAGTTCTACAACAATTTTTTAAGTTGTTTCTGCTTAAAAACGTTTTAAACATCATAAAAACAAATTAAAACTCTAAGATCCCTTGTTCAAAAAAATCTGCAAACATTTAAACACGGGCCGTGTCCGTTGAACACGGGGCCGTGTCCGAAGTACTGATTTCATAAAGTTGAACTCTTCTCGGTTTGTTTTCTCAGAATGGCGAGCAGAACTAGCGGAACATCTTCATCACACTCCAGAAACAACCGACAATGGAGAAGGTCATCAACGGTTGAAGATTCTCTTGTAAACTATGTTTACGCCTTAAGAGAGGCCCTTGATGAAATGACAGGGGTGGAAGAGGCATTGGTTGACCGTATTAATCATTTGACGGTGGGACTAGAAGGATGTCTTCGAGAGGTCAACCTTCTGCACCAAAGGTTGAACATTCTCGCTTCTCCTCCTTTGGTACCAATCATTACCCAAAGGGCATAGAATGTGGTTCCTGAAGTCATCATACCGGCCGAGTGGTACGCCATGCATCCGGAGCCCCCTCGGGAAGTGCTACAAGGGGTTCCAGTCGGTGTCGCTCCTCCTCCACAAGATGTTGAAGAGAATGACGCTGCCTTCTTCCTCCCAAGAGAGATAGAAGAATGGCTTTAAACGCCCCTCAGCCCGGAGTTCTACAAGACTTTTAGATACCGGAAGACTATTTCCGGAATTTTGGTTCTTATTGTAGAAGTAGAACTCCTTAGGATGATTTTACGTATCACTTGACCTATCTAATTTAGGACCATTCACTTTTCTTTTCTGCTTTATTTTCCATTTTATAGGACTACTGTGTAATTCTCTCTATGACTTAATGAATGATGGTTTTAGTTAATTTGGTGTTTGGATGGTGTTGAAATGAGTAAAACTCACTCGGGATGGCAAAGGATAACAAGGGAAACTTGAACCAGTACCCCATGCAGGAAAACAGGGCCATCCGACAATTTTCTTCATTAACAGTAAGTTCAGCACGGGCCGTGTCCGCCCAACACGGCCCCGTGCTTCACAGTCTGCAGAAATGACCCAGTTCAGGTAAACTGGACACGGGCCGTGTTCACCCAACACGCCCCCGTGTCCAGGCTTCTGTTTCTTTTGTTTAATTTTTGTTACTGGCACTTGAACACGGGGCCGTGTCCAGCGCCCAGTAACATAAACTTTTGCTTTTTCACACCTTTTTACACATTCAATCAACCTAAAAACTTATTTTTGGGACACATTGAGGACAATGTGTAATTTAAGTGTGGGGGGGATGCTAAAACCTTGAATCTTGCAAGTCCTAACTACAAGCCTTACACAAAACTCTATTGGAATCGCTAATCACCCCAAATTTTTTCCAAAAATTTTCATTTTTTACTTGTCTAGGTTTAATTTGGAAAATTCAAGTTCTAAAAAGGTTATATTTTTACAAATTTACAACCGATAGCGTCGTGATAAAAAGAACCAACATAAGAAAATTATGAAAAGGCATGACAAGCTTAGTTAAAATTTAATTATATATACTTGAGCACATAAAAACTCATTCCCACAAAAGTGAGTTTTGAGCCTTTATTGAGCATACAAATACATATCTTTAAATTAAATGCTCATTTTTCGTTTCTTGTGTGAATAGCCGCTTGGTTCTTACAACTCTAGAACTTGCCACGACGATACATTCCCAGTCCTTACCAACTTAAACCCGAGTAAGTAAATGATGGAGGCATTAGGACTAACCTTTTTTTTCTACACCATTATTTTTCTTTTTTTTACCACCTACCCAAAATCCCCCTAGTTAACCCCTTTGAGCCTAAACCTTTTCATTTCTTAACCCAAACCAAACACCCTTTCACCCACCAAAACCTTTTTATTTTTAACCCTTTGTTTTAGTAACAAGCTCGGTTTTTCGTTTGACTTTGAAAAAAAAAATTGTTGATGAAGCAAAAGAAATAAACAAACAAGTTCATCAAAAATAACTTTGTTTGAATAATAGCTTCATCAAAATAAAAATTGCAAAAATAAAAAGTCTTTCGAAAACCGACGCTTTTTACGCTTTTTCGCCCTTTTCTACTAACCACTAACCACTAACCCAACCACATACCTTTAACCCAAGCCTAACCCTTCACCCAAAAGTCCTCTTGATATTTACAAAGGTATATAGTTAAAAAGGAGGAGGATTGATTACTTGGCAAGCCTATGGTAGGAGTAAGTTCCATGCCGCTCTCGAGTGATTCACTAAAATACATCTTCGGCCGAGTGTTGAGTGATCCCCCGTGAGGTATGTGAACTTGTATATAAATAGAATTTTAAAGAGGCATGTTATGCCCTAATAAGTAATTTATCTTATGAAAAGTTTTAAATAAATCATGACGAATAGGATTGTAAATAAATAAAAATAAAACTAAATAAAGAATCTTGGAAATCCCGACACTCTATGACAAGCCCAAAAACCTTCTTTTCTACCAATTCCATTTGGGAGTGTAAAGCCACATTATAAAGAGTTTTGCTTGAGGACAAGCAAAGATTCAAGTGTAGGGGTATTTGATGTGTGCAAAATGCAACATATAAATTACATCAATTGTGGCATAAAACTAACCCTTTTTTAGTACTAATGTTGGAAAAAGTGTATTTTTGTCTTCCTTTTATATTTTCAGGATTAAATGAGCTCAAATTAACAAAAGAAGCAAAAAGGCAGCTAAATCTAACATAAATACAAGAAAAGGAATAAACGTGGCATGCCCGACCTCCCCGAAAGCATCTTCCCAAGCAAAACAAGAAAACAGGAGGCTGAACACGCCCCGTGCTCAGTGAGCACAGGGGCGTGCCCAAGTGTCAGCATAAAAGACAAAGTTGTAGAAGCTTCCATCGCCCACCACGGGGCCGTGCTCAGCGGACACGGGGTCGTGGTCAACTATAAGATTCGCAGAATCCAGGCAAATCTTGATAGTACAGATATGCTTCTGCACACGGGGTCGTGCCCAGCGGACACGGGGCCATGGTCAACTAATAAAGACAAGAGCAATTAATGAAGACAGAGAAGGATGTGGACACGGGGCCGTGCCCACTGGACACGGGGCCGTGCCCGAGCTTCTGTTCAGCCTATAAATAGGAGTGCTTGGCTCAAGCTCAAACCATCCCTTGGCACACCACTTCTCTCACACTTCACCCACCACCCACCACCACCATAACACCATCATCCACCACCATCATCCATTTTCCATCATAGAGTGTGTGAGTTGTCTCGGGATCCAAGATTGATCGTAAGAGTTCTTGACAATCAAGGCCATGTTTGCCTAAGTCTCTTACATCACTTGGTGAATACAAAGTGTCGAGTGTAATACTTTTTATTTTTAATCTTTTCGCACTTTTTAATTGGTTATGTATTAATGACTTTAATAACTAGTTTCTTATGTTGAAGGTGATTCTTCCTTATCGTTTGTCCATGGTGTCTTGGCATTATTTTACTGTCTATATAAAATAAAAGATTTTCACCATTCATATCTCCACGGTCTATATGGAGGTATGTTGGCTACCTGGTCGGGGGTTAAGGGAACGGTTTGGTAAGAGTCTTGCCATTGTTCAGTGTATAGATCCTGCAAAGGACCTGGGTCAAATTTAGTAGGACCTCCTTCAATACTTAACGGTATTGGATGGCGGGGGTCCAAACTCTTTGATCCCCTCATAAGTTAAATTACTATTAATACTTTAACCCGGCTACTTAGGACTGTATCCCTGCTGACTCGGACTACTTAGCCGAGGGTAACGTCACCTTCAAAAGAGGGGCCTACCACAATATGCATTAATAACTTAATTAATTATCTTTCAATAATCCGCCCCTTTAGGATTGTATCATTGCTGACTCAAACTACTGGGTTGAGGGTAACGTCACCTTCAAAAGAGGGGCCTACTACAATAACTAAGATAATCTCTTAAATAGTGCAAAAGTGCGGAAATAATCAAAGGTTACACTAAACACGAGTCGGAGCCAAGTGATTCATCTTGTCTATCTGTTTTTCTTTTATTTTTATTTTTCAGCATTTTAGTTAGTTTTTATTTTCTTAGTTTAAAACCTTTTTCTAAACTTTTTGATTTGATTAGACGTTGAGGATAAACCGGTACTAAAAGCTCTTGTGTCCTTGGACGACCTCGGTATCTTACCAACACTATACTACGCTCACGATGGGTGCACTTGCCCATATGTGTGTCTAGTGTTAGTAAATATCGTGTTTTATAAATTTAAAACTTGGCTAAAGAAAGTGTAAAAGGGCTTAAAATATACTTAAACTTATATACACACTTCACACGCATCACAATACCTTCGTTTTTATGACCCTGCGGATCATCTATACTTTGGTTTTACTTGCCCATTTTGTTCACCATGGCTCTTTCATCCAAGATGACTTATTTTCGTGAATTTTCCTTTGGTCATTCATTTATATCATCATTTACATTAATCCTTGTCCCTTCTCTCGGGCTCATTATCCTAATGTAATACGCTTCCGTCACCCGGCTGTGCGTTTACATTATTATCAACTATTTTGCTTATTTGACTCATTTGGGTACTTTTAATTTGTCCCACTCACCCCGTCCTTACTACATCGGATGTAAGTGTGTCCATCATAAGAAGTTCATGGTATCATGTGTTCACTACTTACTTGGCCAGAGTAAGCGATCAACACACGACACACACGACCTTTTTATAATTTTCACATCACGCCCCATGTCAGTAACGCCTCTATTTGTTTCTCTTGGAAACAATATCTCGGATAGGTTTTCTATTCGGGTTTTTCCAAGTTTTCAATCTACATATGCAACTTTCAATATTTACGTATTTGTTGCATATTACTATTCATGTAATAATTTAAAACGTGCACCTGATAATGCTTGCTCTAACAGGCTCTCCTTGCTATTAACTTATTCGTGATCGTTACGCGATTTAGGTCCTTGGTGAGCATACTCTACTTGTCATACCTTGGACCGTTCCTCCGTCAAATCCGCAATTTGTTAAACTCTCGCTATCTTCAGGTGCGAGTGTCCTTCAATTAAAACATTTACAAGAGTTAGTAATATCAACTTCAATAATTGCCCGTATTATAATACAAGGCCTTTCTACTATACGCGTCAACGTGCGCAATTTCGTCAACTATATTTATCATTTAATTGAGGTAACGTGTTTCACACGATAACCCTATGACAACATTTTAACTCATACCAAACCATTAATATACATCTACTTACCGGATTTGCGATCAAGCCTCGAACCGAACACACTTTACTCTTTAACCATGAGCTCTGATTACCAACTTGTAACA
Organism: Helianthus tuberosus; assembly: GCA_030545235.1. Lineage (NCBI taxonomy): Eukaryota > Viridiplantae > Streptophyta > Magnoliopsida > Asterales > Asteraceae > Helianthus > Helianthus tuberosus. The sequence continues at coordinate 129,955,986 of CM060447.1, read as the reverse complement.
CCCGTACTGTTATAAATGGGTTTTTGTACTAAAAACGACAATTAAATGTGTACTTACAAATACACATATATATAAAATACAGGTTTACTAAAACTTTCTAGATTTTAATATATTACAACATAATGTAATTGAGTTCGTCGTTTAAAAGTTACGACGTAACGCCTTGCGGAAGCTTTAATCTCGTGTGTTCGGTTCTTCGTTGAGCTTGATCTTCATCCGGAAATTCCTTGACATTCACCTATGACCAAAACCAACATAAAAGTTAGCTTTGGTAGTTAAATAACATGTTTAAACAAGTCATATGGGTCAAAACAACAAAATACAACAATTTTCGTAATTCAGGGCGCCGTCGTACGCTAAGGGGCGTCGCGCTACGCCTAGCCTTGTTTTAGGGCGTCACCATACGCTAAGGGGCGTCGCGCTATAACTAGCCCTATTTTAGGGCGCCACCATACGCTAAGGGGCGTCGCGCTACGCCTAGGTCAAAACAAGTTCACATGACTCGATTTAGGCACGTTGTCAACCACTTAGTGAGCATCATCTTTTGAGATGCCATATCAACTAACATGTTATCTAATTTATACCTCAAATAACCATAAATCAATATGTAATTTTAGTCATTGTATGCACATATACACTTTGACCATCATAACCATGGGTTTAACTCTTATGTCAATACCCACTTCTAATCACTTATGAACTCTTAACAAAATCTCTAATTTGTTCAAGTAGTTCATTCATACGAGTTAGTATGATGTTTATAAACACCAATACAACATCAATTTAATCAAATCAACAAAACCCACTTAGCTCATACTTGGTTAGTTGATTAATCACTAGTTTATGACACAATTCTACAAGTTTGCATCTAGGGTTTGTTCCTAGACTTGTACTCACACCAATATCACTATAACATACTTAACCCATTTCATGGCAACTATGAACATATACTTAAACTCATAATTTGTTCAAGTATCATTCCTAATACTACCATCCATGATGGTTTCAAACATGATTATCTCATTAGCTTCATCTTATCATCAAAACCCACTTGATAATCTACTTGTTTATCACTTAGAAGTAACCTACATCAAGTATTTCATCATATCTAACGAAATTAGGCATACATAAACATCTAATTTCATCTTAGGATCATAATCCATCAATTTATTCGCAAGTAACCTACTTGTCTCGAATTTCAACTTTAACCAATCTAGGTTTTGTGACATACCTTATGATCCCCATGACGCGGTGATCGTTTTTACGTGTTCATTCATTGATTTAGGGCTTGAATCGAGCTCTAACTTGATGATTTGTTGCAATTAGGGTTTGAGCTCCCATGTAGCTTTTCTCCTGGTCGATCTCCACGCACACACACACACACTTAGTGTGTGTGTTGTGTTTTTTTTTTTTTATTTATTAAAACTAGTTTGCCCACTAGGCAACATTAGTCCCTTGTGTTTTATCTCACTCAAAAGAAGCTATAACTTGCTATTTATTACATAGTCACATATTACTAACTAGGTTAATTATTCCTAGTTAACTTAATGAGTTCGGGAAATCATAGCCCATTTTATTTCAAGTCCCGTTAACTCGGGTCTTTTATATACTTTGTTTTCTCAAAGTATTCGTTCTCCTTTTAATTAATGTTAGGTTTATGTATTTATATCCTAATATTTACCGGGTTAATTTTTACCACTAACGGTATTTTACCCGTCTTTACTATTAACGTGATTTGATTACCAAACCCGTTTTTGGGGTGTTACACAAATGAAAAACCAAACAGCCCTATATATAGGGCAACCATTTCGCACGAAATAACACATTCCATTTCGTACGAAATGGCAAACTTCCATTTCGTACGAAATGGCTTAACAACCCATTTCGTGCGAAATGGTTACATACACACATAACATTAACATTTTACATATTAACCCCTATTACAAGCTATACTATTGACGTAGGCGATAGACATTATGTACCAACACTAGTGCATTGCGTATGTGTGATTCCCGAATCGAACAAGGGATGGTGAAGCTTCCGAGATCGATCTTCTTTTGCGGGAGTTTGTTGAGTAGCAAGGCGGAACATTCTTCACTTAAATTAACAAATTGCAATGATTCAATTTTCCTTTTGTGAGTGAGGAAGTCAGTCATAAATTTTGAATATTTAGGCATTTCGGTTAGGACTTCAACAAATGGAATATTAGCATGCAATTGTTTAAGTAAATTTACGAATTTTGAGAATTGCTCATCGGTCTTTTAGTGGATTAACCGACCGGGGTATGGTACCGGAGGATTCTTGGTGGGCTCTTGATTTGGTGGAGGAGCCGTTTCTTGTTGGGGTGCCGGTGGAGTTGTGGTTTGGCTAGATCAGCTTTTTTCAATTGGAGTAATGGAGCCTCCTCGGGACCCACGGTACGGTTTCTCAACGTGATGAGATGTACTTGTGCCTTTTGGTTGGTTTCGGTATTGCTTGGTAACGCGCCTTGAGGTCTCTCGGAGAGCTAGTTGACTTACTTGTTTTTCAATGTTTTGGATACTAGCTTGTTGATTTCTAAAGTTCGATTCCAGTTGTTGAAATCGTTCTGAGTTTTTCTTTTCGGAGTCGGAGATGAGGCGAGATACAGTATCTTCAAGCCTCTCTCGTCCCCCTTGTTGTTGTTGAGAGAAACTTTGTGAGTCGTTTCTTGGTTGTTGAAAGTTTGTTCGTTGGTTCAGATTTTGTTGGTTACTACTATTGCCGAGTTCTCTCCAACCAAGGTTAGGGTGGTTACGCCATCCTTGGTTGTAGGTACCCGATGGAGGACCCGACGGCCTAGGTCTATTATCAATGTAGTTTACCGATTCTGTTTGATTATCCATTTCTTTCATACAACTCCAACTTTCATGTGGCCCACCACACCCCTCGCAAGCCATAACCGAGACCGTTTTTGCCATTTCTAACTTTTTGATTTTTGAAGAAAGGGCCTCGATTTGGGCTTGCAAGGAGGTGTTTTCTTCAACCTTATGGGCGCCCGGGGCAATAGATTTGTTGCCTCGGGGAGTGTGCCACTGAAAATTGGTTTGGGTGATTTCCTCAATTTGATTATAAATTTCATTTGGGCAACGATTACCTAAAAGTCCCCCGGAGCTAGAGTCAAGTGTTTGTCTTGTATGTGGCAACAACCCATTGTAGAAAGTGGATACTTGTTGCCATACTGTAAGACCATGATGAGGACACTTTCTCAGTAGCTCCTTGAATCTTTCCCAAGTTTCATACAAGGATTCCCCGTCCTCTTGTGAATATGTATTAATTTCAGTCATTAATTTAGCCGTTTTAGCAGGAGGGAAATACTTATATAGAAACCTTTGGGCTAGTTCATCCCAGGTGTTTACCGAGCCAACTGGGAGGGTATTAAGCCAAGCCTTAGCTCGGTCTTTTAGTGAAAATGGAAACATTCGAAGGCGGATGGCGTCGTTTGATGCTCCATTGATCCAAAACGTATCACATATTTCTAGGAAGTTAGTGATATGCAAATGGGGATCTTCGTCCGCAAGCCCATGGAAGGTTGCGGAGTTTTGGAGCATTTGTATCAAATGCGGCCGAAGTTCGAAGTTGTTGGCCTCGACATTCGGTGCATTGATAGCGGCGCCAAGATTACCTACGGTGGGTCGTAGGTAATCCATGAGGGTTCGTTGATCCTCCATCGGAAGTGGGTTTCCTGAAACTTTCTCTTGGTTTTTAACTTTAAGTCTTTTTCTTAGAAAGCGTTCGGGTTCGTCTAGAGGTTCTTTTATGTCTCTACTAGAACTGGAGCTCATACACTACGTAGAAAGTTCAGATGTGGCACTGGGTTCCAAGTCCTGCAATAAAAACAGAAAAGAACGTTGGTCAGATGGTTCACCACGGCCCCGTGCTCAGGTGAACATGGCCCGTGGTCGGAGGTACAGTAGTTGTTTTCCGGATCCCTGTTACTGGGGAGCTTGACACGGCCCCGTGCTGCACCGACACGGCCCCGTGCTCAACTCTCTGTAACTCGGAAAATAAAAACTGCCAGTAACAATGCTGGGCATGGCCCGTGTCCGACCAGGCACTGCCCGTGCTGAGCTCTGCAGAAAATGAAAATTTAAAAAAATCCTAAAAAAACAGAAAAATAAGAAAAAACGATTAGGCCGTTGATTCCTATCTTTCTTAAAATCCTTGTGTCCCTGGCAACGGCGCCAAAAACTTGATGTGTGCGGTCGTGTATATATATTTAAGTATATTTTAAGCCCTTTTTAACACGTTAGTCAAGTTTTAAATTTATAAAACACGATATTTACTAACACTAGACACACATATGGGCAAGTGCACCCATCGTGAGCGTAGTATAGTGTTGGTAAGATGCCAAGGTCGTCCAAGGACACAAGAGCTTTTAGTACCGGTTTATCCTCAACGTCTAATCAAATAAAAAATTTAGAAAAAGGTTTATAAACAAGAAAATAAAACTAACTAAAAATGCTGAAAAATAAAAATAAAAGTAAAAACAGATAGACAAGATGAATCACTTGGATCTGACTCGCCTTTAGTGTAACCTTTGATTATTCTTGCACTTTTGCACTTTTTAAGAGATTATATTAGTTATAGTAGTAGGCCCCTCTTTTGAAGGTGATGTTACCCTCAACCCAGTAGTTTGAGTCAGTAAGGATACAATCCTAAAGGGTTGGATTATTGAAAGATAATTAATTAAGTTATTAATGCATAATGTGGTATGCCCCTCTTTTGAAGGTAACGTTACCCTCGGCTAAGTAGTTTGAGTCAGCAGGGATACAATCCTAAGTAGCCGGGTTAAAGTTTTAATAGTAGCTTACATATGAGGGGATCAATGAGTTCGGACCCCCGCCATCCAATACCAGTGGGTATTGAAGGGGGTCCTACTAAAATTGACCCAGGTCCTTGTAGGATCTATACACTGAACAAGGCAAGACTCTTACCAAAACATTCCCTTAACCCCCGACCAGGTAGCCAAAATATCTCCATATAGACCGTGGAGATATGAATGGTGTAAATCTTTTATTTTATATAGACAGTAAAATAACGCCAAGACACCACGGACAAATGATAAGGAAGATTCACCTTCAACATAAGAAACTAGTTATTAAAGTCATTAATACATAACCAAATAAAAAGTGCGAAAAGATTAAAAATAAAAAGTATTACACTAAATGCTTGTCTTCACCAAGTGATGTAAGAGACTTAGGCAAACATGGCCTTTAATTGTCAAGAACTCTTACGATCAATCTTGGATCCCGAGACTACTCACACACTATATGATGGATGATGGTGGTGGATGTGGGTTGTGATGGTGGTGGTGGGTGGGTGAAGTGTGAGAGAGGTGGTTTGCCAAGGGATGGTTTGCAAGTGAGCCAAGCACCCCTATTTATAGCCTGCACAGAAGCCCGGACACGGCCCCGTGTCCATTGGGCACAGCCCCGTGTCCACCCGTCTTCTCTTTCTTCATTAAATGCAGTTTGTCTGCATTAGTTGACCACGCCCCCGTGTCCGCTGGGCACGACCCCGTGTGCAGAAGCGTATCTGTACTATCAAGATTTACCAAGATTCTGCCAATCTTTGCGTTGACCACGGCCCCGTGTCCGTTGGGCACGCCCCCGTGCTCACTGAGCACGGGGCGTGTTCAGCCTTCTGTTCTCTTGTTTTTGCTTGGGGAGATGTTGTCGAGGGCTCGGGCATGCCACGTTTATTCTTTTTCTTATATTATTGTTAGATTTGGCTGCATTTTTGCTTCTTTTGTTCATTTGAGCTCATTTAATCCTGAAAATACAAAAGGAAGACAAAAAACACACTTTTTCCAACATTAGTACTAAAAAAAGGGTTAGTTTTATGCCACATTTGATGTAATTTATATGTTGCATTTTGCACACATCACTTAGTGTTTTAGATTTTATTGTTTATGTGATGTGAGTGATTTTTTAAGAGTATGTGTGGTTGTTGGTGACAGATATGTGTTGGATGTCAACGTGGAGAGAGGGGAGGATGTGATCACGCATAAAAGAGTTTTGTAGATGGTTGAAGATCCTGTTAATAGACCTGCATTTGAAGTCATATTAGTGTAGGTAAAAGTTTAAGTGTGAAGTTTGTTTTTATATCTATTATGGCTTTTGTTTTGAGTTTTAGTGAGTTTATAATTGGTGAAATGATAGCCAAAGAGGATGATAGGGCAATACATGCCTTACATAATCAGCATACATTGCTAAGGGTTAGTGTGTTCTTTCACTATGATGGTACATTTTTAAGAAATTGGTGATATCTTTTCAAGTGAAAGGCATAATGATTTGAGTTTATTTTACATAGAGTGTGTCCCATCCAGGTCAAGCTTGCTGATGGGAAGCGTGAAAGGTTAGGTAATTTGACATCTTTAAGATGCGCAGATGATCTCACCGTAGGTATTGCTCTTGACAATCTTTTGTTACAATTATTTTAATGGTTTGTGTTTCAAATGAATATATATATTCATAATAAACTTCTACATCATTGCCTATACCAGTAAATCATCATGTTCTGGTCCCAAATATTGGCTTTATTTCAACATTAGTTTAGCTTCGAAATTGGTTTATTTTTAAAAATGGGTTGAGGGTTTAAGGTAATCGACCTACTGGTAAAGATCTCTTGTTGAACATATCTACTAACACATAGGGATCAAAACGAGTAATCATTTGTACTGTTCAGGTCAAGTTGGGTTGACCCAACCAAATTATATTTTGTCTCGAAGTTGTATAATATAAATGATTTGTAACCGCTTTCAAGTTCTATCTTTAATGTTATTATATATCTACTCAATTGGCTACTTTTCACATGCTCAGATGCAAAGTAGGGAAAACAACGTGCAATCATTTGAAAAGCTCCGCCAGGTAAGCAAGCTGTAATATTCATGCCGAGATTTATGTTTGTGCTATCTTATAAGTTATATAATGACATTTTAATATTTCATCAGGTGAGGCGCAACCTTGATCAAGTGAAAAACTTACTTGAGGCTCTAATAAAGGTCGCTTTATCCCCGTTTATATTATTAACTTAGTTTAATTATTTTTGCAAGTAACACTCACATAATCAATATCTGGTACAGAGAGAAGAGAAAAAGAGAGATGTCATGGAGAGTGAAGTCAGCCTTCAAAGGATTCAAATGAAATACAAGGTAAGATAAAATATATAATATGTGTATGTGTATGTATACATTTAGGGCGTTAATTTCATAACCGGCTATCTTTCATGCACTATGTGCAAGTACATTATGCGGTTCTCAACATATGATTGGTTCTTAAATGAACGTATCCCTGTCATGTTTTGATCTTAATTAAAATTACCAGTGTCTTGCATTTATTAGTTAATGATATATACAATTGTGGGTTCTTAGAATGAAACAGAGCTTCTAGAAGACAGTTTAGCTCTGCCTGAACTGGCATCTTTCGGGTCCAAATTTGTTTCAAGCGAGGATGAATTTATGGAGCCGGATGATTTTTCACACAACCATGTACGATTTCAGCCTCATGGTTCAATGGACTCACGAATGGTAATAATGTCGTTTGGTGGGGTCATGAAGCGCGAGATCAGACATCGTCGACCTGTCCCATACACTTGGCTTCATAAATTGGTACGTCTCACAACCTTAAAGAACACGAGTTGCACAAGTATATATGAGTCGTATAAGAGGCCCGTATAAGTGTATATGGGTCATATACATGTCAGAGTGTCAAAATAAGATTCAAGGTGTGTGAATAGCTTGAGCCCTGGGGGGATTGGTTATGCATAATGATTGTAATTGGCAGGTGATTTGTTTTTTTATGAATCGACTGGATGAGTCTGCTTTAGTGTAGACAGTCATGTAACTTTTGATCATTTGAATATTTGATGTTTTGAGAAAAAATAGTTAAAGCAACATTTTGGATTTGGTGTGTAGAGATATGTAGCTTTAACGGGCAAGGAAGGCGTCGAGGAAGTTGAAGCAGATAACGAGACAACTGGTTCTGGTGCTAATTCTTGTGTTAATCAGACATCAAACGGGGACTGTCTTGAAGAACGTGCCTCATCATCAGTCGTAAAAGCGGATTCCCGTCAAGGAAATCAGCTTCGGGGAAGAGGCAGCCGTTCAACAAGTGTAACGACATGCCCAAAAATGTCCTAAAACGCTCCGTAAGTGAAAACCCGGACACCTGAAACCCTAATGTTCATGAAAAACCAAGAAATTAAGAAACTTGAATTTCACGCGGGCCGCGTAAGACATAAGGGTAGTCTACGCGGGCCGCGACAGATCGAAAATCACCAGATAAGCATGAAGGCCACGTAGCATGACACGTGTCAAGACCACCGATGACTCAGCAACCCTTACCGCCGCCTTTATGGCCCTCGCGGGCCGCGTAAGATACATCAAAGGGTTTACGCGGGCTGCGTAAAACCCAATTTCATGCTATAAATTGCCTGGACCTGGGGCTGTCCTCTGTGCTCGAAATCCCATTCTTAAAATGCCCCTATTCTGCTAAAATCGAATTTCCGGGTAGTGAAACGCTGCTACGACTACAAGGTATTAGCTCGATCACTGCTACGTTTCAAACTGCTACAATTCTTTTCTTTCCTTCAGCTTTTATTATAGTAAATAGTAGCTCGGGATTATACCTTCTAAATCCCGAAACTCTGCCCGTTATTAGGGTAATAACTTAAATCACTGGTACGATACCCTATCCGATCGATTGAAACTGATCCAACGGATGTTTAAGTGCTGCCAGTACTTGGCTATACTTTGTCATTCGTCGTGAGGGTTTTGATCTCGTGATTATCGTTAAAGTTGAATTGAGTTAATACGCTAATACGAGTTCCATTGTATCTAGCATTAGAACTCATAATCAGGAAGCTGTTAAACTAGTATATCAAACTTAGCAATTAAGATAACTTAGCAGTTAAATAAGCTAAGTAAGTTAATTAATCAGCTAAATACGTTATTTAATTAATCGGCTAATTACTTAATTTAAACCGTTAAGATTAATTAATCGGTTAAGTAAGATTAATTAACCAGTTAAATAAGATTAATTAAGCTAAGCAAGATTAATTAAGCTAATCAAGATTAATTAAGCTAATCAAGATTAATTAAGCTAAGCAAGATTAATTAAGCTAAGTAAGATTAATTAAGTAAGTAAATTAAGCACCTAAATAAATATACATGAAAATAAATATATATGAGATAGATAATATCAAAGGAAGGTGCAAGGAAGTTATAAGAAGATATATATATGGGTAGGAAGCTTCCTAGAAGATGTATAGGTAACTTCCTAGAAAAGATATAGGTAATTTCCTAGAAAATACAAAGGAAACTTCCTAGAAATTTCATACTTCTTACCTATAAATAAGAAGCCTAGAAATTCATTTCCTTTGCTCATTTCTTTTCTTCTTCTCTCTATACGTTGGTGTTCTAACCAATAATCACCGATGCGATGTTCTGTCCGATCGATTCAGGAACCAACTAACGGATGCCAAAGTGTTGTACTTTGTGAGTTCGTTAAACGGATGCCAAAGTGCTATCTAAACAAGACTATACTTTGTGAATTTCGTGAAGGTTCGGATCTCGTGACCATCGTTAGGTTTGATGTGGTTTTACACTAATACGTATTCCACTATGTTAAACTAAATGTTTAACTACCCGAAACTCTACACCATACTCTTACAATCAAAATGGATGCTTAATCATCAGAAGGTTCAAAATCATAAAGTATATGCTTAATTATCAGAAGGAGTAGAATCAAGAAGCTTGTTAAATCAATACTGCATGCTTATAAGGTGAGTCATTCTCTTTTTATCAACTGTTTTACAATACCTCAAATTATTTTAAAAAGTTATAATTACAGGGATTAAGTCGTGGATATCTTGAATCACTGGCTAGTGGGGTATTGTGCACATTACTAATTTCTCACGGTTAGGTTCATCAACCTAACAGTGATAATCATCACTACTTGGGTGAAATGACCCAATAGTGTTATGACCATCGTAACCAGGAGGTGACACGACGCCAGATAAAAATAAGATAGAAGCCATTGCAATCGCTCTTATGCTGTAATTTATAACTATGTGTCATTTTCGTACAAACTGAATGAACTCACCAGTATTTCTTGCTGACCAAATGTTTTTAAAACGCGTTTCAGGTAATTACAGTAGATCGGAATAAGAGTTGGATACGACACCAAAAGGCTTACAGAAGTGGCTTAATTTATCAATTAAATTAAATTAAGAAAAGTTGTTTTATGTATTCGGGTTTATCCCATATTAAAGCTACCTTTCAAAACATGGTTTTATCCCATCTATTAATAAATAAAATCCGGTGTTTTCTAAACTCTGATATTTTTCCTAACTCACGGTCCTGATGAAATTTCCGCTGCACTACTTTTCTAAATAACCACCGGTACCACTTGGCTGCTCGCGGCTCCCGATTCCGTCCAGGGTGGGGTCGGGGGTCGTGACAACAAGGCCGCGACTATTAGCAGAGGTTGATGTAAAATGTAAGCTGGTTGATTTTGGTAATGCGTGTTGGACGTATAAGCAACAATTTATAGTTTTTTTTCCTTTCTAATTTTTTATTTATTTTTAGTGTGGAAGAAGCACATGGTGCTCACTTGTATAGTTACAAACATGGGTTTAAAGGGTTTGCAGCAAAGTTAACAGAGGATCAAGCCCTTCAAATTACCAGTACGTATCTGCATATACAAACAAATAGATATACATATATATATGCCTATATAAAGGGTTGCTTATGTTGTGATTGCAGAGATGAAAGGGGTGGTTTCAGTGTTTGAAAAACACGAAGCGAAGACTTCACACGACACATTCATGGGACTTCATTGGTCTGGCTGAGGAAGAAACCATAGCAATCCCAGGTTTCTCCACTAAGAATCAAGTCAATGTCATCATTGGCTTCATTGATACAGGTATCATTTCAATTCATTACATTTGATTATGTTTGTGGGGTCAACTTAGAATGAAGTGGAAGTCTTTCAAGTTTTCAATCAGATATTGCATTAACATGTGTAATACCACTTTTAACACAGTAAAAAGTCATAAATGATTTGGTTCAATGTATTACTTTGTAATTAATACTGAAATTTATGATAAACACCAATGTCAATATAGGAATTTGGCCAGAATCAACGTGTTTTAGCGATGTAGGCATGCCTCCAGTGCCTGCTGCATGGAAAGGGATATGCCAGTCAGGGGAAGCATTCAACACTTCAAATTGCAACAGGTTTTATTCAATTATTCAATCATTTCCAAAATTGATTTAAAATGAGTTGATTAGTGTAACTTATGTTCGGACCGTTTGATTTTCATACAGTTAAGTGATAGGAGCAAAACATTATCACAGTGGATACGAAGCTGAAGAGCATAATAATCTCGAAAAGCAACAAGAAGACGAAAACGATGATGATCCAAAGAAGAAATTATCCTACCGGTCACCACGAGATAGCAGCGGTCACGGAAGCCAAACAGCGTCAACAGCCGCGGGTCGCTAGAAGTTTTTTTTTATTTTTTTTTATTTTTTAGAATTTTTTGATTTTTTAGATTTTTTTTTTATTTTTTAGATTTTTTTCTAGGATTTTTTTATTTTAATTATTTTTTTAGAATTTTTTTCATGTTTTTTTTTTTATTTTTTTTTTATTTTTTTTTTAAGTTTTTTGATTTGTTGTGATTTTTTTAATGTGTTTTGCGTTGATAAAACCTATACTCTTAAACCTTCTTTCCAACACTTGGTGGACACTTTTTATAATAAAGCCGATTGCAAACAAGTCGATTTCGCGAAGGTTAGTTCTTTATTTTTTTTTACTTTTTAGAATTACAAAGGAACATGATTACTAAAATAGTTTATTATGTGATACAATATTTTTTGTTTTTGTGATACATTAACCTAATCCAAGTTCTATGAAGGTTTATTATAAGTTTTAGATCATGTTTCCTAGGTTTATCTGCAATGATCATGTTAGTAGTGTTTCACATGTTTATAATTCCGGCAATTACATTGATATGAATATTAGTTATTTTGTTAACAAAGTTCATGCTTATAAAACTTTCTTTCTGATTGATTAATGAAGGCTGCTGAGGTAGCCAAAGAAGTGGATTTATGGGCTGCAAAGCAAACAAATGGCCTGATAAATGGTGTCCTTCCTGCTAATGTCGTTGACAGTCGTACGGGGCTTCTCTTTGCAAATGCGATCTACTTCAAGGGAGCATGGAGTAAGAAGTTTATGGAGTCAATGACGGAAAAATTCGACTTCCACCTCCTTAATGGTAACAAAATCAACTTCGACTTCCACCTCCTTAATGGTAACAAAAGGAGTTGGAGCTAAAGGTTGCATTGGAGGGCCTTGAAGCAAAGAAGGAATCACTTTCGCATTTGGAGAAACAAGTTAAAGATCTTATGGAAAATGCTAAGGTCAAATAACAGGTAATACTTTACATCTGAACTCGCATCATATATGATATAATGACACTAGCAGAGGGTTTTTGCACGATGTAATCATGACGTCTTTGGATATACGTGAATCAAATATTGAGAAGAAAGTGGCTGATAAGAAGAGGAAGAGTTTGGAGGTTTGGCCGGCGATTGCAGGAGCGGTGATTTTGGGTGTAGCCGCATACTTCTGCCATCAAAAGTCTGGAGTGGTCTACATAATGTCTTTAACATTGTTTTATAAAGATATGTAACTAAACCCAAACAATTTAACTGATATATTATAATCTGTTTTTTAGTATTTGATTTCGATCGTTATTAAACCTACCCGTGTCTTAATACCGGTATAAAAAGAAAACATACTTAAATGAAAGAACCCTGTACCATCCATCCATCCATCCAAACGTAATCGCCGACAATTACGCCTCATCTCCAACGTCCCAATTTCTCTCTCTTTCATCTGCAAATCTCCAACTCCAACTGTTAGTTATCACTCTCTTCTACACAACCAAATGACTATTCGGATCTAATCGGATCCTTCTTCTTTCATTTGCTTGTAATACAAGAAACATGAAGATCAAGATGAACACATGGCTCAGAAAACCCGTGCTGCTATTACTCTTCATAACGGTCCTTGCTCCCATTGTTCTCTACACCGATAAACTCTCCACCTTCTGTAATCTCCATTTCTATATCTATACATCTTCGTATATTGCTTAGGGCTAATATGTTTCTTTCACTGTTCTTGCAGCTACATATGAATTTGTTCAGGAGCCTTCTACAATTGTAAGCAGTTTTTCAATTCCCTATCGGTTTACTTGTTTCTGATGCTTAATTGATGAGTCATTTTTCGGTTTCAGTCGTTGAATCGAGATGTACAAGCGCTAAATTTGCTTCCTCAGGTAGGTTACATCTGCAATTTAGTTGAATCGAGATGTAAGAGCGCTAATATGTTAATTGATTTACATTTTTAATCTACAGGAGTTATCTGTAGCACAGGAAGAACCATCAGCTGATGTTTATGTTGAGAATTTGAGTAGATCTGTTCGTGTTTCTGATGGTGAAAGATTCAGGAAAACTAGACAGCTTAATGAAGGTTTATTCCTTGCTTTTCACTCAATCTAGGTTCATTTAAATAATAGTTTAATTGGTGATTTTTTTTTATCAGAATCTAAGGAAATTACTACGGCTGAAGAAGACAACCCGATCAGGGAAGTAACTGAAGGTGAGAACAGACTGGAATCAGCTGAAAATAAGGATCATGTGAACTTGAAGGTGGCTGAGCATTCAATGTTGGAAACTCAAGCTGTAAGTTGTTTGGTAATTTTTGTGAAAATATTAATTTGCTGTCACTTTCATTATTCTTGTGAGCTGTCAATCATTGCATTAGTTATTCATGTCTAGTTGTGTATATAGGTTGGTTGGTATTAGTTGTATGCTGTGTCATAAATAAGCCAAACTGTGGTATAATTTGTTCACGAGCTTGCAAGTATTGATTTGGATCTGTTTGATGGCTGTAAAAAAATATATTGATTAAATAAATATACATATGTGTGTGTGTCTTGTAGGGTTAGCTTCAAATATGAACTAGTAAATATTTGAAAACCATTTAAAAAATTAGAATCAATTATAGAAACCGGATCTGCTTGATAAACATTTTTTTTGCGCGGACACATCTTTCGTACCTAACACAAAAAATGGCAGGTGAGAGAATTCACTAGTTAATACACTACAATTTCTGAAGTGTATTTACGGCTGATTACGTGTATTCATTAATGAATGCATGTTATGTATACAAATAGTGTATTCACCATCATTGAATACAATATGGTTTCCGATAATACATTCACTGGTGAATACGCTATATTCGATGAATAGAATGTGTTTTTACATTATTTACGAGAATGCCACCGCTCATATAGTGTATTCACTGGTAAATACGTATATGCATACAACATGTTTTTTGCGTTTATTACAAAAAGGCCACTAGGTAAATATAATCTTCATTAAGCAGATCCAACGGTAAGGGGTTCTTATTTTTATAAAAATGGTTCTCAAATTTTTAGTGTTATTTGAACCTGGTACTATGTGTGTGATATATATATATATATATATATATATATATATATATATATATATATATATATTGTCTAAGACGATGTGGTGTTATCATAATCTTCTATATTGACTGTTAATCATATGTTTATCAAGCAACTATTTGCGGTTAAATAAACCACCATAACTATATGTTCGCTAATGTTTTTTTTTTTTTTTTTGTGAAGGCTTACATTCCATTTGATCCATGAACTAACAAAGTTGTATGCATTATAAAACCCCTAAAACTGAAGACTAAATTCTTGTTATTGTCGATCTTTAAGGAAACCAAACCCGAGGCTCAGAAATCCACAAAAACCAAAAGTGAGAAACCCAATGAACGTGTTTTGCCGGATAGTCGTGTTCGGTATCTCAAGGATCAGTTGATTAGAGCGAGAGTTTACCTTTCCCTTTCATCAACAAGAAACAATGCTCAGTTTAATAGGGAACTTCGGGCACGTATGAAGGACGTCCAAAGAGCACTCGGTGATGCAAGCAAGGATACAGATCTACCAAAGAAGTAAGTTCTATTTTCAATTTCTGTATGGGGCAATTTAATAAATCATATTGCATAGTATCTTATTTACGCTATCATAAAAAACATCAAATATACCTATTCAAAATAAATAAAATTTTATACTTACTCATTTCATATACCCTTCTTTCATTCTTTACACTCCAAACTCTTTATATTTTTGCTTTATGTTTTAACCTGGTTTTAAAAACAGGTTATAAGCTAGAAAGATTATATAAATTTATAGAATGACCAAAATATCCTTGAGTTAACGTTAGTTTTTAACGAGGTTAGAGAAATGGATGCATCGGCCAGCGATTTTGAAACCTTAGTGATCCAGTTGAGGAAAAAAAAAGTTTTTGGTTGGATCTAGCAAAAGTGCCCAAACCTTGGTGACGATTTTGGCAATTTACTCTAAATATAAAAATGGGTACATTTGGTATTATGAATTTGTATTCGGTAAATATGATAGATAATATATCAAGTTTTAAGGGGATTATATGAAATTATCATTTTGGGATATAATATAGTTTAATTTTGCTATAATTCTAGTGCGTATGACAAGCTGAAGGCAATGGATCAAACACTGGCAAAAGGAAAACAAATGCAGGATGATTGCACTGCTGTTGTAAAGAAACTACGCGCAATTATTCACTCAACTGAAGAACAACTGCGTGTCCATCAGAAACAGGCCTTGTTTTTGACTCATTTAACTGCCAAAACCGTTCCTAAGGGTCTTCATTGTCTTCCGTTACGCCTTTCCACCGAATACTACTCCTTAAATTCTTCTGCACAACAATTCCCAAATCAAGAAAAGCTAGATGATCCCAAGCTGTTCCACTATGCGTTATTTTCAGATAACGTATTAGCTACAGCAGTGGTGGTGAATTCTACCGTTACCAATGCCAAGGTAATTGATAAAGACTTATTTACTTGTCTAATAAACACGTCATGTTTGGATTGACCTGTTTAGCACGTTTAATTAAACAGGTTGACCCATCAACCCATTTATTGCAACCCACCAACCTGTTTGACATGTTTACAACGTGATTGCAAACTGTTGGATTCATTTTGATAAATGTATTAAACGGGTCAAGTATGGATTGATGTGTAAAATTTTTAAATAAGCATGTCGACCCGCCAATCCATATAATTAAACAGGTCGACCCACCAACCTGTTTATGACCCATTTATCAAAACTTGTTTACATTTTGATTACAACCAATTTGACTTGTTTAGATAAATGGATTAAACGGGTCATATTCGGGTTACATGGTTTAAATTGCGTTCGGGATAGGTTTGATATTTTTAATACAAATAAGCATACGAGTCGTGTTCTGGTTCAGTGATTTAACCCGCCAACTTGACACAATCAACACCTTAAATTTTTAAATTTATAATTGTTAACGTGTAAGCATGGCAGGATCCTTGGAAACACGTGTTCCACATAGTGACCGACAGGCTGAATTACGCTGCAATGAGGATGTGGTTTCTCACAAATCCACCCGGGAAAGCTACAATACAAGTTCAAAACATTGACGAATTCACATGGTTAAACGCAAGTTACAGCCCAGTTCTCAAACAATTGGCTTCTCAGAACATGATTGACTATTATTTCAAAACACATAAGGCTGTCGAGTCTGATTCAAATCTAAAGTTCCGCAACCCGAAGTATCTGTCAATGATGAATCATCTTCGGTTTTACCTCCCGGAGATTTTTCCGAAGCTGAGTAAAGTGGTGTTCTTGGATGATGATATAGTGGTTCAAAAGGATTTAAGTGGTCTATGGTCTGTTGATCTCAAAGGCAAGGTGAATGGTGCGGTTGAGACGTGTGGTGAAAACTTCCATCGGTTTGATCGGTACCTAAACTTCTCGAATCCGATTATAGCGAAAAATTTTGACCCACGAGCTTGTGGATGGGCGTACGGAATGAATGTATTTGATTTGCATGAATGGAAGAAACAAAACATTACAGACGTTTACCATTCGTGGCAAAACTTGGTAAGTTTTTTCATCAAACAAAATCGTTTAAATTTAGTCTTAACTAGGGAAGTTCAAAAACCAATAAGCTGACCAAGCTTCCCCACCTAAGCAAGTTGGTTCGGTTTTCTTGGATTAGGGGTTAATGGCTCGGTCCGGTTTGAAACTTGGGACCGGCCATGTAAAATGAACTGACCTTCATTGTTTGAAATGTAGTTATGTATTTGGATTATTATCTTAAACCATCTTCTGTCTTTTATAAACCTTTAAGACAAATTAATTATTGGAAAGAAAAATATAAAATCCCATTTTTGTCCCTGAGGTTTGGCCGGTTTTACAACTTTTGTCCAATTGTGTGTTTTTTCGCATCTTGCACCAAAAGGTTTTAAATCTTGCCATTTTCATCCGACGCGTTAACTCTATCCATTTTTTAACGTCAAGGCATGGGTATTTTCGTCCTTTTACCTATAGGTATATGTATAAACAAATAAATAAATAAACAAACAAATAGGTAAAAGGACGAACATACCCCGACTTAACGTTAAAAAATGAATGGAGTTAACGGGTTGGATGAAAATGGCAAGATTTCAAACCTTTTGGATCCAGATGCTAGACAACAAACCTTTGGACGAAAGTTGCAAAACCGACCAAACCTCAGGGACGAAAATGATATTTTACTCAAAATTAAATAAAAGAAAGTTCAAGCTGCGAAAACCTAACCTTTAAAATGCCAAACCGGTATTACCGGCCAATTCCGCCAGCCAACCCAACCCGACCTGTTTGGTTTGTTGTTTCTAGAAATCGTAGTTAGTTCAACCCAAAGTTTAGATCAAAACCGGCCAAACTGGACAGGAACAACTCTAGACACTTAACAATCTCATTTATTATGTGTGTTTTTGTGCAGAATCATGAGAGACAACTGTGGAAGCTGGGGACATTACCGCCGGGTTTGATTACCTTCTGGAAACGCGTATACCCACTAGAGAGGTCATGGCATGTACTTGGGCTCGGGTATAACCCAAGTGTGAGTCAGAAGGAGATCGAAAGAGCAGCGGTTATTCACTACAACGGGAATTTGAAACCGTGGCTTGAGATAGGGATACCCAAGTTCCGAGGGTATTGGAGCAAGTTTGTGGACTATGATCAGGCGTACCTGCGGGATTGCAATATGAGCCCGTGAGACCAGACAAAGAAGCCGATCGGGTCAGTAAGTAGTATATATTCTTTGATTGGTTGGAGCGTTGATGGTTAGTTTCTTCGTGCATCGCCTCGGCCCTCGTTTTGTTGTAAAGGAGCAAGTGATTCTTATTTATGTTAAGAAAATTGGTGTTTCTTGTATCCTTCAAACTTGTTTTTGGGTTTGAGTTGTTTTGGTAGAACCCAGAAACAGGATGATATGCATTTTGTATTTCTGTATACTGTTTACATACATTTGTAGTGATACGTCTCATAGAAATGAACATATGTGAATCTTTCATTCGTTTAAATTCTCAAGTGTTACATTCGTTTTAAATACTTGTTGATGATTTAGGAGATCAAATTACAAGAAAACTATGATGTTAGTTATGCCAGTTAATTATAACATTATATTGGTTGGAGATGGTCTTGTGCATTTCTAACATTATATGAACAAGCTAAACACACCTAACACATAAGTTGAGGGTTTGGTTTAATATTCGTGTTTAGGTTGCACGAACATGTTTAGCTAAACAGGTCGTGCTCAAGTCATTGTGATGGGTTGATGGGTTGATCGTGTAATTCGTTTATTTTTTAAGGTTGTAAAATATAATATGTTGTAATGTAATGTAATGTAATATGAATTCTAGAGATAAAAATTAGAGTAAATTTCACTTTTTGTCCTTTATGTATTACCTGAATTTTGAAACGTGCCCTTTAAAAGTTTTAGTTTCAGTTTATGTCCAAAAAAACACATGTTTTATATCACTTTATTTCCTTTACACCAAACTGAGTTAAATTACTCAGTTAGGTTTATTTAATGCAAGTGTATTATTGGTATTTCACCTTATCTATTTTGTTTTTAAAAATAAATCAAAACAATTAAGGTGGGACCCACTTTACAAAGTTTCAAGGCTTTATTTTTCCCATACCCCATGTTTTCCGGTCATCTTCTCCGGCGGGCACTTCGTTTCCGGCCCTGTTGGCCTTCATTTGTAAAATGAAAGTTTAGATTTCATTCAAATCTCTCTCAATTATAAAACCCAAAAACGACCCTGTTGGCCGGTATCAGAGCGTAGGATTATATCCCACTGTTTCCAAATCACGAAGAACATATTAGTTCATGTTCATCCCCTGTTTTGCGAATCGTAATAGAGGACACAGAATTTTGAAACCATAATTGTTGTTAACGAATTCTATCAGTTTAGAATTCATTGCCCAAAAATACGACCAAAGGAAGATCGTTTATATATAACCAGAACCGTTACAGAGGATCGAAATTGAAGATTATCGTTTTCCGGCGAAAAAATCCGGCGAACCAGAAAACGAACAGTGAACATATAAAGTCAAGAATTAACGGTTAAAATAATCATCCCTTACCCTTATTGCATAATCGAATACATAAGAACTTTAATTCGGAATCAAAATCATAAATTTCTGAATCTTTGTTTGTTCGAATCAAAACCGTTTCGGAAAAACGAATTAGAAACAAAAAAATTAATGCAATTCGAAACAACAACATTAGAAACTTTTGAGTAAGAAAGCATCAAATTATTTTAAGGAAAGTCAAAGTTGACTTATTTTATAAGTCAGAGGGACCCACTTTACAAAGTTTCAAGGCTTTTCATTTCCGGCCAAGGGTAAATATATTATACCCTGACTTTCCTTAAAATAGGTCAACTCTGACTTTCCTTCAAATAATTTGATGCTTTCTTCCTCAAAAGTTTCTGATGTTGTTGTTTCGAATTGCATTAATTTTTTTGTTTCTAATTCGTTTTTCGGAACGGTTTTGATTCGAACGAACAAAGATTCAGAAATTTATGATTTTGATTCCGAATTAAAGTTCTTATGTATTCGATTATGCAATAAGGGTAAGGGATGATTATTTTAACCGTTAATTCTTGACTTTATATGTTCACTGTTCGTTTTCTGGTTCGCCGGAATTTTTCGCCGGAAAACGATAATCTTCGATTTCGATCCTCTGTAACGGTTCTGGTTATATATAAACGATCCTCCTTTGATCGTATGTTTGGGCGATGAATTCTAAACTGATAGAATTCCTTAACAACAATTATGGTTTCAAAATTTTGTGTCCTCTATTACAATTCGCAAAATAGGGGATGAACATGAACTGATATGTTCTTCGTGATTTGGAAACGGTGGGATATAATCCTACGCTCTGATACCGGCCAACAGGGTCGTTTGTGGGTTTTATAATTGAGAGAGATTTGAATGAAATCTAAACTTTCATTAATTACAAATGAAGGCCAACAGGGCCGGAAACGAAGAGCCCGCCGGAGAAGATGACCGAAGCCAGAGAAGATGACCGGAAAACTGGGGTGTGGGTAAGATGAAGCCTTGAAACTTTGAAAAGTGGGTCCCACCTTTAATTGTTTTGATTTATTTTTAAAAACAAAATAAATAAGGTGAAATACCAATAATACCCTTGCATTAAATATACCTAACTGAGTAATTTAACTCAGTTTGGTGTAAAGGACATAAAGTGATATAAAACATATGTTTTTTGGACATAAACTGAAACTAAAACTTTTAAAGGGCACGTTTCAAAATTCGGGTAATACATAAAGGACAAAAATTAGATTTTATGGTTTAAATGTAATTTTTGCAAATACATTTACAATTTTTTTTTGAAATTTGTAGTATATAAAAAATTAAAAAAACAATAAATTCTTCATGTTTTTTTTTGAACGGCAAACGACATTTTATTCAACAGCCAAAAGTTTTGCTAATACAAAATGGTTAGTAAGCAACTAAGCCAATCACCTCAAAATTTTAATCACCTATTACAATTTAAACATTTTTGTAAAGAATTGAAGATAAATTTTTGAAATTCACCCAATTGCTCCAATCCAGATTATGTTTCTTCGCCCGACTTTTTATCAATAGGAAAGAATTAGCTTGTATCTCGCCGAAGATCCCCTCGATGTTTACTTTCTTCCCGTTAAAAATTGACTCGTTTCTTGCTTTCCATATGGTCCAACAAGATGCCAAAATTACCGCTTGAATATATCTGCTTTTGATTTTGTCGATCGCCAGGTTTTTGTGTAGTTCCAGAAGTTCCTTCATAGAGTATGCATAGATCGGTTGAACTTTGCACCAAAGACTTACCTTATGCCAAACGATAGCTGCCACATAACATCCGGTAAATAAATGATATGCATTCTCTTCACAGTCTCCACACAGTTTGCACATCGGAGAACTTGATAGCCGATCTTGCATTCCCCTCCAACTGAAAATATTTACTTTTTTTTGGTGTTAAATGGACTGTGTTCGTGTGAATGCATGTAAACTCGTGTTATGTACGGGCACATATGTCAGACACGATTTTCGGGTTCGTGTTGTGCACAACTTGTCAACCTGCGAACACAACTCATTTAACAATAACCAACACCTTTAGCCGGAGAGTCAATCAACCCTCTGTGAATGATATTAATGTCATTATCTTCATTGCTTGTAATTTGTATCCCTTTCACTTTCTAAACAATTAGTTATTCTTCCTTCATCATCTGATTTCATTAAACAAATGTATGCGCATGTGTTAAAATACTCAATTCTATATTTACGTTATATTTTATATCTGTTTATCATTCCTTATATTTTCCTTTTTTGTTTCATGTTCTGCTGGGTTTTGTGCTCGCTGGGCTCTTTTCTGCTGTTGGGCTCATGCCTGCTGATGGGCTGCTTTCGGTTCAAGTGGGCTGCCTCTTTGCGCGTTAACCCTATTAGTTGCCCCCTTTATATTCAGTCTCCTTGGGATCGTAGATGCAGACAAGAAAACCTTCTCTCTCTCTCAGCTCCCTTTTTAGGCACTTCTCTAGAACATTCTGCAGTAACCCTTGTGTTCGAGAGCCTTTATTTTTGGTCGCTGTGTATACAGATTATTTGTTGATAATCTGCACCTGTTTGAGAGTGATTAAGCCTTGGTGATTTGTATCGTTCTCAATCTTTTCTTTTTGTCTCAGCACTTCCATTGTACTGTAATAGTTTTTTAATAAAAGAACCTTTTGATTCCGTGTTGTTCACATGGTATCAGAGCTTAGATAAGCTCTTGGGTTTAAATCGGTAGTTTCCGATCACTGTTCCGCTGCATTTTCGTACCAGATCTGTTCAAATCTAGTAATTTCTGGTGGTTTTTTTCGGTAGATCTGGGTAATAGCTTTGAAACCGAGTTCAGATCTTGAAGAAGTTTGCTGCCTGGGGTTTTGCGCCGCTTAAGATTCAGAAACCCTATATCTAGGGTTTGTGAACAGTCGGGGTTGGGGATATTCTGGATCGTCATTGTGACTTGTGACCGCCTGGTTGTGCATCTGAAAGGGCTCTCGTTGGTCTCTGTTACAGAGCAAACCAACAGAGTTTTGTACCTGGTCTTCTTTGCTTGAAATCAGACTTGTAACCCTAAGTGAAGGTTACAAGTGTGATTAACAGGAGTTAAACGTAACCACTGTGAGATTATTCTATCTCTGACTTTTCCTTTTACGTTTCTTGCATCACTGAGTCAGTGTGTCTAGGCATCCCCTGTTTACCGGACTAGTCGGGCCGGCCTTGATCGAGTCTTATTTGCTTATTTGTTGCATTTGTCTGGTTTGTGTGTCAAAGCTCCCTGAATACCGTCTGCGGAGGCACCTTTTGAGTGATGAACCTCTGATCGGACCTCTGTTCAGGCTTCGCTGTTCTCTGTTTTGTTATTTTGTTTTACTCTTGCTTTATCTGTACTGGTTGGTTATTGTTCTTTACCTGAGTAATCAGCATGCCTGGTGATGATAATACTGTTATTACCTCCCCTAGTGCTACCTTGGTTAGCAAAATTGATGCTGGTGATCCGCTGTTTCTTCACCCTAGTGACTCTGCTAATTTATCTATAGTTAGTGTAAAACTCAAAGGGTCAGAAAACTATAGGATCTGGTCCAATGCCATGTACCTTACTTTACAAGTAAAAAACAAGATAGGGTTCGTTGATGGCTCTTGTCTTAGGTCTAAACTGATGAGGTTTTGGGTAGGCAATGGGATAGGTGCAACTCTATTGTGCTCACTTGGATTCTTAACTCCGTATCTGAGGAATTATATCTTGGTCTTGTTTATTCTAAAATTGCTTCAGATGTGTGGAAAGACTTAAAGGATACTTATGATAAGATAGATGGGTCTGTTGTGTTTAACATGTATCAAAAGATTAACTCCTTCAGTCAAAATGGCATGCCTGTTTCTGAATATTATCATAAGTTGAATTGTATGTGGAAGCAATTAGACCAACTACTTGCCTTGCCTGCTTGTTCTTGTGATGCATCCAAACAATTTAATGACTTTAATCATCTTATTAAGCTTATGCAATTCTTAATGGGTCTTGATAGTTCCTACCAGTCTGTGAGAACAAATGTATTAACCAGAGAAACTCTTCCTTCTGTGAAGGATGCCTTTTCAGTCATTTCTAGAGAAGAATCTCACCTTCACTCTAAGAACATTTTTGATAAAACTCCTAATAACCCTGTTGGCTTTTCTGTTAAAACTGGTCAAACTATTGATTCAAGGAAAAGAAATAATCGAACTCTTAATCCTAATCTCAAATGTTCTCATTGTAATAAGACTGGACACACTATTGAGAAATGTTTTGAACTTGTTGGTTACCCTTCTTGGATAAAAACAAAACCTGGTGGGAACAAGGGTAACAAAGTTAGTAATAATGTTACTGCTGATACAACTGATACAACCCCTCCTATGAGTTCTTTGTCCAATGATCAGATAGCTCAGTTGCTTAGTCTCTTGAATGATAAACCTAAGGGTGATCCTCAGAGTAGTGGATTTGCTGGTATGTGTGCTAATCAT
Source organism: Helianthus tuberosus (assembly GCA_030545235.1). NCBI lineage: Eukaryota > Viridiplantae > Streptophyta > Magnoliopsida > Asterales > Asteraceae > Helianthus > Helianthus tuberosus. The sequence continues at coordinate 129,931,920 of CM060447.1, read as the reverse complement.
GTTTGTCTAAATAGTTTTGTGAATCTGTCCTCTAAACCTATTTGTGATTTCAAACCTGTTTTCTGTTTTTCAAATTTTATCAATGATGGAAAAAAGGTAGGATGGATAGTTGATTCCGGTGCTAATCAACACATGGTAATGACGGATGAATGTCTAATTAATCAAAAGGATGTAACTGAGTTCAATATCAAAGTTAAACATCCAAATGGCACTAGTGCCTTGGTAACTAAAATTGGTGATATTAAATTAAGTGATAAGGTCATTCTATATGATGTATTTGTCGTGCCTGATTATTGTGTGAATTTAATTTCTGTTCATAAACTTGCTAGAGATTGTAAGCTTACTGTCTCTTTTGATGAACAAACTTGCTATATTCAGGATTCTCAAACAAAGAAAGTCTAGGTGACTGGTAGTCAGTTTGATGGTCTATACTTATGTGGTAGTTCTTCTGTTTCAAATAAGGTTGGTAACTCTAGTTGTGATATTAATCTTTGGCACGCTAGGTTAGGTCACCCTGCTGAACCTGTTTTGCATGTTCTTAAAAATAATCTAAACATTAAAACTGGAGCCAAACTAAATCCTTGTGAAAAATGTCATAGAGCTAAGCAGCATCGGGAACCTTTCCCTTTAAGTGATCATAAATCTGAAGCTCTAGGAGATCTTATTCATCTTGATGTGTGGGGTCCATATAGAGTCTAAAGTAGGGAGGGGTTTCGATATTTTCTCACTGTGGTTGATGACTATTCTAGAGCTGTGTGGGTATATCTCATGAAATCAAAAGATGAAGTCTTTTACAATATTAAAGGTTTCTATAATTTCCTAAAAACACAGTTTAGTAAATCTGTCAAGATCTTTAGGAGTGACAATGGTACTGAATTTACAAATAAACAAATGAATAATTTTTGTTATGAAAATGGGATTTTACATCAGACTTCATGTGTTCATACACCACAACAAAATGGGGTAGTTGAGAGAAAGCATAGACATTTGTTGAATGTAGCTAGGACTTTACTCTTTCAAGGTGGTTTTCCTATTAAATTCTGGTCTGAGTGTATTCTAACTGCGTCTTATCTAATTAACAGGACACCTTCATCTGTTTTGAGTGGAAAGTCTCCATATGAACTTGTGTTTGGTTTTCCTCCTGTCCTAGGTCAACTTAGGGTTATAGGGTGTCTTTGTTTCAGCACTGTGTTAAACAACTCTGATAAGTTTACCACACATGCAGAAAAATGTGTTTTAGTTGGATATTCAAATGAAAAAAAGGGTACAAACTTTGGAGTTTAGATCAAAAAATGATGTTCTTCTCTAGGGATGTTAGGTTCTATGAAACCGTGTTCCCTTTTAAGGAAAAGAAAACTTTTTCAGATCCTAATACTCCTACTGAAGTTAACACCCTTAACTTTTTTGACTTATCTGATTTAAACTTCACTCAAAGACCCCAAGTTGACCCAACTCCCGATGAGGTGAATACACATACAAATACTTCAACAGGTCATGGGTCTGAGCAGTCTGAAAACGATGTAGAAATTGCTTTAGGCATGGCTGAAAATCAGCAACCAAGCAATATGGAATCGAATTAGGACAGGGCTGAGCATGATACTGAACAAGAAGACAATAATAATTCTGAGGGAGATATTGGTAAACAAACTAATACGGTTTTAAGGAGATCCTCCCGAAACAATAATTTTCCCTCAAAATTTGATGACTTTATAGTAGATGGGAAAGTCAAGTATGGTCTTGAAAAGGTCTTAAATTATGCTAATTTACCTCCTGAAAGTTTCTGCTTTGCTTCTGTGTTAAATAAAAGCTGTGAACCTAAAAATTACTTTGAAGCTAAAAATGATGCTAATTGGGTTGATGCTATGAATTCAGAACTTGAAGCTTTGCTTAGAAATAAAACATGGGAGATTTTAGACCTACCACCTAATAGGAAAGCTATTGGGTGCAAATGGGTTTATAAGATTAAGTATAAATCAAACGGTGAAATAGAGAGATATAAGGCTAGGCTGGTTGCGAAAGGGTTTAGTCAAAAGGAAGGCATTGACTTCTTTGATACGTTTTCCCCTGTTGTTAAAATGGTTACAGTTAGGTGTGTGTTATCTATGGCTGTTCACTTTAACTGGGAAATATATCAGCTTGATATTAACAATGCTTTTCTATATGGGGACCTTAATGAAGAAATTTATATGTGCTTACCTGATGGTTATAATCCTTCTTCTGAATCTAAAGTATGTAAATTAAAAAAATCCTTGTATGGATTAAAACAAGCTCCTAGGATGTGGAATGAGAAACTTGTGTCTGTTCTTGTCGATCTTGGTTTCAAACAGAGTAAGTGTGATCACTCCATGTTTGTCATGACAAAAGACACTGTGTTTATTGTCCTTCTTGTCTATGTGGATGATATTATTATATCTGGTAATTGTTCAAAACAAGTTAATGACATTAAACTGTTACTCAAATCAAAGTTTTTCATAAAAGATTTGGGAAAATTGCAGTATTTTCTGGGCATTGAAGTTATAAGAGACTCAACTAGCTTATGCTTAACCCAAAGGAAATACTGCTTAGATTTGCTTGCTGAATTCGGTATGACTGGTTGTAAACCAGTCAGTTGTCCTATCGAGGCAAATCACGTTTTATCTCATCTTTGTGAGAAGGATAATGAACCCTTAACCAATATAACAGTTTATCAAAAACTTGTAGGAAAATTGATCTATCTTTCCCACACTAGACCAGACATAGCATACTCTGTGCATTACCTTAGCCAGTTTATGCATTCTCCTTTGCAAGCTCATTTCAAAATTGCCTTACGGCTTTTAAGGTATTTAAAAGGTGCTCCTGGAAAAGGAATCTTGTTTAAAAAAGGAGATTCTTTAAACATAAAAGCTTTTTCTGACTCAGACTGGGCTAAATGCCTAAGTTCTCGTAAATCTATTACTGGTTTTTGTGTGTTCTTAGGGAATAATCTTGTTTCATGGAAAAGTAAAAAGCAGTCCACCGTCTCAAGGTCTTCTGCTGAAGCAGAATACCGATCCATGTGTGCTGCTACATGCGAGATTATTTGGATCTCAAACCTTTTAAGGGAATTACAGGTTGATTCTAAGCTTCCTGTCCAACTGTATTGTGATAATACTGCTGCCATTTCCATTGCCGCCAACCCTGTCTTTCATGAGCGTACCAAACACTTTGAGATTGACCTTTTCTTCTTACGAGAAAAAATTGCTAAAGGAATTATTCGAACAGTTGGTGTTAAATCAGAAGACCAAGCTGCTGATATTCTTACCAAGGGTCTATCTCCTGGCCCTCATGAAAAGGTTTGTCAACTTCTCAACATATCTGATTACTTTAAATATTGAATTGAGGGGGGGTGTTAAAATACTCAATTCTATATTTACGTTATATTTTATATCTGTTTATCATTCCTTATATTTTCCTTTTTTGTTTCATGCTCTGCTGGGTTTTGTGCTCGCTGGGCTCTTTTCTGCTGTTGGGCTCATGCCTGCTGATGGGCTGCTTTCGGTTCAAGTGGGCTGCCTCTTTGCGCGTTAACCCTATTAGTTGCCCCCTTTATATTCAGTCTCCTTGGGATCGTAGATGCAGACAAGAAAACCTTCTCTTTCTCTCAGCTCCCTTTTTAGGCACTTCTCTAGAACATTCTGCAGTAACCCTTGTGTTCGAGAGCCTTTATTTTTGGTCGCTGTGTATACAGATTATTTGTTGATAATCTGCACCTGTTTGAGAGTGATTAAGCCTGGTGATTTGTATCGTTCTCAATCTTTTCTTTTTGTCTCAGCACTTCCATTGTACTGTAATAGTTTTTGAATAAAAGAACCTTTTGATTCCGTGTTGTTCACAGCATGTTTGGGAGAACATCAGTTGGACTTCTGTAAAAAATATTACGGCGATTGACAAAAGGCATTGTTCTTTTTTAAAAGAATAATAATATCCAAGCAAAAGATCACTAGAAGGAGAAGCATAGCCACTCAAGACTCGTCCCGATATAATCATATCGTAATTAATATTATCAATTCTTGGTATTTAAAAGGAATTAGACTTGTTACTTTTAGAAAATGTTTCTTTATAACTTGATTTGTTGGATATGATAAATAATATTTGAAAATGAGTATCATATTGAGGGAATATATAACACATGAATTTCACTCTTTCTTGATCTATGCCTAACTTTTTTGGACCACTAACAAAATCCCGATCACATTTACATTATATAGATCAAAATATATAACAACCTATTAAATAATTAGTTGATAATTGTTGATGGTCATATTGCCCTTATTAACTAATTAGGGTTTCCTCTTGGCAACATATATAAGGAGACTAATGTAGAGGTTACAAGGTTAGACAATTTAGACAATCTTATTAGTTCATAACATCAATCGACCTCTCTCTCCCAACCGAACACCCTATTCGGTTTCTTCATCACCATCATTATATTGCACCCTAAGGAGGAACCATATCACTCTGACAATCATGTCAAACTCTATTGTTGCGGCTTCATCTGGATTCTCTGCTGGCCTGTCTGCTGCAATTAAAGGTATGTTATTCATGTTTTCCATTAGTTTAAACAGAACTGATCAACATGTGGTATCAGAGCATATGTTGATAAATCAGTTCTATTTTTCGTATCCATTATTCTGGGATTGAAATCCGGAAAACAGAATTTTAATAACTTAATAAAAATTCAAAGCCTGATTTCGAGTCCTTTTTTCCCGAAATCTCGAAACCAGAATGGATGAATGAATTGAATATTTTATATTCCTTTCGTCTGTCTCCCATCTTTTAATTCAAAGGTTTAATTTATATATATAATATTCGATTTTAAAAGCCCACAACCCTTTATTTCACGTGAACTTGTGCACTTTCATGGCCCACCAAAATTAGTAGATGCTCCTAATTTTCGTCCACTTTCATATAGGTAAATTTATGTCCCGAAATCTGTTCTAGAACCTTAGTATTCAGGTTTCGGGTTCCAGAATTTTGATTTTATTAATATTTGGGTTTGTCATGTTCTTAGTGAAATTCAAATAAATTCCCTTATTTTGGAATGAATTAAGGATTAGAATGTGTTTTTGCTGTATTTGTTAGGGTTTGGTTAAAGTTTGAGAGAAAATTTTGCTCCATGACTATGGAGGTTGAGGATGAAGATCTGAGGAGGGATGTGTTGGATGTGTTTTTTTAAAGACTCTGGATTTTGCTCCATGGCTAGAAGGACTGTGGATTTCAAAGAACTCACGTGTTTTTTTAGGGCTGTGTTTGTTCTGAAGGTTGTATAGAGAGAGAGCAGATAGGTGATTGTTTTAGGTTTAAAAAGGAATTACATTTCAGGCCTTGTACTTGTGAAATTTCAAAAAAAAACCCCTCATTAAACGGTTGTTTCTAACCCAGTTAGGAATTTGGACGAAAATGACAAAAAGTTACAAACGTGGGGGGCAAAATGGTAGAAAAGTGTCATTTTGGACGAAAATGGAAAACGTGCCCAAACCTCAGGGACGAAAATGGCAATTTACTCTTTTTATTATTTGGTATATAAAATTATATTAATTCAACCCGTATAATACATATGGTTCTTATAGATATAACTTTTTATTATTTAATATATAACATTACATTTATTCAAAACATGCAATAAAAAAGATTTTTAAAGATTTATTGTTTTATTAATTAATATACAAAATTCATTTATTTAACTCGTGTAGTACACGGGGTTATAACCTAGTAATAATAATAAAAAGATCTTAGTTTCTAAATTTAAACCTTAAACACTAAATACCAGTAAATTAAGAAGCTGAATAATGATATAATAATTTGAATACTCTAATGAGAAAACAAAAACAACCACTATTTACCATAGGGGTATTAGGCTGGATAACCAAAACAAGGATTGCTTCATGTCTTGATACGTGTCTGATTTTGTGTGAATTAGGTGTACTAGCGGTAAGACCCGTGTGCAAACATGGGTTGTTTCTTAGAAAACCATGCATAACACATATTGATAGATCTATTATAGCTAAAAGACAACTATAAGTAAATATAAAAAAATATTTAACAAACTTAATAAAATATGTCTAAAAGATATCTAACAAACTTAATAAAATTCATCAGTTACATATGATTATTTCCATTCTCTTATTCAAAAAAGAGAGTATCCACCCATTGACAATGTAAACTGTTATAAACATAAGTACATATAAAAGATGTCTAACAAACTTAATAAAATTTGAATACAACTTAAGTTTTAACAAACATTAACTAAGAATATACGATCACCTGCCTAAACAACACACATCAAACCTCACTCAAGAATTTGTTATGCAGCAACATGTCCTTTTCTACATGTTGTGATCTGGTTAAATATGCTACTGGAAACAATGTAACAGCTGCTGATCCAACAATCTCCCTATACAACAGATGATACGAAAACCCTTCTTTATTACTGATTTTTATTTCTCATCAACATCTCCCTGATTTGTCCTTTGAATTGTAGTTCAAAGTCCAGGGAGAACATGTATTCTTCATCATCCCTCTCAAGTTGAAGGTCCAACAAATCTTGGAGATCGTATGCATTCAGATTATATGCACTATCCATTTTAATCTCTTCAACACTACCATCTGATCTGATCAAATTCAATACTTGGGTTTTTGAGCATGACTTCCACTTTACTATTTTTGGATCAGTTGGTTTTCTTGGGCAAAGAATTATTGAAGATGAGTTTGGTGATTGTGGTCTGCTAACTAAATTTCCAATTGGTTCAGACAAATCAGATGATTAGAGAAGGATTTTCGGAGTATTGATTTTTAGAGACAGAGCAGCAGTTGTAGGATAGACTGGGTTTTGAAGAACATTTGAATGTTCAGCTCTAACTTCTTCCAGCTTTTTGTAGGTCTCAACTATCTTCAGTTTAGACCATCTGGCAATGGATCTAGCTGGACCATAACCAGCAGCCACAAGCTCTGCTCTCATTCTTTTAAAATTCAATGCCTCATTTGAATCCACTGTTTTGACTTTCTTCCAATTAGGTGGAGTTGGCTTTACCAGAGGATCATTGTTCATTTTTGTGATTCTATCGATCTCTTCTCTAAGAGCATCTGCTGACCAGTTTTTGAATTGATCTTCAGTTGCCTTATATGGTTTGTACTTCATAATGTGTGCAACATAAGCATCCCTCAGTTTCATCTGAAGTTCAGGAATTACTGGCCTCTCAGACATGGATTTACTGACGTCTCTAGCATAGTCTTCAAGTTTTACGACTTTGCTAAGCTGAAATGATAAAAACCTCTGGTATTCCGTGTCATCCATCCCTATGCTTTTCTCCCTTGCTATAACCTCAGCTTGTGATACTTTTAATTTCAGATACTCATCTAAGTTTTGAGGCTTCTTATAGCCATAAAGAGATGGGAATGATCTTTTAGATGGATCCTCTATTGTGAAGAATGATTCAATTTCACCTTTAATAATGACTAACTCCAGCGGATATTAAGCTTCCAGAGGAATGACTGATGGTAATGTAGCAATTGTAAGAGATGAAGTAGGTTCTCTGGGTGGAAATGACGAGCATGGACTGTTTTGAATGGAGGCAAATGATACAGGGATTGTTGATTTAATCTCCTCATCATCTTCTAACACAATATGAGTTTTTCTCTTACGTGTGGAGATGATTTCTGGTGAAGGAGAATGTTTTGGTAGTGAAGATGAATGTATGGGAAATCTTTGTGACATTGGAGGTGGTTGGATTGTGGTTGGTGTAGTGAAAATGATCATGGCAGATGTTTGACAAACTTCTGCTGAAACAACTGTTGTCTCAGCAGCTGTTTGGTAAACATTTGCTGATACTTTTGTGTTCCCAGCATCTATTGACAGAATGGGTGATGATGGTGTGGAAGCTATTTTCTCTTTCTTTTGTGGTGGTTTTTTTGGAGAAGGTTGGTGTAACACCCCAAAACCCGAATGTTTATATTTGTCGTATGTTCCTATAGGACATATCATGAAATAAATAACTAGGCTATTTAACCTAGTTAAATGGGTAGTCAAAACTATTAAATGACGAAAGTTTGTGCCAATTATATTTAAGTGGTGAACACGAGGGGCTAAATTGTAACATGGGAAAACTAATGTTTTATAAAACAAGAATTAAACACACAACACACACATCATGTGTGTGTGTGCGTGGAGTGTTCTGGAGAAGAACAAGGGGTTCAAACCCTAGTTCTTCAAGAAGCTTCAAATTGAAGGGTGAATCGAAGCTCAAATTCACAACCAAACATGAATTAATGATCACCTTAGCAAGGGGATCATAAGGTATGTTTTAAAACTAAGATTGATGATCTTTTATGAAGTGGGTTATGTTTTAATCCGTGGATTTGTATGAAATTGAGCATGAGTATGTGTTAGAATCATCATATAGAACATAGATTATGCATGGTTTGGGTTAATTTGATGTTTAGAGGTGAAACCCATTTGTTTTGGTAAGGATGATGACTTGAATGATCATCCATATTCAATTCTTATTGATTGTTGATGTATTATGATGGATATGATGAATTCTTGTGAGATGAATTGAAAGAAATGTGGTGGTAATATGTTGATGTTTACGTGTTAATGATACTTGTTGATTAGCAAGAAGATTTGATGAATTGTGTATGAATTAGGAAGATTAGGCATGGACTACTTGTACATTATGCTTAGATAGTAGTACGTACGCCAAGCGTTTGATGAAATGACTAAATGACAATATTATGTGAAAATGTATGCAAGTAGTGGATGAATATGCATATAATGCGTAAATGATTAAATTGTTAGTAAACTTACACAAGGAACATGTGTAAGATTGAATCCATGTGGAGGTTTTGTTGATTTCTCGTTTGGGTAGAGATGTGCACTAGTGTCTTGCATTGTTCACTTGCATTGTATGGTACACATTATGTGCTTAGTGGATGGTTTAGTTGGGATTATGAAATGAAATTGGTGTTGATATATAGCAAGTAAGGATGGTAAAGTCATGTTGATTATTTACTCTAAATACGGTCATCTATTATGGGATCATGAAAGCATTAGTATGTAATTGATTGATCATGTGGTTGTAAGCATATTACATCATGAGTATGAAGTGTATATAATGTCATTGTGATAGCCTAATATGATGACATGATGAATTATATGAAATTGAAAAGATGTGATTTTGGGTATATGCCTTATGCTTGTTATATGTGACTAAGAAAGAGCCACATGTGAGTTATGCAAATGATGTGATCGTTAATATGTACAATCATGTATGCTAACGAGAATGTGATTGTGATGACATGAAAGCATAGGGATCATGTTGAGATGGACTCAAGCAAGGAAGGCAACGGGTCAAAAGGAGACAAGGAAGAGGATGCGAATACGGACGCATAAGGTAAGTGATTTCTGGAATCACTTCTTAGTTTGTTTAAGTAAGGTAGCATTTTAGTTAATTAAGCATGATGTTTGAAGCCAAATATGGATTTGGTTGTATGAAATCGATAATTTTCGCTAAGTAGATATAACGGGTCAAGATGAGGTCTTGTTGTTACGGAATAAAGTGTAAGGAATGGCTACGGTATTATAACCGGGTAATGGGTAGAATTGCACATAAGTACGCTAATCGGGAAACGGGGACGTGGATAAATAGTCAAAAGACTTGGTTTTGAGTTATGACTAAAGGGAACAATTTCGTGTAAGGAAATTGTGCTAATAAAGTTCAATTACGTAAAATTGATTGAAACGAATAAGTTTAACGTATACCGGGAATCGGGTTCATAAACCCCATGTACGGCACTTCGGATAATGTAAAAGTTTTATAGTTATATCGTTCATGTGAGTTTTGGGCATAAACATAGGAGTTGTTTATTAAAAACATGAACGGGTCGAATAATTCGTAATTGAATATTTAGCCGAAAGCTTATAGGTTAAGAAATTTCCTTAATCTGGATGGTAGATTTTGAGTCCTTATGATAGAGGACGAATTTACGGCCATGTGGGAAGAAACGGGAGGTTAAACGGACAAGAAATGAGAAAGTTATGACCAAAATTGTAAAAATTCGTTAAGCTGAAAGTTGCAGGTCTGAACCAGGCGCAAGGTTGCGCCCCCCTGGCACAAGGTTGTGCCCCTGATTGATGTCTTCTGTATTGCGCCAGAACTGGCACACGGTTGCGCCAGATGGGTTTCTTCTTGCGCCAATCGCTGGTTCTTTCATATTTTCGCATTCTTCAACTCCAAACTTGTGTGAAGGATATCTAACTACGTTATATGCATTGTATAACTATATGTAAGTATGTAAGCATGTATGTATAGACGTGTTTATGTTTGCATGTATGTTTTAGGGTGTATGTAAATAGATGTATGAGTATACATATATGAAAGTATGTACGTATGTATTAGATGTGATTGAATGTACACAAAGGAATAAAGTATGTATGTATGTACGTAAGTATGTATGCATGTATGTATGTAGGTATGTATATATGTTCATGTGTATGTAGGTAGATATGTATGAACTTATGCACGTATACAGAAATGTATGTATGTATGTATATATATGTTTGTATGTATGTAAGTAGGTATGTATGAACGTACGCGGGTGTGTATGTACGTAAGTAGGTATGTAGGTATGTAAGTATGTACGCAAGGTTTCAATAGGCTCGAATATTGAAATTATTATTAATGTACCTTGAGAATGAAGAGTAATGCAGGTACAATATTGTAGTCTCACCAGGGGTTTGATGCTCGGATGGAATGCTCAAATGTAAAAGTATAACGGAATGAAAAGTATACGAGGATGAATCTTTTTTTATATTTATAATGTGAGCTAATGTTATGAATGTATGTGGTGAGTGCAGGTTGTACGAGACACGAAGGATCATCGGGGAGTAGAGATTGAAGATCGAGTCACAAGTGAGATTGTACGGGAATGCTTGAGTGTGTAATGTGGTAAATAAGGTATGCTTTTATTTCGTAAATGAGTTCGGTTGATGATTTTAATGTAAAAGAGTTATTTTAAAATGGACCTTCAAGTAAGGCAAGAAGTTTATAATGAAAGAAATTTTATGGCACGAATTTCCGCTGCGACGTTTCATCAATTACGTATTAGGGTCTTACAGTTGGGATTTAGGTTGAGCAGGGGATACAATTTCAGTAGGATTAGCTTTTGAATTTGGTGGCAACTTTCTCAGTGAGTCTTTATCCCCCTTTTTGGCATCATTATCATCATCATCATCTTTCTCAAAGATTGATGTAGAGGTGGAGACAGTAAGTTTCAACAGATGTTCCTTAATGTTCATAATGTCTGCTTATGTGTCTTTATACTTGGCATCAACCAAATTTCTGATAAATTCCAAACTGAAATTGCGGTTACTTTCAGCCAAATTCCTCTAAGCTTGAAGGATGGGTTGCATAGAATTCTAAAGCTCATTGGCAATTTCCTGTCTGGTAGGTTGACTTTTAAAAAGCTCTATCATCTGCTTAATCAATTCTTTCAGTTCAGCAACATCTGTTTCAATTGTAAACACTCTAACCGTCAAATCCTTATAACTTAATTCATTACCTACTTTAATAGGATCATCTGAATTCCCACCTGTAGTAGTTGTATTTGTTTTGATAATAGGAGAAGTCTCCATATCATCAGAAACAGATGCCCCTTTTTCTTGGTTCTGGGGACTTCCCACTGAAGCAGAGATTACAGTTGTAACCTCATCAGTGGTTGCCTTCAAGGGAGTCTTAATGATGTAACCACTGTCCAACTGATCACCAATGGGTTCAACAGTTGTAGTGGCTGCTCCACTTGAACTACCACCAAGAGTTTCGTAATACTCAACGGGGATAACCTCCTCAACTATTTGTAGGATAGCAGATTGAATTGGTTCAGACACAGTCACTTGTTGCGATCTACTCTCAGTAATGTGTGCATTAGAGGAAATGTTTTCTTTCTGAAATTCAATTGCTTCAAACAGAGGTAATATTGTTGATGGAACTCGAGTCGAGGGTTGTGGTGTGGAAAGCGTGATTGCCCTGGGAGAGGGACTTTTAAACATACTTTCATATGAAAGGTCTACTTCATGTTGTGGTGTCCCTGTGCTTACAACATGATCCTTTTGTGAGGATACATAAGGAGTTTGGATGGGTTGGGATCTTTCCAACAACTGTGAGGAAGTAGCAGTAGTGGTTTCAAGTGACATTTGTGTTATCACTGCATTAACCTATGGGGTCTCATCTTCCAGAGGAACCTTTTTATTTTGTTTGGTTTTGGTGGGATTTTTGGATGTGACAGGTTTCTTTTTGCGTTTTCCTGGTGTGTGTTTCACAACACCGGTTGTGATGCCATGATCACCAGGAGCAGTTGGCTCAACAAAAGAAGTTTGAGCAACTGATGCGGACGCATCTAAAACAGGCTCATCCCCCTTTGTTTCCATTGTTGAAACTTTTGACTCTTTAACCATAAGTTTAGTAAAAGTTTTACTTGTAAGACTATTTATTTGAAAAGCTACACCTTGTTCAAAATCTGTTTGTGACACTTGTTTTCGTAGGTAGTAGCTTAGAAGTCTTGGATACAACAGAAAATCATTACTACGAACACCTTTTTTCAATTTTTTCACATTTTTCACATTATTCAAAAAATCATAAAACAGTGCCTGTGATAAACTGTAATCAGATTTTGTTAAAATAGCATAACCCAAATACTGAATGTTTAAAGGTATCTCATTAAATGCGGTGGTCTTGGCTGAGAGACAAGTTAAAAGAGTATGAAACAAAAACTTAATTGGCGGAGGGAAGTTTGGTTTGTAGATAGTAACTTCCTTTAATTGTGCATCATACTCTCTTTCAATGAACTCTGTATGAAGTTCAAGTTTTTCAAAGTTGGTCTTACCTCCCAAGTCGTCCAATGCAAATGTAGTGGAAATTGAAAAGGGAGAAATTCGTACCACACTTTCCCCGACCTTAAATGTGATGGCAACTGGATTATTATCTTCAGACTCTATTTCAGCATTAAACCAAAATTGTCGGAGTGTTTATGTATGAACCGGAGCATCAACAGTAAGGATTGATTTGTATTTTGATGATGTTAAAAGGTCAATTATTGAGTGAAAGCTGGTATTTTTGCTGGTTTTCTCGAAGATGGGGAGGTAGTTGTGAGGGTTTTTGATGTTCAGAGACATGATCAGAGAAGAAGTTGATTTGGGGATGAAATAGGGTTTAAGTTGGAGGGTTTTTAATATGTTGGAAACTGTTTTTGAGAATTTTGAATTCGAGACGGCAGTGGTAGAACCTCGATTTAGGGATGAAACAACTTTTATATAGAGAAAAAGTGAATGCTGACGTGGCAGTAGTTACAAATATTTGATGGCTAAGATCTGTCCACGTCAGAACCTCTCTTGCGACAACCAATGACAGTTGTTTAGAAACCTCTGTTGGTCGACAACAGAAGTTGGGAACAGTGTGAGTCAAACAGTCATTAGATAAACAAAAGTTATGAGAACAGATGATAACTTTCAGTAGTTGTTTTATTTTTAGCTAACATCTGTCCACGTCAGAACCTCTCTTGTCATAATGGATGATAGTCAGCAGTATAGTAAATGAACAGTCATTAGGATAAACAGAAATTATGACAACAGACAGTACCTTTTGGCAGTGGATGTATTTTTAGGCAAGCAGAAGTTTCAAAGTTAACTCAACAGTCGTAAGTCTAACATCTGCTATTAGCCCAACCACTGTTATTATCAAAACCTCTGTTGAGCATTTTAAGATTGAATATCATCTGTTGTTCGTTAACATCTGTTGAGCCATAGCAGACCTTTGCATCTTCAGACATTTATTCATTAGCAGATGCTCTCTTTTGTCAGACTTTAGCTACAACACACCTTTTACAACAGCAAATATCGACTCCTTGTAATTAGGTCTTACCGGAAATTCTTCCAAAAAACTGTTATTGATGAACAAAATTATATAATAATACTTAGGAATGACTGAAATAATTAAAATGAAGATGCGACAACAAAGATTAATAGTATTAAAATTTATTCATTTAGTCAACAGTGGTAAATCAACAGTTGTTAGCATACACAGTTGTTTCATAAGAAGGTTCGAATATATGACAACAGCAACATGCTTATACAAAGGTCTACAATTACAATTTCACATACTGTACAACATCTAATCTAATGGACTAACAAACTCCCAACATCTGCTATTAACCTAATCACTGTTACTATAAAAACCTTTTGTCAGCTCAACATATTTTGAATATCATCTATTGTTCTTTAACATCTGGTCTCCCATACAGACCTTTCCTTCTTCAATCTTTAATCATCAGCAGATGTTCTCTTTTACTACACTTTAACTACAACAGACCTTTTACAACTCCAAATATTGACTCTCTGTAATTTGCAGGAGCACAGATTCTTCAAAAAACTGCTATCAATGATCAAATTCTGAACATCTGTTTTATCTTTGCACTCATCTGTTCACCATCAAACCAACCCTTGATACTATTAAACCTCTGTTGACTTACCAAATAGATTTTCAGACACAATTCAACATCAACATAATCTAAATCAAACTCAAACACTAAATAAGTAAAACTAAAACGCAACATAGATTCATAAGATTAAAATTTATTCATGACATTAAAAGTCCAATAATTACATAACACTTGGAACAACTAAACTTTCAAATCTAACAATAACAACAAGAATTAAGAAACTTTAGCTTCAACTCCATCGATTGCTGAACCTCTCGATGTATGTCCTTCAGCATCGCCATGAACTCCACGTCTCTATCACCGCACTCTATATTACTGACAACACAAAGCTCATGAACGGAAGTTAAAGGCATCCGCATAAGATTTTTGGAAACCTGCTCTCTCGTGAACATGCCAACTTGCAATCCATCAAAACATCTATTCAGCTCTTGAAGAGTAGCCTTATCTTCATACACCTGTTCCTCGATTTGCCTAACAAAACGCTGCTTTAAATCATCCGATTTTACAGAAGTGAATGACGCCATTTCAATAAACTATATTAATCGACTTTCCTGAAAGTATGATATCTTCGTAGTAAAACGTGATGAAAAATAGGTGAACTGGCTATGAGTTTATATACTGAAATATCTAATAGTGAAAACGTGTAGATTTAATATAAACATATTAATGTATATTTCAAAACAACAGTCTTTTAATGCAAAAACCTTTTCAAACCCCAACTTTTATGGGAAAACTGTAAAATTAAATACCAAGAAACCCAAGGGACAAATTTTCGAAGTTCAAAGAACAAAAGCAGATTATCACAATTACAATTAACCTCTTCATTTACCATGTAGACGCGTTTTTAAACTCTATAAAAGACTGATGGTTACTTTTGATTCAAAACATCAACAAATTGTCCTACAAATCACTTTCTGTCAAAAATTGTTCCAAATCAGAAAAACCAACAAAAAATCTACATGGCAAACTTCAGCTTCTACCACTGGTCAGACACCAGCGATGTTAAAACACAATTCTCGATGTGGTCACTCAAAGAAAAAAGAACAGACGAAGAACTAAACAAGAAAGTCGACATAAGCAATGACACTAATTACAACAAAACCTGGAACAACATAGCATTGCTCGATGAAGTCCTCCACTCTCCTCCATCAGAGTTCCAGAAGAATGCAGAAGAGTTTCTGACACAACTTCTAAAACAGGATCAGAAAATCTACAACATGCTAACTGACCTGAAATTCAAAAGGGAGCATGAAATCACATGGAGAAAGGCCAGAGTCTACGAAATCCTAGCAAGTGTTAACTCTAGCGTGTAATACATTATAAATATTTGATTAAATTTCTATTTTTTTATGTAGTAGTTCATTTTAATAATATCAACATGCATCTTAACATATTCTAAAATGTCAGTGTCAATAAAAACTCTTAACATCATCAACAGTTAATCAAAATAAGAAACAAACCTAAAATGCAAAGGTCTCCTCTCAACTGTTGTAGCACATCTAACTTTTCACGATATTGCACGAATCTATACTTTGTATAAAAGAAGAAAATCTCACTGACATAAGAAAAGTTGACTTTCGATTTAACGAAAAGCGAACAATGCAACTCTCCGATCAATGAAGGTAGCACATGCAACTTTTCACGATGTTGCAACAATGATACTGCAACATCGATATTGAAAGGTTGATGTGTGAAGGGAAGCTTCATTGAAATGACGATGTTGGAACAATGATACTGGAACGATAACATGTAAACAGAATCAACAAACATTCGAACAAAGAAGTATAATCGGAGATTAGCCTGCTGAATCACGAGAAATATGCATTCGAGAGAGAGATGCGCTCGCAGATATGAGCGAGAGAGATTTGAATGTGGAGCCAGATTCATATATGTTATTTATAGGATTGGAAAATATGGTTTGAATTTTGAATGTGGAGCCAAAATTTTGAATTTGGACAGAGGTTTACTTTGGGAACAGAGGTTTGATTATAAGGTGAAGGGCAGAGGTTTAGACAGAATTTTAAATGATTTTAGATATTAGGCTTTATGATGTAAAAATGACATAAGAAAAGCCTTGTTGGACAGCCTCTCTGGCTGACACATCAGCTTTTCTTATGTCATTGAGATTTCTCCTTTTATAGAAAGTATAAATTAGACTATGGGGTATGGGGCGGGGGTTGGGTAAAAACGCCCAAGTCACCACCCCGAGTGGGCTTGGGTTTGGGCGTGGCCCCTTGAGCGGGAGTTTCAGCCCGGGCGTTGGGCATGCCTAGCGGTCCTACGTGGCCGGCTCCTATTTGCTTGTTGGCTAGGTCATAGCGACTACATTTAAGTTTCAAAATGTAACTGTTTGGCCAAGCCAAACGGTTCAGCCAACTCGCTATAAAACCCCCCAACCCCACCGCCTGTCCACATCGCTACCCCAACCCAAGTCACTCCACCTACCCGAACAGCTACCCACACACACTTGATCAATGGCCTCTTGGACGCACGAGGAAGAGCTAGCCCTTGTCACGAGCGTCGTGGACGCGATGAAGGGCCGCCAACCCGGTGAGACCAGTTACTGGCCGGAAGTTTTCGCTAGCTACCGGCACAACGTGGGAAACGACCGACACAATTTAAACGCGTGCCAACACAAATGGCACGAGCTACGACCGAAGCTCGATTGTTTTAAAGCCTACTACGACAGCGTCCCGGGCGGTGATATAAGTCACGAAGACCGGGTGGCGGTGGCCAACATCGAGTTCCGGGGCAAGGAGCAGAAGCCGTTTGACAAGCTTGCCCTTTTCGAAATCTACCTAACGCTTTAGGCTTTTTTTTTATTTTGTAATCCTTTTTTTGTAGAATTTTGTAAATTTTTGGAAATTTTAATAATAATTTTAGGTTTTTTTTTTAAATTTGGGGGTGACATGGCCAACCCACGCGGGCTAGCCCCGCCCCGCCATACCCCACGGACACGTCACTCACCAGCGGGGGGGGGGGGGGGGTCTCGAACTCCACGTGTCAACCCATGCCCCAAACCCCCGCCCCACCATACCCCACGGTCTTAGTTTTAGTAATATCGAGCATATTTAATTTCATTAATTTAATAACTTTGAAACACGATTATCTAGTTTTAAATTTATACAAAATGATTTTTATATAGACTAAATACACACAACGAGCAGAGAGCCCATCACATATAGTATAGGTTAGATAAGAACCAAGTATCGTCCAATGGTACACTTCTTCTACTCAACCGTTCATTATTATAACAATTCTTATTTGTAGTTAGATTAGTTGACTAACTAGTAATATATGACTCTTGGATAAGTCTTTCTTAATTAATATAGTTTACTTTAAAAACGCGGAAAATGGTTAAGTTTTCTATTTTATCTTTTATGAAAATTGAAAGTAGCTCATGTTACGGTTACTGACATTCCCCCAATCTTGTCACAACATACGATAGACTGGTCTGGAAATATGTTAATAATGAACCATCTCGACTAGTAAATGTTATGCCACAATGAGATTGGTTTAAGGTCATCTTGGTTTTATTATTTTTTATAACTTAATTAATTAGTGTTTTATATTTCAAGCTCACAAATGAGATCATGATTATAGATCTTAATTAACTTATTTTTTGCATTTTTTGGGATCGGTACTTTTGGTTTGGCATCGGTATTTTGTGTTGATTTATCTTCAAGTACAGTATCGTACCGATAGCGTATTGTACCGAATAATTTCGGTACCAATACAAGTAATCATTTTTGATAATTCTCAAATCGGTATTTTTAATATTGGTACGATGCCAAACTCATCCCACCATATATGTATTATACGAATGAAGACACCAATCGTGTTTGTTTTAGTTTTAAAATTGATTTAAGAATCATGTAGTTGTCAACTTTACCTTCTTTTGAGATGGCAACCAGCATCATCCTTTAAAGCTGGCCACTACTCTTATCATATCTTTTTTACCTTTTTGACCCACAACATCTAACCTTACTCATTACTCCATTTCTCTTTCTCACACATATATAATTCATAGTTGGTTTTAGATAGAGAAGCGCGTATATCATGTAAGGCATGTGTGTGTTGTGTTGTGTTGCTTAGATATACTATGTACCGTTCATGACCTAATGTTCTAATGAATGACATTGATGATTGTTATATATTTACATGTGTACGTTGATAGGTGATTAGGTGTAAGAAAATTTGTTGTAAAAGAAAGGTATACTATATGGTTACATAACTAATTTGTGTATCACAGATAAATCAATAGGTATTATATATGTAATTGCCCCTACATATATTACAAAGTATAGTCAATGGTTGTAATTGCTTGTAAAGTTGAAATACATTTTTTTTCTTTCCACAAACATTGGGGAGTTTGAAAGAAAACTAAGTGGAGACCGAACTCTCAAAATCTAAATTGGTGTAGGTTAGACTCTTAAAAATCCAACATTTCACACAACTTTTTTTTTTTTTTTTTTTTTTGAAAATTTTTGGTAAAATTTATACTACGAGCGAAAAATCCGTAGGGACCGAGACAGCCCGGCCCATTAAAACTTCACCCTTGTCGACAGAGCTAGTTAAAAGAAATGCAAACAAAAAGAGGACTAACTTACAATGGCTAATTTATTTTGATTTTTTGTTTGTCACTGTTAGAAATTTTTATTTGAATTGGTTACCTCTCGAGTGTAATGGACACATATAACACATAAAAAGTTATGACACATCTTCTCATCTTATAGTAATAAATAAAAATCTTTTTTAATACGCGTTATTTTCTAGTGCTTTTTCATCTTATTTTCCTATTTATCTCTCATATTAAATAATAATTTTAAACAAAATATCAAATAAGAATAAATATTTAGATAATTAAACAATAATAAGAATTTTAAACAAAAAAATAGATAAGAATACATATTTATTTTTCTATAAATAATTTTAAACAAAAATTTACATAAGTATCTGGGGAAAATCCCTACAAATGAGAAAACCTAGGAAACTCTAACCTCCTGATTTAAAAAAAAAAATACACATGTAATATAGATGTTTTTAAGGGTTTTGGGCAAAAAAAAAAAAAAAAATCAAAAAAGAGCCAAGTGGATATTTTTTAAAAAAATAAACAAGTTTCCTGGGTAACATATGTCAGATGAATGTAACATATGTTACACCAAAACTTGTTTATTTATTTTTTTAAATATCCACTCAACGCTTTTTTGATTTTTTTGCCCAAAATCTTTAAAAACATGTATATTACATGTGTATTTTTTTTTCCAAAAAAATCGGGAGCGTTGAGTTTCCTGTATATTCTTTGGAGTTTAGTGATTGAAATTATGGTAAATTAGGAATCAAAGGTTCCCGTTTGATATTATTTAATAATTGTATAATAATAGTACATCAAAGTTCTTTTTTAAAAGATAAATTTTGACGACTCTATGTGTTAATATATGACATTATATTTTATTCAACACGTGCAATATACGAGTTTTTTAAAGACATATCTTTATTATTATTCATTATATAAAATTACATTTATGCAAAAAAAAAAAAAAAACAAGTAAATAATACATCAATGTTCATTTTTAAAAGATAAATCTTGATGACTGTTTGTGTTAAAATATGACATTATATTTTATTCATCACGTGCAATATACGAGTTTTTTTAAGATATATTTTTTATTATTTATTATAGAAAATTATATTTATGCAACCCGTGTAATACATGAGGTTTTAACTAGTAACTATAAAATGATATGTAACAAATGCAAATATATTTATGTGTATCACATGAAATCAATACTGCCTAATTAGATACTTTATGTAATTTATCTCCAATATCAAACTTAAGCACATAAATGTGTAACAAGAATGGGAATCATGTGCACTTCAATATTATTAAACAAGTAAAATTAGGCATGTGTTTTGAGTTGATGCTAAGACCAAAATATATATATAAGAAAAAAGTTGAAAACCCTGTTTCAAATCTATGCATCTTGCCATCTTGGTTTGCTTTTGGTTATATTGACCTATAGCTAGTAAAAGTAAAGCAACCAACTTCTTCTTTGCGCCTTTTTTTCTTTCGACATTCTCATTATTTTGTTATCATGTTTTTTTAGATTGTAAATTAGAACCTTGTTTCTTTGTGTTCAAAGTCACGTATTTTTCTTAAATTTTGGATATGTATTAAGAAAAACTACTTTTTTAACCTTTCTTTAAATACAAATGATTATTTCAAATAATGCAGAGATACTTGTTGGTTTCGGGGCACATTCAAGGTATGTCGGATCGGATCAATATCCTCAATATCCATGCCCCAAATGACCTCAATAGTAGAAGGGAGCTATGGAGGGAGCTGGTCAGCATTATTACTTCGGTCAGTGGAGCTTGGGTGTTGTTAGGTGATTTTAACGAAGTTCGGGCAGAGGGAGAACGGCTTAATTCTCGTTTTGATCGGAATGCTGTAGCGTCTTTTAATGACTTTATTTCGAAATCTGGCCTGTGGGAATACCCGCTGAATAGAGGTAATTTTACGTTTTTTTCTGGTCATCTTGATATGAAAATGAGCAGGCTAGACCGTTTCCTTGTTAATGATGGGTTTTTGAGCTCTTGGCCGTTAGCAAAAGTAGAGGTGCACAGCCAGGGCCTGTCTGATCACTGTCCTATATCCCTGTCCTGCCGATCTCTTGATTTTGGACCTATTCCATTTAAATTCTTCAATTCTTGGATTGGTGATAATAAACTCTCTGAGATTGTGGGTTCGGCTATTATGGGGTGTGATTCGATCGGCAGGAAAGACGTTATGTTTGCGAAGTTCCTCAAACAATGCAAAGTGGAAATTAAAAAATGGAGGGCTGATAAGAAGGCAGAAGAGGACAGAGAGCTGATTGATGTGGCCTCTAGCTTAGATAGGTTGAACGGTATTGAAGTGAACCGGAACCTCTCAATAGCTGAGAAAGAAGCGCGGGCGGTTCTGAGTGTGAAGTTAAAAAATCTGGAAATTCATAAATGCAAAGACATTCAGCAGAAGGCTCGGATCAACTGGCTTAAAT
The DNA here is from genome assembly GCA_030545235.1 of Helianthus tuberosus. NCBI lineage: Eukaryota > Viridiplantae > Streptophyta > Magnoliopsida > Asterales > Asteraceae > Helianthus > Helianthus tuberosus. The sequence continues at coordinate 129,910,375 of CM060447.1, read as the reverse complement.
GGGGGGATGAAAACAGTGCCTTCTTCCACAAATCCTTGGCGGTGAATCTGGCCACTAACAGAATTAATGGTTTATACTTCAACAGTGTTTTCGTTAACGATCCTTTGATTCTTAAAGAGGAGATAAAACGGTGGTTCAGGAAACAATTTTCGGAACCTATGAGACGGAGACCTGAGTTTACTAATTTTGGGCTGCCTAGAGTGTCGGACACCCATGCTTCTCTTCTCTGTGACCGCTTTACAGAAAAGGAGATCTTGTCGGCTATTAGATCTTGTGATGGAGGAAAAGCGCCGGGTCCGGACGGATTCACTTTGAAGTTCTTTAAAGTTTTTTGGGAAGTTACTAAACCGTTAATGCTGGGTTTATTTGACGAATTTTTCGAGACGGGCGAATTCAGCTATGGGTGCAATTCCTCTTTCGTGGCGTTAATTCCCAAAATCAAAGACCCACAAGATTTGGGTAATTTCCGTCCTATCTCGTTGGTAGGATCTTTATATAAAATTGTTGCTAAAGTCTTAGCTAACCGGCTTAAGGGTGTTTTAAATGACGTTATTTCTGAAACCCAATCGGCCTTTGTGGGAGGTCGAAATATCCTTGATAGCCCGCTCATAGTAAGTGAAATGGTGGCGTGGAAGAAAAAAATCGAAAGCTAAGATGATGATTCTAAAAGTAGACTTTGAAAAAGCCTACGACACATTAAATTGGAAATTCCTTTTTAAAATGTTGGAGAAGATGGGGTTCCCGGAAAAATGGATTATGTGGATCAAAGGTTGTTTAGTTTCGGGTAGGGGTTCGGTCCTTGTTAATGGTTCGCCGACAGGAGAATTTAAATTTAAGAGGGGTCTCAGGAAAGGAGATCCTTTATCCCCTTTTCTGTTTATCATAGCCATGGAAGTTATCAATATGCTTTTGAAGAGGGCTATAGATCTCGGGCTATTTCAAGGGTGCAAGCTTCCGAATGGAGGTCCGGTTATTTCTCTTCTATGCTATGCGGACGACGTTCTTTTTATTGGTAAATGGTCGCATCAAAACGTGGTAGCTCTAAACCGTTTCCTAAGATGGTTAGGCCTTATTACTGGTTTAAAGGTCAATAGGAGGAAGTGCCTTTTATTCGGGATAGGGGCCGAGGAGACGGAAGTGGAGCAGTTCGCTGATATTGTCCGTTGTGATGTAGGAACCCTCCCATTCAATTATTTGGGGGTTCCCATTGGGGTTAACATGAAAAGGGCGAAATTTTGGCAGCCGGTTTTGGATCGTTTCGCGTCGAAATTATCAACTTGGAAAGCCAAGTATCTCTCCTTTGCTGGCCGAATGACTCTGCTCAAGTCGGTTCTTGGGAGCCTTCCGTCATACTTCTTATCTATTTTTGCGGCCCCTAAGTGTGTTATAAAAAAGCTAGAAAAAATTAGGAGGGAGTTCCTTTGGGGCAAGACAGATAGAGGTCACAAACTCCGGTGGGTTCGGTGGAATCTGTTGTTGAATTCTAAAAAAGCAGGGGGGATGGGGGTCGGAAGTATTCAAAACTTCAACTATGCTATGCTCGTCAAATGGTGGTGGAGATTCAATGATAACCCGAACCAACTTTGGGCGAAGGTTGTAGTGGCTATTCATAAAGGGAATGGAAATTCCAGCTCGGCCTTTTTAATTCCGGTTAAGAAGTCCATTCCGGGTCTTTGGAAAGACGTGGGGTCTGTGGAGGCGGTCTTCAATGATGCGGGTATCAACATTTCAGAAAATTTAATCTGTGAGGGCGGGGAATGGAAGTGGCGGACTATTTCAGGCGGATCTTTTTCGGTGAAACAAGTTCGCTTAGATCTTGAATCGGCTTCGTCGGAATCTCTCCCCAACAGTTCTGTTTTCAAATGGAATAATTGGGCTCTACCCAAAGCTAATTATTTTCTGTGGAGAGCCTTGTTAGGAAAAATCGCCTCAAAAGTGGGGTTGTTGCATCGTGGTGTTCCTATCTCGGACACCCGCTGCCCTCGGTGTGGTATTGCGGAGGAAGACCCGGATCACGTCCTATTCAATTGCCTTTGGTCGAGAAGCATATGGTGGAACATTTTAGCTTGGATCATAATCGGATTCCCTTTGGAGGTTAATTCTTTAAACGATCTCCTCTCTTACATCTACAATAATCCGGGTGGAAGAGTCTGGAAGAAGTGTGTTTCTACGGTTGCCCTTGCTATGGTTTGGAGAATATGGCTGGCCAGAAATAAAAAAGTTTTTGATGACATCTTTATCCCAGTTTCTTCAGTTGTTGATCAAATAAAGGAGGATAGTTACGTCTGGGTCTGCTGCAGGTCGACTATCAAGAAGCCGAGTTGGGGGAACTGGAAGTCTTTTGTATTAATAGATTCGATGTAAGTGTGGCCGGTTTTGGGTTGGCTGCTTGCTTCTGTTCACTGTTTTTCTGTTTCTTGTACTCAGCTTCTTGCTGGCCCTTTATATATATATATAAAGTGTGTTTGCCGTTCAAAAAAATACATTTTAGTTTTTCATACACTTATAGGACTATTATTTACTTAAAAAATTAGTTTCTTATTTAACTTATCAGTATCCTCTGAATATAAACTAATTCGCTATACAAACTTTATTAAAAATATTAAAATTAACTTAATATTATATAAAAGTAACTAATAGTATGATTTTTTTTTTTTAATATGGAAAAATGTTCTTCGAAAACATGTCTTTGAAAAGGCAATGGGAAGGGAAACACATAGGGGTCACTTGTGTCTGTTGTGGTTTGTCTTTGGAATCAATAATAAACCAAACATTAAATGCTACCTTCACCATTATTGATATAAATGTTTTTTTTTCTTAAATATGACATGATAAATTCTTATATATATTGTAAACACAAGAAATTTTATGGTAAAATAAAATTTTTGGATTATCTATATAAGCTAGGGTATTTATTAAAAGAATATTAACTAAACCTCCATTATTTCTTAAACTAGATATATAAAAGATAACCATATAGATATAACCAACACTTCTATGTGGTAAATTTATTTTATAATTATTATTATAAAACATTACAATCAATTTTATTTTTAATCATACTTTTAAAAATATAAAAAAAGTCTAATCATAAAACGTGTTATGGAATTGGGTTAGGATAAAAAAACATAGTATCCTAAAAATAAGAAGTCGTAGGAAGTGTATCAAACGCATTCTGATTGAACTCATTCAAGCGGTATTAGGATCATCTCATCGAACTTTACGATATGAGATTTTTGGTTTTCACTTTTGGATTTTTAGCTTGTAGATTTTATAATTTTTGTTTAGATCATTGTGTCTTTTTATTTAGCATTGTGTCTTTTCTATACTTGCGTCATTACGTTTTTTTTCAACTAATTGTGTTTTTTTACTCGACATTGTGTTATATTTATCGGTGTTGTGCTATATTTTGCTCGACGTTGTCTTCTAGTTTTGCAATCCATTGTGTCTTCGTACCTTTCTCATTTTTAGTAGACTATGTAGGATAAATTTACCCATTTATTAACCTTGTTCTCATTTTTAGGAGACTTTCTAGGATAATTTTACTTAATTTATTAACCATGTTGTCATTTTTAGAAGACTTTATTGGATAACTTTACACAATTTATTAATTCGTTATATTGTAGAAAAGAGTTTTATTACTTATATTCAGTGTTCATAAACCGTTAAAATCAATCAAAGTGTGTAAATCATAATTAATAAATCTATAAATCCAGTTTCATTTATATACAATTCCACGGGTGTCACACCCCGTATTTTACAACACATCTCCCAGTGGGCCCGGGTGGAGAGTATCGTGACTGAGATTGGTATCATAATAAGAAAACACAAATAGCACAACGGAAGTCTTGGATTTAAAATATTATTACAAACATATATGTCTGAGTGTCCAAAATAATATTACAGACTGCTTGTAATAAAGATCCACAGGCGGATCGAAAATGTACAATATGAAATAATCAAACTACTAGGTTTTATGCAAATGAGTTGCAAATTCCTCTTCTAGCATTACCAGGCAACTTCCAGCCTATTTACGTATCCTTGTAACCTGTAACTTAGTCTTTTAAAAATACGTCAGTTTACACTAGTAAATACAAATAACCGACTCATTTTGAAAACATTTCAAAAATCATTTTAAGTGCACAAGGCACATGATTTTCATAAATAACTTGGGACAATTCGAAATGATTTTGTATATAGTTTTACATGCCTGTCGATACATATGGGGCCCGGTGCTAAACACCGATAACATGATTAACCGACACGCCACTTAAACCCACAAATGGGTATCCCCAACTAGGGAGTATGAAAAACATTTTATAATAGCATTAACATCTGTTAGGTGTATGCCTACACCCCGAGCTCGGTCGTGGCCATTAGTAACTTAAATGAGCCGAGGATATCCGGGACACGGTCACGTTAACCCTCAATGTTTAAGTTATCAGACAAAACATATTAAAACGGGTCATTGAGATTTTGTAGTCATAATCCGACATATGATCCCATACCTGACTAAGCGGTAATAATTTACCATATCCCAAGCCCATATAGGGAAAATAGGTTATGAGTATTTACCTGGCTAAAACTCGTATTAATATGCAATAATTATAAATAGCTCAGCTGTAATCAATTAACTAAGGTTGGTTGCAATTTACCGAAAGGCCCTAGTCTGGAATGAATGGTATAATTAACCAATTAGAATGTCAACAGGTCCTATTTAAGTCGTAGACTCGGACCGGTTAACTAAAATTAACGAAAACGGTACGATACGCTTGATTAAGCGATGACCGGAATAGAATGTGTTTTAAACCCAACAAGTACAAAGACTTGTATAATGTGGGTAAACAATATACATTCTGGAATTTGAAGTAAAAATGATAAGATTTGACCCGTTTCGGTAAACTTACGTAAACTAGTTACATAAGCTCAACCGTACGCGTATAAGCGATATCGGGTAACCAGATGAGTCATAAACAAGTTCTATATGCCAATATACTTTAAATAAGTTGTAACATCAGTATGTTATCAACTTATATGACCATGGAGGTTTTAAAATCAAAATATGCCCCATAAGGGCATTTTAGTCATTATGTGACATACTTTAAGAACTTGCATAAAAAATGATATTATGAACATGTTCATTCTGTAAAAATACTTTAATTATGATATAATATCAATAAGTAATTAAACATGTATGATTTTGATGATTTAAAACCAAACTATGCACCGAAAGAGCATTTTGGTCACTATATAACATAGTTTGAGAACTTATATAAAAATCTGAGTTATGATCAAGTATCTTCTGTGAAAATACTTTAATTATGTTATAATATCAGTAGGAAATAAGTTTTGAATGATAGTTATGGTTAAAAATCATACTATGCGCCAAAAGGGCGTTTTGGTCATATTATGACATTATTTACGAACTTATATCAAAACTCAGGTTATGAACAGATTCATAATACCAAAATATGTTAATTATATTAACATATCAGTAGGTAAATCTTTGCAAGTTCATCGTTGATTAAAACTATGTTTTATGCAAAAAGGGCATTTTGGTCAAAGTTAGGCATATTATAGAAATTTGTATAAAAACTCAGAATCTGATTATGATCAAGTAGTATAACCTCATAGAGTTAGTTATCCTACATTATAATGTGATCATAATACAACTTGAATTCAGTAGCTAACTATGCTAAATCGGGTCAGAATCGAAAGTCAAAGAAGAAGTTAAACTGCTCGACTTTCGGTTGCAAATCGATGCTAAAACTGGAAATGACGAGTTGAACATGTTCATACATGTTCTAATATTAATTACCAACTTATTTAAGTGTCAAAACATGGTTTATAACATTCATATGATCAATTTATAAAGTTTACGAAAAACTGACTTTTGATTTTTTAATTATGATAACTTTAACCCGTCATTTGACCTAGTTAACGTGATTTTCAGGAGGTGCCTTTTTGAGGGATTAACACCTTCCTAGTTACGATCACATAGCCATGTTCAATTTGAACAATGGCTGTACCATAATGGTCTAAACCGAATGTCAAAGCAAAAAGATCAATTTTGCTTGACTTTCGACTATTAAGGCCCATAAAATGAAAAAGAACAGAAAAGGAACACTTACAAGTGATCCTTTGAAAGAAATGGACTTGGTAGGATGCTCCTATAGCTCAGGAATTTCCAAATGAGGGAGATATAATGATTTAAAGAAGAGGTGCAAGGAAATGAGTTCAACTTAGCACCTATTTATACTTGTGGCAGATGAAAGTGACCATTACAGGTGTTATGGGTCAGTTGGAGATCATTACATGTGTCCTAGAAGGTGTCTAAACTGCACATGAGCTCATGGTTTCGAATAGTGGTATTCTTGGAGCCCAAACAAAATTCTGACACTGGCGATCCTTTACGGACCATAGGGGATAACCCTTTGCGGTCAGTAAATGTTGGTGCATAATGTCTATAGCCTACGTCTTAAGTCTAGGTCATGTTTGTATAGGGTTTACAGGGGTCTAAAGTGTAATTTTATGAATTTTGATGTAATTCCGCTTGAAATGACACTTGGTTATTTCAAGCGAAATCAGAAGTTGTAATTCTGCTTGAAATGACATGTGTCATTTCAAGCGAAATCATATGCCTATATATAGGCTAGTCTTGTTTCTCATTTGGCACGGAATCACAAGTTGTATACCGAAGTGCTGCCGGATTTTCTAGTGAAATATTAATGAGAAACATGTGTTAAAGTGATATACTCTGTTTTCTACTCAATTTCTTATTGATTCTAGACTGTTTGTTTGTTTCCGCCTCTCAAACAGTTGTGTATTGCCTCTGATTGACTCATTTGGTCGATGAAACGATCCTACAATTGGTATCAGAGCCAATTATGAGTCAATACACTTGAATCAGTGTCTTTTTCTACACTTTATTGGACTTCTGGACAATTAACGGACAAAATGGACTGATTTTCTGATATTATGTGTAAAATACTGTTTTAACAAACCCTTGAGAGAATCAGATCAAAATTCGGACTAAATCTGATAAAAATGGACTAAAACCTTATTCTGCTTGAACGAGACATCTGATTCCGCTTGAAAAATTGTGATAATTTCAAGCGAAATAAGTGATTCCGCTTGAAAACATCTGATTCCGCTTGAAAAGTTGAAGTAGTTTCAAGCGAAATAAGTGATTCCGCTTGAAATACAACTGATTCCGCTTGAGAAGGTAATTCCGCTTGAAAATCACTTGATTTCTCTTGAAAGTGCTGATTCAGCTTGAAATCTAATTTCGCTTGAAAGCATGTGTTTGTTGTGAAAGTCCATTTCATTCGTGGTATTTCGTTTGAAGTTCATTGTGTGTAGAAAGTGTTTTCACTTAAAAAATAACCTGTTTTCAAAACTTGAAATTTTTTTCCGTAAATTGAATTTGTAAAATGGATAACGAGTTTTACAACATGTTTTCCGGTGGGGGAATGACAGCAGCACAAAACCCGGCCAGTATTGTGCAAAACGTGAATATGGAGAATGAACTTGGGACGATGCAGAAACCTCCTAAGTTGATGAATATTGACGAGTATTCGAGTTGGTCTGGAAGGTTTAAGACATGGGTTCAAGCAAATCACTTTGAATGCTGGATGAAGATTGAATCGAAATATGTTCCTCCGAAAGATGGTTTAAATCTTGTGAAGTCGATTGGCAGTTTGACACAAACTGAACAAGAAGATTTTAAGGCAGAGAAAAAGATGATGAGTATTCTACAACAGGCCATTAAAGAAGATATCTTGGTATTGTTGCAGCATGAGGATAATTCACAATCCATTTGGCAGTCGTTGAGAGTAAAGTTTCTCGGGAGTGTGTCCATGATCAAAAGCAAAAAGGCTTTGATAAAGAAAGAGTTTGACATCTTCACTGGTATAAAGGGTGAAACAACAAAACAATTGATTGAAAGATACTGGCATCTAGTTGTGGAGATGGGGAGATTGGAGATAACCAAGACTAATGAGGAATGGATCGATAAATTGGCAGATGCATTGCCATACGATGAATGGGGTACTTATTTGCTGGTGTTGAAAAACAATTCAGATTATGTTAATCTCAATCTTAGTTCGTTCATTGAGAAGATCGAGGCACATGAGCTTGAACTGGTGAAGATCAGAAAGATGAATTCTGCAAATGTTAAACAGGATGTTTCACTATATTACAAAGGCAGTTCTCCGGCAACAACGAATCTAAGCCCGAAGATTCAAACAGGGTTTAGTGCAGATTTAACATCCGGTGCTTCGTCTAGTACATCAAGCAACAACAAGCCTTCACCGTTTGCAAGTTATGAGCCGAATCCCAAGACTTCAGAACAAATGTCTACACAAAGCTCATCAAGCTTGAACAATCAGGGTTATGTTTATGGGATACAGTGTAACATTGCTGTAAACATCAAAAATGGACAAGAGTTTACAGAAGCAGCTGCAAAGCAACACATCGCACTGTTAGCTTCTGTTCTTGAGTCATATGAGAGTTTGGTAGCTGGGAGGATCGGTAATCCAGACATGACAAAGGAGGATTACGATCAAATCAATCCAGAGGAGTTAGAGCTGATTGACATAAAATGGGGAATGGCTAGTTTGGTAAGAAAAGCCCAAAGGTTTATGGAAATTATGGGTCGAAAAAGTTTGTCAGGACCAGATCAAAAGCTTGGTTTTGATAAGTCCAAAGTGACTTGTTTCAGATGTAAAGAGAAGGGGCATTTTAAGCGGGAGTGTCCGAATAGAGAGGTCAACAACCACCAAAATCCATTTACCAATGATTACTACAGACAGGCGATCTATCACATGACAAATCAACAACCTGTCGTTCAAAGACCTCAGATCGAAAATAAGCCGGAAAAAGCTCTTATTGTCAACCAAGATGATGAGAAGGTAGCTGAAGGGTTCAGTTGGGACAAGTATATCCTGGGCAGTGAGGGTAGAGCAATGATGCCTGAGATTGTGGAGGTGTCGGAGAGTGTTGTTGAAACAGAGGTTGTTAGTGAAGATGTGTCTGAAGAAAGTTCGGTTGATCTCGAAGAAATTGCTGCAGAAGTCTACTATTATCAATCTGGACAGGAGGTTTTAGCTAGTTCTTTAAAATCAATTATGCCTCCTAATGTGTTTGATTCTTTTACAGGTTTCTTCAGTGAGCCAACAACAGGTTTTTGCCCACAGTATGATGTTGTGAAAGCTCCGGTTGAAGAGATTATTGATGTCTCCAAAGAAATGACTGAAGAGACACTGAAAGAGATTGCTGACAAAGCATTAATGGCAAAATTGAAAGAGGTAGACACAGAATCTGTAAAACTAGAGTCTGTTGATACTGAGTCAGTTGAAAACGTGTCGGTCAAATCAGAGTTAGGTCAAAAGGAGTTTGACGGGAAATCCAAAAAGGAGGAGATCAAATCAGAAGGAGTGTCTGAGTCAGAGTCTGATGGTGTCGGTAAACAGGATGTTAAAATTGATCAAGAGGAAAAGACTGTTGAAAAGATTGATTCAATTTCTGAAACTTCATGCAAAAACTGTTCAAAACCATGCATGGAATGTCTTGAAAAAGACAAAAAGTTTCAGGAATTGAAACAATACACTGATGCGATTAAATTTGATCTAAGTGAAGCAAAAGAAGCTTATGACACGTTGGCTAGATCTATCAAAATGATTCAAAAAGAGAGTCTTGAAAACGATAAAGCCACAAGATTGTTAAAATCAACAGTTTTTGATAAACAAAAGGAAATCAACTTTCATTTGGACACGATTGCTTCATTAAAAAAGGAATTAGAGTTAACAAAAATTGAGAATGAAAGAATTGATAAGAAGTTGATGAGTTATGTTGCATCTTCATATGTGATTGATCAGATTGTCCCGCGACAACCAGATGCAACACCTGCCTTTAACAGTGTTCCACCCCCAATGTGGAATCATTACACACATAAGTATCCAGATGGGGTGGAAGCTGATTTGAACCTCAAACTGAGAACCATTGAGAATGAGTTGCCTGAGAATATTGATGTTACATTCTCTCTGTCCGACACTGATAATGAGTCACAGGTGATCAAAACCGTTGTTGACCAAGTGTTAGATGAAGAAAGTGATAACTCAGAGTTTGATACTGTGAAAACTCATTTTGAAAACTCTGGTTCTGATTCTGAAGAAGATGGTAACTTTTTGGACAAATTTATACCAAAATCAGAAAAGGTTGCGAATGATGATTCGATCATTGTGGTTTACACAATGACCGGAACTGACAAACTCTATTCTGATTTTGAGTATCCAATCCAGAACGCGAATATGAAAAATGTTGAGAAGGTGTTTAAATTGGTTGAGATTGACATTACTGAGGTAAACAACAATGAGTTCTTTTCAAAACCTAAAAAGTCTTTTGTAACTCAACAATCTAACAACTCTGGAAAGAAAAATTGGGTGGGTAACAATGGGTCTAACAAGAAAAATGGTAACAGTTTGAAAAGAAAAGGTGTTGGTTTTGAAAAGAAGATGGCTAAACATGAGGTAAAGCCAAAGGAAAAGATGAATGATGTTTTTGTGGCAGGAATGAACTTTGTTGATGAAAAGGTGTATATTTTCAGTCAAAAAGCTATTGACGATTTCAATGCAGCGAAAAAGCTAAAAGAAGAGACCTACAAATCTACTTTTGTTGAGTATGACAAAAGAGTTTGTTACTGCTGCAATGAGATTGGTCATATGGCAAAACAATGTACCAAAAAGATTGAAAAACCCATTTTCAAGAAACCAGTTTTGCAAAAACCAAAACCTAAAACTCCAACTGATAACAAGGGTAAAAAACCAATGATTTCACCAGTTCATATTTTGAAGAGAGGTGAATCTCTGAAGTCCGAAGAAAAACCAAAATCAACTTTTGAGGTTGGCGAATCTTCGAAAGTCCAAAAGACTTCAAAGATTTATCCAAAAATGAAAGTTTTTGAGAATCAATCTTGGGTGGTGAAACCAAAATCATTAGTTGAAGAGAAAAAGATGGAAAGTGTTTTGAAAACTGAACCAACAGTTTTTGAAAATGATGTGGATAAACTTGAATTTGAACTTGATAAGTTACTTGAAGAGTTTCCACCGATTAAGAAAGAAGATTTAAAATCAAAAGTCAAACCTGTGGTCCCAAATGTCATTTTTAGTATTCCGAAAGTTGAAGTAGATTGTGATTTTGTGTTTGGAAGTATTCCGAATGTAAAGAAATCATGGGCGTCATTGTTTGAATAAATTGCTTTAGTGGTTGCAGTGGCTGCCGAGGTTGTTTATCTCGAAATGGATCATGGACAGCGGAGCTTCAAGGCACATGACCGGAATGCTGGCATTGCTCTATGACGTCAAATCTCTCAACGGAGGATATGTGGGATTTGCTGGGAATCAGGGTGGAAGAATAGTTGGTCAAGGAACTCTGACGAATGGTGTTATATCGTTTGAAAAAGTGAACTACATAATAGAACTTGAAAACAATCTGCTGAGTATCTCACAGATCTGTGACAAGTCTTTTACCGTACATTTCACTAAAAATGAATGTCTTGTCTTAAAACCTGGTTTTAAAATTCCTGAGGATATGGTGCTGTTGCGAGCTCCACGAGAAAATGATTTATATATTCTTGATATGAGTGTCGCAACAACAACAGATTATCAAAAACAATGTTTTGTCTCAAAATCTAAAGCAACTGAAAAAGAGTCGATAATGTGGCATCGAAAGATGGGCCACATTCATGTCAGAAAAATGAACTTTCTTGTACACAATGATTTAGTTGAAGTGTAAATTTGAAAAATTTTCATTTAAATGATGATTGTGTAGAATGTAAGAAAGGAAAGCAGACGAAGAAGTCACATCCACAAAAGCTGTTGAATTCAATCAGGGTACCGCTCGAAAGGCTCCACATAGACCTTTTTGGACCTGTCAATGTGGAAAGCATTAGTGGAGACTTATACTGTCTTGTGGTCACCGACGACTTTACAAGGTTTTCATGGGTGGTGTGTCTAGAAAGGAAAGATCAAACTTTTGAGTCGTTGATGATATTATTCAAGAAGATGGAAACACTGTATAAGCTGCCGATCAGAAGAATAAGAAGAAAGGAATTCTTCATGAATTCAGTGTACCATACACTCCACAGCAGAACGGTGTAGCTGAAAGAAAGAATCGCACCTTGATTGAAACAGCTCGAACAATGCTTTCCGATTCCAAGTTGCCAATATTTTTCTGGAGTGAAGCAGTTGCATCAGCTTGCTATACACTGAATCGAGTGCTCACCGTGAAGAAATTCAAGAAAACGTGTTTTGAACTTTTGCACCGATAAACCGAATATGAAGTTTTTAGAACCGTTTGGATCTCCGTGTACTTTTATAGATCCAGATGGCAAATTTGGTGCAAAAAGCAATGAGGGTTTCTTTGTAGGATATGCGAGTCCGCTGAAAAGAGTGTTTGTTCCATGCCTAAGGAAGGTAATTGAAGTTCAACATGTAGACTGTCAGAAGCACACTGCTCCATCGCAACTTCCCGGACACAGATTGCTTTTCGATTACGACAAACTCTGGGAGTCTTTCCAACTTCCGACAGAGCCAAGTGAAGAGGAACTCGCTTACTTATACCAACAGCAGCAATCTATGGTACAAGAACAGGTGCCAAGACCGTTGGTAGTTTCTCAGCCTGATGTGGGTACAAACATTCCCACAAATGGTACACACGATCACGAGGCCGGTCCGAGTGGAACAGCTCACGAACCACCAGAGGAACCAGCTCCAACGTTTGATAATTCTGACGACTCAGAATCGGAAAACGGTCCGATTTTTGACGAGGAACCAAATGTTGCTATGACAGAAGCTGAGGATCACACCGGTGATCTAGACATCACGAATTTGCAATCGAAAGTGAGTGTGCCTGACGAAGTCATGCCAAGAACTCTCTCTTATCATCCTTCGTAGCAAATTATTGGAGATCTTTACAGTGGAGTGAAAACACGCGACCAGATCAACAAATCTCTTACATGTTTTTATACTTCTGTCGCTCCGTTACAGGAATAATTCTCACGTAAGTGTTTTATCTCGCAGATTGAACCCAGAACATATAAGGAAGCTTTGACTGAAGACAGCTGGGTGAATGCTATGCAGGAAGAGCTGCAGCAGTTTGAGAAGCGGGGAGTTTGGAGATTAGTAGACCTTCCTGAAAATCAAAAGCTTATAAAGACAAAGTGGGTATTCAAGTGCAAAAGAGATGATAGAGGAGTCGTTGTTCGAAACAAAGCACGATTGGTAGTATAGGGATTCAGTCAGCAAGAAGGCATTGACTATGATGAGGTTTATGCACCTGTTGCTAGACTTTAGGCTATTAGGATCTTCCTGGCGTTCGCGTCATAGAAAGGATTCAAAGTCTACCAACTTGATGTGAAATCTGCATTCCTGAATGGAAAAATCAAAGAAGAAGTGTATGTGGGACAACCACCGGGTTTCACTGATCCACTACACAAGAACAAAGTCTATCTTCTGGATAAAGCGCTTTACGGACTTCATTAGGCCCCGAGAGCATGGTATGAGACGCTTTCCCAACATCTGTTGGCCAACGGGTTCATCAGAGGGACAGTTGATAGTACTATGTTTACAAAGGAAGTTGGAGGCCATCTTTTAATCGTGCAGATCTACGTCGATGATATCATTTTTGGTTCAACAAACGATGACTTGTGTAAAGATTTTGAGAGAGTTATGAAGAAGAAGTTCGAGATGAGTTCAATGGAGGAGATAAAGTTCTTCCTAGGGCTGCAGGTGGAGCAAATGCCTGAAGGAATCTTCATTCATCAAACCAAATACGTGAATGATGTTCTGGAGAAGTTCAACATGGCTCAATCTAGTCCAGCATCAACCACCCTAGCTCAGAATCACGGTATTTTCCCAGACGAGAGTGGAGAGAAAGTGGAAGAGACACTGTATCGGTCAATGATTGGATCTTTGATGTATCTTACTGCTTCTCGCCCGGACATCATGTATCCAACGTGTTTGTGCGCCCGATATCAGTCTAGCCCACGCCAGTCACACTTGACGATCGTGAAACGCATTTTACGATATTTGAAAGGCTGCCCAAGCATCGGCTTCTAGTATCCCAAGTCTGGCGATTTCTCACTCACAGGTTTTGCTGATTCAGACTTTGGTAGCTGCAAACAGAATGCTAAGTCCACCACTGCAGGCCGTCAGTTCTTCGGAACTCGACTTGTCACCTGGCAGTGCAAGAAACAAACCTCAGTAGCGCTCTCTACGTGCGAGGCAGAATACGTTTCGGCCTCGAGCTGTTGCTCTCAGATCCTTTGGATCCAACAGCAGATGCGAGACTTTGGTTTGCAGTTCTTGGAAACGCCTATTTTTGTGGACAATGAAGCAGCGATTAACATAACGAAAAACCCTGTTCACCATTCTAAAACTAAACATATAGAAATCAGACATCATTTCATCCGTGATTGTCACGAGAAGAAATTGATTCGCATCGAACATATACACACCGATGAACATAAAGCTGATTTTTACACCAAACCGTTTGATAAAAAGAGATTTAACTATCTTTTGAAATAAAATGGGATGAACAACTTGTTTTCTGGGAGGGTGGTTGAATGTGAAGCCGAGGAGGACGGCGATCTGATGTGATCCACGTTTTGTTGTCAAATTTTTGTACAGTTTATTTTCTGCTTTTGATAAAAACAAAAACACAAAAATATGTCTTTGTTTTTAGGGGGAGAAAGTTTGCAGAAAAATACAAAAACATGATAAAATTTCAAAATCCAAAAACATTGAAAAAGTAAAAATGAGTTTGTGTAAAAAGGGGAAATGATAGTACATCAGCTAGACAGATGCAGTACGCTAAAGAAATGTAAAGTAAATATGTGTTAAGCAGTCTTGCAAATGATATGCCGATAGGTTTTTACACATTTAGTAGGTTTGTTCGGGATATAAACATAAATAATTACTTGCTTTTATGTGGGGAACATCTCTCGGATATATGGGTAACCCCCGAAATCTTGTTTGAAAGGTCCCTCTTTCTGAGATACTAGGTCTTTAAGCTTAGTGATATCGGGGGTATTATCCCGGGACTTCTGATTTTGCGGAAGCAATGGCCTAGTCCCCGGAGAATACTTTACGCTGCTTGAAATAAAAGCCTCCCCTCAGCATAAAAAATGATGAAACATTGAAAAATGCTAATCATGTGCTGTTGAAGAAAAGATCCTCTAAAGGGGACCCACCAAAAGTCGAACCGTCATCTCTCTGCTGAACGGAAGTTCTGACCTGAGCTCTCACGGTCTCGGAATTTAACCCCTTACAGATATCATCTAGGTATACTCACCTGTAAGACTGAATATTGGGATCTGGATACGGGAGTATATTCTGAGGTGGTACACATGTAAAAGTTAAGCCTTAAAACACTAAATCCGTATCTTGAACAGATTGAACTTTGTGTGAAAATTTAAAAGGATCAGTTTATCGGCAATCATCGTAAACTGTTTAATACTGAAAATGTAATCTAAGCTTAACGGTGCTTGTATCTCGTCGGCAGCTGATATGATCCCCTAACACACTCACAAAAATATTGTATGTACAGTTTATTGCTTACCATATTCAAAAATCCAAAAAGATTTGCTTTTCATCTTAATTTCGACAACGAACATTGGGGATCAGATGATCAAAGTCTTATGTGCTGAACATGTCTGGATCATGAGGGTTGGGTAAGCAGAAGATTGTTAAAAAGTGATTGGTAATTGCTTGAAAGTTCAAAAGTTCATTAATTTGAACTTAAATCATTTCAGAAAGTCAGCAACTTCATAAATTGGTCAACCAAGGTCATTAACTTGGACTTGGTAGGCTGAACAGTTGACCAAGGTCATTAACTTGGACTTGGTTAACTGGGTGTGTCGGTAAAATCTGAAAAAGTTAAAAATTTGAAATTTTGAAAAAGTAATTTCGCTTGAAAATGCTTATTCCGCTTGAGTGGTGATTCCGCTTGAACTTACTGGTGTCATTTTCAAGCGGAATAAGACTGTCTATAAATAACGGGGGTATTCCGCTTGAAAGGTTCATTGTTCTTATTCCGCTTCAAAGACACTTCTCCGGCGATTTCAAGCGAAATCCCAAAACCTTCGTTTTTAACCTGTTACTCTGTCCGATTGTTGTTAGATTACCTGATTTTAGTTGGTTGGTACAACTATTATCATGGGAAAGGTAAGATTGATGGTCAATTTGACCCAGATCCGTCTGTTTTTTGTTTGTCGGCGATGAACAGGATAAAAAACTTAGATCTAGGGTTTAATATTGATTTAAAATGAACGTAAATCATATATGTGTAGTCGGAATGTGTTGTAGAACTATCTTAGGGTTTTGATTGATCCAGATCTACTGATTCTGTATGAAAGACGATGAACAGGAAGTTCAGACTTAGATCTAGGTTGTGTTTGTGTTCTAAAACGAGAATAAATCATACCCACATGCTCGGAATCTATGATAGAACAAACCCAGTTGATTGGTTTCATCATAAGAAAAGTTTTGAAAAATTTGCTCATGATTCCGTTTGAAACATGGTATTCCGCTTGAAACTGATTTTTTTTTAAATCAGTTGATTACGCTTCAAATGGTATTCCTCTTCAAATGGGGATTCCGCTTCAAAATGATATTCCGTTTGAAATGGACATTTTTTTAAAACAAGTGATTCCGCTTCAAACTGTCATTCCATAATATATGTGATTTCGCTTGAATGATGTTCGATGTGAAAAATTTTCAAAATGTTTGATTTATTTGTATTGTGTTGATTTTCAGGCTTCAAATGTGATTTTTGATCCATTGCACAACAGTTGTTATGATTTTGATGAGGATAAGATTCCAAAGTTGTCTAAATTCAGGAGTATTCTGGAATTTATGAGAAGGTTGCCTATACAAAAAGCCTTGACAAATCAACATCTGGTGTTTAGATCTCATATCAAACGTTTTTGGGAAAAGGCAACTTATGACGAAGAGAGCAAAGTGATCAATTTGGTTGTTGAGCTAAATGGCAAAGAAAAGCCGATTATTATTTCTGAAGCACTTGTCCGTGAAGTGTTGGACTTTCCTGATGATGTAAACTCTCCGACAGAATATCCAGAGAGGATGGTAAAAGGCTGTATGCTGCGGATGGGTTATGATGGTGCTCTAAACAGTGCTAATTACTTGAAATCAAAGTTTACAAAGCCATACAAGTTTCTTATTCACTCGGTGCTGCAGGCTCTAAGTCATTGTAAGGGAGGTTATGATGCTATGAGAGACTATCAAATGAACATGGTGACAACTCTCGTATTGAACAAGAAGTATAACTTTTCGAAGATCGTGTTTCATTATATGGTTGAGAACATTATGTCAAAGAGTAAGACTTGGGTGTATCCAAGATTTGTTCAAATGATGCTAGATCATGCATATCCTGACCTTGAAAGAGATGAAAACAATGATTTGTTGGTGCTATCTCACATGAGTAATGATTCTTTGAAACAATTGGCTAGATATCATCCAAATCATCTAGAGCCAAAGACTAAAACTGATTTTTTTGGCTTCATCAAGGATAAGAATTATGTAAATCCTGATCCTGTTAATCATCAGAACTGGAGAAATGAGGAAGAAATGAAAGAGAAGAGCTATGCAGATGAATTAAAAATACTTGAAGAATTCAAAGGAACTCGAAACGATTGGTTCTTAAAAGAAAAGAAAAAGAGGGACAGGAAAGCTGCTCCTAAAGTACAAGTAGAAAAGGGTTCGTCTTCTCAACCCAAAAAGCGTCAAAAGAAAGCTGCTAAAACATTGCTTGTTGGTGAATCAGAGGAGGAAGCTGAAGCTGAAGCTGAAGTTGAAGCTGAAGTTGAAGCTGAAACTGAAATTAATGTTGAAGGAGATGTTCGTTTGTCTCCTGCGTCTACAAAGTTGTTGAAATCTCTTACTGATTTTAATTCTAAAAAGAAAGAAGCAGCTGGTGATGAAAAAAGTGACGATGTTAACAAAAGTACAACTAGTTCTTCTGAAGATGAAGTTGATGAGACTGAACGTTATAAGAAAGTCATGTCTGCTGTAGAGAAAGAGAAACAGAAAAAGAGAAAAAGGAGTGGTAAAGATGATGATGATGATGTGTACATTCCTTCTCAAGAAAATATTGAAGATGTTCAAACACCTCCATCATCAGGTGGTAAAAAGAAAGCTGGTGCAAGAAAGAAAGTTGTTACTCCAAAGGTGAAAAAGACATTGAAGATCTTGCTGAACAAGAAACCTATCCACGAAACCAGTAAATCACCATCACCACAACATCAACTATCACCAATCCAATCACCACTTCACCAATCACCTCCTAGACAACCATCACCATTACATCAAACACCACCACATTTATCACCACTACACCACACACCAATCCAAGAACAACCTATTCTAACTTCACAACAAATCTTTCAAACACCACCACTCACACAACCACCTGTCCAAACTACACCTGGTTCTTCTAGTTACAAAACCTTTCCAACTGTTCCAGAAGGTCTTAATCTTGATATTGGTGATTTCAATTTTGCGACTGATGAGCAAGTTAAGTTTTTGGAAAAGAAAGTTGAAGAAGTTTTAGCTGAGAACAAGAAGTTGGTTGATCGTGAAAAGAAATTAGAGAAGCGTGTTAAAACAGTTGAAGCTGAGAATTCTTCTTTATTGAAAAAGATTGAAGCTGATGAAGCAGAAACTGATGTCATGAAAGTACAAATTGCAGAATTGCTAGAAGAAAAGACACACAGAGATGAGCAGAACAAATACTTTGAATTGAAGAACAAAGAGTTAGAGGCTATCAAGGCACAGAAAGAACACGAGATCTACATGATAAACAAAGTGTTAGAGAGTATGCTTGGAAAGACTGTTGAACAGAAATTTGATGAAATAAAGATTGAGGAGGTTAGAGCTCAACGTCAAGTTGAAATTGAGGCTCAGATGAAAGATAAGGGTAAAGGTCTTGAAGATGTTACTGAGAGAGCAATTGTTCTGTCTTCTATTGAGAATCCTCTTCCATTATCTGCTGTTTCCGGTATTTTTGAAGATGACATGTTAATTAATGATCTTATTGAGGATGTTGAGGAAGAGGTCGAGGAAGATGATGATGAAGAGAAAACAGATGATGTTGATGATGTATTTTCTGCGAGCAGTCATAGTGATGATGGAGATAATGATGATCAGGGTGCTTCTGGTATTAAAGTTACTGAAACGTCAAATGAAGAAAAAGTCGATGATTATCTGCATGATGATATGAATGAAGAGCCTGAGGATGCTACAGGTGAGGGGGAGAATGTGGATGATCAGAATGTTGATAAAAGTGAAAGATTAATACTGCGTCTGGAGCCTGAAATTGAGGAAGGAGAATTCAGGCATACGTATACAATGGCTGATATTAAAAAGATGACGCGTATTATTGATCCAGATTTTAAGTTTGATTTTGAAGAGGAATTAAATCAGTTCGATATCAACCAACAGCCTGAGTATCAGTACAAGTATGTTGAGGATGCTGATATATATGATAGGGTTGAAGTTGAAGATTGCAGTGATGAAGAGAATGTGAATGAAGATACTTCAGACTTTCCAACTCTGGTTGAGTTCTTCAGTCAAGAAAATAGGGATGAACTGAGAAGAAAAGTTGCTGAAATTTTGAAAGATAAGAACTTTGATGGTACTACGAAAGATCCACAACACGAAGAACGCAAGAAGTGGTTCAGGAAGAGTAATGAAAGAAAGTTCAAGCGTCCTCTGAAGTTTTACAAGAGAGATAGAGATGTATCACTTGGTGATATCATCAGCTGGGGATTCTTACCACAGGTGAATGTTTATGCAATTAGAAGGGAATATGGTGTGCAATACTTTGAACGTCTTTATAATATTATGTCCCTACCCTGGTGGGATGTAGAAGAGCTTGCTAAAGTCAGAACGTTGGATTATCCGATTAAAAAGAACGATGTGCCTATGTGGGGTTTGATAAAGTATGAATCGTTGAAAAACTTCATGCACTGGAAGCCTCATTACCCGAAGAAAGTTAAGAGGGTAGATCCAGTGACAGGAGTTGAAGAGACAATTTTACATGTGAAGAAACCTAGAGTGATCAAGAATATTCCTGTGCCGAAAATGGAACAAGAGTTTTATAAAGGTTTTATATGTTGGGTTTACAGCTGTATGTCGACTGAAGCTGTAATCACTTACAGGGCTGAAAATGAAGTTAGAGAAATCTTTGTGTATGATCCTCTATGGCTGGTAAACTGTTCTGCGAAAGACATAGAATGTTTGTTTGTGAACAAGATATGGTTTAAAGCTGAAGATAGAGAACAAGCGATGCAATTTCGGAAAGTTGTATCCATTTGCTTTCAAAAGGGTATCAATGCTGACAACAAATGGAATTCTAAGTGGAGAAAGATTGAAGAAGAAGAAAAGTTAAAGGCTAAGAAAGAACGGAAGGCTCGTGAAGATAAAGATAACATGCTGAGGCATACAGTGATTCAAAGAATGGCAGCTGAAGAAAAGAAGAGAGTTGATGAGAACGAGAAGCTTAGGAAGCAGTTGCTGAGAAAGCCTAAGCAGAGGGAAGAGAAATTCAAGTCGCTGTGAAGAAAGCGCTGAAGACCAGACTAAAGACTCCGGCAATATCCAAGGGGGAGTTTGTTGGTTCATAATGTCTATAGCCTATGTCTTAAGTCTAGGTCATGTTTGTATAGGATTTACAGGGGTCTAAAGTGTAATTATATGAATTTTGATGTAATTCCGCTTGAAATGACACTTGGTCATTTCAAGCGAAATCAGAAGTTGTAATTCCGCTTGAAATGACATGTGTCATTTCAAGCGAAATCATATGCCTATATATAGGCTAGTCTTGTTTCTCATTTGGCACGGAATCACAAGTTGTATACCGAAGTGCTGCCGGATTTTCTAGTGAAATATTAATGAGAAACATGTGTTAAAGTGATATACTCTGTTTTCTACTCAATTTCTTACTGATTCTAGACTATTTGTTTGTTTCCGCCTCTCAAACAGTTGTGTATTGCCTCTGATTGACTCATTTGGTCGGTGAAACGATCCTACAGTAAAAACATTGGGCGCACACTGATTCTCACTTCTCTACGGACCGTAAGGTATAAGCCTTTGCGGTCCGTAACCGTCTTTCAAAACTCAAAAATTATAATCCTTGTGGTGCGTAAGCATCAAAGCTTACGGTTTGTAAAGGGTCACTTAGAGGCATAAGTTTTTGCATGTTGACACCTTTAGTCACTCCACATTCATACTTTCAATAATTGTCATAATTAGTCCATCTCGGCCAACATTTAGGCACATTGAGAGTATGGACACGTGTCAGTATATTACCGAACACGAATTTACGAGGTGTTACATCCTCACCCCCTTAAAAGAAATCTCGACCTCGAGCTTTTATTAAAAAAGATGGTGGTAGTTTTGTCGCATAGTGGACTCAACCTCCCACGTATATTCGGGATCTCTACAGGCATCCCATTTAACATTTACAATAGGTATAAACTTCCGTCGGAGCTTCTTAACCTGTCAATCCTCGACCGAAATCGGTTTCTCAACAAACCTCAGGTTTTCATCAATCTACACATCGTGCTGTGACATTGCTAGCGACTCATCGGCTAGACATTTCTTTAAATTACATATGTGGAACACATTGTGAATTCCACTAAGCTCCTCCGGCAGGTTTAGCTTATAAGCTACAGACCTGACACATTCGATTATCTTGAATGGTCCAATATATTGTGGGCTTAACTTACCCTTCTTTCCAAAGCGCATCACACCTTTCGAGGGTGATACATTCAGCAAAACTTTATCCCCTACTTGGAACTTAAGAGGTTTATGTCTCTTATCAGCATAGCTTTTCTGCCTGTCCCTAGCAGCTTTGAGACGATCACGGATTTGCACAATCTTCTCCATGGTCTCCAGGACAATCTCTAGTCCTGATAGTTGGGCTTCCCCAACAAACAGGCGTTTGACATTTTCTCCCATAAAAGGCCTCAAAAGGAGCAGCCTTGATGCTTGTATGATAACTATTATTGTAGGAGAATTCTATTAGGGGGAGATGGTCATCCCAACTACCACCCAAGTCGATCATGCATGCTCTAAGCATGTCTTCCAAAGTTTGGATAGTACGTTCACTCTGTCCATCAGTTTGAGGATGGTAAGTCGTACTGAAATTCAATCTGGTGCCTAAGGATTGCTGGAAACTTTTCCAGAAATGACAAGTATATCTAGTATCTCTATCAGATACAAAAGATACTGGCACACCATGCAGGGACACAATCTCGTCCACATATAACTTAGCCAACTTGCCAGAGCTATACATCTCCTTTATGGGCAAGAAATGAGCTGACTTCGTCAGCCTATCAACGATGACCCATATCGTGTCATTTCCACATTTGGTCTTAGGTAACTTCGTAATCAAATCCATAGTTACCATTTCCCACTTCCACATGGGAATTTCAAGCTGTTGTAGAAGTCCTGATGGCTTTTAGTGTTCAGCTTTAACTTGTGAACACGTCAGACACTTAGCTACATAGGTGACTATGGATTTCTTCATACCCATCCACCAATAATTCTTTTTCAAATCTTGATACATTTTGTCACCTCCAGGGTGAACAGAGTATTTGGAACTATGCACTTCCTGGAGGATTAGATCTCTAAGTCCTCTAAAGATTGGAACCTAGATTCTACCATTGAATCTAAGAATTCCATCCTTCCCAGGTGACAACTGATCAATAGTTCCACCCAATCCTTCACTAGGAATGTTTGCCTCTAATAGGGCTTACTTTTGCGCATCCAATAGTTTCTCATTTAAGTTGTTCCTGAGCTCAATGCTCTTGGCGTTAACCCGAATCGGTTTAACCCTTTCTTTGTGACTTAGCGCATCAGCAACTACATTTGCTTTGTCGGGATGGTAGCGAATCTCGCAATCATAATCATTAAGCGTTTCCATCCAGCGGCGTTGTCTCATATTCAAATCCTTCTAGTTGAATAGATGTTGGAGACTTTTATGGTCAGTGTATATAATACACTCCGTGCCATACAAGTAATGTCTCCATAACTTAAGTGAAATACAATGACACCCAGCTCCAGGTTGTGGGTGGTGTAATTCCTTTCGTGCACCTTTAGTTGTCGTGATGCATAAGCAATCACTTTGCCTCTCTGCATAAGCACACAGCCCATGCCGGTGTGCAAGGCATCACAATAGACAACAAAATCCTCAATACCCTCAGTTCGAGTTAGCACTGGAGCATTGCTCAACTTGTGCTTTAGAATTTCAAAGGATTCTTGCTGCTTTGGACCCCAGCCAAACTTGACATTCTTACGGGTCAGGGTAGTCAAAGGAGCGGCTATCCTCGAAAAGTTCTCAATGAACCTCCTATAATAACTGGCTAATCCTAAGAAACTACGTATTTCAGAAGGTGTCTTCGGTGCTTCCCAATTCATTATGGCTTCTATCTTAGCGGGATCCACCTGGATACCACGCTCGCTAACCATGTGTCCATGGAACTGGACTTCTCTAAGCCAGAATTCGCACTTGGAGAACTTAGCATAAAGCTTCTCCTGCTTTAATAGCTCTAGGATACACCGAAGATGTTTCTCGTGATCAGCTTGATTACGAGAATAGATAAGTATGTCGTCTATAAAGACAATCACAAACTTATCTAGATACGGTTTGCAAACTCTATTCATGAGATCCATTAATGTTGCAAGTGCATTAGTGAGCCCAAAAGGCATCACTAGAAACTCATAGTGTCCGTTTCTCATCCTAAAGGAAGTCTTTGGAACATCTTCAATCCTGACCTTTAGTTGATGGTAACCCGACCTCAAGTCGATCTTAGAGAAATAGCTAGCCCCTTGAAGTTGATCAAACAAGTCATCGATCCCTGGCAGTGGATAACAATTCTTGATCGTTATATTGTTCAGCTCACGGTAGTCAATGCACATTCGCATTGAACCGTCCTTCTTCTTAACAAACAAGATAGGAGCTCCCCAAGGTAATGAGCTAGGCTGAATGAAGCCTTTCTCCAAAAGCTCATCAAGTTGGGTTCTTAATTCCTTCATCTCTGTCGGCGCTAGCCGATATAGGGCTGTTGCAACTGGTGTAGCTCCTGGTAGGATGTCAATCCTAAACTCCACTTGTCTCTCCAGAGGTAGACCGGGTAGTTCTTCAGGGAAGACATCAGGGTATTCAGAAATGACAGAGATATCTTCTATCTTGTGCTTCTGCTCGTCTACCGTCACCTGTCGTGACACCCGGCAATTTAGGCCAGTACCGTACTGATGTGACACGTGTAGTGACTGAATGATAACAATATATGTGTGAATGTATATATATATATATATATATATATATATATATATGCCAACATAATCAAAACAAAGATTTTCGTGAAAATCTTAGAGATATGTGAAAATTCGAAGTATCTGAGAAGCGAAATTGCTTATATAACAATTAGTTATAAAATCATTCCTATTTAAATTAGGATATGTAGATTCAAACTAAGGGATTGCGATAATAAAAACGCACCCATAGGTGAGTGTCACAGAAACCCCTCTTTTTACTGTTTTATATACTATTTTGGGGATGAACACGTCGCTATGAAAGAAAAGTATATGTTTTTGTATAAAATATGCTTTTGAATTATATAAAAATGTATTTTCTTGGAAAATATGATTTTTGGATAACTTAATGTGTTTTGTGAAAAACATGGATTTGAAAAGGTGTACGACTTAAACTGTTTTCGAGGAAAAACAAGTTTTATTGATATAAATATGTTTCGGGGAGAAACAGGATTTGTTTAAATATTTTTCGGGGAGAAACGAGAAAGTATTAAGGTGTTTTGGGAAAACAATCATAAAATAGATTAAATTTGGGTTGGTGCAAGTTCAAACCAGTCACAAGGAGGATACCGAAACTTGTACAACCTACGATATTAAATTGTTATTCAGTAGGTTATATATGTTAATGAATTGGGGATGGTACAAAGGATTTATCCTGCCACAAGGAATTAATTCATTAAGTATGGTATGCATGGAATTGGTGATAGATCTATTGGGTTGACTACCCCGTCGTGACCGGTTGCTCCGGTCGACATAGCGGCGATTAAATTCTTTAATTGTCTAGTGTGGATTAGCGCCTCTGTTGGATCGTCGTGTGACCCTAACGAGTCAATATGAAGAGTTCAACATCAAAAACAAAGGCGGAATCAGTGAATTTGACGTAACACAGCTTGTTTTCCTCTAATTATCTTCTTATTAACCGATTCTGAGCTTTTACAGATTCAAATGACAAATTGACAGCACCTCGACTCAGAAACTATGGTATAATTCCGTTTCAAATGAAACATCAAGATCAGGTATATATAGGCGTTTAATTCCGCTTGAAACCATCTCAAACGGAATCACCAGTTCAAACGGAATTACCTAATTCCGTGCGGAATTAGTAACTTCGCTTGAAACATCTAATTCCGTTTGAAATAACATTAAGCGCATTTCAAGCGGAATTACCCTTTTATACTGTTTTCTTGATTTCCGTGCCCTGATCTATCTAATACAATACAAGACTTAATAAAGACGAAGTTAACAGACATCAGTGCACCAACAGACTCCCCCTTGGATGTTGATGAAGTCTTTAGCATCCAGTCTTCAGTCTTTAGTCTTGATCTATCATTCTCTGCCCTAAATTGTCTTGACATTGTAAAGCATCCTTCAATTCTTCTCTTCTTCTATCAACAGCTAGCATAAATCACAGAATCTGAATCTTTAACAACCTTCAAGCTCCCCCTTGAATGTAGATCCAGGAACTGTATCTGACTTTTACGTCTTCAGACTCCCTCTCTCACTTAGCTGGGATCTTGCTTAACTGCTTTCATGGACTCATACCTGTTACCTGCACAATCTCTACCTAAATATAAGATATATGACAATAACAGTTTCAATCCAAACTTACCATTCATCATCATTTGATGAAATTGTCAGAATTAGAAATCCACTTAAGTATTCAGGTCCAAATTAATGACCCTGATTACTTAATTTCTCTACCAAGTCCAACTTAATGACCTTGGTTGACCAGAGACAAATCACACTGACATTTTGTATAAACTAGTTCAAACATTTTCTGAAATTTACAAGTTTCAAATTAATGAACTTGTTTTGACTTTTCAATTTCAGGTATAACATCATAAACTCCAAACTCATCTTCCAGTTCAGAAACTTCCTGCATCTGCTTCAATTCGAATCTGAAGATCAGCTTTCCACTTTGGTTTGTCAAAAATAAAGCAGAAGTGTAAAATCTTTTTGGATTTTCAATAAAGTTTCTAGACTAGAAATGAATTACAGAAATAAAATGAAATAAAATGTAAACTATTTACAAACATATTTTTGGTGAGCGTGTTAGGGAATCATATCAGCTATTCGACAAGTCACAAGTACCGTTAAGCTTTAATTACATGCTCAGAATTAAACAATTCACTTAGATTGTCGATATACTGATCCACTTAAATTTTCACACAAACTTCAATCTGTCCAGGATATGAATTAGGTGTTTTAAGAACTTAAACTCATTCATGTGTCCCACTTCTTGAATATACT
Organism: Helianthus tuberosus; assembly: GCA_030545235.1. Lineage (NCBI taxonomy): Eukaryota > Viridiplantae > Streptophyta > Magnoliopsida > Asterales > Asteraceae > Helianthus > Helianthus tuberosus. The sequence continues at coordinate 129,883,730 of CM060447.1, read as the reverse complement.
CCCGTATCCAGAACCCAATATTCAGTCTTACAGGTGAGTATACCACAGATGATATCTGTAAAGGGGTTAAATTGCGAGGGCCGTGAGAGCTCAGGTCAGAACTTCCGTTCAGCAGAGAGATGACGGCTTCGACTTTAAGTGGGTCCCCTTTAGAGGATCTTTTTTACAACAGCACATGATTAGCATTTTTCAATGTTTCATCATTTTTTTATGCTGAGGGAGATGCTATATTTCAAGCAAGTAGTAAAGTATTATACGGAGACTAGGCCATTGCTTCCGCAAAATCAGAAGTCTCGGGATAATACCCCAGATATCACTGAGTATAAAGACCTAGTATCTCAGAAAGAGGGATCCTTCAAACAAGATTTCAGGGGTTACCTATATATCCAAGTAGTGTTCCCCACGAAATAAGCAAAGTTTGAATTTAGGTTTATATCCCGAACAAACCTACTAAATGTGCAAAAACCTATCGGCACATCATCAGCGAGATAGTTTAACCCTTTTAAACTTTACAATTATTTAGCATATTGTAACTGTCAAGCCAATGTACTATCATTTTCCCTTTTTACACAGGCTCTTTTCTGGTTTTCTATTGTTTTTGGACTTTAAAAATATCTCATGTTTTTGTATTTTTGAAATTTTTTTTACTGTTTTTGTATTTTCTGAAAATATTACCCTATACTCCCCCTAAATACCAAAACAGGTAAAAAAATCAACAAACCATTGCAGATTGCTTCTCAACATCATCTACAATGTCTCCTTCATCAACGCCAAGAATCTCCTCCAACACCAATAAAAGCTTCATACCGTTCAGTTTTAGCAAATATTTAAAACGAGTTTTATCAAATGCTTTGGTATGTAAATCAGCTTTTTGTTCGTCAGTGTGGATTTTCTCAATTCGTATCAACTTCTTCTCGAAATAGTCTCGGATGAAGTGATGACGAATTTCAATGTGTTTCGTTTTAGCGTGATGAACAGGATTTTTAGTAATGTTAATCGCTGCCTCATTATCAACAAAGATAGGGGTGTTAATAAATTGCAAACCGTAGTCGCGCATCTGTTGCTGAATCCACAAGATCTGAGAGCAGCAGCTGCTAGCAGATATGTACTCGGCTTCACATGTGGACAAAGCTACAGAGGTCTGCTTCTTGCATTGCCAGGTAGCCAATCGTGATCCGAAAAACTGCCCCCCCGCTGTTGTTGATTTAGCGTTAACTTTGCAGCATCCGAAATCGGAATCGGAATAACCTTCGAGCGTGAAATCGCCTTCTCTTGGATACCACAACCCCAATGATGGAGTTCCTTTTAGGTAGTGTAATATCCGTTTCACAATCACCATGTGCGAAGCTCTCGGGTTAGATTGAAATCTTGCTGCGAGGCAGGTTGGATACATAATATCGGGTCTTGATGCTGTCAAATACATCAGCGATCCGATCATGGAACGATATAATGTTTCATCTACCTTCTCTCCAGTGAGATCATGGTTTATCCCATGGTTCGTCGCTAACGGGGTGGAAGCTGGAGTAGAACTTGACATCCCAAATTTCTCTAAGATATCATGAACGTACTTCGTTTGATGTATGGATATTCCTTTGGGAAGTTGATCAACTTGAAGTCCCAAGAAGAATTTCATCTCACCCATCGATGACATATCAAATTTCTGCTTCATAACTCTTTCAAAATCTTTGCACAGATTCTCATTTGTTGACCCAAATATAATGTCGTCCACGTATATCTGAACAATCAGAAGATGTCCGTCGACCTCTTTGGTGAAGAGAGTGGCATCCACTTTTCCACGAATGAAGCTGTAGGCTAGCAGGTGTTGAGACAAAGTCTCATACCAAGCTCTCGGGGCCTGGTGTAAACCATACAGCGCTTTATCCAGCAAATATACCTTGTCTTTGTGGATTGGATCGGTAAAGCCCGGTGGCTGTCCGACATATACCTCCTCTTTTACCTTCCCATAGAGAAACGCCGATTTCACATCTAGCTGATAAACTTTAAAGTTTTTCCAAGATGCAAACGCTAGGAAGATTCTTATCGCTTCAAGTCTAGCAACCGGAGCATATACTTTAGTGAAATCTATACCCTCCTGCTGACTGAAACCTGGACTACGAGTCGAGCTTTGTTACGAATAATAACCCCTCGATCGTCTCTCTTACACTTGAACACCTACTTGGTGTTTATCTTCCTGTGACCATCAGGTAAGTCTACCAATTTCCACACACCTAACTTCTCAAACTGACTCAACTCTTCTTGCATAGCATTGACCCAAGAATCTTCAGTTAGCGCCTCCTTATATGTTCGCGGTTCGATCTGCGAAATAAAACAACTTAGTTAAAACTCAGTTTGTAAAGAAGCTACTGTAGAATAAAAACATGTAAGGCCTTGGTCAATTTGACGTCTAGTGCGAACGCCTGATTGTAATTCTCCAATAATCAACTCTTCTGGATGGTATGAAAGAGTTCTCGGCATCACCTCGCCTGGAACATCTACTTCGCCGTCCAAATTTGTAACATTCTGATTTGCACCTTGTTCACTGACTGTAATTGTTTGACTTGATATCTGGATTTGCTCCCCCTCAGAATCTGAATCACCACGATAAAAAATAGGCCTATCATCAGATTCTTGATTATCAATGACTTCCGTCTGATTGTCAGGAGCTTGTTCTTGTTCCGAAGATTGTTGAACATCATCATGTTCTCCAGCATTACTTGGACCGGCTTCATCATCATTTGAAATTTGCCGTCGACTTGTAGTATATTCAACTGGAAACCTTTCTTGTGATGACTCATACTCTCTTAGAATATCCAACTCATCAAAGAACTCTTGTTGTTCTTCTTCTTCCATGTCAAACGAATCCCATAAAGTATTGTAGTTAAAACGCCATGAGTCGCCTGGATTCTGCAGTGGCATGGTATAACCTTGACACTCAACATTGTGTGCTTCAATAATCCGCTTCAAGCTAGGAACAAAGACTCGTTTCAATGGACTTGAGTAACGCACAAATATTCCTTCAATGCTTTTTGCACCAAACTTTCCAAAAGGTTCTAGAACTGTGCAGGGAGACCCAAACGGTTCTAAATACTTCAGATTCGGTTTGAGGTAATTGATCAAATCGAAACATGTCTTGTTGAATTTCTTTACAGTGAGAAACCGGTTGAGTGTATAGCAAGCGGCTGACACTGCTTCTGCCCAAAAATTGACTGGTAGTTTGGAATCAGCAAGCATCGTCCTGGCCATTTCAATTAGTGTCCTGTTCTTTCTTTCTGCTACTCCATTTTGCTGCGGAGTGTAAGGAGCACTAAATTCTTGCAATATACCTCTCTCATCGCAATATTCGTCCATCTTGTTGTTCTTGAACTCAGTACCATTATCACTCCTGATTCTTCTGATTCGGGTTTGGTACAAGTTTTCAATTTTTATGAACAATGGCATCAAACTATCAAACGTCTCATCTTTTGATTTCAGAAAAGATACCCATGAAAATCTTGAGTAATCATCTGTTACTACTAGACAGTAGAGATCCCCAGTTATGCTTTTTACGTTTACTGGACCAAACAGATCCATATGGAGTCTCTCTAATGGTCTTGAGACTGAGTTGACTTTCTTTTGAGGATGTGATTTCTTCTTTTGCTTGCCTTTGATGCAACTAATGCACTCCCCCTCAAGATGAAAACCTTTCACATGAACACCAGTTACTAAGTCGTTATGCACCAGGTGATTCATTTTTCGTAAGTGAATATGGCCCATCTTTCGATGCCATAACTGTGATTCTTTTTCCGTTGCTCTTGACATAAAACAGTGAGCCTGACCCGTGGTAGTAGTTGCTACGCTCATGTCCAATACGTACAAATCATTGACTCTGGGCACTCTCATGATAACCCACTCTTCGGGAACAACAAATCCTGGTTTCAAGATCAAACATTCTTTGTCTGTAAAGTGCGTTGTATACATGCGATCACAAATCTGAGAGATGCTCAGAAGATTTTTTTCTAGCTCGGCAATGTAGTTAACTCTTTCAAACGTGAGAATTCCATTCGATAAAGTTCCTTCTCCAACTATTCGACCACCTTGATTTCCTGCGAATCCCATGTAACCTCCATTAAAACCACGAACATCGTACAGTAGGGTTTTCTTCCCCGTCATGTGCCGAGAAGCTCCACTATCCATAATCCAACATGAAACGGATCTTGGAAGCTCCTGCACATATCACAAACACTTAGTGAGATTTTGATGCTACCCCAGCCTCTTTCGACTCGGGTAACTTGACATTAAGGTGAGTTTTTGCAGTGTAAAGTGGCGGAAAATTCTTGTCATTCATCTTTAAGCTCTCCTAAGACCCAATCTCAACCTTTTTGTATAAAAAGAAATCATTTTGAGAAGGTTGACCAGAAGATTGATCTTTCTTTGGTACATACTTCTTTTCAGAAGTAGTAACCTCTTGTGATTCAAGTTTTTCATAATAATCCAAAGGAACATCCATCTTTACCTGAGTGGTAGAAGACGATAGTTTTTCTTTCTCAGAAACCTTTGGTTTTGGAGAACTTGATTTCTTTTCAACAGATTTTGGCTTCCATGTTTGTTGAGGCGAAGCAACTCGTTTGTAAAACTTGTCATTTTTAGTTACCACATTTTTAACAGGTTCAGTTTTGACTTTGATGTTTTCATTTTTCAAAACCTTTTGCTCAACAACCATTGGAGCTTTTCCTTTCACATCAACTTTCCTTTTCTGAATCTCAACAACTTCAGTCTTAGGCTTCAAGTTGGTACACATTCGTGCAATATGTCTAACTTGATTACATTTGAAGCATGTTCGTGTGTCAACAACCCTACTTGTGCCTTTAGACTGAGGCTGTGAGGCCTTCTTCTCAAAGAACTCTTTGTTTGATTTTGAAAAGATTTTAGATTCTTCATCAGAAAGTGAACTCAAACTTGAACTTTTCACAAACACCTTTTTCTCAGCAAACCTTCTGTTTTGAACATTCTTTTTCTGATAATTCTTACCACCCTGATATCCACCCGACCATCTGTTTTGGTTGTTGTTATAAAAACGCGGTGGTACAACAAGTTTTTTGTAATAAGCTTTATCTTTTTCGAAGTTCATTTGCCTTTTCGCATTTCTCAAACCTTCAATTTCAGACACATCAATTTCAATCAACTTGAACACATTTCTCAATTTTCCAACATTCACATTCTCTAAAGGAAAATCATGATCCGAATACAACTTATCAGATCCCGCCATCTTGTACATCACAAGACTGGTTCATCACTTAAGTTGTTTTTGGATTTTGATTTTGGAATGTATTTATCCAAAAAGCATTCATCATCCTCAGTAGTGTCACTTTCAGACTTTAAAACATTTTTAGCCATACTTTTAACAATTTCAGATTGGACACTATCTTCATCAGATGATGTGGTAAATGTGACATCAACTGACTCTGGAAGTTTAACTTCATTTTCTTCTTCATCATTAACCAATCCTGATTTTTTCTTTGAAAAATTATTTAGAACTGGTGGTGGAACCTGATGAAACCCCAACCCAGTTCCATCAGCATATACATCTTCGCCTGCTTTGTTCTTCCCAATCGGTTTAGGAACGATATGTTGGAGAACAAAACTTGCGGAGCTGTAACTGTTCAGTTTCAACTAGGTGCGTTCATTTTCAATTTTAGCTTCTTGAAACTGAAGCTTCAACTTAGCAATTTCATCCAGTTGTTGGTTGATTAACTCTTCTTTAACTCTCAGAACACCTGTCAACTGATCATTTTCTTTGTATGTTTTACCATTTCTCTCATCAGAATCTTTAACCGTGCGTTTTAGCTTCTCAAAATTTTATGAAACTTGGCGATTTTCAAGAATTAGCTTTTGGTTTTCTTTCCTAATTCTTTCTACTTCAGTTTTATCATTTTCAATTTTCTCCATTAATTCTTTCACTCGATCATTTGAAGCTTTTAACATTTTGTCACGGTTTAAGATCTGATCCTCAACGTCTCTGACTCTTTTTGTCAGTTTTTCGATCTTTTCACCACTGTGGTAAGCAATTGTACTACAGACCTTGCAGTCTTTCATGCAATTTTTGCAGTCGCTCTCAGTTTTAGCTTTCTTACCTGACTCATTGATAGTATCATTCTGACTGACCTTGTTTTTGGACTCAGTGCTAGAACCAGAAACTACCTCTAGCTCTTTCGCAGCAAACACTTTGTCAGCCATCTTCTTCAAATTTTCTGCAGTAAACTCTTGTGACATGTCAATAATCCCATCATCAATTTTCTTTGTCTGCAGCTCTTTCTCTTTTTCTTTTTCTTTTTCATCAGCTTCTCCTCCTCCCCACCATTCTCTCTGTAAGGCTTCTTCTTCTTCAGCAACTTGTTTGGTGAGAACTTCAACTTCAAGAGACTTTGGATCAATAGCAATGTTTCCGTAGGGATCCAGATAACACTCTCTATCATCATCCCATCTTTTCGCCTATTTTGCTTCTCTGTATATATAACCAGCTTTAATCATCCTGTCTTGGGCTTTCATTTTTCTGTTGATGTATTTCTCTTGTTCGTTTCTGCTATCTCTGAAAGGAACAACTTTTGTCACAAACGCATAGCCCACTGCATCCTCTTCCAGTAACACTTTACTCCAATCATATCCCTCGTCATCATGAATAACAGCAAGAGCTCTTGATTTTTCTTTGGGGGTATCTTCAAGTTGCTTCATTCTGGGAGGTTCAGATTTGTTCTGATGATAGATTGCTCTTTTGTAGTAATCCTCTCTGAATGGATTTGCAGTATCATCAGCAGGTGCGTTTCGACATTCATGTTTAAAATGTCCATTTTGTTTACATCGGAAGCACGTAACCTTTGATTTATCAAAACCAAGTTTGGTGGAAGGTCCGCCAATAGAATGTCTGCCAGTAATTTCCATGAACCTTTGAGCTCGTCTAACCGCACTAGCCATACACCACCTGATATCGATCAACTCCATTTCCTCTGGGTCTATTTGATCATAATCCTCCTTGGTGAGGTTAGTGTTTCCAATCTTGCCCGCAACAAGGCCCTCGTATGATTCTAAAACAAACGCTAAAAACACCATTTGTTGTTTTGCGGATTCCTCGCTGAAGTTTTGAGCATTCTTTAGATCCACAGCAATGTTACATTGAAACAGATTCTTTGAAGCTGACTGTTGTTGTTGACTTGCAGCAGTTGATGATGAACCTCCATGATAACCACTGCTTGGACTTTCTTGACTTGACATGTTAGAACTTTCAGCTGAAAAAGCTGTCTTAGGAGACACATTCTTCGGTATCACATTTCCTCGGTAATACAACTCAACATTCTGCTGATATGAGGAATGATTAACTTTGAATGATTTCTTGAGCTCCAACTCATGACTCTCCAATCTTTCAATTAACAGATCAACCGTCAGTTTCTCTGACTCGATTGTATTCTTTAACATCAAAGCAAAGTATTGCCAGTCTTGCTCATCAGGCAACGAGTCAAACAGCTTGTCAACCAATTCCTCTCGAGAATAAATGATTCCATGTCTTGCCAGCTCCATCTTCAGATGTCCAAATCTTTCAATCATCTTAGATACAGATTCATTTTTCAAACAGCCAAATAGATCAAATTCTTTTCTTAACAACTTCTTTTTGTTTTTGACTATTTCAGCACTACCTACACATTTTACTCTCAATTTCTCCCGTAGATCTGTTGAATTTGTGTACTCAATCAATGCTATTATGTCGTCTCTCACAGACTGATGAATCAATGCAATGCACTTTTGTTCAGCAACATATCTGTCTATCTCCTCATTATCTGTCAAAATTTCAAAATCTGATCTTCCCATAACGAAACCATTCTTCAACATCTTCCAACTTGGATATGCGAACGCTTTTAGCCATTCTTCAAATTTTTTCGCCCATTTATTGTAATCTTCAATCGCCATTAGCTTGGGAGGTTTGTTGTACGTCCCATAAGCACTCTCCACACTTAATGCATCTGAAAGAGTTTTCCTCGTACTCGGAGCATTCTCATTTGTGTTGTTTGACGTGTTGTTTGAAGTATCATCTCCATTGTTTCCAGCAAAAGGAAAAACGTCACAGAACGGATTCATGAACTCATTCATCTTCAAGTATCTGAAATAATCAACAAACACTTAGAAAATTTTTTTTTATAACAAAGACAAGTTCAAACGAAATCAGCCTTTCAAACGAGATTAGCTTTTCAAACGGAATAGCTTTCAAGCGAAATCCCACTTCAAACGAAATCAAGGTTTGAAGCGGAATAGCTAATTTCATTTGAAACTCTCAAACGGAATCAGGATTTTCAAACGGAATCACCAAGCGGAATTAGCTTCTCAAACGGAATCAAGTGAACTTTCAAATGGAATAAGCCACTTTGAAACGAAATAACTAATTTCGTTTGAACTTTCAAACGGAATTAACACATAAAAGCTAATTCCGTGTGGAATTACACGTGCAAACTCAAATAAAATTACGATGACGTCAGCATGTTCGAACAGTTTTTCAAGCGGAATTACAAGTTTTTATCAAAATTTGTTCGAATTAAGGTCCAAATCTTTCAAGGATTAGTTAAAACTATGTTTTACGTGATATATGTAAGTTTTAAGCCATTTCAACCGTTAAATCTTGTTCAAATCAGAAAAGAAGGAGTAGAAGTGATAGAATCCAATGAAATCAAGCTGAATTGGTATGAACTCCTCGTCCTGAGCTCTGATACCACTTGTTGGATCGTCGTGTGACCCTAACGAGTCAATATGAAGAGTTCAACATCAAAAACAAAGGCGGAATCAGTGAATTTGACGTAACACAGCTTGTTTTCCTCTAATTATCTTCTTATTAACCGATTCTAAGCTTTTACAGATTCAAATGACAAATTGACAGCACCTCGACTCAGAAACTATGGTCTAATTCCGTTTCAAATGAAACATCAAGATCAGGTATATATAGGCGTTTAATTCCGCTTGAAACCATCTCAAACGGAATCACCAGTTCAAACGAAATTACCTAACTTCGTGCGGAATTAGTAATTTCGCTTGAAACATCTAATTCCTTTTGAAATAACATTAAGCACATTTCAAGAGGAATTACCCTTTTATACTGTTTTCTTAATTTTCGTGCCCTGATCTATCTAATACAATACAAGACTTAATAAAGACGAAGTTAACAGACATCAGTGCACCAACAACCTCAATAGTTTTCATCAGGAATAACTGGCAGGGCTAGCAGTGTAACACCCCGTGTTTCGAAAGTCAAAGTCAAAGTCAAGATTAAAGTCAAAGGAAGAAAAGATTGCTAATTGCGATCTGTCACTCCTTGCTTAACTCCTGTTTTGACTTCTTTGACTTGTAGTTAATCTATTTATGTTATCGCGTTAGTTGTATTATGTGGAGTACTTGTTAATAATCGAGGTTTAATCGCATACTAATCGCTAATCGACTTTATCGAATCGCAATCGCAACTCGAATTACGCATTCTGGATATTGTTTTACGTGTTTGTGCCTTTTATGTGTTACATATGCATGTTTAATTATGATTATATTGTGGTGATTAATCGAAACGCAATCGCAACGCTATCACAATCGAATCGCAAACGCTAAACGCAAGTTAATTAGGATGATTGTATGTTAGATATAGTAGTTGGGATTAATGGATAACTCTATCGCATCGCAAAACTCAACGCACGAAACAAAACGCCGCTACTCAAGCCGTCGGAACCACTCGATCGAGTGACTGCTCGATCGGATGGTCAACCGATCGGATAGCCATCCGATCGGATTGCCATCCGATTAGACAGCCATCCGATCGGTGACCCACTCGATCCATGCACACTTTCCTTTTTGGGAAACCCTATAAATTCCAACCTGTCACATCATTTGTGATGTGACAGCCTCTCACTTGACCCAGCCGCACTCTCAAGCTTCTTTCTCTCAATTTCTCTCGATTCTTGTAAGTTTTCAACCTAAATCTTGTACTTCCATGATCTACACACACGTCTTCATCATTTTCTCTTTTGAATCCTAACTTTTAACCGTGAAATCAGTGGATTTGAGGTGTTTTAGGATGATGTCATCATGGTGTTCTTATGAACTTCATGTTTTGGCTTCAATCCACCAAGAACAACTTAAATCTGGATGATTTCCACATGAATAAACAAAGATCTTGCATAGATCTGAACATATTCATGGTGAAAAGGATTGAAAGATGGTTTTCTAACTTTCTTTCAACTCTTTTACACTCAATGCACTCAAACCCGATGGAATCGGAGCTTGTTCTGATCTTCAACTCATTCTTAGTGATGTATCAGTCCAGATCTGAATTCTATCCAAGAGATAGTTGATTTCGGGTTTGAACATGAACAACCATCTTGAACCGTGAACTGGTCGGACTAGGGTGATTTCCTGTTCAACCGGGTCACTTCGGTCGAGACGAGGTTCCTGTTGTTTAAACAAGCTACCATAACATCTCGTTCAAAACTACAATACTTCAAATAAAATCAAGTGACAAGACGATCAGATCGTTGGGACGGATTGCCGTCCGATCGGATTGCCGTCCGATCGGATTGCCGTCCGATCGGATTGCCATCCGATCGACCGGCCATTCGATCGGGTTGCACTTGGTTCCACACTTAAACTTTTATTCAAACTATTCAAGGATCTGAACGTTGAATGGATTACCGCCCGATCGGATTGCCATCCGACCGTGCGACCGACCGATCATGTGACGTTTGGGACTTTGATACTTAAACAATTTTCAACATGTTCAATGCACAAGATTGCCACCCGATCGGATTGCAATCCGACCGAGTGACCGTCCTGCTGTGAACTTGTTCTCAAACTGAGAAGCCTCGCCAATCGGATTGCCGTCTGATCGAACGACCGTTCGATCGACCGACCTGAAGGGTAGGGATACTTCCCTATTTTCAAAATGCTACAACGAAAACTTCAAAAGACAAACCATCATACACGAACACACCTTAACCAGACATGATGTCAATCTGACCGAATGGCCATCCGATCGGGTAGCCATCCGATCGGGTTGCTGTTCGACACTTGGTTCCTTTGCACCGTTTTATGCACTGCTCATCGCTTATGCTATCGTTCTGACCAGGCTAATCTCACTCTAGCGCTCCCTTCAATCCATTAACTCTCATCGCTGTGAGTACACTCGACCCCTTTTTGCTTTACGCACTTTTGGGTGTTACATACGTTACTTTTTCTGAATCACATCAAACACACTATGCAATACTTTAACACTAACCGTTACTGCATGTTATACGTGACTCAATGAATGCTTTTTTTTGTTATGTTTACACATAGATTGCTGTCTACCTGCCTTAGCAACGATAGTACTATAGTTTGGACTCAACACCTGTTCAGTCAGGGGTTGTTAAGGACTATTAATCACATGATTCGCAGTGGTGAATATGTGTTACGAACTGCCTTGCGCAGTCAACCCGCAGTCATTGGTATTGATAGGGTTATGTCAATAACTTACGTGCTTCACATCTCACGTTGTACGTGCTGGTTATGCGTAAACAATTTCGAACTCTATTATGCTATTATCAAACTTGTATGCTCACCTTTACACTATGTGTATTGACTTTTACTTTAACGTATGTGGCAGGTGCTTAAGATGCTAGGATGCCTTGTGTGCTGTGTGATGAAATCGAGGCTAGGAAAGAGTCCTAGAAACAAATAAACAAATTGTCTATTTTGAAATTTGAGTTGTCGGATCAGTAGTTGTTTGTGAGACAATTATCTGTAATAACTGTTTTATTTGGATATGTTATGGTATGGGACATGACGTTTTAAATATCTGGTAATTAATAGTTGTTATGGATACTCATGGACAATCTGTTTCGCTCAGTGCCGCGCCCCGATGATTCCGCCATCGATTGGGGTGTGACACGCAGGGCTAGATTCTAATGGTTTCTTCCATGGCATTTTACAAAGGAAATATAATAACCTTTCTTAAACATAAAAGGATGTTTTAAATCATTAAAATGTTTTTAATAAGAAAGATTTTCCTTACAAAAGTTGCTATTAGTTTGATATGTAAACTCACCCTCCATTGTGTTGAAACTTGATTTTTACGTGTTCTTCAGAAACATGAGTTCGGCTTCGAGGATTTTGGCTTATGTCGTCATGTGGTTGTTGATGTTTTTTTGGTAATTAAATAATAATGTTTGGACACTTTTGAAAACTATTATGGGGCTGTGTGTACTAAGACCTCTAAGGGTCAAACAACTTTTCTATGGTTGTGGACTATGTTTACAACTTTAAAACTTTAAGTTTTTAAATAATAAATGTGGCTGTGTGTACTAAGACCTCTAAGGGTCAAACAACTTTTCTATGGTTGTGGACTATGTTTACAACTTTAAAACTTTAAGTTTTTAAATAATAAATGTGACAACTCGTATAAATCCTTGTTACGTTTCGCTTTACTTTGTAATTACATGTACGTTATATGAATTGAATGTGGTGTTTGATTAATTTCTTTGAACGGTTGTGTGCTTGGTAATATGTAATGTGAATTACGGGAAACCGAAACCTAAAACAGAGATATTGGAATACGTTATTTTGTGAATCGAAGCGTGTAAAATATTGTTCTGCGATACGAAACGTTTTAACTAGTTATTTCATGAAACTTGCAAAACCGTCACTTAGTAAATCCAACCCAAGCCCAAGCCCACCCCCTCTCCTTCTTGCGCCACTTATGGGCCAGACCCCACCCCATGTTTCCCCCATGCGAAACATAAGCCCAAACCCACACTCTCTTGTTCCTTGTAGCCCATTAGCCCAACTTCCCTTGTGTTTTAATTATACTTACTTGGATTTGGGAACAAGAAAAATCAAAACAGAAACCCTAAACACCCCATAGAGTGCGAAGGCCAGGAAGAACCCCCCCTGCGCAAAATCCCCCCTCTTGTTCAGCTTCTTGATTCGCCTTTCACTTTCTCGTAATCCCTCCTCTTGCTCCAAGGTTAGTATTCTTGATTTGGATTGTGATTCATGGTGTGTTTTTGTGGAAACATGGCTGTGATTTTTAGTTGTTATGCTAGGGTTTTGTTGCTGCATGGTTAATTTCAATTGACTATGCGATTTGTTGAACTAATTGATGATTGGTATGCATAAATGATCATTGGCTGCGTTTTTGTGAAAATCATTATGTTTTATATCTAGGGTTTTGTGATTATTGATATGATTACGTGATAATTGATGGTTAATCAGTTGTTAGTTATTATTAGGAAGTGTCGGGATCGTTTACATGCGTTTTGGTGTCGTTTAAATGTAAAACAGAATGCTGATTGACGAAAACAGCCAACTTCAGTTGTCTGTAAACGGAGCGTTATAAATCATAGAATTGATTTTCTGAAGTCTAAATTATATGTTTTCGAAAAACTCTTCAAATGACGCTAGAATCATATTTTTCTGAGGTCTTTTTCTATTTTTAAAGGCCTATTTTGTACAGCAGCAAAAGCGGCGTATTTTCTTCAGAAAATGCATGATATTTTTTTCATCATAACTTGTAATCTGGATAGAGTCAGGTCATGAAATTCATACAGTAGATGGCCACGGTGTCGTCGTAAATCTCCAATTGGAATTTCGTCAATCGGACTTACGATGAATTTTGAATGAATTTTTTCGTGGACTGCAGTCAGAAAGTGACGAATCTGACTGCAGCCCGGTAAATGATTTTTATAAAATAATTGGTAATGAATTGAGTCCGGAGATTTTATACAATATGACGTGGACAGTTTAGAATATTCTGTAAAGTTTTGAGAATTTTTTGATCAAGATAACTATTTTATAAAAATACCCGAAAACAGCCCAGTTTTGGAGGTTAAAGCTGAAACAGCATAAGTGGTGATTTTGCGTGACTAGATGTCGGTTATGCTATCTGATAATGATCCAACTTGTTGTATGTCAACGAAAGTGTTATATGAAGTATTGTGTGCTTGTTCATGAGTAGTTATAGGTGGGATATGTATATGTGCCATTGGTATTAGAGCCATTGGTTATAGTGAACTTGGTTTTAAAAAGGGAAAAATCATTTTGACAAAAAAACCAGACTATAACCTGTTCAGTGCTCAACGATCCACAACGACAATTTGCTCCACGTGCAAGACTCAACACTTTATATGGTATAATTGTGTTTATGCTGCCTACTTGTTAGTTTACAATTCCATGGTGCGTTGCTCTTAGTATGCTTAGATAACATAGTGGCATGTTGCCCTTATTAACCCTAACGTGCTCACTTTGACACCCGACTGTTTGCATGAAACCCTATGTGCTTACCCTCTTCTGTCATTCTTTTTACACTCCTATCTCATCATTCTAACTTGTGTTTTCTGACTGTGAAGATCATGAGTGGATGCCTCAACTTGACTCAGGCCCAACTGACAGCCCTAATCAATGAACGGGTTGCTGAGCCTTTAGCAGCAGCCCAACCAGGACGTAAAGCTTGCCTTTCCAACCTATCCTAGGATGTTAGATCCAACTCTCGTGACGCTCTGTTATTCCTAACCTTATCTCCTTTCTTTCTTTCTTACGCGACAGGTCAACACGCTCAGCCTCGAGCATGCACCTTCAAGACTTTCATGGATTGCCGACCCAGTACTTTCAGTGGCACAGAAGGAGCAGTGGGACTGCTGAATTGGTTTGAGAAGATCGAGTCTGTATTCGAGATGTGTGAATGCCCTGTAGCTAGTAGGGTGAAGTTTGCAACTGGAACACTCGAAGGTGGTGCGTTCTCTTGGTGGAACGCACGCCTGCAGATGCTAGGGTTGGCAGCTGCTAATGCCACCCCATGGAACGATTTTTAGGAGCTAATAAAAGAAGTGTATTGTCATCGGGACGATATTTACAAGGTTGAGGTGGAGTTCTACAACCTCAAGATGATTGGGTCAGAAATTGAGGTATATACGAAGAGATCAAACAAATTGGCTACTCTATGTCCCAACATGGCGAATCCTCCTTACAAGCGTATTGAGATTTACCTCAAGGGTTTAGTACCAGAAATCCAGAGCATGGTAACTGTAGCAAACCTCCCTACGATCCAACAAATCATACGACTGTCTCACCGCCTCACTGATCAGGCAGTCGAGCAGAACATGCTACCTAAACGAATTAGTGCCACTATTTCTGATGCTCCAAGTGACAATAAGCGTAAGTGGGATGGGAATTCTAGCAAGGGTTCAAGCTCTACTCAGCCTCAATCTCAGCAGTGAAGGACCGATGACTATAAGAGGCCCAATCAGTAGTCTACTGGAAATCAAAGTCAGGGTGGGTACAAGGGAAATCACCCTAAGTGTAATCGCTGTAACTTGCACCACAGCGGGCCATGCAACAAGGGCCACAATCAAAGGTGCAACAAGCCAGGCCATGTAGCAAAGGATTGCAGGAGTCAGTATCCTTCAAATCAGAACCGACCGCAACAACAACCAGCTCCGCAGAATCAGCAGCAGTAATCACAGGGTAACAACAAGGGGTGTTTCCAGTGTGGAGCAGAGGGCCACTTTAAAGGAAACTGCCCATAGTTGAACCAGAAGCACAACAACAACAACAACAACAATCAATGCAACAGGAACAACAACGACAACAACAATGCTAATGGGCACGTGTTTGTGATTGGTCAAGGCGAACCAAGGAACGACCCCAACATTGTGATGGGTAAGTTTCTACTGGATGACTATTTTGTTTCTGTCTTATTTGATTCGGGAGCCGATACTAGTTATGTGTCCTTAAGGGTTAATCAGATACTTAAGCGTACCCCGACCCCTCTAAACCCAAGCATGTCGTAGAACTAGCTAATGGTAAAAACCTTGAGGCTACACACATTGTTAGGGGTTCCAATCTCACTCTAGCCGGTCAGACTTTCTGTATCGATCTCATCCCCATCGTTCTCGGTAGTTTCGACATGGTTGTGGGGATGGACTGGTTATCCCAACACCTAGCGGGGATACTATGTAAGGAGAAAATTGTCCGCATCCCTCGTCCTGACATCGAACCTCTCACTATTCAGGGCGACAAGAGTGGTGCTATCGTGGGCATCATCTCGTTCCTCAAGGCCCAGAAGTGTCTGCGAAAGGGCCACCCTGCCATTCTGGCCCTTGTTACTGACACTTCATCGAAAGAGAAGAAGATTGAGGACATCCCGATCGTATGCGACTTTCCTAATGTATTTCCTGATGAACTACCTGGTCTTCTGCCTCATCGCTAGGTCAAGTTTCAAATCGAGCTAACTCATAGAGCAGCACCTATAGCTTGAGCACCAAATCGTTTAGCTCCTTCTGAATTAGAAGAGTTGTCCACGCAATTACAGGAACTTTTGGATAAAGGTTTCATTTGTCCTAGTTCATCGACCTGGGAGCTCCAGCCTTATTTGTTAAGAAGAAGGACGGTACCTTTCGAATGTGCATAGACTACCACGAACTCAACAAGGTGACCGTGAAGAATCGTTATCCTCTTCCGCGTATCGACGACTTATTCGACCAGTTACAAGGGTCGAGCTTCTACTCTAAGATAGATCTGAGATCGGGCTATCATCAGCTGAGAGTCCGAGACGAAGACATCTCCAAGACAGCATTCAGGACTCATTACGGACACTATGAGTTTCTGGTTATGCCTTTCGGGTTGACAAATGCAACTGCGGTTTTCATGGATCTCATGAACCGAGTGTACAAACCATACTTGGATAAGTTCGTCATTGTTTTCATTGAAGACATCTTGATCTATTCTAAAAGTCAGGAGGAGCACGAGCGCCATCTGCGACTTATTCTAGAACTTCTTCGATCAGAACAACTCTACGCTAAGTTTTCGAAGTGTGACTTTTGGCTTCGTGAAGTCCACTTCTATAACAACCCTCCAAAATATTTCTGATACCCCTAATATATTTAAAGTGCCCCAATATGTCCTAAAATACACCCCATATACGAAAACGGGCTCTGAATACCTTTATTTTTATTAAAATTAAATAAAAAAAATTAATGGTCTCTCGCGGGGCGCGTAGACCCTTAGGGCCTCCTACGCGGGGCGCGACAGCTCGGAGTCAGGGCCGCACCCAGTGCCACCACGTGTCATCATTGTGTCGAAGCTAAACTCGACGAATCAACAACCCTAGCCCCTATTACCCTATTACGCGGGCCGCGTAGTCCTTGGCTACGTCTAACGCGGGCCGCGAGGGAAGGCGAAAGGTCGCCTATATAAGAAGACCCTCAACCTTCAGTTTCTGTCGCTCAATCTCTCGATCTCTCTCTCAATATTCTGAATAGCAATTATAATAGCGGGCAAAATACCCCCTAAATAACGAAGTTCTGCCTCGTTGTAAGTATCATAACCTCGGTTACGCATTAGATACGCTGCCTGATTGATCCAGGGTTCCGTAACGGCTGTCGTGGTTCTGCCCGACGTAGTCGTTGGAATGCCGTCTCGGGGAGGGTATTGCTAATGTAAATATTGGGTTATTATACTAACACGTGTGCATTTGTGTAATTTATTGATAATCACCAGGAAACCTTTAAAGAAAACCTAAGACAGCAATGTGTGTAATATCCTTTTTGTAAACTGTTTTTACAAAACCTTAAATATTTTACAATGTGATTAAGCAGTGATTGAGTCTTTGTAATTCTTCAATTACTACCGGTATGTTGGGGTTTTGTATACAAAATGTGGAAAACGTTACCATTGGACAAAGAGTTAGCCAATGGGTAATATGACCCACCAGTCAGGATTGATAGTACTGAATGAGTAATTGTGTAGATGTAAACATTGTAATCACTCTCAATACTATGAAAATTGATAAAACTCTTCTTGATTAAACTGGGATTCACTCACCAGTATTTCCCACTGACAAAATGTTTTTAAATGCGTTTCAGGTAACAAAATGTGAAAGCCAACTAGAAGCCAGCTGGACAGCTGAAGGCTTGGAAAAAAGTGGCTATAAAAGTTACCTAAATAAAAGAAGATGTTTTATTTCAATAAAATGGGGTTTATCCCTATAAAACAGTTTGTAATGAAAACTTGGGTTTTATCCCAATATATTTATAAAGTGTGGTATTTACTCTAATGAAATATTTCCTAACTACGGTCCTGATGAAATTTCCGCTGCCAAAATGATAAACACCGATACCACCAAAACTGATATCTCGCGGCCGCCCGTTCCCGGGACAGATAGGGGGCGGGGGTTGTGATAGAAGGTGGTATCAGAGCTAAGCCACTGATTCAGCCACAGAAATGTTCTACTGACACCAAGATATTATTCCAATTGTTAGTAAATTAATTACGAAAATACGTGCACATCTGTATTTTACTATTGTGTGTTATTTGACTATTTGTTAGTTTACAGTATGAGTGATCAAGGACCCTCCGACGCTTATCGTCAGTTGTCCGGCTCACCTAGAAGCGAAGGCACCTCTTCATAGCCTGCCCTCTCAGGGTATTCAGCTGACAATGAAGATGGGATATTCGTGTTTAAGGCTCAGTCTGAAGAGCCATTCCCTCAGAAAAAGAGAGGATGGTTCAGTAGGGGAGCAGATGAGCATAGAAAGAGAATGAAAAAGTTGCATAACCAACGAGCTTTAGCAGCCATTAAAAGAGAAACAAATGCCCACACACTGGATATGCTTAATAGGAGTTTAGCAAACTTCCATATCCTAGCAACCACAGCTGCTGACCCTAATCTGGGGCAACTTGTAGCACCCCAACCATTACCACTATTCCCCATACAGCCAATGGAAATCGAGAACAACCCAGAAAATCAAGTTTAACCCAGAAGAGATACCTAGGATACCAGCACCCAATCCCTTAGACCCAGACTACGACCCGTGGTTAGACGACCATAGGGATTATGTGCAACGCTACCCAACACCAGAAGACACACCCATGCCGAATTTAGCAGCCTACCCAGGTTTGGACCCTCTAGATCCCTACTATGATAGCGATCTGTATATCAGGGAAATTTTAGAGAATCCATACACGTACCAGGAACCCATGCCCTAGTTTCCAAACCCAGTACCAGAACCTGCACCCCCAATGAGTGCAGAAAATGTGCAAGAGCTCTAAACCTTCGGAGAAGAGATTTTAGAAACTAGCGAGAGGATGAGGCAAGTCGGAGAGCGACTCGTCTGGAAGTACGACGAGCGCAATATGGAGTTCTGGATGAACCCATATCAGTGAAGGTGATGGTGGAAGTAGTAGTAATAATAATAATAATAATAATAATAATATAATAATAATATATAATATGTGTGTATGTTTGAATATATATATATATAAATCATAGCTACGGATGCCTACTAGTAGTGTAATTTCAATTTCAGATGTATTTTAATATATATGGATGCATAGTATAAGAAAGAGTAAGTCGCAATGTTCGATGCTTTTGATCAATGTGCGTGTCATATGATTGGTTGTGTTAAATATTATTTTGTGATATTAATATGTGGTAAATGTTTAAAATTCAGATGGCCGACCAAGTTAATCAAGAGAACCCGGATAATAACCCGGAAAACCAGAATAACGATAACCCGAACAATGATAATAATGGAAACCAAGTGGATAACAGTGCCATCCAACACATAGTGGCACAAGGAATAATAGATGCGATGCCATATATTATTCAAACAGTTAGGGAAGCTGATAATAAAAGTAACCGTGATAGTAAACGACCCACTGAACCAGAAAACAACGTAAAAAATGGACCTATACTTCAAGCACCCATTCCCAAAAGAAGAAGAACCATGCCTTATGGTTGTTCTTATAAAGAATTCTGGTCTTGTAAACCAATGGAATTCTCGGGCAATGAAGGGGCCGTTGCAGCTCTACGCTGGATAGAAAAGACTGAGGCTGTCTTAAAAATAAGCAAGTGTGCTGAAGAGGATAAGATAATGTTTGCCTCCAATCTGTTTAAGAATTCAGCACTAGAATGGTGGAACACTATCCTCCAGTCTAGGGGGAGTGAAAGGGTTTACAATATGGAATGGGAAGAATTTAAGAACATGGTGGAAAGGAAATTCTGCCGTCCCAATGAAAAAGAATAGATAGCAAATAAATTCCTAAACCTTAGAATGACTGGAGTGGATAGTAAGGGATATACTACGTTATTCTTTGAATATGCTAGAATAGTGCCAACCCATGCATCACCTGAACCGGTATTGATCTCCTGTTACATCTGGGGATTAATCAGTGAGATTAGACATGTAGTCAAGGCAGCTAGACCCCAAACTATAGAAGAAGCTGTAGAACTAGCAAATACCTTGACTGATGAATTAGTACGTACACGAGAGGAGGACCAGAGAAGGAACCTAGCTCAAAGGCTTACCCAAGAATTTCGATCTGGAAATTCCAACCGTGGGAAAAGTGTAAGTTCTACCTCTACACCTTATTGCAAGTATTGCAAAAGGAAGCATTCTGGACGATGCTCCATATTCTGTAACTTTTGCAAAATATTTGGACACAAGGAAGAAGACTGCAGGAAGAAACCTAACAACAGGATATGCTACAACTGTGGAGAACAAGGTCACATCAAGCCAAACTGTCCAAAGATAGCTCCAACTACAAACAACAAGAATACCAAAAATGCTAGAGCATTTGTTCTGACTGTAGAAGAAGTAAAGATGATCCCAGACGTGATAGCCGGTATGTTTTTAGATAATGATGTTTTTGCTAAAGTATTATTCGACTCTGGTGCAAACCAAAGTTTTATTAATACTTCATTTTGCAAACTTCTTAACCAATCATTAACTAAACTCCCACAAGAATGTCTAGTAGAGACAGCAAATGGGGAAACCATTAAGATTTCTGAAATCTTGCAGGGAGCAAGAATAGAATTTGTAAATCAAAATTTATTGCAAACCTTTACCCAATGAATCTGGTAGGATTTGATGTCATGTTAGGAATGGATTGGTTAATAGCCAATAAAGCCAGTATTTTATGTGATCAAAAGTCAATCCAAGTAAATTCACCAAGGGGTGAAAAATCACAATTAAAGGAGATAAGCTCTCTAGATCCACGAAATTCATTTCCGTAATGAAAACAACAAGTTATATAAGAAAAGGATCATTAGTGTATTTGATTTCTATAATCACTAACACTAAAGGAAAAGAACTGAAAGATATTCCAGTAGTATCTCAGTTTTCAGATGTTTTTCTAGAAGAATTACCAGGACAACCTCCAGACAGAGAAGTTGAATTTAGAATCCATCTGCTACCCGGAACTGCACCAATTGCCAAAGCGCCGTACCGTTTGGCACCTGCAGAAATGCAAGAATTGAAGAAACAGTTAGACGAATTATTGGAGAAGGGATTCATACAACCAAGCTCATCGCCATGGGGAGCACCAATCTTATTCGTTAAAAAGAAAGACGATTCGATGCGGATGTGCATTGACTACCGCGAATTGAACAAAGTCACGATTAAGAATCAATACCCATTACCAAGAATCGATGATCTGTTCGATCAATTGCAAGGAGCTCGATTTTTCTCAAAAATCGATTTACAATCAGGATATCATCAATTAAAGGTACAGGAAGAGGACATTCCTAAGACCGCATTCAGAACAATGTATGGCCATTATGAATTTACTGTCATGCCATTTGGTTTAACTAATGCCCCAGCTGCATTTATGGACATGATGAACCGAATATGTAAGCCATATTTGGATAAATTCATAATTGTCATTATAAATGATATTCTTATTTATTCTAAGAGCAAAGAGGAGCATGCAGCGCATCTGCACGCACTTCTAAATTTATTAAGAAAGGAAAGGCTCTATGCTAAGTTTTCAAAGTGTGAATTTTGGTTAGAACATGTATAATTTCTTGGACATCTGGTTAATCATGAAGGAATTCATGTAGTTCCCACCAAGATCGAGGCAATTACCAAATGGAAAACCCCTGAGTCACCAACCGAGGTTAGAAGTTTCTTAGGATTGGCCGGTTATTATAGAAGATTTATTCGAGATTTTTCTAGAATAGCCATTCCCTTAACTAAGTTAACCTGTAAATCTGTTAAGTTTGAATGGGGACTAAAACAGGAAGAAGCCTTTAGAATTCTTAAGCAAAGACTAACCAACGCACCCATACTAGCGTTACCAGAAGGAACTATAGACTTTGTAATCTATTGTGTCGCTTCTAAATTAGGTTATGGATGTGTGTTAATTCAACTTCAAAAGGTTATAGCTTACGCCTCTAGACAACTTAAGAACCATGAAGAGAATTACTCAACCCATGATTTGGAATTAGGAGCCATAATTTTTGCCTTGAAAATTTGGAGACATTACCTTTATGGTAGTAAGTTTACCATTTTCACCGACCATAAGAGTTTAAGGTATGTTTTCGGGCAAAAGGAATTGAATATGAGACAAAGACGCTGGATGGAAATACTTAGTGATTGTGATTGTAATATCCAGTACCATGCAGGAAAGGAAAATGTAGTAGCTGATGCTTTAAGTCGAAAGTATCATGTGAAGCCAAAAAGAGTACGTTCTCTTAAATTAAATCTACAAGCAGATTTAAATGAACAGATTAAAAAGGCACAAGAATCAGTAATCAAGGATGATACTGAGAAATTAAAAGGAATGATTAAGGAATTAGAATAAGGAACAGATGGAATATGGAGATTCCATAAGAAAAGGATGTGGATACCTAAATTAGAAAACCTACGCCACCGTATATTAGAAGAAACCCATAAGTCTAAGTATACGATGCATCCTAGAAGTGATAAAATGTATCAGGACTTAAGAAAGAATTTTTGGTGGATAGGAATGAAAAAGGATATAGCATCTTATGTTTCTAAGTGTTTAACCTGTTCACAAGTCAAAGCTGAACATCAGAAACCCTCAAGTTTGTTGTAACAGTTAGAAATGCCAGTTTGGAAATGGGAATTAATAACAATGGATTTGGTTACTAAGTTGCCCAAAACAAGAAAAGGTAATGATACAATCTGGGTGATTGTAGACAGATTAACTAAGTCAGCTCATTTCCTACCAATGAAAGAAACCTTCAGTATGGAACAGTTAGCTAAATTATATGTAAATGAAATAGTTTCATTACATAGAATTCCTTTATCAATTGTTTCTGACAGAGATAGTCGTTTTACCTCTCATTTTTGGGCAAGTTTCCAAAAACCCATGGGAACCAAGTTGAATCTAAGCACCGCTTATCATCCTCAAACGGACGGACAAACCAAAAGGACAATTCAGACAATGGAGGACATGCTTAGAGCTTGTGTAATTGATTTCGGAGGTAATTGGGATGATCATTTACCATTAATAGAATTTTCTTATAATAACAATTATCACACAAGTATCAATGCTGCACCATTCGAAGCACTTTATGGACGAAAGTGCCGAATGCCAGTCTGTTGGGCAGAAATTGGAGAAAAGCAACTATCTGGACCTGAGATAGTACAAGAAACAACAAACAAGATCATCCAAGTCAAGGAACGACTGAAAGCAGCACGTGACAGACAAAAGAGTTATGCTGATAACAGACGAAAGCCATTGGAATTTCTTGTAGGAGATAAAGTGTTATTAAAAGTCTCTCCTTGGAAAGGAGTAGTAAGATTCATCAAAAGGGGAAAGTTAAGTCCCAGGTATGTTAGACCTTTTGAGAATATTAGAAAAATAGGACATGTAGCCTATCAGCTACAACTGCCAGAGGAAATGGCAGGAATACATGATGTATTTCATGCATCTAATCTCAAGAAATGCTTAGCTGATAAATCACTGATAGTACCTCTTAAGGATATAGAGGTAAATGAGCTGTTAAAATTTGTAGAAAGGCCTCTACAGATTGAAGACAGGAAAGTTAAGAACCTCAAGAACAAGAGATTGAAGACAGGAAAGTCAAAGTAAAATGGGACTCCAAAAGAGGACCAGAATACACATGGGAGCTTGAATTGGAAATGCAAAGGAAATACCTGCACCTGTTCCAGTAGATCTTGAGGACGAGCTCTAAAACAACGTGGGGAGGATATAACAACCCTCCAAAATATTTCTGATACCCCTAATATATTTAAAGTGCCCCAATATGTCCTAAAATAC
Organism: Helianthus tuberosus; assembly: GCA_030545235.1. Lineage (NCBI taxonomy): Eukaryota > Viridiplantae > Streptophyta > Magnoliopsida > Asterales > Asteraceae > Helianthus > Helianthus tuberosus. The sequence goes on along the minus strand of CM060447.1, from coordinate 129,859,676 downwards.
ACCCTATATACGAAAACGGGCCCAGAATACCTTTATTTTTATTAAAATTAAATAAAAAAATTTAATGTCTCTCGCGGGGCGCGTAGACCCTTAGGGCCTCCTACACGGGGCGCGACAGCTCAGAGTCAGGGGCCAAGAGTAGCTCAAAAACATCTTTAAATGAATCAAGTGCACACACGAATGATTTTTATGCTTGCCTCAATTCAAGAACCGTTTCGATTGAAAGAAAATCTGAACTTGATGAGTATTTGGATGAGCCAAACCTAAAATGCATGGATCCAAAATTTGATGTGTTGAAGTGGTGGAGTCAACATTGTAGCAAGTTTCCGGTTTTGAGTAAGATGGCGAAAGACATTTTTGGCATCCCGATCACTACCGTGGCTTCCGAATCAGCCTTTAGTGCTGGGGGGCGTATATTGGATGACTACCGGAGCTCTCTTTAAAAGGATATGGTGGAACTTCTTGTTTGTGGAAGTGATTGGTTAAAGGCCAGCTCAAAAACAACCTTAAAAACATTGAAAGTAAGATTTTATTACATTTATAGTCTATTTATACTTTTGTAGTGTATGCATTAACATTTATATTTTGTTTTTTTAATGTGTAGCAAGCTGCAAGAGATGAAGAAAAATTGGAAATTGATGTGTTGACTCTAGACGGGTCGGATAACAAATGAAAGGTATTTTTATAATTAACAAACCATAAAACTGTCATGTAATGTCAAATGTGTAGAACTTAATGGTTTTGTTTAACGCTTGTGTTAATAGGTTATGTATGTTGATTTGAAGTGGAATTTTGTGGATGGAGATGACCAAGCTTTAAGAATATGTTTATGGCTTTTGAGCTAGATTTCAATTTGTATTTCGCGCTATATTTTTATGCTTTGGATTCGATATTGTTAAGAACATTTTTAGTATCGTGATTTCAATTATGTATTGCTTTTGTTATAGTTTAATGCAGCCTAAAAGGTGCTGCTGGACATGTTTTATTAAGTCATGATTTCAGTTTTTTGTTGTTGTTGCTGCACATTTTTTAATTAGGTGTTGAGAAAAACCGAGTGAAACCGATCGACATCGATCCGATCAATTTAAATTCGAACCGATCATGAGCAGCACTTTTATGATCGGTTTTACAAATTCGAACCGAACCGATCTGATCGGTTTTAATTCGATCCGATCTCGAGCAGACCCTCGCTCGGATCGGATCGGCTCATGAACACCCCTAGTCAGGGCCGCACCCGGTGCCGCCACGTGTCATCATCGTGTCGAAGCTAAACTGTTTTGAGGGATGAACACGTCGCTACAAAAGAAAAGTATATGTTTTTGTATAAAATATGCTTTTGAATTATATAAAAAATGTATTTTCATGGAAAATATGATTTTTTTATAACTTAATGTGTTTTGCGAAAAACATAGATTTGGAAAGGTGTATGACTTAAATTGTTTTTGAGAAAAAAACAAGTTTTATTGATATAAATATGTTTCGGGGAGAAACGGGAAAAGATTACGGTGTTTTGGGAAAACAATCGTAAAATAGATTAAATTTGGGTTGGTGCAAGTTCAAACCAGTCTCAGGGAGGATACCGAAACTTGTACAAACTACGATATTAAATTGTTATTAAGTAAGTTATAAATGTTAATGAATTGGGGATGGCACAAAGGAGATATCCTACCACAAGGAATTAATTCGTTAGGTATGGTACACGTGGAATTGGTGATAGATCTATTAGGTTGACTACCCCGTCGTGACCGGTCACTCTAGTCTACATAACGGCGATTAAATTCTTTAATTGTCTAGTGTGGATTAGCACCTCAATCATAATGTATAGCTCGTAACGTCTAGCTAAGTTACGAAACTGAAAAATAACGAATAATTTGATATCAAAATAAAAATCATGGATAATAGTTTTCATCAGGAATATACTGGCAGGGCCAGATTCTAATGATTTCTTCCATGACATTTTACAAAGGAAATATAATAAACTTTCTTAAACATAAAAGGATGTTTTAAATCATTAAAATGTTTTTAATAAGAAAGATTTTCCTTACACAAGTTGTTATTAACTTGATATGTGAACTTACCCTCCATTGAGTTGACACTTGATTTTTACGTGTTCTTCAGGTACATGAGTTCGGCTTCAAGGATTTTGGCTTATGTCATCATGTGGTTATGGATGCTTTTTTTGTAATTAAATAATAATGTTTGGACACTTCTGAAAACTGTTATGGGACCGTGTGTAAGACCTCTATGGGTCAAACAACTTTGCTATGGTTGTGGACTATGTTTACAACTTTAAAACTTTAAGTTTTTAAATAATAAACTTGTCCAAAATAAACAATGCATTGACCACTAAGACATTTTATGGGTACCAACCTCCATCACCGCCACGTTTGTATTTCCGCTGTGATGTTTTTTGGGTGTGACACCTGTTCCATGTAAATGACACATCCGCTTTTCAGACACTTGGATGCATTGAACAGAGACACCTTCTCAGGCAATCCATAGTGTAGGTCCCCTTGGATGGTAAGCATTTCACCAGATTGGGTTTTAATCTCGATAAGTTTCTGATCACAGGCAATTCGGGCTTGGTTATGCGATAACCAGTCCATGCCTAAGACTACATCAAACCTCGTCAATTTCATTGGCAAAAGAGTAATAGGAATAAAATGATTCTTAATGGATATGGAACATCCATTAAGAATGGAAGATGTGGTTTCTAAGGTTCCATCGGCAAGTTCTACCTCATAAACAATATCTAGAGTTCTTATAGGTAAGTTTAATAGTTTACTAAACTTATGGTCTACAAATGACTTATCAGCACCCGAATCAAAAAGAACTCTAGCAAAGATATCGTTAAAAAAACGTACCCGTTATGTCATTATTGTCATTAATTGCCTCCTTTGCATTCTTCTACAAAGCTCGGGCATTTCCCTTCTTTGACTCTTCAGGCTAAGAAGTACCTCCTTTGGCAGCTTTAGGGTAATTCGTCTTAATGTGGCCCTTCTCGCCACCGCCATAACAGACGGCATCCTTAAGATCCTTACAATCTAAAGTCTTTTGCCCCATTTTCTTGCAAATACCGCAAGGTTTAGCCTGCTAATCTGAACGAAACTGTCCCCAGTGCCTCCAGTTGCAGGTCTTGCAAATTGGTCTCTCATCAGACCTATGCTGGTTCTTATTGAACCCAGACTTGCCCTTCCTCTTGGACTTTTGGGAGTTATCCTCCTCCCTCTTCCTCTTTCCGTCAGTCTCAGTTTTGACTGACTTTTGTCTCACCGCATCTAGGGTGAGAGATAGAGATAGGTCCACAGCAGACCTATAGGAAGTAGGTAGCCTTCACCATGCCCTTGATCTCTGGTGCTAGGAACTAACATTGGTAAGGAGTTAAAGTCGGTAACATATTTCTGACAGTCCAAGCTTTTCATTATGAGAGTCAGAAAATCTGACTCTACCTTCTCCACCTCATGTGGTGGACAGTACGTTTCTTTAATAAGGTCCACAAACTTTGACCAGTCAAGATTGTACAGGGGTATCTTCCCTATAGACTGAATCATGGCCTTCCACCATGTTAGGGCATCACCCTTAAATGATTTTGAAATGTACTTCACAATATCCTTTTCAGCACAATCCCTGATGTCTACAACTCTCTACATTTTGTCCAGCTATCTCATGGCATCTATTGCCCCTTTCTCACCATTAAAGTCCCGGGGCTTGTAGGAGACAAAATACTTATATGTGCAACCGTCCCTAAAGGAACGTGACTTATCTTGAAACACTTGTTTCTTGAGTTCACTCTTCGCATTTGAAGAGTGAATTGAGCTCTCCTTACGAGCTAATGAATGTGGAATTGATTGGGACTTGGAATGAGTAGCACTCGATTCCTGATAATTAGCCAAGAAAGCATTCATAGCCTTGCCGACTTTAGCGGCAATCATAGCTTGGAGATTAACTCCCTCGCCATCGTGGTTAATATTCACATTATCATTATTGTTGCGTCCGTTGTTGGTTTCATCAGAATTTCCCATATTTGTATGTTTGGTACTAAACACAAAAAATAATTAATTGCTCAGTTGCAATATAATAGTTAGTCATCGAATTTTGATGAATGCATTAGCCATGATATCATTAAACCATATAGGCTATAAGGTTTGGATATATGAATCCTTCGCCTTTTTGGTCCAGTGTACACAATGTCAGAACTGCCAAGTTTTAACATTTCAAATGAATATTTAAATCAAATAAATTAAGTATGTTTAGCCATGGTCTCAAAGGACAATTTAGGGCATTTGAAGTTTGAACATAGTCCATTACTTATTGGACAGTGAATCATAAAGTCACATCTGTCATTGTCGTATTGACAATTTAAATAGATAAAAGTATGTATATAAGCCGTGATCTCATTTGATCAAGGGGCTTTAAGGCTTGAACATAGTTCACTCCCTTTGGACAGAGAGTCATACAACCACAACTGTCTTTGTCATAATTGACGATATAATATGGCCCGTAGGCAAATTAATTGACATCACATAGGATGTTAAAATGGAAAATCATCGCATCGATGATATTAGTCATGATCTCATTTGATCATATAGACTATGAGGCTTGGGTGTAGCCCACCACCTTGGACAGGGAACATATTGTTGATGCATAATGTCTATCGCCTACGTCATCAGTCTATGTCGTGTCATGTATATGTAATAGGTTAAAAAGTTGAGTTTTATGTGTAATGACCAGTTCGCACGACCTGGATAAGGTCAGTTCGCACGAGCTGGAGATGTCAGTTCGTGCGGACTAGAGTAGTTATTCCGTGCGGACTGGTGGGCCTATATATAGGTCAGTAGTGTTCTTCATTTGTAACTTTCCAGAGAATTTTGTCACGAAGTGCTGTTGGATTCTCTCTATACCAAAACGTTTATAATCAATGAAGAACATGTTTAAAGTGACTTTCTACTCTTCTACTCCTATTCTAACACTGATTACAAGGTTTCTAGTCTGATTCCGCCTTTCTAGAAACTAGATCTGACTCTGATTGACTCGTTTGGATGATTCATCGATCCTACAAGTGGTATCAGAGCTCAGGATGAGTCAAATCTGTTGATATAAGTGTTTTGAACGGTTTAGAACTTCATACTTCTATTTTTTCTTGGATTTTCAGACGAATTCACGGACAAAATGGACTGAATTTTGGATATTATGTTTAAAACATCATTTTGAACAATCTTACAAAGTTGCAGACCATAAATCACACTAAAACTGATCCAAAAATGTCAAAAATGTCAAATCGTGTGAAAATGATGTCCAAATCGTGTGAAATGAACCAGATCGTTTGAGTTTTTGCCAAACCGTTTGAAATTCTTGTCCAGCTCGCACGAGGTGGACCAGACCGTTTGAAAATCTTGTCCAGATCGCACGAATTGGATCAGACCGCACGACTTGGGTGATCAGGTCACTTCACCTAGCACGACTTGAGTGTCCAGATCGTGTGAACTCATCAGTTCGCACGAACTGAAATTTCTTTTAATAAGTTTTTGTCACTTCGCACAGTTTGGTAGTCCAGGTTGTTTGAAACTGTCCAGATCGTTTGAAATTCAGTTCGTTTGAAAGTCCAGATAGTGTGAAAGTCCAGTTCGCTTGAAAGTCTGATTTTTCAAAACTTAAAAATTTTTTGAAACATTTTTCAAAGTATAAAATGGACAATCAAGAGTTTTACAATGCTTTTTTCGGAGGAGGTATGACTGTTCAAACTCCAGCAAGTATAGCCCAGAATGTGAATATGGAGAACGAGCTAGGAACCATGCAAAAACCACCGAAACTGCTCAACATTGAAGATTATTCAGGGTGGCAGGATAGATTTCGCACGTGGGTTCAGGCGAATCACCTCGAATGTTGGCTGAAAGTTGAAACAAAATATGTAGTTCCTGTGAATGATGCTGGTCTTTCGAAAACACTTAACACTTTAACTCCGGCTGAACAAGAAAGCTTTAAAGCCGAGAAGAAGATGGTCAGTATATTGCAACAGGCAATTAAGGAAGACATTTTGGTAGTGTTACAGCATCAGAATGACGCGTAATCTATTTGGAATGCTCTTAAAATCAAATTTCTTGGGAGTGCTACAATGATCAAAAGCAAAAAGGCATTACTGAAAAAAGAATTCGACATATTTACTGCTATCAGTGGAGAATCAACGAAAGAGTTGAGTGAGAGGTACTGTCACTTGGTAGTGGAGATGAAGCGTTTGAATATAGATAAAACAGACGAAGAGTGGGTTGATAAGTTGGCTGACGCACTACCACAAGAAGTGTGGGGTACGTTCTTATTGGTTTTGAAGAACAACTTGGAACACGTGGGTTTCAATTTGAGTACGTTTATTGAAAGAATTGAAGCTCATGAGCTTGAACTTCGGAAGATGAGTAAAATGAAATCTGCAAACATACAGCAAGATGTTCAGCTTTATTACAAAGGAAACTCATCTGTCACATCTACTCCGAGTCCAAAGATTCAAACGGCATTCAATGCGGATTCTTCATCGGGGGTACCTCAAAGCATGCCGAACAACAACTTTTCACCCTTTACAAATTACGAACCGAATCCTAAGGTTCAGAGTTCTCAAGAACAGGTTTCTTCTCAAAGTTCTTCAGGTTCGAACAATCAAAGTTATAGTCATGGGATACTGTGCAATATCGTTGTTAATATAAAAAACGGTCAAGATTTTACCGAGACAGCCGCAAAGCAGCATATAGCACTTCTAGCTTCTGTACTTGAGTCTTCCGAGAGTTTAGTAGCCGGACGAATTGGTAACCCAGACATAACTAAAGAAGATTACGATCAGATTGATCCTGATGTGTGCAAAATGCAACATATGAATTACATCAATTGTGGCATAAAACTAACCCTTTTTTAGTACTAATGTTGGAAAAAGTGTGCTTTTGTCTTCCTTTTGTATTTTCAGGATTAAATGAGCTCAAACTAACAAAAGAAGCAAAAAGACAGCAAAATCTAACATAAATACAAGAAAAGGAACAAACGTGACATGCCCGACCCCACGACAGCATCTTCCTAAGCAAAACAAGAAGACAGAAGACTGAACATGCCCCGTGCTCAGCCAGCACGGGGGCGTGCCCAAGCGTCAGCAGAAAAGACAAAGTGGTAGAAGCTTCTATTGCCCACCACGGGGCCGTGCTCAGCGGACACGGGGCCGTGGTCAACTATAAGATCCGCACAATCCAGGCAAATCTTCATAGTACAAAAATTCTTCTACACACGGGGTCGTGCTCAGTGGACACGGGGGCGTGGTCAACTAATAAAGACAAGCTGCATTTAATGAAGAAAGAGAGGATGTGGACACGGGGCCATGCCCACTGGACACGGGGCCGTGCCCGAGCTTCTGTTCAGCCTATAAATAGGAGTGCTTGGCTCAAGCTCAAACCATCCCTTGGCACACCACCTCTCTCACACTTCACCCACCACCCACCACCACCATAACACCATCATCCACCACCATCATCCATTGTCCATCATAGAGTGTGTGAGTCATCTCGGGATCCAAGATTGATCGTAAGAGTTCTTGAAATTCAAGGCCATGTTTGCCTAAGTCTCTTACATCACTTGGTGAAGACAAGTGTCTAGTGTAATACTTTTTATTTCTAATCTTTTCGCACTTTTTACTTGGTTTTGTATTAATGACTTTAATAACTAGTTTCTTATGTTGAAGGTGATTCTTCCTTATCGTTTGTCTGTGGTGTCTTGACATTATTTTACTGTCTATATAAAATAAAAGATTTTCACCATTCGTATCTCCACGGTCTATATGGAGGTATGTTGGCTACCTGGTCGGGGGTTAAGGGAACGGTTTGGTAAGAGTCTTGCCGTTGTTCAGCGTTTAGAGGTCCTGCAATGGACCTGGGTCAAATTTAGTAGGACCTCCTTCAATACTTAACGGTATTGGATGGCGGGGGTCCAAACTCTTTGATCCCCTCATAAGTTAAACTACTATTAATACTGTAACCCGGCTATTTAGGACTGTATCCCTGCTGACTCAGACTACTTAGTCGAGGGTAACGTCACCTCCAAAAGAGGGGCCTACCATAATTTGCATTAATAACTTAATTCATTATCTTTCAATAATCTGGCCCTTTAGGATTGTATCCTTGCTGACTCAAACTACTGGGTTGAGGGTAACGTCACCTCCAAAAGAGGGGCCTACTACAATAACTAAGATAATCTCTTAAATAAGTGCAAAAGTGCGGAAATAATCAAAGGTTACACTATACACGAGTCGGAACCAAGTGATTCATCTTGTCTATCTGTTTTTCTTTTATTTTTATTTTTCAGCAATTTAATTAGTTTTTATTTTTCTTAGCTTAAAACATTTTTCTAAACTTTTTGATTTAATTAGACGTTGAGGATAAACCGGTACTAAAAGCTCTTGTGTCCTTGGACGACCTCGGTATCTTACCAACACTATACTACGCTCACGATGGGTGCACTTGCCCATATGTGTGTTTAGTGTTAGTAAATATCGTGTTTTATAAATTTAAAACTTGGCTAAAGAAAGTGTAAAAGGGCTTAAAATATACTTAAATTCATATACGCACTTCACACGCATCAAGTTTTTGGCGCCGCTGCCGGGGACACAAGGATTTTAAGAAAGCTTAAAATCGACTGCCTAATCAGTTTTTCAAAACCTTTTTAAAACGCGCGCACATTTTTCTGCATTTTAGTTTAGTTTTGCATTTACAGTAACCTGAACACGGGCCGTGCTCACTGAACACGGGGCCGTGCTGCACATTTTTATAAAAACACCCAGTAACAGTAGCTTGAACACGGGCCGTGCTCACTGAACACGCCCCGTGCTCAACCAGATCAGTAAATTTAATTAAAACGCCCATATACAGATTCTGTACACGGGGCCGTGTCTACTGAACACGGGGCCGTGTCCAGCCTCTGTTTCCGTTTTTATTTTTGTTTTCTGATCTCGAGACTTGGTTGTGGTCTGCTGAGTGATTCTTATGGATCAATACTCAGGAGATTACAACTACACCTATGAGGAGGATGATTATAGGAGTAATTATTGCACTAATTGTAGTAACACACACTCGGTTCAATATCGTCACTCATATCAACCATCCAATTCATACACCTACTATGAGGAACCCAGGTACGAGCCATCAGCTTCATACACATCCTATGAAGACCAAACGTATGAACCTCCTCCCTCATACTCATATTTTGATGAACCAAGGTATGAGTCTTCTTACTCATACTTTGAGGAACCAAGATATGAGCCACCACCTTTGTACACTTATTATGAGGAACCATGGCGTGAACAACCCACCTCATATGAGTATTATGAAGAACAAAATAACGACCCTTATCCATCATATGCTTACAATGAAGAACAATGGTGTGAACCATCTACTTCATATGGGTATTATGAGGAACAAAGGATCGAAAAACCGGATTCAAGCTTTGAAAATCCCGATGCTTTTTCTATAACCGAAGTGACCGATAGGATATTAGAACACCTTAGAGTTATCGATCGCTATATAAAAGAATCTCTCGCAAGGGAAGAGGAGTCCCGCGTAAGAGAAGAATTAAAAAAGGATGAGATAACCGAAAGTGAAAAAATGGAAGAACAAATAAGTGAAGAGCCGACACATGAGTTAAACAACGAAAAAGGTGAGTCCGACAACGTTAAAATTCAGGAAGAGCCTAATTTTGAAGAAATTAATCTCTTGTCACCTTCTTTTGAAAATCATTGTTAAGTACCCACTCATGCTAAGTTTTTAAAAGAGTTAAACACTAACACTAAAATTGACGAAACGGTAAGTGTTAAGTTAACTAATGATCAAACCTCGCTAATAAAAGAAGACCCATTTGAAATTAACATTACACCGGTTCCATGTTTCTTTCAAAATTCGTTTATTAGTAATGTCACAATTGATAAAGATCTTTGTGTTAACATAATGCCTAACTACATTTTCGAAAAATTAAGCATTAGTGATTTTTCTCCACTTCAAATACCCATTTTTCTATCCAATCGGAAAGTAATAAAATCAATCGGTATAGTTGAAGATGTCTTGGTTCAAACAAATCAAATGGTAATCCCGACCGACTTTGTCATCCTCGATGACGCTCCTCTAGTATTGGGACGACCATTTGTAAAAACTCACGAAGCTTTGAGAAACCGGAAGTTCAACAATCTACCTCTTCAATTAGGGGCATTTAAAAGAAGTGTCGATCTTGAACGATCAATGAAATATCCATTCGGCAATAATGACCCCCTATTTGAAGATGAAGATGAACCACCCGATACAAGTGAAAAGATTGACCACTTTGTTGAAGAAGAGGTCGCCATAGAACAAACTTTTAAAGTTCTTGATCGAAATGAGCAACCGAATAAGGAGTCTCCTAAAGACCCACCACTTGAGCTCAAATAACTTCCAAAAGGTTTGGAATATGCTTTTCTAGACAAAGATGGTAATTTACCTGTAATTATTTCGTCTAAATTAGATAGCTTAGAAAAAGAAAAATTAATTAGTCTTTTGAAAAAACATAAAAACGCGATCGCTTGGAAACTTGTAGACATAAAAGGAATTAGCCCTTCCATGTGTACGCACAAAATTTTAATGAATGATGACTACAAATCGGTAATACAACCACAACGTCGAGTAAATCCAAATGTTCAAGAAGTGGTTAAAAACGAAGTCATCAAATTACTTAACGCCGGACTTATCTATCCTATCTCCGATAGTCCTTGGGTGAGTCCCGTCCAAGTAGTTCCAAAGAAAGGAGGTATGACGGTGATAACTAATGAAAAAAATGAATTAATACCAACGAGAACTGTCACAGGATGGAGAGTATGTATAGATTATAGACGGTTAAATGAAGAAACAAGAAAAGATCACTTTCCTCTACCCTTCATTGATCAAATGTTAGAAAGATTATCCGGTCATAAATTTTATTGTTTCTTGGATGGTTTTTCAGGTTACTTTCAAATCCCGATAGCACCCGAAGACCAAGAAAAGACAACTTTCACATGTCCCTATGGAACTTTTGCTTATCGACGCATGCCGTTTGGTCTATGTAATGCCCCCGCAACATTCCAACGTTGCATGGTGGCCATTTTCCACGACATGATAGAAAAGACAATGGAAGTCTTCATGGACGACTTTTCTATCTTTGGGGATTCATATGACCAATGCCTCGATAACCTTGAACGAATGCTATCCCGATGTGAGGAAACTAACCTCGCCCTTAATTGGGAAAAATGCCATTTCATGGTAACGGGGGGAATAGTACTTGGTCACAAAATCTCAAGCGAAGGAATGGAGGTGGATCGAGCCAAAATAGATACCATTTCTAGACTACCACCTCCATCCTCCGTAAGAGCTATCAGAAGTTTCCTAGGGCATGCTGGATTTTATAGGCGGTTTATCAAAGACTTTTCTAAAATTTCAAGGCCTCTAACAAAATTACTTGAAAAAGATGCCCCTTTCATCTTTGACAAGGATTGCAATCAAGCTTTTCTAACCCTAAACGAAATGTTAGTCAATGCACCTATCATGATAGCGCCTGATTGGAAATTTCCTTTCGAAATCATGTGTGATGCTAGTGACTTTGAAATTGGAGCTGTCTTGGGACAAAGAAAAGAAAAGCATTTCCACCCCATTTATTATGCTAGTAAAACACTAAATGATGCACAAGAAAATTACACAACAACTGAAAAAGAATTACTAGCTGTGGTATTTGCTTTTGATAAATTTCGTTCTTATCTTGTTCTTTCTAAAACTATAGTCTATACAGATCATGCAGCCATTCGATATCTCTTCAAAAAGCAGGACGCAAAACCACGTTTGATTCCGTGGATTCTACTCCTCCAAGAATTTGATATTGAAATCAAAGATAAAAGAGGAGCAGAAAATACCGCAGCAGATCATCTTTCGCGCTTAGAAGACCCAGCTTTGGAGGCAACCAGGGACGAGCAAATCAACGAAAAATTTCCAACTGAGTCCCTAGAAATGGTGGAATATAAAGAAGAACCATGGTACGCCGACTATGCTAACTACCTAGCTAGCGGTATAGTCGCTAAGGGTTGGCCACATCACCAAAGAAAAAAATTCTTTGCCAATGTGAAACACTATTTTTGGGAAGACCCATATCTTTTCAAAATGTGTGCTGACCAACTCATCCGACGATGCGTACATGGTAGCGAAGCACGAAGAATTCTCCGCCATTGTCATGAAGGTCCATACGGAGGGCATCATGGTGCCACTAGTACCGCACGAAAGGTATTTGATTCAGGATTTTATTGGCCAACCATTTACAAAGACGCCCAAAGTCTTGTCAAAACATGTGATGCTTGCCAAAGAAGAGGTAATATTTCTTCCAAAAACGAAATGCCACAAAATGGCATTCTTGTTTGTGAAATTTTTGATGTGTGGGGACTCGACCTTATGGGACCTTTCCCACCATCGAAAGGAAACAAATATATACTTGTGGCAGTAGACTACTTGTCTAAATGGGCCGAGGCCGAAGCACTTCCAACAAATGATGGAAGAGTCGTGGTAAGATTTCTGAAAAAACTATTCTCTCGTTTTGGCTCACCTAAAGCATTAATAAGTGATAGAGGTACCCATTTTTGCAACCATCAACTTGAAATTTTTTTAACAAGATATGGGGTCTATCACCGGGTCTCGACAGCATATCACCCTCAAACAAACGGACAAGCCGAAGTGCCTAATAGAGGTTTAAAACGAATACTTGAAAAAACCGTAGGGATAAATAAAAAGGAATGGGCAGATAAATTAGATGATGCTTTATGGGCTTTTCGAACTGCTTATAAAACGACAATAGGTACAACCCCATATAAGCTAGTCTATGGAAAAAGTTGTCACTTACCAGTAGAAATTGCACACAAAGCCTACTGGGCAATTAAAAATGTAAACTTAGATTTAGAATTTGCTGGTAAAAATCGATTTTGTCAATTAAATGAATTAGACGAGCTTAGAAATTATGCATACTCAAACTCCGAAATTTATAAGGAAAGAATGAAAATTTTGCATGACAAACATATTAAACCTAATGAATTTCGAGTAGGAGATCTAGTTCTTTTGTTTAATTCACGACTTCGATTATTTCCTGGTAAATTAAAGTCTAGGTGGTCAGGACCTTTTTCCATCACCCGTATTTTCCCACACGGTGCAGTAGAAATTAAATCTCGGAATGGGCCTCCATTCAAAGTCAATGGCCAACGGCTGAAACTCTATCAAGGATTCATTGAGGATGAAGAGGAGGAGATCTCGCTTCAAACAATCGAAGAATGAAAACATCAACATCATACCTGGTAAGTTACGAACGATTGGGACATCATCTAAAGCGGTAAGTTTTCTAACCAAAGCTCATGGGGAACAACGGGCACTCACACGAGCACTAAAAAAAAGTCAAAACTTTGCTCGGCACGGGGCCGTGTCCGCGCTGCAGTCGGGATATATCCCCTTTTTCATAACAGTTACAACATTCCACACGCCCCGTTTCCCCGAAAAAGCTCTGGTTCCAGGCGATTTTCCGCAGATTTTCGACGTCTCCTTTTGTTCTAACAACATCAAGGTATGATTCTAACATCATTAGTAGTTAGATTAGTTACTTGCATGTAGTTAAAACACCACAAATTTAGGGGAAAATCTAGGGTTCTTGGACTTCATCCGAATCAAACCTCAAATTTTTGCCTAAATCTGTTTGCATTTAGTTAGATTATTGTTATGGGAAGTAGATCCACTTGTATTGTTCATAGATTCGCCCGATTTCTCATAAAAACCCCAAACCCTTGTTTTTGAACCGAAAAAGATAAAATGGATAGGGTAAACGGGTTATTTTGGGAAAAACGGCGCTTGGGGTTTCAATTTCGGGGAAAACCGCACCTATTGGACCAAAAATTTTCAAGTTTTCGAAACCGGGTCGAAAAATGGAATTCTTGTGTAACAGACACCTGGACACGGGGCCGTGTCCGCTGAACACGGGGTCGTGTCCGCTGAACACGGGGTCGTGTCCAGCCCACTGTTTGTAGTTTTGTCTGAAAATTCTTCTGTTTCGTGCTAACTTTTGGTGTATTCTTTCAGATGGCTAGGAAGTTCACGAGGTTTAACGCCAATGAGCTCGATGCTAGGGCTAGATACAAAATACTTCAAACAAGGCCAGAGGAATACCCGAGGCAAGCATGCACGGACTTGTTAACATTGGTGAACCAACTCGATCGCTTCAACAACCTTGTCACAGGACCTCTAAGAGTCGCCTTAACAACTCGACTCCGTTCCGTCCACGAATGCACTTTGGAATTCTATAGTACCTTCACATTCAACTCAAGGTGCGACCCATTCGACAACGATGGGGTAGCGTTCCGATGTGGCGGAACTAGGTATTCGATCTCTATGGCACAATTTGGGTCGATTGTCGGGTTGTACGCGGAGGAAGATGCGGGAAACGAGGAAAATACTGGAGGGATGCGAGAGATAGATGAAAACGATCGCCAAGCCGTGTGGGCTCAGATTGGTGAAGGGTACTACAATCCGAGCAGCACGAAGAGCACGAAGTTGAGGGATCCGCTCTACCGATACATCCATAGGCTCCTCGGCTACTCTCTTAGTCAAAGGCATGATAGCGGCGGCGGCGTTGGGTTAAGAGATCTTGTTTTCCTCCACTGTATCCATAACCGTAGGCACCTCGATGTTCCTTTCCTCATGCTCTGAAACATGCATCTGAACCGCCTTGCTTCTGCACCAACCCCCATCTTCTTTGGAGGATGGGTGTACCGTCTCTTCAAGCACTTCACCAACATACCTAGGTCATTCGCAAGGAGCCCATGGTCGGGTAGGGTGGATATACACATCTGCCGCTCAATGAACCTAATCTATGAGGCTGAAGACGGGACGGTGAGCTTCCAAAGGATGCAAGGGCATGCATGGAACCCACAAGAGGCACTTGTCCTCCACGCTCCACAACATCATCAATACCAATACCAGCCCCATGGTGATCCGGGCCAATCCTCCTCAGGAGGCGGTTTTCCTAACTTTCAAAGTTTACATGATTTGTTGCAGGAAAACCTCATGTGCACCAGGAACACCTACAATATGGCAAGCAACACGTACCACCGGGTTGGGGCGATCGAGAGAAACCTATCCGATATCCAAGATGATATTGGAAATATCCGGGAGTACATAGCTGGCCATGGTGGAGATGATGATGATGAAGACGAGGACATGGATTAGGCGGGATGAGCAGAGGAAAAAGTGGTTGGTTGATGATTCCCCAGGTTAACCTTTTCTAATCTTGAACAATTTAAGGCCTGCGTGCCAAGTGTTGAACAATTTACTTTCCCTAACTTCTTTTTTTTCTGCATTTATTTTTCTTTTAACTTTGTTGACATGGATGTTGAACTTGGTAAAATTAGGGTATTTGCTATGGTGTGGTATAGTGTTTATTGATTAAGCAGGTACATACGAGGCTTAGAGTACTAAGCATCAGTACTACTAAAGCCGGGATGGGAAAACCGAAGAAAGAAACCTGTTTTTTTTTTCAACCTTGCAGATTGTCCACACGGGGCCGTATCCAGCCGACACGCCCCCGTGCCCACTCCCCAGACCTGCTGTTTGTTTTATTTCTGCAGACCTTGACAAACATGGGGTCGTGTCCAGCCAACACGCCCCCGTGTCCACCTTCTGTAAGTTTTCGTTACTGGCACCTGAACACGGGGTCGTGCCCACCAGGCACGGGACCGTGTCCAGTACCCAGTAACACAAAATTTTTGCTTTTTCACACCTTTTTACACATTCAATCAACCTAAAAACTTATTTTTGGGACACATTGAGGACAATGTGTAATTTAAGTGTGGGGGGATGCTAAAACCTTGAATCTTGCAAGTCCTAAATACAAGCCTTACACAAAACTCTATTGGAACCGCTAATCACCCCAAATTTTTTCCAAAAAAAAAAATATTTTTTTTACTTGTCTAGGTTTAATTTGGGAATTTCAAGTTCTAACAAGGTTATATTTTTACGAATTTACAACCGATAGCGTCCTGATAAAAAGAACCAACATAAGAAAATTATGAAAAGGCATGACAAGCAGTTAAAATTTAATTATATATACTTGATCACATAAAAACCCATTCCCACAAAAGTGAGTTTTGAGCCTTTATTGAGCATACAATTACATATCATTAAACTAAATGCTCATTTTTCGTTTCTTGTGTGAATAGCCGCTTGGTTCTTACGACTCTAGAACTTGCCATGACGATACATTCTCGGTCCTTACCAACTTAAACCCGAGTAAGTAAATGATGGAGGCACTAGGACTAACCCTTTTTATTTCTACACCATTATTTTTTCTTTTTTTTTACCACCTACCCGAAATCCCCCTAGTTAGCCCCTTTGAGCCTAAACCTTTTCATTTCATAACCCAAACAAACACCCTTTCACACACCAAAACCTTTTTTTCATTTTTAACCCTTTGTTTTAGTAACTAGCTCGGTTCTTTATATGACTTTTCAAAAAAAAAAATGTTGATTATGAAGCAAAAGAAAATAAACAAACAAGTTTATCAAAAATAACTTTGTTTGAATAATAGCTTCATCAAAATAAAAGTTACAAAAATAGAAAGTCTTACGAAAACCGACGCTTGTTACGCTTTTCGCCCTTTTTTCTACTAACCACTAACCCAACCACCTACCTTTAACCCAAGCCTAACCCTTCACCCAAAAAGTCCTCTTGATATTTACAAAGGTATATAAGTTAAAAAGGAGAAGGATTGATTGCTTGGCAAGCATATGGTAGGAGTAAGTTCCATGCCGCTCTCGAGTGATCCACAAAAATACATTTTCGGCCGAGTGTTGAGTGATCCCCGTGAGGTATGTGAACTTGTATATAAATAGAATTTTAAAGAGGCATGTTATGCCCTAATAAGTAATTTATCTTATGAAAAGTTTTAAATAAATCATGACGAATAGAATTGTAAATAAATAAAAATAAAACTAAATAAAGAATCTTGGAAATCCCGACACTCTATGACAAGCCCAAAAAACCTTCTTCTCTACCCATTCCATTTGGGAGTGTAAAGCCACATTATAAAGAGTTTTGCTTGAGGACAAGCAAAGATTCAAGTGTGGGGGTATTTAATGTGTGCAAAATGCAACATATAAATTACATCAATTATGGCATAAAACTAACCCTTTTTTAGTACTAATGTTGGAAAAAGTGTGCTTTTGTCTTCCTTTTGTATTTTCAGGATTAAATGAGCTCAAACTAACAAAAGAAGCAAAAAGACAGCAAAATCTAACATAAATACAAGAAAAGGAACAAACGTGACATGCCCGACCCCACGCCAGCATCTTCCTAAGCAAAACAAGAAGACAGAAGACTGAACACGCCCCGTGCTCAGCCAGCACGGGGGCGTGCCCAAGCGTCAGCAGAAAAGACAAAGTGGTAGAAGCTTCTATTGCCCACCACGGGGCCGTGCTCAGCGGACACGGGGCCGTGGTCAACTATAAGATTCGCACAATCCAGGAAAATCTTCATAGTACAAAGATTCTTCTGCACACGGGGTCGTGCTCAGTGGACATGGGGGCGTGGTCAACTAATAAAGACAAGCTGCATTTAATGAAGAAAGAGAGGATGTGGACATGGGGCCGTGCCCGAGCTTCTGTTCAGCCTATAAATAGGAGTGCTTGGCTCAAGCTCAAACCATCCCTTGGCACACCACCTCTCTCACACTTCACCCACCACCCACCACCCACCACCACCATAACACCATCATCCACCACCATCATCCATTGTCCATCATAGAGTGTGTGAGTCATCTCGGGATCCAAGATTGATCGTAAGAGTTCTTGAAAATCAAGGCCATGTTTCCCTAAGTCTCTTACATCACTTGGTGAAGACAAGTGTCTAGTGTAATACTTTTTATTTCTAATCTTTTCGCACTTTTTACTTGGTTTTGTATTAATGACTTTAATAACTAGTTTCTTATGTTGAAGGTGATTCTTCCTTATCGTTTGTCTGTGGTGTCTTGACATTATTTTACTGTCTATATAAAATAAAAGATTTTCACCATTCGTATCTCCACGGTCTATATGGAGGTATGTTGGCTACCTGGTCGGGGGTTAAGGGAACGGTTTGGTAAGAGTCTTGCCGTTGTTCAGCGTTTAGAGGTCCTGCAATGGACCTGGGTCAAATTTAGTAGGACCTCCTTCAATACTTAACGGTATTGGATGGCGGGGGTCCAAACTCTTTGATCCCCTCATAAGTTAAACTACTATTAATACTGTAACCCGGCTATTTAGGACTGTATCCTTGCTGACTCAGACTACTTAGTCGAGGGTAACGTCACCTCCAAAAGAGGGACCTACCATAATTTGCATTAATAACTTAATTCATTATCTTTCAATAATCTGGCCCTTTAGGATTGTATCCTTGCTGACTCAAACTACTGGGTTGAGGGTAACGTCACCTCCAAAAGAGGGGCCTACTACAATAACTAAGATAATCTCTTAAATAAGTGCAAAAGTGCGGAAATAATCAAAGGTTACACTATACACGAGTCGGAACCAAGTGATTCATCTTGTCTATCTGTTTTTCTTTTATTTTTATTTTTTAGCAATTTAATTAGTTTTTATTTTTCTTAGCTTAAAACATTTTTCTAAACTTTTTGATTTGATTAGACGTTGAGGATAAACCGGTACTAAAAGCTCTTGTGTCCTTGGACGACCTCGGTATCTTACCAACACTATACTACGCTCACGATGGGTGCACTTGCCCATATGTGTGTTTAGTGTTAGTAAATATCGTGTTTTATAAATTTAAAACTTGGCTAAAGAAAGTGTAAAAGGGCTTAAAATATACTTAAATTCATATACACACTTCACATGCATCAATCCCGAGGAACTAGAACTCATCGACATAAAATGGGGTATGGCGAGCATTGTGAGAAGAGCTCAGAGGTTCATGGAAATTTTGGGAAGAAGTAGTCTCGCAGGTCTTGATCCTAAACTTGGTTTCAACAAATCAAAGGTGACTTGCTTCAAGTGTAAAGAGAAAGGGCACTTCAAGCGCAAATGTCCGAACAGAGAAGTCAATAACCACCAGAATCCATTCGCCAACGATTATTACCGGCATGTCATCTATCATAAAAACAGTCAACAACCATTCAATCCAAGACCTCAAATTGAGAATAGTCCATCCAAACAAATAGAAAAAGCTCTTTTAGTGAATTAAGATGACGAAAAGATTCCAGAAGGTTTCAGTTGGGATAAGTACATTCCAGGAGGTGGTCTTGCAATGATGGCTGAAATTACTGAAGAGCCAGAATCGGAAATCGAGGAATGTGTTCCTGAAGTTGAAGAAGTCAGTGAAGTGATGAATGAACAAAGTTTTGCAGATCTAGAAGAGGAGGCAGTAGCGGTCTACTATTATCAGTCTGAACATGAGGTTATTACTAATGCATTTAAATCTATAATGCCAGCTAATGTGTTTGATTCTTTTGCAGGTTTCTTAAGTGAACCGACTACAGGTTTTTGCCCACAGTACGAAGTTGAACAAACTCCGGTTCAAGAGATCATTGATGTCTCAAAGGAATTGAATGAAGAGACTTTGAAAGAAATAGCAGACAAAGCTCTTATGGTCAAGCTGCAAGAGGTAGAACAAACTAAAACACCTTCTGATAACAATGAGACCAAAGATGCAACTCAAGAGTCAGTGTCAATTGAAAAGGAGTCAATTATCGAGACTTGTGATACGTGTGAGTCAGGAGAGAAGTCCGAGTCCGATGACAAATCAGAAAATGTGAAGTCCGAATCCGGAGGGAAATCTGAGTCTGAGTCCGGAAAGTTTGGTAAATCGGAAAGAAAAAATGATAAACAAGAAAATGTTTTTGAAAAAATTGATCAAATTCTTGAAAAGCCATGTGAAAACTGTTTGAAACAATGCATGGATTGTCTTGAAAAAGACAAACAATTTCAAGAGTTGAAAAAGTTTAACGACAAATTAAAATTTGATTTTAATGATGTTAAAGAAGCTTATGACACTCTGTCACGATCAATTAAAATGATTCATACTGAGAGTAAAGAAAATGATAAAATTGCTAATTTGCTCAAAGCTACGGTCATGGATAAGCAAATGTTGATTAACATCCATCTGGACACAATTGCGTCTCTAAAGAAGGAACTTGAACTGATGCGAATTGAGACAGAAAGAGTCGAAAAAAGTTGATTAGTTATCTTTCATCTTCGTATGTGATTGATCAGATCGTTCCTCAGCAAACTGATTTAAAAAATGTTCCACCCCCAATGTGGAATCATTATACTCAGAAATATCTAGACGGGGTGGAGGAGGCATTGAATCTCAAACTGAGAACAGAAGAGAATGAGTTACCGGAAAACATAGATGTTACATTCTCTCCGTCTGACACCGACAACGAGTCACAACTGGTTAAAACAGTTGTAGACCAAGTGTTGAATGAAGAGAGTGATAACACTGATTTCGAAACGGTTAAAACTCATTTTGAGAATTCCAGTTCAGATTCTGAAGATGACGAAAACTTTCTTGATAAGTTTATCCCAAAGTCAGATAAAGTTTTGGATGACGATTCGATCATTGTGGTTTACACGATGACCGGAACTGACAAACTGTATACTGATTTTGAGTATCCGATTCAGAATGCGAACCTGGAAAGGGTTGAAAAAGTTTTTAAACTCGTGGAAATTGACATCTCAGAAGTTAACAACAATTCGTTTTTATCAAAACCGGAAAAATATTTTGTTAAACAACAACCGACAAACAACCCAGGAAAGAAAAATGAATGGGTGGGTAACAATGGTAATAACAAGAGACATGGTAATAACTACAAAAAGAAAGGTATTGGTTTTGAGAAGAAAATGGCTAAGAAAGAAGTTAAGCCAAAAGAAAAATTGAGTGAAGTGTTTGTGGCTGGTAATAATACAGAAGTCGAAAAGGATTATATCTTTAGTAAGCAAGCAATTGACGATTTTATTGCGGCCAAAAAGATAAGAGACAAGGCCAACAGATCCACTTTTGTTGAATATGACAAAAGAATCTGTTATCGATGCAATGAAACTGGTCACATGGCAAAACAATGTGTCAAAAAGATAATAAAACCACTTTTCCATAAACCAAAACCAAAGATTTCAAAGGATGATAAGGGAAAATCACCTATGGTATCGTGTATTTTTAAACGCGGTGAATCATTGAAGTCAGAGGACAAACCAAAATCAACTTTTGAAATTGGTGAATCTTCAAACTCACAAAAGACTTCAAAGATTTACCCTAAAACAAAGACTTCTCAAAGTCAATCATGGGTGGAGAAACCTAAACATTCTTTTGAGGAAAAGAAAATGGAAAAAGTTTTAAAATCTGAATAAAAAATCTGTGCAACCACCGATGAGAAAATTGAGTTTGAGTTAGACAAATTGATTGAAGAATTCCCACCTATCAAGGAAGGAGCTCTAAAATCAAGACCAGAACTTGATGTTCCAAATGTTGTTTTTAACATTCCAAAAGTTGACATAGTAGCTCATGATATTGTCTTTGGTAGTGTACCAAATGTTGAAAAATCTTGGGTATCATTGTTTAAGTAAATGTTTTTTATGTGTGTAGGGGCTTCCAAGGTCTATCATTTCTAAATGGATAATGGATAGTGGCGCCTCACGGCACATGAAAGGGATGTTAGCACTGCTATATGACGTCAAATCAATCAATGGAGGTTATGTCAGGTTTGCTGGAACTCAAGGTGGAAGAATTGTTGGAGAAGGAATACTTACTAACAGAGTCGTAACATTCGAAAAAGTGAATTACATTGCTGAGTTAGAAAACAATATGTTGAGCATCTCTTAGATTTGTGATAAGTCATTTACTGTTCATTTTACAAAAGATGAATGTCTGATTCTTAAACCAGGGTTTAAGATACCCGAAGAAATGGTGTTGATGCGCGCTCCTCATGAAAACGATCTCTATATACTAGACATGAGCGTTGCCACAACGACAGATAAAAAGGCACAATGTTTTGTGAGTAAGACGAAGGCGACTGAGAAAGAATCCATCATGTGGCATCGTAAAATGGGCCATATTCACTTGAGAAAGATGAACTTTTTAGTTCATAATAATCTTGTGGAAGGTGTTAACTTGAAAAGCTTCCATCTTAACGATGACTGTATTGAATGCAAGAAAGGGAAGCAGATGAAGAAATCACACCCGAAAAAACTCTTGAACTCCATCAGATTACCGCTCGAAAGACTCCATATGGATCTTTTCGGACCGGTAAATGTGAAAAGCATAAGTGGAGATCTATATTGTTTAGTTGTTACTGACGACTTTACAAGATTCTCCTGGGTGTTTTTTCTAGAAAGAAAAGACGAAACGTTTGATTCTTTGATGAAGCTATTAAAAAAGATGGAGAATGTTTACAAACTGCCAATTAAACGTATTCAAACTGACAATGGCACGGAATTCAAGAACAACCGTATGCTCGAATTCTGCAACGATAAGGGCATTCTTCATGAATTCAGCGCACCGTATACTCCGCAACAAAATGGTGTCGCAGAACGAAAAAATCGCACGTTGATCGAAACGGCTCGTACCATGTTAGCAGATTCGAAATTACCGGTATATTTTTGGAGTGAAGCGGTTGCCACAACATGTTACACACTCAATCGGGTTCTTACGGTGAAGAAGTACAAGAAAACTTGTTTTGAATTACTTCATCTTTACAAACTGAATCTGAAATATTTAGAACCATTTGGATCACCATGCACATTCATTGATCCAGACGGTAAATTTGGTGCAAAAGCTAATGAAGGTTTTTTTTTGTAGGATAAGCTAGTCCGTTGAAGAGAGTTTTTGTTCCGAGTTTAGGGAAGATCATACAAGTTCAACACGTTGACTGTCAAAGGTTTACTGCTCCGAATCAACTTCCTGAAAACAGGTTGCTATTTGATTACGACAATCTCTGGGATTCATTCCATTTACCGACAGAGCCAAATGAGGAGGAACTGGCATTCTTATACCAACAACAGCAGTCTCTTTCACAAGAACAAGTGCCGAGACCGTTGATGGTTTCCTCGCCCACCGTGGGTTCAAATGATCATGAGGCTGGTCCTAGTGGAACTGCACATGCACCCCCAGAAGAAACAGCTCCAATATTTGACCATTTTGACGACTCAGAATCGGAAAGCGATCTGATTTATGACGAGGAACCAAATATTGCGACTTCAAATGCTATTGATCACACGGGTGATCAGAATATAACAAATTTGCAATTGGAAGTGAGCGTACCGGATACAGTCATGCCAAGAACGTTATCTTACCATCCGTCAGAGCAAATCATTGGTGACCTTCAAAGCGGCGTAAAAACCCGCGATCAAATAAATAAAGGGCTTACATGTTTTTACTCATCTGTAGCTCCTTTACAAGTAGACTTCTCATTAAAATGTTTTATCTCGCAGGTAGAGCCAAAAACGTATAAAGAAGCATTGACCGAAGAGAGTTGGGTAAATGCAATGCAAGAGGAGTTACAACAGTTTGAAAAGTTTGGAGTGTGGAGGTTGGTTGATCTCCCGGAAGATCAAAAGTTGATCAAGACCATGTGGGTCTTCAAATGTATGAGAGATAATAAAGGGGTTATAGTAAGGAACAAAGCACGGTTGGTAGTCCAAGGATTTAGTCAGCAAGAAGGGATTGACTTTACTGAAGTATATGCTCTCGTTGCTCGACTTGAGGCAATCAGAATCTTCTTGGCGTTCGTGTCATGGAAGGGGTTCAAGGTCTATCAACTGGATGTCAAATCTGCATTCCTCTACGGCAAGATTAAAGAAGAGGTGTACGTCGGTCAACCACCGGGTTTTACCGATCCTGTACACAAAAACAAGGTGTATCTACTCGACAAGGCGTTATACGGATTACACCAGGCTCCGAGAGCCTCGTATGAGACGCTTACCTAGCATCTGCTGACCAACGGGTTCACCAGAGGGACTGTCGATAGTACTCTGTTCACTAAAGAGGTTGCAGGACATCTACTTATCGTGCAAATATATGTGGATGATATAATTTTCGGATCAACGAATGATGAGTTATGTAAAGATTTTGAGAAGGTCATGAAAAAGAAGTTTAAAATGAGTTCAATGAGGGAGATGAAGTTCTTCCTAGGGCTTCAAGTTGAGCAACTACCCGATGGAATCTTCATACACCAGACCAAATATGTGAATGATGTGTTGGACAAATTCAATATGTTTGAATCATCTCCCATATCAACCCCCTGGCTACGGATCATGGCATATGTCCGGATGAAAGTGGTGAGAAAGTGGATGAAACACTTTATCGGTCAATCATAGGATCGCTAATGTATTTGACAGCGTCACGACCGGACATCATGTATCCAACCTGCCTCTGCCCCCGGTATCAGTCAAGTCCCAAAGCATCACACATGATAATAGTGAAGAGGATCTTACGGTATCTCAAAGGTTGCCCAAGCACCGGCTTGTGGTATCCCCGATCCGGTGACTTCCCTCTAACTGGAAATTCTGACTCTGACTTCGGGTGCTCTAAGTTGAATGCTAAGTCCACAACTGCTGGTTGCCAGTTCTTCGGAACTCGGCTAATCACTTGGCAGTGCAAGAAATAGACTACAGTCGCTCTCTCGACTTGTGAGGCTGAATACGTTTCGGCTTCCAGCTGTTGTTCCCAGATTCTCTGGATTCAACAACAAATGAGGGACTATGGTTTGTAATTCTTTGACACACCAACTTTTGTGGACAATGAGGCAGCCATTAATATCACTAAAAATCCAGTTCAACACTCTAAAACAAAACATATTGAGATTCGACATCATTTTATTCGTGATTGCTACGAGAAAAAATTGATTCGAATTGATTATATTCACACCGATGATCAGAGAGCTGATTTTTACACTAAACCTTTTGATAAAACAAGATTTAATTATCTTTTGAAATTGAACGGGTTAAAGAATTTGTTTTCTGGGAGGGTGGTAGAGTGTGTGGCCGAGGAGGACGGCGATCAGAAGTGATCTGCGTCTAGTTGTCATGTTTTCTGTACAGTTTCTTTACTGCTTTTGATAAAACCAAAAACACAAAAATATGTTTTTGATTTAGGGAGAGAAAGTTTATAGAAAATACAAAAAAAAAGATGATAAAATTTCATTAATACAAAAACATTGAAAAAGACAAAAAGAGGTTTGTGTAAAAAGAGGAAATGATAGTACATCAGTGGACTATCACAACATGCTAAAGAAATGGAAAGTCAAAATGTTTTGAAACGAGTCTCACTAATGATGTGCCAGTAGACTTCGCACGATTAGTAGATTGAGTTTGAGATATAAACAAAACAAATAACTGCTTATCCTCGTGGGGAACATCTCTCGGATATATGGGTAACCCCCGAAATCTTGTTTGAAAGGCTTTCTATTTCTGACATACTAGGTCTTTGTACGTGATGATATCTGGGGTGTTATACCAGGACTTCTGGTTTTGCGGGAGCAATAGCCTAGTCCTCGTATAATACTCTGCACTGCTTTATTCTTAAAGCTCACCCTCAGCATAAAAAACGATGAAACATTGAAAAATGCTAATCATGTGCTGTTGAAAAGAAGATCCCCAAGGGGGACCCACCTAAAGTTGAGCCATCATCTCTCTGATTGAACGGAAGTTCTAACATGAGCTCTCATGGCCTCGCATTTACCCCTTACAGATATCATTAGTGTGCACTCACCTGTAAGACTGAATATAGAAGTCTGGATACGAGAGTATATTCTGAGGTGGGACACGCGAATAAGTTTAGTTCTTAAAACACTAATTCGTATCTTGAATCAATTGAAACTTGTGTAGAAGTTTAAGTGGACAACAATACTGACAATCAGAAGTGAATTTGTTTAAGACGTAAAGTTAAATCAAGATCAACGGTGTTAGTGATATGTTTCAAAAACTGATGTGATCCTCTTACACAATCTCACAAAAATCGTCTGTAAATATGTTTGTACAGTTTCAGTTTCTTCAAATCCAAAAAGATTTCTGTTTGTTTAGCAAAAATGTTGAAAAATTCAAAAAGATTTGTTATTTCATCTTGTTTTCGACAACAGACGTTGGGAATCTGATGATCAAAGTCTCACAGTGCTAAACATGTTGGATCATTTGGGTTGGATAAGAAAAGTTTGAGACAAATGTTGGTAATTGCTCAAAATGTATCAAATTTCATTAATTTGAACTTAAATTTGTTTCAAAATGTCAGCGAGATCAGAATTTGGTCAGCCAAGGTCATTAACTTGGACTTGGCAGGCTAAACAGTTGACCAAGGTCATTAACTTGGACTTGGTTAACTGAGTGTGTTGGTAAAAAAGTTAAGAAGTTAAAAATTAAAAAATAATGAAAATCTGTTGGTTCACACGAAGTGACCAACTCGCACGAACTGGCCAGAGTGTTTTATCTTGGCTAGACTGTTCCAAAAAGTGCCAACTCGTGCGAGCTGGTCACACCGCCTCAATATTCAATTCGCACGAACTGGCTCCTCTATATAAAGGAGACCAGATCGTGTGAAAGCATCAGTTTCTTCACACCGCACCAAACACACACCCTTCGAGCAATCTGAGCGATTTGATCGATTTCGTTGATTTCAAGCTTTAATCCTGTGAATCTGTGTTCGTATTCCTCATATAAGTTGGTTAGCACAACTTATATCATGGGAAAGGTATGGACTGTTTTTTAATTGAACCGAATCACATATACTCGCATGAAGTCGGACAAACAGGATCTTTGAACTTAGATCTAGGCTTCTAAATGGGTTAAATCGAATAAAAAACACACTAACATGATCGGATTTTGATGTAGAATAGATCTAGGGTTTAAATTTCATGAAAGAAACAAGTTTGAAAAACCTGCAATTCACTGTTCATATATGTTTAATTCAAACGAAGTGACGATCCAGTCCGCACGAGATGACCAGATCGTTTGGATGTTCCAGACCGTTTGAAATTGTTCAACTCGCTTGGGATCCAGATCGTTTGAAATTGACCAACTCGTTTGGTTCCACACCGTTTGAAATTCCACACGGTGTGATGTTCCAGATCGTATGAAACCAGATTGTTTGGGATGGTCAGATCGTTTGACCACCAAATCGCATGAACTGGCCACATCGCTTGAAATGCCAGATCGTGTGAATGATAAGTTTGTTTTGAAAAAATGTGCTAAATGTTTAACTTGTTTGTTTTTGTTTGTGTTTCAGGCATCGAATGTAATGTTTGATTCATCGCACACTATTTGCTGTGTCTACGATGAAACACTTCCAAAGATGAGTGTGTTTAAGGAGATTTTGCCATTCATGAGATGTTTACCAATCCAGAAAGCTTTAACGGATCAGCACAAAGTCTTCAAATCTCATGTTCATCATTTTTGGAAGAATGCTAGTTACGATGAAGTGAACGATGTTATTAATTCAGTTGTGAGCATTGATAATGAAGATAAATAAATTATTATCACAGAACAGCTTGTACGTGAAGTGTTAGAGTTTCCAGATGATGATAATTCACCAACAGGGTTTCCAGAAAGGATGGTCAAAGGTTGTATGCTAAGAATGGGTTATAACGGGCTGTTGAATAAAGCAAATTACTTGAAAGCTTGTTTTATGAAACCATACAAGTTCTTTATTCATTCAGTGATTCGTGCGCTAAATCACAAGAAAGGTGGATACGATGTTATGAAAGATTATCAAATGTGTATGGTGACAGCGTTGGTGCTAAACAAGAAGTATAACTTTTCTAGAATTGTTTTTCATTACATGAAAGATAATATTACTTCAGGTAGTCGAAGTTGGGTGTATCCAAGGTTTGTGCAGATGATGCTGGATCATGCATATCCAAATTTGGTGAAAGATGAAGAAAATGATATGATGATGTTGCATCACATGGATAATGAAACGTTAATCAGATTATCCAAGTACACAAAGAATTGGCCAGAACCGAAGAATAAGACAGAGTTTTTCGGATTCATCAAAGATGAAAAGTATGAGGATCCAGATCCAGTAAATCATTTGAAGTGGAGGAATGATGCAGAAATGAAAGAAATGAGTGCAATTGATGAATTAACAAAGTTAGAAGATTTCAGTGAAACTCGAAATGATTGGTATACAAAAGTAGAAAAAGAAAAGAAGAAAAAAGGTGGAAAGAGAGTCCAAGCTGAAGAAGGATCATCTTCTCAACCACAAAAGAAACGTAAGAAGAAAGCGGTTGAAACAATGATGGTTGATGAACCAGAAGAAGATGAGACAGAAGCAAACGTTGAAAAAAATCAAGAGTCGTTATCTCCAGAAACTGAACAGTTGATGAGATATATTGATGATACTTTGGAAGCTGGGAATCAGCTGGTAAGAAAGTAGTTGATGATGAAGAGAAAAGTTCATCTGGTACAGAAAGTGATATTGATGCTCAAGTTGATCGTTGGATAAAAGAAAACTTTGATCCAAAAGATAGAGAAAAACAAAAGAAGAGAAAGAGGAGCTCGGAAGACGATGATGAAACGTATGCTTCACCAGAGAATGTTCAAGTTGTATCACCACCATCTTCAGGAGGTAGAAAGAAATCTGTCACACCTCGACCACGTGAGACAACGAAACGTAGCGGAAACATCGGGGAGTGTTGTAACAGAATTAATGTTTCACAACCATGGAAAATTAAAGTTTCGTTTTATTCATCAAACAAACGAGTTACATTGTCTTTAAACAAGAAACAAAGAGTACATAACAAAAATTAACTAGTTCTTGTCTCGTTTTAAGTCACTAAGACACATGTCCGCCTAAGTATGTCTTGATAAGTCCTATGCATCATCTCCTGAAAACACATGTGAAAATAGGTACGTCAGCATAAAAATGCCTGTGAGATACATAGGTTTTGAGAAAATAGGATTCATGACATATGTTTGAGAAAATGTTTAGTCATGAACCTTGTAATTTGCTTTGTCTTGTAAATCATTTGAAAAACGATAAGATCAGATGATATGTATAAATAAGAGAATAATGTATGGTTAAATGAGTAACCATGTAAAATGAGTTTGTATAAGATAAGTTGTTTGTAAATCAATGTCTTGTGAAAAGTATGTTATTTGTATAAAATGTTATATGTCTCAAATTGAAATGATTCAAATAATGCTACGATATGTAATACCATACAAACACTTATATATAGGAAGTACCAGCGGCGTATCCACCATGCTTGTATCATATTACACACGCCTCGTTACTTAATCACTTACTCAACCCAAACTAAAATGTTCATGTTTAATGTAAATCATGTAATGTGTATCCAAAATGTAAACATGTGATGAATAACAAATGTACTATGTATGCAACAAAAGACATACATAGCATAAAGTGTAATGTATAACAATGTACTAAGTACGCACACAATGGGCATACATAGCATAAAATGTAATGTAAAGCAATGTACTAAGTACACACACAATGGGCATACATAGCATGTAATGTAAGGCAATGTACTAAGTACGCACACAATGGGCATACATAGCATGTGATGTAAGGCAATGTACTAAGTACGCACACAATGGGCATACATAGCATGTAATGTAAGGCAATGTACTAAGTACGCACACAATGGGCATACATAGCATGTAATGTAAGGCAATGTACTAAGTACGCACACAATGGGCATACATAGCATGTAATGTAAGGCAATGTACTAAGTACACACACAATGGGCATACATAGCATAAAATGTAATGAAATCATGTACTATAAATGTACTAAAGAACATAGCAGGTATATGATGTGAAAGCATGAAAGTAACAAGTAGGCACATGTGTTCCACCCCAAAACGTTTGAAAACGGTAAAAGAGGGGTCTATGTACTCACTTGAGATTGCTTAGTAGTCCTTGAGTAACAACCAAACAATGCTAGAGATTGCGGATATCAAACGGCACCTAATATAGGTAACTATGTTAATAAACCGGACCTAAATCGGAGGATCGGATAGAATGAGGGTTCGTAAACCAAACGAGTATGGAGACTCGTGTAATATGGTTTAACAAAGCCTACATACTAAAACGAAACTTAACCTAAGTGTTTGTGACCCATTACGATCCGTTTAGGTAGCTTATGCTACTTTAACGCGTCGTTCGCGTAAAACGCGTTCGGAACGCCTAACTAGTCCTATGACAAGTAAAATATGCCTTAACATGTCTAATATTGTCGCCAAATCAGTTTAGATGTCAAAAGTTATGTTACATATGTTTAAAATGAATTTTGGCATCAAAGGGGTATTTTGGTAATTTACCTAAGGCATATAAACTACCTATCATACAACTACTTAAACGAAGCGACCATAAGGTATAACCTCGGAAGGTTATTCCCTATATACTATGGTCACCTATCGTGTTTGGTCAGATCCTAATGATCGACCAAATGGGTCGGGTTCGAAGGTATAAGCGATTTATTAGATCGCTTATCCTTACGACCCTAGACAACGTGGTAATCATTAGGCATAGTCACAAGGGACTACAACCATAGTGATTACAATCACGTTGCGAAGTTCAAACGAACTTCGCATTGACCATAAACTGGTCAACGCAGAAAGTCAAACAAAGTTTGACTTTCAGACTCGAAAAGCAATAAAAGAACGAAAGAATACTTACGAAGGGTCCCCGAATGCTAATCTAGATCAAAATAGCTCAGGTATGAAACAAAGGTTTCAACTTAGAGCACATTAGATCAGATTCTAGTGAGTTTGAAGCAAATGGGGGTGGGGTATTTATAGTATTTCCCGAACCGTTAAGATCGTTTCTTGAATAACGTGATCGAATCTCGTGCGTACACTTGTTGAAATGTTGTGGTGACTAAAAATGGCCCCTAATGAGCTGAAAGGGCAAGTGTGAGTGTGAGTGTGTGGTTGTGAGTTAATCAGCCGAAATCTGCTGACTAATCAGTCTTATCTGATCTGGTTAGGCAGTCGCGTAGCGCGACTGGTAAGGCCCTTAGGGCTCGCGCTACGCCACCACCCCCCTGTTTCAGAAATGTTTCAAAAATGACAGTTTTAGTCCCTGCACATGTTTAAGGCCTTTTTCGATGCGTTTGAGCCCCGTTAACCTCATTTCAAGGCTCTAAAATGAAGTTAAAGTATAGGGAACTCAAAACATGCTCAAAAATATCTCGGATGTCGGTTCGTTTGGTCGTACGGTTGCGTTGTTCGGTTAATTACGACGGAGTGCGCATAAGCGCGAAAAACGATCCAAATGACGCGACGAATGGATTTTTCTCATGCCAAACACTAAAATAAAATATTATAGTGCTTACATAAATTTTTGGATGTCCGGATGTATTCAGAACGTAAGTTATGCGCGAAAATGCAAACTTGTGCACTTTTTGACACTTTTAGTCCCTGAATGACCCAAAAGTTTATTTTAGCACACCGAACCCCTCAAAGCCTATTTCTAAGCTATGTGAAGGATATTTATGGTATTTTTAACTTATGGTCATGTTCCGGAATGTCTGTTACAGTTCAAATTGGCATACTTTCGCAGTTTGTCAAGTTTAGTCCCTGTAAGCGATTTAACTTGTTTTTGCCATACCAAAGCCTTTAAAACTTATTTCTAAGTTATGTAAAGGTTATTTAAGGTATGTTAAGCCTATTTCACTATTCCGGAGTGTTCGTTGCATTAAACTGGTTATATTTACGCATTAGTGCGCGTATAACCTTCCAGAAAGCGATTTAGAGCTTGAAATCGAACAAGAGTTGATATGTGCAAAAGATACACATATTTATGCAAGTCCAAAGTATGAAATACAATATTTCATTGGTTTGGCATTTGTTTGATGGTTGAAGTGACACAGGTGTCACAAAATCTACTTCAAGAAAACGTGTAATAACTCCAGCAGCTCGAAAGTTAAAATTCAAGCTGAAGCTAAATCAACCACCAGAAACACAAACTAAACCACCATCACCACCACAAAATAAACCACCATCGCCACCACCACAACAACCATCACCTGAACCCTTACAATCACCACAATCACCATCACCACATCATATCACATTACCTATCCATGAAGAACCACCAATAACTTCACCACACGTCCAACAAACACCACCAACCACACAACCACCAGTTCATACTACTCCTGGATCGTCTGGATTTAAAGATTTTCCACATATTCCAGAGAATATAGCTCTTGAAGAGCTTGGTGATTTCAGCTTTGTAAATGATGATCTTGTGAAAAAGTTGCAACAGAAGGTGAATGAAGTGTCAAATGAGAAAAAGAAGTTAGAAGAACGTGTAAAGTCTATTGAATCTGAGAATTCGTCTTTGCAGAAAAAGATTGAAGCTGATCAAGTCGACATTGATATTCTGAAAGTTCGAATAGCTTTCTTGGAAGAAGAAAAGGCTCGAAGGGATGAGCAGA
Organism: Helianthus tuberosus; assembly: GCA_030545235.1. Lineage (NCBI taxonomy): Eukaryota > Viridiplantae > Streptophyta > Magnoliopsida > Asterales > Asteraceae > Helianthus > Helianthus tuberosus. The sequence goes on along the minus strand of CM060447.1, from coordinate 129,827,211 downwards.
ATGAGTACTTTAAGTTGAAAAACAAAGAATTAGAAGCCAAGAATGCTAGAAAGGAACATGAAGATTATATGTTAAAGAAAGTGTTGGAAGATTTGATTGGTAAGCCAATTGAGCAAAGATTTGAAGAGATAGAACTTGAAGAAGTTAGAGCAAGACGTAAAGCTGAAATGGAAGCTGAAATGAAAGATAAGGGAAAAAGTGTTCTAGTTGAAGATGTTCAAGTTACTGAAAGGCAATTGTTCTGACTGATCCTTGTCCATTAACTTCAGTATATGGTATGATCGAATATGATGAAGAATACGAAGAGGATAATTTGAAAGATGATGCAGATGAAGTTTATTCTGTTCATAGTGATAATGATGATGATGGAGATGATGATGCTGATCAAGGTAATTCTGGTATAAAAGTAACCGAAGCATCACAAGAAGAGAATATTGATGAATATCTACAAGATGATGCAAACGAGGAACCAGGAAATGCAGGAGGAGAGGGGGAGCATGGTGATGCTTAAAAAGTTGATGAAAATGTTGATTAGGGTACAGGTTTGATTCTACGTCTTGAACATGATGTAGAGGAAGGAGAGATATTGCATACTTACACTAGAGCTGAGATCATAAATGTCACACCCTGACTTTTGCGGAAGCGTATGATATGTGACTGGTTTAATATCATTGCATTCAATCATAATAAACAACTATATGATCAAAACGATGTTCATCCATTCATAGAAATTGAGTATTACAAACACTGGTTATTTAAGTTTTAAAACACAGCCTTCGACTAGGTTATAAACCAACAAAAGTGGATGACATCTAAACTTGAATTTTACTTCTAGAAATAACACCCGCGCACAAGATCCAACCTGTCACCTGAAATACATGTAATTTTGGAAAACATCAACAAAAGTTGAGCAAGTTCATGCGTTTTGTGTGAGTACTGGTAAACTTGTAAACCTTTGAGAGACTCCTTTGAAAACAGGTATGAAAAGCGTGTATGAACATACCAATTAAATGTTTTACAAGGACATTAAGGTATGTGAGGACATAGGGAGCACTCGAAATGAGTAGGCTTATACCCTTGTCGATTTTCCATCGACTATGTCGATTTCCCTCGACTATGTCGAATTTCCCTTCGACTATGTCGAATTTCCCTTCGACTATGTCAATTTCCCTTGACTATGTCGATTTCCCTCGACTGGGAGACCGAAGCACTCAAGTGATCACATGAGGACCATGAGTGGGGCTCGGCCATACCCGTTAGATCTAACCTTCGTCCCTAATTAAGTATTAATGGCATTTCAATATTAAGTCTATGCTCACATGATCTAATAGTGCATTTCGTTGGCATTTCATACCGTTTAAGCATTCGTAACATGTATTCCACCCCCGAGAGTTATAAAACCAAAAACAGTTAAGAGAAAAGGGGGAGCATGAACTCACTGTTTTGCGTCTTTAGTACTCGTTACTCAATTCTCGTCAGCAAACACGACTACCTACAATGTGCTAGGGTCTATTAGACGAGCGGGCCGTGCCTTGCCTTGCCTTAGTATTCATGTTTTGAGTTACGTTTCTTTTATGTCTTTAACATTATCCCAAGTTATAATTACTTGTTAAAATAATAATTATTTTAACTTTAAATTATATTAAATTTTGGAATAATAGTTAAACAATATTTTTGTAACACTACTTCTCAAGTATTTATTTTCGTATTTCCTTCCCAAGGATGGGAGTATTTCATACATGTGTATTCGTATTCTCGTATTTGTAGTTTCCAAGATAATATATTTTCAAGTCTTACTTTAGAAAATATATTTAAACTTGTTTTGTCCCAAAAATAATGTATTTCAAGAAAATATATATTTTTCTAAAAAATCATATATCTTCTAAATATTCTAAGAAAATATATTTTTACTTCCAAAAATAATATATTTTTTCTTTGTCGAAAATATGATATACTTTGTAATAATAACGAAAATCATATTTTCATTTCTTGTGTCCCAAATAATATTTACCAAAAACATATTTATAACAGTATTTTCCGGAATATTTGCAAGTTACATTCTATCGTTCGATTCCGCAATATTATGTGTGTAACTTATATATGTATTCCTTGTGATTTTTGGTATTATTTTGGATTTTAAGCTCTTGGTATTTTGTCAAGTTATATCATTTTAACCCTAAAATAATATAACTACTACACAAAGTATACAAATAATCACACACAATGTGTCTTTAATGTAATTATATATTCTAAATACATATTTATCCATTTTTATTTATAAAAACCAACCTCCAATACTTGTATTTTTGTAATAAATTTTGTGGCAAGGTTTATATTGAAAACCATGGTTAAAACACACTTGTAAATACTTGTTTAGAAAATATTTTTCTAAGTGTTTGTATTTTTAGAAAATTTTGCCATAGTTTCCCCTAAAAATGGAGGTATCCATGCTATTAAAGCATATCATTTTCTTTTCAAAAATCATTACAAACAATCAACAATCAATTTACACTTTCCAAGTGCTAAAACAAAGCTATCTACATAATGATCATGAACTTGAGTTTTTATAAAAACTTGTAGTAACTTGGTAGTATGTTTAGTAGACTTAGTTACCCTTTAAAGTGTGTTTATTTCTTCAAAAATCTCATTCTTAAAGGATTTAGGTGTTTACAACTTACTAGATGATTTTTCCAAAAATCATTCTTTTGAATTTCTCTTGTAAACAAAGTATGCTTATACTTGTTTCAACACTAGAAACATGATTAGTTCTTTTAAAACAATGTTTATGTAAATCTTGTGATCTAACTTGGTTTCTTTGGAAAACTATTTTAGAAACCATCCACTTACAAGACTTGTATTTTATTTAAATCATCATCATATGAAAATAACTTTTATCATTCAAGTTCATGAAAGACATAAAGCATGATGATCTTGGTCTTTCACAAGATCACCACATTAACTTACTAGATCATGTGTTTAATCACAATCTAGTAGGTTCCATATGATGTCTAACATCACTAACACTAATAATCAAGCAAAAAGAAGCAAATAAACACAAATCAAGTATTCATATGTTTATAAGCTTATGTTAGAGATTCATGATCAAGTTCTTTAGTGTTCATCAAGATTAACAATGTGTATCATCTTTTAACCATCAAAATATGAAGTAACAAAGGGTTATGAGGGCCTTACTACTAGCACAAAGGCTAGGGATGAACACAAGATGTTGTAGATGACAAATGTGGAGGATAAAAGCAATTGGGAGAGGTCCTTCAAGATCCGTTGCTTGCAACCTTCCTAAATAGGCTAGAGACACCTTAGAACCACCTTAGAATGTATTGGAATGAAGTGAAAATGGAGGTGTAGGGTGGTGGGGTTGGGGCCGTGAGCTAAGGGAAGAAGAAGAAGAGGAAGAGAGATGGTGGTGATTAAGTGTGGGTGAGAATGAAAGATCATGACATTATATAACCATCTAACTCCTTTAACCAAAGGGTCTTATGTTCCATAAGTACAGGACACAATCTTTATCAAATCTTAGGAAGATTAGGGAAGATCATGCAAGATCTTGGGAGATTATGGTGGGGTCACTTGTGACCGATTACTACCATGGGGGGGTCTAATTGTAAATTTTAATCATATAGTTAGATTAAGGTTCAATTTCAAGTGTTAGTTGCAAGTGTCATTTACTAGACATTTTTAGTGGGGTGTTATGATGTTCGGGGATCATAACTAGTTCAGAAACATTAAAACAATGCTTCTAGTATAATTTTGGTGTTTCAGGTAATGTCCGGTTGTTTGGTTAGTTACCGGTTCGTTAAAGTGTCAAACTATGTCGTTTAGTGTTCTTTATGTACCCTTTTGTGACACTTTTAATTCCCGATACTTAGGAAAGCATTCAGGACCATTTAGTCATATTTTTCATGTAATAAACTTGTTAAAATGCTAAATTTTGCTGATTTATGCAGAATTCTGCACTTTATGTGGGTTTTAGGCACTTTCTGGCACTTTATCTATCACCTAGAAAAGCAGTTTTGTGGTCCTTACTTCCCTACACACTATACTAGTGTAATACATAGTCTCTGGCTCATACTGGACCTCAAAACACTGTCTGTCTATGTACTGAACTTCGTCAGCATTTTAGTTTGTCTGATAATGGTGCCAATTCTGTTCTGTGCATTATTAGAACTATATCATGTTGCATGTAGTAATGATAAAAGTCTTGCAACATGAAATGCCATTGTATGTATATAACAGTAATCAGAAATTCATTTGTCTTGTAAACTATATCATGCACAGTTATTAAAGCACAGATTACTGTTCAATTAGTGTACGGAATGCACGGAAAAGTGACAGTTGTCACAATAAAGATGATGCTTGTTGAAGAAGATAATTTTAACTTCGATTTTGAAGAGGAGTTCAATGAATTTAATATCAATCATCAACCTGAATATCAGTACAAGTATGTTGAAGAAGATGATAAGTATGACAAAGTGGAAGTAGAAGACTGGAGTGATGATGACCAGTCTGAGAATGTTAATGTCACACCCCCAAAATCCACAAGCGGAGTATCACCGCAGGAGGCGTGACTGACAAGGATCTAGCCACCAATCACATTGAACTCATAGGAATATGTAAATAAAACTTTCATCTATTAACATTAAGTGTTACAACGTTACAAGTAATACACAGTATACAGCGGAAGCATAATTCATTCGTTAAGTGTTTATAAACCACATGTATGAACCATTAGTCTTGTGTTGAGATTCTATGTATCTCGACCCATGACCACTCCAGCCTCCCAGACAGCAAGTTCCAATGATATGCACCTAAAGACCTGCAAGGCATGTAACAACGAATCAACAACAAAGTTGAGCGAGTTCACAGTTGGGTGTTTGTTTTAAGTTGTTTCAAAAACATAGTGTTTCTTTAGCTGGCTTACTTGTCATGGGGGTTACCCCATAGTTGAAAATATGATTAACCAATTCCTTCTTTCCCTAACCATAACCAGTGGGGGCTTCCCCATGTGAACCACTAGACCGTTACCATATCGACCACTGACTGGAGTAAGTTGGTGCCCTAGCGTCAATGTCTATCATCATTGACGTGCCCAGATCCATTAGTTCACGCCCGTCCTCTGCGGCACGGTGTGAGGCTTGTCAAACCTAAATAGCGCTATCTAACTAATGACCCGCTCGCCATTGGCATGGCGATTAAGTCGATATAAAAGGAGGGACTTCATGATAGAGATTTTGGTCTAGTATCCGTGTTGTCACCCTTCAATAAAGAGGGTGTGTACGTAATCTCCAAACCAGGAGATTACGCAGGTTCCGATTAAAGACTTATCACATGTTGTCACCCTTCAATAAAGAGGGTGTGTACGTGTTCCAAACCAGGAGTTCACGCAGTTTCAGTTTCAACCCTTTACCCATTCCCAACCCTTGGGAATCCCATGCCTTGTGAAAAGTGTGAACTCACCTCGGTTTGCTCGGTATGTTTATCTACGTTACACTACTTGTTCCAAGTGGATCAAACACGTCCTAGCATGAGTACCAATATCAATCAGTTTCTAGTACACATAATTCACCTATTCATTATACACGTTCCACAAGTTGCATACAAGCAAATCATATATCGTTATGCAAGCCGTAGCCGGCAACCATCCAACAATCCCATTGTATAGCAAGTATTTACATCACATACAAATTCATGTTTTACAAACCACATACCAGTTAGGTCTGGTTCAACATTCATGTATTCTTCGTACACATTACACAAAAATATTAACATTCAATTTATTCAGATTACACAAATATTACCCAACCATAGGATCATAACTCCATAACAATTGATATCAATTCAGCCCATTCGGTAATGCTTTCCACTGCTCGGCCCAACTCACTTGTGTGTCCTACTATTAATTTGTGCGGTCCATCATATGCATATATATATATATATATATATATATGGCCCAGATATTACCAACATGATTTAGTGTGATCTATTTCTAACAATTTATGTTTATTTCACACAATATAGCCGAGGCCGTCAATCATTAATGAACTAAACAGATTTATTGAATTAAAGACTAATGGCCGACAACCCTTTTTAAAACTGTTATGTAATTGGACCTTCAAAAGCATTTGACAATCATTTATTACCACAACTCACATGGGTTCACCTTTTTATAAAAGTCCAATTCAATTGTATGACTGCAAGAATTAAATGAACTGACACTACAATGCAACTTTGATTGTTTCATTATATTACTTAATTCAATTAATTGGCCCACTCAATTTACTATCATCCATAACATCAACAGTAACATAGTTTCTTGCATCTAGTAATTCAAATAACATAACAAAATACCCTACTCACTTTTGAATAGCTAACATAAGAACATATATTGAATCGAACCAACATGACTCACAACAATCATACGTCAAACAAATCCAATTACAATTTATCATGCAAAGAAACCATTCACATTAATTACAATTTATCATGCATGGAAACCATTCACATATATTGAATCGAACCAACATGGCTTCAAATAATTATTCATTATCTACTAACCTGTCTGTCGATGTTTAGAACAAAACACAAGGATTGATGTTCAAGAGAAAAGGGCTCCGACCAAAGGGGAGGGGATCTGCCGTCGAACTCTAGAGGGGTGTAGGGTTTGTTTTGGTTTAGATTTTATGTTAAATAATTATAATAAACAAGCTATAAGTGATAAGGTTTGGGGCGGTTCCTGTTGACCGAAATGGGCTCAAGCCCACAACTTTGGGCTGCCGCAATGCTATGGCAAAGTTGCCATTTTAATGGGTAAAAGTGGTGGGTTGGGCTTCAAATGTCGCGGCCAAAATGATCAGGTATACGGGTGTTTGGTTTGGGCCCCGAGTATGCGTGTGTGTGTATAGGCCGATACGGGTAGTAAACATGAGGCCCAATGTGCGTGGCCCAAATATACAAACATATTAACTAACCGAGTACTAACAACACAGAATGTTCAACACAGCACGTTAGAGAGAAACAATTAACGAAAAGTTAGAATCACAAGATTAACGTTAGAAACCTTGAAAGTTCGGGTTGTCACATCATCCCCAACTTGAAAGAAATTTCGTCCCGAAATTTGGCACGTAGTTACTGGGGAAGGTAGTTAGGTTGCATGGTTTCCTGGTTTTCCTGGGGTGTCACAGTTAATGTTGATCCTTCTAGCTTTCCAACTCTTGCTGAATTTTTCAGGCAAGCAAATGAAGATGAATTGAGAAGGAAAGTTGCTGAAAGTGTTCAGAGTAAAAGTTTTCGAGAAATGTCTAAAGAAGAACGACGTGAAGAACGAAAGAAGTGGTTTATGAAGGATACGGAAAGAAAATTCAAAAGACCACTGCAGTATTACAGAAGAGATAGAGATGTTTCTCTTGGTGATATCATAAGTTGGGGTTATCTGCCACAAGTCAATGCTTATGCTATTAGAAGAGAATTTGGTGTTCAGTATTTTCAATATATTCAAGATATAATGTCTCTGCCATGGTGGGATGTTGAAGAGTTTCCCAAAGTCAGAACGTTATCATATCCAGTCAGGGTTCATGATATGCCAACATGGGGCTTGATGAAATTTGAAGCTTTCAAAGAATTTCATCACTGGAAGCCACATCAACCTAAGAAAGTCAAGAGAACGGATACAGTTACAAGCATTGAGGAAACAATTCTGTAAATCAAAAAGCCCAGGGTTATGAAGAATATTCCATTACCGAAGATGGAACAGAATTTTCATGAAGGGTTTGTATGCTGGGTGTATAGTTGCATGACGACTGAAGCAGTGATTGTGTACAAAGTGGGGAATGAAAGCAGATATATTCATCTGTATGATCCGATGTGGATAGTGAATTGTTCTGCAAAGGATTTTGAATGTTTATTTGTGAACAAGATTGGATATAAGGCAGAAGATAGAGATCAAGCTCTGCAATTTCAGAAGGTAGCTACTGTATGCTTTCAGATGGGTATAAACTCTGAAACTATGTGGTTATCAAGATGGAGAGAGATTGAAAGAGAAAAGTTTCTGAAGGCTGAGAAGGAAAGAGAAGAGCATGAAGAAAAAGATAGAATTGCTCGAGTTACATGTATGCAAAGGCTAGCTGAGGAAGAAAAGAAAGCTGCCAAAGAGAAGGAACAGCTCAGGAAAGCGTTGTTGAAAAAGCCGAAGCAAAGAGAAGAATTTTTCAAGTCTTTGTGAAGAAGTTTTGAAGACAGGCTGACTGAAGACTGCGGCAATATCCAAGGGGGAGTGTGTTGATGCATAATGTCTATCGCCTACGTCATCAGTCTATGTCATGTCATGTATATGTAATAGGTTAGAAAGTTAAGTTTTATGTGTAATGACCAGTTCGCACGACCTGGATAAGTTCAGGTCGCACGAGCTGGAGATGTCAGTTCGTGCGGACTGGAGTAGTTATTCCGTGCGGACTGGTGGGCCTATATATAGGTTAGTAGTGTTCTTCATTTGTAACTTTCCAGAGAATTTTGTCACGAAGTGCTGTTGGATTCTCTCTGTACCAAAACGTTTATAATCAATGAAGAACATGTTTAAAGTGACTTTCTACTCTTCTACTCCTGTTCTAACACTGATTACAAGGTTTCTAGTCTGATTCCGCCTTTCTAGAAACTAGATCTGACTCTGATTGACTCGTTTGGACGATTCATCGATCCTACACATATGGTCTCAACTGTCATTGTCTCAATTGACAATAAAATATAGCCCATAGGCAGATCATCACTAAGGATGTAAAAGTAATAATCATCGCATTGATGATATTAGCCATGATCTAACTTGATCATATAGGCTATAAGGCTTGGACATAGTCCACCACCTTGACGGCTAGTGTGGTTCCTCATGTCACACTACCCGGAGTGTTAACATTACTTGAATGTTAACATAGAATAATTGTCTTAATGGTTGGATAATAAAAGCCATGGTCGCATTTGACCATAAAGGCTGTGAGGCTTGAACCTAGTTCACCACCTCTGGATAGAAGGGCTATTCATCTTTAACTATCTAGATAGAAGGTCTATTCATCCTTAACTATCATTTTTAATTGCCAAATAATATGGACATTGCCAATTGGCTATTCAAAAACCATTAAGAATATCTTTTGGAAATATTGAGCGGATTGATAAAGTTCGAATTAAAATCGAGACGATCGCTTGAAATGGATGTAATGAATACATATATAATATAAATAATTCCAAAATTTTCATTAGATGATAGAAAATTACAATACTTAACTTAAACAGGACTTTGAAATAAATTAAACTACTTGTCCACGCAGGGACTAAAAGAAAATACATGTCCACGCAGGGACTAAAAGAAAAGACATGTCTACGCAGGGACTTTTGGAAAATAAATAACAATACATGATAGAAGAAAGTCTTCACTCGTCTTTCTTTCCCCTGACTAGCTTGGTGGGTTTCTTGAAGAACTTGCTAGTCTTCCTCTCATTCTTCTTAGCCTGACGCTGAACTTGTTCCGCTCTCTCCAAGGCATGGTTAATAGCCTCTAATTGTGGCGGTGGCAGTGGCTATGGCTGAGGCACAGCATGATACTGGTATCCATAATTTGGATATCCAGTAGTTGGATAAGTTGGCGGAAAGGGAGACGGATAATAAGCATTAGGTGTGACCTCTTGCATATAAGGGTCATACGGTGGCTCCTGATAGTTATAACCTATCGGCGTAGATGGGTTAAAAGGATTGTATCCAGACATATATGGATACCTAGGGATTGGGTTATCAAAACCCGATGGCGGTGGTGGTTGAACAAACGTTGCAGGAGTTGGATAAACCACTGGTGCAGTGTTTGAGGGTCCACCCATTTGTGGGTCCTCAGGGATAGGAGGATAAGTTGGTGGTAGTGGTGGTAGCGGGTTTGACCGCGGTCCCAAACGCATAGCCATGCGCGCTCCATGTTTTCTCCTTGGTGGTTCTGGAGGTGGCTGCGGTTGTTCCACCGCTGGTGGTGGCTGCGATTGTTCCACCGGTTCCATCTGCACGTCCTCTTGTGGAGGCGGTATAGGAGAATGGTAAGAGGGTGTATTTTTTAATGTAAATTGGTTCCAATATTGGTCCCATTCGTTAGGACCTTGACAAGGTGATCCTAAGTAAGAAGCGGAACCACTAGAAATTTCAATAGGGGGGCATGTGTGACCCCGATGGTGGCATCTCGGGATCAGAATCTTCGTCTGACTCCATCTGTTGGTCCAACTGGTTTTGAGCAGCTAGAGGTGTGTTTATATACTGATTTGGGTCAAAAGACCCATTAAATGAATGAGAATGGTGTGAATGATGGGACTGATGGGAGTGATGGGAATGGAAGGAATGATGGTATGATGGTGATGAGTCAAGTGAGACAGAATGTTTCGCTGAAGAGTAGGAATTTCCCCAATCTTGGTAGGGATACGAGTAGTGAGAATTAGAAGGTATATGTCCCAATGGTCTCCCCTTCATCGGACCTTTCCCATGTCCTATTGCGCGATATCTTGTCGGCATGTTTAATTCCTGTCAAAAATCAAAAACAATATATATAACTTAATAAGGATAAGAGTTAATCCTAGGTCATTGCCTAGACTCAGAAGTCTAAGGAATATGCTACTGTGACATTTGAGACTAAACACAAAAGGCTAGTGTTTAATTCACTCAAATGTTGGCTCTGATACCAACCTGTCACACCCCGTATTTTACAACCATCGCCCGGTGGGCCCGGGTGGGGAGTATCGTGACTGAGATTGGTATCATGATAAGCAAACACAGTTCGCACATCGGAAGTCTTGGATTTAAAATAATATTACAAACATAAATGTCCGAGTGTCCAAAATAATAATACAAACTGCCTGTAACAAATATCCACAGGCGGATCGAAAATGTTCAAAGAGAAATAATCAGACTACTAGGCTTTATGTAAAGGAGTTGCAAATTCCTCTTCTAGCATACCAGGCAACTTCCAGCCTATTTACGTATCCTTGCAACCTGTAACTTAGTCTTTTGAAAATACGTTAGTTTACACTGGTAAATACAAATAACCGACTCATTTTGAAAACATTTCAAAAATCATTTTAAGTGCTCAAGGCACATGATTTTCATAAATAACTTGGGACAATTCAAAATGATCTTGTATACAGTTTTACATGCCTGTCAATACATATGGGGCCCGATACTAAACACCGATAACATGATTAACCGACACGTAATTTAAACCCACAAAGGGGTATCCCCAACTAGTGGGTAAGAAAAACATTTTATAATAGCATTAGCATCTGTCAGGTGTATTCCTACACCCCGAGCTCGGTCATGGCCATTAGTAACTTAAATGAGCCGAGGATATCCAGGACATGGTCGCGTTAACCCCCAATGTTTAAGTTATCAGACAAAACAAATTAAAATGGGTCATGGAGATTTTGTAGTCACAATCCGATATATGATCACATAACCGACTAAGCGGTAATAATTTACCGTATCCCAAGCCCGTATAGGGAAAATAGGTTAAGAGTATTTACCTAGCTAAAACTCGTCTTAATATGTAAGAATTATAAATAACTCAGACGTAATTAATTAACTAAGGTTGGTTGCAATTTATCGGAAGGCCCTAGTCTGGAATGAATGGTATAAATAACCAATTAGAATGTCAACGGGTCCTATTTAAGTCGTAGACTCGGACCGGTTAACTTAAATTAACGAAAACGGCATGATACGCTTGATTAAGCGATGATCGGAATAGAATGTGGCTTAAACCCAACAAGTACTAAGACTTGTATAATATGGGTAAACAATATACATTCTAGAATTTGAAGTAAAAATGATAAGATTTGACCCGTTTTGGTAAACTTACGTAAACTAGTTACATAAGCTCAACCATACGCGTATAAGTGATATCGGGTAACCGGATGAGTCATAAGCAAGTTCTATATGCCAATATACTTTAAATAAGTTGTAACATTAGTAGCTTATCAACTTATACGACCATAGAGGTTTTAAAATCAAAATATGCCCCATAAGGGCATTTTAGTCATTATGTGACATACTTTAAGAACTTGCATAAAAACTGATATTATGAACATGTCCATTCTGTAAAAATACTTTAATTATGATATAATATCAGTAAGTAATCAAACATGTATGATTTTTATGATTTAAAACCAAACTATGCACCATAAGGGCATTTTGGTCATTATATAACATAGTTTAAGAACTTACATAAAAATATGAGTTATGATCAAGTACCTTCTGTGAAAACACTTTAGTTATGTTATAATATCAGTAGGAAATATGTTTTGAATGATAATTATGGTTAAAACCCATACTATGCACCAAAAGGGTGTTTTGGTCATATTATAACATAATTTACGAACTTATATCAAAACTCAGGTTATGAACAGATTCATAGTACCAAAATATGTTAATTATATTAACATATCAGTAGGTAAATCATTTGAAAGTTCATCCTTGATTAAAACCATGTTTTATGCAAAAAGGGCATTTTAGTCAAAGTCAGACATATTATAGAAACTTGTATAAAAACTCAGAATTTGATTATGATCAAGTAGTATAACCTCAGAGAGTTAGTTATCCTACATTATAATGTGATCATAATACAACTTGAATTCAGTAGCTAACTATGCTAAATCGAGTTAGAATCAAAAGTTAAAGCAGAAGTCAAACTGCTCGACTTTCGGTAGCAAACCGACGCTAAAACTAGAAATAATGGGTTGAACATGTTCATACATGTTCTTTTAGGATATGAGTTTGTTTGATGGTGTTGTTTAACAGAAATGATTAATGAAATAAGATAGATCAGAGGATAATTACAGCAGAAATTGAAAGTAAACTTTATAAAACAATCAAAGAAGAATAGTTTTCAATCATACAATTTCATTAGTCAAAGGATTGTATGAATTACAAAAGTTTAACTATGCATGCATGAACACTAAACTCCCCCTCAGCCTGAGCTCACAAGTTTGTTCGTACAAGATGATTGGTGCAAAACGAAACCACTAAGCATCTTGGCTGACGTCACCTAGACAGTGACATCTAACAGACTAACAACCTCTAAACACTGATCTAGATAAACACTGTTACATTGAATACACTGATATACTAAACACTGATACTCATTTCCACTATTGTTGCCTAAGCACTGATGTTGTAGATTAGTGCTTTCTTCAATGGTTGATCAAGCCTTGAATCAGCAGTGCTTTAGTCTTCATTAGGGCTTTGACAATCAGCAGTTGTTAGGTCTTCTAAGTCTTTGTAAGCAGCAGTACTTAGATGAACAGATGTTGAGAAGATCAGACTTTAGGATGATCAGCTGATAGAAGCACTGCCATTGGAGGGAACTTAGAACATGCATTGCTTATTGTGGATCAACTGTTGAGAACCAGTTTTGGCTTTCTGAATCATCTGTTCTTCAAGGTTTGACCACATGGGCCAACATGTTCTAATATTAATTACCAACTTATTTAGGTGTCAAAACATGGTTTATAACATTCATATGATCAATTTATAAAGTTTACGAAAAACTGACTTTTGATTTTTTAATTATGATAATTGTGACCCGTCATTTGACCTAGTTAACGTGATTTTCAAGAGGTGCCCTTTTGAGGGATTAACACCTTCCTAATTACGATCACGTAGCCATGTTCGATTCAAACAATGGCTGGACCATAATGGTCTAAACCGAAAGTCAAAGCAAAAATCGATTTTGGTTGACTTTCGGCTATTAAATCCTATAAAATGAAAAGGAACCGGAAAGGAACACTTACAAGTGATCCTTTGAACGAAATGGACTTGGTAGGATGCTCTTATAGCTCAGGAACTTCTAGCGGAGGGAGAAAGAATGATTTAAAGAAGAGGTGCAAGGAAATGAGTTCAACTTAGCACCTATTTATACTTGTGGCAATTGAAAGGGATTATCACAGGTGTTATGTGTCCTAGAATGTGTCTACAACTGCACATGAGCTCATGGTTTTGAATAGTGGTATTCTTGGAGCCCAAACAAAATTCTGAAACTGGCGATCCTTTACGGACCGTAGGGGGTAACCCTTTGCGGTCCGTAAAGACCTTGGGCGCACACTGATTCTCACTTCTCTACGGACCGTAAGGCATAAGCCTTTGCGGTTTGTAACCGTCTTTCAAAACTCAAAAATTATAATTCTTGCGGCCCGAAAGCATCAAAGCTTACGGTAGGCATAAGTTTTTGCATGTTGACACCTTTAGTCCCTCCACATTCATACTTTTAATAATTGTCATAATTAGTCCCTCTCGGCCAACATTTAGGCACATTGAGAGTATGGACACGTGTCAGTACATTACCGGACACAAATTTACGAGGTGTTACAACGGGTTGGCAATCATGTCTTATCATGTTTAACGGGTATCTAACGACGCGAATAACACAAGTATTCAACATGAATATAATTCGTTTAACTACTTTATATCTCATGTCTATAATACAGTTGTCTATTTTATGTACTAAGAAAAAGAAATGATGGATCCCAGCCTCCTAATTTTATTTATTAAAAAAAGTTAAAAAAAATCACGTAGTGTACTTTTCAATAAACATGCATAATCATCTCTTAAACAGGAGACCTATTGTCAGCCCTTCCACCCACATGTTTAATGGTACTAAGATTTATGATTCAGATACTGAAATAAATCATTTAACATTTATAATTCCCCTTTAAAATCTATAGCAATGTGTACATGTGATACAAACCATCCATTCTGAAAATCATAATTCTGAAAATCAAACCATAAAATCAAACCGTTCTGTCAGTTTTAACCAATCCAACGACCCAATAAATTTTACCAACTTACTTTATCAAATTCTGAAAATCGCAACCAACCTTAGGGGGCTTGGGGCATCACCCCCCAATATACCAAAAATCCAACAAACGCAAATGCACTACTGAAGTGGTGCGGTGTAGGTATCTTTTTTAGATATATTTTAGCTCTTTTTACTCACAAATTCAAGTTTTAAATTTATAAAACACCATATAATACTATCACTCTACACACATGTTAGGGCAAGTGCACCCATCGCGGACGTAGTATAGTGATGGCAAGATACCGAGGTCGTCCAAGGACACAAGAGCTTTTAAGACCGGCTTATCGTTAACGTCTAATCTAACCAAATTTTGATGAAAAGCTTTGAAAGTTATAAAAAGAAAAAAAAAGCAAAAATAAAATATAAAGAAAAACAAATAGACAAGAAGGAATCACTTGGTTCCAACTCCTCTTTTATGCATCCTTTAATGATTTCTGCACTTTGGGCATTTTAAGAGATTATCCTTAAGTTATAGTAGTAGGCCCCCTTCCAAGCAGTGTTACCCTCAACCTATTCGTCTGAGTCAGCAGGGATACAGTCCCGCAAGGTCGGATTATTGAAAGATAATTAACTAATTTATTAATGTGAAAAGTGGTAGGCCCTATTCCAGGCAGCGTTACCATCAACCCTTTGGTCTCAGTCAGGAGGGTTACAATTCTCGCAGGGTTGGTTTAAAGTTTTAATAGTAGTTTATAGATAAGGGATTCAAGCAGTTTCTTACTTTCTTCCGGGGAGGGCAGTACCGCCCATCCGTGAAGTATTACTAATCTTGAACCAGTTTCTCACAGGATCTATACACTGAACGAGACATACAATTACCTAACCACCCTTCTAACCCCCTTCCAAGTAGTTAACGCGCTTTATATAGACCGTAAAGACACGAATATGTGAATCAACAACATATGAATAATGGTTAAGCAAATTCTCCTTCAATATAAAAACTAGTTATTAAAGTCATTATTATATACCCAAAATAAAAAGGAGCCAAAGATTGGAAATCAAAAAGTAATATATAAAAGATTTGTCTTCACCAAGTGATGTTAGAGTTTAGCCAAGCATGTTTTTTGTTTGACAAGAACTCTTACGATCGATCTTGGATCCTGAGACTACTACACACTCTAAATGAAAGAAGGCGGATGATGGTGGTGGATGTTGGTGTTGTAGTGGTGGTGGAGTGGTGGCAAGTGTTAGAGAAGTGGTTTGCCAAGGGATGGATTGGAATGAAACTAAGCACCCCTATTTATAGTTGAAGTTAGACGTCCAACACGGCCTCGTGCCCTCCAGGCATGGCCCCGTGGCCTTCAGTCTCTCTCCTCTTCCTTAACTGCAGTGTCAGACCTCATACTAACACTACCCCGTGCATCAACGGCATGGCCCGTGGCCAATGTACTTGTTGTACTATCTCAGATTCTGCGAATCTTAGAGTTGACCACGCCCCGTGTTGCTTTAGCACGGCCCCGTGTTGATCTTCTGATTTGACTTTTATTGTTGTCTTTTTCTTCTGTAGAGAATCCTAACTGGGCACGGCCCATGCCTGGTGGGCACGGCCCCATGCCAAAGCTTCTGATTCTTGTTATTTTGTTGGTTTTTATATGGATGGGGGCTTGGCAAGTTGTATCAATCCTCCTTCTTTGTATTTATGTTGGTTTTTTTGCTGTTAATTTTGCTCCTTTTGTGCGTTTAAGCAAATTGACCCTGTAAATTAAAAAGGAACAAAGAAACAAGCTTTTTTCCAACATTAGCACCGAAAAAAGGTTGATTTTACGCCGTCTTTGATATAATTTATATGTTGTATTTTACGTACATCAAATACTCCCACACTTGAATCTTTGCTTGTCCTCAAGCAAAACTCTATATTGTGGCTTACACACTCAAACGGAATAGGTAGAAGAGAAGTTTTTGGACTTATCTTTAGAGTGTCGAGAATCCAATTTCTAATTTTATTTTTGTTTTATTTCATTTACGGTCTTATTCGAAATGATTTATTTAAAACACAAATTAAGAAAAATTATTTGTTTTTGGGCATAACATGCCTTTATAAAATTTTATTTTGTTATATACAAACTTACACACCTCATAAGTAATCACTCAACACTCGGCCGAAGATGTATAAGTGAAGACGCTCGTACCTGGTTTGGAAATTACTCCTACTATAGGCTTGACAAGTAATCAAACCTCCTCCTTTTTGACGTTATAATCCTTGTAAGTATCAAGAGGACTTTTAAAGGGTAGGCTGTGGCTAGGGTAGGTATGTTTTATTGAAAGTGACTAAAATTGTAAAATGTCGGCCTTTTCTTTTAAAAATTTATTTGCTTGTGACTTAGTTAAAAGCTACATATTTATAAGCAATAATTTCTGCTTATTTATTTCAAGTAGCTAGATTATTTTGTTTTTTTTAAATAAGTCACTTATTTTATATAATTTTCAAAAGAGCCGCATTTACTGAAAATAAGGGGTGTGAAAATAAAAACGATTGGTTGTGGGGTGATGGGTGGTTGTTTTTGCAAGTTCTATATGCCAATATACTTTAAATAAGTTGTAACATCAGTAGGTTATCAACTTATATGACCATAGAGGTTTTAAAATCAAAATATGCCCCATAAGGGCATTTTAGTCATTATGTGACATACTTTAAGAACTTGCATAAAAACTGATATTATGAACATGTCCATTCTGTAAAAATACTTTAATTATGATATAATATCAGTAAGTAATCAAACATGTATGATTTTTATGATTTAAAACCAAACTATGCATCATAAGGGCATTTTGGTCATTATATAACATAGTCTAAGAACTTACATAAAAACCTGAGTTATGATCAAGTACCTTCTGTGAAAACACTTTAGTTATGTTATAATATCAGTAGGAAATATGTTTTGAATGATAATTATGGTTAAAAACCATACTATGCACTAAAAGGGTGTTTTGGTCATATTATAACATAATTTACGAACTTATATCAAAACTCAGGTTATGAACAGATTCATAGTACCAAAATATGTTAATTATATTAACATATCAGTAGGTAAATCATTTGGAAGTTCATCGTTGATTAAAACCATGTTTTATGCAAAAAGGGCATTTTAGTCAAAGTCAGACATATTATAGAAACTTGTATAAAAACTCAGAATCTGATTATGATCAAGTAGTATAACCTCAGAGAGTTAGTTATCCTACATTATAATGTGATCATAATACAACTTGAATTCAGTATCTAACTATGCTAAATCGAGTTAGAATCAAAAGTTAAAGCAGAAGTCAAACTGCTCGACTTTCGGTAGCAAACCGACGCTAAAACTAGAAATGACGGGTTGAACATGTTCATATATGTTCTTTTAGGATATGAGTTTGTTTGATGGTGTTGTTTAACAGAAATGATTAATGAAATAAGATAGATCAGAGGATAATTATAGCAGAAATTGAAAGTAAACTTTATAAAACAATCAAAGAAGAATAGTTTTCAATCATACAATTTCATTAGTCAAAGGATTGTATGAATTACAAAAGTTTAACTATGCATGCATGAACACTAAACTCCCCCTCAGCCTGAGCTCACAAGTTTGTTCGTACAAGATGATTGGTGCCAAATGAAACCACTAAGAATCTTGGCTAACGTCACCTAGACAGTAACATCTAACAGACTAACAACCTCTAAACACTTATCTAGATAAACACTGTGGACCACTATGCTTAGTGTGTCCAAGCCTCCCATGGTATCTGTGAGCTACAATACTACCGCAATCCAACATAATACAACAAAAACATAAAATAACCTAAATTGCCATCGTTCAAGTTGTTCTACCACCACATCACATCACAAGAAAATACAAATGCAGAAAAGTAAAGAGTTCAGAAATGTAAATTGTTTAACGGGACGCAGCCCGGGAAGATAACCACGTCGCCTGCTACCACCACCACCTAGTCTGAATCCATGTCCTGTCCCACCTCCTCATCGTGAATCACCATGCTGTCCAGGATGTATGTGATGTCGTTTTGCATGGTGATGATGGTGCGCTCCATGTTTCCGATCTGGGAACTTGAGCTTTGGCCCAAGTTGTAGGCGTTCTTTGAGACTTGGAGGGTTTCCTACATGATATTATATAAATTATGGAGGTTAGGAAAATCACCCCCGCCTTGGGATGAGGAACCCAAAAATGATCCGGTGCAAGGACGATTCGGGATATCTTCGATTGCTAGGATTTCATCTGGGTCATTCGGGTTCCAAACTCGGTCTCGTGCATCCTTAAAGCGCATTGATCTGTCGTTGCAATCGATGATCAGGTTCAGACTTCGGCACACAGCATGATCAGCTTTCGTTATACCCACACCCTTGTAAAATACCGTCAGAGTTCGCTTAATGTAGTTTTTGAATAGTTTGGCGATCCATCCTCTGTAAAAGATGGGTGTGCGAGTGTCTGTGGTGGTGTTGGTGGCCATGTTTCTTAGAAGCATGTAGGCGACGTCGATGGCTGGTAGGTCATGAGGCAATAAAGGCAAGTGAGCTCGCGAAGGTTCACCACCACATAGATATCTTTTCATTGGCACAAAGCATCGCTAAGGACCCGATGGATGTAGCGGATAAGTGGGTCCCTGATCTTGGTGCTTTTCGTGGAGCTCGGGTTGTAGTGGCCATCTTCGATCGTTGCCCATGCAGCTTGTCTCATGTTGTCTGGTAGTTCTCGGATAGCTTCAGTAAATTCGAGTTCAGCACCATCTTCCTCGGCGTAAAGCCCCATATTAATACCGAATTGGGTGACTGATATGATGTACCACTCACCCCTACACCTGAATTGCACTGCATCAAAATCAAAGAGGTCCGGCTCAGGTTTCTTAAAAGTCAGTGTGCTCAAAACCTCCATATTATACTAATGGATTGACCGGAGTCGAGTCTCTAAGAAGATGCGAAGAGGACCAGTGATGAGAGCATCATATCTTTCTCGCTGCCCCACAGATTTAAGTGTCCCATAGCAAACTTGTCTCGGAGGCTCTTCATGCCTAGCTTGCAAAACCTCAAACTGATTTTGGTATTCAAGCTCAGAGGATTTGAACCTTATGAACTTGTGTGGCGCCATTCCTCGTAGTCGAATTTGGTCAAATGATCGTTGAAATCTGGAGAAAATGGCCAGGAACCGGAGTCTCTGGAGAAACGGGTCGTGTTTTGTGTTGAAAAAGTGAAGACAGTGCTTTATATACTATGTCTGCAGGTCGGCCATGGCCCCGTGCTGATCCAGCACGACCCCATGCCATGTTTTATTTATTTTTATGTATATGGGCGTTTGGGCACGTGGGCGTGCCAAGTGGGCACGACCCCGTGTTCAGAGTGCAAGTTACACTATTTTTTATTGTGCACGCGTGTGTGACCGTTTTTCCAGTGTTCCTTTTGTGTACTTACCTATTTTTCGTCAAATATTCAAGGATGATGCTTCCCAATTTCTCCTACAAGATGATTAAAAAGAAAAACATACATATTTGCAATTAACGTTTGATCATTTTCCGATCATGTATCTACCTCTTGAAGATTTACTTCAACTTCCTCATCCTTAATGAAGCCTCGGTAAAGCTTAAGCCTTTGTCCGTTTACCTTGAAAGGTTCTCTATTAGGAGGCTTAATTTTTACCGCTCCATGTGGAAAGATTTGGGTGATGGAAAAAGGTCCCGACCACCTTGACTTAAGTTTTCCCGGAAATAATCAAAGTCTCGAGTTAAACAATAGCACTTGATCCCCCTCCCGAAATTCTTTAGGTTTGCTTATTTTATCGTGTATATTTTTCATGTGCTCCTTATAAATTTCGGAGTTAGAGTATGCTTGATTCATCTAATTCGTTTAACTGATAGAATTGATTTTTACCGGCAGTTTCTTGGTCAGGTTTACGTTTTTTAACGCCCAGTAGGCATTGTGTGCAATTTCTACCGGGAGGTGACAATTTTTTCCATAGACGAGCTTATATGGGGTGATGCCTATTGGTGTTTTGTAGGCAGTTTGGAAGGCCCATAAAGCATCGTCTAGTTTATCTGCCCAATCTTTTTTGTTTTGACCTTTGGTTTTTTCTAAGATTCTTTTTAGCCCTCGATTTGTTACTTCGGCTTGTCCGTTAGCTTGAGGATGGTAGGCGGTTGAAAGACGGTGATAGACCCCATATTTTGTTAAAATTTTAGTTAATTGATAATTGCAAATATGGGTACGTCTATCATTAATGACTGCTTTTGGAGTGCCGAAACGAGAGAATAATCGTTTTAAGAATTTTACCACAACTCCCGTCATTAGTTGGAAGAGCTTCGGCCTCGGCCCATTTGGACATGTAATCAACCACTACAAGAGTGTATTTGTTCCCTCTTGATGGTGGGAAAGGTCCCATAAAATGCATACCCGAAACATCAAAAATTTCACAAATAAGAATGCCAGATTTTGAGGCATTTTGTTTCTTGATGAGATATTACCTATTCGTTGGCATGCGTCACCTGTTTTAATTAAATTGTATGCATCCTTATGGATGGTCGGCCAATAAAATCCTAAATCGAGTACCTTTCGTGCGGTGCTTGTGGCTCCGTGATTTTCTCCATACGATCCTTCGTGACAATGGCGGAGAATTTTTCTTGCTTCTTGCCATGGACGCACCTTTGGATGAGTTGATCGGCACACATTTTAAAAAGATATGGGTCTTCCCAAAAATAGTGTTTTACATCGGTAAAGAATTTTTTTCTTTGTTGATGTGACCAAACTTTTACAAGAATGCCACTAGCGAGGTAGTTAGCATAGTCGGCGTACCATGGTTCTTCTTGATATTCGACCATTTCCAAGGATTCGGTGGGGAACTTTTCATTGATGAGTTCTTCCCGAGTTAGCTCCAAAGCGGGATCTTCTAAGCGAGATAGATGATCGGCGGCGGTGTTTTCGGCTCCTCGTTTATCTTTTATTTCAATGTCGAATTCTTGGAGGAGAAGAATCCACCTGATCAAACGTGGTTTGGCATCTTGTTTTTTTTTAAAGGGTATCGAATGGCGGCATGGTCCGTATAGACTATTGTTTTAGAAAGAAAAAGATAGCAACGAAATTTATCAATAGCAAATACTACGGCTAGTAACTCTTTTTCGGTTGTTGTATAATTTTCTTGAGCATCGTTAAGAGTTTTACTTGCATAGTATATTGGGTGAAAGTGTTTTTCTTTTTGTTGTCCTAAGACAGCTCCTACTGCAAAGTTGCTTACGCCGCACATGATTTCAAAAGGTAGTTTCCAATCGGGTGCTATCATGATTGGTGTATTGACTAGCATTTCTTTTAGGGTAAGAAAAGCTTTATTGCATTCCCTGTCTAAGATGAATGGTGCATCTTTTTCAAGTAATTTTGTTAGAGGTCTAGAGATTTTTGAAAAGTCTTTGACAAATCGCCTATAAAATCTGGCATGTCCTAGGAAACTTCGAATGGCTCGAACGGAGGATGGTGGAGGTCAGGGGCGAAGCTTAATAGGGGCGGGGGGGACGTCCGCCCCCCGGGATTTTTCGCTCAGTAGTGTTATATATGTAGTTTTCGTATAGAAATTTGTGGGTATATACGTTTTCACCCCCCCCCCCCCGGTTCTATAGAAATTTTTGGGTATATATTTTTTCACCCCCCCCGGCCGAAAAATCCAAGCTTCGCCACTGGTGGAGGTAATTGGGAAATAGTGTCTAGTTTTGCCTGATCCACTTTCATTTCTTCGCTTGAGATTTTATGACCGAGTACTATTCCTTCAGTTACCATGAAATGGCATTTTTCCCAACTAAGGGCGAGGTTAGTTTCCTCACATCGGGATAGCATTCTTTCAAGGTTATCGAGGCATTGCTCAAATGTATCTCTAAATATAAAAAAGTCATCCATGAAAATTTCCATGGTTTTTTCTATCATGTCGTGGAAGATAGCCACCATGCAACGTTGAAACGTAGCGGGGGCATTGCATAGACTAAAAGGCGTGTGTCGATAAGCGAAAGTTCCGTAGGGACATGTAAAAGTTGCTTTTTCTTGGTCCTCCGGTGCTATGGGAATTTGAAAACACACAGAGAAACCATCGAGAAAACAATACAATTTATGACCGGATAGTCTTTCTAACATTTGGTTGATGAATGGTATAGGAAAGTGGTCTTTCCTTGTTGCTTCATTTAATTTGCAATAGTCGATACAAACCCTCCATTCGGTGACGGTTCTCGTTGGTATTAGTTCATTTTTTATAATTAGTTATTATCGTCATACCTCCTTTCTTTAGCACTACTTGGACGGGACTTACCCATGGGCTATCAGAGATAGGGTAGATAAGTGCGGCGTCTAGTAGCTTGATGACTTCATTTTTAACCACTTCTTGCACATTTGGATTTACTCTTCTTTGTGGTTGTATTACCGTTTTATAGTCATCTTCCATTAAATTTTTGTGTATACACATGGAAGGATTGATGTCTTTGATATCTATGAGCCTCCATGCGATTGCGTTTTTATGTTTTTTTCAAAAGTTTCATTAATTTTTCTTTTTCAAAAAATGTTAGTTTAGAAGAAATGATGACGGGGAGCTTACCATGTTCGTCCAAGAATGCATATTCTAGACCTTTTGGTAGTTCCTTGAGTTCGAGTGGCGGTGGGTCTTCAAGAGACTGCTTATTTTCTTCTTTATTAAGATTGATGGCCGAAAAGGTTTGTTCGATGGAGTCTTCCTCATCGACGAATTGTTCCTCTATTTCTTCCGTATCGGGTGGCTCTGCTTCATCTTCAATTAGGGGGTCGTCATTGCAAGTTGGGTATTTCATTGATTGGTCGAGATTGACGTACCTTTTGTGGGCCCCTAATTGAAGTGGTAGGTTGTTTTGCTTCCTTTTGACTAAGGTTTGATGGGATTTTAGAAACGGTTATCCCAACACCAGGGGATATCATCTAGGATGATAAAGTCGGTTGGTACTACCGCTTGACTTGTTTGAATTAAGACATCCTCAACCATTCTCGTGGCGTTAATCATTTTTCGGACATGAGAAGATACCAAACAATGATTTTCAAAAAGAAGGTTCCAAAACGTGAATTTCTTGAAAAAAAATTTCTTTTTTAAAATCGTTAGTTTTAGACTTACCTTCCTCTTGGTTTGACACATGCGTGAGTTTTCCGTTTTGTTCTTCTTCTATTTTTACCTCTTCGATTATTACCTTTTTAGTACAAATGGCCTCTTCCTTTTCACGAGATCTCTTAATAAAGAGTTCTAGATTTTTGAGACTTTGTATTAGGCTTTCGTCTTCGGGATTGATTGTTGGTGGCGTGTCATAGGTTTCAAACGGATTGGCATCCAGTCAAAGCTAGACTTTGGGAGCTCAAACCTTGGTTCTTCATGCGTGGTGTATAAGGTTGATGGTTTAAAAAGGTAACAATGTTGTACCGAATGGGATTCACCGCAAATGGTACAATAAGGTTCTTCATAATCATCCTCAATATAGTAGGTGTAGTAATCTGAGTAGTAATCCATTGTTTTGGAAGATACCCAGAAGAATAACAAGCCTCGGGATCAGAAAAATAGAATGCTGACCATGGCCCCGTGCTGAACTGGCACGGCCCCGTGGGTAAATCTGTATCTGGATGTTTGAAAACGTTTTTATGAAAATTTGAAGCACGGGGGCGTGTGCCAGTAACACGACCCCATGTTAAACCTACTGTAAAAAGAAAAAGTTTTGAAAACGAGCGCACAGTTTTGAAAAATGTCCAGAATTTGATTAGGCCGCTAATTTTAAGCTTTCTCAAAATCCTTGTGTCCCCGGCAACAGCGCCAAAAACTTGACGTGGTGCAGAGTAGGTATATTTTTTAGATATATTTTAAGACCGGCTTATCGTTAACGTCTAATCTAAACAAATTTTGATGAAAATTTTTTGAAAGTTATAAAAAGATAAACAAAAAAAGCAAAAAGCAAAAATAAAATATAAGGAAAAACAAATAGACAAGAAGAAATCACTTGGTTCCAATTCCTCTTTTATGCATCCTTTAATGATTTCCGCACTTTGGGCATTTTATGAGATTATCTTTAAGTTATAGTAGTAGGCCCCCTTCCAGGCAGCGTTACCCTAAACCTGTTGGTCTGAGTCAGCAGGGATACAGTCCCGTAAGGTCGGATTATTGAAAGATAATTAAGAAAGTTATTAATGCGAAAAGTGGTAGGCCCCCTTCCAGACAGCGTTACCCTCAACCCTTTGGTTTGAGTCAGCAGAGATACAGTTCTAGCAGGGTTGGTATAAAGTTTTAATAGTAGTTTATAGATAAGGGATTCAAGCGGTTTCTTACTTTCTTCTGGGGTGGGCAGTACCGCCCATCCGTGAACTATTACTAAGCTTGAACCTGGTTCTCGCAGGATCTATACAGTGAACGAGACATAGAATTACCCAACCACCCTTCTAACCCCCTTCCAAGTAGTTAACGCGCTTTATATAGACCGTAAAGACACGAATATATGAATTAACAACATATGAAGAATGGTTAAGCAAATTCGCCTTCAATATAAAAAACTAGTAATTAAAGTCATTAATACATACCCAAATAAAAATGAGCCAAAGATTGGAAATCAAAAACTAATACATAAAAGATTTGTCTTCACTAAGTGATGTAAGAGTTTAGCCAAGCATGGCCTTTGTTTGACAAGAACTCTTACGATCGATCTTGGATCCCGAGACTACTACACACTCTAAATGATGGAAGATGGATGATGGTGGTGGATGTTGGTGTTGTAGTGGTGGCAAGTGTTAGAGAAGTGGTTTGCCAAGGGATGGATTGGAATGAAACCAAGCACCCCTATTTATAGCTGAAGTCAGACGTCCAACATGGCCCCGTGCCCTCCTGGCACGGCCCCGTGGCCTTCAATCTATCTCGTCTTCATTAACTGAAGTGTTAGACCTCGTACTAACACGGCCTCATGCATCAACGGCACTGCCCGTGGCCAATGTACTTGCTGTACTATCTCAGATTCTGCGAATCTTAGAGTTAACCACGCCTCGTGTTGCCTTAGCACGGCCCCGTGTTGATTTTCTGGTTTGTCTTTTGTTGTTGTCTTTTTCTTCTGCAGAGAATCCTAACTGGGTATGACCTATGCCTGGTGGGCACGACCCCGTGCCAAAGCTTCTGATTCTTGTTATTTTGTTGGTTTGGATGTGGATGGGGGGCTTGGCGAGTCGTGTCAATCCCCCTTCTTTGTATTTTTGTTGGTTTTTTTTGCCTGTTATTTTGCTCCTTTTGTGCGTTTAAGCTCTTTTGACCCTATAAATAAAAAAGGAATAAAGAAACAATATGTTTCCAACATTAGTACCGAAAAAGGGTTGATTTTACGCCGTATTTGATAAAATTTATATGTTGTATTTTACACACATTAGCTACCTCAACTACTCGCACCGCCCCAACTAGAAATCCCTCCCATCGATGTCGGTTACCAAAATTGTTTTCCAGGCATGCACACACAACTTCTTCGGCTTCCATAACCCCAAACCAACACCTGAGTACCCCCTACCCGAGTGATCGGCGCAGATGTTACAAGTCAGGTAGGGGCTACCTGAATTGATTTTGGTGAGTTTGCCACCGCCTTGCCCGTTAAAACTTAAATTCTACTTAAAACCAGATCGCAACACAAAAATAAAACAACCTCACTCACCAAGAAACATGCAAAGATTTCCGAGTTAAATGTTATTTTACTTCCTGTGGTTTGGGCCATTTTACCAGTTTAGTCCAAAGGTTTCATTTTTCGTCTATTGGTCCAAAAGGTTTCAACGTTGCCATTTTAGTCCACTGGGTTACCTTAATCTATTTGTTCAGTTAACGAGAAGGGCAATTTGATCATTTTATATGTAATTCTGCTAACTAGAAAGGCAACTTGGCCATATAAAATGACTGGATTGCCCTTCTTAGTAACAAAAAAAAATGGATGAAGTTAACCCAGCGGACCAAAACGGCAACGGTGAAACATTTTTGGACCCATAGGCGAAAAATGAAACATTTAAACTAAACTTGCAAAATGGCTTAAATCATAGGGATTAAAATGGCATTTAACTCAAGATTTCCCACTCTAGAAATATATAAGGCTCAAACTATCCACACACCCTATCTGCCTATTTGCATACCCTTTGCCTCGTATAGGCCTATACGGGGCGTACAGGGTTACATCAAACTCAGTGTCTGACTCATGTCAGTTCTGGATTGGCTGCTCCTATATGCCTCGTACAGGCCTATACGGGGCGCGTATAGGACCCCTCGTATAGGTCTCGTATATGACTCATGCCCCGTATATGCCACGTATAGGTCAATATGGGGCGTATATAAGGTTTTAGTCTGTGTTTATATGTGTTTTGAAATCACTACGAGGGTGTTGCGAATGGAACTGCTGACAAGAATAAAAAGAAAATGTAGAAAAAAACACTAAAAGATAACCGAAAGAAAATCAACCAAAAAAGTTGTATGGTAACGATGTTGTTTGTATGAAACTCGTGATCAGAGATGAGCAAATTGTTCTGGGTACCGGTACCAAATTTGCCCAACCAAAAGATCTTAAGTACCAATTTGGTACCGACTTTTGGCGTTCCTGGTACCGGTTCACTACCGTTTTTTACCTTCATATACCAATACCGTAACCGGTATTTTCGGTATCAGTACCAATTTTGTATCGGTTGGCACCGAGCTCATCCCTACCCCTAAAAGTAAAAAAGATAAAATAAAAGTTGAAGAAAATCAACAAAAAAAGTTGTACGATACCGTTATTCGTACGGTAACCGTGATCAGGGATGAGCAAATGGTACCGGGTAGCAGCACTGAATTTCCTGAATCAAAAGATTTCCAATATCAATTCGGCACAAACTTTTGGCGTTTTTTTGTATTAGTGCCGGTTTTTACCTTCATGTACTGATACCGAATAGGACCATACCGGTATTTTCGATACCGGTTGACACCAAGCTTATCCCAATCCCTGATATTAAAAAAATGATTAAAGTTAAAAAGTAAAGAAAATAACTATTATTGTAATTGTAATATATAGTAATAAAAGTATTAAAAGAACTATATTATTATTATAATATTAAAATCACTATTCATTTCATTTCGTTTGTTAATATATAGTAATATGAGTTTTTTTATAATTAATATTAGTGTTATTGATATTAATATTAATATGAGTTTTTTATAATTAATATTAGTGTTATGGATATTAAAAAGAGAAAACAAAAAAAATTAAAAATATATACCGCATATAGGGCTAGACTGGGCGTATAGTGTGGTCCAAAAGACCATTATAGCCCTGTTTTGCCCCCTAGTCTAGGCCTAACTCAAGGCTAAAATAGTAATTTTTCATTTATAAAAGTGTTTAAAAAAACCCATTATATACATACGCCTCATACACGCCTATATTAGGCATATAAAAGAGGAAAAAAGACCAATTTACCCATGCGTACAGCCCTAACTCAGGGGTGAAATGGTATTTTTCGTCTATACGTCCCATATAGGCTTATACGAGGTATATACAGGGCATCTAAGACAAAATATGACATAATCAGAGATTCTCTTGGAAATTGAAAAAGGTTATACGCGACGTATAGACCTATACAAGGCGTATATGAGGGTGTGTGAATATGTATACCCATATATAATATGTAATGTAATAATGGGACCAAAAGCCGAGGGTGACCGGTTTAAAGACGAAGAAGAAGAATAAATAAAAGGAGATATGGAAGGACACTGAAGTAGCAACCCTTGCTTGCTTCCTGTCAATGCAGGTGATTTGTTAGTCTCCAATCAAAAAGCGTGGGCGGAGTAGGTGGAGTTGTAGGATCCATGAAACTCAAACGAGTTACTCGGAAACTGTTTCACACTTGCGGCTCCTTATCTTTCCGCCGATCTCCTAACCACCCTGACTTTTGCGGAAGCGTGATTATGGTGTGACATTCTTAATATCATTGCATTCAATCATATCAACAACTATATGATAATAACCATAGATGGTCATCCATTAATTAAGTTTAAAAACAACACAAAAATAACATGGTTTTAAGACATAAAAATTCTAATTCGAGTACAAACCATGCAACTTGTTTAAGAGTTCACAAAGACTCGACAAAAGATGTTAAATAAAACCCGGTTTTTGGGAGACACGTCTCGTCCAGGAATAAGACACGCTGACCAAACCCGAAGACCATGGATGGCATCTTTTATTCTTAAACCACACTTGGAACCTCCGAACGCCCGCCAGATCCACAACTAATTCCCTGAAATACATGTAGTTTGAAAACATCAACAAAAGTTGAGCGAGTTCGTGTGTTTGCATGTGTGTATGCATAAACCTTTGAAATCATAGTAAGTATGTATATAAGTTTGTAAATCCCGTATGAAAGCAACAAGGAAAAACAGATCACCAATGGTTTGCAAGGCCATTGATATGTGTGACGTGATGCAGTAAGGCTCAAACCTAGCAGACTTTGTACCGGGCTTCCGGCTGTAAGACATAGTCAACCCATGGGCCAAACCCTGGTCCAACATGGGTGGGGCTCGCTACACCCAAATAGATCTATCACTCATGTCCCTCGGTCCTACCACGAGGATTAATGGTCTTAAGTGTCATACCCACCACTCACATGATCTAGCAGTACCCTTCCTTAGCTAACCATACAAAATAATAACGTCTGTAAACAGTTGTAACATGTACTTCACCCCCGAAGTTATAAAACTGAAAATAGTTAAAAGAAAAAGGGGGTCACGAACTCATAGTCTTGCGTCTTCAGTCACCGTAACTCAAGCTCCTTTGGGTAAACACGACTACCTACAACGTACTATGATCTATTAGACGAGCGGGTCGTGCCTTGACTTAGTATCAATGTCTTTGAGTTACGTTTCTTCGTATTTTCGGTATTATTCCAAGTTATATAATTATTTGTTAAAATAATTAATATTTCAACTTAAATTATATTTACTAAATTTTGGAATAATTGTTAAAACAATATTATTGTAACTTAATACTTCCCAAGTATTTATACTTGTATTTCCTTCCCAATGATGGGGGTATTTGTATTCGTACTCTTATACTTGTATATTTTTGCCATGTATTAGGGTCGTATTCCGGCGTGTATTTGTACGTACGAGAATAAGTATCTTCATGTAATTATTAACTATCCTTATACTTAATGTTATATTAACTTTTTCGGAATAATATCCTTAATAAAGGTCCATATATATTTCCAAAATATATATTTAAAAACATTACTTAGAAAAATTATTCATAATTTTTCCTTGGCAACAATATTTGTATTTTCATTTAAGTTCCAAAAATAATATATTTTCAAGTATAACTTAGAAAATATATATAAACTTATTTTCTCCAAAAATGATATATTTCATATTTATTTGAGAAAATATATCTTTAATCCCAATAATATTGTATTTTATGTTTGTGTAAGAAAATATATATTTCTTAAAATAATATATTTTCTAAAATTTCCAAGAAAAATATATATTCATACATGCCAAAATAATATATTTTTCCCTTGTCAAAAATATGATATAACTTTGTAGTAATTATAAAAATCATATTTTTGTTTCTTCGGTGTCCAAAATATTATTTACCAAAAATATACTTGCGAGTAAATTTCCGGAATATTCTTGTGATTAATATTCCTTGGTTTGGTTTCACCAATATTTTGTGTATAACTTGTATATTTATTCCTTGAAATTTTGGTAATAATTTTGGATTGTAATTCTTGGTATTTTGATGTGTTATATTATTTCAAGCCCTAAAATAATATAACTAATACACAAAAAATACAAATAATCACACACATGGTGTCTTCTAAATATATATTTCCTAAATACATATTTAGTCACTTTTATTTATAAAACCAACCTCCAATATTTATATTTTTGTAACAAAAATTATGGAAAAGTTTATGTAACAATTTATGATAGAAAATACACTTGTAAGTGCATGTTTGTAAATATTTTTCTAAGTGTTTAAATTTTTAGAAAATTTTGCCATAGTTTCCCCAAAAAATGGAGGTTTCCATGCTTTCAAGCATATCATTTTCTTTTGTAAAAATCATCACAATCAACAATACACAACTTACACTTACCAATCTTGCCAAATCAATCATAATCTGACTACTTCATGAACTTGAATATTTGTAAAAAGTTGTAGGAACTTACTAGTGTTATTAGTAAGCCTTGTTACCTTCTAAAGTGTGATTAGTTCTTTAAAAACTTCATTTTTAAAGAATATAGATGTTTACAACTTCAAATCATGTTTGCTAAAAATATTTCTTTATGATTTCTTCTTGTTTCACAAGTGTTTCTACACTTGTTTAACCACCCAAAATAAAGTTTATTTATGTAAGAACCAAGATTAAATGAAACTTATATTTTTAACTTGGTTTCTTTAGAAATCCCTCATGAAATTCTTAGATCTATATGATTAACAACTTACTTTGATCATGATTTTTCAAGAAAACATTATGTTCCTTCAAGTTCATGCTTTATGTGTGGATGATCTATCATCCTACAACAATTTCTATTCTCACATCTTGCTAGATTATGTTTTCAATCATTATCTAGCAAGATCATATGATGATCTACATCATATACATGAACAAACAACAATCAACAAGCAAATCATCACATAAACAACTTAGTTTCTTCATTAAACATGTTTATGTTCAAGTTTACTTCTTATGTATCTTAGTGTTCTTCAAGATTAAGATTATGAGTATGATACTTCTTTAACCACTAAAAATGGAAGTAAACTAGCAAGATCAAGACTCTTACCACTAGCACAAGGCTAGGGATGATCAAGTGAAGAAATGAGATGGATAAAAGTAAACAAAAGAGGTTCTTCCACTTCCACAAGCTCCTAGCTTCTTTGTATGGTCTCTAACACCTTTGTAAGTGTGTGGAATGAATGGAAGTGAAGTGATGGTGGTGGTAGGGTGATGGTGGTCTTTGGCCGAGAGCACAAGAGAGGGAGAGAGAGTTGTGTGTGTTTTTGTGAGAATGAGAGTTATGAGTTTATGTTTAGGGTGTTATCTTATAAACCAATCCAAAGACTTCACCCATTGTGTAATGTGTTTAGGAAAGCCATAACAAGATCCATTATAATATTAAAATGAAATCTTGAGGTATGGGGGGTGAGCATGGCCGATTACTAGGTGGGGGGGGGGGGTAGTAGGATAGGTTTTAACCAAACTAATTACATTAGGGTTAAAAATCAAGTGTTAGTTAGTTATATTAGTCACTAGATATTTATAGGGGGTTATGATGTTCGGGGACCATAACTAGCTTGGAAATGTTAAAACAGTGCTTCTAGTGTAAATTTGATGTTTCGGGTTGTCACGGCCCCCGACCCGGTTTGACCCGTTTTAGGAGCCGCAGGACAGAAATCCAGTGGTATTTAATTAACAGCGGAAGTTTTCATCAGGATCTTTTAAAACTGAAATATTTCTCGATAATTTTATTTCACAACTCGGGATAAAACCCCGGTAATTTACAATCATTTGATTTCACGAAGAAATCTTTTATTTTACAAAAACATGTTTCTTTATTTTATCATGAGCCACTTCCTTAAGCTTGTAGTGCTTCATGGCACTTTTCCTGGATCATAACAGATCACCTGAAACGTGTTTGAAAAAGATTTTGTCAGCGGGAAATACTGAGTGAATCATTCTATTTACATAAAATGATGCATAGTTATTAATTACAGCATAAGAGCAATTACAATGGCTTCTATCTTATTTTTATCTGGCACCGTGTCACAATGGTGACATGTCACAATGGTGACGATGGTCATACCACTATTAGGTCAATGAACCTAAATAGTGATGATTGTCCCTAGTAGGTCAATGAACCTAACTGGGAGAAAATTAGTAATGTGCACAATACCCAACTAGCCATTGATTCAAGATATCCACGACTTAGTCCCTGTAATTATAACTTTTGAAAATAATTTGAGGTATTGTAAAATAGTTGATAAAAAGAGAATGACTCACATTGCAGATTAAATTTGAGCAGAGTCTAGCCTACTGATTAGCCTTTTAACCTAAATTAATAACAGGCACACAATTCGGTCAGTAACTTAATACAGCATTTACGATAACTCACGAGATCAAACTCTCACAACGAATGACAAAGTGCGATACTTAAACATCCATCGAATTAACGACGAATGACAAAGAATAACCCTAATGTGGGCAGCACTTAAACATCCATTGGATATTTTAATCAATCGGACATTGAATCGTATCAGCGATCAAGTTATTACCCTGATTGCAGCGTCGATTAGTGATCCATGTGTGTTAATTGTGGTAAACAGAACGTAACTCAGTGCCTAAAACGAATTTCTTTGTCGAACGTACGCAAAATATCAAGTGCCAATGTCTGCTATTTATACACGAATTTTGTCAGGCTTACGGACCGTAAGACTCAACCCTTACTGTCCGTAAGGGACACATAATTGTCATAGGGTTGCCACGTGTGGGACTAGGCCTGCTGAGTTGACATATTCGAAAATTTAAATTTTGACAACGAGATTTGAAGATAATCGTAACTAGGGTTTACCCCCCTGAGTTTTAGGGGCCCTGATCCTGATTCTGATTATTCTGAAAATTTTAGGGTTTGTGCAGAATCACTTTGGTGTCTTAATTAGGGTTTCCTATTGGATAATTAAAGTAATAAAGATGACTTTTGATGAGAGTTGTTACATTCTCCCTACCTTAATAAAAATCTCGTCCTTGAGATTTACTGGAATAATTAGGGTTTCCTATTGGATAATTAAAGTAATAAAGTGTATTAGGGTCCTATCTTTGAATCCCACTTTACTTAAACTAACACTAATCGTTTGATTTTTCTATCTTCTATCTGAAGAGGTTTCTCTACAAATTTTAATTTTTCGTTTACCTTTATATCTTGGAGATGTACTACCAAAGATTCGTCTGATAGACATTTCTTGAGATTGGATACATGAAATACATCATGTACTCCAGCTAACTCTCCTGGTAGTTGTAAATGATAAGCAACTGGTCCTATACGTTGGATCACTGGAAATGGTCCTACGTACCTTGGACTTAGCTTTTCTTTCTTACTGAATCTAACAACTCCTTTCCAAGGAGATACTTTCAATAGCATTTTGTCTCCAACTTGAAACTCCAACGGCTTTTGTCTATTATCTGTATAACTCTTCTGGCGATCTCTAGCCGTCTTCAGCCTTTCCTTCGTGATACTAAATATCACAGTCGTAGTCACTTAGGATTTTCATCCATCTCCTTTGCCTCATGTTTAATTCTTTTTGCCCAAATATATATCTTAAATTCTTATGATCCGTATAGACAGTAAACTTACTTCCATACAGATAATGTCTCCAAATCTTAAGGGCAAAAATTATGGCTTCTAAATCTAAGTCATGAGTGGTATAGTTTTCTTCGTGCTTTTTCAGTTGCCTTGATGCATACGTAATTACCTTTTTGCGTTGCATTAACACACATCCAAATCCTAGCTTTGAAGCATCACCGTATACTTTAAAATCTTCTGTTCCTTCTGGTTTAGGATTGGGGCATTTGTTAATTTATGCTTTAAGATCCTAAAGGCTTCTTCTTGTTTAGGTCCCCATTCAAACTTAACTGTTTTACAGATTAACTTAATTAATGGTATAGCTATCTTGGAACAATCCTTAATAAACCTTCTCTAGTATCCAGCTAAACCTACAAAATTCCTAATTTCCATTGCGGATTGCGGAACCTTCCTTTTGGTAATTGCTGCTATCTTATCAGAATCTACGTGAATACCTTCATGATTCACCATATTACCTAGAAATTGCACTTCTGGCAGCCAAAATTCACACGTCGAGAATTTGTCGTAAAGCTTCTCTTTTCTTAACAAAGTTAAGAGTGCATGCAAGTGCTGACAATGTTCGTTCTGACTTTTGGAATAAATAAGTATATCGTCTATAAAGATAATTACAAATTTATCCAAATACGGTTTACAGATTCTATTCATCATGTCCATGAATGCTGCAGGTGCATTCGTTAACCCGAAGGGCATGACTGTAAACTCGTAATGACCATACCTAGTTCTGAAAGCAGTCTTAGGTATGTCTTCTTCTTGTACCTTCAATTGATGATATCCGGAACGTAAATCGATCTTAG
This sequence comes from Helianthus tuberosus, assembly GCA_030545235.1. NCBI lineage: Eukaryota > Viridiplantae > Streptophyta > Magnoliopsida > Asterales > Asteraceae > Helianthus > Helianthus tuberosus. Next base: position 129,792,196 of record CM060447.1, on the reverse strand, counting down.
AAAAAATATCTAGCTCCTTGAAGTTTGATCGAAAAGATCATCAATCCTAGGTAATGAGTATCGATTCTTAATAGTAACCTTATTTAATTCTCTATAATCGATACACATTCTCATTGAACCGTCCTTCTTCTTTACAAATAACACTGGTGCTCCCCACGAGGATGAACTAGGTTGTATGAAACCTTTACTTAATAATTCATCTAATTGCTTTTTCAGTTTTAATATTTCTGTGGGTGCTAACCGATAAGGTGCCTTGGCTATCGGTATAGTTCCTGGAATTAGATGAATCCTAATTTCTACCTTCCTATCTGGTGGTAACCCTGGTAACTCTTCTGGGAATACATCTGGGTATTTTGAAACTACAGAAATTTCCTTAAATTCTTTATCTTTAGTATTAATGATTACTGAAATCATATATACTATTCCTTGCTTTCGTTCATAATTAGCAACTTATTACTGATATGAATTTTATGGGTTTACATGGCTTATTTCCTGTAATCATTATTACTTCTCTAGTGGTTGCAAAATTTTCTATAGAATTCTTATCACAGATAATTCGAGCATGGTTGTTTACTAACCAATCCATTCCTAACACAACATCGAATTCAACTAATTTCATAGATAATAGGGTTGCAGAAAATTTATGACTTAAAAGTTCTATTTCTACATTTTGCAGAACCTTATTTATTTTAACTGAATTCCCATCTGCCGTTTCTACTGTAGAAATTTGCCTAATGCTGGTTAAAGGTAAGTTAAGAGTTTGGCAGGATGAAATATTTGTAAACTTAGGTTTGCACCAGAGTCAAATAATACTTTTATGTAAACGTTGTGAACTAAGAACGTACCAGCTATCACATCTGGAATGAGCTCTGCTTCCTGAGCAGTCCGTTGGAAGGCTCTTACATTCCTTTTTGCTCCTTCTGCAGGTTTGGCTTTATTGTCAGATGGTTTGTTCAATTTTGGACAATCTGGTCTAAGATGTCTAGCTTCTCCACAGTTGTAGCAGACTGAAAATTTCTTCCTCCTGCAGTCTTCTTCTTGATGCCCCTGAATTTTACAAAAATTGCAATATCCTTTACATCTTCCAAAATGCTTCCTTTTGCAAAAATTGCAAAATGGGCTAGTGGAAGATTGCCCATTCCCTCTTCTCTTGAAATTGTTATGGTTACCCGGACGGAATTCTTGGGTAATCTTTTGGGCTACTTCCTTCCTTCTATTTTATTCTCTTGTCCGTACTAGTTCGTCAGTCAAAGTATTGGCTAAATCCACCGCATCATCAATCGTGCGAGGTTTCGCAGCCTTGACGATATTACGGATTTCGGCAATCAATCCCCAAATATAACGAGAAATAAGTACCGGCTCTGGCGAAGCCAGGGTTGGTACCACTCGAGCATACTCGAAGAATGTCGAAGTATACCCTCGATAATCTACATCCACCAATTGGTGGGTTAGAAACTTATTTGTCATTTGTTCCTTTTCATACTCGGGACAAAATTTTCTTTCTACAAAGCTCTTAAATTCTTCCCAGTTCATAGCAGACGCCATCCTTCTTCCTTTTGCTTGTAACACCGTATTCCACCATTCTAGCGCCCCTTCTTTAAAAAGCTTTGACGCGTACATGACCTGATCATCATGAGCACATTTACTTATGGCAATTACTGCCTCGGTTTTCTCTAACCAACGCAGTGCCGCAGTCGCTCCATCATTGCCTGCAAACTCAGTGGGTTTACAAGCAAGAAATTCTTTGTAAGTGCAACCAGGCGTTGCAGCTTTCATTTTCTTAGGAGGAGGATCTTGCCGTAGTTCATTCTCGTGATTAGTATGATTATTGCCTCCGTTTACGCTATTACTGAAGTTATCTTCAGAAATACGTTTGCTAGGAACGATTTGTTGCGGTTCGATTGGATTTTTAACAGCAGCAACGATTGCTGGAATAGCGTTGGCTATCCCTTGAGCAACGATATTTTCTATATCCTGCCTAGTCATATATTGATCCCCTGGTTGTTGCTCAGATTGATTAACCTCATTAACTGGTTCATTATTAGCGTTTTCCATCTGATATCTAATTTATAGATAAATAATTAGTATAAAAGAAATAATCCAATGTCACAATTAATTGCACATAATCACGTAAACGAATATACAAACAAAATTGTAAATTTTCTAAAATTTTATTTGTTTTATAGATTATATCATGCTTCTATATACAACCGTTTTATTATTTATTTTACACATACTGATTTTACAATTACTATTACACAACCACAGTTCCATAAATCCCCTATCCTTTGTCAGATGATATTCTAGTAACGGTGTTCCCTCTCATCGTATTTCCAGGAGATCTGTCCCCCAATCTCTTGGATCCTATTCCCAGCATCCATTAGTTCTTCGCCAAAGTGGCGAAGTTCAGCTATATTCTCGTTACTCATTGGTGGATTTGGTAAAGGTTCTGGATTGAACTGAGGAAAAAGCTTATAGGGATTGTTTTGGAACTGTATTTCATTAGTTAACCATTCGTCTATTTGCGAGTGGATTGAAGGGTTTGGAATAGCTGGTTCTAAGTTCATTGGTAGTTGTGTTTCAAAAGAATGAATAAAAAACATTTTCATTAACAGGCTTAATAGTATTATAGCTTGCCATTATAAAATCTAGCTCTTCCTGAGATGGTAACCCCTCAATTTGTCTAGAGCTTTCCCCAATTTCCATTTTCTTAGGCTTGGGTTTCTCGAGAGGTAAAGCGTTGAATTCTATAGGTTCTTCTATGTCTGGTATATACCTATTGAAATCTCTGGAAACCTCTATTCTTACTGGATAGAGATTTAAATTCTGAAGGGCGTCAGACAAGTCACTCATGCTGTTATGCAAAATACACACCATTACTAATTATAACAAAATTTTTATAGAAAATCTTTAAATATTATTCCAGACTGTGTAACTACAAAACAACTGAAAATTAAAACACACTAGGTTTTAATTATAAATTTATTTATTTACTGAATAAGGTTTCTAGACTGTAGATAATAAAGGTGCTAAAACTTTGAGTCAAATTATTTAAGGATTTGCATTAATTGCTATATTGGCTAGCATATAAAAATCTGCCCATACTGTACACAATTAGTCAGATAATAAAACACATAATCACAAAATAGCAATTAATAAAAATTAAGTATTTTCTAAATACTTAATTGGCTTAAATCAGTGGCTCGATCAGTGGCTCTAATACCACCTTTTTCTGTCACGGCCCCGACCCGATTTGACACGTTTCAGGAGCCGCGGGACAGAAATCCCGTGGTATTTAATTAACAGCGGAAGTTTTCATCAGGATCTTTTAAGACTGAAATATTTCCCGATTATTTTATTTCACAACTCGGGATAAAACCCCGGTAATTTACAATCATTTGATTTCACGAAGAAATCTTTTATTTTACAAAAACATGTTTCTTTATTTTATCATGAGCCACTTCCTTAAGCTTGTAGTGCTTCATGGCACTTTTCCTGGATCATAACAGATCACCTGACACATGTTTGAAAAAGATTTTGTCAGCGGGAAATACTGAGTGAATCATTCTATTTACATAAAATGATGCATAGTTATTAATTACAGCATAAGAGCGATTACAATGGCTTCTATCTTATTTTTATCTGGCACCGTGTCACAATGGTGACATGTCACAATGGTGACGATGGTCATACCACTATTAGGTCAATGAACCTAAATAGTGATGATTATCCCAAGTAGGTCAATGAACCTAACTGGGAGGAAATTAGTAATGTGCACAATACCCCACTAGCCATTGATTCAAGATATCCACGACTTAGTCCCTGTAATTATAACTTTTGAAAATAATTTGAGGTATTGTAAAATAGTTGATAAAAAGAGAATGACTCACATTGCAGATTTAATTTGAGCAGAGTCTAGCCTACTGATTAGCCTTTTAACCTAAATTAATAACAGGCACACAATTCGGTCAGTAACTTAATACAGCATTTACGATAACTCACGAGATCAAACTCTCACAACGAATGACAAAGTGCGATACTTAAACATCCATCGAATTAACGACGAATGACAAAGAATAACCCTAATGTGGGAAGCACTTAAACATCCATTGGATATTTTAATCAATCGGACATTGAATCGTATCAGCGATCGAGTTATTACCCTGATTGCGGCGTCGATTAGTGATCCGTGTGTGTTAATTGTGGTAAACAGAACGTAACTCAGTGCCTAAAACGAATTTCTTCGTCGAACGTACGCAGAATATCAAGTGCCAATGTCTGCTATTTATACACGAATTTTGTCAGGCTTACGGACCGTAAGACTCAACCCTTACGGTCCGTAAGGGACACATAATTGTCATAGAGTTGCCACGTGTGGGACTAGGCCTGCTGAGTTGACAGATTCGAAAATTTAAATTTTGACAACGAGATTTGAAGATAATCGTAACTAGGGTTTACCCCCCCCCCCCCTGAGTTTTAGGGGCCCTGATCCTGATTCTGTTTATTCTGAAAATTTTAGGGTTTGTGCAGAATCACTTGGGTGTCTTAATTAGGGTTTCCTATTGGATAATTAAAGTAATAAATATGACTTTTGATGAGAGTTGTTACACGGGTAGTGTCCAGTTGTTCGGTTGGTTACTGGTTTGTTATAGTGCTAAACTATGCAGTTTAGTGTGCTTTATGTACCATTTTGTGACACTTTTGATTCCCCGACACTTAGGAAAGCATTCAGGACCATTTAACCATATTTCTGCATAAATTTAGATTGTTAAAATGCTGATTATTGCTGAATTTTTGCTGAATTCAGCACTTTGGGTGAGCTTTAGGCACTTTTCGGCACTTAAACTATTACTTAGAAAGGCAGTTTTGTGATCCTTACTTTCCTACACACTATACTAGTATAGTACTTAGTTTCTGGCTCATTTTGTGTCTGAATACACTTTCTGTCTATGTGCTGAGTTCTGTCAGCATTTTCCTGATTTATCAGATAACTGTGCTAACTGTACTTAATGCATCATTTGAGGCAATAAAGCTTTCATGCAATATTGGTATGGCATTAAACAATGTATGATGCACATGTATGTATATGGCAGTTATCAGACATCAGTTAATTGCAATTCAGCACAGTCATTAAGCACTAATCATGGTTAATTAATTGTACGGATACCTGAATTTTTTACAGTTGTCACATTCTCCCCCTGTTAAGAAAATTTTGTCCTGAAATTTTAAGCTTTACTACTAGCTGCAGGGGTGTTAGGGAATAAATGCGGATATTTTACTTTCATGCGGTCCTCACGCTCCCAAGTAAACTCTGGGCCGTGACGTACGTTCCATCTAACCTTAACAAGCTTAACACTACTCCTCCGAGTTTTGTTAACTTTCCAATCAGTAACCTCAACAGGTTCTTCGGTAAAGTGGAGTGTGTCGTCAATGTGAACTTCATCCGTAGGTATGATCACTGTTTCTTGAGTTGGACTCTTCTTCAGATTAGATACATGGAATGTATCATGAACACCATTAAGTTCTGCAGGTAGTTCCCACTTGTATGCTACAGGACCAATCCTCTCCAGGATTTTGAATGGTCCGGTAAATCGCGGGTTTAACTTTCCACGCTTCCCAAAGCTTCCTTCTTTTGTCGATCACGAGCCGCCTTAATGCGCTCTCGGATCTGTATGATCTTATCTATCGTTTCCTGGACTAATTCGGGACCAACCAGCTGTCTATCACCTGCATCTGCCCAGAATAACGGTGATTGACACTTTCGTCCGTAGAGAGCTTCGAACGGTGAAACTTGAATGCTTGTATGGTAGCTGTTGTTATAAGATAACTCAACCAAAGGTAGGTGAGTGTCCCAACTTCCACCCAAGTCCATTACGCAAGCTCGTAACATATCTTCAAGCGCCTGAATCATTCTCTCACTTTGGTCGTCCGTCTGTGGGTGAAATGTGGTGCTCAAATTCAACTGTGAACCAAACGCTTCTTGGAAAGATTGCCAAATCCTTGACACAAATCTCCTATCTCTATCAGATATAATCGAGATAGGCACTCCATGACGTGCAACTATCTCCCTTAGGTACAGCTCAGCTAGCTTACCTGTGTTGTCCTTCTCCTTGATTGGCAAAAACTGCGCAGACTTTGTCAGACGGTCTACGATTACCCAAATCGTATCATGACCTCTGGGTGTCTTTGGCAACTTTGTTATAAAATCCATCGAGATCTGCTCCCACTTCCACATGGGTATCTCGGGTTGTTGTAAAAGTCCTGAAGGCTTCTGATACTCGTCCTTCACTTTGGCACAAGTTAAATATTTTCCAACATAAGTTGCAACATCGCCTTTCAATCTCGGCCACCAGTAGAAATCCTTCAAATCTTGGTACATCTTGTCCGATCCTGGGTGGATCGAGTACCTTGATTTATGAGCTTCATCAAAGATAACATCTCTAAGACCACCAAAGAGGGGAACCCAAATTCTTCCCATGAAACACAAGGTTCCTTCCTCATTGGGTACCAACTGGTTCTCCATCCCACGGAGATATTCATCCTTCGAGTTTTCCTTCTTGAGGGCTTCTCTCTGCGCAGCACGAATGCGCAACAAGAGGTCTATCTAAATGATCATCTCCAAAGCCCTAACCCTTATGGGCTTAATCCTCTCTTTTCGACTCAAGGCGTCTGCCACCACATTCGCATTTCCTGGGTGATATTTGATTTCGCAATCATAATCATTTAATAAATCAACCCATCATCGTTGTCTCATATTAAGCTCTTTCTGGTCGAATATGTGCTGTAAGCTCTTGTGATCGGTAAAGATCATGCATCGGGTGCCATACAAATAATGTCGCCAGATATTCAAAGCGAACACCACTGCGCGTAACTCCAAGTCATGCGTGGTGTAGTTCTTCTCATGAACTTTCAACTGGCGCGAAGCATAAGCGATAACCTTCTGTCGCTGCATCAGCACACAACCTAATCCCTGACGCGAGGCATCACAGTATATCACGAAGTCATCGGTGCCTTCGGGTAGGGATAAAATTGGTGCATCGCAAAGCTTGTTCTTTAGTAGCTGAAAAGCTTCTTCTTGTTTATCTCCCCATTCATATTTCTTATCCTTTTGGGTAAGGGAGGTCAGCGGTTGAGCGATTTTTGAAAAATCCTCAATGAATCGGCGATAGTACCTAGCTAAACCTAGAAACTATCGGATCTCGGTCGGCGTCTTTGGAGTTTCCCAATTCTTAATCTCCTCGATCTTGGTGGGATCCACATGGATTCCGTCTTCATTCACTACGTGACCAAGGAATTGTACCTCACGTAACCAGAACTCGCACTTCGAGAACTTTGCGTACAGTTTCTTCTTTTTGAGCAGCTCTAAAATAGCTCTAAGGTGTTGCTCATGCTCTTCCTTCATTCTTGAATAGATTAAAATATCATCGATAAACACAATCACGAATTTATCAAGATACGGCTTGCAAACTCGGTTCATCAGATCCATAAACACTGTCGGTGCGTTTGTCAGACCAAACGACATCACTAGAAACTCGTAATGTCCATAATGAGTTCTAAAGGCAGTCTTCGGTATACTTTCCTCTTGAATCCTTAGCTGGAGATAACCTGATCGAAGATCGATCTTGGAGTAGTAACTCGATCCTTGGAGTTGATCGAAGAGATCATCAATCCTCGGCAAGGGATACCGATTCTTGATGGTTAACTTGCTCAGCTCTCGGTAGTCGATACACATATGGAAACTACCGTCCTTCTTCTTGACAAATAGAACTGGAGCTCCCCAAGGCTAGAAGCTTGGCCTAATAAATCCCTTGTCCAAAAGTTCCTGAAGTTGCGTCGACAGCTCTTGCATCTCGGAAGGCGCAAGTCGATAGGGTGCCTTGGCTACGGGCGCGGCGCCTGGGACCAAGTCAATTTGGAATTCGACTTGTCGCTGGGGCGGCAATCCTGGCAAATCTTCGAGGAAGACTTCAGGATATTCCCTTACCACCGGGATATCTTCTAGCTTTAGCTCTTCGGCTTCTTTATCAACTATGTGCGCCAAAAAGGCAACACATCCTTTCTGCAAAAACTTTCGTGCCTTCAAACAGCTGATAATCCCGTATCATGCTTTTCTCCGTGCACTACAATCGTCTCTCCATTTGCCAATGGAATGCGGATAACCTTCTCATGACATACGATTTCAGCTCGGTTGCTTGATAACCAATCCATTCCGACTACCACGTCAAAACTTCCCAACTCAACTGGTAGAAGATCGAGCGTAAACTCATGCTCTCCGAGCTCTATTACACAGCCTCTAATTACTTCATTTGCCTCTACTAGCTTCCCATTAGCTATTTCTATCGAGTACGAGATATCTAACTTACTGGAAACTAACCCAAGTATATTCTTAAATTCTAGGGATACGAAGCTATAATCGGCACCAGTATCAAATAACACAGATGCAAAGTGTTGGTTGGTAGGGAACATACTAGTGACTACGTTCGGATCTTGACGAGCTTCCCTAGCTCCATTGTTAAAGACTCTCCCCTAGGCTTGGTTGTTCTTTGGGCAATCTCTCTTGAAATGCCCGACATCTCCGCAACTAAAGCATCCTTGCTTGTTTCTAGCACCACCTTGGTTGTTTTTTTGGTTGTGGTTTCCATTAGCAACTTGGTTTCCAGAACCACCACGGTTACCATTACCTCTCTGGTTACGGTTCCCAGTCTGATTCCAATTACCGTTCCCACTATGGTTTCCACTGCCATTTCCATTACCACTACCTCTCTGACCACCATTTCCACGACCATTACCAGCCCAGCACGTCTCCTTCAAATGACCATTCTTTCCACAGTTTTCACACTTCCTAAACCTACACTGGCCGGCATGATGGAACTGGCACACATCACATTTAGGCAAAGTGCCCATGTAACCTTTCCCTTTACTTTCCGCATTTGCAACACCAGTCTTGACTTCGGCTGGTGGGTTCGCATCTCTTTTCTTGTTACTACCGTTGTTTCCTAGGGTACCCTTCTTGAAATTCGAGAACTTTCTCTTGTTCTCTCCTGACGACTCGACATGAGTCTCCTTCTTCTTGTTATCAGAAACTGAGAACTTGTTCACTATAATCGCTTCTTCAGTCAATACCACGCTCAAATCAATGGCCTCAGTGATCGTTGGAGGCTTCGAAGTAGTCACCATGCTCATGATTTGGGGTGCCAATCCCCAAATGAAGCGTTCAACTCGCTTGAACTCTGGTTCTACCATGTAGGGAACAACACGAGACAGGTCATGAAATCTCTGTACGTACTCGGCAATCTTGGGTCCATCCATCTTCAGATTCCAGAACTCGGTCTCCAACTTCTGAATCTCAGCTCTCGAGCAGTACTTCTTGAGCATCAGTTCTTTCAACTCATCCCAAGTCATAGCATACGCAGTCTCCTCTCCCATAGTCTGAACCTGAAGGTTCCACCAGGATAGAGCTCCGTCTAGGAAAAGTCCAGAAATGTAAGTGACCTGGTGCTCTGGCGCACACTTGCTCATTCACAGCACAGAGTCTGTTTTCTCAGCCCATCTAATGAAAGCTACAACACCTCCAGTGCCGTCAAAGTTCAGAGGCTTGCAGTCAAGGAACTGCTTGTAAGTACAGCATGTACAAGCAACATCATTCATGGAAAGCATTAGCAAAAGCACATGGAATGTCCAAACGTATCGTAATGTGTCTTAAGTGACTTAAACATTATCGTGAGGTGGGTTATTTCCTTAGGTACCTCCGTTGTGCTCAGAGCGTAAGGCCTCATGTTCTGCGATTGCTTGTGAAATCCGTTCATGCAGTTCTGCCTCTGTTGTGGGCAACTGAGTGTTCCTTCGAGGAGGCATCTTCTATAAAGAAGATTGTATGGGTTAGGTCTTAATTACATAAGAAGAATATAGTATGTATATGTAGTAGAATACAAGCGATCAGGTAACCAACACAATTATAACACAAGTATGTAATTTTAACAACGTATTTAATGAGAACATTACGATTGAGCTTTCCATTAATCATCGACCAAAAACACAGTTACATGTTTTACATAAATATTGTACCAAAAGGAACACAGGGTCACACTAACCTTGTTCAAAATGTCTATCAATCTACCATAAGTCATATAGTCAAAAGATGGTCTCCAAAAGGCTTTGCTAGCTCAACTCAATAGCGGTGCTCTCATCAAAAGCAAGCTACCTACATAAAACAAAAAACCGTCTATGCTGATAATGGTGGAGGAGGAGGTGGAGGAACAAAAAGCAAGCTGCGCACATGCGCTAGCTCCTCCTCAAGATCATAAACATGACACAATAGATAATTGATCTGCTGCTCAATGTAAGGAAGCGAGTGTCAAACTCGGGAAATGGAGTAAGCAGTGCAGGAGGATGTGAAAATGGGGATGGTAATGAATGAGGAACATATGCAGGCTGACACGGACATGGCAAAGGTCGCGGTATCATCTCAAGCTCTAAAATCCTGCGACTCATGATCTCATACTGGAGCTGCAATGATAAAAGTAACTCATCCCGTGTATAACCAGTAAAATGCGGGGGATGGTAGGGATCAGAAATCGGCATGGTGTACGGTGGGAACCATCTAAGTGGCTCGTCTAGTGGTGAAGAAGTAAAATGAACAGAAGGTGCAGACTGAGGCATGTGAGGGAAAGCTGCTGATACATGAGGGTCATGGCTAGGTTGCTGGCTAGAAGTGCCTTCCCCTGGACGGGGTGCTGGTATATCCTGCAAGAATACAATAGGCAGGTCGACACGATGCACATATGACTCAACTGGATGAAAAGGAGAAACATCAATAGGTGCGGGTGCAAATGGGGAAGTGGTTGGCTCAATAACAGGAGGGTCAGATGGTGCAGGGATCAGATCTGGTATGAGCGGTGCAATGTCAGGTATGCCAAATGGTACAGGATCATGATTAGGTAAAGGCTCGGGTGCAGGTATCGGCTCAGGATCAGCGGGTGCATCAATAGGCTGATCAACAGGGATAAAATCAAGCTTAAGTCCAGGCTCAATGTCATGTGGAGGAATCGGTGCAGCTGACATAGCTATATCATCGTCAGAGTCTGTGGCATAACGTCGCAAACCAACTGCCTCTAAGGCAGAAGAAGACACAGACTCAAAGGAATCTGGAACAGAGTGTAAAATGGAATCAGATGAAATCTCAATAACAGGAATCCACAGAAGTGGAACGTCAACAACGTCCTCATTGAGCTCCCCATCGCCATGGGCATCATCAGGGGGACCATCAACAAACAAATCAAAATCATCATCAAAAAGATCATCGAATAGCCAATCCTCAGGAGGAATGACCACTAAAGGAACAGGAGCGAGGATCGGTGCCACAATGTGCTCACCATCGGGATGACCGATGATAAGATAATCGTGCACAGGAATAGGAATAACAAACGGATCCTTGTCCAGGATACCATCAGCGAGCGGTAAATCATCTCCGAAGTCGGGCAGCGCAAAGGGCTGAAAATCGTCGTCATCGTCGGACATCATCTCCGGATCACTCTCGGTGTCAGAAGTAAAGATCTCTGGCTCAGGGACGATCTCATCGTCAGAAACTATAGCCCTAGGGTCATCGGTATCAGACAGTCCACTCTCGGATGATGACATAGTGTCTGTAACAAAACAATCACAACATATGCACATATATCAACTACTAATCATTAAGCATGTTGTCCAGGATACCATCAGCGAGCGGAAGCGTGATTATGGTGTGACTTTCTTAATATCATTGCATTCAATCATATCAACAACTATATGATAAAAACCAAAGATGGTCATCCATTAATTAAATTTAAAAACAACACAACAATAACATGGTTTTAAGACATAAAAATTCTAATTCGAGTACAAACCATGCAACTTGTTTAAGAGTTCACAAAGACTCGACAAAAGACGTTAAATAAAACCATGTTTTGGGAGACGCGTCTCGTCCAGGAATAAGACCCGCTGACCAAACCCGAAGACCATGGATGACATCTTTTATTCTTAAACCACACTTGGAACCTCTGAACGCCCGCCAGATCCACAACTAATTCCCTGAAATACATGTAGTTTGAAAACATCAACAAAAGTTGAGCGAGTTCATGTGTTTGCTTGTGTGTATGCATAAACCTTTGAAATCATAGTAAGTATGTATATAAGTTTGTAAATCCCGGTATGAAAGCAACAAGGAAAAACAGATCACCAATGGTTTGCAAGGCCATTGATATGTGTGACGTGATGCAGGAAGGCTCAAACCTAGCAGACTTTGTACCGGACTTCCGGCTGTAAGACATAGTCAACCCATGGGCCAAACCCTGGTCCAACATGGGCGGGGCTCACTACACCTAAATAGATCTATCACTAATGTCCCTCGGTCCTACCATGAGGATTAATGGTCTTAAGCGTCATAACCACCACTCACATGATCTAGCAGTACCCTTCCTTAGCTAACCAGACCAAATAATAACGTTTGTAAACAGTTGTAACATGTACTTAACCCCCGAAGTTATAAAACTAAAAATAGTTAAAAGAAAAAGGGGGTCACGAACTCACAGTCTTGCGTCTTCAGTCACCGTAACTCAAGCTCCTTTGGGTAAACACGACTACCTACAACGTACTATGATCTATTAGACGAGCGGGTCGTGCCTTGACTTAGTATCAATGTCTTTGAGTTACGTTTCTTCGTATCTTCGGTATTATTCCAAGTTATATAATTATTTGTTAAAATAATTAATAATTCAACTTAAATCATATTTACTAAATTTTGGAATAATTGTTAAAACAATATTATTGTAACTAATACTTCCCAAGTATTTATACTTGTATTTCCTTCCCAACGATGAGGGTATTTGTATTCTTACTCTTATACTTGTATATTTTTGCCATGTATTAGGGTCGTATTCCGGCGTGTATTTGTACGTACGAGAATACGTATCTTCATGTAATTATTAAGTATCCTTATACTTAATGTTATATTAACTTTTCCGGAATAATATCCTTAATAAAGGTCCATATATATTTCCAAAATATATATTTAAAAACATTACTTAGAAAAATTATTCATAATTTTTCCTTGGCAACAATATTTGTATTTTCATTTAAGTTCCAAAAATAATATATTTTCAAGTCTAACTTAGAAAATATATATAAACTTATTTTCTCCAAAAATGATATATTTCATATTTATTTGAGAAAATATATCTTTACTCCCAATAATATTGTATTTTATGTTTGTGTAAGAAAATATATATTTCTTAAAAATAATATATTTTCTAAAATTTGCAAGAAAAATATATATTCATACATGCCAAAATAATATATTTTTCCCTTGTCAAAAATATGATATAACTTTGTAGTAATTGTAAAAATCATATTTTTGTTTCCTCGGTGTCCAAAATATTATTTACCAAAAATATACTTGCGAATAAATTTCTGGAATATTATTGTGATTAATATTCCTTGGTTTGGTTTCACCAATATTTTGTGTATAACTTGTATATTTATTCCTTAGAATTTTGGTAATATTTTGGATTGTAATTCTTGGTATTTTGATGTGTTATATTATTTCAAGCCCTAAAATAATATAACTAATACACAAAAAATACAAATAATCACACACATGGTGTCTTCTAAATATATATTTCCTAAATACATATTTAGTCACTTTTATTTATAAAACCAACCTCCAATATTTATATTTTTGTAACAAAAATTATGGAAAAGTTTATGTAACAATTTATGATAGAAAATACACTTGTAAGTGCATGTTTGTAAATATTTTTCTAAGTGTTTAAATTTTTAGAAAATTTTGCCATAGTTTCCCCAAAAAATGGAGGTTTCCATGCTTTCAAGCATATCATTTTCTTTTGTAAAAATCATCACAATCAACAATACACAACTTACACTTACCAATCTTGCCAAATCAATCATAATCTGACTACTTCATGAACTTGAATATTTGTAAAAAGTTGTAGGAACTTACTAGTGTTATTAGTAAGCCTTGTTACCTTCTAAAGTGTGATTAGTTCTTTAAAAACTTCATTTTTAAAGAATATAGATGTTTACAACTTCAAATCATGTTTGCTAAAAATATTTCTTTATGATTTCTTCTTGTTTCACAAGTGTTTCTACACTTGTTTAACCACCCAAAATAAAGTTTATTTATGTAAGAACCAAGATTAAATGAAACTTATATTTTTAACTTGGTTTCTTTAGAAATCCCTCATGAAATTCTTAGATCTATATGATTAACAACTTACTTTGATCATGATTTTTCAAGAAAACATTATGTTCCTTCAAGTTCATGCTTTATGTGTGGATGATCTATCATCCTACAACAATTTCTATTCTCACATCTTGCTAGATTATGTTTTCAATCATTATCTAGCAAGATCATATGATGATCTACATCATATACATGAACAAACAACAATCAACAAGCAAATCATCACATAAACAACTTAGTTTCTTCATTAAACATGTTTATGTTCAAGTTTACTTCTTATGTATCTTAGTGTTCTTCAAGATTATGAGTATGATACTTCTTTAACCACTAAAAATGGAAGTAAACTAGCAAGATCAAGACTCTTACCACTAGCACAAGGCTAGGGATGATCAAGTGAAGAAATGAGATGGATAAAAGCAAACAAAAGAGGTTCTTCCACTTCCACAAGCTCCTAGCTTCTTTGTATGGTCTCTAACACATTTGTAAGTGTGTGGAATGAATGGAAGTGAAGTGATGGTGGTGGTAGGGTGGTGGTGGTCTTCGGCCGAGAGCACAAGAGAGGGAGAGAGAGTTGTGTGTGTTTTTGTGAGAATGAGAGTTATGAGTTTATGTTTAGGGTGTTATCTTATAAACCAATCTCAAGACTTCATCCATTGTGTAATGTGTTTAGGAAAGCCATAACAAGATCCATTATAATATTAAAATGAAATCTTGAGGTATGGGGGGTGAGCATGACCGATTACTAGGTGGGGGGTAGTAGGATAGGTTTTAACCAAACTAGTTACATTAGGGTTAAAAATCAAGTGTTAGTTAGTTATATTAGTTACTAGATATTTATAGGGTGTTATGATGTTCGGGGACCATAACTAGCTTGGAAATGTTAAAACAGTGCTTCTAGTGTAAATTTGATGTTTCGGGTAGTGTCCGGTTGTTCGGTTCGTTACTAGTTTGTTAAAGAGCTAAACTATGCAGTTTAGTGTGCTTTATGTACCCTTTTGTGACACTTTTGATTCCCGACACTTAGGAAAGCGTTCAGGACCATTTAACCATATTTCTGCATAAATTTAGATTGTTAAAATGTTGATTATTGATGAATTCAGCACTTTGGGTGAGCTTTAGGCACTTTCTGGCACTTAAACTATTACTTAGAAAGGCAGTTTTGTGATCCTTACTTTCCTACACACTATACTAGTGTAGTACTTAGTTTCTGGCTCATTTTGTGTCTCAATACACTGTCTGTCTATGTGCTGAGTTCTGTCAGCATTTTCCTGATTTATCAGATAACTGTGCTAACTGTACTTAATGCATCATTTGAGGCAATAAAGCTTTCATGCAATATTGGTATGGCATTAAACAATGTATGATGCACATGTATGTATATGGCAGTAATCAGGCAGCAGTTAATTGCAATTCAGCACAGTCATTAAGCACTAATCATGGTTAATTAATTGTACGGATACCTGAATTTTTGACAGTTGTCACACTGCCGCCCCCTTCCCCCGCCGTAACTACTTTCATTTTCCTACATCTATGTTGCATTTACTTTACAATTTTGAAAAATGTCTAGAATTTGATAGGCCGCTAATTTTAAGCTTTCTCAAAATCCTTATGTCCCCGGCAACGGCGCCAAAAACTTGACGTGGTGTAGTGTAGGTATATTTTTAGATATATTTTATCTCTTTTTACTCGCAAATTCAAGTTTTAAATTTATAAAACACGATATAATACTATCACTCTACACACACGTTAGGGCAAGTGCACCCATCGCGGACGTAGTATAGTGATGGCAAGATATCGAGGTCGTCTAAGGACATAACTGTTTTTAATACCGGCTTATCGTTAACGTCTAATCTAACCAAATTTTGATGGAAAGTTTTGAAAGTTATAAAAAGATAAACAAAAAAGCAAAAATAAAATATAAGGAAAAACAAATAGACAAGAAGAAATCACTTGGTTCCAACTCCTCTTTTATACATCCTTTAATGATTTCCGTACTTTGGGCATTTTAAGAGATTATCTTTAAGTTATAGTAGTAGGTCCCTTTCCAGGCAGCGTTACCCTCAACCTATTGGTCTGAATCAGCAGGGATACAGTCCCGCAAGGTCGGATTATTGAAAGATAATTAAGTAAGTTATTAATGCGAAAAGTGGTAGGCCCCCTTCCAGGCAGCGTTACCCTCAACCCTTTGGTCTGAGTCAGTAGAGATACAGTTCTCGCAGGATTGGTTTAAAGGTTTAATAGTAGTTTATAGATAAGGGATTCAAGTGGTTTCTTACTTTCTTCCGGGGTGGGCAGTACCGCCCATACGTGAACTATTACTAAGCTTGAACCAGGTTCTCGCAGGATCTATACAGTGAACGAGACATAGAATTACCCAACAACCCTTCTAACCCCCTTCCAAGTAGTTAACATGCTTTATATAGACCATAAAGACAAAAATATGTGAATCAACAACATATGAAGAATGGTTAAGCAAATTCGCCTTCAATATAAAAATTAGTTATTAAAGTCATTAATATATACCCAAAATAAAAATGAGCCAAAGATTGAAAATCAAAAACTAATACATAAAAGATTTGTCTTCACCAAGTGATGTAAGATTTTAGCCAAGCATGGCCTTTTTTTTACAAGAACTCTTACGATCGATCTTGGATCCAGAGACTACTACACACTCTAAATGATGGAAGATGGATGATGGTTGTCACACCCCGACCGCGTAAAACAACAAATCGCGGCGGAAACATCGGGGCGTGTCGCGACAGAATTTATTTGTTTCATAACCATGGCACACAAAGTGTATTTTATTTATTAAACAAGGGTGTTACATTGTTTCAAACAGGAAATTAACGAGTTCAGAACATAATTAAACATAGTCTATCTTCTTTTAAAGTCTCTAAGGCACAGGTCCGCCCTAGTATCATGATCAACATCCTATGGAAAAGCACCTGAAAACACATGTGAAAATAGGTACGTCAGCATAAAAATGCCTGTGAGATACATAGGTTTTTGAAAATAGGATTCATGACTTATGTTTAAGAAAAGTGTTTAGTCATGAACCTTGTAATTTGCTTTGTCTTGTAAATCATTTGAAAACAATAAGATCAGATGATATGTATAAGTAAATGTCAGGTTAAATAAATAACCATGTAAAAATGTGTTTGTATAAGGTAAGTTGTTTGTAAATCAATGTCTTGTGAAAAGTATGTTATTTGTATAAAATGTTATATGTATCAAACTGAAATGATTCAAATAACGTTACGCCATGTAATACCATACAAACATTTATATATAGGAAGTACCAGCGGCGTATCCACCATGCTTGTATCATATTACACACGCATCGTTACTTAATCACTTAATCAAACCAAACCAAACAATGTAAGAAGTCTATGTTTAAATCAATTGTCAAATGTATTGGGTAATATGTCAAAGTGTTTATGTCAAGATGTAAATCATGTCAAATGTCTATGTCAAATATCCATGTCAAATGTCTATGTCAAATATCCATGTCAAATGTCTATGTCAAATATCCATGTCAAATGTCTATGTCAAATATCCATGTCAAATGTCTATGTCAAAATGTCATGTATGGCAAGTGAAATGTCTCAACTAAACCATATGCACAAAAACAAAGTATTGAAGTAAAACTTGGTTTAAATCAAAGCTATGTCTTGTGTAAATGCATGCAACTATTTAATATGAACATTTATGCGGTATTGTGAAAATGCATACATCCAAGCCTGGCGACTGTGGTGATAAACCCTTTAAACAAATTAAAGGTCTATCTGTCTTAATGTCAACGAATTCGGTCATTCCTTTCTGTCCCCTTACCCTGGGATGTCCGGAACGGGAGTTGTCAATTCCTATGGTACCACTACCTACTAACGAACGGCGTAGCTAATGTTAATGGATATATTGTCCCATGTAAACAAACCAAATGTCATAACAAAATGTGAGCATATGAAAACGATGCACTAAGTATGTAATCAAATGAACATACATAGCGTGAAATGTCATGTAAAACGATGTACTAGGTAATGCACACAATGGGCACACCTAGCATGAAATGTCATGTAAAACAATGTACTAAGTAATGCACACAATGGGCACACCTAGCATGAAATGTCATAAAAAAACGATGTACTAAGTAATGCACACAATGGGCACACCTAGCATGAAATGTCATGTAAAACAATGTACTAAGTAATGCACACAATGGGCACACCTAGCATGAAATGTCATAAAAAAACGATGTACTAAGTAATGCACACAATGGGCACACCTAGCATGAAATGTCATGTAAAACAATGTACTAAGTAATGCACACAATGGGCACACCTAGCAGGAAATGTCATGTAAAACAATGTACTAAGTAATGCACACAATGGGCACACCTAGCATAAGATGAAATGAAATCATGTACTATAATGTACTAACGAACATAGCATGTATATGATGTGAAAACAGGAAAGCATGAAAGTAACAAGTAGGCACATGTGTTCCACCCCAAAACAGTTTGGAAAACAGTAAAAGAGGGGTCTATGTACTCACTTGAGATTGCTCAGTTGTATAAAGATAACCACCAAGCAATGCAAGAGATCTCGGAATCAAACGACACCTAGTATAGGTAACTATGTTAATAAACCGGACCTAAATCGGAAGACTGGGTAGCATTAGGGTTTGTAAACCAAATGAGTGTCGGAACTCACGTGATATGGTTTAACAAAGCCTACATACTAAATGAAACTTAACATAATTGTTTACGACCCATTACGACCCGTTTAGGAAGCTTATGCTACTTTAACGTGTCGTGCGCGTGAAACGCGTTCGGACCGCCTAACTAGTCCTATGACAAGTATTATATGCCTAAACATGTTACATAATCAGTTACGTGACAAAAGTTTAGGTTACATATGCTAAATTACCAATTATGTATGAAAAGGGTATTCTGGTAATTTACCTAAGGCATATAAACTACCTATCATACAACTACTTAAACGTCGTGACCATAAGGTATAACCTCGGAAGGTTATTCCCTACACTATGGTCACCTAATGTATTTGGTCGGATCCTAATGATCGACCAAACTGGGTCGGGTTCGAAGGTATAGGCGATTTATTAGATCGCCTACCCTACGACCCTAGACAACGTGGTAATCAGTAGGCATAGTCCCAAGGGACTATGACCATCGTGATTACAATCACGTTGCGAAGTTCTAACGAACTTCGCATTGACCATCACTGGTCAACGCTGAAAGTCAAACAAAGTTTGACTTTCTGACTCGAAAAGCAGTAAAAATAAGGAAAAGAACGAAAGAATACTTACGAAGGGTCCCCGAATGCTAATCTAGATCAGTATAGTTCAGGTATGAAACAAGGTTTCAACTTAGAACACAACTAATAAGATTCTAGTGCTTAAAAACAATGAAAGGCATGGGGTATATATAGTTTTCGGGTAACCGTTAGGATCGTTTCTTGAATAACGTGATCGAATCTCGTGCGTACACTTGTTGAAATGTTATGGTGCCACAAATGCTCCTTAACTTAATGACACATCATCTCAAAACATGTGGTTAAGAATTAATTAGTTGCAACTTGCATTTAAAAACATTGAATCTGTCCAGAATGTCAGTCGCGTAGCGCGACGGATAGAGCCTTAGGGCTCGCGCTACGCGACTGCCTCCCCTGAATCAGAAAGTTTGAAAAATGGCAGCAATGGTCCCTGTTGTGTTTTAAGCGATTTTCGATGCGTTTGAACCCCGTTAACCTCATTTCAAGGCTCTAAAATGAAGTTAAAGTATAGGGAACTCAAAACATACTCAAAAATATGCCGGATGATGGTTCGTTTGGTCGTACGAACGCGATGTTCGCTTAATTACGACGGAATGCGCATAAGCGCGAAAAACGATCCAAATGACGAAACGAATGGATTTTTCTTAAGGCGAACACTAAAATATAATATAGTCATGCTTACATAAATTTTTGGATGTCCAGATGTATTCAGAACGTAAGTTATGCGCGAAAATGCAAACTTGTGCACTTTTTGACACTTTTAGTCCCTGAATGTCCCAAAAGTTTATTTTAGCACACCAAACCCCTCAAAGCCTATTTCTAAGCTATGTAAAGGATATTTAAGGTGTGTTTAACTTATGGTCATGTTCCGGAATGTTCGTTACAGTTCAAATTGACATACTTTCGCAGTTTGTCATATTTAGTCCCTGTAGTCGAATTAACTTGTTTTTGCCATACCAAAGCCTTCAAAACTTATTTCTAAGTTATGTAAAGGTTATTTAAGGTATGATGAGTATATGTTGCTGTTCCGGAGTATTTCTCGCATTAAACTGAGTACGTTTACGCACTAGTTTGCGTATAACTCTCCAGAAAGCGATATAGAGTTTGAAATTACATAAAAGTCAAAACATGAAAAATGTATAACATAACAAAACAAACATTGGGATCAAATAACATTGTTTTATTGATAACAGAACTGTTCATAGTGATTACAAGCACAGTTGTTACAGTCTCCCCTACTTGTGGAAATTTCGTCCCGAAATTTATTTAGAGGAAACTCGTGGAAAAAGATGTGGATATTTCGCCTTCATTTGATCTTCGCGTTCCCAAGTAAACTCAGGTCCACGTTTAGCTTCCCAGCGAACTTTGACCAAAGGAATGCGCTTGCGTTTGAGCCACTTGACTTCACGTTCCATGATTTCCACTGGTTTCTCAACAAATTTCAGTGTTTTGCCAACACGAATTTCGTCAAGCGGTATGGAGAAGTTCTCATCAGCTGTACACTTCTTGAGATTGGACACGTGAAAAGTTGGATGAACATTTCCCAGTTCAGGAGGTAACTCAAGTCTGTAGGCTACCTTTCCGATTCTTTCGACGATCTTGAATGGTCCAACGTATCTAGGTGCAAGTTTTCCTTTCTTTCCAAATCTGATCACACCTTTCCAAGGTGAGACCTTAAGTAATACTCGATCACCGACTTGAAATTCAAAGGCTTTGCGTTTTGGGTCCGCGTAAATCTTCTGACGGCTTCTAGCTGCCTGAAGGTTATCACGAACCTTCTTGACCTTGTCAGTTGTCTCTAAAATGAGGGCAGGTCCAGTAAGTTGAGCCTCGCCAATCTCATTCCAGCAGACTGGTGAACGACATTTTCGACCATAGAGAGCTTCAAAAGGAGCCATTCCGATGCTAGTGTGATAACTGTTGTTGTAGGAGAATTCAATCAATTTAAGATGTGAATCCCAGCTACCACCAAAATCGATCACACAAGCTCTTAGCATATCCTCCAGAGTCTGGATTGTTCTCTCAGATTGACCATCCGTTTGCGGATGATAAGCTGTGCTCAGATTAAGTTGGGTTCCCATAGCAGATTGCATGGTTCTCCAAAAATGAGAAGTGAAACGAGCATCTCTGTCAGAAATGATGTTCAAAGGAACACCATGTCGAGCCACAATTTCATCTACATAGATTTGAGCAAGTCTGTCAGTAGGAAAATCCTCGCGGATTGGCAAGAAATGTGCTGACTTTGTAAGACGATCAACGACTACCCAGATGGCATCATGACCTTTCTTTGTGCGCGGGAGTTTGGTAACAAGATCCATAGTAATGTTTTCCCATTTCCAAACTGGGATCTCTGGTTGCTCCAATAAACCCGAAGGACGTTGATGTTCAGCCTTAACCTTAAGACAAGTAAGGCATTTTGACACGTATAAGGCAATGTCTTTCTTCATACCAGGCCACCAATAGTGAATACGAAGATCCTTATACATCTTATCTGAGCCCGGATGAATAGAATAACGAGACTTATGGGCCTCATCCATAAGCAAGGTACGAAGATCATCCTGGCTTGGGACCCACAAACGGTCCATGAAGTAATATGACCCATTGTCCTTCAGTTCAAGAGCAGGTGTTATGTGATAGGGAAATTCCTTATCCATCAAACCTTGTGAAACACAAGATTGCTGAGCTTGAGAAATACGTGCTTGAATATCGGATCGAGCTTGAAAATCAGATTGAACACGTACACAATGAAGCTTAGTACGTTCCTTGCGACTCAATGCATCAGCTACGACATTCGCCTTACCAGGATGGTAGCGAATTTCGCAGTCATAGTCGTTTAAAAGCTCAACCCAACGTCGCTGTCTCATGTTGAGTTCTTTCTGGTTGAAGATATGCTGAAGACTTTTGTGGTCGGTGAAAACCACACATTTTGTACCGTACAAATAGTGTCTCCAGATCTTGAGAGCGAAAACAACTGCACCCAACTCAAGATCATGAGTGGTGTAGTTCTTCTCATGTATCTTCAATTGTCTTTATGCATAGGCTATAACTTTGTTCCTTTGCATCAGTACACAGCCAAGACCCAATTTAGATGCATCACAATACACGGCAAAATCATCATCACCCTCAGGCAATGATTAAGTCCCTGTAGTCGATTTTCGATGCGTTTGAACCCCGTTAACCTCATTTCAAGGCTCTAAAATGAAGTTAAAGTATAGGGAACTCAAAACATACTCAAAAATATGCCGGATGATGGTTCGTTTGGTCGTACGAACGCGATGTTCGCTTAATTACGACGGAATGCGCATAAGCGCGAAAAACGATCCAAATGACGAAACGAATGGATTTTTCTTAAGGCGAACACTAAAATATAATATAGTCATGCTTACATAAATTTTTGGATGTCCAGATGTATTCAGAACGTAAGTTATGCGCGAAAATGCAAACTTGTGCACTTTTTGACACTTTTAGTCCCTGAATGTCCCAAAAGTTTATTTTAGCACACCAAACCCCTCAAAGCCTATTTCTAAGCTATGTAAAGGATATTTAAGGTGTGTTTAACTTATGGTCATGTTCCGGAATGTTCGTTACAGTTCAAATTGACATACTTTCGCAGTTTGTCATATTTAGTCCCTGTAGTCGAATTAACTTGTTTTTGCCATACCAAAGCCTTCAAAACTTATTTCTAAGTTATGTAAAGGTTATTTAAGGTATGATGAGTATATGTTGCTGTTCCGGAGTATTTCTCGCATTAAACTGAGTACGTTTACGCACTAGTTTGCGTATAACTCTCCAGAAAGCGATATAGAGTTTGAAATTACATAAAAGTCAAAACATGAAAAATGTATAACATAACAAAACAAACATTGGGATCAAATAACATTGTTTTATTGATAACAGAACTGTTCATAGTGATTACAAGCACAGTTGTTACAATGGTGGTGGATGTTAGTGTTGTAGCGGTGGTGGAGTAGTGGCAAGTGTTAGAGAAGTGGTTTGCCAAGGGATGGATTGGAATAAAACCAAGCATCTCTATTTATAGCTGAAGTCAGAAGTCCAACACGGCTTCGTGCCCTCCTGGCATGGCCCCGTGGCCTTCAATCTCTCTCCTATTCATTAACTGCAGTGTCAGAGCTCGTACTAACACGGTCCCGTGCGTCAACGGCACGGCCCGTGGCCAATGTACTTGTTGTACTATCTCAGATTCTACGAATATTAGAGTTGACCACGCCCCGTGTTGCCTTAGCACGGCACCGTGTTGATTTTCTGATTTGTCTTTTGTTGTTGTCTTTTACTTCTGTAGCGAATCCTAACTAGGCACGACCCAAGCCTGGTGGGCACGGCCCCGTGCCAAAGCTTCTGATTCTTGTTATTTTGTTGGTTTGGATGTAGATGGGGGCTTGGCGAGTTATGTCAATCCCCCTTCTTTGTATTTATGTTGGTTTTTTTTTTTTTTGCTGTTATTTTGCTCCTTTTGTGCGTTTAAGCTCTTTTGACCCTGTAAATTAAAAAGGAACAAAGAAACAATCTTTTTCCAACATTAGTACCAAAAAAAGGTTGATTTTACGCCGTATTTGATATAATTTATTTGTTGTATTTTACGCACATTAGCTACCTCGACTACCCGCACCGCCCCAACTAGAAATCCTTCCTATCGGTGTCGGTTACCGAAATTGTTTTCCAGGCATGCACACACAACTTCTTCGGCTTCCATAACCCCAAACCAACACCTGAGTACCCCCTTACCCGAGTGATCGGCGCAGATGTTACAAGTCAGGTATGGGTTACCTGAATTGATTTTGGTGAGTTTGCCACCCGCCTTGCCTGTTAAAACTTAAATTCTACTTAAAACCAGATCACAACACAAAAATAAAACAACCTCACTCACCATGAAACATGAAAAGATTTCCGAGTTAAATGTTATTTTACTTCCTGTGGTTTGGGCCATTTTGCCAGTTTAGTCCAAAGGTTTCATTTTTCGTCTGTGGGTCCAAAAGGTTTCAACATTGTCATTTTAGTCCACTGGGTTACCTTAATCTATTTTTTCTATTAACGAGAAGGACAATTTGATCATTTTACATGTAATTCTGTTAACTAGAAGGGCAACTTGGCCATATGAAATGATTGAATTGCCCTTCTCAGTAACAAAAAAAAAATGGATGAGGTTAACCCAACAGACTAAAATGGCAACGGTGAAACATTTTTGGACCCATGGGCGAAAAATGAAACATTTAAACTAAACTTGCAAAATGGCTTAGATCACAGGGATTAAAATGGCATTTAACTCAAGATTTCCCACTCTAGAAATATATAAGGCTCAAACTATCCACACACCCTATCTGCCTATTTTGTTGGTGCACTAAATGTCTGCTGACTATGTCTTAGTTGAGTCTTAGGTCTAGATAGTTTAGATTGGAGCTCGGAAATGAAAAAGTGGATCTTAGAATGTAATTCCGCTCCTGATGTGTTAACATGTGATTCCGCTCCTAGATGTTAAGAAGGTGATTCCGCTCCTGATGTAAATTGTTAATTCCGCTCGTATTGTAACAGGTAGTTTGGAGTGGAATCAGGCTAGCTATAAATAGGGTTCGGCTGTTGTCATTTGTATCAGTTGGAGTGGAAACAGGTCATAGTGTAGGTGGTGAATTGCTGTCAAAATTCATTCAGAAACACTTGTAAAGATTGGAAAGAAGCAATAGAAAGAAGTTAAAAGGATCTGAGTTGTTGTGACTCCGTTTACTTTGATTCCGCCTCTGTAAACGAAGATGAACTGCTTTTTACTGATTATATAGGGTCGCACACGGTCCAACAAGTGGTATCAGAGCTCAGGACAAGGAGTTCATACCATAGCAGCTTGATTCTACCAGAATTTCTCATTTCTACTCACTTCTTCTTATATTTTTCTGATTTGAACTAGATCCAACGGTCGGAATGGTCTGAATTTCGAGTATATTGTGTAAAACTTAGTTTTAACAAAGCCTACAAAAAATCAGATTAAAACTAGACTTAAAACTGGTAAAAATGGCTTAAGAACCTAATTCCGCTCGTAACGTTCGCAGATAATACTTAAAAAGTTGATTCCGCTCGAAATACTTTTCTAATTCCGCTCGTAATCAGGTCAAATCAGATTCCGCTCGAAAGTTATAAGTTGATTTCGCTCGGAAACACAAGTCTGATTCTGCCCGAGATTAATTCTGATTTCGCCTGAAACGTATCTTCTGATTCCGCTCGAAATCAGACTAAAGTTGATTTCGCTCAAAAGTCTGATTTCGCTCATAAGCTGATTCCGCTCGAATTAGCTGTGTTTCAAAAATTTCTGAAAATTTTCTAAGTGTTTGCTGATTTTTCAGGTACGTACAAGATGGATGATTTCAATCCGTTCTATGATGTCTTTGCATTTGCTGGAGACGGTGGAAATGATACATCTTCTAGTAACACCAATGAGAACACGCCGAATCTAAAGAAAAGGCTATCGGATGCATTGGAGGTTGAAAGTGCTTTTGGAACCTACAACAAACCCCCGAAGTTGATGGCTATCGAAGAATACAGTCGTTGATGCTAAAGAATACTATCAAGCCACCAGAAGAATTATCAGTAGACTTGCTGATTGAGAGACTAGAAAGTCACGAGTTGGAGTTAAAGAAGACACACAAAGTCAATCACTCATCATACCAGCAGAACTTGGATTTGTATTATCCAAAGAGCATGATGCCAAAGAGTACATCTCCCAAGACAGCGTTTTCTGCTGAAAATGTCTCCACAACGAGCAAAGAAAGTCAAGGCAGTGGATATCACAGTGGGTCTTCATCAAATTCAAACCAGTCTGATGCAAAGAACTTATTTTAATGCAACATCGCTGTAGACTTAAAGAACGCTCAAAATTTCAGCGAGGAGTCTGCCAAACAACAGATGGTTTTCCTAGCATCTGTGCTAGAATCTTATGAAAGTCTTGTAGCAGGGAAGATAGGCAACACCAACCTGACGAAAGAAGATTATGATCAGATAGATCCTAAGGAGATGGAACTAATCGACATAAGGTGGTGTATGGCCAGTGCAGTTCGTCGAGTACAGCATTTCATGGAGATAACCGGGAGGAAGTCAATTGGTGGACCATCTACCAAGTTGGGCTTTGATAAGTCTAAGGTGACATGCTTCAAGTGCAAACAGAAAGGCACTTTAAGCGTGAATGCAAAAATGCGTATGCTGATGAATCTGAAAACCCGTTCAGAGAAGATTACTACAAGAAGGCGATTTATCATCAGAATAAATCAGAACCGCCAAGGATGAAGCAGCTTGAGGATAAAAAAGAAAAATCTAGAGCTCTTGCGGTGATTCACGATGATGAAGGTTACGACTGGAGTGAGTTGTTACCTGAAGAGGATGCGGTTGGATATGCTTTCATGGCAAAAACTGAACCTATTCCTTGGAAAGATAACAGAACTGAAGAACAGAAATATAATCACAGTAGGTTGTTAGCCACGAACAAATTGAACAGAATATCTGGTATCTTTTCTGAGGCAAAAAGAGCAAATAGATGGGATCCAGACAGGGAGTGTTATCTTGACCCCTATGGAAACATTGCTATTGATCATAACACTCTTGATATGGAAACCATAATCCAAGAGTATAAAGTTGAAGATGATTATTGGCAGAAGAAATGGTGGGGAAGCGGAGAAGAAGAAGAGAAAGAGAAGAAGGAGAAAGAAGAGAAAGAAAAGTCAAAGAAGATTGACACTGGGATCATTGACACGACACAGGAGTTGAATGCTGAAAACATGGGAAAGATGGCTGACAAGGTGCTAGCTGCTAATGCACTTGAGGTAGATTCTAAATCCGTTTCTGAGTCTAAAAGCCAAGTCAGTTCAAACACGTCAATGACTGAGTCAGGTAAGAAGGTCAGTGGTGATGTTGACTGCAAAAATTGCATCAAAGAATGCAAGGTTTATAGTACAAACACTTATCTCAAAGGTAAGAAGATTGAGGATCTGACTGCTAAAGTCAGAAGTGTTGAGGATCAAATCCTTGATCGTGACAAAATGGTGAAAGCTTCAACTGAACAGTTAAAAGAATTAACTAACAAAATTGAAACTGATAAAATTGATCAGGAAAAGGTTAGGAAAGAAAATGAAAGGTTAGTTCTTGAAAATCGTCAGATCACTGAAAAATTTGAGAAGCTTAAAAGCACGATTAAAGATAATGATGATAGAAATGGTAAAACATACAAAGAGAATTGCCAATTGCAGTGTGTTTTGAGAATAAAAGAAGAATTAATCAACAAACAATTGGATGAGATTGCTAAATTGAAACTTCAGTTTGAAGAAGCCAAGATTGAGAATGAGCGTATCAATTTGAAATTGAACAGTTACAGCTCTGCAAGCTTTGCTTTGCAACACATTATTCCCAAACCCATCGGGAAAGACAAAGCAGGCGAAGATGTATACTGTGATGGAACTGGGGTTGGGTTTCATCAAGTTCCACCACCAGTTCTAGACAATTATTCGAAAAATCAATCTGGGTTGGTTAATCTTGAGGAAGAAAATGAAGTGAAACTTCCTGATTCAATTGATGTTACATTTTCTTCTTCATCATCTGATGATAGTGTTCAGACAGAGATTGTTAAAAGCACAGCTGAAAGTGTTTTGAATAGTGATTCAGCTGGAGATGATGAATGTTTCTTGAACAAATACATTCCGAAACAAAAGTCCTAAAACAACTTAGGTGATGAACCGGGTCTTGTGATGTACAAGCTGGCTGGATCTGATAAGTTGTATTCGGATTCTGAGTTTCCTCTGGAGAATGTAAATGTTTCAAAATTGACAAATGTGTTCAAAATGGTTGAAATTGATTTGTCTGAAGTAAAGAGTTTAAAACAAACAAAAAGGAAAATGAATTTTGAGAAAGATAAAGCTTACTACAAAAAGCCTGTTGTTCCACCACGTTTTTATAACAACAATCGAAACAATTGGTCGGGTGGATATCAGGGTGGTAAGAACTATCAAAGAAAGAGTTTTCAAAATAAAAGGTTTACTGAAAAGAAGGTGTTTGTGAACGGTTCAAGTTCACTTTCTGATGAGGAAAATGAAATCTTTTCGAAATCAAATGAAGAGTTTTTTGAGAAGAGGGCTTCACAACCTCAGTCTGAAGGCACAAGTTGGGTAGTTGATACTCGTACGTGTTTTAGATGCAACAAAGTTGGTCACATTGCAAGAAATTGCACCAACTCCAAGCCTAAGACTGAAGTTGTTGAGAATCGAAAGAAGAAGGTTGAAGCAAAAGGCAAAGCTCCAATGGTTGTTGAGAAAGTTTTGAAAAATGAGAAAACAAAAGTCAAAATTGAACCTGTTAAGAACTTGGTAACTAAAAATGACAAATTTTATAAACGGGTTGCATCATCTCAACAAACATGGAAGCCAAAAGTTATTGATAAACCAAAGGTTTCAGAGTCGGAAAAACAATCGTCTTCTACCACACCGGTAAAGATGAATGTTTCTTTGGATTATTATGAAAAATTGGAGAAACAATCTTCTACTTCATCAGAAAAGAAGAATGTTCAAAAGAAAAATCAACCAACCGGTCAACTTAAGATAGATGAGTTTTTCTTATACAAAAAGGTTGAGGTTGGATCAGATGAAAGTTTGAAAATGAATGATAAAAATTTTCCGCCACTTTACACTGCTAAAACTCATATTAAAGTCAAGTTACCCGAGTCAAAAGAGGCTTGGGTGGCATCAAAATCTCACTAAAGATTTTGGACTTGCCGGAGCTTCCTGGTTGGTAATTGTGAAGCATGAATCGGCATCTTTATTGAATTGTTTGTGATATGTGCAGGAACTTCCGAGAGCTATTTCAAGATGGATTATGGATAGCGGAGCATCTCGACATATGACAGGGAAGACTGCATTGTTGTATGATGTTAGAAATTTCAATGGAGGATACGTGGGATTTGCAGGAAACAAAGGTGGTAGAATTGTTGGTGAAGGAACATTATCCAATGGGATTGTTACGTTTGAAAGAGTTAACTACATTGCTGAGTTGGAGAATAATCTGCTAAGTATCTTGCAGATTTGTGACAGGATGTATACCACTCACTTCACTGATAAAGAATGTTTGATCTTGAAGCCAGGATTTGTTATTCCTGAAGAATGGATTATCATGCGGGCACCAAGAGTCAATGATCTGTACGTGTTGGACATGAGTGTAGCTACTACAACCACGGGTCAGGCTCATTGTTTTGTGTCTAGAGCAACAAAGAAAGAATCGAAGTTGTGGCACCGGAAGATGGGGCATATACATCTTAGAAAAATGAATCACTTGGTGCACAATGATTTAGTTCTTGGAGTTAATATCAAAGGTTTTCATCTGGAAGGGGAGTGTATTAGTTGCGTCAAAGGCAAGCAGAAGAAAAAGTCACACCCTAAAAAGCAACTCAATTCAGTTTCCAGACCATTAGAGAGACTACATATGGATCTGTTTGGTCCAGAAAATGTCAAAAGTATTACAGGGGATCTCTACTGTCTTGTGGTTACTGATGATTATTCCAGATTTTCGTGGGTATCATTCTTGAAGTCGAAAGATGAAACGTTTGATAGTTTGATGGCGTTGTTCAGAAAGATTGAAAATCTGTACCAAAGGCGTATCAGAAGAATCAGAAGTGATAATGGTACTGAATTCAAGAACAACAAGATGGAAGAATATTGTGATGAAAGAGGTATATTGCATGAGTTTAGTGCTCCGTACACTCCGTAGCAGAATGGAGTCGCAGAACGTAAAAACAGGACGCTAATCGAAACGGCCAGAACAATGCTTGCTAATTCAAAGTTACCGATAAATTTTTGGGCAGAAGCAGTTTCCGCCGCATGCTATACACTCAACCGGGTTCTCACTGTAAAGAAATTCAACAAGACATGCTTTGAATTGATCAATAACCGTAAACCGAACCTGAAGTTTTTAGAACCGTTTGGGTCTCCCTGTACAGTTCTAGAGCCTTTTGGTAAGTTTGGTCCAAAGAGTATCGAAGGAATATTTGTGGGTTACTCAAGTCCACAAAGACGTGTCTTTGTTCCAAGCATGAAGCAGATTATCGATGCACAACATCTTGAGTGTCAGGGGTATTCTATGCCGCCTCAAAATCCCGGTGACTCATGGCGTTTTAATTACGATAAGTTGTGGGATTCGTTTGACATGGAAGAAGAAAAGGAAGAAGAAGAGGATTTCTTTGATGAGTTGGATATTCTGAGAGAGTATGAAGAATCGCAGGAAAGGTTTCCAGCTGAGTATTCAAGAAGACCACAACGAGCTTCAAATGATGATGAAGCAGGTCCAAGCAATGCTGGTGAAGATGATGATATCCAACAAAATGAAGTTGCTCAAGATAATCAGTCGGCACAGAATGATAATCAAGAATCTGAGAACATGCCAGTATTTGATCGTGGTGATTCAGATTCTGAGGGGGAGCAAATTCGGATCTCAAGTCAAACAAACCCAGTCAGTGAACAAGATGCAAATCAGAATGTTACTAATCTGGAAGGTGATGTAGATGTTCCAGGCGAAATAATGCCACGCACTCTTTCATATCATCCGGAGGAATTAATCATTGGAGAATTGCAGACAGGCGTTCGCACTCGAAGACAGCTTGATAAAGGGCTTACATGTTTTTATACAACAGTTGCTCCTTTGCAAACTGAATTCTCATTGAGTTGTTTTATCTCGCAGGTTGAACCAAGGACTTACAAAGAGGCGCTTACTGAAGATTCTTGGGTCAATGCAATGCAGGAGGAACTGAGCCAATTCGAAAAGTTGGGAGTGTGGAAGTTAGTGGATTTGCCAGATGGACAAAGGAAGATAAACACCAAGTGGGTGTTCAAGTGTAAGAGAGACGATAGAGGAGTTGTGGTTCGCAACAAAGCTCGACTCGTAGTCCAGGGTTTCAGTCAGCAGGAGGGGATAGATTTCACTGAAGTATATGCTCCTGTAGCTAGACTAGAAGCTATCAGAATTTTCCTAGCATTTGCATCATGGAAAAACTTCAAAGTTTATCAGCTAGATGTGAAATCGGCGTTTCTTTACGGGAAGGTTAAAGAGGAGGTATATGTCGGTCAGCCACCGGGCTTTTCCGATCCACTTCACAAAGACAAGGTCTACTTACTAGACAAAGCGCTGTATGGTTTACACCAGGCCCCGAGAGCTTGGTACGAGACATTGTCTCAACACCTACTAGCCAACAGTTTCATCCGTGGAAAAGTGGATGCCACTCTCTTCACCAAAGAGGTCGATGGTCATCTTCTGATTGTTCAGATATACGTGGACGACATCATATTTGGGTCAACAAATGAGGATCTATGCAAAGATTCTGAACGTGTTATGAAGCAGAAATTTGAAATGTCATCGATGGGTGAGATGAAATTCTTTTTGGGATTGCAGGTTGATCAACTACCCAAAGGGATTTTCATACATCAAACAAAGTACGTTCATGATATCTTGGAGAAATTCGGGATGTCAGGTTCTACTCCAGCTTCCACCTCATTAGCAACGAATCATGGGATAAACCCTGATCTCACCGGAGAGAAGGTAGATGAAATGATGTATCGTTCCATGATCGGATCGCTGATGTATTTGACAGCTTCAAGACCCGATATCATGTACCCAATCTGCCTCGCAGCAAGATTTCAATCTAACCCGAGAGCATCGCATATGGTGATTGTGAAAAGGATATTACGCTACCTGAAAGGAACTCCATCATTGGGGTTGTGGTATCCAAGAGAAGGCGATTTTACGCTCGAAGGTTATTCCGATTCCGATTTCGGATGCTGCAAAGTTAATGCTAAATCAACAACAGCAGGGTGCCAGTTTTTTGGACCACGATTGGTCACTTGGCAATGCAAAAAGCAAACCTCTGTGGCTTTATCCACATGTGAAGCGGAGTATGTAACTGCTAGCAGTTGCTGCTCACAGATTTTGTGGATCCAGCAACAGATGCGCGACTACGGTTTGCAATTTCTAAACACCCCTATTTTTGTTGATAATGAGGCAGCAATTAACATTACTAAAAATCCAGTTCATCACGCTAAAACGAAACATATAGAGATTCGTCATCACTTCATTCGTGATTGTTTCGAGAAGAAGTTGATACGAATTGAGAAAATTCACACTGATGAACAAAAAGCTGATTTACATACCAAAGCTTTTGATAAAGCACGTTTTCTATATTTGCTAAAACTGAACGGTATGAAGCTTTTATCGGTGTTGGAGGAGATCATTGGCGTTGATGAAGGAAACATTGTGGATGATGTTGAGAAGCAATCTGCAATGGTTTGTCGCTTTTTTACTTGTTTTGGTATTTAGGGGGAGTATAGGGTAAATTTTTCAGAAAATACAAAAACAATAAAAAATGACAAAAATACAAAAACATGAATTATTTTTTAAAATCCAAAAACAATAGAAAACCAGAAAAGAGCTTGTGTAAAAAGGGAAAATGATAGTACATCGGCTTGACAGTCACAGTATGTTAAAGAAATGGAATGTTTAAATGCGTTAAACAGTCTCGCTGATGATATGCCGATAGGTTTTTGCACATTTAGTAGGTTTGTTCAGGATATAAACTTAAAATCTTACTTGCTTATTTCGTGGGGAACACAACTTGGATATATAGGTAACCCCTGAAATCTCGTTTGAAAGATTCCTTTTTCTGATATACTAGGTTTTTATACTCAGTGATATCTGGGGTATTATTCCGGGACTTCTGCTGAATGGAAGTTCTGACCTAGTCCTCGAATAATACTTTCCGCAATGCCTGAAACATAGCATCACCCTCAGCATAAATGATAAGACAATAAAATTGCTTAGCAATGCTGTTGTAAAAAAGATCCTCTAAAGGGGACACACCCAAAGGTTGAGTCATGATCTCTCTGCTGAACGGTAGTTCTGACCTGAGCTCTCATGATTCTTCATAATTTATTAACCCCGTACAGATATCATTTGTGTTATAATTACCTGTAAGACTGAATATTGGGATCTGGATACGGGAGTATATTCAAGAGGTGGGACACACGTATAAGTTTAAGTCTCTAAAATACTAATTCCGTATCCTGAACAGATTGAAATTTGTGTGAAAATTTAAGTGGATCAGTATATCGACAATCTAAGCGAATTGTTTAATTCTGAGTATGTAATTGAAGCTTAACGATACTTGTGACTTGTCGAATAGCTGATATGATTCCCTAACACGCTCAACCAAAAATATGTTTGTAAAAAGTTTACTTTTATTGCATTTTAGTTCTGTATTTCATTTCTAGTTTAGAAGCTTTATTAAAAATCCAAAAAGATTTTTCATTTCTGCTTTATTTTTGACAAACCAAAGTGGAGAGTTGATCTTCGGATTCGAAAGATTGAAAGCAGATGCAGGAGATTTCTGGATTGGAGTGTAACATCTGTACTTGTAATCATTGTGAACAATTATATTATCAATAAAACAATGTTATTTGATCCCAATGTTTGTTTGGTTGTGTTTTACATTTTTCATGTTTTGACTTTTATGTAATTTCAAACTCTACATCGCTTTCTGGAGAGTTTTACGCAAACTGATGCGTAAACGTAATCAGTTTAATACGAAAAATACTCCGGAACATCAACATATACTTAACATACCTTAAATAACCTTTACATAACTTAGAAATAAGTTTTGAAGGCATTGGTATGGCAAAAACAAATTTATTCATCTACAGGGACTAAACTTGACAAACTGCGAAAGTATGCCAATTTGAACTGTAACGAACATTCCGGAAGATGACCATGAGTTAAACATACCATAAATATCCTTTACATAGCTTAGAAATAGGCTTTCAGGGGTTCGGTATGCTAAAATAAACTTTTGGGTCATTCAGGGACTAAAAGTGTCAAAAAGTGCACAAGTTTGCACTTTCGCGCATAACTTACGTTCTGAATACATCTGGACATCCAAAAATTTATGTAAGCACTAAAATATTTTATTTTAGTGTTTGGCATAAGAGAAATTCATTCGTTGCGTCATTTGGATCGTTTTACGCGCTTGTGCGCATTCCGTCGTAATTAAGCGAACATCGCGTTCGTACGACCAAACGAACCAACATCCGACATATTTTTGAGCATGTTTCATGTCCACAATGTTTAGGCATCATTTTAGGGCCTTAAAGTTGACTTTACGGGCCTTAGAAGTGTCGGGAATGGCCTTAAAACACAACAGGGACTGAAACTGTCAAAATGGAAACATGTTTGCTGATCAGAAGCTCCAGGCGGCCCGCCTGAGCTTTGTCTGATCCTGAAGTGGGCCGCATCAGCCTCCCTGATCAGATAAGATCGCTTAATCAGCAGATTCCAGCTGTTTAATCCACAACCACATACTCACACTTGACCTTTCAGCTGATTAGGGGCCATTTTTAGTCACCTTAACTTTCCAGCAAGTGTACGCATGAGATTTGAGCACGGTTTCCATGAAACGATCTTAAGGGTTACCCGAAAACTATAAATACCCCACCCCCATTTACTTCAAACTCACTAGAATCTGATCTAAAAGACTCTAAGTTGGAACCATTGTTTCATACCTGAGTTATTTGGATCTAGATTAGCATTCGGGGACCCTTCGTAAGTATTCTTTCGTTCTTTTATTGCTTTTCGAGTCTTTTCGAGTCTGAAAGTCAAACTTTGTTTGACTTTCTACGTTGACCAGTTATGGTCAATGCGAAGTTCGTTTGAACTTCGCAACGTGATTGTAATCACGATGGTTATAGTCCCTTGTGACTATGCCTACTGATTACCACGTTGTCTAGGGTCGTAAGGGTAAGCGATCTAATAAATCGCTTATACCTTCGAACCCGACCCATTTGGTCGATCATTAGGATCCGACCAAACACATTAGGTGACCATAGTATATAGGGAATAACCCTCCGAGGTTATACCTTATGGTCACTTCGTTTAAGTAGTTGTATGATAGGTAGTTTATATGCCTTAGGTAAATTACCAAAATACCCCTTTGATGCCAAAATTCGTTTTAAACATATGTAACATAACTTTTGACATCTAAATTGATTTGAAAACCATATTAGACATGTTAAGGCATATTTTACTTGTCATAGGACTAGTTAGGCGTTCCGAACGCGTTTCACGCGAACGATGCGTTAAAGTAGCATAAGCTACCTAAACGGGTCGTAATGGGTCGTAAACACTTAGGTTAGGTTTCATTTAGTATGTAGGATTTGTTAAACCATACTACATGAGTTCCCATACTCATTTGGTTTACGAACCCTCATTCTATCCGATCTTCCGATTTAGGTCCGGTTTATTAATGTAGTTACCTATATTAGATGCCGTTTAATATCCGTGATCTCTAGCATTGCTTGGTGGTTATCTTAGGACTTCTGAGCAATCTCAAGTGAGTACATAGACCCCTCTTTTACTGTTTTCCAAACTGTTTTGGGGTGAAACACATGTGCCTACTTGTTACTTTCGTGCTTTCCTGTTTTCACATCATATACCTGCTATGTTTGTTAGTACATTATAGTACATGATTTCATTACATTTCATGCTATGTATGTCCATTGTGTGCATACTTAGTACATTGTTTTACATTACATTTCTGCTATGTATGTTAACTGATAGCATGCTAGCACATTGATTTACATGACTTTTCTGCTTTGTATGTTAACTTAGCATACTTAGTACATTGTTTTCATATAACATGTTCACTTTTGCTATGACATTTGGTTTGCACAAACGAGACTATTATACGTTCATTAACATTAGCTACGTCGCTCGGTAGTAAGTACTGGTACCATAGGACTTGACAAATCCCATTCCTGACATCCCGGGTTTGTTTGGATGTAAGGAATGACTGAATCCGAAAACATTTCTTTTGATAACCTTAACTGAAAGGGTTATCCGACTGTCTCAAGGCTTGAATGTATGCGTTAACTTACCACATAAATGTTTGTATCAATGTAACATGCATTACTTTGCAAAACATAACTTTTTGATATATTCAAAATACTTTGTTTTGTACATTTATACATTTATACATTTTGGACTATGTGACAATACTTTACTTACAATACATAACATTTGTTACACATTACTTGACTACTTTTGGACTTATAAACATTTGACATGGCTTATACAAGGACTTTTGACTATTGGTTTAAACATAGACTTTATACATTGGTGGTTTGTTTAAGTGATTTAAGTAACGAGGCATGTGTAATATGATACAAGCATGGTGGATACGCCGCTAGTACTTCCTATATATAAGTGTTTGTATGGTATTACATATTGTAGCGTTATTTGAATCATTTCAATTTAGACATATGACATTTTATACAAATAACATACTTTTCACAAGACATTGTTTTACAAAACAAACTTATCTTATGCAAACTCATTTTACTTGGTTATTTATTAAACCATACTTTATGATCTTATTTATACATATCATCTTATTTTATCACTTTTCAAATGATTTACAAGACAAAACAACTTACAAGGTTCATGACTGACTGTTATTAAACGATTTCTTAAACTTAAGTCATGAATCCTATTTTCACAAAACCTATGTATCTCACAGACATTTTTATGCTGACGTACCTATTTTCACATGTGTTTTTAGGAGCTTTTCCGTAGGATGATGATCGTGACACTAGGGCGGACCTGTGCCTTAGAGACATAAAACGAAGATAGACTTAGTTTAATTATGTTATAAACTCTTTATTTCCTGTATTGACAATGTAACACGCTTGTTGATAAATAAAATACAACTTTGAATGCCATGGTTATGAAACAATTAATTCTGTTACAACACTCCCCGACATTTTCCGCCACGTTTTGTATGTTATACGTGGTCGGGGTGTGACAGAAGAGTTGGTATCAGAGCCAATGGTTATAGGGAATTTGGTTATTAGTAATGCTTTGACCTAGACTATAACCTTTCTAGGACCCTAACACAAGTTATCTTGTGTTTAGATCTTAAAACATGTACATCACCTATCCTTAGGTGATTATCAAAACAAGAAACCAAATTTTTCGAAACGATTTTTGAAAAACAATCTTCTGTTTTTGAATGATTTATTACAAGGTTTTGAACCCTCTTTTGTAAGGTTATGAACCCTTCCAGTTTGACAAAATTTTTGGCCTTGTGCCTTCAAATTTTCAAAATCTCGTCAACGTTTTGGGTTTTAAATAATGTGAACACGTGCAAACTGGAAGAGTGAATGCCTGTATTCTGGGTTTTCTGTCTAGGCAAGCACTTCGTATACATCTCATCAGACGCGAGACTAGTTGTGCTTACCTGGGAATTCTTGGGATGAGTGTTCACTTATAGGCGAGCATGTCTTCATGATACATTATTTTTGATCCATTTACTTTGATTAGTCACTGTGCGTCGTTTGTTTGCTTGGTAATGCGGACAAATGACCACCATCTTTGCGTTTGTTAATTTTGTTTCATCTCATTCTTTTCATCCAATCATCTCACTCGTTTCCTTTCATGTTTTCCTCTTTTAGAATGCCTCCTCGACGCGAAAACCAAATAGCGACTGCCGAACTGGCAGAAATCATTGCGCAGCAGATGGCTGCTCAATTCCCAAATCTCTTTGCTCAATGGCAACAAGCCAACAACAACAACAATGCTCCATGCAAATACAAGGATTTTAACTCGGCTAAACCACTCAAGTTTAGTGGTTCTGAGGGAGCGACTGGGCTTCTTCAATGGTTTGAGAGCATTGAGAATACTTTCCGCCACGTGCAGTGTCCGGATAATCGCAAGGTCGAGTTTTCTTCAAGCGTGTTTCAGAAGAGGGCTCTCACATGGTGGAACGGGGTTATGAGAGATCGGGGTGCAGAAGTTGCTCTAGCGCAAACTTGGGCTGAACTTAGGGCCCTTATGATGAGGGAATTCTGTCCTCGTCATGAACAGCGAGCGTTGGAGAAAGAGTTTGAGGACTTGAAACAAGACAGTGGCGAGCACAGGGCTTATACTGATAGGTTTGAAGAGTTGAGTCTGCTTTGCCCAACTATGGTTACCCCACTCGACAAGGCTATCGAAAGGTACATAGACGGCCTACCTGACTCAGTACAAGACATCATTACTGGTAGTAACCCTGCCACACTCCGTCAGGCGATCGAGTTAGCAGCGACATTGACTGAGTCGCAGGTTCG
Organism: Helianthus tuberosus; assembly: GCA_030545235.1. Taxonomy (NCBI): domain Eukaryota; kingdom Viridiplantae; phylum Streptophyta; class Magnoliopsida; order Asterales; family Asteraceae; genus Helianthus; species Helianthus tuberosus. The sequence goes on along the minus strand of CM060447.1, from coordinate 129,753,497 downwards.
AAAGGGGAAGCTGCACAAAAAGGGTGACAAGGGTAAGAAGCAGGTGTCTGATAAGGAAGATAGCAAGAAAGGTCAAAACAAGAAGGGAAAGAATTCTGGAGGGTCTAGGAAGCGGAAGGCTTCCCAAAACTATGCTGTTACTGCACAGGCTCAAGCTGCACCAAATCAGCCTGCGCAACCACTAGCCAAGAAGCCTTATCTTGGCAATGCACCTTTGTGCAACAGGTGTAACAGCCATCATCAACCACACCTCCAGTGTTGTCAGTGCACCAACTGCGGAAGGCCTGGTCATCTTGCTGCCACCTGCCGCATTCCTGTTAACCAGAACCAGGCAGTTCAGAACCAAGCCCAACAAGTTGCCCAGCCTCTTGCTCAGCAACAAGGTCAAGTTGCACGACCTCATTTTCCTCCTGGTTCGTGCTACAATTGTGGGGATCTGACCCACTACAGGAACCGGTGCCCAAGGCTAGCCAACCAAAATCAGAATCAGAACCAAAATCAGGCTCAGGCTCGAGGGCGAGCTTTTAACTTGAATGCCCAAGAGGCGCATGCGGACGATAATGTGGTGAACGGTACGTTCTTTATTAATAATCAGCCTGCATCTGTTCTTTTTGATTCGGGTGCCGACAAGAGTTTTGTGTCATTGTCTTTTGAGCCATTACTTCGCGTGTCTAGAACAAAACTAGGTAAACCTTTGACAGTAGAAGTTGCTAGTGGTGAACCCATTGTTCTTGATTCTGTTCTTCACAACTGCCAGTTGAACCTTAACGATCATCTTTTTCCTATTAACCTCACGCCTATGCAACTTGGAAGCTTCGACGTCATTGTGGGTATGGATTGGTTATCCAAGCATCACGCTGAGATAGTTTGTTCTGAGAAGATTGTTCGTGTGCCGCTTTCAACAGGCGAGATCCTACAGGTTCAAGGTGAGAAACCTGCCGGTGGTCTCAAACTCATGTCTTGTTTTAAAGCTCGGAAGTATCTGCGGAAGAATTATGTGGCCTTCTTGGCACATGTCACAGCAGATAAAGGCAAGGGTAAGTCTATTTCAGATATTCCTGTCGTTCGGGATTATTCTGAAGTTTTCCCTGAAGAGTTACCTGGTCTACCTCCAGCACGCCAAGTCGAGTTCCGTATTGATCTCGTACCTGGTGCAAATCCCATTGCCAGAGCTCCATATCGTCTTGCACCATCTGAGATGCAAGAGTTGTCTAAGCAGCTTCAGGAGCTCTCTGAGAAAGGTTTTATCCGTCCTAGCTTTTCACCCTGGGGTGCTCCCGTTCTTTTTGTCAAGAAGAAGGATGGATCTTTTAGGATGTGTATCGATTATCGTGAGCTTAACAAGCTTACCATCAAAAATCGATATCCCCTACCGCGCATAGACGATCTCTTTGATCAGTTACAAGGCGCTTCTTATTTTTCGAAGATTGATCTACGTTCCGGATATCATCAACTTCGGGTGCATTAAGAAGATATTCCCAAGACAGCGTTCCGCACTCGTTATGGGCATTATGAATTCACAGTCATGTCATTCGGTTTGACTAATGCTCCTGCTGTTTTCATGGACTTAATGAATAGGGTCTGCAAACCTTATTTGGATCAGTTCGTCATTGTTTTTATTGACGACATCTTGATTTACTCCAAGACGCGAGCTGATCACGAGCAACATCTTCGTCTTACTTTGGAACTCCTAAAGAAAGAGCAACTGTTTGCCAAATTCTCCAAGTGTGAATTCTGGCTTAAAGAAGTTCAATTTTTGGGGCATATCATCAACGAACAAGGTATCCATGTAGATCCCTCCAAGATCAGTGCGATTAAGGATTGGGATACGCCTACTACTCCCACTGAGGTTCGTTCTTTTCTTGGTCTAGCGGGTTATTACCGCCGCTTCATTAAGAATTTCTCGAAAATTGCAGTTCCTCTAACTGCTTTAACTCAGAAGAACAAGCCCTTTGATTGGGGATACAAACAAGAGGAAGCTTTTCAAAACTTGAAGCAGAAGCTTTGCGATGCGCCTGTTCTAACTTTGCCTGAGGGCAATGATGATTTCGCCGTTTATTGCGATGCATCTAAATTGGGTCTTGGCTGTGTCCTGATGCAAAGGAACAAAGTCATAGCATATGCATCGAGGCAGTTGAAGATACATGAGAAGAACTACACCACTCATGATCTTGAGTTGGGTGCAGTTGTTTTCGCTCTAAAGATCTGGAGACACTATTTGTACGGTACAAAATGTGTGGTTTTCACGGACCACAAAAGTCTTCAGCATATCTTCAACCAGAAAGAACTCAACATGAGGCAACGACGTTGGGTTGAACTTTTAAACGACTATGACTGCGAAATTCGCTACCATCCTGGTAAGGCGAATGTCGTAGCTGATGCATTGAGTCGTAAGGAACGTACTAAGCTTCATTGTGTACGTGTTCAATCTGTTATTCAAACTCAATCCGATATCCAAGCACGCATTTCCCAGGCTCAACAATCTTGTGTTTCACAAGGTTTAATAGATAAGGAATTTCCCTATCACATAATGCCTGCTTTGGAACTGAAGGACAATGGATCGTTTTACTTCATGGACCGTTTATGGGTCCCAAGCCAGGATGATCTTCGTACCTTGCTTATGGATGAAGCCCATAAGTCGCGTTATTCTATTCATCCGGGCTCAGATAAGATGTATAAGGATCTTCGTATTCATTATTGGTGGCCTGGTATGAAGAAAGACATTGCCTTATACGTATCAAAATGCCTTACTTGTCTTAAGGTTAAGGCTGAACATCAGCGTCCTTCTGGTATATTGGAGCAACCAGAGATTCCGGTTTGGAAATGGGAAAACATTACTATGGATCTCATCACCAAACTTCCACGCACAAAGAAAGGTCATGATGCCATCTGGGTAGTTGTTGATCGTCTTACTAAGTCAGCGCATTTCTTGCCAATCCGTGAGGATTTTTCTGCTGACAAACTTGCTAAAATCTATGTGGATGAAATAGTAGCTCGACATGGTGTTCCTTTGAACATCATTTCTGACAGAGATGCTCGTTTCACGTCTCATTTTTGGAGAACCATGCAATCTGCTATGGGGACCCAACTTAATCTGAGCACGGCTTATCATCCACAAACGGATGGTCAATCTGAAAGAACAATCCAGACTCTGGAGGATATGCTTAGAGCTTGTGTGATCGATTTTGGTGGTAGTTGGGATTCACATCTTCAGTTAATTGAATTCTCCTACAACAACAGTTATCACACCAGCATCAAAATGGCTCCTTTCGAGGCTCTCAATGGTTGAAAATGTCATTCACCAGTCTGCTGGAATGAGATCGGCGAGGCTCAACTTACTGGACCTGCTCTCATTTTAGAGACAACTGACAAGATAAAGAAAGTTCGTGATAACCTTCAGACAGCTAGAAGCCGTCAAAAGAGTTATGCGGATCCAAAACGCAAGCCCTTGGAATTTCAAGTCGGTGATCGAGTATTACTTAAGGTCTCACCTTGGAAAGGTGTGATCAGATTTGGAAAGAAAGGAAAACTTGCACCAAGATACGTTGGACCATTCAAGATCGTCGAAAGAATCGGAAAGGTAGCCTACAGACTTGAGTTACCTCCTGAACTTGGAAATGTTCATCCAACTTTTCATGTGTCCAATCTCAAGAGGTGTTTAGCTGATGAGAACCTCCACATACCGCTTGACGAAATTCGTGTTGGCAAAACACTGAAATTTGTTGAGAAGCCAGTGGAAATCATGGAACGTGAAGTCAAGTGGCTCAAACGCAAGCGCATTCCTTTGGTCAAAGTTCGCTGGGAAGCTAAACGAGGACCCGAGTTTACTTGGGAACGCGAAGATCAAATGAAGGCGAAATATCCGCATCTTTTCCCACGAGTTTCCTCTAAATAAATTTCGGGACGAAATTTCCACAAGTAGGGGAGACTGTAACATCCGTACTTGTAATCATTGTGAACAGTTCTATTATCAATAAAACAATGTTATTTGATCCCAATGTTTGTTTGGTTGTGTTTTACATTTTTCATGTTTTGACTTTTATGTAATTTCAAACTCTACATCGCTTTCTGGAGAGTTTTACGCAAACTGATGCGTAAACGTAATCAGTTTAATACGAAAAATACTCCGGAACATCAAAATATACTTAACATACCTTAAATAACCTTTACATAACTTAGAAATAAGTTTTGAAGGCATTGGTATGGCAAAAACAAATTTATTCGTCTACAGGGACTAAACTTGACAAACTGCGAAAGTATGCCAATTTGAACTGTAACGAACATTCCAGAACATGACCATGAGTTAAACATACCATAAATATCCTTTACATAGCTTAGAAATAGGCTTTGAGGGGTTCGGTATGCTAAAATAAACTTTTGGGTCATTCAGGGACTAAAAGTGTCAAAAAGTGCACAAGTTTGCACTTTCGCGCATAACTTACGTTCTGAATACATCTGGACATCCAAAAATTTATGTAAGCACTAAAATATTTTATTTTAGTGTTTGGCATAAAAGAAATTCATTCGTTGCGTCATTTGGATCGTTTTACGCGCTTGTGCGCATTCCGTCGTAATTAAGCGAACATCGCGTTCGTACGACCAAACGAACAAACATCCGACATATTTTTGAGCATGTTTCATGTCCACAATGTTTAGGCATCATTTTAGGGCCTTAAAGTTGACTTTACGGGCCTTAGAAGTGTCGGGAATGGCCTTAAAACACAACAGGGACTGAAACTGTCAAAATGGAAACATGTTTGCTGATCAGAAGCTCCAGGCGGCCCGCCTGAGCTTTGTCTGATCCTAAAGCGGGCCGCATCAGCCTCCCTGATCAGATAAGATCGCCTAATCAGCAGATTCCAGCTGTTTAATCCACAACCACATACTCACACTTGACCTTTCAGCTGATTAGGGGCCATTTTTAGTCACCTTAACTTTCCAGCAAGTGTACGCATGAGATTTGAGCACGGTTTCCATGAAACGATCTTAACGGTTACCCGAAAACTATAAATACCCCACCCCCATTTACTTCAAACTCACTAGAATCTGATCTAAAAGACTCTAAGTTGGAACCATTGTTTCATACCTGAGTTATTTGGATCTAGATTAGCATTCGGGGACCCTTCGTAAGTATTCTTTCGTTCTTTTATTGCTTTTCGAGTCTTTTCGAGTCTGAAAGTCAAACTTTGTTTGACTTTCTACGTTGACCAGTTTATGGTCAATGCGAAGTTCGTTTGAACTTCGCAACGTGATTGTAATCACGATGGTTATAGTCCCTTGTGACTATGCCTACTGATTACCACGTTGTCTAGGGTCGTAAGGGTAAGCGATCTAATAAATCGCTTATACCTTCGAACCCGACCCATTTGGTCGATCATTAGGATCCGACCAAACACATTAGGTGACCATAGTATATAGGGAATAACCCTCCGAGGTTATACCTTATGGTCACTTCGTTTAAGTAGTTGTATGATAGGTAGTTTATATGCCTTAGGTAAATTACCAAAATACCCCTTTGATGCCAAAATTCGTTTTAAACATATGTAACATAACTTTTGACATCTAAACTGATTTGACAACCATATTAGACATGTTAAGGCATATTTTACTTGTCATAGGACTAGTTAGGCGTTCCGAACGCGTTTCACGCGAACGACGCGTTAAAGTAGCATAAGCTACCTAAACAGGTCGTAATGGATCGTAAACACTTAGGTTAGGTTTCATTTAGTATGTAGGCTTTGTTAAACCATACTACATGAGTTCCTATACTCATTTGGTTTACGAACCCTCATTCTATCCGATCTTCCGATTTAGGTCTGGTTTATTAATGTAGTTACCTATATTAGGTGTCGTTTGATATCCGTGATCTCTAGCATTGCTTGGTGGTTATCTTAGGACTTCTGAGCAATCTCAAGTGAGTACATAGACCCCTATTTTACTGTTTTCCAAACTGTTTTGGGGTGAAACACATGTGCCTACTTGTCACTTTCGTGCTTTCCTGTTTTCACATCATATACCTGCTATGTTTGTTAGTACATTATAGTACATGATTTCATTACATTTCATGCTATGTATGTCCATTGTGTGCATACTTAGTACATTGTTTTACATTACATTTCTGCTATGTATGTTAACTGATAGCATGCTAGCACATTGATTTACATGACTTTTCTGCTTTGTATGTTAACTTAGCATACTTAGTACATTGTTTTCATATAACATGTTCACTTTTGCTATGACATTTGGTTTGCACAAACAAGACTATTATATGTTCATTAACATTAGCTACGCCGCTCGGTAGTAAGTACGGGTACCATAGGACTTGACAAATCCCATTCCTGACATCCCGGGTTTGTTTGGATGTAAGGAATGACTGAATCCGAAAACATTTCTTTTGATAACCTTAACTGAAAGGGTTATCCGACTGTCTCAAGGCTTGAATGTATGCGTTAACTTACCACATAAATGTTTGTATTAATGTAACTTGCATTACTTTGCAAAACATAACTTTTTGATATATTCAAAATACTTTGTTTTGTACATTTATACATTTTGGACTATGTGACAATACTTTACTTACAATACATAACATTTGTTACACATTACTTGACTACTTTTGGACTTATAAACATTTGACATGGCTTATACAAGGACTTTTGACTATTGGTTTAAACATAGACTTTATACATTGGTGGTTTGTTTAAGTGATTTAAGTAACGAGGCATGTGTAATATGATACAAGCATGGTGGATACGCCGCTAGTACTTCCTATATATAAGTGTTTGTATGGTATTACATATTGTAGCGTTATTTGAATCATTTCAATTTAGACATATGACATTTTATACAAATAACATACTTTTCACAAGACATTGTTTTACAAAACAAACTTATCTTATGCAAACTCATTTTACTTGGTTATTTATTAAACCATACTTTATGATCTTATTTATACATATCATCTTATTTTATCACTTTTCAAATGATTTACAAGACAAAACAACTTACAAGGTTCATGACTGACTATTATTAAACGATTTCTTAAACTTAAGTCATGAATCCTATTTTCACAAAACCTATGTATCTCACAGGCATTTTTATGCTGACGTACCTATTTTCACATGTGTTTTCAGGAGCTTTTCCGTAGGATGATGATCGTGACACTAGGGCGGACCTGTGCCTTAGAGACATAAAACGAAGATAGACTTAGTTTAATTATGTTATAAACTCTTTATTTCATGTATTGACAATGTAACACGCTTGTTGATAAATAAAATACAACTTTGAATGCCATGGTTATGAAACAATTAATTCTGTTACAACACTCCCCGACATTTTCCGCCACGTTTTGTATGTTATACGTGGTCGGGGTGTGACATGGAGGATGAGTCGTGAGCTAATCTTGATAAGTTTGAGAAGTTGAAAAGTTAAAGCAAGTTCATTAATTTGAAACTTATAATTTTCAGAAGTGTTTGAACTTAATTGATTTAGAAGTCAGTGTGAATTATCTCTGATCAACCAAGGTCATTAAATTGGACTTGGTAGATTAATTGAGTAATCAGGGTCATTAACTTGGACCTGAGTACTTAAGTGGATTTCTAACAATGAAGGTTAAATGGTAATTTTGATTTGAAACTGTTATTATCATATATCTTATTTTTTGGTAGAGATTTTACAGGAATCCCCATGGCAATGATAATGCAAAAGTTTGAACCAGAATTAGAGCCCTAGCTGTCCGAGAGGGGGAGTCTGTGAAAGGGGGAGTCTAGAATTCTGGATCAACAATCAAAGGGGAGTTTGAAGATAGAGCTAGATTGAGTTTCTGAACTTGTGTGAAGAAAGAGTTTTTGCAATGAGAAGACAGAGTTGGAAAAAGATCAAGACTGAAGACTCAATGCCAAAGACTTCGTCAACATCCAAGGGGGAGTCTGTTGGTGCACTAAATGTCTGCTGACTATGTCTTAGTTGAGTCTTAGGTCTAGATTGTTTAGATTGGAGCTCGGAAATGAAAAAGTGGATCTTAGAATGTAATTCCGCTCCAAATGACATTTATGTCATTAGGAGCGAAATCAGGTATCTTGTAATTCCGCTCCTGATGTGTTAACATGTGATTCCGCTCCTAGATGTTAAGAAGGTGATTCCGCTCCTGATGTAAATTGTTAATTCCGCTTGTATTGTAACAGGTAGTTTGGAGCGGAATCAGGCTAGCTATAAATAGGGTTCGGCTGTTGTCATTTGTATCAGTTGGAGCGGAAACAGGTCATAGTGTAGGTGGTGAATTGCTGTCAAAATTCATTCAGAAACACTTGTAAATATTGGAAAGAAGCAATAGAAAGAAGTTAAAAGGATCTGAGTTGTTGTGACTCCGTTTACTTTGATTCCGCCTCTGTAAACGAAGATGAACTGCTTTTTACTGACTATATAGGGTCGCACACGGTCCAACATATTTGCATACCCTTTGCCTCGTATAGGCCTATACGGGGCATACAGGGTTACATCAAACTCAGTGTCCGACTCATGTCAGTTCTGGTTTGGCTGCTCCTATATGCCTCACATAGGCCTATACGGGGGCGTATAGGACCCCTCGTATAGGTCTCGTATATGACTCATGCCCCGTATATGCCATGTATAGGCCAATATGGGGCGTATATATGGTTTTTTTTTAACAAACATTTTATACAATATTAATCATTTTAGCAAACTTTTATACAAAAATAAGTTTTCTATTTTAAATAAATAAAAATAACAAGTACATGATATGATACAACACCTGTATAGGCCTATACGAGACCTAAACGACACCTATAGTCCTATGCGAGACCTATACTACATCTACAGGCCTATACGAGTTATTATAATTAATATGAGTTTTTTTATAATTAATATTAGTGTTATTATAATTAATATGAGTTTTGTTATAATTAATATTAGTGTTATTGATATTAATATGAGTTTTTTTTATAATTAATATTAGTGTTAGGGATATTAAAAAGAGAAAACAAAAAAAAAATTAAAATACATGCCGCATATAGTGTAATCAAAAAGACCATTATAGCCCTGTTTCGCCCCCAATCTAGGCCTAACTCAAGGCTCAAATGGTAATTTTTCATTTATAAAAGTGTTTTTAAAAGAAAACCCATTATATACATACGCCTCATACACGCCTATACTAGATTACTAGGTATATAAGAGAGGCAAAAAAGACCAATTTACCCATGCGTACAACCCTAAATTAGAGGTAAAATGGTATTTTTAGTCTATACGCCTCATATAGGCCTATACAAGGCATATACGGGGCATATAAGACAAAATATGACATAATCAGATATTCTCTTGGAAATTGGAAAAGGTTATACACAACGTATAGACCTATACAAGGCGTATATAAGGGTGTGTAAATAGGAATTAGGGTGTGTGAATATGTATGCCTATATATATATATAATATATGTAATAATGTAATAATGGGACCAAAAACCGAGGGTGACCGGTTTAAAGACGAAGAAGAAGAAGAATAAATAAAAGGAGATATGGAAGGACACTGAAGTAGCAACCCTTGCTTGGTTCCTGTCAATGCAGCTGATTTGTTAGTCTCCGATCAAAAAGCATGGGCGGAGTAGGTGGAGTTGCAGGATCCATGAAACTCAAACGAGTTGCTCGGAAACTGTTTCACACTTGCGGCTCCTTATCTTTCCGCCGATCTCCTAACCACTCTGCCGCCCCCCCTTCCCCCGCCGTAACTACTTTCATTTTCCTACTTCTTTGTTGCATTCATTTACTTTACAATTTTGAGATTTCATCCTTCGTATTGTTACAGGAACTAGTATCAGGTTCTTCGCTTTATGATTCTATGGAATGTCATTTTGATCCAGCGCTGAACTCAGATCCGGTGAATTTGTCTTCGAAGGTAATGTTGCCGGTTGAATTGAAGCTAATTAGGTTATGTTTATGATGCATTTTTTCATTTCTTGTGGAATAATAATAATAATGTTGTTATTTATATTGTGAATTTGTAAATTGGAAGCCCTAATTATTTGGTTACATTTATGAACTGATTTTGACCCGAACCGAATTCAAACTCTTTTAGTGGGAGTTCCTATTTCCCTTTGTGGATGATGAATTCAGAACTAAATAAAACAGAAAACCGCATAATACATTTGTACATGTTTGGGTGTTGCTTTGAATGTGATACACAAGACAAAGATTATAATTATTATTAACTGCCTGTGTTTCTCTCTACTAGTGCTTCGGATTATCATTTATGCACAATGTACAAGGGCAGTATGCCTCACAGTTATCAACGTATTATTGGTTCTGAAGCGAACTTGTTGTAGAGGGTTATAAGCTTTTTTTGTATAGTTTCTTGACTTTTTGGTTATAATTCCTTTTTTTTCTTGATGTGCAGACCATGTGTGCAATTTGTCTTGAAGCTCTGAACTACAGCAGCACATGCACAACTCCAGGCCAGGCTATATTTACAGCTCAATGCTCTCATGCTTTCCATTTCGATTGTATCGCGTCCAATGTCCGTCATGGTGGGGTCACCTGTCCTATATGTCGTGCAGAATGGACTCACCTGCCCCGCAACTTAAAAATCCCGCCTTGCAGTTATCTCTATGGCAACCAGACCGCTGACCCGATTCTCCAAATCCTTGATGACTCGATCGCCACTTTCAGAGTACAAAGACGTTCAATCCTACGGTCAGCCCGTTATGATGACGATGACCCGATTGAACCGGGTCACACTGTTGACCATCAACGTCTTCATCTCTCCATTTTTACCGAACCACCTGGACCGTCATCTTCAGAGCCGGGTCTCAGACTCTGTGTAAGACTAGCGCATCAACCCGCTATCGATTTGGTATTAGTCGCGTGCCCCAACGGGCCTCACCTTAGGCTTATAAAACAGTCTATGTCATTGGTTGTTTTTTCACTTCGACCAATTGACCGTTTAGCGGTTGTCACATACTCATCTGCTGCAGCGCGTGTCTTCCCTCTCAGGCGAATGACATCATACGGCAAACGCGCAGCACTTCAGGTAATCGACCGCCTGTTTTACATGGGGCAAGCTGACCCTGTTGAGGGGCTAAAGAAAGGGGTAAAGGTTTTAATGGATCGCGCGTATGAAAACCCGCAATCGTGTATCCTACATCTGTCAGACAACCCAACAAGATCATACCAGGATGGGTTCGACACAGAAGTGCCGATCCAGATCCACCGGTTTCACGTCGGGTATAGTTTTGGGACTTCAAACGGGTTCGTGATGCATGAATTTGAGGAGTTTTTATGTAGAATATTGGGAGATAAAATAAGAGACATTCAGCTGAGGATTAGAGAAGATGGAAGAATAGTGGGACTTGGTGAACTTAGAAGTGGGGAGGAAAGGCGAATCCCGTTGAACGTTAAAAGCGAAGGTGGGAACGTTAATGTTCGCGTGGAGTACAGCTATGTGGAAGATGGGGTGCGGGCGTGTGTGAGAACAGGAGAAGTGATGGTGGCGTTAGGGGATAAAAGAGAGGTGGGAGTTGGTGGTGGGTGCGGAGAAGATGGTAGGAGCAGTAACGCGGGAAACTGGGATTACCATGACCCGTATATGGCTAGAAGATGGGCTAAGCATTTGCATGCTTATAGACTATGAAAACTCAAGGTCTGCTATTGAATATTTGATTATGTTTGTTTGTGAATTGTCATTTAACAGGGCGTTTGATACAAAACCAATAATAAGTAGAGAAATGTAAAAACCGCATAAACATATATCTGGTCAGTACTATGTACAAGTGTTTATGTGGTTATCGCAGTTCTCGACTTACAATTTGATTCTGTATTGAATGCGCCATTGTTTGTTGTATAGGTAGTGTCCTTCATTTGTGTATTGTTTTAACCGGAACTTTGATCTGTCAAAAATGACAGGCATTCCTTGTAAAACGAGGAAATAGACCAGAGCTTTGTGTGGTTTTGTCTTCATGACATTTGATTATGCATCTATATATTTTAAAACTTGTTTTCCACCCTCATGTATTTATATATTTGAAGTAGGGGTGAGCATAAAAGGCGAATAACCCGAATCAACTGAAGACCGATGGTTCGGGTAGGGGTTTTTTGATAACCGCTAATACTTGTTCGGTTTTTGCCATACATAGTTATTTAATCGAAAAACCGTACTGATTTATATTTATATACACAAAGAAAAAACCAATTTAACCGATATATTATCCGAGTGAAACACCGATTTATTCAAATATGCCAGAACTTCAAAATCTTGGTAAACAGAATTAACCAAACAAGCTCTATTAGAAATGTTATTCAAATATGCCAGAACTTCAAAATCTTGGTAAACAGAATTAACCAAACAAGCTCTATTAGAAATGATAGCGTATTTAACCGAACCGCTCTTTTAGAAACGATAACATATTTAACCAAAACCGGTTTGTTATGGTTTCTTGATAACCGAGATTCAGTTATGGTTTGGGTTAAGGCAATACCGAACTAAACTGGGCAAACTGGCCATGCTAACAATTAATTCAATGCATCTAAAGGATTGTTGCTTGTAAGTTTCTTTAATATTTGAATGAGCTTAATGAAACTATTAAATATTTGATTATGTAGACATTAATACAAGTCATGAAAGATAATGTAATAGTTTAAACGGATCCTAATAATAAAATAAAAATATTGATATTAAAGAGCTGATCAATCTGAACGAATCCTAACCCAGTTTTAAATAGATTTGTTCTTCTCATAGAATTGGTTATAAACCAAACATTTACATAGTTAATAAAGTATTAGTTCATTTCAAACATGAAAAAAAAAAACCAAGATCATCTCATACTAGTCATTTAAACGAATATGAAACCAAAGATAGTCTGTAATCCAAACATAACTGATTTTTATAAGAAAAATTTTATGATATATCTTAAAGGATTAGAAAACATTTTAGGTTTTTGGAGGGTGGGGGTTAGTTTTTTTTTTTTTTTTTTTTTTTTGGGGGGGGGGGGGGGGGGGGGGGGGAGTTGGGTGTTTAGGTTTTGGGTGGTGGTATAGTGGGTTTAGGTTTTAGGTTACTGGACACTTGTCACTCTATAAAGACTTCTTACAATTAGAAACCTTTGTAGAATAACTTAACCCATATCTTAAAATGACATTCGCTTTCTTATCTAATAGGATTTTGATTTTGTTACGTCTAATTGAATAAATTTGACGATGAAATTGTGTTCGATACTTAAAAAGGTAATGTGAAAGTTGGTTGCATGATGGTGAAGGAACACGCTAGTTAAAAGTCAATGTATGTAAAAGCTAATCATGATTTGCTCAACTTTTTCAATTTTCAGCAAGTAACTTAGAAAATTGTTCAGTGTCAAGTAGGTTCTAATCCACCAACTAGTCTCAAGACAAGGACAATAGGATTAGACGTACGATACTATAAGGTAATATTCCGATATTTGTAGTTCTCGAATGTCCTGGATGATCTCTCTAAATTGTATAAATAAATTGTATAAAGGCTCTAACTATTTGCACACTTTGGCAGGCTATCTACACACTTAGGGTTTACCTACGCTGCGTATAGACCTATACGCAGCGTATGTCAGACTGATTTGACAATGATACGATGTTGTCCAGGCACGCGAATAAAGCCATACGGGGAGTATAAAGCTATACGCTGCGTATGATTGTAAATTCAAAAGTCTATTTATCCATGCATCTCTGCCTTCCCGTCGACTTCATCTGTGCATTCATTTGTTCTGTTTTTTGTTCAATTCATATGTTCTGTATATCTTCAGTTTCCCTGTATCAAACACAATATTGTTAAAATGTCATCATTTTGGGACGAGAATTATTTCTACAATCGCTATTCTAACGACGCATGGGGAGTAAATGATGCCAATGAGGAGGAGGAGGTTGTGTCTGGAGTCCCTGTTGATCAAAAAAACACAATTGCCAGACTTGAACGAGACTCCGACTCCACCTGTTGATGAACCAAATTACACGGCGCATCAAGTGTATCCTGATTACGGATACGGGTATGAATCTCCGTACGTTCAACAAAGTGGATACGGTGCTGAGAATGCACATGTTGATGAACCATATTACCCGACGCAGCAATCATATCCGGGTTACGGATACGGGGGTGAAGGTGGATACGGAGGATACGGTGGATACCGAGGTGAAGGTGGATACAGTGGATACGGTGGATACGGGGGTGAAGGTGGATATGATGGCTACGGGGGTGAAGGTGAATACAGTGGATACAGTGGATACGGGGGTGAAGGTGGATACGGAGGCTACGAAGAATACGGTGGATACGGTTATGAGCCCCGTAACACACCATTGTATGATGATTATGAACCAACTACCCCGGACAATCCGTTTTAAATAAAGGAGGTATCACATTAATATTTGTATTATTTTTATAATAATTTTTATTATTGTTAAAATTATATTGTTATTGTTATTGCTATTATTAATATTATTGTTAAAAATGATTGTTATAGTTATTGTTATGATTAATATTATTGTTAAAAATTATTATTATTGTTGTTGTTGTTGTTGTTGTTGTTGTTGTTGTTGTTGTTGTTGTTGTTGTTGTTGTTGTTGTTGTTGTTGTTGTTGTTGTTGTTGTTGTTGTTGTTGTTAAAAATTGTTGTTGTTGTTGTTGTTGTTGTTGTTGTTGTTGTTGTTGTTGTTGTTGTTGTTGTTGTTGTTGTTATTATTGTTAAAAATTGTTGTTGTTGTTGTTGTTGTTGTTGTTGTTGTTGTTGTTGTTGTTGTTGTTGTTGTTGTTGTTGTTGTTGTTGTTGTTGTTGTCGTCCTTTTTTTTGTTATTATTATTGTTGTTATTATTATTCTTATTATTATTGTTATTGTTATTGTTATTGTTATTGTTATTGTTATTGTTATTGTTGTTATTAGTATTATTAGTATTATTGTTATTATAATTATTGTTATTATTGTTGTTATTGTTATTATTATTATTATTGTTATTATTATTAGTATTATTGTTATTATAATTATTGTTATTATTGTTGTTATTATTGTTGTTGTTATTATTATTGTTATTATTATTAACGTAACTTTTTTGTAGCGTTTCATGTCTCTAACTGACTTGAAGAATTCGGTACAAGAAACGGGAAAGGAGAATGGTTACGTAATTGTTACCCGCCGATCGAAAAATATTGGCGGTACTACTGGGATGGTATGGCTTGTGTGCGACCGTAGTGGTGAGCACCGTGGTAAAGCAACAGTTAGGAAAGCTGGTAGCAAAAAAATCGGTTGCCCATTTTCATTACTCGCCATCCGGGACGTGAGGAATGACATGTGGGAGTTAAAAGTGGACAACGCGAACCATAACCACGAACCTACGACGAGTCTGTTGGGCCACGCTTTTGTGAGAAGATTTACTGAAGTCGAATATAAGCTAGTGGAGCAGCTAACTGATCAAAACATGGAGCCACGTATCATATTTCAAACCCTAAGAAAGCAGTTTCCCGAAAGTCTGCATGTTCAGAAAGACGTGCAAAATGCGGTACAAAAAATTAGAGCGTCACTGATGGACGGAAAGATTCCTATGCATGACAACCGATTCATTTACGACACCCGACAGGAACCCAAAACAGATGTCGTAACAGAGATTTTCTTTGTTCATCCTCATTCAATCACTATGTGGTGTGCATTCCCGCACGTGATGTTGATCGACGCGACCTACAAAACAAACATCTACAACATGCCATTTGTCCAGGTTGTGGGTTTGACGTCGACCAACAAGTCTTTTTGTATCGCACATGTCATTATTTGCAAAGAACGAAGGGATAACTACGTGTGGGTGCTTGAGCGGATCAAGTCAATGTTGCATGAATGTATGATGTCGCGTGTGATAGTCACGGATATAGAGCTAGCCCTAATTAACGCGTGTGCTAAAGTATTCCCGAACGCGTCTAGGCTTCTATGCCAGTTTCACATCGAACAAAATATTTGTAGACATTGCAAGCAAGGGTTCAATAAATTAGATTGGGATAAATTTATGTCCTACTGGCGGAGAGTGTGCGAATCTGCTTCAGAGCCCATGTACAAGTACAACTTGGAGAAACTGTATAACCGACTCGTGGTTGCCAACCGAGAAAGTAAGTGTTCCTTCAACAAACGACTCACCCAATCTATTATATTTTTACACACGCTTTTACATTTCATTTTTTTATTTTTGCAGGTGTCTTTAATTACGTCTATGAAAACTGGCTCAAAGACTATAAATATGTGACAACCCTCATGATTACATGTATCCGTACGATTAATTAATATTAAATTGTGCTTAATGACTGTGCTTAATTACAACTGATGACGTAACTGCTTTATGATTTCTGCATCATACCTACATATGCATCACATACTAGTCTTGTGCAGAAAATTGACTAAATGGTCCTGAATGTTTTCCTAAGTGTTGGGAATTAAAAGTGTTACAAATAGTAACATAAAAGACACTATACGGAACAACTTAGCACTTTAACGAACCGGTATCTAACCGAACAACCGGACATTACCCGGGACACCAAAATATTGCAAGAAACATTGTTTAATTATTTCTTGGCTAGTTATGATCCCCGTACACCATAACACCCAATAGAAATCTACTAACTAAAACATGTAACCTTATACTTGGATTTGAACTATTATCTACATACTTACCATCAAAGTTTTATTTAACCCCCCCCCCCCCCCCCCATGCCATTTACGGTCCAAGGAGGACCCCACCAAGATCACCACCTTACTTCCCATATCTTATTCATATTCTGTTTAGATCTTTACTTGATCTAGTGAACAAAATATAAGAAGAAATGATTATAAGTATGGCTCCTAGATTACAAGATCACTCCATATCTTCATCATCACTTCACAAGTTCATCCCACTCCCTCAACATCTCTCTCTCCCTCTCAGCTCTACTTAGAACCGCCACCACCATCACCTTGCAACCTCCACCCATTCATTTCAAGCTCATTCCAAAGTATTAGAAGGTGTTTCATGGAGCTTGAAGCTTGAAGGACTTGAAGAACTTTCATCACTTGCTTTCATCATCCATTTTCATCATCTTTTTCTCTTGTGATCATCCCTAGCTTTGAGCTAGTTGTAAGTTCTTGATTAACCCTTATTTACTTCTACTTTAATGGTTAAAAGATGTAGTATGTTGATTATCACTAGAACCCTAAAAGACATGAACATAAATCTTGAAACATAAAGATGTAAGATAATGAAATTTGTTAAAATAATGTTGTTAAATACATGCATGATCTTGATTGTTCGGTATGATGAATCTGTTAGAAAGTAGCATACAACTGCTAAGGATGATACGAAAATATTTATACAGTTGCTGAACATGATAAAGAAACCTAGAAACTTGTTTTATAAAAGGGTATGTGAAAACAGAAAACCGTTCGGTGTTTACAGCCAACTTCAGTTGGCTGTAACCGGGTCATAACTTAACGAAAAATTGATTTTCTTGAGTCTATAACGTGTTATTTCAAAAAAGCTTCAAAATGTACTGGAATCATATTTTTTTGAGGTCGTTTGCTATTTTTAAAGGGGCGTTTTTCATAGCAGCAAAAGCTGTGTTTTTACTGCAGAAAATGTGTGTTATGTTTTTCGTCATAACTTGAAATCTGTGTAGAATTAGCTCATGAAATTTGTACTGTAGATGACCACTGATGTGTTTGTAATTCTCCCACTGGAATTTCGTCAATCGGACTTACAATGAATTTTAAATGAATTTTTCAGTGGACTGCAGTCAGAAAGTGACGAATCTGATTGCAGCCTGGTAAATGATTTTTATAAAATAATGGGTAATGAATTCGATCCCGAAATTTTTACACAATAATATTTGGACCGTTTAAGACCTTCTGTAAAAAGTTGGGAATTTTTGGAAAAGGTTAAATATTTTATTAAAATGCCCGAAAACAGCCCAGTTTTGGATGTTAAAGCTGAAATGACATAAGTAGTAATTTGCGTGTCTAAATGTCGGGTATGTTATCTGAGGATGATCTAACATGTTATATGTCGATGAAAGTGTTATGTGAAATATCGTATGCTTGCTTTTGAATGGTAATAGATGGGGAAGTTTATATGGACGTGAACTGTTAAAGTGAGTATATGTTATGTGGTAGATGCGTGTAGGAACTTCTTGTTTATTTGAAGTCACTAATAAACTAAGTGGTAATCATACTAGGACGTGATTGACCAACACCTATTGTTAGCTACTTTAAGAGTTCAACCGAGCAACCAAAGGTGAGTTCACACTCTTTCTAAGGCATGGGATTCCCGGTGGTTGGGAACGGGTAAAGATATAAAATGGAACCTGCATATCCTCCTTGGGTAGGATATGTACCGCCATCCTCCATGGGTAGGATGCCAATATTAATCCTGCGTATTCTCCTTGGGTAGAATACGTACGTTCGTCCTCCTTGGGTAGGACAACAACCTTAAACTTACTAGACAAAACTCTATCATTAAGTCCCTCATTTTTATATCGACTTAATCGCCGAGGCCGATGGCGAGCGGGTCATTAGTTAATAGCGCTATTAGGGTTTGACAAACCTCACACCGTGCCGGTCGGACGGGCGTGTACTAATGGATCATGGCAAACAGTCAACGATGATAGACATTGACTTAGGGCACAACTTACTTTCGTCAGTAGTCGATATGGTAACGGTCTCGTGGTTCACATGGGGAAGCCCCCACTGATTATGGATATGGTTTGGGGAAAAACAAAGATACTGGTTGACTCGTGGTTTTCGAAACAAACTTTTAAAACCAAACAACCAACTGTGAACTCGCTCAACTTTGCTGTTGACTCCTCGTTACATGCCTTGCAGGTCGTTAGGTATCTATGGAGCTTGCACGAGAGGAAGGAGTCGTTGTGGGACATGGACAATGTGTGCCATGTTAAACTTGCTAAACTTATAACTAATTTTTTGGTTTTACGTTTTATGCTTCCGCTGTTTAATTTGAACTTGGTTAACTAGTTTTTGAACACCAATTATATTGAGTGGTTGGATTTTATCTATTTTAAATACATTGTTCAATATGATTGGTGGCTTAATCCTGGTCATGTCACGCCTCCATGCGGTGATACTCCGCTTGTGGATTTTGGGGGTGTGACAGATTGGTATCAGAGCCATTGGTTATAGCGAACTTGGTTTTAAAAAGGGGAAAAACTTTTTGATAAAACCAGACTATAACCTGTACAGTGCTTAACGATCCACAACGACACTTCGCTCCACGTGCAAGACTCAACACACTATAGGTAATATGGTTTGTGTTTGTATTGCCTGCCTGTTTGTTAAGTAGTGCATCATTTATGGTATAATTAGTTGACATAGCCACCGATTGAAAACCCTGTGTGCTTACTCTCTTCTGTCATCCCACGCTTACGTACTTTCGCGACACTTTTCTCACTTACGTTGCTTCGTTGTGAAGATCATGAGTGGACGTTTGAACTTGACTCAAGCCCAGCTGACGGCTCTAATCAACGAACGAGTGGCTGAGGCACTCGCAGCTGTCCCCGCAGGAGGTATAACCTGCCATATCAACCCATCTTAGGACGTTTAGATCCTACCCTCGCGAACCAACTCTTGTGCTTAACCTTGTCTTTTACTCTCGCGCCACAGGTCAACATGCTCAGCCTCCCGTATGTAAGTTCAAAACGTTCATGGATTGCCGACCTAGTACTTTCAGCGGCACAGAAGGAGCTATAGGTCTTCTTCACTGGTTCGAGAAGATTGAGTCTGTTTTTGAGATGTGCGAATGCCCTGAAGCTCGTAGGGTGAAATTTGCTACTGGAACACTCGAAGGTGCTGCGTTAACCTGGTGGAAAGCACAGCTTCAACTGCTAGGGCTGGCGGTTGCTAATGCCACCCCATGGAATGACTTCAAAGATTTGATCAAATAAGAGTACTGTAGTCGTGACGACATCCACAAGCTAGAGGTGGAATTTTTCAATTTGAAGATGACGGGGTCTGAAATCGAGGCATACACAAAGAGATCGAACGAATTAGCTATCTTGTGTCCTACTATGGTGGATCCTCCTATCAAGCGTATCGAACTGTACCTTAAGGGTTTAGTGCCAGAAATTCAGAGCCACGTGACCTCAGCTAATCTTGGCACCATTCAGCAAATCATCCGGTTGGCTCATCGTCTCACTGATCAGGCAGTTGAGCAGAACAAGCTGCCCAAGCGTATTAGCGCTACTACTACTTCTGATGCTCCCAGTGATAACAAGCGCAAGTGGGATGGAAATTCGGGCAAGGGTTCTACTTCAGTTCAGTCTCAGTCCCAGCAGCGAAAGACAGATGAGTACAGGAGCCCCAGTCAGCAGTCTTCTGGGAATCAAGGTCAGGGTGGATACAGGGGAAATCACCCTAAGTGCAATCGATGTAATTTGCACCACAGCGGGCCGTGCAACAAGGGTCATTATCAGAGATGTAACAAGCTGGGTCATGAAGCCAAGGATTGCAGGAGCTTACGTCCTGCGAATCAGAATCGTCAACAGCAGCCACAGGCTCCACAGAATCAGCAGCAACAACAACAGGGTAACAGGGGGTGCTCTCAGTGTGGTGCTGAAGGTCACTTCAAGAGAAACTGCCCCCAGGTGAACCAGAAACAGAGCAACAACAACAATCAGAGGAACGGAAACAATAATGGGGGAAACAATGATGGAAATGGAGCCAGGGGATGTGTTTTCGTGCTGGGTCAGGGTGATGCAAGGAACGATCCCAACGTGGTGATGGGTAAGTTTCTTCTGGATGATTTCTTTGTTACTGTTTTATTCGATTTGGGTGCCGATACTAGTTATGTGTCCTTAAAAGTTAGCCAAATGCTTAAGCGCACCCCAACACTTTTGAACACCAAACACATGGTAGAACTAGCAAACGGTAAAAGTTTTGAGGCCACACACATAGTTAAGGGTTGTAATCTTGTTCTGGCTGATCAGACCTTTTCTATCGACCTCATTCCTATCGTTCTGGGTAGTTTCGACGTTGTTATTGGGATGGATTGGTTATCTCATCAGCAAGCGGAAATTCTTTGCAACGAGAAGATTGTCCGCATCCCTCGTTCTGGTGAAGAACCCCTCGTGATTCGTGGCGATAAGAGTGGTGCTGTTGTGGGCATAATCTCTTTCCTTAAGGCCCAGAAGTGGTTGCGAAAGGGCCACACTGCTATTCTAGCCCTCGTTTCCGATACATCTTCAAAGGAAAAGAAGATAGAATACATTCCTATTGTGCGCGACTTTCCTGAGGTATTTCCTGAGGAATTACCTGGTCTTCCGCCTCATCGACAAGTCGAGTTTCAAATTGAGCTAGCTCCTGGAGCAGCACCAATAGCTCGTGCACCTTATCGTCTAGCTCCATCAGAACTTGAGGAACTGTCCTCGCAACTACAAGAGCTCTTGGATAAGGGTTTTATTCGCCCTAGCTCGTCGCCTTGGGGAGCTCCAGTGTTATTTGTGAAGAAGAAAGACGGTACCTTCAGAATGTGTATTGACTACCGCGAACTCAACAAGGTGACTGTGAAGAATCGTTATCCCCTTCCACGTATTGATGACCTATTCGACCAGCTGCAAGGGTCGAGCTTCTACTCTAAGAATGACTTAAGATCGGGCTATCATCAGCTAAGAGTCCGAGATGAGGACATCTCCAAGACAGCATTCAGAACTCGTTATGGGCATTACGAGTTTCTGGTTATGCCTTTCGGATTGACGAATGCACCTACGGTCTTCATGGATCTCATGAACCGAGTGTGTAAACCTTACCTGGATAAGTTTGTCATAGTTTTCATCGACTACATCCTAATCTATTCGAAGAGTCAGGAAGAACACGAGCGACACCTGAGGCTTATTTTGTAACTTCTTCGAACAGAGCAGTTGTATGCCAAATTTTTGAAATGGGACTTCTGGCTTCGCGAAGTCCACTTTCTAGGCCACGTGGTAAACAAGGATGGGATTCATGTGGATCCATCCAAGGTCGACTCGATCAAGAACTAGCCTGCACCCCGTACACCAACAGAAATCTGCCAATTCTTGGGTTTGGCGGGCTACTACAGACGATTCATCAAGGATTTCTCAAGGATTGCGCAACCTCTCACTTCACTAACACAAAAGGGTGTCACCTATCGTTGGGGTGATGCACAGGAATCTGTATTTCAGCACCTAAAAGATAGACTTTGTAGCGTGCCAATTCTCTCACTGCCTGAAGGCACAGACGATTTCGTGGTTTATTTCCACGCTTCCTTCCAAGGACTTGGTTGTGTGTTGATGCAACGGGACAAGGTCATTGCCTACGCATCGCGCCAACTTAAGGTTCACGAAAGGAACTACACTACACACGATTTAGAATTGGGAGCAGTTGTTTTCGCACTTAAGATATGGAGACATTACCTGTACGGTACCAAGTGCACCATTTACACCGATCACAGGAGTCTAGAGCATATCTTCAAGCAAAAGGAGTTAAACATGCGAAAACGTCGATGGGTCGAGCTCTTGAATGATTACGAATGTGCGATCAAGTACCATCCGGGCAAAGCCAATGTTGTGGTCGACGCCCTCAGTCGAAAGGATACTACACCTAAACGTGTGCGAGCATTACAACTTACCATCCAATCTAGTCTTCCTACCCAGATACGAGATACTCAGGTTGAAGCATTGAAAGCAGAGAACATCAGGGCTGAGTCCTTACGAGGATCGAGGAAGCAGTTAGAACAAAAGGAAGACGACGCCTACTATGTAACAGGGCGCATCTGGGTCCCGCTTTACGGAAACTTACGCGAGCTTGTGATGGATGAAGCGCGCAAGTCTCATTACTCAGTACATCCTGGTTCAGATAAGATGTACCACGACTTAAAGACTACATACTGGTGGCCTAGCATGAAGGCCAACATAACAACCTACGTCAGTAAATGTTTGACTTGTGTGAGAGTCAAGATTGAATATCAGAAACCATCAGGCCTACTCCAACAACCAGAGATCCCGACATGGAAATGGGAGCAAATTTCCATGGATTTCGTTACTGGCCTGCCTAGATCTCAACGCGGAAATGATACCATTTGGGTGATCGTGGATCGAGTGACCAAGTCTGCACATTTTCTGGCTATCAAGGAAACGGATAAGTTTTCTACTCTAGCAGACGTCTACCTAAAGGAAGTAGTATCAAGGCACGGAGTGCCAACCTCCATCATTTTTGATCATGACTCACGTTTTACATCTGAATTGTGGCAAGCTATGCACAAGTCCTTTGGCTCTCGATTAGACATGAGCACGGCATATCATCTACAGACGGATGGGCAATCTGAACGCACCATCCAAACCCTTGAAGACATGCTTAGGGCATGTGTAATCGACTTTGGTAATGGCTGGGAAAAACACCTCCCGTTAGTGGAGTTTTCGTATAACAACAGTTACCACACCAGTATCCAGGCCGCTCCGTTCGAGGCATTGTACGGACGGAAGTGCTGATCACCTCTTTGTTGGGCAGAGGTTGGCGACAGTCAAATCACTGGCCCAGAACCTGTAGTAGATACAACCGAGAAGATTGCTCAGATACGACAACGAATGGCGGCAACTCGTGACCGACAGAAAAGCTACGCTGATAAGCGCAGGAAACCACTCGAGTTCCAGGTTGGGGATCGGGTGCTACTCAAAGTCTCACCTTGGAAAGGTGTAGTTCGTTTTGGAAAACGAGGCAAACTCAATCCGCGTTATGTCGGCCCGTTCGAAATCATTGAGAAAATTGGCAAAGTCGCCTACAAGCTGAATCTACCGGCAGAACTCAGCGGAGTTCACAACGTATTCCATGTGTCGAATATGAAGAAGTGCCTGTCAGATGAGACCCTCATAGTTCCTATCAAGGAGCTCACTATTGACAATCAGCTGCGATTCGTCGAGGAACCAGTAGAGAATACTGATCGACATGTTAAGGTTCTCAAGCGTACCAGAATACCTCTTGTTCGAGTTCGTTGGAACTCCTGTCGTGGCCCAGAGGATACCTGGGAACGAGAAGACCAAATGAAACTTAAGTATCCCCAGTTGTTTAGAAAAAGTGCAACCACTACTGAGGCTGAAGCTACTGCGGAATTTCGGGATGAAATTCCAAACCAACGGGGGGATGATGTGACAAAGTATTCCCGAACGCGTATCCCTAGTTGTTTAGATCAAGTCAATGTTGCGTGAATGTATGATGTCGCGTGTGATAGTCACGGATAGAGAGCTAGCCCTAATTAACGCGTGTGCTAAAGTATTCCCGAACGCGTCTAGGCTTTCTATGCCAGTTTCACATCGAACAAAATATATGTAGACATTGCAAGCAAGGGTTCAATAAATTAGATTGGGATAAATTTATGACGTACTGGCAGAGAGTGTGCGAATCTGCTTCAGAGCCCATGTACACGTACAACTTGGAGAAACTGTATAACCGAGTCGTGGTTTCCAACCGAGAAAGTAAGTGTTCCTTCAACAAACTACTCACCCAATCTATTATATTTTTACACACGCTTTTACATTTCATTATTTTATTTTTGCAGGTGTCTTTAATTACGTCTATGAAAACTGGCTCAAAGACTATAAAGATGTGACAACCCCCATGATTACATGTATCCGTACGATTAATTAATATTAAATTGTGCTTAATGACTGTGCTTAATTACAACTGATGACGTAACTGCTTTATGATTTCTGCATCATACCTACATATGCATCACATACTAGTCTTGTGCAGAAAATTGACTAAATGGTCCTGAATGTTTTCCTAAGTGTTGGGAATTAAAAGAGTTACAAATAGTTACATAAAAGACACTATACGGAACAACTTAGCACTTTAACGAACCGGTATCTAACCGAACAACCGGACATTACCCGGGACACCAAAATATTGCAAGAAACATTGTTTAATTATTTCTTGGCTAGTTATGATCCCCGTACACCATAACACCCACTAGAAATCTACTAACTAAAACATGTAACCTTATACTTGGATTTGAACTATTATCTACATACTCACCATCAAAGTTTCATTTAACCCCCCCCCCCCATGCCATTTACGGTCCAAGGAGGACCCCACAAATATCACCACCTTACTTCCCATATCTTATTCATATTCTATTTAGATCTTTACTTGATCTAGTGAACAAAATATAAGAAGAAATGATTATAAGTATGGCTCCTAGATTACAAGATCACTCCATATCTTCATCATCACTTCACAAGTTCATCCCACTCCCTCAGCATCTCTCTCTCTGTCACACCCCGACCGCGTAAAACAACAAATCACGGCGGAAACATCGGGGCGTGTTGCAACAGAATTAATGTTTCATAACCATGGATACCAAAAAGTGTTTCGTTTTATTAAACATTGAATAATTACATCGTCTTGAAATCTAAATACACTAATTAAACATAGTCTATCATTGTTATTGAGTCACTAAGGCCTTGTCCAGTCCTATGTGAGCATGCATCTTATCAATCGATATCATTCAACAATACCTGAAACATATGTGAAAACGAGGTCAGCAAAGAAATGCTGGCGAGTACATAGGTTTTGTAGGAGTGTCGAAATCATGGCTAGTTTAGACGTTGCAATACTTTATTTAAAAACCTTGTTTTGAAAAGAGTATAATATTGCAACTTAATTAACCAACTCAAATCAAGCGGGTTATAATTTGTAAAACCTCGTAGCCATGACTCTTAACCCAAAAACATTTGTTTTAGTAAATTATTTGAAAAACAATGATAAGTTCAGGTGATATGTATAAATAAGAGAATAATGCATGATTAAATGAATAACCATGTAAAATGAGTTTGTATAAGATAAGTTGTTTGTAAATAAATGTCTTGTGAAAAGTATGTTACTTGTATAAAATGTTCTATGTCTCAAACTGAAATGATTCAAATAACGCTACAATATGTAATACCATACAAACACTTATATATAGGAAGTACCAGCGGCGTATCCACCATGCTTGTATCATATTCCACACGCATTGTTACTTAATCACTTAATCCAAACCAAACCACCAAAGTAATGTTCATGCCCAAATGTAAATCATGTAATATGTATAACCAAAATAATATCGTATATCGCTTTGAAGCCAATCGTTTACCCAATCGTTAAAACATCGTGTGAAACCCAATCGTTAAAACATCGTGTGAAAACCAATCGTAAATCGTTTAATTCGTTTTAGGTCGTGAAACTACTTATAAGGTCGTCTCGCTAATAACATTCAAACCTTCGTGACTTTCATCGCTTCTCGTTTTCGTCGCTTCTCGTTTTCGTCGCTTCTCGTTTTCGTCGCTTCTCGTTTTCGTATTAACAAACCTCCATAGGGTAAGTTAATAATTACAGATTCAGTCGCTACCTACCATACCCACACATAACCACGGGTGTAGTAAATAACGGGATTTGTCAGATCCTATGGTACCATAACCTAATACTGGTCGGCTTGATCATTGCTAATGAATGTCATTTGTTATGTAACTACAACCAACAAGTTTGTTCACTTTATGAAATCGTTATTAGTTTTGTATAAATCGTCTTAATTGTTTTTGAAACCATCGTTATAACATCGAAAACATTTAGCACATATGAGTCACCCCAAAACAGTTGAAAACAGTAAAATAGGGGAAGAATGTACTCGCCTGATAATGCTTGGAGGTCTTGAACAACAACCAAACAAAGCTAGAGGGAGCACGGAATCAGTCGGCAAACTAAAACTATATAAATAAACCGGACTTAAATCGGGAGATCGGATAGAATGAGGCTTGGTAAACCAAATGAGTATTGGAACTCATATGATATGGTTTAACAAGGCCTACATACTACATTGAGACTAACCTAAGTGCTTTCGACCCATCGCGACCCATTAAGGTAACTTATGCTACTTTAACGCGTCGTGCGCGTGAAACGCGTTCGGACCGTCTAACTAGTCCTATGACAAGTGTTATATGCCTAAACATGTTACATAATCAGTTATGTGACAAAAGTTTAGGTTACATATGCTTAATTACCAATTATACATGAAAAGGGTATTCTGGTAATTTACCTAAGGCATATAAACTACCTATCATACAACTACTCAAACGATGTGACCATAGGGTATAACCTCGGAAGGTTATTCCCTACCTACTATGGTCACCTAATGTATTTGGTCGGATCCTAATGATCGACCAAATGGGTCGAGTTCGAAGGTATAGGCGATTTATTAGATCGCCTACCCTACGACCCTAGACAACGTGGTAATCAGTGGGCATAGTCCCAAGGGACTATGACCAACGTGATTACACTCACGTTGCGAAGTTCAAACGAACTTCGCATTGACCATTACTGGTCAACGCAAAAAGTCAAACAAAGTTTGACTTTCTGACTCGAAAAGCAGTAAAATAAGGAAAAGAACGAAAGAATACTTACGAAGGGTCCCCGAATGCTAATCCCGATCCAAGAACTCAGGTATGAAACAATGGTTTCAACTTAGAGCTCTCAAATCAGAATTCTTGTAAGAAATGAGGTTGAATGGGTTGGGTATTTATAGGAATACCCGAACCGTTAAGATCGTTTGTCGAAACTCGTGCCTTAATCATGTCCGTACAAGTGTCGGAAGGTTATGGTGACTAAATTGGCACTAACCATAGGCTATCAACATGTGGCAAAGGATTTGGGAGTGCAAAACAGCTGTAAACAGCTGTCGATACATCGAATCTGGTCCCGAAAATGCGAAAAAATGAGTTTTCTGCATGTTTCTGCCCAGAATAGGCAGTCGCGTAGCACGACGGTGAGGGCCTAGGCAGTCGCGCTACGCCACTGACCCCCAGTTTCAGAAAAGTTTCGAAATTGGCAGAAATGGTCCCTGCAGCCCGTTTAAGCGATTTTCGATGCGTTTGAACCCCGTTAACCTCATTTCAAGGCTCTAAAATGAAGTTAAAGTATAGGGAACTCAAAACATACTCAAAAATATGCCGGATGATGGTTCGTTTGGTCGTACGAACGCGATGTTCGCTTAATTACGACGGAATGCGCATAAGCGCGAAAAACGATCCAAATGACGCGACGAATGGATTTTTCTTAAGGCGAACACTAAAATAAAATGTAGTCATGCTTACATAAATTTTTGGATGTCCAGATGTATTCAGAACGTAAGTTATGCGCGAAAATGCAAACTTGTGCACTTTTTGACACTTTTAGTCCCTGAATGACACAAAAGTTTATTTTAGCATACCGAACACCTCAAAGCCTATTTCTAAGCTATGTGAAGGATATTTATGGTATGTTTAACTTATGGTCATGTTCCGGAATGTCTGTTACAGTTCAAATTGGCATACTTTCGCAGTTTGTCAACTTTAGTCCCTGTAAGCGATTAAACTTTGATTTCACCACACCAAACCTTCCAAAACTTATATCTAAGTTATGTAAAGGTTATTTAAGGTATGTTAAGCCTATTTCACTATTCCGGAGTGTTCGTTGGATTAAACTGGTTATATTTACGCATCAGAGCGCGTATAACCCTCCAGAAAGCGATTTAAAGCTTAAAATCAAACAAAAGTTGATATGTGTAAAAGATACACATAATTTTACAAATCCCAAGTATGAAATATAATATTTCATTGGTTTGGTATTTGTTTGATGGCCGTGGAGGCACAGGTGTTACACTCTCCCTCTCGGATCTACTTAGAACCGCCACCACCATCACCTTGCAACCTCCATCCATTCATTTCAAGCTCATTCCAAAGTATTAGAAGGTGTTTCATGGAGCTTGAAGCTTGAAGGACTTGAAGAACTTTCATCACTTGCTTTCATCATCCATTTTCATCATCTTTTTCTCTTGTGATCATCCGTAGCTTTGAGCTAGTTGTAAGTTCTTGATTAACCCTTATTTACTTCTACTTTAAGGGTTAAAAGATATAGTATGTTGATTATCACTAGAACCCTAAAAGACATGAACATAAATCTTGAAACATAAAGATGTAAGATGATGAAATCTTGTTAAAATAATGTTGTTAAATACATGCATGATCTTGATTGTTCGGTATGATGAATCTGTTTGAAAGTAGCATACAACTGCTAAGGATGATACGAAAGTATTTATATAGTTGCTGAACATGATAAAGAAACCTAGAAACTTGTTTTATAAAAGGGTATGTGAAAACAAAAAACCGTTCGGTGTTTACAGCCAACTTCAGTTGGCTGTAACTGGGTCATAACTTAACGAAAAATTGATTTTCTTGAGTCTATAATGTGTTATTTCGAAAAACGCTTCAAATGGCACTGGAATCATATTTTTTTGAGGTCGTTTGCTATTTTTAAAGGGGCATTTTTCACAGCAGCAAAAGTTGCGTTTTTACTGCAGAAAATGTGTGTTATTTTTTTCGTCATAACTTGAAATCTGTGTAGAATTAGCTTATGAAATTTGTACTGTAGATGACCACTGATGTTTTTGTAATTCTCCCACTAGAATTTCATCAATCGGACTTACGATGAATTTTAAATGAATTGTTCCGTGGACTGCAGTCAGAAAGTGACGAATCTGATTGCAGCCCGGTAAATGCTTTTTATAAAATAATGGGTAATGAATTGGATCCCGAGATTTTTACACAGTAATATATGGATCGCTTACAACCTTCTGTAAAAAGTTGGGAATTTTTGGAACAGGTTAACTATTTTATTAAAATGCCCGAAAACAGCCCAGTTTTGGATGTTAAAGCAGAAATGACATAAGTAGTAATTTGCGTGTCTAAATGTCGGGTATGTTATCTGAGGATGATCTAACATGTTATATGTCAATGAAAGTGTTATGTGCAATATCGTATGCTTGCTTTTGAATGGTAATAGATGGGGAAGTTTATATGGGTGTGAACTGTTAAAGTGAGTATATGTTATGTGGTAGATGCGTGTAGGAACTTCTTGTTTATTTGAAGTCACTAATAAACTAAGTGGTAATCATACTAGGACATGATTGAACAATACCTATTGTTAGCTACTTTAAGAGTTCAACCGAGCAACCAAAGGTGAGTTCACACTCTTTCTAAGGCATGGGATTCCCGGTGGTTGGGAATGGGTTAAGAACTAAAACGGAACCTGCATATCCTCCTTGGGTAGGATATGTGACAGGTGGTCCGTAGGACAACCCTTAAGTGCTTTAAATAGAATAAATAATCCCTGATTTTTTAGGCACTACCTGAGTCGGACTTACCCATGCACTGTCTGAAATGGGATAAATAATCCCCGCATCTAACCACTTGATAACTTCCTTCTTAACCACCTCTCTCAGATTCGGGTTCAACCTTCTTTGTGTTTCACGAGTCGGCTTTGCATCCTCACCTGTAATAATTTTGTGCATAACAATGGATGGACTAATACCTTTTAAGTCGGCTATTGTCCACCCAATTGCCGCCTTATGAGCCTTCAACACCCGTATCAACTCCTCCTCTTGAGCTTCTCTTGAGGCGCATTAGAAGAACTTGCAATTCCTTTTTGATTCCGAACTTCTATCATTCATCCAAGCTTCCTAAAACTCTTGTTTAGAGCACTTTCACACCTGCATAATCAAACGTAAAGTAGTTACCGAGTTCGAGTAATTAACCGGGCAAAGTATGGAATTTTATTCTATTTAAAGCACTTAAGGGTTGTCCTACGGACCACCCGTCACATCCCCACACTTACCCGTTGCTTGTCCCAAGCAACCCATTCAAAACTATTCAGCAAGCACAAGTGATCAATCATGCAAACCAAGCTAAAATATGCCATCCTTTTACTAACCTTCAACCATACCATAAGACACACCCCTCGCCAAACTCTTGGTGACAAGAATTACTAGCATGTAATACAAAACCACTCAATGCGTGTACGTGTGTGTGCGACAATAAGCTTGTATAAGAATCAAGTTTCCTCCTAACAAATATCTAGCATGCTTATGAATCAAGGGAAACTTACGGGTTGTAACGGGGCTAGTTGCAAAGGTAGGAAAATAGTAGAACATATATATAAGAGCTAATTTGATTTGACCCGGTTTTTATTTTCACTACTAAGCAAAACAACCATCAACTATATACACCATTCATCAACTTTTAAACTACCAACGCAACTACATTCTTCTTTTTGTATTTTTCTCTTTCTCTCTTTTTTTTTTCTCTTTTTTTTCTCTTTTTTTTTTCATAACACATAAAACTCAACAATATATACAAGAACATCAATACTACATACTAAATCTCCTAAACCGGGTCATCTCAATAGGTAAAATTTTGTAGGAAGTAGGTTTGGGTCACAACCGAATGGTATAAGGCTCAAACATGGCTTTCTAAAGACCAAACCCCCACCCCTCACAATACCAAGCTCATATATGTAACGTATGAGGTCCAACCCCCAATTCCCACACTCTCACACATCTAGACGAGGCTACCTAAAAGTCCCCTATCATTTCCAAAAGCATGCTAATTCTAGGATTTAACAAGTATTCACACACAAGTTCTATTAACACACAACGCACACCGCCACTCAAACAATGAAATATCAATAACAATCATGTGTGGCTCAAATCCTCACCAAGAAAAGACTAAGAATGGGTGTCGGTGTGTCAAATGGCACAATATCAAGTTTTCAAATTTTAACAATTTTTCGCTTAGGTTTACAAAATTTTAAAATTCTCAAAAATTTCCCCCATCCCCACACTTGGGATACATTGTCCCAATGTATGGCTTTGAGGAAAAGATCGCTTTGAACCACAACATTAGCCTTTGCTAATATTCTCAAATCCCAAAATTTTTTTTTTTTTTAGACACCACCAACTTTCACAACCCAACAACATTTCAACATCAAACACCACCCTACCTCCCGAACATAAACATAACATACAAAATAAACAAATATACACAAAAATATACAAATGAGCAAGATACCACCCATTCTTGAACAATACCTATTGTTAGCTACTTTAAGAGTTCAACCGAGCAACCAAAGGTGAGTTCACACTCTTTCTAAGGCATGGGATTCCCGGTGGTTGGGAATGGGTTAAGAACTAAAACGGAACCTGCATATCCTCCTTGGGTAGGATATGTACCGCCATCCTCCATGGGTAGGATGCCAATATTAATCCTGCGTATTCTCCTTGGGTAGAATACGTACGTTCGTCCTCCTTGGGTAGGACAACAACCTTAAACTTACTAGTCAAAACTCTATCATTAAGTCCCTCATTTTTATACCGACTTAATCGCCGAGGCCGATGGCGAGTGGGTCATTAGTTAATAGCGCTATTAGGGTTTGACAAATCTCACACCGTGCCGGTCGGACGGGCGTGTACTAATGGATCATGGCAAACAGTCAATGATGATAGACATTGACTTAGGGCACAACTTACTTTCGTTAGTAGTCGATATGGTAACGGTCTAGTGGTTCACATGGGGACGCCCCCACTGATTATGGATATGGTTTGGGGAAAAACAAAGATACTGGTTAACTCGTGGTTTTCGAAACAAACTTTTAAAACCAAACAACCAACTGTGAACTCGCTCAACTTTGTTATTGACTCCTTGTTACATGCCTTGTAGGTCGTTAGGTATCTATGGAGCTTGCACGAGAGGAAGGAGTCGTTGTGGGACATGGACAGTGTGTGCCATGTTAAACTTTCTAAACTTATAACTTATGTTTTGGTTTTACGTTTTATGCTTACGCTGTTTAATTTGAACTTGGTTAACTAGTTTTTAAACACCAATTATATTGCGTGGTTGGATTTTATCTATTTTAAATACATTGTTCAATATGATTGGTGGCTTGATCCTGGTCATGTCACGCCTCCATGCAGTGATACTCCGCTTGTGGATTTTGGGGGTGTGACAAAAGAAATGTTCGTTTGTGCGTGGACCAATAAGTGTCGCAACTTTTGTCAGCGCACCACCATCAGAGTTGAGAGCCAGCACGCAAATTTAAAAAGATACGTTACGCGCGGGAGTTCATTGGAGAAAATAGCAAGATGCGTAATTGATGTAGTTGAAACTTAGTACGGGGAAATACAAAAAAGTTTCACCGAGAGCATCGAAAAGACGATAAACCACCACTGACACCCACTGTTGGACAACCTACGTGGAAAGGTTTCCCATACAACACTTAATTTGCTGGAAGGAGAACTAAAGAGGAAGCTGGAGGTGTTACGGAAACTTAACGCATCATGTGGTTGCCATATGTGGCTTAGCTGTGGATTGTCGTGTGCTTGTAGGCTGGAAAACTACAAACGTACAGGTAAAAAATATTAAACCTACAAACCTTTTGTTATTTAGTACGATTTAGCTGTTTCTCACACCGTATTAACTTAACTGTGCAGGGCGTATGATACAACTCGATGACGTAGATGTATTCCGGCGTAAGCTTGACTTGCTCCCGTGTAAACTGGTAGATGAGGAAGTCGATGTTGTAGCAGAGCTCAATAATGTGCAGCAACATTTAGATTCGCACTCCCCCGTTCAGCAAAAGAGTTTGTTTTCAAAGATAAAAGCGGTCTTCACCCCGAAATCATCAACCAAGAAACCACCGATCGTCCAGCAAAATACTCGCGGTCGGCCTACATCAAAGAAAGTACAAGAAAGTCTAGATGAAGCTGCGAGGTTAGACGAAGCTGCGAGATACAACTCCTATGGAGAGGACAACAAAGTATATACCGCTTCCCCAAAACATATGTATGATTTACCCCGACACAGCTCATACGTACCGTCAGAGGGCTCTCGTGGAACTGGTTCGGTTGTAAAGTCTGAAAAACTTAAAATGCAACGAAACAGTTCAACGATTTCTAAAAAGAAGGAGACGCGGGATGATCATGGTTTTCCATTAATGAAGGGGGACTAGCACTTGTTAACCATTATGAGGTTTAAGGATCAAATTCCATCAGAGTTTCACTCTTACATATCGCGTATACAAGATTTGACCCCAGACGGTCATTGTGGGTACATGATGTGCACAAAATGCAACATATAAATTACATCAATTGTGGCATAAAACTAACCCTTTTTTAGTACTAATGTTGGAAAAAGTGTGTTTTTGTCTTCCTTTTGTATTTTCAGGATTAAATGAGCTCAAATTAACAAAAGAAGCAAAAAAAGGCAGCTAAATCTAACATAAATACAAGAAAAGGAACAAACGTGGCATGCCCGACCTCCTCGACAAAATTTTCCCAAGCAAAACAAGAGAACAGAAGGCTGAACACGCCCCGTGCTCAGTGAAAACGGGGGCGTGCCCAAGTGTCAGCATAAAAGACAAAGCTGTAGAAGCTTCTATCGCCCACCACGGGGCCGTGCTCAGCGGACACGGGGCCGTGGTCAACTATAAGATTCGCAGAATCCAGGCAAATCTTGATAGTACAGATACGCTTCTGCAAACGGGGTCGTGCCTAGCGGACACGGGGCCGTGGTCAACTAATGCAGACAAGAGCAATTAATGAAGATAGAGAAGGATGATGGACACGGGGCCGTGCCCACTGGACACGGGGCCGTGCCCGAGCTACTGTTCAGGCTACAAATAGGGGTGCTTGGCTCATTTGCAAACCATCCCTTGGCACACCACCTCTCTCACACTTCACCCACCACCCACCACCATCACAACACCATCATCCATTGTCCATCATAGAGTGTGTGAGTCGTCTCGGGATCCAAGATTGATCGTAAGAGTTCTTGACAATCAAAGGCCATGTTTGCCTAAGTATCTTACATCACTTGGTGAAGACAAGTGTCTAGTGTAATACTTTTTATTTTTAATCTTTTCGCACTTTTTATTTGGTTATGTATTAATGACTTTAATAACTAGTTTCTTATGTTGAAGGTGATTCTTCCTTATCGTTTGGCCGTGGTGTCTTGGCATTATTTTACTGTCTATATAAAATAAAAGATTTTCACCATTCATATCTCCACGGTCTATATGGAGGTATGTTGGCTACCTGGTCGGGGGTTAAGGGAACGGTTTGGTAAGATTCTTGCCATTGTTCAGTGTATAGATCCTGCAAAGGACCTGGGTCAAATTTAGTAGGACCTCCTTCAATACTTACCGGTATTGGATGGCGGGGGTCCAAACTCTTTGAGCCCCTCATATGTAAGCTACTATTAATACTTTAACCCGGCTATTTAGGACTGTATCCCTGCTGACTCAGACTACTTAGCCGAGGGTAACGTCACCTTCAAAAGAGGGGCCTACCATAATATGCATTAATAACTTAATTAATTATCTTTTAATAATCCGACCCTTTAGGATTGTATCCTTGCTGACTCAAACTATTGGGTTGAGGGTAACGTCACCTTCAAAAGAGGGGCCTACTACAATAACTAAGATAATCTCTTAAAAAGTGCAAAAGTGCGGAAATAATCAAAGGTTACACTATACACGAGTCGGATCCAAGTGATTCATCTTGTCTATCTGTTTTTTTTTCTTTTATTTCATTTTTCAGCATTTTAGTTAGTTTTATTTTTCTTGTTTAAAAACCTTTTCTAACTTTTGATTTGATTAGACGTTGAGGATAAACCGGTATTAAAAGCTCTTGTGTCCTTGGACGACCTCGGTATCTTACCAACACTATACTACGCTCACGATGGGTGCACTTGCCCATATGTGTGTTTAGTGTTAGTAAATATCGTGTTTTATAAATTTAAAACTTGGCTAAAAAGTGTAAAAGGGCTTAAAAATATACATTAACAACTATACACACTTACGCACATCAAGTTTTTGGCGCCGTTGCCGGGGAACACAAGGATTTTAAGAAAACTTAAAATCGACGGCCTAATCAGTTTTTCATAAAACGCACTCACATTTTTCTGCATTTTAGTTTAGTTTTGCATTTACAGTAGGTTGAACACGGGCCGTGCTCGCTGAACACGGGCCGTGCTGCATATTTTTCATAAAACACCCAGATACAGTAGCTTGAACACGGGGCCGTGCTCACTGAACACGCCCCGTGCTCAACTAAATCAGTAACTTTGATTAAAACGCCCAGATACAGATTCTGTACACGGGGCCGTGTCCACTGAACACGGGGCCGTGTCCAGCCTCTGTTTCCATTTTTATTTTTGTTTTCTGATCTCGGGACTTGGTTGTGGTCTGCTGAGTGATTCTTATGGATCAATACTCAGGAGGTTACAAGTACACCTATGAGGAGGATGATTATAGGAGTAACTATTGCACTAATTGTGGTGACCCGCACTCGGTCCAATATTGTAACTTATATCAACCATCCACTTCATATACCTACTATGAGGAGCCCAGGTACGAGCCATCAACTTCATACACATCCTATGAAGACCAAAGGTGTCACACCCTGGCTTTGCGGAAGCGTGGGTAAATTTGGTGTGACTTCTTAATACCATAGCTTAATCACAACAAAGCTATATGGAAATAAAACCATGCAGATCATCCATTGATTTAAGTTTGAAAAGTAAAATACCACAACATTGTCTTAAGGTGTTGACGCATGCAACGGAAATTACAACCTGATAATATAAAAACTTTGTTCTTAAAACGTAACCACAATTATAACATAAACACTGTTTAAGACTTGCGACTCGTCCAGGTAAAAGTCGCGACCCCTAAACGTGGATGATCCCGTAACTCTAACACAGCGGGAAAACGTAGCATACCGTGCCAGATCCTTAGTTTCCTGAAATACATGTAAGTTGGAAAAATCAACATAATGTTGAGCGAGTTCATGTGTAAGTGAGTATGTTAAAACACTTGTAAGTATAAAAACCCTGGTATGTAGCAAATAAGGAAAAAGAGATCACCAATGGTTTGCAAGGCCATTGATATGTGTGAAGTGCAAGTAGGAAGACTCAAACCTAGCGGATTTGTGCGTCGGGTACATAGTCACTCCAAGGTCCGTACCGTGGGCCTGGAGCTGGGCTCGCTACACCCAGATAGATCTACCGTATTGTGCCCCTCGGTCCTACAATGAGGATTAATGGCCTCAAGTTGCGCCTACCCACTCACATGATCTAAGTAGTAACCCTCCTTACGCTAACCATACCATGTAAAAGTACTCGTAATCATAGTAACATGTATTTCACCCCCGCAGTTTAGAAAACTGAAAACAGTTAAGAGAAAAGGGGGACATGAACTCACAGTAGTGCGTCCTCGATAACAGCAACTCAAAACTCGGTCTGCAACACGACACCTACACGTACTAATACCTATTAGACGAACGGGCCGTGCCTTGGCTTAGTATTTAGGGTTTTGAGTTACGTTTCTTAATGTTATGCTTTGTCAAAATAATAATAATTATTTTGACTTAAACGAAGAATAGTTAGGTAACTATTCCGTATCCACACTTTTCAAGTGTCATGAATTTGGTGACTTAGAGTATTGAAGATATATTTTCAAGTCTCATTTCCAACACTTTGAAGTTTTTGTGTCAAAACTCATGGCGAGGTTTACTTCCGAGAAATAAAGTTAAACATACGCGTTAGAAGAATAATTTTTCTAAGTCTTGGTATTTTTAGAAAAAAATCGCCAGAACTTCCCCTAAAAACGGGAGTGTCCGTGCTAATACGCACATCTTTTTCTTTTTGAAATCAACCCATGATCATCAACAATCACCCCTTACGTTTTAACACGCAAAACACTACCCTTGTCGTTTCAGTTTTAATATCTTAAAAACTGGACTGTTTTCGGACGATTAAATAAAATACTTAACTTATTCCAAAAATTCCCAAATTTTTGCGGAACGTCCTAATCGACCCACAAATTATTGTGTAAAAATATTGGGGTCTAGTTCGTTATCAATAATTTATAGAAAATCGTTTACCTAACTGTGATCAGATTTGTTACATTCTGATCACAGTCTACCGAATAATTCGTTTAAAATTCCTCGTAAGTCCGTTTGTCGAAATTCCAGTTCGAGGGTCGCAAATACATCAGTGACCATCTTTGATAAAAATTTCAGGGGCTGGTTCTGTTTAGATTTCAAGTTGTGACTGGAAACGTATGACCCATTTTACTGCAGTTAAAATCAGCCTTAGCTGCTGTCACGAAAACAGACTTTTAAAATAGTAACCGACCTCAGAAAAATACGATTCTAGCGCCATTTTCTTCGTTTTTAGAAAATAGACAATTTAGGCTTCAGAAAATCCGTTTTTCGATTTATTAAAGTCCGTTTACAGCCTGTTGAAGGCGGCTGAAAAAGTACATCAGCATGTTATTTTAAAGTTTTACATGTTATTAAATCGTGTTACAAGTGTCCGATTAACGGTTTAACAAGAAAAAAAATTTTAAACATCAAGTATGATTTAACCAACCCTCAAACCAACAAGATTCCGCTTCATAAATCAGACACAAGTAAACTTTTATGTAACTTTTATATTCTTTATTTTTGTTTAACACCTACTAGTCTCTTTGATCTTTAGTGATTTAACAACAAAACATCTTACTATAAAACATAAATTTGAACAAGATGAACCAAGGCAAAATGAGACTTACTACTAGCCTCTAGCTAGGGATGAACTTTAGTGAAGAAATGTGATGAGAAAAGGTGAAAAACCAAGCAAGAACAATGCTCCTTTGAAACCCCTTCAAGTTGTAACCTCCATTGATCCTTCTAAGCTTTGAATGAGACTAGATAATGAAGAAGATGAGAATGTTGGAAGGTGGTTGTGGTTTCGGTTATGTGTAACCGTGAGAAGAGAGAGAGAGATAAGTGAAATGAGGGGTGAAAGATAGAGAATGGTGATTGTGATCTTGTCTTACTTATAGTGATCATTGCTTATATTTTGTTTACTTACACAGGCATAATCTAATCAAATAAGAAAACAAATCAAGTAGAAGATATGAGGTATGGAAGTGGTGTTTGTGTGGGTCCATGAAATCGGTTATATGGGGGGGGGGGGGGGGGTTTAGTGTAAGATTGTAACTAAAATGTAACATGAGTTATATTTCTAGTAAAATATTCATGTATGTTACTTTGATGATTTATAACGGGTATTATGGCAAACGGGGATCATGACTAGCTAAAAATAATAAAGCAAAGTGTTTGACAAAAATTTAGTGTCTCGGGTAATGTCCGGTTATCCGGTTAGGTAACGTCCCGTTAAAGTGTTTAATTATGTCGTAAAAGGTCCTTTATGTATATTTTTGTAACATAAATTATCCCCGTCACTTAGGAAAATATACGGGACCGTTCTGCCATGTTTTTGCACTTTATTAGTAATTTAAAATGCTGAGTTTTATATTAAAGTGCAGAATTTTGTACTTAAAGTACGTTTTAGGCACATCCGGTCACTATAAACTTCACCTAGTGACGCAGTTCTACAATCCTCACCTCCCTACACTCACTACTAGTGTAGTAATCTATTCCCGGCTCGTACTGGCCTCAGAGACAGTAACTGTCTGATGCTGGCTATGTCAGCATGTTTACTGGGTATCCTGTATAGTGTGCTCACTGTGCTTTTGTGCATCATGGTTGTCACTAAGGTTTGTGAGTAAATAATAGAGTGACAGTAATAAAGTATGATGCATGAACATGTATATATCAGAATTTAAGTAGCAGTTTAACCACAGTTGCAAGCAAGCACAGTAATTAAGCAGTAATTAAATATTAATTAATTCGTACGGATACCTGGTTTGGTGAGGGTTGTCACAAAAGGTATGAACCTTCTCCCTCATACTCATATTTTGATGAACCAAGGTATGAGCCTTCTTACTCATACTTTGAGGAACCAAGATATGAGCCACCACCTTCATATGCTTACTATGAGGAACCATGGCGTGAACAACCCACCTCATATGAGTATTATGAAGAACAAAATTACGACCCTTATCCATCATATGCTTACAATGAAGAACAATGGTGTGAACCATCTACTTCATATGGGTATTATGAGGAACAAAGGATCGAACAACCGGATTCAAGCTTTGAAAATCCCGATCTTTTTTCTATAACCGAAGTGACCGATAGGATATTAGAACACCTTAAAGTTATCGAGCGCTATATAAAAGAATCTCGTGCAAGGGAAGAGGTGTCCCGCGCAAGAGAAGAATCAAATAAAGAAGAGATAATTGAAAGTGTAAAAATGGAAGAACAAATAAGTGAAGAGCCGATACATGAGTTAAAAAGCGAAAAAGGTGAGTCCGACAACGTTAAAATTCAAGAAGAGTCTAATTTTGAAGAAATTAATCTCTTGTCACCTTCTTTTGAAAATCATTGTTTAGTACCCACTCATGCTAAGTTTTTAAAAGAGTTAAACACTAACACTAAAATTGACGAAACGGTAAGCGTTAAGTTAACTAATGATCAAACCTCGCTAATAAAAGAAGATCCATTTGAAATCAACATTACACCGCTTCCATGTTTTTTTCAAAATTCATTTATTAGTAATGTCACAATTGATAAAGATCTTTGCGTTAACATAATGCCTAACTACATTTTCGAAAAATTAAGTATTAGTGATTTTTCTCCACTTCAAATACCCATTTTTCTATCTAATCGAAAAATAATAAAATCAATCGGTGTAGTTGAGGATGTCTTGGTGCAAACAAATCAAATGGTAATCCCAACCGACTTTGTCATCCTCGATGACGCTCCTCTAGTGTTGGGACGACCCTTTGTAAAAACCCACGAAGCTTTGAAGAACCGGAAGTTCAACAATCTACCTCTTCAATTAGGGGCATTTAAAAAGAGTGTCGATCTTGAGCAGTCAATGAAATATCCATTCGGCAATAATGACCCCCTAATTGAAGATGAAGATGAACCACCCAATACAAGTGAAAAGATTGACCGCTTTGTTGAAGAAGAGGTCGCCATAGAACAAACTTTTAAAGTTCTTGATCAAAATGAGCAACCAAATAAGGAGTCTCCTAAAGACCCACCTCTTGAGCTCAAAGAACTTCCAAAAGGTTTGGAATATGCTTTTCTAGACAAAGATGGTAAATCACCTGTAATTATTTCATCTAAGTTAGATAGTTTAGAAAAAGAAAAACTAATTAATCTTTTGAAAAAACACAAAAATGCGATTGCTTGGAAGCTAGTAGATATTAAAGGAATAAGTCATTCCATGTGCACGCACAAAATTTTAATGAATGATGACTACAAATCGGTAATACAACCACAACGTCGAGTAAATCCAAATGTTCAAGAAGTGGTTAAAAACGAAGTCATCAAATTACTTGACGCCGGACTTATTTATCCTATCTCCGATAGCCCTTGGGTAAGTCCCGTCCAAGTAGTTCCAAAGAAAGGAGGTATGACGGTAATAACTAACGAAAAGAATGAATTAATACCAACGAGAACCGTCACAGGATGGAGAGTATGTATAGATTATAGACGATTAAATGAAGCAACGAGGAAAGATCACTTTCCTTTGCCCTTCTTTGATCAAATGTTAGAAAGATTATCCGGTCATAAATTTTACTGTTTCTTGGATGGTTTTTCAGGTTACTTTCAAATCCCGATAGCACCCGAAGACCAAGAAAAGACAACTTTCACATGTCCCTACGGAACTTTTGCTTATCGACGCATGCCATTTGGTCTATGTAATGCCCCCGCAACATTCCAACGTTGCATGGTAGCCATCTTCCATGATATGATAGAAAAGACAATGGAAGTCTTCATGGACGACTTTTCTATCTTTGGGGATTCATACGACCAATGCCTCGATAACCTTGAACGAATGCTATCCCGATGTGAGGAAACTAACCTCGCCCTTAATTGGGAAAAATGCCATTTCATGGTAACTGAGGGAATAGTACTCGGTCACAAAATCTCTAGCGAAGGAATGGAGGTTGATCGAGCAAAAATAGACACTATTTCTCGATTACCACCCCCATCCTCCGTTAGAGCTATCAGAAGTTTCCTAGGGCATGCCGGATTTTATAGACGATTTATCAAAGACTTTTCTAAAATTTCGAGGCCTCTAACAAAATTACTTGAAAAAGCTGCCCCTTTCATCTTTGACAAGGATTGCAATCAAGCATTTCTAACCCTAAAGGAAATGCTAGTCAATGCACCTATCATGATAGCGCCTGATTGGAAATTTCCTTTCGAAATCATGTGTGATGCAAGTGACTTTGCAGTTGGAGCTGTCTTGGGACAAACAAAAGAAAAACATTTTCACCCAATTTATTATGCTAGTAAAACACTTAACGATGCACAAGAAAATTACACAACAACTGAAAAAGAATTACTGGCTGTGGTATTTTCTTTTGATAAATTGCGTTCTTATCTTGTTCTTTCTAAAACAATAGTCTATACAGATCATGCAGCCATTCGATATCTCTTCAAAAAGCAGGACGCAAAACCGCGTTTGATTCGGTGGATTTTACTCCTCCAAGAATTTGATATTGAAATCAAAGACAAAAGAGGAGTAGAAAACACCGCAGCAGATCATCTTTCGCGCTTAGAAGACCCAGCTTTGGAGGCAACCAAGGACGTGCAAATCAACGAAAAATTTCCAACGGAGTCCCTAGAAATGGTGGAATACAAAGAAGAACCATGGTACGCCGACTATACTAACTACCTAGCTAGCGGTATAGTCGCAAAAGGTTGGCCACATCATCAAAGAAAGAAATTCTTTGCTAATGTGAAGCATTATTTTTGGGAGGATCCATATCTTTTCAAAATGTGTGCCGACCAACTCATCCGACGATGCGTACATGGTAACGAAGCAAAAAGAATTCTCCGCCATTGTCATGAAGGTCCATACGGAGGACATCATGGTGCCGCTAGTACCGCACGAAAGGTATTTGATTCAGGGTTTTATTGGCCAACCATTTACAAAGACACCCAAAGTCTTGTCAAAACATGTGATGCTTGCCAAAGAACAGGTAATATTTCTTCCAAAAACAAAATGCCACAGAATGGTATTCTTGTTTGTGAGATTTTTGATGTGTGGGGACTCGACTTTATGGGACATTTCCCACCGTCAAAAGGAAACAAATATATACTTGTGGCAGTAGATTACTTGTCTAAATGGGCCGAGGCCGAGGCACTTCCAACCAATGATGGAAGAGTCGTGGTAAGATTTCTGAAAAAGTTATTCTCTCGTTTTGGAACACCTAAAGCATTGATAAGTGATAGAGGTACCCATTTTTGCAACCATCAACTTGAAATTTTTTTAACAAGATATGGGGTCTATCACCGGGTCTCAACAGCATATCACCCTCAAACAAACGGACAAGCCGAAGTGACTAATAGAGGTTTAAAACGAATACTTGAAAAACCATAGGGTTAAATAAAAAGGAATGGGCAGATAAATTAGATGATGCTTTATGGGCTTTTAGAACGGCTTATAAAACAACAATATGTACAACCCCATATAAGCTCGTCTACGGAAAAAGCTATCATTTGCCAGTAGAAATTGCACACAAAGCCTACTGGGCAATTAAAAATGTAAACTTAGATTTAGAGTTTGCTGGTAGAAATTGATTTTGTCAATTAAATGAATTAGACGAACTTAGGAATTATGCATACTCAAACTCCGAAATTTATAAGGAAAGAATGAAAAACTTGCATGACAAACATATTAAACCTAATGAATTTCGAGTAGGGGATCAAGTTCTTTTGTTTAATTCACGACTTCGATTGTTTCCTGGCAAATTAAAGTCTAGGTGGTCAGGACCTTTTTCCATCACCCATATTTTCCCACACGGCGCAGTAGAAATTAAATCTCGGAATGGACCTCCATTCAAAGTCAATGGCCAACGGCTGAAACTTTATCAAGGATTTATTGAGGATGAAGAGGAAGAAATCTCGCTTCAAACGGTCGAAAAATAAAAGCAACAACATCATACCTGGTAAGTTACGAACCAACGGGATGACATCTTAATCGGTAAGTCTTCTAACCAAGTTTTGGGAAAACAAGGGCACTCACACGAGCACTAAATATATATATATATATATATATATATATATATATATATATAATAATAAACTTCGCTCGGCACGAGGCCGTGTCCGCTGGACACGGGGCCGTGTCCGCGCGACTGTCGGGATAAATCCCCTTTTTCATAACAGTTACACCATTCCACACGCCCCGTTTCCCCAAAAACGCTCTGGTTCAAGGCGATTTTCCGCAGATTTTCGACGTCTCCTCTAATTCTAACAACATCAAGGTATGATTCTATCACTATTAGTAGATAGATTAAGCATTTGCATGTAGTCAAAACATCAAAAATTTGGGGAAAAATCTAGGGTTCTTGAACTTCATCTGGATCGAACCTCAAATTTTTGCATAAATCTGTTAGCATTTAGTTAGATTAATGTTATAGGAAGTAAACCCACTTTTATTGTTCATAGATTTTCCCGATTTCTCATAAAAACCCCAAACCCTTGTTTTTTAACCGAAAAAGATAAAAT
This sequence comes from Helianthus tuberosus, assembly GCA_030545235.1. Lineage (NCBI taxonomy): Eukaryota > Viridiplantae > Streptophyta > Magnoliopsida > Asterales > Asteraceae > Helianthus > Helianthus tuberosus. The sequence continues at coordinate 129,709,181 of CM060447.1, read as the reverse complement.
TGAAGGGGTAAACGGTTTGTTTTGGGAAAAACGACACTTGGGGTTTCATTTTCGGGGGAAACCGCACCTATTGGACAAAAAAATTTCAAGTTTTCGGGACCGGGTCGAAAATGAAATTTTTGAGTAACAGACGCCTGGACACGGGGTCGTGTCCGCTGAACACGGGGCCGTGTCCAGCTTGCTGTTTGCAGTTTTGTCCGAAAGTTCCATTGTTTCGTGCTAACTTTTGGTGTATTCTTTCAGATGTCGAAGAAATTCATGAGGTTCAACGCAAATGAGCTCGATGCTAGGGCAAGATACGAAGTACTTCAAACAAGACCGGAAGAATACCCAAGACAAGCATGCATGGATCTGTTAGCAATGGTGAACCAACTTGACCGGTTTAACAACCTCGTTACCGGCCCACTAAGAGTCGCCCTAACCACTCGACTTCGCTCAGTCCACGAGTGCACTATGGAATTCTATAGCACCTTCACGTTCAATTCAAGGTGCGACCCTTTCGACAATGACGGGGTGTCATTCCGGTGTGGTGGAACCAGGTACTCGATTTCGATGGCACAATTTGGGTCGATAATTGGGCTGTATACGGAGGAAGATGCGGGTAATGAAGAGAACACCGGAGGGGTGCGAGAGTTGGATGAACGAACGCCAAGCCGCGTGGGCTCAGATTGGTGAAGGGCACTACAACCCAAGCAGCACTAAGAGCACTAAGTTGAGGGACCCACTCTACCGATACATCCATAGGGTCCTCAGTTACTCTCTTAGCCAAAGGCATGATAGCGGTGGCATTGTTGGGTTGAGAGATTTGATAGTCCTTCACTGCATTCACAACCGCAGACACCTCGATGTTCCGTTCCTCCTGCTCCGAAACATGCATTTAAACCGGCTTGCTACTTCACCAACCCCTATATTCTTCGGGGGGTGGATATACCATCTCTTTAAGCACTTCGCGAACATACCAAGGTCCTTCGAAAGGAGCCCATGGTCGGGAAGAGTGGATGTACACATCTGCCGCTCCATGAACTTAATTTATGAGGCTGAAGACGGGTCGGTTAGCTTCCAAAGGATGCAGGGGCATGCATGGAACCCGCAAGAGGCACTCGTCCTTCACGCTCCACAGTTTCAACACCCTCCTCACTACCAGTACCAGCCCCACGGTGATCCGGGCCAATCCTCCTCACAAGGAGGTGGTTTTCCTAACTTCCAAAGTTTACATGATTTGTTGCAGGAAAACCTCATGTGCACCAGGAACACCTACCACATGGCGAGCAACACGTACACCCGGGTTGGAGCTATCGAGAGAAACATATCCGACATTCAGGATGACATTGGGAGCATCCGGGAGTACATGGCGGGGCACGGAGGAGGAGGAAGTGATGACGATGAGGACGAGGACATGGACTAGGCGGGAGGAGTGGAGGTAGGAGCATATGGTTGGAGATCCCACAGGTTAACCCCCCTTTATCTTGAACAATTTCCGGCCCACGTGCCGTGTGTTGAACAATTTACTTTCCTTAACTCTTCTTATTTTCTGCATTTGTTTTTTATATTTTAACCTTGTGACGTGGATGTTGAACTTGGTAATTTAGGATGTTTGCTATGATTTGGTGTAGTGTTTATTGATAAAACAGGTACATATGAGGCTTAGAGCACTAAACATTAGTGCTACTAAAGCCGGGACAGGAAAACCAGAGCCAGAAACCTGTTTTTCAACTTTGCAGATTGTCTACACGGGGTCGTGTCCAGCCGACACGCCCCCGTGCCCACTACCACAGACCTGCTGTTTGTTTAAATTCTGCATACTTTTGTCAGACACGGGGTCGTGCCCAGTGGACACGCCCCCGTGGCCACCTTCTGTAAGTTTTCGTTACTGGCACCTGAACACGGGGTCGTGTCCATCGGACACGGGGCCGTGTCCAGACGCCCAGTAACACAAATTTTTGCTTTTTAACACATTTTTACACATTCAATCAACCTAAAAACTTATTTTTGGGACACATTGAGGACAATGTGTAATTTAAGTGTGGGGGGGGGGGTGCTAAAACTTTGAATCTTGCAAGTCCTAATCACAAGCCTTACACAAAACTCTATTGGAACCGCTAATCATCATTTTTTTACTTGTCTAGGTTTAACTTGGGAATTTCAAGTTCTAAAAAGGTTATATTTTTACAAATTTACAACCGATAACGTCGTGATAAAAAGAACCAACATAAGAAAATTATGAAACGACATGACAAGCTTAGTTAAAATTTGATTATATATACTTGATCACATAAAAACCCATTCCCACAAAAGTGAGTTTTGAGCCTTTATTGAGCATACAAATACATATCTTTAAACTAAATGCTCATTTTTCGTTTCTTGTCTGAATAGCCGCTCGGTTCTTACAACTCTAGAACTTGCCACGACGATACATTCCCGGTCCTTACCAACTTAAACCTAAGTAAGTAAATGATGGAGGCATTAGGACTAACCCTTTTTATTTCTACACCATTAATTTTCTTTTTTTTTTTTCCACCTACCCAAAATCCCCCTAGTTAACGCCTTTGAGCCTAAATCTTTTCATTTCTTAACCCAAACCAAACACCCTTTCACCCACCAAAACCTTTTTTATTTTTAACCCTTTGTTTTAGTAACAAGCTCGGATTTTCGTATGACTTTTCAAAAAAAAAAAAAAATAATAATAATAATTTTTATTGATGATGAAGCAAAAGGGAAATAAACAAACAAGTTCGTCGAAAATAACTTTGTTTGAATAAAGGCTTCATCAAAATAAAAATAAAAAATTTGCAAAAATAAAAAGTCTTACGAAAACCAACGCTTTTTACGCCTTTTGCCCTTTTTTTTACTAACCACTAACCCAACCACCTACCTTTAACCCAAGCCTAACCCTTCACCCAAATAGTCCTCTTGATATTTACAAAGGTATATAGTTAAAAAAGGAGGAGGATTGATTGCTTGGAAAGCCTATGGTATGAGTAAGTTCCATGCCGCTCTCGAGTGATTCACTAAAATGCATCTTTGGCCGAGTGTTGAGTGATCCCCCGTGGGATATTTGAACTTGTATATAAGTAGAATTTTAAAAGAGGCATGTTATGCCCTAATAAGTAATTTATCTTATGAAAAGTTTTAAATAAATCATGACGAATAGGATTGTAAATAAATAAAAATAAAACTTAATAAAGAATCTTGGAAATCCCGACACTCTATGACAAGCCCAAAAACTTTCTATTCTACCCATTCCATTTGGGAGTGTAAAGCCACATTATAAAGAGTTTTGCTTGAGGACAAGCAAAGATTCAAGTGTGGGGGTATTTGATGTGCACAAAATGCAACATATAAATGAGCTCAAATTAACAAAAGAAGCAAAAAAGACAGCTAAATTTAACATAAATACAAGAAAAGGAACAAACGTGGCATGCCCGACCTCCTCGATAGCATTTTCCCAAGCAAAACAAGAGAACAGAAGGTTGAACACGCCCCGTGCTCAGTGAACACGGGGGCGTGCCCAAGTGTCAGCATAAAAGACAAAGCTGTAGAAGCTTCTATCGCCCACCACGGGGCCGTGCTCAGCGGACACGGGGCCGTGGTCAACTATAAGATTCGCAGAATCCAGGAAAATCTTGATAGTACAAATACGCTTCTGCAAACGGGGTCGTGCCCAGCGGACACGGGGCCGTGGTCAACTAATGCAGACAAGAGCAATTAATGAAGACAAAGAAGGAGGATGGACACGGGGCCGTTCCCACTGGACACAGGGCCGTGCCCGAGCTACTGTTCAGGCTATAAATAGGGGTGCTTGGCTCATTTGCAAACCATCCCTTGGCACACCACCTCTCTCACACTTCACCCACCACCCACCACCATCACAACACCATCATCCACCACCATCATCCATTGTCCATCATAGAGTGTGTGAGTCATCTCGGGATCCAAGATTGATCGTAAGAGTTCTTGACAATCAAAGGCCATATTTGCCTAAGTCTCTTACATCACTTGGTGAAGACAAGTGTCTAGTGTAATACTTTTTATTTTTAATCTTTAAGCACTTTTTATTTGGTTATGTATTAATGACTTTAATAACTAGTTTCTTATGTTGAAGGTGATTCTTTCTTAACGTTTGTCCGTGGTGTCTTGGCATTATTTTACTGTCTATATAAAATAAAAGATTTTCACCATTCATATCTCCACGGTCTATATGGAGGTATTTTGGCTACCTGGTCGGGGGTTAAGGGAACAGTTTGGTAAGATTCTTGCCATTGTTCAGTGTATAGATCCTGCAAAGGACCTGGGTCAAATTTAGTAGGACCTCCTTCAATACTTACCGGTATTGGATGGCGGGGGTCCAAACTCTTTGAGCCCCTCATATGTAAGCTACTATTAATACTTTAACCCGGCTATTTAGGACTGTATCCCTGCTGACTCAGACTACTTAGCCGAGGGTAACGTCACCTTCAAAAGAGGGGCCTACCATAATATGCATTAATAACTTAATTAATTATCTTTCAATAATCCGACCCTTTAGGATTGTATCCTTGCTGACTCAAACTACTGGGTTGAGGGTAACGTCACCTTCAAAAGAGGGGCCTACTACAATAACTAAGATAATCTCTTAAAAAGTGCAAAAGTGCGGAAATAATCAAAGGTTACACTATACACGAGTCGGATCCAAGTGATTCATCTTGTCTATCTGTTTTTTTTTTCTTTTATTTTATTTTTCAGCATTTTAGTTAGTTTTATTTTTCTTGTTTAAAAACCTTTTCTAACTTTTGATTTGATTAGACGTTGAGGATAAACCAGTATTAAAAGCTCTTGTGTCCTTGGACGACCTCGATATCTTACCAACACTATACTACGCTCACGATGGGTGCACTTGCCCATATGTGTGTTTAGTGTTAGTAAATATCTTGTTTTATAAATTTAAAACTTGGCTAAAAAGGGCTTAAAAATATACATTAAAAACTATACACACTTACGCACATCAGTACAGGTCTGTGGCTGTCGGGTTAGGTTTTGGGGAATACGTATGGCCCCATATTCGAAGTGATTTACTACTGGAGATTGACCATAACGAGCCGCTATATAAGCATGTATTCGAAAGATATAACGAAGGAGACTTTAAACGAATACGTTACAGCATCTAATGGCATTCAGTGAAAGGGTGCGATCGAAGTCAATGGATGGAAATGCCTCACGTAGGGCTTCTCGTAGCGCAAATGTCACACCCTGACTTTTGCGGAAGCGTGATTTGGTGTGACTTGCTTAATATCATTGCATTCAACCTTAACAAACAACTATATGAAAAACCAAGATGTTCATCCATAGATAATTTTCAAAATAATACAACCATCATTGTTTAACATCAAACTAAGACTTTAAGTTTAGAACACATGACTACCAAAGCTTAAAGTTCCATACTGGACTTCACAAAAGACATAACCAAACTAGGTTTCGAGCCATATATCTTATCCAAGATAAAATACATAACCCAAACCCTTCGACCTCGGATGACACCTTTTATTAGAGACTTGACTTGTAAACTCCAACGCCCTCCAGATCCATACTTAATTTCCTGAAATACATGTAGTTTGAAAACATCAACAAAAGTTGAGCGAGTTCATGTGTGTGTTTGTGAATAAACCTTTGAAACATTTGTAAGTATGTTTGAATGTACTTGAAAAACCCGGTATGTAAGCAACAAGGAAATAGATCAATTAATGTGTAGCTAATACATTAATATTTGTGACGTGATGCAGGAAAGCTCAAACCTAGCAGACTTTGCACCGGGCCTCCGGCTGTAAGACATAGTCAACCCATGGGCCACCCTGGTCCAACATGGGCGGGGCTCGCTACACCCAAATAGATCTATCACTTATGTCCCTGGTCCTACAAGAGGATTGATGGCCTTAAGCGTCATACCCACCACTCACATGATCTAGAAGTACCCTTCCTTAGCTAACCATACCAAATAATAACGTTTGTAAACAGTTGTAACATGTACTTCACCCCCGAAGTTATAAAACCGAAAACAGTTAAAGAAAAGGGGGAACATGAACTCACAGTTTTGCGTTCCTTGTATCCGATGTAACTCAAAGCTTCCTCTAGAACGCACGACTACCTACATACGTACTACGGTCCATTAGGCGAGCGGGTCGTGCCTTGTCTTAGTATTGATTAGTGTCTTTGAGTTACGTTTCAAAGTGTCTTTATTATTATTCCAAGTATATAATTATTTGTTAAAATAATTAATATTTTAACTTAAATTATATTTATTAAATTTTGAAATAATTGTTAAAACAATATATATTAACTTAATACTTCCCAAGTATTTATGTTTGTATTTCCTTCCCAAGTATGGGGTATCTTATACTTGTATATTTTGCCATGTATTAGGGTCGTATTCCGGTGTGAATTTATACGTACGAGAATACGTATTTTTATTGTATTCATTAAGTATCCTTATACTCAATTTCGTATTAATTTTTCTGGAATATCATCTTTAATAAAAGTCCACCAATACATATTTCCAAAATATATATATATATATATATATATAGGACAAAGATCCGTTAGGAACCACCTCTTATTGCGAGAACCGCGAGAACCAATGTGAACACAACCAAAAATGCCTAAAAATAGCTAAAAATCACACAAACTTTTTTTTTTAATATTCTTTAGAGTTAATTACATAGTTAGTCCCTGTGGTTTGCACAAAATAACATACTTGGGTACTAATAGTTGAAACCGGCTCGAAAAACGGATTAGAATGACCAACGTCATTTTTTTACGCGATGTTTACCGTTATCAACGCACGGACGCGACAACAACGACTATCTACACTATTTTAAAAATCTTTGAATCTAAAATCATATTCATACGATACTTATGGAGTTTGGGTTGCGATATCGGATCTCGTAGGAATTACGGGCCCCTTACACATGAGATGGGCTTGTGGGCCCTAGGCCCAAGCCCAAAACCCACAAGCCTAAACCTGCACATAATATATTAGACCCTTTTCCTTAAAAATCTTACCAATGTCTTATAAAATCTTACAAAATCTATACAAATCTCTACAAGAGATTGTGTCTCAAAAGATGAAACCACAAAATCTTACAAGATCCACACAAGATCTGTTGAGAGATCTCAACATCTCTATATATTCACAAACAAACACATAGAGAAGTCATCTTCTCAAATAGAAAACCCTTGTTTTCTTTGTCTGCATATTATACACACCCACACTCTACAAACCACACTCATCTCTCAAAGAATCCTCTCTCTCTCTCGGTTATGCGACCAGGCAACAAACACAGAGAAAATCTACTTCTCTCTACCTCACCTCCACTCCCTCATTTCCCTCTCAAGACACCGAACACCCCCCCCCCCCCTTTCTGATGACGACCCGACGGCGGAGAACCGTCGGCGTACGGTGTCGTGGCGGCGGAACCAGGCAACGAGACGGAGGAAGATAGAGAGATCGAGGAGAGAGAGAGACTGTTCGAGGAGAGAGATACGGCAAAGGATTTCCGGCGTCGCCGCCGCCGCTCACGGCGGCGGTGTTCTTGGGTTTTCCGACGACGCTGTTGACGATAATGGTGCTGTTATGCTAATGATGGTATCGTTGACGTGAGAGTGGTGGTTGCTGACGACCGCGACGGTAAAGATGATTGACGGTGAGGATGATGATGGCAGTCGCGGGTTCGAGAATTTTGTTCCGGTAAACATACCTACTCCCTTCACTTTCACTTTTTCTATTCAGATCCAGGTAGATCCGCACTTCTTTGTGTCGTTGTTTCAGATGAAGGGGTTGTCAGCGGCTTCAGGGTAGAAGTGGCGCAGCCGTATCGGTTTGGTTCAAACGGTCATATTTGGTTCGGGTCATCGGCAATCAAAGAGAAGTTGTGGTTCAAAAATTCGGTCACGGTTGAACAGGTACGAGTATGGTTCAGCAGGTTCAAGTTGTGGTTTCGTTTTGGTTTGAGTCTTGGTCACGGGTTCGGGTTACGGTTCAATGGATTCGGGTTACAAAACAACTCAGCCGGTTCAACTCGGTCAAACCCGAGTCAACTCGGGTCAACACAGTCAAGATGGGTCAACTCAGTTCGATGTTCGGGTCAAGTGGCTTCGGTCAGATTTGTAAGCTTCAGAAGCGGTTCGGGTTGACTCGGTCAACTCAGCGAGTCAACTCGGTCAACTGAACGAGTCAACTCGGTCAACTTAGTCAACGTCTCGACGCGAAAGCTTGGTAAAAGTTAACGGCGGTTTAATAATTATGTTTTTATATAGTTTTAGTTTATGTCGCATGAAACGAGCTCGAACCGAACGGATTAGTATTTAGATTTCATTTTGTCGCTTTTACAAAAGTTATTTATATTTATTATTGAACATTGATTGAATTTTGATAAAATAACGACAACTTGCGTTGTCGGGGTCGTCTAAAAACAGAGGAAACTCTGCCCGTTTTTCGAGAAAACCCGTAAAACGAAAACACGTTTTTATTCAAACGACTTACATAAAACAAGAAGCGGATGCATATTTTCTCAACGGCACTTTATAATTTACAAATGTGTTAATAACGCTAAGTATTTTACAAAATAAATATAATAATTTTTATATTTATTTTCAAACGTTTAACGACTCGAATTCTCTTATAAAAATGAAAAGAATAGTTTTTATACTTACTTCGGACATTATTTACGACAATAAATATAGTTATTATATTTATTCTAAACTACGAAGTCTCGACAATTCTATTATAAAAATAAATATAATTTATATATATTTATTTCAACTACCAAACGAAATGAATTCGTTTTATAAAAATAAATATAACTTATATATTTATTTCAAATATTGCACGACACGAGTTCTTTTATAAAAATAAATATAGTTATATATTTATTTTCAACCAAAACAACCCGACGATTCTTTTATAAAATGAATATAACTTTTTATATTCACTTCAAACGCCTGAACGACATATACATTTACTTTGATAAATATCATACGAGACGTATATATGATACGAATTTGTTATATGTTATTGTCATATAAACTTTTGTACATACACGTACGATTTATCGAGACAACTAACGCGATTATAACAATATATTTATATACTTTTATATAAATATTCATATATTTTAAACCTCTCGAGAACTAAGTCTTTTCAAGACTTCTTAAATACCGACGAATAAACGAACTACGCAAGCATAACTTCTTCGCTTCTTTCAAGTTAACAACAAACAGTCGAATCGTTCGGTCAACGATTCAGTAGAGCTCGGTGACACGTAGTTTAGTTACCGTTTTTATTTAAAAACTTATAAGATATTCCGTGTTAGGAATATTGTAGAATGCACGCTAGCGAGTCACGTTTTGGAAACGACATCACGAAGTCGTATATAGCTAGCTTTGCACAAGGCAATTCAGGTGAGTTCATAACCCCACCTTTTTACGGTTTTACATTTTTATAAATGTTTTCGGGGTGGAAAGACATGCACGTTTTGCAGAAACACACAAAGTTTTCGACTAACAAAGACTGCATATTTTAGACAAAGCACGTATTGCAAGAACATACAAAGTTTTTGAACGAACAAAAACTCATATTTCTAAATCATATTACGAATGGATTTCGAGGAACTCAAATGGTTTCCGAATGGATCATACTAAATATACCGGTTTTTACAAAACAAAAGCGTGTTATCGAAATGTGAATGATTTTTATGACTAGGGATGGGATCGTCTAGTTATAATAATGGGACTGGGTTGGTCTGCGTTTGAGAAACGGGACTCCCAGTGGGTACATGTTACAAAAGGATTACATACAGATACTATTGGTATGGCTAGCCTAGGAAAGAACCATAGATCATGTGATTGGGTAGGCGGATACTTGGGACCATTAATCCTCGTATAAGGACCGAGGGGCATGAGTGATAGATCTATTTGGGTGTAGCGAGCCCACACCCATGAGGACCAGGGAGGCCCATAGGGTGACTATGTCTTCCAGTCGGAAGCCCGGTACAAATTTGCTAGGTTTAAGTCTTCCTACACCGTCACACATATCATTGGCCTTGCAAACCATTGGTGATCTTTTCCTTGTTTGCTTTCATACCGGGGTTTTACAAATTACATACCATGTTTTATACAAATTCAAGGCATAGGATTATGCGGGCATGGAGTCAAAGTCAGGGTGGGCATTGACGGTTATACGAACATTACAAATACAAGAGTTTACAAATACACTGTTTTACGAACATAATGCGTTACAAATACAAAGTTTCCATATAACTTGACAAGAAAATGATTTTTAAATTCGTTTTCTCAATAATATTCACAAACCGGTTATCAAAAAGATTTGCTTTAAATCTTTTCCAAAACAAACTATGAACTCGCTCAACTTTATGTTGATTTTTCGCATGTTTCTTTCTCAGGTTACTTTTCTAATAATGGAACGGTTGGAATAGAAGAACCATTGGAGATTCAAGTACTTAGTGGGCGTTCAATTTCTAGAAGTCTTAGCTTATTTTGCTTCCGCTGTGCAATGAAGATACCAGTCCAGTCACGCCAGCTCTGATATTTTCGAGGTGTGACAGCGGAGGGGTTTTTTTGTCTTTTCATTCTTCTTTTATTTTTACAACGCGCTATAATATTTTATGGCGTCTAAGTTTTTTTTGGCGTTAATTGTATTTATTAAACTTTTTGGCGTTGAATTAATTGTTTTTGTGTCACATATATAATTTTTTGGCGTTATATCATTTTCTGGTTATTTTTTTTGGTGTTTGTGGCGTTTTGTATAATAATTCACTACGAGTAATTAATATTTGCATAAGATTAAAATAAGACCAAATTTTCTTTTGGCGTTTAGTGAATTTTTTGGCGTTTTAATACCCTTTTAGAAGGTGCTTTGCCTGCAGCTGTTCTCCCAATTTTCATTCTACTAGCGTTTTGGTGTTTGTATTTTTTAGCGTTTTATATAATAATGTATTTTATTTATAGAGAATTAGATAATAAAACAACATATAACTTGATATCAATACAATATAAAATGAAAACAAAAATAATTAAAAATGGTAATCTAATTTTTCTTTCCAATCTTCAATGTCATCGGCCTCTTCCTTCTTGAATTTGTTTATGGCGTTTTGAATCTTTTTTGAATAATTTAGTTAGATGCCAACTTTCCTTCATAAACCCCGTCTTTTTCAGAAGAAGCTGCTTAGTGGCATCCTGTTTTTTGGTGTGATATTCTTGTTTGGTGGCATGTCATTAAAGATCAACTCTTGCTTGATGTTATTTGTAATAATGGAGTCCAAAATAGCATTTTACACTTGTGATGAACCCTTTATTCCATCCATATAATCATCAAGAACAAAGCTCACATGATGGCATATCACTGTCATCAGTCTCTTTTTCTTGAATATTTGTCCATCTCATTCATCAAAATATTATTGAGTTAACCCCCTTAGAAAAAGGATCCATTTCAGTGAAAGCTTTGCCATCTGTGGCGTTTTAAAGGGAGTGTTTTCTAGAGGATATGGTGTTTTTGCGTTTTCTGGGTGTGATCAATTTCATTGTGTATAGACCCCTCTCTTATAGGAGTTTTTTGGCGCGTAGTTTAGGCGGGACTTTTTTATTGTAATAAATGATAGTAATAAAGTAGCTGTCTTTTCAGGTACTGTTTTTGTATTAACTGTGTTGATCAGCTTTTGTTAGTTTTATAGGTTACATACGTCCCATCTTCTAATTTTGACGTTTTTTTAAATGGCGTTATGCAGACCAACATGACAAAATACAATAACGGAGTAAATAAAATATTAAGCAGGAAAAATATTTTTTGTTATTTTTGGCGTTTTGTTAGGTTTAACCATTTTTAGTATTTTTTGGCGTTTTGTTAATAAAGATAGAAATATATCATTTAATTATCTTAAAAAAAGAAGATTACATAGAAGAAAAAAAAAGAGGAAAAAAAATTAAAATCCTTCGTCAGAAGGTACTTTATCCGAATAGTATCCATCACTTGTGTCATCTTCTTCCTCCTCGGAGTCTTCATCTGGATCTTCATCTATGTCATCACATTCACCTTCATCAGCTTCTTGTTCCTGAAGATTCTGAAGCCTCCACCTGAACATGTCTTGCATTAACTCCAATTTTGAGTCTATTTCTGTATTGGTACAAGTGGCGTTATGCAATTCTTCCATGAAACCCAATCGCTGCTTTGTCATGATGTTCTCTAGCCAGTAGACTTCCTGCTCTCCGCTGTCATACGTAACTGTCACCATGTCTGTTTCATCATCAAAACGCCATGATGTCATGACAGGGTCTGGCTTCACATCTCCTTTGATTTGTCTAAATTTGCTGGTTAATGCTTTCATAAGCATATGCGTTTCATGGCATTCGTTGTCTAGAGCGATGCCAATGGAAAAGATTTGCCTCTTTATCTCTTCTTCCATCTTCAGAATTGCCCTGACGGTCTTAACATACACCTCCCTTCTATTGTCAAAATGGAGGACGTATCGCTTAATTCCAAGAGTATATCTCCACGAAACGATTGTTGCCATTTTTCGCGTTTTGTTTAAGTTGGCGTTTTTGGTTAACGATTTTTTTCGCAGAAAATGGTAGATTGAAGTGATTATGGAAGCTATGTTTTACCTTTGTTTATATAATGATGTTTTGGTGCGTAATTTAGGAGGGAATTTCTTCTAATAAATGTTAATAACTGAAATTCAGTTATTTGTGTTGTTTCATCTTCCTGTAATATTCAACGCGTTTTATTACTAATTTTTGGCGTTTTGTTTTTAATGGCGTTTTATTTTTTTGTATGGCGTTTTATCATTTGATGGCGTTTTGAATATGAGCGGTAAAAGACCCTTTTACCCTTAATGAAGCGCATCCCACATAAAAAAATGGATGTTATTTACAAAAATGCCACCGCGCAATCTAGTCCATGGATTGTTTTGATCTGATGATCCATAAGCGTTCTCACCGTTCTCACACTTTTTACCGTTTTCTCTAAATCCCGACCCTATATATATATATATATATATAGGAGAAGGATCCATTATGAACCACCCTTTATTGCGAGAACCGCGAGAACCAATGTGAACACAACCAAAAATACCTAAAAATAGCTAAAAAAACACACAAAATTATTTTTTCATAAAAAATCGCTACTTTTAGTAGCCAAAAAACTTTTTTTTTTCTACTAAAAGTAGCGATTTTAATGTAAAAAATACTAAAAAAAAATTAGTGTGTTTTTTTTTATTTTTTTTTAGGTTTTTTGGGGGTTTAGTATTTAGCATTTTAGTTTGGGGGAGGGGGGGTGGTTTAGGTTTTTTGAGGGGGTGGGGGAGGGGGGTTTAGGTTTTTTTTTGGGGGGGGGGGGGGGGGGTTAGGTTTTTTTTTTGGGGGGGGGGATGGGGGTTACGTTTTTTAGCTATTTTAGGTTGTGTTCACATTGGTTCTCGCAATAAATGTGGTTCTCGCATGAACCTTACCCTATATATATATATATATATATATAATCACACCCTGATATTTACAGCTCGGCCCGGTGGGGAGTATCGTGACGTAAGATTGAGATCGTCATAGTTAAACATACACAGAATAGCACAGCGGAAGTCTTGGAATATAAAATATTATTACAACTCAAATATTAGAAAATACCGAAGTGATAATTACATACGAGCTTGAATATTAGATCCACGGGCGGATCATTATAAAAGATACAAAATGAAGTTTAGCAGACTTTAGGGCATCCTAAAGATTTGCAAGATCCTTTATTGACACCAAGCAGCTCTCAGCCAATTATGTATAGTACCTGTCACTTAGTCTTTTGAAAATACGTCAGTTTACACTGGTAAATACAATTAACTGACTCATTTGAAAATGTTTATGAAAAATTGTTTAAGGGCACAAGGCACAAAAATATCTCTTTTATAACTTGGGACAATTATATTAAAAATAATCTTGTATCAGATTTACATGTTTGTCCAATATTTAGGGCCGGTATTAAATAAACCGAACAAGATTAAACAACACACCACGAATATAAACTCACGGTAGGTTAGCCCAGCAAATGAGTATATCTTTTACATACGCAACAGACAGGTGTATGCCTATACCCCGTGCTTAAGTCGTGGCCATTTACGCATTTTAAATGAGCCAAGGATATCCAGGACACGGTCGTTAACCCCCAATGTTATATGTTATCAAGCAATACTGATTAAAACGGGATTATACAATTTAATCATATCCGATTAAAAAGGTTTCTACACCCGACCAAGCGGAAATAATTTACCGTATCCCAAGCCCGTATAAGGGAAAATAAGTTAAAAGTATTTACCTGAGCTACTTCTCGATTTACAGCAAGATTTATATAACTCAGCCGTATCCAATCTAATTAAATGCAGATAGCTTTTACCGGGAGGCTCTAGTCTGGAATGATGGTAATATATATAACCAATTTACAATGCTAACGGGTCTTATTTAGGTCATAGACCTAGACCGGCTAACTTTAAGTATTAGAAACGGTACGATACGCTAGATTAAGTGATAACCGGAACTGAAAGTCTACTTTTGCGACTTATTTACCAAGTTTTTAAAGTGACAAAACTGATTTTATAGCTTCTATATTTTCAGTTATGAATTTTATTTAAAAACTGACCCGTTTGACTTTTATTCAATTACTTTGACCCGGCAATTAACTAAGTAAACGTGGTAATTAGGAGGTGCCCTTTTGAGGGTTTAACACCTACCTAATTACGACCACGTAGCCATGTTCGTTGCGAACAAAGGCTTGACATTTTATGGTCTAGCTAAAAGTCAAAGCATTTATTGTAAACGCTTGACTTTTCGGTGTTTAAAGCCAAATAAAATAAACTAGTCACGAAAGGACACTTACAAATGGTCCTATGGACTGAAGAAAACTCCTTGGAGGTTCCTAATTGCTCAGGATCCTCTAATTTTGAGAAGTATAGCAGATTGGAATGAAGGTGTGAATTTTTGAAGTGAATTCTACACCCCTTTTTATAGAGTTTAGAGGATCATTGGATGATCAACATGTGTCCTAGGGAGTTCTAGGATTAAAACAAGTGTAATACCAGGCTTATAATTCAGTTAGCAAGTCCCTAGAATGATCAAATGGTTTTAGAGATCAAGTGGTGAACAAGGAAGAAGAACTGGCAGCTGCAGGTAAGTTTCTGTCAAAATTGAGCCGTCGCCACATGCCACAGCAAAAGGGGTAGGCTGTGGCGTAGCGCTACCACACCAAACTTCAGCAAACAAGTTTCAATCTTGGCAATTTTGACCCCTGCACCTTTATACGCTATGTAACTTTCATTTTAGGCACAAAAACCCCTTGTAGTTAGTTTGGAGATGATCTAGGGAGTATAACCAAACACCGTTAGGTCCGGTTTCGTTAAACGATCACCGAAAACACTTGTTTCTCCCCGTTGGCGCTTTTAACCCTTTAATTTACGAACATGTGCGTTTTAACGCAAAATGGCATAAAAGCCTTTCTAGATTAATAACAAGCATTCCCAAGAGTATGATGGGATATTACGACACTCCAGTTTACTCCAGTTTGCTTAAATGGTCGCTCAAAGGTGTAGTTTTATAGTTTGACGCTTTTGGCCCCTTTAATGCATAACTTGCGCGTATTATCATTTTATCGAGTCAAAGCCCTATGTTACCCATATTAGGCATTCTCGAGAGTATTATCAAACATCACGATGCTTCGGGTTCGTTAAAAGGTCACTCAGAGGTATAATTAAACATGTTGACACTTTTAACCCTTCTTCTTGGTATTTGCAATATAAATCATTTTTTGCATTGAAACTCCATGAAATCATTATCCGACAATTGTGAGAGTATAAAAAGATTCTACAAAGCCTCGGGATCGTTAAAAGGTCATTCAGAGGTAAGAATTAACATGTTGACACTTTTAACCCCTGTGGTTTGTAAATTTTTGGTTTTAAGCACAAACGGCTTCTTGTGTCCGACAATTTATTCAATAATGAATACAAACATCATATGAGGTCAATCAGAGGCACAAGTTTGGCATGTTGACATTTTTGGTTCTTCCATATTCATAGTTTTTGATTTTTCGCAAAATTAGTCCCTAATAGTCAACGTTTGACTTCAATAGAGTTTAGTATACGTGTCAACACATCATTGGACGTGATTTTACGAGGTGTTACATCCTCACCCCCTTAAAAGAAATCTCAACCTCGAGATTTGCTCAAAAAGATAAGAGTTTTTCTGTCACATAGTGAACACGACCTCCCATGTATAATCAGGGTTTCTACGGCATCCCGTTTAACCTTAATAATAGGTATATGCTTTCTTTCTGAGCTTCTTAACTAGTCAATCCTTATTCGACACTGGTTTCATAACAAACCATAAGTTTTTCGTTAATCTATACATCAATGTGGTAATGCTATCGACTTAACAGCTAGACATATCCTGAAATTACCAGTGTGAAACACATTGTGATTACCATCAAGCTCCTCAAGTAAGTTTCAGCTTACAAGCTACCGATCTTGTCATATTCGATTTTTTTCTCGAGTAGTCCAATATATATAGAGTTTAACTTGACCGTTATATCAAATGTAGCATACCTTTCTAGGGTGGTACCTTCTGTTGAATCTTGTTCCTGATTGAGAACTTAAGAGGTTTGCGACCCTCATTAAAATTGATTTTTCTGCCGATTATTGGCAACTTTCAGACGATCACGGATTCGTATGATCTTATCCATTGTTTCCAAGGTAATTTTAGATCCTGATGATTGGACTTACCAAACTTCTGTCCATCAAATAGACGTTTGATATTTCGTCTATACAAGGTCTCCAAAGGAGCATCCTTGATGCTTATTTACTAACTATTAGTTATAGGAAAGCTTATTTTAGGCGAGATAGTCATTCCAACTACTGCTTTAACCAATCCTTAAAGAATAGCTAACCTCATGGTTAGTCGAATAATTCGACGATCCTGGGCAGCTGATGGCGATTCTCAAATGTTACCTATGTAGGGTTGCGGTAATCAATGCATAAGCATAATGAACCGTCTTTCTTAATTAAGAATACCGGAGTTTTCAGAATTTTGAATTAGGCTTTATAAAAACTTTTCTCTAAGAGCTTATCTAATTGGCTCTTAGATCTTCCATTTTCGTCGGTGCTAACCGATATGAAGATTTTTCAATAGATGCATCCTTAAGTGGGATATTATTCTTAACTCTATTTGCCTCTCAAGAGGTAAACAGGGTAGTTCTATGAAGAAGACAATCGAGATTCACAGAGAAGACAGAGATATTCTGAATCTCAGGCTTCAGTTCATCTATCGTTATTCGTGCCATATAAATGACACATTTCTCTTTATGAATGCACGGATGCCTTAAATAGTGACACCTATTTGGACATTTCTATACTGGATATCTTCTTTGAATACCATTAGCTGACTTTAGTACAATATGACCATTGGAATATCTCAGTGGTTCCGTGCATTAAACCTCCATACTGGTCAGGCATGGAAGCAATCTACGGGACACACTAGGATACGCCAATCCTCATATGGCGCTTTTATCAAGCATGGTCTAGCATTCGCAGTTGATAGAAAACAATGAGATAACATAATAAAATAACATATACTATCGTACTCTATCTGGAGAAAGAGTACTGTAGATTTATGAATGAAGATTTTCTGACAAGAATAGAAGGAATGGTTTCTAAGATTTTCGTTGGTAAGTTTTACCTTACACTTAATATCTGGAGTTTTTATGGAAAAATTTTAAAAGTTTGCTATACTTATGATTTATGAAAAACTTAGTAGTTCCTGAATCAAAACAGAATTCTTATAAATTGATTCACGATAAGGGATGTATTTGGTGTCATTATTGATATGAACTGCCTCAGACATATATCAGGAGGGTTTAACCGCCTCTATTCATAGCCTCTCTATACTTAGCTATTCCATCTTTGACAGTTTTAGGGCAGTCTCAGCTTTGACTGACTTATTTCTTAACCCATATAACGTGAGTGGCTGAGATAGATCCATAATGGATTTATAAAAAGCAGGCTTTGTAACCTTAATATGCCCTCTAATTTCTGATGCTATACCACCAATATATAGTGCATTATGCTTAGATTCTAGGTTAACCGAATAGGGTACTAACCCAGACAATAAATTAAGGTCTGCAACATACTGTCGACAGTCTAGAACTTTTATGGTGAGAGTCAGAAAATTCTGATTCCACCTTTTCCATTTCGTGTTGCAGGCAACAGGTTTTTCTGATAAGGTCCGTAAACTTGGACCGTCCCACATTGTATGAAGGTATCTTTCTTGTGGACTTTATTAATGTCCTTACCAACTAAGGGTATCGCCATTGAATGACTGTGATACATAACTCACAATGTTCTTTCCAGCATAACCGCTGATACACATAATGGTTTCTATTTCATCCAACAATTTCATGCAATCAATGACCCCTTTTTCGCCATTGAAGTCTCTTGACTTGCAAGAGACGAAGTACTTTTAAGTACATCTTTTAGAGGAACGGGCCTCCTTGCTATATATGATCATATTTGGTTTATTCTTCGCATTTGAAGTATGAATAAAACTCTTCACATGAGCAGAGGAATGTGTTTTAGAG
Organism: Helianthus tuberosus; assembly: GCA_030545235.1. Classification (NCBI taxonomy): domain Eukaryota; kingdom Viridiplantae; phylum Streptophyta; class Magnoliopsida; order Asterales; family Asteraceae; genus Helianthus; species Helianthus tuberosus. The sequence continues at coordinate 129,690,541 of CM060447.1, read as the reverse complement.
CAAGTAGCATTCGGCTCTTTGAACCTTTTCATGACCTTTCTCATAGCTTTTCTAATAGTGGCGTCAATCAAAACTTGGAGATTAACTCCATTACCACTGAGGTTCACATTTATTGCATCATTAGCATTTATCGCATCTTTAGTATCGCGACTGTTGTTTGTCTGATCCGAGTTTGCCATACTCGAAGCTTTGTACTAAACATCAATTTGAACAATTGCTTAATTGCATTACAATAGCTAGTCATCTTCCTGACGACCTATCATACATTAGCCATGGTATCATTAAACCATATAGGCTAATAGGTTATGAACATTCCAAATGAATGTTATTTGCATGTTTATCAATTACATTTAGCCTAGGTCACAAGAGGACCATCAATGGCATTTAGGGTTTGGATCGAGTCCATTACCTTTTTGACAGAGGATCAAATGTCACAACTGTCTTTGTTATGTTGACGATTTTGGATAGCTCAAAGGCTCGCCTTAAGGACTTTTAAAAATATGGGACATAAGTCCGTTATGAAGGACATATAAATGTAGCACATAGGCTTGTCACCAAGGACATTAATAGTCGTATGGCACGAAGGCCTTGTCACAAAGGACATATAGGATATGGCAGAAAAGGCCTATTACGGAGGACATTTTAATATATAAGTCGCGATCTTATTTGATCAGAGACTATAAGGTTTGAACATGGTTCTTCACCTTTGGGCAGAGAGTCATAGACTACATCTGACATTATTTTGAAAGACAATTTATTTTGCCACATAGGCCAATAAATGAACATCATTAATGGATGTTTATATATATATATACATATAATTATCGTAATTTAAGATATCTGTCAAGATCTTGTTGATCTTATATAGTATGAGGCTTGGGCATTGCCCATCACCTTGGACAATAACCATAACGGTCATAATTGTCAATGTTACTAATGGACAATATAGTATATGGCCCGTAGGCGAAACATCACTAAAGGATGTTAAATATTGTGATCATCGTTTCAGATGATATTAGTCATGATCGCATTGATCATATAGACTATTATATTTGGACATAGTCCAATATCTTTAGACAGGGGGGTCATAGACCACAATTGTCGTTGTCTTATTGGACAACAAGTTTAGCCCGTAGGCACTTCATCACTAATGGATGTTTGTATTATGATCATCACAATGATGATACTTGCCATGATTTAATTCGATCATATAAGCTTTAAGGCTTGGACATAGTCCAAATACCTTGACGGCTGGTGTGGTCTCTCAAGTCACACTGCCAGGAGTGTTAACATGTTCTTAGATGTTAACAAGGATTAAGTTGTCTTAATGATTACACAATATTGCCATGATCGCATTGATCATAAAGGTTTGGAGGCTTGAACATAGTTCACCACCTCTGGATAGAAGGGGTATCTCCCTTAACTATCATAGTAGAAGGAATAATCATCCTTAAAGACCAAAAGTTTTGGCCAACTAATGTGCACTCTCCACTTGGCAGGGGTAAACCATTAAGAATGTCTTTTGAAATTATTTAGCAGATCGATAAAGTTCGAATAAAATTTATACTATTGTTTGATAAAGGACGAGATGAATACCTATATAAAATTTTCAAAGCTTCCCATAAATCATTAAAAAAATCTACAATAGTGCCTTAACAGGACTTTTAGTATCATATTTATCCATAGAGGACTTAAAAGGAAATTATAGGTCCGTATAGGGACTATTATAAGATTATAAGTCCTTATGGGGACTATATTGAAACAATTTACCCATGAAGGGTCTATAATGAAATGTCATGTCCGCTAAGGGACTATAGTGAAATCTCATGTCCACAAGGGACTATTTCGAAATAGTATATCCCAAAAGAGATTTTAATAAAATAACATGTCCATAAAAGGACTATATTGATACAGCGTGCGCACTAAAGGGCTCTGCTGAACGGATTTCCTCATAGGGACTCAAATCGAAGATATGTTCATATAAGGATTATAATATACAAATGTCCATACTGGGACTATATAGAAGAGATAGGTCCTTATTGGGACTTTTTAAGCAATACCTGTTCAAACAAGGACGAAAGGGAAAATATAAGTCCGTTTAGGGACTATAAGATATGTCAGTCATTGGGCCAATAGTAAAACGATATGTCCTCGAAAGGACTATTATGAATTATTATGCCAGTGGAAGGACTATAATGTAGTATAATCTCCATGAAAGGACTATTTTGAAATACCAAGTCCACGAAGGGACTATTTAAATAGTGTATCCACAAAAGGGATTTTATTAAAATCACTTGTCCATGAAAGGACTATATCGAAATAGCATGCCCACCAAGGGACTTTATTGAAATATAATGTCCACAAAAGGACTATATTGAAATATATTGTCCACGAAGGGACTATATTGGAACATAATGTCCACAAAGGGAATATGTAGAAGAGTATGGTCCTTATAGGAACTTAAAAGACAAAGAATATTATGGAAGAAGGATTCTCTAATGCCTTCCTTGCTTCATTTCGATTGTTTCTCTTTTTTGTTTATCGTACATGGTAGGGATACTGAAAACATCAGTGAATGAAGTAAGTATTTCAATCAGGATCCATTGCAGAAGTAGAATCCAAGGATTCAAAGGTTAAAGAATTGACGTGGATCACGGATTAGGTTTTGACTGGTATAGTCCAAGTCTGGAATTCCAAAACTTGGAGGTAGGAAATAGGGATTAATAGCATCCACATGTATCATTTTCAATATGGGAGCCTCAGGGATCTCCTGGTATGGACTCCACTGGTACCGACTTTGAGATTTGAGCCTCAGGGACCTCCGGTATGGACTCCGTAGTCTGTTTAAAAATTCAATGGGTTTGGTTTTAGGAATGAGTCCATAAACGTCTTCCTCCAAACCGGTCGCACGCCCATTCTAGCCGTGGTATGAAGCTTAGCATTTCTTGGTTTCGGACGAGAAGAATCTCCATCAACGGCTTCTTTGCTTGGCGACATATTTAAAACACATAAAATCAAAAACAATGTTTACTTAATAGGGATGAGAGCATTCCTATGTTAAGTCTAGACTCAGAACGTCTAAGGAATATGCTATTGTGTCATTTGAGATTAAACACTAAAGGCTAGTGTTTAATTCACTCAAACGTTGGCTCTGATACCAACCTGTCACACCCCGATATTTACAGCTCAGCCTGGCGGGGAGTATCGTGACGTAAGATTGATATCGTCATAGTCAAACATACACAGAATAGCACAGCGGAAGTCTTGGAATATAAAATATTATTACAACTCAAATATTAGAAAATATCGAAGTGATAATTACATACGAGCTTGAATATTAAATCCACATGCGGATCATTATAAAAGATACAAAATGAAGTTTAGCAGACTTTAGGGCATCCTAAGGATTTGTAAGATCCTTTATTGACACCAAGCAGCTCCCAACCAATTATGTATAGTACCTGTCACTTAGTCTTTTGAAAATATGTCAGTTTATACTGGTAAATACAATTAACTGACTCATTTGAAAATGTTTATGAAAATTTGTTTAAGGGCACAAGGCACAAAAATATCTCTTTTATAACTTGGGACAATTATATTAAAAATAATCTTTTATCAGATTTACATGTTTGTCCAACATTTAGGGCCGGTATTAAATAAACCGAACAAGATTAAACAACACACCACGAATATAAACTCACGGCAGGTTACCCCAGCAAATGAGTATATCTTTTACATACGCAACAGACAGGTGTATGCCTACACCCCGTGCTTAAGTCGTGGCCATTTACGCATTTTAAATGAGCCAAGGATATCCAGGACACGGTCGTTAACCCCCAATGTTATATGTTATCAAGCAATACTAATTAAAACGGGATTATACAATTTAATCATATCCGATTAAAAAGGTTTCTACACCCAACCAAGTGGTAATAATTTACTGTATCTCAAGCCCGTATAAGGGAAAATAAGTTAAAAGTATTTACCTGAGCTACTTCTCGATTTACAGCAAGATTTATATAACTCAGCCGTATCCAATCTAATTAAATGCAGATAGATTTTATTGGGAGGCTCTAGTATGGAATGATGGTAATATATATAACCAATTTAGAATGCTAACGGGTCTAATTTAGGTCATAGACCTAGACCGGCTAACTTTAAGTATTAGAAACGGTACGATACGCTAGATTAAGCGATGACCGGAATAAAATGTAATTTAGACCCAACAAGTATAAAAACTTTTATAACATGGGTAAACTAAATACATTCTGGATTTTGAAGTACAAATGATAAGGTTTGACCCGTTTCGGCTAATTTATGTAAACTTGTCACATAAACCGCACCGTACGCGTATAAGCATAAACGGGTGACCGAATGAGTCATGTACAAGTTCCATAAGTTATTATGCTTAAAATATGTTGTGATATCAGTAGGATATCTTCAATTATGCCCAAAACAAATTTAAAACCAATTTAAGCCCCGAAAGGGTAATTTGGTCATTTTAAAGTTTATAAAAGAGGTTTAATGGCAAACTGAGGTTCTGGTCTAAAATATTCAGTAAAATATTTATTTTATCAAGTTACATCATTAAGATATCATACATATGTGAGGTTTACCATTCATGGCCAAACTATGCACCGTAGGGGCATTTTGGTCATTTCACATATGCTTTTAAAGGCAAAATTGGAAGTCTGAGTTCACAACTTGTACTTACTGTAGAAATATCAAAGTTTATTTATAAACTCAGTAGGTAAGAAGTCTTAGGTGTTAAATATGGTTTTAAATCATACTATGCACCTAATTTGCGTAAAAGTCGACAATTGACGATATATGCGATGTTTATGAAATTCTGAGATTTTTATCAGCCTTGAATGTTAAAACATTTTATTTTTCATATAAAGTCAGTAGGAATAGGTTTGGCATGTTAATGATATGTAAATCTCATTTTATCAATGAAAAGGGCATTATCGTCAATTACCGAATCCATACGAGAACTCAATGTTATGATCAGTATAAAATCTGACCAAAATTTCCAAAAATCCCTAAAAATTATATCATAACAGTAGGCAATGAGTTTGGTGCCAAAAATTGGGTTTAAATATGATTTATGCTAAAAAGCGCAATTTAATTAATAAAAAGTCTTATTTTACGATATCGTGCATAACTTTAGTTTGAGACCAGAAACTGATGTCAAATTTGTTTGACATGCTTATATATCAGTAATAAAGCTTTTTGTCCTCTCATATTTTCAAAAATCTCATTTTTATAACTTAAGGGCATAATAGTCAATTTTTAAGCAAATAACGGAACATGCAAATGAACTATGATTTCTAAGGGACCATGTAGTATAACCTCAGAGGGTTATATTAACATATGATATGGTCACAAAGGAACCTTAAGGCATAACTAAACTAAGCTAATTCGGGTCAGAACTGAAAGTCAAAGCAAAAGTCAACTTTTGCGACTTTCGGTTGCGAACCGATCCTAAACTCATAACTGTCGGGTTGAACATGCCTATACATGTTCAATTAATATTTACCAAGTTATTAAAGTGACAAAACTGATTTTATAGCTTCTATATTATCAGTTATGAATTTTATTTAAAAACTGACCCGTTTGACTTTTATTCAATTACTTTGACCCGACAATTAACTAAGTAAAGGTGGTAATTAGGAGGTGCCCTTTTGAGGGTTTAACACCTACCTAATTACGCTCACGTAGCCATGTTCGTTGCGAACAATGGCTTGACCGTTTAAGGTCTAGCTAAAAGTCAAAGCGTTTATTGTAAACGCTTGACTTTTCGGCGTTTAAAGCCAAATTAAATAAACTAGTCACGAAAGGACACTTACAAATGGTCCTATGGACTAAAGAAAACTCCTTGGAGGTTCCCAATTGCTCAGGATCCTCTAATATTGAGAAGTATAGCATATTAGAATGAAGGTGTGAATTTTTGAAGTGAATTCTACACCCTTTTATAGAGTTTAGAGGATCATTGGATGATCAACATGTGTCCTAGGGAGTTCTAGGATTAAAACAAGTGTAATATCAAACTTATAATTCAGTTAGCAAGCCCCTAGAATGAATCAAATGGTTTTAGAGATCAAGTGGTGAACAAGGAAGAAGAATTGGCAGCTGCAGGTAAGTTTCTGTCAAAATTGAGCCATCGTCGCACGCCACAGCAAAAGGGTTAGGCTGTGGCATAGCGCTACCACACCAAACTTCAGCAAACAAGTTTCAATCTTGGCAATTTTGACCCCTGCACCTTTATACGCTATGTAACTTTCATTTTAGGCACAAAAACTCCTTGTAGTTAGTTTGGAGATGATCTAGGGAGTATAACCAAACACCGTTTGGTCCGGTTTCGTTAAACGATCACCGAAAACACTTCTTTCTCCCCGTTGACGCTTTTAACCCTTTAATTTACGAACATGTGCGTTTTAACGCAAAATGGCATAAAAGCCTTTCTAGATTAATAACAAGCATTCCTAAGAGTATGATGGGATATTACGACACTCCAGTTTACTCCAGTTTGCTTAAATGGTCGCTCAAAGGTGTAGTTTTATAGTTTGACGCTTTTGGCCCCTTTAATGCATAACTTGCACGTATTATCATTTTATCGCGTCAAAGCCCTATGTTACCCATATTAGGCATTCTCGAGAGTATTATCAAACATCACGATGCTTCGGGTTCGTTAAAAGGTCACTCAGAGGTATAATTAAACATGTTGACACTTTTGACCCTTCTTCTTGGTATTTGCAATATAAATCGTTTATTTGCACTGAAACTCCACGAAATCATTATCCGACAAACATGAGAGTATAAAAAGATTCTACAAAGCCTCGGGATCGTTAAAAGGTCATTCAAAGGTAAGAATTAACATGTTAACACTTTTAACCCCTGTGGTTTGTAAATTTTTGGTTTTAAACACAAACGGCTTCTTGTGTCCGACAATTTATTCAATAAAGAATACAAACATCATATGAGGTCAATCAGAGGCACAAGTTTTGGCATGTTGACATTTTTGGTCCTTCCATATTCATTGTATTTTATTTTTCGCAAAATTAGTCCCTAATAGTCAACGTTTGACTTCAATAGAGTTTAGTATACGTGTCAACACATCATTGGACGTGATTTTACGAGGTGTTACATATATACATACATATTTAAGTTGTATAATGTTTTACGTTTAAAATTCTTATATATAAAATATTATATATATATATATAATTTATATGTAATATTATCTAACTTATTGTTTAATGTTTAAAATTTTTAGGATGTTACAAAGTTTAAATAATATAACCTCAAAAAATAATTATAGATATAATATGTAATATTACGCTTAATGTAAAATAGTTACACAACTAATACATATAATTACACACAATAATTACGCACTCATAAAAAATAATTACATATAAAAATTAGACAACTTATAAAAATATAATTTTCATACCATATTGCTTTGGTTTATTTTTTTAATTTAAATAATATGTGATTATACGCTTTACGGTGTTTGTGTTAGTGTGTTGTGTTCTCCGCCATATCGTACCAAATTGATCAATGAGCAATTACACAAATTGAAGACACAACTATGATAACCACTCCTTTGAATACCATGTTTGATCATGAAATCATCAAACCTTTTATACGTTTTTATACATTGCCTTGGGATTGTTTTGGGCCATATATAATATGTTATTTATTACTATATATGTATATATATAATCTCTCTCTCTTTCTATATATATATATATATATATATAATCTCTATGTATATGTCTTTTCTTTGTACATCTATTTAGAGGTTAGATTATTTAAATTTTGTAAAATCCTAAAAATCTTAAACATTGAACAGTAAATTAGATTTATATATATAATGTATATAATTTTAAATATATACAATATTTTTATATATAAGAATTTTAAATGTCTATAATATTATATATATACATATATTACAAAAATTAAACAATTTTAAATATATATAATATTTTTATATATAAGAATTAACTTTCATTTCAGTCCCTGGAGGTATTCTGGTCAATTAGCCAAGACTTAACATAAAAAAAAACCAAGTTAGCCATTTGAATGAAAAGCATTAAGAAATGCAAACTTCAGGGCTGGATTTGTTATAAATTAGATTTTTGGACTAAACTAGTTAAAATGGACAAACCTCAGGGACGAAAACAGAAATTCACTCTAATAATAATATACTTCAAACGAGACGGTATCATTTGCGGGTGGGATACTTGTCAAACCCCCTTTAGAAAAAAAGTACTTAAAAGTTGTCAAAATTCATCCGCCATCTTTAAAAAATCCTTATTGTTTTTAAAAGCTTTTATATGCAAGTTGTTGGGATCAGATGTTGCAAACACATTTGATTTGATTGCAATTTAGAAGAGTTTGCAGCGGAAATAAGTAGAACAATCAAATCAATAAGCATACACAAACATTGTAATAAGGCAGTCAACAGAATTCTACTAAAATCAACTAATTCAATACAAGAACAACTCCCCTCAAATGAGAGTTTTTTTTTTTTTTTTTGTAGAAATAGGGGGTTTGAGTCCCCAAAGATTACCTTTAGGTCTCAAACAAGAAAACAAGCATTCTTAGGTACCTTTCTAATTCATTCACCGAGGTTCTATAACAATTCTGCCAAAAGCCTGTTGCAGGTTTCACTTTCTCTGAGATATGACTGAACCTCGCTGTTTATAATAGCAATGTATCGAACCTCGCTGTTTTTAATAGCAAAGTACATGAACTTCGCTGTTTTGAACAACATGTTTCTAAGAAACCTCGCTGATTTATTCAGCCAACTACATAACTTCGTTGTTTGTTTGTGCATGCTTAAAGAACTTCGTTGTTTATATGTACAAGGCTCAATAGCCTCGCTGTTTGTATGTACAAAGCTATGAAACCTCGCTGTTTATTACAAAAATCTTAAAGAGTCGCGCTGTTTATTACAAATACCTTAAAGAAGCTCGTTGTTTTTTTGTGCCATCTTGATTCTTTTTTAAAGCTGCAGGCTTCACGTGATTCCTTTTCAGTTTTTGTCATGCAGCCTTATTTCCATTAGCCATGCAGCATTGAAAACATAAAAAAGAGATGTGTGTATTGAATGCCAAAATTTTAAATAGGGAAATAGTGTTTTGCAGAGAATAGTCTCTTCAAATGTAATTGAATTTTGCAATGCATTCATTTAACCATATGTATGATACGCAGATTTTTGTAATATTATTGTATAGAGCCATCTAATCACACCTTACATTTTTTGTACAATTGAGAATAGTAGTTTGTAGAATACTATGGTTACTCACACCTTACATTTCTAGTCATATCAGATTATCAATGGAATCTACATACCTATCTTGCTACATATATGTACATAGAATATGGTTTACTGATACAACAAAAACCGTATTAAAAAACTTTCATACAAACCATCCAGACCAAAACCTCACCCTAGTTTAAGCACACACAAGAAATTCTCAAACTTAAAAATGAGTTATCAATTGAATCCTGGTCCTCTCAGTAACGAGGTTTTGTTTTAACACAAGGAACACTATGCGTTAGAGGTTTATAATCACCCAGAAAATTTCCGGTCACCCATAAACATCAAGCGTTATGATGGTTCATTTTGGAAGTTGGTGAGGCAAAATCCTATAGGACCACGTGTGGAAGGTTATATACGTTGTAACGCCCTGCGTTTTGACACTTTCTTATTCTAAGCAAGTCTTATCGTACTTCCTATCCAGTTATATTTGTACACTCGAGACGACTGATCATAATGAAAATGAGACTATTATAATCATAATGGTGTTAAACTGTGTGCAAACTATTACTCTATGTGATGCTTCTTACATGAGAACGATATGTTTAACCAGATTCTTGACTCTTTGTTTTGCTTTGATACTTAATGAATGAGAAACTAACTTAACGCGAACTTGAAACACGGAATTTCTTGTGTTATTTATGCTATTTGAACGTCTAGATGTAATAATACTAAATGTAATGGCTACTCATAATAATATGCAACACAACGCCTAACCTCACTCGCAAACGAATCAAAATCGGAAAATCTAACCAAGACGCAACTCACGGTCCGAATGGGACTGATCCATCCGGATGGAGCCATTCGGACGTGGCCATCCGGACCAGGCCAACCGGACATAACCCATTCGGACATAACCATCCGGATAGACCTGTCACTATCACCTATAAATAGTGGACTTGAGCCTTCATTTTCACCTTTCACCTCTGCTCATCTGCTTTCTAGTACTCTAATGGATTCTCACATTTTTGGTACAAATCTAAAATATTTTCACATGTTTCGGCTCAGATCTAACGGATTTTCACGTTTTACAACCTATTTCTGAACTCCTTCTAGTTTTACACAATATTGGAGGAATCAGGACTCTGTCAGACTCTCGACTCTTTCCATAGTCGAAAGCCGGCTCAAAAACTGATTTCCCCCAAAGAGATGGACCGGTTAATGGGTCGAGCACGAATCTTCATCAAGAACAGGACATCCGACCGAATGGACAAGGCTCGTCCATCCGAATGGACTGGGCTTGGTGTTTCCGTTGTTCGAATCCGTCAACATATCCGTTTCCGTTAAACAATACCGTTGTCTGAGAAAAGTTTTACAAAAACTTCAACCACAGACCATCCGCCCGAATGACCATCCGTCCGGATGGAACCCATTCGTCCGGATGACCTGACCCTAATAATATTCGTTGTAATTTTGTTGACACGACTGTTAAAATGTTTCTAATCAAAACTTTGAAAATTTTAACGGTTCACAGACAACCACAAACTATCCGCCCGAATGGCCATCCGTCCGAATGACCATCTGCCTTAATGGCCATCCGTCCGGATGGAACCCATCCACCCGGATGGACTAGACCCATCCGTTCTGATAGACTGTTGAACACTTAACTCGTTTTTACACCACTCGACACTCTGTTTCCGACCGTGTCTGCACTTAGAGGACTTATGCTCTGTTCCCGTACGCAGGCTAATCCAGCGCTCCCTTTAATCCAACCAGACTGTGTCTAGGTTCTAAGCACGCAATGTGAGTATACTCGATCCCATTTTGCCTTAAACACTTCGGGTGCAACATGTATTCTATATCAAAACACGTGACACTTGAAACTTATTTTTAATCACGCTCGATCCTCGTTTAAACATGAAACTATGTGAATACTTGTTAGTCTATGTGCTATGTGGACGTTGTATCTATATGCTCATTAACTTTGCTAGCCAACCTTGACAATTATATTGCTATAGGATTAACGCACTGCCCTTGAGTCTTGGGGTGTTAAGTCCGATACTTTAACCTCCTCATCGTTGTGACGATGTAGGAAAGGCACTTTGCGTTGGAAACTTGGGTTTGACATATAGTTTACATTAGCTTAGCATGTTAGCAACTAGTATCATGTTATGCATGTTGGATTCAGGAAAATTTTACTCTTATTATGCTATGTATGAAAACTTGTATACTCGCCAACATTTTTGTTGACATTATTTTAATACATGTTGCAGGTTGATAGTCGAAGGAAAACAAGAAATCAAGCTAGGATGAACTTAGAAACTCATCTTAGAAAATTTAACAATGTTTTGAACAATTTTGATTCAGTTTTGTTTTGGTTGATCTGTGTATGACATTTAGAACTTATTATGAAATTTTGATTAATGTATATGGTCACAATTAGTGTTATGATACTTTGAGCGATTTGTTCGTCCCGCCCCGATGTTTCCGCCATCGGTTGGGGTGTGACAGATTGGTATCAGAGTCATAACTATAGGGAATTAGGAAAAGTAGGAATGCTTTTACCTAGTCTATAGTTTAGGAACATTCTCAATATGTGTTCTTTAAAACTACTTGCATTCTCTCTTAATTGCTTTCTATCTATTCTCTTTCGTCTTTTAATATACATGCCTTTCCTAAGGCTAACACAATACACACTTGAAAGCTTGAAGACACTCTTATAACACAATCGAAACGACTCATCAGAATAGGGGTGATTCCTGCCTTTGGTGATGACTTTCACTGCGCTATACTTTGTATTTTGCACGAAATTTACCCTTAAGTCAGGAGTGATATCCAAACCTTGAAGGAAATTTCCATCTCATAATCTAGTGGTCTTATCTTTTGATAAGTCCAACCATACTAGGGTACGATGTTATCAAGTTAGAGTTGAAACTCGCATCTTGATAACTAGTCCCGCTCTTTGATTTTCAATCTCGCCAAAGTTTCGAATTCTTCAATTGATTAAGGACGTGTAGTAACTGGAAGGAAAAATACCGTTAGTCGAATATCGATGAGAGTATTTGTCTATTAGGCCAAAGCATGTTTCCTTAATTCAAAGGAGGACTTCGATTCACTTTGGAAAAGTCGACGTTTCTCTACCCGAAACAATCCAACGTTTTATGAGCCTCTCTTTTATGTTATCTTGATTTATATGCGACTTTATACTTGATACCTCGTTCATTTCAAAACTGTTACACAATTCGCACATTTCTTCGCAATCTAAAACAATAATAAACTCTCGTGAACAAATTAAATTTATGATGCTTTCGTTATTCTATGTGATACAATGTGAAACTTGTTATGTTATGTGAAACATATGTGCTACGTGATGCAATTTGAAACATTTATGTGCTACGTGATGTACTCTGTGGTATGAATCAATTTAACAAAAACGTTATGATCGAGTCTCATCCTATCCTTGTTCTGAATCTTTAGATGTCATCAAGCCGATTTTCCAACTCGCACAAGAAGTCTAAGGCTAACTCTCAGAAGAAAATGATGTCCTTCATGGCCGATCAGATAGAACGTATTGTTCCCAAGATTGTCACTGAAATTCAGGGATCAAACACTCCTCCCTCCTCTGTTGATTCGAAAGTGGTTCAACCTAAGCCTATGAGCTTCAACTACAAACACTTTGTCTCCTGCAACCCTAAGCCTTTCACGGGCAGTGATGGGGTGACTGCAATGCTGGAATGGTTTGACAGCATTGAAGTTACTTTCATCAACAGTGAGTGCACTGAGCATCTCAAGACTAGGAGTGCTACTGGTGTTTTCCAAGGCAGAGCTTTGGAATGGTGGACCAACGAGAGAAACATTTGCTCCAATGATGAAGCTTATGCTTTACCATGGGCCGAAATTAGGGAACTGATGATGCTCGAATTTTGTCCGCCTCACGAGCAGTAAAAGCTCGAGGATGAGTTTTGGCATCTAAAACAAGTTGGTGATGACAATCTGGCCTATACCACCCATTTCAAGCAACTCAGCATAATCGTGCCTCATTTGGTGTCTACTCCCAAACGCATGATCATGAAGTACATTCATGGGTTACCCTCTGGTATGTGTGACGCCATTGAAGCAGCATAGTTAGACTCCATCGAAGAAGTTTACCGACTTGCAGCTAGTCTGAACAACAACCGTGTTCATGATAAACAGTTCAACACGCATGCCTCCTCGAAACCAGCTAACCAGATCACCCAGCAATCAAGTGGTAGCAAGGGTATGAAATGAAAGACTCAAAACTCTAGCTGCAATGCGATTGTACCTACTACAAATCCAAACCCTGCTTCTCCTAAAAACACAAAGAAGCCGTACACTGAGGTTCATCCCAAATGCGACACTTGTCACTATCATCACCCTGCCAACTCTGCTTGTCGCCATTGTACTTCTTGCAATCGTTATGGTCACACAGCCCCTTACTGCCGCTAGACCAACCAAGTTCAGCAAGCTCCCCCGAACCCCAAACCAGCAAACAACGCGCGAGCCTGCTACAAGTGTGGTGATACCACTCATCTCCGTCCTCAATGCCCTCAGTTGAATCAAGAGCAGCCGCAGTAGAAAGCCCCGTGAGGACGCACCTTCAACATCAACGCCAAGCAAGCTCAGAACGACAATGACGTCATTAATGGTACGTTTCTCGTTAATAATTTTTACGCTTCGATCCTATTTGATACTGGTGCGGACAAAAGCTTTATGTCCGTGAATTTGAATCTTTGTTAAACTGTACATGCTCTAAACTACCTAAGTCATTCTCAGTCGAGATTGCCGATGGTAAGTCTATCTTAGTCGACTCTATCCTCCGTGATTATCTCCTTACACTTAACGATCACGTTTTCACTATCGACCTCATATCCATGCAACTGGGTAGCTTCGATATCATAGTAGGTATGGATTGGTTACGTAAGAACCATGATGAAATCGCTTGTCACGAGAAGTACGTTCGTTTACCTCTCCCGTCTGGTGATACTTTGCACATCTTTGGAGACCGACCTTCTAGAGGACTGAAATTGATGTCATGCACTCAAGCGAATAAATGCTTACGTAAACAGTACTTTGCCTTTTTAGCTCACATAGTAGAAGAAAAAGGGCAAGGGAAAGAGCGTAGGTGATGTTCCAGTAGTGTGCGATTTCCCTGATGTCTTTCCTGAGGATCTTCCTAGTCTTCCTCCACCTCGATCTGTTGATTTTCGTGTTGATCTCGTACCTGGTTCGACTCCTGTTGCCATGGCTCCCTACCGACTTGCACCCTCTGAGATGCAAGAGTCATCAAGTCAACTGCAAGAACTACTCGACAAAGGTTTTATACGTCCAAGTACCTCACCTTGGGGTGCTCCAGTGCTTTCATCAAGAAGAAGGATGGTTCGTTTCGCATGTGCATCGAATACCATGAGCTTAACAAACTCACTGTCAAAAATCGTTATCCTCTCCCCCGCATCGACGATCTATTTGACCAACTACAAGGCGCAAGTTGTTTCTCTAAAATCAACTTTCGATCTGGTTATCATCAACTCCGTGTTCTCGAAGAAGATATCCCCAAAACCGCATTTCACACCCGTTATGGACACTACGAGTTCATGGTTATGCCTTTTGGTTTGACCAACGCACCCGCCGTGTTCATGGACCTAATGAATCGTGTTTGCAAACCAAACTTGGATCAATTTGTAATAGTTTTTATTGATGATATTCTCATTTATTAAAAAACCTAAGCTGATCATGGACGACATTTACGCCTCATATTAGAACTATTACGTGGTGAACGCTTATACGCAAAGTTTTCTAAGTGCGACTTCTGGATTAAAGAAGTACAATTTCTCGGGCACGTTGTTAGCAAGCAAGGAATCCATGTTAACCCTTCCAAAATCGAAGCAGTGAAGAATTGGATCATGCCTAAATCTGCATCTGAGATTCATTCCTTCTTGGGATTGGTGGGTTATTACCGCTGATTCATCTCAAACTTTTCAAAAATCGTTGTTCCTCTCACTTCGTTAACTTAGAAAGAGAAACCTTTTGCTTGGGGTCCTGAGCAAGAGGAATCTTTTCAAACCCTCAAGAATCTGCTTTGTAACGCTCCTGTACTTGCTCTCCCTGATGGGAATGATGATTTCGTGGTATATTGCGATGCCTCGAACCGCGGTCTTGGTTGTGTTCTCATGCAGCGAGGCAAGGTCATCGCTTATGCCTCTCAACAGCTCAAAATACATGAGAAAAACTATACTACCCATGATCTCGAGCTGGGTGCAGTTGTTTTTGCGTTAAAGGTTTGGCGACACTGCCTATATGGTACTAAGTGTGTGGTTTTCACTGACCATAAGAGCCTGCAGCACATCTTTAACCAAAAGGAACTGAATATGCATCAGCGACGATGGGTGGAGTTGCTTAACGACTACGACTGTGAGATTCGCTTCCATCCTGGCAAAGCGAATATCGTGGCCGATGTTCTTAGTCGTAAGACTCATGTTAGTAGCATCCGATGTTTTTAGATCACTAGCGATCTTCATGCTTGTATTCATGAAGCTCAATACTCGTCAGCCAACGAATGAAGTCTAATCGTTGAAATACGAGGTGCTTCTATAGACCAGCTTGTGACAAAGTCTGATGGACTTCAATACTATCTCGATCGCATCTGGGTGCCAGATCGCGACAATCTTCGTGAGCTCATCATGAATGAGGCTCACAAATCCCGATACTCTATTCATCCAGGTGCGGATAAGATGTACCATGACTTGCGTACATCCTAATGGTGGCCTGGTATGAAAAAGGACGCCGTCGCTTACGTCTCGAAATGTCTCACTTGCTCAAAGGTCAAGGCTGAGCATCAACGTCCTTCAGGCCTTCTCGAGCAACCCGAGATCCCTGTTTGGAAATGGGATAGCATTGCTATGGACTTCATAACCAAACTTCCTCGTACACCTTCTGGTCACGATAGTATATGGGTAATTGATGTATTGTAAAATACATCTTTATTCGCGTCTAGGTTTGTTCGGTTTTAGTTAGATTTAGTGTCGTTTTTAGATTAGAATGTATATGCTTTTGATTGTTGGTGTTTTTCAGGTATTTGGAGTTGAAACGTGCAAGAACGAGTAAAATATGACTAGAGAAAGTGTCGGGTCAAGAACCGAAAGCTTGGGAGTGAAAACGAAGAGAAAAGGCACGTCTGAAGGTCTTTGGCGGCCCGCGATAACTTACAACACATTCTTAGGCGGGCCGCTAGAACTTAAATACATGTTTCCGGATTATAAATGGCGGGCGGCCCGCGTTAGCTTAACCTGAAACCTCAAGCGGGCCGCGAGGCTTCTGTGTTCGCGAAATCAGTTTAGATCAGTTACGGGTATTAGGGTTTTGTGAACTATAAAATCATCATTATCATCACAGCCGAACACAGACGAATAATTACGAAATTGGAGAGTTCTTGGACGATCGTAGGGGCTGTTCAGAGGGTTTGAAGTGCTCGGGGAAGCTTGGAATCATCGGGGAACATTCGGGAGCACTCGGGATCGAAGATAACGGGTTTTATCATCTTGTTCATTCGTTTTTCGTTTGTTTCTATTCGTTTGATGATGAATTCAGATTTTATGATGTTTTATGCTATGATTGTTAACATGATTATTGGCTAAACTTCCCGTACTACCTAGGTTATGACAATAGCTTAATAAAGTTTGGATCTTTATTTGATTTTTGGCGTGGTTGTGGTTATTCTTGTATTGTAAAAGCTTTGGGAATCTAACTTGGTGCATATGCGTGTTTAACCATTGTTTTATTATTGTTTATTGCTTCATATAACTCTTGGTGACGGTCTTTATCACATAATAGGGTTGTATTAGGGTTTCTTGATTTTGGTGACGGTCTTTATCACATAATAAATCATTAATCCTTTAGGGTGAAAATAGCTTAAGTAACCTTAGAAGTAATACTCGGTAATATTATAAAATCAAATGTGCTGCTAAACTCGTCGCGGAAAGGCTCGAGGTTATTGATAGGTCTAGGTTTGGTTATAAGTCCTTAACATCCCATAGCCTATTAAACCAAGATTAGAACCCATTGTCGCTTTAGACGTTCGCGCGGCAAAGTAGAGCGTCTTACATAAGCACTTTCAAGAAACTAGAGGACGGAAAAGAAATCTAGAAAGCCGGTGAACATAGCAGCCTAGGTAGTGCCACAAGAATCGCCTTGAGAGTGTTTGAGGGGCTTAGTGGTGTCTTAATAGGTTTAGTATCTTAAGATCCCGGTTCCACACCACAAAATTATCAAATAGAGATCCATTCTGAGTTAGCTTGCGTCTAGCCTAGGTAGTCTTCATCCATCACTGGTCAGAGCCTTCGTGTGAGTTCGTGTCTAGTTCGTCTAGTATAGTTAGTATTTGTTTTTTTTTGCATTCTTAGGATTTTTAGAAAACTCCCCCAATCAACAAACATTTAGTTAAGTCGTGTCAGTTTGAGTCTAGATAGAGTCATTAGCGTAATCAGTAGAGTCTCTTGGGTTCGATACTCGGACTTCCTTAGGCTATACTACATTCGATCGGTACACTTGCCGGTTGTGTGTTTTAGGGTTTAGAGAGTCTTAGTTTTATAAATTTAAAGCTTAGAGAGTCTAGAATTAGGGTAAATTTAGTTAGTTTAGTTAACCCACTTTTAGCACATCAGTAATCATCGACCGTTTGACCAAATCAGCTCACTTTCTTCCTATTCGTGAATATTTCAAAGTGGAGAAACTTGCTTGGGTTTATACTGATGAAATCATATGTCGTCATGGTATACCCATTGACATCATCTCTGACCGTGATGGTCGCTTCACTTCACGTCTTTGGCAAACTTTTCAGTCCTCTATGGGTTCTCACTTGAATCTTAGTACCGCCTTTCATCCTCAAACAGATGGACAAACCGAACGTACTATACAAACCCTAGAGGATATGGTCCATTCTTGTGTCATCGACTTTGGTGGTAATTGGGATGTACATTTACCATTGATCGAGTTCTCGTACAACAACAGCTACCATTCCAGTATTCAGATGGCTCCTTTCGAAGCTTTATACGGTTGCAAGTGCCGATCTCCCATCAGTTGGCATGAGATTGGTGACAAACAACTTACTTGCCCTGAGCTCATCCAAGAGACGATGGATAAGATTCTTCAAATCCGCGACAACTTACTCAAGGCTAGAAGCAGACAAAAGAGCTATGCTGACAAAAGGCGCAAGCCTTTGGAATTCAATGTTGGGGACCACGTTTTACTCAAGGTATCCCCATGGAAAGGAGTGATACGTTTTGGTAAAAAGGGAAAGCTTGCCCCTCGCTACGTGGGTCCTTTTAAATACTCGAAAGGATTGGCAAGGTGGTTTACCGACTCGACTTACCTCAGGAACTCAACAACGTACATCTGAAGCTCCATGTCTCTAATCTCAGGAAGTGCTTAGCAGATGAGGAACTTCAAGTTCCCATTGAAAACTTTCAAATAAACGAGACTCTTCACTTTGTGGAAAAACCGATTGAAATCATGGACCGAGGTACCAAACGGTTAAGGCGCAACAAGATTTCCATAGTCAAGGTTCGATGGGAAGGAAAGTGTGGTGCCGAATTCACTTGGGAACTCGAGAGTGAGAAGAAGACCAAGTATCCACAGCTCTTCGTTCAGTCTTCCTCTTAGATTTCGGGGACAAAATCTCCTAAAGCAGGGGAGACTATAACGCCCTGCGTTTTGACACTTTCTTGTTCTTAGCAAGTCTTATCGTACTTCCTATCCAGTTATACTTGTACACTCGAGACGACTGATCATAATGACAATGAGACTATTATAATCATAATGGTGTTAAACTGTGTGCAAACTATTACTCTATGTAATGCTTCTTACATGAGAACGATATGTTTATCCAGATTCTTGACTCTTTGTTATGCTTTGATACTTAATGCACGAGAAACTAACTTAACACGAACTTGAAACACGGAATTTCTTGTGTTATTTATGCTATTTGAACATCTAGATGTAATAATACTAAATGTAATGGCTACTCACAATAATACGCAATACAACGCCTAACCTCACTCGCAAACGAATCACAATAATACGCAACAATAATACGCAATAAAAGTCTTGGGGTATTGTTAAGTCTGATACTTTAACCTCCTCATTGTTGTGACGATGTAGGAAAGGCACTTTGCGTTGGAAACTTGGGTTTGACATATAGTTTACATTAGCTTAGCATGTTAGCAACTAGTATCATGTTATTCATGTTGGATTCGGGAAACTTTTACTCATATTATGCTATGTGTGAAAACTTGTATACTCGCCAACATTTTTGTTGACATTATTTTAATACATGTTGCAGGTTGATAGTCGAAGGAAAACAAGAAATCAAGCTAGGATGAACTTATAAACTCATCTTAGAAAATTTAACAATGTTTTGAACAATTTTGATTCAGTTTTGTTTTGGTTGATCTGTGTATGACATTTAGAACTTATTACGAAATTTTGATTAATCTATATGGTCACAATTAGTGTTATGATGCTTTGAGCGATTGGTTCGTCCCGCCCCGATGTTTCCGCCATCGGTTGGGGTGTGACATACGTGAAGCAGGATTTGGTGGGGTGCTGGATAGTGGGTACCATTATATAGACCACTCGTTAATAACGGCGTTGGTTGAGTGGTGGAGGCCTGAAACCCACACGTTTCATCTCCCAGTGGGGGAAACAACTGTCACGTTACAGGACGTTAACGTCTTGTGGGGCCTGCCAATTGAGGGGGTGCCGGTTTGTGGGGCGGATAACGCTGTTACATTTTCTGAGGCTGCGGACACGTGTGAACACGTGCTTGGGTTCACTCCAGCGGAAAATCAGCTCAAATGTAAACGAGTTAGCTCTGTCCGTATTCTCGCTGAGTTAAAGTCTACTTTTTCTGAAGCTGAGGCAACGGACGATTAGTGCATTATACGTGCACGTTTAATAATATTTTATCTAATAGGTTGTACAGTTTTTCCAGATAATTCGAACAACTGGATTAATCTTCATTTTTTTACAATACTTAGAGAATTTAAGTTCGTGTGCTAATATTAACTGGGGCAGTGCTGTTTTAAGCTATCTCTACAGAAACCTGTGTAACGCTACAGCACCCGATGTTGTAAGCCTTCCCGGACCAATGTCAATTCTCCAAGTGTAGGCCTGGGAGAGGATTCGTTGTGTGGCACCCGAGCCCTACCACCGGTTTAATTACGACGCGCCATTAGCTGCTCTGTATGTTGTAACCTGATTAAGTATAAAATTGTTTTAGGAAAATATTAGGAAACTTAAATATATAATATTAAAATTTTGCACTTATTATTTTTGTAGCTGGAAGGGGAACCTTAATCATTTTGACGCCCCCACACACTGTTTTAGATCTTATCGATCTCAACTTCAGTCTGTTCGCGAGGGGATGGTACGCTACTTCTAGGATAATACATGTAATTTTCTGTATTTGTTGCTGAAGTATTTATTTTTTTACTGCAGTTTATTTGGACACCGTACGATGATGTTATCGGTAGACTCCTGGGTATTTACACTAGTGGGAGTGATAGTTGGAGGAGCACATGCCCTCTGATTTACTGGGAGAACGTCGAGCATCATTATCCGCAACAGGTTATTCGACAGTTTGGCATGGTTCAACATATACCTCCCAGTATACCATTAACCGTTGAAGAGCTTGCCAGACTGCATAAATCAACCCGGATTGGGAAAACTAGATGTGATTAGACCATACGACACGATATTTATCTTTATGCTTGGAACCATCGTCATGAATCCGTTGTGGAGGGAGAAACAATCACCTCTTATCCGGTCACAGACGATTATATGTCTTGGTTCATGCGCCGTACAATTTTCTATCTGAAAAATCCAAGGTCTCCGGCAGTTCCCATGCGTGGTTTTCAAGATGATGGCACTCGTGCCCAAATGCTGGTATATATATTTGTTTAGATTTTTTCAAGTTAGAAAGTCTAAAATAATATGTTGTGAACTAACTATTTTTTTATTTAGACGGATGTAATGGAGGTAATACAACGGTGTAGGATCGGGATTCGATCTAAACGAGTCGATCAGAAGAGTTCTAGACCAAATCAGAGGCGGAATCCATTGATTTGATCTTCATTGCAGCTAGATTTACACTTAGAAGTAGATTAAATGTCGATTGTATTGATTTCACAACGTTACACGATCTGGCGACACTTCGGCAGAGCTTCGCTACCGGAATCAGAATGTTACAAATGAAGATCCAAGACCACCTATTTATAGGAAATGCCAGGTCGCTAGAACTAGACTCACCAGGTCGCACGAACTGGCCAGGTCGCATGAACCTGCTGGTTCAGGCCTGTTTCCCGTTTCTCTCGTACAACGTGTCCTGGTCTATCTATTCTATTACAAGACTCGATACAAGACGAAGTCAACAGACATATGCACTAATAAACTCCCCCTTGGATGATGACGAGTCTTCAGTGTGTCGAGTCTTCAGTCTTGATCGGTCTTCACGCTCTCACAAAAGTATCTTTCTCTGTAAGCATCCTTCAATCTCTCTCTTACTCTTCCATCTTCAGACTCTCCCTTTCGATAAGCTGGGATCGCAGTCTGGAATTCACTATCTGCAGGCTTTGAATCGGAAACCTGGCTCTAATCTGCATAAGCTTATGCGGAGAATCCTCAGGAGTCGAAACCTAGCTCTTTCAAAGCTTTTACCTGCACATACTCTACCCAAAACATAAGGTTTTTCATTTTAAAAAACATTCATAGTCTAATCATCTAGACACCATTTGCAAGATAGACAATTTTGACATTTATGAACTCTGATTATTCACTTATAAAAACAAATTTGGTTTCAAATTAATGAACCATTTAATCATTTCAAAATCCTTTGTTATTTCAAACAAACTCTCCCAACCCTTTTTGTTCATCATGTTTAGCACTTGGAATTTTGAAAATCAGCTTTCCAAACATCAGTTGCCGAAAATAAGATGAAATAAAATCTTTTTGAATTTTCAAAATTTTATGCTAAAACATACTGAAAATCTTTTTGGATTTTGGGAAATAAACTATATACAGACATCTTTTTGTGAGTTTGTGTAAGAGGATGATATCAGTTTATGACAAATCACTAGTACCGTTGAGCTTTAAACACTTTAAGTTTTAAACGATTCACTTAGATTGTCAGTATACTGATCCACTTAAATTTTCACACAAAGTTCAATTGTTTCGAGATACGAGATTTAATGTTTTAAGCACTTAACTTATTCGTGTGTCCCACCTCAGAATATACTCCTGTATCCAGACTTCTATATTCAGTCTTACAGGTGAATGTACACTAATGATATCTGTAAACGGGTAATGCGAGGCCATGAGAGCTCAGGTTAGAACTTCCGTTCAGACAAAGAGATGATGGCTCGTCTTTCGGTGTGTCCTGTTTGGGGATCTTTTCTTTAACAGCACATGATTAGCATTTTTCAATGTTTCATCATTTTTTTATGCTGAGGGTGGGCTTTATGATTAAAGCAGTGCAAAGTATTATACGAGGACTAGGCTATTGCTCCCGCAAAATCAGAAGTCCTGGTATAATACCCCAGATATCATCACGCACAAAGACCTAGTATGTCAGAAATAGAAAGCCCTTCAAACAAGATTTCAAGGGTTACCTATATATCCGAGAGATGTTCCCCACGAGATAAGTAAGTATTTATATTTAGGTTTATATCTCGAAAACAATCTACTAAGCCTGTAAAAACCTACTGGCATATCATCAGTGAGACCGTTTATCACATTTTAACTTTCCAATTCTTTAGCGTACTGTGATTGTCTACTGATGTACTATCATTTCCTCTTTTTCACAACAAAACTCATTTTGATTTTTCGATGTTTTAGGTTTTTAGATTTTATCATGTTTTTGGATTTTTCAAATTTTCAAAATTTCTAAATTTTTTACTCCCCCTAAAATAAAAAATATGTTTCAATTTTTGATTTTTCGGGAAAATTTGAAAGTAAAAGCAATAAACTGTACAAAAAAAATGACAAACTGATGTGAATTACTTCAATTCTCCATCCACTTGGCATAAACAATCAGAACTCCCCCTGTCAACAAACTATTTTCCCATAAAGATTTCAAAACACTTAAGTTTGTTTTAATCAAAATGGTTTTTCTGGAAAATTAGTTTTTTTTTTTTTTTTTGTCATTTCACAAACATGGGGTTTCATCACATTATTTTCAAATTACCACTTGTAAGTTCACGTTTTCTTTTCTTTAACCACTTGTATGAAAGTTAAATCAAGTTCAACTTAATGACCTTGATTAACCACTTGTAGGTTCTTATCAATAATACTACTTGTAAATCGAAATATCATAGTTGTGAATTTCTCAAGAAAGATGCCTATTCCTACTCCCCAATTACCAACCTAGGAGTTCCGACAAGTCAGGATTTTCAAGCAAAGAATACAGACACCCAAGCCTGACCAGCTTTGGGTGTAACCGATTCAATTTCATTTGGTCTCTGAACATTCATTTTTGATTCATAGAATTCTTTTACCCCTTTTGTCTTTCCATCAACCATCTTACCAAAGATATGTTTCACTTTGCCATTAAACGCTTTTTCGACATCAAATTCTTTCTTTTCAGAATAGAATTGATTCGAAATCTCTACTTTTCCAACTTTTGATTTTAAATTTGCAGCCCACAATGGTGGAAAGTTGACATCATCCATTGGCGGTACTGACTTTTCTCTTTTTAGCTCAACTTGTGGCTCCTCTGACTTTGACGAGTTAGATTCATCGCCAGAAAGTGGCTCCTTTGCTTCTGAAGAAACAAATTCATCGCCATATTTAACATCTGATTTCTTAACAACCCACGTTTGATTGTTAAGATTCACTCTTCTTTTGTAAAACCTTTTAGAACACTCACCAACTTCAAATGTTGAATTTTTAAACATTTTAAATTTTTTAGTTGGTGGTTCAGTTTTATCAACAACTTTTTCTTTGAGTTTAAAAGACACTCCCTGTTGTGTGTTGGTTGCTTTTGGACAGTTCCAGGCGATGTGACCAACTTCTTCGCAACGGTAACAGGTTCTTGTCTCCTTTTTCTGATTAGCTTCATTCTTCTCATGTTTCTGTTTTTCTGCAAGAAACACTTTGTTCGATTGCTTCCAGAATGAACTCTTTTTCTCTTCTTCAGAACTTGCCCCTGAAACAAATACAGTTTTTGATTTAAAATCTTTAATATTTTGATTATTTTCAACATCAAAACCCAACCCCTTCTTTTTGAAATTGCTTTTATGATTCGGTTTCTTTTGATGATATGGACCGAAACCTTTCTTCTTGTTTAAACGTTGTTGAACTCTACAAGTATATTTAGGTTTTGAAAAACCAATTTTATTTTGTATTTCTGAAATTTTGACTTCTATTAGTTTGAAAATCTTTTTAATATTTTCAGTTTTCACATTTTTTATGGGAAATTCTTTATCAAAATATAATTTGTCGGAATCATTCAAAGTATATGCAACTTTGAGTGTTTCATCATTCAAATTAATTTTTGATAACAGAAATTCTTTATTGTAAACCCTTTTGATGTATGATTTCGAACTGTCCACTGATGAACTCGAACTCTCAGATTCAGACTTTGACTCTGACTCCTCATCCTTATCCAACACCTGATCGACCACTTTCTTTATTAACTCAGACTCATGATCAGTGTCAGACGATGTGAATGTGATGTCAATGTTGTCTGGTAACTCATCAGTTGTTTCAGACTTTAACTTTATATTGACTGCCTTTTTGACTTGTTCCGAATTTGGTTTTCTGGGATAATAACCTTCCCAGATCGGAGGCGGACACTTGTTATAATTTGCACTTTGTTTCTTACCAGTATCCATATCTTCCGACTTTTTATCTTGAAAGGCTTCAAAACCTGCTACTGTCGGATAGATTCTATCAATCAAGTAATCAGAACTTGAGTAACTCATTAGCATTCGTCTGATTCTTTCATTCTCAATCTTTTCAGTCTCCAATTCCTGCTTCAACTTTGAACACTCATAAATATAGTGATTGATGGCCTTCTGCTTAGACATCATCACTGCATTCATCATTGTCAAAGCATCTTCCCTTTCTGAGTTTGTCTTTTCCAACTGGTTTACTGTTCTGTTCAACACATCATAAGATTCTTTCACGTACTTAACGTCAAACAATAATTTTTCTTTCATCTTGTCTAGCTCACTAAACTTCTTATCTTTCTCTTCACAATGTTTGCATGGTTCCAAACATTTCAGACAAGGTTTTGTGACCTCTACAATCTTTTCAATCTCAACAATCTTCTCAACAACTTTAACTTCACTTTGTTCATACTTCTCTTCCACCTGAACAACATTCTCACATTTTACCTCTTTCTTTTCTTTTGCTGCTCGTTTCTTCTTTAGTTTTTCCAATTTATCTGCAAAATAAAATTTGAAACTTTCAGAAGATAAATGAGTTTTACCAATGTTTATTTGATTAATTTCTTCTTCATCATCACTGCTATCAATTTGTGATTGATCAAAGACTGGTGTCTTTTCTGAACTATCTTTTGAAGAGACAGACTCTCCATCTTGACTTTTCTCATCATTTGCAAACACATCCATCCATTATTTCATCAACTCTGGCTCTTGAATGATCTGTGAAACAAATGCTCTAAACTTTGAGTTACTTTCAGCCGGAATGTATTTGTCCCAGCTAAATCCCTCTAGCAATCTTTCATCTTCTTGATCTGGAGGCATAGTAATACAAGCTTTCTTCTTTCCATCTTCAATCGGAATAGTACGAGATGATGACGGTTGTTGAGCTACTTGATGATATATTGCTTTCCGATGATATTCGTTGTTCCCAAAAGGATTCTGAGCTCCACCTGCTTCTCGGTTGGTACATTCCCTCTTGAAATGTCCTTTTTCCCTGCACCGAAAACAAGTAACTTTAGATTTTTCAAAACCTAAAGTAGAAACATTAGCATCACGTAAGTCATCTCTTCCAGTAATCTGCTTAAATTTCTCAGCTCTCCTCAACACGCTCGCTAAACACCACTTAATATCCATTAGCTCCATTTCCTCAGCATCAATCTGATTGTAATCCTCTTTTGTTAACATAGGATTTCCGATTCTTCCCGCAACCAAACTCTCATATGATTCTAACACGGTAACTAGTAATGCCATATGACCTTTAGTGACTTCTTCAGAGAAGTTCTGACCGTTCTAAAGATGCAACGCGATGTTGCATTGTAGCACATGACCATTACCATTGTTTGAGCTTTGAGATTGATAATTTGAAGTTGAAACATTAGGATTAACACTCGGATATGAAGAAAATCCACTGTTGTTGATTGAACTTTGATTGAGTGATCCGGATGAGTTGTCTGCACTGAAAGCGGTCTGGATCTTTGGACTAGCTTCAAAATTTTGAACATTACCTTTGAAATACATCTTGATATCTTGTTGACCACTTGAATTGTACATTCTAGCGATCTTTTGTTGTTCAAGATCTTGTCCTTCAAGTTTTTCAATGAATTGAGTAATTGACAATCTATCATACTCTCCGGTATTCTTCAAAATCATAAGATATGTACCCCATTCATTTTGAGGTAAAGCAACGGCTAATTTTTCAACCCATTCCTCTCGATCTTTTTTGATATCTAACCGAGTTATTGAATGCACTAAATGACAATATCTCTCAATAAGAGTCTTTGTAGTTTCACCCGGCAAACTTGAAAACAATTCAAATTCTTTCTTTAATAATGATTTTTTATTCTTGATCATCTCCGTACTTCCTTCGAATTTTGTGCGAAGTGCTTCCCAAATCGAACGTGCACTACCATCATGTTGAAGTAATACGAAAATGTCTTCTTTCACAGCTTGTTGAAGTAAACTGATCATCATTTTTTCTGCCTTGTACATGTCTCTCTCTTTATCCGAAAATTCAGAAATAATCTTTATAACTCCCATATCAGAACGAGGTCGAACATACTTAGTTTCAATACACTCCCAAGACCTTAAATGGTTTGCTTGAACACAATTCTCAAACCGTTCTTGCCAACTGTAATATTCTTCAATGCTCATCAGCTTTGGGGGTTTCTGCAACGTTCCCGTTTCATTTTCCATATTTACATTCTGAGCAACTGAACTTGCAGTAGCTGTGGTAGTACCGAACGCGTTATAGAATTCGTTTTCCATGTTTTGGTATCAAAAGTTCACAAAAACACAATATCTTTGTTAAATGACTTAGTTCAAAAAGCTCAAAGTCCACAAAATTTCAACTTCCACGAGGCTCACTACAACTAGAAGCCCAAAATCTAACAATCTCGGTTCAAATGAAACACCAGCTAAAGCTCTAAAATTTTCAACCCAAATGTTTTGATCCAAGCCCACTTAATCACTCTATACCAATCAACTCCAAAATTATATTAACTTGCGGTCCAAAAAAATTGTATCCGATCCAATACACAGTCCACTAAAAAACTTTTATAACCCAGCACCAACACTTTAAACTGACACTAAAAAGTCTGCTTGTTCTTCGTTTATCAGTAATCTACCACACACAATTTAACCCACCATTATCAGTCTGCAATTCTTCTTCTTCGTTTATAAACTCAACAGCAAGATTCAACAATTTTTTCTTCGTCTACGATTCAACTCAAACGATCTAAAACAATTCACCTCGTGCGGTCTGGTTCAAAGTCAAATGATCTGAATCAGGTTCAAATGACCTGGATGATATTCAAGCGATCTGAACAATTCGTGCGACCAGGTCTGAATTTTAACCACACCATACGACCTGACTCACAATTACAAGCGACCTTGAGATGATTTTCAACTCGTGCGACCTGAAGTGATGTCAAACCATGCGACCTGATGTAATGTCAAACCGTGCGACTTGACCTTTCAAACCGTGCGAACTGATCGAACTTCCACGCGACCTGGATTCACTTTGTGCGATCTGATCAAACTTCTCACACGATCTGACCTGTTCCAAACGACCTGGCTTCACTTCGTGCGAGCTGGAAGAATTTTCGAACGATCAGATATGTTTTTCACGCGGTTTGAATGTTTTTCGTCCAAAAGTTCATGATTTTGTCAATTTTTATCAAGTTTTAGGTTGAATTTGGTTCTGATTTGTTCACGGATTGTTCAAAACAGTGTTTTACATAATATATCACGAAATCAGATCATTTTAACCGTAAAAACTCAGTAAATTTGATGGAGAAGTGTAGAAGACTGAGTAGAAATGAGTAGAAATCAGTTTTTATCCGTGAAAACAAGCTGAAATGGTAAGAACTCTTCCTCCTGAGCTCTGATACCACTTGTAGGATCGGGATTCGATCTAAACGAGTCGATCAGAAGAGTTCTAGACCAAATCAGAGGCGGAATTCATTGATTTGATCTTCATTGCAGCTAGATTTACACTTAGAAGTAGATTAAATGTCGATTGTATTGATTTCACAACGTTACACGATCTGGCGACACTTTGGCAGAGCTTCGCTACCGGAATCAGAATGTTACAAATGAAGATCCAAGACCACCTATTTATAGGAAATGCCAGGTCGCACGAACTAGACTCACCAGGTCGCACGAACTGGCCAAGTCGCATGAACCTGCCAGGTCGCATGAACCTGCTGGTTCAGGCCTGTTTCCCGTTTCTCTCGTACAACGTGTCCTGGTCTATCTATTCTATTACAAGACTCGATACAAGACGAAGTCAACAGACATATGCACTAACAAACGGTCTGTTGATCTGGAGTTCGCCTAAGCTGCCGCTTATCGAGCTACGGAAATGTCATGGCAACAAGGATACTCACAATATCCGAGTCACCTGACAACAGACCCTGTCAACCTAACGCCTTTTCCTCGTCCACAGAGGTTACGCAGGCGACAGAAACGTCAGCAAGGAGGTTCAAATCTTGACGCGGGTGGCGGTTTAAATTGGGGCATGAATATGGAACAAGGGGGGCCATCATTTATGAACAAAAGTCAAATTGATGATCAATGGCGTATCCTCGGGCTAGACAATACGGTTGGCAGCGGTAATTTGGGTGGGAAACAAAATTATAATGATGTTGACCACCCAGATTTTTGGGCCGCTAATAGATTATCCGACCTTATCAATGGGGACATTAATACTGTGGTTACTGACAACCAAATATATACTGCTAATGTCCAACACCAAAGCAACAACGATTTAGTCGGGTCCCAAAATAATCAGCCGGTGTATACAACCCTCGCATCACAAATGTTGACGTTTTTTTCCGGATACCCAGGCTGACTTCAATTATTTTCCACCACATCAAAGTTTGGAAGATCCGCGTGCACTTTACTCAGATGTAGAACCCACTCCCTTGGAATGGGGACTTTATTTACATTTGAACCTATTTAATCATCCACCCCATCCAACTAAGTGTATTTTGATCCTATTTTTGTTTGTAACTGCAAGTTTGTTGTAAATTATTGTATTCCATAAGAAGACATTATTATATATGAATATTAAGTTGGTAATTTATTGAATTTCGTCACTATGTGAATATTAAGTTGTTAATATTTTAATCTATTTTCTACCACTATAAATACACCCCCACTTTCCCATATCACAACCACACAAAAACTGCACTCACATTCCTCAACCATGGCACACCGTCGCGACAAGCAAGTTTCCGATGAACAATACAATTCACTTCCGCTCCCAAAAATGTCAAGTATGATAATAAATAAGTTAAGGCGTCCAAGTTGTCGCTCTAGCACCTCCTCTTCTGATTCTCTTACACAAAACGTTATCCAACATAACCCTGGGTCGTCCTCGCATAAGTCGACGAGAAAACCGGATGAAAATCATCTAGAAAGTAGTATTTTTGCAGTTCCAACAGATGAGTCCAGAAAATGGTCAAGTGATGTTGAAGAATTTTACCACAACGGGGATTCTCCATTTTGTTATTCTCGTTTCTTAGGTGAAAAACCGCTACATAGAAACTTCTGGGGTAGCCTTTTAGGCTACGAGTCTAACGGTTTCCTCAATGACCTTGTAAGCTTACAAAGATATATTTGTTATTCTATTTATGCCATACCAAGCACTGATTGTATGTATTTTTATCATTGTGCAACACGTTGAAGCGTGGACCTTAAGGCTAATGCGTCTTAGACAGATCAAAATTTTAAAAAACCCGTCTAAGAAATTGCCTTGGACGGTGTTACCCCCGCAATTTTATGAAGACGTGTGTTATACCAAGGAGTGTTTAAGGGCATTTGTCTTGGCCGGAAGGAAGGAACCATATCCTCCATTTTGGGATGTTGAATATTTGTATATTCTGTTATGGATGAAGCAAGAGGACTGGTTACTATTCCGTGTTGATATGTTTAACGTGGAAATTACTCAATATTGGACTGATATAAGATGGGGAAATGAAAAACGACGGCTGGTTGATCACGTTATGGACATTTTTTCGATTTTCTTTAAACATTTTCTGGACCAGATTAACTATTGGCGAAACTCGAAATACTGCACAAATAAAAAACTTTCCTTTGGTTTATTTCAAGATGTTGTGCCTCAGGACAATGGTAACATTGCTAATTCAGGGCTGCTTGTTTGTATGATGATGGAGAACCTTGTAAGAGGCAAGTCGCTCTTTGTAGACAGTGATGTAGAAGATGCTTGTATCAAGTACCGGCGCCACATGGCTAACGAGTTGTATAAATGGCGTTGTTTGTAGCCTCTAGGTTTGTATGTTTATCGTTGTATTTTGTTTATGTTATTTTTTTGAAAATAAGTGTTTTCTTCCTTTTTTGTATTTTACGTTTTTGCAAAAAAGGCCCAGGCTGGCCTTTTCCGTGTCCATTTCCTCACCGGTGCGACGCTCGTTACCGTCACCATTTATCTCTATGTTTTAAGGAGGGGTCAATGTGTACCTGAACCATGGACATCTTCACGCCAAAGAGCTTTTCCCCTCATTTCGAGGGGCCCGAAAGTCCATAAAACTCATTTTTTACATTTTGGCAAAAAGGCCCAGGCTGGCCTTTTCCGTGTCCGTTTCCTCACCGGTGCGGCGCTCGTTACCGTCACCGTTTGTCTCTATGTTTTAAGGAGGGTTCAATGTGTACCTGGACCACTGGCGTCTTCTTGCCGAAGGGCTTTTCCCCTCATTTTGAGGGGCCCGAAAGTCCATAAAACTCATTTTTTACATTTTGGCAAAAAACGCCCAGGAGGTCCGAAATTATTTATTAATTTAAACATAATACATAAAGGATGAATACAACTTGTTGTTGTATTACACGTTTGCCGGTGAAAACCGAGTTGCATAGAACTCTTCCGCCATCTCCCGTCTATATTTCGCGTAAGACTCCTCAAGATCTCCATCAATCCGAAGCTGGTCATCATTAACTAGTTTACTCAATAGCATACAAACTAACACCTCTGAATTAGCTCCTGGGTTTTCCTTATCATGCTGGCAAACTTCAGTATGTGTCACCATTGTCTTTTCCACGTATGGGCGTCCAGAATGTTCCCAGTACGAAATTTGGTCCAAAAACATTTTGAATAACGATTCAAATTTTAGAAGGGTTGGGTACACCCTAACTTGAATCAAGCTTGACCAATCAGAACTGCTTGAACCACACGATCCAATGAAGTACAATGTAAGGTGAAGTGTCCGCAAATCAACACGAACCATGAACCAGTCTAGTAGGTCAACACATATTGGAATATAAACCTGAGACAAAAACTTATAATTTAAACATATTTTCTTTTAAAAAGACATGTTTGATTTAAGTGTTACCATATCGATGTCTCAAAACGGAGGGTAATGTTACTTTAAACCAATCGCAAAGGGTAACACATGGTGGTTCGGATTCTCACCCAGAAGGTCCAGGAATTGCGATGGTAGAATCGTCCATGGAAACAGCTATTCTGGTTTTCTAGATTTTGTTATTAAAACCCATCTGATGCGTGTGTAGCGTTATATATTTTTATGTATATCTTTAGCCCTTTTTTACACTTTAGTCAAGTTTTAAATTTATAAAACACGATATTCTACTAACACTAAACACACATATGGGCAAGTGCACCCATCGTGAGCGTAGTATAGTGTTGGTAAGATACCGAGGTCGTCCAAGGACACAAGATCTTTTAGTACCGGTTTATCCTCAACGTCTAATCAAATCAAAAGTTTAGAAAAAGGTTTTAACATGAAAAATAAAAACTAAAAATGCTGAAAATAAAAATAAAATAAAAACAGATAGACAAGATGAATCACTTGGATCCGACTCGCCTTTAGTGTAACCTTTGATGTTTTTCGCACCTTTGCACTTTTTAAGAGATTAACTTAGTTAAAGTAGTAGGCCCCTCTTTTGAAGGTGACGTTACCCTCAACCCAGTAGTTTGAGTCAGCAAGGATACAATCCTAAAGGGTTGGATTATTGAAAGATAATTAATTAAGTTATTAATGCGTAATGTGGTAGGCCCCTCTTTTGAAGGTGACGTTACCCTCGGCTAAGTGGTTTGAGTCAGCAGGGATACAATCCCAAGTAGCCGGGTTAATGTATTAATAGTAGTTTACATATGAAGGGATCAAGCCATTCGCACCCCCGCCATCCAATACCAGTGGGTATTGAAGGAGGTCCCAGTAAGCTTGACCCAGGTCCTTGCAGGATCTATACACTGAACAAGGCAAGAACCTTACCAAATCATTCCCTTAACCCCCGACCAGGTAGCCAACATATCTCTATATAGACCGTAGAGATATGAATGGTGTAAATCTTTTATTTTATATAGACAGTAAAATAATGCCAAGACACCACGGAAAAATGATAAGGAAGTTTCACCTTCAACATAAGAAACTAGTTATTAAAGTCATTAATACAAAACAAAATAAAAAGTGCGAAAAGATTAAAAAACAAAAGTATTACACTAAATGCTTGTCTTCACCAAGTGATGTAAGAGACTTAGGCAAACATGGCCTTTGATTGTCAAGAACCCTTACTATCAATCTTGGATCCCGAGACTACTACACACACTCTATGATGGATGATGGTGGTAGATGTGGGTGTTGTGATGGTGGTGGAGTGTAGGTGAAGTGGGAGAGAGGTGGTTTGTCAAGGGATGCCTTTGAAGTGAACCAATCACCTCTATTTATAGCCTGCACAGAAGCCCGGACACGGCCCCGTGTCAATTGAGCCGGGCACGCCCCCGTGTTGGGAAATAGAATTTTATTGGATTCTGCGAATCTTAGCGTTGACCACGGTCGTATTGAGCCGGGCACGCCCCCGTGTTGGGAAATAGAAGCTTCTACAACTTTGTCTTTTCTGCAGACACTTGGGCATGCCCCCATGTCCGCTGGGCACGGGGCGTGTTCAGCCTTCTGATCTCTTATTTTTGCTTAGGAAGATGCTGTCGGGGGGTCGGGCATGCCATGTTTATTCCTTTTCTTGTATTTATGTTAGATTTAGCTGTATTTTTGCTTCTTTTGTCCATTTACGCTCATTTGATCCTGAAAATACAAAAGGAAGACAAAAGCACACTTTTTCCAACATTAGTACTAAAAAATGGTTAGTTTTATGCCTCATTTGATGTAATTTATATGTTGCATTTTACACACATCAAATACCCCCACACTTGAATCTTTGCTTGTCCTCAAGCAAAACTCTTTATAATGTGGCTTACACGCCCAAATGGAATGGGTAGAAGAGAAGTTTTGGGCTTGTCTTGAGTGTCGGGATTCCAAGATCTTTATTAGGCTTTATTTTTATGTTATTTACAATCCTATTCGTTATGATTTATTTAGAACGTTTCATAAGAGAAATTACTTATTTGGGCATAACATGCCTCTTTAAAATTCCATTTATATACAAGTTCACATACCTCACGGGAGATCACTCAACACTCGGCCAAAGATGTATTTTTGTGAAACACTCGAGACCGGCATGGAACTTACTTCTACCATATGCTTGCCAAGCAATCAACACTCCTCCTTTTTAACTAAAAACCTTTGTAAATATCAAGAGGACTTGGGGAAGGGTTAGGCTTGGGTTAAAGGTAGGTGGTTTTGGGTTAGTGGTGGTTAGTAGAAAAGGGCAAAAGGCGTAAAAAGCGTCGGTTTTCGTAAAACTTTTTGTTTTTGTGACTTTTTATTCAAACGAAGCATTTTTCAAACAAAGTTTCTTTTGAGGAACTTGTTTGTTTATTGCTAGGCTTCAAAAAAATTTTATTTTTTTATTTAGTTTTTTTTTATTGTCAGATGAATACCGAGCTTTTTACTAAAATAAAAGGGTTTAAAATGAAAAAAAGGGTTTTTGGTGGGTAAGGGGTGTTTGTTTTGTGGGTTTAGAAACGAAAAGGTTTAGGCTCAAAGGGGTTAACTAGGGGGATTTTTGGGTAGGTGGTAAAAAATTGAAAAATAATGGTGTTGAAATGAAAAAGGTTAGTCCTAATGCCTCCATCATTTACTTACTTGGGTTTAAGTTGATAAGGACCGGGAATGCATCGTCATGGCAAGTTCTAGAGACGTAAGAAACCAAGCGGCTATTCACACAAGAAACGAAAGATGAGCATTTAGTTTAAAGATGTGTATTTATATGCTCAATTAAAGGCTCAAAGCTCACTTTTTGTGGGAATGGGTTTTTTAATGTGATCAAGTATATATAATCAAATTTTAACTAGATTTGTCATGCCGTTTCATAATTTTATTGTGTTGGTTCTTTTTATCACGACGCTATCGGTTGAAAATTTGTAAAAATATAACCTTTTTAGAACTTGTTATTCCCAATTTACACCAAGACAAGTAAAAAAAATGAAAAGTTTTTGAAAAAAAATTTGGGGTGTTTAGCGGTTCCAATAGAGTTTTGTGTAAGGCTTGTAATTAGGACTTGTAAAATTCAAGGTTTTAGCATCCCTCCCACACTTAAACTACACATTGTAGTGGAACTAGTTTGTAAAGCCAATGTCACACCCCTTTCTGCGGCGGAAGCACAAGGTGTGATCATGAAAGGTTCTCATTGCATACGAAAGGTAAACATACTACATGCTCGTAAAAATATATTCAAATACCAAACATTTCATAACTTGAAAACATAAGTTAGCGTTTACATCGCGAGATAGCATAAAACATTGTCTTAAAAAGTTTACAACTTTATTTAAAGTTAAACATAAGCGACATCCACAAGCATGAGTAAGGCCGCGCGCACATCCACTTCTAGTTACCTGAAATACATGTGAGTTTTGAAAAACGTCAACATAATGTTGGTGTGAATTCATGCAGTTCTTGTAATGTACGTTTGTATACTTTGTATGAAAAACATGGTATGTATCTTGTATTAGTCACGTATTCTTGTATAACTCATGTATTTCTGTATGTATCAAGTGTTAATGGGTTGCAAAGCCATTAACATGTGACACGACATAGGAAGTCACCAAACCATAGGCATTTTTCTGTAGTCGATTCACGACTGAGACACAAAAACACTACTCGGCACTAGTCGTCACCAAGAGTGGGGCTGCCCTGAAACCCATTAGATCTAACCTTTTGTTCTGCGGTCTAAGTATGTACACGATTAATGGTGCTTATGGTACCCTATTCGTGACATGATTTCTCGTATCATTTCTCAAACGCATCATACTTGGTACTAGTTATCACCAAGAGTGCTTTTTGTTTTTGTATCATACCATTTATAAATATTGTCGTATTTGTAACATGTATTTCACCCCCGAAGTTATAAAACTGAAAACAGTTAAAAGAAAAGGGGGAGCATGAACTCACAACTTTGCGTTCCTTGTGTCGTAAACTTCACCGGATTTGCTTAATTAACGTCGTGACCTATACGTGTTTTATTATCGTTAGTCACTAGACTTGTATCGCACAAGCATAAGTCACTTATCCTTTGTATGTGTATTCTTGTGTTAAAAATATTTTATATTTTTAACTAAGTGTCTTGCTTGCATTATTTTCTCAACAATCGATATAAGTTTCTTGTATTTTGCACTTTGCACCCGAATTATGTATTTTGTCTAAATAGGTTGTATGTGTATTTTTGTATTTTCACTCCTTACGAGTGTTTAGTGTATTTTCAAGTCCTAATACACTATTGCGTATAATACATACTACATACACTTAGCACAAAATTTGGTGATCAATAAATATATATATTTTTCTCAAAAATATACGTACTTAATACCAATTTTAGTCTTGAAGAAATCATCATTTCTTATCACGAAAATTAGGGAAACCTTGGTAAATTTTCTAGACGCATTTTTAGGAGATAAGTTCCTCAGAACTTATATTTTTCTAAGTGTCAAAATTTATAAAAATTTTGACAGAGTTTCCCCTAAAAATGGAGGCTTCCCATGTTTTCAAAACATGTGTTTATTTTCTTTTAAAATCATCAACAATATCAACAACACAATCTTTATTTACCAAACTTGTCAAGACAAGCATAAACCACAAACTTATGAACTTGAAAGTTTGTAAAAATATGTAGTAACTTACTAGCACATTTAGTAAGTCTTGTTACCTTTAAAAATATGATTAGTTTCTTAAAAACTTTATTTTTAAAGAGTTTGTATTTTCACAACTTCTAGTCATGATTTCCAAAAATATTTCTTCGTGAAATTTTCTTGTTACACAAGTGTCTATACACTTGTTTACTTGCTAAAAATGTGTTTATTTCATGTAATATCCAAATTTTAACAAAACTAATATTTTTCACTTGGTTCTTTCGAAAAACCACTCATAGATCTTTAGATCTACAAGTTTACAACTCATTTTTCCAAGAAATCACTTATTTGTTCAAGTTCAAAGTTCATGTGTGGATGATTCCATCATCCACAATATCTTTAATCTTCACATCTTGCTAGTTCATGTCTCTAAACATGATCTAGCAAGTCTATGTGATGGATCATCTCATTTTTACTAACAAATAACATTCAACAATCATCACAACATAGAAACAACATGATTCTATCATCAACTTAGCACTACTTCAACATTTTATCCATTCTTTATCCTTTATGTTTAAGACTTGTTCATGTTCTTTAGAGTTTCTTAACATTTTATCATTCAATCAACTATTAACCACCAAAAACAAAAACAAAAACAAGATGAAGATTTGAAGCACTTACTACTAGCACAAGGCTAGGGGAGAAACAAAGCGTATAAGTGGTGGATAAAAGAAAACAAGAGTGGTCCTTGAGCTTCCGAGTGCACCAAGCTTGCTTGTTGGACCTCTAACACCTTTGGACGTATGAAAAATGCTTGAACAAGACTTGATGGTGGTGGTAGTGTGGTGTGGTGGTGGCAGCCGTGAATGGTGAAGGAGGGGAAGAGAAAGCTTGTGTTGATGTTGAGTTTGGAAGTGAGAGAATGGTTATCTTGTGTGCTTATTTATAAACCATTATTCTTCATTGTCCAACATACATTATGCTTCTTACTATCCAACAATATCAATTATAATAATCAAAAGGATGGGGTGAGGGTGTACCACCCTCATGACCGTCGAGTAGGGGGGGGGTAGGGGGGTTGTAATGATAAATTAACTAATCTAGTTAAGTTTGAATGATTTAGTCAGTGTATTATTGTGTGTTATATAATATAAGGTGCGTTAGGGTGTTCGGGGACCCTAACTAGCTCAGAAAAGTAAAAACAATGTGTTCGGCAATATTTCTATGTTCCGGGTAGTGTCCGGTTGTTCGGTTAGATACCGGTTCGTTAAAGTGCTAAATTGCACCGTTTAGTGTCTTTTAAGTATTCTTTTGTATCACTTTCAGTTCCCTACACTTAGGGAGGTATTCTGGATGATAAAACGAAATTTCTGCATGCTATTTATATGTTTAAAAGCTTATTTGAGCTGAATTTAATAAAATTCTGCACTTAAAGTGCGTTTCGAGTGCTTTTTAGTGCGTATTTTAGCTTCCGTAATATCTATATATAAACCCTTGTATGTACTCTTAGGTTTTAATGTATTTTTGTCATTGGACCTACACCTAGGCCTTAGTTCTAATGTCTGACTGCTTTCTGCAGAGTTGTTGACATATTGTGTTTTACCTGGTGAGTTTACTAGTATTTCTGACGCAACGCTCTTGTTAATGCATAAAGAAATATTTTGTAGTATAAGATGTGCATGAATTCACAAGTATAGTATGTAACCAGACTATGTTGACATTTAAGCACATAATTGCAGTCATTAAATAATGATTAAAGTGTACGGAAATTACCGGTTTGGTGCCAGTTGTCACAGCCAAGGCTCCCACGGTTCACACTTCTACCAAAACACAAGTTCATCCATATTGAAGATGGTGAATCTTGGATGGTTTCAACACTTGGAACATGGACGAGCATAATTTAAAAGAGTTTTTAAACTTGTTTCTTGGTTGAAATCAACCACAACACAAACCCACAACTATGAACTTAGTTGGGAGCTTGGTAGGTGCACGATTCAACCAAGTTTTGATCAAGAAATGCAAGATATAAAAGTATAAAAGAAAGTAGAATTTGAACTCTACTTTGGACCTCAAATGTGGTGAGGTTTCACCTTAGTTTGTCACGGCAAACTTGTGAAACCTTTTTAGAGGTTATCCAAGTAGAATGAAAGAAGAAAACATGAAAAAATAAGAAGAGAAGTGAGCTAAAACTCACTTAGAATGCTTGCAACTTTCTGCCAAGTCTTGTAAATTAGAGAGCAAACAAGAAGATTTGGAAGTGATTTAAGTGTTTGGAAAGTGTTTAGGAGTGTATGGAGGCTCCTATTTATAATGGGGTCGATTATGGTTAGAGCTAAATGAGTTAGGAGGTGATTGGAGGTGAAAAAGGTGACAAAAATGGACCAACCCGCGAGCTGGCAGCGTTCTGCTATGGATCGATCTCTCCCGCGCGTCGCTGGAGATACCCTGGTATCTCCCGCGTGGCGCTAGGGAGTACTCTCTGAAAATGTCCATTTTGGCCCCTGAACTTTATAATTATGATATTTTATGCCGTAAACTTGCATTTTAGCCCGTTTTTAAGTATTTAAAGTGTAATAAAGTATAGTATGAGTGTATGCATGTATGGTTAATAATCCCAAGTATTTCGAGTCTCGACCTTTGCGTATAAACATGTATTCGACGTATGATTGCGGGTAACACAAGTATATGTATAAAAATGAATTTCCATTATGATCAAAGCTTCGGATTACAAGATTAGAAAGGAATTATGGATACGATACGATTACAAGTTTCCAAAAATAGAAATACGATTACAACTTTCTAAATAAGGAAAGTACAAAAATGCGAAGTCGATAAGTCATTTGGAAGAGATATGTCGAATGCACATTACAAGGCTTGCTTATATATTGGAATTAACATTAGTGGAACCAATGAAGAAGTTATGCCTGGACAGGCTTTTCCTACACATTCTTTATATTTATTAATAAATTTAAATATAAATATCATATGAGCAATTATATTTCTATGGGAATTCCATGTTTGTCCAATTGTGGCAAAAATTGAAGTTGGAGACCATATCCGGTGTGCTAGATACCTCCTTGAGGTGAACCATCTATCAAAAGTTGGTCCAATAGTGGTATGTTTCGTGATAACGATCAACAAAATCCAGGGGCAATCACTATCAAAAGTTGGTTTGTACTTGAGAAAACCCGTTTTCACACATGGTCAATTGTATGTTGCTTTATCAAAGGTTAAATCACGAGATGGAGTAAAGCTACTAATACTTAACAACGACGGTAAACCTACGAATAAAACAACTAACGTTGTTTATAAAGAGATCTTCAATGAGTTGTGATTTTTTTTGTTGTATTTATGTATTTCAATTATTTCGTATACTCTCTAACATTTTCGTTAATATTTCAACATATATAAAATTTTAATTTTTTACTTCACAATTTTAAAGGATTTAGTTTTCTTGTTTAGCCACCCATGTAAAACACGGGTACTTAGACTAGGTGAGAATGCCACATGACATTAAGATAAATTTAAGGAGAGAATGTCATGTGGCATTAACTTGATTCCTTTATTAGGCCACAGGGTGTGGCATCGGCCCACCCCGCCACATCACCATTTTTGGCACCCCCGGGCGCCCTCCCCCACCCCCTGCTCGTTAACATAGGGGCGCTATCCCCTTGTCGCCAGCGTGCTAACGGCCAATTTTTGGCATTTTCGAGGTGAATGGTCAACAAGACCGTTGGCACCGTCGTTTGTTTAATTTTTTTTTAAATCTAATATATATACAAACCTATAACACACACCAATCACAAACTTAAACACACACCAATCACAAACTAAAACACACAACAATCACAAAATTCTCTACAACCACAAAATTCTCTCCAATCATTTTTAAGAATGTCATCTTACTCTTCATCCGATTCGTCCAGGTCTTCATGTGATGGTGTTCTCGATGATATGCTTATTGCAGTGACGCATGAGGCGATTAATTATTTGCGAGAAGAAGCCCAATCGTCTACATCGCGTACCAGACAAGCGCCTCTTGAACGAGATCGGTTAGGTGCTCATGAACGTTTAATGCACGATTATTTTTGTGAAAATCCGTTGTACGATGATGCACAGTTTGGCGTCAGTTTCATTTGAGTCGTCGTCTTTTCTTAAGAATTTCTAATGATCTTGCGGCCTAATTCCCTTTTTTCACACAAAGAGAAAGTGCTAGTCGCAAAATTGGTTTCTCTGGAATACAAAAGTGTACTGCCGCAATTAGGCAACTAGTGTACGGCACAACGAGTGATGCGTGGAATGAATATTTAAGTATGTCAGCCAAAAGTTCCCGTGATTCTCTTGAAAATTTATGTGAAGGTATTTTTATTATTAGTATTGTTATTATTATTGTTGTTATTTTTATTATTTATAGTTTATTATTATTATTTTTTATTCTTAGTTTATTAACACTATTATATTAGGTGTTAACTTTCTTTACGGGAGGCGATATTTAAGGATGGCAGCCGCTGCCGACGTTCCACTTTTATACGAGGCCCATTAGCGGATACACGGGTTTCCTAGGATGTTGGGTAGTCTTGATTGCACGCACTGGGAGTGGGCGACATGTCCAACCGCTTGGAAAGGGCAACACCATCGTGGTGACCACGATGGTCCTACCCTAATATTACAAGCGGTCGCGTCTCAAGATTTATGGATTTGTCATGCGTACTTTGGCGTGGCCGGTGCGAACAATGACATCGCAGTTTTACAATCTTCGAATCTTTTAGACGATGTCATAGATGGTGTTGCACCAGATACTTCATTCTATGCAAACGACGTGGAGTATAAGTATGGGTACTATCTCACATACATTATTTATCCGGAGTGGGTGACGTTTGTGAAAACTCTTTCGTGTCAAGATGACGAGAAAAGAATGTATTACAAGAAGAAACAAGAGTCCGCAAGAAAAGATGTGAGCGGGCTTTCGGTGTGTTAAAAATGAGATGGTCTATTATTGTCCAACCGTCGAGGATACTTGAAAAAGTAAAATGAGAAACGTCATGTATATGTGTATGATCTTGCATAACATGATATTGGAGGACTCGGGTAGAGCGTTTTGTGGAGAAAGTTATGATGAAAGTAACCAACCGACGAACCCACTACTCACATACGCTGACAAAGAAGTTATCCGAGCGAGGATACATGACAGGGACACACACCATAACCTTCGAGCTGAACTGACCTAGCACCTATGGTTTTATCGTGAACAAGGAGGAGACGACGAAGACGACGAGTGATTTTTTTAGTGACATTGTATTTTTTTATTTAAATTATGAAATTGTATTTTTTTATTTAAATTATGGCATTTTATTTTTTTATTTAAATTATGAGTTTTAAATTAATATATCAAAAGTAAATAATGTTTAAATTTAAATAAAAAAATAATTAGGTAATGATGATGGTGGCTTTAAACCATTGCATGCAAGTTAAAGGAAGGGGCTTTAAAGCCCCCTGTGTGACGTGGCGATGAGGTGGCCCTGAGGTGGCCTGATAAAGCCCCTAGGGGCTTTATACCACACCCAGTAGCCTTAGTATTAGATTAGATTACATTCAGTGGCGTCTGAGAACTCATGTACCCTGTTCGAACTCGAAAATTGTGCCCTTATGCCTTAACGATAAACAATGCAATTACGAAAATGACAAAATCGTAGTATTCGATAAAAAATGCAATTACGAAAAAATGAGAAAATTATAGTATTCAAATGAGTTACATTACATAATGTAATAACTAATAAACTAATAGCTAACCAATGATTCGTGCAACCCTCCTTGCATTCTTCATAGCAAATTGGTGGATCAACTCTTCACATTTTATATTATCTAAGACTTCGTTTTCAATTAGTAATGAGCTCAATTAACCTAGTGGGTTAAATTCTAAAGTCTAAACCATAAAAACTGATTTGTAAATGAGTCTTACTTGAAATTGGTATGGGTTTACTATTTTAAAAAATTAACATATATATATATATCGGATTTTTTTTTAAAACTACATGCCCTGCGAAATCACATGCCCTGTGCGGAAGTCCTCCCCGCACATCATCTAAGCGTCCCCTGATTAGATTCAATAATTTTTTTGTCAACTTTTTTTTAAAATTCTAAATACACACGTACATTTAATTTTTTTCTCAACATTCTGATAAGTTTTATTGAAAGTAGAATTGTATTCAAATAAAGTATTTTGGTATCGTAAACGATTTTGACATGTGTTTTGATAGGTTAGATTGTAGTTATACATGTACAAAATTCCCTACGCACAAATCGACATCATAGCTTCATGACAATGAGGCAATGGGTTTTAAAGAGCATTTTGGCCGCGAAACAAATTAGCGAAGCACAACAAACATTAGAAGAACGATTGATGAATCGCTAATGATTCTACAATGTGCGATAAAAGAAAAGAAGAGAAATTAACACGCCATGTCATAAATTAGCAAGACCATGACCAAATAAGGTAATCGACCAGGCCGAACCGGTTTTTGCATAGTCATGGTCACTTGTATTACCAAATGTATTGAGGGTATGTTTGGCTAAGCTTTTCAAAACAACTTATTGGCTTATTGACTTATCAAAAAGCCAATAAGTTGTTTTTGTGTTTGGCTAAGCCAAAAGTCCTTTTAGAAATGGCTTTTTGCAAAGAAGAAAAAGGAGGTTTCAAGAAGTCACAATATTGTGACTTTTTGGCCAGCTTTTAACTTTTCAAACTACAAATTACCAATATACCCTTTCTTTACCCCCTTATATCTAAAAGAATGCCCATTTTAGTCATTTTACATCAATAAGCTAATCCAAACACTTTTTTTAAAAACTCCTTTTCCAAAAGTCCTTTTTCCCAAAAGTCATTTTTCAAAAGTTATTTTCCAAAAGTCCTTTTTAACTATAACAAGGTTAGCCAAACATGCCCTGAGTCCAAAAAAAAAAAAAAAGCCCTGAGTCCAAAAAAAAAAAAAGAAAGAAAGAATCTAGCCAAAGGGACAAAAACGTGAATAGCAAAGCATATATAATATAATAATACACTCCGGTGCCCTTGGACTCCCGGAGAAGAAGAACAATATACCATCGCCGGCCATTCAAATCATCTCTCTCGGATCTTTCCACATCTGAATCTGGTACATCTCATCGTCTCCTTTTCCGATTTCTTCTTCTATACGCCACATCAATTGCGTAAATGTCTAATCAGTTGTTCGTTTTATTCACAGTCATCGCAACTATCGATTTGATTTGCAACTTTACGGAGGTTTTTAACCCTAAGTAAGTAAGTCTCTGTTCGATTACATGATTCAGTTTTACCCTTTTTTTAGTTGTTAGGTGTTGTTTATTAGTGATTTAGGAGATTATATTCTGATTGCTTAGTTATCTGTTTGATTGGTCTGAAATGCGATAAGCTTGTATTGTTTTAAATATACAAAATTCAGTTTGTATATTTTGTTGAGGATTGTTAGTGATCTGGAGCCAGTATTTTGTTTGACCTAATTACGTTTGCTGGCTGAATTTGGCTAATTTTGTTTCCACAGCCTTTGTTTAGCCTATAAAGATAAGATCAGACGCTGTTGAGTTTCTTCTAGTGTTATTACAACTGTTTGGGGCTTTTCTAGCTTTCTATGTATATTACTTCTTTTATTTATGTTTTGTAATTTTGGTTAACGATACACTGATCAAAGTTTCGTTGTCATTGAATCC
Source organism: Helianthus tuberosus (assembly GCA_030545235.1). Taxonomy (NCBI): domain Eukaryota; kingdom Viridiplantae; phylum Streptophyta; class Magnoliopsida; order Asterales; family Asteraceae; genus Helianthus; species Helianthus tuberosus. The sequence continues at coordinate 129,646,092 of CM060447.1, read as the reverse complement.
TGCCTGGGGATGACTATTGACTACAAGTAGCTGTGTAAATTATCCTTCTATTATCACACTAGGATAAAATATTATCACTATTGATGCCCCTTAATGTCTTAACTCTTAAGTTCCTTAAAGTTCATATGTTATATCCTTAAACTATCAAGTCTTAACTTAGTGATGTCCTCATTTAATCTTATTAGGCGCAAATGTGGATTAGATATCTTAAGAATATATATTAGAGAAAGTCTGCTAATTGTCTTCTGTTGTTTAAATTTAGGTCCTATTATAGATACCATAATCTTTTAAACTAGCACTTTGATACTGGACAACAATATCACTCGCTTTGTCCTCACTTGAGGAGCACATGACTGGTCTTAACTCTTAACCAAGAAATGGATGGAGGTTAGTGTCAAGGACTTGTGGTGTGCAAAAGTTTCAAATAAAGGACACTCAGTGTAATTTCTAAAGACAAAGGACACATGGTGCAAATTGGTATAAAGTTAAAGGACAAACCGTGTAATTTACTCTAGAATCTAATCCTATACCAACCCTATGAATTTATCATGCGGGACTTGACCAAAATATTTTTGTCATTCATTCCTGGGATGATTGCAAGTAGTTCCATAAGCCATCCTTTTATTATCACAGTAAAATAAGATATAATCACCATGTATGCCCCATTATCTCTTAATTTCTTCAAAGTTCAAAGTCCACATCACCCTTTTAATCTTTTAAATCTTTAACTTAATTTGCATATACTAATTCGTAAACCTTGATTGTATACAATATCATTCATGTGGTATGGCATTTCATCCCTACATATAAAAAATAAAAAATATAAAACTAACAATAGTGGTAATACTAATGAGTATCATACAGACTTAAAATGATAAAAGTGTTGTTCCATTTATTAACAACCATCATTCTGATAGTATCATCATCATCATCAAACTCAGTAAATCCCATCAATAGCAACGCTAAGGTAGGGTCTGAGGAGCGTATATGTAGACAGCCTTACCTCTACCCCGTAGGAATAGAGAGGCTGCTTCCAGTGAGACCCCCGGCTCGATTGTAGTTTTGTATCAAGCCTTGGACCTAAGACACGTAACACTCAAACAATCGGTACAGAGACCGATTGGTGCATGTACCCCGTGTCTTTCAGCTATCAACGTCACCACATGATGTATGATTAACCATCCACCGCTTTTAACGTTATTTTCACGAAATTAGTAAAATAACGCTAAAGTTAGTACCATTTCACTTTTGCCCCCTGAGCGCCCACACATATCTATACTATATATGTGCAAACCGCAAGCGGGGCATTGATAGTATCTATATGATAAAGATCCTAATCTAATATGGATCCTATTAGTGAAAATTGAACATATTTATTTCTTATGGTTTCGTTTGACAAGAACAGATGGAAGATAGAAGGAAATGTTTCAAAGAACTTGAAACAAGGTCAATAAGATTCATTCTACTTTCAAAGTGGATTGTCATTCCTATTAAAACTAACAATAATTAATAATGATATTGCTAATAAATATCCTCCCAATAAAGCTAGTATACACATATATTTATGTGTGTTGGAGATGGGAGATACTATCTGAATCTATAAAGGATCCATTAGTATTGATCTCCCTCAAGTTTTTAATGCTAACACTAACAATTGTGTTCTAAACAAGCATCAGTTCTATGCTTTTTCAAGGTAGATGTCTTTGCTTTCGGTCAACGTATGCATTGCAATAAACACTATGGGAAATAGTTATAATTTCTTAAGAATAATTGCAATTCTCTCTTTAATATATTCACGCTTATTTGTTTAAAGTCGTATTCTTTTGTAACCTAAAACTAAATATAGAAACAGAAATGTCTACCCACATCATTGTAGCAAGATTACATACTTTGTTATACCAAAGAAAAAATATATTTATGTGTGGTACGAGGCTTAGATCAAGCCATTTTCTGTTAAAGTTGTGTATAAATTTCTAGGCGTAGATCCAGTCATGCTTTATGATTTATGTTAAGGAATGAAATTATCAAAATTTGTTTAGCGTCTGTGAATTCCTTACAAGGTTGAGAGATTTTCTCTTCAGCTAATGCACTCAGTTTTAATTTAATTTGTTCAACTGTATTTATCTTTGCAGTTCAAATTCCTACTTTTAAGAATACATGCTGATTGAGTTTTAAACTTTTTATAATATACTCTATATCACATAGATTAGGTGAATAACTTGTGTATCAAGCAAAGGGTGGTGGTGGCTGAACTTTAGCTTGCAATAACATATTATGCGTGGATAGGGTTTCAACTAGTGGTACAAGTAATATGGATGTGGTGAACGGTTCCAACAACTCCCCTAGCCTAGCTTCTAAACAAAGACTCCGTTGGACTCATGAGCTTCATGACCGATTTGTCGATGCTGTTGCACAACTCGGTGGCCCCGATAGTGAGTTACCTTCATGCTCATTGCTCAACTCTAAGTTTATTCGTTGCATTTGAAAATTACTATGTTTTACATATTTTTAAAAAGTGTTTAAACATAAATGGGTTAAATGGGCTCACCCTCTAGGTCGGCCCGAACGACCCATCTAAGGATACTCACTCTTTAAGTAATTGCGATTATCATATGTTAATGACTGACTTTTGAGGGCTGTACAGGGGCTACTCCAAAAGGTGTGCTTAGAGTCATGGGTGTTCAAGGTCTAACCATTTATCATGTGAAGAGCCATTTGCAGGTAGGTCACATGCTAGGTTTTTTATATAACCCCGATCGTTGGATACCCTGTTGACCTTTGTTTGTATCCCTATTATTTATACAGAAATATCGGCTGGCAAAGTACCTCCCGGATTCCTCTTCTGAAGGTATTCTGTAATATTACTAAAGCGTTAGCTGATATCATTTTTTATTAGGTAATAATAACCTCCGTTTATACATTCTAAAAGAAAAGTGTGCTGACTATTTTGTTAAAATTGCTAATACAAGGAAAAGCATTTGACCAGAAAGAATCGGGTGACATGCTTTCTAGTTTGGACGGGTCATCGTAAGTCTATGAATTCATCTCGTATTGTTTTGCCGTGTTAGTTAAAATAATGTTGGTTTTGCACATTTAACCGTTGAAGGCTTATAATTTTTTTATTTTTATTTATTTTATTTTTTTTAATTTTTTTTTTTTGCAGTGGGTTGCAGATTACTGAACAACTCAAGCTGCAAATGGAGGTGCAAAAGCGACTGCATGAGCAATTGGAGGTATTATTCTAACTTCTTTTCATTATCTACTATATACGATTCTTTTCTTGTTTAAAGAATAGTTTAATTTGTTTTAGATACTTGATACTCACTAACAATGAAACTACAATAGGTGCAAAAACAGCTTCAGTTACGGATCGAAGCCCAAGGGAAGTACTTGAAGAAGATCATTGAAGAGCAACAGAGACTGGGTGGTGTTCTAGCTGATGCACCTGGCGCTGCTGATGAATCCAAAAGTATAACTGATCCCATGATGCCAGCAGCTCCTGCCATTACTGAAAGACGTGAGCCCTTAACACCCGACTCGGGTTCACCAATAGGGGAACGGTCCGTGAAAAAGCAACGAGTGGGCATAGGGTTAACTCACCAAATACTTGAGTCGAGTATTAGGCTGCCATTCCATCACCAGCCGCCACCACAGCAGCAGCAATCACTTTATTTGACCACAGAGCAGTTTGGTCATTCATCTGGGATGCCTCTTGACAATGAAGATTAACATGCTTTGTTTTGTACCTGTGCAGTTTATAGTCATATATTTGGTTAGAAGGTACAAAGAGTGTGGTAAGATTGAAAAACTTGTAATATGTATTCTCATGTTAAGACAAATTAGTTGATATTAGTAACGAATGTATTTGTTTGTTGTTATATTCGCATTGCGGCGGTTCGGTTTTAAATACAATTTGTATCGTAACATAGATACAAGTACGTCGCAAAGGTGTGTTAGAAATATTATAAAACATTATTTTTTAAAAGAAATCAAATATGTTGCATCGATTAAAAACCTAAACAACAAATACTGATATCGATACTGATACCAGTACTGGCATTTGGTCGGGTATTGGTTTGGTTCGTTTCATTACCAGTATGTTATTAGCAATCAAATAATTTACGATACAAAAAAACTTGCATCACTTTGTACATTAACTCGGTTCGTTATGGCAGCGATACTCGGTATAATTTATGATAAAAAAAATTATATACAATTGTTTCATTACAAAAAATTGTCTGATGTAACCTAAAAAATAAAGTCGTGTAACCCAATATATAAAGTTGTGTTTTAGACTATCCACTATCACAATCCAATCCAACCCAACCCAATCTTTGATTAAAATACTAATTTCTCTCTCTTCCACCTACCCAACCCAACCCAACCCAACCCAATCTTTGATTAAAATACTAATTTCTCTCTCTTCCACCTACCCAACCCAACCCAACCCAACCCAATTCAATTTTTCACCCACATTCACAACCCAACCTCAACTAATATTTTTTTTAAATAAAAATGATTTATAGTTATTGTTTATAATGAAAAAGACAAAAAAAAAACAATTAAATTTAATATAAGTGGTTGCAAACTTGGGTTGTGTACACAACCTGTTGTGATATATGATGAATTATTAAATAAAAAAATTGCTTGTTTTTTTTATCTCATTATCCTTATGGCAACCCTTTGTGGAATTTGGTCACTATAGTGACTAATCTTACATTGATAAAAACAAAAAAAGACGAATACCTAAACTGAAAAGAAAACCGGGGTTTGATTATTCTTGCAAAAAAGAAATCTCTAATCATGCCACATTCCTTAAAAATAGGTTGTTTTATACTGTTTGCAACAACCATAGCCGTCATATAATTAAATATAGTGATTAGGGGTGCAAATGAGCCGAGCGACTCGAGATCAGCTCGAGAAAAAGTTCGAAACGAGCCAAGCCTTATCGAGCCCGAGTCGAGCTTGAGCCTAAAAGAAAGCTCGTTTGTTTATCGAGCCCGAGCTCGAGCCTCGCATGTGAAGCTCGTTAGGCTCGTCGAGCCTTAGTGTAAACGAACCGAGCTTATTTAAACTTGTTTACAAGCCGACCTCGAATCTAAAAATAAGCTTATTTAGTAAACGAGCTCGAGCTTCACTTATCGAGCTCACGAGCCTAAAAAGTCTATTATTTAATTTTTTTTATTTAATATACTAATTAATAGATAATAAACGAGCCATAAACGAGCCGAGCTCGAGCTTGAGAAAATACAAACAAGCCATACTCGAGCTTTGAAAAATAAGCTCGAATCGAGCCCGAGCTCTCATAAGTTAATCGAGCTCGGGCTCGGCTCGGCTCGTTTACTAAACCTATTTTGACGAGACAAATTTGATATTATTTTAAGACGACTCCGCACCCAGTTTGACTAAAACCTATTTTGATCCGTTACCTGACCCTTTTGTTTTGCAGAGCTTACAAAAACAAGGAGATGAAGATACGATAAATAAGTTGTTGAAAAGCTTCAATTACATCAAATCCTATCCTAGTAAATTCATTCTCACATAACATGGTATAGTACAAAACATTCTTCAACCAAATACATAACAAAAGTCTAGCGTCTGAACGCGTTTCCTTCTTCCCTACGTTGTGAATAATGCGTGCGCCGCCGGACACTTTCCTCTATTGTGGAGCTCCCACCCTTGTCTGCCCCATAAACACTTTTATGAGCGGCATCCAAGAAGTTCCTGCCGCTAGAACTGGCATGGCTCACCTCCTTAGCATCATCCTCAGCCGCCTGCTTCAACCGCCTCCATCTTTGTTCTTCATGCAGCTCAGCATCCATTTGCATCTCCTTGAGCTTAGCAGCTCTATCTTCTTTCGAAAGCCGCTTAGGTGGTCCATTGCTACCGCCTTTATTCGGATGTGTTGGTGGACGGTGCCTTCCGTCTTCCCTATATCTTTTATCAGAACGGTTCTCTCTTTCGTGCTCAGCATTCATCCTGTAATGTTCGTTATGCCTTCTGTCGTCCCGGTCTCTTTTAGCAGATTGAGAATCAGAACGGTTTTCTCTTTCATGCTCATTCATCCTGTAATGGTCATTATTCTTGTATTTTGAGCCGTGTCTGGGACTTATGCTTCTTTCTTCGTCGTCTGAGTTACGATGTTTGGATGAAGACGAATGATGTTTTTCGTGTTTTGATTTCTTGCGATGATGTTTTTCTTTGCGGTTTTCACCATCCGAGGCTTTCTCCTTGTGTTTCTTGGCTTCAACCTAACAAACAACATTCACAAGAAAATTAGCAAAGGTAACAATGTATCCCAGAAAAAGTCACACACACATATGTTAACAATTCAGTTGTTCACTCTTAGACACTCCTAAACACGTAACATATCAATTTTTAATTAAAAAAAACCTATAGCTATAATACACTCAAGTTAAAGAGAATAAAAACTTGTCTTACTGGTGTAACTTAAAAAAAATATTAACGTATGAAAAAGTTATGGCCATTCAAAAATCGTGGGGTAGTTAGTTTTCTATAAGGGGGATAAAGTGTAACTATTCTATGTTGTCAAAGACGCAAGGCGCAAAAAAAGTGTGGGCTTTTTTAAGAAAAGCGCACATAGAGAAAATGAGTTTCTGAAGTGGAATTTGGTTGAACTCGTGCGGCTCTGAAAACCCGGGCCCGCGTGAGGCAGGTTCGTCTCGCCTGAGCACGTTTTTACAGAAAAAAGCCCATTTTTGCGCCTAGGCTACCACCAGGCGCAAAAGGCTTGCCTTTTGCGCTTTTGACAACTATTAACGTACGAAAAAGTTATGGCCATTTTGGGGTTGTACATTATGCATTAAACTAAAAAAAGTTCTTAAATTTTGGGTATCTTAAAATGTCCTTTCCTTATTCATTATAATATAGTATAGATATATGATATGATGTATGTATTTAAAGTAAGAATTATATTACATTATAATGAAAAATCATGAACTTACAGATTTGCGAATCATGGCCATTTGAACTGGATTATTCTTGACACGAGCTAGTGCTTCCTGTTCACGCTGCTTTATCATAAGCAAGGGATCCGAATGCAGTTTCCTCCATGCATCATTAGCAGACTGAGGCTTATCTTCGAATAAAGCACCTGGCGCAGAGGGCTGTTGCAACAAACACGGTTAATAATATATTCAAATGTTACAAAAATGATATAAATCAAATCAAACTGAGAACAAGATCATGATAACTTAATGACCTAAGAAAAGAAAATACATGGTTATTGTAGAATCACTTGGTTTCCGGTCTATGTAGAAACATGCTTCAGCAGAAACTGAGCAAGTCATAACGATTTGTAACTTATTTCATGGTTTAGGGTTGGGACATAACCACATTTCAATTAACATGTGTTAAAGGTAGCTCAAGCCCGTCTTTGTGACTAGATGCTATTTTCAAGCTATTTAAACTTCATCATGTATTCATTTTGTTCCACGATATGCTATTTAACAAGGGCTACTGTTTTATCACTTACGTGTCAATGTTTGCAAGTTCAGTGCTAGAACTGTTGTCAAGATTCAAAGATTAGGCCTAGGATACGACAGTTACAGACTCTTATCTGATGATTGAAAAAGTAAAGATATTTTGTAAGACCATCTAGAACAGTATGGATCTTTCATTCATACCTACATACTCTAACTTTACCCAATTCAATAAGATATAATATGTGCAGCTCCTCAACTTTATCACAACATGGTCATAGAGAAGGTATAAAGGACTTAAGTTAAATCAGCATCTGCATATTATATCTTGGTTTTAAAAAGAGCGAGGCATACCAAGGCAATAAGGTCCCCAGAGCTGAGGCAAAGGTATTTATGTAATCTTTTTTTTTTTTTGTATTTATGATAGGTTTCTATCATCACATACAACAAAATTAGATGTAAATAACCAATATATACATATAAATAACCTCTGTGTACAACCACCTGCTGCACAAAATCCGCCCATAAACAAGAGGCGCACCTCAAGCAAAACAGACATGCGCCTCATGTACACTTGTACCCTCACACCATCGAAAGCGATGCCTCTCTCTCCCCTGAGTGCGCCTTATGTCTAAGCATTATATATTCATAGAGATGTTTCCATATATGATCAGATCATGTCTAAAATTTGGAGAACAAATAAGATCCCCATGTAGCAAAAACCATACATGTGCAACTATCCTATCAGGCATGTTTTCGATTCATACATATCATCCTCATTTAAAAAACCATTCATTAGACACTCAAACCACTAACATGTCACTCTAGAGTTCTTCCTAAATTATATCATTCTCAGCAATTAGGGCATATTACCACAAACAAGCAGTAAAACAATAATAGTTCATACAACAATCAGTATAATACCTTGGTCGAAGCAGAAGGCTGTTCGGGTTCCGCCTTAGCCGGAAACGATTCAAGCGCCTTAAATCCACCATCGGAACTTCCCTTCCCTACGGATAATCCAGAATCATACAAAAAATCCAACCGCTCCTGCCTCCTAAAGCCACACAAATCAAACAAAACCCGTTGTTAGAACTCATATCAACAAAAAAAAAAAAAAAAAAAAAAACCCTAACCCTAACCCTAACTTACGGGACTAATCCAGCCTGTTCCTGAAGTTGACGAAATTCGGCTTTTTCTCTCTCCTCGTGAATTTGCTTTCGGAGTTCTTCGAGTTTCTTCTGTTCGGCTTCGTGTTTCTGCTCTGCTTTCCAGACGTTTTCTATGTTGCGGAGACTACCGGTGTGCCATCCTTTCTTGTTCAAAAATTTCATACCCATGGTTGCTGATCAAGGTGAAGACGAAGAAGATACACAGATGTTTAAGATCCAGGAATTGGTCGATCGATAGGTGAGGCTGGCTGGATCGGAAGATATTGGGTTTTGGGGGAATTGTGTTTTCTGAAATCGTTTTCTGATTCCATACGATCTGCCCATTATATACGGCCCAAGCCAATGTCACCGGTTCAACCCTATGCAATGGTGAAAAATTAAGAATATTAGAGAAGCGTTGCCCAATATTAAAAAAAATAAAACACAAATATAGGATTTTTAATATCCAAGTGTTAAGTTACAAGCCGATAATAATTCATAAGGGGACTAGGGGCACTTCATCATGTGGGTTCAAGCTAGCGCCTAGACACCGTTGTCACTCTTGTGGGTATGGCTGGCAGGTTCCGGAAACAAGTATGATTAACAGCGTGAGAGTTGTTTCGATGCAATTGTTGACCAGTCCAACGATCATATGACCGTTATTCAATTCAAAAATGGTTAATAGCGTGAGAGTTGGATCTATGAGTGATTGGTAAAAGGATGAATTAAAGTATGGTAGTTGAAAGTTCATGTAACTTGACGTTAATAAGTATATATACTTGTTAAATTGAAAGGAATATGGTGATTTTGGTTGAGAAATTTCGCTAACAGGATGGCCTAAAAGCAATGTCCGCCAAGTGTTCGATAAAATACCTAAATGAGTTTTATCAAATTGTTAATACATTTATGTATGTCAATGGACAGTTTAACTTTTAAAAGTCAAACTAACCAAAATAAAATGAAAACGATACATGAGGACAGGTGTTCATGAGCCGATCTGATCCGATCGAGGGTCTGCTCGTGCTCGGATTGAATTACAACCGATCCGATCCGATCGGATCGAATTTGCAAAACCGAGCACAAAAGTGATGCTCATGCTCGGATTGAATTTGAATCGAGCGGATCGTTTTCGCTCGGTTTTTCTCAGCACCGAAATTAAACATGTGTAGCAAAACAAAAAAAACTGAAATCAAGACTATTATAAGGTTGCGTTCAACATAAATAAATCCTAACTTAATTAAAACATGTCCAACACCTTACTAACAAAAGCAATACATAACTAAAATCATGATTCTAAAAATGTTCTTAACAATATCAAGAAGCACAAAATAAAGTGCGATAGGTGATTGTGTAATAGAGAGGACTTTAGCAAGTTATACCAAGGACTTCACCCTCATCATGAGAACAAACAATCAGATTATGAGATTGTTTTAGGAATTAGGAATTTAGGGTTAGATTTTGATGTGTGGCAGCGGCGAGATATGCAGATCGAACATTCGAACAATTAGTTTATGTGATTGTTTTAGGAATTAGGGATTTAGGGTTAGATTTTGGTTTTAACTATTAAGTTGGGCTAGTATATTATTTGGGCTTTTAATCTTTAAAATCTATAATATATATATATATATATATATATATATATATTATTTAATAACAATAATTCGAGCGAAACCGAGCGATTGATGAGCAAGCGGACTTTTTCTCATGCTTGGATTGAATTTGAATCGAACCGATCCGAGTGGCTCATTTACAAACTGAGCGGGAATCGAACGAACATTTTTCGAGCATTTTTCGAGCGATCGTCGAGCAGTTTGGACAGCCCTACATGAGGTATAAAAGCCCATAAGGTGTGATTGTCATGATATTGGATAACTAATCTAATCATTTTATAGATGTTATATGATAGTTTGACTCTTGACAAGCTATGTGGAAGCTTGTAAAGGAATGGGTCAAGTGGGTCAAAGACGCAAGAAGGCATGATCGGATGCAAGGGAAGTAAAGCTTACACTTCCTAAATGGAACCATTACTTATGTAATGGGAAGTAATTGGTTAAGAATAGGTCGACAAAGAATCAGAACAGATGAAATTATGTTGAACCGCATGTTGGTTATACATATAGTTTTGAAAAAAGACCCTATGGCGTAAGCCATAACGGCTCAAAACAGATGAAATTATGTTGAACCGCATGTTTGTGGTTAAACATAGAGATTTGGAAAGAATACCCTATGGCGTAAGCCATGACGGGTCAAAACAGATGAAGTTATGTTGAACCGCAAGTTGGCGGGTAAACATAGAGTTTTAAAGAGAATACCCTATGGGGTATGCCATAACGGGTCAAAACAGATGAAATTATGATGAACCACATGTTGGTGGTTAAACATAGCGTTTTAAAAAGAATACCCTATGGTGTAAGCTATAACGGATGAAATCATGTTGAATCGCATGTTGGTGATTAAACATAGAGTTTTGATAACAACACCCTATGGCGTAAGCCATAACGGGTCAAAACAGATGAAATTATGTTGAAGCGTATGTTGATGGTTAAACGTAGAGTTTAAAAAAAATACCCTATGGTGTAAGCTATAATGGGTCAAAACAGATGACATTATATTGAACCGCATGTTGGTGATTAAATATGGAGTTTTGAAAAGAATACTCTATGGCATAAGCCATAACGGGTCAAATAAGTAAAATAACAATCACATCGTGTATTATTGATTAAACAAGGAATTTCTGAAATAAAACCATATGGGGGTCAAATGTGTAAGTTGATAACAATACTTTTGATTACTTTGAAATGCTTAAAGGGTAAGCCAAGAACAGGTCAAATGGACAATTCGGTCAAACGATGATGTTGTCACCATTTTAATATGATATTTAATGCTTTGTCTTGTTAAGTCTTATACCTATAGGTAAGCATAATATACGAGCATGCATTGCCATGAATTAGTAATAAAGAATCACTGGGTATTGATAACGAGTCAATGTTTTGACCCACACCAGGTATGTGTAATGGATTATACATTCGGTAAAGGCTTATGGCTAGACAAAAGATGGTTGGGTCAAATTTGGATAATAGACCAACTCAAGTGAGGTACAACTAGTATTCGGGTAAAATGGTCGTTAGAGCCAAGGATACGCCCATGATGTGAAATATGATTAAATGAATTTTAAAATGCTAAACCATTGGAAATCTTTATGTCCTTAGGGACGTAATTAATCTTGATGGGATAACGAACTAAACATAATCGCTAGTTTTCATCTAAACTCTTAAAAGTTCGCTGGTTTGGAAAAGGGCTTGAATTTAACTAAAATGCCTTCGGATAATGGATATGGGTAGGGGTGTTCAAGATCAAATTATCCGGTTATCGGATATCCGAAATTTTCGAACAGTGAATATTAATATCCGAATCCGTCTCCGAATTTTTAGATATCCATCCGAAATTTTGGATACAGATTCGGCTATCCAAATTTATAAAAAAATAAAAAAAATATGTTTCGTGTATAGATTAAAACTAAACCTATATTTAATTTTCAAAATTTTAATATTGAAAACTAAAAACATTCATAAATCAACATCCGAATCCGATTATTTATCATATTTCGAACTAAATATAAGGCTAATATATTATATATTTATTTATAAAAAAGATCAGTTTTCGGATATCAGATAATCGGATTATCCGAAAATTTTGAAATTCAAACCCGAATCCGAAAATTTGAATTAGCCAGTTTTCTAAAAATATCTGAAATTTCATATATTTCGAATACGGATTTTCGTATATTTCGGATCCGGGTTTTTTTGAACACCCCGATGTATGGGTAAACTACCTCCAAGGGTATATTAGATAAGGAGTCCTATGTTAATGATCATTCCGGTAATTAGATATGGGATACTTGAACTAAAAATACCTATAGTCTTATAACAGGTTGTTTGGGTAAAGCGTCGTACCAGAAGCTATTATGGGATCTTTAAGGTTTTGCCTAAAGTAATCAACCATAATTGAGGTTGTGGTTGGAATAAATAATGAAAAAATATGCTATGAAAGTAGGAGGCATGAACTAGAATGCATAATGCCTTTGAAAGGGTAAGTTGGGTAATAAACTTCAAACCGAATAGTGAGAGAAAAACTCAAGGAATATGGGCCTGGGTAGTGGGTTATAGTTTAATTGGATAGTAAAGGAATAATCATCTAAAGAACAAAACTGAGTCTGGACCGAATTGGATGTGAATTAGATTGTAGAGGAATAATCCTCTAAATAATTGAAATTGGGTCTGGACCGAATTAGATGTGGATTGCCCCTCCACGACGCGCGGGGCACCCTGTTTCAGCAAAACCATTTTCTTTGTAATTTTTAAACACATTTGATCATTTAACGATCATTTAACTTAAACACTAATTGTTTTTGGTGTTTATGATAGGCTTTTGCAAAGGCGAGAAACGAACGGACGACCAAGCACACGAAGAACCGAGCACTCCTAAATGGCTACCTCATTGGAAACTTTTATGGAAGATTGAAGCATGATAATGCCCGACAAAGTTTTTGAGTTTAAAATCCTAATGTGCTTAAATTGTAAATTATATGTAATAATACGTGATGTCTGTTCGTCTGGGTTATCAGTTAAACCAAACTTGTAAGTTATTTGTTTTATAAAAAAATATGGGACCTAATTGTTTGAATATTTAAAATATCCGATATTAACAGGAATGCGTATTACAAGTGGTATTCAGAGCTCAAGGTTTACAGTCATCAACTAGTTCTTTGAGTTCAAGTAACACTTTACTTATCCAAATACGGTAGCCCTGATATTTCTATCAATAAGTCCCTTCTGTATAGAACATTCGTTGATCATATGACATGGATCATTCATTCTTATATAGTGATCAACTATTCTCTATTATCGCCTTTAATTCAAAGTGGTCTAACGAACTACTTTTAGCCCGAGCGTGGCCACGCGTTTATTCCAGTTTGAGTTAACGAGGTTTAGAGAGCAAGGTTGAGGGTTTTTGGTTTCAATTATTTGTGAAATGATAAGTATGGAAGATGTGGTGGTAAGTTTATAAAAATCATGATCTTTCAAGTTTCCGAAAAAAAAAATCTCTAAAGACCATACCCTAATCTTCTTCCATTCTCCATAATGTTGTAGGTTGATGTGGTGGGGTCCACCATGTTGACCAAATTTGGAGGGGGGTATAGGTTTATATATATATTTTTTTATAAAAGTTATATGATGTAAATTGTAAATTTATAAAAGTGTTTAGCGGTTTAGGGGGTTTAAGGAGTTCTTGCACCGTTAGTGTTACATAAATATTTTTGACGCTAAAATGTGGCTTACTGGTTCACTAGAATGTTAGTTTATGTGTTAGAGTGGTAAAATACCGCTAACTAGTTCGTCGGCGCAAAAACAGCGAAGTTGTGGTCGTTGCGACGTAGTACCGGAAAGTTGTGTTTCGAATATCCAATTGACATTCCCAAGTTTATTTAAGGTGTATTATATTAGTTACAAGCCCTACGGACACTAAAATGCTGGATTCTAGTGTCGCGGACATTTTATTTTGGTTATAATTTGACGCAGAATGGACAAAACGTAGTTATGTGCGTTTACCGGAAAGTTAAGGTATTTAGTGTTTTGTTAGGATCTGAGTCTCTTTAGATTGTGTTTGTTTGAATTAATTGATGTAAAATGGTAGAACAAAGATGTAGTAATTGCAACGGAAATAATAAGCAAACTTTATAAACACAATCACGGAAGAAAAGCTTTAAGCAAACATGTTTTCCATTGAGTCGAATGATTGTATCAAATTACAATAATCAAAACAATTGCATGCATGCAACTAATCTCCCCCTCAGCCTGAGCTCACTAGTTAGTTCGTACAGAATGAGTGTGTGCAAAAGAGCTAATAGAACAACACAAGTATTGTTCTATTTATAGTACAAATCTAACCACTGAGTATCTTAGCTGACGTCACCTAGACAGTGACATCTAACAACCTAACAACCTCTAAACACTGATCTATTACAGACACTGATTACAATTAGACACTGATACATAAACACTGATGATCTTTCCACTGTTGTTTGCCTAAGCACTGATGTTGCTCATCAGTGCTTTCTTCATAAGTTGATCAGGCCTTGAGAATAGCAGTGCTTTGTCTTCATCAGTACTTTGATAAGCAGCAGTTGTTGGGTCTTCAGTCCTTAGGATTAGCGGTTGTAGAACAGTTGTTGAGTGAATCAGCACTTAGCGTTATCAGCTGATAGAAGGACTGCCATTGGAGGGAAACTAGAACATGCACTGCTTATTGGTGATCAGTTGTTAGAGAACCAGTTTTGGCTTTTCCTATCATCTATTCTTCAGGATAGGTTGCATGGGCCAACAATCTCCCCCTAGGACAGATGACTCCAAAACACTTCATTATTCATGATCTTTATTGTCTCATCAACATTTCCCTAACTTGGCCCTTGAATTGAAGTTCAAAGTTAAGGGAATCTTCATCATCCTCGTCCCTGCAAAGTTGAAGTTCTAAGAGATCTTGGAGGTCAGCTACAATAAGGCCTAGTGCATCCTCTCTTGATATGTGTTCAATTACACCACTGGACTTGAGCAAAGTCAATACATGGGTCTTTTGATCAAACTTCCACTTTAGTATTTTTGAGTTCAGTGGGTTTCTTGGGAGAGTTTTTATTTTTGATGAGTTTGGTGATGGAGGCCTGCTCATGAATCTTTTAGCAATTTCTTGTAACTTTGCTGAGTCTGGATTCTCTTCAATCATTCTTTTGATGGCCTCTTTCATAAAGTCAGCTTCTCCCTGTGCATCTTCTTCATCTATCTGCTTTTGCCTTTTTCTTTGATTCAAGGCAATGATGGAAGTGTCAGATGATGTGAGCAGAGGTTTTAGAGAGAGGGCCTACTGTTGTGACTCATCAGTTTTCTTGTTCCTGTATGCTGGTTTCTTTGGAGCTTTAGGATCTGTCTCTCTTAGTTTTTCCAGCTTCTCATACACCATGTCAGTGTACTGCATAGACCACTTTGATATGGTCTTTGCTGAACCATACTTGGCTGCAACCAACTCCTGCTTCTTTCTTTTGTATTCCAGGGTAAACTCTGCAATAGTTTTCTTGTACTTATTCCAATCTGGTTCAGACCTTTTCACACTTGGATCATTTCTTACCCTTTCAATTCTGCTTGCTTCAGCTTTGAGTGCAATGAGTGGCCAGTCTTTAAATTGATCAACTTTGGCAGGATAGAACTTGTCTCTCATGATTAGCTCTAAGGGATCTTTTCTCATCTCCTTTTGTAGGTCAGCATTTGGTGGTAAGTTTGACATCTCTTTGCTTAAGTCTCTTGCATAGTCTTCCAATTTCTTGACTTTACTAAGCCCATGCTGCAATTGACTTTAGATGTTACTATCACCTTTCCCTTCACCTTCATACTTGGCTTGCCACTCAGCTTGTTTGCCTTTGAGTTTTAAATACTCATCTATATTCTTTGGAGGTCTAAAGCCTTGAAGGGATGGGAACTTTCTTTTTGCAGGATCATCCACTGTATAGAATTGTCTCATTTCTCCTTTTACTGCATGCAACTCCAGTGGATAATCTGGTGCAATGTAGCAATTCTTGAAGGATCATGGCCTTCAAGTACTTTTAGGTCAACAAGTACATTTGATGGTGGTGATGGTGGAGGAATGAATGGTTCAAGGTTGGTTTGGATGAAAGGTTCAGATGATATAGGAGTAGGTGCAGGAATGTCATCATCATTTACCTAGAACTTTCTTTTCCGGGTGTAAACCTTTTTAGGAGAAGGGATTTTTGTTTGGGATTTGGAAACAGGAATGATTATTGCTTGGGAAGGAGATTGGAAAGTGGTGGAAGGCTGACTAACAGCTGTTGAAACAACTGGTGTCTCAACCACTGTTGTCATAACAACTGTTGAAGTGTTAACAGTTGTCTTATGCTTTTTGGCAGGTGGTTTTTGTGGTGAAGGTTTAGTTTTGGGTGTGTCAGTGGTTGGTTTTTCTGAACCATCTGTGGTTTTGAGACCAACAGTGGTTGGCTTTTTGGGTGTTTGTGGTTTTGAGAATTTGGCAAGTGGTGGTTTGTTATGTTTGAAAGATTTCTTCCTGGTGGAAGTGCCAACATTCTTTGTTTTCATTTCCCATTCTTTTCTTGCATTTTGTTCCTTTCTCCACTGCCTCTCCTTTGTTGCATTCTGATTTTAAATTGTCTTTCTGTTTTTCTCCACTTCATCTGCAAGAATATTAAGGGTTTCATCAACTCCCTTTTTCTTTTCTTTGACAGGTGTTTCAGCAGTGGTTTCAGAAGACTTCTTTTCAGATTTTGGCTTTTGATTTGTCTTTTGCTTTGGAGTAGGTCTGCAAAACTTCTTCATATCATGTTTCTCCCCCTTTTTGGCATCATCATCTTGATCATCATCATCTTTGTAGATGGATGCAGGGGCAATGCCAGTCTTTGTTGTCAAGGCTTCTTTGATGGCCTTGATATCTGCTTGAGTATCTTTGTATCTTGCATCAACCATATTTCTAATCAAAGCCATTTGATGGTTGTGTTGGGTTTCTGCAAGTTCCCTTTGAGCAGTGATAATTGGCTGAATTGCATTCCAAAGCTCTTGGGAACACTGTTGTGGAGTGGGTTGACTTTTGGAAAATTCTACCAATTGTTTGATCATATCTTGCATGTTATTAACAATGGTTTCTATTGTATTAAGTCTCTCCATCAATTCTTGATATCTTAAACCATCACCCAAGTTAATGGGATCATCTGATTTCCCACCAGCAGTGGTTGTATCAGTTGTTGGACCAGAAGAAGTCTCCAATGGTTCATCAACTAATGGCCCTTTTTCTTGAACTACCAACAGGAATTTCATGAAACTCCTGTGGTGTAACCTCCTCATCTTTTTGTAGGATAACCAATTGAGGGGATTCAGACACAGCCATTGTTGTGGTTGTACTCTCAGTAATGTGTTGGTGAGAGGGGTTGTTTTGTGTTTGAAGCTCAATGGCATCAAACAGTGTTTTTATGGATGGTGGAATTGGTGAAGTAGGGATAGGTGTTGAAAGAGAATTTGCCCCGGGAGGAGGGCTGTTAAGTATATTCTCAAGTGAGGATAATACTTCATGATATGGTGTCCCTGTGCTTACAACCTGTTTCTTTTGTGAGGAAGCAAGAGGAGTTGAGGCTTTTGGTGGAGATCTTTCCAACTTTTATGAGGAAGTAGCAACAGTGGTTATTTGTGAATTTGTATTGTTACTGGATTAACTTCTGGGATCTCATCTTCCAGAAGGTCCTTTTTAGAGGGTTTGGTGGGCTTTTTGGATATTTTTTTGGTCTTTTTAGGAAGTTTTGGTGGGAGTTGCACAACAGTGGTTTTGCTGCTGTGGTCACCATGAGCAGTGGGCTCAACAGCAGAAACCTGAGGAGCAGATGTGGACTCATCCAAATTTTGCTCAGGCTCCTCTATTTGTGTTTTGGAAGGTTTTGACTCTGACAACCTTGTAAAAGTTTCAGCAGAAAGACTATTTATTTGACAAGGAGCACCTTGGACAAGCACTTATGCACTGTCTTTTGGTACTTTTTGCTGTAAGTAGTAGCTCAAAAACCTTGGAAACAACAAAAATGGTTTCTTGTTTTCTTTGATATTATTTACATTTTTTTACCAAATCATTGAAAATCTCTTGGGAGTAATTGAAATCAGTTTCTGACATGATAGCATATCCCAAGTATTGAATTTTCAAAGGAATTTCATTGAAAGTTGTAGTTTTATTTGAAACACAGGTGAGCAGGGTATGAAACAGGAACTTCATGGGAGGTGGAAACTTTCCCTTTTGCATTGTAGCTTTTGTGAGTTATCCTACATACCCTATTTCGATCAAATCTGTTTGATACTCATCCTTTGAGAAAGAATTTTTACCTATGAGATCGTTCATCTCAAAAACTTCGGATATGGATTGGGGTGTGATAGAAACCAGAATTTCTCCTACTTTGGATGTAATAGCCCAAGGCTTGTTGTCTTGAACTTCCAATTTTGCATTTTTCCAGAAATCTCGTAGGGTTTCTTGGTAGATGGGTGCGTTGCAGGTCAACAAAGTTTTATACTTTGAAGATGAAAGTGCATCGATGATTGAGTGGAAATCTCTGTTTTTACTTGTTTTCTCAAGTGTACAAAGATAGTTGTGTGGGTTTTTGAGAGCGAGAGCCATGATGATTTTGAGAAATTTGCGAGTGGAAGAAGATGAATGGAAGATGGAAACCGCTTTTGAAGGAATTGTGAATTCAATACGACAGTGAAAACTCTGTTTGGGGTTTTAATCAGGGTTTTATAAAAGTGAAAAGTGAATGCTGACGTGGCAGTGGTTACAAAGATCGGACGGCTAAGAACTGTCCACGTGACAACCTCTGATGAAAATGGATGACAGTTGTTAGGGAAACCACTGATGGACAATATCAGTGGTTGACAACAATGAAAATGTGAGCAATGGCTGTTTTTAACTATCAGTGGATAGCCAACAGTGATTGAAACACTGATGTTTGGTCAACAAGAAGAATGAAGGAACAGAGGTTGTCTTTCAGCAGTGGATAATTTTCAACAATTAGATGTTTGAACCAAACATTGGTTATAATAGACTTTTAAGGATTAATGAAAACTTTCATTTTTAACTATTTTTAAGGATGGATTTTTTATTTTCTGAAAATATTTTAATGCTTTATTCATAGAAAAACAGGATTTTTCCTGTTATTCCATGTTCAGCATGCCAATTCTAGAGATCAAGCTTTCAAAGGTGGATGTGTCTAATGCTTTTGTTAGCACATCTGCCAGCTGATCCTTAGTTGGAACAAGATGCAGAGAAATCAAACTTTTTTCATAGCAATCCCTCACAAAATGATGTCTGATGTCAATGTGCTTGGTGGTTGAGTGTGAAACTGGATTTTTGATGATATTTTCAGCTGCTTAACTATCCAACATGAGGGGTGTCTTTAAAGCAGTTATACCAAAATCCAGCTGTTGATTTTGAAGCCATAACAGTTGGGCTCTACAGCTTGCAACAGCAATGTATTCTGCTTTAGCAGTGGATGTGGAAACAGCTGCTTGCTTTTTGCTTTGCCAAGACACTAAGCAATTGCCTAGGAATTGACAACCTCCTGAGGTGGACTTTCTTGTTGTGTTACATCCAGCAAAGTCACTATCTGAGAAACCTGAAAGCTTAATATTTCCATCAGCTGGATACCAGATACCAAGTGTGGGAGCACCTTTTATGTATCTGAATATCCTTTTTACAGCAATAAGATTTGACTTTCTAGGGGCTGATTGGGATCTTGCCCAAACACATGTTGCAAACATGATGTCTGGCCTAGATGCAGTTAGGTACAATAAAGACCCAATCATGCTTCTATAAAGTGTTTGATCAACCAAATCATCATTCTCATCAGACATGACTATCTTGGTAGTTGCCATGGGTGTACTACATGGCTTGCAATCATTCATCTCAAATTTGTTTAAAAGCTCTTTAGCATATTTACTTTGATGAATAAAAGTGCCATTTTGCATTTGCTTAACTTGGAGACCAAGAAAGCATTGTAGTTCACCCATTGCACCTCATCTCAAACTCAGCTGTCATGAGTTTTCTGAACTCTTCACACATTTTATTATATGTGCTTCCAAATATGATGTTATCCACATAAATCTGGACAATTATCAAATCTTTTCCTCTCCAATTTAAAAACAGTGTTTTGTCAATTTTACCTCTTGTGAAACCAATAGAGATTAGAAAAGTGGAAAGAGTTTCATACCAGGCTCTTGGTGCTTGTTTTAGTCCATACAAAGCTTTGTTTAGCTTGTAGACATAATTTGGATTAAATGGATCCTCAAAGCCAGGAGGTTGACAAACATATACCTCTTCTTGAATCTTACCATAGAGGAAGGCACATTTGATATCCATTTGAAACACCTTTATGTTGTGGTTGACTGCAAAGGCCAAGAACAGTCTGATAGCTTCTAATCTTGCTACAGGGGCAAAAGTTTCATCATAATCAATGCCATCTTCTTGTCTAAAGCCTTGAACCACAAGCCTAGCTTTATTCTTGACAACAATACCCCATTCATCAGTTTTATTTTTGAAGACCCACTTTGTGCCAATAGGACTCACACCCTCTGGCAGTGGTACAAGTTCCCATACTTGTTGTCTTTTAAATAGGGTTGTCCAAACTGCTCGACGATCGAGGATCGCTCGAAAAATGCTCGTTCAATTTCCGCTCAGTTTGTAAATGAGTCGCTCGGATCGGTTCGATTCAAATTCAATCCAAGCATGAGCAAAGGTCCGCTCGCTCGTCGATCGCTCGGTTTTGCTCAAATTATTTTTATTAATACTTAATATATATATATATATATATGTATATATATATATATTATAGATTTTAAAGATTTGTATTAACAATTGTATTTTGTTTTTTTAATGTGTAGCAAGCTGCAAGAGGTGACGGAAAATTGGAAATTGATGTTTTGACTCCAGACGGGTCTGATAATAAATGAAAGGTATTTTTATAATTAACAAACCATAAAAGTTGTTATGTGATGTGTAGAACTTAATGGTTTTGTTTAATGCTTGTGTTTATAGGTTATATGTTGATTTGAAGTTGAATTTTGTGGATGGAGATGATCAAGCTTAAAGAAGAAGTTTATGGCTTTTGAGCTAAATGACAATTTGTATTTCGCACTTTATTTTGTGCCTCTTGATATTGTAAGAACATTTTTAGAATCATGATTTTAGTTATGTATTGCTTTTGTTAGTAAGGTGTTGGACATGTTTTAATTAAGTTAGGATTTGCTTTTGTTGAACACTTGAACGCAGCCTTATAATTCAATCGAGCGAAGCCGAGCGAAAACAATCCGCTCGATTTTAGTTAGGATTTGAGAAAAATCGAGCAAAACCGAGCGAAAACGATCCGCTCGATTCAAATTCAATCCGAGCATGAGCATCACTTTTGTGCTCGGTTTTGCAAATTTGATCCGATCGGATCGGATCGGATCAGTTGTAATTCAATCCGAGCACGAGCATACCCTCGATCGGATCAGATCGGCTCATGAACACCCCTACTTTTAAACTGTTTGAGCTCTTCTTGCATGGCTTCTACCCAACTGTTGTCTTTCAGTGCCTCTTGGTACTTGACTGGTTGATGGAGTGATAGAAATCCAGCAAAAAGACAAATGTTTTGGGATTGACTTCTGGTGAGAACCCCTTCATTGATGTTGCCAATGATTTGAACAGGTGGATGGGACTTCAGGAAGATTAGATCTCCCTTGTATAGAACAATGGCATTAAGTGGTGAAGGCTGCAGATGTGAATCATCTGAGTTAACATCTGTTGGTGACTTTGATGATCCAACATTTGTTTGAAATGGAGGTGGAGGGATAGGAGGAACGGGTGTGGCACAATGTTGATTTTTATCCACTGTTGGTAGATTTTTATCAACAGTGGTTGAAGATATGGTGACAGAGGTTGAAGGGCTACTTTGATCAACAACTGTTGATGTAGCAGTGGTTAAGCTTTGACAGCTGTTTTGAACATCTGCTACTCTGGTGGTGGATGTGAATTTTTGTTCTCGAATTACAACTTCATATCCATTGTCTGGTGGTGGAGATTGTGGTGTACCTGCATGGTTAGTCTTGACAGACACATCTTCAAAAGTGAATTTATCTAAATCAAAAAATTCAGCAGGATTTGCTGGGATGTTCAGAGATGAAAGTTCATTGAACTTAACATTCAAAGTCTCTTCCACGCACCTAGTCCTCGTGTTAAACACTTTGTAGGCTTTGGCAGCGGTTGAGTATCTCAGGTGATACCCACAATCTACTTCGGCTGCAAATTTTGAAATTGAGTCTTTTAAGTTTAAAATGAAACATGGGCAGCTAAAGACTTTAAAGTATGAGATCAGTGGTTTGATTTTATACAGAATTTCATAGGTAGTCTTTTGATGCCGGGGGTTGATCAAAACTCTGTTCTGGACATAGCATGCAGTGCTTACAGCCTCTGCCCAGAAAGTTAATGGCAAACCTGAATCTGCAAGCATGGTTCTGGCAGCTTCAATCAAAGTTCTATTTTTCCTTTCAACGACCCCATTTTGTTCTGGTGTTCTTGGGATGCTGTACTGCCTTACAATCCCTTTTGTCACACAAAACTCATCCAACTCCCTATTTCTGAATTATGTGCCATTGTTACTCCTAATGACTTTTACTGGCAAGTCAAATTGCTTTTCAACCTGTTTGACAAAGTCTTGAAAAATGCTTGCAGTCTCATCTTTAGAATGTAAGAAGTAAGTCCATGTAAACCTAAAAAAATCATCTACAATTACCAAACAATATCTCTTCTTTTTCAAGCTCATGATTTTTTACTGGACCAAACAAGTCCATGTGCAGCATTTGCAAACACTTGGTTATTTTGGACTCTTCAATGGACTTAAATGAGCTTTTATGTTGTTTGCCTTTTAAACAGGAAACACAATGCTCAGGACAGGTGAACAATTTTTGTGGAAGACCTCTTACAAGGCCTTGTTTTGACAAAGCAGTGATTGTCTTGAGATTTGTGTACCCCAATCTTCTGTGCCATAATTCTGTCTCTTTGTTAGAGGCAGCTGAGAACAGACATGCATCAGTCATAAGGCTCTCTTTTGACAAATAAACTACATAAACATTGCCACTTCTTTGAGCAACAAGTTGGGTTTTTCCATTGGCTATTATTTCTTCAATATTTTTTACCATTTCTGGTCCAACAATCTTGCAACTCTCCTTAGTAAAGAATGACCCATAGCCTTTGTCACTCATTTGTGAGACACTAAGAAGGTTGAATTTCAGATTGTCAATGAGATTAACATTTTCAAACTTAACTTTTCCAGACTGAACTGTTCCAGACCCCAACACCATTCCCTTACTATTATTACCAAAAGATATATCACCCCCCCATGAGTTTTGAATTCTTTGAGTAGGGCTCTACATCCAGCCATGTGCCTGGAGCCTCCACTATCTACATACCAAAGACTATCTAAGCATGCAAAAGCTCCCTGCACATCAAGTAAATAATTAGTTCAGGAGGGTCTCCAAAGCCAATAAGGCTTTAGATGGGGTCACAACAGTGTCAGAGTCAAGTCCAGGAACATGGACAGTGGTTAGCTCAGAGGTTTGAACATCTTTTGAAGCATTTCTCTCTAACCACCGTTGTGGGCCATTTCCTATCAGATGTTGATATCAAAAGGGATGTCTGTTTACTTTTGGTTTAGAAGACTTTTTGTAAACCTTATAAACATGTGGTAGCCTTTCGTATGGAGGTTGACCTTTTCCTCTTTGGAATTGGTTGGCTGGTGGTGCATCTGTCACTTGCACATCTCTTGGAACAATGTTTTTGTTCAGCTGTTATGTAACAGCTATTTTGTGACAACCCGAGATTTCAAGGTCTATCTTTTACACATCACTGAGTGCACAACCTTGTTTTATAATTTGGTTTATTTGAATGATTAGTGGTTATGTGAATGGTTAACAGTTATGTGTTTGCTTGGTGATTGTTACTTGTGCAAGTGTTATTATAATTAAGAATTAAGACTAGTTTAATCAAGACTTGTTAATGTCTTTCGCCACATGGACCTTTCGTCACCAACATCTTGACGAAAGATGGAGTCTTTCGTCGATGATGATGTTTCGCCGGAAACAGGCCTCTGCCCAAACTCATTCGCGGCCCAATTTGTTTCGTATTGTCACACCCCGACCACGTAAAACATCAAATCGTGGCGGAAACGTCGGGGAGTGTTGTAACAGAATTATTGTTCCACAACCATGGTAATTAAAATTATATTTTTATTCATCAACCCAAGGTGGAATACATTGTTTCAAAACGAGAACCAAAGAGTACATCATATAATTAAACTAAGTCTATCTTTATTTTTAAGTCTCTAAGGCACGGGTCCGCCCTAGTGTCACGATCATCCTAAGCATCAGCTCCTGAAACACATGTGAAAATAGGTACGTCAGCATAAAAATGCCTGTGAGATACATAGGTTTTATGAAAATAGGGCTCATGACTTATAAGTTTGGAAAAGGTTGTTTAACAAAAGTCAGTCATGATCCTTGTAAAATGTTTTGTTTTATAAATCATTTGAAAAGCGATGTTAAAGAAGATGATATGTAAAAGAGTGATGTGAGGTTAAATGAATAACCAAGTAAAATGAGGTTTGTATAAAATGAGTTGTTTGTAAAACAATGTCTTGTGAAAAATATGTTATTTGTATAAAATGTTATATGTCTAAGTTGAAATGATTCAAATAACGCTACAATATGTATTACCATACAAGCACTTATATATAGGAAGTACCAGCGGCGTATCCACCATGCTTGTATCATATTACATATGCCTCGTTACTTAAATCACTTACCCAAACAATCCACTAATGTAAATTTGCCCATATCAAACCATTTGTCAAATGTCTTTGTGTAAACCATGTTAAAATGTTTATGTCAAAATGTGGTCCATGAAATATGTGTATCAATATCAAAATGTCTATGTCAAATGTCAATTATTAAATGAGTAAACAAAATGTCATGTATGGCAAATGAGGTATATATACATATATATATATATATATATATATATATATATCCACGGAACCATAGGTAAAAATGCACAAAACAATGTATTGAAGTAAAACGTGGTTTAAATCAACGTTATGTTTTGTGGAAATGCATGCTATACTGAATACAAACATTTATGCGGTATTGTAAAAATGCATACATCCAAGCCTTGTGACTGTGGTGATGAGCCCTTAAACAAATTAAAGGTCTATCTGTATTATGTTTTATCGAATTCGGTCATTCCTTTCATCCAAACATACCTAGGATGTTAGGAACGGGAGTTGTCAATTCCTATGGTACCATTACCTACTAACGAGCGGCGTGATCAAAGTTAATGAATGTATATGGTCCCACTTAACAACCCAAATGTCATATCAAAATGTAAGCATGTGATGAAATGAAAAGGTACTAAGTATGATGAACATACATAGCATGAAAAGGTAATGTAAAACAATGTACTAAGTATGCACTGAATGAACATACATAGCATAAAATGTCATGTAAAACGATGTACTAAGTATGCTACAAAGGACATACATAGAAAAAACCCAATAAAATCATGTACTAATAATGTACTAATGAACATAGCAAGTATATGATATGGAAACATGGAAAGCATGAAATTAACAAGTAGGCACATGTGTTTCACCCCAAAACAGTTTGGAAAACAGTAAAAGAGGGGTCTATGTACTCACTTGGGATTGCTCAATAGACTTTAGATATCCACCAAGCAAAGCTAGAAGGTTACGGATTCAAACGTCACCTAATATAGGCAACTATATTAATAAACGGACCTAATCGGAGGATCGGGTAGCATGAGGGTTCGTAAACCAAATGAGTGTAGGAACTCATGTAATATGGTTTAACAAAGCCTACATACTAAAATGAAACCTAGCCTAAGTGCTTTTGACCCGTTATGACCCGTTTAGGTAGCTTATGCTACTTTAACGTGTCATTTGTGTCACACCCCTTTCTGCGGCGGAAGCACGAGGTGTGATCATGAAAGGTTCTCATTGCATACGAAAAGTAAACATGCTACATGCTCGTAAAATAACATTCAAATACCATAATTTGAAAACATACGTTAGCGTTTACATCGCTAGACAGCATAAAGACATTGTCTCAAAAGTTTACAACTTTATTTAAAGTTAAACACAAGCGACATCCACGAGCATAAGCAAGACCACGCGCACATCCATCCTAGTTACCTGAAATACATGTGAGTTTTTGGAAAAACGTCAACATAATGTTGGTGTGAATTCATGCAGTTTTGTTTGTATACTTTGTATGAAAACATAGTTTGTGAGTAAATCAAGTTTTCATAAATCCAGTTTCATGTGTACATCACGTACCTATGTATAATTCAATTTCTTCTTGAGTACCCCACGTACTTCAAGTTATACATCAATTCTCTTGAGTACCCCACGTACTTCAAGTTATTTATCAATTCTCTTGAGTACCCCACGTACTTCAAGTTATTTATCAATTCTCGTATGGTATGAATTTTATGTAAATACAGTATTTCTGTAATTATCAGATTGTTAATGGGTTGCAAAGCCATTAACATGTGACACGTCATAGGAAGTCACCAAACCTAAGGCATTTAATTGGTATATTCTGAGACACAAAAACACCCCTCGATTCTCGCCCCGATCGAGTGTGAGGCTGCCAGGCACCTGTTAGATCTAACCTTTTGTTCTGCGGTCTGAATGTATACGTTGATTAATGGTGCTTCTGTACCCTATTCGTGACACTATTTCTCATAACGCCTCCTACTTGGTTCTCGTTCTCACCAAGCGCGTTTCTTGTTATCATTTCTCATAGCGCCTTACACTTGGTTCTCGTCTCACCAAATGCGCTTCTTGTATTTATATCATACCATTTATAAATATTGTACTTTTGTACATGTATTTCACCCCCGAAGTTGTAAAAACTGAAAACAGTTAAAGAGAAAAGGGGGAGCATGAACTCACAACTTTGCGTTCCTAGCGTCGTAAACTCCACCGGATTTGCTTACTTAACGTCGTAACCTATACGCGTTTTCTTATCGTTAGTCACTAGACTTGCGTCGCACAAGTACAGTCACTCTCTTTTGTGTGTATTTTCTTGTGTTAAAAATATTCTATATTTTTAACTACGTATTTTACTTATATTATTTTCTCCAAAAATAAATATAAGTCTTTTTGTGTTTTGCACTTTGCACCCGAATCGTGTATCTTGTGTTTTGTATGTGTATTTCTATATTTCTACTCCTCATGAGTATTTAGTGTATTTTTAAGTCTTAATACACTAGCACGTATAACACATACTATATACACTTAGCACAAAATTTGTGATAAAATAATATATATTTTTCTCTCAAAAATATATACTTATTATCCATTTTTATTCTTCAAGAAATCACCACTTCTTATCATCAAAAGTTAGGGAAACCTTGTTAATGCTTTTAAACACATTTTTAGGGAATAAGTTTCTCAAAAACTTACATTTTTCTAAGTGTCAAAATTTATAAAAATTTTGACAGAGTTTCCCCTAAAAATGGAGGTTTCCCACGTTTTCAAAACGTGTGTTTATTTTCTTTTAAATCATCATCAATCATCAACAATCAGCAACAACAATTATCAACAATAATCGTCAACAATAATCACTAATTTCATGAACTTGAATATTTACAAAAATGCGTAGTAACTTACTAGCACATTTAGTGAGTCTTGTTATCTTTAAAAATAAGTTTACTTTCTTAAAAACTTTATTTCTAAAGAGTATGAAGTTTTACAACTTCTAGTCGGTTTTTACGAAAACTATTTCTTCGTTAACACTTTTGTTACTCAAGTATCCATATATTTATTTGTTCACAAAAACCACTTTTGTTTGTGTAAGACCCGGTTTAGAACATGTGATTTCTTTAAAGTGTGGTTCTTCAAAGATACCACTTGCAGATACGTAGATCCGCTAGTTTTAAACACCATTGTACCGGTTAAATCACTTTTACACAAGTAAAATATTTTTACACAAGTTCATGTATCTTGTGTGGTAGAGTTTCGCCTTTTAACCCTTGTGGTTACCAAAAACGAGCTTATGTGAAGATCCATGATCTTGCAAAGTCGGGTTAAACGGAGATCCGAGCTACCACATCATAGATCGGGTCTAGATAAACACAAATTCCAATTACTACAACTTTTACACAAGTTATGAACTATTAACCACCACTTTTAGTATTTTTACTAGACTTTTATGCTTCAAAATGTAAGTTAACGATATTTAACCGACAATATTCCTTTTAACCACCTTAGATAAGCTTAAAAACAAGTTTTAAGTGTTATACCTCTAGCTCAAGGCTAGGGAAGATCTTTGATGAAAAACGCGTGGATAAAAGCTAACGGTAGAGGTCCTTCGTGTTCCGAGTGCACCAAAGCTCCTTATGCGCAACCTCTAACACTTGTATGATGATGGAATGTAGTGATCAAGGGCCGAAGGTGGGAGCATGGGGGCTGGGATGTTCGGCCGAGAGTGGGAGGGCAAGAGGGAGAGAGTTTTGATGAGTGGTGTTTAGTGAAAAATGTTCTTGGTGTCTAGTGTGTATTTATAGAAAAATTAAAGTGTTATTAACCATTGGTTAATATGTCCCCTAGATATTAATCATCTAAGATTAACCAAATCAATCTTGTACCATGTGTGTCCCCTTGGTTAGGGCCGAGTACAAAGGGGGGGGGGGGTCTTGGTTCGGTTTTAAGTAGATTAGTTAGGGCTTAGTTAGGTTAACTAAGTTGGTTTAGGTGTTTAACTTAGTTAGTTATATAAGGCGCGTTATGACGGGTGTTAGGGTAATCAGGGACCCTAACTGGCTCAGAAAAATATATTTAGTGAAAATACTAATATTTTCATGTTCCGGGTAAAGTCCGGTTGTTCGGTTACACACCGATTCGTTAAAGTGCTAAATTACACTTTTTAGTGTCGTTTAAGTACCTTCCTTGTACTCTTTCAATTCCCAACACTTAGGGAAATATTCTGGATAATAAAACGACATTTCTGCATAATATTTACATGCTTAAATGCTGATTATTGCTGAATTTGTATAAATTCTGCACTTAAAGTGCGTTTCGGGTGCTTTTTAGTGCATATTTTTGCCTTCGCAATGTCCATAAATTAAACCCTTACACATACTCTAGGGTTTTAATGTATTTTTGTCGTCGGACCTACACCTAGGCCTCAATTCTGATGTCTAACTGCTTTCTGCAGTTCTGTTGACACATTGTGTCTTACCGGTGAGTTTACTATTATTCTGACGCAACGCTCTTGTTTATGCATAACGCAATATTTTGTAGTATACAACATGCATGAATTCACTTGTTTAATCATGTGTTCAGACCTTGCTGACACTTAAACTCATAATTGCAGTCATTAAGCAATAATTAATGTGTACGGAAATTACCGGTTTGTGCCAGTTGTCACAGTCTCCCCCCGTTAAAAGAATTTCGTCCCGAAATTCAGACTGAACTAACTCTCGCTGGAGTCTTCTTGAATAGGTGGGGATACTTTTTCTTGAACTGGTCTTCACGTTCCCATGTGTACTCGGGTCCGTGCTTAGAGCTCCAACGTACTTTGACAAGTTTCACACTGCTCCTCCTGGTCTTGTTGACTTTCCAGTCAGTAACCTCAACGGGTTGTTCCGTAAATCGGAGGGCTTCATCAATATGCACTTCATCCAACGGGATGGTCACGTTTTCTTGCGTTGGACTCTTCTTCAGGTTGGATACATGTAACGTATCATGTACTCCATTAAGTTCTCCCGGTAACTCCAACTTGTATGCCACGGTACCAATTCTTCTCAAAATTCTGAATGGTCCGATGTATCGTGGATTCGGCTTCCCACGCTTTCCAAATCTGACTACGCCCTTCCATGGTGAGACTTTTAACAACACTTTGTCTCCCACCTTGAAATCTACCGATTTTCTATTTGGATCCGCGTAGCTCTTTTGTCGCTCTCGAGCCGCCTTAATGCGCTCTCGGATCTGCGCAATCTTGTCGGTTGTCTCTTGTACAAGTTCAGGACCAACCATACGTTTATCTCCGGCGTCTGCCCAACATAAGGGCGACCGGCATTTGCGGCCATACAGAGCTTCGAACGGCGCGGCTTTTATGCTTGTATGATAGCTGTTATTGTAGGAAAACTCAACTAAAGGTAGATGAGTATCCCAGCTGCCGCCTAAGTCCATGACACATGCGCGAAGCATATCTTCTAACGTTTGTATAGTCCGTTCGCTCTGGCCGTCTGTTTGTGGATGGAATGCCGTGCTTAGATCTAACTGAGATCCAAAGGCTTCCTGAAATGATTGCCAGATTCTTGAGACAAAGCGTCTATCTCTGTCTGAAATGATTGAGATTGGCACTCCATGACGTGCCACAATTTCTCTTAAGTATATCTCTGCCAGCTTTCCAGTGCTATCCTTTTCTCGGATTGGTAGGAAGTGCGCAGACTTCGTCAATCGATCAATTATTACCCATATCATATCGTGCCCTCTCGGGGTCCTGGGCAATTTCGTTATGAAGTCCATCGAGATTTGTTCCCATTTCCACACGGGAATCTCTGGTTGTTGTAGTAGGCCGGACGGTTTCTGATATTCAGCCTTAACCTTCGCACAGGTTAGGCATTTTCCAACATAGACAGCAACGTCGCTTTTGAGTCTCGGCCACCAATAGTACTCTTTCAAGTCTTGGTACATCTTGTCCGATCCTGGGTGGATCGAATATCTCGATTTGTGGGCTTCATCAAGGATGACTTCTCGTAGGCCACCATAGAGCGGAACCCAAATGCGCTTTTTAAAGTATAAGGCTCCCTCTTCATTTGGTGCCATGTACTTCAATGCACCCCGGAGGTATTCAGTTTTACGGTTCTCTTCTTTAAGAGCTTCTTGTTGTGCATCTCGAATGCGTGCAGTGAGGTTCGTTCGAATCTTCATTTCTAGTGCTCGAACCCTTAGGGTCTTAACCCTTTCTTTTCGGCTCAACGCGTCTGCTACAACGTTCGCCTTTCCAGGATGGTACTTAATCTCACAGTCATAATCATTCAGCAGCTCGACCCAACGTCGCTGGCGCATATTCAATTCCTTCTGATCAAATATGTGTTGCAAGCTTTTGTGATCTGTGAAGATTGTACATCGAGTACCATATAAATAATGTCGCCAAATCTTCAAGGCGAATACCACTGCACCCAGCTCCAGGTCGTGAGTGGTATAATTTCTCTCGTGAACCTTCAGTTGTCTTGAAGCGTAAGCGATGACTTTTTGGCGTTGCATGAGCACGCAACCCAAGCCTTGTCGTGAGGCGTCACAGTATACCACGAAGTCTTCAGTGCCTTCGGGTAACGATAGTATCGGTGCATTGCAGAGCTTGTTCTTAAGTAGCTGGAAGGCTTCCTCTTGTTTGTGACCCCAGTCGTATTTCTTGTCTTTCTGAGTCAGGGTCGTTAGCGGTTGAGCTATCTTCGAGAAATTCTCAATGAATCGCCGATAGTAGCCCGCTAAGCCCAAAAATTGACGAACTTCAGTTGGGGTCTTGGGAGCTTCCCAATTCTTTATTGCTTCAATCTTGGACGGGTCTACATGAATGCCCTTCTCATTCACCACGTGACCAAGAAATTGTACTTCGCGAATCCAGAATTCGCATTTCGAGAACTTTGCATAAAGTTTCTCTTTCTTCAGTAGCTCCAAGATGGTTCTGAGATGTTGCTCATGTTCTTCTTTCGTTCGCGAGTAAATCAGGATATCATCGATAAATACAATCACGAATTTATCGAGATATGGTTTGCATACGCGGTTATAAAGACCGCTGGTGCATTCGTCAGCCCAAACGGCATTACCAGAAATTCGTAGTGCCCTTAGCGCGTTCTGAATGCAGTCTTTGGCATGCTTTCATCTTGGATTCTCAGCTGATGGTATCCAGATCGAAGGTCGATCTTGGAATAGTAGCTTGATCCTTGCAGTTGATCAAACAAGTCATCAATCCTCGGTAGCGGATACCGATTCTTGATTGTGAGCTTGTCAGTTCCCTGTAATCGATACACGTCCGCAATGATCCATCCTTCTTCTTCACGAACAATACTGGAGCTCCCCAGGGTGAGAGGCTTGGCCTTATGAATCCTTTATCCAACAACTCCTGAAGTTGTGTAGATAATTCTTGCATTTCGGATGGTGCAAGTCGATAGGGTGCCTTGGCTACAGGAGCAGCTCCTGGAACCAAGTCTATACGGAATTCGACTTGTCGTTGCGGAGGTAGTCCTGGCAGATCTTCAGGGAATACATCAGGAAATTCCTTCACCACAGGAATGTCTTCGAGTTTTGGCTCCACAGCCTTCTTGTCTATAACGTGTGCTAGGAAAGCGACACATCCTTTCCTCAAGCACTTCTGTGCCTTCATACAACTGATGATTCGAAGAGGCGCGTCTCGTTTTTCTCCATGCACGATGAGAGTTTCACCATTCGCTAAAGGGATGCGAATGATTTTCTCATGGCAAATAACTTCAGCTTTGTTCTTGGACAACCAGTCCATCCCGACTACTACATCGAAGCTACCCAATTGAATAGGTAGGAGGTCGATGCTAAATCTTCGTTCACCAAGTTCTAGTGTGCAGCCTCTAACAACTTCGCTCGATTCAACAAGTTTACCATTGGCTAGTTCTATGGAATAAGGAATTTCTAATCTACTAGATTCTATTCCAAGTATGCGTTTAAATTCCACAGACATGAAACTATAATCGGTGCCAGTGTCGAATAATATGGATGCAATGTGATTGTTAATGAGGAACGTACCGTTGACCACATTAGGGTCCTTGCGTGCGTCCCTTGCTCTAATTACAAATGCTCGGGTCTGAGCATTGTTTCCCCTTGGGCAATTTTTCTTGAAATGATCCATGCCTCCACAACCAAAGCATCCTTGGCTTTGCCCAGCTCCACGGCTATTCCGGTTACCATTGCCATTCTCATTCCCATTCCTTCCGTTTCCCCAACAGTTTTCTGCTTGGTGACCCAATCTACCACATTTGTCGCACCTTGGAATGCGACAAGCTCCTTTATGATGAAACTTACATTTTTGGCATTCAGTCATGGAGCCTTGGTATGCCTTGGTTGAAAGGGTCTTCGCCTCCTGAGACGGGTTAGCCTCATGCTTTTTGTTGAAACCTTTGTTGTCGCGAGTCGCTTGACTCAGATTCGAACGCTTTCTCTTCTTGTCACCGGACGACTCATCATGTGTCTCGGTCTTCTCTGTTGGGTTCAACGATAACTTCTTCTTACGAACACAATCTTTGGTCAGGCTGACAGCCAGAGTTACAGCCTCGGTGATTGTTTGTGGTTTGGCAGACGTCACCATGCCACGAAACTCTGAGGCCAGTCCCCAAATGTAGCGTTCAACACGCTTAAATTCGGGAGTCACCATGTAGGGAAGTACTCTAGACAGATCGTGGAACCTTCGAGTGTAACCACTTATGTCAGCACCTTCCATGGTCAGGTGCCAGAACTCCGTCTCCAGTCTTTGGAGTTCAGCACGAGAGCAGTACTTCTCTCTCATTCTCTCCTTCAGTTCCTCCCAAGTTAAGCCATAAGCGGCATTATCGAGCAGGGTTTGGGCTTGCAAATTCCACCAAGTCAGAGCTTCCTCGACGAGCAATCCAGTAGCAAAAGTGACTTGCTGATCCGCAGCACACTTGCTCATGCGGATAGCAGCTTCCGTCTTCTCCGTCCAGCGTACAAACACTACTGCACCTCCTGTGCCGTCATAGTTCATCGGCTTGCAGTCGAGGAACTGCTGAAAAGTGCAGCTTCGCACTACGCTGTCCCCAGATGAATCTCCATTCCTATTACGTCTAGCGTTGCTTGGTCCTCCACTGT
This sequence comes from Helianthus tuberosus, assembly GCA_030545235.1. NCBI lineage: Eukaryota > Viridiplantae > Streptophyta > Magnoliopsida > Asterales > Asteraceae > Helianthus > Helianthus tuberosus. The sequence continues at coordinate 129,611,983 of CM060447.1, read as the reverse complement.
CTTGAGTACGGTTTGCCTCGTACTGGGCGATAGCAGCGGAGATCCTTTCTTCCAGTAGAGCCTCTAGCTCTTCGGCAATTCTTGGCAGTGGGGGAGGAGGAGGTTGTTCGTCATTGCGAGCATTCACAGTTTTCCTGGGTGCCATGTTCTGACAGAACATAACACAACAGGGTTAGGCATTTGTTTGATATCGTCACACTAGACAGTAGTATCATATATATTCACAGGTATATATACCACATAAGTGACATCAAACAATTATTACTCTAGCAGAGTACTTGGTAGGCTTGCACTGAGGGGATCTATACGTGACAAGACTTGCTGTGGTTTCTGTGCACTGAATTCCATAATTATGTATGCATCCATAATTACGTAACTCCTTGCACAGTCCGCACAGTTCGTTTCATCCTCGTATTTCTTCCTTCAGATAGGCCATTGCTTTTAGGTAGAGTCACATATACTTGTGACATTCTACTTCTAGTACATGCTAATTATCACACATAATTGCAAGTAGTTTCTAGTCAAGGACAAGTGCTACTCAAGTGCACTCTAAGTCTCGTAGTGTCTTTTCTAGACTCATGTAGACAGTTTCAGGCAGTGGATGTCGCGGGACGTTTTATGCAATGAAAACTCTTTGAAAATTGTTTTCGTGAATGGATCCTAGAGATTGTAGACTAGACTCGAGAAGGAATCCTGGTTCACTACAATCGCAGCTCTGATACCAATCTGTCACACCCCTTTCTGCGGCGGAAGCACGAGGTGTGATCATGAAAGGTTCTCATTGCATACGAAAAGTAAACATGCTACATGCTCGTAAAATAACATTCAAATACCATAATTTGAAAACATACGTTAGCGTTTACATCGCTAGACAGCATAAAGACATTGTCTCAAAAGTTTACAACTTTATTTAAAGTTAAACACAAGCGACATCCACGAGCATAAGCAAGACCACGCGCACATCCATCCTAGTTACCTGAAATACATGTGAGTTTTTGGAAAAACGTCAACATAATGTTGGTGTGAATTCATGCAGTTTTGTTTGTATACTTTGTATGAAAACATAGTTTGTGAGTAAATCAAGTTTTCATAAATCCAGTTTCATGTGTACATCACGTACCTATGTATAATTCAATTTCTTCTTGAGTACCCCACGTACTTCAAGTTATACATCAATTCTCTTGAGTACCCCACGTACTTCAAGTTATTTATCAATTTTCTTGAGTACCCCACGTACTTCAAGTTATTTATCAATTCTTGTATGGTATGAATTTTATGTAAATACAGTATTTCTGTAATTATCAGATTGTTAATGGGTTGCAAAGCCATTAACATGTGACACGTCATAGGAAGTCACCAAACCTAAGGCATTTAATTGGTATATTCTGAGACACAAAAACACCCCTCGATTCTCGCCCCGATCGAGTGTGAGGCTGCCAGGCACCTGTTAGATCTAACCTTTTGTTCTGCGGTCTGAATGTATACGTTGATTAATGGTGCTTCTGTACCCTATTCGTGACACTATTTCTCATAACGCCTCCTACTTGGTTCTCGTTCTCACCAAGCGCGTTTCTTGTTATCATTTCTCATAGCGCCTTACACTTGGTTCTCGTCTCACCAAATGCGCTTCTTGTATTTATATCATACCATTTATAAATATTGTACTTTTGTACATGTATTTCACCCCCGAAGTTGTAAAAACTGAAAACAGTTAAAGAGAAAAGGGGGAGCATGAACTCACAACTTTGCGTTCCTAGCGTCGTAAACTCCACCGGATTTGCTTACTTAACGTCGTAACCTATACGCGTTTTCTTATCGTTAGTCACTAGACTTGCGTCGCACAAGTACAGTCACTCTCTTTTGTGTGTATTTTCTTGTGTTAAAAATATTCTATATTTTTAACTACGTATTTTACTTATATTATTTTCTCCAAAAATAAATATAAGTCTTTTTGTGTTTTGCACTTTGCACCCGAATCGTGTATCTTGTGTTTTGTATGTGTATTTCTATATTTCTACTCCTCATGAGTATTTAGTGTATTTTTAAGTCTTAATACACAAGCACGTATAACACATATTATATACACTTAGCACAAAATTTGTGATAAAATAATATATATTTTTCTCTCAAAAATATATACTTATTATCCATTTTTATTCTTCAAGAAATCACCACTTCTTATCATCAAAAGTTAGGGAAACCTTGTTAATGCTTTTAAACACATTTTTAGGGAATAAGTTTCTCAAAAACTTACATTTTTCTAAGTGTCAAAATTTATAAAAATTTTGACAGAGTTTCCCCTAAAAATGGAGGTTTCCCACGTTTTCAAAACGTGTGTTTATTTTCTTTTAAATCATCATCAATCATCAACAATCAGCAACAACAATTATCAACAATAATCGTCAACAATAATCACTAATTTCATGAACTTGAATATTTACAAAAATGCGTAGTAACTTACTAGCACATTTAGTGAGTCTTGTTATCTTTAAAAATAAGTTTACTTTCTTAAAAACTTTATTTCTAAAGAGTATGAAGTTTTACAACTTCTAGTCGGTTTTTACGAAAACTATTTCTTCGTTAACACTTTTGTTACTCAAGTATCCATATATTTATTTGTTCACAAAAACCACTTTTGTTTGTGTAAGACCCGGTTTAGAACATGTGATTTCTTTAAAGTGTGGTTCTTCAAAGATACCACTTGCAGATACGTAGATCCGCTAGTTTTAAACACCATTGTACCGGTTAAATCACTTTTACACAAGTAAAATATTTTTACACAAGTTCATGTATCTTGTGTGGTAGAGTTTCGCCTTTTAACCCTTGTGGTTACCAAAAACGAGCTTATGTGAAGATCCATGATCTTGCAAAGTCGGGTTAAACGGAGATCCGAGCTACCACATCATAGATCGGGTCTAGATAAACACAAATTCCAATTACTACAACTTTTACACAAGTTATGAACTATTAACCACCACTTTTAGTATTTTTACTAGACTTTTATGCTTCAAAATGTAAGTTAACGATATTTAACCGACAATATTCCTTTTAACCACCTTAGATAAGCTTAAAAACAAGTTTTAAGTGTTATACCTCTAGCTCAAGGCTAGGGAAGATCTTTGATGAAAAACGCGTGGATAAAAGCTAACGGTAGAGGTCCTTCGTGTTCCGAGTGCACCAAAGCTCCTTATGCGCAACCTCTAACACTTGTATGATGATGGAATGTAGTGATCAAGGGCCGAAGGTGGGAGCATGGGGGCTGGGATGTTCGGCCGAGAGTGGGAGGGCAAGAGGGAGAGAGTTTTGATGAGTGGTGTTTAGTGAAAAATGTTCTTGGTGTCTAGTGTGTATTTATAGAAAAATTAAAGTGTTATTAACCATTGGTTAATATGTCCCCTAGATATTAATCATCTAAGATTAACCAAATCAATCTTGTACCATGTGTGTCCCCTTGGTTAGGGCCGAGTACAAAGGGGGGGGGGGGTCTTGGTTCGGTTTTAAGTAGATTAGTTAGGGCTTAGTTAGGTTAACTAAGTTGGTTTAGGTGTTTAACTTAGTTAGTTATATAAGGCGCGTTATGACGGGTGTTAGGGTAATCAGGGACCCTAACTGGCTCAGAAAAATATATTTAGTGAAAATACTAATATTTTCATGTTCCGGGTAAAGTCCGGTTGTTCGGTTACACACCGATTCGTTAAAGTGCTAAATTACACTTTTTAGTGTCGTTTAAGTACCTTCCTTGTACTCTTTCAATTCCCAACACTTAGGGAAATATTCTGGATAATAAAACGACATTTCTGCATAATATTTACATGCTTAAATGCTGATTATTGCTGAATTTGTATAAATTCTGCACTTAAAGTGCGTTTCGGGTGCTTTTTAGTGCATATTTTTGCCTTCGCAATGTCCATAAATTAAACCCTTACACATACTCTAGGGTTTTAATGTATTTTTGTCGTCGGACCTACACCTAGGCCTCAATTCTGATGTCTAACTGCTTTCTGCAGTTCTGTTGACACATTGTGTCTTACCGGTGAGTTTACTATTATTCTGACGCAACGCTCTTGTTTATGCATAACGCAATATTTTGTAGTATACAACATGCATGAATTCACTTGTTTAATCATGTGTTCAGACCTTGCTGACACTTAAACTCATAATTGCAGTCATTAAGCAATAATTAATGTGTACGGAAATTACCGGTTTGTGCCAGTTGTCACAATTTGCGTAGAACGCGTTCGGAACGCCTAACTAGCCCTATGACAAGTAAGATATGCCTTGACATGTCTAATATTGTTACTAAATCAGTTTAGATACCAAAAGTTATGTTACATAGGCTTAAAATGAATTTTGACTTAAAAAGGGCATTTTGGTAATTTACTTAAGGCATAAGAACTACTTATCATACAACTACTTAAACGACGTGACCATAAGGTATAACCTCGGAAGGTTATTCCCTAAACTACTATGGTCACCTAAAGTGTTTGGTCGGATCCTAATGATCGACCAAATGGGTCGGGTTCGAAAGTATAAGCGATTGATTAGATCGCTTACCCTTACGACCCTAGACAAGCACAAATCTAAAAGTGACGAGCTAAACATGCTAGAACATGTTTAGCAAGGTTTAAAAATAGGTTTGGTATCAAAACAAACGGTTTTGATACCCTAGAGTAGTTTGGTTACAAAATACGCGAGAACACGCATTTTGGCCGAAACTACGACTCGTCACTGAGCCTAGATAACGTGGTAATCAGTATGTATAGTCACTAGGGACTATGACCATCGTGATTACGCTCACGTTATGAAGTTCAAACGAACTTCGCATTAACCATAAACTGGTCAATGCAGAAAGTCAAACGCAGTTTGACTTTAACGCTAAAACGAATGAAAAGAACGAAAGAATACTTACAGAAGGTCCCTGCAAGTATTTGACCCGATTCACTCTCAGGTAGGAAGCATATAAACTTCCACTTAGAGAGCTTTGAATCAGATTCAAATGTGAGGGAAATGAGCAAGACATGGGGGGGGTATATATAGGAAATGTTGAGCCGTTAGGATCGTTTCTTGTTTCCCAAGCATTAATCTCAGCCATACAACACATACCCACTGATTTACAAACCCATGGGAGCCCATAGGATTGCTAGAAACCAGTTGCAAGTGAGAAAAGAGTGTATAACAGCTGAAAACAGGCTGTTTGCAACATTCTGCTGTGCTGGTGATGACTTGCGCACCGTAAGCCTAATACCCTTGCGGTGCGCAAGGACCTTGCAGACCAGCTATGTTTCAAAAATGGCAGAACAGGCCCCTGTGCGCGTATCGTCGTGTTTTGGCACTTCTAACACCCGTCAAACCCATTTTTAAGCTCTATAAGGATGTTAAAGTATAGGGAACATGAAACATGCTCAAAAATATGCCGGATGTCGGTTCGTTTGGTCGTACGATCGCGATGTTTGCTTAATTACGACGGAATGCGCATAAGCGCGAAAAACGATCCAAATTGCGCAACGAATGGATTTTTGACAAGCCAATCACTAAAACAAAATATTTTAATGATTACATAAATTTTTGGATGTCTGGATGTATTCAGAATGTAAGTTATGCGCGAAAATGCAAACTTGTGCACTTTTTGACGCTTTTAGTCCCTGAATGAGCATAAAGTTTATTTTAGCACACCGAACTTCTCAAAGCCTATTTCTAAGCTATGTAAAGGATATTTAGGGTGTGTTTAACTTATGGCTATGTTCCGGAATGTCCGTTACAGTTCGAATTGGCATACTTTCGTAGTTTGTCAATTTTAGTCCCTGTAAGCGAATTAACTTGATTTTACCATACCAAAGCCTTTAAAACTTATTTCTAAGTTATGTAAAGGTTATTTAAGGTATGTTAAGCATATGTTGATGTTTCGAAGTATTTGTCGCGTTAAACTGATTATGTTTACACACCAGTTTGCGTATAATTCTCTAGAAAGCGATATAGAGTTTGAAATGGAATGAAAGTCAAAACATAAAAAAAATGTAAAACATAAATAAACAAACATTGGGATCAAATAACTTTATTTCATTGATAACTGAACTGTTTACAATGATTACAAGCACAGATGTCACACGTATAACCTCTTATATTGTAACCTATTGCCGTAAGATCAAACCCTAAGGCTCCTTCTCCAGAAACCTTGTGCGACGGCAATCATTAGATCACGAAACCTTCTATCTCGATTAACCTAGATCCTTCGGCATACGGTTAGTGTTTAATCTTATTGTTCGATGAAGTCTCGATGTTATGATTTTGTGTATGATTCGGGTTTATAAAAATATAGTGAACCTAGAACTGTCATGTTGAGAATTGACGATTTTGCAATGATGAGATGCGATGAACGATATGCTGTGATGACTTAGGGTTAATGAAAGAAATCTGTGATTATGAATTGGTAGTGAGATTTGGTCAATATCTGTTATCATGTGTGAAATCATGCTAATGTGTATCAATGTTATTATTGAGGCCTAATAGTTGTGATGATGAACAATGATTAAGATTTTGTTGAACATGATAATGTAACCGTCGTTTGATCGATAGTCTATGTTAAATAAATGTGCAACTGATGTTCTGTAACTGAATTCCGACGAAACATGTGATGTTTCATCATTCATGTAGCCCAACGAAACATGGGGGTTTCGTCGACATACATTATGATGAAACATGGGGGTTTTCGTCACAGGGATGTTTCATCGCTTGGGTTGTTCATCGGGCATAGTGGACAGTATGTGTGTGTGAATTGATTAGTACTTTGTTTATACAATATGGTAATTGCATGATAACTATACTCTTTAATGTTAAGTGACATGTGTAAGATGTGGACTGTTATGATAATTCGGTACGTGCTACATGATGACAGTGATCTTAATGCTAGATGTAAACTGTGTGACCATACGTGACTTACCGTGTGCAAACATGTGATTCGAATGATGATGAAACTAATGTTGTTTGGTAACCACGGTAGGGTTTGGGGTTGACCAACTGGACGGGTAATTAAAACATACCGAGCAAACCAAGGTGAGTTCATTCCTCTTAAGCATGCGTCCCGGTGGTTGGGACAGTCTTTGGGTATCCCTGAGAGGGATTGGTTTTGGGTAAATCATGGGTATTCCTGAGATGAATATGTCTTTTGGGTAAATCTTGAATGTTGGATAATATACTCATCCTATTACCATTAAAGTCCCTCCGTGTTGTTTGGTTACCTGAGAGGTAACAAGGTATTAGTTGGTAGTGCTACTTAGGTTTGGCACCCTCACCCCGTACCTGAGAGGACGGGTGTGAACTAATGACCTAGTCATGACCAATGCTTTGATAGGAGCATTGGAGAAAGGACAAAATAATCAGGAGCCATCTTGTATTCGGGATATTATCAAATTAAATTCAATGGATTAAACTAAACACTTGGTAACCAACGTTTTCGTAAAACTATGAACTCACCAGCATTGTCTGATACACTTGTTGCATGCTCCCAGGTCGTTAGGTACTTTGGATGGGAACTTGCTATCTGGATGGCTGGGATGGTCATGGGTCGCAGTGCTTGGCTACGCGTGTCTTGTTTACTGAATTCATATACATTGGGTTTTGAAACATTAAAACAATGAATTGTTATTTGCTTCCGCTGTCACTATTTAACTTGGATTATATTCTATGAACGTTTTTATTTAATGAATGGAATTTTGTTAAACATATTATGGTTGGTTCAATGTGATTGGTGGCTAGATCCTGGTACGTCAGACGCCTAGCAGGGGTTACCGCATGTGGTATTTTGGGGGTGTGACAGTTTGATATCAGAGCCACTGGTTATAGTGAACTAGGTTTTAAAACATTTTTATAAAACCAGACTATAACCGAACAACTTTGAAAATCGACCATGACACTCAGCTCCAGATTGCAAGGTTCGTCTTCTGTTTACTTTATGCATTACTTGTTTAGTAGTCACACACTCACAGCTTGCATGAAACGATATACTAGATATTATGGTGATTTGATAGTGTGACACTACTCTTCGACTTTTGTAATTCGTAATCCTGTAATACCTTTCGCTTTGCTATTTGAATGTGGGGGAAACTTTTAGCGCAAGTTAAGAGGCACTGAGATAAACATACAAATTGCCTTATTATTATGGGTGCACACATAATAATAACGTGAGGTGCATGTGAGTCCCAGAGAGGCTTAACGAGTGCGAGAAGGGTTCTGCCCTATTGTTTGGTGTAAACTATGTAGTTTGTAGATGTCAACGTGATATTTGACTCCTGCCTTATCTCTATCCTTAAACTTATTCCCTCTACTTATATAGAATCATGAGTGGACGAGGCCATGGACGTGGACACATTGCTATGACTCAGGCTGAGTTGACAAATCTGATCAACACCCATGTGGCTGAGGCATTAGCAGCCTACCAAGCTGGTACGATATGTGCCAAATTTTCTTTATTCTTGTGTCGCGTACACAACTCTTACCCTTGTGTTGTATTTCCTTTCGTCCATTAGGTCAGCCAGCGAATCAGAATCAAAACAATCCGCCTGCTTGCACGTTTAAGACATTTATGGATTGTAAGCCACAGACCTTCAGTGGGACTGAAGGGGCTACTTCAAAGGTTCGAGAAAGCTGAGTCAGTGTTCACTATGTGTAATTGTCCCATGGGGGACCGTGTGAAGTATGCTACAGGCACTTTGGAGGATGGTGCCTTAACATGGTGGAATGCCCAGGTGCAGATGTTGGGCATCGAGATGGCTAATGCAATGACTTGGGATGATTTTAAGGAGTTGATACGGGAAGAGTACTGTCCTCGTGACGAGATTCAGAAGATCGAGAACGAGTTCTACGATTTGAAGATGGAAGGATCTGAGATCGAGGCTTACACGAAACGATCTCATGAACTAGCAATTTTGTGCCCTAACCTGTCTCGACCTCCACATCGACGAATTGAGTTGTATCTCAAGGGCCTAGCACCAGCTGTAAAGGGGTATGTCACTGCTGCAAACCATAACAATCTGCCCCAGATCATCTGTCACACCCCGACCACGTAAAACAACAAAGCGTGGCGGAAACGTCAGGGAGTGTTGTAACAGAATTATTGTTTCATAACCATGGATACAAAAAGTGTTTCATTTTATTGATAATATTAAACATTAACACTGTTTTAACACATAACAAACAAGTTTTATATCGACTATCATTGTTTTATGTCACTAAGGCCTCGTCCAGATCCTATGTGACGCATGCTTCCTAGATCGTCAATCAAGCAACAACACCTGAAACATATGTAAAAACAAAGTCAGCAAAGAAATGCTGGCGAGTACATAGGTTTTAAAAGAGTATCGGAATCATGGCTTGTTTACTTATATTGCAATTCCTTGAAAACCTTGTTTTTAAAAAGTGTATACTATTGCAACATGATTAACCAACTCAAATCAAGATGGTTATAATTTATAGAATTTCGTAGCCATGATTCTTAACCCAAAAGCTTTTTGTTTTAGAAAACCATCTTGTAAAACATCTCGTATAAACTCCTTAATAAAACTCGTATATTATTTCGAAAACATCGTTTGAGTGACATCGTTTCAATATCGTTTACCCAAGTGAACTAAATAACGCCACGGTATGTAATATGTTGAAAACACTTATATATAAGAAGTACCAGCGGTGTATCTACCATGTTTTCACCACATTACACCCGTCCCGTTATCTAAACACTAGCCAAAAACCAATCGTTTACCCGAATCGTTTAACATCGTCTCCAAATCGTTTCCAAATCATTTCCAAATCGTTTCCAAATCATTTCCAAATTGTCACACCCCGACCACGTAGAACATACTAAACGTGGCGGAAACATCGGGGAGTGTTGTAACAGAATTAATTGTCTCAAATCCATGGCAATTGAAGTTTTGTTTTATTGATTAAAAGTGTTACAATGTCTAATCAAACAAGGAAATACAACAAAATTAACTAGTCTTGCATCTTTTATTGTCACTAAAGCCCAAGTCTGCCTATATGTATCTTGATCATCTTATGCAACAGTTCCTGAAAAACACATGTGAAAATAGGTACGTCAGCATAAAAATGCCTGTGAGATACATAGGTTTTGTGAAAATAGGTTTCATGACTTATGTTTGAGAAAATGTTTAGTCATGAACCTTGTAATTTGCTTTGTCTTGTAAATCATTTGAAAAACAATGAATTCAGATGATATGTATAAATAAGTAAATAATGTATGGTTAAATAAATAACCATGTATGATGAGTTTGTATAAGATAAGTTGTTTGTAAAACAATGTCTTGTGAAAAGTATGTTATTTGTATAAAATGTTATATGTATCAAACTGAAATGATTCAAATAACGCTACCATATGTAATACCATACAAACACTTATATATAGGAAGTACCAGCGGCGTATCCACCATGCTTGTATCATATTACACACGCATCGTTACTTAATCACTTAATCAAACCAAACCAATGTCAAAATGTCCATGTCAAATATCCATGTCAAATGTCTATGTCAAATATCCATGTCAAATGTCTATGTCAAAATATCATGTATGGCAAGTGAAATGTCTCAACTAAACCATATACACAAAAACAAAGTATTGAAGTAAAACTTGGTTTTAAATCAAAGTTATGTTTTGTGGGAAATGCATGATCAAATGTCAATCATGTTAAGATGTCTATGCCGAAATGTCTATGTCAAATACGGTTCACACGGTTCACAGATACAAACGGTTCACAGATATCAACGGATCACATAGTTAAATGTTTACAACGGTTCAATATGCAGTATAATGTGTTCATATGCTGGATAAGCATATGCAACAGAAAAGCAATGTAAAACAATGTACTAAGTACGCACACAATGGGCATACATAGCATGAAATGTAATGTAAAACAATGTACTAAGTACGCACACAATGGGCATACATAGCATGAAATGTAATGTAGAACGATGTACTAAGTACGCACACAATGGGCATACATAGCATAAATGTAATGAAATCATGTACTATAATGTACTAATGAACATAGCAAGTATATGATGTCAAGACAGGAAAGCATGAAAGTAACAAGTAGGCACATGTGTTCCACCCCAAAACAGTTTGGAAAACAGTAAAAGAGGGGTCTATGTACTCACTTGAGATTGCTCGGTAGTCCTTGAGTAACAACCAAACAATACTAGAGATCGCGGATATCAAACGGCACCTAGTATAGGTAGCTACATTAATAAACCGGACCTAAATCGGAAGATCGGGTAGCATTAGGGTTTGTAAACCAAACGAGTGTAGAGACTCGTGTCTTTTGGTTTTAACAAAGCCTACATACTAAATGAAACTTAACCTAAGTGTCTACGACCCATTACGACCCGTTTAGGTAGCTTATGCTACTTTAACGCGTCGTTCGCGTGAAACGCGTTCGGACCGCCTAACTAGCCCTATGACAAGTGTTATATGCCTAAACATATTACATAATCAGTTATGTGACAAAGGTTTAGGTTACATATGCTTAATTACCAATTATACATGAAAAGGGTATTCTGGTAATTTACCTAAGGCATATAAACTACCTATCATACAACTACTTAAACGATGTGACCATAAGGTATAACCTCGGAAGGTTATGCCCTATACTATGGTCACCTAATGTGTTTGGTCGGATCCTAATGATCAACCAAACTGGGTTGGGTTCGAAGGTATAGGCGATTTATTAGATCGCCTACCCTACGACCCTAGACAACGTGGTAGTCAGTGGGCATAGTCCCAAGGGACTATGACCAACGTGATTACACTCACGTTGCGAAGTTCAAACGAACTTCGCATTGACCATTACTGGTCAACGCTGAAAGTCAAACAAAGTTTGACTTTCTGACTCGAAAAGCAGTAAAATAAGGAAAAGAACGAAAGAATACTTACCCAGGGTCCCCGAATGCTAACCCAGATCAAAATAGCTCAGGTATGAAACGAAGGTTCCAACTTAGAGTCTTTTCAATCAGATTTGTGGGTTTTTAAGCCAAAGGGGGGTGGGTATTTATAGTTTTCGGGTAACCGTTAAGATCGTTTGTTGAATATCGTGCCACGATCCAAGCCGAACACTTGTCACAATGTTGTGGTGGCTAAAATCTTGATCTTATCTGCTGATTAGGCAAGTTTAAAACATGTGGTGTAGGATTAATCAGCTGCAAGTTGCAAAACAAACATTGAATCTGGCCTGAAGGTGCCATGCGGCCCGCTTTAGATTCAGGCAAACACAATGCGGGCCGCTTGGGGCCTCTGATCTGCATACAAGTTTCAAAAATGGCAGTTTAGGTCCCTGCACGTGTTTAAACCCATTTCCGGCACTTCCAAGGCCCGTAAAGCCAACTTTAAGGCCCTAAAATGATGCCTAAACATTGTGGACATGAAACATGCTCAAAAATATGTCGGATGTTGGTTCGTTTGGCCGTACGAACGCGACGTTCGCTTAATTACGACGGAATGCGCATAAGCGCGAAAAACGATCCAAATGACGCGACGAATGGATTTTTCTTATGGCGAACACTAAAATATAATATAGTCATGCTTACATAAATTTTTGGATGTCCGGATGTATTCAGAACGTAAGTTATGCGCGAAAATGCAAACTTGTGCACTTTTTGACACTTTTAGTCCCTGAATGACACAAAAGTTTATTTTAGCACACCGAACCCCTCAAAGCCTATTTCTAAGCTATGTAAAGGATATATATGGTATGTTTAACTTATGGTCATGTTCCGGAATGTCTGTTACAGTTCAAATTGGCATACTTTCGCAGTTTGTCAACTTTAGTCCCTGTAAGCGATTAAACTTGTTTTTGTCATACCAAAGCCTTCAAAACTTATTTCTAAGTTATGTAAAGGTTATTTAAGGTATGTTAAGCCTATTTCACTATTCCGGAGTGTTCATTGCATTAAACTGGTTATATTTACGCATTAGTGCGCGTATAACCTTCCAGAAAGCGATTTAGAGCTTGAAATCGAACAAGAATTGATATGTGTAAACGATACACATATTTTTACAAATCCCAAGTATGAAATACAATATTTCACTGGTTGGGCATTTGTTTGATGGTTGAAATGACACAGGTGTTACACAAATCGTTTCCAAACAATTGAAAGTTGTAAAATAGGGGAACTATGTACTCACATAGTTACCACAAAACATGTAAAAAGTGTCACACCCCGAAATTATCAGAGCTGGCGTGACTGGACTGGTATCTTCATTGCACAGCGGAAGCAAAATAAGCTAAGTCTTTTAGAAAATGAATGCCCGCTAAGTACTCGACTCTTCATGGTTCTCCTATTCCAACCGTGCCTTGTCTTAGAAAAGTAACCTGAGAAAGAAACATGCGAAAAATCAACATAAAGTTGAGCGAGTTCATAGTTTGTTCGTAAAAGATTTGAGATAAATCTTTTGAGTTGTGAAAGGTTTGAAATAAATCTTTGGTGTTGTGAAAGATTTGAAATAAATCTTTGGAGTAACCGGTTTTTGAAATAGTATTGAGAAAACGAATTTAAAAAATCATTTTCTTGCCAAGTTATATGGAAACGTTGTGTTTGTAACACAGTATGTTCATAAAAACCATGTAGTTGTAAAGTCTTGTATTTGTAATGTTCATATAACCGTCAATGCCCACCCTGACTTTGACTCCATACCCCCATAATTCTTTGAATTTGTATAAAACATGGTAGTTAATTTGTATGAACAAGAAGTTTCCGTAAGTATAAAATCCCTGGTATGTAGCAAATAAGGAAAAAAAGAGATCACCAATGGTTTGCAAGGCCATTGATATGTGTGAAGTGCAAGTAGGAAGACTCAAACCTAGCAAATTTATGCGTTGGGTACAAAGTCACCCCGAGGTCCGTTCTGTTTGGGCCTGGGGCTGGGCTCGCTACACCCAGATAGATCTACCGCTCCTGTCCCTCGGTCCTACAATGAGGATTAATGGCCTCAAGTTTCCGCCTACCCACTCACATGATCTAAGTAGTAACCCTCCTTACGCTAAACATACCATGTGTAAAAATGTCTGTAAAAATTGTAACATGTATTTTACCCCAGCCTCTAAGGCTGAATCTCCCCAGCCACTAAGGCTGATCCTCCCCAGCCACTAAGGCTGGCCTCCCCAGCCACTAAGGCTGGCTCCTCATTCTCTATATATCATTACCAAACGATCCATCCCTAGTCATGAAAATCATTCATTTCGATAATACACCTTTGTTTTGTAAAAACCGGTATGTTTAGTATAAACCTTTCGTAAATCATTTGAGTTCCTTGAAATCCCTTCGTAATATGATTTAGAAATACTAGTGTTGCGTTTGTTAAAAACTTTGTTTGTTTTTGCAAAACGTGCATGTCTTTCCACCCCAAAAACATTTACAAAACTGTAAAACAGTAAAAAGTAGGGTTATGAACTCACCTGAATATTCCTGTGCAAAGCTAGCTAATTACGACTTCGTGATGTCGTTTCCAAACTGAGACTCGCTAGCGTGCATTCTACAATATTCCTAACACGGAATGTCTAATAAGTTTCTAAATAAATGCGGTAACTACACTACGTGTCACCGAGCTCTACCGAGTCGTTAATCGAACGATTCAAAGGTAAGTTGTTAACTTAATGGAAAAGATTAAGTTATACGTGTTAAGTCTCGTTTAGTGACAGTAGCAATCTAATAAGTCTTGAAAAAGACTTAGTTTCCGAGAGACTTAAAATGAATAAATATTTATATAAAAATATATAAATATATCGTTGTAAGTGGGTTAGCCGTCTCGAGTAATCATACGTGTATAAAAGAATATTTCTATGAAAATATCATATAACAAACTAGTATCATATATCGTGTTTCGTATGAAAATAATATATAATAACTCGTATTATATATATCACGTCTTGTGTATATTTGCCAAAAAAAATATACGTATATGCCGTTTCGGCGCTTGAAATAAATATAAAAACTTATATTTATTTAATGGAGTTTTCGCGTTGAAGTCGTTTAAAATAAATATAATAGTTATATTTATTTTATAAAATAAGTCATATGGTTTGTTATCTGAAATAAATATACCGACTATATTTATTTTTATAAAAGAGTTGTTGAAATATCCAAGTTTAAAATAAATATAAATACTATATTTATTTTTATAAATTACTTTCTGAATCGTCGTTTTCGAAAATTGCGAAGTGTTGTCGAAAGTAATTATACACATTTATATTGGTTCTCATAAAAGTCGCTTTTCAATAAAATATGTTTTGCTTTTACGGGTTTTCTCGAAAAACGGGCAGAGCTTCCTCTGTTTTTGGACGCCCCGACAACACAAGTTGTCGCTATTTTTATCAAAATTCAATCAATTCACGCAATATATATAGCTTTTCATCAAATATGCCAAATTAAAGTGTAAATAGTCGCTAAAAGTATCGGTCGAGCTCGTTCACGAAATAAATAAAATTATAAGAATAATGAAATGTATTGCGCCGTAAAATCTTTACCATCTTCTTGTGTCGAAAGCCGAGCTGACCGAGTCAACTCGCTGAGTTGACTGAGTTGACCGGCTCAGTTGACTGAGTTGACCAGCTCAGTTGACTGAGTTGACCAGGTCGACTCGGTTTGACCGAGTCAACCGAACCGAACCGTCTGACCGAAATCACGAGACCCGAAGCTTGAACCAACTGAGTCGACATGCTGAGTGGACCGAACCAAGATAAAACCCGCAATGTAACAAGACTCGAATTATCCGTAACTGAATCTGTCACTGCCGTGACCCGTGACCCTCCACGTCGAGCATCACCACTGTCACATGTACCACCACCGCTGGCAGCCGCCGCGCGGTGGACTTGTTCCTCTCCGACCATCCACGGGACCCACTCGAGGCACATAACCCACACCAAAATGAGAATAAAATTAAATGAAAGGACATCAGTACTGCATATATCGATAAGTTTACCCCAAAACAGAACAAGAAACGCTCACCAGAATCTGTTCCGCCACTTCCGCCGTCAACCCGAGCACCACCATCTCTAGCAACAAAATCACCACCACCGCTATGACTACACCACCGCCGTTCCAGACGGCTCCACCATCGCCGGTCATCCTCTACAGCTCCGTCTCTATCTCTCTTCTTAGTGCTTCTCTCTCTCTCTCTCCGTCTCGTCTCTCTCAGCCGCCGCTCACCACCACCGGACGGTGGTGGTGGTGGTCTGTTATATCATCGGAAAAAGGGAGGGTGTCGGCTGATCCACAACCGAGTGGAGAGGGGGAAGGGGTCGGTGTGTATTGTTTGTTTATGTAAGTTATCGAGAGGGAGAGGTGAGTGAGTGAAGGTTTGTATTGTTCTGTGTTTTGAGGGGGAAAGGAAACGAGAGAGAGAGAGGAGATGTTGTAGAAGAAAGGTCTTTGTTGTGTGTATAATGTCTGTGTTTGTATGTATAAATAGATCCACAGAGATCTCAATCTAGGCAAAAGATTTAAAGAGATTTTCATAGATTTTACATATCTTGTAAATCTTGTCTATAGATTTTGTAAGGATTTGCAATCTTTTGTAGATTTTATAAAGATATTTTATAGATCTTGGAAAGATTTACAAGTAAAATCTTGTAGAAAAGATCCAATATGTTATGTGCAGGTTTAGGCTTGGGCCCAGGGCCCACAAGCCTATCTCATGTGTAAGTGGCCCGTAATTCCTACGAGACCGGTTGTCAAAACCGAAATCACCGTAGCCTAGTAAAATAATATTTCGTGCAAAAATAATGTTGGTATCCGTTGTAGTCGCGTTCGCGCATTGATAACGGTAAAAATCTCGCGTAAAAGGCGCCGTTCGCCGTTTCCTACCAACGCGTTTTTAATCCACGTTTGCATTTGTGTCGCACGGAAGCCCAATAAATTCACAAAATTAATTTCATAAACATAAAGTACTCGTGTAACATTCATACTTGTCGGCGTTGTCAGTATTTTGTACGGCATCAGTTCATTGTCGCTTAATATTCAGCAGATTTTGCGTAAATCACCATACGCGCACTGTAAAGTCGTATAGATGTTCCTAGGCACTCCAAAGGCCTAATTAAGTTAATTTGCGCGGTAAACACTATTTATTATTGCGTGAATCATCTGCTAATCAAGTAATTAGGTGCCGTAAATCATGGGTTGTCACATTCTCCCCCTGTTACAGAAATTTCGTCCTCGAAATTTAGACTATGTTATCTCCTCAGAATTGTGTTGTTCGCAGGTAAGTCCGAATAATAACAAAGTGAATGACCGCGTAATCGAAACAAGACTTATCCGAATCATGACATTTCTCAACAATAAGAACCCAACGGTAAAAGCAATGTGTCTCAGTAATTGATGTCCAAGGAAACGAGACGTAATGATACAGTCACCAGTGCGACTAAGTTAATAAGGATCCAACAATGAACAGGAACTTCGACCAATCGAATTCCATAGGAACGTTTATAACAAGTAAATGAGTTTTAGAAGCAATAACATCCACTGGATGAACTTAGAATCAACAATTCTCAAATATAATAGTTTGCATGAAATGCTCGACCGTGATCAGCACAAGCTGCAAGTTATACCGACGCCACAAGGTGTCGCAATGAATGAAACAATTCAATAATCGGGGTGATCGAACAATATCACATGTGTTTTGCATGAAACGCTCAATCATGATTAGCCGAAGCTACAAGTTTGTACTGACACCACAAGGTGTCGTAGTGACTTAATTAATTCAACAATGGCGGTGATCAAACAAATTCACCGTGTTTGAAGTCAAATGAAAGCGCAATGAAGTAAATAAGAATGTTTGTTCCAACAAACATCGAAAGATTTTCAATTGAAAATGGAACACCAAAGAATTACTGTTTCGATCGAAGAGGAAGGAGCAATGAATATCGCAAGACTTTCGATCGATAATGAAAGAAACGTTAGTAGGTACACCGGAATATAAAATGAATTTGTGTACCATTGTCTTAACACACTATTGTATTAAGACTGTTGTAATGTGATAAACCAAAGCGGATTTAAAGCAATTCAATAATTAAATCCGTGTATGAGATGTGTAAACGAGTTTAGCACAAGCTTCAAGTTAATGAATACACCACCACAAGGTGTCGAAATCAACAAATAACTTATTGGAGTCGTAGACCAAACAAGTCTACTACGACTCGGAACCAATGAAACTCTTGTTAAAACGAATTTGAATATGATGTCTTCAATACATCATATGGTATCTTGAATTGAGTATGTGTAATGCAGAAGTTCAAACAATCGAACTTGGTTTTAGCGCAATCCGAAAATATATGCATTGACAAGAAAACTTTAGGCATGGTTACAACGAAAAACCATGTATGTAACTTGTAAAGAAATGATCGTGATACAATGACCATTAAGAGGAGTAGAGATACGAAAATCTACTCAGTAAGTGTGAAATTCGAAATTTCAATAAAGAAATTTGAGGACTTTACCTGGGGTTTCGTGTGACGACCAATTTTTAGGTGACATTACCATGGAATGTCGAACATAGCGTATTCATCATTAATTAGGTAGGGGGTGTGGAGACAATCGTCTTCTCCCTGGCGTGATTCGTGTCGTTGCAAGATTGCGTGACAAGTTGTCGTTTCCTGATCGTTAGTTCTCCTGCTGACAGGGATCTAGCGTCGGCGTTAAATTTGCGTCATCGTTCCTTCTCAAAGGCCTCGCCTCGATAGTCGTATGTGTCGTACTTCAACCTCCGTTGATGTACAGCTTAAGTTTCACGTATACCTGTGCACTAGCGTTGTGTGCCGCGTAGAAGGTGATGTGCCCCGACATCCGTTGACGTAAGGATTGAGTTGCATGTATTCTTGTGCACTCGTTTTGTTATGCGTAGGCTGCCTGCTCGGGAAGTTAAAATATCACAGACAATATGGATAATAATGTGTGCCCGAGTTAATATTCGCGGTTCCTACGTGATGACCTTTAATAAACACACACATGCGCAAATAATCAATCATATAATCAAATAAACATGTTAGTCACCAATAAACAATCAAGTAATTCCCCTAGTCCCACCAGTCTATCCTCCCAGCCTCTCAGACTGAACTTCCTAGTCTCACTAGACTATCCTCCCAGCCTCTAAACTTCCTAGTCCCACTAGACTATCCTCCCAGCCTCTCAGACTGAACTCCTAGTCTCTCAGACTGACTCCCTGTTCCGAAGGTCTTAAATGCATGTTTCCTAAACTCTCAGATTTTTGTGTACTGTATGTAATCGTTTCGTGTACCGTGTATAAAACACAACTTTAGCGTATGTTTGAAAACAAAGTTTTGACTGTTTGCTTTTCAGCAACGATTGGAGACCATATTCGAGTACTAGGCGTTCTGTATGTATTCAGGTTTCAATAATCTAAGTTCCCAGAGGAAAGTGAGGTTAGAGCCTAGGTATCTCTACAGAAATCTAATTCGCTGTAACCTATAGCTCTGATACCAATCTGTCACACCCCGAAATTATCAGAGCTGGCGTGACTGGACTGGTATCTTTATTGCAAAGCGGAAGCAAAATAAGCTAAGTCTTTAAGAAAATGAACGCCCGCTAAGTACTCGACTCTTCATGGTTCTCCTATTCCAACCATGCCTTGTCTTAGAAAAGTAACCTGAGAAAGAAACATGCGAAAAATCAACATAAAGTTGAGCGAGTTCATAGTTTGTTCGTAAAAGATTTGAGATAAATCTTTTGAGTTGTGAAAGGTTTGAAATAAATCTTTGGTGTTGTGAAAGATTTGAAATAAATCTTTGGAGTAACCGGTTTTTGAAATAGTATTGAGAAAACGAATTTAAAAAATCATTTTCTTGCCAAGTTATATGGAAACGTTGTGTTTGTAACACGGTATGTTCATAAAAACCATGTAGTTGTAAAGTCTTGTATTTGTAATGTTCATATAACCGTCAATGCCCACCCTGACTTTGACTCCATACCCCCATAATTCTTTGAATTTGTATAAAACATGGTAGTTAATTTGTATGAACAAGAAGTTTCCGTAAGTATAAAATCCCTGGTATGTAGCAAATAAGGAAAAAAAGAGATCACCAATGGTTTGCAAGGCCATTGATATGTGTGAAGTGCAAGTAGGAAGACTCAAACCTAGCAAATTTATGCGTTGGGTACAAAGTCACCCCGAGGTCCGTTCTGTTTGGGCCTGGGGCTGGGCTCGCTACACCCAGATAGATCTACCGCTCCTGTCCCTCGGTCCTACAATGAGGATTAATGGCCTCAAGTTTCCGCCTACCCACTCACATGATCTAAGTAGTAACCCTCCTTACGCTAAACATACCATGTGTAAAAATGTCTGTAAAAATTGTAACATGTATTTTACCCCAGCCTCTAAGGCTGAATCTCCCCAGCCACTAAGGCTGATCCTCCCCAGCCACTAAGGCTGGCCTCCCCAGCCACTAAGGCTGGCTCCTCATTCTCTATATATCATTACCAAACGATCCATCCCTAGTCATGAAAATCATTCATTTCGATAATACACCTTTGTTTTGTAAAAACCGGTATGTTTAGTATAAACCTTTCGTAAATCATTTGAGTTCCTTGAAATCCCTTCGTAATATGATTTAGAAATACTAGTGTTGCGTTTGTTAAAAACTTTGTTTGTTTTTGCAAAACGTGCATGTCTTTCCACCCCAAAAACATTTACAAAACTGTAAAACAGTAAAAAGTGGGGATATGAACTCACCTGAATATTCCTGTGCAAAGCTAGCTAATTACGACTTCGTGATGTCGTTTCCAAACTGAGACTCGCTAGCGTGCATTCTACAATATTCCTAACACGGAATGTCTAATAAGTTTCTAAATAATGCGGTAACTACACTACGTGTCACCGAGCTCTACCGAGTCGTTAATCGAACGATTCAAAGGTAAGTTGTTAACTTAATGGAAAAGATTAAGTTATACGTGTTAAGTCTCGTTTAATGACAGTAGCAATCTAATAAGTCTTGAAAAAGACTTAGTTTCCGAGAGACTTAAAATGAATAAATATTTATATAAAAATATATAAATATATCGTTGTAAGTGGGTTAGCCGTCTCGAGTAATCATACGTGTATAAAAGAATATTTCTATGAAAATATCATATAACAAACTCGTATCATATATCGTGTTTCGTATGAAAATAATATATAATAACTCGTATTATATATATCACGTCTTGTGTATATTTGCCAAAAAAAATATACGTATATGCCGTTTCGGCGCTTGAAATAAATATAAAAACTTATATTTATTTAATGGAGTTTTCGCGTTGAAGTCGTTTAAAATAAATATAATAGTTATATTTATTTTATAAAAGAAGTCATATGGTTTGTTATCTGAAATAAATATACCGGCTATATTTATTTTTATAAAAGAGTTGTTGAAATATCCAAGTTTAAAATAAATATAAATACTATATTTATTTTTATAAATTACTTTCTGAATCGTCGTTTTCGAAAATTGCGAAGTGTTGTCGAAAGTAATTATACACGTTTATATTGGTTCTCATAAAATTCGCTTTTCAATAAAATATGTTTTGCTTTTACGGGTTTTCTCGAAAAACGGGCAGAGTTTCCTCTGTTTTTGGACGCCCCGATAACACAAGTTGTCGCTATTTTTATCAAAATTCAATCAATTCACGCAATATATATAGCTTTTCATCAAATATTCCAAATTAAAGTGTAAATAGTCGCTAAAAGTATCGGTCGAGCTCGTTCACGAAATAAATAAAATTATAAGAATAATGAAATGTATTGCGCCGTAAAATCTTTACCATCTTCTTGTGTCGAAAGCCGAGCTGACCGAGTCAACTCGCTGAGTTGACTGAGTTGACCGGCTCAGTTGACTGAGTTGACCAGCTCAGTTGACTGAGTTGACCAGGTCGACTCGGTTTGACCGAGTCAACCGAACCGAACCGTCTGACCGAAATCACGAGACCCGAACCGAAGCTTGAACCAACTGAGTCGACATGCTGAGTGGACCGAACCAAGATAAAACCCGCAATGTAACAAGACTCGAATTATCCGTAACTGAATCTGTCACTGCCGTGACCCGTGACCCTCCACGTCGAGCATCACCACTGTCACATGTACCACCACCGCTGGCAGCCGCCGCGCGGTGGACTTGTTCCTCTCCGACCATCCACGGGACCCACTCGAGGCACATAACCCACAACAAAATGAGAATAAAATTAAATGAAAGGACATCAGTACTGCATATATCGATAAGTTCACCCCAAAACAGAACAAGAAACGCTCACCGGAATCTGTTCCGCCACTTCCGCCGTCAACCCGAGCACCACCATCTCTAGCAACAAAATCACCACCACCGCTATGACTACACCACCGCCGTTCCAGACGGCTCCACCGCCGCCGGTCATCCTCTACAGCTCCGTCTCTCTCTCTCTTCTCGGTGCTTCTCTCTCTCTCTCTGCCTCTCTCTCTCTCCGTCTCGTCTCTCTCAGCCGCCGCTCACCACCACCGGACGGTGGTGGTGGTCTGTTATATCATCGGAAAAAGGGAGGGTGTCGGCTGATCCACAACCGAGTGGAGAGGGGGAAGGGGTCGGTGTGTATTGTTTGTTTATGTAAGTTATCGAGAGGGAGAGGAGAGTGAGTGAAGGTTTGTATTGTTCTGTGTTTTGAGGGGGAAAGGAAACGAGAGAGAGAGAGGAGAAGTTGTAGAAGAAAGGTCTTTGTTGTGTGTATAATGTCTGTGTTTGTATGTATAAATAGATCCATAGAGATCTCAATCTAGGCAAAAGATTTAAAGAGATTTTCATAGATTTTACATATCTTGTAAATCTTGTCTATAGATTTTGTAAGGATTTGCAATCTTTTGTAGATTTTATAAAGATATTTTATAGATCTTGGAAAGATTTACAAGTAAAATCTTGTAGAAAAGATCCAATATGTTATGTGTAGGTTTAGGCTTGGGCCCAGGGCTCACAAGTCCATCTCATGTGTAAGTGGCCCGTAATTCCTACTAGACCCGTTGTCAAAACCGAAATCACCGTAGCCTAGTAAAATAATATTTCGTGCAAAAATAATGTTGGTATCCGTTGTAGTCGCGTTCGCGCGTTGATAACGGTAAAAATCTCGCGTAAAAGGCGCCGTTCGCCGTTTCCTACCATCGCGTTTTTAATCCACGTTTGCATTTGTGTCGCACGGAAGCCCAATAAATTCACAAAATTAATTTCATAAACATAAAGTACTCGTGTAACATTCATACTTGTCGGCGTTGTCAGTATTTTGTACGACATCAGTTCGTTGTCGCTTAATATTCAGCAGATTTTGCGTAAATCACCATACGCGCACTGTAAAGTCGTATAGACGTTCCTAGGCACTCCAAAGGCCTAATTAAGTTAATTTGCGCTGTAAACACTATTTATTATTGCGTTAATCATCTGCTAATCAAGTAATTAGGTGCCGTAAATCACGGGTTGTCACAAAAAGTGGGGATCTATGTACTCACATGTAGTGCAAGGTATCCTCAATCAATAGTACTTCAACAAACTCGAGTAAACCAGAGAAATCAAGCAGCACCTAGTAATCGAACCACTAGTCAAACAATAGACGCTTATGCTACTTTAACGCGTCGTGCGCGCAACCGCGCGTTCGAGACGTCTAACTAGTCCTATGACAAGTATTATATGCCTATACAAGTTTAATCACGTTGTATAATCAGTTATGTGACAAGAGTTTAGGTTACATACGCTTAATTACCAATTATGCATGAAAAGGGAATTTTGGTCATTTACCTAAGGCATATAAACTACTTATCATACAACCATCTAAACTAGGTGACCATAAGGTATAACCTCGGAAGGTTATTCCCTATGCTACTATGGTCACCTAATGTGTTTGGTCGGATCCTAATGATCGACCAAACGGGTCGGGTTCGAAAGTATAAGCGATTCTTTAGATCGCTTACCTTTACGACCCTAGACAAGCACAAAACTAAAAGTGACGAGCTAAACATGTTAGAACATGTTTAACAAGGTTTGAAAACAGGTTTGTTATCAAAACAAACGGTTTTGATACCCACAAGTAGTTTGGTTACAAAATACGCGTAAATGCGCATTTTGGCCGAAACTACGACTCGTCACTGAGCCTAGATAACGTAGTAATCAGTAGGTATAGTCACAAGGGACTATAACCATCGTGCTTACGCTCACGTTATGAAGTTCAAACGAACTTCACATTGACCATAAACTGGTCAATGCAGAAAGTCAAACGCAGTTTGACTTTAACGCTAAAACGAATGAAAAGAACGAAAGAACACTTACAAAGGGTCCCCGCAAGTTTGATTTCCAAGTATTTCTCAGGTATGAAGTGTTTCAAACACATCAACTTAGAGAAAATTTCAGAAATCAAGTGGGTTTTGCAAATGGGGGGGGGGGGGTGAGGGGTATTTATAGTTTTTCTTGAACCGTTAAGATCGTTCCTCATAAACCGTGCTTCAATCTAGGCCGTACACATCAAGCCCATGGTTTTATAAAACCATTTGAGCCCATAGTATTGCCCAAAACCAGGTGCAAGTGGTTTAAGAGTGCTTAACAGCTGTAACCAGCTGTTAATCTGGTTTTTCTGTTCTGGGAGGTCCTTACGGACCGTATGGTTAATGGCTTACAGTCCGTAAGCCTTGTGCAGACCAGCCAAGTTTCAAAAATGGCAGAACAGGCCCCTGAAACCCCAAACTTGTTATTTGATGCATTTTTGACACGTTTAAGCCCCGTTAACCCCATTTCAAAGCTCTAAAATGAAGTTAAAGTATAGGGAACTTAAAATGTGCTAAAAAATATCACGGATGTCGGTTCGTTTTTGTCGTACGGTTTCATTGTTCGGTTAATTACGACGGAAGTTGTAACGAACGCAAAAACGATCCAAATTAAGCGACGAATGGAATTTTCTTATGCCAAATACTAAAATAAAATATTTTAATGCTTACATAAATTTTTGGTGGTCCGGATATATTCAGAACGTAAGATATGCGCGAAAATGCAAACTTGTGCACTTTTTGACGCTTTTAGTCCCTGAATGAGCATAAAGTTTATTTTAGCACACCGAACCCCTCAAAGCCTATTTCTAAGATATGTAAAGGATATTTAGGGTATGTTTAACTTATGGTCATGTTCCGGAATGTTCGTTACAGTTCAAATCGGCATAGTTTCGCAGTGTGACACAAATAGTCCCTGCGATCGAACAAAGTTGATTTCGACACACCAAAGCATTCAAAACTTATTTCTAAGTTATGTGGAGGTTATTTAAGGTATGTTAAGCCTATGTGACTATTACAGAGTGTTTGTCGCGTTATACTGACTGCGTTCACGCACCAGTTTGCGTATAACATTCCAGAACGCGATTTAAAGCTTGCAATTGGAATCGAATCGAATTGAAAAATCACCAAACACAAATACACACATAGAAACACCAAAACACATATAATAACACCAAAGCACATTGTTTCATTAATAATCATCATTGTTTTACATCGTACATCGATTACAGAACACAGTTGTCACAGTCTCCCCTACTTCAGGAAATTTCGTCCCGAAATTTTATTTAGAGGAAACTTGGGAAAACAAATGCGGATATTTCGCCTTCATCTGGTCCTCACGTTCCCAAGTAAACTCTGGGCCACGTTTGGATTCCCAGCGAACTTTGACCAAATGAATCCGTTTGTTCTTCAACTGTTTGTATGTACGTTCCACTATCTCCACAGGTTTCTCGACAAAGTGCATCGTTTCATCAATTTGAATTTCGTCGAGAGGAATGTGAAGATCAGCATCAGCTAAACACTTTCGCAAATTGGACACATGAAAAGTCGGATGAATATTTCCAAGCTCCGGAGGTAGCTCTAGTCGATAGGCAACCTTTCCAATTCTTTCCACAATCTTAAATGGTCCCACATATCGAGGTGCAAGTTTTCCTTTCTTTCCAAATCTCACCACTCCCTTCCAAGGTGACACCTTGAGTAGGACACGGTCTCCGATTTGAAATTCTAAGGGCTTGCGTCGCAAATCCGCATATCTCTTTTGACGGTTTCGAGCTGTCACAAGATTATCGCGGATTTTCTTGATTTTGTCTGTTGTTTCCAGAACGAGCTCAGGTCCAGTAAGCTGAGCTTCACCGGTCTCGTTCCAACAGACAGGTGAACGACATTTTCGACCGTAGAGAGCTTCAAATGGCGCCATTTTAATGCTAGCATGATAACTATTGTTGTAAGAGAACTCGATCAGTGGCAGATGAGAATCCCAATTACCACCAAAGTCTATCACGCATGCTCTAAGCATATCCTCCAAAGTTTGAATCGTTCTCTCATATTGGCCATCTGTTTGGGGATGATAAGCAGTGCTTACATTCAGTTGGGTTCCCAAAGCAGATTTCATGGCCTTCCAGAAATGAGATGAAAATCGAGCATCACGATCAGAGATGATATCTAAGAGCACACCAT
This sequence comes from Helianthus tuberosus, assembly GCA_030545235.1. Classification (NCBI taxonomy): domain Eukaryota; kingdom Viridiplantae; phylum Streptophyta; class Magnoliopsida; order Asterales; family Asteraceae; genus Helianthus; species Helianthus tuberosus. The sequence continues at coordinate 129,585,497 of CM060447.1, read as the reverse complement.
GTCGTGTCACGATCTCATCAACATAAATCTTTGCAAGTTTATCAGCAGATAGATCCTCGCGAATCGGAATGAAATGAGCTGATTTCGTTAATCGATCGATAACAACCCAAATAGCATCATAACCTTTAGACGTACGCGGTAACTTAGTGATGAGATCCATCGCAATGTTCTCCCACTTCCAAACCGGTATCTCTGGTTGTACAAGCAAGCCAGAAGGTTGTTGATGTTCGGCCTTGACTTTGAGACAAGTTAGGCATTTCGATACATACAAGGCAACATCCTTCTTCATACCAGGCCACCAGCACTGAGTACGAAGTTCCTTGTACATTTTATCAGCACCATGATGGATAGAATATCGAGACTTATGAGATTCGTCCATTGCCAAGGTGCGAAGATCGTCTTGTTTCGGAATCCACAATCGATCCTTAAAATAGAGCAAACCATCGTCTTTTGCTTCGAGCTTAAGCTCAAGTTGACGGGGTAATTCCTTACCTATCAAATTTTGTGAAACACAAAATTGCTGAGCTTGAAGGACACGAGATTGAAGATCAGATAGAGTTCGAACAGAATGAAGCTTGACTCGTTCTTTTCGACTAAGCGCATCAGCTACGACATTCGCCTTACCAGGATGGTAGCGAATCTCGCAATCATAGTCGTTCAAGAGTTCAACCCAACGTCATTGCCTCATATTCAGCTCTTTCTGATTAAGAATATGCTGGAGACTTTTGTGGTCTGTGAAAACCACACACTTCGTTCCATAGAGGTAGTGTCTCCAGATTTTAAGCGCGAAAACCACAGCTCCTAACTCAAGATCATGAATTGTGTAGTTCTTCTCGTGAACTTTCAGCTGTCTAGATGCATATGCAATAACCTTACCTCGTTGCATAAGGACGCAACCACGGCCTAAGTTGGACGCATCGCAATAGACAACGAAATCATCGCTTCCCTCTGACAGAGATAGAACAGGAGCATTACATAACTTCTGCTTCAGTGTTTGGAACGCTTCTTCTTGCTTGGGTCCCCACTCGAAAGGCTTATTTTTCTGAGTCAAAGCAGTGAGTGGAACCGCAATCTTTGAGAAATTTGAAATGAATCGACAATAATAACCAGCAAGACCAAGAAAAGATCGAATCTCTGTAGGCGTCGTCGGTGTATTCCAGTCCTTGATAGCAGCAATCTTGGATGGATCCACATGAATACCCTGCTCATTGACTATATGACCCAAGAATTGAACTTCTTTAAGCCAGAATTCACACTTGGAGAATTTAGCAAAAAGTTGTTCCTTATTCAGGAGTTCCAATGTTAAGCGAAGGTGTTGCTCGTGCTCGGCTCGAGATTTCGAATAAATGAGAATATCGTCGATGAACACAATAATGAACTTGTCCAAATAAGGTTTGCAGACCCTATTCATTAAGTCCATAAAGATAGCTGGAGCATTTGTCAAACCAAAAGGCATGACAGTGAACTCGTAATGCCTATATCTTGTGCGGAAAGCAGTTTTGGGAATATCTTCTTCGAGGACACGAAGTTGATGATACCCAGAACGCAGATCGATCTTGGAAAAGCATGAAGCACCCTGCAGCTGGTCGAAGAGATCATCAATTCGAGGTAGGGGATATCGATTCTTGATGGTGAGCTTATTAAGCTCACGATAATCGATACACATTCGAAAAGATCCATCTTTCTTTTTCACGAAGAGGACAGGAGCTCCCCAAGGTGAAAAGCTCGGTCGGATGAATCCTATATCAGATAACTCTTGAAGCTGTTTCGATAACTCTTGCATCTCCGACGGTGCAAGACGATAAGGTGATTTTGCAATCGGGTTGGCATTGGGTACACGGTCAATATGAAACTCGACTTGACGAACTAGAGGCAAACCAGGCAGTTCATCAGGAAACACCTTCGGATAATCCCGAACAATCGGAATATCCTGAATACTCTTGCTCTTGCTTTTCTCCTCAGTGACATGTGCCAGAAAAGCAACATATCCTTTTCGTAAATACCTTTGAGCTTCCAAACACGACATAAGCTTCAAACCATCTGGTGGTTTCTCGCCACGAACTTCCAGAACATCGCCAGAAGACAAAGGAATACGAACAATCTTATCGAAACAAACCACCTCAGCGTGGTGTTTGGTTAATCAATCCATTCCAACGATAATATTGAAACTCTCTAGTTGCATCGCTGTGAGGTCAATAGGAAAAAGATGGTTATCAAGGTTTAACTGACAATCACGAATAACAGAATCGAGAACAAGAGGTTTACCAGTAGCAACTTTGACAGATAAGGGTTTCCTCAGTTTGGTTCTAGGTATCGCAAGCAAAGGCTCAAAAGACAAAGAAACAAAACTTCTATCGGTACCAGAATAAAAAAGAATAGACGCAGGTTGGTTGTTGTCACACCCCTTTCTGCGGCGGAAGCACGAGGTGTGATCATGAAAGGTTCTCATTGCATACGAAGAGTAAACATGCTACATGCTCGTAAAATAACATCAAATACCATGATTTGAAAACATAAGTTTAGCGTTTACATCGCTAGACAGCTTAAAACATTGTCTTAAAAGTTTACAACTTTATTTAAAGTTAAACACAAGCGACATCCACGAGCATAAGCAAGACCACGCGCGCATCCATCCTAGTTACCTGAAATACATGTGAGTTTTTGGAAAAACGTCAACATAATGTTGGTGTGAATTCATGCAGTTTGTATTTCACGTTTGTATACTTTGTGTAAAAACATAGTTGTGAATAAATCAAGTTTTTCTTGAGTACTCCACGTACTTCAAGTTATATATCAATTTTCTTGAGTACCCCACGTACTTCAAGTTATATATCAATCTTCTTGAGTACCCCACGTACTCAAGTATAATTCAATTTCTTCTTGAGTACCCCACGTACTTCAAGTTATATATCAATTTTCAGTATGGTATGAATTTTATATAAATACAGTATTTCTGTAAATATCAGGATTGTTAATGGGTTGCAAAGCCATTAACATGTGACACGACATAGGAAGTCACCAAACCTAAGGAATTTAATTGGTATATTCCGAGACACAAAAGCACTACTCGATTCTCGCCCTCACCGAGAGTGTGGCTGCCAGGCACCCGTTAGATCTAACCTTTTGTTCTGCGGTCTAAGTATGTACACGATTAATGGTGCTTCTGTACCCTATTCGTGACACTATTTCTCATAACGCATCCTACTTGGTTCTCGTCCTCACCAAGCACGTTTCTTTTTATCATTTCTCATAACGCATCCAACTTGGTTCTCGTCCTCACCAAGCACGTTTCTTTTTATCATTTCTCATAACGCATCCAACTTGGTTCTCGTCCTCACCAAGTGCGTTTCTTATTATCTTATATTTTGTCACACTCGGTTCTCGTTCTCACCAAGTGTACTTCTTGTTTTTATATCATACCAATTATAAATATTGTACTTTTGTACATGTATTTCACCCCCGAAGTTATAAAAACTGAAAACAGTTAAAGAAAAGGGGGAGCATGAACTCACAACTTTGCGTTCCTTGCGTCGTAAACTTCACCGGATTTGCTTAATTAACGTCGTAACCTATACGCGTTTTCTTAACGTTAGTCACTAGACTTGCGTCGCACAAGTACAGTCACTCTCTTTTGTGTATATATTCTTGTGTTAAAAATATTCTATATTTTTAACTAAGTATCTTACTTATATTATTTTCTCCAAAAATAATTATAAGTTTCTTGTATTTTTGCACTTTGCACCCGAATTATGTATCTTGCATGTTGTATGTGTATTTTTATGTTTATACTCCTCATGAGTATTTAGTGTATTTTTAAGTCTTAATACACTAGCACGTATAACACATACTATATACACTTAACACACAAGTTGGTGATCAAATAATATATATTTTTCTCTCAAAAATATATACTTACTATCCATTTTTATTTTTGAAGAAATCCTCATTTCTAATCACAAAAAAATTAGGGAAACCTTGGTAATATTTTTAAGCACATTTTTAGGGAATAAGTTTCTTAAAAACTTATATTTTCTAAGTGTTAAAATTTATAAAAAAATTTGACAGAGTTTCCCCTAAAAATGGAGGTTTCCCATGTTTTCAAAACATGTGTTTATTTTCTTTTATATCGTCAACAATCATCAACAACAATTATCAACAATACTCATCAACAATAATCACTAATTTCTCCATTTCATGAACTTGAATATTTACAAAATGTGTAGTAACTTACTAGCACATTTAGTAAGTCTTGTTATCTTTAAAAATAAGTTTAATTTCTTAAAACTTTATTTTTAAAGAATATGAAGTTTCACAACTTCTAGTCGAGATTCGCAAAAATATTTCTTTGTTAAATTTTTCTTGTGACACAAGTGTCTACACACTTGTTTGTTTACTAAAAATGCTTTTGGTTCGGATAAGATCCGGGTTTTAACAAAGCTAATATTTTTGCTTGGTTCTTCCGAAAAACCACTTGTAGATCTTTAGATCTACTAGTTTAGAACTCCATTTCATAAGAAAAATCGTTTTTACACAAGTTCATGTTTGTGAGTGAAAGGGTTCGTCATCTAGTTATTTTTACACTAAACATAGTGCTAGTTCATGTTCCATGAACATGACCTAGCGTGGTTAGATGGCGATCCGTTCCCCTACTAGCATTCAACAATAATAAATAACCATAACAAAACAAGTTTCATAAATTTTACACTAATATTTCCTCATTAACCACTTTGTTCATCATTTTTAGTAGACTTTAAACTTTGATCTCTAGTGTTTATGATTTTTACCCGTTAAATCTCTTATTAACCACTTTAGACAAGATCAATAGGGTGTTTAGAGTCACTTACTACTAGCTCGTGGCTAGGGAAGAAACTAGACGAAAAACGGGTGGTTAATAGCGTTGTGGTGAGGTCCTCGCGATTCCGTAAGCACCGGGTCTCCTTGTATGCGACCTTACACACTTGAGTGTATGTGGTTTATTAAGATGGAATTTGAAAGTGGGTGGGTGGTTGTGACTTGGCTCTTGGCCGTAAGCAACAAAGAGGGAAAGGAATCAACTCCTTTTTTTTGTTTAAGTGTTTGTAATGCAAGAAAGTCCTAGCCCCACAAGTTTATTTAATAACCACCATATTCTAGTGACCAAGAGACAAAATGTAGTCTAGATATTTGGCAAAGATCAATAAAATATCCAAGAAGGAAGTGTGTGTTCCCTTGGAGGGAACCAATCGGATTCAATGGGGGGTAATTTGGTTTGTTTTGAACTAATGGTTAAGGTATTAGTTAGTAAATTAGAGATTTAAAATTAATTATTAGTGTGTAGTGTTTTATAACGGGTGTTAGGGTATTCGGGGACCCTAACTGGCTTAGAAAAGGAAAAACAATGTCAATGTCAATATATTTTTTTTTTGTGCTCCGGGTAAAGTCCGGTTGTTCGGTTATACACCGGTTCGTTAAAGTGCTAAATTACACTTTTTAGTGACTTTAAAGTATCCTTTTGTAACACTTTTGATTCCCGACACTTGGGGAAATATTCTGACTGAAAAATTATATTTTCTGCATAATATTCGTGTGCTAAAAGCTGAATTATTGCTGAATTATACAAAATTCTGCACTTAAAGTGCGTTTCGGGTGCTTTTTAGTGCTTATTTTTGCTTTCGCAATGTCTATATATTAAACCCTTGCATGTACTCTTGGGTTTTAATATACTTTTGTCGTCGGACCTACACCTAGGCCTTAATTCTATTGTCTGACTGCTTTCTGCAGTTCTATTGACACATTGTGTCTTACCAGTGAGTTTACTTAGTATTTTTGACGCAACGCTCTCGTTTATGCATAAAGCAATATTTCGTAGTATACAACGTGCATGAATTCACTTGTTTAATCACGTGTTCAGACATTGCTGACAATTAAGCACATAATTGCAATCATTAAATAATGATTAAAGTGTACGGAAATTACCGGTTTGTGCCAGTTGTCACAGTCTCCCCCCGTTAAAAGAATTTCGTCCCGAAATTCAGGCTGAACTCACTCTCGCTGGAGTCTTCTTGAATAGGTGGGGATACTTTTTCTTGAACTAGTCTTCACGTTCCCATGTGTACTCGGGTCCGTGCTTAGAGCTCCAACGTACTTTGACAAGCTTCACACTGCTCCTCCTGGTCTTGTTGACTTTCCAGTCGGTAACCTCAACGGGTTGCTCTGTAAATCGGAGGGCTTCATCAATATGCACTTCATCCATCGGGATGATCACGTTTTCTTGTGTTGGACTCTTCTTCAGGTTGGATACATGAAACGTATCATGTACTCCATTAAGTTCTTTCGGTAACTCCAACTTGTATGCCACGGTACCAATTCTCTTCAAAATTCTGAATGGTCCGATGTATCGTGGATTCAGCTTTCCACGCTTTCCAAACCTGACTACGCCCTTCCATGGTGAGACTTTTAACAACACTTTGTCTCCCACCTTGAATTCTACTGATTTTCTATTTGGATCAGCGTAGCTCTTTTGTCGATCTCGAGCCGCCTTAATGCGCTCTCGGATCTGCGCAATCTTGTCGGTTGTCTCTTGTACAAGTTCAGGACCAACCATACGTTTATCTCTGGCATCTGCCCAACATAAGGGCGATCGGCATTTGCGGCCATACAGAGCTTCGAACGGCGCGGCTTTTATGCTCGTATGATAACTGTTATTGTAGGAAAACTCAACTAAAGGTAGATGAGTATCCCAGCTGCCGCCTAGATCCATGACACATGCGCGAAGCATATCTTCTAACGTTTGTATAGTCCGTTCTCTCTGGCCGTCTGTTTGCGGATGGAATGCCGTGCTCAGATCCAACTGAGATCCAAAGGCTTCCTGAAATGATTGCCAGATTCTTGAGACAAAGCGTCCATCTCTGTCTGAAATGATTGAGATTGGCACTCCATGACGTGCCACAATTTCTCTTAAGTATATTTCAGCAAGCTTTCCAGTGCTGTCTTTTTCTCGGATCGGTAGGAAATGCGCAGACTTCGTTAATCGATCAACTATTACCCATATCATATCGTGCCCTCTCGGGGTCCTGGGTAATTTCGTTATGAAGTCCATCGAGATTTGTTCCCACTTCCACACGGGAATATCTGGTTGTTGTAGTGGGCCGGACGGTTTCTGATATTCTGCCTTAACCTTGGCACAGGTTAGGCATTTTCCAACATAAACAGCAACGTCGCTTTTGAGTCTCGGCCACCAATAGTACTCTTTCAAGTCTTGATACATTTTGTCCGATCCTGGATAGATCGAATATCTCGATTTGTGGGCTTCATTAAGGATGACTTCTCGTATGCCACCATAGAGTGGAACCCAAATACGCTTCTTGAAGTATAAGGCTCCCTCTTCGTTTGGCACCATGTATTTCAGCATACCCCGTAGGTATTCAGCTTTACGGTTCTCTTCTTTAAGAGCTTCTTGTTGTGCATCCCGAATGCGTGCAGTGAGGTTCGTTCGAATCGTCATTTCCAATGCTCGAACCCTTAGGGTCTTAACCCTTTCTTTTTGGCTCAACGCGTCCGCTACAACGTTTGCCTTTCCAGGATGGTACTTAATCTCACAGTCATAATCATTTAGCAGCTCGACCCAACGTCGCTGGCGCATATTCAATTCCTTCTGATCAAATATGTGTTGCAAGCTTTTGTGATCTGTGAAAATTGTACATCGAGTACTATATAAATAATGTCGCCAAATCTTCAAGGCGAATACCACTGCACCCAGCTCCAGGTCGTGAGTGGTATTATTTCTCTCGTGAACCTTCAGTTGTCTTGAAGCATAAGCGATGACTTTTTGGCGTTGCATGAGCACGCAACCCAAACCTTGTCGTGAAGCGTCACAGTATACCACGAAGTCTTCAGTGCCTTCGGGTAATGATAGTATTGGTGCATCGCAGAGCTTGTTCTTAAGTAGCTGAAAGGCTTCTTCCTGTTTGTGACCCCAATCGTATTTCTTGTCTTTCTGTGTAAGGGTCGTTAGCGGTTGAGCTATCTTCGAGAAATTCTCAATGAATCGCCGATAGTTGCCCGCTAAGCCCAAAAATTGACGAACTTCGGTTGGGGTCTTGGGAGCTTCCCAATTCTTTATTGCTTCTATCTTGGACGGGTCTACATGAATGCCCTTCTCATTCACCACGTGACCAAGAAATTGTACTTCGCGAATCCAGAATTCGCACTTCGAGAACTTTGCATAAAGTTTCTCTTTCTTCAGTAGTTCCAAGATGGTTCTAAGATGTTGCTCGTGCACTTCTTTCGTTCGCGAGTAAATCAGGATATCATCGATAAATACAATCACGAATTTATCGAGATATGGTTTGCATACGCGGTTCATCAGATCCATAAAGACCGCTGGTGCATTCGTCAGCCCAAACGGCATCACAAGAAATTCGTAGTGCCCATATCGCGTTCTGAATGCAGTCTTTGGTACGCTTTCCTCTTGGATTCTCAGCTGATGATATCCAGATCGAAGGTCGATCTTGGAATAGTAGCTTGATCCTTGCAGTTGATCAAATAGGTCATCAATCCTTGGTAGTGGGTACCGATTCCTGATAGTGAGCTTGTTTAGTTCCCTGTAATCGATACACATCCGCAGTGTTCCATCCTTCTTCTTTACGAATAATACTGGAGCTCCCCAGGGTGAGAAGCTTGGCCTTATGAATCCTTTATCCAACAACTCCTGGAGTTGTGTAGATAATTCTTGCATTTCGGATGGAGCAAGTCGATAGGGTGCCTTGACTACAGAAGCAGCTCCTGGAACCAAGTCTATATGAAATTCGACTTGTCGTTGCGGAGGTAGTCCTGGCAGATCTTCAGGGAACACCTCAGGAAATTCCTTCACCACAGGGATGTCTTCGAGTTTTGGCTCCACAGCCTTCTTGTCTATAACGTGTGCTAGGAAAGCGACACATCCTTTCCTCAAGCACTTCTGTGCCTTCATACAATTGATGATTCGAAGAGGCGCGTCTCGTTTTTCTCCATGCACGATGAGAGTTTCACCATTCGCTAAAGGGATGCGAACGATTTTCTCATGACAAATAACTTCAGCTTTGTTCTTGGACAACCAGTCCATCCCGACTACTACATCGAAGCTACCCAATTGAATAGGTAGGAGGTCGATGCTAAATCTTCGTTCACCAAGTTCTAGTGTGCAGCCTCTAACAACTTCGCCCGATTCAACAAGTTTACCATTGGCTAGTTCTATGGAATAAGGAATTTCTAATCTACTAGATTCTATTCCAAGTATGCGTTTAAATTCCACAGACATGAAGCTAAAATCGGCGCCAGTGTCAAATAATATGGATGCAAAGTGATTGTTAATGAGAAACGTACCGGTGACCACGTTAGGGTCCTCGCGTGCGTCTCTTGCTCCAATCACAAATGCTCGAGCCGGCGCGTTGTTTCTCTCTGGGCAGTTCTTCATGAAATGATCATTGCTTCCACACTTGAAGCATCCTTGGTTCTGCCCTCTCCCATTGCCATTCTTGCTACCAGCACCGTTTCCATTTCAGTTCTTTCCTTTTCCCCAACAGTCTTCTGTTTGATGACCCAATTTACCACATTTGTCACACCTTGGAATGCGACAAGCTCCTTCATGATGATACTTACATTTTTGGCATCTAGGTATGGAGCCTTGGTATGCTTTGGTTGCATGGGTTTTCGCCTCCTGGGACGGGTTAGCGTCACGCTTCTTGTTGTTGAAACCCTTATTGTTACGAGTTGCTTGGTTCAGGTTTGCATGTTTTCTCTTTTTGTCACCGGACGACTCAGCATGTGTCTCGGTCTTCTCTGTTGGGTTCAGTGATAGCTTCTTCATACGAACACAATCTTCAGTAAGGCTGACAGCCAGAGTTACAGCCTCGGTGATTGTTTGTGGTTTGGCCGACGTCACCATGCCACGAAAATCTGAGGCCAGTCCCCAAATGTAGCGTTCCACACGCTTAAATTCAGGAGTCACCATGTAGGGAAGCACTCTTGACAGATCGTGGAACCTTCGAGTGTAACCATTGATGTCAGCACCTTCCATAGTCAAGTGCCAGAACTCTGTTTCCAGCCTTTGGAGTTCCGCACGAGAGCAGTACTTCTCTCTCATTCTTTCCTTCAGTTCCTTAACCTAGTAGCAAAAGTGACTTGCTGATCCGCGGTACACTTGCTCATGCGGATAGTAGCTTCAGTCTTCTCCGTCCAGCGCACAAATGCTACTGCACCTCCTGTGCCATCATAGTTCATCGGCTTGCAGTCGAGGAACTGCTTGAAAGTGCAGCTTGGAATTGATTCACCAATTCACATGTGAGCAATCGAAGAAATAATGAAACAAGGACCGTTCATAAATTTCTCCATGCTTAGCAAATTGTCTTAAGATTACCTTGAGCTGCATTGCCTCCAGATGAATCTCCGTTCCCATTACGTCTAGCGTTGCTTGGGCCACCACTGTCTTGAGTTCGGTTCGCCTCGTACTGGGCGATAGCAGCGGAGATCCTTTCCTCCAGTAGAGCGTTCAACTCTTCAGCAGTTCTTGGCAGTGGGGGAGGTTGATCATCATTGCGAGCATTCACAGCTTTCCTGGGTGCCATGTTCTGACAGAACATAACACAACAGGGCTAATCATTTGTTTGATATCGTCACACTAGACAGTAGTATCATATATATTCACAGGTATATATACCACATAAGTGACATCAAACAATTATTACTCTAGCAGAGTACTTAGTAGGCTTGCACTGAGGGAATCTATACGCGACAAGACTTGCTGTGGTTTCTGTGCACTGAATTCCATAATTATGTATGCATCCATAATTACGTAACTCCTTGCACAGTCCGCACAGTTCGTTTCATCCTCGTATCTCTTCCTTCAGATGGGCCATCGCTTTTAGGTAAAGTCACGTATACTTGTGACATTCTACTTCTAGTACATGCTAACTATCACACATAATTGCAAGTAATTTCTAGTCAACGACAAGTGCTACTCAAGTGCACTCTAAGTCTCGTAGTGTCTTTTCTAGACTCATGTAGACAGTTTCAGGTAGTGGATGTCGCGGGACGTTTTATGCAATGAAAACTCTTTGAAAATTGTTTTCGTGAATGGATCCTAGAGATTGTAGACTAGACTCGAGAAGGAATCCTGGTTCACTACAATCGCAGCTCTGATACCAATCTGTCACACCCCTTTCTGCGGCGGAAGCACGAGGTGTGATCATGAAAGGTTCTCATTGCATACGAAGAGTAAACATGCTACATGCTCGTAAAATAACATCAAATACCATGATTTGAAAACATAAGTTTAGCGTTTACATCGCTAGAGAGCTTAAAACATTGTCTTAAAAGTTTACAACTTTATTTAAAGTTAAACACAAGCGACATCCACGAGCATAAGCAAGACCACGCGCGCATCCATCCTAGTTACCTGAAATACATGTGAGTTTTTGGAAAAACGTCAACATAATGTTGGTGTGAATTCATGCAGTTTGTATTTCACGTTTGTATACTTTGTGTAAAAACATAGTTGTGAATAAATCAAGTTTTTCTTGAGTACTCCACGTACTTCAAGTTATATATCAATTTTCTTGAGTACCCCACGTACTTCAAGTTATATATCAATCTTCTTGAGTACCCCACGTACTCAAGTATAATTCAATTTCTTCTTGAGTACCCCACGTACTTCAAGTTATATATCAATTTTCAGTATGGTATGAATTTTATATAAATACAGTATTTCTGTAAATATCAGGATTGTTAATGGGTTGCAAAGCCATTAACATGTGACACGACATAGGAAGTCACCAAACCTAAGGCATTTAATTGGTATATTCCGAGACACAAAAGCACTACTCGATTCTCGCCCTCACCGAGAGTGTGGCTGCCAGGCACCCGTTAGATCTAACCTTTTGTTCTGCGGTCTAAGTATGTACACGATTAATGGTGCTTCTGTACCCTATTCGTGACACTATTTCTCATAACGCATCCTACTTGGTTCTCGTCCTCACCAAGCACGTTTCTTTTTATCATTTCTCATAACGCATCCAACTTGGTTCTCGTCCTCACCAAGCGCGTTTCTTTTTATCATTTCTCATAACGCATCCAACTTGGTTCTCGTCCTCACCAAGTGCGTTTCTTATTATCTTATATTTTGTCACACTCGGTTCTCGTTCTCACCAAGTGTACTTCTTGTTTTTATATCATACCAATTATAAATATTGTACTTTTGTACATGTATTTCACCCCCGAAGTTATAAAAACTGAAAACAGTTAAAGAAAAGGGGGAGCATGAACTCACAACTTTGCGTTCCTTGCGTCGTAAACTTCACCGGATTTGCTTAATTAACGTCGTAACCTATACGCGTTTTCTTAACGTTAGTCACTAGACTTGCGTCGCACAAGTACAGTCACTCTCTTTTGTGTATATATTCTTGTGTTAAAAATATTCTATATTTTTAACTAAGTATCTTACTTATATTATTTTCTCCAAAAATAATTATAAGTTTCTTGTATTTTTGCACTTTGCACCCGAATTATGTATCTTGCATGTTGTATGTGTATTTTTATGTTTATACTCCTCATGAGTATTTAGTGTATTTTTAAGTCTTAATACACTAGCACGTAAAACACATACTATATACACTTAACACACAAGTTGGTGATCAAATAATATATATTTTTCTCTCAAAAATATATACTTACTATCCATTTTTATTTTTGAAGAAATCCTCATTTCTAATCACAAAAAAATTAGGGAAACCTTGGTAATATTTTTAAGCACATTTTTAGGGAATAAGTTTCTTAAAAACTTATATTTTCTAAGTGTTAAAATTTATAAAAAAATTTGACAGAGTTTCCCCTAAAAATGGAGGTTTCCCATGTTTTCAAAACATGTGTTTATTTTCTTTTAAATCGTCAACAATCATCAACAACAATTATCAACAATACTCATCAACAATAATCACTAATTTCTCCATTTCATGAACTTGAATATTTACAAAATGTGTAGTAACTTACTAGCACATTTAGTAAGTCTTGTTATCTTTAAAAATAAGTTTAATTTCTTAAAACTTTATTTTTAAAGAATATGAAGTTTCACAACTTCTAGTCGAGATTCGCAAAAATATTTCTTTGTTAAATTTTTCTTGTGACACAAGTGTCTACACACTTGTTTGTTTACTAAAAATGCTTTTGGTTCGGATAAGATCCGGGTTTTAACAAAGCTAATATTTTTGCTTGGTTCTTCCGAAAAACCACTTGTAGATCTTTAGATCTACTAGTTTAGAACTCCATTTCATAAGAAAAATCGTTTTTACACAAGTTCATGTTTGTGAGTGAAAGGGTTCGTCATCTAGTTATTTTTACACTAAACATAGTGCTAGTTCATGTTCCATGAACATGACCTAGCGTGGTTAGATGGCGATCCGTTCCCCTACTAGCATTCAACAATAATAAATAACCATAACAAAACAAGTTTCATAAATTTTACACTAATATTTCCTCATTAACCACTTTGTTCATCATTTTTAGTAGACTTTAAACTTTGATCTCTAGTGTTTATGATTTTTACCCGTTAAATCTCTTATTAACCACTTTAGACAAGATCAATAGGGTGTTTAGAGTCACTTACTACTAGCTCGTGGCTAGGGAAGAAACTAGACGAAAAATGGGTGGTTAATAGCGTTGTGGTGAGGTCCTCGCGATTCCGTAAGCACCGGGTCTCCTTGTATGCGACCTTACACACTTGAGTGTATGTGGTTTATTAAGATGGAATTTGAAAGTGGATGGGTGGTTGTGACTTGGCTCTTGGCCGTAAGCAACAAAGAGGGAAAGGAATCAACTCCTTTTTTTTTGTTTAAGTGTTTGTAATGCAAGAAAGTCCTAGCCCCACAAGTTTATTTAATAACCACCATATTCTAGTGACCAAGAGACAAAATGTAGTCTAGATATTTGGCAAAGATCAATAAAATATCCAAGAAGGAAGTGTGTGTTCCCTTGGAGGGAACCAATCGGATTCAATGGGGGGGTAATTTGGTTTGTTTTGAACTAATGGTTAAGGTATTAGTTAGTAAATTAGAGATTTAAAATTAATTATTAGTGTGTAGTGTTTTATAACGGGTGTTAGGGTATTCGGGGACCCTAACTGGCTTAGAAAAGGAAAAACAATGTCAATGTCAATATATTTTTTTTTTGTGCTCCGGGTAAAGTCCGGTTGTTCGGTTATACACCGGTTCGTTAAAGTGCTAAATTACACTTTTTAGTGACTTTAAAGTATCCTTTTGTAACACTTTTGATTCCCGACACTTGGGGAAATATTCTGACTGAAAAATTATATTTTCTGCATAATATTCGTGTGCTAAAAGCTGAATTATTGCTGAATTATACAAAATTCTGCACTTAAAGTGCGTTTCGGGTGCTTTTTAGTGCTTATTTTTGCTTTCGCAATGTCTATATATTAAACCCTTGCATGTACTCTTGGGTTTTAATATACTTTTGTCGTCGGACCTACACCTAGGCCTTAATTCTATTGTCTGACTGCTTTCTGCAGTTCTATTGACACATTGTGTCTTACCGGTGAGTTTACTTAGTATTTTTGACGCAACGCTCTCGTTTATGCATAAAGCAATATTTCGTAGTATACAACGTGCATGAATTCACTTGTTTAATCACGTGTTCAGACATTGCTGACAATTAAGCACATAATTGCAATCATTAAATAATGATTAAAGTGTACGGAAATTACCGGTTTGTGCCAGTTGTCACAGTTGTTAACAAGAAACGTACCGTTAACCACTTCGTTGTCGGCCCTCGCTTCGTTTGCATTCAAATTGTACGCTCGCCCACGAGCGGGATTCACATTGACGTTGACGTTCGCATTCGGGTTCGCGTTTGCATTCACCAGTCTCGGACAGTTGTTGCGGAAGTGACCATACTCTCCACAATTAAAACATGAACCCGGTGGGAATCTTGCAGCATTCCCTTGTATCGGAGCTTAAACCTGGGCAACCTGATTCTGTCCCAAACGACAAACATTGGCCAAATGCCCAAGCTTACCAGACGTCGTGCATTGCTTGCAAGCTTGTTGTGCAACGTGATGACCGTTGCAACGAGCACAATGAGGTGCGGTACCAGCATATGCCTTCTTTGCAGGTGGCTGAGCCGGTGGGTTCTGCGGGTTCTGAGCAGTCTGTGCTGTAACAGCAAAATTCTGGGCACCCTTTCGCTTCTTGACCGGTGGTCCGTAGGACAACCCTTAAATGAGCTAAATATGTGCATATCCCAAATTTTACACGGTTATGTATCGTGAATGTGATAACTACGAGTGTTCGTGTGTTTTACAGGTAAATCGCTTAATTCAGTTAAATTGGAACCCGTAGGCTACGGACGAAAGAAAGGCATGCAAGGGCACCATCTTATTTGAATCATCACATCATTCTCTACAAAGATTGGCAGCCAACATCTCGATCATGATCATCATTAAAAACGCATATGACAACTTTTTAGTGGAGGTTTTGTTTTCAAGGAAATCAATCATCATTATCATCACATAGAGAGGGTAATCACGTGAAGGGAGGTGAGTTGGAGCATTATATAAAGTCAACAACAACATTAATAAACATCAAAAGCAGACCTTGGAGACAACAATCGAAACTGTCAATTCACGTGGGCTTCTCTTTTGGACTTTTTGAATTTGTTGGATTGGGTTGACAACATCACGTGCACTTATGGGATCAATTGGGCCGACATCAGAGGAAAGCTGACATCTATTGGGCCGCACATGGGCTGCAGCTATTGGACTTCTTAGTCACTTTTGGAGGGACTTGAGGTGTGGACAAGAATTGGCGGCACATGATTGGCAGCCAACATATGGCACGTGAATGAGGAGCAGCTTTTGAGGGGGCTTTTCAATGGATTGACATCATCATTAATTGATATCATCATGAGAAGAGATGTAACTTATCACATTTAATGTTTTTTTAAGAAGTTTTAAGAGGACTTATCATTACCATTTTGGTTACACCTGCTTGGGACTCGATTGGGGGAGCTTGTTAGAGACTTTTGGCAAGAAAGACATTATCCTAATCATTAGTTGGATGTGTTTTGATCCATATGAACATTGAAACTCTTGTTAAGATGTTGTTTGAAGCTATGAGTGGCTAGGTTCTTTATGGTAATCCTAGGTTGAAGGTTTGTATGAGACAATTGTGTTTTGATTCCATATTTCTAGAATGGTAAACTCTATTTATGTTTTGTTTATCATGGTGTGTGATTGCTTATTTGTAAATTGTTGATTCTTATGACATTCTAGTTTGAAACCATACGTTCTTGGTGCCGTTAGCAATCGAGATATCATGGGTAGAAGTAGGATTGGGTAAGGGTTGATTGGTCATCGGGTAACAACCTCACGTTCTAGGAATCTGAGTACTTAGTTCCCTTTTATCACAATAAGTAATTACACGCGAACTATGTCTATGTAGTTCTTTCTAGTGGATGATAGCACAATTGTTGAAGCAAACCAGAAACTTAGGATGGCCATTCGTCTCCAAATTGTTTACAAACTCAACTTTCATTTCGCAAATTAATTAGTATTCTTAGTTTTTAAAATCAATCCAATCAAACCAACTCTTGAATTTTACTTTTCTTGCAATTAGTTTAATTTTAGGTAACTTAGATAAATCTTCAAATAACACACATTCCACAAACTCCCTGTGTTCGATACCCACTTACCACTATCTATTTAGTAGTAATTGGATTAAATTTGATTTTGACCGCGACATCACGTCAAATTTTGGCGCCGTTGCCGGGGAGTAGTGCGCAACGTGTGTTATTTTCTTTCTTTTTAAGTTTGTTATTTTTCTGGTTTACGCTGGGTGTGCAGGTATTGACAGGTGCATACGTACTAGGAGCTCTCACCTTTGGCATTTGATCCGGAAATGAGTTACCAAGAGGAGTACGATTACGGTGATTATTATGATGAATATTCTCAACTTTCATATGAAGGCCCTCAGATGTACGATCAAAACTATTATCATGCTCAATATACATTTGATCAGTATGGTTATGAATGTGTAACTCAACAACCTACTTTGCACTATCAGTCACATAAATCTGAAAGTCTTGACGAGATGATGAGAAAGAGACACATGGTTCATGTTGAAAAAGAATTAACAAAACCTCATTTGTCAATGGAAGAACGAGTAGAACTTTTGGAATGGAAATATGATTTGTTACCAAAAGAGGTGAAAGAGATGAGGCCAGGGACGTCGATATTGGAAAAACGTCAAGCAAAACAACACTGGATATATGTGCAGATTGAACAAATGACACCTATGGGTGATGTAGAAGAAAAGGTTGTGAGTCCTCCCGAACTTAAAACTGAATTATTAGGGCCAAATGAGGAATATACAATTGAAATTATTGTGGAGGAACCACCTATGGAGAGCAAAGTTGAGGGCCTTTTACTTGATGAACCAATCAAAGTTGATTACAACTCTCCGGCTGTGGTGGTTATGGAAACCAAGAGTGTTAAGGATGCATGTTTAGAAACTAGGAAGGTGGCACTTCATGATGTGGGAGATTTCATTCATAAGTTATGTTTATGGGAGAGTTTGGATTTGTTGGGCACAGAAAATGAAGTAGTGAAGTGGAGAGTAAACTACCGAGCATTTGTTGGAAATTCGGTAGGAAAATGTGGATTTAAAGAATTTTGCAAAGAAAGATGGGACGTGACAAAGCACACACACAATAGAAGAATCAAACACAGTGCTTACATCAGCAACGAAAAAGGTAAATGTGCATTGAGACCACCTTGAGACATATCAGGTACGGTCGGGCTGAAGACCTAAACTTTAGCGCTGCTTGGGAGGCAACCCAAGGTGTTTTTAGATAAGTGTGGGGAAGATGTGCGGAGAGTTGTGTGAAGGTGATGATAGGAAGTCGGATTATCTACAACATCTGTTGTGTCAAACTTCACCAGGTCAATGTACTCTTTCCTTATTCTTGTTATGTTCTTTAGTATTAAAATATTGGTATTAGTTGTTAAAAAAAAACAAGAAATTTGGGATTTGAGAGTATTAGCGAAAGCTAATGTTTTTGGTTAGAAGCGATCTTTCCCTCAAAACCATACATTGGGACAATGTATCCCAAGTGTGGGGATGAGGGGAATTTTTTGAGAATTTTAAAAATTTTTGTGAAGCCAAGCGAAAATTGTCAAAATTTGAAAACTTGATATTGTTCCACTTGACACGCCGATACCCATTCCTAGTCA
Organism: Helianthus tuberosus; assembly: GCA_030545235.1. NCBI lineage: Eukaryota > Viridiplantae > Streptophyta > Magnoliopsida > Asterales > Asteraceae > Helianthus > Helianthus tuberosus. Next base: position 129,567,244 of record CM060447.1, on the reverse strand, counting down.
TTTCTTGGTGAGTGTTTGAGCCACATATGATTATTATAGATATTTCTTTGTTTTGAGTGGCGGTGTGTGTATTGTGTTAATAGAACTTGTGTATGAATTCTTGTTAAATCCTAGAGCTAGCATGCTTTTGAAAATGATAGGGGATTTTTAGGAAGCCTCGTCTAGATGTGTGAGAGTGCGGGATTGGTGGGTTGGACCTCATACTTTACATATATGAGCTTTGTATTGTGAGGGGCGGGGGTTTGGTCCTTAGAAAGCCACGTTTGAGCCTTAGACCATTCGGTTGTGACCCAAGCCTACTTCCTATAAATTTTACCTTTTGAGATGACCCGGTTTAGGAAATTTAGTATGTAGTGTTGATGTTCGTATATATATTGTTGAGCTTTTATGTTTTATGCTTGAATTAAAAAAAAGAGAAAAATATGAGAAAAATACAAAAAGAAGTATTTAGTTGCTATAGTAGTTGAGATGTTGAAGAAGTTGTGTATATAATTAATGTTTGCTTTGTTTAGTGGTAGAAATAAAAACCGGGTCAAATCAATTAGCTCTCGCATATATATTCCACCATTTTCCTACCTTTACACCTAGCCCCGTTACAACCCGTAAGTTCCTTTGATTCAAAAGCATGTTAGATATTTGTTAGGAGGAGACTTGATTTTTATACAAGCTTATTGTCGCACAAACACACACATGCATTGAGTGGTTTATCATTATGTGCTAATATTTCTTGTCACCGAGAGTTTTTGTGAGGGGTGTGTCTTGTGGTATGATTGAAGGTTAGTAAAATGACGATACATTTTAGCTTGGTTTGCATCTTGATCGCTTGTGGTTTTGAAATAGTTTTTGAATGGGTTGCTTGGGACAAGCAACGGATAACTGTGGGGATGTGACCGGTGGTCCGTAGGACAACCCTTAAATGAGCTAAATATGTGCATATCCCATATTTTACACGGTTATGTATCGTGAATGTGATAACTACGAGTGTTCGTGTGTTTTACAGGTAAATCGCTTAATTCGGTTAAATTGGAACCCGTAGGCTACGGACGAAAGAAAGGCATGCAAGGGCACCATCTTATTTGAATCATCACATCATTCTCTACAAAGATTGGCAGCCAACATCTCGATCATGATCATCATTAAAAACGCATAGGACAACTTTTTGGTGGAGGTTTTGTTTTCAAGGAAATCAATCATCATTATCATCACATAGAGAGGGTAATCACGTGAAGGGAGGTGAGTTGGAGCATTATATAAAGTCAACAACAACATTAATAAACATCAAAAGCAGACCTTGGAGACAACAATCGAAACTGTCAATTCACGTGGGCTTCTCTTTTGGACTTTTTGAATTTGTTGGATTGGGTTGACAACATCACGTGCACTTATGGGATCAATTGGGCCGACATCAGAGGAAAGCTGACATCTATTGGGCCGCACATGGGCTGCAGCTATTGGACTTCTTAGTCACTTTTGGAGGGACTTGAGGTGTGGACAAGAATTGGCGGCACATGATTGGCAGCCAACATATGGCACGTGAATGAGGAGCAGCTTTTGAGGGGGCTTTTCAATGGATTGACATCATCATTAATTGATATCATCATGAGAAGAGATGTAACTTATCACATTTAATGTTTTTTTATGAAGTTTTAAGAGGACTTATCATTACCATTTCGGTTACACCTGCTTGGGACTCGATTGGGGGAGCTTGTTAGAGACTTTTGGCAAGAAAGACATTATCCTAATCATTAGTTTGATGTGATTTGATCCATATGAACATTGAAACTCTTGTTAAGATGTTGTTTGAAGCTATGAGTGGCTAGGTTCTTTATGGTAATCCTAGGTTGAAGGTTTGTATGAGACAATTGTGTTTTGATTCCATATTTCTAGAATGGTAAACTCTATCTATGTTTTGTTTATCATGGTGTGTGATTGCTTATTTATAAATTGTTGATTCTTATGACATTCTAGTTTGAAACCATACGTTCTTGGTGCCGTTAGCAATCGAGATATCATGGGTAGAAGTAGGATTGGGTAAGGGTTGATTGGTCATCGGGTAACAACCTCACGTTCTAGGAATCTGAGTACTTAGTTCCCTTTTATCACAATAAGTAATTACACGCGAACTATGTCTATGTAGTTCTTTCTAGTGGATGATAGCACAATTGTTGAAGCAAACCGGAAACTTAGGATGGCCATTCGTCTCCAAATTGTTTACAAACTCAACTTTCATTTCGCAAATTAATTAGTATTCTTAGTTTTTAAAATCAATCCAATCAAACCAACTCTTGAATTTTACTTTTCTTGCAATTAGTTTAATTTTAGGTAACTTAGATAAATCTTCAAATAACACACATTCCACAAACTCCCTGTGTTCGATACCCACTTACCACTATCTATTTAGTAGTAATTGGATTAAATTTGATTGTGACCGCGACATCACATCACTTCTTCGACGACTCATCTTCCTTACCCTTACCCTTTTTCTTGTCCTTCCCTGAATCAGTCGCCTTCTTTTTATCACCCTTGCGGGTGAGTTTACGCTTCCTGACTTGAGTCTCAGTCAGGGTAGCAGACAACTCGATTGCTTGACGAAGGGTAGTAGGATTAACACCGGTCACAATCTCCAAAATAGAATCGGGTAGACCATCGATATATCTTTCGATTGCTTTCTCCAGAGGGGTAACCATGGTGGGACACAATAGACTGAGTTCCTCAAAGTGATTCGTGTACGCACGGTGTTCAGCCCCATCTTGCTTTAAATCGTCAAACTCTCGCTCCAAAGTCCGAATTTCATGACGGGGACAAAACTCCTTCATCATGAGAGCCCGAAGCTCTTCCCATGTTTGTGCCAACACCACTTCAGTACCCCTGTCACGCATAATACCATTCCACCAGGTAAGTGTTCGCTTCTGAAACATGCTCGAAGCAAATTCAACCTTACGCGCATTCGGACACTGCACATGTCTGAATGTGCTCTCGATACTCTCAAATTACTGCAGGAGCGCAATTGCTCCTTGTGACCCAGAAAATTTAAGCGGCTTCGCAGAATTGAAGTTCTTGAAATTACACGGTGCATTATTGTTGTTATTATTGTTATTGTTGTATATCTCGTGGACTTGGGTCACAACACCGGGAATCACAGCAGCCACTTGCTGAGAGACCAGGGCTGCGATTTCTTCAATAGTAAAAGATTGTGCTTCACGTCGAGGAGGCATTGTCTAACAAGGAAACAGGAGAATCGAGTGAGGTTGAAAATTAGGAAAAACAAAAGAGGTATCGACAAAACACAAGGAATGCGATCATTTGTTTGTTACCTCGAACAAACAAACGACACACAGTGACTAATCAAAGTAAATAGGTCAAAATAATGTATCGCGAAGACATGCTCGCCTATAAGTGAACACTCACCCCAAGAGTTCCCAAGTAAGAGTGACTGGTCTGATTATGTGGATTTGTACGAACACTCTAGCCTTAGACAGAAAACCCATGGTACAGGCATTCACTCTTCCAGTTTGCACGTGTTCACATTATTTAGACCCAAACTTTGACGAGATTTTGAAAACTTAGAGGGTTCTAAACCTTATAATAGAGGGTTCAAAACCTAGTAATCAATCATCCTAGAACAGATGATTAGTTTTCAAAGCGGGTTCGAAAATAGTGTTCTCGTTGTGGTTATCACCTAAGGATAGGTGACGATTTTGTTTTAACAATCTAAACGAAAATAAACTTGCGTTGGGGTCCTAGAAGTTATAGTCTAGGTCAAAGAATTACTAATAACCTAATTCCCTATAACCATTGGCTTTGATACCAACTCTTCTGTCACACCCCGACCACGTAAAACAACAAAGCGTGGCGGAAACGCCGGGGAGTGTTGTAACAGAATTATCGTTTCATAACCATGGATACAAAAAGTGTTTCGTTTTATTGATAATATTAAACATTAACATTTTTTAACACATAACAAACAAGTTTTATATCGACTATCATTGTTTTATGTCACTAAGCCATCGTCCAGATCCTATGTGACGCATGCTTCCTAGATCGTCAATCAAGCAACAACACCTGAAACATATGTAAAAACAAAGTCAGCAAAGAAATGCTGGCGAGTACATAGGTTTTATAAGAGTATCGGAATCATGGCTTGTTTACTTATATTGCAATTCCTTGAAAACCTTGTTTTTAAAAAGTGTATAATATTGCAACATGATTAACCAACTCAAATCAAGATGGTTATAATTTATAGAATTTCGTAGCCACGATTCTTAACCCAAAAGCTTTTTGTTTTAGAAAACCATATTGTAAAACATCTCGTATAAACTCGTTAATAAAACTCGTATATTATTTCGAAAACACCGTTTGAGTGACATCGTTTCAATATCGTTTACTCAAGTGAACTAAATAACGCCACGGTATGTAATATGTTGAAAACACTTATATATAAGAAGTACCAGCGGCGTATCTACCATGTTTTCACCACATTACACCCGTCCCGTTATCTAAACACTAGCCAAAAACCAATCGTTTACCCAAATCGTTTAACATCGTCTCCAAATCGTTTCCAAATCGTTTACTCGTTTAAATCGTTTATATCATCATCGTTTTAATTGTGAAAACTTATATATGGTCGTCTCGTTAATAACATTCAAACCTTCATGACTCGACTACCTCGTTCCTTGCTTCTCGTATTAACAAACCTCCAAAGGGTAAGTTAATAATTACAGATTCAGTCGTTACCCACAACACCCACACATAACCATGGGTATAGTGAAATAACGGGATATGTCAGATCCTATGGTACCATAACCTAATACTGGTCGGTTCGGCCAAAATTAATGAATGTCATTCGTTATGTAACTACAACCAACAAGTTCGTTCACATTATCGAAATCGTTATTACTTTAGTATAAATTGTTCTATTCGTTTTTGAAATCATCGTTTAAACCTTGAAAATCATTTTGTACATATGAATCACCCCAAAACAATTGAAAGTTGTAAAATAGGGGAACTATGTACTCACATAGTTACCACAAAACATGTAAAAAGTGGGGATCTATGTACTCACATGTAGTGCAAGGTATCCTCAATCAATAGTACTTCAACAAACTCGAGTAAACCAGAGAAATCAAGCAGCACCTAGTAATCGAACCACTAGTCAAACAATAGACGCCTAAATCGGAAGATCGGACAGAATGAGGTCTTGCAACCCAAATGAGTGTTGGAACTCATGTGATATGGTTTAACAAAGCCTACATCCTAAATCGGAACCTAACCTAAGTGCTTTTGACCCATCGCGACCCATTAAGGTAGCTTATGCTACTTTAACGGGTCGTGCACGAAAACGCGCGTTCGAGACGTCTAACTAGTCCTATGACAAGTATTATATGCCTATACAAGTTTAATCATGTTGTATAATCAGTTATGTGATAAGAGTTTAGGTTACATATGCTTAATTACCAATTATGCATGAAAAGGGCATTTTGGTCATTTACCTAAGGCATATAAACTACTTATCATACAACCATCTAAACTAGGTGACCATAAGGTATAACCTCGGAAGGTTATTCCCTATGCTACTATGGTCACCTAATGTGTTTGGTCGGATCCTAATGATCGACCAAACGGGTCGGGTTCGAAAGTATAAGCGATTGTTTAGATCGCTTACCTTTACGACCCTAGACAAGCACAAAACTAAAAGTGACGAGCTAAACATGTTAGAACATGTTTAACAAGGTTTTAAAACAGGTTTGGTATCAAAACAAACAGTTTTGATACCCACAAGTAGTTTGGTTACAAAATACGCGTAAATGCGCATTTTGGCCGAAACTACGACTCGTCACTGAGCCAAGATAACGTGGTAATCAGTAGGTATAGTCACTAGGGACTATAACCATCGTGCTTACGCTCACGTTATGAAGTTCAAACGAACTTCACATTGACCATAAACTGGTCAATGCAGAAAGTCAAACGCAGTTTGACTTTAACGCTAAAACGAATGAAAAGAACGAAAGAACACTTACAAAGGGTCCCCGCAAGTTTGATTTCCAAGTATTTCTCAGCTATGAAGTGTTTCAAACACATCAACTTAGAGAAAATTTCAGCAATCAAGTGGGTTTTGCAATGGGGGGGGTGAGGGGTATTTATAGTTCTTCTTGAACCGTTAAGATCGTTCCTCGTAAACCGTGCTTCAATCTAGGACGTACACATCAAGCCCATGGTTTTATAAAACCATTTGAGCCCATAGTATTGCCCAAAACCAGGTGCAAGTGGTTTAAGAGTGCTTAACAGCTGTAACCAGCTGTTAATCTGGTTTTTCTATTCTGGGAGGTCCTTACGGACCGTATGGTTAATGGCTTACGGTCCGTAAGCCTTGTGCAGACCAGCCAAGTTTCAAAAATGGCAGAACAGGCCCCTGAAACCCCAAACTTGTTATTTGATGCATTTTTGACACGTTTAAGCCCCGTTAACCCCATTTCAAAGCTCTAAAATGAAGTTAAAGTATTGGGAACTTAAAATGTACTCAAAAATATCTCGGATGTCGGTTTGTTTGGTCGTACGGTTGCGTTGTTCGGTTAATTACGACGGAAGTTGTAACGAACGCAAAAACGATCCAAATTAAGCGACGAATGGAATTTTCTTATTCCAAACACTAAAATAAAATATTTTAATGCTTACATAAATTTTTGGAGGTCTGGATATATTCAGAACGTAAGATATGCGCGAAAATGCAAACTTGTGCACTTTTTGACGCTTTTAGTCCCTGAATGAGCATAAAGTTTATTTTAGCACACCGAACCCCTCAAAGCCTATTTCTAAGCTATGTAAAGGATATTTAATATATGTTTAACTTATGGTCATGTTCCAGAATGTTCGTTACAGTTCAAATCGGCATAGTTTCGCAGTGTGACACAAATTGTCCCTGCGATCGAACAAAGTTGATTTCGACACACCAAAGCATTCAAAACTTATTTCTAAGTTATGTGGAGGTTATTTAAGGTATGTTAAGCCTATGTCACTATTCCGGAGTGTTTGTCGCGTTATACTGACTGCGTTTACGCACCAGTTTGCGTATAACCTTCCAGAACGCGATTTAAAGCTTGCAATTGGAATCGAATCGAATTGAAAAATCACCAAACACAAATACACACATAGAAACACCAAAACACATATAATAACACCAAAGCACGTTGTTTCATTAATAATCATCATTGTTTTACATCGTACATCGATTACAGAACACGGTTGTCACAGTCTCCCCTACTTCAGGAAATTTCGTCCCGAAATTTTATTTAGAGGAAACTTGGGAAAACAAATGCGGATATTTCGCCTTCATCTGGTCCTCACGTTCCCAAGTAAAATCTGGGCCACGTTTGGATTCCCAGCGAACTTTGACCAAATGAATCCGTTTGTTCTTCAACTGTTTGTATGTACGTTCCACTATCTCCACAGGTTTCTCGACAAAGTGCATCGTTTCATCAATTTGAATTTCATCGAGAGGAATGTGAAGATCAGCATCAGCTAAACACTTTCGCAAATTGGACACATGAAAAGTCGGATGAATATTTCCAAGCTCCGGAGGTAGCTCTAGTCGATATGCAACCTTTCCAATTCTTTCCACAATCTTAAATGGTCCCACATATCGAGGTGCAAGTTTTTCTTTCTTTCCAAATCTCACCACTCCCTTCCAAGGTGACACCTTGAGTAGAACACGGTCTCCGATTTGAAATTCTAAGGGCTTGCGTCGCAAATCCGCATATCTCTTTTGACGGTTTCGAGCTGTCACAAGATTATCGCGGATTTTCTTGATTTTGTCTGTTGTTTCCAGAACGAGCTCAGGTCCAGTAAGCTGAGCTTCACCGGTCTCGTTCCAACAGACAGGTGAACGACATTTTCGACCGTAGAGAGCTTCGAATGGCCTGACAACAGCTACCACACCTGCTAGTGATAACAAGCGTAAATGAAATGATGCTGACAAAGCAACCAGTGCCTATCAATCTCAGAAAAGGCCTGACAACAGTATCTACCGCAGTTTTAGCCAGTCGTCTTCTGTGAATCAGAATCAGAGCAACAATTCCAATCAGGGTTCCTATGCGGGAAAACTACCAAAGTGTAATAAGTGTATGTTCCACCATCACGGACCGTGCACACGGGTATGTCACAGGTGCAACAAAGTGGGTCATATGGCTAAAGATTGTAGGGTCTGGCTCCCAAAACAGCCGCAGCAGCAGCCACCGCAGCAACAGGAGAGGCAACAATCTTAACAGAATCAGGGAAATCGAAAGGGGTGCTTTCAGTGTGGTGATGAGGGCCATTTTAAGCGGGATTGCCCTCAGCTTAATCAGAATGCTGGCAACAACAACGCTGGGAATGACAATAATGGGAACAATGGTGGGAACGGGGCACGTGGAAGAGTATTTACTATTGGCGCTAGGGAAGCTCGCAATGATGGCAACGTTGTGACCGGTACGTTTTCTGTGAACGATCATTTTGCTTCTGTTTTATTCGACTCTGGTGCCGATTGGAGTTATGTGTTTTTGGGATTCAGTCATCAGTTAGGGTTGACTCCCACACCTCTTGTAAATAAGCATGTAGTAGAATTAGCTGATGGTAAATCGATTGAAGCTTCTCATGTTCTCTTTGGTTGTAAACTTGATCTCATGGGTCAAGTGTTCGACGTTGACCTACTCCCCGTTACCCTTGGAAGTTTTGATGTGGTCATTGGCATGGACTGGTTGTCTAAGCATCAAGCGGAAATTCTCTGTAAAGAGAAAACCGTGCGTATCCCTCTTCCCAGTGGGGAATCTTTGTCGGTTCAGGGTCATCGTAGTGGTGTCATGGTCGGCATCATCTCAGCCATGAAACCCCAGAAGTGTCTACGAAAGGGCTACCCTGCTATTCTAGCTCTTGCTAACGATTCGCAACCTGAAGAGAGGAAGATCGAAGACCTTCCTGTAGTTCGTGAGTTTTCTGATGTGTTTCCTGAAGAGTTACCTGGTTTACCTCCACATCGTCAGGTGGAATTTCAGATTGACCTTATGCCAGGAGCAGCTCCGATTGCCCGTGCTCCTTACCGTCTTGCACCAGGAGAGTTGCAAGAGTTATCTAATCAACTTCAAGAACTGTTGGATAGAGGTTTTATCTGACCCAGTTCATCGCCTTGGGGAGCCCCAATTTTATTTGTAAAGAAGAAAGACGGGTCTTTTCATATGTGTATTGATTATCGAGAACTCAACAAGGTGACAGTTAAGAATCGTTATCCTCTGCCACGTATAAACGACTTATTTGACCAGTTGCAAGGGTCCAGTTTTTACTCGAAGATCGATTTAAGGTTGGGCTATCATCATATGAGAGTTCGAGAGGAGGATGTCCCTAAAACGGCTTTTCGAACGCGGTATGGGCATTATGAGTTTTTAGTTATGCCGTTTGGGTTGACAAACGCGCCAGCAGTCTTCATGGACCTCATGAATCGTGTGTGCAAGCCGTATCTTGACGACTTCGTTATTGTGTTTATTGATGACATCTTGATCTACTCAAAGATCAAGGAGGATCACGAGCGGTACTTACGTCTTATTTTGGAGCTCCTGAGGAAGGAGCAACTCTACGCGAAGTTTTCCAAATGTGATTTCTGGATTCGAGAGGTACACTTCCTTGGCCACATTGTTAATGAATCGGGGATTCACGTGGATCCTGCTAAGATTGATGCTATCAGGAATTGGGCGGCACCAAAGAATCCTTCGGAGGTGCGACAATTTCTTGGTCTCGATGGGTATTATTGTAACACCTCGAAAATTTCGGGTTCTATAATAAAACGACACGTGTCATGTCAGACAAAAACGCGTTGAAAAACCCGGATTTAATAAAGATGTTTTCGGTAGGATTTAAAGTGGCGTCATGTTAAATCGTTACCTCTGAACGAGCTCAATTGTAAATCCCAAGACCCGATATAATATTTTACACATCTATTATACCCTCACTTCAGAGAATCATTGCCAATAATGGAATTGATAATGCATGACTTGATCCCACGAAGAAAAGCAATGGTAAACCGATGTTTTCGGGTCTTGTTTATGCATTCATTGGAAACATTAGTTAATGGTAGGGTAGGAACTATTCAAGACATGTTTTAGGGGTCCCAAAGTGTTGATATAAAGTCCCAAAATCGTGCAAGTTGATGCCCTTTCAAAACTTCAACAAACAAACAATTTTTGTGCCTGATGACTACCTTACGGACCGCAACCATGGGAGCCTTACGGTCCGTAAGGCAACCCCCAGCAACAGAAAATGGGCAGTAGCCTGTTATGTGCAATTGTGACCCCCTTGGCCGGTTTTTCTTGCATGTGAAGGACCCTTAGACTTCCCTAGGTTCTAGTGACATGTGTTTATCACTTGTGGCTGATCATAGACCCTTGTGTCAATACCTTGTGGTGCTTGATTCTTGTATATAAAGACCCATTCATTCACAACCATTCTTGCAAACAATCTGAGCATTTGAGGAGCATCCCAAGCTGATTTCCAAGCATTCCTAATCATCATTAATCATCTAGTAAGCTTCCTAACCCTTCTAAATTACTTCTAGCTTTATATTTAGCTTAAAAGTCAAAATACCGTGTTTAACGGTTGACTTCTTGATTAAGTAACGATAGTCTAGTCGTAAACCGAAATAAAAGTACCGTTAGGTTGGTAATTATATGGGTAATAAGACCCTAAAAGGGTTCCCCCTGATTCCAGACCTAACTAGGTCGTTTGTCGGGTCAAACGTTGACCGAAAAAGTCAACAGAATTGCAAATTATGATTTAATGCACGATTAATGATCCGCGAGGCATGTAACCTGTTTTAACCTTAATATAACTTGGTAATAAGTATAAAAACTTGTCTACGCTTACCCGACTAGACAAATTTCTGTTTAAACCCGGTTCGGAACCGAAAGGCGCAAAACCTTGACTTTTGCGTTGACTTCGGTTCTGACCCGTTTTAGTTTGAATTAGACATGCCTTAAAGTCTCATTAGGGTTGGGTTACATGCTAGTATAAGTCTCTGTACTTGTTTCATTGATTATCCGATGCATGCGCACGTTTCCGTTAATCGCTTAAATTGGACCATAATGCCCTTATGACCATACAACGAGAATTTTGAAAATGTGGAAGTACAATAATCTTAGTTACTGATTATTAAACATGTACGTAAATTTTCACGTCAATCGGAGGTCTAGATTAGGAGATATGCGCATTAGCGTAAATAATAAGCTTTTTATTAATTAAACGGCGCGATTAGCGCATAGCCTATCTAAACCCGATTTTCGGTACCAAAACTTTTATCCACTAATGTTAAATAATATTTTGGGATTTTTGAAGATTGTTAATTATTTTTAAACTGATCTTAAGCTAGGCTTATCGCATTGATTCGGTTAATACCGAATATGCCCTTTTAGGCCATAAACCGAGTTTTACGAATCCGTTTGATACCAATCCAATTGCCACTGATTTTAAATAATAAATAGAGTGTTTTGAGCCTGTTTTGCTGATCAGAAAACTCAGAATGGTATTTTAAACCGTACGTCGCTTAAAACGGCTTTATACGCGTATTATACGCATAGCTTGGGTTTAAAACTATTTTAGCATATAAGGTTTATTACCAAATGTTATAACCTGTTAAAATAAGCCATTTTCCTGATTTATTCAGACCCGGTTAGCAGAAACATAATTAATCCTTTTTATAATCTTTAAAATGACCAAAATACCCCTACGGGGCATATTTAGGGATTAAACTCGTTATGGGCATTATGGAAGATATCATAATGATATCACAACATATTTAAAGCGTATTGACTTAGGAAACCTGTTCGCGACCCTTCCGGTTACCCGTTATGCATTATGCGCGTTCGGTTCGGTTTATGTAACTAGTTTGCATAAACTAGCCGAAACGGGTCAAACGATACCATTTTTATCTCAAAATCCAGAATGTGAATAGTAAACCCATATTAAACAAGTCCTCAACTTGTCGGGTCTAAATCACATTCTATCCGGTCTTCGCTTAATCATGCGTACGAACCGTATCGTTAAAACTAACCGGTCTAAGCTTAAGCTTAATTAAAGACCCGTTAGTATTCTAATAGGTTATATTAAACCTTCGTTCCAGATTAGGAGAACCAGTAAAAGCTATCTGCAATTTATTCAATTAAGGATCTATACTTTGCATCAAGGTAAATACTTTTAACTTATTTTCCCTATACGGGCTTGGGTTACGGTACATAGCGTACCGCTTGATCGAGCATCAAATCTTCCACGCTTAGTGGTTAATTGAATAATTTGATCGGCTCGTTTTAAACAGATGTGTTTACTTTACAGCCTTTGGGGGGTTAATGACCATGTCCCGGATATCCCTGGCATTATCTTACGAGATAGCCACGACCTGAGCACGGGGTGTAGGCGTACTCCCGTGTATAACTCACTTAAAGTGGTGTGTCTATTGATCTTTAACCCGGACACGTCCGGGCTACTGAACGCATAAGTAACATGTAAATCGTTCACAAGATTATAATTTTAACTAATTCTCCCAAGTTAATAAAAATGTTTATGCCATGTGCACCCAAACCAATTTTCAATCATTTTATAAAATGAGTCAGTTGAATGTATTTACCAGTGTAAACTGACGTATTTTCCCAAAAAGATTAAATGCAGGTACTAGGCGAAATAGGCTGGGATTCTCCTAAGCATCATTAGAAGTCTCGCAAGCTTTAGATGCCGAAGTCTGTTGAACCATAAACAATGTTTTTAATTCGATCCTACTGTGGATAAACACCGAATGATTGTGACTTTGTTTACAATAAATAAATTCGGCTGTATCTTATTTTAAATTTGCTTCCGCTGTGCATTATTATATTGTGTTGTTTGACTATTACGTTGCCAACCACGTCACGATACTCCCCCACCGGGCCCACCGGTGACACGTGGAAATCGGGGTGTGACAGGTTGGTATCAGAGCCAACTCTGAGTGAATTAAACACTAGCCTTTTGTGTTTAATCTCAGTTACACAATTGCACATATTTAAACTTTCGAGTCTAGACTTATAACATAGGACAAATTCCACCTTATTCGGTTTTTGTTTTGTCCTTTAAGCTTTATATTTTTGTTATTTGTTATCTTATGTTTTATTGACAGGAATAACAAAAGATGCCTCCAAGATTCTTGCGTACGCGAGGACGCGGAAAGGGGCCGGTAGCCGCCCCCAACGATCACGAAGCAGGACCTTCGAATACACGAGGTCCTATCCCTGCCGAGAGTGATGGTACCCGGCGGAACCAGAGAGGTCTCTTTCAACCGGCAAGACGGTCGGTTTCGAACAGCTCGACGACTCCCGCTCAAGACTCCTACGGGCCACAATCAGAAAATGAGCCTAGAGACTCACACCATTCGCACATACCGTTACAGCGATCAATGTCGCACCGCCCTTTTGGAGACCCCACTCCATTCTTTCAAGGCCAGTTTAACCCGGCGAATTATATACAAGAACCAGTGGGTTTTAACCCATTGGGACCGGAGGACCATTTTTCTGGAGGAAATGATATGGACGAGGAAGACGACCCCGTAGAACCTGCATCAGGAACTCCCAACCACCCAATCGAGGTCTCGGATAGTTCCATTTATCACGGGCCACCCTATAATGGTCCAGATAGCTTCCAGGCTATCTTTACTCGGCACGAATGGTATTATACACCTCCTCACCATTCGTCGCCGCATGAGCAGCATCAGCCTCACTATTCTTCGCCGCATGAGCAGCAGCAGCAGCATCATCAAGATTCCTCTGGGAATCACCAGTTTGTGGCAGTTACGCCACCGCCTCCACCGCCACCAGTTCAACCGGCGCCTCCGCAACCGCAAAGACGTATGAGAACCGGACCCCGGATGACCACACGAAGAGAAGAGTTTCATTTCAGCTCTCCTCTACAATCAAGTGGCAGAAATTATCAGCCGGATCAAGAAGTTCCACAGATAGGTGGACCATCAAACCTCGTCGCGCAGCAACCGCCACCAATAGGTTTTGATAACCAGATACCGGCATACACGGGTCCTTCGATGTACAACCCGTTTGAGCCACCGACTCACACTAACCTCGGTTACGCTGAAGCCGACCCGTATTTGGTAGCAGCTAATTACAACGCCCTTAACCAGGAGGGACCGTATGGAGGTCCTTGGGGAGTAGGCTACCCAGCACAGGGATACCAGATGCCTACACAACCCCCGTACTATCAACGACCCCCGCCGTCTCTGCAGATGTCGCCACCACTGCATCAGGAGATCCTACAAAGTATTAGGGAGGTGCGGCATGAGGCACGGGAAGACCGAAGGCGTAACCAGGGGATGTTCAAGACCTTGACGAACTTAATCAAGGGAAAGAGCAAGAAGGATCAGTAAATCCTTTATGTGTGTATGTCTACTTTAAAATTAAGTCCCTGCGTGGACATTTATGTGTGTATGTAGTCCCTGCGTGGACATTTATCTTTGTACCTAGTCCCTGCGAGGACATCTATATAAGTAATCAGTCCCTGCGAGGACTTGTGTTTTAAATTTAACCCCTGTGCGGGTAAGTACTTGTTTGACCCCTACGTGGGAAATGGTTTGTGTGAAAAGACCCGTTTAGGGCAATATGTAACCTATGTATAATTAATGGAATGTTTGTTTTATAAATTTCATGTTTGCCATTATGAGCATATATAAATTATAAATGAAATAAATAAATTAAAATCATTCCTTTTAAATTAATCTGCCTATGAAATTTATTTAATTAAGGATCTTAAAGTGTGAAACCTAGCCACGTGTCAAATATAAGACCGGGCCAAAATGGTAAGACCTGTTTAAAAGATTCAATTCCCTGTTAACATCTTAAAACATGTTAACACTCCTGGCAGAAGTGATTCGTTAAAATCACTTACGTCTTTTTATAAAGGAATTCTTTAGAAGATTCCTAACCTAGTTTAATGATCTCTGAATCCTGGGTTTATATCATCAATTAAGATGATCATATTTTAACCATACGTGGTAATATAATACCTACGGGCCCTGCTCATTTCCATATGAGCCAAAAGACAGTGGTAGCTTTGACTCCCTGTCTAATAAAGGTAATGAACTAGGTTCAAACCTTAAAAGTCTTGATTCTCTGAAGTCATAGCTTATAATTTAAATTGTCCATGTGACCAAGCCTTATGTGCTAATATATATTGTTATTGTTTATGTTTAGGATAAATTTTAATTAAAATCCTAAATTAATACGATTAATAAGTTAACCAAATATGGTCTCTGTACCATGGTTAACGAATTACCCTAAGGGGTAATTCCATAATAAACTCCCAAATAAAATATTGTCCTTGTTTTCTGCAACAGTTCAATACAAATGGCTAACTCTAATGAAGTCAATAGCCATCCTGTGGAGCCGAATGAGAACGCCCAGATTACATTAACGGGTGCGGAGTTAAAAGCAATAATAGACGGTGCTGTTACTCAAGCTTTGGATAGACAGTATGAAGAATACAGTAGTACCCGAAGTAGGACTCACTCTGTATCCCATTCAAAGCCAAGGACACATTCAGAGGCTCATAACAAGCCTCCTCCCAAAAAGGATGTGCCAAAGAAAAACGGTGATGATCGCCAGTCCACCAACCACCAAAGTAATCCATCTCAGCAGTTGGTACTGCATCAGGGACACCGTAACAAGGGTTGCACATATAAGTACTTTGTGTCTTGCAAACCCAGGGATTTTACGGGGGAGAAAGGAGCCGTAGACTGCATGACGTGGCTAGATGAAATGGACACGGTCGTGGACATCAGCGGATGCGCTGAAGGTGATGTGGTTAAATTTGTCTCACAGTCCTTCAAGGGTGAGGCGTTAGCTTGGTGGAGATCTCTGATGGAGGCCTCCGGAAAGATCCCGTTGTATAGCATGACGTGGGATCAATTCATTGCCCTGATCAAAGAAAATTTCTGCCCTCAACATGAGGTGGAAAAGATAGAATATGACTTCCTATCACTGGTTATGAAGAACCTCGATTGTCAAGCTTATCTGACAAGCTTCAATACACTATCCCGGTTGGTACCTTATCTAGTAACCCCGGAGCCAAAAAGGATCGCTCGTTTTATTGGTGGGTTAGAACCAGAGATCAAGGCCAGTGTAAAAGCTTCTCGGCCAGTTACCTTCAGGTCTGTAACTGACCTTTCCTTATCCCTCACACTGGATGCGGTCCGTCAGAGATCGCAGAGGAATAAGGCGGCCGAGAAGAGGAAGCATGAAGATGATGGTTCGCGAAGATAGAACAAGAAGCACCGTGGGAGCGGTGATCACAAGAAGGGATCGGAATCAAAGAAAGATGGGCATCGTTCTGGAGAGAAGCCCACATGCAAAACTTGCAAGAAACAGCACTTTGGAAAGTGCAGACTCGAATCAAACTCGAATAACGAGTCAAGGTCCTTTGCTTGTGGTTTGTGCAAGTCCAAGGAACACAAAACCTTGGATTGCAAGAAGATGAAAGATGCAACGTGCTACCGTTGCAATGAAAAGGGGCACATAAAGACTAACTGCCCTAAGTACAACAAGAAGCCTGAGGAGGCTAAGAAGACTAACGCCAGAGTCTTCAGGATGGATGCGAAGGAAGCTGTGCAGGATGATAACGTCATAACAGGTACTTTCCTTGTAAATGATGTTTTTGCAAGGGTACTTTTTGATTCAGGCGCAGATAAGTCCTTCGTAGATCATGAATTTTGTAAATTGTTGAATTTACCTGTCAAAACCCTAAAAGTGAACTATGAGGTAGAGTTAGCAGATGGTACCATAGAAACCGTCTCTACTGTGTTAGATGGATGTGCTATATCCATTAAGAACCATTCTTTTTCTCTGTCTCTACTTCCTTTTAAATTGGCTGGTTTTGACATAGTTCTGGGTATGGACTGGTTATCTCATAACCAGGCCCAAATTGTCTGTAACCAGAAACAAGTGGTAATAAAGACTCCGTCTGGTGAATCACTTACCATTCGGGGAGATACCCAGTACGGACTGCCTGAGCACGTTACTATGCTCAAGGCTTCCAAGTGTTTGAAGAAGGGGTGTGTCATCTACATGGCACAGGTAATTATCGATGAGCCCAAACCGAAGTTAGAAGACATCCCTGTCATCTCTGAATACCCAGAAGTGTTTCCTGAAGATCTACCTGGTTTGCCACCAGATAGACAAGTTGAATTCAGGATCGACATCATCCCCGGAGCGGCACCAGTTGCTAGAGCACCATACAGATTGGCACCCACCGAAATGAAGGAGTTGCGGACACAGCTAGATGAATTGCTGGCTAAAGGTTTCATTAGACCTAGTTCATCTCCTTGGGGAGCGCCAATTTTGTTTGTCAAGAAGAAGGATGGGTCGATGCGTCTGTGCATCGACTATCGCGAGCTTAATAAAGTCACGATCAAGAATAGATATCCATTGCCCAGGATCGACGATTTGTTCGATCAGCTTCAAGGGGCAAGTTACTTCTCAAAGATTGATCTGAGGTCAGGATACCATCAGTTGAAAGTTATGGATGAAGACGTTCACAAGACTGCATTCAGGACTCGCTACGGTCATTACGAGTTCCTAGTGATGCCTTTTGGGCTCACTAATGCACCAGCCGCGTTCATGGATCTCATGAATCGTGTCTGCAAGCCTTACTTAGATAAATTTGTTATCGTCTTCATTGATGACATCCTTATTTATTCTAAGAACCAAGCTGACCACGAGAAACACCTTCGTTGTATTCTCAAACTTCTACGTCAGGAGAAGCTCTACGCCAAATTCTCTAAGTGTGAATTTTGGCTACGAGAAGTCCAATTCCTTGGACACGTGGTTAGTGAGCGTGGTATCCAGGTGGATCCCGCTAAAGTGGAAGCTGTTATGAATTGGCAAGAGCCAAAGACGCCTACGGAGATTCGTAGCTTCCTGGGGTTGGCAGGATACTACAGGCGTTTTATTGAAAATTTTTCAAGGATTGCTGCACCCCTAACCTCCTTAATTAAGAAAAAGGTTAAGTTTGTTTGGGGCCCTAAGCAGCAAGAATCCTTTGATGTTCTGAGACAAAAGTTGAGCAACGCTCCTGTGCTTACCTTACCTGAAGGCGCTGAAGAATTTGTAGTTTATTGTGATGCATCACACACTGGCATGGGGTGTGTGCTTATGCAGAAAGGCAAGGTGATTGCCTATGCATCACGACAGTTAAAGGTGCACGAAAAGAATTACACCACCCATGACTTGGAATTGGGTGCCGTTGTGTTCGCACTAAAACTGTGGAGGCATTATCTTTATGGAATCAAGTTTGTGATCTTTTCTGATCACAAGAGCCTCCAGCATCTGTTTAACCAGAAAGAATTAAACATGAGGCAACGCCGTTGGATGGAAACTTTAAATGATTATGATTGTGAAATCAAATACCATCCCGGCAAAGAGAATGTAGTCGCTGATGCCTTGAGCAGAAAGGAAAGGGTTAAACCCATTCGAATTAACGCCAAGCGTATGGAGATAAAGAACAGTTTGATAGAAAGGGTGCTAGCTGCACAGAAGGAAGCTGTGTTGGAAGCTAACTATCCTAATGAAAAGTTAGGAGTAACTGAGGAGCAGTTAACTCTTAGCAAGGACGGAATTTTACGGTTAAACGGACGAATATGGGTTCCAATTTTTGGAGGACTTCGTGATGTCATCCTCCAAGAAGCCCATAGTTCCAATTACTCCGTTCATCCTGGAGCTGATAAGATGTACCAGGATTTAAAGGCAAATTATTGGTGGATAGGCTTGAAAAAGTCTGTGGCCGCCCATGTAGCAAAATGCTTGACATGTGCGCAAGTCAAAGCCGAGCATCAGAAACCGTCAGGTTTGCTACAACAGCCTGAACTTCCTACGTGGAAGTGGGAAATGGTAACTATGGATTTTATTACCAAGTTACCCAAGACAAGAAAAGGCAATGATACGATATGGGTTATAGTTGACCGACTGACTAAGTCAGCTCATTTCTTACCCATCAAGGAGACTTATAGCTCCGATATGTTAGCCCAGTTATACGTTGACAAGATTGTAGCCCTACACGGCATACCTGTAGCTATTATCTCTGACCGGGATACTAGGTACACGTCACACTTTTGGAAGAGTTTCCAGCAATCTTTAGGCACACGTTTGAACTTTAGTACGGCTTACCATCCTCAGACAGACGGTCAGAGTGAGCGTACTATTCAAACGTTGGAAGACATGCTACGCGCATGTGCGATCGATTTGGGAGGTAGCTGGGATAAGAACCTACCATTGATCGAATTCTCCTACAACAATAGCTACCATACCAGCATAAAGGCTGCGCCTTTTGAGGCATTATACGGTAGAAAATGTAGATCGCCAGTTTGTTGGGCGGAAGTTGGAGAAGTCCAGTTATCAGGACCAGAGATCGTGTTCGAAACGACGGACAAGATTGTCCAGATTCGTAACAATCTCCAAGCTGCCCGGAATAGGCAGAAGAGTTACGCGGATCCAAGTCGTAAGGATTTTCACTTCGAAGTAGGTGACAAAGTCCTACTTAAAGTGTCACCATGGAAAGGGGTGATGCGATTTGGTAAGAAAGGCAAACTAAGCCCGAGATACATAGGACCTTTCGAGGTTATCGAACGTGTCGGGTCAGTTGCCTACAAGTTGAACTTACCAGAAGAGCTCAGTGGAATTCACAATGTGTTCCACATTTGCAATCTAAAGAAGTGTTCCGCTGATGATGCACATGTCATGCCACATACAGATGTGCAAATAGATAAGAGCTTAACGTTTGTAGAAAAACCTTTGTCGATTGAAGATCGACAGGTAAGGAAGCTTCGAAGAAAGCACATACCTTTTGTAAAGGTCAAATGGGATGCCCGAAGAGGCCCCGAGTATACGTGGGAGTTGGAATCCACCATGAAAGAAAAATACCCCTATTTGTTTCAGTAAATCTCGGGTCGAGATTTATTTTAAGGGGGTGAGGATGTAACACCTCGAAAATTTCGGGTTCTATAATAAAACGACACGTGTCATGTCAGACAAAAACGCGTTGAAAAACCCGGATTTAATAAAGATGTTTTCGGTAGGATTTAAAGTGGCGTCATGTTAAATCGTTACCTCTGAACGAGCTCAATTGTAAATCCCAAGACCCGATATAATATTTTACACATCTATTATACCCTCACTTCAGAGAATCATTGCCAATAACGGAATTGATAATGCATGACTTGATCCCACGAAGAAAAGCAATGGTAAACCGATGTTTTCGGGTCTTGTTTATGCATTCATTGGAAACATTAGTTAATGGTAGGGTAGGAACTATTCAAGACATGTTTTAGGGGTCCCAAAGTGTTGATATAAAGTCCCAAAATCGTGCAAGTTGATGCCCTTTCAAAACTTCAACAAACAAACAATTTTTGTGCCTGATGACTACCTTACGGACCGCAACCATGGGAGCCTTACGGTCCGTAAGGCAACCCCCAGCAACAGAAAATGGGCAGTAGCCTGTTATGTGCAATTGTGACCCCCTTGGCCGGTTTTTCTTGCATGTGAAGGACCCTTAGACTTCCCTAGGTTCTAGTGACATGTGTTTATCACTTGTGGCTGATCATAGACCCTTGTGTCAATACCTTGTGGTGCTTGATTCTTGTATATAAAGACCCATTCATTCACAACCATTCTTGCAAACAATCTGAGCATTTGAGGAGCATCCCAAGCTGATTTCCAAGCATTCCTAATCATCATTAATCATCTAGTAAGCTTCCTAACCCTTCTAAATTACTTCTAGCTTTATATTTAGCTTAAAAGTCAAAATACCGTGTTTAACGGTTGACTTCTTGATTAAGTAACGATAGTCTAGTCGTAACCCGAAATAAAAGTACCGTTAGGTTGGTAATTATATGGGTAATAAGACCCTAAAAGGGTTCCCCCTGATTCCAGACCTAACTAGGTCGTTTGTCGGGTCAAACGTTGACCGAAAAAGTCAACAGAATTGCAAATTATGATTTAATGCACGATTAATGATCCGCGAGGCATGTAACCTGTTTTAACCTTAATATAACTTGGTAATAAGTATAAAAACTTGTCTACGCTTACCCGACTAGACAAATTTCTGTTTAAACCCGGTTCGGAACCGAAAGGCGCAAAACCTTGACTTTTGCGTTGACTTCGGTTCTGACCCGTTTTAGTTTGAATTAGACATGCCTTAAAGTCTCATTAGGGTTGGGTTACATGCTAGTATAAGTCTCTGTACTTGTTTCATTGATTATCCGATGCATGCGCACGTTTCCGTTAATCGCTTAAATTGGACCATAATGCCCTTATGACCATACAACGAGAATTTTGAAAATGTGGAAGT
The DNA here is from genome assembly GCA_030545235.1 of Helianthus tuberosus. Taxonomy (NCBI): domain Eukaryota; kingdom Viridiplantae; phylum Streptophyta; class Magnoliopsida; order Asterales; family Asteraceae; genus Helianthus; species Helianthus tuberosus. Next base: position 129,545,866 of record CM060447.1, on the reverse strand, counting down.
ACAATAATCTTAGTTACTGATTATTAAACATGTACGTAAATTTTCACGTCAATCGGAGGTCTAGATTAGGAGATATGCGCATTAGCGTAAATAATAAGCTTTTTATTAATTAAATGGCGCGATTAGCGCATAGCCTATCTAAACCCGATTTTCGGTACCAAAACTTTTACCCACTAATGTTAAATAATATTTTGGGATTTTTGAAGATTGTTAATTATTTTTAAACTGATCTTAAGCTAGGCTTATCGCATTGATTCGGTTAATACCGAATATGCCCTTTTAGGCCATAAACCGAGTTTTACGAATCCGTTTGATACCAATCCAATTGCCACTGATTTTAAATAATAAATAGAGTGTTTTGAGCCTGTTTTGCTGATCAGAAAACTCAGAATGGTATTTTAAACCGTACGTCGCTTAAAACGGCTTTATACGCGTATTATACGCATAGCTTGGGTTTAAAACTATTTTAGCATATAAGGTTTATTACCAAATGTTATAACCTGTTAAAATAAGCCATTTTCCTGATTTATTCAGACCCGGTTAGCAGAAACATAATTAATCCTTTTTATAATCTTTAAAATGACCAAAATACCCCTACGGGGCATATTTAGGGATTAAACTCGTTATGGGCATTATGGAAGATATCATAATGATATCACAACATATTTAAAGCGTATTGACTTAGGAAACCTGTTCGCGACCCTTCCGGTTACCCGTTATGCATTATGCGCGTTCGGTTCGGTTTATGTAACTAGTTTGCATAAACTAGCCGAAACGGGTCAAACGATACCATTTTTATCTCAAAATCCAGAATGTGAATAGTAAACCCATATTAAACAAGTCCTCAACTTGTCGGGTCTAAATCACATTCTATCCGGTCTTCGCTTAATCATGCTTACGAACCGTATCGTTAAAACTAACCGGTCTAAGCTTAAGCTTAATTAAAGACCCGTTAGTATTCTAATAGGTTATATTAAACCTTCGTTCCAGATTAGGAGAACCAGTAAAAGCTATCTGCAGTTTATTCAATTAAGGATCTATACTTTGCATCAAGGTAAATACTTTTAACTTATTTTCCCTATACGGGCTTGGGTTACGGTACATAGCGTACCGCTTGATCGAGCATCAAATCTTCCACGCTTAGTGGTTAATTGAATAATTTGATCGGCTCGTTTTAAACAGATGTGTTTACTTTACAGCCTTTGGGGGGTTAATGACCATGTCCCGGATATCCCTGGCATTATCTTACGAGATAGCCACGACCTGAGCACGGGGTGTAGGCGTACTCCCGTGTATAACTCACTTAAAGTGGTGTGTCTATTGATCTTTAACCCGGACACGTCCGGGCTACTGAACGCATAAGTAACATGTAAATCGTTCACAAGATTATAATTTTAACTAATTCTCCCAAGTTAATAAAAATGTTTATGCCATGTGCACCCAAACCAATTTTCAATCATTTTATAAAATGAGTCAGTTGAATGTATTTACCAGTGTAAACTGACGTATTTTCCCAAAAAGATTAAATGCAGGTACTAGGCGAAATAGGCTGGGATTCTCCTAAGCATCATTAGAAGTCTCGCAAGCTTTAGATGCCGAAGTCTGTTGAACCATAAACAATGTTTTTAATTCGATCCTACTGTGGATAAACACCGAATGATTGTGACTTTGTTTACAATAAATAAATTCGGCTGTATCTTATTTTAAATTTGCTTCCGCTGTGCATTATTATATTGTGTTGTTTGACTATTACGTTGCCAACCACGTCACGATACTCCCCCACCGGGCCCACCGGTGACACGTGGAAATCGGGGTGTGACAATTATCGAAGATTTATCAAGGATTTCTCGAAGATCGCTCAACCTCTTACCTCGTTGACACAGAAAGTCGTGGTGTATTCTTGGGGAACAAAGCAGGAGGATGCTTTCCAACTTTTGAAACAGAAACTCTATAGTGCGCCGATTTTATCTCTACCCAAAGGAACGGAAGATTTTGTGGTATATTGTGATGCTTCCATTCAGGGTCTCGGTTGCGTGTTGATGCAACGCGAGAAGGTGATAGCTTACGCCTCTCAACAATTGAAGGTTCACGAGAGGAATTATACGACACACGACTTAGAGTTGGGAGCCGTGGTGTTTGCACTCAAAATCTGGAGGCATTACCTGTACGGTACTAAATGCACTATTTATACCGACCACAGGAGCCTTCAGCATATCTTCGACCAGAAGGATTAGAATATGCGACAACGTCGCTGGGTAGAACTTTTAAACGATTATGACTGTGCAATCAAGTACCATTCGGGTAAGGCTAACGTTGTAGCGGATGCTCTCAGTCGAAAGGAATCAAAACCCAAATGTGTTCGCGCCTTGCAGCTCACCATTCATTCTAACCTACCTGACCAGGCCCGTTCATCTCAGACCGAAGCATTAAAGGAAGAAAACTATGAAGCTGAGTATTTACGGGGCATGGAGAAACGACTCGAGAAGAGATCAGATGGCATTTACTATTTTATGGAGCGGATATGGATTCCGTTGTTTCGCAACCTTAGAGATCTTGTGATGGATGAAGCGCACAAGTCTCGATACTCTGTTCACCCAGGTTCGGATAAGATGTATCAGGATCTCAAAGTCATGTATTGGTGGTCGAAGAAGAAAGCTCACATCGCGACTTATGTGAGTAAATGTTTGACTTGCTCGAAAGTTAAAGTGGAATATCAGAAACCGTCTGGATTGCTGCAACAACCAGAAATTCCCATGTGGAAATGGGAGCAAATCACAATGGACTTTGTCACTGGGCTACCTAGAACTCAAAACGGGAGCGACACAATCTGGGTGATCGTTGACCGCCTCATGAAATCTGCGCACTTCCTTGCGATCAAGGAAACGGATAAGTTTTCTCAACTTGCTGCTGTTTATCTGAAGGAGGTGGTTTCTAGGCACGAGGTGCCAACCTCTATTATCTTTGACCGTGATCCGCATTTCATCTCTGATTTTTGGCAGTCTTCGCATAAATCATTCGGCTCACGTCTCGACATGAGCACTACTTATCACCCACAGACGGATGGTCAAAGTGAACGAACCATCCAGACACTAGAAGACATGCTACGGGCATGCGTGATCAATTTTGGCAAGGGTTGGGGGAAACACTTGCCTCTGATAGAGTTTCTTATAACAATAGCTACCATACCAGTATCCAGGCAGCTCCATTCGAAGCATTGTACGGACGAAAGTGTCGTTCACCTCTCTGTTGGGCTGAGGTGGGTGACAGCTCACAGGCCCTGAACTTGTGTTGGAAACTTCAGAAAAAATTGTCCAGATCAGGAACCGCATGGCAGCAGCGCGTGACCGTCAGAAAAGCTACGCTGACAAGCGTAGGAAACCTTTGGAATTTGCAGTTGGTGACCGTGTTATGTTGAAGGTCTCACGATGGAAGGGTGTGGTGCGTTTTGGAAAACGCGGCAAGCTTAATCCACGCTACGTTGGGCCATTCAAAGTTTTAGAGCATATTGGTAAAGTGGCGTACAAACTCGAGTTAACTGCTGAGTTGGGTAACATGCATGATGTGTTCCATGTTTCACAACTGAAGAAGTGTTTGTCAGATAAAACACTTGTAGTACCGTTTCAAGAACTGAAAATCGACGACAAGTTGCAGTTTGTCGAGGAACCCATAGAAATTATGGATCGGGAGGTCAAAGTCCGTAAGCATAGCCGAATTCCAATTGTGAGAGTTCGTTGGAACTCAAGACGTGGACCGGAGTACACATGGGAACGCGAGGATCAAATGAAGCTCAAGTACCCACATTTATTCCCAAATGACAAGTCCAAGTCTGGCGAATCTAAACCTGATGCAACTGGTGAATTTCGGGGCGAAATTCCCTTTCAAGTTAGGGATGCTGTGGTACCCGCGGAAAATCCATAGTCAAATCCACCGTCATCCAGAGTTAGCGTCTTGCTGTTTTGAACTGCTTGTCAAATTTCGGGACGAAATTTCTTTCAAGTTGGGGATGATGTGACAACCCGAGATTTCAAGGTCTATCTTTTACACATCACTGAGTGCACAACCTTGTTTTATAATTTGGTTTATTTGAATGATTAGTGGTTATGTGAATGGTTAACAGTTATGTGTTTGCTTGGTGATTGTTACTTGTGCAAGTGTTAATTATAATTAAGAATTAAGACTAGTTTAATCAAGACTTGTTAATGTCTTTCGCCACATGGACCTTTCGTCACCAACATCTTGACGAAAGATGGAGTCTTTCGTCGATGATGATGTTTCGCCGGAAACGGGCCTCGGCCCAAACTCATTCGCGGCCCAACTTGTTTCGTATAACCTCTTATATTGTAACCTATTGCCGTAAGATCAAACCCTAAGGCTCCTTCTCCAGAAACCTTGTGCGACAGCAATCATTAGATCACGAAACCTTCTGTCTCGATTAACCTAGATCCTTCGGCATACGGTTAGTGTTTAATCTTATTGTTCAATGAAGTCTCGTTGTTATGATTTTGTGTATGATTAGGGTTTATAAAAATATAGTGAACCTAGAACTGTCATGTTGAGAATTGACGATTTTGCAATGATGAGATGTGATGAACGATATGTTGTGATGACTTAGGGTTAATGAAAGAAATCTGTGATTATGAATTGGTAGTGAGATTTGGTCAATATCTGTTATCATGTGTGAAATCATGCTAATGTGTATCAATGTTATTATTGAGGCCTAATAGTTGTGATGATGAACAATGATTAAGATTTTGTTGAACATGATAATGTAACCGTCGTTTGATCGATAGTCTATGTTAAAGAAATGTGCAACTGATCTTCTGTAACTGAATTCCGACGAAACATGTGATGTTTCATCATTCATGTAGCCCAACGAAACATGTGATGTTTCTTCAGATAGGTAACCGACGAAACATGGGGGTTTCGTCGACATACATTATGACGAAACATGGGGGTTTTCCTCGCAGGGATGTTTCGTCGCTTGGGTTGTTCATCGGGCATAGTGGATAGTATGTGTGTGTGAATTGATTAGTACTTTGTTTATACAATATGGTAATTGCATGATAACTATACTCTTTAATGTTAAGTGACATCTGTAAGATATGGACTATTATGATAATTCGGTACGTGCTACATGATGACAGTGATCTTAATGCTAGATGTAAATTGTGTGACCATACGTGACTTACCGTGTGCAAACATGTGATTTGAATGATGATGAAACCGATGTTGTTTGGTAACCACGGTAGGGTTTGGGGTTGACCAACTGGACGGGTAATTAAAACATACCGAGCAAACCAAGGTGAGTTCATTCCTCTTGAGCATGCGTCCCGGTGGTTGGGACAGTCTTTGGGTATCCCTGAGAGGGATTGGTTTTGGGTAAATCATGGGTATTCCTGAGAGGAATATGTCTTTTGGGTAAATCTGGAATGTTGGATAATATACTCATCCTATCACCATTAAAGTCCCTCCGTGTTGTTTGGTTACCTGAGAGGTAACAAGGTATTAGTTGGTTGCGCTACTTAGGTTTGGCACCCTCACCCCGTACCTGAGAGGACGGGTGTGAACTAATGACCTAGTCATGACCAATGCTTTGATAGGAGCATTGGAGAAAGGGCAAAATAATCAGGAGCCGTCTTGTATTCGGGATATTATCAAATTAAATTCAATGGATTAAACTAACACTTGGTAACCAACGTTTTCATAAAACTATGAACTCACCAGCGTTGTCTGATACATTTGTTGCATGCTCGCAGGTCGTTAGGTACTTTGGATGGGAACTTGCTATCTGGATGGCTGGGGTGGTCATGGGTCGCAGTGCTTGGCTACGCGTGTCTTGTTTACTGAATTCATATACATTGGGTTTTGAAACATTAAAACAATGAATTGTTATTTGCTTCCGCTGTCACTATTTAACTTGGATTATATTCTATGAACGTTTTTATTTAATGAATGGAATTTTGTTAAACATATTATGGTTGGTTCAATGTGATTGGTGGCTAGATCCTAGTACATCACACGCCTAGCAGGGGTTATCGCATGTAGTATTTTGGGGGTGTGACATGTTTGGACAGACACAAATGATTGTTGTTTTATGACAGATTATTTTGATGACTTCATGGGTGTTTTAGAGGTGTACTCTTTTCTTTTGACCTCAAAAGTTTTGAGGTACACACACTCATGAGTGAGATGATTGGTTTTTCCACAGATGGTGTAACTGTTTGTAGGCTCAATTATGCTTGTTTTGTTAATATCATATGCTTTAAGATGAAAACAATCCTTTGTGGAATGTTTTTTCTTTCCACATAAATCACAAAACAGATTTTTAACTTTTTCTCTCTTCTTCCTCTTTTCAACCTCCTTTGCAACAGAGTTTTGAACCACTGTTGGGATGTCTTTAAGATTAATTACTTTGGGCTTAGGTGCTTTCACACCTTCAACTGTGGAAAAATCCATGGGTTTGAAATTCTCAAGGATGTCACACTCATCTGACCAAGTGAGTTTGAATTGATATTTTTCAATCTCCTCAAAGGTTGAGGACCCCTCTGGTCTTTCAAGAGTGATTTTGTTACCCTTTTTATCAGTTATTTTTATTTCTTAACCATCCTTGTTTGTTGGTATTATCTCAACAGTGTTTTGAACAGACTCATTTACAGCGGTGTTTTCAACTTGGTAATTTTTCCTGAAACCCATGCCAAATTTTACATTGCTTTTGATCTGTTTCTCTAACATAACTTCATAACCTTTGTAGGATTCCACCCATTTTTCACATGTGATTTGAGTGGATTCCAACTCCTTTTTACAGGTTTGATATTTTTCTATCATGGCCTGGAGTTGGTCATTGGTTATGCTATGCTCATGCTTGAGGCTGCAAATTTCATTAACTTTTTCTGACAATTTGATTTTCAATTCTTTTAAAGACTTTTCAAATTGTACTTCATCTTTCAAAATTTTATCTCTAAGGTTTTCATTCACCTCTTTAAAATTAGCAAATTCTATGATGCATTTGTCTGAACATAGGTTTTTGAGGACCTGATGTGATACCTTAGCTGCAGCTATCATGGCACAGTCACAGACACTTTCACATTCTTTGGGCTTCTTCTCTTCTTCTTCAACAGACTATGGGTCAGACAGTGGCTCCATCAGTGGTTCAGGTTTGTCTTCCAACAGTTGTTCACCAACAACAACAGTAACCACTGCTTCAGCAATTGCATCCACTGTTTCTGCACTGGATTCCCCTTCTTCAGTTTCCAGCCCTTCTGGGATAGACTCTAATGCTGCAAAACAGAATTCATCATTAGAAACATCATTCTTAGTGTCACACCCTGATTTTTGCAGAAGCGTATGCGTGTGACTTAATTGGTTCTCATTGCATTCGATTATAATAAACAACTATATGATCAAAATGATGTTCATCCATTCATAAAGTTTAAAATATTACAAACATCAGTCATTTAAGTTTTCAAACAACACAACCTCTGATTAGGTTATAAACCAACAAAAGTGGATGACATCTAAACTTGTTATTCATATCCCGAAACAACACCAGCGCCCAAGATCCAACTTGTTTCCGGAAATACATGTAATTTTGAAAACATCAACAAAAGTTGAGCGAGTTCATGCGTTTTGTATGAGTATTGGTAAACTTGTAAACATTTGAGAGACTCCTTTGAAAACAGGTATGAAAAGCGTCTATGAACAGATCAATTAATGTTTTGCAAGGACATTAATGTATGTGAATACATAGGGAGTACTCAATATGAGTAGGGTTTTGTCTTTGTCAAATCTCCTCGACTGTGTCGAATTCCCCTCGACTGTGTCAAATTCACCTTGACAGTGTTAAATTCCCTTGATCGTATCAAATCACCTTGACTGTGTCAAATCACCCTTGACCGTTGTCGAATCACCTCAACTGGGACATTAAAGCACTCTAAGTGGTCACATAAGGACCATGAGTGGGGCTCGGCAGTACCCGTTAGATCTAACCTTTCTCCATGATTCTTATGAGAGTTATTGGCATTTCAATTTCAGCCTATGCTCACATGATCTAATAGTTCATTTCATAGCCAAATCATACCATTGAAACATATGTAACATGTATTTCACCCCCGAGAGTTATAAATCCGAAAACAGTTGAGAGAAAAGGGGGACATGAACTCACAAGTTTGCGTCCTGCTATCTCGTATGCTAAAGGTCCTTCTATGGGTCGTATAACTACCTACACACTTGCCATGTTTTATTAGACGCTTAGGTCGTGTAATGATCCTTTGTATTAGTTGTTCATTAAGACTTGTTTTGGAAGTCTTGGTATATTTTGAGTTACATCATTGATGTATATTATAATATTCCAAAGTATATAATTATCAGTTAAAATAATAATATTTTAACTTAAATTATTTTCATCCATTTATTTGGAATATTGTCAAAATAATATATGTTTGTCTCAGTTTGTGTTGTAATTCTTTTCATGGATATTTCCCAAGTATGGGTATAATTATACTTGTGTATTTTGCCAAGTATTTGTGGTGTATTCCGGTGTATATTTGTACGTACGAGAATACGTATTTTCTTGTATTTATCAAGTATTCTTATGCTTAATTTTTGTATTTACATTTTCCGGAATATTATTTTTAACCAATAAAAATCACCAATTTGTATTCTTAAAATATATACATTTTAAGAAAACTTTTATAGAAAATTAGTCATAATTCTTCCTTGGCAAAAATAATTATATTTTCATATAAACCTCAAAAATAATATATTTTCAAGATTAACTTAGAAAATATTCATAATTCCACTTTTCACCCTAAATAATATATTTTTGGTTTGTTTAAGAAAATATTTATTTTCTTCAAAAATAATATACCTTCTTAATAGTTCAAGAAAACATATATATTTTTCTTTACTTAAAAATAATATATTTTCTTCTTGTCAAAATATGATATATTTTTGAAATAATTGTAAAAATCATATTTTTGTTCTCTTGATGTCCAAAATACCGTTTACCAAAATATACTCATGAATTTAATTCCGGAATATTTTTGTAAGTTATATTCCTTGTTCGGTTTCTTCCAATATTCGGGTATAAATTATATATTTGTTTTCTTGGAATTTTGGTAATATTTTGTATTATAATTCTTGGTATTTTGGTAAGTTATATTATTTCAAGTCCTAAAATGATATAACTAATACACATAATATACAAGTAATCACACATATTGTGACATCTAAATATATATTCTCCTAAATATATACTTAGTCACTTTTATTTATTAAAAACCAACCTCCAATATTTGTAATATTTGTAACAAAAATTATGGCACATTTCATATGAAAAACCATGGTTAAAATTTACTTATAAACACTTGTTTAAAACTATTTTTCTAAGTGTTAAATTCTAGAAAATTTTTGCCATAGTTTCCCCTTAAAAATGGAGGTTTTCATACTTTCAAAGCATATCATTTTCTTTTAAAATCATCATCAATCATCAACAAATCATTCAACACTTACCATGTGCCAAAATCATGCAATTTATACTACATCATGAACTTGAAATTTTTGTAAAAACTTGTAGTAACTTACTATGTTATTTAGTAGACTTAGTTACCCTTCAAAACATGTTTCTTTGTTCATAAATATCATTCTTGAAAAATTTAGTCTTTCACAACTTATAAGATGATTTTTCTAAAAATAATTCCTTTGTATTTTTCTTGTTACAAACATGTTTCTAGTCACGATTTAGCACTAAAAATATGATTAGTTTCCTTAGAAATTATGACTTTGTAAATCTTGTAAATAATCTTGGTTTCTTGAGAAAATTATTTTTGAAATCATCCATTTACAAGACTTTTAACATGTATCAATCATCATCATACTCTAAAACAACTTCATTTTCAAGTTCATGACTCACATAAAGGATGATCATTATGATTTCTTTAAGATCCATCCTTATACTTGCAAGATCATGTGTTTAATCATCATCTAGCAAGCTTTTTATGGTGATCTACACCATAAACACAAGAAATCAACAAACAAGTATACTTCATACACTTAAACATCTTAGATTTCATGTTATTTAGCTTTATGTTAGTGATCATCTTCATGTTTCTTTGTGATTCTTGAGTTTAACCATTATGATTAGAAGTAAAAACAATATCAAGAAGCTTACTACTAGCTCTAATGGCTAGGGAAGTGGCACAAGAATGTTGATGATGAATATGAAAGAAAATAGGTGGTTAAAGGCTCCACAAAGAGGTCCTTCAAGTTCCTACACTTCAAGCCTTCTTAGATGATCTCCTTACACCTTGTAGTGGCCTTGGAATGGTTGTTTGAAGCTTGAAAATGGTGATGGTAGTGTGGTATGTTTGAGCCGAGACCAAAGGAAGGAAGGAGGAGGAAGATGATGTTGTTGTTGTGAAATGTATAAGTCTTATGGTCATTTTAAGAAATTCTTCCAACATTAAAGTAGCATAAGGTATAATGTGTTGGAATATACTTCAACAAATCAAATAAAATATATCAAAGAAATCTCTTGTGGGGCCCATGTCCCCTAACCGTCCAAGATAGGGGGGTATAAGTTTCATTTTAATTGTAAGTTGGTTCAATCTAGTTCAATTCCAAGTATTATAATTAGGTATTTAGGTGTTTAATGTTTATAAGACGTAATATGATGTTCGGTGACCATAACTAGCTTTGTAACATAAAAAGAATGCTTCTAGTCAAAATTTGATGTTTCGGGTAGTGTCCGGTTGTTCAGTTGGTTACCGGTTCGTTAAGGTGCTAAATTACGCAGTTTAGTGTGCTTTTTGTAGTCTTTTATGACAGTTTCGATTCACGACACTTAGGAAAGTATTCTGGACCATTAAACCACATTTCTGCATTTTATTTAATTGTTAAAATGCTGAAAATTGCTGAATTTTGGTGTTTTCTGCAGAATTCTGCAGTTTTAGTGTGTTTCTGGCACTTTCCGGTACCTATATCATCACTAGGAAGGCAGTTTTGTAATCCCTACTTTCCTACACACTATTTTAGTGTAACACTTGGTTCTGGGGCTAATTTTGTGTCTTAATATCATGTCTGTTTGAAACTGAACTCCCGTTAGTACTTCTTGTTTGTCTGATAACTGTGCTAACTTTGTTTCGTGCACTAATTAAACTATATTGTGTTGCATGTGATAAAGATAAAAATATTGAAACATGAAATGCCATTGTATGTATATGACAGTAATTAGAAATTCAATCGTCTTGTTAATTCAATCATGCACAGTCATTAAAGCACAGATTACTGTTTATTATTGTACGGAATTCATGGTAAAGTGCCAGTTGTCACACTTAGCATATAGAGCAAAGTTTTCATCACTAAATCTTCAAGCAAGCTACTCCAATCAATAAAGCCTTGTGTAAAGAAGCTTTACTGATCTGCTTGAGCAAATGTTTGGGTAGCTTGTTGAGGTGCAGCTTGTTGCACCTGAACCTGAGGAGCTAGGGCCTGGACATACTGTATCTGTGGGACAGGGGATTGGACATAGTGCACAGGAACAGGTGTTACAGGGTGTGCATAATGAGAAGTGTTGACATGAGCAGCAGGGGCATATTAGGAATAATGCACAGTGTTTTGGGTATTTTGAGGTCTAGAGCTAGGATGTGTGATGATTGGTCCATTATTTTGACTCCTACATTCTCTAGCAAAATGACCTAACCTATTACACTTGTAGCATTTTATCTTTGATTTATCCAACCCCACTTTCAAGTTCCCATGTAACCCTGAAAATTTTCTCCCTGTTCTCTTATAAAACTTGCTGGTTCTAACACTCAGCAGTGCAAGTTGGTGCAAAATATCCATTTCCTCCAGATCAGCTGGATCAAAGTGCTGGAGATCATTGAGTTCAAAAGACATATTATCAGAATTCTGGTTTTCTCCATTAGCTGTAAAAGCATAGTTGGATGAGTAAGAATCAGAGTTGTTAAAAGCTCCACCAGTTGTTATGTCAATATAATGATCATAACCCCTATCCTTACTACCACTAGATTCTTCCTGACCCAAAAGAGTTGTGTTACCGAAAGTGTAATCATCAGCTACCTTTCCAGACTCTTGTAACTTCTTTTTCTGGTTCAACTCTCTCTCATAGGTGAGGAGTCAACCATGAATTGGGTCAGACTAAGTTCTTTGAACCCAACAAAGTTTTTGGTTACAAAAGAAACTTAATCAGTAAGAAAACTTCCTAGCTAAGAAAGGAATCCGCCTTACCTATAAATAGGAGCCTAGGATTTCATTCTTCCTTGCTCATTCCTTCTATTCTTTTCTCTATACGTTGGTGTTCTAACCAATAATCACCAATACGATATTCTGTCCGATCGATTCGGAAACCAATGGACGAATGCCAAAGTGCTGTCTAAATAAGACTATACTTTGTGAATTTCGTTAAGGTTCTGATCTCGTGACCATCGTTAGGTTTGATTGGATTTAACACTAATACGTATTCCACTCTGTTAAACTAAATGTTTAATTACCAGAAAACTCTACACTATACACATACAATCAAAATAGATGCTTAGCTATCAGAAGACTTAGAATCAGGAGGCCTGTTAAATCAAGTCTATATGCTAACAAGGTGAGTCATTCTGTTTTTATCAAAGTTACTTTGTAAAACCCAAAATGTTTTCCAGTTATAATTACAGGGATTAAGTCTTTGCAAATCTTTAATTTCTGGCAGTAAGTGGGGGTATTGTGCACATTACTACTGTTTTATCACTCTTAGGTGGGCGAGCCTAATTAGTGATATGGCCACAGTCATAGATCTGGTCGAGTGACAACTGGACCAGATAATTATAAGATAGGGGCAATTGTAATCGCTCTTAATACTGTAACCGATAACACTGTTTTCCGGTTATATTTTACAGTGATTAAGTCTTTACAAATCCTATTATAAGATAGGGGAAATTGTAAAAACTCATAATGCTGTGAATTATAACAAATGTGTTTTTGTACAAAACGAATGAACTCACCAGTATTTCCTGCTGACCAAATATTTTTAAAACGCGTTTCAGGTGATTACAGTAGATCGAAATAAGAGTTGGATACGGCACCGAAAAGGCTTAAAGAAGTGGCTCATTTTATTATTAAATTAAATTAAGAAAAGTTGTTTATGTATTCGGATTATCCAATATAAAAGCTACCTTTGTAAAACCTGGGTTTATTCCCATCTGTTTAATAAATAAAATACGGTGTTTCTAAACTCTGATATTTTTCCTAACTCACAGTCCTGATGAACATTTCCGCTGCAATGTTTTTAAAATAACCACCGGTATCACTCGACTGCTTCACGACTCCCGTCCAGGGCGTGGTTAGGGGTCGTGACACGTGTTGCCTCACGTGGTGCGCCAGGATATGCCTTACCTGGCGCGTGGCGCGACGGACGGCCTTTTCCAGCTGCTACTTGCAGCTGCCAGCATGCAAACCTGAAATCTTTCAATTGATTCTCTGCAACTCTGAATCGAAACCAGCTGCATGTAAACGGTTTTGTAAAACCATTTGGACACTTGTATGCATCAAATAACACCTGGGGACACTTGGATTCATCTCAAATAACCCTCTTTTGTTATAAATAGGTGCTTCAATTCATAATTCAGACTTGCACATTCATTTTCCTCAAACATCTCTCTAAAGCTTGTTCTCTGGAGCATCCTGATCTTAAAGGAAGCCCTCATAAGTTCAAACTTCGTGCTAGGACCTTGTGTAACTGTTCTTAGCTTCTATAGTTCAGTTTTTATTCATATGAGGACCGAAAGTCAAAGTTATCGCATTTCTGCTTTGACTTTGAGTTTAAACTTTAACGGTCCAGCCATGATTCTAAAAGAAAGTGGCTATGTGTTGGTAATTAAGTAGGTGTTAATCCCTCAAAAGAGCACCTCCTAATTATCACGTTAACTCAGTCAATTGTCGAGTCAAAGTAACTAGTCAAAAAGTGAAAATAGTCAGATTTTCAAATAATAATTAAAACTGATAATGTAGAAGTTATGACTCATGTTTTGTCACCTAAATAACTTGGTAAATATTAATAGAACATGTCTAAGCATGTTCAACCACACAATTCTGAGTTTAGGCCCGGTTCGCAACCGAAAGTCGCAAAAGTTGACTTTTGCTTTGACTTTCAGTTCTGACCTGAATTAGCTTAGTTTATTTAGGCATTAAGGTTCCTTTGTGACCATATTATATGTTAGTATAACCCTCTGAGGTTATACTACATGGTCCCTTAGTAATCCGAGTTATTTGCTTATTTCTGTTATTATGCTTAAACTTTGACCATTATGCCCTTATAGTTTAAAAACAAGATTTTTGAATATGTAAGCATGCAAATAGCTTTGCTACTGATATATAAACATGTCAATTTATTTTGACATTATTTTCTGGTCTCAAAACGAAGTTATGCAAGATATCATAAAATTAAACTTTTTATTAATTAAATTACGCTTTTGTGCATAAAACATGTTTAAACCAAAATTTTGGCACCAAAATCATTACCTACTGTTATGATATTATTTTTAGGGATTTTTGGAAGGTTGGGTCAGATTTGATACTGAACATATCATTGAGTTCTCGTATAAATTATGTAATTGACGATTATGCCATTTTGCTAATAAAATATGATTTACATACAATTAATATGCCAAACTTTTTCCTACTGATGTTATATGTAAAATAAAATATTTTAACCATCCAAGGCTGGTCAAAACCTTAGAATCACATAAACTTTGCAAATATCGTCAATTATCGATTTTTACGCTAATTAGGTGCATAGTATGGTTTAAAACCATATTTAGCACCCAAGACTTGTTACCTACAGATTTTATAAATAAATTTTAATACTTTTACAGTAGGTATAAGTCATGAACTCAGACTTCCAATTTTGTCCCTAAAAGCATATGTGAAATGACCAAAATGCCCTTACAGTGCATAGTTTGGCCATAAATGGTAAACCACACATATGTATGATATCTTACTGTTATAACTTCATAAAATAAATATTTTTACAGAATATTATAGAACAGAACATCAGTTTTCTTTAAAGCCTCTTTTATAAATCTTAAAATGACCAAAATGCCCTTACGGGACTTAAATTGTTTTAAAAATCTTTTTGGGCATAATTGCTGATATCCTACTGATATCACAACATATTTTAAGCATAATAACTTATGGGACTAGTACATGACTCATCCGGTTACCCGTTTATGCTTATACGCGTACGGTGCGGTTTATGTAACTAGTTTACATAAACTAGCCGAAACGGGTCAAAACTTGTCATTTTAACATCAAATTCCAGAATATATTTAGTTTACCCATATAATACAAGTCTCCATGCTTGTCGGGTCTAAATTACATTCCGATCCGGTCATCTCTTAATCTAGCGTTTCGTACCGTAAACATTTCCTTAAACTAACCGGTCTAAGTTTACTACTAAAATAAGACCCGTTAGTAATCTCATAGGTTAATATAACCTTCGTTCCAGATTAGGAGCCCAGTAGAAGTTACTTGCACTTGTCTGAGTAGAATATACGGTCGGGTATACAAAACTTGCATTTTTAAGCTCAGGTAAATACTTTTAACTTATTTTTCCTTATACGGGCTTGGGATACGGTAAAATATTACCGTTTGGTCTGGTGTAGAAACATTTTAATCGAATATGGTTAAATAGCATAATCCCGTTTTAATCAGTGTTGCTTGATAACAAATAACATTGGGGGTTAACTACCATGTCCTATATATCCTCGGCTCATTTAAAATCGTAAATGGCCACGACTTAAGCATGGGGTGTAGGCATACACCTGACAGTTGCGTATGTAAAAGATATACTCACTTGCTGGGGTGACCCACCATGGGTTTATATTTGTGGTGTGTTGGTTAATCTTGTTCGGCTTTTATCCCGATCCTAATTGTTGGACAAACATGTAAATCTGATACAAGATTATTTTTAGTATAATTATCCCAAGTTATAAAAGAATATTGTGCCGTGTGCATTCAAATCTATTTTCATAAATGTTTTCAAAAGAGTCGGTTAATTGTATTTACCAGTGAAAACTGCCGTATTTTCAAAAAGGTTAAGTGGCAGGTACTATCCATAATTGGTTTGGAGCTTCGGGTATAGATAGTGAATCTTGCAAGTTCGTATGCCTTAAATCTGTTGAACAAGTTTTTGTATTATATTTTAGATCCGCCTGTGGATCATGTCTTACAACCGTCTGTATAATATTTTATTTGTACTTTACATTTCGGTTTGTAATAGTATTTTCTACCAAGACTTCCGCTGTGCAATGATCTGTGTATATTTGACTATGATGATATCAACTACGTCACGATACTCCCCGTCGGGCCCACCAAAATATGTGGAAATATCGGGGTGTGACACCCACGGTCTTTATCATCATGGTACATGTTCGCCATTTATCTTGATCTTGATCTTATACTTGAAGGATTACAATAATAAATTTGAAAATGCAATAAAACCAAATCTATTCTAATCCTGTCTATTACATCAGATCCAATATCCACAAAAAAAAATACAAATAAAAAATACTATTACATCGGATCTAATATCCGAAAAAAAACAAATAAAAAATAAAACCATAACAAACACAACCATGACAAGGGTCATAACCTAGGGCTCGATTCACATCACAATCCATAGACAACAAAAAGCTTTTGATCTTTTGTCAAAATAAATAATTTTTAACAAACAAAACATAGATCAATATAATAACTTTATCATCTATACGCGCGTAACCGTGGCTCTGATACCATTGTTGGGAATCAGTGTATCAAAACAAAAGCGGAAGCGGTTTATATATTTTAACAAGAGCCGATTATATACATATATAATCATGGCTGATTTTATATATAAACTATGTGTTTCATTTATTAATACAATTAATAAATATTCCCAATCAGGATCAAGGCAATACGCGTATAAACAAATAAAAATAAACAACCATAGAGGGTTTTAGTAATCAACCCTTGACGACTACACCAGGATTGTAACACGCGGGTTACAACAAATCCTCGGTAGTAGGAAGTTCAGAACCAAGCACAAGATACCCCGAAGGTAGGAGCGGCAAAGGGTGAGGCGGCGGCGGCGGTGCTTGGTCGAGCAGGTGGGCGGCGGCCCTATGGATGCGGTCGGCCAAACTTGGGGAAGGAGGCCGGGATTTTGTTTTGTTAAAAGTGTGATTAAGGTTTTGAAGTGTGACACCTGGGTCACTGCGACCATCAAACAAATGCCAAGCCAATGAAATATTGTATTTCATACTTGGGATCTGTATAAATATGTGTATCTTTTGCACATATCAATTCTTGTTCGATTTCAAACTCTATATCACTTTCTGGAGAGTTATACGTAAACTGGTGCGTAAACGTACTTAGTTTAACACGAAAAATACTCCGGAACATCAACATATACTTAACATACCTTAAATAACCTTTACATAACTTAGAAATAAGTTTTGAAGGCTTTGGTATGGCAAAAACAAGTTAATTCGCTTACAGGGACTAAACTTGACAAACTGTGAAAGTATGCCAATTTGAACTGTAACGAACATTCCGGAACATGACCATAAGTTAAACACACCTTAAATATCCTTTAAATAGCTAAGAAATAGGCTTTAAGGGGTTCGGTGTGCTAAAATAAACTTTTGGGTCATTCAGGGACTAAAAGCGTCAAAAAGTGCACAAGTTTGCACTTTCGCGCATAACTTACGTTCTGAATACATCCGGACATCCAAAAATTTATGTAAGCACTAAAATATTTTATTTTAGTGTTTGGCATAAGAAAAATCCATTCGTCACGCCATTTGGATCGTTTTTCGCGCTTATGCGCATTCCGTCGTAATTAACCGAACATCGCAACCGTACGGCTAAACGAACCGACATCCGAGATATTTTTTAGCACATTTTAAGTTCCCTATACTTTAACTTCATTTTAGAGCTTTGAAATGGGGTTAAAGGGGCTTAAACATGTCAAAATTGCATCAAATAGCAAGTTTGGAGCTTCAGGGGCCTGTTTTGCCATTTTTGAAACATTCTGGTCTGCAGGTGCCTTGCGCACCTCAACACTCTCATTGTTGCGGTGCGCAAGCAGGGGTCAGATGCAGCAAAATGTTTTTTCTCAGCTGTTAACAGCCTTTAACCTCTCCAAAGGCCAAGGCCAAGTGTCAAACTCTTGTGGTGGAGCAATATGAGTTACCACAACATTCCGACAAGTGTACGGGTGAGATCATTCCCTCTTTTCCAAGAAACGATCCTAACGGTGAACCGAAAACTATAAATACCCACCTTATGTTCACTCATTCCTCACAAGAATCTGATCTAATGTGCTCTAAGTTGAAACCTTTGTTTCATACCTGAGCTATTTTGATCTAGATTAGCATTCGGGGACCCTTTGTAAGTGTTCCTTCGTTCTTTTATTGCTTTCGAGTCCGAAAGTCAAACTTTGTTTGACTTTCTGCATTGACCAGTTTATGGTCAATGCGAAGTTCATTTGAACTTCGCAACGTGATTGTAATCACGATGGTTATAGTCCCTTGTGACTATGCCTACTGATTACCACGTTGTCTAGGGTCGTAAGGGTAAGCGATCTAATAAATCTCTTATACCTTCGAACCCGACCCAGTTGGTCGATCATTAGGATCCGACCAAACACATTAGGTGACCATAGCATATAGGGAATAACCTTCCGAGGTTATACCCTATGGTCGCTTCGTTTAAGTAGTTATATGATAGGTAGTTTATATGCCTTAGGTAAATTACCAAAATACCCTTTTCATGTATAATTGGTAATTAAGCATATGTAACATAACTTTTAACATCTAAACTGATTTGACAACAATATTAGACATGTTAAGGCATATGTTACTTGTCATAGGACTAGTTAGGCGGTCCAAACGCGTTTCACGCGAACGACGCGTTAAAATAGCATAAGCTACCTAAATGGGTCGTAAGCACTTAGGTTAGGTTTCATTTAGTATGTAGGCTTTGTTAAACCATATGACACGAGTCTCCATACTCGTTTGGTTTACGAACCCTCATTCTATCTAAATCTTCCGATTTAGGTCCGGTTTATTAACATAGTTACCTATACTAGGTGTCGTTTGATATCCGTGATCTCTAGCATTGCTTGGTGGTTATCTTAGGACTTCTGAGCAATCTCAAGTGAGTACATAGACCCCTATTTTACCGTTTTCAAACGTTTTGGGGTGAAACACATGTGCCTACTTGTTACTTTCGTGCTTTCCATGTTTTCACATCATATACTTGCTATGTTTATTAGTACATTTATAGTACATGATTTCAACACATTTTATGCTATGTATGCCCATTGTGTGCATACTTAGTACATCACTTTACAATACATTTTATGCTATGTATGCCCATTGTGTGCATACTTAGTACATTGTTTTACATTACATTTCATGCTATGTATGTCCATTTTGTGCATACTTAGTACATTGTTCTACATTGCATTTCTGTTGCATACGCTCATCCAGCATATGAACACATTATATTACATTTTGAACCGTTGTAACCATTTGACTATGTGAACCGTCGTAACCGTTTGATTACATGAACTGTTTGTAACTGTTGAACCGTGTGAACCTTTTGTATCCGTTGACATGATTTACATTTGACAATAGACATTGGACTATACATAAACATTTCTACAATTGTTAAACATTACATCTTGATGGTTTGGTTTGAGTAAGTGATTTAAGTAACGAGACGTGTGTAATATGATACAAGCATGGTGGATACGCCGCTGGTACTTCCTATATATAAGTGTTTGTATGGTATCACATATTGTAGCGTTATTCGAATCATTTCAGTTTGAGACATATAACATTTTATACAAATAACATACTTTTCACAAGACATTGATTTACAAACAACTTATCTTATACAAACTCATTTTACATGGTTATTCATTTAACCATACATAATTCTCTTATTTATACATATCATCTGATTTTATCATTTTTCAAATGATTTACAAGATAAAGCAAATTACAAGGTTCATGACTAAACATTTTCTCAAACATAAGTCATGAATTCTGTTTTCACAAAACCTATGTATCTCACAGGCATTTTTATGCTGACGTACCTATTTTCACATGTGTTTTCAGGAGATGATGCATAGGACTATTCAAGATATACTTAGGCGGACCTGTGCCTTAGTGACTTAAAACGAGACAAGAACTAATTAATTTATGTTATGTACTCTTTGGTTCTTGTTTAAAACAATGTAAACTTTCATGTTTGATTAATAAAACGAAACTTCAATTGCCATGGATTTGAAACAATTAATTCTGTTACAACACTCCCCGACGTTTCCGCCATGTTTTGTATGTTCTACGTGGTCGGGGTGTGACATGAAGAAGCACGGAACTAATTTTAGGTTTATTAGTTTGGTTTATGTTTCAACCATAGAGGTTAATCTTCTTAATCCTTCCTGAGCTAAAGCTGAGATCCTTCTTGCAAAACAATCAACACCCCGTTAAGCTCGTTAAGAGGGAATATGGGGGTTTCCCTCTTAACCACTCTTCGGCGTGAGAATAAGTATTTGTTTTGTGGAAATAAGTGTGTGTTTAGAGTGAGAGATTAGAGAGCAGAATGGTTTAACCTGTACATGAAGGTCCCTATTTATAACCGGAGTAGTGTAGAAGAAGATGGGCTAATGGGCATTGGACCTGGAGTCGACAACAAGGAATATCCTTTTTGTCTCTTCTATGACGACCGTTAGTGCTTCTAGAAGGTCGTTGGTGCTGGCGCACCTTGATTGGAGCCACGTGTCCGGGTTATCGTCCTTGTTGTCTCTCTGACATCAGCATGTGAGTGGAGACCATGGGGTAGTTGTCGCCGTCCCCTGGTTGGTGCCACGTAGGCGTCCTTGTGTACTTTTTGTCTCCTACACGATTGTTAATCATGGAGCACGATAGGATACAGCCTGTTGGACGTTGATTGGCTTACTCCTCGCCACTCGTACCTTTCTTGCTTCCTGGAATGAACCTGCGTCGCTACCCTTGTGTGGCCTCTGGTTCGTATCCAATCAGCCGGTGCAAGGTCTACGGCTCAAGGGATTTCATTCAGGATGCCAAGTGTGGAATTTGATCTTCAATCTTGCTTGGGCCTCACGTGCAGCTTAGGCTGTGCCTATGTAATCCGCGCGGGGTCTGTAGATTTGTCAGATTTATGTATTAGGAGTATGGTCCTGCGCGCGACCTGATTAGTCTGCGCGGCTTTTTGGGACCATACCCCTTCAAGTCCCACCAGTCCAGTGCTGCTTCCATGTGCGAAGTAAATGGTTGGAGCTCTGGACTCAGAAAAAAGAATTAAGTGGGTTGGTCTTTGGAGCATTCGCTAAGTCTTGGTAGCTGGCACGCGTGTAAGTGTTTGTCAATTACTACAGCGCGGCTACCAGACCTGCTTCTTGATAGCTGTTACTTTTTAGGGCTGGCGCGCATGATCATTGACTGATGATGCATGCGGCGCAGCTCTTGCTATCTTCAACAGGAAGCTTCTTCTAAATTTAGGTGGGAAACTCCTCGAATTTTGAATCCTGACAGGTTGGTGCAAATTTCGTTGATAGTGACCTTTGAGTTGACTGCTGACACAACGATCATTATGCTGTCACTGGCGGTTCGTCTGCTGTCAGGCGGTTGAGGCCCAAGCGCATGTGGTAACCGTCACCCCGGAAATCCTGCCTTACGTAGCGGTCCCTGATTGGGTACGCGCGCGGTGCGTTCGGCACGGTTACCCATCGCATTAAATGCGATGGGTATATATATTCGAAGATAGAGAGAGAATTCCCTTTGCTTCTTCGAATTCTCCTTCTTACTCTCTCTGACTTCTTCAAATCTTCAAAGATTTCTTGATCATCTTCGAGTTTTTTCCAGAACTTTCAAGAGATCTTTATCTATTTCTTCTTGATCTTTAAACGATGGCTGAAGAAGAGATTATTCCGATTGAGGAAGGTGCTGGTCCGGTCCCGGTTCTCGAATAGGACCAAGGATTATTTGAGTAGATAGTTAGGGGATTCCAGTTCCCGGCCGAATGGGATGCTCGATATCCTCAGCAAGGCCAGACGGCTGCCGATGCGACATCAGGTTACATTACATTATTTGCTGATTTTTTTTATCGACGACAACTTCCGGCTGCCGGCCACTCATTTCATGGCGGCGATTCTACATTTTTACGGTTTTTACATCTCCCAACTTAGTTTGATGGGGATGGTGAGGATCCGTCACTTTGAGTTTATATGCCAATCTCAGGGACAGGAGCCCTCCGTTGATAAGTTTAGAGCCTTTTACCATTTAATCAAGAACATGGGGTTTTATTCGTTTGGTCTTCGTGGTGTAAAGAATATATTAATAAACCCACCCAAGAGCTTCCATGAGTGGAAAATAAAGTTCTTCTTCATTCGAGAAGAAGTTATTCCGATCGCGATGATCTTCCGGGAGTTTGATAAGATCGAAAAGGAAGAATTTCCAATTCCAAAGGCGGCAGACTGGTATATGCAGTTAATGGCTACACCAAACAGGATTTTTGGTGAATAGGTTCTAGTTGCGGCGGGCATGAGTGATAAATGGCCTGCGAGAAGCAAGGAAGTGCCTGTTTTGATGTTTGAAGGAGAAGGTATGTTCCCATACTTCAATTATCTTTTTTCTTGAGGAACGCTCATGCCTGATTATTATTCTTAACTGTAGTTGCTCAGCTTTACCAAAGCGCGTTTCCCACGTTTGGTGGCGCGATGAGAGTTCGTCCTTTGGGAGACGGTGAGGTGTTCTGGTATGAGCAGATTAAGAACAACTTCTTATACCCACCAGCGGGAATCTTTGCTAGCCCTCCCACTGCAACCGAAGGTGCGCAACTTCCCAAACCAAGGCCTTTGCGAGGCGTGACTTCTGCTGGGAATAGATTCTTTATCTATCCAGCGAGGAGTCCGTACGCTCGTCGAATGAAGAGCTAAGTTCCTGGTCTAACATATTTGCAGGTGTGCTGCACGATCTAGGGATAGACCCTGAGGAGAAGCCAAAAAAGGCCCCGACGAAGAAGAAAACAACCACAAGGAGGAAAGTCACTGTCGATACCGGTACGACTAGCAAGAAGGCGGGAGGTGGCCGCACGACTGTTGAGATCCCTGAAAAAGGTACTCTTCGCTTTCGACAGAGTAACCTTGAAGACTATGTTATTGCCAGTGATTCACTAGAGGGTTTATCATGCATAGGTGAGAAGAAGAAGAGCAGCGCGGCTGCATCAAAGAGCTCGGGGAGCGCAGGGTCCAGGGCTCCTGAGTCCGATGCGACTTTGTCATCCCCTCCTAAGGAGGAAGAAGAAGAAGAGGTTGAGGAGGAAGCAGTTAAGTTGGTGACGAGAAAGAGATCTCGTTAAGTTTCAGGTGCTGCGACTCCACCAACGCTGAAGGCTGCTGCGACCCAGCCAATAGGGAAACAGGGTAGGTTGCGGATCCTTTATAAATTCTCAGCATGTTGGTGTTTTAACCTTCATTTTTTATACTCTGCCTTAGTAAATTTTTTAACACTTTTCCCTTCTCCAGAGGCGCTGAAGAAGCTTGAGGTGAAGGTTAAGGAGTCTGAGTTAAAAAGATTAAGGAGCCGGAGCTCAAGAATACCAAGTTTGTCATTATCCCTCTGAAGACCATTCCTGAAAAAGGGGTAGAAGAAAGAGTTGAGGAGCCGGCGGGCGATGTGATTCCTAAAAAGGAAGTTTCAAAAGAGATCGAGGCTGTTGCTGCTACTGTACATGAGGCGCAGGGTCCAGAGGTCGTACATATAACCAGACTTGACCAGCCTTTGAATAGCAAAGGACCAAAAATTTTTATTTCTGGTACGCACCCTGACGCCCCCACCCAAACTGCTCAAGTACAATCTGTGGCTGGGGGTCAGCTTCGAATGTACAGGTGCAGGTGGCTCAAAAGGATACTTCTATTGTACATGAGGCGCAGGGTCCAGAGGTTGTACACATAACCAGGCTTGACCAGCCTTTGAATAGCAAAGGACCAAAAATTTTTACTCCTGGTACGCACCCTGACGCCCCCACCCAAACTGCTCAAGTACAATCTGTGGCTGGGGGTCAGCTTCGAATGTACAGGTGCAGGTGGCTCAAAAGGATACTTCTGCCACTGCGGCTGGTACAAATGCTGGGGGTTCTGGTACGGCTAGCCAGAAAGGTAACCCGAGAAAAATTCCAAGGCCACGATCCCCTATTGGTGCGGAAGACACATTGGGGGATATTTGTTATAAGACTTATACTGAGGAGCGTGGCGAAGTGAAACATGTCCTCGTCTGGAGCTTGAAGCAGAAAGATACTTTTTTTTTAATTTAGGGCATGTCGGGATTGGTTCTTGGGAACCTTTCCTCCGGGAGAGGTGAACCGCCAAAGGGTGCGCAACCACGAGAGTTTATATCACGCGTATATTGTTGGTGAGGCCAACACCGCTGCCGCCAGCCATCAGATCGTGCGCGACTGGCGAACTATGCACCAGGAGCGTGCTAGTTGGGAGAAGTACTGTGAGCGGCTGTCTGCTGAGGCCAGGGAATTTGAGCAAATGAAGAACAAGTTCTTAGAGGAAAAGGCTTCTTTTGAAAAAGAGAAAAAATCCGAGGAGTGGGGGCGCGATGTTTTAAAGAGCAAGCTTCAAGCTGCTGAGGAACTCCTGGCGAAGGAGCGCCAAGAATGGAAGAAGGTCTGTGATAATGATAATAAGAGGATGTATGCTGCGCGTACCAAGATTACCAACCTTGAAGCTGAAGTTGCCACGTTGAAGGGGAAGGTTGAGGAAGCCCAGTCTGACAGAGAGCGCGTTGAGGTTCATTAGGCTAGCTCCCTTTCCTCTTATACTTCTTTACTGTTAGAGTATTTCTAACTTAGGTTTTTCAAAAACTTGCAGGTCAAATTGAATGCGCAGATCGTAAGTAAAAACAAGGATTTGGCTGGTAAAGATGTTGAGATTGCAGAGCTGAAGCGTAGGTTGTTTGAGGCTCTTGAGAAGAGTGACTCTTTGGAAATAGACCTGGCTGCAGAAAAGGTGAAGGTTGATACTGCCGAAGAGGCACGTAAAGCGTTCGAGAAGGCATGCAACATCAGCACTTCAGCCTTGAATGTGGCGCAGAACAACTATGCCGAAGCTCAATCTATTGTAGACACGCTTGTTTCCGAATCTAAGTGGATGCGCAGTAGCTGCTGTAAGTGTTTCCATTTTTTGCCTTAGATTATCATAGCATGTTAACTTGTTTTCATGATCCTATTTTACAATCTTTCTTGGACAGGTTGCTAACTCTATCTTGAATGCAACGGAGCTACATCAAGCAGTTACCGCGCTCACAGATGCTGCGCGTGCCGTTGGGCATCGTGGTGGCTATCTTGAGTGCTCTCAACATGTTGAGGAGGCATCGCAGCAACACTTCAGGACTCGCAATTGCTCCGTGACCGACCAAGCTGATGAGATGCTAGCCCAACCTGAAGAAGTTTATGATCATCTATCTCTACCAGTCATGGAATTGGTCACGGAGGCGCTAAAGCATGATGATTCTGTGGCGCGACTGAAGTCCATCCTCATTGCTCCAGAAACTGTGGAGTTGTCTGATGAGGAGGAAACAACTGGAGGTGGTGGTGATGAATAGGTTGTAGGATGTTGAGGCTTTAATGCCTTGTACTTTTTTGTGGCTTTTAAATATGTAAATGGTGCGCGGTTGCGCTTTTTATTAATGGAACTAACTTTGCCTTTTATTCTGTCAAATGTTACAATTATTGCATTGTTGTTAGAAACTTTGTTTAAGTTAGCGCGAATAAATGTAAGTGTGGCTCATTATGAGTGTTGTTGCCCGGCCTCGCGCTATGCTCGTGGAGAACCTTGGAGGCTTAACTCAAGAGCTCGTAATTTACTGAAGTGTTTTCGTGCTAATCAAAAGTTTAACATGCATTTGTAACTTAGACAAAACAGAATGTAATCATAAAGCGTAGACAAATTTTGCATTAGATAACTGAAATAGGTGCGTGGCTAACACACATAGAATGTTGTTACATGTAGCATTTGCGCAGTTGTTGCGCGTTCCATGTGCGTGGGATGATGTGACCATCAAAAGTGCGCAGTTTGTACGCCCCTTTTCCTAGCACCTCATGAACAAAGTATGGACCTTCCCATTTTGGTGCTAGTTTTCCAGGGCGCTCGGCATTAGAGGCTTCGTTGTCCCTGAACACATATTCCCCTTGAGTGTACGTACGTGCGCACCCTCGCATTGTAGTATCGCTCCAACTGGGTCTTGTACTTGACCTCTTTAATGCGTGCGATCTCGCGCCTTTCTTCGAGCAGGTCCAAGTCTAAGCGGCACTCCCCCTCGTTATCAATCTTGTTAACTGCTAATAAGCGCGGCGAGGGAAGGCCTATTTCTGCTGGGATAACCGCCTCTGATCCGTAAACAAGGCTGAAGGGGGTCTCGCCATTGCTGGTCTTTGGCATGGTACGATGAGCCAACAAGATGCTGGGGAGCTCTGATATACGTTAAATTATACATGTTTTTATACCCCAAAACACTTCCATTTTAAGTGTTTTTGGCCAAAACTGCGACGTTTAGGTGCCAAATCCGGTAGTTTTATATTGTCAGGTCTTAAACGGAGCACAAAAGAAAAATCTGATGAAAACGGACAAATTCTGATGCATTTCTGATAAAACGGGCAAAATTCTGATGACTGCCAAGTGTGGCACAACCGTGCCATCTGACGGGACTACCATGCCGATCGTTCGATCTCAGAAGCACTGCCAGTGCAACAGCCAGTGCCGATCTGTTCCCGGGCCGCATGACCGTGCCACCCGCCGCATGACCGCGCCACCCGCCGCATGACCGTGCAATGGCCAGACCAGGGTTTCTGATCAACATTCTGATGACCCCGCACTACCATGCGACCAACGGCATGACCGTGCCGATCTGATGACCCAGGCAACTTGTCCACTAGTCCACTTGGTTGACCTGGGATCGGAGAAATTACGTCACCCGACAAGACCTGATCGCACGGCCGTGCGACCCAATGGCACGACCGTGCCAAACTGAAAATTGCCTATAAATAGCAGCATTCGCTACTGATCAAAATGTTGGGTTTTTCTCCATGTTTCTGGCCGATTTCTGGGTTACGAAGCAGTCCTGATCAGACCCATTTAAAGCCTTAAGATCGAGTGGAAGCATAACCGATCCAACCCATCAATTCCTTGCTTGTTTATGGTTCGATTCCTTGTTCTTGAACACGTATTCTGATCATTTTGCAAGTTATGAGCTGATGTTAGTTTATGTTTAACGTAGTTTATGTAATAATAGTTATAAACTTGTTTCTTGAATAATCTTTATGTTGTAATCTTATTTGTATGAAACTTTAGTACTTTTTCACGTTTGAATCTTCATGATTATATAATGAACGTTTCATTGATGTTGAGTTCCTGATTATGTTTGATTATCTTGGATAATGAATCTGTGGTTAGTGGGATGGTAACTATTTCTTGATTAATCACTTATTTGTAAACTTGTTTACACCATGAGACTTGAGATGGGTATTGGTTTTATCTAAGATATATCTTATTTTGATTAGGAATGCTTTCTTGCACGTAAGGGTTCTAACAAATTATATGGTGTTGATTACATGTACTTGCATGCAGTTTATGATCCTTGTTTAATAGTTTTTTTCTGAAATTGCTGACATGGTAGATTTGTGTTCAAGACTTGTAAAGGTGAAATATGTTGTTATATGATCTACTTAAATGCTTATCCTCGTGGCTGTATTGTAAGCATCGATATTGCTTTCTTTGATAAGTGAGGTTAGAAAACTCCTAGCGGATGACTAATCTATCTTTAAAGGTTCACATGAATGAATATCAATAGCTCTCTAAAGAATGATTTTAGGTGGTTAACGTGTGTTTATCGCGTTAACTTTCCGAAGAATCATCATGTTAGAAAACTCCTAGCGGATGACTAACTGTCTCAAAATTGGAAGATTGATTAAGTGCTTTTGTGACATATGTGATAGATAACATGTTTAGGTTGTTTGTGAAACAAGATAATAGTATATTTATGTTTTAGATATAATTTAGATAACTAAGTTAAACAACCATTCACTTACCCTTTTATCTGGTGATCTAATGACTAAGATTTATTACTTAATAACGCCCGTGTTCTATGGATCAATATCTGGCTCTTACCAACACTTTACTGCATATATGACGGGATACACTTGTCCTTTGTTGTGTGTCTTTTAATGTTAAGGTATAAACCATTTTTATAAATATTAAAACCCACGTGAGTGCGAAGTTCACTGTATATAAATGTATAAATTATGTTCACTTCGAATTCTACCAAGTTTTTGGCGCCGTTGCCGGGGAACACGGCGAAATTTATGGAACAATCCGAGTCATTATTTTACCGGTGTACAAACTGTGAATACCTGTGAATACTTGTACATTTTTGTATCTATTTATTTTCTTTTATTTACTAACTTGTGAATACCTAGCCTGGCACGCCCACTAGGACTAACTTTTGACTAACTTTTCTTTTCTGTTTTACTAACCAACTAACCAGCTAATTGACTAACTACTAACCGCTAACCTTACTAACATACTAACTTTTTATTTATTGTTCGACTAACATTTTTCATTTATTTATTTAATTCCGTTAAGTGTTCGGGATCGAACCATTCATTCATTTATTTCCTTTATTTATTTCATTTCAGTGTTTTTAATTCAGTATTTCAATTCAGTCATTTCATTTACATTTATTTATTTATTTCATTCCAGTACAGTTAATTCAGTATTTCATTTATTTCAATTCAATTATTTTATTTCTGTTTATATTTACATTTATGCCCGTGTTCGGAATCAAACCACTTTTTCATTTATTTATTTATTTCATTTATGCATTTATTTACATTTATTTATTCACGTTCATTTATTTATTCATTTCTGTTTATATTTTTTTTATTCAGTTAACTGTTATTCATTCATTTTTTAAAAACTTGTTTAAATTATTTATTCATTTACTCCACGAAAATAAAATAAAACTTTCTGATAAAATCATCAGATTTTCTGATGATGAATTTATCAGGTTTTCTGATGGATTCTGATAAACCCATTAGATTTTCTGGGACAACAATTTATGATGAATTTACCAGATTTTCTTGTAAATTCTGATGAATTTATCAGATTTCTGATGAAGTTATCAAAATTTCTAGTAAAATATAAAAATTTCAGATTTTTAATGAGATAATCAAATTTCATCAGATTTTTATCAGATCTCATCAGATTTTCTAAAAAAAAACCAAAAATTTTCGGATGTAAATAAATAAACAGATTTGTATAATAAATTGTATATGTATGTATATAATATAATAGTATTATTATTTATATTTATATTACTTATATTATTATTATGTTCTTTTTTTTCGTATAATGCATTCCTTATTACTTGCAGGTTAATGTCCACAACCCCTGTACCCGTTATTGCCGAGCTAGCCAACGAACCAGAAATTAACTTACGAAGAAGTAGGCGGCTTCGCGAAAGATCACTTGTTGTTGCACAAAGGATTGCGGCCGCAATCGACGAACCAGTGATACTTTCTGACAGCGAGAGTTCAGAGGAAGAAACAGGGAGCATTATGGCAGAGGATGACCATCCTTTAAACGAGACCGGCCGTCCAGGAGGAGAGGGCTTGCTACCGAGCATCGCCCGACCTATGATAGCAGCACCGAGTTTTGAAATTAAATCTAGTATAATTAACATCATCATCATCATCATCATCATACTCAGTATATCCCACCAATAGCAAAGCTAAGGTAGGGTCTGAGGAGGGTGAGATGTAGACAGCCTTACCTCTACCCCGTAGGAATAGAGAGGCTGCTTCCAATGAGACCCCCGGCTCGATTGTAGTTTTGCATCAAGCCTTGGACATAAGGCACATAACACTCAGCAATTGAGACAAACGCCGATTAGTGCATGTACCCCCTTGTCTTTCGGCTATCAACGCCACCACATGATGCATGATTAACCATCCCCCTCTTTTAACGTTATTTTCATGAAATTAGTAAAATAACGTTAAAATTAGTGCACTTTCACTTTTGCCCCCCGAGCGCCCACACATATATACATTATATGAGCATACCGCAACATGTTACAAAATTCTATGTAGTTTAATGGGAAGGATCACGAAGATCCAGGTCGACACATTGCTTCATTTCTCGAGGTGTGTTCGACTTTCAAAATTCGAGACGTTTCTGAAGACGCAATCCGTTTGCGGCCCTTTCCATTCTCTTTGCGAGACAAAGCCCGATCTTGGCTTTTGTCACTTCCAGCAGGGTCCATCACGACTTGGAACGAGATGGCAGATCTTTTTATGCAAAAATACTTCCCGCCGGAAAAGACAGCTAAGCTAAAGAACCGTATAATGACATTTAAACAGGACGAAGGAGAATCTCTACACGCAGCTTGGGAAAGATTCAAAGATCTTCTGATCGATGTTCCATATCATGGGTTGTCCAAAAGGCAACTTGTGTTGAACTTCTACCAAGGACTCAACTACGACTCACAAGAACGCATAGATGTATATGCAGGAGGCGATCTTGGAACTAAAACACCAACGGAAGCCTACACAATTATAGAAAAAGCTACCTTGAAGTCGAGTTCGCGTCACAGTGGAGTGCGAAATAAAGCATCATCTATTCCTGGAGTTCATCAAGTGGATACGTATACGGCTCTTGCAGCGCAGATTGGAGCTTTGGCAGCAAGGTTTGATCAAGCTCAGAACGTTTCGCAGGTACAATCATCATGTGAGCAGTATTGAGTGTCACACGAGCCAGGTACTTGTGAGCAGGGTGTTATGTTTACCGGCCACGAGGAGGTGGACTATCTGGGCAATCAAATCAGGCCCCAAAATAACCCCTACAGCAACACGTACAATCCACGGTGGAAGAATCATCCAAACTTTGGATGGAAATCCGGTTCTGGAAACCAAAACCCACTCGGATACGCTCAGCGTGCTCCCGCACCACAGCAGCCCCAGGGACAGCCTTACCAATCTGAAAGTCAGTCCTTCCAGCCACAATACCATCATCAAAGCTTCGGGAACAGTTCCCAGCCGCACGCCTCTCAAAGTAACTGTAAACTAGAGGAGATGATGGCACAACTATTAGGAAACTTCAATTGTGCTAATCAGATAGCCGAGAACCGCTACCAGCAACATGAGGAGTGTTTCTTGGTCCAAGAAGGGGAGATGAGAAGTCAGAAAGATTCCATCCAGACCATTGAGAATCAGGTTGGACAATTGGCTAAGATGTTGTCTGAGAGACCTCCGGGCGGTCTTCCAGGTAACACAGAGCCAAATCGGAAAGGGCGTGTCAATGCCCCGCACGTTTAACAAGTGTGGGAGAAGGAGTCTAGCTATCAACTCACTGACAAATTTAGCGAGCGTGTTTTCACACGCTAAGGGTATTTTTATAAATATTTAATTTATCGCATTTATTTCCTTGTTCGTTAACTTATTCTGTTTTTAGTAGGATTGAACAAGATTGATTCATGTCTTAGGAATTTTTGATGTTGGTTTAAAGTTAAAACATGTAAAACCTTGCAAAAATTGTGAAATCTATTGAGAACAAGGAGTTGAAGGGCATTCTGTTACTTATGTCTGCAGAATGTACAGATGACGCTCGGTCATGCACCTGATCCGCATGACCGTGCACTTCATAAATCACATCTGACCAAGAACAACGTGCATAAGGTGGTCGTCGGACACACACTACTGTGCGGAACGATTGCACTACCGTGCACAGCGACACCACGTTGCGAACCACAGTGCACAGGTTGATGCGCACTACCGTGCACGACTTTTTAGCAACAGTAATTTTTCAGGGTATAAAAACTACTTTTCAAAAAAAAATCATAACAATAAAAAATTAAAAACCCTTCAAAATTACTAACACTGGCCGCACACCCATTCTTGGCTCTCCCACTCCTAAAACCAACCAATTTTTGCAAGGATTTAACTCGAATCTTCAATCAAGGCATGATTCCTTACTTGTTTTTAGTGTGTGTTTGTTTTTGTTTGGAATAATGGATTTGGTTTAAGTTATCTAACGTTTTAATCAATAGTAGTGTTTGTTGTTTTAGTAGTGACGTATTTGGCAGATTTGTAAGGAATGCACACAGAGTTGAGAAGACTTCAATTCAAAAGTCTAGTCATACGAATCTACTTCAACTCTGAGGGAGTAAATCTATCCTCTTCACATTATTAGTATAGCTCTTCATAATCGCTTAACTAATACGTGTTTCACATTGGGGACAATGTGAACTTCAAGTGTGGGGAGGGGTTTAAGGGTTTAACTTTGTTTGTCCTTAAGTGTCCTCATTTTTGTATATATAGATTAAAAAAAAACCTTTCAAAATACAAAAATGGTCACTTGTGTTCTTTAGAAAGCATCAAATTTGATCAAAACAGACAAGCCAAATTGATTTTTGAAAAAGATAACTAAAAGCGTGATAAAACAAGAAGAAAGACTTGCATGTTTATCTTTATATTTATACCCATTCCTTCCGTTTACGTGAGCATATTTTTGAGCCTTTACTGCTTTCTTGTCAATGCTTCTTTGTTTTTGCGGAAAATGAGTGAGCCGGATGTTTCATGTAATTTAGAACTTGTCATTTGTATACTTTTCAAAATCATAAATATGAGAAATTGCATGAGTATGATAGAGGCAAATAGGATACCCTTTCGTTAGCCTTTTTCTTTGTTTATATCCCACACCCAACATTATCCATTAGTTCGCCATGTTGAGCCTATTTTCCGTATTTTTCAAATTTTAACCAAAACATTAAGCCTACTTAACCAAATTTAGCCTTTTTATTTTTAAACCTTTGTGTTAAAACTCGGTCAAAGTTATTTTCCAACTAGCTTGTTTGAAATTATTTCCTTGTAAAAAAACCCAGAAAATAGAGATCGAAAAATAGAATAAAAACGATCAAATTAGAGAAATTTTAAGCACTAAATAGTACAAGATATGTTGTATAGCTCGAAAAGGGTAAAATCGTCTTTAAGCGTTATTTATGCATAGTTGTTGATTCATTTACGCTAGTTACAAATAACCACCGAGTTTTAACCATTTAGCCACTTTTAAATATCCATTCCACACCCTTAACCATAGCCTATCATTACAACCATCAAAGACCTCTTGATTTATGCTTTTTCGCATGTTAACTTGGTGGAGGTTAGATCTATTGACAAGCTTATGATATTGCATGATTCATTGACTAGGCATCGAGTGTTTTACATACACATTATATGTATGATTCAGAAATTTAACCGAGTGTGTGTGAACATTGTGAGAAATGTAAAGATTTGCATGCTAAGTCAATCGAACGTAGAATCATTACTTTATGGTTATCCTTTCATACATCCAACAAAGCTTGTTTGTTTTAAAATCTTTGATGATGACTTTTTGAAAACCAATTTGACCGCCAAACAAATTAGTAATTTTGTAAATATTCAGATTTGATTCCTTGTTTTATTTTAAGTTTGCTTGAGGACAAGCAAAGTTCAAGTGTGTGGATGTTTGATATACGTTAAATTATACATGTTTTTATACCCCAAAACACTTCCGTTTTAAGCGTTTTTTACTGAAACTGCGACGTTTAGGTGCCAAATCTGGTAGTTTTATATTTTCAGGTCTTAAACGGAACACAAAAGAAAAATCTGATGAAAACGGACAAATTCTGATGCATTTCTGATAAAACGGACAAAATTCTGATGACTGCCAGGTATGGCACGACCGTGCTATCTGACGGCACTACCATGCCGATCGTTCGATCTCGGAAGCACTGCCAGTGCAACAGCCAGTGCCGATCTGTTCCCGGGCCGCATGACCGTGCCACCCGCCGCATGACCGTGCAATGGCCAGACCAGGGTTTCTGATCAACATTCTGATGACCCCGCACTACCGTGCGACCAACGGCATGACCGTGCCGATCTGATGACCCAGGCAACTTATCCACTAGTCCACTTGGCTGACCTGGGATCGGAGAAATTACGTCACCCGACAAGACCTGATCGCACGGCCGTGCGACCCAACGGCACGGCCGTGCCAAACTGAAAATTGCCTATAAATAGCAGCATTCGCTACTGATCAAAATGTTGGGTTTTTATCCATGTTTCTGGGCGATTTCTGGGTTACGAAGCAGTCCTGATCAGACCCATTTGAAGCCTTAAGATCGAGTGGAAGCATAACCGATCCAACCCATCAATTCCTTGCTTATTTATGGTTCGATTCCTTGTTCTTGAACATGTATTCTGATCATTTTGCAAGTTATGAGCTGATGTTAGTTTATAACCGTGCCGATCTGATGACCCAGGCAACTTATCCACTAGTCCACTTGGCTGACCTGGGATCGGAGAAATTACGTCACCCGACAAGACCTGATCGCACGGCCGTGCGACCCAATGGCACGGCCGTGCGACCCAACGGCACGGCCGTGCCAAACTGAAAATTGCCTATAAATAGCAGCATTCGCTACTGATCAAAATGTTGGGTTTTTCTCCATGTTTCTGGGCGATTTCTGGGTTACGAAGCAGTCCTGATCAGACCCATTTGAAGCCTTAAGATCGAGTGGAAGCATAACCGATCCAACCCATCAATTCCTTGCTTATTTATGGTTCGATTCCTTGTTCTTGAACATGTATTCTGATCATTTTGCAAGTTATGAGCTGATGTTAGTTTATGTTTAATGTAGTTTATTTAATAATAGTTATAAACTTGTTTCTTGAATAATCTTTATGTTGTAATCTTGTTTGTATGAAACTTTAGTACTTTTCATGTTTAAATATTCGTGATTATATAATGAACGTTTCATTGATGTTGAGTTCCTGATTATGTTTGATTATCTTGGATAATGAATCTGTGGTTAGTGGGATGGTAACTATTTCTTGATTAATCACTTGTTTGTAAACTTGTTTACACCATGAGACTCGAGAGGGGTATTGGTTTTTATCTAAGATATATCTTATTTTGATTAGGAATGCTTTCTTGCACGTAAGGGTTCTAACAAATTATATGGTGTTGATTACATGTGCTTGCATGCAGTTTATGTTCCTTGTTTAGTAGTTTTGGTCTGAAATTGCTGACATGGTAGATTTGTGCTCAAGACTTGTAAAGGTGAAATATGTTGTTATATGATCTACTTAAATGCTTATCCTCGTGGCTGTATTGTGACCATCGGTATTGCTTTCTTTGATAAGTGAGGTTAGAAAACTCCTAGCGGATGACTAATCTATCTTTAAAGGTTCACATGAATGAATATCAATAGCTCACTAAAGAATGATTTTAGGTGGTTAACGTGTGTTTATCGCGTTAACTTTCCAAAGAATCATCATGTTAGAAAACTCCTAGCGGATGACTAACTGTCTCAAAATTGGAAGATTGATTAAGTGCTTTTGTGACATATGTGATAGATAACATGTTTAGGTTGTTTGTGAAACAAGATAATAGTATATTTATGTTTTAGATATAATTTAGATAACTTAGTTAAACAACCATTCACTTACCCTTTTATCTGGTGATCTAATGACTAAGATTTAGTACTTAATAACGCCCGTGTTCCATGGATCGATATCTGGCTCTTACAAACACTTTACTGCATATATGATGGGATACACTTGTCCTTTCTTGTGTGTGTTTTAATGTTAAGGTATAACCATTTTTATAAATATTAAAACCCACGTGAGTGCGAAGTTCACTGTAAATAAATGTATAAATTATGTGCACTTCTAATTCTACCAAGCTCATCGACCCAGCCTCGTCGTTTTGTGCCAAGGCGGGCATTGATCCCTTCAACTATACTTTTGTTGACACTCTCCACTTGACCATTGCCTTGGGGGTGTGCAACGGAAGAGAAAGTGTGTTCAATGTTTAATTCCTTCATCCGTTTCTGAAGGTCTTCGAAGGCAAAATTTGTGCCATTGTCAGTCACTATTTTGAGTGGGAGGCCGAATCTGCAAATGATATGCTCCCAAATGAATTTCCGCACTATCATTGTTGAGGTTGAAGCGAGGGCCTTTGCCTCCACCCACTTAGTGAAGTAATCAGCAGCAACAATTATGAACTTGGCTGCGCCTGGGGCTTCAGGAAAGGGTCCCACCATGTCGATCCCCCACTGTTGGAAAGGCTAGGCTGTTGATACTGGAATCAGATCATTTTTTGGGCGTAGGGTCTTTGGCGCATGCCTTTGACAGGCATCACATTTGCGCAGTTCATTCAAAGCGTCGACGTGCATCCCTAGCCAATAATAGCCTGTATTCATGATCTTTGCCACAACCATGCGAGGACCCGCATGTATTCCACAGATGCCTTCATGAATTTCTCTGATTAAGTAGCTTGCATCTTGGGGGTCCACGCAGCGTAATAGTGGCCCCAAAAAGGATCTCCTATAAAGAATGCCCCTGTTCATTTCATAAAACAGCGCTTTGTTTTGGACCTTCCTAGCCTCCGCCTTGTTTTCTGGAAGAATCCCCTCATGCAGATATTGAATGATAGGGGTCATCCACGAGGGTGGCCCTATCACTATGACATTGACCTGGCGCAGCACTACCGATGGGTTTTTCAAAACTTCAACTCTGACATCCTTCGCGAGGTGCTGAAATGCTGTTGAGGCTAGCTTACTTAGCGCGTCAGCGGGCTTGTTTTCTGATCGGTTGATGTGAACAACCTTGTACAATTTGAACCTTTGGAGCAGCTCTCTTGCTTGTTCTTAGTATAAGCCATTACCTCGCGCTTGCGTCATATAAACCATTGATTTGGCTCGCGATTAGCAGAGAATCAACATGCGCTTGTAAGTTTTTTTCCCCCATCTTGATGGCCAGGCGCAAGCCTGCCAGCAACGCTTCGTACTTTGCTT
Organism: Helianthus tuberosus; assembly: GCA_030545235.1. Classification (NCBI taxonomy): domain Eukaryota; kingdom Viridiplantae; phylum Streptophyta; class Magnoliopsida; order Asterales; family Asteraceae; genus Helianthus; species Helianthus tuberosus. Next base: position 129,508,898 of record CM060447.1, on the reverse strand, counting down.
CATTGTTGGTATTCTTAAAATCTAACTTGATAGCATAGGTGAACTCATGCTTTTCTGGGCTGACTAGGCGCAAACCTGTTCCTGCACCGTCTTCATTTGAAGCCCCATCGGTGAATAACAACCACAATTCATCCGATGTGTTATGGGCGGGAGTATCCACTGCTTCACATTCTTTGATCTTGTCTTCTAGAACTTCAGTAATGAAATCTGCTAACACTTGGCCTTTGATAGCTGGGTGCGGCCTATACAAGATGTTATGGCCCCCAGTTAAATTGCCCATTTTGCCAAATGACCCGATGTTTCCGGCTTTTGCAAGATAGTGCCAATGTGAAAATTGGTGAGAACAGTGATGACATGACCGGTGAAATACCTGCGCAGCCTCCTAGAGGCATGTAGCAGCGCGAGTACTAACTTCTCCAACATCGAATAACGTGTTTCCAAGTCAGTAAACATCCCGCTGACATAATAAATTGGAGTTTGAATTCCCTCCCTTTCCACTAGTAATACGGACCCAACTGCCTTGTCTGAAGCAGACAAGTACAGTATGAGGGGTTCTTTCTCGAACGGAGCTGTTAGGGTACGGAGTTTGATCAAACACTCCTTCATCTGCTAGAAGGTTGCCTCTGCTTCCGCTGTCCATTTAAATTCTTGCTTATTCACGCAATTGCGCAATGTACTGATGAAAGGATAAGATTTTCTTGCGTGATTTGATAAGAAACGATTGAGCTTGGCTAGGCGATCGGCTAATCTTTGCCTTTCTTTGATTGTGCACGGTAACGACATTCTTTCAATCGCTTGGACTTTTTCTGGGTTGACTTTAAAACCACCGTTGGTAACTACGAACCCTAGAAACTTGCCTTCCTCCATTCCAAAAGAACATTTGCTCGGGTTGAGCTTCATGTTCACGCTTCGCAGATAATTGAACGTCTTCTCAATGTCTTTCAACATTTGGTCCTCTTCAGGACTCTTGATCACAAGATCGTCAATGTAAACCTCGATATGCTTCACAATGTCATCTCCAAACATTTTGTCCATTAACCGCTGGTAAGTTGCGCCAGCATTCTTGAGCCCGAAGGGCATCTTTGTATAGCAGAAAATACCCATGTCGGTGCGGAAAGCAGTCTTATCTTCATCTTCCAGCTTCATCTGGACTTGGTGATACCCCTTGTAGCAATCTAAAAAACATTTCCACCTGAATGGCGCAAGAGAGTCTATTTTCTTATCGATCTCAGGCAATGAGTAACAGTCTTTGGGATATGCCTTATTAAGATCTGTGTAGTCGACGCACATGCGCCACCCACCTGTAGACTTCTCGACCATTACAGGATTCTCGACCTAACTTTTGTAGCTCACCTCCCGTAATATTCTTGCCTTGAGCAGCTCACAAACTTGTTCATTCATAGCCTTCGTCTTGTCAGTACCTAGGTTGCGCTTCCTTTGGACTTTAGGCTCAACAGATAGATAAGTGTTCAGTGATGTCGCACGGGACGTCCGTCATGTCAGACGGTGTCCAAGCGAATATATCCATGTTTCTTAACAGTAGTTGTTTTAGGTGCGTCCTGATGTTTGGGGAAATTGCATGGCCGATCGTCACCGTTTGTTCTGGGTATTTGCGATTCAAAACCCATTTCTCTGGTTCAGTTGGTGAGACCTTGCTGGCTTTAACTGGGCGAGCATCCTCTGTCACCATCACTTCTTTCTTTGAGTAGATAATCGCCACCCCGTTTCAGTTGGGAAGCCAATGGCTGAATGGGGCGTGGAGGTTACCATGTTCATCTCTCCCTGGGTTTCTCTTCCGATCAGGACGTCGTGTTTCGACTTTACTGGCCTCACCATGAAGTTGATGTTCGTTGTTCTTGAGTAAATCCTGTCATATAGCGTAATGGGGAAGCTAATCTGACCTAACGACAAGACTGTTTCATTGCAGAACCCAGATAGTGGATAGTCGACTGGCTCGAGACGCGCTTTGTCTTCAGGGTCGAATTGGTTTAAACATTGTTCATAGATTATATCGGCCGTACTTCCAGGATCAATGAAAACCTAATCTGTTTCATAATGGCCTACAATGCCAATAATAACAACGGGGCGCGTGGCACGTGGACCCCCGTGTACTACTGGGAAGATGCCTTGCTGCTCTTGCCATGCTGGCTCGAACGGGCGTTTGCCTTTGCTTCTCGCGCTGTATCTCGGTCCATCAACCATGTGAGTTTCTAAACGTCTGACCTTCTTTTGGCCACCATCATCATTTCTTTGGATTTGGCGCGTCTCCTTGCGCACGTTCTTGACCAGGTGGCTCAACTTGTCGCTTTTTAAGGCTTTTTCAATCTCTTGCCTCAAGCTGATACAATCATCGGTTAAATGGCCTGTAACTTTGTGGAAGTCACATTAAAGATTAGGGTCTTGCCCCTTCTTGTTTGTCATTGGTTTTGGCGCCTTAAAATCACGGTTCTCCGTCATGAGTACCTCCTTAGGTGTTTTGATGAGCGGAGTCCAATGTTTTTCTCGATTTTCATTCTTGATAGCTTTGCGATAACCAATCCGATCAATTGCGTCTCACGCATCCTCCTTGAAGTGAGGCCTCTCTTCATAACCGCTGGACTGGCTTAGTTTCCATCCAGGGTTTCTGGTTTTTTTTTTTTGCGCCTGCCAGAGTCGCGCGAGTTGCCCCTTGAAAAACGATCCTCAGAATAAGAATTCTTGCCACCTACCAACAATTCTTCAGTCTGCGCGACGATCTTTGCAGCTGCCATGAGTTTGTCACATTCTTTAGGCATGCCGTCTTTACCTGTGATAGTCCTGATCAGACTATCACAATGGATGACCTTTTTGAAGTGGGTGCGCATTAAATCTTCACTAACGCCTCCAATTTCCAAACACTCTTTGTTGAAACGAGTGATAAAATCTTCTAACCCTTCATTCTCTCTTCGCCAGATGTTTGTGACTTCGGACGTATCGCGCTGATAGCGTCTCTGCTGGCTAAAGTACGTTACAAACTGGTCTCTGAAATCAGTCCATGATTTGATTCTTCCAGAGGGGAGGCTGTCGAACCATGCACGAGCAGCTCCTCCGAGAGTTTAGACAAAAAGATGGCACCACATTGGCATGGTCCATTGTCCCAGTATACCAACACTTGTGAAGACTCGTACATGATCGCGGGGGTCAGTAAGACCGTTGAACTTTCCCACGGTTTGTGGTAGTTTAGCTTTTTCCAGCGGGGCTAGAGCGATGCTTCGAATAAACTTTGAGTGTTCGGCTGCTTCCGCTGGTCTGTAAACGAGACTGAAATTGTGTTCTGCTGCTTCGTTATAAACGGCGCGCGGCCTTGGTCTGTAAGACTCATGATTTCTCTGCAATCGGTTGAAAACTGAAGAACCTTCGTCTTCTCGCCAAGTGGGATCATCCTCATCCGTGTTGTCCCATTCGTTGTTGATGTTGCGCGGCCCGAGCCGGCTGTGCAACGGGTGCCTGTGTTGCGCATTGGACAGATGATCGTAGTAACTGCCTGTCTCCTCATACGTATGGCGCGTGTCATGTACTCTTGGTCTTCTTTGGGGAGGAGGTCTATTGAACTGCCCTTGCACGTTCTGCTGAGAAGGCATCTGGCGCGCTCCTTGTGTTGGCGCAGGTGGTGTCACCAGAGATGGTTCCACTTGCAATATTGCCTATTGTGCGCTCAACGACTGGTAGGCAGCGTTTATAGTAGCGATCTGCTTGCATACCAAGAAGCTAGGGTCTCCCCTTCTGGTAAACCTAACAACGCCGATATGTTTAAAAATGTTGGGTTTGACGGACCAGCAGTGTTACTCGTTGGGGTAGTCGTTTGAGTGATGCGAGTAATACTCGTGTGAAGTCCCCCAACGTTTGTTTCTTCGCCTTCGGCTAACTCGTCAATGGGAAGGGGTTGAACGTGCGAGTTGTCCTCCCCCGTTCCCCCCTGAGAGTGTGTACCGAAACTGAAATCCGGTATTCCCTGACCAACCATGATCGAGAGAATCAGAAAAAAGCTCAGAAAAAGAAGATGAGGTGATTATAAAAATTGGTGGGCGCCAATGAAGAAACACGAAACTAATTTTTGGTTTATTAGTTTGGTTTATGTTTCAACCATAGAGGTTAATCTTCTTAATCCTTCCTGAGTTAAAGCTGAGATCCTTCCTACAAAACAATCAACACCCCGTTAAGCTCGTTAAGAGGTGAATATGGGAGTTTCCCTCTTAACCACTCTCCGGCATGAGAATAAGTATTTGTTTTGAGGAAATAAGTGTGTGTTTAGAGTGAGAGAATAGAGAGCAGAATGGTTTAACCTGTACATGAAGGTCCCTATTTATAGCCGGAGTAGTGTAGAAGGAGATGGGCTGATGGGCCTTGGGCCTGGAGTCGACAACAAGGAATATCCTTTTTGTCTTTTCTATGACGACCGTTAGTGCTTCTAGAAGGTCGTTGGTGCTGGCGCACCTTGATTGGAGCCATGTGTCCGGGTTATCGTCCTTGTTGTCTCTCTGTCATCAGCAGGTGAGTGGAGATCATGGGGCAGTTGTCGTCGCCCCCTGGTTGGTGCCACATCGCGTCCTTGTGTACTTTTTGTCTCCTGCACGATTGTTAATCGTGGAGCACGATAGGATATAGCCTGTTGGACGTTGATTGGCTTACTCCTCTGCCACTCGTACCTTTCTTGCTTCCTGGAATGAACCTGCGTCGCTACCCTTGCGTGGCCTCTGGTTCGTATCCAATCACCCGGCGCAAGGTCTAGGGCTCGAGGGCTTTCATTCAGGATGCCAAGTGTGGAATCTGATCTTCAATCTTGCTTGGGCCTCGCACGCGGCTTAGGTTGTGCCTATGTAATCCTCGCGGGGTCTGTAGATTTGTCAGATTGATGTATTAGGAGTATAGTCATGTGCGCGACCTGATTGGTCTGCGCGGCTTTTTGGGACCATACCCCTTTAGGTTTGCACCCTAATCTCCTTTTTATAAAACGTAATCTTACTTTAAGCCCCCTTTAAGATTATACAATTATAATCCTCTTAATAATAATCTAATTAATATTAAGTCCCTCGGGTTTAAACTATTATTATTTTACAAAGAATAATCCACTTACTCGTGAACAGATACGATTCGTGTACCGACGTGTAACTCTTCGGATCGTACCGAGTTGGTTACGTTGACTTTAATTACGATCGGACATACATGTCGGCAACAGTTATAACATAGATAATATCATATAATAAACATGTACCAAACCTATACTACATGATAATTTTTTAAAAATGTTTCTTGTCTAATAATTCTTTTATTAAACTTTGTTAAAACTATGATTAAATGTATACAAAAATTTGTAAAAAAAGTGTAGTAGATAATACTGTTATAACATAGATAGTATAATATAATAAACATGTATCAAACCTATACTACATGATAAAGTTTTAAAAATGTTTTTTGTTTAAAAAATAAAAGAATTCATTTATTAAACTTTGTTAAAACTATTATTAAATGAATACAAAAATTTGTAAAAAAAAACCATAGCAGTACGACCCGTATAGGTCCAGCCAGCCGCCAGACAAGAACTAACACATGCAGATTTGACTTTTGAACCTATACGACCCGTATAGGCCTATACAACCCGTATTGAAAAAGCAAAGTGTGCGAATAGATTGGCTGGTGCCAATAGAATTCCCCTTTATATACTTGCCAATTAGTGGTGAAGTGGTTGGGGAAAGACTTGGTGTTTCTTGTGACACAGGTTCGACTCCTACTCTCCCCATTATTTTCTGCGACATCCAGGTGAAGGGAGGCTAGGTTTTACCAATGGGAGGCTAGGTTTTACCGATTATTCCACTGTCGTGGATGGAAGGCGATATTTTACCGATTATTCCACTGTCGTGCCTCCGGGCGGGTGGACGTCGGGTTTCCGCGTATCTGGGAGAGCCAAGGGACTGGTGGTGGTCGAGTAGTCGACTTTGACCACAATGTCCGGTGTCACCGTGGTTGGCACGTCGTTCCTTGCCGTTCAAAAAAATATACTTGGTTCTGGTTCAATATTTTGGTAATTGGATTATGATTAAACTATTTATAAACTTGGTTCTGGTTCAATATTTTGGTTCTGGTTCAATATTTTGGTAATTGGATTATGGTTAAACATTTATAAACTTGGTTCGGGTTCAGTATTTTGGTAATTGGATTGGTCATCTGTAATCCCTACAGTCTATTGTTAAATAGGTTAAACCGGACTTGAATACTGAGTGACGTCACAACTAATTTTATAAATATATTTGTAAAATAAATAAATACTATATTACTACGATGATTGTAATTAAACTAGTTGATGCCCCGCCCGTGTTGCGGGGCGATGGCCGAATAATGAGCGAGTGTTAGGCAACTTATTGACACGAAAAACAATTAAATCAAGTCAATCAATTAAAATAAAACACTTTTATAGTTTTGATAAAAAAAACTAAAACAATGGCAATATTGTAATTTTTAACTGAGGGAAAGTTGTATTTTTTGACTTGGGTAAAATCGTAATTTACTAAAAGCTAAAGTGATGGCAGTACTGTAAATTTTCACAGAGGCAAATTCGTAATTTTGAACTTGGGGTAACAACGTAATATAAATTTGAACTAAGGGCACAATCGTAAATTTAAGCTAGAGGCAAAACCATAATTTTATTTTGAACCAAGGGCATAAGCGTAATTTTGTGTTGGGGGCAAAAGCATAAATTTATTTTGAACCGGGGAAAAACGTAATTTTGAACTGAGGGCGAAATCATAATTTTTTAAACGGGTAAAAATCACATTTTTGAATAGAGGGCAAAATCGTAATTTTTAGCTGGGGGCAAAAACATATTTTTATTTTGAACTGGAGGCGAAAAGGTAATTCTGAGCTGAGGGCAAAACCACAATTTTATTTTGAATCGAGGGAAAAATCGTAATTTTGAGCTGGGGACAAAAGCGTAATTTTATTTTTAGCTGGGGGCAAAACCATAATTTTAAAGAGGGGCAAAAACGTAATTTTAAAATGAATATAAAATAATAAACTGGTTGGTCCAATGCGGGAGTGCCAGGCAAAATCGTAATTTTGAATTGAGGGTGAATTCGTAATTTTGAGATGGGAAAAAACGTAATTTTATTTTGAACTGGGGGGCAAAACGGTAATAAAACGTAATTTTAAAATGGATATAAAATAATAAATTGGTTACTTCAATAGGGAAGTGTCAGGCAGCTGTCTGACACTATTCCCACAGTAGGTAATTGTATATGTAGGAAATAAACAAAAGAAATATATTGTTCAAAAAAAAAGAACAGTAAACAGATTTTGAGAAAATAAAGTATTTTGTTCAGCTACCCTGAAATACAATTCTAGTGTCTTCTAAAGTCTTTTATTTAGGAGGTTTTCATGTTCAAATCTTATAAATCTAAAAAAAACAATATTTTGTAAAAAAAAAATATATATTTATGCTAAACCGTTAAGAATACAATATTTGGTAAAAATAAAATAATATTTATTCTAAACCGGTTCAACCGCCTCAATTAACATCAATAATTTTCTCCCCTTCGTATAATTTTTGATTTGTCCTTTTCTTTAACGGACTTGAACGCAAGACCCCTTCCCAATTCTGGTATTTAAAGGTTTTGTGTTTACCAATAGAGCAATTCATTTATCGAGTACATTTCAATAACATAACTATTGTTGTATTTTATAAATGTCTTGATACGTTTCTAACGTTAAAACAAAAAGTAACTTAGACCAAACAAATAATCTTTAAAAGTGGGAATGGCATATAATCAAAAGTACTCAAATCAACCAAAAGAGAATCAAGGTATATATACTTGTCCCCAATAACACTCCTAAATTTCTCCTTTAACCACTTGACTTGCATATATAATTAACGCATAAATTGTAATAATGCAACATCTATATGTGCCAAGTTCAACAAGAGTTCTTTAATCTCTAATTATGAGCAACCACCTGAACAATACCAGACAACTTTCACGACATCCCAGCAACGCCTATGCGAGGTACATCAACGGCAGTCGGGTCAATTTCGACTTCATATCTCCACCATCGCCTCCCTTTCCTCCTACCTTGGTCGGTATTCTTTTTTGTCTTTTTTTTTTTAATTTTTATAAATCTATGGAACTATCCAAAGTTGTTCCTTGATCTGAAAGTGTAACATTTGTTACATTTTGTTATAGGTCCTTTCTTATTAGGTTATACAAATTATGTTTAAAAATTTTGCAGAATGAAAGAGTTGGTGTTGATCCATGGTTATGGTCACTCTCGGAAAGAAATTTGACTTTACCTTCGTCCATCATAAGGTTATCTCTAAAGCACTATCCCATTTTATCGCTTCAAAAACACATACCTTGAATTTAAAAGGGTTAAAAGTCATACCCGTTTTAAGGTGAGCTTTTTCTATATTGTTTGCGTTTATCCAATTAGTCTGTTTACAAACCGCTAACTTTTAAATCAACTTCGATGCAAATGGTAGCAAATATAGTTAGTCTAGTAGATACCTACAAATAAGATTAGACCTTTTGTTAATAATTAGGTATGGGGCTATATGAATTAGACAACACATAGCCGTGTGATACAACAGCTCAAATATCCTGCCATGGTGAAAACGCAACTATATAGTCGCAATAAGCTCAAATATACTACCATGGTGAAAACACACAACTATGTAGCCGGAATAAGCATAGTCATTGTGAGTTATGTTAGGAAAACCGTGTCATACACGACTATGTATAAGGGGAGTGGGGGTGGTCACTAGTGATAGAATTCTATCACTCACAAGCATCCAATCAAGTTCCGCCATGTCATCAACCATTTTTCCATCACTCACAACATTTTTTAGTGGCAATGGTCATCACTCACAACACCAAAAAATAAACCCTCACACCTCATAACGCGTTGATTTTATCACGCACACAAACTATCACTCGTTATAAATTTAGGTGGCGGTGGTCTTCACAATTGTTCCACGCGTTAATTTTGGCTATCACTGGGGATAACGCATCCGCCCCCACTCCCCTAAGATTTGTCAAAGTCATACGTTTGTTATGTATGGGGATTCAAACTTGCAACTTAAACATGACACCTTTAGGTATTGAGCTTTGTATTTTTATTAGAAAAAAAAAACTTATAAAATGCAGGATTATAGTATTGATTATAAAACACGTATAAATCAAACATATCATTTGTCACCTTCAACATCTTCCTCTTCGGTGCTCCTTAATTATTCTTTCCTTTCATTGCCATCAACCATACACATTCACGTTCTGTGTTTTGACATGATTTTGGTTTTGGATCTCATTTGTATCGTTCATGATTGCGGTTTCAGATCTCTTTTTTTGTCAATTTGGTAGATGTTATGTACCATAACATCAAGTCAACACTCAACGGCTAACAAAATTGACCAATGGTGGGTTATATATCTACAATTGATTGATCTAATAGAAGTATCGTGGGTTAATTGATAAGTTTGTAAATCTCTCATGAGAGAGACGTTTTAACCCATCTTTATAGATTTAGAAGCGTCTAAAAACTGCATAGGGGTTGTTTGGCAACATCTGAATGGTTAAGTGCTGAACCAGTAAGAGGTTTGTACCATTAAGTGCTGAACCAGTAAGAGGTCTGAACCATTAAGAGCCTGCATAATGCTTAACCGTTCAGAGGCAAATGTCTGACCAATTCAGATTAGAGGTCTTAACCATTCAGAGGCAAATGTCTGAACCATTCAGACATCTGCCCGTGAAACAAACAGACTGAACCATTAAGTGCTGAACCAGTAACATCTTCATTAAGAGGTAAACAAACAGCCCCTTAATGAGGGAAAGGGAAATTTATACACTAAACTCAAGTTACTAATTTGACGTAACTAATAACAACCAAATTAATATCACATATGATTGAAAACATGGCTATACAAAATAGTCAAGATGTGTAATCCGTTAAGAGAAGAAAATAATTAATATTAGTTAGTTGTTTAAAGATAATTACAAGTTTGAATTAATAGGTTTATCTAGTTGTTTTATTTATTGATAAATTATAAGTATTATAGTTCGTATTGGTTTATGATACCTTGTTTAGCAAGTAATTACTTTAGTATAAATAGATGTGTTAGGGTATGTAATTCTTTGGTTGTTTTTGTTTTGGTTCAATATTATGTAATTCTTGGTGGTTTTTTTTTTTTTTTTGGTTCAATATTAATAAAGAAGAAAGAGTCGTGATGATCATAAAATCCTTGTGTGTTTTGTGATTTTGATCCAGTTAAGTCCAACAAATAGAATATTCTTTGAAAGAACCAGAAGGAAACACCTTGAAAGAACCAGAAGGAAACACCTAGCATATTTAATTATTTATATCACAATAGGTGCATAGGGAATCCTAATATAAACGGCATTATGTCATTCTATTCAGTTATCTTACATGCTGTCACGGCAATGTGGACTATGTACAAATACAGGGTTAAGCGAAAAAAGATTAACCGAACTGAAACCGAAATAACTTACAAAATTGCACCTAAATAAGTGACCCAAAACTAATAACAGATGGATCGGTTTTGACTTGTTATGAAAATAAAAAAAATATGATTTAGTATCCGTTATACCTCGTTCAAAAACCGAAACGGACCGAATCCCCAAAACTGAACTGACCATACCAACTAGTTTGAATGTTTTTTATTGAATTTATGACCTAAACTCATCATTTTTTAGTTTAACATTTTAAACCAAAATTTGTTAATAAGTGATCAATAAATATCATTGATCAAAAGTTTTGGGTCCAACTTCATTATGTTAGGCCAATATTTGGGCCTAAAAACTTTCAAGCAACTTTAACTTAAAACCAACCCTTACATAATTGGTTTCCTTAAACCAAAAAGAACGAAAAGTTTGGTTTTGGAATCTTTTATCCCAAAACCAACCCATTCACACCCAACTTTTTCTTTATTATTTATTTCTTATCTTAATTATTGATTTATTAGAAAAATTTATGTGAAATCGCAGTTTCCCACGACCTCGAATGCAACTTGTAGTGTTCCGCAACAATGTGGCAAACAACAGTAACACGCGGTCAAGACCAATGGAACAATCTCGGCAACAACATTCTGAGTTAACTCCGAATGAGCAAAGGAAAGCTTTGATGAAACTTAGGAAAGAGATTTTTAATCCAACTCCAAAAAAGATAATACAAAGGTTAGGCAAGTTTTATAGACAAAAAGATGCAACAAAAGCGTACGTGGAAGACGCCGACGATGATGATGACAAAAAGTGTGTTATTTGCTTAGAAGACTTTGAACCAAAAGAAGTGGTGACGGTGACACCATGTAATCATATGTTTCATGAGGATTGCATCTTACCTTGGGTCAAAAGCAATGGCAAATGTCCGGTTTGTAGGTTCTCGCTTTGTGGAAGTGACGAAGAGAGCGGAGCATCATCGACAAACAATGATAACGTGGTCAATAATCGGTTACCTAATGACTTGGTTTCTTTTGTAACATCAAGGGGTGGTTCTGCCACTATTGAACCCTTTTGGTTTTGATGGTGGTCTTGAGGTTCATGTGACTAAGTGGACAAAAAGTATGAAACCTACTTCTATAAACAAAATAGTTATTTGTAGTATGTTAGCGGTGGCATAAACTGACTTATGGTAAGTTTTCTATTTGGGTGGTCAATGACATAATAAGAGGAAATGCTCGGCATCAAGTTGATCATAACTCTTTGTGTTTGAGACTTCACCTTAAGGGTGCAAACCATACTCAATGGTTCATAAATCTACTTAGACTTATTAAAATGAGGAGTGGAATGTACTTGCAAAATGGATGAATCTTTACTCAACGCACATGGTTACGCATGAACTTGTTTTGAGATTTGTAGATAAGCGATAAAGGTGAAAAACTTTAAGCAAATGAACTAATTTTAAGAAACTTAACAAATCGAAACAACCATAAGGTGCTTAGAGATTAAAACCTTTGTAGTGTGCATTGGACGAGTTGTAGTAGTGGATGAAGGAACCATCTGCTTCCTTGTATACATATCAACACCGAGCATTTTTCATTCAGACGATACTAGCCATCGAACTCAAAATGAATATTGAAATTAAAGTAGTCGTTCCTTGTATCAATATGTGTACATGAAAATATGGAGGTGGTAGTAGAACACTTAAAATCCTATGTAAACGCCGCTAACACTCGGAGAATTTTGAACTAGATTTGTAGTATTTTCTTCTTTTATTTCACTAATAAAACAAGAAAAGTGTTGGCGCGTTGCCCAAAGATTTTTGTGGACCCATTATACTTTTAAATGTTTTTTTTGCCTGTTAAAATGAGCCGGTTCCTTTTATTTGATTTTTTTCTGATTAGCTCTTTGTATCTACTTTTGTAAGTGTTAAAGGTAGACGTTTATTATATATACTATGATTTTGACCCGCCGTCGTTGCGGCGACGTCAAAAGTTAAAGTCACTCGTATTTATACTTTATATTTAACCATACTCTTTACTGGAAAAAATTACGTCGCCACCGAATGAAAACGTATTATATTTGACCCAACTCGCATTCGAATACAGTTTACGAACGTACATAAAATAAGTATAAAACATATTATTTTTTTACCTGACTCACTTGAGAAAAAAGTTTACGTCAAAACGTGAATTTAAAATGACAGGTACGTTAAAACTGCGATACACAACACATTACGCCGACGACACCTTAGTTGTTTATAGCGGACGACACATTATGTGATGCGTTGACCTTATAAAACACATGTTTGATGTATCCGATCAAACTCAGTGTAACTTATATAAGCATTTGTGGTTACAACGTACAATGATGACAATAACGTTTGATGCCCGCACATGACATTACACGTTTTTTACTTTGTTACACACGGTACGTTTGTGACATTAACGCCATTAGATATATATATATAGTATGGCTCGATCATTGCGGTGTAAAGTTGTAACAATATTTTAGACAATCGTGTAAAGTCGTAAAAGTAATTTAGAAATTAACATGGTTATACATAGATAAAAAAATAGTATAATAATGTGTGACGCTATGGTCTAAAGTCGTAAAAACAATTAAAATATAATGAGACGTCAAGTTATTAAGTAGAAAAAGTTGGCGGATCAAAGTTGTCAATTACCAAAAGTTAGAAGTGAATGTGTAACTTACTTAGTTTGTACTTTATTTTTCATGATGATGTAAAGTAGTCTAGGTTATGTGATGTCATAGATACATTTGTTTTTATTTGGTTTACATATATGGGGCATGTCCTATATATGAACTAGTGTGGAACTCATCCTCACTACTTGTTCTTATTTGCGGTTGTTTTTAATAGAATCACCGGGGTAACCCTTTACCGAAAAAAAGTGTGAAGTGAAAAAATTAAAAGTATAAGAGGTTAGAAAGTAAAAGCATTGGAGTTAGAATTATAATATATGAAAATTGAAAGAACATAAATGTTCAAGGGCTAAATGTGTATTTTTTGTAAATGTTGAGGACTTGATACACAAAAGGACTAAAAGTGTATTTTTTTTTTTTTTGTAAATGTTGAGGACTTAAAACACAAAGTTCACCCACCGACTTTGTGTTTTAAGTTGTTATAGAATATATTGATTTCGAGTGATGATTGATAGTAACTTTATTTTTATAATAATATATAGTTTTTTATTATTTTATTATCTTATTATTTAATATATTATAATAGTTTATTATTATATTTACTTTTATTACCATATTTTCCATTTTTTAAACATATATTTCCTTTACCTTTTTTTAATAATTGCTTTTTTTCATTTTTTTAAATATATTAATTTATTGATTAATTTGATACTTCTTTAATAAGTTACGTTTATAACTTTTTTCTAAGAACTTAAGTACGTAGTTGTGCTTGATTTCTTTCTCTGACATTCCGTTATAAGTTTTGTTAAAACAAGGTCTTACTCAAAATGAAGTATTTATTTGGTATCATAAAACGGTACGATGATAAACTAAATCGTTCTAATGATTTGACTTTCTAAACAGCATGTTTTATTTTCAAATCACGTTTGTTTTACATTATTATTTGCTCGGTTTCGCCGCAACGCGCGATATAAAAAGAAATAGTTTAAATAAAATTTGGGTCAAATTGTCTAATTGATGATTTTCTCCAATTCAGACCATTTTACTTTTCATGTTTCCTTTTTAATCGATTATTAATAATCTTCATATTTTTTAAAAGTAATAATAATATATTAAATTTTACAACAGAACAGAAGGGAGAGAATCAAATAGAAAATTTAATTTCGCTAAGAAGGATATGAAGCAATAAGAGAATGACATGTGGCAAAGATGAAAAAACATAAGGAGGAGCATTTTGGTCAAAACTCACCATCTTAAAAAAAAAAAAAAAGAAACCCAGCATCTGCAATTTATTTCTCTTCCTCGTATACTTAAATCCACCATTTTCAAAACTATAAACTGTTGGAAATTTGTGAAAATAACACTTTTCACAAATATAGAAAAATGATTTTTTTCCTATATTGGACTAGAAATAAATATAAGAAAATGAGCGGGTTTTATATATTTATTTGTGGGTTTGTGTTCTATGTTGGAAGAGCTTCGCAACGAACTAAATCACGTCCAAAACGGAGCTAAGATGAATGATATATCGATGCTCAAAGTTTGGTGTTTGAAACATGAATATTGAAAAAAAGGGAAAGTGGCACATTTTCCCACATAGGAGGAGAGATGAAACTTAAAGGGGTATTTAAGTGGGAACTCTCCACCCTTATTGTTTCATGGAAGCACTCACTAAGTGTACTCACGAAGGGTGCGGAGCACCCTAACTCGCACTCGCCCTCGCGCGCGCGTGGCGTGGGCGATGAGGCGCAATGTGACGCTTTGATGGTGCACTTTGCACTTCGCACGCTCGCGAGCCGCCTTTGTATTTTTGACCGCGTGCTCGTGGTGGAGCACAAGGGATGCAAGAACCAGGTGGCTGGTGACGTGGCATGCAGGCGCATGACCCTGATGGGTCCGCGCGCAGTGGCGCATGATGTGGCAGTCATGCGCGTACATGCGCGAGTACACGTGGCATGGTGGCGCGCACTCGCGCATGGAGCATGGGCACTGAAGTGACGTATGCGGCGCACCAAAGTGAGCCAATACGACGCGACTGTGTGGCGTGTTCGTATAGGCTCACAGGTAACGTGGCGCACGCGCGCAGTTGCGCATGGAGTTGAGCCAAGGTGGCGTACACGCTCATGGAAGTGAGCCAAAATGGCGCGAGCGTGCAGACCTGCTCGCGTAAGGGAGCGCGCGCACCAGTGTGTCTTGCGCGCGCGCGCAGAGGCTTCCAGCAGTTAATGCCAGTGCAATTACACTTCAGCATTCGAAACTGACGAAGTCAATGGCTTTGACTGCGAATTAAATGACGAATTAAAGTGCATTGAAGACGTTTAATGCAAATTTAATTCTTCCATTTAATTCGTTTTTTCAGTTTCTTCAAGACCTGCAGTATATATAGGAGGAACCTGCTGCAGCAACAACACACCGAAAATCACCAGCTCTATTTTCTCCACTGCAGAATTCTTCTCTACTCTTTCAAGCTTCAAGGTATACCTTCGGGTTGGAGTCAAGACCGGCAGTGCAACTGCTTCGGGCTGTTGTATCCTGGAAACAAACGTGTTCTCCTGTGAGACACGAAATTTGTTTTAAGGGACCCGTGTCTAACACGATCCTCAGCCAAGAACACGAGATTTGTTTAATTTTCTGTTCTTGTTTTTCTTTTTACTTTCAATTGTAATTGTAATTTATTTTCAGTTTCTTTCTGTATTTGTTCAGTAATCAAGTTAATAAGAATTTTTATTTATTTTGCACGAACGGATTCTTACAATCTTAAAACAAATTTTTAAAACACCGTTCGTGTAGAATCACAAACTTCTCTGCTGTGATTTTCAAATTTTTTTTACTTCACAGCAGGTTGTGTTTTAAAAAAGATATTTTTTTCTGTTTTGATTCAAAGTAGCGACTTTGTCAAAACAGAACTCTGCTTCTACTCCTTTCTTTAACTGGGTTCTAAAAATCCTACTGTTGTAGTCTTCAAAGTTGGACTTAGAAGCTACACGGCTGATTTTTTCGCACTCATAAAATAATAAATTGGCGTATTTATTATTTTGAAAACAGTTTCTAACTTGTTTTCTTGAAACTTTTCAGAATGTCGACTAAAAATGTGAACACGAGCAACACCAATTTTGTTGTCGGTACCCCTGCCAACAATGTTGGAGCGTCCACAGGGTCAAATCATGTTGAACGAACCGAGAAGATCTCGGGTCTCCACTTCAAGAGGTGGCAACATAAGATATTCTTCTACTTGACCACCATGAACCTTGCGAGGTTCTTGACTGAAACCACTCCCCAACCTGCGAAAGGGGAGACCAATGCTCAGGCTCTGAGCGCGGTAGAGGCTTGGAAGCACTCGGACTTCATATGTCGAGGCTATGTACTCAACGGTCTCTCTGATGCCTTGTATAATGTGTACTATAATATCAAGACTTCCAAAGAATTATGGGAGTCTTTGGATAAAAAGTACAAAACGGAGGATGCAGGAACAAAGAAATTTGTTGTCGCCCGTTTCTTGGACTACAAAATGGTAGATAACAAGACTGTTATGAACCAAGTCCAAGAGTTACAAATTATACTTCATGACATCCATGCTGAGGGAATGGTACTTAGCAAGACATTTCAAGTGGAGCCATGATTGAGAAATTGCCTCATTCGTGGGTAGAAATTGCCTACATAAAATGCCTACATAAATTGGATAATTGGATCATTTGCAGCCTACATAAATTGGATAATTGGATCATTTGCATTTTTGGTATAATGGTATAATGTGTATCAATTTGCAGCAGGTTAGCTTGTTTGGATTATTGCATTGCATCAATTTGCAGCAGGTTAGCTTGTATTGTAGCATGTTTGGATAATTGGATTATTGCAACTCATTTGATAATGCAAAACATGTTAGAAACTGATCATTTGCCTAGCAAGATGATCAAATCTGGTGGAGACTGATGTTTGTATTTCATAAATCCAATTATAGAACACACTGAAAACATTAAAATTTGGTGGCAACTACTGTTAGTTGATTGTTTAGAAAGGCTTTGTAAATATTCTACCTCAACAAATAGGCAACAATTTGCAGCAGGTTACTTTGATGATCACACTTGTTCCTTGTTCCATGTGTTTTGATATATGTGTTTTGCAGTAGGTTTTTAAAGGGAAAGGTTTTTTTTCCTACAGGGGGTAATGTTTGCAAGAAATATTTAACATTGGGGGTTAATATTGCATAGTACAGAAAACCATAGGGGGTAACAACAAAGGGTAATATAGTCATTTTACACCGGGGGTAATATTGCAGAGTAGAACAAAGCATATGGGGTAATAAGAAAGGGTGATATAGTCATTTAACATACCATTTAACAGAACTGTTAAGTTCTTTAACGGTAGGGGGTAATATTGCATGGTTTCTCATTAGTTGGGGGGTCAGAGTGCGAAATTTCCCTTGGAGGGGGTCAGAGTGCCAATCACATATATCCCCAGGGGGGTAAAATTGAAGTTTACTCAAAATGTATTTAAGATAAAAAAAATTTAAAAGACATTTAGTATTTGTTTAGACTTTGACTAATTCTAATGGCGCCTGAGAATAGGTAAAAACCCAATGAATTGTATTACAATTACAACACCTATAAATACAGAAGATGTTACAAAATTGGAGGAGACTATTTCTCCTATTTACATATTTAGATAATTTGATTTATTACAATTGCTTTGATTTATCTCGTGATTGATTGTGAGGGTAAATATTGTGGGATTGCCTAATACCCCTCCTCAATGCGAGGCGGAGGATCTAGACGAAGCATTGCTCGAAACTTCTCAAAAAGTGGTTGTGGAAGACTCTTCGTTAAGATGTTGGCGACCTGTCGATCTGTTGAGATGAAATGAGTGTGAAGGCGACCTGCAGCAACTAATTCCCAAACAAAGTGGTATTCAAGATCTATATGTTTGGCTCTTTTGTGAGAGATTGGATTTTGACTTAAAAATAGAGCACTCTTGTTGTCACAAAATAGTGTTTGAGGTCCCGGTGGTAAGGCATGAAGCTCTCGTAGTAGATGCGTGACCCAAATGATTTCAGAGGCCGTGTTAGCCATTGCCCGATATTCTGACTCGCAACTTGAACGCGAGACTGTCGGTTGTTTCTTTGCACTCCAAGAGACCAAGTTGCCACATAGATAAATGCAATAGCCATATGTGGATCTTCGTGTGTCAATACAATGTGCCCAATCTGCATCAGAAAAACCTAATAAAACAGTGTTAGGTGGTCTATAAAATGTTAGACCATGTGATAAAGCTCCCTTGACATAACGAATGATTCTTTTGACAAGTTGAAAGTGAGTGGTAATAGGTTTTTGTAGGTATTGACTGGCTTGGTTCACGGCAAAGGAGAGACCGGGACGGGTAATGGTGAGGTATTGGAGAGCACCAACAAGAGGGCGATAAAGAGTTGGATCATGAAAGGGTTGTCCGGTGGAGTTGAATATATCTTTAGGCGTGAGGGGTGTGGCGACAGGTTTAGAATCAAGGAGAAGGGCCCGTGATAGTATGTCATGAGCATACTTGGATTGGTTTAAGAATAGACCGGTTTGTGTGTGAGTTACTTCCAAGCCAAGGAAGAAACTTAGAAGACCAAGATCCTTGATTTTGAATTCTTTGTTCAGACGTGAGGTAAAGGTGGAGGTGAATTTTTCATTGTTGCCTGTAATAATTATGTCATCCACGTAAACCAAAAAATAGATTAAGGTGCCATTACGATTAAAGATAAAGAAAGAGGGGTCGGCTCGACTACATATGAATCCAAACGGTTTGAATACAGAAGATGTTACAAAATTGGAGGATACTATTTCTCCTATTTACATATTTAGATAATTTGATTTATTACAATTGTTTTGATTTGATTTATCTTGTGATTGATTGTGAGGGCAAATATTGTGGGATTACCTTAATAGCGCCAGAGAAGAGAATATGAAACCAATTCTCAATTCTTTTTGGAACTAGTGAATACGAAACAAGACACTAATAATTCAGTAAACATGAGACGAAAAGAGCATCATTCATTCTCTTCTTTTCCTAGCCACCACTATCCCATTAACTATCTTGAGGAACCAGTAAACATGAATCTGAAAAACGCACTGGTCACAGATCGCGAAGAAAGAAAGCATACCTGGTCATCGTAGTCGAAGATTTCCGATCGAAGGTTGCTGGTCGCCGTCATCGTTTAAGTATGGTTGGTCGTCGGAGGGCCGACGGTTGCGAGGGCTTATACGGAGGGTTAAATATATTTTTTTGATTTTATAAAATCTGCCTAATCTAAATAACAACCAATTTTATAATATAACAATTGATATTTGGACATCAATATGATACTAATTAAAAATCTACCGTCAAGTAACTTTGCTACACTCACATATAATCGTTATTAAACAAGTACAAGCTTTGAATGCAATACTTTACAACCTTTAAAGCATGCTTCAATGTTGACACGAGCAGGGGAAAAGTGATTAGTTGTTTGATTAATTGTTTATTTCGAGTTTAATAAATTAATATATACATTTAACCCATTGATTTTTCAACTATTTTCCCTACTTATTTATCAGTAATTCACATTTTGTTTTATGTATTTCTTTAATGATTTTTATGTCAAAGTACATAATAACTGAAATACGTAACTATCTAATTTATGTTAACTATATTATTGTTTTTCTTACTATTAAATTTACTAAATAACAAAGCAATTATCATTATCATTTATTATAAAAATCAACTGAACCATACTTTATCCGTTATTTCAATTCATTTATGTAAATTTTCAGTCACGGTTTGGTTAATTAGGGTTTCGTAGTTTAGTACACAACAAAAATACACATTTTAATAAATCTAATCTAATCTATCTAACTTATAATAAAAGAATTCAAATAATGCTACATGGCATTCTCTCCTTCAACCTCATAAATTTTATTTATATTTATTTAAGAAATTTCTTTTAGAGTAAATTACAAGTTTTGTCCTTTATGTTTGGACCAAATTGCAGGCGGTGTCCTTTGTCTTTAAATTTGACGAGTTTTGTCCTTAAAGTTTCAAAATCTTGCACGTTATGTCCTTTAGCCCTAACTCAGTCAGATTTTTTGGTTAAATATGGTCATGTGCCTTGCACATGAGGGCGTTCTTGTCAATTCACCTTCTCAGGGGCTATTTTGTGAACAATTCTTATTGAGGGACTATTTATAAAAAAAACTTAAAAAATAAAGAAACAATTATAATCTCTCTCTCTCTAATCTGAAACAAAATTACTCTTTCTCTATCATCATCTTCCTTCATTAAACTCTAAAAAAACACCATCAATTCATTACACAGATCAATATATCACTTTGTTACAGAACTCAAAAACTATCCCTCTCTCTAATCTCTCGCTCTTCTCTTTCTATACGGAACCAAGCCACCACCGGAACATCATTACACTGAACCACAACCTTCACGAACTACCAAACCAGGCTAACAAAGGCAGCCGCTGAACTATGGTGTTGACGGTGGTGGCCGCCGATAGCAGGTCTCCCAGAGATGGAAAGCATATCGAAGTTTTGGTCTACTATAACCCTTTGCCAGGTTCTATATTCTATCTTCATCCTCTGCTTTTTAACTAGAAATTTTGGAGATTTAATGGAAGATTGAAACCATTTGTTAGGTTACGATATTTGGGCAAAAGTAATGATTTAATTGGTTGGTTTGTTTGCTGTTAATCGATCGATCGATCGGAAACTTACAACATTTGGGAGGGAATTTTGAGCTCTGTTATTTGGGGTTAATTTAAATTAACCACATTTGTGGCTGTGATTGTTAGAAGCATGAAGCTACAAAACTTTTTTGGCACCAAGATCCACTTTTGTTTGACTTTATTTTTAAATCATGATAAAGGTTGATAATTATTGTAGGGTTAATTTAATTTTTAAGTCAGTATTTGGTATATGAGTTGCTAATTGTTGGTTGATTATCCGGTTAATGCAGGTCAGGATGGTGGTAAACGAATGGGGCTTGATTTTGGGGTGAAGTAAGTTGTTCGCTACACTTATCGTCATTCGATATGATATGAATCAGAGAAATTTTTTGAGAGTTCAAAGAAGGAAGATGATGATAGAGAAAGAGTGGATGCAATTTTGTTTCTGAATTAAAAAGAGAGAGATATTATAGTTGTTTCTTTATTTTTTAAGTTTTTTATAAATAGTCCCAGAATAAGAATTCTTTACAAAATAGCCCCTGAGAAGGTAAAATGACAAGAACGCCCTCATGTGCCTTGCACATGACCATATTTAACCAAAAAATCTGACTAAGTTAGGGCTAAAGGACATAACGTGCAAGATTTTAAAACTTTAAGGACTAAACTCGTCAAATTTAAAGACAAAGGACACCGCCTGCAATTTGGTCCAAACATAAAGGACAAAACTTGTAATTTACTCTTTCTTTTAATATTAATATTAATTAATAACCAATATATAGATATCACTTATTTGTATTCTTATCTTTATCTAATATTAATAAGAGTTAATTACTGTTTTCGTCCCTGTGATTTGTCAAAAATCACTATTTCAGTCCATTAGTTTAAAAATTGCGATTTCAGCCCCTGTGGTTTCACTTTCGTAACCATTTCAGTCCCTGTGGTTTCACTTTCGTAACCATTTCAATCCATTATGTTGTTAAGTACAGAGACTGAAATGGTTACGAGGTGGACTGAAATGATTACGAAAGTGAAACCACAGGGACTGAAATCGCAATTTTTAAACTAATGGACTGAAATAGTGATTTTTTACAAACCACAGGGACGAAAACAGTAATTAACTCTATTAATAAATAACTTCAATTTTGCAATTTAGACCCTTTGTTTTTTTACTTTTAACCCAAAGTTTTTCATCATTTACAATTTAATCCCATCTCTTTTTTATTTTCAGTTTTAGTCCACCATACTTTTCATCTTTCCCAATTTTTTCGTTTCGTTCTAAATTTTGTGAGTTAACGCACCGCAACGTGCATGTGGGGTTTTACATTTTTTTGTATATTTTTTCCCGTTTGATTAGCCCGTCGCGTCACATCTATTTTTCCGCGTTTGACAAGTTCGTCAAACACGCGGGTCCTGGATAGACTTAGTTATTTTTTTCTATGTTTTACGTTTCGGTTTAATTTCTCAGCAACAAGCGTGTGTGACTCAAAGATTTTACGCCTGTTTTTCGCTCGGCGTTATTTTTTCCTGTTTTTATTTATTTTGATTTCACGAGCTTTTCCGGTGTTGATGGTCGCTGACAATGGTATAATATTGCTACTACTTAACACAGTTTTATGATAACTGCTACAACGTAGAGGCTTAATGCTAGTAACTATTATATTTGTTATCATTATCTCAATTGAATACACATGTTCATTTTTTAATTTATTTTTAAGAATTAACTTGCAATTAGAGTTGCGCGCGTTGCGGCGCGGTACATCTCAAACATCGAATGGATTAGCCCAAACGTTATGTGATGCTTTAATTATATGAAAACACGTATTTTGACGTATCTGATTGAACCCAATGTAACATGTATAAGCATTGCAATTAGATCAAACATAAAGTAAACTAGTGATAATACCCGCGAATTTCACGGTGTTAAAAAATGATATGTTTCTTACTTTTAGAAAAAAAACCGGTAATTACTGGTAATTACCGGTGCCGAAAACGCAAAAGGTCAGTAGTACCGAAATTTGAGTCGGTTCGTGAAATTTCGTACTGGTTTCGAACTGGTACCCGGTACCAATTGCTCATCTCTAGTTGGCGAACTTCTAACCCATTTGGCTTCCTTAACCCGTTTTCTTTATAGCAAAACTTCTTTTTATGTTACTACTTTGACTCGTTAGAAATAGAATACCACTCAAAATGATCAAATTTCACTGTCCCATATATGGGTTGAATTCAAATCTCCGTTCCTAGCAAATGCCTAACAGTTTACATCCAAATTTCTAACTCAAATCTGTCTTTGACTTTCATTTGTAGATAATAAGTTTGACAAACCATGAGCCGGTGAGATTCTAGGGCTTCAAAAAGTTTATGCTTGACAAATGTACCATTTATCCACTCAATATTCACCTTAAATTGCCAAACAACATATATAAGGTATGTGTAATAAGAAAACATTAATTGATTTAACTTAAAAATCTCATAACAATTATATTGAAAACCCATTATTAAAAACTAATTAGATGTTAACTTACTTCAATAGCTTGAAACCCTTGCTCAGCAACCCGTTTGATATAACAGATTCTGATAGGCGAATGGACTGAATTCCTGAATCAATAATATCACCATTCATAGACGCTTTAATAATTTCAACAAATCTACCATCTTCTCCTATTTCTTCACCTGCAGCAACTTTCAGACTGCGATGCTGCTTAATCGAAAATGCTTCATTGACGTCAAAAATGCTGCTTCAAATGTAGAAGGCAAAGATAGACAAACATGATAGCCTGTTGTCCAATCATCAAAATTGATACTATTGTCGCCCCCTAAATGATAGCCGTTGTATAATGTGATTTGCCAACCCAGGCTCGATCACGTACCACTGGCATATTTTACATGTATATGTTTAAATGGTATATCAAATAAACCAAAAGCGATAGAAACAAACCTGAATTTCTTCAATGGCAGAACGTCAAACAACCTTAACATGATTAACAACGCCCCATACAACAGTGACAAATTCCCCAACATAACCAATTACAACAGAGTTTCACATTAAAACCTCACATTCGTTCATACCATGAAAGACTTTATAACTTGGCGATAAATTTAGACCGCATTTTGTCCATCCGCCAATGCTACAAATTTATATTAGCTACCTTCAAACTGACGACGCAATAGTTTACACATAAAAATTACCTCCAAAACTCAATCTATCATACTCACAAGGATCAAACACACTTTGGACCTGTAATGATCATGAAAAATTACCGATTAATTTTTTTGTTATTGAATCGTTAAAGTTAGCTTTTAACTAACAATTCCTTACACTTTCATAGTTAATTATAACTGCATCAAAAGTTATAATTGCATTAGAAATTCAAGCGCAGTCAACAATGACCTGAAACTTGATTACAAAAAAAAGGTTATATAACATAAAAACTAAAAGGATAAAGATTTGCAACAATAATTTAAAATACCAAACGAATCAAGAAATATTAACAAATCAACAACGTTTCTTGCTTAATAAAAAGAATGGTACATCAGAGTTCAACAAATCGGAGTGAAAAAATCAATAGCGGTGTAGAGGGTGAGAGTCATACCTTTGATTTGTCGTAAATGGAATGAGACAATCTGATGATACGGAGAACAAAACAAAGACGAATTGACGATACATAGCAAACTACTATAGGTAAACACAAAAAAAAAAAAAAAAAAAAAAATCAATCAGGATTAAGTTAACAAAAAATGCAGCAAAAGATGAACTTACCAATTAAACCCTAGCCGCTGATGAATCGGTGACGACGACTTTCCGATACAGCCACCGAACCGTCTCTCTAGAAGCATAGTCGAGATGATTAGCAGTCATCACATCGGCATTTTCCGCAGCGAGTTCATCAAGTTGGTTAGCGGTGGCCGGAGAGAGACAGATAGAGGGTGGAAATGAGGGGGCGGATACCTGAATAGATTAACCTGATGGAACATTGGATTGTATAGGCTTGGATGGAACGACAGATTGAACGACTGAAGGATCCATTAGGTTTTGGAAGACGTCGGCAGAATGAAGTGCGAATGGATGCGATTGGATGAGAAGGAATAGGTGCGAATGAAGTTGCAGAAACCCTAGGATGTGAATGAAGATCAGAGATGGAGAAGAGAGACGTATGATGGAAGGAACAATAAATGACCCAAATTACTTATTTCGATCCTGCGTCGGGTTTCACTCAAGGGAAACAAAGGGATTGAAAAATGGCGGGAAAATGAGGTTTAGAGGCTCTAGATGGGGGACATGTGTCCCCTAGGTATGACTTTTATTAGGTTAAGAAGATTATATTTATACCGTACAATCATAACGTTTTATATGTGACCGAGTCATACATAGAAAATGTAATATAACGGAAAAGCTGACACGTATAATCAAAAAAGATGAATTAGAGAATTTGAAAAAATATAAAGAAAGAACCACAATTTGACTCCACTCGGTTCTAAACCAAATTTACAAAACATCACCTGACTCGTTAAGCCTTAAAAGAAAACAAAAAATAAAATAAAAAAATAGTAATCTGTGGTAATTACATAGTATTAGAACACCAAATTAAAGTTTAGTTACTTTAGATAGACAAAAAAAAAAAAGTTCTGACTTAATTGAAACAACTAGCAAACTTAACTACATTTCTATGGCATTTTCCCAATTGTAAACTTCTTTAACTTCAATAATTTTGGTAAAAATACTAAGATTGCACTTTACTCATAAATAAATTATAATAATTGTATAATTCTTTAAGTAACATGTGAGCTCAGATAAATAGTTGGTAGTAATTGGTGCACAAGGCGCTCGACTAGGCTTGCTCCATCAACACGCACAAGAACAAATTTTCATTGAATTCTTGCTAAATCCGATCAGGACAAGTTTGAAAAACTAAAACTAGTTTGATGCATCTAAAAATTATGGAACCAACCTAAAACAACCTTAAACAAACATAAACGTTGTAAAAAATGGTTGTTTATGTAGTTTTAAACGTCGCTTTTTAAGTGCCTATGCACGCCTTTGGTGGGCTTAGTGCCTTTAACTACTAATATGGTTTTTCACTTCTTGAGCACTGGCGTGGTTTGCCTTTAACTACCAAGGTTAAACCATGTGCAATCAATGGTTTTTCACTTCTTGAAAACTGGCGTGGAGACCACGTGGCATGTAGAGGCCAAGGATGTCCCCAATTTCCAAGACAAAAGTCCTTGCCTACAGACCATACATGGGGAGGAGAGAGAAGGCGAGTGAGACCCATGGAGTTTTTGTTAGGAAAGTCTGATATGGAGGTCCTTGGTGTTCGGTTTGTTCTTGGTGCTGAATGTTAAAAAGACATGCTTTAACGTGTGAGCTAATTGAAAAACAAATTACGACCCTTTTAGATTTAACCTTAACATGTTATGTATTTTATATTTATAAAAACATCAAGTAACAAGTGAAAACTAATTCTATGTTATAGTAGTTTCAATAATAGGTATCAAATCTAACTAATAATATACAAGAAAAACAACCTACTTGATTTGCTTTTGTGTGAAAACTACAATAGTGGTTGTAATATTCTGAAGAAGAACGAAGAAAAGCTCTTTATTTGCTTTAGAATAATCGTTCCAAATACTTCAAACTCTGATTACATTACATATAAAATTAAAATATATATATAAAGATATATTCATACAAAAGTAATCAATTACTTGGAAGAAATTAAATGACTGATGACTGAAGCTCACTTCCAGTTGTTAGCAACAATGTCAGCCAAATCAACCACCCTTTGCGAGTAACCCCATTCATTGTCGTACCATGCAATCACCTTCACCATGTCATCTCCCATAACCATGGTCAATGACGAGTCAACTGTCGACGACACGTCGCTGCATCTGAAGTCAACAGACACAAGGGGCTCATCGCAGACCGATAGGATACCATTCAGCTCGTTGTCTGCAGCCTCTCTAAATGCTGCATTGACCTCCTCAGCGAAAGTCTTCTTGGAGACCTGAACCACAAGGTCCACCACTGAGACGTTGGGTGTGGGGACACGTAGAGCGATCCCGTTCAGCTTCCCTTTGAGTGATGGCAACACAAGGGCCACAGCCTTTGCTGCACCGGTGGAGGTTGGGACAATGTTTAGTGCTGCAGCTCTTGCCCGTCGAAGGTCACGGTGGCTGGCATCGAGTAGCCTTTGGTCTCCGGTGTAG
The DNA here is from genome assembly GCA_030545235.1 of Helianthus tuberosus. Lineage (NCBI taxonomy): Eukaryota > Viridiplantae > Streptophyta > Magnoliopsida > Asterales > Asteraceae > Helianthus > Helianthus tuberosus. The sequence continues at coordinate 129,481,895 of CM060447.1, read as the reverse complement.
GAGTGAGTGGTGGTCATTGTTCCCTTGATGATTCCTGTAATGTCAAAAGTTGGTAAAGATTTGTTTGCTTTGGATTTTTAACGGTTAGGTTTTGGTTTACAATGGCCAAAAACCGTTACCAACACCATGGCTCACGGTTTAAACTAAAAACTGTCGAAACCTGACCCCAAACAAGCTCCCTTGACCGTGAACAAGTGAAGCTGTAGTAATGTATATATTATATGGATCACTAGATGATTACCGAATTTTTGGTCGATGACTTTGACGAAAGGAGCGAGGCAGTTGGTGGTGCAGGAGGCGTTGCTGATGATGGCCTCGGAATGGTTGTAAAGCTCGGCGTTGACACCGACAACATAAGTGGGAATGTCTCCTTTCCCAGGTGCAGTGATCAGCACCTTCTTGGCTCCTGCCTCAATATGCTTCCCAGCACCTTCTCTGTCAACGAACACCCCTGTGCCTTCAATCACCAAATCAATCCCCAATTCCCTGCACTCATTCATGTCAATGTTTTATAACGGGACCTGCTAAATGCATCATTAAAATAAAATAAAATAAAAAAATGTAAATCATACATACATACCCCCATGGAAGATTGGAGGGGTTACGGTCAGAGACGACTTTGATGATCTTGCCATCGACGGAAATACCGTTGTCACCGGCAGGTTTGACTTCGGCGTCAAAGATGCCGAGGGTGGAGTCGTACTTGAGAAGGTGGGAAGCTTGTTTCACACCTCCGGTGTCGTTGATGGCAATGACATCCAGAGGAGAATCCTTCCGTCCATGCCAACACCTCAAGAAGTTCCTTCCAATACGACCGAACCCATTGATGGCAACCTTCAGCTTTGCTTCAACCGGTCCCTTCGTACCTTTGCTTGAACCAACCTAACGCCCAAAAAACACACCCTCCCTCACTATATATATATGTCTTCAATTCAAATAAACAACAATTTTAACCTACTCTCTGCTTTTATATACTTTTTTCAAACATAATCCAACCGATTCATGGTAGTTTGGAACAATTACATGAATGCTTTTGTTCTCAAGTTTTGAAATCAACACTTGTAGTCTCATTTACGCTCTGTTCTCGAGTCTCATTTAGCAGGGGATGGAAAGAAAATGAATTAACAGAGAAAAGAAAGTAAAAGATATGATTTTTTTCGTGTTCCCGAGTTTAATGAAAAGTAAAAGAAAAGCGAAGAAATCAAGGATTTTATGTGTTGCCGAGTTAAGAGGAAAAGAGAAGAAGGGAACAATTTTACCATTATACCCTTTAAACATAAAACATTTTAGTTAGATATGAGGGTAATTTAGTAATTAAAAAGATTTTCTCTCCTAATCTCTCTGATTTGATAGGATAAATATACGTACAGATTTTCTTTCCTTTTCCTTCCCATTCTATCCTTAAAAAATCCCAGAAATATGGTTTTTTCATATTTTTTTCTCTTTTCTTTCTCCCTCCCCGGTTAAATGAGACTCACATTTTTCATCCATTTTAATAAAAAGGATATCTTGATAATTTTATAAAAAAAGAATTAACTTTGAAATCAATACGAGTTGGTGAAAAGAGAAAACATACGAGTTAAGACATACTTCAGTAAACTTTATATTATTTAGATGAACTTTTAACAAGTTACAGGACAATATTTAGTTATTAACTAAAGGAGACATTATATTCAAATACTTTCTAATTACGAATTTCACACACTTATGTTTTACAATCTAATATGTTGCACTTTTTTAACAAGTTACATGACAATATTTACTTATTAACTAAATATTCAAATAGTTTCAAATTATGAATTTCATCCACTTATGTTTTACAATCTAATATGTTGCACTTTTGCTCGTTTAACTTAAGAAAGGGCAATCTTAAGTTAGGCTCGTTTAGAGCTTTACTTGTAAAGTTTGAGCTAGGTTTGTTTAGATCTTTATTTCTAAAGTTCAGGCTTGACTCTTTTATATCTTTTTGTTATGTCTGTATTTTTATACATATTTATTAAGAAAGAACTAGTAATAATGCCCGCGCGCGTTGCGGCGCGGGTACATCGCAAACGTCGAATGAATTAGTCCAAGCGTTATGCGTTGCGTTAACCACACGAAAACGCGTGTTTCGACGTATCCGATTGAACTTAATGTAACCTACATAAGCATTGCGATTGGATCTAAGCGTTATGTGTTGCTTTAACTACACGAAATCGAATTTATACAATACAATTATAATGTATTCTATTTGACCAAAAACAGACATATAAACGTAGCGGGTATAAAGGAGAAACAAACACGCGTAAACAAAAGAGATTAATTAGAACTTTTAAAAAAAGGAAAAAAAAACACAATTTGACTTCACTCGATTTAAAACACGATATTGGACAAATGGAGCATGGAAACAGGTGATTGGCCAAAAGAATTGAAGCAGGGCGTTGGAAATAAAACGCCAAAACCATTTTTTGTGAAAAAAACTCCTAGAGTGGCTATATATGGGCGTGGTTGGGCGTGCATTTGTAAAAAAATGCCCGAAAATTGAACGACCACGCATTGTCTTATTAGCATTTCCTTTCCAAATTATACTTATTATAATTATAATAATATTTATTTACTTACACTTTAATTTTTTAATTAAAACATCATTTTGATAGTATTATGTAAAAGGATGAAAATAACATATTTGCCCAAGTTGTAGCTACTGAATTAGCATATGATATATTTATAACATTTAGAGTTAAATGCCTGGTTGGTCCCTGTGGTTTGTAAATATTGCAGACTTGGTCCCAGTGGTACACTAATTACACACTTGGTCCCAGTGGTTATAATTTTTGCACTCATGTGGTCTTTATCACTAACCTATGTTAAATTTTGCAGTTAAATCTTATTAATTGACTAAAATACCCTTATGTATTAAGAAAAACAAAGATAAAACAATATGTTCTTGTGGGTCCCACCTCACAACCACTTCTTCTTTTACCCCCCATTTCTTCTTCAACACTTTACTGATTCCAAATCAACCCCAGTATCGTCTTTTCTTGCCAGCAAGCCATTACACATCACAGCAATATACATTACATACAATCTACTGTGTGTATATATATACACACATCTCCACAATCTCATTACACACAAAGTAGGTCTTTTGACTAATTTTTTTCTTCTTCTCCGTCACACATTACCGGTTCAGATGAATCGCTAACGATTCAAGAACCGCTTCTTCCACACATCACCGGAGATGATGTCATCACTATTACTCATTCTTCTACTCACATCTCTTCCATTACTCTGTGTATCAATCCTTTCATTTTTGAGGGCGGTCGTTGTTGAAGCTGGGGTTGTAGAGGGCGGTCGTTGAAGATGGGGTCGGAGAGGGCGGTGGTTGTTGAGCGAAGAGAGTGGAGCGACGACGGGTCGGGATGGTCACGAAGACAGTGGTTGTTGAAGGTGACTGTGACGGTGGAGGTAGTGGTGGTCGATTGACGGTGGAGGTGGTGGTGGTCGATTGACGGTGGAGGTGGTGGTGATGAGTTGAAGGTGGCGGTGGAGGTGGTAGTGATGGGTTGAAGGTGATGGTGGAGGTGGTGGATTGACGGTGAAGGGGTGGTGGTGGGTTGAAGGTGGAGGTGGTGGTGGGTTACTTTTTAGAGAGATGAGAAGATAGGAGAAGGGTTTGACTTTGTACCGTAGAAGTTGAACAGAGGGGGGACTCTTTGGGGTCGTCGGTGGTAAGTGTCGGTGGCGACGAACATATGGCGCTACTTTGGAAATGGAATAATTGGTCGGTAGCTGGCTACTTTGGAATTGGAGTAAGACAAAAAGGAGGAAGTGGTCGGTGGCTGAAGCCACCGACTTTGTACTTTAAGACTATAGGGTAATATAGATAATCCGAACTTTTGCAATTTGTAACACCTTTAGTCCAAACTTTTGTAATTCGTAACACATTTAGTCCCCATCTATTAACAAAAAACAATTAACCTCATTTGTTTCAGGGACTAAAGGTGTTACAAATTGAAAAAGTAGACACTTTTTATGTACTTTCCAATAAACATGTATCAAAACCAAAACATTAACATATCACAGGTGCCAAACATGTAATAAATTCTTTCTAAAACTTAAGATAGGCTCATTTCGATCGTTCCTACCGAGGCATGGTGCGGTCCTGAGGGCAACCCGGTTTTACCCAGCTGTTACCCCAGCGAGTCTCTCGTGTGGGGGCAGTATGGTTTCCGGGCGGAAGTCAGCTTGCGCAACGGCCGGGCAGTGGCGGATCTAGAAACCGATCGTAGCCGTAACGTTTTATAAATAAGCCGTAACAAAATCGAAAAAACGTCAAATTTTTTCGAAATTTACACTAATTTTTCCAAATTTTTCCGCGCCAAGCCGTAGCGGGCGTTGCCCCCTGGTATAAGCTACATCCGCCCCTGCGGCCGGGGCCCGATCGAACATCGCGTCTATCTAAAAAAATCGGTCTTGTACAGAGAAAGTCTCCTTCCAAAAAAAATCTAAAAAAATCGAGCTTTGCTCATTTAAGTTATATTTCTAAATAATAAACTCGGCTTCTGAGTTATTTTTAAAGCTAGCGTCCAGTTCATCTATTGTTTATAAATTTCTTTTGATTATTTTAGGGTGTACCTATTGGCACACCCATTTGCCTATCTACACACCTTAAAAGATGTTTTTTTTGTCTTTATATGCACACCCTGCAGTGTCGAACTGTGGCTAAAACGAGGCGTTTTGGTCCGGTTAACCTAACAAAGACTGACGGGTCTGTTGACCGGACCAAAACGCCAAGCTTTGGCCGCGTTTTGGTCCTGTCAACCAGACAAAAGACTGACACCCGGTCTGGTTGACAGGACCAAAACGCGGCCAAAGCTCGGCGTTTTGGTCCGGTCAACAGACCCGTCAGACACCCGTCAGTCTTTGTCTGGTTAACCGGACCAAAACGCCGCGTTTTGGCCACAGTTCGACACTGCAGGATGTGCATATAAGGAAAAAAACACCTTTTTGGGGTGACTATCTACACACTTGGTGTGTAGATAGTTTGGGCCTTATTTTATTTATATTCGATTATACAGTTATAACTAACTTTATACCATATACCTATTATTATAATATAATATAATACTTATATATAACATAACATAATGTATATTATGTTATTTAAGTTTATATCATAACTTTGTATATAACAATTATAGTTTTAAAATATAACAATTATAATTTTAAAAGTATATATTAATATATTAAAGGCTTAAGTGTCATTTTCGTCCCTGTGTTTTGTTCACTTTTGCTATTTCAGGCCAACTTTCAAAAAGGCATCAATTTCCTCCATGACATGCTGGAAACGTGCCACTTCAGTCCAAAAATTAAAACCCAGTTAAGTCAGACATGTTAAATGAAGGGTATTATTCTCAATTCATATATAATTTATTTTCACCTTATTTTATGAATTGATAATAATACCCTTCATTTAACTTGTGTGACTTAACCGAGTTTTAATTTTTGTACTGAAGTGACACGTTTCCAGTATGTCAGTGAGGAAACTAGTGCATTTTTGAAAATTTGCATGAAATTGCAAAAGTGAACAAATACAGGGATGAAAATGACAGTTAACTCTATATTAAATTAATAAAAGTTTTTTTTAAGTTTGTCTAGACTTGCGAGGTTAGTAAACCTTGATCCTTGAAGCCCAATCTTAAGCCCAGGCTCAAGCTTCTTTAAGCTAGGCTAGAGCCGAGCTTTTAACGGGCTGAACTCGAGCAATTTACAAGCGGCTAGCCTCATTTACACCGCTAGTTTTGTGTGTCGGTTCAATTAGACATTTTTCCCCTGGATACTCTATTTATAGAGGGGTAAAAGGGTTGAAAAATCTTTGCTACTTTCGAGTCAAATTGAACTCGTAAATCAACTTATGTATCGTATTAACTAGCATTTGTAAGTTGTAACTTAAGTGACCCCTATCATTTCTATCTGGTCAACAACAATAGCACAAAAATGTATATTTTTATACATTTTATTTCCTTTCTTAGTTATGTTTAACTTAACTACATCATCTATAGTTAACTTAAGTACGGTATATTTTTACAACCCTTTTAAATGATTATAACGCCATTTGGTTTTTATAAACCGATTCCATCAGTTAGCAAGACTAACAGAACGTTCCATTTCAAAACATAGATGCAAACTGAAATGGGCTGAAGTTTTACCATTTGGACGCCACTATAATACACTATACATTCCTATTTTTGTAGCAATGCTATTTCAAAACTAGATAATGTGCACGTAGACATCCAAACAACATTTCAAGATCTGAAATTAAATACCGATTTAATTTCAAAAAATAGCATAACATTCAAATTGAGGCACTTACAAAAGAGGTTTGGAAGGCAACCAAAGACACCAAATCATCAGAAGCTTTCCTTCCAATAGGAAGAGATGAGGTACGAAGCCCAGAAAATTCAGAAAACCCTTTAGCATTCACCTGTAACAAGTAACCAACTTATAACATGTTTCGAACAATTATGTATATACTCGTACGTTCAGTGGCGGATCTAGGATTCCGACCAAGCGGTAACGTTTTATAAATAAGCGGTAACGAAATCGAAAAAACGTCAAATTTTTCCAAAATTTACACTAAAAACGTCAAAAATTTTCCGACCAAGCGGTAGCGGAGGCTACCCCTTGTTCCTCTTTACATCCGCCCCTGCGTACGTTCGTTCATTTCAGAACCAATATAATATGTTGACAACAAATGTGTATCACGGTTAAAGTAGCTATACAATGCATTATGCGGTTCTGACGTATATATTATGGAAAGAAACCTGGAGAGAGGAGTTGGCCATGGTGAAGGCAGCAGAAGCCATGGTGTGTTACTTTGTTTGCAGTGGGATGTTTGGGGGGTGTTTGTAAGCATATAGTGTTGAAGATGAGAGTGGATGAGATTGGTGATGGAAGATAAGCCTATCATCCAATTTTATGGCTGTGATTGTATATGATGTTTGTGTGTCCAATCTTTCACTACTACTTTCTCTCTCTTCAAAATCCAAAAGGGTGGCCACAATATACATCTTATCTACCAATATTCCAACTGTGTGCATTATATTTGCAAAAGAGTCGTCCAGATTTTAACATACATGATCCAATAATAAAAAAATAATTAGTGGTTGGATGAAAATTTATAAGAATTACAATGAGGATTTATAATAGATAAAAAATAAGTTATGAATGAATTGTTGGTTTAGAACAAAAAGTGTTAATGGCATCGAGGTGATAGGGTCTCCCGAGTCAAGGCGCAAGATGTTTGCTCTAACATCTTTTATATATCTTTTGTTTGCTATAACATTTTTTATATATCTCAATGGTTTCTATTATCGTATACCCAAAATTTAAATATAAAAGTGTGTATGTAATTAAATATATAGGGGAAAGTTATAAAATAACTTAACATACAAAACATACGAATTGCATGAAAAGGAAAAAGTAAGCGGTGACATTTTTGTAATTATCAGTAACCATCAAAGTTACTCTATAAATGTACCTGTAGAGTAATTTTGATCTTTTATAGAATAATTTTGTAAAATGGTCTTGTAGAGTAATTTTGTTCGTGTAGGGTAATTATCAAAATTACACTAACCCCCCTCCCCCCCCAACCCCCAAAAAAACTGTAGAGTAATTTTGATATTTTGTAGAGTAATTTTAGTCTTGTAGTGTAATTATCAAAATTACACTAACCAACCCCCCCACCCCCCACCCTCAAAAACCTAAAAAAAACCTAACCCCCCCTCCCCACCCAAACTAAAAGCTAAAAATAAACCAGAAAGCTAAACCCCATAACTAAATGCTAACAAAATTACTCTACAAGATCAAAATTACTCTACAGGATCATTTTACAAAATTACTTTACAAAAGATCAAAATTACTCTATAGTTTTTTAGGGGTTAGTTGAAATTTTGATAATTATCATACAAGACCAAAATTACTCTACAAAAGATCAAAATTACTCTACAATTTTTTGATAAACTTTCAGGGTAATTTTGATTCACTTGTAAAAGTAATTTTGATGCAAAGTAAGTTTACAAAATTACTCTACAAAATTTTGATAGTTACTCATAATTACAAAATAACACCGTGCTTTTTTCTCTTTTCTTTCAGTTTGTATGTTTAGTACGTTAAGTTTATTTGTATTTGATTTTTATCCTAAATATATAATCAACTTTTATGTACAACTTAAAAAAGCTATACCTGCAACCTTTTAATGCACAAAAGTTGCCCATATACAAGAAGTGTGTCTATTATACATCCGTCATCTCAAGCAGTCAGAACTTCTAAAGGCACCTTGTGCCTGAGGCGCTTTTAAAATACCAAGGTACTTGTGATATGTCGACTTCATATAACCCATCATGGTAGCTAATGATGTACTTGACACAATCAAAAGGCAATGTTGAGTTGGGAGCACTCCTTACAAAGATGACCTCGAGGCTAGAAAAAAGCCATGAAACGATATAAATCTACGTTAGTAACAAACCTTGGGCTTTAGTAAAACCCATTAGGCCATCCGTAGTCATAAAGCCCCTGTGTGGGCATTATGCGACACGTGTCGTGCCACGTGTGCGGGTGGGCGTTATGGGGCGTTATGCATTTAAGCCCGTAGTCATAAAGCCCCTACCCATCATTACCTAATTATTAATTATAAAAACTCTATTCTATTTTTTGATTGGCCAAATGAAGTAACCAAACAAAAATAACGCCGCGATATGTATCGCGCCGCCCACAAAAAAAAAACCCATAACGCCGCCCGTCGAGGTGTTCAGGGCGTTATGAGAGAAAAAGGGCGCCACATGGAGCCCCATAACAGGTAGTCTTAAAATATGAATGATCCATTAACGACGGGAAATTCTCGCACATAAAGTATTATAAAATAAAGGGTTATTGGATTTTATCACCCCTAACTATTGGTTATTTGCCGCTGCCACCCCCAACTATCACTTTGACGCCCGTCATCCCCAACTTAACACTTAGTGTGTTCGATCTGTCACTACGTCGTTAACTGACCACTAACTTTTGATCTTGGTACTATACTTTTGGGGGTGTCATAGGGATCTTAGGACACCCCAAAAGTATAATAACAAAATCAAAAGTTAGTGATTAGTTAATGACATGGTGACAGAACACACTAAGTGTTAAGTTGGGGGTGACAAGAGTCAAAGTGATAGTTGGGGGTGACAGCGGCCAATAACCAATAGTTGGGGGTGATAAAATCGAATAACCATAAAATAAAAAAAGTGTATTTACAATCTTCTTAAGTTTAATTACAAAAAAGCTGTTAGGTATGTTTGTATTGCAAAAATAAATGAAATGTTACCAAAACCAATAGCCATAAAAAGTATCGCTATCGTCATTCGTCACTAATGTTGTTTGGTTAGTAGTTCTGTACGATACTAGCACTCGATATCGTTTTAACTAAAACCCTATTTTCAAAAAAAGTTATATCTCAGTATTAACAAAAAAAAATTATTTGCCGCTGGTACTGAAAATGACTAAACCACAAACCGGAACACCGTATCGATTATGAAGACACAGAACCGGTTTGGTACAGATAGTGAAGATATACCAAAATGTACTAAAGCGACTAGTATTGAAATTGAAAGCCATAAAATTAATACTAGTACAAATAGGGATCTTGTTTGGTCGGTATCAGTCCGGCTCGGTATGATACCCAATATAACTCATGATAACAAGAAATTCTTTATTTTTAGTACACCTTTGTTTTCAATATAATTTGTATTGAAATGTCGCAAAAAACGTAATTGTGTATTTTGTTTTCTTTTTAAAGTTAACGAACTCAAGTTATTAGAGTATTATTTATAAATGAAGTATTATAAAAAACTAAAAACCATAATAGTGAAAATGGATACTGATACCGATAGTCGGTATCATTTCGTACAATATGGTTCCGGTACTCGATATAATTTACATACAAAAAAAACTTTATTTTAAATGAAATATGACACAGAATGTCGATAAAAAAGATAAACATAACTTCGTATTTAGATTTTTCCAAAAGTTTCACAAGTTATTAGAGAACATCAAATTAAATGATTAATTAAATATTATAAAAAAATTAAAAAATAATAATAATTGAACAATATTCGACGATTAGCAAAGCATTAACTATCAAACTGGGTTCCACGCACATATCTACCATTCAACTTCATGGTGCCTTATATGGTTGTACCATTTACCAATGTTTTAAATACCGGTATGAACTGGCCGGTTATACTTGTTAAACCGGACATCAGACACGAGTCCGATACAATATAGGCCGGTAAAATCCGAATACGGTATGTCTTATGTATCGGCGGTAAATCCGGTTCTACCGGTTCAAACCATTGAACCGGTTTGCATTATCTTAAGATTTGATTTCTTAATTTTAATAAAATACAGTATTAAGTAATATTGATCTTCCATATTTCCGGTAATTAACCTAGTGCCTTCTATTCGAATATTTCGTCGTTGTTGAAATTGTTACTCACCTCATACAATGCAATATTGTTTATAACTAATAAAAATATTCTTAAAATGCTTAATAATTTATAATAAAAATTGTTGTTTTTAAGATGAATTTGTATTTTATAAAATTTATGATCAGTTACATAAATTCTAGTTGAGATTGGATTGTTTTTAAGATAAAACTATGATCAGTTACATAAATTCTAGTTGAGATTGGATTGTTTTTTAAGATGAATTTGTATTTTATAAAATTTATAGCGTTAACTAGTAACATGGTTCAACTGTCGATACAACTCGATTCAACCAGTTAAACCATCTTAGAGAACAACCCGATATGACTTAAAACCGGTTTTTAAAACATTGCCATTTACTATTTGGTTTCTACCAAATCTCATTATTTCACTATTCTTTCCCTTATATACTTCATTGAGTTTTCATTTTCTTATTTCACTATTCTTCCCTTGTACGTTAGTAAGTTTTCATTTTCTTCCCTTAGAGTATTATCAATTTTAACTTTTCTTCACTTCAAGTGTTAGTAAAAATACAATATAACAATTATAGTTTAGTTTGAATTTTAATTGACCATATACCTTATATTTTTAATTTTAATAAACCCAAAAGTTGTCTATTATTATTATTATTATTATTATTATTATTATTATTATTATTATTATTATTATTATTATTATTATAACTCGTTTGAATAATGTTTTTTTATCATTTCAACCTAGTTATTCTTTTCTGTATTTTACGTTTCGATCTAATATTTGCGAGTTAAGCATATGTGTGGTTCAACATGTTAAACGGTCCCGCAACAACACGTATGTACTAAATACTAGTTAATAACCAATTGTAAATGGATTTTACACATTTTTGGATTGGTAACTTTGATGGAATATAATTACATACTTCGATCACCCAACGATCAAAATAAAGTATTGCTAAAGATTAATCATGAAGATATCATCACTCACAACCACTCTTCACTAAAGATCAACCATGGATTTTAACACAAGTAATTCTTACAATTTTAGCAATTAGCTAAACAAAAATATTTATTAAATACAAACATAAATTTAATTATGTAGACCATATTATATTATATTATATATAGATATAATTTACAACATTTGGTGCTTTGCAAGTTGTACCATTTGCTTAAGCTGTTTGTTTCACTTTGAAAAGGATTGATCTTCTTATTGGTCCATATGGGGTTGGTGAGTCATGACAATCTACACATGCGAGTACAGACCCCATCTGTCACACCCCCAAAATATCACATGCGGAAACCCCGCGGGACGTGTGACATACCAGGATTCAGCCACCAATCACATTGAACTATCATAAGACATTAAATAAAAGTTCTCATTTATTACGATATTGTATCTTCAAAACATAACTTAAAACAATACGTTCAGCGGAAGCATAAAGTAAATCGTTATTCAATTGTGTCAAAACCAATGTACGAATCCAATAAACATGTCACATGTATCCAAGAGACTCGACCCATGACCACTCCAGCACTCCCAGATAGCAAGTTCCATGTCCAAGTATCTAACGACCTGCAAGCATGCAGACAAGTGTATCGGCATAACGCTGGCGAGTTCAAAGTTTGTCAAAAATGATTAATTACCAAATATAAGTTTAGAAGCATGTTGATAATAACTCGATACCGCAAGATGGCGTCAGTTTGTTTGCCCTTCCCCAATGCTCTATCAAACATTGGTCGAGTGGTTAAGATAATTAGTTCACGCATGTCCTCCCCGGTACGGTGTGAGGGTGCCAAACCTAATAGCGCTATTAATTAAATACCCTGTTGCCTCCCCGGCAACCAATTCGGTAGTAGATGGGACTTAAGTGATAGAAGGTGAGTGTATTATCCAACATCCTAGTTTAACATTCCAGTTAAACCCAATTACCCAATAATCCTCCCCGGAATAATTACCAGATGCCCCTCCCCGGGACACATGCTTGAAAAAAAAAATGCAGTGAACTCACCATAGATTGCTCGGTAAATTAAGTTACTTGTTCACAGTTGATCAATCACGTCCTAACATGGTTATCAATATCAATCAGTTTTGTATTCACTTATATCCCATGCATCGTTCACATATACACAAGTTGCATTCATGAAATACACATTAGGCATGTTATATCAGCTAATTGTGCCACAAAATTCCGTTATTAAAGTAGATTTATGTAATGGGCTCTCATGCCTCGTACAAGGTCACACTACACGTATCAAGTTTCAATTAACCGTTTAACATCTCATAACAATCATTCAACAGTGTGCGATTCTGTTTACTATTCGTGGCCCAAGGACCCGTGTGCGACCAAATAAAGCCTAAGGCCCAGCTGTGCACAAAGCCCAATTGATTTGTGCGACTCTTGTCCGGGTGTGCGACCCTACAACTTATGTGACCCAATAACAGAACTTGGCCCATCAAGGTGTGCGACAATGTTAAGTGTGCGCTTGTGATCCAAGTGTGCGATTGAATATATGTGTGCGATCAATACATGGTTTGGCCCAACACCAATAACCCAACCCTAACAGCACGGCCTGTGATCAGGCAAGCCCAATCGGCCCAGCTGAACTTGTGCGATCCACACTAAAGTGTGCGATCCACTATGGGGTGTGCGATCCCCCGGTGGTGTGCGACTTCACCAATTTCAGTTACACATTCCTATATTGACGGCTTAACAGTTTCACCAAATCATTATTCACAATCCGTTCAAGTCAATTCATTAACCGGTTAAAATCATTACCTTGCATAACCCTAGTTACCTTCTAATTATTAATAATAATTAACACTAAATCATCATCCCAATGAATCAATCAGCAGGATTATCACAACAAACCCCCATCATTAACAGCCCGAATCCATCCATTACTAGCAAAGATCATGTCAAAGATCAGTTTCAAGCATTACATCAATCGGTAAATCCCATGCCCACACATCGAAGCCCTTTATCATGCAAACCTTAATTTTGATTTCAACATAATCTACATGATTCATGAACAGTTCCTAACCATAATCGTATCACACCACTAACTAGACATTTAGATCATGCTTTGTTCTCAATCATGGCAATAAAATCAATCAAGCATACATGAACAAGAATTAGGAGGAAGTTGGTTCAAATCATAATAGTGTTACTAACCACAAGATAGTGTGCGCACAAGGATGTTGGGATGCTCGATTAGAGGCTTCGAACCAAGAAAGATTGCTGTCGTTGGATCTTTAGGGGAAGGAGAGAGTAGGGTTTGCTAATCTTGTTTGGTTTAAGAGATAATGAAAGCCATACACCAACTCTAGGGGTGTATGCATCGCTGTGGAGGGCCGGGCCCATTTTTGGGCTTAACATGACCCAGGCCGAGAACCCAAGTGCACGGGTGTTTGGTTGTGAAGAGAAAGTGTGCGGTTCCGAGTACTAGTGTGCAGTGACCCAATATAGACAATCATGTAATTGAAAGAATCAATACTCACTAACATTCAAACTCAACCAAGTTTAACAACTTAAGTTGATGTGTGTCGAGTGTGATATGTTTTTGTTTATATTTTAAGCCCTTTTTAACACTTTAGTCAAGTTTTAAATTTATAAATCACAATATTCTACTAACACTAAACACACATATGGGCAAGTGCACCCATCGTGAGCGTAGTATAGCGTTGGTAAGATACCGAGGTCGTCCAAGGACACAAGAGCTTTTAGTACCGGTTTATCCTCAATGTCTAATCAAATCAAATCAAAAGTTTTAGAAACGGTTTTAAACATGAAAAATAAAAACTAAATATGCTAAAAAATAAAAACAAAATAAAAACAGATAGACAAGATGAATCACTTGGATCCGACTCGCCTTTAATGTAACCTTTGATGATTTCCGCACTTTTGCACTTTTTAAGAGATTATCTTAGTTATAGTAGTAGGCCCCTCTTTTGAAGATGACGTTACCTTCAACCCAGTAGTTTGAGTCAGCAGGGATACAATCCCAAATAGCCGGGTTAATGTATTAATAGTATTTTACATATGAGGGGATCAAGCCATTCGCACCCCCGCCATCCAATACAGTGGGTATTGAGGGATGTCCTAGTAAGCTTGACCCAGGTCCTTGCAGGATCTATACACTGAACAAGGCAAGAACCTTACCAAACCATTCCCTTAACCCCCGACCAGGTAGCCAACACATCTCTATATAGACCGTAGAGATATGAATGGTGAAAATCTTTTATTTTATATAGACAGTAAAATAACGCTAAGACACCACAGACAAATGATAAGGAAGTTTCACCTTCAACATAAGAAACTAGTTATTAAAGTCATTAATACAAAACCAAATAAAAAGTGCGAAAAGATTAAAAATCAAAATTATTACATTAAATGCTTGTCTTCACCAAGTGATGTAAGAGACTTAGGCAAACATGGCATTTGATTGTCAAGAACTCTTACTATCAATCTTGGATTCCGAGACTACTACACACACTCTAAGGTGGATGATGGATGATGGTGGTGGATGTGGGTGTTGTAGTGGTGGTGGAGTGGTGGTGAAGTGGGAGAGAGGTGGTTTGCCAAGGGATGCCTTTGAAGTGAACCAAGCACCCCTATTTATAGCCTGCATAGAAGCCCGTACACGGCCCCGTGTCCATCCTTTTTCTCTTTCTTCATTAATTGCAATTGTCTGCATTAGCTCCACACGCCCCCGTGTTCGCTGGGCACGACCCCGTGTGCACAAGCGTATCTGTACTATCAAGATTTACTGGATTCTGCGAATCTTAGCGTTGACCACGGCCCGTGTTGAGCTGGGCACGCCCCCGTGCTGGGAATAGAAGCTTCGATAGCTTTGTCTTTTCTACAGGCATCTGGCCACGCCCCCGTGTCCGCTGGGCACGGGGCCGTGGTCAGCCTTCTGTTTCTTTGTTTTTGCTTGGGAAGATGCTGTCGAGGGGTCGGACATGCCACGTTTATTCCTTTTCTTTGTATTCTTGTTAGATTTTGCTGCATATTTGTTCCTTTTGTTCAATTAAGCTCATTTGGTCCTGAAAATACAAAAAGGATGACAAAAGCACACTTTTTCCAACATTAGTACTAAAAAGGGTTAGTTTTATGCCTTATTTGATGTAATTTATATGTTGCATTTTACACACATCAAATACTCCCACACTTGAATCTTTGCTTGTCCTCAAGCAAAACTCTTTAATTTGTGGCTTACACACCCAAATGGAATGGGTAGAAGAGAAGTTTGAGGCTTGTCTTGAGTGTCAGGAATCCAAGATCTTTATTGGGTTTTATTTTTTTATGTTATTTACAATCGTATTCGTTATGATCTATTTAGAACGTTTTCATAAGAGAAATTACTTATTTGGGCATAACATGCCTATTTAAAATTCCATTTATATACAAGTTCACATACCTCACGGGAGATCACTTAACACTCGGCCGAAGATGTATTTTTGTGAAACACTCGAGACCGTCATGGAACTTACGTCTTCCATAAGCTTGCCAAGCAATCAATCCTCCTCCTTTTTAACTATAAACCTTTGTAAATATCAAGAGGACTTTGGGGAAGGGTTAGGCTTGGGTTAAAGGTAGGTGGTTTTGGGTTAGTGGTTAGAAAAAGGGCTAAAAGCGTAAAAAGCATCGGTTGTCGTAAAACTTTTTGTTTTTGTGACTTTTATTCAAACTAAACACTTTCAAACAAAGTCTCTTTTGAGGAACTTGTTTGTTTATTGCTAGACTTCATTTTTTTTGATAAGGAATGTCACAAGAAAACCGAGCTTTTTACTAAAATAAAGGGTTTAAAAGAAAAATGGTTTGGTGGGTGAAGGGTGTTTGTTTTGTGGGTTTAGAAATGAAAAGGTTTAGGCTCAAAGGGGTTAACTAGGGGGATTTTTGGGTAGGTTAAACGAAAGGGAAAAATGTAGGATCGTTTTCAGACCCAAACGAGTCGATCAGAAGAGTTTTTCTCAATACGAAAGGCGGAAACATAAGTATCGAGTTCAATTCAGCAAGAATATCACTTTAAACTGTCTTTAGATTGATTTGACAAAGAAATACAGCGAGTAGACACTTCGGCAGCACTTCGGCTTTCAAACCGGAATTACAGAACTACTTCAAACGAAATCAGGCAACACATATATATAGGCAGGCTAATTCCGCTTGAACCAGTCTCAAACGGAATCACATCTCAAGCGAAATCAGTAATTTCGTTTGAAACTGACTTTGACAATTTCAAGCGGAATTACCCATTCTAATTCCGTATGAACTTACCTCCTAACCTAGATTTGACATTTTTTCTCGTATAACATGCCCTGATCTATTTACAACCATACAAGACTCGATACAAGACGAAGTCGACAGACGCATGCACCAACAGACTCCCCCTCGAATGTTGACGAGTCTTCGCATCTTCAGTCTTTATCAGTCTTCTTGACCTCTTCCAAAGTATCTAACAATGTAAGAATTCTCCATCTCTCTCTTCTCTTTATCAACTTATCTCCCCCTCGGATGTTGATCTAATCTTTAATTCCAGAATCACAATCTGGCTCTAGAGTCTTCTAAATCTCTTGATCAGATCTCTTGATTCCTTAAGTTCATCAGCATCAGCAGTTCCAGGATCATAACCTGGCCTACCTGCACAAACTCTTCCTCACAATGAATTTCACAATTTTAACATTTGACAAATTTAGAAATTACAATTTGCAGATATTAATCTCAAAAATGATTTAACATTTAAAACGTTTCTGATGATCACTTGTAGGATTCATTCAAAAATAAATGATTTTACAATGTTAATCTCTGATGAACCACTTGTAACACTTCTCAAAATTTTTCTCATTTTAAACAGACTTTCCCAAACCTGTTCATCATGTTTAGCACTCGGAATTTTGAAAATCAGTTCTTCAACATCAATTGTCAAAAATCTTTTTGGATTTTTCAAAATTTTATACTAAAACACACTAAAATCTTTTTGGATTTTTGTAATGAAATACAGTAAAGAAATATATACAAGCAATATTTTTGTGAATTTGTGTAAGAGGATCATATCAGTTTTTGAGACAAATCACCAACACCGTTAAGCTTTAATCATTTTAAGTTCTAAACGATTCACTTAGATTGTCAGTATACTGATCCACTTTAAATTCTCACACAAATTTCAATTGTTTCGAGATACGAGATTAGTGTTTTAAGCACTTAAACTTATTCACGTGTCCCACCTCAGAATATACTCCCGTATCCAGATCCCAATATTCAGTCTTACAGGTGAGTATACCTAGATGATATCTGTAAGAGGTTAAATTGCGAAGGCCGCGAGAGCTCAGGTCAGAACTTCCGTTCAGCAGAGAGATGACGGCTTTGACTTTTGGTGGGTTCCCTTTAGAGAATCTTTTCTTCAACAACACATGATTAGCATTTTGCAATGTTTCATCATTTTTTATGCTGAGGGTGGGCTATATTTCAAGCAAGCGTAAAGTATTCTCCGGGGACTAGGCCATTGCTTCCGCAAAATCAGAAGTCCCGGGATAATACCCCAGATATCACTAAGCATAAAGACCTAGTATCTCAGAAAGAGGGGTCCTTCAAACAACATTTCGGGGGTTACCCATATATCCGAGAGATGTTCCCCACGAATTAAGTAAGTTTGAAATTTAGGTTTATATCTCGTCACAGTCTACTAAATGTGTAAAAACCTACTGGCACATCATCAGAGAGATCGTTTATCACATTTTGACTATCCAATTCTTTAGCATGCTGTGATCGTCCACTGATGTACTATCATTTCCTCTTTATGACAACAAAACTCATTTTTGATTTTATCATGTTTTTGGCTGTTTCAAATTTTCAAATGTTTTTGGAATTTCTGAAAATTTCTTACTCCTCCTAAAATTCAAAATCATTTAAAGAAATTTGAAAACAAACTGTACAAGGTAAAGTGATAACTGATATCGAATCACTTCAAATCGCCATCCACTTGGCATAAACAATTAGAACTCCCCCCACAACAAACTATTTTCCCATAGTGATTTCAAAACACTTAAGTTTGTTTTAATCAAAATGGTTTTTCCGGAAAATTAGTTTTGTTGATTTTATAAAACCACTTGTAGGTTTGGGGTTTCATCACCTTGTTCTTTCAACTTTAACTACTTGAAATATTTAACAATTTTTATGTTCAATCAACAAACATCACTTGTAGAAAATCAAGTACAACTTAATGTCCCTGATTTACCACTTGTAAGTCGAAATATCAATAAACCATTATCCAATAATCACTTTGGTGATATTTCTCAAGAAAGATGCCGATTCCTGCTCCACTCTACCAACCTGGAAGCTCCGGCAAGTCCGGATTTTTCACTCATCATAATAGGTTCCATCCCAGTCACAAACCTGGGATGACCCAACTTTACCTGGTTTCTTCAATTTCTTCTCATAAAACTCCTTTACCCCCTTTACCTTTCCATCAACCATTTTTCCAAAAATATGTTTCACTTTGGGGTTAAAAGCTTTTTCAACATCAAATTCTTTCTTTTCTGAGAAAAATTGATTTGAAATCTCAATTTTACCAACTTTTTGTTTAAAATTTTCAGCTCGCAATGGTGGAAAATTTACATCATCCATTGGCAGAACTGAAGTTTCCAATTTTAACTCAACATGTGGCTCCTCTGACTTTGTGGAATCAGATTCATCGCCAGAAGATAGCTTCTCTGATTTTAACAAATCAGAATCATTGCTAGAACTATCATCAGATTTCTTAACAACCCATTTTTGGTTGTCAAGATTTGCTTTCCTTTTATAAAACCTGTTTGAACATTCACCAACCTCAAACTTTGAATTTTTGAAAACTTTGAATTGTTTGGTTGGTGATTCATTTTCAATAATCTTTTCTTTCATTTTATCAGAAACTCCCTGTTTTGATTTAATTGCCTTAGGACAATTCCTGGCAATATGACCAACTATTTTGCATTGAAAACAGGTTCTTGTTTCTTTCTTTTGACCAACTTCTTTCATTTCCTCTTGCTTCTTCGCAAGGAATTCTTTATTTGATTGATTCCTGAACAACTTCTCCTTTTCTTCTTCAGTTGATGTTCCTGAAACAAACACAGTTTTTGGTTTATAAGTTTTCTCATTTTTATGATTTTTCGGAGGAATAAAACCAAGACATTTTCTTTTGAAATTACCGTTATGATTTGGTTTCTTTTGAAAACCAGAACCAGAACTGTAACCCTTTTCTTGTTTAAACGTTGTTGAACTCTTGAGGTGTAAGGATTAGGTTTTTCAGAAAGATTTACATCTTTTATTTCAGAAATATTAATTTCTGTTAGTTTGAAAACCTTTTTTTATCATTTCTTGTTTAACACCTCTTATTGGAAATTCCTTATCAGAATATAATTTGTCTGAATCATTCAAAGTATATGCCACTTTGATTGATTCATCATTCAAATTAGATTTTGATAACAGGAATTCTTTATTGTAAACCCGTTTGTCCTTTTTGACTGTTGACTCTGACTTGTCAGACTTTGACTCTGAATTTGACTCCAACTTTGACTCCTCGGTTTCATCGTTATCCAACACCTGATCGACCACTTTCTTTATTAATTCTGACTCATGATAAGTGTCAGACGATGTAAAAGTAACATCAATGTTGTCTGGCAAATTTTCTGAAGACTCAGACTCCCACTGTAAATTGGTTGCCTTTTTGACTCTTTCTGAATTTGGATTTCTAGGAGAATATCCATTTTCAAGCGGGGGTGGACACTTTGTATAACTGGCACTTTGTTTCTTACCAAAAATCTTCACTTCAGTATCCTTTTTCTTTTCAGTACTTTTGTCTTCAGTCATTTCTTCTTCATCAAATGCCTTCATGCCTTCAATAGTTGGATAAACCTTGTCAATAATATAAGAAGTACATGAGTAACTTTTTAACAACCTATTAACTCTTTCTGTTTCAATCCTTTGTGTTTCCAGTTTCTGTTCAAGCACATCACATTTTTCAATGTAACGGTTAACACTTTTCTGCTTTGTCATGAAAGCTCCTTGAAGTGTCTTTATTGCTGTTGCTTGTTCACTGCTGGTTTGATTGTACTGATTCATTGCTTTATTTAGAACATCATAGGATTCTTTCAACCTGTTCATGTTATGAATCAAAGTACTGTTTAGCTTCTTCACTGCTTCACAGTTTTCACATTTCACTGGAATCTTTTGTGCATCAGCTTCTGCATCAACTTTGAAAACTGGAATGTCTTTTAATTTCTTTCTTATCACAGGAACTTCTTCATCATCACTACTAACGGGTTTTTTAACTTTTTTCTTTTTCTTTTTAGCTTTTTCATCGTCACTGTCAATCTCTTCTATCATTTTTAAGTCCTTTTCCAATCTTCTTGCATAATAATCATCATCATTATCACTATCTTCAGCAACACGAGCAACAAAAGCTTTGTGAGTTGAAGTTTTGTTTGGATCATAATCATCCCAATTAAAATTTGCCCAGCTAAACCCTTCTGGTAATTTTTTCATCATCCTGATTTATCAGACATGCTTTACTATCAGCTGAAACATATTTGTCCCAACTGAAATCTTTTGATGATTTCTTATCTTCTTGATTTACCATACAAGCTCTCTTTGATGATTCTTCGATTGTTTTCCTGGCATGTGTAGTTTGTGGTTCTTGATGTTGTTGTTGAGCAACTTGATGATAAATTGCTTTTCGATAGTAATCATTGTTGTTGAACGGATTTTGAGCTCCACTTGCTTCGTGATTCGTGCACTCTCTCTTGAAGTGTCCTTTTTCCCTGCAACGAAAACAAGTAACTTTAGATTTATCAAATCCTAAAGTAGAATCATTTGCATCACGGAAATCATCTCTTCCCGTAATTTGTTTAAACTTTTCGGCTCTTCTCAAAACACTCGCTAAACACCACTTTATATCCATCAATTCCATCTCCTCAGCATCAATCTAATCGTAATCCTCTTTTGTTAACATTGGATTCCCGATCTTTCCTGCTACAAGACTTCTATATGATTCCAGCACAGTTCCCAACAAAGACATGTGACTTTTAGCAATCTCTTCCGAAAATTTTTGATCATTTTCAAGATTTAACACAATGTTGCATTGAAGCTTCTTTCCATTCTTGGTTGTTGAAAAGTTTGGATCATATGATGGATATGAAGAAAATTCAGCTTTGCTGTTTGATCCTTTAGATGACCCTCCTGACGAACTTTTAACATTGAATGCAGTTTCAACCTTTGGTGACATGTTTGTTTTATCACTGATACCTCCTTTGTAATACAACCCATTATCTTGTTCACCATCAAAATCTTTCATTCTTGATATCTTCCTTTGTTCCATTTCTTGAGCTTCAAGTTTTTTAATGAACTTGTTCAGTGTCAAATTGCTAAAATCTTTCTTATTTCTCAACATCATCAAATATGTGCCCCAAGTTTCATGTGGCAATGCATCAGCCAACTTTTCTACCAACTCTTCATAATCTTTATTGATGCTCACTCTCTTCATTTGGACTAACAGATTGCAATATCTTTCGATGATCTGCTTTGTGCTTTCAGTTCTCAAACCACGAAATAAATCGAATTCTTTCTTCAAGAGTGATTTTTTGTTCTTGATCATTTCTTTACTTCCAACAAACTTTGATTTTAAAGCTCTCCAAATTGAATATGCACTTCCAGTATGTTGAAGTAAAACCAAAATATCTTCCTTCACAGCTTGATGCAAAAGACTGATCATCATCTTTTCATTTTTGTATTTCTTTCGATCATCAAGCGGAATACTCAAGCGGAAAACTCGAGCTGTTTTTGAAACGAAATTACCAATTTTAGATTCAATTTGAGTCCAATTCTTTTGAGGATTTGTTAAAACACTATTGCGCACATAATGTGAGAAAATTAGCCGATTTTAACCGTGAAAAATTGTAAATTTTGAAAAAGAAGGTGTAGAAATCAGAAATTGCAGCTGAATTGGTAAGAACTCTTCCTCCTGAGCTCTGATACCACTTGTAGGATCGTTTTCAGACCCAAACGAGTCGATCAGAAGAGTTTTTCTCAATACGAAAGGCAGAAACAGACGTATCGAGTTCAATTCAGCAAGAATATCACTTTAAACTGTCTTTAGATTGATTTGACAAAGAAATACAGCGAGTAGACACTTCGGCAGCACTTCGGCTTTCAAACCGGAATTACAGAACTACTTCAAACGAAATCAGGCAACACATATATATAGGCAAGCTAATTCCGGTTGAACCAGTCTCAAAAGGAATCACATCTCAAGCGAAATCAGTAATTTCGTTTGAAACTGACTTTGACAATTTCAAGCGGAATTACCCATTCTAATTCCGTATGAACTTACCTCATAACCTAGATTTGACATTTTTCTCGTATAACGTGCCCTGATCTATTTACAACCATACAAGACTCGATACAAGACGAAGTCGATAGACGCATGCACCAACAAAAAATAATGGTGTTGAAAAGAAAAATGGGTTAGTCCTAATGCCTCCATCATTTACTTACTTGGGTTTAAGTTGGTAAGGACCGGGAATGTATCATCGTGGCAAGTTCTAGAGTCATAAGAAACCAAGCGGCTATTCACACAAGAAACGAAAAATGAGCATTTAGTTTAAAGATGTATGCTTGTATGCTCAAAAAAGGCTCAAAACTCACTTTTTGTGGGAATGGGTTTATAATGTGATCAAGTATATATAGTCAAATTTTAACTAGATTTGTTATGCCGTTTCATAATTTTCTTATGTTGGTTCTTTTTATCACGACGCTATCGGTTGTAAATTTGTAAAAATATAACCTTTTTAGAACTTGTTATTCCCAAATTAAACCAAGACAAGTTAAAAAAAATGAAATGTTTTTTGTTTGAAAAAAAATTGGGGTGATTAGCGGTTCCAATAGAGTTTTGTGTAAGGCTTGTTATTAGGACTTGCAAAATTCAAGTTTTTATTATCCCCCTACACTTAAATTACACATTGTCCTCAATGTGTCCCAAAAAATAAGTTTTTAGGTTGATTGAATGTGTAAATTGGTGTTTAAAAACAAAATTTTATGTTACAGGGCATCTGGACACGGGCCCGTGTTGGTCCGGGCACGGACCCGTCTTCAGATCGCTAGTATCATATTTAACAGAAGGCTGGGAATGGGGGCGTGTTCAGTGAACACGCCCCCGTGTCCAGTTACCTGAACTGGGCGTTTTCTGTAGAACCTCGGGCACAGGGCGTGGTGGGCTGAGCATGGCCCCGCGCTGAACTTGCTGTAATGAAGAAAAATTATCGGGAGGCTCTGTTTTTGTGCATGGGGTGTGGGTTCAAGTTTCCCTTAGTAACCTCCACCATTTCGAGTGCGTTTTAACCATTACAACATCACCCAAACACCATTTAATACTTTAAAAACCATCATTCATTCAAGAGCGGATTACATAATATTCTAGAAAATAAAGACATAAACTAAATCTGGATAAGTAGGTCATGAAATACAAGAAATCTCAAACCACAAAGAAGTCCCAGCCCACATAATTTTATTTTAAGAGCAAAATTTCCGAAAAGATAATTTATCTGGTTGAATGAGGCTTGAATAAAAACCTAACAAATGTCACAATAAAGCTTGAAAACATGGAGACTTCAAGTTTTAATGGAGGTTGTGAGGAGAAAATGAAGAAGAAGGCAATAGACAAAAGTAGAAAAGACAAGATGGTTGTTGAGAACCTTCTTTAGAATATACCTTATAGGGTATATGTGAAGATCCCCCAGATCTTTGTCTTTGAAATGGGTCAAAGAGTGCAGGAATCTTGCTGCATTTATAGAAAGCGACAGCGTGCTAGACACGGCCCCGTGTGCAGACAGGATTCTGACACTTTTTGTCCGTATTCTGACCAAAAGTCAAACGAGAATCTTTAGGTGGACACGGGGGTGTGTTGACCTGGACACGGCCCTGTGGCTAGAGGTTTTTATGAAGTTATGTCTTATTTTAAGGAATTAATCCAGATCGGGTGGTTCCTTACTGGATGGAACAACACCGAAGTGCCTGAGATACCTAAGTTGCCCTAAGTTTAGACATGAACGCAAGAGGTTATTGGAAAGGGTAATCCCTAAGCTAAATACCGGTGGGCAAGACCAACCTTTATTTTCCTTATCCGGGCTCTCGTTAAAGAAGGTGTATGTCGAATCGCCCAGGTCTATGTATGCATCGACGGAAACCGATGGGGAGTCCTTCATGGCACAATCGACATAGGGACGACGTTCAAGTCCTCACAAGAGTTAGAGGTGATTTCGGGAGCAACGATGTTGTTAATATCCGAATGCGACCTCAATAATTCTCCTTGATCGCCGTCTTGAGATGAATTAGTTATTTCCATCTCAAGTTCTTTTATCAGTTGGAGAATTAGTTCTTCCATTTGAAATAATTCTTCGAGAATCATCTCATCTAGAAGGTGGTTGAGAGCATTCGAGGGAAAGATAGGGATTGTTTTTACTTTCGCCCATCTTAAGGCTAAAGGAAAACAATGGGTCTATATAGTGGGGAATGTAATTTAAAAAATAACAATTTAAATTTTCATGAGATCCGCCACATATTTGACACCACGTATGTAACACCCCGAAAATATAAAACTTTATATTAGAATTTTAAAGTATAAATAAACCAGAACGAACTAACGGGGACTAGATAACTCCGTTAATTAGTAGTTTTGTATTAACTCGTAAGTAAGTTAAAACATTCAAATGTGAACTAAAGAGAATTGAGGGACCAAAAGTGTCTAAACTGAAACTAATGTTTAATAAAAACATTTTATTAAAACATAAACCCATAATTTTGTACGGGGATCGACCAGAAGCAGGGGGGGCGACCAAGCTTCTTAAAACCCTAAAATGCACTAATCTCACAAATTGAAGGATCAAACCAAGTCCAAAACGAAAATCGAGCATAGATTAATGATCCCCATTGCAAGGAGATCATAAGGTATGTAAAATTTGACAAAAATTCTCTACTTGAAATTCTCATGAATTTAGAGAACTTGAAATCTGATGATGCATGTGTGATTTGGAGATGAATTAGGAACATTAAAATGTCTAGGAGTAAACCCTAGACAAGTACATGTTGAAATTATGCTAAATTCTAGTGAAATCCATGGTCAACATTGTAGGTGACTAGTGGGTTATGTAGAACTTGATAAACACTAGGAAATTTGGGGTTGTTCTAGTGTAAATTGACATATGTAAAGTTATTTCAGAATTATAAAGGCAAATATTTGTATTAGATAGTTTGAATGATGAAAATTCGGGTTATATGACAAGTTATGAGCTTGTTTATGAATTATTTAAAATTATGCCCTTAAGGTGTTTGTATAAATGCCTCAAAGAAGACTTAAACCTGAAATTTTAAAGTTAAAACGCATAATTACGATGTTTTTGGCAAATTGTGCGATATATGAATTAGAAAGAGTTCTAAACGTGATGTGATTGAACTCTATAGGAAAGGACACCGGAACATCGAGTGGACAAGCCGGTGGCGACTTGCGTTTGAAGGGCGTACTTTGAAGGTATGTAACTTGACCCGTTACGTTAAGTGAATCGTTGTTAAATTATGTATAGTCGTATTGTAGAATAGAAGTTGTGATGATTTTGGTGACCATAATCGTTACTTAAATCAATAAGATTAGAATTGGTAAGAAACCGTTTGGTAGCCATCAAAATGGAGGATTTCCACAAGATGAGCCAACGGGTCGAATAATGGTGTAAATTGTAGTACAAGCGCTCTTAATAGTTAGCAATGGTGATAACAATCACAAGAGCATTAAACCATGGTATTGGTAAGGAAATGCAGGTGATGATATGCCCCAGATGGTGGGTATAAGGCGCCAAAGACTTGCTAGCTAACCGGTAATAAAATGAGTGAGGTTAGAATGGATCGAATGATTTTATAGTGACTTTTAGACGTATGACATGTAAATCAAATTCTTGGTATGATAGTTGTAATGAGCATGTCCGTAATAAATTTACAGGCATATAGGAAAGGAATCACCTAAAACGACATGTGGATTTGGGTGTAATCAATAAAATAGTCAAAATAGCAAAGTTGCAGGAGCTACCGTAAGTTACGGTCTCCACCGTAACTTACGGTAGAGAACAAAACAATTACGGCAGTTCTATACTGCCTTACGGCAGACCAAAGTGAAACAGTGTCTACCGTAACTTACGGTGGCTACCGTAAGTTACGGTAGAGTCCTGACCTATATGTTAAATTGTGCATGTTCTTGTTAATCGAATCCGTTTTTGAGCGTAGTTTCGATTATGTCGATTAAATAAAAACCCTAGTACTAATATTTGCCAAAATTTCCAGTTTTTTTAGATATTGCAAGGATGCGGATGATGATCAAGCCAATGCTTCAAGAACCGAACACACATTTTGGACGCTTCCGCACTAATATAATCTTTTAAACTATGTTGTTTGTAAACACTACTGAATGATGAATGGTTTATTACTGTTATTCAACTATGTTAAATAGTACTACGAAGTATGACTTAGTTTACCAACTAAGTTTTTATTAACTATAAACTTTCTTTTTGTTAAATTCCGCATTTCTTACGATTAAATAATGCTCTTGAAAGACGGGTGTTACAACGTACCATAAGATGAGTGAAAGTAAAAATGATCAGTATCGCTCATGTTTATGCCATAAATTACCAACCGTCGGGATCTTATGGTTCTGTTTTTCAGTAACTGAAGCTTGGGCACGGGGCGTGTTCAGTGGGCACGACCCCGTGTTCAGCTACTGTCTGACTTAAAACAGGATTTCCAGTACCAAATATTGGACACGGGGGGGTGTTCAACGGGCACGGCCCCGTGCTGCAGTCTGCAGAAGCTGAAAAATTTAGAAAAATCCTAAAAAAACAGAAAAATAAGAAAAACGATTAGGCTGTTGATTCCTAACTTTCTTAAAATCCTTATGTCCCCGGCAACGGCGCCAAAAACTTGATGCGTGTCGAGTGTGATATGTTTTTGTTTATATTTTAAGCCCTTTTTAACACTTTAGTCAAGTTTTAAATTTATAAAACACGATATTCTACTAACACTAAACACACATATGGGCAAGTGCACCCATCGTGAGCGTAGTATAGCGTTGGTAAGATACCGAGGTCGTCCAAGGACACAAGAGCTTTTAGTACCGGTTTATCCTCAACGTTTTATCAAATCAAAAGTTTTAGAAACAATTTTAAACATGAAAAATAAAAACAAAAATGCTAAAAAATAAAAATAAAATAAAAACAGATAGACAAGATGAATAACTTGGATCCGACTCGCCTTTAATGTAACCTTTGATGATTTCCGCACTTTTGCACTTTTTAAGAGATTATCTTAGTTATAGTAGTAGGCCCCTCTTTTGAAGGTGACGTTACCCTCGACCCAGTAGTTTGAGTCAGCAAGGATACAATCCCAAAGGGTCAGAATATTGAAAGATAATTAATTAAATTATTAATGCGTAATGTGGTAGGCCCCTCTTTTGAAGGTGACGTTACCCTCGGCTAAGTGGTTTGAGTCAGCAGGGATACAATCCCAAGTAGCCGGGTTAATGTATTAATAGTAGTTTACATATGAGGGGATCAAGCCATTCACACCCCCGCCATCCAATACAAGTGGGTATTGAAGGAGGTCCTAGTAAGCTTGACCCAGGTCCTTGCAGGATCTATACACTAAACAAGGCAAGAACCTTACCAAACCATTCCCTTAACCCCCGACTAGGTAGCCAACATATCTCAATATAGACCGTAGAGATATGAATGGTGAAAATCTTTTATTTTATATAGACAGTAAAATAACGCCAAGACACCACGGACAAATGATAAGGAAGCTTCACTTTCAACATAAGAAACTAGTTATTAAAGTCATTAATACAAAACCAAATAAAAAGTGCGAAAAGATTAAAAATCAAAAGTATTACATTAAATGCTTGTCTTCACCAAGTGATGTAAGAGACTTAGGAAAACATGGCCTTTGATTGTCAAGAACTCTTACTATCCATCTTGGATCCCGAGACTACTACACACTCTCTTAGGTGGATGATGGATGATGGTGGTGGATGTGGGTGTTGTAGTGGTGGTGAAGTGGGAGAGAGGTGGTTTACCAAGGGATGCCTTTGAAGTGAACCAAGCACCTCTATATATAGCCTACACAGAAGCCCGGACATGGTCCCGTATCCATTGGGCACGGCCCCGTGTCCATCCTTTTCTCTTTCTTCATTAATTGCAATTGTCTGCATTAGCTCCACACGCCCCCGTGTTCGTTGGGCACGGCCCCGTGTGCAAAAGCGTATCTGTACTATCAAGATTTGCTGGATTTTGCGAATCTTAGCGTTGACCACGGCCCGTGTTGAGCTGGGGACGCCCTCGTGCTGGGAATAGAAGCTTCTATAGCTTTGTCTTTTTTGCAGGCATCTGGCCACACCCTAGTGTGTTGATGCACTGTTGATGCAGATTTGTGTCCGATGCTTGTCGAATAGATTAGTTATTATTTTACGCTGAATTTGTAATAGTTAGTGAAACGGTCTATCGAACGTGTATAGACCCGCTCGTTTGAAGTGGTCAAACGAGAGGGTTATTCGGTTGACCGTGTGGGTTTTGCTAGACAAACAGTTAGATTATGGTTGTATAATGTCTGGTGTCGAAGGATAAGGCATCGAAGGATTGTGTATATCCATCGATGAGCTCGAAAGATGGACCTCGAAGGATATGTCATCCTTCGAGGTATATGTGTATCTTTCGATAGCTGGATGATCGACAGATGATCTATCGATCAATCAGTTAGATCCTTCGACCATACAACCTGTGTTGGGTATAAATACCAACACTTTGTCATTTGCAAGACCAAGAGAGTGAGTGAAGGTTTGAGACCTCACCCGGGGAGAGATCACCACTTGATCTCTCCCGGAATGTATACTCCTTTGGTATTAGTTCGGTTATCATGTAATCGGGCCGATTTGTAACGTTTTACTACCGGATTAATACAAAGTTGTTTGTTTATCTATCTCTAATCTCTCCCGTCTTGAACCGATCTCACAAGAATCACGGTTTCGGTCACGAAACAGGGTCCTACAATTGGTATCAGAGCCATGGTGCCCGATTTAGTAAATCTAACCGTTTACTAAGTCACATGTGCTCTAGATCTGTGATTTTTGTGCTTTTTGTTCAAGATGTAAAAATGGTGAAAATCAAGAAAAACTCAGATCTGGACCCGAATATTCAGATCTGTGCTGAAACGAGTGTTGGGTTTTATGTTTTTCACCTATATAATCAACTTATCATCATCAAAAATCAAAAATACAAAATTTTCGTCAAATCTGCAAGTTGAACAGTGGCTGTGTTCTTATGTTCTTGAAGATTCGAAAGATGCTTGAAGATTCGAAGGATGCTTGAAGATTCGAAAGATGCTTGAAGATTCGAAAGATGACTACCTCGAAAGATGATCCTCGACAGATATCCTCGAAGGATATCTTTCGGATATCGAACTCGAAAGTTTGTGAACTCGAAAGATCCTCGAAAGATATACTCGAAGGATATCTTTCGGATATCATTCGACCTTATTCATCCTTCGTTGACTCCTTCATCTTTCGAGCATCAATCGTCGACTGAAACAGGGGCTGGTTATCGAAGAAGAAGAAGGCAGTGGATGGTTTGTCTGGTTTGGATGTGGTTGTCGGCTGCAATTTCTGATGTTTGTTAATCGAAGAGAAGAGGAAGTATTTGGGGGGTTGATTGTTGCTGGATATTCAATTGAACAAAAAGGTGGAATCGATTGGAAGTTGCATCGCAGGAAGTGTGATGAGTGACGAAGATCAGAACAGCTCGGTTGATTTGTCGCCGAAGAATATCATCTTCGATCAGAACAGTTGACGGCAGGGATGATAATCTGCTCCGATCAGAATAGTTCACGGTGGTTAAAGTTGTTAGTGGTGATTTTCCATGGAGTGATGGTAGTTATTTACAGTAATTGAATGGTTGAGGTGTGTGGTGAAGGTATGCTGGATAGGTATGTATCGAAGAGTTGAGGAAGATCTGCATTTTGTTAGTGGGTATCTAAAGAGAAGTTGGATGAAGATGAAAGAGAATTTGGGAAAGTTAAAAGAGGAGAAGATGTTGTCGGCTGATTAAAAAAAAAATAGGGTTGGTTCAAGAAAAATGTCACATGGGCTTAGGATGTTTGTTTGGGCTCCACTAGATTAATGGGTTACGATGGTATGGATGACCGTGAATCCATCGTGATGGCCTTTTTATTCACATAAATTGGTCCATGAGAAAAGTAACATGAACATTCCTTTGCAAATAATTTTTAAGTGAATCATATATTTTTTTCTTGTTAACCGAATGGAGCTTGGAGTTTAGTGAATGTCTAATGATGGCATCACTTGGATATTTGGGTCGGGTGTTCGCGAAGATGGTTTGAGTCGCGCTTCTAAATATCAAGGTCAAAATTCGTACGGGTTTTTGAGAGCGCGCGGGATGATGCAGCATGATGAAAACAAAAGATGATGATATTTTGAAAAATGTGGGGTAGTCACGGTTACCGATGCGAATGTCAAAAAAAATTGGTGACGCGACTATTATGGGCCAAAAACCAAAAACAAAACGGTATGTTCACTTCCGCACGTCGATTGTTTATGATTGTTATCGGTTATTCGAAAATGTTCGAAAGCATTTTGTTATTTGTCATATTCTCGCATTTGAAGACGAACGTATGAACCTTGAACGCCAACACCGGTCCTAACGAGTTCACAAAGTCTTTGGAGGGATACAAGTCGGATCCGATGGGGTACTAGGCGATATTGCTTTATCAACTAGAATATGCAACGAAGAAATCCTTTTTGTTTATTGTCATATTCTCGCATTTGGTAACGAATGAATGAACCTAGAATGTCAACACCGGTCCTAACGAGTTCACAAAGTCTTTGGAGGGATACAAGTCGGATCCTACGGGGTACTAGGGGACGTTCTTATTCAACTAGCATATGCAAAGAAGAAATTCGTTTTCGTGATTTTTCGAAAAACCAAGAACATTCAACGGAGATTGATGACAGTTCCGCTTAGTGGAGGGAACTGGTGAACATTTGACGACAGTTTCTTTGAAGTGGAGAGAATCTGTTAAGGTTTAGAGATCTTACCAAAGAAATAGGGGGAATAAAACGTATGTTGAATTTCTTCGGTAAATTTCTAAACGCAATCACAGGTGGTAGAGTTTGTGATTTTCTGGTGATACCAACGGTTCGGCGTGGAATGTTTTGCACATACACATATTTGAGGATTTTAATTAATTCTCCAGCCAGCGTGAAGGGTTTTGCACGGAAAAATACAGGTTTCTAAAGTCTACAGTAGTTACAAAAGCGCTGTTCACTGAAGACCTGGGGAATCTTTCTGAAAGCTGATAGTTCAAGACTGAAGACCTGCAGGAGTCGGTTTTGGGTTTGATGTTTCTTTGGGATTTTACAGGGATCTGGGGGTAACTCAATTCTTTGAGTTTGCAAACGATGTACTTGGTCAAGCTGACTTCCTGAGTACTGATGCTGAAGATCCGTAGTGCATTACGTGGTCAACTTCACAAAGGCGAGACAATGAGATCTGGATGTAGTTCAACTAAGCATGCTGGTTGAGCTTGCAAGGGATACACTTGGTCTAGCTGACTTTCCTGAGTGTTGATGCTGAAGATTAAAGTGCATTACTTGGTCGATTCCACAAAGACGGTTTACAGAAGACAGTTCACCAGAAATCTCTATCAATGTAGTATGCTTGTATGAAATAGAGTTCTTATGACAAGATCAAGACTTGATGCAGTTCTTAAAGATTGGAACCCTTATCAAATGCCGGTTGGAGTATTGGAAGATCAGCGGAAGATCGGTCAATTGAGGAAATTGCACAACACCCAACACGGATACGCGTACTTTAAGGGGGAAATATTTTACAAGGAGCGTCAAGATACTACTTACCTGGATCATCGGTCAAGGGGGAATTTGTTAACACAGAGAAGATGAATACTTGACTGAAGATCGATTGCAGTTGCATTTTCAGCATTCGACAGCAACGGACAAGGGGGAATTTGTTGATGCAGATTTGTGTCCGATGCTTGTCGAATAGATTAGTTATTATTTTACGCTGAATTTGTAATAGTTAGTGAAACGGTCTATCGAACGTGTATAGACCCGCTCGTTTGAAGTGGTCAAACGAGAGGGTTATTCGGTTGACCGTGTGGGTTTTGCTAGACAAACAGTTAGATTATGGTTGTATAATGTCTGGTGTCGAAGGATAAGGCATCGAAGGATTGTGTATATCCG
Organism: Helianthus tuberosus; assembly: GCA_030545235.1. Lineage (NCBI taxonomy): Eukaryota > Viridiplantae > Streptophyta > Magnoliopsida > Asterales > Asteraceae > Helianthus > Helianthus tuberosus. The sequence goes on along the minus strand of CM060447.1, from coordinate 129,449,080 downwards.
TCGATGAGCTCGAAAGATGGACCTCGAAGGATATGTCATCCTTCGAGGTATATGTGTATCTTTCGATAGCTGGATGATCGACAGATGATCTATCGATCAATCAGTTAGATCCTTCGACCATACAACCTGTGTTGGGTATAAATACCAACACTTTGTCATTTGCAAGACCAAGAGAGTGAGTGAAGGTTTGAGACCTCACCCGGGGAGAGATCACCACTTGATCTCTCCCGGAATGTATACTCCTTTGGTATTAGTTCGGTTATCATGTAATCGGGCCGATTTGTAACGTTTTACTACCGGATTAATACAAAGTTGTTTGTTTATCTATCTCTAATCTCTCCCGTCTTGAACCGATCTCACAAGAATCACGGTTTCGGTCACGAAACAGGGTCCTACAATAGATTTAGGCAAGAGAAACAGAGAGAGCATTCTGTTGAGAGCACACACACGAGAGGGACCTACAAGTGGTATCAGAGCCTTGGCTCTTCTCCTTGTTAAAACCGAGTGTTTTCGGGTGTTTTCCGGGTGTTTAAAGTTCATATTTTTCTGGAAATCTTTCTGTTTTTGCTTGATGTTTTGTTAAAAACCTTGCTATTTTTCATGTTTACATGTTAGTTGTTGGTTTTTGTTAAACATCTTAGCAAAATCGTTTGTTTGGAGAGTTTCGGTTCACCGAAATTCTTGTTTTTCTGGTTGGTGTTCTTGAAGTCTTCATAGTGTTCTTCATAAAAATACACATTTGATCTTAAAATTTGAATATTGGAACTTGTTTGTACTTTGGAAGTTGTAAACTGATTAAAATATTGGGATCATTACCCGGTTGGTGAAAGACCTGCATATTCAGACCTGCAAGATATGGTCTGAACATACTTTCTGCCGAAAGTTCTCACCAACCCGTCAACTTTTTCACCAACCCGTCACTCTTTGTCAACTGTGTCAGACAAGATCGAAAGATATCCTTCGAAGTCGAAAGTTCATCTTTCGATCAAGGGAGGTTCGATAGATAATCATCCTTCGAACCAAGGAATCTTTTCGAAACATACATCTTTCGGTCTTCTGCTCATTTTCGAAAGACTAGGATCCTTCGATTGGGAAGTCTTTCGAAGTCATCTTTCGTGTTCATTTTTCGGTCTACTGTTCATTTTCGAAAGATAAGGATCCTTCGATTGGAGAATCTTTCGAAAACATTGTTCGAAACTCAACAGTGATCTTTCGAACACTGTTGATCCTTCGAACAGGTGTTGATCTTTCGATCCTTGTTTGTTTAAGTCTAACAGTTTGTGCTTTTCAGGTCTTTCGACTCTTGATCCTTCGACTAGTTGTTATCCTTCGAGATTCTAACATAGTTTGTGAAAATTAAATTTTTAAAAGGAGAAAACTTATTTTTCAAATTTTAAATCAATTTTCACTTAATATATTAATTATCATAAAATGGGAACAAACGGTCAGTGGGATCCAACCGCGTGGACTCAAATAACTTCGACTCCACAATCATCAGCTATGCAATCTACACAATCTACGTCAGATTTCGACAAAACTGCATGGATGCGAGCTATTGCCCCACCTCAAGCTGCAATGATAACTGCAAATCAATGGGCTTTGGTCACAAATCAAAGCAACAGCATTCAATCTATGATGCAGAACGACAGTGAAACTGGAACAAGCACAAAACCGCCAAAGTTAAATCACATCAATGATTGGGGATGGTGGAAAGAAAGGCTGAGGACTTATGTTCAGGGACAAGGTCAAGATCTATGGATGTGCTTCTTCACAGCTTTTGAAAATGAGTTGGAAATTGCAGGATCTAATCCACAAACTTACAGCACTTTGTCTGAAGAAGATAAAAAGAAGTTTGAGTTAGAAAAGAAGGCATTCATGATTCTCACACAAGCTCTTCATAAAGACATTTACCACCAGTTTGTTTACTGCACGACTACTAAAAGCTTGTGGGATATGCTCACGTTACGGTGTGAAGGAAATGCTCAATCTAGAAAGATCAAGCAAGAATTACTGAAGAAAGAGTTTGAAGGATTCACGTGTTTAGAGAATGAGACTTTGGCAGACTTATCTACAAGGTTCCATCACTTGTTGAGCGAGATGTTTGCTTTTAAAGTTACTGCCACTCCACAAGAATTGGTGAAGAGATTCGCTGATAGCTTACCAGCAAAGTGGAGCAGTTATCTTGAAATTCTCAAAGAAAATGGTGTTTTAGAAACAATCACCGTTTATGAATTAATTCAAAGATTGGAGAATAAGGATGTGGAAGAAAAGCTGAAGGCAAAAAGAACACAAACTCCTCAAAATCCAGAAATGTACTTTGGGATTGCAGGAGGTATCAGTGGAGAAAGACCAGCTTCTCAACACGCGAAGCTTCAAACAGCTTTCGTTTCTAACACCGGACCTTCAACAACAGATCAGTTTGATCCTTCAGCCTACACGATGTTTTCAAGACCGAATGTGCAACCGACAGCTCAGCAGCAACAACCGCAACAGCAAGGGTTCTATGGAAGCTCTTCAAACTTTCAAGCCACTTCCAATCCTAACACAGTCAGATTAGACACTTCCAACTTTTCCAAAGTCAGTGTCGAAGTAGCCAAGGAGCATATGGAGATGTTGAATACCTTGGTTAGTGCTTATTGTGGATTAGTTGCAGGTCAGATTGGGAATATCAATCTAACCAATGAAGATTATCAGCAAGTGGATAAAGAAGAGTTTGAAATGATGGATATCAAATGGGCTCTTGCTAGTGCAATTCGAAGAGCAAAGGAGTTTATGGAAAGGACTGGGAGAACCAACTTGGAAAACAAGAAAGACACCAAGTATGGGTTCGACAAGCAAGCTGTCAAGTGCTTTAACTGTGGCGAACGGGGTCATTTCAAAAGGGAATGCACAAGACCAGCTCAGCATGGAAATCAAAATCCGTTCAGAAATCAAGACAACCAGCAGAACCAGAACGGGAACAATGTTCGAACGTTGATACCTGTCAACAACCAAGGCCAAGCAGGGTCATCAAATACCAACCGGGGGCTGATGGTTCAAATAGATGAGGGTTGTGATTGGTCGCTTCAGCTTGGAGAAGGAGGAAATGGTGGAACAGCATGTTTTGCTGAAGTAGTAAAGGATTTAAAGCACGCCAGTGGTGGAGAATCTTCCACCAATGGTGCTGCATCTTCTGGAGATGAAGACAGTTCTGGTTATAGTGGAAGCTCAGATGAAGAATCCTCCACTTCAGGAAATGATCATGTGGATGAGACATCAAGTGCGTCAGTCGATGCAGATATTGATGAGCTTTTGGAAGAAGCTGCAGCAGGAACTGAAAGAAGATCTAATTTGATGGATCAAGCTGCTTACTCTTCGTCTTCTCTCCATTCAGCCTTTATGGCTAATGTCGACAGTTCATCAGATCAGGTATGTGTCGATGAACCCACTGTAGTTAGCTGTGAAAATTGTGATAGTTTAAATGTTAAATATGCTGAACAGGAAAGTCAGATGGAAATCCTATCCAAACACAATCAAGAATTGATTGTAGATCTTTCTAAAGCAGCTGAAGCTAACGTGTTTTTAACCAGAAATGAAAAGGAATTTAAAACAACAATTGCGTCATTAAGACATGATGTTTCAGAATTACAAAAAGCTATTTTGCGAAAACAACATGCTAACAATGATCTTATAGACACAATTGAAAAGCAGATGGTAGAATTGGCAACCGCTCGATGTGAATGTGAAACAATCAAGCAGAAATTGGAAAGTTATTCCAATTCCCGCTATGTATTGGATCACATTATTGATGTTCAAAAGAAAAAGGGGGATAAGAAGTGTATGGGATTCAAATCATGTCCTCCCCCAATGAATCACAATTACTCCAAATTGCCTGATGACGAGGATATGCCCCGTTTTGAACCTACTGTGCCACTCGGTCTAGATGACTTTGCAGCAGGCCTCGGGTTCACAACTGGTACATCATCCTCAGGTCAATCTGAAACTGAATCTGAATCTGAGAATGTGACAGATTCATCATGTGTTAAGGAACAGAGTCCTCCCATTGTTGAGGATGCTGATTCTTCGGATGATGAATCTGAAGTGATTGTGAAACAACAGTCTAACTCAGTTACAACAGATATTCCAATCGAGAATCACATCCTGTGTGATCCACCAGTGAAACCGAGTAAGACTGAAATGTCAAAACCAATGGAGTCCCTTGTATCTAGAAGTGAAGAGAGTAACTTGTTGTACACGCTCAAAGGAGATGACAAAATTTACTCTAACAAAGATTTTCCAATTAAAAATGTAAATCAAGATTTAATTGAGCAAATTTTTGAAGGATGCACTGATAAGTTTTTGGGGAACAAAGGTGGCAAAGTTACTGTCACTCAATGTGATCCAATTCCGTGTGAACAAATTAGAAAACAGTACGGAAACCAAAAACTACAAATTGAGCGAAAACAACAAGTCAAATCCGGAAAGGGTAAGGTTCAGGGAAAGAAGGCTCAGAACAAGAATGTTCAAGCACCTAAGGTTCAACAACAATGGGTGCAAAACAAAAGAGCTCCTGTTAAGAAAAGAGAACCGAAAGTGAACTTTGTTGGATCCACGGGTTCAGACAAACTTGAAACATTTCAGGATAAATCTAATCTTGATTTTATAAAACAAGTTAGAATTTTAAAACGAAATGATCAGAATAATTACACCCAACACACCAACGGATGTGATTTAGGTCCAAGCACGTCTAGATCACAAAGTTCATTGTCTGGTTCTCAGTCTGGTCATCAACGTGTTTCTCCGAGGTTTGTAGAGCGGAGAATGTGCTTTGAGTGTGGCACAATTGGGCATATTGTAAGATACTGCCCATACCTGCAAAAGTTGAAGGCAAAAACAAGTGCTCCCCAAGAAACAAATTACCAAAAACGATCATTTTCCCCGAAACAAGACCCACGTGTCTTGAAAGAAAGGGAAAAGAAGTTAAAACAAAAAAATCAAAAGGTAATTGAAAAGGCCTTAAAATCAGAGGTCAAAGAAGAAAAACCTGTTCAAGCAAAACCTAAAACTGTAAAACCAGTAAATGCTAAAACAATTAATGCAAATACTGGTAAAGAACAAACAGCTTGGAAACAAAAACAGGTAATTCAGTCAGGGGGAGCACCACAGGTTCTTTTTCCTAATCATCAAGTGATTGAAATCACTTTTCTTGATGATCAAGGACGACCCAAGTCCACAAAGGCTTGGGTCCCTCTCTCCAACTAATTTTTGAGTAAGCGTGTAGGATATTCCAGGAGGAACTTTCGATAGTCGTAAGATTGTTGATAGTGGAGCATCCTTGCACAAAATAGGCAACAGAAGAAATTGCTGCCTTTGACGGAGAGAAAAAGTAAAGGGAAACAGAAATGTCTGTTGAAAGAGATTGAAAAGCTTTGACAAAATGAAAATCATTTCAAAATGTGAATGTTCAAGGCTTTGATCGGGTCCCCGGGATAGATTCAAATCAAAATGTACGCTCCTGCAGCACGTCTGAAGTTCAACAATCTACAAGATGAACGTGCAGTGTACATTTCTTCGTGGTGTGATTGAAGAAAATGTGTTTGTGAACAAACCAACCAGGTGTGCGGACGCCTTGGCATGGGTTGAACAACCGCACATTACTTCTGAAAGAGAAAGACAAAGACCTTCGCTGGTGCAATGTGGACGACCAGCCGGACCCAAAGGTTTCTGATCTTGTTGCTGTCAAGAGATTTCTAAGTAGCTACAAGGAATCGACTTTGAAATCCACACCGGGTGGATATCCAGTTTGGGAGAGCACTCAAATTCCTGGCAATGCACGATGCAGTTGCAGGATACGGTTTTAAATTTCTAATCTCTCCTATACTTGTCGATATTTAAGCTGCTTTGTGAATTATTATCTCGTTCAGCACTCTTTGGCCAGACAATGCTGTCATGGTCCGCACCGCTTACCGACATGCCAACTGATTTTTCCAAAATTCGCTAAATCATTTCTGATTACAACTTAATTTTGGTAAACGGCATTGAGGTAAAACATGAGTTAACCAACATCGGAAAATCATTTTTGTAAATACCTTTGTGTTTTAAATTTATTTTAGTTTGTTGATTTTAGGGGGAGTAAATCCAAACTTTGAAAATCCAAAAACATTGAAAAATTTCAAAAACACAAAAACAATAGAAAAACAAAAATGAGTTTCCTGGCGAGCAAAAGAGAAAATGATAGTACATCAGTGGTCTGTCCAAACCTCTTTAAACCTAAAATGAAAAACGATAAGCAGCTCTATATAAGATGTATCGGTAGGCTCACAATCATTTTAAAGTGTGCAGGGTGATATAAACTTAAATCCGACTGAAGACTGGGTGGGAACCATTCATTGGCATATGGTCTTAGTACCGAAATTTCGTTTGAGAGATTGCCGAGGTTCTGAGATATTCGGTCTTTATGCTGCTTATCATCTGGGTATCATGGTTGTATCTTTTACCGAAAAATAACGGGGACGCAAGTCTAGATCTTCCATGATACTATACATACGTGTACATACTGCATACGACCTCAATAAGTGATCAACAATCACATGTCCAAACAAATAAGTGATAATATATCACATTCTTCCGGGAGTCAAGTTCGTCTCTCTGCTGTACGAAAGTACTGACCTGTTCACGGACTTGCTCCTGTGCCCTCATGCATCGAAAATCAAGTTCCACATAAATAAGTGATTCTATCACATAGGGCTTGTTTTCAATCAAAATAAGTGAGAATCTCACATCATATACGGTCAAACAGATGATAATCGGTATACTCACCGGTAAGATGAATCCTCGTGCATACCTTGATACGGGAATGTGTCGTGATGTGGATGAACACCGGTCGGTAAGTATAAATTATACCTTAACGTATCCCCTCGCCATGATTACAAATGATAAGCTGAGCTTAAGTGGACAACAATACCGATAATCGTTATAGGATGCTTATATTAATATTATCTAAAAGAAAAACAAGAGCGTTTTGGACATGACCGTACACTGATATGATTCTCTTACCCTCGAAACTCGCAAAAAGAATGTCTGTAAATATTTATTTAATGTTTCCTGTTTATGTATCTTGGTATATATTTATTTATTGCTTTCCGTCTTTACTTTTGAAAAATGAAAATTTCAAAAAGATTTTAGGTGTGTTTTAATTTAAACTTTATAAAATCCAAAAAGATTTTTCTTCCAGTTTATTTTTGATTGACTGATGTTGGAACTCGAGTCTATCCTACCAAAATCCTGATCGTAAGCTGGAAAACAATTGCATCTTCATAAACAGTCGAAGTTAACGAGTTTTGAAAGTTAAAGGATTAAAATGAATATTTTTTTCTAAACTTTCAAACTACTGTCGGTTGGTGGTTGATTGAGATTTGATCTCATATGTGTCGTTAGTTTAAATGTTAACTATATTCCAAGCGGTTGTTCTCATTATGCGTTTAGCTTTCTTGCATGTGCAGATGCTAAAGGCGAGGAGAACATGTTCGATGAAAAGCTTTGGAATGAAGACACGAAGTGGAGGCACTCAAAGGATAAAATGATCGAGTTGCCGCTGTCCCTTCATCAACACCACAAGGATCTGAAGAATTGACAAGTCAAAAGATTCACGAGTATGACTCAATGGAGAGTTCAATCTAAGGGGGAGTTTATTGACACACTACCTAAGTTAAATGGGGAGTTTGTTGATACACTTTCTACTTACGATGCGTGAAGACTTTGAAGATCCTCCGACATGAAAGACATAGAAGACGAACCATCACGAGTAGCGTCCAAGGGGGAGTTTGTTGATGCACTTTGTGTGGACGCGACTCGGCTCGGTTCGACTCGGCCTTGAAGACTTGAAGACACGAAGATCGAGACAAAGCTGCAGCCAAGGGGGAGTTTGTTGGTGCACTTGTGTCTGTACTTTGTCTGTATTTCGTCATGATACAAAACGATGTCTTTAATGTAAGGTTGATGTAAGTTTGACCAAGTCAACCATCCTCCTGGTTTGACTTGACCAAACAGTTAGAGAAATGTTGTAAGCTGGCTGTGTCGAAGGATAGATCATCGAAGGATAGTTTATATCCTTCGATGATGAGCTCGAAAGATAGACATCGAAAGATAGACCACGGAGGATAGACCACGAAGGATATCATCCTTCGTGGTGTAGGTGATCTTTCGATGGGCTTTCTGGTCGACAGATGATCTGTCGATCAATCTGTCTGATCCTTCGACCAGACCTGCTGTGTCAGGTATATATACCCATGTGTTGTGTTCAGTTCGATAGACTAGGAAGTTGGACAGATAGAGAGAGACAGGAGAGCACACACACACTTTGAGAGTTTATAGAACATATCTGTAAACATTGAGCTTGTAACCGGACCCTTCATTCGTATTAATACATGTGGTGTTAATCGGTGAATCTTGTGTGTTGTGTTTGTGCTTGTTCTCGTATAAATTCTCGGTTGCATGCTAGCTTGGATTCCGCACTCGCTAGTGTGTTTGATATAACAAGGAAAAGGTTGTTATCTCATCTTCGAGAGGGACCTACATGCACAAGAATGTTTGTTGACTGCATCTTCATCAAGTCTTAAATCAAGAAAGTCAAGATTGGAACTTAAAAGTCAAATTAGGGTTTAGTTTTGATTTAGGAAGTGATGATAAGGGTTTCGTTTGAAATAACTGTTTGAAATAGAAGGGTTCCGTTTGAAATAGAAGGGTTCCGTTTGAATAGGTCGTTTGAGATAGGGTTCCGTTTGAACCAGATTATGTTAATTTCAAACGGAAGGGTCTCATTGTCTATATATAGGAGTGTGTTAGTCACATTTCAAACGGAACGGTACGGAACAGTTAGAAGGTCATTGTATGTGAAACGAAGTGCTGCTGGATTTGTATCAGAAAACATTGTACAAGCACATAAATCAATCAGAAAAGAAAGATTAAAAGATACAAGTTGTTTTGGACGTTGTTTACTTTGATTCCGCCTTAGTAATCGATGTTGAACTGCCTTAACTGACTTTCAGGGTCACGTACACGATCAAACAAGTGGTATCAGAGCTCAGGACGAGGAGTTCATACCAAATACAGCTTGAAATCATCGGATTATCTCACTTCTACCTTTCTTTTCTGATTTAAACTAGTTGTCGCGGTTAAAATGGCTTGAAACGTTCACATAGCAAACGAAATTTACTATTAACTAATCCTTGGTGGATGTGGGTGTTGTAGTGGTGGTGAAGTGGGAGAGAGGTGGTTTACCAAGGGATGCCTTTGAAGTGAACCAAGCACCTCTATATATAGCCTACACAGAAGCCCGGACATGGTCCCGTATCCATTGGGCACGGCCCCGTGTCCATCCTTTTCTCTTTCTTCATTAATTGCAATTGTCTGCATTAGCTCCACACGCCCCCGTGTTCGCTGGGCACGGCTCCGTGTGCAAAAGCGTATCTGTACTATCAAGATTTGCTGGATTTTGCGAATCTTAGCGTTGACCACGGCCCGTGTTGAGCTGGGGACGCCCTCGTGCTGGGAATAGAAGCTTCTATAGCTTTGTCTTTTTTGCAGGCATCTGGCCACACCCTAGTGTGTTGATGCACAAGAATGTTTGTTGACTGCATCTTCATCAAGTCTTAAATCAAGAAAGTCAAGATTGGAACTTAAAAGTCAAATTAGGGTTTAGTTTTGATTTAGGAAGTGATTATAAGGGTTCCGTTTGAAATAACTGTTTGAAATAGAAGGGTTCCGTTTGAAATAGAAGGGTTCCGTTTGAATAGGTCGTTTGAGATAGGGTTCCGTTTGAACCAGATTATGTTAATTTCAAACGGAAGGGTCTCATTGTCTATATATAGGAGTGTGTTAGTCACATTTCAAACGGAACGGTACGGAACAGTTGGAAGGTCATTGTATGTGAAACGAAGTGCTGCTGGATTTGTATCAGAAAACATTGTACAAGCACATAAATCAATCAGAAAAGAAAGATTAAAAGATACAAGTTGTTTTGGACGTTGTTTACTTTGATTCCGCCTTAGTAATCGATGTTGAACTGCCTTAACTGACTTTCAGGGTCACGTACACGATCAAACAAGTGGTATCAGAGCTCAGGACGAGGAGTTCATACCAAATACAGCTTGAAATCATCGGATTATCTCACTTCTACCTTTCTTTTCTGATTTAAACTAGTTGTCGCGGTTAAAATGGCTTGAAACGTTCACATAGCAAACGAAATTTACTATTAACTAATCCTTGAAATTTTGAAACCAAAATTCGACCTAAAACTGATCGAAATCATTCTTACCGTTTGAAAATATTAGCGAGCTGACGTCATACCGTTTGAAATTGACACATATCGTTTGAAATTGATCATATCGTTTGAAAACTAACAAATCGTTTGAACTGATCGTTTGAAATTGCCGTTTGAAATTGACACAATCGTTTGAAAATGGCCATATCGTTTGAAGTGTGACCGTCGTTTGAAACTATTGTTATTTCAAACGGAACAGCTCATTCCGTTTGAAATCAGCCCATATCGTTTGAATTTCAGTCGTTTGAAACTATTGTTATTTCAAACGGAACAGTCCATTCCGTTTGAAAACAACTAGTTCGTTTGAAAAATTGTTTGAACCATTCCGTTTGAACAAGTTCCTTTTAAATCTGATATTTTCCAAAACCAAAATTTTTCTAAGTGTTGTCTGATTTTACAGGTCCATTCACGATGGATGATATTTTCTTAAACCCGTTTAGCGACATGTACGCGTTTGCTGGAGATTCCGGAAACAATGATACTTCATCAAGTAATGTGAATGAGAATCCACCAAAAGAGAAGAAAAAGGAAGCTTGGGAATCGGAAAGTGCCTTCGGAACGTTCAATAAACCTCCAAAGCTAATGGCTATTGAGGAGTACAGTCGTTGGTCCAGAAAGTTTGAAGATTGGATGACGGCATTCGCGTTTCCAAGTTGGAAAAGTCTGAAGAATGGTTATGACCAAGGAAACAAGAATGGGGAAGTTTTAACAGCATCTGATGAGATTGAATCATTCGTAGCCGAACAAAAGTGTGTGGCGTTGTTATTTCAGTCTGTTCGGGAGGATATCATCTCATTGATAGACTATACAAATGCTAAAGATCTTTGGGCAAAGTTAGAAAAGAAATGTTTAGGAAGTACTGAAATCATGAAAAACAAAAAGAAACTTCTTAGGAAAGAGTTTGATATGTTTGGTTGTCTTAAGAATGAGTCAGTGTGTAAAATGATAGAAAGGTTCGGTCATCTGAAGCTGGAATTAGCAAGACATGATATCAAGTATTCTGATGATGAGCAAGTAGACAAGTTGTTCGATTCGTTGCCAGACGAGATGGAGTGGAGATATTATGCTCTCATGCTTAAGAACACTATTCCTTCTGAATTGTTGAAACCAGATTTGGTGATTGAGAGACTTGAAAGTCATGAGCTGGAGTTGAAGAAGACGTACAAAGTTAATCATTCATCTTATCAGCAGAATTTGGATTTGTATTATCCAAAAAGCATGATGCCGAAAGCTACTTCTCCAAAGACTGCATTTTCTGCTGAAAATGTGTCTACAGCTGGCAAAGAAAGTCAAAGTGGTCAAAGCAGTGGAAGTCATAGTGGTTATCACAGTGGATCTTCATCATCTGCAAGTCATTCTGATGCAAAGAATCGTTTTCAATGCAACATCGCGATAGATTTGAAGAATGCTCATAACTTTGATGAAGAATCGGCCAAGCAGCAGATGATTTTCCTAGCATCGGTGTTGGAATCGTATGAAGGATTGGTAGCTGGGAAGATTGGCAATACAAATCTGACAAAAGAAGATTACGATCAGATTGATCCGGAGGAAATGGAACTGATCGATATTCGTTGGGCTATGGCAAGTGCTGTTCGTCGTGCACAAAGATTCATGGAAATTACTGGAAGAAAAACAATTGGTGGTGCTTCTACCAAGCTGGGGTTCGATAAATCGAAGGTGACTTGCTTCAAGTGTAAGCAGAAGGGTCATTTCAAACGAGAATGCCGAAATGCTTATGCTGATGAGTCGGAGAATCCTTTCAGAGATGATTACTACAAGAAGGCGATTTATCACCAGAATAAATCCGAGCCGCCTAGATTGAAGCAGGTTGAAGACAACAGAGAGAAATCTAGAGCTCTTGCAGTGATTTATGATGATGAGGGATATGATTGGAGTCAAGAGGTTCTACCAGAAGAAGATGCGGTTGGTTACGCATTCATGGCGAAAAATGAACCTATTCCATGGAAAGATGATAGAACTGAAGAGCAGAAGTATAGATACAGAAAGATGATTTCGGAAAACAAAATTACTAGACTTTCTAGTATCTATTTGGAAGCAAAAAGAGCCAAAAGATGGGATCCATACAGAGAGTGTTATCTTGATGAGTATGGAAATATTGCAATCGATCACAAAACTCTCGATCTGGAAGTCTTAATCAAGGAAATGAAAGAAAATGATGAGTATTGGCAACACAAATGGTGGGGAACTCCAACTTCGAAAATGATTGAAGAGGAGAAAGAGATAAAAGAGATAGAAGGAAAAGAATCCAAGAAGATTGATACTGGAGTTATCGATACTACGCAGGAGTTGACTGCAGAGAACCTGGGAAAAATGGCTGACAAAGTGCTGGCTGCTAAGGCACTTGAGGTAGACTCTAACTCCGTGTCTGAGTCAAAAAGCCAGGTCAGTTCAGATGTGTCAACAAATGCGTCAGGTAAAAAAATCGAAGGAAATGCTGATTGCAAAAATTGCAACAAAGAGTGCAAATTTTGTAATACTGTCACGTATCTCAACGGTGAGAAAATTAAAGATCTGACAGCAAAGGTCAGAAACGTTGAGAATCAGATTCTTGGTCGTGACAAAACAGTTAAAGCTTCAACTGAACGGATAAGAGAATTAACTTCTCAAATTGAAACTGATAAAATTGATCATGACAAACTTAAACAAGAAAATGAAAAGTTGATTCTTGAAAACCGTCAGATTTCTGAAAAATTTGAAAAACTCAAAAGCACAATGAAAGATTGTGATGATCGAAATGGTAAAACTTTTAAAGAAAATGAACATTTAAAAGCAGTGCTTAGAGTTAAAGAAGAATCAATCAATAAACAACTGGATGAAATCGCTAAATTGAAACTTAAAGTTCAAGAGGCTGTAATCGAAAACGAGCGAATCCAGTTGAAGCTTAACAGTTACAGCTCCGCAAGCTTTGTTTTGCAACATATCATTCCCAAACCTATCGGGAAAGACAAAGCGGGCGAAGATGTGTATTCTGATGGAACTGGGGTGGGTTTTCATCAAGTACCACCACCTGTTCTTCATAATTACACTAAAAAGCAGTCTGGGTTGGTTGAAATTGAGGAAGAAAAAGAAGTTATACTTCCGGAGAACATTGATGTTACTTTTTCTACATCATCTGATGATAGTGTTCAGACAGAGATTGTTAAGAGCACAGCTGAAAGTGTTTTGAATAGTGATTCAGCTGAAGATGATGGGTGTTTCTTGGACAAATACATTCAGAAATCAAAGTCCAAAAACAACTTAAGTGATGAAACAGGTCTTGTAATGTACAAGATGGCTGGATCTGATAAGTTGTATTCGGATTCTGAATTTCCCATTGAGAATGTTAATGAGAAAAAGTTAACAAATGTTTTCAAGTTGGTTGAAGTTGAGCTGTCAGAAGTGAATAGTTTAAAACAAACAAAAAGGCAAATGAATTTTGAGAAAGATAAAGCTTATTACAAAAAGCCTGTTGTTCCACCACGTTTTTATAATAACAATCGAAACAATTGGTCGGGTGGTTATCAGGGTGGTAATAGTTATCAGAAAAAGAGTTTTCAAAACAAAAGGTTTGCTGAAAAGAAGGTATTTGTGAACAGTTCAAGTTCACGTTCTGATGAGGAAAATGAAATTTTTTCAAAATCAAATAAAGAGTTCTTTGAGAAAAGAGCTTCACATTATCAGTCTGAAGGCACAAGTCGAGTTGTTGATACTCGTACATGTTTCAGATGTAATCAAGTTGGTCACATTGCACGAAAGTGTACCGATGCGAAGCCTAAGACTGAAAATGTGAAGATTCAAAAGGGTAAAGTTGATGTGAAGGGTAAAGCACCAATCGTTGTTGAGAAAAAGAGTGTGAAAAATGACAACATCAAAGTGAAAAATGAACCTGTTAAGAAAGTGGTAACTAAAAATGACAAGTTTTATAAACAGGTTGCATTATCTCAACAAGTCTGGAAACCAAAAACTGAAATGAAATTTTTAACTTCTGAAGTGAAAAAGGCTGAAGAATCAATTTCGGTTGATTATGATGCAAATTTTCCACCTTTGAAGGCTAAAAATTTCAAAATTCAAATTGCGAGAGTCAAGGTTACACCTAAGGCTGATGAGGCCTGGGTGGACACCATGTTCGAATAAGCAGTTTGAATTGCTGGAGCTTCCTGGATCGCGAAGCATGAATCGGCATCTTTATTGAAATGTTTTAAAATCAACTTGTGGTATGTGCAGGATCTTCCAAGAGCTATTTCAAGATGGATCATGGATAGTGGCGCATCTCGACATATGACAGGAAAAACTGCATTGCTATATGATGTGAGGAATATAAATGGTGGTTACGTGGGATTTGCAGGTCATGAAGGTGGTAGAATTGTTGGTGAAGGAACGTTATCCAATGGGATTGTAACGTTTGAGAGAGTTAACTACATCACTGAGCTGGAGAACAATCTGCTTAGTATCTCGCAGATTTGTGACAATCAGTATTGTAACACCTGTGTCATTTCAACCATCAAACAAATGCCAAACCAATGAAATATTGTATTTCATACTTTGGACTTGTATAAATATGTGTATCTTGTGCACATATCAACTCTTGTTCGATTTCAAACTCTAAATCACTTTCTGGAAGGTTATACGCGCACTAATGCGTAAATATAACCAGTTTAATGCAACGAACACTCCGGAATAGTGAAATAGGCTTAACATACCTTAAATAACCTTTACATAACTTATATATAAGTTTTGGAAGGTTTGGTGTGGTGAAATCAAGTTTAATCGCTTACAGGGACTAAAGTTGACAAACTGCGAAAGTATGCCAATTTGAACTGTAACAGACATTCCGGAACATGACCATAATTTAAACATACCATAAATATCCTTTACATAGCTTAGAAATAGGCTTTAATGGGTTCGGTGTGCTAAAATAAACTTTTGGGTCATTCAGGGACTAAAAGTGTCAAAAAGTGCACAAGTTTGCATTTTCGCGCATAACTTACGTTCTGAATACATCCGGACATCCAAAAATTTATGTAAGCACTAAAATATTTTATTTTAGTGTTCGCCATAAGAAAAATCCATTCGTCACGTCATTTGGATCGTTTTTCGCATTCGGGACCAGATTCGATGTATTAGCCGTTGTTTAATTCACAACCACACATTCTAACTTGCTTAGTCAGCGGATAAGGATGGGATTTTAGCACCATAACTTTGCAACACATGTATGGATGGAATTTAAACACCTAAACACCATAACTTTGCAACACATGTATGGATGGAATTTAAACACCTAAACACCATAACTTTTCAACACATGTACGGATGGGATTAAGGCACGTTTTCCATGAAACGATCTTAACGGTTCGGGTATTCCTATAAATACCCCATACCCCCCATTGCTAAAATCACTAGAATTCTGATTTGAGAACCTCTAAGTTGAAACCATTGTTTCATACCTGAGATTCTTGAATCGGGATTAGCATTCGGGGACCCTTCGTAAGTATTCTTTCGTTCTTTTCCTTATTTTATTGCTTTTCGAGTCCGAAAGTCAAACTTTGTTTGACTTTCAGCGTTGACCAGTAATGGTCAATGCGAAGTTCTTTTGAACTTCGCAACGTGAGTGTAATCACGTTGGTCATAGTCCCTTGGGACTATGCCCACTGATTACCACGTTGTCTAGGGTCGTAGGGTAGGCGATCTAATAAATCGCCTATACCTTCGAACCCGACCCAGTTTGGTCGATCATTAGGATCTGACCAAATACATTAGGTGACCCTAGTATAGGGCATAACCTTCCGAGGTTATACCCTATGGTCACATCGTTTAAGTAGTTGTATGATAGGAAGTTTATATGCCTTAGGTAAATTACCAGAATACCCTTTTCATGTATAATTGGTAATTAAGCATATGTAACCTAAACCTTTGTCACATAACTGATTATGTAACATGTTTAAGGCATATAACACTTGTCATAGGACTAGTTAGGCGGTCCGAACGCGTTTCACGCGAACGACGCGTTAAAGTAGCATAAGCTACCTAAACGGGTCGTAATGGGTCGTAGACACTTAGGTTAAGTTTCATTTAGTATGTAGGCTTTGTTAAACCAAATGACACGAGTCTCTACACTCGTTTGCTTTACAAACCCTAATGCTACCCGATCTTCCGATTTAGGTCCGGTTTATTAATGTAGCTACCTATACTAGGTGCCGTTTGATATCCGCGATCTCTAGCATTGTTTAGTTGTTACTCAAGGACTACTGAGCAATCTCAGGTGAGTACATAGACCCCTCTTTTACTGTTTTCCAAACTGTTTTGGGGTGGAACACATGTGCCTACTTGTTACTTTCATGCTTCCCTGTTTTAACATCATATACTGCTATGTTCGTTAGTACATTATAGTACATGATTTTATGACATTTCATGCTAGGTGTGCCCAATTGTGTGCATTACTTAGTACATCGTTTTACATGACATTTTGACATAGACATTTCGGCATAGACATTTTAACATGATTGACATTTGATCATGCATTTCCCACAAAACATAACTTTGATTTAAACCAAGATTTACTTCAATACTTTGTTTTTGTGCATATGGTTTAGTTGAGACATTTCACTTGCCATACATGACATCTTGACATAGACGTTTGACATGGATATTTGACATAGACATTTGACATGGATATTTGACATAGACATTTTGACATGATTTACATCTTGACATGAATACTTTGACATATTACCCAATACATTTGACAATTGATTTAAACATAGACTTCTTACTTTGGTTGGTTTGGTTTGATTAAGTGATTAAGTAACGATGCGTGTGTAATATGATACAAGCATGGTGGATACGCCGCTGGTACTTCCTATATATAAGTGTTTGTATGGTATTACATATCATAGCGTTATTTGAATCATTTCAGTTTGAGACATAGAACATTTTATACAAATAACATACTTTTCACAAGACATTGTTTTACAAACAACTTATCTTATACATACCCATTTTACTATGGTTATTCATTTAACCATACATTATTCACTTATTTTATACATATCATCTGAACTCATTGTTTTTCAAATGATTTACAAAACAAAGCAAATTACAAGGTTCATGACTAAACATTTTCTCAAACATAAGTCATGAAACCTATTTTCACAAAACCTATGTATCTCACAGGCATTTTTATGCTGACGTACCTATTTTCACATGTGTTTTTCAGGAACTGTTGCATAAGATGATCAAGATACACATAGGCAGACTTGGGCTTTAGTGACAATAAAAGATGCAAGACTAGTTAATTATGTTGTATTTCTTGTTTGTTAAGACATTATAACACTTTTAATCAATAAAGCGAAACTTCAATTGCCATGGATTTGAAACAATTAATTCTGTTACAACACTCCCCGACATTTCCGCCACGTTTTGTATGTTCCACGTGGTCGGGGTGTGACAGAAAAGATGGTATCAGAGCCAATGGCTATAGGGAATTAGGTTATTAGTAATGCTTTGACCTAGTCTATAACCTTCTTAGGACCCTAACGCGAGTTTACTTGCGTTTAGTCATAAAACAATACCGTCACCTATCCTTAGGCGACGACCACAACAAGAACATAAATTTCAAAACCGCTTTGAAAACTAATCATCTATTCAAGGATGATTTATTACAAGGTTTTGAACCCTCTATTGTAAGGTTTTGAACCCTCTGTTATATGGTTTCGAACCCCTTTGAATTTTCAAAATCTCGTCAAGGTTTTGGGTTTTAAATAATGTGAACACGTGCAAACTGGAAGGGTGAATGCCTGTATTCTGAGTTTTCTGTCTAGGCAAGCACTTCGTATACATCTCAACCAGACGCGAGACCAGTTGTGCTTACCTGGGAATTCTTGGGATGAGTGTTCACTTATAGGCGAGCATGTCGTCGCGATACATTATTTTTTTGACCTATTTACTTTGATTATTCACCGAGGTCGTTTGTTGCTTTGTAGTAACAAACAAATGACCACTACCCTTGCTTTCATCAGATTTGCTTCATCTCATTCATTTCGTCTAATTCTCTCACTCGTTTCCTTTCATGTTCTCCTCTTCTAGAATGCCTCCACGACGCGAAAATCCAGTATCTGTTGACGAGCTGGCAGCTGTCATTACACAGCAAATGACTGCTGCAATCCCGATCATCGTTGCCCAATGTCACCAAGCTATCAACAACAATAATGCCCCATGCAACTTCAAGACGTTCAACTCGGCTAAGCCATCAAAGTTTTCTGGGTCTCAAGGAGCGACTGCACTTCTGCAATGGTTCGAGAGTCTAGAGAGCACTTTCAGGCATGTTCAATGTCCAAACGAGCGAAAGGTAGATTTTGCATCTAGTGTCTTCGAGAAACGAGCTTTGACATGGTGGAACGGTGTGGTGAGAGATAGGGGTGCCGAAGTGGCACTGGCCCAAACTTGGGAAGAACTTCGAGCACTGATGATGAAGGAATTCTGTCCTCGACATGAGATCAGGGCCTTGGAAAGGGAATTCGATGACCTTATGCAAGACAGCGGCGAACATCGAGCATACACTGATCGATATGAGGAGCTGAGCCTGTTGTGTCCTACCATGGTTACGCCTTTGGATAAGGCGATCGAAAAGTACATTGATGGTCTCCCTGACTCAGTTCAAGACATTGTTACTGGTAGTAACCCCACTACGGTTAGGCAGGCCATTGAGCTATCTGCAACTCTGACCGAATCTCAGATCAGGAAACGTAAGCTTTTCCGGAAGGGTGACAAGAAACCAGTCGAGGAATCGAAACCAATCGAGGAATCAAAGACCATGGATGAGCAGACTGGATCCCTTGAGCGGTCAAAGAAGCAAAAGGGTTCTCAGAACTTCGCCATGGTCGCTCACAATGGTCAAGCCGTCCCCAACCAACCAGCTCAACCCCGTACTAGGAAGCCATACAATGGAACTTCACCCTTGTGCAACCGATGTGGCCTACATCATCATGCTAATGTGAAGTGCCGCGAATGCCAAATTTGTGGACTTAAAGGTCATATGGCAAAAGTTTGCGTTGCAGCAATTGCACCGAATCAAGCCGACAACAAACCTGCTCGAGCTCGCTTTCCACCAGGTTCTTGCAACAAGTGTGGTAAGATGGGACATTTCCGAAGAAATTGCCCAAAGCTTGCTAATGCTAATCCAGCACAGAGATGAGCATCTGATCGACTAGAAGACAACACTCTTTAGAAATAATCATATCTTATGTATTATTTTCTTTTGTTGTCAAGGTCCATGAAACAGTTGTTATCATTGTTAATAAATAAATCTTTTTATTTACATTACAATGTATATTATGTGGTTGTATGCATAAACAACATATCCCCTATAATACCGACAATCAAGGAATCGTATTACTTGAAAAGCAAACTACCCCCAAAATTCTTCCATTTTACAATCTCTTGCGTTTTCCACAAAGATCCTAAGTACCCGTCTCTTGCAAAGAAACGAAGTACAAGATAAAAGTTATAACTCTGTACGAATACCCCAAGTACCACTATAAATTTTTAATAGGGTACCCAAGGGTATTTCCGTATGTCCTAAATTATTGTGTACCTTAATTCGAATATTGCGTTTTCCTGAAAAACGAAAATCGAATTTGTGGTAGATCATCCTATCTTCATGGATGGATTCTTGAAATGATTAAAGTACCAAATGAAATCCACGAATTGGATTCCTGGTGTACTTTAAGTATCCGCGTCCAAAGATAACAAATTAATAACCAAGTTAAACAATTATGTGATACGTGCTTATGTGTTCCCTTTATGTTTTTGGTGTGATCCAAATTCTTGTCATTCAAATCCTCGTAGAATCTTCCATATCTTTGGGTGCTATATTAAATCCTCAACGGGCTTGTACGTAATAGTAAAGACCCTTGGATTATATTGTACCATTCCATAATTAGACCCTGAATGGTCTAGATAAACAGATTGATCCAAAAATCTGGTTAGGAATATCATGTGATGATATAGCTGAAAGGACTCCTTGGTGGCCTAATTTAAAAGGATCCTTTGTCGATCTAATTAAAAGGACCCTATGGTAGTTTAGTCACACTCATCATCAGGTTTGATTTTTCCTCCCCTTCACATTTCAGACAAATTGTGTGGATTATGCAAGGAATTGCGTAATTATGGATGCATACATAATTATGAAATTCAGTGCACAGAAACCACAGTGAATTTTGTCATGTGTCTAGAGTCTATTCCGTTCATTTTTGTTTCTGAAGATGTAAAATGACTATTCCGTTCATTTTTGTTTCTGAAGATGTAAAATGACTATTCCATTCATTTTTGTTTCTGAAGATGTAAAATGACTATTCCGTTCATTTTTGTTTCTGAAGATGTAAAATGACTATTCCGTTCATTTTTGTTTCTGAAGATGTAAAATGACTATTCCGTTCATTTTTGTTTCTGAAGATGTAAAATGACTATTCTGTTCATTTTTGTTTCTGAAGATGTAAAATGACTATTCCGTTCATTTTTGTTTCTAAAGATGTAAAATGACTATTCTGTTCATTTTTGTTTCTGAAGATGTAAAATGACTATTCCGTTCATTTTTGTTTCTGAAGATGTAAAATGACTATTCTGTTCATTTTTGTTTCTGAAGATGTAAAATGACTATTCCGTTCATTTTTGTTTCTAAAGATGTAAAATGACTATTCTGTTCATTTTTGTTTCTGAAGATGTAAAATGACTATTCTGTTCATTTTTGTTTCTGAAGATGTAAAATGACTATTCTGTTCATTTTTGTTTCTGAAGATGTAAAATGACTATTCTGTTCATTTTTGTTTCTAAAGAATGCCTGTTGAAAATAACTCGGTTCATTTTTCATTTCTGAAAAATGTTCGTTAAAGAGAAATTACAGGATTACGTCTTGTTCATCTTTGATGGTTATTTAACACAAAGTCACAAATAGACTCCTACGAATTAATTTCGGGACGAAATTTCCTAAAGTAGGGGAGACTGTAACACCTGTGTCATTTCAACCATCAAACAAATGCCAAACCAATGAAATATTGTATTTCATACTTTGGACTTGTATAAATATGTGTATCTTGTGCACATATCAACTCTTGTTCGATTTCAAACTCTAAATCACTTTCTGGAAGGTTATACGCGCACTAATGCGTAAATATAACCAGTTTAATGAAACGAACACTCCGGAATAGTGAAATAGGCTTAACATACCTTAAATAACCTTTACATAACTTATATATAAGTTTTGGAAGGTTTGGTGTGGTGAAATCAAGTTTAATCGCTTACAGGGACTAAAGTTGACAAACTACGAAAGTATGCCAATTTGAACTGTAACAGACATTCCGGAACATGACCATAAGTTAAACATACCATAAATATACTTTACATAGCTTAGAAATAGGCTTTAATGGGTTCGGTGTGCTAAAATAAACTTTTGGGTCATTCAGGGACTAAAAGTGTCAAAAAGTGCACAAGTTTGCATTTTCGCGCATAACTTACGTTCTGAATACATCCGGACATCCAAAAATTTATGTAAGCACTAAAATATTTTATTTTAGTGTTCGCCATAAGAAAAATCTATTCGTCACGTCATTTGGATCGTTTTTCGCATTCGGGACCAGATTCGATGTATTAGCCGTTGTTTAATTCACAACCACACATTCTAACTTGCTTAGTCAGCGGATAAGGATGGGATTTTAGCACCATAACTTTGCAACACATGTATGGATGGAATTTAAACACCTAAACACCATAACTTTGCAACACATGTATGGATGGAATTTAAACACCTAAACACCATAACTTTTCAACACATGTACGGATGGGATTAAGGCACGTTTTCCATGAAACGATCTTAACGGTTCGGGTATTCCTATAAATACCCCATACCCCCCATTGCTAAAATCACTAGAATTCTGATTTGAGAACCTCTAAGTTGAAACCATTGTTTCATACCTGAGATTCTTGAATCGGGATTAGCATTCGGGGACCCTTCGTAAGTATTCTTTCGTTCTTTTCCTTATTTTATTGCTTTTCGAGTCCGAAAGTCAAACTTTGTTTGACTTTCAGCGTTGACCAGTAATGGTCAATGCGAAGTTCTTTTGAACTTCGCAACGTGAGTGTAATCACGTTGGTCATAGTCCCTTGGGACTATGCCCACTGATTACCACGTTGTCTAGGGTCGTAGGGTAGGCGATCTAATAAATCGCCTATACCTTCGAACCCGACCCAGTTTGGTCGATCATTAGGATCCGACCAAATACATTAGGTGACCCTAGTATAGGGCATAACCTTCCGAGGTTATACCCTATGGTCACATCGTTTAAGTAGTTGTATGATAGGAAGTTTATATGCCTTAGGTAAATTACCAGAATACCCTTTTCATGTATAATTGGTAATTAAGCATATGTAACCTAAACCTTTGTCACATAACTGATTATGTAACATGTTTAAGGCATATAACACTTGTCATAGGACTAGTTAGGCGGTCCGAACGCGTTTCACGCGAACGACGCGTTAAAGTAGCATAAGCTACCTAAACGGGTCGTAATGGGTCGTAGACACTTAGGTTAAGTTTCATTTAGTATGTAGGCTTTGTTAAACCAAATGACACGAGTCTCTACACTCGTTTGGTTTACAAACCCTAATGCTACCCGATCTTCCGATTTAGGTCCGGTTTATTAATGTAGCTACCTATACTAGGTGCCGTTTGATATCCGCGATCTCTAGCATTGTTTAGTTGTTACTCAAGGACTACTGAGCAATCTCAGGTGAGTACATAGACCCCTCTTTTACTGTTTTCCAAACTGTTTTGGGGTGGAACACATGTGCCTACTTGTTACTTTCATGCTTCCCTGTTTTAACATCATATACTGCTATGTTCGTTAGTACATTATAGTACATGATTTTATGACATTTCATGCTAGGTGTGCCCAATTGTGTGCATTACTTAGTACATCGTTTTAAATGACATTTTGACATAGACATTTCGGCATAGACATTTTAACATGATTGACATTTGATCATGCATTTCCCACAAAACATAACTTTGATTTAAACCAAGATTTACTTCAATACTTTGTTTTTGTGCATATGGTTTAGTTGAGACATTTCACTTGCCATACATGACATCTTGACATAGACGTTTGACATGGATATTTGACATAGACATTTGACATGGATATTTGACATAGACATTTTGACATGATTTACATCTTGACATGAATACTTTGACATATTACCCAATACATTTGACAATTGATTTAAACATAGACTTCTTACTTTGGTTGGTTTGGTTTGATTAAGTGATTAAGTAACGATGCGTGTGTAATATGATACAAGCATGGTGGATACGCCGCTGGTACTTCCTATATATAAGTGTTTGTATGGTATTACATATCATAGCGTTATTTGAATCATTTCAGTTTGAGACATAGAACATTTTATACAAATAACATACTTTTCACAAGACATTGTTTTACAAACAACTTATCTTATACATACCCATTTTACTATGGTTATTCATTTAACCATACATTATTCACTTATTTTATACATATCATCTGAACTCATTGTTTTTCAAATGATTTACAAAACAAAGCAAATTACAAGGTTCATGACTAAACATTTTCTCAAACATAAGTCATGAAACCTATTTTCACAAAACCTATGTATCTCACAGGCATTTTTATGCTGACGTACCTATTTTCACATGTGTTTTTCAGGAACTGTTGCATAAGATGATCAAGATACACATAGGCAGACTTGGGCTTTAGTGACAATAAAAGATGCAAGACTAGTTAATTATGTTGTATTTCTTGTTTGTTAAGACATTGTAACACTTTTAATCAATAAAGCGAAACTTCAATTGCCATGGATTTGAAACAATTAATTCTGTTACAACACTCCCCGACATTTCCGCCACGTTTTGTATGTTCCACGTGGTCGGGGTGTGACAAGTATACTACTCACTTCAGTGATAAAGAATGTTTGATTTTGAAACCTGGTTTTGTTATTCCTGAAGAATGGATTATCATGAGGGCACCTAGAGTAAATGATTTATATGTGTTAGATATGAGTGTAGCGACTACAACTACTGGTCAAGCACATTGTTTCGTGTCTAGAGCAACTGAGAAAGAATCAAGATTGTGGCACCGAAAGATGGGGCATATTCACCTAAGGAAGATGAATCACTTGGTGCACAATGATTTGGTATTGGGAGTTAATATCAAAGTTTTTCATCTGGAAGGGGAGTGCATTAGCTGCATCAAAGGCAAGCAGAAGAAAAAGTCACACCCTATAAAGCAAGTTAATTCAGTTTCGAGACCGCTGGAAAGACTTCACATGGATTTGTTTGGTCCGGTGAATGTCAAAAGTATTACAGGAGATAAATATTGTTTGGTCGTTACTGATGATTATTCCAGATTTTCGTGGGTTTCTTTCTTGAAAACGAAAGATGAAACATTTGACAGTTTGATGGGGCTGTTCCGGAAGATTGAGAATTTGTACCAAAGGCGTATCAAGAGAATTCTAAGTGATAATGGTACTAAATTCAAGAACAGTAACATGGAAGAATTTTGTGATGAAAGAGGTATTTTGCATGAGTTTAGTGCCCCGTACACTCCGCAGCAGAATGGAGTCGCAGAACGCAAAAACCGGACACTAATCGAGACGGCTAGAACTATGCTCGCATATTCAAAGTTACCAATTAATTTTTGGGCTGAAGCTGTTTCTGCCGCATGCTATACGCTCAACAGGGTTCTCACTGTCAAGAAGTTCAACAAAACATGCTTTGAGCTAATCAATAACCGCAAACCGAATTTGAAGTATCTAGAACCGTTCGGATCACCCTGTACAGTTATAGAGCCTTTTGGAAAGTTTGGTCCGAAGTGCATTGAGGGAATTTTTGTTGGTTATGCAAATCCGTTGCGACGTGTCTTCGTTCCAAGTGAGAAGCGGATTATTGAAGCTGCAAATGTTGAATGTCAAGGTTATACTATGCCGCCACAGAATCCTGGAGATTCATGGCGTTATCATTATGACAAACTTTGGGATTCGTTTGACATGAGAGAAGAATCAGAGGATGATGAAGATTTCTTTGATGAGTTGGATATTTTGCGTGAATATGAGTCACAGCTAAGGTTCCCAGCTGAGTATTCGAGGAGACCACGGGAAACTTCAAATGACAATGAAGCAGGTCCAAGTAATGCTGGTGAACATGATGATGTCCAACAGAATGAAGTTGCTCAAGATAATCAGTTGGTTCAGAATGATAATCTAGAAGCTGAAAACATGCCAGTATTTGATCATGGTGATTCAGATTCTGAGGGGGAGCAAATTCAGATTTCAAGTCAAACAAACCAAGTTGGTGAACAAGATGCAGAGCAGAATGTTACTAATCTGGAGGGAAATGTAGATGTTCCAAGTGAAGTGATGCCGCGAACTTTTTCATATCATCCAGAGGAGTTGATCATAGGAGAATTGTAGACAGGCGTTCGCACTCGAAATCAGATTGATAAAGGGCTTACATGTTTTTATACAAAAGTTGCTCCTTTGCAAACTGAATTCTCATTGAGTTGTTTTATCTCGCAGGTTGAGCCAAGAACTTACAAAGAGGCGCTTACTGAAGACTCTTGGGTCAATGCTATGCAGGAGGAACTTAGTCAATTCGAAAAATTGGGTGTGTGGAAGTTAGTTGATTTGCCGGATGGTCAAAGGAAAATTAACACCAAATGGGTGTTCAAGTGTAAGAGGGACGATAGAGGAATTGTTGTAAGGAACAAAGCTCGACTCGTTGTTCAGGGATTTAGTCAACAGGAGGGAATTGATTTTACTGAAGTCTATGCTCCTGTAGCACGACTAGAGGCTATCAGAATTTTCCTAGCATTTGCGTCTTGGAAGAACTTCAAAGTTTATCAGTTAGATGTTAAATCGGCTTTTCTCTACGGGAAGGTTAAAGAGGAGGTTTATGTCGGTCAGCCACCGGGCTTTACCGATCCAATCCACAAAAACAAGGTCTACTTATTGGACAAAGCGCTGTATGGTTTACACCAGGCCCCGAGAGCCTGGTACGAGACTTTGTCTCAACACCTACTAGTCAACAAATTCATTCGTGGAAAAGTGGATGCCACTCTCTTCACTAAAGAGGTCGATGGTCATCTTCTGATAGTTCAGATTTATGTGGACGATATAATCTTTGGGTCGACAAATGAAAATCTATGCAAAGATTTTGAATCAGTGATGAAGCAAAAGTTTGAAATGTCATCAATGGGGGAGATGAAATTCTTTCTGGGATTACAAGTTGAACAACTTCCTGAGGGAATTTTCATTCATCAGTCAAAGTACGTTCATGATATTCTAGAGAAATTTGGGATGTCAAGTTCTACTCCAGCTGCTACCCCACTTGCAACAAATCATGGTATTCACCCAGATCTCACCGGAGACAGGGTTGATGAAACGTTTTACCGTTCCATGATAGGTTCTTTAATGTACCTAACTGCTTCACGTCCTGATATAATGTACCCAACGTGCCTCGCAGCAAGATTTCAGTCTAACCCGAGAGCATCGCATATGATCATTGTGAAGAGGATATTGCGCTACCTGAAAGGAACTCCTTCATTGGGGTTGTGGTATCCTAGAAAAGGCGATTTTACGCTCGAAGGGTATTCCGATTCGGATTTCGGATGCTGCAAAGTTAATTCAAAATCAACAACTGCAGGATGCCAGTTCTTTGGTCCTAGATTGGTTACCTGGCAGTGTAAGAAACAAACGTCTGTGGCGTTATCTACTTGTGAAGCGGAGTATGTTTCTGCTAGCAGTTGCTGCTCTCAGATCTTGTGGATACAGCAACAGATGCGCGACTACGGTTTGCAGTTTCTTAACACACCTCTTTTTGTTGATAATGAGGCCGCTATAAATATAACAAAGAATCCAGTACATCATGCTAAAACTAAACACATAGAAATTCGTCATCACTTTATTCGTGATTGCTTTGAGAAAAAGTTGATACGAATTGAGAAAATCCACACTGACGAACAGAAAGCTGATTTACATACCAAAGCTTTTGATAAAAATCAGTTTAAATATTTGTTAAAACTGAATGGTATGAAGCTTCTGTCGGTGTCGGATGGCATAATTGGCGTTGATGAGAGTATTGTTGCGGATGAAGACGAGAAACAATCTGCAATGGTTTGTCGAATTTTTACTTGTTTTGGTATTTAGGGGGAGTAGATGTTTGTATATAGTTTATTTTTCAGAAAATACAAAAACAGTAAAAAATGATAAAATACAAAAACATGATAAAATCTGAAAAAGAGCTTGTGTATATAGGGAAAATGATAGTACATCAGCTAGATGATTACAGTATGCTAAAGATTTGAAAAGTATAAAAGAGTTAAACAATCTCACTGATGATGTGTCGATAGGTTTTCACACATTTAGTAGAGTTATTCGGGATATAAACCTAAATTCAAACTTGTGAATTCGTGGGGAACACTACTTGGATATATAGGTAACCCCTGAAATCTCGTTTGAAAGGTCTCTTAATCTGATATACTAGGTCTTTATACTCAATGATGTCTGGGGTATTATTCCGGGACTTCTGCTGAACGGTAGTTCTGACCTAGTCCTTGGTTAATACTTGCTGCAATGCTTGAAACACAGCATTAAACCCTCAGCATGCTGAAACAATAAAATTGATAAATGCTGCTGTTGTAAGCAAAAAGATCCTCTAAAGGGGACACACCGAAAGGTCGAAGCTGATATCTCTCTGCGTATACGGAAGTATCGACCTGAGATCCCTCGGCCCTCGCATACCTAAATTATATACAGATATCATTGTAGTATTCTCACCTGTAAGACTGATTATTGGGATTCTGGATACAGGAGTATATTCAAGAGGTGGGACACATGAATGATCCAAGTTCTTAATTCATCTAAATCGTATCCTGAGTAAATTGAAATTTGTGTGGGAATTTAAGATGGATCAGTATATCGACAATCAATGTGAATTGTTTAAGTCTGAGTATGAAATGAAGCTTAACGGTACTTGTGATTTGTCTGAAAAGCTGATATGATTCCCTGACACGCTTACCAAAAATATGTTTGTAAATAGTTTACTTTGTTTATTTTTTGAAATTTAAGTTTTCTGTATTTCATTTCTTAGTTTAGAATACTTTGATAAAATTCAAAAAGATTTTATTTCTGCTTTATTTTTCTGACAAACCAAAGTGGAGAGTTGATTGTTGGATTCTCAGATGTTTGAAGCAGATGCAGGAGATTCTGGACTGAAGAATGAGGAGAGCTTACTTTGATGAAGTTTGAATTGTTTGAAAAGTTAAAAACAAGTTCATTAATTTGATACTTGTTATTTTCAGAAAATGTTTGAAATTGTTGTTTTAAAATCAGTTTGTTTCGTCAAATGATCAACCAAGGTCATTAATTTGGACTTGGTAGATTAATCAAGTAATCAGGGTCATTAACTTGGACCTGAATACTTGAGTGGATTGCTATAACTGATTAAGTTTGTGGGTTATGTTTGAAAGATAGAATTGTAATGTTTGTTGGTTGAGTAACAGATTTGGACTTCATTATTCCCAATGGAAGCAAATTGTCAAAGCTTGAACCAGATATCTCAGATTCTAGCATATTGAGAGGGGGAGTCTGTGTAAGGGGGAGTCTGGATCAACAGTATATGGGAGTGTGAAGATAGAGTGCTTATGGTGAAAAGACAGAGTTAAAGAAAAGACTAAGACTGAAGACTCAGGAGCTGAAGACTACGTCAACATCCAAGGGGGAGTCTGTTGATGCACAAGAATGTTTGTTGACTGCATCTTCATCAAGTCTTAAATCAAGAAAGTCAAGATTGGAACTTAAAAGTCAAATTAGGGTTTAGTTTTGATTTAGGAAGTGATTATAAGGGTTCCGTTTGAAATAACTGTTTGAAATAGAAGGGTTCCGTTTGAATAGGTCGTTTGAGATAGGGTTCCGTTTGAACCAGATTATGTTAATTTCAAACAGAAGGGTCTCATTATCTATATATAGGAGTGTGTTAGTCACATTTCAAACGGAACGGTACGGAACAGTTGGAAGGTCATTGTATATGAAACGAAGTGCTGCTGGATTTGTATCAGAAAACATTGTACAAGCACATAAATCAATCAGAAAAGAAAGATTAAAAGATACAAGTTGTTTTGGACGTTGTTTACTTTGATTCCGCCTTAGTAATCGATGTTGAACTGCCTTAACTGACTTTCAGGGTCACGTACACGATCAAACATAGTGTCCGCTGGGCTCGTGGCCATGGTCAGCCTTCTATTTCTTTGTTTTTGCTTGGGAAGATGCTGTCGAGGGGTCGGGCATGCCACGTTTTGTTCCTTTTCTTTGTATTCTTGTTAGATTTTGCTGCATATTTGTTCCTTTTGTTCAATTAAGCTCATTTGGTCCTGAAAATACAAAAGGAAGACAAAAGCACACTTTTTACAACATTAGTACTAAAAAAGGGTTAGTTTTATGCCTTATTTTATGTAATTTATATGTTGAATTTTACACACATCAACGTATATGCACACACATAACTACAATGCAAAACAATCCTAACAGAAGGTGATTCGGAACTAAAGACACCCTAGGATTACGGGTTGTCGCATCATCCCTAAATTGAAAGAAATTTCATCCCGAAATTTGATGAGCGGCAACAGAGGAATGGAATGGTAGTTCAATATGATTGTGGATTTTCCTCGGGTGCCACATCATCCCCAACTTGAAAGGGAATTTCATCCCGAAATTCACCAGTTGCATCAGGATTTGATTCAGCAGTTTTGAACAGTTGAGGGTACTTGAGCTTCATTTGATCTTCGCATTCCCACATGAACTCCGGTCCATGTCTTGAGTTCCAACGAACTCTCACTATTGAGATTTGACTGTGTTTACGAACTTTAACTTCCCGATCCATGATTTCGATAGGTTCTTCGACAAACTGTAACTTGTCGTCGACCTCTAGTTCTTGCAACGGCACCACAAGTGTTTCATCCGACAAACACTTCTTTAGGTTTGAGACATGAAAGACATCGTGAACGTTACCTAACTCATCAGGTAACTCCAGCTTGTAAGCCACTTTGCCGATTCGCTCCAGAATCTTGAATGGCCCCACATAACGTGGATTGAGTTTGCCACGCTTCCCAAAGCGCACCACACCCTTCCAGGGTGAGACTTTTAACATGACACGATCTCCTACCGCGAATTCCAAGGGTTTCCTACGCTTATCAGCGTAGCTTTTCTGACGGTCACGCGCGGCTGCCATGCGATTTCTGATCAGGACAATCTTTTCAGAGGTTTCAAGTACAAGTTCTGAACCTATGATCTGGCTGTCACCCACCTCAGCCCAACAAAGAGGAGATCGGCATTTCCGTCTATACAAAGCCTCGAACGGAGCTGCCTGGATACTGGAATGGTAACTGTTGTTGTACGATAATTCTACCAAAGGCAGGTGCTTTTCCCAACCCTTACCAAAGTCAATCACACATGCTCGCAGCATGTTTTCCAGTGTCTGGATGGTTCGTTTGCCTTGACCATCCGTTTAAGGGTGATAAGCAGTGCTCATGTCTAAGAGTGAGCCGAATGATTTATGCATCGCTTGCCACAAATCGGATGTGAAACGCGGATTACGATCAGAGATGATAGAGGTTGGCACCCCGTGCCTAGAAACTACCTCTTTCAGATATATTCCCGCAAGCTGTGAGAACTTGTCAGTTTCCTTGATCGCTAGGAAGTGCGTAGATTTCGTGAGACGGTCAACGATCACCCAGATGGTATCATTTCCGTTTTGAGTTTTTGGCAGCCCGGTGACAAAGTCCATATCAATCTGTTCCCATTTCCACATGGGTATTTCTGGTTGCTGAAGCAATCCAGATGGTTTCTGATATTCCACCTTGACTTTCGCACAAGTCAAGCACTTGCTCACATACACCGCTATGTGGGCTTTCATCTTCGGGCACCAATATAAGACTTTTAGATCGTGATACATCATATCAGAACTCGGGTGAACAGAGTAGCGAGACTTGTGTGCTTCGTCCATCACAAGTTCTCTAAGATTTCCATACAAAGGGACCCATATTCGCTCCATGAAGTAGCGAATACCGTCAGATTTTTCTACAAGTTATTTCTCCAAGCCTCGCATGGCTTCGGTTTTGAGGTTCTCGTCCTTCAATGCTTCTGCTTGGGCAGAACGGATCTGGTCAGGTAGATTAGAATGGATGGTGAGCTGTAAAGCGCGGACACGTTTGGCTTTCGTTTCTTTCCGACTAAGGGGGTCAGCTACAACGTTAGCTTTGCCTGGATGATACTTGATTGTACAATCGTAGTTGTTTAAGAGTTCCACCCAGCGACACTGTCGTATATTCAACTCCTTTTGATCAAAGATGTGCTGAAGGCTCTTTTGGTCGGTATAGATAGTTCATTTAGTACCGTACAAGTAATGCCTCCAGATTATTAACGCAAAGACCATGGCCCCCAACTCCAGGTCGTGAGTTATGTAGTTCTTCTCATGAATCTTCAACTGTCGAGAAGCGTAAGCTATCACCTTCTCGCGTTGCATTAACACGCAACCGAGACCCTGAATAGAAGCATCGCAGTACACCACGAAATCTTCGGTTCCCTCAGGTAAGGACAGGATTAGTGCACTGCAGAGCTTTTGTTTTAAATGTTGGAAAGCATCCTCCTGCTTCGTTCCCCAAGAATATACAATGTCTTTCTGTGTTAATGCGGTGAGAGGTTGAGCAATCTTTGAGAAGTCTTTAATGAATCTGCGATAGTATCCAGCGAGACCAAGAAATTGTCGCACCTTCGAAGGGTTCTTTGGTGCCGCCCAATTTATGATAGCATCAATCTTAGAATAGATTAGAATGTCGTCAATAAACACAATGACGAAATCGTCAAGGTATGGTTTGCACACACAGTTCATGAGGTCCATGAAAACCGCTGGTGCATTAGTTAACCCGAATGGCATAACCAGAAACTTGTAGTGGCCATAACGCATTCGAAAAGCTGTTTTAGGAACATCCTCCTCTCGGACTCTCATCTGATGATAGCCCAATCTTAAGTCGATATTCGAATAGAAACTTGACCCTGGCAACTGGTCAAATAGATCATCGATACGTGGTAAGGGATAACGGTTCTTGACTGTCACCTTGTTGAGTTCGCGGTAGTCGATACACATACGAAAGGACCCGTCTTTCTTCTTCACAAATAGGACTAGGGCTCCCCAAGGTAAAGAACAAGGTCGGATAAAGCCCCTATCCAACTGTTCTTGAAGCTGGTTAGACAGTTCTTGCAACTCCCCTGGTGCAAGTCGATAAGGAGCACGAGCGATCGGGGCTGCCCCTGGTGTAAGATCAATCTGGAATTCCACCTGACGATGTGGAGGTATACCTGGAAGTTCTTCGGGAAACACATCAGGTGTAACACCTGTGCCTCCACGGCCATCAAACAAATACCAAACCAATGAAATATTATATTTCATACTTGGGATTTGTAAAAATATGTGTATCATTTGCACATATCAATTCTTGTTCAATTTCAAACTCTAAATCGCTTTCTGGAAGGTTATACGCGCACCGATGCGTAAATATAACCAGTTTAATGCAACAAACACTCCGGAATAGTGACATAGGCTTAACATACCTTAAATAACCTTTACATAACTTAGAAATAAGTTTTGAAGGCTTTGGTATGGCAAAATCAAGTTAAATCGCTTACAGGGACTAAAGTTGACAAACTGCGAAAGTATGCCAATTTGAACTGTAACAGACATTCCGGAACATGACCATAAGTTAAACATACCATAAATATCCTTTACATAGCTTAGAAATAAGCTTTGAGGTGTTCGGTGTGCTAAAATAAACTTTTGGGTCATTCAGGGACTAAAAGTGTCAAAAAGTGCACAAGTTTGCACTTTCGCGCATAACTTACGTTCTGAATACATCCGGACATCCAAAAATTTATGTAAGCATTACTATATTATGCTTTAGTGTTTGGCTTAAGAAAAATCCATTCGTCGCGTCATTTGGATCGTTTTTCGCGCTTATGCGCATTCCGTCGTAATTAGCTGAACAACGCAACTGTACGGCTAAACGAACCGACATCCGAGATATTTTTGAGAACATTTTAAGTTCCCTTTACTTTAACTTCATTTTAGAGCTTTGAAATGGGGTTAACGGGCCTTAAACGCGTCGGAAAAGGCCTTATTACACTACAGGGACCAAATCTGCCATTTTTGAAACTTTCTGTGAAGAAACATTGAATCTGGTCTATACCACCTTTGCACATGGTTTTGGGCAATACTAGGGGCTGTTTTGATGTGCACATGGTTTTGGGAAATACCATGGGCTCACATGGTTTTGTAAAACCATTATCTTGAGGTGTAAGGCCAAGATCAAAGCACGGTTTCCAAGAAACGATCTTAACAGTGGACCTTTTACTATAAATACCCGACCCCCCAAGCTTCATAATCACTAGAATTTTGATCTTAGAAACTCTAAGTTGAAACCATTGTTTCATACCTGAGATTCTCGGATCGAAATTAGCATTCGGGGACCCTTCGTAAGTATTCTTTCGTTCTTTTATTGCTTTTCGAGTCTTTCGAGTCTGAAAGTCAAACTTTGTTTGACTTTCTACATTGACCAGTTATGGTCAATGCGAAGTTCGTTTGAACTTCGCAACGTGAGTGTAATCACGTTGGTTATAGTCCCTTGGGACTATGCCTACTGATTACCACGTTGTCTAGGGTCGTAGGGTAAGCGATCTAATAAATCGCTTATACCTCGAACCCGACCCATTTGGTCGATCATTAGGATCCGACCAAATACATTAGGTGACCATATTAGGTAGGGAATAACCTTCCGAGGTTATACCCTATGGTCACATCGTTTGAGTAGTTGTATGATAGGTAGTTTATATGCCTTAGGTAAATTACCAGAATACCCTTTTCATGTATAATTGGTAATTAAGCATATGTAACCTAAACCTTTGTCACATAACTGATTATGTAACATGTTTAGGCATATTCTACTTGTCATAGGACTAGTTAGGCGGTTCGAACGCGTTTCACGCACACGACGCGTTAAAGTAGCATAAGCTACCTTAATGGGTCGCGATGGGTCGAAAGCACTTAGGTTTGGTTTCATTGTAGTATGTAGGCCTTGTTAAACCATATCATATGAGTTCCAATACTCATTTGGTTTACCAAGCCTCATCCTATCCGATCTCCCGATTTAAGTCCGGTTTATTTATATAGTTTTAGATTGTCGACTGATTCCGTGCTCTCTCTAGCTTTGTTTGGTTGTTGTTCAAGACCTCTAAGCATTCTCAGGCGAGTACATTATTCCCCTATTTTACTGCTTTCAATTGTTTTGGGGTGACTCATATGTGCTAAATGTTTTCAAGGTTTTAACGATGGTATCAAAACGATTTTCGATGTTATAACGATGGTTTCAAAAACGATTAAGACGATTTATACAAAACTAATAACGATTTCGATAATGTGAACGAACTTGTTGGTTGGGTTACATAACAAATGACATTCATTAGCAATGATCAAGCCGACCAGTATTAGGTTATGGTACCATAGGATCTGACAAGTCCCGTTATTTACTACACCCGTAGTTATGTGTGGGTGTTGTGGGTAGCGGCTGAATCTGTAATTTGTTAATTTACTCTTTGGTAAGGGTTTATTAATGCGAGTTGTTAATCTATCCTTTGGTAAGGGTTTATTAATGCGAATTGTTAATCTATCCTTTGGTAAGGGTTTATTAATGCGAGTAACGAAGGTTTGAATGTTATTAGCGAGACGACCATTTAAGTAGTTTCACGACCTAAAACGAATTTAACGATTGGGTAAACAATTGGTTTTCACACGATGTTTTAACGATTGGGTAAACGATTGGCTTCAAAGCGATATACGATTGGGTTTTGGTTATACATATTACATGATTTACATTGGGCATGAACATTACTTTGGTGGTTTGGTTTGACTAAGTGATTAAGTAACAATGCGTGTGGAATATGATACAAGCATGGTGGATACGCCGCTGGTACTTCCTATATATAAGTGTTTGTATGGTATTACATATTGTAGCGTTATTTGAATCATTTCAGTTTGAGACATAGAACATTTTATACAAGTAACATACTTTTCACAAGACAATTATTTACAAACAACTTATCTTATACAAACTCATTTTACATGATTATTCATTTAATCATGCATTATTCTCTTATTTATACATATCACTTGAACTTATTATTTTTCGAATGATTTACAAAGACAAATCAAATTACAAGGTTCATGACTAAACATTTTCTTAAAACAGAAGTCATGAATCTTATTTTCACAAAACCTATGTACTCGCCAACATTTCTTTGCTGACCTCGTTTTCGCATATGTTTCAGGTATTGTTGAAAGATATCGATTGATAGGATGCATGCTCACATAGGACTGGACAAGGCCTTAGTGACTCAATAACAATGATAGACTATGTTTAAATTGTGTATTTAGATTTCCAGACAATGTAATTATTCAATGTTTAACAAAACGAAACACTTTTGATACCCATGGTTATGAAACATTAATTATGTTGCAACACGCCCCGATGTTTCCGCCGCGATTTGTTGTTTTACGCGGTCGGGGTGTGACAGAATGCCTAACACTTCTGTCACACCCCGACCGCGTAAAACAACAAATCGCGGCGGAAACATCGGGGCGTGTTGCAACAGAATTAATGTTTCATAACCATGGGTATCAAAAGTGTTTCGTTTTATTAAACATTGAATAATTACATTGTCTGGAAATCTAAATACACAATTTAAACATAGTCTATCATTGTTATTGAGTCACTAAGGCCTTGTCCAGTCCTATGTGAGCATGCATCCTATCAATCGATATCTTTCAACAATACCTGAAACATATGCGAAAAAGAGGTCAGCAAAGAAATGCTGGCGAGTACATAGGTTTTGTGAAAATAAGATTCATGACTTCTGTTTTAAGAAAATGTTTAGTCATGAACCTTGTAATTTGATTTGTCTTTGTAAATCATTCGAAAAATACTAAGTTCAAGTGATATGTATAAAAAAGAGAATAATGCATGATTAAATGAATAATCATGTAAAATGAGTTTGTATAAGATAAGTTGTTTGTAAATAATTGTCTTGTGAAAAGTATGTTACTTGTATAAAATGTTCTATGTCTCAAACTGAAATGATTCAAATAACGCTACAATATGTAATACCATACAAACACTTATATATAGGAAGTACCAGCGGCGTATCCACCATGCTTGTATCATATTCCACACGCATTGTTACTTAATCACTTAGTCAAACCAAACCACCAAAGTAATGTTCATGCCCAATGTAAATCATGTAATATGTATAACCAAAACCCAATCGTATATCGCTTTGAAGCCAATCGTTTACCCAATCGTTAAAACATCGTGTGAAAACCAATTGTTTACCCAATCGTTAAATTCGTTTTAGGTCGTGAAACTACTTAAATGGTCGTCTCGCTAATAACATTCAAACCTTCTTTACTCGCATTAATAAACCCTTACCAAAGGATAGATTAACAATTCGCATTAATAAAACCTTACCAAAGGATAGATTAACAACTCGCATTAATAAACCCTTACCAAAGAGTAAATTAACAAATTACAGATTCAGTCGCTACCCACAACACCCACACATAACTACGGGTGTAGTAAATAACGGGACTTGTCAGATCCTATGGTACCATAACCTAATACTGGTTGGCTTGATCATTGCTAATGAATGTCATTTGTTATGTAACCCAACCAACAAGTTCGTTCACATTATTGAAATCGTTATTAGTTTTGTATAAATCGTCTTAATCGTTTTTGAAACCATCGTTATAACATCGAAAATCGTTTTGATACCATCGTTAAAACCTTGAAAACATTTAGCACATATGAGTCACCCCAAAACAATTGAAAGCAGTAAAATAGGGGAATAATGTACTCGCCTGAGAATGCTTAGAGGTCTTGAACAACAACCAAACAAAGCTAGAGAGAGCACGGAATCAGTCGACAATCTAAAACTATATAAATAAACCGGACTTAAATCGGGAGATCGGATAGGATGAGGCTTGGTAAACCAAATGAGTATTGGAACTCATATGATATGGTTTAACAAGGCCTACATACTACAATGAAACCAAACCTAAGTGCTTTCGACCCATCGCGACCCATTAAGGTAGCTTATGCTACTTTAACGCGTCGTGTGCGTGAAACGCGTTCGGACCGCCTAACTAGTCCTATGACAAGTAGAATATGCCTAAACATGTTACATAATCAGTTATGTGACAATGGTTTAGGTTACATATGCTTAATTACCAATTATACATGAAAAGGGTATTCTGGTAATTTACCTAAGGCATATAAACTACCTATCATACAACTACTCAAACGATGTGACCATAGGGTATAACCTCGGAAGGTTATTCCCTACCTACTATGGTCACCTAATGTATTTGGTCGGATCCTAATGATCGACCAAATGGGTCGGGTTCGAGGTATAAGCGATTTATTAGATCGCTTACCCTACGACCCTAGACAACGTGGTAATCAGTAGGCATAGTCCCAAGGGACTATAACCAACGTGATTACACTCACGTTGCGAAGTTCAAACGAACTTCGCATTGACCATAACTGGTCAATGTAGAAAGTCAAACAAAGTTTGACTTTCTGACTCGAAAGACTCGAAAAGCAATAAAAGAACGAAAGAATACTTACGAAGGGTCCCCGAATGCTAATTTCGATCCGAGAATCTCAGGTATGAAACAATGGTTTCAACTTAGAGTTTCTAAGATCAAAATTCTAGTGATTATGAAGCATGGGGGGTGGGGTATTTATAGTAAAAGGTCCACCGTTAAGATCGTTTCTTGGAAACCGTGCTTTGATCTTGGCCTTACACCTCAAGATAATGGTTTTACAAAACCATGTGAGCCCATGGTATTTCCCAAAACCATGTGCACATCAAAACAGCCCCTAGTATTGCCCAAAACCATGTGCAAAGGTGGTATAGACCAGATTCAATGTTTCTTCACAGAAAGTTTCAAAAATGGCAGATTTGGTCCCTATAGTGTAATAAGGCCTTTTCCGACGCGTTTAAGGCCCGTTAACCCCATTTCAAAGCTCTAAAATGAAGTTAAAGTAAAGGGAACTTAAAATTTTCTCAAAAATATCTCGGATGTCGGTTCGTTTAGCCGTACAGTTGCGTTGTTCGGCTAATTACGACGGAATGCGCATAAGCGCGAAAAACGATCCAAATGACGCGACGAATGGATTTTTATTAAGCCAAACACTAAAGCATAATATAGTCATGCTTACATAAATTTTTGGATGTCCGGATGTATTCAGAACGTAAGTTATGCGCGAAAGTGCAAACTTGTGCACTTTTTGACACTTTTAGTCCCTGAATGACCCAAAAGTTTATTTTAGCACACCGAACACCTCAAAGCTTATTTCTAAGATATGTAAAGGATATTTATGGTATGTTTAACTTATGGTCATGTTCCGGAATGTCTGTTACAGTTCAAATTGGCATACTTTCGCAGTTTGTCAACTTTAGTCCCTGTAAGCGATTTAACTTGATTTTGCCATACCAAAGCCTTCAAAACTTATTTCTAAGTTATGTAAAGGTTATTTAAGGTATGTTAAGCCTATGCACTATTCCGGAGTGTTTGTTGCATTAAACTGGTTATATTTACGCATCGGTGCGCGTATAACCTTCCAGAAAGCGATTTAGAGTTTGAAATTGAACAAGAATTGATATGTGCAAATGATACACATATTTTTACAAATCCCAAGTATGAAATATAATATTTCATTGGTTTGGTGTTTGTTTGATGGCCGTGGAGGCACAGGTGTTACAGTCTCCCCTACTTTTAGGAAATTTCGTCCCGAAATTTATTTAGAGGAAACTTGTGAGATGTCACACCCCGACCGCGTAGAACAACAAATCGCGGCGGAAACATCGGGGCGTGTTGTAACAGAATTAATGTTTCAAATCCATGGCAATTGAAGTTTCGCTTTATTGATTAAAAGTGTTACAATGTCTTAACAAACAAAGAAATACAACATAATTAACTAGTCTTGCATCTTTTATTGTCACTAAAGCCCAAGTCTGTCTATGTATATCTTGATCATCTTATGCAACAGCTCCTGAAAAACACATGTGAAAATATGGTACGTCAGCATAAAAATGCCGGTGAGATACATAGGTTTTGTGAAAATAGGTGTCATGACTTATGTTTGAGAAAATGTTTAGTCATGAACCTTGTTATTTGCTTTGTTTTGTAAATTATTTGAAAAACAACGAGTTCAGATGATATGTATAAATAAGTGAATAATGTATGGTTAAATGAATAACCAAGTTAAATGAGTTTGTAAAAGATAAGTTGTTTTGTAAAACAATGTCTTGTGAAAAGTATGTTATTTGTATAAAATGTTATATGTATCAAACTGAAATGATTCAAATAACGCTACGATATGTAATACCATACAAACATTTATATATAGGAAGTACCAGCGGCGTATCCACCATGCTTGTATCATATTACACACGCATCGTTACTTAATCACTTAATCAAACCAAACCAATCAATGTAAAATGTTCATGTCAAGATGTAAATCATGTCAAAATGTCTATGTCAAATATCCATGTCAAATGTCTATGTTTAAACCAATAGTCAAAAGTCCTTGTATAAACCATGTCAAATGTTGATAGTCCAAAAGTAGTCAAGTAATGTATAACCAAAATGATATGTATGGTAAGTAAAATTTAGACTACTTAAACCATAAGTAAAAATGAACAAAACAAAGTATTGAAGTAAAACTGGTTTAAATCAAAGTTATGTTTTGTAAGATATATGCATGCTATACTGAATATGAACATTTATGCGGTATGTTAGACGCAAACATTCAAGCCTTGAGACAGTCGGATAACCCTTTCAGTCAAGGTTATCAAAAGAATTGTATTCGGATTCAGTCATTCCTTACATCCAAACAAACCCGGGATGTCAGGAATGGGATTTGTCAAGTCCTATGGTACCACTACTTACTCCCGAGCGGCGTAGCAAATGTTAATGAATGTTATATAGACCCGTTAAACAAACCAAATGTCATACCAAAATGTAAGCATGTGATGAAGATAATGTACCTAGTATGCTAGAGTAAACATACAAGGTAGAGCTGTAAAACAATGTGTCCATATGTTACTGGAACATATGCAACAGAGATGCAATGTAAAATGATGTACTAAATATGCTAAGTTAACATACAAAGTAGAAAAGTCATGTAAATCAATGTGCTAGCATGCTATCAGTCAACATACCTAGCAGAAAAAGTAATGTAAATCAATGTGCTTAGCATGTTATCAGTCAACATACATAGCAGAAAAGTAATGTAAATCATGTACTATAATGTACTAACAAACATAGTCGGTATATGATGTGAAAACAGGAAAGCATGAAAGTAACAAGTAGGCACATGTGTTCCACCCCAAAACAGTTTGGAAAACAGTAAAAGAGGGGTCTATGTACTCACTTGAGATTGCTCAGTTGTATAAAGATAACCACCAAGTAATGCTATAGATCTCGGAATCAAACGGCACCTAGTATAGGTAACTATGTTAATAAACCGGACCTATCTCGGAAGACTGGGGTAGCATTAGGGTTTGTAAACCAAATGAGTGTCGGAACTCACGTGATATGGTTTAACAAAGCCTATATGCTAAATGAAACTTAACATAATTGTTTACGACCCATTACGACCCGTTTTAGGTAGCTTATGCTACTTTAACGCGTCGTGCGCGTGAAACGCGTTCGGACCGCCTAACTAGTCCTATGACAAGTAGTATATGCCTAAACATGTTACATAATTAGTTACGTGACAAAAGTTTAGGTTACATATGCTAAATTACCAATTATGTATGAAAAGGGTATTCTGGTAATTTACCTAAGGCATATAAACTACCTATCATACAACTACTTAAACGTCGTGACCATAAGGTATAACCTCGGAAGGTTATTCCCTACACTATGGTCACCTAATGTATTTGGTCGGATCCTAATGATCGACCAAACTGGGTCGGGTTCGAGGTATAAGCGATTTATTAGATCGCTTACCCTACGACCCTAGACAACGTGGTAATCAGTAGGCATAGTCCCAAGGGACTATAACCATCGTGATTACAATCACGTTGCGAAGTTCAAACGAACTTCGCATTGACCATTACTGGTCAACGCTGAAAGTTAAACAAAGTTTGACTTTCTGACTCGAAAAGCAGTAAAATAAGGAAAAGAACGAAAGAATACTTACCCAGGGTCCCCGAATGCTAACCCAGATCAAAATAGCTCAGGTATGAAACGAAGGTTCCAACTTAGAGCTTTCTTAATCAGATTTGTGGGTTTTTAAGCCAAAGGGGGGTGGGTATTTATAGGATATGCACCACCGTTAGGATCGTTTCTCGTAGTACGTGATCGAATCCAAGGCGTACACTTGTCACAAAAGTTATGGAGCCACATATGCTCCTAATCTTAGTGATTAAGCAAGTTGCAAACATGTGGTTGTGGTTAAATGGGTTTCAACTTGCATTTAAAACACTGAATCTGGTCCAGATAGGGGCTCGCGTGACGCTAAGGACCCTCGCGTCACGCTAGGCCCCTGTTTTGGCAGATTTTTGCAGAAATGGTCCCTGTTGTGTTTTTAAGCGATTCTCGATGCGTTTGAACCCCGTTAACCTCATTTCAAGGCTCTAAAATGAAGTTAAAGTATAGGGAACTCAAAACATACTCAAAAATATGCCGGATGATGGTTCGTTTGGTCGTACGAACGCGATGTTCGCTTAATTACGACGGAATGCGCATAAGCGCGAAAAACGAACCAAATGACGCGACGAATGGATTTTTTCTTAAGGCGAACACTAAAATATAATGTAGTCATGCTTACATAAATTTTTGGATGTCCAGATGTATTCAGAACGTAAGTTATGCGCGAAAATGCAAACTTGTGCACTTTTTGACACTTTTAGTCCCTGAATGACACAAAAGTTTATTTTAGCACACCGAACCCCTCAAAGCCTATTTCTAAGCTATGTAAAGGATTTTTATGGTATGTTTAACTTATGGTCATGTTCCGGAATGTCTGTTACAGTTCAAATTGGCATACTTTCGCAGTTTGTCAAGTTTAGTCCCTGTAAGCGAATTAACTTTGATTTCACCACACCAAACCTTCCAAAACTTATTTCTAAGTTATGTAAAGGTTATTTAAGGTATGTTAAACCTATTTCACTATTCCGGAGTGTTTGTTGCATTAAACTGGTTATATTTACGCATTAGTGCGCGTATAACCTTCCAGAAAGCGATTTAGAGTTTGAAATCGAACAAGAATTGATATGTGCAAATGATACACATATTTTTTACAAATCCCAAGTATGAAATACAATATTTCATTGGTTTGATATTTGTTTGATGGCCGTGGAGGCACAGGTGTTACAGTCTCCCCTACTTTAGGAAATTTCGTCCCGAAATTTATTTAGAGGAAACTTGAGAGAGTTTAAAACATGAAGTTGAAAAGATCAAACAACGTTGGTTAGGGTCCTGAACTTCTAGTCTTTAATAACATCATGCTTGCAATGTAAGAGGGACACTTATATACAAGTATATAAAGCGTCATTGGTGCGTCCACCGTACCTCCATTACATCGTTATCATTTTGTTATTGTTGTCGCTATCGGTTCTTACACATAATAAATCTTGCTGGTTTTCTATGCACTAAATTTCATAATTATGTAGGCCTCCATAATTAGACAATTCCTTGCACAGTTCACACAGTCTATTTTATAATGCGTAGGGTAAAACCAAATGAACAATCCTGTGATGAGTGTGACTAGACCGCCATAGAGTCCCGTAGACTAGATCAATAAATGATCTAAATAGACTATCAAGGAGTCTGTCCAGCTACATCACTAGATGTCATTCTTTAACCAAATTATGAATCAATCCTTTAGACTAGACCACTAAAAAGGGTCTGGAGTGGTACTATATAAATCCAAGGGTCTTAACTATTACATAGAAGCCCATTAAGGATTTAAGGTAGTACCTTTGAATATCCTGCTACGAATCTCTCATATGAAGATATGAAAGATCCTGCGAGGATTTGGATAACGAATATCCAGAGTATTAAAAACACAAAAATGCATGAAAGAAAACATAAGATGAATAAACACATAGTCACATAACCACAAAATTGCTAACTAGAAGTTTGTTCTGCTAACAGAGTACATGTATTTAAAGCACACTAGGAATCCATCTCGTGGATTTCATTTGGCACTTTAAACATTATCGAG
This sequence comes from Helianthus tuberosus, assembly GCA_030545235.1. Lineage (NCBI taxonomy): Eukaryota > Viridiplantae > Streptophyta > Magnoliopsida > Asterales > Asteraceae > Helianthus > Helianthus tuberosus. The sequence goes on along the minus strand of CM060447.1, from coordinate 129,405,358 downwards.
AATCTAACTATAAAGATAGAAAGATTTCAAAAAGAAAATTCGATTTCGATTACGAGAACTCGAAATGTTCGAATTAAGGTACATAAAGAATCCAATTAAAGACTCTGATTTGAATGCTGATCATCCACAAGGATCTAAATGTGAAGATAAAAAGATCCCATATGGATTTTAGAAGTTGAAGATGTTTTGAATTCTTGCACGGGATGTGCTTAAGTCAAAACATGAAGTAAAATGCTTATGAGGTTGAGATGCTAGATATGTCAAGGCGACATATGAAGCAGAATTTGAAGGTTAAGTAAATGTGTGAGGAAAATATATTTGGAAAACTATGCATGGGAAAAAAAAATGTTTTTGAAACCTTATATATAATATTTTGAAATCATAAAGTAGGTGTACTAGGTAAGTATATTTATAAAAATGTTTTAAAATCATGCGAGATGAATTTTGAAACTATGTATAAGGTTTTTGGAAAACATGAATGATGCTTTTCGAAATCATGCACTTGATGAGAAAATGTAATGTGTTAATATTGTCTTCAGACTATATGAAATATTTTGAAATTAAAAAGGTTGGTTTTGATAACATGGCCAATGTTTTTGAAATAACATAGACAATGTATCTAGAAAAATTGTTTTCAAACTATATGAAACGTTTTGAGATCATGAAGATTGTTTTGAAATACTTGTACTGTGTATGTTGAAAAATCAAAACGTAATGGGTATGAGAGTTGGAAATACCCTTAGTTATCTAACCAAGGATTCAAAGGCACAGATGTGCAGAAGCATGATTACTCATAATGTCACTTTATTTTCTGTACTTCGTATCTTAGAATGAAACGAGTACTTAAAATTTTCAAAGGAATCATGAGCGATCATTTGAAAGAGAGAATCACAAGAGTAGTTTGTAAGGAATATAGTTCCTTGATGTAGGTATCATAGGAAAAGTCATACACACATGTAATTATACTTGTATATCAGAATTGCGAACAACAACTTTTATTTATGAACAAGACATATTGTTTCACAATACACGAAAACAAAAGAAACAAAGGCATAAGACAGTAACATCCTTTGTTCAGCCGAATGCTCATCCAAGGGTTGGATTTGCATTAGCAAACTTTGGGCAGTTGTTCCTGAAATGGCTCGTATCTCCACAGTTGTAGCAAGTACCACGTGGGAAACGAGCTTGAGTAGGGTTGACTTGGGGTTGGGTAGCAGCAAGGTTTGTAGCAGCTTTGTGTTGGGCAACAAGGCGGCATGTGTTAATCAAATGTCCCCACCGTCCACAGTAGGTACATTGGGAGCAGGGTATGAGGTTTAAATGATGACGGTTGCATCGCTTGCACCATGGGGCAGTTCCCAAGTACGGCTTCCTAGCTGGTGGCATCGCTACCTGGCTAGGTCCCGCTTGATTAGATGTAACCGCTGCGATTTTCCTTGAAGCCTTACGCTTCCTTGATGTTGGTGCAGGCTTGATTTCTGCTTTCATTGGTAGCTCTTGAGTGGCTTCATTGTCGAGATTAGAGGTTTCATTTTCGAGACGAGCCATGGCAATGCCTAGATCCACAGACTTCAGTATCACCTCGCCTATTTGCTGGGCAAATTTGGCTGTTTGCTCGGACATTTGACCAGTGCTGAGAGGAATAGACATTCTAGAAGAAAATGAAAAACAGAGAAAGAAACGAGTGAAAGGTTATTGGATAATCAATACAGAACGGCAACGAATGAAAATTGTGATCATTTGTTTGTTACCTAAGGCAAACAAATGAGATGGCGACAAAACAAAGTAAATGGGTACATTGAGATGATGACAAATCAAAGTAAATGGGTCAAAAATAATGTATCGCGAAGACATGCTTGCCTATAAGTGAACACTCATCCCAAGAATTCCCAGGTAAGCACAACTGGTCTCGCGTCTGATGAGATGTATACGAAGTGCTTGCCTAGACAGAAAACCCAGAATACAGGCATTCACCCTTCCAGTTTGCACGTGTTCACATTACTTAAAACCCAAAACCTTGACGATGTTTTTGAAAACCCAAAAGGGTTCAAAACCATATAACAGAGAGTTCAAAACCTTATAACTGAGGGTTCAAAACCTAGTAATCAATCATCCTAGAACAGATGATTAGTTTTCAAAGCGTTTTTGAATTTTATGTTCTTGTTGTGATCGTCGCCTAAGGATAGGTGACGGTATTGTTTTATGACTAAACGCAAGTAAACTCGCGTTAGGGTCCTAAGAAGGTTATAGACTAGGTCAAAGCATTACTAATAACCTAATTCCCTATAACCATTGGCTCTGATACCATCTTTTCTGTCACACCCCGACCGCGTAGAACAACAAATCGCGGCGGAAACATCGGGGCGTGTTGTAACAGAATTAATGTTTCAAATCCATGGCAATTGAAGTTTCGCTTTATTGATTAAAAGTGTTACAATGTCTTAACAAACAAAGAAATACAACATAATTAACTAGTCTTGCATCTTTTATTGTCACTAAAGCCCAAGTCTGTCTATGTATATCTTGATCATCTTATGCAACAGCTCCTGAAAAACACATGTGAAAATATGGTACGTCAGCATAAAAATGCCGGTGAGATACATAGGTTTTGTGAAAATAGGTGTCATGACTTATGTTTGAGAAAATGTTTAGTCATGAACCTTGTTATTTGCTTTGTTTTGTAAATTATTTGAAAAACAACGAGTTCAGATGATATGTATAAATAAGTGAATAATGTATGGTTAAATGAATAACCAAGTTAAATGAGTTTGTAAAAGATAAGTTGTTTTGTAAAACAATGTCTTGTGAAAAGTATGTTATTTGTATAAAATGTTATATGTATCAAACTGAAATGATTCAAATAACGCTACGATATGTAATACCATACAAACATTTATATATAGGAAGTACCAGCGGCGTATCCACCATGCTTGTATCATATTACACACGCATCGTTACTTAATCACTTAATCAAACCAAACCAATCAATGTAAAATGTTCATGTCAAGATGTAAATCATGTCAAAATGTCTATGTCAAATATCCATGTCAAATGTCTATGTTTAAACCAATAGTCAAAAGTCCTTGTATAAACCATGTCAAATGTTGATAGTCCAAAAGTAGTCAAGTAATGTATAACCAAAATGATATGTATGGTAAGTAAAATTTAGACTACTTAAACCATAAGTAAAAATGAACAAAACAAAGTATTGAAGTAAAACTGGTTTAAATCAAAGTTATGTTTTGTAAGATATATGCATGCTATACTGAATATGAACATTTATGCGGTATGTTAGACGCAAACATTCAAGCCTTGAGACAGTCGGATAACCCTTTCAGTCAAGGTTATCAAAAGAATTGTATTCGGATTCAGTCATTCCTTACATCCAAACAAACCCGGGATGTCAGGAATGGGATTTGTCAAGTCCTATGGTACCACTACTTACTCCCGAGCGGCGTAGCAAATGTTAATGAATGTTATATAGACCCGTTAAACAAACCAAATGTCATACCAAAATGTAAGCATGTGATGAAGATAATGTACCTAGTATGCTAGAGTAAACATACAAGGTAGAGCTGTAAAACAATGTGTCCATATGTTACTGGAACATATGCAACAGAGATGCAATGTAAAATGATGTACTAAATATGCTAAGTTAACATACAAAGTAGAAAAGTCATGTAAATCAATGTGCTAGCATGCTATCAGTCAACATACCTAGCAGAAAAAGTAATGTAAATCAATGTGCTTAGCATGTTATCAGTCAACATACATAGCAGAAAAGTAATGTAAATCATGTACTATAATGTACTAACAAACATAGTCGGTATATGATGTGAAAACAGGAAAGCATGAAAGTAACAAGTAGGCACATGTGTTCCACCCCAAAACAGTTTGGAAAACAGTAAAAGAGGGGTCTATGTACTCACTTGAGATTGCTCAGTTGTATAAAGATAACCACCAAGTAATGCTATAGATCTCGGAATCAAACGGCACCTAGTATAGGTAACTATGTTAATAAACCGGACCTATCTCGGAAGACTGGGGTAGCATTAGGGTTTGTAAACCAAATGAGTGTCGGAACTCACGTGATATGGTTTAACAAAGCCTATATGCTAAATGAAACTTAACATAATTGTTTACGACCCATTACGACCCGTTTTAGGTAGCTTATGCTACTTTAACGCGTCGTGCGCGTGAAACGCGTTCGGACCGCCTAACTAGTCCTATGACAAGTAGTATATGCCTAAACATGTTACATAATTAGTTACGTGACAAAAGTTTAGGTTACATATGCTAAATTACCAATTATGTATGAAAAGGGTATTCTGGTAATTTACCTAAGGCATATAAACTACCTATCATACAACTACTTAAACGTCGTGACCATAAGGTATAACCTCGGAAGGTTATTCCCTACACTATGGTCACCTAATGTATTTGGTCGGATCCTAATGATCGACCAAACTGGGTCGGGTTCGAGGTATAAGCGATTTATTAGATCGCTTACCCTACGACCCTAGACAACGTGGTAATCAGTAGGCATAGTCCCAAGGGACTATAACCATCGTGATTACAATCACGTTGCGAAGTTCAAACGAACTTCGCATTGACCATTACTGGTCAACGCTGAAAGTTAAACAAAGTTTGACTTTCTGACTCGAAAAGCAGTAAAATAAGGAAAAGAACGAAAGAATACTTACCCAGGGTCCCCGAATGCTAACCCAGATCAAAATAGCTCAGGTATGAAACGAAGGTTCCAACTTAGAGCTTTCTTAATCAGATTTGTGGGTTTTTAAGCCAAAGGGGGGTGGGTATTTATAGGATATGCACCACCGTTAGGATCGTTTCTCGTAGTACGTGATCGAATCCAAGGCGTACACTTGTCACAAAAGTTATGGAGCCACATATGCTCCTAATCTTAGTGATTAAGCAAGTTGCAAACATGTGGTTGTGGTTAAATGGGTTTCAACTTGCATTTAAAACACTGAATCTGGTCCAGATAGGGGCTCGCGTGACGCTAAGGACCCTCGCGTCACGCTAGGCCCCTGTTTTGGCAGATTTTTGCAGAAATGGTCCCTGTTGTGTTTTTAAGCGATTCTCGATGCGTTTGAACCCCGTTAACCTCATTTCAAGGCTCTAAAATGAAGTTAAAGTATAGGGAACTCAAAACATACTCAAAAATATGCCGGATGATGGTTCGTTTGGTCGTACGAACGCGATGTTCGCTTAATTACGACGGAATGCGCATAAGCGCGAAAAACGAACCAAATGACGCGACGAATGGATTTTTTCTTAAGGCGAACACTAAAATATAATGTAGTCATGCTTACATAAATTTTTGGATGTCCAGATGTATTCAGAACGTAAGTTATGCGCGAAAATGCAAACTTGTGCACTTTTTGACACTTTTAGTCCCTGAATGACACAAAAGTTTATTTTAGCACACCGAACCCCTCAAAGCCTATTTCTAAGCTATGTAAAGGATTTTTATGGTATGTTTAACTTATGGTCATGTTCCGGAATGTCTGTTACAGTTCAAATTGGCATACTTTCGCAGTTTGTCAAGTTTAGTCCCTGTAAGCGAATTAACTTTGATTTCACCACACCAAACCTTCCAAAACTTATTTCTAAGTTATGTAAAGGTTATTTAAGGTATGTTAAACCTATTTCACTATTCCGGAGTGTTTGTTGCATTAAACTGGTTATATTTACGCATTAGTGCGCGTATAACCTTCCAGAAAGCGATTTAGAGTTTGAAATCGAACAAGAATTGATATGTGCAAATGATACACATATTTTTTACAAATCCCAAGTATGAAATACAATATTTCATTGGTTTGATATTTGTTTGATGGCCGTGGAGGCACAGGTGTTACATGAGAGTTTAAAACATGAAGTTGAAAAGACCGAACAACATTGGTTAGGGTTCTGAACTTCTAGTAACTTTAATAACATCATGCTTGCAATGTAAGAGGGATACTTATATACAAGTATATGAAGCATCATTGGTGCGTCCACCGTGCCTCCATTACATTGTTATCATTTTATTATTGTTGTCACTATCGGTTCTTACACATAGTAAACCTTACTGGGTTTCTGTGCACTAAATTTCATAATTATGTACGCGTCCCTAATTAGACAATTCCTTGCACAGTTTACACAGTCTATTTTATAATGTGTAGGGTAAAACCAAATGAACAATCCTGTGATGCGTGTAACTAGACCGCCATAGAGTCCTTTTAATTAAATCATAAATGATCTAAATAGACTATCAAGGAGTCTATTCAGCTACATCACTAGATGTCGTTCTTTAACCAAATTGTGAATCAATCTTTTAGACTAGACCACTCACGGGTCTATCATCGAATCCTGGAATGGTACTATATAACCCAAGGGTCTTAACTACCACGTAGAAGCCCATAAGGATTTAAGGTAGTACCTTTTTAATATCCTACTATGAATCCCTCATATGAAGATATAAAAGATTCTATGAGGATTTGAAAATCGTTTACCACACAAAAACATAGAGGAGAACACATAAACACATATCACATAATCGCATAATCGTATACTCGCATAATTGTTTAAATTGACCTTTAAATTTGTTATCTTTGGACACGGGTATTTAATGCATACAAGGAATCAATTCTTAATTGCATCAATTTGGATGGATCCACATGAATACCCTGCTTGTTGACTACATGACCCAAAAACTGAACTCCTTTAAGCCAAAATTTCCTCTTGGAGGATTTAGTGAAAAGTTTGTTCCTTCTTTAAGGGTTCCAATGTCAACGAAGGTGTTGATCGGGATCGGCTCGTGATATGAATAGATCAAGATGTCATTAATAACAATGACGAACTGATCCAAATAAGGCTTGCAGACTCTATTTATTAAGTCTTTGAAGATGGCTGGAGCATTTGTCAACCCAAAAGGCATGACTGTAAACTCTTAATGGCCATACTTCGTGCAGAAAACCGTTTTGGGAATATCTTCTTCGAGAATACAAAGTTGATGATACCCAAAACGCAAATCGATCTCGGAAAATATGAAACGCTATTCAGTTGATCGGAGAAATCGTTGATTTAAGGTAGGGGATATCGATTCTTGATGATAAGCTTACTAGGCTTACGTTAATCGATACACATTCGAAAAGATCCATTTTTCTTTTCACAAGGAGGACAGGAGTTTCTCCAAGGTGAAAAGTTCGGACGGATGAATCCTTTATCAGACAACTCGTGAAGCTGTTTCGATAATTCTTGCATCTCGAACGGTGCAAGATGATAAGATACTTTAGATTTAAGAGAAACTAGTGTTTGAGGTTCTTAGGGAGATCACAAGTGATCATAAAAATGACAGAACCACACGAGTAGTTTCGTCTTTGTGATGACATCATAAGGTTGGATCAAACATTCATACAATTGCATTAGTTGAAAATAAAAACCACAAATTTTTATTTATATAACAACCGCATTGTCTTTAAATGTTACAAGATAAGAACCAGAGAAATTTCAAAATTCTACTTGTTCTTCATCATTGATTGCCTCATTGATGTTATACACTCGTCCACGTGCTGGATTTACATTGACGTTGACGTTCGCATTCGGGTTTGCGTTAGCATTTGCATTCACCAGTCTTGGGTAGTTGTGGCGGAAATGACCAATCTCTCCGCAATTGAAACATGAACCCAGTGGGAATCTCGCAGCATTCCCTTGAACCTGAGCTTGAACCTGAGCAGCCTGATTTTGTCCCAGACGACAAATATTGGCCAAATGCCCAAGTCTACCACACGTTGTGCATTTCTTGCAATCTTGTTGTGCAACGTGATGACCATTGCAACGGGCACAATGTGGTGCGGTACCAGCATATGCCTTCTTTGCAGCTGGCTGTGCCGGTGGGTTTTGCAAGTTCTGAGCAGTCTGTGCTGTAACAGCAAAATTTTGGGCACCCTTCCGCTTCTTGGATTTCTTCGAAGTCTCAACTTCCTTATCCTTCTTGTTTTGACCTTTCTTGCTATCCTCCTTGTCAGACTCCTGCTTCTTACCCTTGTCACCCTTTCTGTGTAACTTATTCTTCCGAATCTGCGACTATGTCAATGTCGCAGCTAACTCGATCGCCTGACGGAGTGTGGTAGGGCTACTACCAGTAAGGATGTCTTGTACCGTGTCAGGTAGGCCGTCAATGTACCTTTCGATAGTCTTGTCGAGTGGGGTAACCCTTGTCGGGCAAAGCAGACTCAACTCCTCAAACCTATCAGTATACGCCCTGTGCTCACCACTATCTTGCTTCAACTCATCAAATTCCTTTTCCAAAGCTCGCTGCTCATGACGAGGACAGAATTCCCTCATCATAAGGGCCCTAAGTTCAGCCCACGTCTGTGCTAGAGCAACTTCTACACCACGATCCCTCATAACCCCGTTCCACCATGTGAGAGCCCTCTTCTGAAACACACTCGAAGAAAACTCGACCCTGCGATTGTCAGGACACTGCACGTGGCGGAAAGTATTCTCAATGCTCTCGAACCATTGAAGAAGCCCAGTCGCTCCTTCAGAACCACTAAACTTGAGTGGTTTAGCCTGGTTAAAATCCTTGTATTTACACTGTGCGTTGTTGTTGTTGTTATTATTGCCGTTGTTGTATATCTCGTGGACTTGGGTTACAACCCCGGGAAGCACAGCAGCCACCTGCTGAGAGATCAGGGCTGCGAGTTCTTCAATAGTGAAAGTCCGAGCATCGGTTTGAGCATCGCGTCGAGGAGGCATTGTCTAAAAGAGGAAACATGAAAGGAAACGAGAGAGAGAATTAGACGAAAAGAATGAGATGGAAAAAATCTGATGAAAGCAAGGATAGTGGTCATTTGTTTGTTACTACAAAGCAACAAACGACCTCGGTGATTAATCAAAGTAAATAGGTCAAAAATAATGTATCGCGAAGACATGCTCGCCTATAAGTGAACACTCATCCCAAGAATTCCCAGGTAAGCACAACTGGTCTCGCGTCTGATGAGATATATACGAAGTGCTTGCCTAGACAGAAAACCCAGAATACAGGCATTCACCCTTCCAGTTTGCACGTGTTCACATTATTTAAAACCCAAAACCTTGAAGAGATTTTGAAAATTCAAAGGGGTTCAAAACCATATAACAGAGGGTTCAAAACCTTACAATAGAGGGTTCAAAACCTTGTAATCAATCATCCTAGAACAGATGATCAGTTTTCAAAGCGGTTTTGAAATTTTTGTTCTGGTTGTGGTCGTCGCCTAAGGATAGGTGACGGTATTGTTTTATGACTAAACGCAAGTAAACTCGCGTTAGGGTCCTAAGAAGGTTATAGACTAGGTCAAAGCATTACTAATAACCTAATTCCCTATAACCATTGGCTCTGATACCATCTTTCTGTCACACCCCGACCGCGTAAAACAACAAATCGCGGCGGAAACATCGGGGCGTGTTGCAACAGAATTAATGTTTAATAAAACGAAACACTTTTTGGTATCCATGGTTATGAAACATTAATTCTGTTGCAACACGCCCCGATGTTTCCGCCGTGATTTGTTGTTTTACGCGGTCGGGGTGTGACATCAGGAAATTCGTGAAAAACTGGTAAATCTTCGATCCTCCTTTCCTCAGGCTGAGAGTTAGTGACAAGTGCTAGAATAGTAGGATAGCCCTTCCGTAAACACTTTTGGCTTTCATAGCCGAAATGATGCCAACCATTGCACCACTTCGATGACCTTGAACAGACAGTGATTCCCCACTAGGGAGGGGTATACGTACGATTTTCTCCTTACAAAGTATGTCAACACGATGCTTGGACAACCAGTCCATACCAACCACTACGTCGAAACTACCGAGAGTAACAGGAAGAAGGTCAATGTTGAGCACTTGACCCACAAGATCGAGTTTGCACCCTAAAAGAACGTGTGAGGCTTCAATTGACTTGCCATCAGCCAATTCTACTACATGTTTGGTTTCAAGAGGTGTTGGAGTTAACCCTAACCGTTGACTGAACTCCAAGGATACATAAATCCAATCGGCACCAGATTCAAATAACACAGAAGCAAAGAGGTTGTTCACATAAAACGTACCAGTCACGACGTTGCCATCGTTCCTAGCATCACCAGCGCCAATTGTAAATACTCCCCCGCGAACACCATTGCCACCATTGTTGCCGTTATTGTCGTTCCCAATATTGTTAATGTTGTTTCCCGCATTGTAGTTGTTCTGACGGTTGTTGTTGTTATTGGCGTTCTGATTCAACTGAGGACAATCCCGTTTAATGTGACCCTCGTCCCCACACTGGAAACATCCTTTCCTATTGCCTTGGTTTTGATGGGGCTGCTGCCTTTGCTGTTGTTGCAGCTGATTCTGTTGTTTCTGCTGCTTTGGAAATGGAGCTCTGCAGCCTTTTGCCATATGGCCCACCTTATCACACCTATGGCTGGCTCGGACACATGGTCCATGATGATGATAGTTACACTTGTTGCACTTTGGCTGCCTCCCCACGTTGGAGCCTTGGTTCGGATTGCTACTCTGACCCTGGTTAATAGAGGATGACTGGCTGAAACTACGATTGTTGTTGTTGTCTGGCTTCTTCTGCGACTGGTTCGAGTTGGACACCTTGTCCGTATCATTCCACTTACGCTTGTTATCACTAGCAGGAGTAGTAGTAGCAGTAGCAGTAGCAGAAGTAGTAACACACGGAGGTAGCGAACCGCGCTCGACCTCTTGGTCTATAATCTTGTGTGCTAAACGGATGATTCGGGGCAGGTTGTCAAGGTTCATAGCAGTGACTAATCCCTTGACTTGCGGCGCTAAGCCATTAATGTATAGTTCAATTCTTCGATGTGGTGGTCACGATAAGTTAGGACACATGTTCGCCAGTTCATGAGATTGTTTCGTGTAAGCCTCGATCTCAGACCCCACCATCTTCAAATTGTAGTACTCGTTCTCTAGTTTCTGAATCTCGTCACGAGGACAGTACTCCTCTCGCATCAACTCTTTGAAATCATCCCAAGTAGTTGCATTTGCCATCTCGATGCCCAACATCTGAACCTGGGCATTCCACCAAGTTATGGCACCATCCTTTAGTGTGCCTGTAGCATATTTCACCAGGTCCCCCACGGGACAGTTACACATAGTGAAAACTGACTCGGCTTTCTCAAACCAACGAAGTAGCCCCACTGCTCCTTCGGTTCCACTAAAAGTCTATGGCTTACAATCCATGAATGTCTTAAAAGTGCAAGCAGGTGGGTTATTCTGGTTCTGATACGCACGTTGACCTAGAGATAAGAGAAAATACAACGCACAAGTGAGAGTCGAGTATACGACACATGAATAAAGAGCGTTTAGTACATATCGTACCAGCCTGCTGAGCCGCTAGGGCTTCAGCCACGTGAGTGTTGATCAAGTCAGTTAGTTCTGCCTGGGACATGACAACGTTGCCACGTCCACCGACGCGACCACCACCACGTCCACCGTTACGTCCACCACGCCCACTCATGATTCTATATAAGAAAGGGGAAAAGTTTAAGGTTCGGGTTCGAGTAGGAGTCAAACATCACTATGACTTCCACAGATTACTGAGTCCTACCATTACGTCAGGTAATGGAATAGAACCCCTTTCACACTCGTTAAGCCTCACTGGGACTCACATGCACCCCACATTATTATTATGTGTGCACCCATAATGATAATGCGATTTACATGCTTATCCCAGCTCCTCTTAACTCACGCTAAAAGGTTCCTCATATTCGAGTAGTAAGACAAAGGACACCACAAAACATGGATCACGAAGGTCTAGAGGAAATGTCACATATCAATCACATACACAGGCAAAGAACACACAAATTTATACTATAGTGCCAAGTGTGCAATCATATGCCATGTCATACGTATGGGTACACTAGATATGCAATGCAATATGTAAACATGAGACGAACCTTGCAATATGGAGCTGAGTGTCATGGTCGATTTCAACACAGTTTGGTTATAGTCTGGTTTTATGTAAACGTTTTAAAACCTAGTTCACTATAACCAGTGGCTCTGATACCAAACTGTCACACCCCCAAAATTATCACACCCCCAAAATCCACAAGCGGAGTATCACCGCTTGGGGGCGTGATTGACCAGGATCAAGCCACCAATCATATTGAACAACGTAATTAAGTAAATGAAACTAACCACAATATAATTGGTGTCCAAAAGAAAGTAACCAACTTTAAGTTAATAGCGGAAGCATAAAACGTAATTCCAAAACATAAGTTCAATAAGTTCATAAGTTTAAATGTTTAACATGGAACTCAACAGTCCATATCCCACAACGACCTCCTCCTCGTTCAAGATCCATAAGCATCTAACGACCTGTAAGGTATGTAACAACGAGTCAACAACAAAGTTGAGTGAGTTCACAGTTGGGTGTTTGTTTCAGGTTGCTTTTGAAAACATAGTTTGTCTTTGGCTGGCTTACTCGCCGTGGGGGTTACCCCATAGTTGAAAATATGATTAACCAATTCCTTCTTTCCCAAACCATACCCGTAATTAGTGGGGGCTTCCCCATGTGAACCACTAGACCGTTACCATATCGACTACTAACGAAAGTAAGTTGTGCCCTACGTCAATGTCTATCATCATTGACAGTTTGCCATAATCCATTAGTACACGCCTGTCCGACTGGCACGGTGTGAGGTTTGTTAAACCTAATAGCGCTATTAACTAATGACCCGCTCTCCATTGGCCTCGGCGATTAAGTCGATATAAAATGAGGGACTTAATGATAGAGTTTTGTCTAGTAAGTTTTAAGGTTGTTGTCCTACCCAAGGAGGACGAACGTACGTATTCTACCCAAGGAGAATACGCATGATTAATATTGGCATCCTACCTATGGAGGATGGCGGTACATATCCTACCCAAGGAGGACATGTAGGTTCCGTTTTAATTCTTTACCCCATTCCCAAACCACTGGGAATCCCATGCCTTAGAAAGTGTGTGAACTCACCTTGGTTTGCTCGGTTAGATTAGTTACTCTAATAATCAGAAATCAAGCACGTCCTAATAAGGTACATATAACAATCAGGTTCTCGTGCATGCATAACATGTATCCTACGTACGGTTTATCTACTCATTACTTCTATTACGTACCACACAATTCTAATGTCAAGGTACTTTGTTAAGTTATATTATTTTACCCTAAAATAATATAACTATCTCACAAAATAAACAAGTATCCACACAAGTGTCCTAGTATAAAATATATATTTAACCATTTTACTTGTAAAAATCAACTTCCGATACTTTGTATTTTTGTAACAAAACTCATGGCGAAGTTTATTTTGAAAAACAAAGTTAAAACGTATTTGTGAACACTTGTTAGAAAAATAATTTCTAAGTGTTGGAATTTTTAGAAAATTTCGCCAATCCAAAAATCATGTATTTTCCTTTGTAAATGGAGGTGTCCATGCTAATAAGCATATCATTTTCTTTTCCAAAAATCATTCAACAATCCCCAATCAACAATATACAATCTTTACTTACCAATCTTATTAAAACAAGCATAAATTACTACTTCATGAACTTGAAAGTTTATAAAAATGTGTAGTAACTTACTAGTGTATTTAGTAAGTCTTGTACCCCTTTAAAGTGTGATTGCTTCTTTAAAAACTCCATTTTTAAAGAATATGGATCTTTCAACTTATGTTCATATTTTCTAAAAATGCTTCTTCATGTATTTTTCTTGTCACACATGTGTTTCTTCACTTTGTTAACTACCAAAAATGATGTATATTTATGTAAGAACCAAGGTTTAGTAAAACTTGTATTTTAACTTGGTTTCTTGGTAAATCATACTTGAAACATTTAGATTTACAAGGCTTTAAACCTTCTTTGTTCATCATTTTACAAGAAACCTTATATTCCTTCAAGTTCATGACTTTTGTGAGGATGATCCATAATCTTTAACATGTTCATCCTCTCATGTTGCTAGATTATGTTTTTAATCATGATCTAGCAAGATCATATGATGATCTACATCATTTTCACAAGCAAACAATAATCAACAACAAATCAACACTAAAATAACATAGTTTCTTCATGATTTAAGCTTATGTTAAGGTTTCATTCTTTTGATTCTTAGTGTTCTTGAGATTTCATCTTAACATAACTATTAACCACCAAAAACATGGAGTAAACAAGGATCAAAGAAGGTTACTACTAGCTTTTAAGCTAGGGAATATCAAGCTTGGAAGGGTAGAGGATAAAAGCAAACTAGAGAGGTCCTTGATGATCCGTGAGCTCCACACTTCGTTATTCACCTTGATACACCTTTGTATATGTATGGAATGGATGAAACAAGATTGAATGAGGGTGATGATGGTGGTGGTGGTGGTGGGTTCGGCCGAAGCCAAGAGGGAGAGAAGAGGGAGTTTTGGTGTTGAGTGTTGAATGAGAAAATGAAGGTCATGAGCTTAGTGTGCATTCTTATAACCCATGTTCTTGTAATACCTCATGTATAATGTGTTTCAAAAGGACAAACAAGATCAAATAAACAATTCAAACAAATCACAAGTGGGGTCCCTTGGTTGGGGCCGTAACTAGGTGGGGGGGGGGGGGTAGTAGGCTAGGGTTTAACCATATAATTAGCTTATAGTTGGAAGGTAAGTGTTTGGTTAGATGTTTAGTTAGATGTTTAGTTAGTTGGTGTTTATATAGTGTGCTGTGATATTCGGGAACCATAACTAGCTCAGAAAAAGTGTAACAATGTTTTTAACAATATTTTTGTGTTCCGGGTAATGTCCGGTTGTTCGGTTAAATACCGTTCCGTTAAAGTGCTAAGTTATATCGTTTAGTGTCTTTTATATATATCTTTTTGCAACACTTTTAATTCCCAACACTTGGGAAAGCATACAGGATCATTTAGTCAATTTTTCTGCAAAAGACTAGTATGTTAAAAAGTACATGTAAGTATGACGCAGTAATCAGGAAGCAGTTAAGTAATTCAGCACAGTCATCAAGCACTTTAATTAACATTTAATTAATCGTACGGATACATGTAATTAGGAGGGTTGTCACATTCTCCCCCTGTTAAGAAAATTTCATCCCGAAATTTAGCACGTGTCACATTCTCCCCCTGGGGTGTCACATCATCCCCCCGTTGGTTTGGAATTTTGTCCCGAAATTCTGTAGTAGCTTCAATCTCAGTAGTGGTTGCACTTTTCTTAAACAACTGGGGATACTTGAGTTTCATTTGGTCTTCTCGTTCCCAGGTATACTCTGGGCCACGACGGGAATCCCAACGAACTCGGACAAGAGGTATTCTGGTACGCTTGAGAACCTTAACATCTCGATCAGTAATCTCTACTGGTTCCTTGACAAATCGCAGCTGGTCGTCGATAGTGAGTTCCTTGAGAGGAACTATGAGGGTCTCATCTGACAGACACTTCTTCAGATTTGACACATGGAAAACATTGTGAACTCCGCTGAGTTCTGCCGGTAGATTCGGCTTATAAGCGACCTTGCCAATTTTCTCAATGATTTCGAACGGTCTGACATAGCGCGGATTGAGTTTGCCTCGTTTGCCAAAACGAACTACACCTTTCCAAGGTGAGACTTTAAGTAGCACTCGATCCCCAACCTGGAACTCGAGTGGTTTCCTTCGCTTATCCGCATAGCTTTTCTGACGCTCACGAGCTGCCGCCATTCGTTGTCGTATCTGAGCAATCCTTTCAGTTGTATCCACTACAAGTTCTGAGCCAGTGATTTGACTGTCGCCAACTTCTGCCTAACAAAGAGGTGATCGGCACTTCCGTCCGTATAATGCCTCAAACGGAGCGGCCTGGATACTGGTGTGGTAACTGTTATTATACGAAAACTCCACTAACGGGAGATGTTTTTCCCAGCCATTACCGAAGTCGATTACACATGCCCTAAGCATCTCTTCAAGGGTTTGGATGGTGCGTTCAGATTGCCCATCCGTCTATGGATGATATGCCGTGCTCATGTCTAATCGAGAGCCAAAGGACCTGTGCATAGCTTGCCACAATTCAGATGTAAAACGTGAGTCACGATCAGAAATGATGGAGGTTGGCACTCCGTGCCTTGATACTACTTCCTTTAGGTAGACGTCTGCTATATGTAACATCTATGCTTGTAATCATTATGAACAGTTCGTTTATCAATAAAACATTGTTATTTGATCCCAATGTTTGTTTGTTTGTGTTTTACATTTTTCATGTTTTGACTTTTATTCAATTTCAAACTCTATATCACTTTCTGGAGAGTTATACGCAAACTGGTGCGTAAACGTAATCAGTTTAATGCGAAAAATACCCCGGAACATCAACATATACTTAACATACCTTAAATAACCTTTACATAACTTAGAAATAAGTTTTGAAGGCTTTGTTATGGCAAAAACAAGTTAATTCGCTTATAGGGACTAAACTTGACAAACTGCGAAAGTATGCCAATTTGAACAGTAACGAACATTCCGGAACATGACCATAAGTTAAACACACCTTAAATATCCTTTATATAGCTTAGAAATAAGCTTTGAGGGGTTCTGCGTGCTAAAATAAACTTTTGGGTCATTCAGGGACTAAAAGCGTCAAAAAGTGCACAAGTTTGCACTTTCGCGCATAACTTACGTTCTGAATACATCCGGACATCCAAAAATTTATGTAAGGACTAAAATATTTTATTTTAGTGTTTGGCATGAGAAAAATCCATTTGTCACGCCATTTGGATCGTTTTTCGCGCTTATGCGCATTCCGTCGTAATTAAGCGAACATCGCGATCGTACGACCAAACGAACTGACATCCGACATATTTGTGAGCATGTTTCATGTCCACAATGTTTAGGCATCATTTTAGGGCCTTAACGTTGGCTTAACGGGCCTTAAACATGTCGGAAATGCCCTTAAACCACAACAGGGACCTAAACTGTCATTTCTGAAAGTTGTTTATGATCAGGACACCCAGGCGGCCCGCGTAAGTCCAGGGTGATCCTTTACGCAGCCCGCGTCAGGCTCCCAGACCAGATTCAGTGTATTAACAGCTACAAACAGCCTTTCAAACCCCCAAAGGCCAATGCCACTTGTCAAACTCTTGTGGTGGGGGCAAAATAAGTTACCACAACATTCCGACAAGTGTACGGGTGAGATCAAGGCACGATATTCAAGAAACGATCCTAACGGTTTGAAGAATTCTATAAATACCCACCACATTTTCACCTCATTCCTCACAAATCTGATCAAAAGTGCTCTAAGTTGAAGCCAATCACTTCATACCTGAGCTATTCGATCAAGATTTACTAGCGGGGACCCTTTGTAAGTGTTCCTTGGTTCTTTTATCGCTTTTCTAACCCGAAAGTCGAACTATGTTTGACTTTCTGCATTGACCAGTTTATGGTCGATGTGAAGTTCGTTTGAACTTCATAACGTGAGCGTGATCACGATGGTTATAGTCCTTAGTGACTATACCTACTGATTACCACGTTATCTAGGCTCAGTGACGAGCCGTAGTTTCGGCCAGAATACGTATTCTTGCGTATTTTGTAACCAAACTACTTATGGGTATCAAAATCGTTTGTTTTGATACCAAACTTGTTTTCTAACTTAGTTAAGCATGTTTTAACATGCTTAGCTCGTCACTTTTAGTTTTGTGCTTGTCTAGGGTCGTAAAGGTAAGCGATCTGATCAATCACTTATACTTTCGAACTCGACCCATTTGGTCGATCATTAGGATCCGACCAAATACATTAGGTGACCATAGTGTATAAGGAATAACCTTCCAAGGTTATACCTTATGGTCGCTTCGTTTAAGTAGTTGTATGATAGGTAGTTTATATGCCTTAGGTAAATTACCAAAATGCCCTTTTTACGCCAAAATTCATTTTAAGCATATGTAACATAACTTTTGGTATCTAAGCTGATTTGGTAACAATATTAGACATGTTAAGGCATATTTTACTTATCATAGGACTAGTTAGGCTTTCCGAACGCGTTTTACGCGAACGACGCGTTAAAGTAGCATAAGCTACCTAAACGGGCCGTAATGGGTCGTAAGCACTTAGGTTAGGTTTCATTTAGTATGTAGGCTTTGTTAAACCATACTACATGAGTTCCCATACTCATTTGGTTTACGAGCCCTCATTCTATCCGATCCTCCGATATAGGTCCGGTTTATTAACATAGTTACCTATATTAGGTGCCGTTTGATTCCGTGATCTCTAGCATTGCTTGGTGGTTATCTTAGGACTTCTGAGCAATATCAAGTGAGTACATAGACCCCTCTTTTACTGTTTTCCAAACATTTTGGGGTGAAACACATGTGCCTACTTGTTACTTTCATGCTTTTCCATGTTTTCATATCATATGCTTGTTATGTTCAATAGTACACTTATAGTACATGATTTCATTGTGTTTATGCTATGTATGCCCATTGTGTGCATATTTAGTACATTGTTTTACATTACATTTCATGCTATGTATGCCCATTGTGTGCATATTTAGTACATTGTTTTACATTACATTTCATGCTATGTATGCCCATTGTGTGCATATTTAGTACATTGTTATACATTACATTTCATGCTATGTATGTCCATTGTGTGCATACTTAGTACATTGTTCTACATTACATTTCACGCTATGTATGTTGATTTGATTACATACTTAGTGCATTGTTTTCACATGCTTACATTTTGGTATGACATTTGGTTTGTTCAAATGGGACAATATACATTCAATAACATTAGCTACGCCGTTCGTTAGTAGGTAGTGGTACCATAGGAATTGACAACTCCCGTTCCCGACATCCTAGGTATGTTTGGATGGAAGGAATGACTGAATTCGATACACATAACTTAGATAAACCTTTAATTTGTTTAAGGGTTTATCGCCACAGTCACAAGGCTTGGATGTATGCATTATAACAATACCGCATAGATGTTTGTATCAGTATAGCATGCATTTGTTCCACAAAACATAACTTTGACTTAAACTATGTTTAATTCAATACCCTGTTTTTGTGCATTGTACCTATGGTTTAGTTGATATATTTCACATGCCATACATGATATTTTTGGATAACATTATATGATTTACATTAAACACAAACATTTTGACATTGATATACACATTTGGTGATTTACATTAAACATGGACATTTCGATATGGTATACACAATAACACTTGACAATTGATTTATACATGAACAATTTACATTGGTGGTTGGTTTGGGTAAATGGTTTGAGTAACGAGGCGTGTGTAATATCATACAAACATGGTGGATACGCCGCTGGTACTTCCTATAAATAAGTGTTTGTATAATATTACATATCGTAGCGTTATTTAAATCATTTCAGTATAGACATATTACATTTTACACAAATAACATATTTTTCACAAGACATTGTTTTACAAAACAGTTAATTTTATATAAACTCATTTTACTTGGTTATTTCATTAACCATACACCCTTCTTTTATATAATCTGATTTCTTACCAAGTTTTCATATGATTTATAAAAGAAAACACTTAACAAGATTCATGACTAATTTTTATTAAACCTTTCTTTTTAAAGCCCAAGTCATGAATCCTATTTTCACAAAACCTATGTATCTCACAGGCATTTTTATGCTGACGTACCTATTTTCACATGTGTTTCAGGAGCAGGTGCATAGGTTTGATCGGGATACACTAGGGTGGACTCGGGCCTTAGTGACAAGAAAAGAAGCAAGATTAGTTTAGTTGATGTTGTGTACTTTGTTTCCTTCGTTTAAAAGACAATGTAACTCGCTTGTTCGATAAATAAAATACAACTTTGAATGCCATGGTTATGAAACAATTAATTCTGTTACAACACTCCATGAAGTTTTCCGCCACGTTTTGTATGTTATACGTGGTCGGGGTGTGACAGAAGAGTTGGTATCAGAGCCAATGGTTATAGGAAATTAGGTTATTAGTAATGCTTTGACCTAGACTATAACCTTTCTAGGACCCCAACACAAGTTATCTTGTGTTTAGATTTTAAAACATGCACTTCACCTATCCTTAGGTGATAACCACAACGGGAACATCAAGTTCGAATCCACCTTGAAAACTAATCATCTGTTCTAGGATGATTTATTACTAGGTTTTGAACCCTCTGTTGTAAGGTTTTGAACCCTTCCAGTTTGATTTTTTTGGCCTTGTGCCTTTCAAATTTTCAAAATCTCGTCAAGGTTTTGGGTTTTAAATAATGTGAACACGTGCAAACTGGAAGAGTGAATGCCTGTACCCTGGGTTTTCTGTCTAAGGCTAGAGTGTTCGTACAAATCCACATAATCGGACCAGTCACTCTTACCTGGGAACTCTTGGGGTGAGTGTTCACTTATAGGCGAGCATGTCTTCGCGATACATTATTTTTCACCCATTTACTTTGAATAGTCACAATGTGTCGTTTGTTTACCTTGTGGTAACAAACAAATGACCACCATCTTTGCCATTATCAATTTTTACATCATCTCATTCTTTTCACCCAAACATCTCACTCGTTTCCTTTCATGTTTCCTCTTTTAGAATGCCTCCTCGACGCGAAAATCAGATAGCGACTGCCGAACTGGCAGAAATCATTGCGCAGCAAATGGCTACTCAATTCCCGAACCTCTTTGCTCAATGGAACCAAGCCAACAACAACAACAATGCTCCTTGCAATTTCAAGAGTTTTAACTCGGCTAAACCACTCAAGTTTAGTGGTACGGAAGGAGCAACTGGGCTCCTTCAGTGGTTCGAGAGCACGGAGAGCACATTTCGTCATGTTCAGTGTCCGTATAATCGCAAGGTCGAGTTTTCTTCGAGTGTGTTTCAGAAGAGGGCTCTCACATGGTGGAACGGGGTTATGAGAGACCGTGGTGCAGAAGTTGCTCTAGCACAAACTTGGGCGGAGCTTAGGGCCCTTATGATGAGGGAGTTCTGTCCTCGTCATGAACAGCGAGCTTTGGAGAAAGAGTTTGATGACTTGAAACAAGAGAGTGGCGAGCACAGGGCGTATACTGACAGGTTTGAGGAGTTGAGTCTGCTTTGCCCAACAATGGTTACCCCACTCGACAAGGCTATCGAAAGATACATCGACGGCCTACCTGATTCAGTGCAAGACATCATTACTGGTAGTAACCCTGCCACACTCCATCAGGCGATCGAGTTAGCAGCGACATTGACTGAGTCGCAGGTTCTAAAGGGGAAGCTGCATAAAAAGGGTGACAAGGGTAAGAAGCAGGCGTCTGACAAGGATGATAGCAAGAAAGGTCAAAACAAGAAGGGAAAGAATTCTGGTTCCTCAAAGGGTTCTAGGAAGTGAAAGGCTTCCCAAAATTTTGCTGTCACTGCCCAAGCTAACCAGGCAGCTCCCAACCAACCCGCACAGTCTCCAGCGAAGAAGCCCTATACAGGGAATGCACATTTGTGCAATAGATGCAACAGTCACCATCAGCCGCATCATCCATGCCGTTTCTATACTAACTGTGGGAAGTCAGGTCATCTTGCCGATGTTTGTCGGTTTGCTCAGAATCGGGCAGTTCAGAACCCGGCTCACCGAGTTGCTCAGCCTCCTGCTCAGCAACAAGGTCAAGCTGCACGACCACACTACCCGCCAGGTTCTTGTTACAACTGTGGGGATCTGACCTACTACCGTAATCAGTGTCCAAGATTGGTGAATGCGAATCCAAATCAGAATCAGGCTCAGGCTCGAGGGCGAGTTTTCAACATGAATGCACAAGAGGCACAGGCAGACAATGACGTGGTGAACGGTACGTTCTTTATTAATAATCAGCCTGCATCTATTCTTTTTGATTCGGGTGCCGATAAGAGTTTTGTGTCATTATCTTTTGAACCATTACTTCGCGTGTCTAGAACGAAACTAGGTAAACCTTTGACAGTAGAGGTTGCTAATGGTGAACCCATTGTTCTTGATTCTGTTCTTCGCAACTGCCAGTTGAACCTTAACGACCATCTTTTCCCTATTAACCTCACGCCTATACAACTAGGAAGCTTCGACGTTATAGTGGGTATGGATTGGTTAGCCAAGCATCGCGCAGAAGTAGTTTGTTTTGAGAAGATTGTTCGTGTGCCGCTTTCGACAGGCGAGATCCTACTGGTTCGTGGTGAGAAACCTGCTGGTGGTCTCAAACTCATGTCTTGTTTTAAAGCTCGGAAGTATCTGCGAAAGAATTATGTGGCCTTTTTGGCACATGTTGTAGCAGATAAGGGTAAGGGTAAGTCTATTCAAGATATTCCTATTGTTCGGGATTATTCTGAAGTATTCCCCGAAGAGTTACATGGTCTACCTCCAGCACGCCAAGTCAAGTTCTGTATTGATCTCGTACCTGGTGCAAACCCCATTGCCAGAGCTCCATATCGTCTTGCACCGTCTGAGATGCAAGAGTTGTCTAAGCAGCTTCAGGAACTCTCTGACAAACGTTTTATCCGTCCTAGCTTTTCACCTTGGGGTATTCCCATTCTTTTTGTCAAGAAGAAGGATGGATCTTTTAGGATGTGTATCGATTATCGTGAGCTTAACAAGCTTACCATCAAGAATCGATATCCCCTACCTCTCATCGATGATCTCTTTAATTAGTTACAAGGTGCTTCTTATTTTTCAAAGATTGATCTGCGATCTGGATATCATCAACTTCGTGTGCATGAAGAAGACATTCCCAAGACAGCGTTCCGCACTCGGTATGGGCATTATGAGTTCACAGTCATGCCATTCGGTTTGACTAATGCTCCTGCTGTTTTCATGGACTTAATGAATAGGGTCTGCAAACCTTATTTGGATCAGTTCATCATTGTTTTTATTGACGACATCTTGATTTATTCTAAGACGCGAGCTGATCATGAGCAACATCTTCGTCTTACTTTGGAACTCCTAAAGAAAGTGCAACTTTTCGCCAAATTCTCCAAGTGTGAATTCTGGCTTAAAGAAGTTCAATTCTTAGGACATATCGTCAACGAACAAGGTATTCATGTAGATCCCTCCAAGATCAGTGCGATCAAGGATTGGGATACGCCTACTACTCCTACTGAAGTTCGTTCTTTTCTTGGTCTTGCGGGTTATTACCGCCGCTTCATTGAGAACTTCTCAAAGATTGCAGTTCCTCTAACTGCTCTAACTCAGAAGAACAAACCCTTTGATTGGGGATTCAAACAAGAGGAAGCTTTTCAAAACTTGAAGCAGAAGCTTTGCGACACGCCTGTTCTGACTTTGCCTGAGGGCAATGATGATTTCATCGTTTATTGCGATGCATCTAAATTGGGTCTTGGCTGTGTTCTGATGCAAAGGAACAAAGTCATAGCATATGCATCAAGACAGTTGAAGATACATGAGAAAAACTACACCACTCATGATCTTGAGTTGGGAGCAGTTGTCTTCGCTCTTAAGATCTGGAGACACTATTTGTACGGTACAAAATGTGTGGTTTTCACGGACCACAAAAGTCTTCAGCATATCTTCAATCAGAAAGAACTCAACATGAGGCAACGACGTTGGGTCGAGCTTCTAAACGACTATGACTGCGAAATTCGCTACCCTCCTGGTAAGGCGAATGTCGTAGCCGATGCATTGAGTCGTAAGGAACGTACTAAGCTTCATTGTGTTCGTGTTCAATCTGTTATTCAAACTCGATCTGATATCCAAGCCCGCATTTCTCAGGCTCAACAATCTTGTGTTTTACAAGGTTTGATGGATAAGGAATTTCCCTATCACATAACACCTGATTTGGAACTGAAGGACAATGGATCGTATTACTTCATGGACCGTTTGTGGGTCCCAAGCCAAGATAACCTTCGCACCTTTCTTATGGATGAAGCCCATAAGTCTCGTTATTCTGTTCATCCTGGCTCAGATAAGATGTATAAGGATCTTCGTATTCAGTATTGGTGGCCTGATATGAAGAAAGACATTGCCTTATATGTATCAAAATGCCTTACTTGTCTTAAGGTTAAGGCTGAACATCAGCGCCCTTCTGGTTTATTGGTGCAACCAGAGATCCCAGTCTGGAAATGGGAAAACATTACTATGGATCTCATTACTAAACTTCCGCGCACAAAGAAAGGTCATGACGCCATCTGGGTAGTTGTTGATCGTCTTACTAAATCCGCGCATTTCTTGCCAATCCGTGAGGATTTTTCTACTGACAAACTTGCTAAAATCTATGTGGATGAAATTGTAGCTCGACATGGTGTTCCTTTGAACATCATTTCTGACAGAGATGCTCGTTTCACTTCTCATTTTTGGAGAACCATGCAATCTGCTATGGGGACCCAACTAAATCTGAGCACAGCTTATCATCCGCAAATGGATGGTCAATCTGAAAGAACAATCCAGACTCTGGAGGATATGCTTAGAGCTTGTGTGATCGATTTTGGTGGTTGTTGGGATTCACATCTTCCGTTGATTGAATTCTCCTACAACGACAGTTATCACTCCAGCATCAACATGGCTCCTTTCGAGGCTCTCTATGGTAAAAAATGTCGTTCACCAGTCTGCTGGAATGAGATCGGTGAGGCTCAGCTTACTGGACCTGCCCTCATTTTAGAGACAACTGATAAGATTAAGAAAGTTCGTGATAACCTTCAGACAGCTAGAAGCCGTCAAAAGAGTTACGCGGACCCAAAACGCAAACCCTTGGAATTTCAAGTCGGTGATCGAGTATTACTTAAGGTCTCACCTTGGAAAGGTGTGATCAGATTTGGAAAGAAAGGAAAACTTGCACCTAGATACGTTGGACCATTCAAGATCGTCGAAAGAATCGGTAAGGTAGCCTACAGACTTGAGTTACCTTCTGAACTTGGAAATGTTCATCCAACCTTTCACGTGTCCAATCTCAAGAGGTGTTTAGCTGATGAGAACCTCCACATACCACTTGACGAAATTCGTGTTGATAAAACACTGAAATTTGTTGTGAAGCCAGTGGAAATCATGGAACGTGAAGTCAAGTGGCTTAAACGCAAGCGCATTCCTTTGGTCAAAGTTCGCTGGGAAGCTAAACGTGGACCCGAGTTTACTTGGGAACGCGAAGATCAAATGAAGGCAAAGTATCCGCATCTATTCCCACGAGTTTCCTCAAAATAAATTTCGGGACGAAATTTCCACAAGTAGGGGAGACTGTAACATCTATGGTTGTAATCATTATGAACAGTTCGTTTATCAATAAAACAATGTTATTTGATCCCAATGTTTGTTTGTTTGTGTTTTACATTTTTCATGTTTTGACTTTTATTCAATTTCAAACTCTATATCACTTTCTGGAGAGTTATACGCAAACTGGTGCATAAACGTAATCAGTTTAATGCGACAAATACTCCGGAACATCAACATATACTTAACATACCTTAAATAACCTTTACATAACTTAGAAATAAGTTTTGAAGGCTTTGTTATGGCAAAAACAAGTTAATTCGCTTATAGGGACTAAACTTGACAAACTATGAAAGTATGCCAATTTGAACAATAACGAACATTCCGGAACATGACCATAAGTTAAACACACCTTAAATATCCTTTATATAGCTTAGAAATAGGCTTTGAGGGGTTCGGTGTGCTAAAATAAACTTTTGGGTCTTTCAGGGACTAAAAGCGTCAAAAAGTGCACAAGTTTGCACTTTCGCGCATAACTTACGTTCTGAATACATCCGGACATCCAAAAATTTATGTAAGCACTAAAATATTTTATTTTAGTGTTTGGCATGAGAAAAATCCATTCGTCACGCCATTTGGATCGTTTTTCACGCTTATGCGCATTCCGTCGTAATTAAGCGAACATCGCGATCGTACGACCAAACGAACTGACATCCGACATATTTTTGAGCATGTTTCATGTCCAAAATGTTTAGGCATAATTTTAGGGCCTTAACGTTGGCTTAACGGGCCTTAAACATGTCGGAAATGGCCTTAAACCACAACAGGGACCTAAACTGTCATTTCTGAAAGTTGTTTCTGATCAGGACACCCAGGCGGCCCGCGTAAGTCCAGGGTGATCCTTTACGCGGCCCGCGTCAGGCTCCCAGACCATATTCAGTGTATTAACAGCTGCAAACAGCCTTTCAAACCCCCCAAAGGCCAATGCCACTTGTCAAACTCTTGTGGTGGGGGCAAAATAAGTTACCACAACATTCCGACAAGTGTACGGGTGAGATCAAGGCACGATATTCAAGAAACGATCCTAACGGTTCGAAGAATTCTATAAATACCCACCACATTTTCACCTCATTCCTCAAAAATCTGATCAAAAGTGCTCTAAGTTGAAGCCAATCACTTCATACCTGAGCTATTCGATCAAGATTTACTAGCGGGGACCCTTTGTAAGTGTTCCTTGGTTCTTTTATCGCTTTTCTAACCCGAAAGTCGAACTATGTTTGACTTTCTGCATTAACCAGTTTATGGTCGATGTGAAGTTCGTTTGAACTTCATAACGTGAGCGTGATCACGATGGTTATAGTCCTTAGTGACTATACCTACTGATTACCACGTTATCTAGGCTCAGTGACGAGCCGTAGTTTCAGCCAGAATACGTATTCTTGCGTATTTTGTAACCAAACTACTTATGGGTATCAAAATCGTTTGTTTTGATACCAAACTTGTTTTCTAACTTAGTTAAGCATGTTTTAACATGCTTAGCTCGTCACTTTTAGTTTTGTGCTTGTCTAGGGTCGTAAAGGCAAGCGATCTGATCAATCGCTTATACTTTCGAACCCGACCCATTAGGTCGATCATTAGGATCCGACCAAATACATTAGGTGACCATAGTGTATAAGGAATAACCTTCCAAGGTTATACCTTATGGTCGCTTCGTTTAAGTAGTTGTATGATAGGTAGTTTATATGCCTTAGGTAAATTACCAAAATGCCCTTTTTACGCCAAAATTCATTTTAAGCATATGTAACATAACTTTTGGTATCTAAACTGATTTGGTAACAATATTAGACATGTTAAGGCATATTTTACTTATCATAGGACTAGTTAGGCTTTCCGAACGCGTTTTACGCGAACGACGCGTTAAAATAGCATAAGCTACCTAAACGGGCCGTAATGGGTTGTAAGCACTTAGGTTAGGTTTCATTTAGTATGTAGGCTTTGTTAAACCATACTACATGAGTTCCCATACTCATTTGGTTTACGAGCCCTCATTCTATCCGATCCTCCGATATAGGTCCGGTTTATTAACATAGTTACCTATATTAGGTGCCGTTTGATTCCGTGATCTCTAGCATTGCTTGGTGGTTATCTTAGGACTTCTGAGCAATATCAAGTGAGCACATAGACCCCTCTTTTACTGTTTTCCAAACATTTTGGGGTGAAACACATGTGCCTACTTGTTACTTTCATGCATTTCCATGTTTTCATATCATATGCTTGTTATGTTCAATAGTACACTTATAGTACATGATTTCATTGTGTTTATGCTATGTATGCCCATTGTGTGCATATTTAGTACATTGTTTTACATTACATTTCATGCTATGTATGCCCATTGTGTGCATATTTAGTACATTGTTTTACATTACATTTCATGCTATGTATGCCCATTGTGTGCATATTTAGTACATTGTTATACATTACATTTCATGCTATGTATGTCCATTGTGTGCATACTTAGTACATTGTTCTACGTTACATTTCACGCTATGTATGTTCATTTGATTACATACTTAGTGCATTGTTTTCACATGACTACATTTTGGTATGACATTTGGTTTGTTCAAATGGGACAATATACATTCATTAACATTAGCTACGCCGTTCGTTAGTAGGTAGTGGTACCATAGGAATTGACAACTCCCGTTCCCGACATCCTAGGTATGTTTGGATGGAAGGAATGACCGAATTCGATACACATAACTTAGATAAACCTTTAATTTGTTTAAGGGTTTATCGCCACAGTCACAAGGCTTGGATGTATGCATTATAACAATACCGCATAGATGTTTGTATCAGTATAGCATGCATTTGTTCCACAAAACATAACTTTGACTTAAACTATGTTTAATTCAATACCCTGTTTTTGTGCATTGTACCTATGGTTTAGTTGATATATTTCACATGCCATACATGATATTTTTGGATAACATTATATGATTTACATTAAACATAAACATTTTGACATTGATATACACATTTGGTGATTTACATTAAACATGGACATTTCGATATGGTATACACAATAACACTTGACAATTGATTTATACATGAACAATTTACATTGGTGGTTGGTTTGGGTAAATGGTTTGAGTAACGAGGCGTGTGTAATATGATACAAACATGGTGGATACGCCGCTGGTACTTCCTATAAATAAGTGTTTGTATAATATTACATATCGTAGCGTTATTTAAATCATTTCAGTATAGACATATTACATTTTACACAAATAACATATTTTTCACAAGACATTGTTTTACAAAACAGTTAATTTTATATAAACTCATTTTACTTGGTTATTTCATTAACCATACACCCTTCTTTTATATAATCCGATTTCTTACCAAGTTTTCATATGATTTATAAAAGAAAACACTTAACAAGATTCATGACTAATTTTTATTAAACCTTTCCTTTTAAAGCCCAAGTCATGAATCCTATTTTCACAAAACCTATGTATCTCACAGGCATTTTTATGCTGACGTACCTATTTTCACATGTGTTTCAGGAGCAGGTGCATAGGTTTGATCGGGATACACTAGGGTGGACTCGGGCCTTAGTGACAGTAAAAGAAGCAAGATTAGTTTAGTTGATGTTGTGTACTTTGTTTCCTTCGTTTAAAAGACAATGTAACTTGCTTGTTTGATAAATAAAATACAACTTTGAATGCCATGGTTAAGAAACAATTAATTCTGTTACAACACTCCACGAAGTTTTCCGCCACGTTTTGTATGTTATACGTGGTCGGGGTGTGACAGAAGAGTTGGTATCAGAGCCAATGGTTATAGGAAATTAGGTTATTAGTAATCCTTTGACCTAGACTATAACCTTTCTAGGACCCCAACACAAGTTATCTTGTGTTTAGATTTTAAAACATGCACTTCACCTATCCTTAGGTGATAACCACAACGGGAACATCAAGTTCGAATCCACCTTGAAAACTAATCATCTGTTCTAGGATGATTTATTACTAGGTTTTGAACCCTCTGTTGTAAGGTTTTGAACCCTTCCAGTTTGATTTTTTTGGCCTTGTGCCTTTCAAATTTTCAAAATCTCGTCAAGGTTTTGGGTTTTAAATAATGTGAACACGTGCAAACTGGAAGAGTGAATGCCTGTACCCTGGGTTTTCTGTCTAAGGCTAGAGTGTTCGTACAAATCCACATAATCGGACCAGTCACTCTTACCTGGGAACTCTTGGGGTGAGTGTTCACTTATAGGCGAGCATGTCTTCGCGATACATTATTTTTCACCCATTTACTTTGAATAGTCACAATGTGTCGTTTGTTTACCTTGTGGTAACAAACAAATGACCACCATCTTTGCCATTATCAATTTTTACATCATCTCATTCTTTTCACCCATACATCTCACTCGTTTCCTTTCATGTTTCCTCTTTTAGAATGCCTCCTCGACGCGAAAATCAGATAGCGACTGCCGAACTGGCAGAAATCATTGCGCAGCAAATGGCTGCTCAATTCCCGTGTTGGGTTTTGTACATGTTTATCAAAGCTAATTTTGTAACACCTGTGTCACTTCAACCATCAAACAAATGCCAAACCAATGAAATATTGTATTTCATACTTGGGATTTGTAAAATTATGGATATCTTTTACACATATCAAATCTTGTTTGATTTTAAGCTTTAAATCGCTTTCTGGAGGGTTATACGCGCTCTGAAGCGTAAATATAACCAGTTTAATCCAACGAACACTCCGGAATAGTGAAATAGGCTTAACATACCTTAAATATCCTTTACATAACTTAGAAATAAGTTTTAAAGGATTTGGTATGGCAAAAACAAGTTAATTCGCTTACAGGGACTAAACTTGACAAACTGCGAAAGTATGCCAATTTGAACTGTAACAGACATTCCGGAACATGACCATAAGTTAAACATACCTTAAATATCCTTTACATAGCTTAGAAATAGGCTTTGAGGGGTTCGGTATGCTAAAATAAACTTTTGGGTCATTCAGGGACTAAAAGTGTCAAAAAGTGCACAAGTTTGCATTTTCGCGCATAACCTACGTTCTGAATACATTCGGACATCCAAAAATTTATGTAAGCATGACTATATTATGCTTTAGTGTTTGGCTTGCCAAAAATCCATTCGTCGCGTCATTTGGATCGTTTTTCGCGCTTATGCGCATTCCGTCGTAATTAAGCGAACATCGCGTTCGTACGACCAAGCGAACTGACATCAGACATATTTTTGAGCATGTTTCATGTCCACAATGTTTAGGCATCATTTTAGGGCCTTAAAGTTGGCTTTACGGGCCTTAGAAGTGTCGGAAATGGCCTTAAACACGTGCAGGGACCAAAACTGTCAATTCTGCAAGAAGTTTGGTGATCAGACAGCCAGGCGGCCCGCCTCAGTTTCTTAACATTCTTAGGCGGCCCGCGTCAGACTCCCAGAATAGATCAGAACGAACAGTCAGCGTGTACCAGCTGTTTTAACCACAACCACACACTTGCAACTTGCATATTCAGCTGATAAACATCATTTTTAGGCACCACAACTTTCCGACACTTGTACGGTTTCGATTAAGGCACGATATTCGACAAACGATCTTAACGGTGGACCGAATACTATAAATACCCCACCCCCCCATTGCTTAAAAATCACTAGAATTCTGATTTGAGGAGCTCTAAGTTGAAACCATTGTTTCATACCTGAGATTCTTGAATCGGGATTAGCATTCGGGGACCCTGGGTAAGTATTCTTTCGTTCTTTTCCTTATTTTACTGCTTTTCGAGTCCGAAAGTCAAACTTTGTTTGACTTTCAGTGTTGACCAGCTTATGGTCAATGCGAAGTTCGTTTGAACTTCGCAACGTGATTGTAATCACGATGGTTATAGTCCCTTGGGACTATGCCTACTGATTACCACGTTATCTAGGGTCGTAGGGTAAGCGATCTAATAAATCGCTTATACCTTCGAACCCGACCCAGTTTGGTCGATCATTAGGATCCGACCAAATACATTAGGTGACCATAGTGTAGGGGATAACCTTCCGAGGTTATACCCTATGGTCACATCGTTTAAGTAGTTGTATGATAGGTAGTTTATATGCCTTAGGTAAATTACCAGAATACCCTTTTCATGTATAATTGGTAATTAAGCATATGTAACCTAAACTTTTGTCACATAACTGATTATGTAACATGTTTAGGCATATAACACTTGTCATAGGACTAGTTAGACGGTCCGAACGCGTTTCACGCGCACGACGCGTTAAAGTAGCATAAGCTACCTAAACGGGTCGTAATGGGTCGTAAACACTTAGGTTAAGTTTCATTTAGTATGTAGGCTTTGTTAAACCAAATGACACGACTCTCAACACTCGTTTGGTTTACAAACCCTAATGCTACCCGATCTTCCGATTTAGGTCTGATTTATTAATGTAGTTACCTATATTAGGTGCCGTTTGATATTCCGAGATCTCTAGCATTACTTGGTGGTTATCTTTAGACATCTGAGCAAATCTCAGGCGAGTACATTATTCCCCTCTTTTACTGTTTTCTAAACTGTTTTGGGGTGAAGCATGTGTACCTATCTGTTATTTTCATGATTCCAAAAGTATAATTGATTATACATGTTATTACTTATCATATGACAAACTGAATGATTAATTATAGTTTAAACATTGATTTCTCAAAGAACATAAAATAAATTGTTGAATTGTACTTATTTTATGTTCACCAGACCGATTGTTAGTATGATATAGCGCTATAGGATTTGACACCCCATTCCTGTTGTCATGGAATGTCTGAAACCAATTTGTTGCTCCATCCAAATAGGGATTTCCTTTGTGGTATTCCTATAGTCTCAAAGGTGTATTTTGATGCACTAGGTCTGAATGAATTCTTAAATCACACTATTAAAGTATAGTTGAATATACTCTCATGTGTGGTATTGTACAAAACCAACATATATTTATGAAACCAAAACATAGTTTAATATGTTATTTATCGCATCTAAAGCATATTTTGATATGTTATATATGAAACCAAAACATAGTTTAATATGTTACTTACAAATCCAAAGTATACTGTTAATATGCTACTATAAGGTTATTTGTTTAATCTTACATTTATTTATACAAATCACATTGAATACTTATTACATGATTTACATTAGATATGAACATTTTACATCTTGATGGTTTGGTTTGAATAAGTGATTAAGTAACGATGCGTGTGTAATATGATACAAGCATGGTGGATACGCCGCTGGTACTTCCTATATATAAGTGTTTGTATGGTATTACATATATCGCAGCGTTTATTTGAATCATTTCAGTTTGATACATATAAACATTTTATACAAATAACATACTTTTCACAAGACATTTATTTACGAACAACTTATCTTATACAAACTCATATTACATGGTTATTCATTTAATCATGCATTATTTTCTTATTATACATATCATTTGAACTCATTTATTGTTTTTCAAATAATTTACTAAAACAAATGTTTTTGGGTTAAGAGTCATGGCTACGAGGTTTACAAATTATAACCCGCTTGATTTGAGTTGGTTAATTAAGTTGCAATATTGTACTCTTTTCAAAACAAGGTTTTTAAATAAAGTATTGCAACGTCTAAATTAGCCATGATTTCGACACTCCTACCAAACCAATGTATTCGCCAGCATATCTTTGCTGACCTCGTTTTTACACATGTTTCAGGTACTGCTTTGCAATGATTGTTGATACATGCTACATTTAGGATGGACTCGTGCCTTAGCGACTTAAAACGAGACAATAACTAGTTAACTTATGTTATGTACCCTTTGTTTCTTGTTTAAACAATGTAAACTCTCATAATTGATTAATAAAACGAAACTTTAATTGCCATGGATTTGAAACGATTAATTCTGTTACAACACTCCCCGACATTTCCGCCACGTTTTGTATGTTCCACGTGGTCGGGGTGTGACAGAAAAGATGGTATCAGAGCCAATGGTTATAGGGAATTAGGTTATTAGTAATGCTTTGACCTAGTCTATAACCTTCTTAGGACCCTAACGCGAGTTTACTTGCGTTTAGTCATAAAACAATACCGTCACCTATCCTTAGGCGACGACCACAACAAGAACATAAATTTCAAAACCGTTTTGAAAACTAATCATCTGTTCTAGGATGATTAATTACTAGGTTTTGAACCCTCTATTGTAAGGTTTTGAACCCTCTGTTATATGGTTTTGAACCCCTTTGAGTTTTCAAAATCTCGTCAAGGTTATGGGTTTTAAATAATGTGAACACGTGCAAACTGGAAGGGTGAATGCCTGTATTCTGGGTTTTCTGTCTAGGCAAGCACTTCGTATACATCTCATCAGACGCGAGACCAGTTGTGCTTACCTGGGAATTCTTGGGATGAGTGTTCACTTATAGGCGAGCATGTCTTCGCGATACATTATTTTTGACCTATTTACTTTGATTAGTCATTGTCTCATTTGTTTGCTTTAGGTAACAAACAAATGATCGCGATTTTTTTATGCATTCTGTGTTCATTTCCCTTGTTCCCTCCCATATCTCCTATTTTCTTCATGGTGTCTCTTCATCGCAACAAGACTCGAGTGTCCGGACCAGGTGCTACAACTGCCCAACAAATAGGCGTAGTACTCCAGAAGACCGTTGATTTAGCTATCACCATGAGTCAGCTCAGGAATGAAGCCGTGCAAGGGAACCACTCCTTGGAGAAATCAATGTAACCGTCATCATCCAAATCAAATACCCTGTTACAAATGTACCCACGGTGGACGATGGAGACATTTGGTTAACATGTGTCGCTTTGCTGTTCAAAGCAAAGCAGTTGAAAACCCTGTTGCTGCTTAACCTTCAAGTTCTGCTTCATATGTCGCCTTGGCATATCTAGCGTCTCAACCTCATGAACTTTCTACCTTGTGTATCGACTTAAGCACGCCCAGTGCAAGGTGTCGAAGCACCTCTCGTTACACAAATTCCAAAATCCATGAAGGATCTTTCTATCCTCATAATCAGATCCTTGTGGATGAATATCACTCAAATCGGAGCCCTTAATTGAATTATCCGTATGCCTTAATACGTACATTACGATTCAATAAGGACAAAGCCGAATTCTTATTAAGATCTTCCTATCTTCATAGTTAGATTCTAATGATTAAAGTACCGAATGAAATTCATGGATTGGATTTTTAGTGTGCTTTAATTATCCATCCTCAAAGACAACAAATTAAAGAATCAAGTTAACTAATTTTTGTGCTTATGTGTTTTCTTACATGTTTGTGGTTGTATGTGATCCATCCAAATCCTCGTAGAGTCTTTTATATTTCATATGAGAGATTCATAATAGGATATCCAAAGTTACTATCATAAATCCTTAATGGATTTCTACGTTGTAGTCAAGTCCATTGGGTTTTAAAGTACTATTCTATAATTAGATCCCTTATGTGGTTTATTTAAGGAGATCGTACGACGGTTTAGTTAATAAGATCATGAGTTGGTCTAGTTAAAAAGATCGTTCGTTGATCAAATTAAAAGGACCCTTTGGTGGTCTAGTCGAGTCATTTCATGTTTATTCAATTGATTTTTCCTCTACGCATTCTGAAATGAACTGTGCGGACTGTGCAAGGAATTAAGTAATTATGGAGGCCTACATAATTATGGAATGCAGTGCACAGAAACCACAGGGAATTTTGTCATGTGTTAAGACCCATAGTGACGAGAATAATGATACGGGAGAAGTCTTGGACCTTGACCGATGTCATTTTATCTTACGCTCCCCAATTCTGATTTCAAGCACACACAAGTTTCCTATGATAAGTCTTCATAAGAAACGTTTTTCTATCCATAGTTCAAAAATTCCATGTTTTACTGCTACAAGGAATTCACTTTGAGGGTTAACAAATTCGCTAAGAATCCTAACATGGCCTAGAGTTTTACTTAAGGGTTCAATGGATCTACTTGAAGGCGAAACCGTCACAGCAGTCTTCACAAGTTTCCTCTAGAATTAAATTTCGGGACGAAATTTCCTAAAGTAGGGGAGACTGTAACACCTGTGTCACTTCAACCGTCAAACAAATGCCAAACCAATGAAATATTGTATTTCATACTTGGGATTTGTAAAATTATGGATATCTTTTACACATATCAAATCTTGTTTGATTTTAAGCTTTAAATCGCTTTCTGGAGGGTTATACGCGCTCTGAAGCGTAAATATAACCAGTTTAATCCAACGAACACTCCGGAATAGTGAAATAGGCTTAACATACCTTAAATATCCTTTACATAACTTAGAAATAAGTTTTAAAGGATTTGGTATGGCAAAAACAAGTTAATTCGCTTACAGGGACTAAACTTGACAAACTGCGAAAGTATGCCAATTTGAACTGTAACAGACATTCCGGAACATGACCATAAGTTAAACATACCTTAAATATCCTTTACATAGCTTAGAAATAGGCTTTGAGGGGTTCGGTATGCTAAAATAAACTTTTGGGTCATTCAGGGACTAAAAGTGTCAAAAAGTGCACAAGTTTGCATTTTCGCGCATAACCTACGTTCTGAATACATTCGGACATCCAAAAATTTATGTAAGCATGACTATATTATGCTTTAGTGTTTGGCTTGCCAAAAATCCATTCGTCGCGTCATTTGGATCGTTTTTCGCGCTTATGCGCATTCCGTCGTAATTAAGCGAACATCGCGTTCGTACGACCAAGCGAACTGACATCAGACATATTTTTGAGCATGTTTCATGTCCACAATGTTTAGGCATCATTTTAGGGCCTTAAAGTTGGCTTTACGGGCCTTAGAAGTGTCGGAAATGGCCTTAAACACGTGCAGGGACCAAAACTGTCAATTCTGCAAGAAGTTTGGTGATCAGACAGCCAGGCGGCCCGCCTCAGTTTCTTAACATTCTTAGGCGGCCCGCGTCAGACTCCCAGAATAGATCAGAACGAACAGTCAGCGTGTACCAGCTGTTTTAACCACAACCACACACTTGCAACTTGCATATTCAGCTGATAAACATCATTTTTAGGCACCACAACTTTCCGACACTTGTACGGTTTCGATTAAGGCACGATATTCGACAAACGATCTTAACGGTGGACCGAATACTATAAATACCCCACCCCCCCATTGCTTAAAAATCACTAGAATTCTGATTTGAGGAGCTCTAAGTTGAAACCATTGTTTCATACCTGAGATTCTTGAATCGGGATTAGCATTCGGGGACCCTGGGTAAGTATTCTTTCGTTCTTTTCCTTATTTTACTGCTTTTCGAGTCCGAAAGTCAAACTTTGTTTGACTTTCAGTGTTGACCAGCTTATGGTCAATGCGAAGTTCGTTTGAACTTCGCAACGTGATTGTAATCACGATGGTTATAGTCCCTTGGGACTATGCCTACTGATTACCACGTTATCTAGGGTCGTAGGGTAAGCGATCTAATAAATCGCTTATACCTTCGAACCCGACCCAGTTTGGTCGATCATTAGGATCCGACCAAATACATTAGGTGACCATAGTGTAGGGGATAACCTTCCGAGGTTATACCCTATGGTCACATCGTTTAAGTAGTTGTATGATAGGTAGTTTATATGCCTTAGGTAAATTACCAGAATACCCTTTTCATGTATAATTGGTAATTAAGCATATGTAACCTAAACTTTTGTCACATAACTGATTATGTAACATGTTTAGGCATATAACACTTGTCATAGGACTAGTTAGACGGTCCGAACGCGTTTCACGCGCACGACGCGTTAAAGTAGCATAAGCTACCTAAACGGGTCGTAATGGGTCGTAAACACTTAGGTTAAGTTTCATTTAGTATGTAGGCTTTGTTAAACCAAATGACACGACTCTCAACACTCGTTTGGTTTACAAACCCTAATGCTACCCGATCTTCCGATTTAGGTCTGATTTATTAATGTAGTTACCTATATTAGGTGCCGTTTGATATTCCGAGATCTCTAGCATTACTTGGTGGTTATCTTTAGACATCTGAGCAAATCTCAGGCGAGTACATTATTCCCCTCTTTTACTGTTTTCTAAACTGTTTTGGGGTGAAGCATGTGTACCTATCTGTTATTTTCATGATTCCAAAAGTATAATTGATTATACATGTTATTACTTATCATATGACAAACTGAATGATTAATTATAGTTTAAACATTGATTTCTCAAAGAACATAAAATAAATTGTTGAATTGTACTTATTTTATGTTCACCAGACCGATTGTTAGTATGATATAGCGCTATAGGATTTGACACCCCATTCCTGTTGTCATGGAATGTCTGAAACCAATTTGTTGCTCCATCCAAATAGGGATTTCCTTTGTGGTATTCCTATAGTCTCAAAGGTGTATTTTGATGCACTAGGTCTGAATGAATTCTTAAATCACACTATTAAAGTATAGTTGAATATACTCTCATGTGTGGTATTGTACAAAACCAACATATATTTATGAAACCAAAACATAGTTTAATATGTTATTTATCGCATCTAAAGCATATTTTGATATGTTATATATGAAACCAAAACATAGTTTAATATGTTACTTACAAATCCAAAGTATACTGTTAATATGCTACTATAAGGTTATTTGTTTAATCTTACATTTATTTATACAAATCACATTGAATACTTATTACATGATTTACATTAGATATGAACATTTTACATCTTGATGGTTTGGTTTGAATAAGTGATTAAGTAACGATGCGTGTGTAATATGATACAAGCATGGTGGATACGCCGCTGGTACTTCCTATATATAAGTGTTTGTATGGTATTACATATATCGCAGCGTTTATTTGAATCATTTCAGTTTGATACATATAAACATTTTATACAAATAACATACTTTTCACAAGACATTTATTTACGAACAACTTATCTTATACAAACTCATATTACATGGTTATTCATTTAATCATGCATTATTTTCTTATTATACATATCATTTGAACTCATTTATTGTTTTTCAAATAATTTACTAAAACAAATGTTTTTGGGTTAAGAGTCATGGCTACGAGGTTTACAAATTATAACCCGCTTGATTTGAGTTGGTTAATTAAGTTGCAATATTGTACTCTTTTCAAAACAAGGTTTTTAAATAAAGTATTGCAACGTCTAAATTAGCCATGATTTCGACACTCCTACCAAACCAATGTATTCGCCAGCATATCTTTGCTGACCTCGTTTTTACACATGTTTCAGGTACTGCTTTGCAATGATTGTTGATACATGCTACATTTAGGATGGACTCGTGCCTTAGCGACTTAAAACGAGACAATAACTAGTTAACTTATGTTATGTACCCTTTGTTTCTTGTTTAAACAATGTAAACTCTCATAATTGATTAATAAAACGAAACTTTAATTGCCATGGATTTGAAACGATTAATTCTGTTACAACACTCCCCGACATTTCCGCCACGTTTTGTATGTTCCACGTGGTCGGGGTGTGACAAATTTTATCCGAATAAAATTAAAACGCAGCGGAATAAGGATTTAAAACATGTTACTTTACAAGATTTAAAACTCTTTTAAATGCAAAAACCCAAAATCGGATCCATATATGACATACATGCTATCAAAATACAACCATAGGGTGTTTGAGAGTTCAACCTTTCTTTGGAGCAAGGAGATGGAAGATGATGATGAATCTTGAATGGTAGCTTCCAAACGAGAAAGCCTCAAGCTAGTATACCCGAAAGCCCCAACAAACACCTTGAGATTGCTAGGATTTCTACACTTGAAACTCACAAAGATCCCTCTAATAATCAGCTCTTGGCCGAAATTATTTGGAGAAAAATAGGAGTTTTTACACTTGAATATGTTATGTTCTTGATGAGAGAGAGTGTTGCATCTTTTTAAAATCAAGTTCCTTGTTTGTATAAAAAGTTTGCATGTAAATTGAGTGGTGGATACACCTTGGGAAGAGACATAGGGGGCGGCCCAAGCCACCTCCCATTTCACCCAATCAAAATTTTTATCTTGTCTCCAAGTCTTTTATTTAAGTATTTATAACTTTTATAAAACTTAATATAACATTTTATAAACAATATGCAACCTTTTAATTGTTATTTAACCTATTAAATAACAAAATAAAATATTCTCTCAAAAATAAATTATCCATATAATTTATTAGTTTGTCAAGTGTAATTATTTAGAAAACCAATTTCTAAATATTCTAAGTGTTGATATTTATTTGTTTGATCATATCATAAATAAATATTGTAGGTGTTTGTCTAGCTTGTTATTGGGTATGACCCGACTTGGATCATAACGTACTAGCCACATCAATTCAATATGTGTCTTGGGCATACAGAGTCCAACATCCCGAACCTCTTTGCTCAATGGAACCAAGCCAACAACAACAACAATGCTCCTTGCAATTTCAAGAGTTTTAACTCGGCTAAACCACTCAAGTTTAGTGGTACGGAAGGAGCAACTGGGCTCCTTCAGTGGTTCGAGAGCACGGAGAGCACATTTCGTCATGTTCAGTGTCCGGATAATCGCAAGGTCGAGTTTTCTTCGAGTGTGTTTCAAAAGAGGGCTCTCACATGGTGGAACGGGGTTATGAGAGACTGTGGTGCAGAAGTTGCTCTAGCACAAACTTGGGCGGAGCTTAGGGCCCTTATGATGAGGGAGTTCTGTCCTCGTCATGAACAGCGAGCTTTGGAGAAAGAGTTTGATGACTTGAAACAAGACAGTGGCGAGCACAGGGCGTATACTGACAGGTTTGAGGAGTTGAGTCTGCTTTGCCCAACAATGGTTACCCCACTCGACAAGGCTATCGAAAGATACATCGACGGCCTACCTGACTCAGTGCAAGACATCATTACTGGTAGTAACCCTGCCACACTCCGTCAGGCGATCGAGTTAGCAGCGACATTGACTGAGTCGCAGGTTCTAAAGGGGAAGCTGCATAAAAAGGGTGACAAGGGTAAGAAGCAGGCGTCTAACAAGGATGATAGCAAGAAAGGTCAAAACAAGAAGGGAAAGAATTCTGGTTCCTCAAAGGGTTCTAGGAAGCGAAAGGCTTCCCAAAATTTTGCTGTCACTGCCCAAGCTAACCAGGCAGCTCCCAACCAACCCGCACAGCCTCCAGCGAAGAAGCCCTATACAGGGAATGCACCTTTGTGCAATAGATGCAACAGTCACCATCAGCCGCATCATCCATGCCGTTTCTATACTAACTGTGGGAAGTCAGGTCATCTTGCCGATGTTTGTCGGTTTGCTCAGAATCGGGCAGTTTAGAACCCGGCTCACCGAGTTGCTCAGCCTCCTGCTCAGCAACAAGGTCAAGCTGCACGACCACACTACCCGCCAGGTTCTTGTTACAACTGTGGGGATCTGACCTACTACCGTAATCAGTGTCCAAGATTGGTGAATGCGAATCCAAATCAGAATCAGGCTCAGGCTCGAGGGCGAGTTTTCAACATGAATGCACAAGAGGCACAGGCAGACAATATGATTTATAAAAGAAAACACTTAACCATACACCCTTCTTTTATATAATCCGATTTCTTGGTTATAAACTCATTTTATATAAACTCATTTTACTTGGTTATTTCATTAACCATACACCCTTCTTTTATATAATCCGATTTCTTACCAAGTTTTCATATGATTTATAAAAGAAAACACTTAACAAGATTCATGACTAATTTTTATTAAACCTTTCTTTTTAAAGCCCAAGTCATGAATCCTATTTTAACAAAACCTATGTATCTCACAGGCATTTTTATGCCGACGTACCTATTTTCACATGGGTTTCAGGAGCAGGTGCATAGGTTTGATCGGGATACACTAGGGTGGACTCGGGCCTTAGTGACAATAAAAGAAGCAAGATTAGTTTAGTTGATGTTGTGTACTTTGTTTCCTTCGTTTAAAAGACAATGTAACTCGCTTGTTTGATAAATAAAATACAACTTTGAATGCCGTGGTTATGAAACAATTAATTCTGTTACAACACTCCCTGACGTTTTCCGCCACGTTTTGTATGTTATACGTGGTCGGGGTATGACACTAGAGTAGAAAACTTATCCGTTTCCTTGATAGCCAGAAAATGTGCAGACTTGGTCAGTCGATCCACGATCACCTAAATGGTATCATTTCCGCGTTGAGATCTAGGCAGGCCTGTCACACCCCGACCACGTGGAATAACCAAACGTGGCGGAAACGTCGAGGAGTGTTGTAACAGAATTAATTGTTTCAAATCCATGGCAATTGAAGTTTCGTTTTATTGATTAAAAGTGTTATAATGTCTTAACAAACAAAGAAATACAACATAATTAACTTGTCTTGCATCTTTTATTGTCACTAAAGCCCAAGTCTGCCTATGTGTATCTTGATCATCTTATGCAACAGCTCCTGAAAAACACATGTGAAAATAGGTACGTCAGCATAAAAATGCCTGTGAGATACATAGGTTTTGTGAAAATAGGTTTCATGACATATGTTTGAGAAAATGTTTAGTCATGAACCTTGTAATTTGCTTTGTTTTGTAAATCATTTGAAGAACGATAAGATCAGATGATATGTATAAATAAGAGAATAATGTATGGTTAAATGAATAACCATTGTAAAAT
The DNA here is from genome assembly GCA_030545235.1 of Helianthus tuberosus. Classification (NCBI taxonomy): domain Eukaryota; kingdom Viridiplantae; phylum Streptophyta; class Magnoliopsida; order Asterales; family Asteraceae; genus Helianthus; species Helianthus tuberosus. Next base: position 129,363,599 of record CM060447.1, on the reverse strand, counting down.
GAGTTTGTATAAGATAAGTTGCTTGTAAAACAATGTATTGTGAAAAGTATGTTATTTGTATAAAATGTTATATGTATCAAACTGAAATGATTCAAATAACGCTACGATATGTAATACCATACAAACACTTATATATAGGAAGTACCAGCGGCGTATCCACCATGTTTGTATCATATTACACACGCATCGTTACTTAATCACTTAATCAAACCAAACCACCAAAGTAATGTTTAACAATTGTAGAAATGTTTATGTATAGTCAAATACGGTTCACACGGTTCACAAATACAATGTGACAACCCGCACAAAACCAGGTATCCGTACAACTTAATTAATGATTAATTATTACTTGATTACTGTGCTTGATTGAACTAGCTGATAAACTGCTACCTGCATACTGATACATGCACTTACTTGCATCATACTTTAATTGCTGTCACTACATTATTTACGTGCTGAACCCTAGTGACAAACATGATGCACAAAAAGCACAGTAGCACCAAACGGATACACAGTGAACATGCTGATATAACCAGCATCAGGCAAATACTGCCTCAAGGCCTGTTAAGAGCCTCATATATTTTGGCTACACTGGTAGTGAGTGTAGGATATAAGGGTTGTGTTACCGCGTCTCTAGGGGATAAGATACACTGATTCGGATGTGCCAGAACGTACTTTAAGTACCAAACACAGCACTTTAACAATTTAACCAGCTTCTAGCTGACTAGTAAAGTGCCAGAACATGAGAAAATATTACTAGACACTTTCTAAAGTATCGGGAAAACAAATGTGTCACTAGAAATGTAATAACGACACTTTAAAGTCTTTTGTAACACTTTAACGGATTACTATCCAACCGGACACCCGGACTTTACCCGGAACATGAAAATATTATTATTTTCACTTTTATATTTTATCTGAGCCAGTTAGGGTCCCTGATTACCCTAACACCCGTCATAACGCGTCGTACGCAACTAACGAGGTTAACACTTAACCTAACTTACTTAACCTTAACTAATTATCCCAACCATCTAATTAAAATCGGACTAAGGAACCCCCCCCCCCCCAACCGATCGGTTACCTAGGGGGCACCACATTGTACTTGAGATCTTGTTGAATCCAAGGTTGTCTAGTATCTTCACTACACAATGACCAATGGGTAATGCACCTTGAACTTGCCTATATAAATCACACTAACACTAGAGTTAATCACCACTTAACTAATCACAAACAAATCACTCTCTCTTCTCTTCTCTTGGCTCTCGGCCGAACCCCACTCACACACACATCATACTTTCGGTTCTTGTTTCATCATTCCATCACCATACAAACATCACAAGTTGCATATAAGGAGCTTTGGTGCACTCGGAACACGAAGGACCTCAACCGTTGGCTTTTATCCACGCGATTTTCGTCACGATTCTTCCCTAGCCCCGAGCTAGAGGTATATCACCTAAAACTCATATTTAAGCTTGTTTAATGTGGTTAAAAGGAATTTTATCGGTGAAATATCGTTAACATGCGTTTTGGAACTTTAAAGTCTACTAAAATCACAAAAATGGAGGTTAATAGCACATGTCTTGTGTAAAAGTCGTAGGACTTGAAATTTGTGTTTATCTAGACCCGATCTATAATGTGGTAGCTCGAATCTTCGTTTAACCCGACTTTGTAAAATCATGTATCATCACATAAGCTTGTTTTTGAAAGATACAAGGGTTAAAGGTGAAACACTACCACATTTTAGAGCATGAACTTGTGTAAAAGAATATGGGTTGTGTAAAAGTGATTTAACCGGTACAATGGTGTTTAAAACTAGCAGATCTACGTATCTGCAAGTGGTATTTTTGAAAGACCACACTTTAAAGAAATCATGTTTTTCTAAAAACGGATCTTACAATACTAAGAATGATATTTAGAACGCACAAGTATGTAAACGCTTGTGTGACACATGTTTCGACAAAATAACTATTTTTGGGAAAAATAACTAGAAGTTGTAAAGACGGATTTCTCTAAAAACGAGGTTTTTACGAGGTTAAAGTTACTTCATATAAAGATCTACATACATAAAGGGTGTTTACATTATTGATGCGGAAAAACTGCAAGTTCATGCGATTATGCAAATTTACATATTTGTCGACTAGTTTGATGTGTCGGAAATTGTTTGATTGAATAAAGAAGATTGTTGAATTGATTTGTTAAAAGAAAATGATACGCTTGAAAGCGTGGCCACCTCCAGTTACAGAGGAAACTCTGGCGAAATTTTCTAAAAACCTAACACTTAGACTTTTTACACAACAAGTGTTAGAACTATTTTTGGGCATACTTTCGAAACATAAATTTCGCCAGTACTGCATTTTACTAAATATTCGGAGGTGGGATTTTCACAAAGATTAACGTGATAAATATTTTGTCACAACACTGTTTATGATTATTTTGTGAAATACATAAATATTATTTTTAGAGTAAAAATAATGTTTACGAACGATAACGACTCCAAAAGTAATACAAACGCTTTCGTCATAAATATATAAGTTACACCGGTAATTATATTACCATCGGTATGTTAAAGCGTAACTTACACAATTACGGAAATATTTATGAACGCATACTTTAACAACGTATTTTGGGATAAATACCTATATTTTGGAGATGGATATATATATATAAGGTTAAGTGAGACTTAATGATGGAAAATATTACGCACATGTATTAAACCCCCCATCCTTGGGAAGGAAGATAACTACCAAGTATATACGACATGTAACACGAAATAGTTGTCTAACTATTTCCCGCAAACATAAACTGTAAAGCTAAAGCACGGCCGTCCGTCTAATAGAATTAGCACTTGTAGGTCGTTGCACAGCTTACTGTATTGGAGACGCTTGATAGAGATACGCTTTCACTGTGAGTTCATGTCCCCCTTTTCTCTAACTGTTTTCAGTTTTCTTAACTGCGGGGGTGAAATACATGTTACTTTGTTTACGAGTACTTTATACACGGTATGAATAACGTAAGGAGGTTTAGATCATGTGAATGGGTAGTTAGAACACCGAGGGACTCGAGCGGTAGATCTATCTGGGTGTAGCGAGCCCAGCTCTAGGCCAAACGGACCTCTCTGAGGCCAACAGAACGGACCTGGAGTGACTTGGTTGCCCAACGCAAAAATCGGCTAGGTCGTGTCTTACTATTTGCATTTCACAACATGCTAATGGCCTTGCAAACCATTGGTGATCACAAGTCCTCTTACACTGCTACATACCAGGAAACTTTTATACTTACAAGTGTTTTACTTACTCACTTGCACATGAACTCGCTCAACATTATTGTTGATTTTTCAACTCACATGTATTTCAGGAAATTAAACGGATCTGGCACGGTATGGAACGTTTTCCGCTGCATAATGTCATGAAGTCATCAGGGTTTAGGGGATGTGTCTCTTACCTGGACAAGACACAGTCCTTAAACCACGTTTATGTTATGTTTTAGTTTGTAATGTTGTTGAACAAGGTTATGGTTGTTGGTTAAAACAATAGTACTGTATTTTGTTTTCAAAACTTAATGGATGACTTGCATGGTTTTTAAATTCATATAGCTTGTTATGATTAAGCTATGGTATTAAGAAGTCACACCAAAACTAACCACGCTTCCGCAAAGCCAGGGTGTGACAGCTTGGTATCAGAGCTCTGATCATAGCGAACTAGGATTCTGTCTCGAGTCTAGACTATGATCACTAGGGCTCTCACGAAAACATTTTTCTGCATACCACTTAAGTCCAGATCCACACTTTTTACAAACAAATGTTGAGCACATTTTATCAATTATAAGTTCAGCTTGGAGGGCTGAGGATCGATCTGGAGGATCGAGATGGTTAAGGTGGTTGAGCACGTTGGTTTGTTATAGGATCAATCTGGAGGATCGAGGTGTTTAAGGTAGTTGAGCACGTTGATTTGTTATAGGTTCGATCTGGAGGATCGAGGTTTGGTTTAAGTGAAGGATAGAGCAGTCTTGTAGACTGGATGGTATTGGCTAGTAAGACTAGGAGGAATTATGTGATGCCCTACTTGGTGACTTATGTGATTATCTGATTATGTGATTGACTGTTTGTGCATACTTGTGTTTATGTTACAGATACATGGATTCGGCTGATTCAGGTGGTTCAGACATCACCGACCCCAGGCGTATTGTATCAGATGACCTGGAGTCGTCAGAGCATGAGGTTTACACGTCCGACTTCACGAGCACAGATGAGGACGATTTCCAGCCCTTTGCACTACCTGACGGTGCTGGCGAGCTCGCAGATGGTCCTATCGCAGGGGATCTACCCTTGGCACTGATCCCTGCTCCTATACCGCTGGCTGCGTACCCAGCCTACGACTTACCCATTGATGATGAGGAGGATGATATCGATATGTTCGATGAGGAGCCTTTCGAGGAGGATGCTCAGGGCGAGGCCCTTCCTGCCGCCGATCCCTTGTTGATCGCAGATGCTCCTGCCGCGGAGTCACCTGCTCACTCCCCAGTCGCGGACTCCTTTGAGTCTGTGGCCTCTGTACCCTCACATGCCCCGAGTGCGCAGCACTTTTCCCATGAGTCAGATTCTGATCATGCATCTTCTGTTGCCCCCATCCCCAGTCCCACTTTCGACCACGAGGACGTGGAGGATTCCGACCCTATGTTTCCCCCGGGGTTCGACCCTGATCGTGACTTGGAGTTTGTCCCGATGGACCAGTTTATGGAGGATCCAGCAGATCCTGTTGACCCTTTTGATCCTATTGATCCCGATTTCGATTTTGACATGGCATTTGATGACTTTGAGCCTGCCATTGCTCCTGAGCAGGCAGCTGCCCTTGATCCTTTACCAGAGCATGACCTTGCGCATGCTGATGTACCTTTTGAGCCCATTGCTGATGATCACCACATAGATGTTCCTGTTGATCCTGTTGATCCGTTGCCCATTGTTGTTGTACCAGTTGACCCCCCTATCGAGCACTTGGCGCCCGTTCACCCTGTTGTAGCCCCTTTATTTGATCCCGTTCCCATAGAGCCCGGACATGCACCATTCGCAGCTCATATGGATCCACCGGACGAGTCTGCCCAGCATGGCTGGATACCGGCAGACGAGGACGTTCCCCCATTCCCTCCACAGGTTTCTGTTGCACCACACGTTGACTTTTCGTTTCAGGTCCCTATGTTTATACCTCCAGCAGGGCCTGGAGAGGGCTCTTCAGCACACCCTGATGGGCATGTACCGATGCCCATGCCTTTCATGCCTCAGATTCCTTTTGTTTCCCCCACTACAGCTCCTTTCGGGGTGGCACCCTTTGACCCCACACGTGAGCCACTGCTGTGGTCACCATTTTCCACCATGCCACCCACTGATCCATACCACAGGTTCCACGTGGGACACACCATCGAGGATGTATTGATGTCATTTGTACACCAGCACGAGTCGCATGAGCAGCGACTACAGGAGTTGGAGAGAGCCCGTCTGCAGCCATGTCAGTGCCATGGCCGGGTACCCTCTCCGTTACAGCCGTTTCGACCATTACCCCCTGACTATGCTGCTCGTCTTACCACTTTGGAGCAGCAGATTGCTTCCATTATTCGCACACAGCAGGCGATGGAGGCGGACTGGTTACAGTTGCGCCGTTTGTTTTATACCCATTTTCCTCCTCCACCACCACCATCTGCTTAGAGCTCATCGGTGCCACTTGGGTAGGCGAGGTGATAAGGCGGCGATTGCTTTTTGACTGCACAGCTTTTTGGGGAGACTACATTATGACTTGACTTTTGTACTTGATGTTGTATTGATACTGATGTAGCTTTTGACAGGGGTGATGTAGCCCCTAGTGATTGATGATTGTATGTATACACTTACGATGTGGTCTCATTTATATGGCAATCGCAGTTTTCTCACCATATTTGGATTCGCTTGATTACTTATTTGCATTGTTATGGTATGGGATGTTGTGTGATTGATATTTGTGATATGTGATAACATGAGATGCTGTGTGATTATACTATTACTACCGTTATATACGTACACTATATTACGAACTGATTTACGTATTGTAACATCGGAGCCTTCTATGGCCTAACCAACTTAAACCATCTTTTAGAAAGATGCCGCCAAGACGACAACAGCAGCCTATGCCTACCACTCAGGAAGAGCTACAACAAGTCATTGCTGCTGCCATAGCGCAGTACGCAGCTTCTCAGCCAGGAGGGAGCGGAAGTGTTAATCAAGGCAATAACAATCCACCTCACGGTAATACCACGCCATTCGAACCTACCATGAACTAGTTGGAGATTTTAGCGGTGATGCTAATGCCAAACACATGTTTTAACATACGTGCAGGATGCACCTACAAGCAGTTCTTAGACTGCAAACCAGTTAACTTCAATGGCACAGGAGGTGCAGTTGCCTTTACCCGCTGGGCTGAGAAAACCGATTCCGTCTTACGCATGAGCAAATGTGCTGAGGATCAACAAGTCACATACATTTCAGGGCTATTTCTCGACGGAGCCCTATCTTGGTGGAACTTACAAGTCCAAACCTTAGGCGAAGCTGCCGCCTACGCCCTGACTTGGGCCGAATTGAAAGAGTTGATGCGCAAAAAGTACTGTTCACGCGCAGAAATTCAGAGGTTGGAGACTGAATTTTGGCACTTAAAGATGGATGGTCCGAAAGTAGCAGAGTACGTTCAGAGGTTTCATGACCTATCTCAAGTGGTTCCTTACATGGTTACGCCAGAATACAAGCGAATCGAGCGCTTCATTTGGGGTTTGGCTCCCCAAATAATAAGCATGGTAACCTCCTCCAAACCAGCAACCATCACTGAAGCCATCGATTTGAGCGTGGCTCTCACCGAGGAGGGGATTCGTTTAAACAAGTTTGGTGATGTAAAGGCAAAGGAGAAAGAGACTCATGTTGAGTCGTCCGGAAGTAACAAAAGAAAGTTTTCAAACTTCAAACAAAGTGTTAGCGGTGATGGTAAGAGAGGAGCACCAAGCACGCCAGCTCAGGGTGCAGCTGGCAGTGGAAGGAAAGGAAGAGGATACATGGGCACCCAGCCCAGATGCAATACCTGTCAACGCCACCATTCGGGTCAATGTCAGCTAAAAGTATGCGAAGTATGTGGGAAACGTGGTCATTTGAAGGACACCTGTTGGGTTGGTACTGGCCGGGGAGGCCAGGGAGGATATGGAAATAGGAATGATAACCGTGGTGGAAATGGGAGTCGCCAGCAAGGAAATTTTGGAGGAAATAGAAACCGAAGCAACAATGTAAACCAGGCTGGCAATGCCAACCAGATCAACACCCCAGCTGGAAATGGGGATGGTAATGGGCAGAGGCTCGGATGCTACAACTGCGGGGAAATCGGGCATTTTAAGAAGAATTGCCCAACACTGAATCAAGCCCGTGGTAGAGTGTTCCAACTTGAAGCTAGAGAAGCACGCCAAGATCCAAATGTTGTTACCGGTACGTTCCCTATCAATCAACGCTATGCATCCGTTTTATTTGATACTGGTGCCGACTATAGCTTCGTATCACTAGAATTTAAGAATATGCTTGGGTTAGCTGCTAATAAGTTAGACATACCCTACTCGATCGAATTAGCTAATGGAAAGATAGTTGGAGCCGACGAAGTAATCAGAGGTTGTGTGATAGAATTGGGAGAACGCGAGTTTACTCTGGATCTACTACCAGTCCCATTGGGAAGCTTCGACGTGGTAGTAGGAATGGATTGGTTATCCAGGAACAAGGCGGAGATAGTATGTCACGAGAAAGTTGTTCGTATCCCTACCGATGATGGTGAGACAATTGTGGTTCACGGAGAGAAGCGTGACACGCCGCTAAGATTTATCAGCTGCTTGAAGGCAAGGAAGTGTTTACAGAAGGGATGTGTTGCTTTTCTGGCACACATCATAGATAAGAAGGCTGCTGAGCCAACAATCGAAGACATCCCTGTCGTAAGGGAGTATCCAGAAGTCTTCCCAGAAGACTTACCCGGACTGCCACCTCAGAGGCAAGTGGAGTTTCACATTGACTTAGTTCCAGGCGCCGCGCCTGTGGCTAAGGCACCATACAGACTTGCTCCATCAGAGATGCAGGAATTGTCAACACAGCTCCAGGAGCTGTTAGATAAGGGTTTTATCCGACCAAGCTTCTCGCCTTGGGGAGCTCCGGTCTTGTTTGTCAAGAAGAAAGACGGAAGTTTCCGCATGTGTATTGACTATAGAGAACTGAACAAGCTAACGGTCAAGAACAGGTATCCTTTGCCAAGAATCGATGACCTGTTCGACCAACTTCAAGGTTCAAGCTGTTACTCTAAGATCGATCTTCGATCTGGATACCATCAACTAAGAATACAGGAGGAAAGTATCCCGAAAACAGCCTTCCGAACTCGTTACGGACACTACGAGTTCCTCGTGATGCCATTTGGTTTGACAAACGCACCGGCGGTATTCATGGACCTAATGAATAGAGTTTGCAAGCCATACTTAGACAAGTTCGTGATTGTATTCATCGACGACATCCTGATTTACTCAAAGACGAAGGCTGAACACGAACAACATCTTAGAACCATACTAGAACTGCTAAAGAAGGAACAACTGTACGCCAAATTATCCAAGTGCGAGTTTTGGCTACGCGAAGTCCAGTTTCTTGGACATGTGGTTAATGGGGATGGAATTCATGTTGATCCCACAAAGATCGAGGCAATCAAGAATTGGGAAACGCCTACAACGCCAACCGAGATTCGACAATTCTTGGGTTTGGCTGGCTACTATCGAAGGTTCATCGAGGATTTTTCAAAAATCGCTCAACCGTTGACGCTCCTGACCCAGAAGGATAAGACGTTTGATTGGGGAATCAAACAGGACGAAGCGTTTCAGATATTGAAAGATAAGCTCTGCAACGCGCCAATCTTAGCTCTACCGGAAGGTACCGACGATTTTGTGGTATACTGCGACGCATCGCGTCAGGGATTGGGATGTGTGTTGATGCAACGCCAAAAGGTCATTGCTTACGCATCACGCCAACTGAAAGTGCACGAGAAGAACTATACCACCCATGATTTAGAGCTTGGCGCAGTGGTTTTCGCTTTAAAGATCTGGAGACACTACCTGTATGGTACGAAATGCACAATCTTCACAGATCACAAAAGCCTACAACACATATTCAACCAGAAGGAGTTGAATATGAGGCAAAGACGATGGGTCGAATTATTGAACGATTACGACTGCGAGATAAAGTATCACCCAGGGAAGGCGAATGTAGTCGCCGATGCCCTAAGTCGTAAAGAAAGAATCAAGCCCATAAGGGTTAGAGCTTTGGAAATGATTGTACGGACCGACCTTCCCTCGCGCATTCGTGCTGCACAAAAGGAAGCTCTCAAGGAGGGAAACCTTGAGGAAGAATATCTCCGTGGAATGGAGAAGCTTTTGGTACCAAACGAGGAAGGAACGTTATGTTTTGAGAAAAGGATTTGGGTTCCCCTGTTTGGTGGACTAAGGGAAGTTATTTTCGACGAAGCGCACAAGTCACGGTACTCTATCCACCCTGGATTGGATAAGATGTACCAGGATCTAAAAGATTACTATTGGTGGCCTAGGATGAAAGGCGACGTTGCTGTCTACGTGAGCAAATGTTTAACTTGCGCTAAGGTCAAGGCAGAATACCAGAAGCCTTCGGGACTTCTGCAACAGCCTGAGATTCCCAAGTGGAAGTGGGAACAAATCTCCATGGATTTTGTTACGAAACTGCCAAGAACGCCAAGAGGCCATGATATGATTTGGGTGATTGTTGACCGCCTAACAAAGTCCGCACACTTTCTGCCAATCAAGGAGAAAGACAGTACTAGTAAACTTGCGGAAATTTACATGAGAGAGGTCGTAGCACGTCATGGAGTACCTCTCTCGATCATCTCTGATAGAGACGGAAGATTTGTGTCAAGAATATGGCAATCTTTCCAAGAATCTTTTGGCTCACAATTAAATCTGAGCACTGCGTTCCATCCGCAAACTGACGGCCAGAGCGAGCGAACGATACAAACCTTGGAAGACATGCTGAGGGCATGTGTTATGGATTTAGGCGGTAGCTGGGATAAACACTTACCCTTGGTCGAATTTTCATATAACAACAGCTACCACACCAGTATTGGTGTTGCGCCTTTTGAGGCCCTATACGGACGCAAGTGCCGATCCCCACTATGTTGGTCTGACGCAGGTGATAGGCAGCTTGCTGGTCCCGAGATCGTCCAAGAGACGACAGATAAGATCGCGCAAATTCTTAAACGCATCGAAGCCGCTCGCCACAGGCAAAAGGCCTACGCGGATCCAAACCGGAAGCACGTGGACTTCCAAGTCGGAGAGATGGTGTTATTGAAAGTTTCACCCTGGAAAGGGGTGGCGCGCTTTGGAAAGCGAGGAAAGTTAAATCCACGCTACATTGGTCCCTTTAGAATTCTGGAAAGAATTGGGACAGTAGCATACAAGTTGGACCTACCTGCTGAATTAAATGGCGTTCACGATACATTTCATGTATCCAATTTAAAGAAAAGTCCAACTCAAATTGACGTTGCCATTCCTATCGACGAGATTCACATTGACGACACGCTCCACTTCGTTGAAGAACCTGTTGAGGTCACGGACTGGAAAGTTAACAAGACCCGCCGGAGCAGTGTCAAACTCGTCAAGGTACGTTGGAATGCCAGACATGGTCCTGAATTTACCTGGGAACGTGAGGACCGGATGAAAGAGAAATACCCCCACTTATTTCCCAAGAACCCTGCTTCTACAAGCAGAACTTAAATTTCGGGACGAAATTTATTTAACGGGGGGAGAATGTGACAACCCGCACAAAACCAGGTATCCGTACAACTTAATTAATGATTAATTATTACTTGATTACCGTGCTTGATTGAACTAGCTGATAAACTGCTACCTGCATACTGATACATGCACTTACTTGCATCATACTTTAATTGCTGTCACTACATTATTTACGTGCTGAACCCTAGTGACAAACATGATGCACAAAAAGCACAGTAGCACCAAACGGATACACAGTGAACATGCTGATATAACCAGCATCAGGCAAATACTGCCTCAAGGCCTGTTAAGAGCCTCATATATTTTGGCTACACTGGTAGTGAGTGTAGGATATAAGGGTTGTGTTACCGCGTCTCTAGGGGATAAGATACACTGATTCGGATGTGCCAGAACGTACTTTAAGTACCAAACACAGCACTTTAACAATTTAACCAGCTTCTAGCTGACTAGTAAAGTGCCAGAACATGAGAAAATATTACTAGACACTTTCTAAAGTATCGGGAAAACAAATGTGTCACTAGAAATGTAATAACGACACTTTAAAGTCTTTTGTAACACTTTAACGGATTACTATCCAACCGGACACCCGGACTTTACCCGGAACATGAAAATATTATTATTTTCACTTTTATATTTTATCTGAGCCAGTTAGGGTCCCTGATTACCCTAACACCCGTCATAACGCGTCGTACGCAACTAACGAGGTTAACACTTAACCTAACTTACTTAACCTTAACTAATTATCCCAACCATCTAATTAAAATCGGACTAAGGACCCCCCCCCCAACCGATCGGTTACCTAGGGGGCACCACATTGTACTTGAGATCTTGTTGAATCCAAGGTTGTCTAGTATCTTCACTACACAATGACCAATGGGTAATGCACCTTGAACTTGCCTATATAAATCACACTAACACTAGAGTTAATCACCACTTAACTAATCACAAACAAATCACTCTCTCTTCTCTTCTCTTGGCTCTCGGCCGAACCCCACTCACACACACATCATACTTTCGGTTCTTGTTTCATCATTCCATCACCATACAAACATCACAAGTTGCATATAAGGAGCTTTGGTGCACTCGGAACACGAAGGACCTCAACCGTTGGCTTTTATCCACGCGATTTTCGTCACGATTCTTCCCTAGCCCCGAGCTAGAGGTATATCACCTAAAACTCATATTTAAGCTTGTTTAATGTGGTTAAAAGGAATTTTATCGGTGAAATATCGTTAACATGCGTTTTGGAACTTTAAAGTCTACTAAAATCACAAAAATGGAGGTTAATAGCACATGTCTTGTGTAAAAGTCGTAGGACTTGAAATTTGTGTTTATCTAGACCCGATCTATAATGTGGTAGCTCGAATCTTCGTTTAACCCGACTTTGTAAAATCATGTATCATCACATAAGCTTGTTTTTGAAAGATACAAGAGTTAAAGGTGAAACACTACCACATTTTAGAGTATGAACTTGTGTAAAAGAATATGGGTTGTGTAAAAGTGATTTAACCGGTACAATGGTGTTTAAAACTAGCAGATCTACGTATCTGAAAGTGGTATTTTTGAAAGACCACACTTTAAAGAAATCATGTTTTTTCTAAAAACGGATCTTACAATACTAAGAATGATATTTAGAACGCACAAGTATGTAAACGCTTGTGTGACACATGTTTCGACAAAATAACTATTTTTGGGAAAAATAACTAGAAGTTGTAAAGACGGATTTCTCTAAAAACGAGGTTTTTACGAGGTTAAAGTTACTTCATATAAAGATCTACATACATAAAGGGTGTTTACATTATTGATGCGGAAAAACTGCAAGTTCATGCGATTATGCAAATTTACATATTTGTCGACTAGTTTGATGTGTCGAAAATTGTTTGATTGAATAAAGAAGATTGTTGAATTGATTTGTTAAAAGAAAATGATACGCTTGAAAGCGTGGCCACCTCCAGTTACAGAGGAAACTCTGGCGAAATTTTCTAAAAACCTAACACTTAGACTTTTTACACAACAAGTGTTAGAACTATTTTTGGGCATACTTTCGAAACATAAATTTCGCCAGTACTGCATTTTACTAAATATTCGGAGGTGGGATTTTCACAAAGATTAACGTGATAAATATTTTGTCACAACACTGTTTATGATTATTTTGTGAAATACATAAATATTATTTTTAGAGTAAAAATAATGTTTACGAACGATAACGACTCCAAAAGTAATACAAACGCTTTCGTCATAAATATATAAGTTACACCGGTAATTATATTACCATCGGTATGTTAAAGCGTAACTTACACAATTACGGAAATATTTATGAACGCATACTTTAACAACGTATTTTGGGATAAATACCTATATTTTGGAGATGGATATATATATATAAGGTTAAGTGAGACTTAATGATGGAAAATATTACGCACATGTATTAAACCCCCCATCCTTGGGAAGGAAGATAACTACCAAGTATATACGGCATGTAACACGAAATAGTTGTCTAACTATTTCCCGCAAACATAAACTGTAAAGCTAAAGCACGGCCGTCCGTCTAATAGAATTAGCACTTGTAGGTCGTTGCACAGCTTACTGTATTGGAGACGCTTGATAGAGATACGCTTTCACTGTGAGTTCATGTCCCCCTTTTCTCTAACTGTTTTCAGTTTTCTTAACTGCGGGGGTGAAATACATGTTACTTTGTTTACGAGTACTTTATACACGGTATGAATAACGTAAGGAGGTTTAGATCATGTGAATGGGTAGTTAGAACACCGAGGGACTCGAGCGGTAGATCTATCTGGGTGTAGCGAGCCCAGCTCTAGGCCAAACGGACCTCTCTGAGGCCAACAGAACGGACCTGGAGTGACTTGGTTGCCCAACGCAAAAATCGGCTAGGTCGTGTCTTACTATTTGCATTTCACAACATGCTAATGGCCTTGCAAACCATTGGTGATCACAAGTCCTCTTACACTGCTACATACCAGGAAACTTTTATACTTACAAGTGTTTTACTTACTCACTTGCACATGAACTCGCTCAACATTATTGTTGATTTTTCAACTCACATGTATTTCAGGAAATTAAACGGATCTGGCACGGTATGGAACGTTTTCCGCTGCATAATGTCATGAAGTCATCAGGGTTTAGGGGATGTGTCTCTTACCTGGACAAGACACAGTCCTTAAACCACGTTTATGTTATGTTTTAGTTTGTAATGTTGTTGAACAAGGTTATGGTTGTTGGTTAAAACAATAGTACTGTATTTTGTTTTCAAAACTTAATGGATGACTTGCATGGTTTTTAAATTCATATAGCTTGTTATGATTAAGCTATGGTATTAAGAAGTCACACCAAAACTAACCACGCTTCCGCAAAGCCAGGGTGTGACATACAAACGGTTCACAGATACAAACGGTTCAAATAGTTAAATGATTACAACGGTTCAAAATGCAGTATAATGTGTTCACATGCTGGATGAGCATATGCAACAGAAATGTAATGTAAAACAATGTACTAAGCATGCACACAATGGACATACATAGCATAAGTGTAATGTAAAACAATGTACTAAGTATGAACTAAATGGACATACATAGCATAAAATGTAATGTAAAACGATGTACTAAGTACGCACACAATGGGCATACATAGCATGAACACAATGAAATCATGTACTATAATGTACTAATGAACGTAGGAAGTATATGATGTGAAAACAGGAAAACATGAAAGTAACAAGTAGGCACATGTGTTTCACCCCAAAACAGTTTGGAAAACAGTAAAAGAGGGGTCTATGTACTCACTTGAGATTGCTTAGTAGTCCTTGAGTAACAACCAAACAATGCTAGAGATCGCGGATATCAAACGGCACCTAATATAGGTAACTATGTTAATAACCGGACCTAAATCGGATGATTGGATAGAATGAGGGTTCGTAAACCAAACGAGTATAGAGACTCGTGTCATATGGTTTAACAAAGCCTTCATGCTAAATGAAACCTAACCTAAGTGCTTGTGACCCATCACGACCCGTTTAGGTAGCTTATGCTACTTTAACGCGTCGTTCGCGTGAAACGCGTTCGGAACGTCTAACTAGTCCTATGACAAGTGTTATATGCCTAAACATGTTACATAATCAGTTATGTGACAAAAGTTTAGGTTACATATGCTTAATTACCAATTATACATGAAAAGGGTATTCTGGTAATTTACCTAAGGCATATAAACTACCTATCATACAACTACTCAAACGATGTGACCATAGGGTATAACCTCGGAAGGTTATTCCCTACCTACTATGGTCACCTAATGTATTTTGTCGGATCCTAGTGATCGACCAAATAGGTCGGGTTCGAAGGTATAAGCGATTTATTAGATCGCTTACCCTACGACCCTAGACAACGTGGTAATCAGTAGGCATAGTCCCAAAGGACTATAACCAACGTGATTACACTCACGTTGCGAAGTTCAAACGAACTTCGCATTGACCATAAACTGGTCAATGCAGAAAGTCAAACAAAGTTTGACTTTCAGACTCGAAAAGCAATAAAAGAACGAAAGAATACTTACGAAGGGTCCCCGAATGCTAACCTCGATCCAAGTAGCTCAGGTATGAAACAATGGTTTCAACTTAGAGCTTCTCAAATCAAGATTCTAGTGGTTTTTGCAAATGAAGGCATGGGGTATTTATAGGATTTCCCGAACCGTTAGGATCATTTCTTGGAAAAAGTGCTTCAATCTTGGCCATACACTTGCACCCATGGTATTGTAATACCATGTGCACATCAAACCAGCCCATAGTATTGCCCAAAACCATGTGCAAAGGTGGTATAGGCCAGATTCAATGTTTCTACACAGAAAGTTTCAAAAATGGCAGATTTGGTCCCTGTAGTGTAATAAGGCCTTTTCCGACGCGTTTAAGGCCCGTTAACCCCATTTCAAAGCTCTAAAATGATGTTAAAGTAAAGGGAACTTAAAATGTTCTCAAAAATATCTCGGATGTCGGTTCGTTTAGCCGTACGGTTGCGTTGTTCGGCTAATTACGACGGAATGCGCATAAGCGCGAAAAACGATCCAAATGACATGACGAATGGATTTTTCTTATGCCAAACACTAAAATAAAATATTTTAGTGCTTACATAAATTTTTGGATGTCCAGATGTATTCAGAACGTAAGTTATGCGCGAAAGTGCAAACTTGTGCACTTTTTGACACTTTTAGTCCCTGAATGACCCAAAAAGTTTATTTTAGCACACCGAACCCCTCAAAGCCTATTTCTAAGCTATGTGAAGGATATTTATGGTATGTTTAACTTATGGTCATGTTCCGGAATGTCTGTTACAGTTCAAATTGGCATACTTTCGCAGTTTGTCAAGTTTAGTCCCTGTAAGTTAATAAACTAGATTTTGCCATACCAAAGCCTTCAAAACTTATTTCTAAGTTATGTAAAGGTTAATTAAGGTATGTTAAGCCTATTTTGCTATTCCGGAGTGTTCATTGCATTAAACTGGTTATATTTACGCATCAGTGCGTGTATAACCCTCCAGAAAGCGAATTAAAGCTTGAAATCGAACAAGAGTTGATATGTGTAAACGATACACATATTTTTACAAATCCCAAGTATGAAATACTATATTTCATTGGTTTGGAATTTGTTTGATGGTTGAAGTGACACAGGTGTCACAGTCTCCCCTACTTTTGGAAATTTCGTCCCGAAATTTATTCGTAGGAGTCTATTTGTGACTTTGTGTCAAATAACCACCAGAGATATGTAAGGCATAATCCTGTCATTTCCTTAACGGACATTCTTCAGAACGAAAATGAACAGACGGAGTCATTTTCCTCAACGAGTATTCTTCAGAAGTGGAAATGAAGGGATAAACAAACGGGGATTCATTTCCTCAACGGGCAATCTTCAGAAACGTAAAATGAACTTACGGAGTCATTTTCAATGGGTGCTTCATCAGAAATGGAAACGAAAATGAGAAACAAACGGATATTCATTTCCTCAACGGACAAATCTTCAGAAACGAAAATGAACTTACGGAGTCATTTTCAACGGGTGCTTCATCAGAAATGGAAATGAAAAGGAGAAACAAACGGATATTCATTTCCTCAACGGACAAATCTTCAGAAACGAAAATGAACTTACGGAGTCATTTTCAACGGTTGCTTCATCAGAAATGGAAATGAAAAGGAGAAACAAACGGATATTCATTTCCTCAACGGACAAATCTTCAGAAACGAAAATGAACTTACGGAGTCATTTTCAACGGTTGCTTCATCAGAAATGGAAATGAAAAGGAGAAACAAACGGATATTCATTTCCTCAACGGACAAATCTTCAGAAACGAAAATGAACTTACGGAGTCATTTTCAACGGGTGCTTCCTCAGAAACGAAAATGAATAGAGTTAACTTCTAGGCACATGACAAAACTCGCTGTGGTTTCTGTGCACTAAATTCCATAATTATGTATGCATCCATAATTACGTAATTCCTTGCACAGTCCGCACAGTTTGTCTTGTAATGTTCATAAGCACATAATCACATAGTTGTTTAATTGTTATTATCTTGTTATTGATTGCTATTAACTTGGCACCTCGTACTTCGTTTCTCTTGGAAGAAACGGGTACTTAGGATTTTCGTGAAAAACGCAGGAGATCATACAATGGAAAAAAATTTGGGAGTAGTCTGTTCTTCAAGGAATGCGGTTCCTTGATTGTCGGTATTGTAGGGGATATGTTGTTTATACATACAATCACATAAATACATTGTAATGTAAATAAAAGATTTATTTATAAACAACGATAACAACTGTTTCTTGGATCTTGACAACAAAAGAAAATAATACATAAGACGTGATCATTTCTAAACGATGTTGTCTTCTGGTTGATCATATGCTCATCCCTGCGCTGGATTTGCATTAGCAAGCCTTGGGCAATTCCTACGAAAATGGCCCATCTCGCCACAATTGTAGCAAGATCCCTGTGGGAAACGAGCTTGAGCAGGATTGTTGCCAGCTTGATTTGGTGCAGCTGCGGTTGGGCAAACCCTAGCTGTATGACCTATAAGTCCGCAAACTTGGCATGTGCGGCACTTCACCCCAGCATGATGATGTAGGCCACATTGGTTGCACAAAGGTGCAGTTCCGTTGTAGGGTTTCCTGGCAGGGGGTTGAGCTGGTTGATTGAGGACGGCTTGATCATTGTGAGCGACCACAGCGTAGTTCTGAGAAGCCTTTCGCTTCTTTGACCTCTTGGGGGATCCAGTCTGTTCATCCATGAACTGTGATTCCTCGATTGGTTTCGATTCTTCGACCGGCTTCTTGTCACCTTTTCGGAAAAGTTTACCTTTCCTGATCTTTGATTCAGTCAAGGTTGCAGATAGCTCAATGGCCTGTCTAACTGTAGTAGGGTTGCTACCAGTCAAAATGTCTTGTATTGAATCAGGGAGGCCATCAATGTACTTTTCTATTGCCTTATCCAAAGGCGTGACCATGTTTGGGCATAACAGACTTAACTCTTCATAACGGTCCATGTAGGCTCGATGCTCACCGCTGTCTTGCTCAAGATTTTCGAATTCCCTTTCCAAAGCCCTGATCTCGTGTCGAGGACAGAATTCCTTCATCATAAGGGCCCTAAGTTCCGCCCATGTCTGTGCTAGTGCAACTTCTGCACCACGATCTCTCATAACACCGTTCCACCACGTAAGGGCTCTCTTCTGGAACACACTCGAAGCAAACTCGACCTTGCGATTGTCAGGACACTGCACGTGGCGGAAAGTATTCTCAATGCTCTCGAACCATTGAAGAAGCCCAGTCGCTCCCTCAGAACCACTAAACTTGAGTGGTTTCGCCGAGTTAAAACTCTTGAAATTGCATGGACCATTGTTGTTGTTGTTGGCTTGATTCCATTGAGCAAAGAGGTTTGGGAATTGAGCAGCCATTTGCTGCGCAATAATTTCTGCCAGTTCGGCAGTCGCTATCTGGTTTTCGCGTCGAGGAGGCTATCTAAAAGAGGAAACATGAAAGAAAACGAGTGAGAGAATTAGACGAAAAGAATGAGATGAAACAAATTTGATGAAAGCAATGGATAGTGGTCATTTGTTTGTTACTACAAAGCAACAAACGACCTCGGTGAATAATCAAAGTAAATAGGTCAAAAATAATGTATCGCGAAGACATGCTCGCCTATAAGTGAACACTC
This sequence comes from Helianthus tuberosus, assembly GCA_030545235.1. Taxonomy (NCBI): domain Eukaryota; kingdom Viridiplantae; phylum Streptophyta; class Magnoliopsida; order Asterales; family Asteraceae; genus Helianthus; species Helianthus tuberosus. The sequence goes on along the minus strand of CM060447.1, from coordinate 129,344,560 downwards.
ATCCCAAGAATTCCCAGGTAAGCACAACTGGTCTCGCGTCTGGTTGAGATGTATACGAAGTGCTTGCCTAGACAGAAAACCCAGAATACAGGCGTTCACCCTTCCAGTTTGCACGTGTTCACATTATTTAAAGCCCAAAACCTTGACGAGATTTTGAAAACTCAAAGGGGTTCAAAATCTTATAACAGAGGGTTCAAAACCTAGTACTTAATCATCCTAGAACAGATGATTAGTTTTCAAAGCGGTTTCGAAAATTATGTTCTTGTTGTGGTAGTCGCCTAAGGATAGGCGACGGTATTGTTTTATGACTAAACGCAAGTAAACTCGCGTTAGGGTCCTAAGAAGGTTATAGACTAGGTCAAAGCATTACTAATAACCTAATTCCCTATAACCATTGGCTCTGATACCATCTTTTCTGTCACACCCCGACCACGTAGAACATACAAAACGTGGCGGAAACATCGGGGAGTGTTGTAACAGAATTAATTGTTTCAAATCCATGGCAATTGAAGTTTCGTTTTATTGATTAAAAGTGTTATAATGTCTTAACAAACAAAGAAATACAACATAATTAACTTGTCTTGCATCTTTTATTGTCACTAAAGCCCAAGTCTGCCTATGTGTATCTTGATCATCTTATGCAACAGCTCCTGAAAAACACATGTGAAAATAGGTACGTCAGCATAAAAATGCCTGTGAGATACATAGGTTTTGTGAAAATAGGTTTCATGACTTATGTTTGAGAAAATGTTTAGTCATGAACCTTGTAATTTGCTTTGTTTTGTAAATCATTTGAAAAACGATAAGATCAGATGATATGTATAAATAAGAGAATAATGTATGGTTAAATGAATAACCATTGTAAAATGAGTTTGTATAAGATAAGTTGCTTGTAAAACAATGTATTGTGAAAAGTATGTTATTTGTATAAAATGTTATATGTATCAAACTGAAATGATTCAAATAACGCTACGATATGTAATACCATACAAACACTTATATATAGGAAGTACCAGCGGCGTATCCACCATGTTTGTATCATATTACACACGCATCGTTACTTAATCACTTAATCAAACCAAACCACCAAAGTAATGTTTAACAATTGTAGAAATGTTTATGTATGGTCAAATACGGTTCACACGGTTCACAAATACAAACGGTTCACAGATACAAACGGTTCACAGATACAAACGGTTCAAATAGTTAAATGATTACAACGGTTCAAAATGCAGTATAATGTGTTCACATGCTGGATGAGCATATGCAACAGAAATGTAATGTAAAACAATGTACTAAGCATGCACACAATGGACATACATAGCATAAGTGTAATGTAAAACAATGTACTAAGTATGAACTAAATGGACATACATAGCATAAAATGTAATGTAAAACGATGTACTAAGTACGCACACAATGGGCATACATAGCATGAACACAATGAAATCATGTACTATAATGTACTAATGAACGTAGGAAGTATATGATGTGAAAACAGGAAAACATGAAAGTAACAAGTAGGCACATGTGTTTCACCCCAAAACAGTTTGGAAAACAGTAAAAGAGGGGTCTATGTACTCACTTGAGATTGCTTAGTAGTCCTTGAGTAACAACCAAACAATGCTAGAGATCGCGGATATCAAACGGCACCTAATATAGGTAACTATGTTAATAACCGGACCTAAATCGGATGATTGGATAGAATGAGGGTTCGTAAACCAAACGAGTATAGAGACTCGTGTCATATGGTTTAACAAAGCCTTCATGCTAAATGAAACCTAACCTAAGTGCTTGTGACCCATCACGACCCGTTTAGGTAGCTTATGCTACTTTAATGCGTCGTTCGCGTGAAACGCGTTCGGAACGTCTAACTAGTCCTATGACAAGTGTTATATGCCTAAACATGTTACATAATCAGTTATGTGACAAAATTTTAGGTTACATATGCTTAATTACCAATTATACATGAAAAGGGTATTCTGGTAATTTACCTAAGGCATATAAACTACCTATCATACAACTACTCAAACGATGTGACCATAGGGTATAACCTCAGAAGGTTATTCCCTACCTACTATGGTCACCTAATGTATTTGGTCGGATCCTAATGATCGACCAAATGGGTCGGGTTCGAAGGTATAAGCGATTTATTAGATCGCTTACCCTACGACCCTAGACAACGTGGTAATCAGTAGGCATAGTCCCAAAGGACTATAACCAACGTGATTACACTCACGTTGCGAAGTTCAAACGAACTTCGCATTGACCATAAACTGGTCAATGCAGAAAGTCAAACAAAGTTTGACTTTCAGACTCGAAAAGCAATAAAAGAACGAAAGAATACTTACGAAGGGTCCCCGAATGCTAACCTCGATCCAAGTAGCTCAGGTATGAAACAATGGTTTCAACTTAGAGCTTCTCAAATCAAGATTCTAGTGGTTTTTGCAAATGAAGGCATGGGGTATTTATAGGATTTCCCGAACCGTTAGGATCGTTTCTTGGAAAAAGTGCTTCAATCTTGGCCATACACTTGCACCCATGGTATTGTAATACCATGTGCACATCAAACCAGCCCATAGTATTGCCCAAAACCATGTGCAAAGGTGGTATAGGCCAGATTCAATGTTTCTACACAGAAAGTTTCAAAAATGGCAGATTTGGTCCCTGTAGTGTAATAAGGCCTTTTCCGACGCGTTTAAGGCCCGTTAACCCCATTTCAAAGCTCTAAAATGATGTTAAAGTAAAGGGAACTTAAAATGTTCTCAAAAATATCTCGGATGTCGGTTCGTTTAGCCGTACGGTTGCGTTGTTCGGCTAATTACGACGGAATGCGCATAAGCGCGAAAAACGATCCAAATGACATGACGAATGGATTTTTCTTATGCCAAACACTAAAATAAAATATTTTAGTGCTTACATAAATTTTTGGATGTCCAGATGTATTCAGAACGTAAGTTATGCGCGAAAGTGCAAACTTGTGCACTTTTTGACACTTTTAGTCCCTGAATGACCCAAAAAGTTTATTTTAGCACACCGAACCCCTCAAAGCCTATTTCTAAGCTATGTGAAGGATATTTATGGTATGTTTAACTTATGGTCATGTTCCGGAATGTCTGTTACAGTTCAAATTGGCATACTTTCGCAGTTTGTCAAGTTTAGTCCCTGTAAGTTAATAAACTAGATTTTGCCATACCAAAGCCTTCAAAACTTATTTCTAAGTTATGTAAAGGTTAATTAAGGTATGTTAAGCCTATTTTTCTATTCCGGAGTGTTCATTGCATTAAACTGGTTATATTTACGCATCAGTGCGTGTATAACCCTCCAGAAAGCGATTTAAAGCTTGAAATCGAACAAGAGTTGATATGTGTAAACGATACACATATTTTTACAAATCCCAAGTATGAAATACTATATTTCATTGGTTTGGAATTTGTTTGATGGTTGAAGTGACACAGGTGTCACAAGGCCTGTAACGAAATCCATGGAAATTTATTCCCATTTCCATTTCGGGATCTCTGGCTGTTGAAGTAGGCCTGATGGTTTCTGATATTCGATCTTGACTCTCGCACAAGTCAAACATTTGCTGACGTAAGTTGCTACGTTGGCTTTCATACCAGGCCACCAATACGTAGTCTTGAGATCGTGGTACATCTTATCCGAACCAGGATGTACCGAATAACGAGACTTGTGCGCTTCGTCCATCACAAGCTCGCGTAAGTTTCCGTAAAGTGGGACCCAGATGCGCCCTGTTACATAGTAGGCACCGTCTTCCTTTTGTTCTAGCCGCTACCTCGATCCTCGTAAGGACTCAGCCCTGATGTTCTCTGCTTTCAGCGCTTCAACCTGAGCATCTCGTATTTGAGCGGGAAGGCTAGAGTGAATGGTAAGCTGTAACGCACGTACACGCTTAGGTGTAGAATCCTTTCGACTGAGGGCGTCAGCCACAACATTGGCTTTGCCCGAATGGTACTTGATCGCACATTCGTAATCATTCAAAAGCTCGGCCCATCGACGTTGTCGCATGTTTAACTCCTTTTGCTTGAAGATATGCTCGAGACTCCTGTGATCGGTGTAAATGGTGCACTTGTGTTGGTGCATCCGTCTGTCGCCTACGTCTTGTATCGAGTCTTGTTTAGAGTAAGATAGAATAGGGCACGGAATCCACGAAATTGGTATTTGCAGGTGATTCCGCTTGAAATGACCTTATGACATTTCAAGCGAAACCCCTTAACTTACTGATTCCGCTCGAGTTGTCTAGTTCATGATTTCGCTTGAGATGTTACAATGAGATTCCGCTTGAATCTATCATGTCTTGTTCAAGAGGAATAGGAACCCCTATATATAGGTGATCATTGGAGCGAAATCATGATGATTGTCTTCCGGTTTGCCACGAAGTGCTGCCGAAGTGTTGTCGTGCTTGTAAAAGGATTCTATATCAATAAAATCAACAGTTTAAAGTGATTACGGCTGAAATAACACTAATTCATTAGTTTCCGCCTCTTGAATTGGTGAATTACTCTTCTGATCGACTCGTTCGGGTCTGAAAACGATCCTACAAGTGATATCAGAGCTCAGGAGGAAGAGTTCTTGCCATTTCAGCTGTATTTTATGATTTTCTACACTTTCTTCTTCAAAATCGAAATTTTTTCACGGTAAAATTGGCTAAATGTTTCACATTGCACGCGCAATCATGTTTTGATAAATCCTTGAAAGTTTCAGAATTAAAATCGAAGTAAAACTTGATATTTTAGTAATTCCGCTTGAAATCTGGTTCGAAATGATGATGTCATCCTGATTCTGCTTGAAAAAGTGGAGTGATTCTGCTCGAATCGAGGTTCCGCTTGAGATTGTAACTGATTCCGCTTGACTCAATCTGATTTCGCTTAAAAGGTTGATTCCGCTTGAACTTACCTTGTGATTCCGCTTTAACGTGCCTATTTCGCTTGAAAAAGTGTTGTTGTTGATTCCGCTTCAAAAGTAGATTTCGCTTGAAACAGAGTTGTTGTTGATTCCGCTTGAACAGAGTATTTTGCTTGAAAGACTGATTTGTAAATTCTTGAAAACCGAATCATGGACAATGAGTTCTATAATGCCTTTGCTAGTCCGATGACAATTACTCAGAGTACATTGCTTGAAAATGAAACAGGGACTTTACAAAAACCGCCTAAACTTTTGGATATTGATGATTATAACGGTTGGTCTGAACGTTTTGGTAACTGGGTTGAAGCTTATCATTTGGATGCTTGGGAACATACTGAAGTTCCATATGAAAGGCCAATAAAGAACGGTAATCAGATAATGCCAATCAGAGAAATGAGTGCTGATGAGAAAAAGAAGTATAGAGATGAGAAATTGATGGTGAGTCTGTTACAGCAAGCAATTAAAGAGGACATATTGATTTTGCTTCAACATGATGGAAGTGCATATTCGATCTGGAATGAATTAGAAGCAAAATTTCTGGGAAGTGATGATATGCTCAAAAACAAGATGTCACTGATGAAGAAAGAATTTGATCTATTTGGTGGTTTGAAATCTGAAAACACCAAGCAAATTATTGAGAGATATTGTAACTTGGTAAGAAATATGACAAAATTATGGATAAAAAAGTATACAGATGAGCTGATTGAGAAATTAGTTGATGCTTTACCACATGATACTTGGGGAACTTATCTGATGATGTTGAGAAACAATAGAAAGGAGTATAAAAAGTTACCATTGGGTGAGTTCATCAAACATCTTGAAGCTCAAGAGATGGAGCAGAGGAAGATTGCCAGGATGAAGAACTATGATGGAGAACAAGACATCGGCTTGTATTTTAAAAGTGATGTTAGTGAAAAGACAATTTTTTCTCCAAAGGTTGAAACTGCTTTTAACGCAAAAGGTTCTTCTGAAAATTCAACTCAGGGATCAAGCAGCACAACAGGATTTTCTTCATTTCCAACTTTTGATCCACAGTTTTCTACAACAAAGAGTGGCAAAGTTCTTCAATGCAACATTGCTTTAAAACTTGAAAATGATCAGAATTATACTGAGGAAGTTGCTAAAAGCCACATGTCTTTGTTGGTGACAGTGCTTGAATCCTATGGAGGATTAGTTGCAGGGAGGATCGGGAATCCAATGCTCACGAAAGAGGATTACGATCAAATTGATGCTGAGGAGATGGAACTGATGGATATAAAATGGTGCATGGCAAGTGTGTTGAGACGGGCTGAAAAGTTCAAACAGATTACAGGTAGAGATGATTTTCGCGAGGCTCATGTTTCAACTTTAGGTTTTGATAAGTCTAAAGTTAATTGTTTTCGTTGCAGGGAAAAGGGGCATTTCAAGAGAGAGTGCACAAATCATGAAGCGAGTGGAGCTCAAAATCCTTTCGGAAACAACGACTACTATAAAAAGGCGATTTGTCATCAAGTTACACAACAGCCATATCAACAACAACAGGCACCACATCAGGCTCAAACTGCACATGGTAGAAAAGAAATTGAAGATTCAAAGAGAGCGTGCCTGGTTAATCAGGGCAAGGATGGTGGATTCAGTTGGGATAAATACATTCCAACAGATAGTAAAGTATGTTTGGCAGATCAAGATGATGAAAAATTGCCAGAAGGTTTCAGTTGGGACAATTTTTGCCCAGACAAAGAATTTTTGGAGAAAGAGATGTTAACTGCTAAAGCTTTTGTTGCTAATGCTTCTGATATGTATTGGGCAGAAAAATACAGAAACATTAGGGAAGCTGAAGAAGAAAAATGGAGAAAAATTGAAGAAGAAGAAGAAGAAGAAGAAGAAGAAAGGAGACAAGAAGAAGCTGAGAAGAAGAAAAAAGCAGAAAAAGTTCAAGGAAGAATAGTTAAAGAAGTTCCAGAGTTTGAAATCAAAACAGATTCTGAAGCAGTCAAATTTCCAGAGAAGTGTATGAATTGTGATTCTCTGATCAATCAAAACACTGAGCTACTACACAACATAAAAAGATTGAAAGAATCATATGATACTTTGAACAGAGAGATTAACAAGTACACCGAGTCGAACAGTGAACAAGCTGTAGCAATGAATACACTCAAAGGAGCATACATGAGACAGCTTGATAACGTCAACTACTACACAGAGAAGTGTGCTGAGCTTGAATTGAAGTTGGCAACACAAAAGATTGAAACTGAAAGAGTCAACAATTTATTGAAAAGTTACTCATGTTCTACTTATGTTGTTGACAGGATTTACCCGATCGTTGAAAGAATGAAGACGTTTGAGGAAGAGAAGACTTCGGAAGAAAAGAAGTCCGAGACAAAAGAAGATGATGAAGTGAAAATTTCTGGTGAGAAACCAAGTGTTGTCTACAATAAATGTCCACCCCCGGTCGAAAATGGATATTCTCCTCGAAATCCAAATTTCAAAAGTGTCAAAAAGGCAACTAACTTACCAGAAAATATTGATATCACGTTCACATCGTCCGATACTGATCATGAGTCCAAGTTGATAAAAAGTGTGGTCGATCAGGTGTTAGACAAAGATGACATAGAGGAGTCAAAACCAGAGTCCAAATCCGAGTCAAAGTCTGGGTCCGATACGTCAAAGTCAACAATCAAAAAGGACAAACGGGTTTATGATAAGGAATTTTTGCTATCAAAATCTAATTTGAATGACGAACCAGTCAAAGTAGCTTATACTTTGAAAGATTCTGACAAATTATATTCTGATGAGATTTTTCCAATAAGAAGTGTTAAAATCGAAATAATTAAAAAAGTTTTCAAAATCACAGAAATTAGTATTTCTGAAATAAAAGATTTAAATCTTACTGGAAAACCTAAACAATACACTTCAAGAGACCAACAAAGAATTAACAAGAAAATGGGTTACAATTGTGGTTATCGTTTTCAAAAGAAACCAAACCATAATCGTAATTTCAAAAAGAAAGGCCTTGGATTTAATCAACCGAAAATTAAAAAAATGAAAAAGTTTATAAACCAAAAACTGTGTTTGTTTCAGGAAAAACGACAGAGGCTGAGAAAGAGCAGGCATTCAGAAAACAGACAAATCAAGAATTCCTTGCCAAGAAGCAAGAGAACATGAAGAAAAATGGTGCTCAGAAGACTACAGAGACAAGAACCTGTTTTCAGTGTAAAACAGTCGGTCATATTGCCAGGAATTGTCCAAAGGCAATACAGACAAAACAGGGAGTCTCTGGTAAATTGAAAGAAAAAGTTGTTGAGAAAACTGAACTTACAACCAGAAAATTTACAGGCTTTGAAAATTCAACCTTTGAGGTTGGCGAATGTTCAAAGAATGTGGTAAAAAGAAAAGAAAATCTGAAAAATAAAAAATGGGTTGTTAAGGGTTCAGGAAACAGTTCTGGTGATGAATCTAATTCCACAAAATCAGAGGAGCCACGTGTTAAAGAAAAGGTTGAGAAATCAGTTCCGAATGTGGATGATGTGAATTTTCCACCTCTGCGGGCTGAAAATTTTAAAAAGAAAGTTGGGAAAGTTGAAATTTCAAATCAATTTTATTCTGAAAAGAATAAGTTTGATATTGAAAAAGCTTTCAACAGAAATGTGAAACACATTTTTTGAAAAATGGTCGATGGTAAGGCCAAAGGAGTGAAAGAATTCTATGCTTCCAAAAGGAGTGTTCACAGATCGGTTGATAGTAACAGTGAAGAAGTGGTTACACCCAAGGATGGTCAGGCCTGGGTGTCTATATTTTTCAAAGAATAAAAACCTGACTTGCCAGAGATCCCAAGTTGGCAATCGCGGATCATGAATCGGCATCTTTTTTAAGAGAATATTTTTGAAATATTGTAAATTTTGGCAAGTCATACTGCAGGAATTGCCGGAACTCCCAGGTTGGTAAGCGAGGAGTAGGAATCGGCATCTTGAGAATTCAACTCATATATGGTAACTTACAAGTGGTATTGGTTGTTAAGCCATGTGGTTGAAAAATTGGTTGAAAAAGGTTTTTACCTACATGTGGTAAAATCAAGGTCATTAGGTTGAACTTGATTGGACTATTCTTACAAGTGGTAAATCAAGGACATTAAATTGTACTTGAATTTTTCCTACAAGTGGGTGAAATACAATGTGATGAACCACACCCCTAACCTACAAATGGTTAAAATCAATCAACAAAACTTATTTTCCGGAAAAACCATTTGATTAAAACAAACTTAAGTGTTTTGAAATCAATGGGAAAATAGTTTGTTGTGAGGGGGAGTTCTGATTGTTTATGCCAAGTGGATGGCGAATTGAAGTGATTCGATATCAGTTGTCATGTTACTTGTATAGTTTGTTTTCAAATTTCCTAAAATGTGTTTGCATTTTAGGGGGTGTAAGAAATTTAGAAAATCCAAAAACATTTGAAATTTTGAAAAATCCAAAAACATGATAAAATCAAAAATGAGTTTTGTTGTAAAAAAGAGGAAATGATAGTACATCAGTGGACTGTCACAGCATGCTAAAGAAATGGAAAGATAAAATGTGATAAATGGTCTCACTAAAGATGTGACGGTAGGCTCAGCTAGATTAGTAGATTTGCGATAACGATACAAACTTAAATGAAAAAGCCTAGTTCTAGTGGGAAACATGGTCGAAAGCATAGTACTTAGTTTTGTCCTTCTTGATTGTGTACCTACTCAGTAATCGCTGATTGTCGAAAGACATAAAACTGGTTAAGTTTGTGAAATTTCACAACTTTGCTGAAAAGTCACTGTGATTGTGCATTTCTTTTTGCAAATATTTAAACTTGTTTTATTTCTTTATTTTGTTTAAGCATTGGACATCCTATGCGTATACGTGAGTATCGACCTGGATGTTATTGCCTAAACGTTCTGCTTTATTTTCTTTGGTGTTTCGTTTAAGCTTTGGACCTCCTCTGCGTATACGGAAGTATCGACCTGGTGGTTAAAGCCTAAACAACTTCAACTTATTTTTATTTTCTTATTTTGTTTAAACATTGGACTTTCTCTGCGTATACGGAAGTATCGACCTGATTGTTAATGTTTAAACATTCTGCTTTGTTTTTGCACAAATCACAGTTGATAAAAGTTTAAAGGCATTACTTGAGTCAGTGTATTGCATGATGAGGGGATATGCTGAGATCGTGGGGTCCATAAGAATTTAGTGCTATCTAAATATACCTTAAAGTATCAGTAAGCATTTCGAAAGTTTTTAGATTGAGTTTAAGTGGACAACAATATCGTCAATCTATGTGAATCGTTTAGAGCTTAAAATGTTTAAAGCTTAACGGTGTTGATGATTTGTCTCATAAACTGATATGATCCTCTTACACGAACTCACAAAAATAATGTCTGTAAATATTTTCTTTACTGCATTTATTTTCATTTAAAAATCCAAAAAGATTTTAGTGTGTTTTAGCATAATTTTTTGAAAAATACAAAAAGATTTTCGACAACTGATGTTGAAAAGCTGACGTTCAAAATTCCAAGTGCTAAACTTGATGAACAGGTTTGGATAAAGAGTGTGTGAAAATGATTGTATTTTTTTAAGAGATTTTCAGAAGATAAATTTTTTTTGAATGTTTCGTGCAAATGGTTTCTAAATTTTAAAGATTTAATCTTTGAGAAACTTATGTGTGTGGTAGAGAATTGCAGATATGAAGATTGACCAAAGCCAGATTCCGATAACTGAGTAGATGGTGATTTCCAGACTACGATCCCAGCAGATTGAGAGGGGGAGTCTGAAGACAAAGTTGAGGAAGCAGTTAGAGCCAGTACTGATCCTGGAACTGCATTCGCGCAAGAGAGATTGAAGAGAAAAGATATAGAGTGGGAATACTTAAAATGGAGAATACTTCGCAGAAAAGCCCAAAGACTGATAAAGACTGAAGGTTTGACAACCGAAGACTCGACACTGAAGACTCCGTCAACATCCGAGGGGGAGTTTGTTGGTGCATCCGTCTGTCGCCTACGTCTTGTATCGAGTCTTGTTTAGAGTAAGATAGAATAGGGCACGGAATCCAAGAAATTGGTATTTACAGGTGATTCCGCTTGAAATGACCTTATGACATTTCAAGCGAAACCCCTTAACTTACTGATTCCGCTCGAGTTGTCTAGTTCATGATTTCGCTTGAGATGTTACAATGAGATTCCGCTTGAACCTATCATGTCTTGTTCAAGCGGAATAGGAACCCCTATATATAGGTGATCATTGGAGCGAAATCATGATGATTGTCTTCCGGTTTGCCACGAAGTGCTGCCGAAGTGTTGTCGTGCTTGTAAAAGGATTCTATATCAATAAAATCAACAGTTTAAAGTGAGTACGGCTGAAATAAAACTAATTCATTAGTTTCCGCCTCTTGAATTGGTGAATTACTCTTCTGATCGACTCGTTCGGGCCTGAAAACGATCCTACAACTTGGTACCGTACAGGTAATGTCTCCATATCTTAAGTGCGAAAACAACTGCTCCCAATTCCAGATCATGCATAGTGTAGTTCCTTTCGTGAACTTTAAGTTGGCGCGATGCGTAGGCAATGACCTTGTCACGTTGCATCAACACACAACCAAGTCCTTGGATGGAGGCGTTGCAATAAACCACAAAATCATCTGTGCCTTCAGGAAACGAAAGAATAAGCGCGCTACAAAGTCTCTCCTTTAAGTATTGAAATGCGGACTCCTGTACATCACCCCAATGATAGGTGACACCCTTCTGAGTCAGTGAAGTGAGAGGTTGTGCAATCTTTGAGAAATCCTTGATAAACCTTCTGTAGTAGCCCGCCAAACCCAAGAATTGGCGGATTTCTGTTGGTGTACGGGGTGCAGGCCAGTTCTTGATCGAGTCTACCTTGGATGGATCCACATGAATCCCATCCTTGTTTACCACGTGGCCTAGAAAGTGGACTTCGCGAAGCCAGAAGTCACATTTCGAAAATTTAGCATACAACTGCTCTGTTCAAAAAAGTTCCAAAATAAGCCTCAGGTGTTGCTCGTGTTCTTCCTGACTCTTCGAATAGATCAGGATATCGTCGATGAAAACTATGACAAACTTATCCAGGTAAGGTTTGCACACTCGATTCATGAGATCCATGAAGACCGTAGGTGCATTCGTCAATCCGAAGGGCATAACCAGAAACTCGTAATGCCCATAACGAGTTCTGAACGCTGTTTTGGAGACGTCCTCATCTCGGACTCTCAGCTGATGGTATCCCGATCTCAGGTCAATCTTGGAATAGAAACTCGACCCTTGCAACTGGTCGAATAAGTCATCAATACGCGTGAGGGGATAACGATTCTTCCGAATAAGTCATCAATACGCGTGAGGGGATAACGATTCTTCACGGTCACCTTGTTGAGTTCGCGGTAGTCAATACACATTCTGAAGGTACCGTCTTTCTTCTTCACGAATAACATTGGGGCTCCCCAAGGCGAAGAGCTAGGGTGAATAAAACCCTTGTCCAAGAGCTCTTGTAGTTGTGTGGACAGTACTTCAAGTTCTGATGGAGCTAGACGATAAGGTGCTCGAGCTATTGGTGCTGCTCCAGGAGCTAGCTCGATTTGAAACTCGACTTGACGATGAGGCGGAAGACCAGGTAATTCCTCAGGAAATACCTCAGGGAAGTCGCGCACAATAGGAATGTCTTCAATTCTCTTCTCTTCCATTGATGCGTTAGTAACGGGGGCTAGAATGGCAGTGTGGCCCTTTCGCAAACACTTCTGGGCCTTAAGGAAAGAGGTGATGCCCACAACAGCACCACTCTTGTCGCCACGAATTATGAGGGGTTCTTCACCAGAACGATGGATGCGGACAATCTTCTCGTTGCAAAGAATTTCCGCTTGATGTTGAGATAACCAATCCATCCCAATAACAACGTCGAAACTACCCAGAACGATAGGAATGAGGTCGATAGAAAAGGTCTGTTCAGCAAGAACAAGATTACAACCCTTAACTATGTGTGTGGCCTCTAAACTTTTACCGTTTGCTAGCTCTACCATGTGTTTGGTGTTCAAAAGTGTTGGAGTGCGCTTAAGCATTTGACTAACTTTTAAGGACACATAACTAGCATCGGCACCCGAATCGAATAAAACAGTAACAAAGAAATCATCCAGAAGAAACTTACCCATCACCACGTTGGGATCGTTCCTTGCATCACCCTGACCCAGCACGAAAACACGTCCCCTGGCTCCATTGCCATCATTGTTTCCCCCATTATTGTTTCCGTTCCCCTGATTGTTGTTATTGTTGTTCTGTTTTTTTTTGTTCAACTGGGGACAGTTTCTCTTGAAGTGACCTTCAGCACCACATTGATAGTATCCCTTGTTACCCTGCTGTTGCTGCTGCTGATTCTGTGGAGCTTGTGGCTGCTGTTGACGGTTCTGATTCGCAGGAAGTGAGCTCCTGCAATCCTTTGCTTCATGACCAAACTTGTTACACCTCAGACAACGACCCTTGTTACACTGCCCACTATGATGTTTGTTGCATCAGTTGCACTTGGGGTGGTTTCCCTTGTATCCACCCTGCCCCTGACTACCCGAAGATTGCTGACCAGGGCTCTTGTAGTCGTCAGTCGTTCACTGCTGAGACTGAGACTGAGCTGAAGTCGAACGCTTGTTATCACTGGGAGCATCAGAAGTAGTAGTAGCGCTAATACGCTTGGGCAGCTTATTCTGCTCAACTGCCTGATCAGTGAGACGATGAGCCAAACGGATGATTTACTGAATGGTGCCAAGATTAGTTGAGGTCACGTGGCTCTGAATTTCTGGCACTAAACCCTTAAGGTACAGCTCGATACGCTTGATAGGAGGATCCACCATAGTAGGACACAAGATAGCTAATTCGTTCGATCTCTTTGTGTATGCCTCGATTTCAGACCCCGTCATCTTCAAATTGAAAAATTCCACCTCTAGCTTGTGGATGTCATCACGACTACAGTACTCTTCTTTGATCAATTCCTTGAAGTCGTTCCATGGGGTGGCATTAGCAACCGCCAGCCCTAGCAGTTGAACCTGTGCTTTCCACCAGGTTAACGCAACACCTTCAAGTGTTCCAGTAGCAAATTTCACCCTACGATCTTCAGGGCATTCACACATCTCAAAAACAGACTCAATCTTCTCGAACCAGTGAAGAAGACCTACAACTCCTTCTGTGTCGTTGAAAGTACTAGGTCGGCAATCCATGAATGTTTTGAATGTACATACGGGAGGCTGAGCATGTTGACATGTCGCGCGAGAACAAAAAGACAAGATTAAACACGAGAGTTGGTTTGCGAGAGTAGGATCTAAACATCCTAGGATAGGTCGAAATGGCAGGTTATACCTCCTGCAGGGACAGCTGCGAGTGCCTCAGCCACTCGTTCGTTGATTAGAGCCGACACCTGGGCTTGAGTCAAGTTCAAACGTCCACTCATGATCTTTACAACGAAGCAAGCGTAAGTGAGAAAAGTGTCGCGAAAGTGCGTAAGCGTGGGACGACAGAAGAGAGTAAGCACACAAGGCTCAAATAGCAGTTATCACGTTAACTAATGCACTATATGAATTATCAAATAGACAATATAAACATAATTCATACCACCTATTGTGTCGAGTCTTGCACGTGGAGTGAAGTGTCATTGTGGATCGTTGAGCACTGTACAGGTTATAGTCTGGTTTTGACAAAAAGCTTTTCCCTTTTTAAAACAAAGTTCACTATAACCAATGGCTCTGATACCAATCTGTCACACCCCCAAAATCTATCATGTGGAGTATCACCGCTTGGAGGCGTGACATGACCGGGATCAAGCCACCAATCATATTGAACAACGTAATTAAGTAAATGAAACTAACCACAATATAATTGGTGTCCAAAAGAAAGTAACCAACTTTAAGTTAACAGCGGAAGCATAAAACGTAATTCCAAAACATAAGTTCAATAAGTTCATAAGTTTAAATGTTTAACATGGAACTCAACAATCCATATCCCACAACGACCTCATCCTCGTGCAAGCTCCATAAGCATCTAACGACCTGTAAGGCATGTAACAACGAGTCAACAACAAAGTTGAGTGAGTTCACAGTTGGGTGTTTGTTTCAGGTTGCTTTTGAAAACATAGTTTGTCTTTGGCTGGCTTACTCGCCGTGGCGGTTACCCCATAGTTGAAAATATGATTAACCAATTCCTTCTTTCCCAAACCATACCCGTAATTAGTGGGGCTTCCCCATGTGAACCACTAGACCGTTACCATATCGACTACTAACGAAAGTAAGTTGTGCCCTACGTCAATGTCTATCATCATTGACAGTTTGCCATAGTCCATTAGTACACGCCCGTCCGACTGGCACGGTGTGAGGTTTGTTAAACCTAATAGCGCTATTAACTAATGACCCGCTCGCCATTGGCCTCGGCGATTAAGTCGATATAAA
This sequence comes from Helianthus tuberosus, assembly GCA_030545235.1. Classification (NCBI taxonomy): domain Eukaryota; kingdom Viridiplantae; phylum Streptophyta; class Magnoliopsida; order Asterales; family Asteraceae; genus Helianthus; species Helianthus tuberosus. Next base: position 129,329,215 of record CM060447.1, on the reverse strand, counting down.
ATGAGGGACTTAATGTTAGAGTTTTGTCTAGTAAGTTTTAAGGTTGTTGTCCTACCCAAGGAGGATGAACGTACGTATTCTACCCAAGGAGAATATGCAGGATTAATATTGGCATCCTACCTATGGAGGATGGCGGTACATATCCTACCCAAGGAGGACATGTAGGTTCTGTTTTAATTCTTTACCCCATTCCCAAACCACCGGGAATCCCATGCCTTAGAAAGTGTGTGAACTCACCTTGGTTTGCTCGGTTAGATTAGTTACTCTAATAATCAGAAATCAAGCACGTCCTAATAAGGTACATATAACAATCAGGTTCTCTTGCATGCATAACATGTATCCTACGTACGGTTTATCTACTCATTACTTCTATTACGTACCACACAATTCTAATGTCAAGGTACTTTGTTAAGTTATATTATTTTACCCTTAAATAATATAACTATCTCACAAAATAAACAAGTATCCACACAAGTGTCCTAGTATAAAATATATATTCTAAATATATATTTAACCATTTTACTTGTAAAAATCAACCTCCGATACTTTGTATTTTTGTAACAAAACTCATGGCGAAGTTTATTTTGAAAAACAGAGTTAAAACGTATTTGTGAACACTTGTTAGAAAAATAATTTCTAAGTCTTGGAATTTTTAGAAAATTTCGCCAGAGTTTCCTTTGTAAATGGAGGTGTCCATGCTAATAAGCATATCATTTTCTTTTCCAAAAATCATTCAACAATCCTCAATCAACAATATACAATCTTTACTTACCAATCTTGTTAAAACAAGCATAAATTACTACTTCATGAACTTGAAAGTTTATAAAAATGTTTAGTGTATTTAGTAAGTTTTGTACCCCTTTAAAGTGTGATTGCTTCTTTAAAAACTCCATTTTTAAAGAATATGGATCTTTACAACTTATGTTCATATTTTCTAAAAATGCTTCTTCATGTATTTTTCTTGTCACACATGTGTTTCTTCACTTTGTTAACTACCAAAAATGATGTATATTTATGTAAGAACCAAGGTTTAGTAAAACTTGTATTTTAACTTGGTTTCTTGGTAAATCATACTTGAAACATTTAGATTTACAAGGCTTTAAACCTTCTTTGTTCATCATTTTACAAGAAACCTTATATTCCTTCAAGTTCATGACTTTTGTGAGGATGTGTTGGTGCACACATCTGTCGTCTTCGTCTTACATCGAGTCTTCGATTCGTTGCGGTTCGGAACAAGAATGATGTCATCATTAAGAATGATGACATCATCCAAATGACATCATGCTTACATCATCTACAAATATTCACGTGAAGATAACATGCATTTAGAAGATCAGATTGCATGAAATCACTAGAAGACAAAACTGTTATATATTGAATTGTATTATTTCGCTTTTGTGTCAAACACATGATTCCGCTCATGTGTCAAGTCGATTCCGCTTTTATGTCATAGGGTATCGCTTTTATGGCATGTGAGTGATATCGCTTTTATGGTCATGTACATAAAAGCGAAACCTCATACCCTATATATAGTCACATAAGCGAAATCACACATATAGTTCTAGGTATTGTCTTCCGGTGAGCCACGAAGTGCTGCCGAAGTGTCAACAGGTTGTAAACGTCATTCTATCAATATAATTCGACAGTTTAAAGTGAATGTTTGCTGAATTACACCAAAACACTTGTTTCCGCCTCTTGTTTTGGTGATAAACTCTTCTACACGACTCGTTCGGGTCCGAAACCGATCCTACAATTGGTATCAGAGCCAGTGAAGAAGAGTTTTCTACAATTCAGCCGAAAAATCTGTTTCTACACCTTTCTTTTTCGAAAAACAAAAATTTTTACGGTCGGAATCGCTTTAAATTCACACAGTGTGTTCGTAATCATGTATAAGTAAATCCTTGAAAGTTTCAAAGCTTGAATCGACCTAAAACATCGAATTTTTGAGGTTTCGCTTTTACGGTCACGTTCAAAAATGACATCAGCAGTAAGGTCCGCTTATGTGAACAGTTAATTCCGCTTTTGTGACCACTAGGTATCGCTTTTGTGACATTTGAGATTTCGCTCTTGTGTCACTTGAGGTATCGCTTTTGTGACAATCTTGGGATTTCGCTTATAGTGACAACAATGGTTTCAATTTAGTGACACTTAGGAATTCACGTGATTGTTCATCGAGTATTGTGACACTTAGAAGTTTCGCTTTTGTGTACATCGAGTTGCGTGAACCGTTTGAAAAGTTTAATTCTGCTCTAAAAGAAAGTTATCAGTTTGCATGTGTGTTGGACAGTTTGCATGTGATAACAATTAATTCAGTATATCAGGTGATCACGTGAATGTTTGGTTCAAGAATAGTATGAGAATATATAAAATTGTCGATTAAGTGTTGTGCATGTGAGTTTGTGTCAGCAAGAGTTAATGAGTATCATGTGATTGTCATCAAGTAGTGAGAAGGTCAAATTAAATTTTTGCATGTAACTTTGATTTCATCAAGATAAAGTGTCAGCTAGTATAGTTGAGGTCCTATTAGATTATTTTGAATTTGATGTTGTCAGTTTATGATGATAGCACATGTGATGTTGTTGGCACAAGTTACATTTCATAAATCCATGTGATTTCAAACTGCCAGCTCAATCGGAAAGTGAAGGATTTCAGCAGCCCACGTGATTCTTATTTTCGGTTCAATCAGTATTATTGAAAAATTAGAAAATGTCGACAATATATCATTTGAAGTGTGGATTTGTGTGAAGCCCAAGATACAAATAATTTGATCATCAAAGTTGTTGGCAAAAATTGTTTGATTTTGAAAGGCCCATATGTCTTAATTCGGCCCAATCAACATTTTCTTGCAGTGGGTCAGATTGTTGAATTTTAATTGTTGAAGTTGTTCGGCTCAATCACAGTCAAGTACAGTTCACTTTATACTCGGAACAAGTGAAAGTGTGTTTTTGTGAGAAATTTTGTCAGGATTGTTAGAAAAATGGCAATGATCTTTGATGAACAAGAAAACAATGATCTTAAAAGGATAAATGACTGGTATCGAGGATATTTCAGTAGTTCTTATCAGAATTTGTCCAAGAATGTTTGGGTTAACCGGTTCGAATGTTTTCTGTGTAAGAAAGATGAGAAATTGGATGATTTGGAAAAACGTTTTGATCGTTTGATTGACTATTTGAAAGAAAATCAAATAGTAATATCAGAAGCTGAAATGGTATCAAAGTTTGCTAATGGATTACCTGCTGAATGGGATATTTTTTTGAAAAATCTGAGAGAAAATTCAAGTTTTTCAAAATTATCTCTGAATAAATTCATCAGTAAACTGAAAAATCATGATTATGAACTTTATCAAACGAAGAGAGATGTGTTGGATAAGATAAAAATGAATTTAGAAGATTTGAATTTAGACGTGATATATGAAATAAACAAAAGAATCAATGTTTGTTGGGCAGCGAAAAGAAATTTGATGTATGATATGAAAAGGGGTTGTTATATTAATGATAATGGAAATTCTATTGATCTTGTTACAATCTTTGGTGCAGGTACATATAAGATAGAGTTAGAGGTGTTTTCTTCCGGTAAGCCACGAAGTGCTGCCGAAGTGTTGTCTGAACGTGTACTCGTATTATTGATCAATACAACAATAGTTTAAATTGAATTCTCGCTGAATTGTACTCGGTTTGTCTGTTTCCGCTGTTCAAACTGAGATAAACTCTTCTAAACGACTCGTTTAGGTCCGAATTCGATCCTACAGGATGATCCATAATCTTTAACATGTTCATCCTCTCATGTTGCTAGATTATGTTTTTAATCATGATCTAGCAAGATCATATGATGATCTACATCATTTTCACAAGCAAACAATAATCAACAACAAATCAACACTAAAATAACATAGTTTCTTCATGATTTAAGCTTATGTTAAGGTTTCATTCTTTTGATTCTTAGTGTTCTTGAGATTTCATCTTAACATAACTATTAACCACCAAAAACATGGAGTAAACAAGGATCAAAGAAGGTTACTACTAGCTTTTAAGCTAGGGAAGATCAAGCTTGGAAGGGTAGAGGATAAAAGCAAACTAGAGAGGTCCTTGATGATCCGTGAGCTCCACACTTCGTTATTCACCTTGATACACCTTTGTATATGTATGGAATGGATGAAACAAGACTGAATGAGGGTGGTGGTGGGTTCGGCCGAAGCCAAGAGGGAGAGAAGAGGGAGTTTTGGTGTTGAGTGTTGAATGAGAAAATGAAGGTCATGAGCTTAGTGTGCATTCTTATAACCCATGTTCTTGTAATACCTCATGTATAATGTGTTTCAAAAGGACCAACAAGATCAAATAAACAATTCAAATAAATCACAAGTGGGGTCCCTTGGTTGGGGCCGTAACTAGGTGGGGGGGGGGGTAGTAGGCTAGGGTTTAACCATATAATTAGCTTATAGTTGGAAGGTAAGTGTTTGGTTAGATGTTTAGTTAGTTGGTGTTTATATAGTGTGCTGTGATATTCGGGAACCATAACTAGCTCAGAAAAAGTGTAACAATGTTTTTAACAATATTTTTGTGTTCCGGGTAATGTCTGGTTGTTCGGTTAAATACCGTTCCGTTTAAGTGCTAAGTTATATAATTTAGTGTCTTTTATATATATCTTTTTGCAACACTTTTAATTCCCAACACTTCGGAAAGCATACAGGATCATTTAGTCAATTTTTCTGCACAAGACTAGTATGTTAAAAAGTACATGTAAGTATGACGCAGTAATCAGGAAGCAGTTAAGTAATTCAGCACAGTCATCAAGCACTTTAATTAACATTTAATTAATCGTACGGATACATGTAATTAGGAGGGTTGTCACATTCCACAAGCGGAGTATCACCACAGGGAGCGTGATTGACCAGGATCAAGCCACCAATCATATTGAACAATATAAGTAAGTAAATAAAACCCAACACAAACAGTATAATTGGTGTCAAACAATTTAGCAAAGTCTAAGTTAACAGCGGAAGCATTAAGTTCAAAACCAAAATATAAGTTTAAAGTTTCATAAAGTTTCTCATGAACACACAGCGATTCATGTCCCACAACGACTCCTTCTCCAATGCAAGCTCCAGCAAATAACCTAACGACCTGCAAAGCATGTAGTAACGTATCAACAAAAATGTTGGCGAGTTCACAGTTGGTTGTCTGTTTTAATGTTGTTCCGAAAAACCATAAGTTGTTAAGTTGTTTCGAAAACCAAAAGTTATCCAGTTCCATGTTCCCATAACCATATACCATGGGGGCTACCCCATGTTGTAAACCACTAGACCCGTTACCATATCGACTAGTGACTTAAGTCATGTTTGAGTGCCCTGCGTCAATGTCTATCATCATTGACTAAGTGCCCAAGTACATTAGTCCACTCCCCTCCTCTGCGGCACAGTGTTAGGCTTGTCAGACCTAATAGCGCTATTTAACTAATGACTCGTTTGCCAATGGCCCGGCGATTAAGTCGATATAAAAATGAGGGACTCCATGATAGAGTTGTTGTCTTGTAAGTTTAAGGTTGTTGTCCTACCCAAGGAGGACGGAGGTACGTATTCTACCCAAGGAGAATACAAAGATAATATCCCACCTAGGGGGGATAGTTGTTATTTAACCCATTCCCAAACCACCGGGAATCCCATGCTTTGACGAAAGTGTGAACTCACCTTTGATTGCTCGGTTGGTCTCTAAAATGGTTAACAGTCAAGGTCGGTCAATCACGTCCTAGTATGATTACCATTCAGTTCATTAGTGTGTTCAAATAAGGCATGCAGCTCCTATACACATCTACCATATAACATGCACTCACTTTGACAGTTCACACACATATACATATTCCCCATATGACTACTCATGAACAAGCGCACAATACTTCACATAACACTTTCGTTGTCAGTTAACAAGTTGGATCATTATCAGATAGCATAACCGATATCTAGACACACAAATCACAACTTATATTGTTTCAGCTTTAACATCCAAAACTGGGCTGTTTTCGGCTATTTTTCTAAAATAGTTATCTTGTTCCAAAAATTCTCAAACATTTACAGAATGTTCTAAACGGTCCACATCACATTGTGTAAAATTCTTGGGACCCAATTCATAACCAATTATTTTATAAAAATTATTTACCGTGCTGCAGTCAGGTTCGTCACTTTCTGACTGCAGTCCACGGAAAAATTCATTTAAAATTCATCGCAAGTCCGATTGACGAAATTACAGTTGGAGAATTATGACGACACCCGTGACCATCTACTGTACAAATTTCATGACCTAACTCTATCCAGGTTTCAAGTTATTACGAAAAACATAACACACATTTTCTACAGAAAAAACACAGCTTTTGTTGTTGTACAAAACAGACCTTTAAAAATAGCAAACCACCTCAAAAAAATATGATTCCAGCGCCATTTGAAGAGTTTTTCGAAAACGTATAATTTAGACTTCAGAAAATAAATTTCTTGATTTATAACGGTCCATTTACAGCCAACTGAAGTTGGCTGTTTTCATCAATCAGGATTCTGTTTTACAATCAAACGACACCAAAACGCGTGTAAACGATCCCGACCCTTCCTACTAACAACTAACAGCAGGTTAATCATCGATTATCACCTAATCATATCAAGAATCACAAAATCCTAGATATAAAACATTATGATTTTCACAAAAACACAGCAAATGATCATTTATGCACACATATCATCAATTAATTCAACAAATCACAAACTCAACCAAAATTAACCATGAAACAACAAAACCCTAGCATAACAACTAAAAATCACAGCCATGTTTCCACAAAATCACACCATGAATCGCAATCCAAATCAAGAATACTAACCTTGGAGCAAGAGAAGGGATAACGAGGAAGAAAGAAGCGAACAAGAAGCTAAAACGGCCTTAGCAACGATAGTACGTGACTCGATGAATGCTTGTTTGTTATGTTTACACATAGATTGCTGTCTACCTGCCTTAGCAACGATAGTACTATAGTTTGGACTCAGCACCTGTTCACTCAGGGGATGTTAAGGACCATTAATCACATGATTCGCAGTGGTGAATATGTGTTACGAACTGCATTGCGCAGTCAACCCGCAGTCATTGGTATTGATAGGATCATGTCGATACTTACATGCTTCACATCACAAGTTGTACGTGCTGGTTATGCGTAAACGATTTCGAACTCTATTATATCTATTAAACTTGTATGCTCACCTTTACACTATGTGTATTGACTTTTACTTTAACGTATGTGGCAGGTGTATAAGATGTTAAAATGCTTGGCTTGCTGTGAAATCGAGGCTAGGAAAGAGTCTAGAAACAAATAAACAAATTGTCTATTTTGAAATCTGAGTTGTCGGATCAGTACTTATTTGTGAGAAAATTATTTGTAATAACTGTTTTATTTGGATATATTATGGTATGGGACATGACGTTTTAAGTATCTGGTAATTAATAGTTGTTATGGATACTCATGGACAATCTGTTTCGCTCAGTGCCGCGCCTCGATGATTCTGCCATCGGTTGGGGTGTGACAGATTGGTATCAGAGCCATAACTATAGGGAATTAGGCAAGACTTGACCTAGTCCGGGTCGATGTCTTAGAAATGACCTAGTCTATAGTTAAGTACCAACATATCGACTTGTGCATGCTCTGTAGGGGTTCTTGTACGAGCTTACTTACTATATCTCGCTATTCTCGCTTGCTCTACACCACACTTCACTCTAAAATGTCAAAAAATGAACGAATGATTAGGTCGAGATTAGGTGTGAAAACCGCAAACTCTTGACTAAATCACTTGTTCTACTCGCATTTTATCTATAACCAGGAGAATTTGCGTTGAATCAGGAGTGAAATCCATACTTTGACGCAAATTTCCTCTCTATTTTACCAAACAGGAATAAAGTCGCTAAGTTAGGGGTGAAACCCGAACCTTGATGACTTGTTCCGTGCTCTATTTTTTAACAAAACTCTCACCAAAGTCTCAACGGATTCCAACAACTTGAAGTCACACTGTAACTGGAAGGATGCGTGCCGATCGCCCGAATTCGAGCTGAGAGCACAGTCTCGAAGGCTGTAGTGTGTACCAAAAGTTCTTGTGAATAGTCGAATCACTTTGGCTAGGTAGACGTGTTTTGACGGAAGCCTTAGACAACCTATTTTCGATTTCAAGCTCGCAATCGTCGATTTTATGTGTTTCGATTCTGAGCCTGCAACTGCTAACTCTGATATTTTTCGCTTTTATGTGGATTTTATGTGTTTTATGTGATTACGTGTCTCAATTTTGGTAATTTACTGTTTTTGCTGTTCATTTCGATCAACACGCATAACTCATCCATCTCAAAACGCCAACAAATCGCTGGTCATTATTCGCCATCGCTGCTCGATACTCGCAATCGCTATAATTAATCGCTATACGCGCTGTGAAGGATAGGGAATACATGCAACATATAGTTAGGTTTCTGTATTCTGACTGCCTCATGTGTTTTGTGCCTTACCTGCTTGTGTGTTTCTGTGCTTATGTGATTATGTGTTCATGTGCCTATGTGTTTATATGATGCATGATTGTGTTCCTGAGCATTAGTAATATTAGGCGTGTGAGGAGAGATTCGATTATATTGTGTCTGAGTCCTGCGACGATGTCTGTTGCAGACAATGTCGTCATCTGGATCCCGTCACTCTCGAACTGCCTGCCGAAACCAGAAAGACAAACGCCTTGCTACTCTCGTCGCTAAGAAGATAGCGAAAGTCATTCCCCAGATCGTTAGCGACCTACACGAGAACGCTAGCAAGTCTTCTGAAGAGTCCAGGACCGAGACTCCTAAAGCAGCTTTTAGCTTAAAATAGTTTAAAGCTTACGGACCGAAAGAATTTACTGGCAAAGATGGCCCTACGGCCTTGTTTCAATGGTTTGATTCAATCGAGGTCACCCTGCGCCAGAGTGGCTGTCCTGATAATCTCCGTACTCTGAACGCTACCGGCGTCTTCCAATCCCGAGCTTTATATTGGTGGACGGCCGAGAGTAACAAATGCGGAAATGATGCAGCTTATGGTTTGACGTGGGATGAGTTGAAGGACGTCATGTTGGAAGAGTTCTGCCCTCACCACGAGCGCCAAAAGTTGGAGGACGAATTCTGGCATATCAAGCAGAAGGATGGTGACAATGCTGCTTTAACTGCTCGCTTCAAGTAGCTTAGCATAATCTGTCCTGATCAAGTCAAGACTCCTGATGTGACGATCAAGAAGTATATCCGAGCTCTGCCGGATTGTGTCGCAGATTTTGTGCAAGCTTCAAAACCAGCAACAATCGAGGAAACTTACCTGCTTGCTACTGAAATAAACGACAAGCGAGTCAAGTCTGGCTACTGGGATAAATACGTCAAGAATCTACATCAAGCTACCACCGCACCAACCGCTGAAATCTCCACCGCCCCTCTATCTTCAAAGGCCTCTCGTCGCAAGAGGAAGAACAACAACAACTCCAGCAACAAGAACTGTGCTGTCACCACTGCTGCCCCCTCCAAGCTGTACGAGCTCAGCAGCAGAGTCAACACCGCCAAGTCGCGGCACCAGTTACTCAAGCACCGCCGGCAAAGCATGCTTATACTGGTCCTCACTGTCACACCCCGACCGCGTAAAACAACAAATCGCGGCGGAATCGTCGGGGAGTGTTGTAACAGAATCATTGTTTCAAAACACACGGAAATTTGAAGTTTCGTTTTATTAAACATTAAATATTTACATCGTCTTGAAATCTAAATTAACAATTTAAACATAGTCTATTATTGTTGTTAAGTCACTAAGGCCTCGTCCAGTCCTATGTGAGCATGCATCCTAGCAATCAACATCATTCAACAACACCTGAAACATATGTGAAAACAAAGTCAGCAAAGAAATGTTGGCGAGTACATAGGTTTTTGAGAGTGTCGGATTCATGGCTAGTTTACATGTTGCAATACTTAATTAAAAACCTTGTTTTGAAAAGTATTGTATTGCGACATAATTAACCAACTCAAATCAAGTTGGTTATAATTTATAAAATCTCGTAGCCATGATTCTTAACCCAAAACATTTATTTAATAAAATTCTCGTTAATAATTCTCGTTAATAAAACTCGTTAATAAATCTCGTTAATAAAACTCGTTAATAAATCTCGTTAATAAAACTCGTTAATAAATCTTGTTAATAAAACTCGTTAATAAATCTCGTTAATAAAACTGGTTAATAAATCTTGTTAATAAAACTCGTTAATAAATCTTGTTAATAAAACTCGTAAATAAATCTCGTTAATAAAGCTCGTATGGTTTATATCATTTCGAAAACCTCGTTTGTGTGACATCGTTTCAAATCGTTTACCCAAGTGAACTAAATAACGCCACGGTATGTAATACGATGAAAACATATATATATAGGAAGTACCAGCGGCGTATCCACCATGCTTTCATCACATTACACCCGTCCCATTATCTAAACACTAACCAAAAACCAATCGTTTACCCAAATCGTTTAATTCGTTAAAAATTGCTTTAGTCGTTTAAATCATTCTCGTTTTAAATCGTGAAACTACTTTTGATTGTCTCGCTAATAACATCCAAACCTTCATGACTCGACTATCTCGCCTATCGCTTCTCGCATTAATAAACCACCAAAGGGTAAATTAACAATCACAGATTCAGTCGTTACCCACCTAACCCACACATAACCATGGGCGCAGTCTGATAACGGGATTTGTCAGATCCTATGGTACCATAACCTAATACTGGTCGGTTCGGCCAAAACTAATGGATATTATTCGTTATGTAAATACAACCAACAAGTTTGTTTACTATATCGAAATCGTTATTAAATTATTATAAACCATTTTAATCGTTTTTGAAATCATTGTTATAATATCGAAAATCGTTTTGAAAACCATCGTTAAAACCTTGAAAACATTTAGCACATATGAATCACCCCAAAACAATTGAAAACAGTAAAATAGGGGAACTATGTACTCACCTGAGAATGCTTAGAGGTCTTGAACAACAACCAAGCAAAGCTAGAAGGAACACAGAATCAATCGGCAACCTAATAACTATATAAATAACCCGGACCTAAGTCGGAAGATCGGATAGGATGAGGTTTTGTAAACCAAATGAGTATTGCATCCGTCTGTCGACTTTGTCTTGTATCGAGTCTTGTTTGTTTATAGATAGATCAGGGCACGTTATACGAGAAAAATGTTAAATATAGGGTGAGATGCAGTTTCAAACGAAATTACAAGTTGTAATTTCGCTTGAAATCATCATGCCAAGTTCAAACAGAATTAGTAATCCCTCTTGAATATGATTTCGTTTGAACCAGTTTCAAACGGAATTAGCTTGCCTATATATAGCCTTGATTTCGTTTCAGTTGTATCTTTTCCGGTTTGAGCCACGAAGTGCTGCCGAAGTGTCGTCTCGCTGTAAATCATTGTGAAATCAATCTTACGACAGTTTAAAGTGTATATCTTATTGAATTGACCTCAATACGTCTGTTTCCGCCTTTCGTATTGAGAAAAACTCTTTTGATCGACTCGTTCGGGTCTGAAAACGATCCTACAAGTGGTATCAGAGCTCAGGAGGAAGAGTTCTTACCAATTCAGCCGCATATTCTGATTTCTACACCTTCTTTTTGAAAATTTACAACTTTTCATGGTTAAAATCGGCTAATTTCACACATTATGTGCGCATCAGTGTTTTAACAAAGCCTTGAGAGTTTCAGACTTAAAATCGATCTAAAATTGGTAAATTTTTGTAATTTCGTTTGAAAACCAGCGCGAGTATGATGACGTCAGTAGCATTTCAAACGGAATTAGACCTTAATTCCGCTTGAAACTGGTCCGTTTGAGTAGTTGGTTGATTTCGTTTGAAATTGATAATTCCGTTTGAGTGATTCCGTTTGAATCACTAATTCCGCTTCAACAGTAATTCCGTTTGAAAATTCAACACAGAATTAGTAATTCCGTTTGAAAGGGTGGTAGTTCAAACGAAATTAGATATTCCGTTTGTAGGGTATTTCGCTTGAACAAGGATTTCGTTTGAGAAGTGTTATTCCGTTTGAAATCGAATGTTTGGAAATTTCTTGAAATCCGAAACATGGAAGAGGAATTTTATAATGCATTTGCTACTCCGTTTACCCCGATTACTCTTGTACAGAACACGATGTTAGAAAATGAAACGGGGACTATGCAAAAACCGCCTAAGCTCATGAACATTGAAGAGTATAAAGGTTGGGAAGGACGCTTTGAAAACTGGGTTCAAGCAAATTATTTGGATGCTTGGGAATGTGTCGAAACAAAATATGTTAGACCAACGAATGATGACGAAGAGGAGGTTGCAATTAAAGATATGAGTGCTGATGATAAAAGGAAATATAAAAATGAAAAAATGATGTTAAGTCTACTACAACAAGCTGTGAAAGAAGATATCTTGGTGTTATTGCAACATAATGGAAGTGTTTATTCGATTTGGAAAGCATTAAGATCAAAGTTTGTTGGAAGCCAAGAGATGGTTAAAAACAAAAAGTCACTTTTGAAGAAAGAGTTTGATCTGTTTCGTGGTTTGAAAAATGAAAGCACAAAGCAAATCATTGAAAGATATTGCAATCTGTTAGCTAACATGAAGAGGTTGAGCATCAATAAAGATAATGAGGAATTGATTGAAAAACTAGCTGATGCATTGCCACATGAGACTTGGGGCACATATCTCATGATGCTAAGGAACAAGAAAGGGTTTAGCAGTCTGACACTGAGCAAGTTCATTGAAAAAATTGAGGCTCAGGAAATGGAACAGAGAAAGATGTTAAGAATGAAAGATTTTGATGGTGAACAAGACATTGGGCTTTATTACAAAGCAGGGTTGAATGACAAAACTACCAACATGTCACCAAAGGTTGAGACTGCATTCAATGCAAAGAGTTCATCTGGAGGATCATCTAAAGGATCAAATAGCACAACAAGTTTTTCATCATATCCATCTTTTGATCCGAACATTTCAGCAACCAAGAATGGCAAGAAGCTACAATGCAACATTGTATTGAATCTTGAAAATGATCAGGATTATTCTGAAGAAGTTGCAAAAAGCCATATGTCTTTGTTGGGAACTGTGTTGGAGTCCTATGGAAGTTTAGTAGCAGGAAGGATCGGGAATTTAATGTTGACTAATGAGGATTATGATCAGATTGATGCTGAAGAGATGGAATTGATGGATATAAAATGATGTTTGTCTAGTGTGTTGAGACGAGCTGAGAAATTCAAACAGATCACAGGAAGAGATGACTTACGTAATGCAAATGTTTCTACTTTAGGTTTTGATAAATCTAAAGTTACTTGTTTTCGTTGCAGGGAAAAAGGACACTTCAAGAGGGAGTGCACTAATCGCGAAGCAAGTGGAGCTCAAAATCCATTCAAGAACAATGATTACTATCGGAAATCGATTTATCATCAAGTTGCTTAACAACCACAAACTGCTCATGGCAGGGAGGAGATTGAAGAATAATCCAAGAGAGCATGTTTGGTGAATCAAGATAATTTCAGCTGGGACAAATATATTTCAGCCGACAACAAAGCATGCCTGATCAATCAAGATGATGAAAAGTTGCCAGAAGGTTTTAGCTAGGCAAATTTCAATTGGGATGATTATGATCCAAATAAAACTCAAATCATAAAGCCTTTGTTGCTCGAGTTGAAGAAGATAGTGATGATGATAATGATTATTATGCGAAAAGAATGGCAGCTCATTTGAAAATGTTGGAAGAAAGTGATAGTGAAGATGAAAAAGCTAAAAAGAAAAAGAAGAAAATAAAAACAACGGTTAGCAGTGATGATGAAGATGTTCCGGTGATCAGAAGAAAAGTGAAAGAAGTTCCAGCTTTCAAAATTGATGCAGAAGCTGAAGCTAAAAATGTTCCGGCGATTTGTGAAAACTGTGAGATTATAAAGAAGAAAAACAGTGAATTGATTAACAACATGAACAGGCTGAAAGAATCATATGATGTTCTGAACAAAGCAATGAATCAATACAATCAATCCAGTGAAGAACAAGCAATAGCAATGAAAACACTTCAAGGAGCTTTCATGACGAAGCAGAAAGTTGTTAACAATTACATCGAGAAGTGTGCTGTGCTGGAACAGAAACTGGAAACACAAAGAATTGAAACTGAAAGAGTTAATCGTTTGTTAAAAAGTTACTCATGTACTTCTTATGTCATTGACAGGATTTATCCAACTGTGGAAGGCATGAAGGTTTTTGAAGATGGTGAAGTAACTGATGAACAGAAGGTATCTGAAGAAAAGACTTCTAAAAAGAAGAAAGAAAAGAAGAAGGATACTAAAGTGAAAGATTCTGGTAAGAAACACAGTGCCAGTTATAACCAGTGTCCACCCCCGCTTGAAAATGGATATTCTCCGAGAAATCCAAATTCAGAAAGAGTCAAAAAGGCAACAAATTTACAGTGGGAGTCGGAGTCTTCAGTTAATTTGCCAGAAAACATTGATGTTACTTTCACATCGTCTGACACTGATCATGAATCCGAGTTAATAAAGAAAGTGGTCGATCAGGTGTTGGATAACGATGAAACCGAGGAGTCAAAGTCGGAGTCTATGTCAGAGTCAAAGTCTGAGTCCAGCACTCCGAGTCAAACCGTCAAACAGGACAAAAGAGTTTACAATAAAGAATTCCTTCTATCAAAATCTAATTTGAATGACGTAACATTCAAAGTTGCATATACATTGAATGATTCCAACAAATTATATTCTGATGAGGAATTTCCAATAAGAGGTGTTAAACCAGAAATGATAAACAAGGTTTTCAAACTAACAGAAATTAATATTTCTGAAATAAAAGATGTAAATCTTTCTAAAAAACCTAATCCTTACACCTCAAGAGTTAAACAAAGAGAAAACAAGAAAAAAGGGTTACAGTTTTGGTTATCAAAAGAAACCAAACCATAATGGTAATTTCAAAAAGAAAGGTCTTGGTTTTATTCCATCAGAAAATCATAAAAATGAAAAATATGTTCGAGATTTTAAATCAAAAATGATATTTGTTTCAGGTACATCATCTGAAGAAGAGAAAGAAAATCTATTCAGAAATCAGTCAAACAAAGATTTCCTTGCGAAGAAGCAAGAAGACATGAAGACTGCTGATCAGATGAAAGAAACGAGAACCTGTTTCCAATGCAACACTGTTGGTCATATTGCCAAGAATTATTCCAAGGCAATAAAATCAAAACAGGGAGTTTCTCGTAAACTGAAAGATAAATAGGTTGTGTTTGAATCACCAATTGAGAGAACTAAACTTTTCAAAAAATCAATTTTTGAAATTGGTGAATGTTCAAACAGGTTTTACAAGAAGAGAGCAAATCTTGACAACCAGAAGTGGGTTGTTAAGAAGTCTGATGATAGTTCTAGCAATGATTCTGATTTGTCAAAATCAGAAGAGCTATCTTCTGGCGATGAATCTGAGTCCACAAAGTTAGATGAGCCACATGTTGAGAAAAAGGGTGAAAACTCAGTGCCGACTGTGGATGATGTGAATTTTCCACCACTTCAGGCTGAAAATTTTAAGAAGAAAATTGGTAAAGCTGAAATTTCAAATCAATTTTATTCTGATAAAAAGGTTTTTGATATTGAAAAAGCTTTTAACCCCAAAGTATATCATATTTTTGGTAAAATGGTTGATGGGAAGGTTAAAGGGGTGAAGGAGTTTTATGAGAAGAAAACAAAGAAACCAGGTAAGTGTGTTTCATCCCAGGTTTGTGACTAGGATGGAACCTATTATGAACAGTAAATATCTGAACTTGCCGGAGCTCCCAGGTTGGTAAGAGGAGCAGGAATCGACATCTTTCTTGAGAAATTCACGTTTGTGATATTTCGTCTTACAAGTGGTAAATCGGGGACATTAATTTGTACTTGATTTTCTACAAGTGATTGTGTTGAGAAAATCGGGAAATGTTAAATTCTTACAAGTGGTATTTTGAATAACAATGTGATGAGATCCCCTAACCTACAAGTGGTTTTATGAAAACAACCAAACTTATTTTCCGGAAAAACCATTTGATTAAAACAAACTTAAGTGTTTTGAAATCACAATGGGAAAATAGTTTGTTGTGTGGGGGAGTTCTGATTGTTTATGCCAAGTGGATGGCGATTTGAAGTGATTCGATATCAGTTGCCAATTTACTTGTACAGTTTGTTTTCAAATTTCCTTTAAATGATTTTGCATTTTAGGGGGAGTAAGAATTTTCAGAAAAATCCAATAACATTTGAAAATTTGAAAATGTAAAAAACATGATAAAATCAAAAATGAGTTTTGTTGTGAAAAAGAGGAAATGATAGTACATCAGTGGACTATCACAACATGCTAAAGAATTGGAAAGTTAAAAAGTGATAAACGGTCTCACTGATGATATGCCAGTAGGTTTTTGCACATTTAGTAGATTATGACGAGATATAAACCTAACTATTAAACTTGCTTATATCGTGGGGAACATCTCTCGGATATATGGGTAACCCCCGAAATCTTGTTTGAAAGGTCCCTCTTTCTGAGATACTAGGTCTTTATGCTTAGTGATATCTGGGGTATTATCCCGGGACTTCTGATTTTGCGGAAGCAATGGCCTAGTCCATGGAGAATACTTTACGCTTGCTTGAAATATAGCCCACCCTCAGCATAAAAATGATAAAACATTGCAAAATGCAAATCATGTGCCGTTGAAGAAAAGATTCTCTAAAGGGAACCCACCAAAAGTCGAAACCGTCATCTCTCTGCTGAACGGAAGTTCTGACCTGAGCTCTCACGGTTTTCGCAATATAACCCCTTACAGATATCATCTAGGTATACTCACCTGTAAGACTGAATATTGGGATCTGGATACGGGAGTATATTCTGAGGTGGGACACGCGATTAAGTTTAATTGCTTAAGATATTAATCTCGTATCTCGAAACAGTTGAACTTTGTGTGAAAATTTAAGTGGATCAGTATACTGACAATCTAAATGAATCGTTTAGAACTTAAAATGATTAAAGCTTAACGGTGTTGGTGATTTGTCTCAAAAACTGATATGATCCTCTTACACAAACTCACAAAAATATTGTTTGTATATATTTCTTTACTGCATTCCATTTTAATTCAAAAATCCAAAAAGATTTTCGGAGTGTTTTAGCTTAAATTTTTGAAAATACAAAAAAAAATTCGACAACTGATGTTGGAAAGCTGATTTTCAAAATCCCAAGTGCTAAACATGACGACAATTGGGTTGGGAGAGTGTGTTTTGGAAAGATAAATGGTATTTCTTTAAATGGTTCATCAAAGTTTAAAATTGTAAAATCATTCATTGATTGAATAATTCCTGCAAGTGGTTCATCAGAATTAAAAATGATAAATCATTTTGAAAATTGTTTTTACATATGGTAAGCAGAGTGTATATTTGTTAAATTATAAATTTGTGAAATTTGTTTTTGGGTAGAGATTGTGCAGGTAAGCCAGATTTCGATCCTGAGTAGGATTTGAGCCAGGTTACGATATTGGAACTGCTGATATTGATGAACTTAAGGAATCAAGAGATCTGATCAAGAGAATTAGAAGATTCAAGAGCCAGATTGTGATTCTGGAATTGAAGATTAGATCAACATTCGAGGGGGGGATTTGCTGATAGAGAAAGGAGAGAGATTTGAGGATGCTTTACATTGTAAGATACTTCAAAGAGTTTGAGAAGACTGATAAAGACTGAAGATGCGAAGACTCGACACACTTAAGACTCGTCAACATTCGAGGGGGAGTCTGTTAGTGCATCCGTCTGTCGACTTCGTCTTGTATCGAGTCTTGTTTGTTTATAGATAGATCAGGGCACGTTATACGAGAAAAATGTCAAATATAGGGTGAGAGGCAGTTTCAAACGAAATTACAAGTTGTAATTTCTCTTGAAATCATCATGCCAAGTTCAAACAGAATTAGTAATCCCGCTTGAATGTGATTTCGTTTGAACCAGTTTCAAACGGAATAAGCTTGCCTATATATAGCCTTGATTTCGTTTCAGTTGTATCTTTTCCGGTTTGAGCCACGAAGTGCTGCCAAAGTGTCGTCTCGCTGTAAATCATTGTGAAATCAATCTTACGACAGTTTAAAGTGTATATCTTGCTAAATTGACCTCAATACGTCTGTTTCCGCCTTTCGTATTGAGAAAAACTCTTCTGATCGACTCGTTCGGGTCTGAAAACGATCCTACAAATTAACAAAGTCTACATCCTAAATCGAAACCTAACCTAAGTGCTTTCGACCCATTGTGACCCATTAAGGTAGCTTAAGCTACTTTAACGTGTCGTTCGCACAAAAGCGCGTTCGAGACGTCTTACTAGTCCTATGACAAGTATTATATGCCTAAACATGATTAGATATGTTTCATAATCAATTAAGTGACAAAAGTTTGTGTTACATATGCTTAATTACCAATTATGCATGAAAAGGGCATTTTGGTCATTTACCTAAGGCATATAAACTACCTATCATACAACTAATTAAACCTAAGTGACCATAAGGTATAACCTCGGAAGGTTATTCCCTATGCAACTATGGTCACTAAACATGTTTGGTCGGATCCTAATGATCGAACAAACGGGTCGTGTTCGAAAGTCTAAGCAGGTGTTTAGTCCGCTTGACTTACGACTCTACACAAGCACTAATCTAAAAAGTGACGAGTTAAACATGTTAAAACATGTTTAACGAATTTAGAAAATAGTTTTGGTATAAAAAAAACGGTTTTGATACCTATAAGTAGTTTAGTTACAAAATACGCAAGAATGCGCATTTTGGCCGAAACTACGACTCGTCACTACACCTAGATAACGTGGTAATCAGTAGGTATAGTCACTAGGGACTATAACCATCGTGATTACACTCACGTTATGAAGTTCAAACGAACTTCGCATTGACCATAAACTGGTCAATGCAGAAAGTCAAACGCAGTTTGACTTTCAGACTCGAAAAGCGATAAAAGAACGAAAGAATACTTACAAAACGTCCCCGCAAGCTTTGATCCGATTTACTCTCAGGTATGAAGCATAAACTTCAACTTAGAGAGCCAAAATAAGATCAATGTGGGTTTTGCAACTTAAAGGGGATAGCTATTTATAGGAAAACTAGAACCGTTAGGATCGTTCATCGTAAAACGAGCTTCGATCTCATCCGTTCACATGTGCCCATGGTTTTGTGAAACCATGGGAGCCCATAGTTTTATTAAAACCATGTGCAAATGAGGGGAACAGCTGGAACAAGCTGGAATTTAGATTTTTCATTTTGGTCCCTTCCTAAGATAACTATGGCAGAATGACAATTTTGGTCCCTGAACTTCAGAATCTTGCATTTCGGCTCATTTTTGACACGTTTAAGCCCCGTTAACCTCATTTCAAGGCTCTAAAATGAAGTTAAAGTATAGGGAACTCAAAACATGCTCAAAAATATCTCGTATGTCAGTTCGTTTAGTCATACGGTGGGGTTGTTCGGTTAATTACGACGGAAGTCGTAACGAACGCAAAAACGATCCAAATTACGCGACGAATGGAATTTTATCATGCCAATCACTAAAATAAAATATTTTAATGATTACATAAAGTTTTGGATGTCCGGATGTATTCAGAACGCAAGATATGCGCGAAAATGCAAACTTATGCACTTTTGACGCTTTTAGTCCCTGAATGACCAAAAAGTTTATTTTAGCACACCGAACCCCTCAAAGCCTATTTCTAAGCTATGAAAAGGATATTTGGGGTATGTTTAACTTATGTTCATGTTCCGGAATGTTCGTTGCAGTACAAATCGGCATACTTTCGCAGTTTGTCGAAATTAGTCCCTGTAAGCGAATAAACTTGATTTCGCCACACCAAACCCTCCAAAACTTATTTCTAAGTTATTTAAAGGTTATTTAAGGTATGTTAAGCCTATGTCACCATCCCGGAGTGTTTGTTGCATTAAACTGGTTATATTTACGCATCAGTGCGCGTATAACCTTCCAGAAAGCGATTTAGAGCCCGAAATCGAACAAGAGTTGATATGTGCAAATGATACACATTTTTATACAAATCCCAGGTATGAAACAAAACATTTCATTGATTTGGTATTTGTTCAATGGCCGTGGAGGCACAGATGTCACAGTCTCCCCTACTTCAGGAAATTTCGTCCCGAAATTTAATTAGAGGAAACTTGTGAGAGCTCGAAACATGAAGTCGAAAAGATAAAACAACACTGGTTAGGGTTCTGAACTTCTAGTAACTTTAAATAACATTATGCTTGCAATGTAAGAGGGACACTTATATACAAGTATATGAAGAGCCATTGGTGCGTCCACCGTACCTCCATTACATTGTCCACGTTTCGTTATTGTTGTCACTATTGGTTCTTACACATGATAAATCTTACTGTGGTTTCCGTGCACTGAATTTTTATAATTATGTACGCGTCCATAATTACGTAATTCCTTGCATAGTCAACACAGTGCATTTGATAATGTGTAGGGGAAAACCAAATGAATGAACCTGTGATGAGTGTGACTGGACCACCATAGGGTCCTTTCAGCTGTATCATCACATGCCATTCTTAACCAGATTCTGAATCAATCTTTAACTAGACCACTCAAGGGTCTCTTTTCGAATCATGGAATGGTACTATATAACCCAAGGGTCTTAACTACCACGTAGAAGCCCATTAAGGATTTAAGGTAGTACCTTTTTAATATCCTACTATGAATCCCTCATATGAAGATATGGAAGATTCTATGACGATTTGGATAACGAAAATCAGATCACACCAAAAACGTAAAGGAGAACACATTAACACATAATCGCATAATCGTATAACTTGACCTTTAATTTGTTATCTTTGGACACGGGTATTTAAAGCATACCAGGATTCCAATCCGTGGATTTCATTTGGCACTTTAAATATTTTCAAGAATCTAACTATGAAGATAGGAAGATCTTAATAGGAATTCGGTTTGTCCTTATTGAGTTGTAATGTACATATTAAGGTGTACAAGGAATCCAATCATGGCTCCGATTTGGGTGATAATCATCCACAAGGATTCTTGAAATAGAGCAACCCATCGCCCTTTCGTTTCGAGTTTAAGCTCGAGTTGAAGTGGTAGCTCATATTTCAATAAGCCTTCGTTTACACAAGATCGTTGTGCTTGAAGGACACGAGATTGAATATCAGATAGAGTTTGAACAGAATGAAGCTTGACTCGCTCCTTTCGACCAAGCGCATCGGCTACGACATTCGCCTTACCAGGAAGGTAGCGAATCTCGAAATCGTAATCGTTCAAGAGCTCAACCCATTGTCGCTGCCTCATGTTCAGCTCCTTCTGATTAAGAATATGCTGGAGACTTTTGTGGTTTTGTGAAAACTACACACTTCGTTCCATAGAGGTAGTGTCTCCAGATTTTGAGAGCAAATACCACAACACCTAACTCAAGATCATGAGTTGTGTAGTTCTTTTCGTGAACTTTCAACTGTCTTGACGCATATGCTATGACTTTACCTCATTGCATAAGAACACAACTAAGGCCTAGATTCGACGCGTCATAAAAGACAACGAAATCATCGTTTCCATTGGGCAAGGACAAAACAGGAGCATCACATAGCTTCCGTTTCAGCGTTTGGAATGCTTCTTCTTGCTTATATCCCCACTCCAAAGGCTTATTCTTCTGAGTCAAAGCAGTGAGTGGCACCGCGATCTTCGAGAAGTTCGAAATAAAACGACGATAATAACCAGCGAGACCAAGAAAAGAACGAATTTCTGTAGGTGTCGTTGGTGTATTCCAATCCTTAATTGCAGCAAACTTGGATGGATCCACATGAATACCCTGCTCGTTGACTACATGACCCAAAAACTGAACTTCTTTAAGCCAAAATTCACACTTGGAGAATTTAGCAAAAGTTTGTTCCTTCTTTAGGAGTTCCAATGTCAAACGAAGGTGTTGCTCGTGATCGGCTCGAGACTTCGAATAAACAAGGATATCGTCGATGAACACATTAATGAACTTATCTAAACAAGGTTTACAGACCCTATTCATTAAGTCCATGAAGATAGCTGGGGCATTCGTCAAACCAAAAGGCATGACAGTGAACTCGTAATGCCCTTATCTTGTGCGGAAAGCAGTTTTGGGAATATCTTCTTCGAATACACGAAGCTGATGATACCCAGAACGCAAATCGATCTTGGAAAAATAGGTAGCACCTTGCAGTTGATCAGAGAGATCATTGATTCGAGGTAGGGGATATCGATTCTTGACGGTAAGCTTATTAAGCTTACGATAATCGATACACATTCGAAAATTTCCATCTTTCTTCTTCACAAAGAGGACAGGAGCTCCCCTAGGGTGAATAATTTGATCGGATGAATCCTTTATCAGATAACTCTTGAAGCTGTTTCGATAATTCTTGCATCTCAGACGGTGCAAGACGATAAGGTGCTTTCGCAATTGGGTTGGCATTGGGTATAAGGTCAATATGAAACTCAACTTGACGAACTGGAGGCAAACCAGGCAGTTCATCAGGAAACACCTCTGGATAATCCCGAACAATCGGAACAACCTGAATGCTCCTGCTCTTGCCATTCTCCTCGGTGACATGTGCCAGAAAAGCAACATATCCTTTTCGTAAATAACTTTGGGCCTTCGTACACGACATGAGCTTCAATCCACCAGAAGGTTTCTCGCCACGAACTTCCAGAACATCGCCAGATGAAAGAGGAATGCGAACAATCTTATCGAAACCAATCACCTCAGCATGATGTTTGGTTAACCAATCCATCCCTATGATAATGTCGAAACTCCCAAGTTGCATCGGTGTGAGGTCAAAAGGAAAAGATGATTACTCCAATTGCCACTTCGTTTCTTAGAATGAAATGAGCACTTTGAATTTTCGAGGAAATCATGAGCGATCAAATGAACGAGAGAACTACAAATACGGTTCTTTGGTGTAGGTATCGTAGGGGTATGCCACACACACATGCAACTATATTTGTACATCAGAATTGCAAATAAAGATTTATTTATAAACAAAATCGATTGTTTCCGAGTTCAAAGGAAAACACTAGAAACATAAACATAAGATTCGGATTATTCAAAGCAGCAGCTTCTTCTAATCGGCCAAATGCTCATTCGTGGGTCGGATTTGCATTGAAAATCTTTGGGTATCTGTCCCTGACATAACCCGTCTCGCCATAGGTGTAGCAAATACCAGGAGGAAAATGAGCATGTGCTGGATCTGCTCGAAATTAAACGTGGTTTTGAAAAGCTTGGTTTAGCACAGTGACTGAACGACAGTATCGTGCCAAATGACCAATGAGTCCACAGTTGAAACATTTCCGACATTTGACACTGGCATAGTGGTGGAGGTTACACTGATTGCACAGAGGAGCAGTTCCTAAGTACGGCTTCTTGGCTGGTGGTGCTGCCAACTGGCTAGGTTTTGCTTGATTTGGTGTAACGGCTACGGGATCCTTTGGAGCTTTACGCTTCTTTGACTTTTTCGATGGCTCGGCTTCTGCTTCTTTCGATGCTTCTTGGGTGGCTTCATTATTGAGACGAGACATGGCGATACCTAAATCCACAGTCTTCAGGATTACTTCGCCTATTCGCTAGGCAAATTTGGCAGTTTGCTTGGACATTTGAATGTCGTTGCGATGAAGAGACATTCTAGAGGAAATGAAAGACATAGGAGAAAACAAGTGAAATGTTATCGGATAATTAAAACAGAACGACAACGCATAGAAGTTGCGATCATTTGTTTGTTACCTAAGGCAAACAAATGAGACGGTGATTAATCAAAGTAAACGGGTCATATTAATGTATCACTGAAGACATGCTCGCCTATAAGTGAACACTCCCCCCAAGAGTTCCCAGGTAAGAGTGACTGGTCCGATACTGTGGATTTGTACGAACACTCTAGCCTTAGACAGAAAACTCAGGGTACAGGCATTCACTCTTCCAGTTTGCACGTGTTCACATTATTTAGACCCAAACTTTGACGAGATTTCGAAAACTTAGAGGGTTCAAAACCTAGTAATCAATCATCCCAGAACAGATGATTGGTTTTCGAAGCGGATTTGAAATTTGTGTTCTTGTTGTGGTTGTCACCTAAGGATAAGTGACGGTATTGTTTTAAGATCTAAACACAAGGATCTTGTGTTAGGGTCCTAGGAAGGTTATAGTCTAGGTCAAATCATTACTAATAACCTAATTCCCTATAACCATGAGCTCTGATACCAAATTTTCTGTCACACCCCGACTGCGTAAAACAACAAATCGCAGCGGAATCGTCGGGGAGTGTTGTAACAGAATCATTGTTTCAAAACACACGGAAATTTGAAGTTTCGTTTTATTAAACATTAAATATTTACATCGTCTTGAAATCTAAATAAACAATTTAAACATAGTCTATCATTGTTGTTAAGTCACTAAGGCCTCGTCCAGTCCTATGTCAGCATGCATCTTAGCAATCAACATCATTCAACAACACCTGAAACATATGTGAAAACAAAGTCAGCAAAGAAATGCTTGCGAGTACATAGGTTTTTGAGAGTGTCGGATTCATGGCTAGTTTACATGTTGCAATACTTAATTAAAAACCTTGTTTTGAAAAGTATTGTATTGCGACATAATTAACCAACTCAAATCAAGTTGGTTATAATTTATAAAATCTCGTAGCCATGATTCTTAACCCAAAACATTTATTTAATAAAATTCTCGTTAATAAAACTCGTTAACAAATCTCGTTAATAAAACTCGTTAATAAATCTCGTAAATAAAACTCGTTAATAAATCTTGTTAATAAAACTCGTTAATAAATCTCATTAATAAAACTCGTTAATAAATCTAGTTAATAAAACTCGTTAATAAATCTTGTTAATAAATCTCGTTAATAAAACTCGTATGGTTTATATCATTTCAAAAACCTCGTTTGTGTGACATCGTTTCAAATCGTTTACCCAAGTGAACTAAATAACGCCACGGTATGTAATACGATGAAAACATATATATATATATATATATATATATATATAGGAAGTACCAGCGGCGTATCCACCATGCTTTCATCACATTACACCCGTCTCGTTATCTAAACACTAACCAAAAACCAATCGTTTACCCAAATCGTTTAATTCGTTAAAAATCGCTTTAGTCGTTTAAATCATTCTCGTTTTAAATCGTGAAACTACTTTTGATTGTCTCGCTAATAACATCCAAACCTTCGTGACTCGACTATCTCGCCTATCGCTTCTCGCATTAATAAACCACCAAAGGGTAAATTAACAATCACAGATTCAGTCGTTACCCACCTAACCCACACATAACCATGGGCGCAGTCTGATAATGGGATTTGTCAGATCCTATGGTACTATAACCTAATACTGGTCGGTTCGGCCAAAACTAATGGATATTATTCGTTATGTAAATACAACCAACAAGTTTGTTTACTATATCGAAATCGTTATTAAATTAATATAAACAATTTTAATCGTTTTTGAAATCATTGTTATAATATCGAAAATCGTTTTGAAAACCATCGTTAAAACCTTGAAAACATTTAGCACATATGAATCACCTCAAAACAATTGAAAACAGTAAAATAGGGGAACTATGTACTCACCTGAGAATGCTTAGAGGTCTTGAACAACAACCAAGCAAAGCTAGAGGGAGCACGGAATCAATCGGCAACCTAATAACTATATAAATAACTCGGACCTAAGTCGGAAGATCGGATAGGATGAGGTTTTGTAAACCAAATGAGTATTGGAACTCATATGACATGGTTTAACAAAGTCTACATCCTAAATTGAAACCTAACCTAAGTGCTTTCGACCCATTGTGACCCATTAAGGTAGCTTAAGCTACTTTAATGTGTCGTTCGCGCAAAAGCGCGTTCGAGACATTTAACTAGTCCTATGACAAGTATTATATGCCTAAACATGATTAGATATGTTGCATAATCAATTAAGTGACAAAATTTTGTGTTACATATGCTTAATTACCAATTATGCATGAAAAGGGCATTTTGATCATTTACCTAAGGCATATAAACAACCTATCATACAACTAATTAAACCTAAGTGACCATAAGGTATAACCTCGGAAGGTTATTCCCTATGCAACTATGGTCACTAAACATGTTTGGTCGAATCCTAATGATCGACCAAACGGGTCGTGTTCGAAAGTCTAAGCGGGTGTTTAGTCCGCTTGACTTACGACTCTACACAAGCACTAATCTAAAAAGTGATGAGTTAAACATGTTAAAACATGTTTAAAGAATTTAGAAAATAGTTTTGGTATCAAAACAAACGGTTTTGATACCTATAAGTAGTTTGGTTACAAAATACGCAAGAATGCGCATTTTGGCCGAAACTACGACTCGTCACTACACCTAGATAACGTGGTAATCAGTAGGTATAGTCACTAGGGACTATAACCATCGTGATTACGCTCACGTTATGAAGTTCAAACGAACTTCGCATTGACCATAAACTGGTCAATGCAGAAAGTCAAACGCAGTTTGACTTTCAGACTCGAAAAGTGATAAAAGAACGAAAGAATACTTACAAAAGGTCCCCGCAAGCTTTGATCCGATTTAATCTCAGGTATGAAGCATAAACTTCAACTTAGAGAGCCAAAATCAGATCATTGTGGATTTTGCAAGTGAAAGGGGATAGCTATTTATAGGAAAACTAGAACCGTTAGGATCGTTCATCTAAAACGAGCTTCGATCTCATCCGTACACATGTGCCCATAGTTTTGTGAAACCATGGGAGCCCATAGTTTCATTAAAACCATGTGAAAATGAGGGGAACAACTGGAACAAGCTGGAATTTAGATTTTTCATTGTGGTCCCCTCCTAAGATAACTATGGCAGAATGACAATTTTGGTCCCTGAACTTCAGAATCTTGCATTTCGGCTCATTTTTGACACGTTTAAGCCCCGTTAACCTCATTTCAAGGCTCTAAAATTAAGTTAAAGTATAGGGAACTCAAAAAATACTCAAAAATATCTCGGATGTTAGTTCGTTTGGTCGTACGGTTGCGTTGTTCGGTTAATTACGACGGAAGTCGTAACGAACGCAAAAACGATCCAAATTATGCGACGAATGGAATTTTATCATGCCAATCACTAAAATAAAATATTTTAATGATTAAATAAATTTTTGGATGTCCGGATGTATTCAGAACGTAAGATATATGAGAAAATGCAAACTTATGCACTTTTGACGCTTTTAGTCCCTGAATGACCAAAAAGTTTATTTTAGCACACCGAACCCCTCAAAGCCTATTTCTAAGCTATGAAAAGGATATTTAGGGTATTTTTAACTTATCGTCATGTTCTGGAATGTTCGTTACAGTACAAATCGGCATACTTTCGCAGTTTGTCGAAATTAGTCCCTCTAAGCGAATAAACGTGATTTCGCCACACCAAACCCTCCAAAACTTATTTCTAAGTTATGTAAAGGTTATTTAAGGTATGTTAAGCCTATGTCACTGCCCCAGAGTGTTTTTTGCATTAAACTGGTTATATTTACGCATCAGTGCGCATATAACCTTCAAGAAAGCGATTTAGAGCCCGAAATCGAACAAGAGTTGATATGTGCAAATGATACACATTTTTATACAAATCCCAAGTATGAAACACAACATTTCATTGATTTGGTATTTGTTCGATGGCCGTGGAGGCACAGATGTCACACTCACCCTGCCTGCCCGACTTGTACCTATCACCACCCAGTGGGAATCGCCAGCAGATTTTGTGTACATTGCAACATGTACGACCATTTCACCGCCAACTGCCGTACTGGTCCTCGACAAGCTCCAGCTCCAGCTATTGCTCATCAAGCTCTACTTCCCGCTCCTCAAGGCCAACAAGCGGCTCCTGCACCCGCGATCAATGCTAGAGTCTGCTTTGCGTGTGGTGATCCCAACCACTTCGCAAACATGTGCCCCAATCAGGTCGTGAAGCAAGAGCAACAACAACAGCAGCCCCAGTAACAACAGCAGCAATATCCTCAGCAACAACAGCAACAAGCCGCTCGTGCTCGAACTTTCAACATTAATGTGTGCCAGTCTCAGGCTGACAACAACGTGGTCAATGGTACGTTCCTTGTGAATGGTATTTATGCTTTGTGTGTTTGTTACTAGAGCCAATAACTGCTTTGTATCGTTTGAGTTTGAAAAGCTCCTTAATCGTAAGCGCGCCCATCTCCCCTCGACGTTCGCGTGTAAACGATCCCGACCCTTCCTACTAACAACTAACAACAGGTTAATCATCGATTATCACCTAATCATATCAAGAATCACAAAATCCTAGATATAAAACATTATGATTTTCACAAAAACACAGCAAATGATCATTTATGCACACATATCATCAAATAATTCAACAAATCGCATACTCAACCAAAATTAACCATGAAACAACAAAACCCTAGCATAACAACTAAAAATCACAGCCACGTTTCCACAAAATCACACCATGAATCGCAATCCAAATCAAGAATACTAACCTTAGAGCAAGAGAAGGGATAACGAGGAAGAAAGAAGCAAACAAGAAGCTGAACCGGAATCGATTTGCGCAAGGGGGGGGGGTCTTTGATGTGTGCAAAATGCAACATATAAATTACATCAAATGTGGCATAAAACTAACCCTTTTTTAGTACTAATGTTGGAAAAAGTGTGTCTTTGTCTTCCTTTTGTATTTTCAGGATTAAATGAGCTCAAATGAACAAAAGAAGCAAAAAGGCAGCTAAATCTAACATAAACATAAGAAAAGGAATAAACGTCGCATGCCCGACCCTCGACGTCATCTTCCCAAGCAAAAACAAGAGAACAGAATGCTGAACACGCCCCATGCTCAATGAGCACGGGGGCATGCCTAAGTGTCTGCAGAAAAGACAAAGTTGTAGAAGCTTCTATCACCCACCATGGGGGCGTGCCCAGCGGACATGGGGCCGTGGTCAACTCTAAGATTCGCAGAATCTGGGGAAATCTTGATAGTACAGATACGCTTCTGCACACGGGGTCATGCCCAGCGGACACGGGGGCGTGGTCAACTAATGAAGACAAACTGCAATTAATGAAGAAAGAGAAGGAAGGTGGACACGGGGCCGTGCCCAATGGACACGGGGCCGTGCCCGAGCTGCTGTTCAGGCTATAAATAGGGGTGCTTGGCTCATTTGCAAACCATCCCTTGGCACACCACCTCTCTCACACTTCACCCACACTCCACCACCACCACAACACCATCATCCACCACCATCATCCATCATAGAGTGTGTGAGTCGTCTCGGGATCCAAGATTGATCGTAAGAGTTCTTGACAATCAAAGGTCATGTTTGCCAAAGTCTCTTACATCACTTGGTGAAGACAAGTGTCTAGTGTAGTACTTTTTATTTTTAATCTTTTCGCACTTTTTATTTGGTTATGTATTAATGACTTTAATAACTAGTTTCTTATGTTGAAGGTGATTCTTCCTTATCGTTTGTCCGTGGTGTCTTGGCATTATTTTACTGTCTATATAAAATAAAAGATTTTCACCATTCATATCTCCACAGTCTATATGGAGGTATGTTGGCTACCTGGTCGGGGGTTAAGGGAACAGTTTGGTAAGAGTCTTGCCTTGTTCAGTGTATAGATCCTACAAGGACCTGAGTCAAATTTAGTAGGACCTCCTTCGATACCCACCGGTATTGGATGGCGGGGGTCCAAACTCTTTGATCCCCTCATATGTAAGCTACTATTAAAACTTTAACCCGGCTACTTAGAACTGTATCCCTGCTGACTCAGACTACTTAGCCGAGGGTAACGTCACCTTCAAAAGAGGGGCCTACCACATTATGCATTAATAACTTAATTAATTATCTTTCAATAATCTGACCCTTTAGGATTGTATCCTTGCTGACTCAAACTACTGGGTTGAGGGTAACGTCACCTTCAAAAGAGGGGCCTACTACAATAACTAAGATAATCTCTTAAAAAGTGAAAAAGTGGGGAAATAATAAAAGGTTACACTACACACGAGTCGGATCCAAATGATTCATCTTGTCTATCTGTTTTTATTTTATTTTATTTTTCAGCATTTTAGTTAGTTTTATTTTTCTTGTTTAAAAAACCTTTTTCTAACTTTTGATTTGATTAGACGTTGAGTATAAACCGGTGCTAAAAGCTCTTGTGTCCTTGGACGACCTCGGTATCTTACCAACACTATACTACGCTCACGATGGGTGCACTTGCCCATATGTGTGTTTAGTGTTAGTAAATATCGTGTTTTATAAACTTAAAACTTGGCTAAAAAGTGTAAAAGGGCTTAAATTATACATTAAAAACCTATCACACCTAACGCACATCAAGTTTTTGGCGCCGTTGCCGGGGACACAAGGATTTTAAGAAAGTTAGGAATCAACGGCCTAATCGTTTTTTTTCTAATTTTTCTGTTTTTTTAGGATTTTCTTAATTTTTCAGTCTCTGTAGAGCTCAGCACGGGCTGTGCCAGGTCGGACATGGGACGTGCCCAGTATTGTTACTGGCAGTTTTTATTTTCCGAGTTACAGAGAGTTGAGCACGGGGCCGTATCGGTGCAACACGGGGCCGTGTCGAACTCCCCAGTAACAGGGATCCAAAAAACAATTACTGTATCTCCGACCACGGGCCATGTTCATCTGAGCACGGGGCCGTGGTGAAGCTTTTGACCAACGTTCTTCTTTGTTTTTATTGCAGGACTTGGAACCCAGGCGCCACATCTGAATTTTCCACGTAGTGTATGAGCTCCAGTTCTAGTAGAGACATAAAAGAACCCCTAGACGAACCCGAACGCTTTCTAAGAAGAAGACTTAAAGCTAAAAACCAAGAAAAAGTTTCGGGGGACCCACTTCCAATGGCGGACCAACGTACCCTCATGGATTACCTACGACCCACCATAGGTAATCTCGGCACCGCTATCAATGCACCGAATGTCGAAGCCAATAACTTCGAACTTCGACCGCATTTGATACAAATGCTTCAAAACTCTGCAACCTTCCATGGGCTTGCGGACTAGGATCCCCATCTATATATTACTAATTTCTTAGAAATATGTGATACCTTTCAGATCAATGGAGCATCAAACGACGCCATCCGCCTTCGAGTGTTTCCATTTTCACTAAAAGACCCAGCTAAGGCTTGGCTTAACACCCTCCCAGTTGGCTCGGTAAACACCTGGGATGAACTAGCCCAAAAGTTTCTATATAAGTATTTCCCTCCTGCTAAAACGACTAAACTAATGACTGAAATTAATACATATTCACAAGAGGATGGGGAATCCTTATATGAAACTTGGGAAAGATTCAAGGAGCTACTAAGAAAGTGTCCTCATCATGGTCTTGCGGTATGGCAACAAGTATCCACTTTCTACAATGGGTTGTTGCCACACACAAGACAAACTCTTGACTCTAGCTCCGGGGGACTTTTAGGTAATCGTCGCCCAAATGAAATATATCATCAAATTGAGGAAATTGCTCAAACCAATTTTCAGTGGCACACTCCCCGAGGCAATAAATCTATTGCCCCGGGCGCCCATAAGGTTGATGAAAGCACTTCTTTACAAGCTCAAATCGAGGCCCTTTCTTCAAAAATTAAAAAGCTAGAAATGGTAAAAACAACCTCGGTTATGGCTTGTGAGGGGTGCGGTGGGCCACATGAAAATTGGAGTTGTATGAAAGAAGTAGATGATCAAATAGAATCGATAAACTACATTGATAATAGACCTAGGCCGTCGGGTCCTCCAACGGGTACCTACAACCAAGGATGGCGTAACCACCCTAACCTTGGTTGGAGAGAACCCGGCAATGGTAGTAACCAACAAAATCTAAACCAACGAACAAAATTTCAACAACCAAGAATCGAGTCACAAAATTTCTCTCAACAACAAGGTGGACGAGAAAGGCTTGAAGATACTGTATCTCGCCTCATCTCCTACACCGAAAAGAAAAACTCGGATCGATTTCAACAATTGGAATCAAATTTTAGAAATCAACAAGCTAGCATTCAAAACATTGAAAAGCAATTAAATCAAATAGCTCAGAATTTCTCTGAGAGACCACAAGACGCGTTACCGAGTAATACCGAAACCAACCCAAAGGCACAAGTACATCTCATCACATTGAGAAACCGTACCGTGGGTCCCTAGGAGGCTCCATTACCACCAACTGAAAGAAGCCAATCTAGCTAAACCACAACTCCACCCACGCCCCAACAAGAGAAGGCTTCTCCACCAATTCAAGAGCCTACTAAGACTCCTTCGATTCCATACCCCGGTCGGTTAATTCGACAAAAGACCGATGAGCAATTCGCAAAGTTCGAAAATTTACTAAAACAATTGCATGTTAATATTCCATTTATCGAAATCCTAACTCAAATGCCTAAATATTCAAAATTTATGAGGGACTTCCTCACCCAAAAAAGGAAAATTGAATCATTGCAATTAGTTAATTTAGGCGAAGAATGTTCCGCCTTGCTACTCAACAAACTCCCGCAAAAGAAGATTGACCCTGGAAGCTTCACAATTCCTTGCTCGATTGGGGAATCCCCTATTCGCAATGCACTAGCCAATCTCGGGGCTAGCATCAACCTCATGCCCGCATCAATGTTCAACCGACTCAGCCTAGGGAAAACAAGCCCTACAAAAATAAGCATACAACTCGCCGATAGATCCGTCAAATATCCACAAGGTGTCGCTTAAAATCTATTGGTCAAAGTCGGCGAATTTGTCTTCCCGGCCGACTTTGTCATACTAGATATGGAGGAAGATACCGAAGTACCACTCATCTTAGGGAGGCCATTCCTAGCTACGACCCAAGCGGTGGTAGATATGAATGATGGAACACTAACATTGAGGATTGGGGACGAGGAAATGAAGTTTGGAGTTGGAAAAAGAGTAGAAGACGACTACCCGGTCAACTACATGAAGGTCATAGACTCAAGTTTGGATGACGCTCTCCGACGGTGTAGCATGGGATGCAAAACATCCCACTTGGGTAACATATGACTAGGCTTTGGGTCTAGCCAAGGACCCTTATAAACGTGGCGCACCACGGAGGCATTCCGCGGAACTATCCTTAGCTTAGTTTAGATTAATTTTTATGTTTTCTAGTTTAGTTTTAATTTGAAGGAATAAAACACACTCGTGATGGTGAAGAATACCAAGGAAAACTTGAACCAGTGCCCCATGCACAAAAACAAGGCCACCCGACAAACTTTTCTTCATTAACAGCAAGTTCAGCACGGGCCGTGCTCACCCAACAAGCCCCGTGCCCAGCCGTCTGCAGAAAATGCCCAATTCAGGTAACTGGACACGGGTCGTGCTCACCCAACACGCCGCCATGCCCAGGCTTCTGTTTCTTTTTACTTATTTTTGTTACTGGCGATCTGAACACGGGGCCGTGCCCGGACACCACGGGGCCGTGTCCAGACGCCTAGTAACATAAATTTTTGTTTTTTCACACCTTTTTACACATTCAATCAACCTAAAAACTTATTTTTGGGACACATTGAGGACAATGTGTAATTTAAGTGTGTGGGGGGGGGGGATGCTAAAACCTTGAATCTTGCAAGTCCTAATTACAAGCCTTACACAAAACTCTATTGGAACTGCTAATCACCCCAATTTTTTTTCTTTTTTTTTTTCAAAAATTTTTTTTTTCATTTTTTTTTTACTTGTCTAGGTTTAATTTGGGAGTTTCAAGTTCTAAAAATGTTATATTTTTACAAATTTACAACCGATAGCATCGTGATAAAAAGAACCAACATAAGAAAATTATGAAACGGCATGACAAGTTTAGTTAAAATTTGATTATATATACTTGATCACATAAAAACCCATTCCCACAAAAAGTGAGTTTTGAGCCTTTATTGAGCATACAAATACATATCTTTAAACTAATTGCTCATTTTTCGTTTCTTGTGTGAATAGCCGCTTGGTTCTTACGACTCTAGAACTTGGCACGACAATACATTCCCGGTCCTTACCAACTTAAATCCGAGTAAGTAAATGATGGAGGCATTAGGACTAACCTTTTTTTATTTCTACACCATTATTTTTCTTCTTTTTTACCACCTACCCAAAACCCCCCTAGTTAACCCCTTTGAGCCTAAACCTTTTCATTTCTTAACCGAAAACAAACACCCTTTTACCCACTAAAACTTTCCTTTTGTTTTATTTTTAACCCTTTGTTTTAGTAACAAGCTCGGTTTTTCTCAAGTCTTCCTTATAAAAGAAAAAAAATATGATGATGAAGCAAAAAGAAGTAAACAAACAAGTTTATCAAAAAGAACTTTGTTTGAAAAAAGTGTTTCATCAAAAAATAAAAAGTTACAAAAAAATAAAAAGTCTTACGAAAACCGACGCTTTTTACGCCTTTCGCCCTTTTACTAACCACTAACCCAACCACCTACCTTTAACCCAAGCCTAACTCTTCACCCAAAAAGTCCTCTTGATATTTACAAAGGTGTATAGTTAAAAAGGAGGATGATTGATTGCTTGGCAAGCTTATGGTAGGAGTAAGTTCCATGCCGCTCTCGAGTGATTCACTAAAAAAAACATCTTCGGCCGAGTGTTGAGTGATCCCCGTGAGGTATGTGAACTTGTATATAAGTGGAATTTTAAAAAGGCATGTTACGCCCTATTAAGTAATTTATCTTATGTAATGTTTTAAATAAATCATGACGAATAGGATTGTAAATAAATAAAAATAAAACTTAATAAAGAATCTTGGAAATCCCGACACTCTATGACAAGCCCAAAAACCTTCTCTTCTACCCATTCCATTCGGGAGTGTAAAGTCACATTATAAAGAGTTTTGCTTGAGGACAAGCAAAGATTTAAGTGTGGGGGTATTTGATGTGTGCAAAATGCAACATATAAATTACATCAAATGTAGCATAAAACTAACCCTTTTTGAGTACTAATGTTGGAAAAAGTGTGTTTTTGTCTTCCGTTTGTATTTTCAGGATTAAATGAGCTTAAATGAACAAAAGAAGCAAAAAGGCAGCTAAATCTAACATAAATACAAGAAAATGAATAAACGTCGCATGCCCGATCCCCGACAGCATCTTCCCAAGCAAAAACAAGAGAACAGAAGGCTGAACACGCCCCGTGCTCAATGAGCACGGGGGCGTGCCTAAGTGTCAGCAGAAAAGACAAAGTTGTAGAAGCTTCTATCACCCACCACTGGGGTGTGCCCAGCGGAAACGGGGCCGTGGTCAACTCTAAGATTCGCAGAATCTGGGGAAATATAGATAGTATAGATACGCTTCTGCACACGGGGTCGTGCCCAGCGGACACGGGGGCGTAGTCAACTAATGCAGACAAACTGCAATTAATGAAGAAAGAGAAGGAAGATGGACACGGGGCCGTGCCCGAGCTGCTGTTCAGACTATAATATGGGTGCTTGGCTCATTTGCAAACCATCCCTTGGCACACCACCTCTCTCACACTTCACCCACACTCCACCACCACCACAACACCATCATCCACCACCATCATCCATCATCCATCATAGAGTGTGTGAGTCATCTCGGGATCCAAGATTGATCGTAAGAGTTCTTGACAATCAAAGGCCATGTTTGCCTAAGTCTCTAACATTACTTGGTGAAGACAAGTGTCTAGTGTAATACTTTTTATTTTTAATCTTTTCGCACTTTTTATTTGGTTATGTATTAATGACTTTAATAACTAGTTTCTTATGTTGAAGGTGATTCTTCCTTATCGTTTGTCCGTGGTGTCTTGGCATTATTTTACTGTCTATATAAAATAAAATATTTTCACCATTCATATCTCCACGGTCTATATGGAGGTATGTTGGCTACCTGGTCGGGGGTTAAGGGAACGATTTGGTAAGATCTTGCCTTGTTCAGTGTATAGATCCTGCAAGGACCTGGGTCAAATTTAGTAGGACCTCCTTCGATACCCACCGGTATTGGATGGCGGGGGTCCAAACTCTTTGATCCCCTCATATGTAAGCTACTATTAAAACTTTAACCCGGCTACTTAGGACTGTATCCCTGCTGACTCAGACTATTTAGCCGAGGGTAACGTCACCTTCAAAAGAGGGGCCTACCACATTATGCATTAATAACTTAATTAATTATCTTTCAATAATCTGACCCTTTAGGATTGTATCCTTGCTGACTCAAACTACTGGGTTGAGAGTAACGTCACCTTCAAAAGAGGGGCCTACTACAATAACTAAGATAATCTCTTAAAAAGTACAAAAATGCGGAAATAATCAAAGGTTACACTACACACGAGTCGGATCCAAGTGATTCATCTTGTCTATCTGTTTTTATTTTATTTTATTTTTCAGCATTTTAGTTAGTTTTATTTTTCTTGTTTAAAAAACCTTTTTCTAACTTTTGATTTGATTAGACGTTGAGGATAAACCGGTACTAAAAGCTCTTGTGTCCTTGGACGACCTCGGTATCTTACCAACACTATACTACGCTCACGATGGGTGCACTTTCCCATATGTGTGTTTAGTGTTAGTAAATATCGTGTTTTATAAATTTAAAACTTGGCTAAAAAGTGTAAAAGGGCTTAAATTATACATTAAAAACCTATCACACCTAACGCACATCAGTCTTCATGGCCGTTGCACTCTAGGGGATGTTTAGGGTTTCTGTTTTGATTTTTCTTGTTCCCAAATCCAAATACGTATAATTAAAACACAAGAAAGTTGGGCTAATGGGCTACAAGGAACAAGAGAGTGTGGGTTTGTGCTTATGTTTCGCATGGGGGAAACATGGGGTGGGGTTAGGCCCATAAGTGGCGCAAGAAGGAGAGGGGGGTGGGCTTGGGTTGGATTCACTAAGTGACGGTTTCGCAAGTTTCATGAAATAACTAATTAAAACGTTTCGTATCGCAGAACAATATTTTACAACACGTCGATTCACAAAATAACGTATTCCAATATCTCAGTTTCAGGTTTCGGTTTCCCATAATTCACATTACACATTACCAACCAAATAATCGTTCAATTAAAATCAATCACCAAATTCAATTCATTTAACGTACATGAAATTACGCAGTAAAACGAAACATTCAGAAATTTACACAAGTTGTCACATCATCCCCAAGTTGAAAGAAATTTCGTCCCGAAATTTAGCACATAGTTGCCGGAGAAGCTAGTTGTGTTGTGCGTTTTCCTAGGGTATCACATCATCCCCCCATTGGTTTGGAATTTTGTCCCAAAATTTCGAAGTAGCTTCAGTACTGGACTCACCTTTCTTGAACAACTGGGGGTACTTGCGTTTCATCTAGTCCTCTCATTCCCAAGTGAACTCTGGGACCCAACGGGAGTTCCAATGAACTCGAACAATAGGTATCTTGGTACGTTTGAGAGTCTTGATTTCCCGGTCCATAATTTCCACCGGTTCCTCGACAAAGCACAACTGGTCGTCGATAGTGAGTTCCTTGAAATGAACTATGAGGGACTTGATGTGTGCAAAATGCAACATATAAATTACATCAAATGAGGCATAAAACTAACCCTTTTTAGTACTAATGTTGGAAAAAGTGTGCTTTTGTCTTCCTTTTGTATTTTCAGGGTTAAATGAGCTTAAATGAACAAAAGAAGCAAAAATACAGCCAAATCTAACAATAATACCAGAAAAGGAATAAACGTGGCATGCCCGACCCCTCGACAACATCTTCCCAAGCAAAAATAAGACATCAGAAGGCTGAACATGCCCCGTGCTCAATGAACACGGGGGCGTGCCCAAGTGTCTGCAGAAAAGACAAAGCTGTAGAAGCTTCTATTTCCCAACACGGGGGCGTGGCCAGCGGACACGGGGCCATGGTCAACGCTAAGATTCGTAGAATCTAGGCAAATCTTGATAGTATAGATACGCTTCTGCACACGGGGTCGTGCCCAACGGACACGGGGGCATGGTCAAGTAATGCAGACAAACTACAATTAATGAAGAAAGAGAAGATGGGTTGACACGGGGTGCTTGGCTCACTTGCAAATCATCCCTTGGCAAACCACCTCTCTCACACTTCACCCACCCACCACCACCATCACAACCCACATCCACCACCATCATCCATCATCCATCATAGAGTGTGTGAGTAGTCTCGGGATCCAAGATTGATCGTAAGAGTTCTTGACAATCAAAGGCCATGTTTGCCTAAGTCTCTTACATCACTTGGTGAAGACAAGCATTAAGTGTAATACTTTTTATTTTTAATCTTTTCGCACTTTTTATTTGGTTATGTATTAATACTTTAATAACTAGTTTCTTATGTTGAAGGTGAAACTTCCTTATCATTTATCCGTGGTGTCTTGGCGTTATTTTACTATCTATATAAATTAAAAGATATACACCATGCATATCTCCACGGTCTATATGGAGATATGTTGGCTACCTGGTCGGGGGTTAAGGGAATGGTTTGGTAAGCGTCTTGCCTTGTTTAGTGTATAGATCCTGCAAGGACCTGGGTCAAGTTTAGTAGGACCTCCTTCAATACCCACTTGTATTGGATGGCGGGGGTCCGAACTCCTTGATCCCCTCATATGTAAACTACTATTAAAACTTTAACCCGGCTATTTAGGATTGTATCCCTGCTGACTCAAACAACTTAGCCGAGGGTAACGTCACCTTCAAAAGAGGGGCCTACCACATTATGCATTAATAACTTAATTAATTATCTTTCAATAATCCGACCCTTTAGGATTGTATCCTTGCTGACTCAAACTACTGGGTTGAGGGTAACGTCACCTTCAAAAGAGGGGCCTACTACTATAACTAAGATAATCTCTTAAAAAGTGCAAAAGTGCGGAAATAATCAAAGGTTACACTAACGGCGAGTCGGATCCAAGTGATTCATCTTGTCTATCTATTTTATTTTCTTGCTTAAAAACCTTTTTCTAAAATTTTGATTTGATTAGACGTTGAGGATAAACCGGTACTAAAAGTTCTTGTGTCCTTGGACGACCTCGGTATCTTACCAACGCTATACTACGCTCACGATGGGTGCACTTTGTGACACCCGGCTTTTCAGGCCGTACCGTACAATTGTAACACGTGTTGTGAATAGGTAACAGGGCTATATTTGACTGGTTATGAGGTTTATTTGTGAAATTTAATGAGTTGGTAAATTTAATCTTTGGTAAAAATTATGTTGGCAACGGTAAGATAAACGCTTATCGCGTAACGATTAAAATGCGAAATGAACATCGGTGACCACCCGATCAGTGTTAAAATCCTAAACATAGTTTGTTATGATTAGAATAATAACTTTAATCATATCCGTGTGGAAAAATAAATTAAAACGCTAAGAAACTCTATTTTTGCGAGTTTAAGCGCGTACCGCGCAATGCAGCGCGTATACTGATAAAATACTGTCAACACAGCCTGTCAAGGCAACTGATAAACATTTTACTAATAATTTTATGAGTTTATTACTATAGAAGGATAAAAATAAATAAAAACGCATAAATCCCTATTTTTGCGATTTTAAGCGCGTACCGCGCAGCACAGCGTGCATACTGCCAAATACCGACAACGTAGCCAGTCCAGGAAAACAAAATAATGTTCAATAATATTTTGGTGAGTTTATTTTTATAGAGTGTTAAAAATAATTTAAAACGCACTAAAACGGGATTAAAACGGTAGATAAAATACCCGGTATCCAGTAAAATACCAGTTTTGGCCAAAAATTAGATATATATGTATATGTATACATATGATATCGTGTATATGTGTGATGTAGACCCATATGGCAGCCATGCAAATGGTTTTTGTTCTCTCTCCTTCATGTGGTGGGTCTTGGGAGAATAAGAGATGAATAAGCTTTAACTTCTTCCAATATTTCACAATGTTCAAGATAAAAAATAAATCATCACTCAAATACTCTCTCTCTCTCTCAATCCTAAAATCAGCCGAAACCCCCTCCCATATCACAATAATTTCGAAAATTCTTGAGTGTTCTTGTAAGAACCAAGCTCAATCCAAAGTGTTTTCAAGTGTGTTTAGTGATTTGAAGGCCAATCCATGGAGTTTTTAAGAAGGTGCAAGCTTTTTATCACAAAAACCATCATCAAAAACTCATTTATACTCATGAAAGGTATAAACTTACTTTTAAAATGTATATTCTTGTTTCATGGTAATGGTGATGATGGAAAGTTTCTTGAAAAGCTTAGAATTCTTCACAAACTTGAAATTTAAGCAAGAAAATGGTTTTAGTCAAAACAAAATGGAAATACATACATATATGTATGTGGCCGTGAGTGTGTAAATATATATGTAAGAGTTTGAGTTTTGATTTTTGGGTTGATTCTTGTTTGACATGATTCTTGAAAAGATAAATGCATGAATGATCAAATGTGGTTTTATAAAAGCTCATATGATTAAAAGATGAATATGTTAAAATAAATTTTGGATGGATGAGCACATATGTGTGTGTGTCGTGTATGTACATATGTGTGTGCACACAAGTGGGTTTTGTTAGTTAGTGAGTAAATGAAAGATACTTGTAAGTATGTATGAATGAATTGTATGATGATGGATGATATAGGTTGAGTTATGTAAAATATGATATTAATGTGTTCTTGAGTATGATTAGAACATAAAAGATGATGATGATGTTGTATGAGTGCATTAGGTGCATTTACTTGAACTTGCATGATGATATGTGATTATAAAAAGGTGATTTGAGTATGATTTAGTAAAAATCAGTTTTAATCAGATTATAAACACTAAAATAAAGTTATTTTAAAGTGTTTAGTGATATATAACTTTGTCATAATGTTTGATAGCTTTGCATGTTGTATTTGGTGCATTAAATGTTGTAAAATACATGAAATCGCATGATTTATGTGACTTAAACAAAAAATACACTAATCTGATTATAACCACTATTTTAATCAGTAAATAACATGTATTGTGTTAAAATATCAAGTGATTTCGAGTTGGGATGGTTATAGTAACGTTTAACGCAAAACTATGCGTTAAAACGGTCAAAAATCGGCTTTTCAAGTGATTTATATAAAACTGATTTAGATCAGTAAGTAAACTGATATTTTTAGTTTAAAAATAATTATTTTAACTAAGTTTAAGTTTACTTGGTGTTTGGTTGGTCATACATGACTTTCGACGCCGAAAACGTTACAGAATCGCTAAAATACGTATTTTTCGATGAACACTAGTATGGGTAAATTTTGAGTGAACCTTATGTGATAAAATGTGTTAAGTGATTTAAACATGTAAATGTGATAAAATGTTAAGTGTTAACTTGATAGTGGGAAATTTTGACAATGCATGTATACTTGTACGTTTTGTGCGGTAGAAATAGTGAAAATTGTGTTAAATGTGAAACTTGTTTGTCGAGCATGAAATTTGATACATATACGATATTTTATGTATATTTGCTTTAAAAATGACAAAATAGATAAGTTAACAAGATTTCGCGTGTTTCGGTGTTAAATTATGTGAACGTTTATGTATATATATTACGACGCGCAAATCGTAGATATATTGCGTATAAACGGGAGAGTTAACGGATTTACACAATAATGGTCACCAATAAAATCTTTCAAGTCGCAAAATCATAAAAAATATATATATATATATATATGGACTCATATATATATATTAATGTGCCAACATAATAAAAAATGACAACTTTTCGAGATAATCTCAAAGTTATGTGATAATTCTAAGAAACGGAGAAACTTAGGGCTTTTGTGTTATGAATATTGATTTAAAATCGTTCCTATATATATATATTAGGACGTGTAGAAATCAATCTCTGGGATTGCGCTATTTAAAATACGCACCCAAAGCTGAGTGTCACTAAATCCCTCTTTCTACTGCTTTGTATATATTTTGGGGGTAGAACACGTCAATAAAAGGTTTTAATGATGTTTTTGTAATAAAACATACCTTTTAATATAGAATATATATTTTCTATGAAAATATATGAAATCTGATAAGTCATACGTTTCGAAGTAAAAAACGTTTTTGATGAATAAATGTTGGACATTGGGATGATACGGTATTTCCTAGGCGAAACATGACCGTATAGTTGGGACGGATGCCGGCCTGGGTCTCGAATGATGGAGATTCAGGGGATTCGTACAACATCGTGTATTGAATTGTCATATTAGTAGGATATATATATTGTACGTGAGGAAGACATCATATTGTTCTCAAAGAGAGAACCCTGCGCCCATGATGTCGTTTAATCAGTTAAGTATTGCACGCGATGAATTGTTGGTAGATCTATCGGGTTGACAACCCCGCCGTGACCGGTCGCCCCGTGTCAAGTCAAACGACGAATTTAAATTCTGTTTATTGTCTAGCTTTGATTATCCCTGCATGGTTAATATATAGTTCGTATCGTCTAGCTAACATACGAGTCTGAAAGTTGACGCAATAATTTAATATACAAAACCTGGGCAATATATATTACAGTTTTCGGATTGATGAACCGACGGAAGGCCCATGGATTTTATTAAGGAAGTAAAAAGGACTTTCTAAACTTTATATGGATGTTTTCAAATAAACACCTAATCAGAAAGTTTTCCCTGGAATAAAATTGTTTGTAAGCGAATATGTGAACTCACCTTCCTTTGTGTTGACACTTGATTTTAAAGTGTTCTACAGGTACTTGAGTTCGGCTTCGGGAATCATGGCGTATCTTGTAACACCTGTGCCTTCACGGCCATCAAACAAATACCGAACCAATGAAATATTATATTTCATACTTGGGATTTGTAAAAATATGTGTATCATTTTGCACATATCAATTCTTGTTC
Source organism: Helianthus tuberosus (assembly GCA_030545235.1). NCBI lineage: Eukaryota > Viridiplantae > Streptophyta > Magnoliopsida > Asterales > Asteraceae > Helianthus > Helianthus tuberosus. The sequence goes on along the minus strand of CM060447.1, from coordinate 129,286,356 downwards.
AATTCCAAACTCTAAATTCACTTTCTAGAAGGTTATACGCGCACCGATGCGTAGATATAACCAGTTTAATGCAACAAACACTCTGGAATAGTGAAATAGGCTTAACATACCTTAAATAACCTTTACATAACTTAGAAATAAGTTTTGAAGGCTTTGGTATGGCAAAACCAAGTTAAATCGCTTACAGGGACTAAATTTGACAAACTGCGAAAGTATGCCAATTTGAACTGTAACAGACATTCCGGAACATGACCATAAGTTAAACATACCATATATATCCTTTACATAGCTTAGAAATAGGCTTTGAGGGGTTCGGTGTGCTAAAATAAACTTTTGGGTCATTCAGGGACTAAAAGTGTCAAAAAGTGCACAAGTTTGCATTTTCGCGCATAACTTACGTTCTGAATACATCCGGACATCCAAAAATTTATGTAAGCATGACTATATTATATTTTAGTGTTCGCCATAAGAAAAATCCATTCGTTGCGTCATTTGGATCGTTTTTCGCGCTTATGCGCATTCCGTCGTAATTAAGCGAACATCGCGTTCGTACGACCAAACGAACCAACATCCGACATATTTTTGAGCATGTTTCATGTCCACAATGTTTAGGCATCATTTTAGGGCCTTAAAGTTGGCTTTACGGGCCTTGGAAGTGTCGGAAATGGCCTTAAACACGTGCAGGGACTGAAACTGTAATTTCTGAAACTTATTGCTGATCTGTGACTGCTAGGCGGCCCGCCTCAGTTCCTGAGCATCCTTAGGCGGCCCGTGAGGCACCTTCTGACCAGGTTAAATGTTTCTAACAGCAGATTGCAGCTGTTACATCCTCACCCACACATTCTCACATGTCTAGTCAGCGGATAAGAACCATTTTCTAGCCACCATAAGGTTCCGACACATGTACGGACAAGATCATGGCACGTTTTCCATGAAACGATCCTAACGGTTCGGGTATTCCTATAAATACCCAACCCACACAACCTCATTTTGCACAAGAATTCTGATTTGAGAGCTCTAAGTTGAAACCATTGTTTCATACCTGAGTTCTTGGATCGGGATTAGCATTCGGGGACCCTTCGTAAGTATTCTTTCGTTCTTTTCCTTATTTTTACTGCTTTTCGAGTCAGAAAGTCAAACTTTGTTTGACTTTCAGCGTTGACCAGTAATGGTCAATGCGAAGTTCGTTTGAACTTCGCAACGTGAGTGTAATCACGTTGGTTATAGTCCCTTGGGACTATGCCTACTGATTACCACGTTGTTTAGGGTCGTAGGGTAAGCGATCTAATAAATCGCTTATACCTTCGAACCCGACCCAGTTTGGTCGATCATTAGGATCCGACCAAACACATTAGGTGACCATAGTAGGTAGGGAATAACCTTCCGAGGTTATACCCTATGGTCACATCGTTTAAGTAGTTGTATGATAGGTAGTTTATATGCCTTAGGTAAATTACCAGAATACCCTTTTCATGAATAATTGGTAATTAAGCATATGTAACCTAAACTTTTGTCACATAACTGATTATGTAACATGTTTAGGCATATAACACTTGTCATAGGACTAGTTAGGCGGTCCGAACGCGTTTCACGCGAACGGCGCGTTAAAGTAGCATAAGCTACCTAAATGGGTCGTAAAGAATTATGTTAGGTTTCATTTAGTAAGTGGGCTTTGTTAAACCAAATGACACGGGTCTCTACACTCGTTTGGTTTACAAACCCTAATGCTACCCAATCTTCCGATCTAGGTCCGGTTAATTAACATAGTTACCTATATTAGGTGCCGTTTGATTTCCGTGATCTCTAGCATTGTTTGGTTGTTACTCAAGGACTACTGAGCAATCTCAAGTGAGTACATAGACCCCTCTTTTACTGTTTTCCAAACTGTTTTGGGGTGAAACACATGTGCCTACTTGTTACTTTCATGCTTTCCTGTTTTCACATCATATACCTGCTATGTTCGTTAGTACATTATAGTACATGATCTCATTGTGTTTTATGCTATGTATGTCCATTTAGTTCATACTTAGTACATCGTTTTACATTTACATTTTATGCTATGTATGTCCATTGCGTGCATACTTAGTACATTGTTTTCATCACATGCTTACATTTTAATATGACATTTGGTTTGTTTACATGGGACAATACATTCATTAACACCGATCATGCCGTTCGTTAGTAGGTAGTGGTACCATAGGAATTGACAACTCCCGTTCCGGACGTCCCAGGGAAAGGGGATGAAAGGAATGACCGAATTCGTTGATATAAGACAGATAGACCTTTAATTTGTTTAAAGGGTTTATCACCACAGTCGCCAGGCTTGGATGTATGCATTTTCACAATACCGCATAAATGTTCATATTAAATATTTGCATGCATTTACACAAAACATAGCTTTGATTTAAACCAAGTTTTACTTCAATACTTTGTTTTTGTGCATATGGTTTAGTTGAGACCTTTCACTTGCCATACATGACATTTTGACATAGACATTTGACTTGGATATTTGACATAGACATTTGACATGGATATTTGACATAGACTTTTTGACATGATTTACATCTTGACATGAACATTTTACATTGTTTGGTTTGGTTTGATTAAGTGATTAAGTAACGATGCGTGTGTAATATGATACAAGCATGGTGGATACGCCGCTGGTACTTCCTATATATAAGTGTTTGTATGGTATTACATATCGTAACGTTATTTGAATCATTTCAGTTTGAGACATAGAACATTTTATACAAATAACTTACTTTTCACAAGACATTGATTTATAAACAACTTATCTTATGCAAACACATTTTACTTGGTTATTCATTTAACCTTACATTTATTTATACTTATCATCTGATCTTATCGTTTTTCAAATGATTTAAAAGACAAAGCAAATAACAAGGTTCATGACTAAACATTTTCTCAAACATAAGTCATGAATCTTATTTTCACAAAACCTATGTATCTCACAGGCATTTTTATGCTGACGTACCTATTTTCACATGTGTTTTTCAGGAGCTGTTACATAAGATGGTCAAGATACACATAGACAGACTTGGGCTTTAGTGACAATAAAAGATGCAAGACTAGTTAATTATGTTGTATTTCTTTGTTTGTTAAGGCATTGTAACACTTTTAATCAATAAAACGAAACTTTAATTTCCATGGTTGTGAAACATTAATTCTGTTACAACACTCCCCGATGTTTCCGCCACGTTTTGTATGTTCTACGTGGTCGGGGTGTGACAGAAAAGATGGTATCAGAGCCAATGGTTATAGGGAATTAGGTTATTAGTAATTAGTAATGCTTTGACCTAGTCTATAACCTTCTTAGGACCCTAACGCGAGTTTACTTGCGTTTAGTCATAAAACAATACTGTCGCCTATCCTTAGGCGACAACCGCAACAAAAACATAAAATTCAAAACCGCTTTGAAAACTAATCATCTGTTCTAGGATGATTGATTACAAGGTTTTGAACCCTCTATTGTAAGGTTTTGAACTCTCTATTATATGGTTTTGAACCCCTTTGAGTTTTCAAAACTTCGTCAAGGTTTTGGGTTTTAAATAATGTGAACACGTGCAAACTGGAAGGGTGAATGCCTGTATTCTGGGTTTTCTGTCTAGGCAAGCACTTCGTATACATCTCATCAGACGCGAGACCAGTTGTGCTTACCTGGGAATTCTTGGGATGAGTGTTCACTTATAGGCGAGCATGTCTTCGCGATACATTATTTTTGACCTATTTACTTTGATTTGTCACCATCTCATTTGTTTGCCTTAGGTAACAAACAAATGATCACAATTTTCATTCGTTACCATTCTGTATTGATTATCCAATAACCTTTCACTCGTTTCTTCCTCTGTCTTTCATTTTCTTCTAGAATGTCTATTCCTCTTGGCACTGGTCAAATGCCCGAGCGAACAGCCAAATTTGTCCAGCAAATTGGCGAAGTGATTCAGAGGACTGTGGATTTAGGTATTGCCATGGCTCGTCTTAACAATGAAGCCTCTCGTCTCGACAATGAAGCCACTCAAGAGACACCAAAGGAAGCAGTAGTCAGGCTTGCAACAACATCAAGGAAGCGTAAGGCTTCAAGGAAACCCGCAGCGGTTACACCTAATCAAGCTGGACCTAGCCAAGTGGCAAGGCCACCAACTAGGAAGCCGTACTTAGGAACTGCTCCTAGGTGCAAGCGATGCAACGGTCATCATTCAAACCTCATACCCTGCTGGAAATGTACCTACTGTGGACGGCGGGGACATTTGGTCAACACATGCCGCTTTGCTATCCAGAACAAAGCTGTTGCAAATCTTGCTGCTACCCAACTCCAAGTCAACCCTACTCAAGCTCGTTTCCCGCGTGGTACTTGCTACAACTGTGGCGATACGAGCCATTTCAGGAACAACTGCCCGAAGATAGTCAGTGCAAATCCAACCCTCGGATGAGCATTTGGCTGAACAAAGGATGTTGCTGTCTTATGCCTTTGTTTCTTTTGTTTCGTGTATTGTGAAACAATATGTCTTGTTCATAAATAAAAATCGTGGTTCACAAATTCTGATATACAAGTATAGTTACATGTGTGTATGATTTTCCTATGATACCTGCATTAAGGAACTATGTTCCTTACAAACTACTCTTGTGATTCTCACTTTCAAGTGATCGCTCATAATTTCCTCGAAAGTTCTAAGTACTCGTTTCATTCTAAGAAACGAAGTACAGGAAATAAAGTGAAATTATGAGTAATCGTGCTTTTTACACATCTGTATTTTTGAATCCTTGATTAGATAACTAAGGATATTTTCAAATCTCATACCCATTACGTTTTGATTTTTTCAACATTCACAGTACAAGTATTTCAAAACCATCTTCATGATCTCAAAATATTTCATATAGTTTGAAAACAATTTTTCTAGATGCATTGTCTATGTTATTTCAAAAACATTGGCCATGTTATCAAAATAAACCTTTCTAATTTCAAAATATTTCATATAGTCTGAAGACAATATTAACACAATACATTTTCTGATCAAGTGCATGATTTCGAAAAGCATCATTCATGTCTTTCAAAAACCTTATACATAATTTCAAAATTCATCTCGCATGATTTTAAAACATTTTTGTAAATATATCTACCTAATACACCTACTTTATGATTTCAAAAAGTATTATATATAAGGTTTCAAAAACGTTAAACACCTTTTTCTTAAAAGAACCCCATGCATAGTTTTCAAAAAAATATTTTCCTCATACATTGACTTAACCTTCAAAATTCTGCTTCATATGTCGCCTTGACATATCAAGCATCTCAACTTCATAAGCATTTTACATCATGTTTTGACCTAAGCACATCCAGTGCAAGGTTTCAAAACATCTTCAACTTCTAAAATTCATATGGGATCTTTTTATCTTTACAAATTAGATCCTTGTGGATGATTATCGTTCAAATCAGAGTCCTTAATTGGATTCCTTATGTACCTTAATTCGAACACTTCGGTTCCTAATAATCGAAATCGAATTTTCTTTTTGAATCTTTCTATCTTTATAGTTGGATTCTTGATAACGTTTAAAGTACCAAATGAAATCCACGGAATGGATTCCTAGTGTGCTTTAAATGCATGTACGCAATTTACAAGACAAAGTAACAAACAATTTTGTGGTTATGTGACTATGTGTTTACTCATCTTATGTTTTCTTTTATGCATTTTTTTTGTTTTTAATACTCTGGATATTCGTTATCCAAATCCTCGCAGAATCTTTCATATCTTCATATGAGGGATTCGTAGCAGGATATTCAAAAGGTACTACCTTCAATCCTCAATGGGCTTCTATGTAATAATTAAGACCCTTGGATTATATAGTACCACTCCATGTTTTATAGGAGACCCTTTAGTGGTCTAGTCAAAAAGATTGATTCACAATTTGGTTAAGGAACGACATCTAGTGATGTAGCTGAACAGACTCCTTGATAGTCTATTTAGATCATTTATTGATTTAATTAAAAGGACTCTAAGGCGGTCTAGTCACACTCATCACAGGATTGTTCATTTGGTTTTCCCCTGCACATTATAAAATGGACTGAGTGAACTATGCAAGGAATTGTCTGATTATGGACGCGTACATAATTATGAAATTTAGTGCACAGAAACCCAGTAAGATTTATTATGTGTATGAGCCGATAGTGACAACAATAACGAAATGAGAACGATGTAATGGAGGTACGGTGGACGCACCAATGACGCTTCATATACTTATATATAAGTATCCCTCTTACATTGCAAGCATAATGTTATTAAGGTTACTAGAAGTTCAGAACCCTAACCAATATTGTTTGATCTTTTCAACTTCATGTTTTAAAACTCTCACAAGTTTCCTCTAAATAAATTTCGGGACGAAATTTCCTAAAGTAGGGGAGACTGTAACACCTGTGCCTTCACGGCCATCAAACAAATACCGAACCAATGAAATATTATATTTCATACTTGGGATTTGTAAAAATATGTGTATCATTTTGCACATATCAATTCTCGTTCAATTCCAAACTCTAAATTCACTTTCTAGAAGGTTATACGCGCACCGATGCGTAGATATAACCAGTTTAATGCAACAAACACTCTGGAATAGTGAAATAGGCTTAACATACCTTAAATAACCTTTACATAACTTAGAAATAAGTTTTGAAGGCTTTGGTATGGCAAAACCAAGTTAAATCGCTTACAGGGACTAAATTTGACAAACTGCGAAAGTATGCCAATTTGAACTGTAACAGACATTCCGGAACATGACCATAAGTTAAACATACCATATATATCCTTTACATAGCTTAGAAATAGGCTTTGAGGGGTTCGGTGTGCTAAAATAAACTTTTGGGTCATTCAGGGACTAAAAGTGTCAAAAAGTGCACAAGTTTGCATTTTCGCGCATAACTTACGTTCTGAATACATCCGGACATCCAAAAATTTATGTAAGCATGACTATATTATATTTTAGTGTTCGCCATAAGAAAAATCCATTCGTTGCGTCATTTGGATCGTTTTTCGCGCTTATGCGCATTCCGTCGTAATTAAGCGAACATCGCGTTCGTACGACCAAACGAACCAACATCCGACATATTTTTGAGCATGTTTCATGTCCACAATGTTTAGGCATCATTTTAGGGCCTTAAAGTTGGCTTTACGGGCCTTGGAAGTGTCGGAAATGGCCTTAAACACGTGCAGGGACTGAAACTGTAATTTCTGAAACTTATTGCTGATCTGTGACTGCTAGGCGGCCCGCCTCAGTTCCTGAGCATCCTTAGGCGGCCCGCGAGGCACCTTCTGACCAGGTTAAATGTTTCTAACAGCAGATTGCAGCTGTTACATCCTCACCCACACATTCTCACATGTCTAGTCAGCGGATAAGAACCATTTTCTAGCCACCATAAGGTTCCGACACATGTACGGACAAGATCATGGCACGTTTTCCATGAAACGATCCTAACGGTTCGGGTATTCCTATAAATACCCAACCCACACAACCTCATTTTGCACAAGAATTCTGATTTGAGAGCTCTAAGTTGAAACCATTGTTTCATACCTGAGTTCTTGGATCGGGATTAGCATTCGGGGACCCTTCGTAAGTATTCTTTCGTTCTTTTCCTTATTTTTACTGCTTTTCGAGTCAGAAAGTCAAACTTTGTTTGACTTTCAGCGTTGACCAGTAATGGTCAATGCGAAGTTCGTTTGAACTTCGCAACGTGAGTGTAATCACGTTGGTTATAGTCCCTTGGGACTATGCCTACTGATTACCACGTTGTTTAGGGTCGTAGGGTAAGCGATCTAATAAATCGCTTATACCTTCGAACCCGACCCAGTTTGGTCGATCATTAGGATCCGACCAAACACATTAGGTGACCATAGTAGGTAGGGAATAACCTTCCGAGGTTATAGCCTATGGTCACATCGTTTAAGTAGTTGTATGATAGGTAGTTTATATGCCTTAGGTAAATTACCAGAATACCCTTTTCATGAATAATTGGTAATTAAGCATATGTAACCTAAACTTTTGTCACATAACTGATTATGTAACATGTTTAGGCATATAACACTTGTCATAGGACTAGTTAGGCGGTCCGAACGCGTTTCACGCGAACGACGCGTTAAAGTAGCATAAGCTACCTAAATGGGTCGTAATGGGTCGTAAAGAATTATGTTAGGTTTCATTTAGTAAGTGGGCTTTGTTAAACCAAATGACACGGGTCTCTACACTCGTTTGGTTTACAAACCCTAATGCTACCCAATCTTCCGATCTAGGTCCGGTTAATTAACATAGTTACCTATATTAGGTGCCGTTTGATTTCCGTGATCTCTAGCATTGTTTGGTTGTTACTCAAGGACTACTGAGCAATCTCAAGTGAGTACATAGACCCCTCTTTTACTGTTTTCCAAACTGTTTTGGGGTGAAACACATGTGCCTACTTGTTACTTTCATGCTTTCCTGTTTTCACATCATATACCTGCTATGTTCGTTAGTACATTATAGTACATGATCTCATTGTGTTTTATGCTATGTATGTCCATTTAGTTCATACTTAGTACATCGTTTTACATTTACATTTTATGCTATGTATGTCCATTGCGTGCATACTTAGTACATTGTTTTCATCACATGCTTACATTTTGGTATGACATTTGGTTTGTTTACATGGGACAATACATTCATTAACACCGATCATGCCGTTCGTTAGTAGGTAGTGGTACCATAGGAATTGACAACTCCCGTTCCGGACGTCCCAGGGAAAGGGGATGAAAGGAATGACCGAATTCGTAGATATAAGACAGATAGACCTTTAATTTGTTTAAAGGGTTTATCACCACAGTCGCCAGGCTTGGATGTATGCATTTTCACAATACCGCATAAATGTTCATATTAAATATTTGCATGCATTTACACAAAACATAGCTTTGATTTAAACCAAGTTTTACTTCAATACTTTGTTTTTGTGCATATGGTTTAGTTGAGACCTTTCACTTGCCATACATGACATTTTGACATAGACATTTGACTTGGATATTTGACATAGACATTTGACATGGATATTTGACATAGACTTTTTGACATGATTTACATCTTGACATGAACATTTTACATTGTTTGGTTTGGTTTGATTAAGTGATTAAGTAACGATGCGTGTGTAATATGATACAAGCATGGTGGATACGCCGCTGGTACTTCCTATATATAAGTGTTTGTATGGTATTACATATCGTAACGTTATTTGAATCATTTCAGTTTGAGACATAGAACATTTTATACAAATAACTTACTTTTCACAAGACATTGATTTATAAACAACTTATCTTATGCAAACACATTTTACTTGGTTATTCATTTAACCTTACATTTATTTATACTTATCATCTGATCTTATCGTTTTTCAAATGATTTAAAAGACAAAGCAAATAACAAGGTTCATGACTAAACATTTTCTCAAACATAAGTCATGAATCTTATTTTCACAAAACCTATGTATCTCACAGGCATTTTTATGCTGACGTACCTATTTTCACATGTGTTTTTCAGGAGCTGTTACATAAGATGGTCAAGATACACATAGACAGACTTGGGCTTTAGTGACAATAAAAGATGCAAGACTAGTTAATTATGTTGTATTTCTTTGTTTGTTAAGGCATTGTAACACTTTTAATCAATAAAACGAAACTTTAATTTCCATGGTTGTGAAACATTAATTCTGTTACAACACTCCCCGATGTTTCCGCCACGTTTTGTATGTTCTACGTGGTCGGGGTGTGACATATCTTGTGTTTGAATGATGCATGTTGTTTGTTTGAAAATGTTGGACAACTTTTAAACTTTCTGGGACATATGTAACAAGATCCGTGAGGATCAAAGACTACTTAATTATATAGTCATGTCATAAAATGTAACGTTTAAATAACTTATGCTTAAAATAAATTAATGTGTCCAACAATTAAATGCATCGATCGACAAGATATAAATGGGCACCAACTTCCATCACCACTATGTTTTACATTCCGCTGCGACGTTTTTGGGATGTGACAGAAGTTGGTATCAGAGCCAATGGTTGTTAGCGAACTAGATGTTTTCGGAGGAAAACACTAGACTTCAACCGAAAATTTTTGAGATTTAAAGTCCAAAATTCTCGAAGCCAAGAATTTTAAATAAACATAGAAAAATCTTATCATGTATGAAAACCCTTATGTGTTTATATGCATACGTGATTTTCTGTTTATTTGGGCCTTATGTGTTACTATTCATACTGATCACACACTTGCTTTGCACGGTTACGATATGTCACGTCTCGGCCTATAGAGCCATTAGTAGACCTGCTCATTGATACTGTCGAGTCTACATTTGAGATTCCTTCGCCCATCGTTACAGAATCGTTTATTCTGCTACTCGAGTTATGTGTTTTGCTACACCTCTTTTAGTCTACACTCGTTGTAGGAAGGGGACTCAACCCATTATAGAGATCGCATCGACTTCGAGAGTTGAGATAGCGTCCACTATGAAGAGGCAGAAAGGGGTTTGGGACAATCGCTCTCACTGTGAATCATCAGTTCGCCACGTTACGCGGAGGCATGGAGACGATGAAGGACTCAGAGGGACAAAGGGACTGTTATGATAAGCTAGAAGAGCATGTTAGGAAGATGTTGGACTTCCAGGTATTGAAGCGTTAGTTGTTGGTTGTTTCTGTTGTTTGTTATGTATGTCTCATTTGATGAACCCTATTTATGGCTTGCATGCCAAATTTTCAGATATTTAGGAGGAAATTTCATATAGAGTTGTAACGGGTGTTGATGTAGACACGCCGAATTTTGATTAGTCTTAGTACTAAAAACAAGCTTTGTAAAATTTCTGGTATAAATATCAAATGGGTTTCTTTTGGTTTAAGAATTGTTCTCATTAATATGTGGATATTATACATACGCAATGTTTGGTCCACTACCATTTAATGATTGAATCATTCTTGGTTATCGTCTTATGTGATTATTATTGTTGTAAATAATAGAAACGACGAAATGCCGCCAAAAGCGAGACAGTGTTCTGGACTACCTGTTACCCCGAAAGAGTTGGCACAACTCATAGCCCAACACGTTAATACTACCATGGAACAGCGCGATGCTAACCAAAATAATGGCAAGGAACGTGGATGTGATGCTCATGGGCATGGTTTTGGTGGGACACAAAATCAGAAACCCTTCAGGTGATATAATGATCGGAAAGTTTTAGTAGTTCCTGTGTGTCACACCCCGAAATTATCAGAGCATTGGCGTGACTGGACTGGTATCGTCATTGCACAGCGGAAGCAAATAAGCTAAGCCTTTTAGAAAATGAACGCCCACTAAGTACTCGACTCTTCATGGTTCTCCTATTCCAACCGTGCCATGTCTTAGAAATGCAACCTGAGAAAGAACATGCGAGAAAAATCAACATAAAGTTGAGCGAGTTCATAGTTTGTTTGTAAAAGATTTGAAATAAATCTTTTGAGTTGTGAAAGGTTTGAGATAAATCCTTTGAGTTGTGAAAGATTTGAAATAATCTTTGGAATGACCGGTTTTTGAAGTAGTATTGAGAAAATGAATTTAAAAACCATTTTCTTGCAAAGTTATATGGAAACGTTGTGTTTGTAACACGTTATGTTCATAAAGCCATGTTTTTGTAATGTTCGTATAATCATCAATGCCCACCCTGACTTTGACCTGCATAATCCTATGCCTTAAATTTTGTATAAAACATGGTATTTAATTTGTATGAACAAGTATGTTTCGTAAGTATAGAGTTCCTGGTATGTAGCAAATAAGGGGACTTGTGATCACCAATGGTTTGCAAGGCCATTAGCATGTGTGAAATGCAAGTAGGAAGACTCAACCCTAGCCGATTTATGCGTCGGGCAACTAAGTCACTCAAGGTCCGTTCTGTTGGTCCTCTCAGAGGTCCGTTCTGTTGGGCCTAGAGTTGGGCTCGCTACACCCAAATAGATCTACCGCTTAAGTCCCTCGGTGTTCTGCCTACCCATTCACATGATCTAAGTAATAAACCTCCTTACGCTAACCATACCGTGTATAAAAATGTCTGTAATCATTGTACATGTACTTTACCCCAGTCTCTAAGACTGATCCTCCCCAGCCACTAAGGCTGATCCTCCCCAGCCAAAAAGGCTGGCTCCTCATTCTATATTTATTATCACCAATTGATCCGTCCTTAGTCATGAAAATCATTCACATTTTGATAATACTCATTTGTTTTGTAAAAACCGGTATGTTTAGTATAAACCTTTCGTAAATCATTTGAGTTCCTCGAAATCCCTTCGTAATATGATTTAGAAATACGAGTTTTGTATTTGTTCTAAACTTTGTTTGCTTTTGCAAAACGTGCATGTCTTTCCACCCCGAAAACATTTATAAAAATGTAGAGCCGTAAAAAGTGGGGTTATGAACTCACCTGAACATTCTTGTGCAAAGCGAGCTAATTACGACTTCGTGATGTCGTTTCCAAGATGAGACTCGCTAGCGTGCATTCTACAATATTCCTAACACGGAATATCTAATAAGTTTCTAAAAGTGGTAACTAGTCTACGTGTCACCGAGCTCTACCGAATCGCTAATCGAACGATTCGAGTAAGTTATTAACTTAATGAAAATAATTAAGTTATACTTGTTAAGTCTCGTTTAATGTCAGTAGCAGTTTAATAAGTCTTGAAAAAGACTTAGTTTTCGAGAGACTTAAAATGAATAAATATTTATATAAAAATATAAATATATCGTCGTAAGTGTGTTAGCCGTCTTGAGTAGTCGTACGTGTACAAAAAGATTATTTGTATGAAAATATCATATAACAAACTCGTATCGTATATTGCGTTTCGTATGAAAATAATATATAATAACTTGTATTATATATATCACGTCTTGTGTATATTTGCCGAAAATACACGTATATGCCGTCTAGGCGTATAAAATAAATATGAAGAGTTATATTTATTTTATAAGGAAATCGTCGAGTTGTTATGTTTGAAAATAAATATAAACCATATTTATTTTTGTAAAAGATTTCGCGTTGTGCGACATCTAGAATAAATATATAACTATATTTATTTTGTAAGAGTATACGAGTTGACGACGTTCGAAATAAATATAACATTATATTTATTTGTAAAAGCGTTTGGGATTATCATGGTTTGAAATATTATGGACTCGAATTCCATTAAGCGTTGTTATTGAAAAATAATACGTGTCGTGTTTAAGGGTGTTTCTCGAAAAACGGGCAGAGTTTCCTCTGTTTTTGGACGCCCCGACAACACAAGTTGTCGTTATTTTAACAAAAATTCAATCAATAATTATGTATCATCAGTTTATATAACGAAATAATAACTCAACCAAGTTAACATTACTAATAACTCATTAGTTCGGTTCGAGCTCGTTTTTCACGTAATAAATAAATTTATAGAAATAGTCGCGCCGTAAATTTTTACCGAATCTTCAAGTCGTTTCTGTTACGCGTTGACCAGCTGACTTTACTGAGTCAACTGGGTTGACTGGCTGAGTTGACTGAGTTGACTCGGTGAGTTGACCAGGTTTGACCGAGTCGACTGAAACCGAAACTGAGCCGTCTGAACGAACCGCTTGACCCGAACCGAACCATCTGAGCTGACTCGCTGCTGTTGACCGAGTTGACTCGGTTGAGTTGACCGAGTCAACTTGCTGAGTTAACCGAGTCAACTGAGTTGACTCGCTGAGTTGACTGAATCGTATACAAAACTGACCCGAACCTTCCTGTTGACTGAGCCGGATGAGCTGAACCAAAACTCGAACCCGCTGACCCGGAACCCGAACCGAAAACTCGATAGAGACGAACCATTCTGAACCAAATCATCAACACCATCACCGGACTTAAGTAAAAAAAATGAAAGTAACAGAAAGGGGGGGGGGGGGGGGTTACCGGACTGAAACCCGGGCCGAGACCCAAATCTGCGACCCGACCGAACTGAACCACATCATCATCATCATTCTCGTCTGAAACCCACCGGACAAATCTGCTGACCATCGGATAAACGCACTGACCGGCGGTCCGAGACTCTGACCGTCGGTTCTCCATCTCTCTCGGTCTCTCTCTTCTTTGTACGTCGCCGCACATCACCACCACCCAACTATGGTGGTGGTGGTTCGATTAAACAGCTCGAGCAGGAAGGGGGGGGGTCTGTGTCGCCGCCACCGGAAAGGGGAATGAGGGGAGGGGGTTCGCTGGGTAATCATCGTCAACACCACAGACGGCAGCGCCGCCGTGGCTCCGACCGGCTCTGCCGGGTGTTCACCGAGAGGGAGAGAGGGATCCGGTGTGTGTGAGTTTGTTTGTGAGTTGATCCCCTGTGTTTTGTTTGTGAGTATTTGAGAGAGGGAAGAGAGGTAATAGGGAAGTTCTTTGTGTTGTGTTCATGTATGTGTAGCTGGATATGCAGACAAAGAGCATCATGTGGTGTATTAATAGATGGGAAGGTTTTATTGTCTTGTGTGTATTTACATTTCATCCAGGTAACATGCTTTATCCTTAGAGATAAAAATCTTTTGTAAAGATTATATAAAGATTTTGTAGATATCTTCAACAGATCTCTAAGGCAAAGATTTTGCAGAGATTTGCAAAAGATTTGTAGAGATTTTATAGAATCTATTATATTATGAGCGGGTTTAGGCTTGTGGGTTTTGGGCTTGGGCCTAGGGCCCACAAGCTCAATCCCCGTGTGTAAGTGGCCCGTAATTCCTACGAGACCCGTTGTCAAAACCGAAATCACCGTAGCCTAGTAAAATAATATTTCATGCAAAAATAATGTTGGTATCCGTTGTAGTCGCGTTCGCACGTTGCTAACGGTAAAAATCTCGCGTAAAAGGCGCCGTTCGCCGTCTCCTACCATCGCGTTTTTAATCCACGTTTGCATTTGTGTCGCACGGGAGCCCAAATAAATTTAGAAAATTAATTTCGTACACATAAAATATTCGTGTAACATCCATACTTGTCGGCGTGGTCAGTATCCTGTTTGGTTTCAATCCGTTGCCGTTTAACGTTTCACAGGTTTCTCTGTAAACCACCGTTCGCGCACTGTAAAGATGGATAGACGTTCCCAGGCACTCCAAAGGCCTAATTAAGCTAATTCGCGCTGTAGACACTATTTATTATCGCGTTAATCATCTGTTAATCACGTAATTAGGAGCCGTAAATCACGGGTTGTCACACTGTGTTATGATATAATCATAACGTAAATCTGATTTTTCATTAACCTTGTGAACAGTACATAGATGTACACATAAAACAATCCAGGGTTGTAACACAAGATCATTTACTGGCACCCTATGCCATGACGTGGCATCGGTATGCGTGATGTCGGACCGTCACAGCGTGTCGACCATTCAAATAATTCTGCATTCCGAGCCTAGGTCTGGGGATTCGCGAAAGCGAAAATCTGAGAGTTTGAGAAGAGATACCGATGAGAAGCGTAAGTGAGGAACGCAGATTGGAGAAAGCGTGTGCAGCTAACCCTAGAGAGTCGGGAAAGGATAATGCCAGGGATGGCAGGAGTGGTTCTGAGAGAAAGACTCACGAGGATGAGCGGGGAAAGTGCGCCAGATGTGGTCGGACTAGATATATGACTCGCGAGCGCTATGCCAAGAGTACATCGGATGGAGTTACACTCAAGGGATGCTACGAGTGGGGTGAGCAAGGACATTTCAAGAGAGATTGCCTGAAAATGAAGGGTTAGGATGCCAAGGGTAGAGCGTTCGAGCTAAACGTTGGGAAGGCACGAGACGATCTTGCTGTTGTTACTGGTATGTTTCGAATCAAAAACCAATCTATGTTCATACTTTTAATACCAAAGCTGACTTGAGTTTTTTCGAGAAACTTTGAACCGTTTTTGTGTTCACTCACAAGTAAAGCTGGGTATAAAGTGCCTGATAGAACTAGTAATTGGTAAGTTGATAGAAACTAGTAAGGTCGTTTGCAGTTGTAGTATTTAGTTAGGTGATCATAGTTCTAGTGTTGGTTTATTTCCCGTGGAGCTGGGGAGCTTTGACGTAGATGTGAGAATGGACTGAATATCCAAGAACGAAGCTGGGATTATTGCTCGGAGAAGCAAGCTATGACACCTTGTTCTGATGGTGGAGAGGTGGTAGTTGTTCACGGGGACCGACCGAGTCGAGTGTCGAGTGTCGAGTTTCGAGTGTTGATGGTTGAGAGTCGTCAGTGTTTTGAGGATGCTCAAGTTGTTGCGAAAAGGCTATCCTGCGTTCTTTGTTAACGTGGTGGATACGAAGGCCAAATGTAGGAATATCGGATAGATTCCTATTGTTTGCAATTATCCAGAAGTTTTCCTAAAAAGACTTACCTGGATTGCCCCCTGCGAGACAGATCGAAGTACGAATCGATGTGGTACCCGGTGCTGCACCTATTTGCACAATCTCCTTGTAGATTAAGCATCATTTGGGATGAAGGAACTATTGAATCAACCTCAAGAGCTATTAGACAAGGGTTTCATTCAATCAAGCTTTTCGCTTTAAGGTGCATCTGTTTTGTTGTGAGAAGAAGGATGGATCCTTCAGGATATGTGATGATTTCAAAAAGCTGGACAAGTTGACTATCAAGAATCGGTACCCTTTACCGAGGATTGACGATTTGTTCGATCAAGCTACCGGGATCCAGCTGCTACACGAAGATCGATCTACGATTGGGATATTATCAGTTGAAGGTTGCTGATGAAGATATTCCGGGGACTACTTTTCAAAAGTGATATGGCTATTACAAGATTTTTAGTCATGCCTTTTGACTAAATTAATGCGCAATTTATATTCATAAATCTCATGAACAGGGTAAGGAAACCCTAATCGGATGAATTCGTGATAATATTCATCGACGACATACTTACCTATGTGCGAACCAAGGAGAATCATGAGTAACGTTTAAAGTTAACTATGGAGTTGGTGAATGATGAGGAGCGCTGTCACACCCCGACCACGTAGAACATACTAAACGTGGCGGAAACATCGGGGAGTGTTGTAACAGAATTAATTGTCTCAAATCCATGGCAATTGAAGTTTTGTTTTATTGATTAAAAGTGTTACAATGTCTAATCAAACAAGGAAATACAACAAAATTAACTAGTCTTGCATCTTTTATTGTCACTAAAGCCCAAGTCTGCCTATATGTATCTTGATCATCTTATGCAACAGTTCCTGAAAAACACATGTGAAAATAGGTACGTCAGCATAAAAATGCCTGTGAGATACATAGGTTTTGTGAAAATAGGTTTCATGACTTATGTTTGAGAAAATGTTTAGTCATGAACCTTGTAATTTGCTTTGTCTTGTAATTCATTTGAAAAACAATGAATTCAGATGATATGTATAAATAAGTAAATAATGTATGGTTAAATAAATAACCATGTATGATGAGTTTGTATAAGATAAGTTGTTTGTAAAACAATGTCTTGTGAAAAGTATGTTATTTGTATAAAATGTTATATGTATCAAACTGAAATGATTCAAATAACGCTACCATATGTAATACCATACAAACACTTATATATAGGAAGTACCAGCGGCGTATCCACCATGCTTGTATCATATTACACACGCATCGTTACTTAATCACTTAATCAAACCAAACCAATGTCAAAATGTCCATGTCAAATATCCATGTCAAATGTCTATGTCAAATATCCATGTCAAATGTCTATGTCAAAATATCATGTATGGCAAGTGAAATGTCTCAACTAAACCATATACACAAAAACAAAGTATTGAAGTAAAACTTGGTTTTAAATCAAAGTTATGTTTTGTGGGAAATGCATGATCAAATGTCAATCATGTTAAGATGTCTATGCCGAAATGTCTATGTCAAATACGGTTCACACGGTTCACAGATACAAACGGTTCACAGATATCAACGGATCACATAGTTAAATGTTTACAATGGTTCAATATGCAGTATAATGTGTTCATATGCTGGATAAGCATATGCAACAGAAAAGCAATGTAAAACAATGTACTAAGTACGCACACAATGGGCATACATAGCATGAAATGTAATGTAAAACAATGTACTAAGTACGCACACAATGGGCATACATAGCATGAAATGTAATGTAGAACGATGTACTAAGTACGCACACAATGGGCATACATAGCATAAATGTAATGAAATCATGTACTATAATGTACTAATGAACATAGCAAGTATATGATGTCAAGACAGGAAAGCATGAAAGTAACAAGTAGGCACATGTGTTCCACCCCAAAACAGTTTGGAAAACAGTAAAAGAGGGGTCTATGTACTCACTTGAGATTGCTCGGTAGTCCTTGAGTAACAACCAAACAATACTAGAGATCGCGGATATCAAACGGCACCTAGTATAGGTAGCTACATTAATAAACCGGACCTAAATCGGAAGATCGGGTAGCATTAGGGTTTGTAAACCAAACGAGTGTAGAGACTCGTGTCTTTTGGTTTTAACAAAGCCTACATACTAAATGAAACTTAACCTAAGTGTCTACGACCCATTACGACCCGTTTAGGTAGCTTATGCTACTTTAACGCGTCGTTCACGTGAAACGCGTTCGGACCGCCTAACTAGCCCTATGACAAGTGTTATATGCCTAAACATATTACATAATCAGTTATGTGACAAAGGTTTAGGTTACATATGCTTAATTACCAATTATACATGAAAAGGGTATTCTGGTAATTTACCTAAGGCATATAAACTACCTATCATACAACTACTTAAACGATGTGACCATAAGGTATAACCTCGGAAGGTTATGCCCTATACTATGGTCACCTAATGTGTTTGGTCGGATCCTAATGATCGACCAAACTGGGTCGGGTTCGAAGGTATAGGCGATTTATTAGATCGCCTACCCTACGACCCTAGACAACGTGGTAGTCAGTGGGCATAGTCCCAAGGGACTATGACCAACGTGATTACACTCACGTTGCGAAGTTCAAACGAACTTCGCATTGACCATTACTGGTCAACGCTGAAAGTCAAACAAAGTTTGACTTTCTGACTCGAAAAGCAGTAAAATAAGGAAAAGAACGAAAGAATACTTACCCAGGGTCCCCAAATGCTAACCCAGATCAAAATAGCTCAGGTATGAAACGAAGGTTCCAACTTAGAGTCTTTTCAATCAGATTTGTGGGTTTTTAAGCCAAAGGGGGGTGGGTATTTATAGTTTTCGGGTAACCGTTAAGATCGTTTGTTGAATATCGTGCCACGATCCAAGCCGAACACTTGTCACAATGTTGTGGTGGCTAAAATCTTGATCTTATCTGCTGATTTGGCAAGTTTAAAACATGTGGTGTAGGATTAATCAGCTGCAAGTTGCAAAACAAACATTAAATCTGGCCTGAAGGTGCCATGCGGCCCGCTTTAGATTCAGGCAAACACAATGCGGGCCGCTTGGGGCCTCTGATCTGCATACAAGTTTCAAAAATGGCAGTTTAGGTCCCTGCACGTGTTTAAACCCATTTCCGGCACTTCCAAGGCCCGTAAAACCAACTTTAAGGCCCTAAAATGATGCCTAAACATTGTGGACATGAAACATGCTCAAAAATATGTCGGATGTTGGTTCGTTTGGCCGTACGAACGCGACGTTCGCTTAATTACGACGGAATGCGCATAAGCGCGAAAAACGATCCAAATGACGCGACGAATGGATTTTTCTTATGGAGAACACTAAAATATAATATAGTCATGCTTACATAAATTTTTGGATGTCCGGATGTATTCAGAACGTAAGTTATGCGCGAAAATGCAAACTTGTGCACTTTTTGACACTTTTAGTCCCTGAATGACACAAAAGTTTATTTTAGCACACCGAACCCCTCAAAGCCTATTTCTAAGCTATGTAAAGGATATATATGGTATGTTTAACTTATGGTCATGTTCCGGAATGTCTGTTACAGTTCAAATTGGCATACTTTCGCAGTTTGTCAACTTTAGTCCCTGTAAGCGATTAAACTTGTTTTTGTCATACCAAAGCCTTCAAAACTTATTTCTAAGTTATGTAAAGGTTATTTAAGGTATGTTAAGCCTATTTCACTATTCCGGAGTGTTCATTAGATTAAACTGGTTATATTTACGCATTAGTGCGCGTATAACCTTCCAGAAAGCGATTTAGAGCTTGAAATCGAACAAGAATTGATATGTGTAAACGATACACATATTTTTACAAATCCCAAGTATGAAATACAATATTTCACTGGTTGGGCATTTGTTTGATGGTTGAAATGACACAGGTGTTACAAGCGCCAAAAACCCCGTCGGGAGTATGACGATTCATGAGACTAGCTGGGTGCTACCGTATTAAGAATTTCCCTAAATTAGTGCAGCCTTTGACACTAATAACCCCGAAAAGGGAAAAGGGAATTGATTGGGCAGAAAAGTGAGAGGAAGCTTTTCAAACCCTTGTAAGAAGAACTGGGAGCATGTACGATGGATTTCAAAGAAAGTTAGGATACTCACATGCCCGTGGCAGAGTTATCCTACAATAGTTATCACGCTAGTATTTAGGTTGCTCTGTTTGAATCCTTGTATGGATGGAAGTGTTGATCACCATTTTGTTGAGCTAACATGACCAAGGACAATTAACCAGACTGTAGTTTATCTAGGAAACCAACGACATGATTTTCCTGGATCGAGGGAAGGTTAAAAGTCGCCAATTGATCGACAGAAGGAATACATGGACAATTGAAGGGAACTATTGCAATTCTAGATTGAAGATTTGGTTTTGATAAAGGAGTTAGCAGAGAGAAGAAAAGCTGAGCCACATTGACTTGGTCCTTTCAAGAGCCCATCTTGAGTTGGATCAGTCGCTTATAGGCTCAAGGTACCATAAGGATGGAGTAGTGTACATGATGTATTATTTAGGTTCAGTTGAGAAAGTGTATAATGGATAATACACTGATTTTGTTCTTTATAGAAATTAGTTTGGAAGATAAACGAAAGTTTATCAAAGCACCGTAGAAGAAGTACGTATAGCTAGAAGAGTTATGCTAATAACCGGATAGGCGATTACAGCATTCTAGTCGTGTATGCGATTTATTGATTTGGCGATTTGTGGATATCTTAAATGAAAGCAAGAAAGAAGGAAGACGAGTTTGTGAGATTTGATTCTTTCGGGAGCCCATCTCGAGTTGGATCAATCGGGTGTAAACTCAAACTATCTTAGATACGGAGTAATGTTTATGTAAATATACGTATGTAGAACCCGAATTAGTGGAATTTTGACTTAATCTTCTTTATTAAGTACTTGCAAATGTTGAATCTTGAAAAGGGTGGAGAGCGTTGAGATGTGAGATTAGGAATTGAGAGTGTATGTAATATAGGTCTACGAAGATTCTTTGTAAGAATCAAAGTTTCTCGCAGAAACTATAAGACTATATTCATTAAACCTGTTTTTGCTGTTTCCACCCAGTGCAAAAACAAAACCTGTAGAGTAAAAATTTCGGGGACGAAATTTCCTAAACAGGGGGAGACTGTGACACCCGGCTTTTCAGGCCGTACCGTACAATTGTAACACGTGTTGTGAATAGGAAACAGGGCTATATTTGATTGGTTATGATGTTTATTTGTGAAATTTAATGAGTTGGTAAATTTAAACTTTGGTAAAAATTATGTTGGCAACGGTAAGATAAACGCTTATCGCGTAACGATTAAAATGCGAAATGAACGTCGGTGACCACCCGATCAGTGTTAAAATCCTAAAAATAGTTTTTTTATGATTAGAATAATAACTTTAATCATATCCGTGTGGAAAAATAAATAAAAACGCTAAGAAACTCTATTTTTGCGAGTTTAAGCACATACCGCGCAAAGCAGCGCGTATACTAATAAAATACTATCAACACAGCCTGTCAAGGCAACTGATAAACATTTTAGTAATAATTTGATGAGTTTATTACTATAGAAGGATAAAAATAAATAAAAACGCATAAATCCTTATTTTTGCGATTTTAAGTGCGTATCGCGCAGCACAGCGCGCATACTGCCAAATACCGACAACGTAGCCAGTCCAGGCAAACAAAATAATGTTTAATAATATTTTGGTGAGTTTATTTTTATAGAGTGTTAAAAATAATTTAAAACGCACTAAAACGGGATTAAAACGGTAGATAAAATACCCGGTATCCAGTAAAATACCAGTTTTGGCCAAAAATTAGATATATATGTATATGTATACATATGATATCGTGTATATGTTTGATGTAGACCCATATGGCAGCCATGCAGATGGTTTTTGTTCTCTCTCCTTCATGTGGTGGGTCTTGGGAGAATAAGAGATGAATAAGCTTTAACTTCTTCCAATATTTCACAATGTTCAAGATCAAAAATAAATCATAACTCAAATACTCTCTCTCTCTCTCCTAAAATCAGCCAAAACCCCCTCCCATATCACAATAATTTCGAAAATTCTTGAGTGTTCTTGTAAGAACCAAGCTCAATCCAAAGTGTTTTCAAGCGTGTTTAGTGATTTGAAGGCCAATCCATGGACTTTTTAAGATGGTGCAAACTTTTTATCACAAAAACCATCATCAAAAACTCATTTATACTCTTGAAAGGTATAAACTTACTTTTAAAATGTATATTCTTGTTTCAAGGTAATGGTGATGATGGAAAGTTTCTTAAAAAGCTTAGAATTCTTCACAAACTTGAAATTTAAACAAGAAAATGGTTTTAGTCAAAACAAAATGGAAATACATACATATATGTATGTGGCCGTGAGTGTGTAAATATATATGTAAGAGTTTGAGTTTTGATTTTTGGGTTGATTCTTGTTTGACATGATTCTTGAAAAGATAAATGCATG
This sequence comes from Helianthus tuberosus, assembly GCA_030545235.1. Taxonomy (NCBI): domain Eukaryota; kingdom Viridiplantae; phylum Streptophyta; class Magnoliopsida; order Asterales; family Asteraceae; genus Helianthus; species Helianthus tuberosus. Next base: position 129,263,479 of record CM060447.1, on the reverse strand, counting down.
AATGATCAAATGTGGTTTTATAAAAGCTCATATGATTAAAAGATGAATATGTTAAAATAAATTTTGGATGGATGAGCACGTATGTGTGTGTATCGTGTATGTACATATGTGTGTGCACACAAGTGGGTTTTGTTAGTTAGTGAGTAAATGAAAGATACTTGTAAGTATGTATGAATGAATTGTATGATGATGGATGATATAGGTTGAGTTATGTAAAATATGATATTAATGTGTTCTTGAGTATGATTAGAACATAAAAGATGATGATGATGTTGTATGAGTGCATTAGGTGCATTTACTTGAATATGCATGATGATATGTGTCACACCCCCAAAATACCACGTGCGGAAATCCCCGCGAGGCGTGTGACATACCAGGATCCAAGCCACCTATCACATTGAACTCATAAATATAATTAAATAAAACTTTCATTTATTATTGATAGAAGTGTTACAAAACATTATTTAATGTTTAGCGGAAGCATAATATATTAATTAAGAAATTCATAAACCAAGTGTGTGAAAACCATTAGATTCGTCTCGCGTTTCCATGTATTTCGACCCATGACCACTCCAGCCTCCCAGATAGCAAGTTCTAACAATATGCACCTAAAGTCCTGCAAGGCATGTAACAACGAATCAACAACAAAGTTGAGCGAGTTCACAGTTGGGTGTTCATTTTAAGTTGTTTCAAATACGTAGTTTTCCTTTAGCTGGCTTACTTGCCGTGGGGGTTACCCCATAGTTGAAAAATATGATTAACCAATTCCTTCTTTCCCAAACCATATCCAGTGGGGGCTTCCCCAAGTGAACCACTAGACCGTTACCATATCGACCACTAACTAAAGTAAGTTGGTGCCCTGACGTCAATGTCTATCATCATTGACTAGTTCCCAGATCCATTAGTTCACGCCCGTCCTCTGTGGCACAGTGTGAGGCTTGTCAAACCTAAATAACGCTATCTAACTAATGACCCGCTCGCCATTGGCCCGGCGATTAAGTCGATATAAAAGGAGGGACTTCATGATAGAGATTTTGGTCTAGTATCCGTGTTGTCACCCTTCAATAAAGAGGGTGTGTACGAAATCCCCAAAACCAGGAGATTACGTAGGTTCCAAATCAATTCCTTATCACATGTTGTCACCCTTCAATAAAGAGGGTGTGTACGTGTTCCAAACCAGGAGATCACGGAGTTTCAGTTTAAATCCTTTACCCATTCCCAACCCTTGGGAATCCCATGCCTTGTGGAAAGTGTGAACTCACCTTGGTTTGCTCGGTATGTTATGTTATGTTACCCGTTCCAAGTTGATCAACCAAATCCTAGTGTGGTTACCATTAACAGTTACTTTCGTGTACACGTGACGCATGTGTTCTTTGCATTTATCACATAGATTTCAAATAAACAAAACACATATCATAACGCAAGCCATGGAAAGTGTTCGAATCCTACTATCAATCATAATACACGTTCATGTTACCCCATAACACATGTCAAGTGGTTCGGTTCCCGTTCATGTGTTCATGCAAGTTATAACCAAACATCATGCAACACAAATATTCGTATCATCACACACCGTATCATCGTATAGTAAGTGTTTGATTTATATGAAATTCATGTTACTAGTTCATACTTTACAAAACTCATGTTAACTAAATCAGTAATCACCCTATAGTGCGGCCCAACCGAGTTAACGGCCCAAACATTTACTAGCTTCAATAAGTGGCCCAAACACATACCAAGCCCAAATTACTCATTCTTATTATTTCATGGTTTAATAAATATGATCATTATCAACATCAGTAACCCCCTAAACTAGTTACACCATAAATATTCAATCATGTTATCCCCTAAGATCACAACAACAATATTAAGAAATCAAACGAACCACATCAGACAACTATCACTATGATCCTTCCATTACATTATAATCTAAATCAATCATAAACATATATTCTGTTAGCATCGGTTCATTATTAAAGTTCCTTAACCAGCCTTTTATCATTCTAAAATCACCACTCCCATTACCCTTAAAGCTTCCTGATCGAACATGATATACACAGTATTCCAACTATCAAGATGAATCCTAACCATTATTGATGATTCTATGGCTCCCTAATCATTTTACACAATCGGTTAACATTGTGTGAGTTTTTGTATTCATAACAGACCTATTACCATGCAAACCATTGCTAAAGTTCATTAAATTATTAACAACCATTTTTTTTGTTATCTAGTCTAATATTAACAAATCGAAACATGGGTTTGAATACACACTAACATATAAGTCAATAATCATAATCTTGATTAAATACAACAGGAAGTTTAATACGATATGTATCATAACCCTAATATCATAATTCTAATGCCATGCACAACACACAAACAAGTTTATCAACACAACTTAACAAGAGAATTTACTAACCAACAGTCGATCTGATATATGATGTCTCGAAGGGTGGGGAGGAGTCTTTTCTTCTGTCATCGCACCACAAATAGGGGGTAGGGTTTGTTTGACTTTTGTGCCCTCTTGTTACGTAGCTAATGTGTGTATATAAATAATCCAAGTTCACAACCGGCCCCCAAACCATTAACTACTTGGGCTCTTATCGGCCCAACCATGATTTAAATCTAGCAACTCCTAAAAATGAATCTGATCCAGCGGTTTGGGCCAGTAATATAATAACCGAGATGGGCTCAAGCCCATACACTTGGGCCGCCCTAAACATGAATAAAATGATAAAAAGAGGGGTGATGATCATGAGGTTATATTTATATGTTAAGGTTTTAGTGGTTTAGGTGTGGGTTGGGCTCGTGCGAATGGATCCGTAATATATCGGGTATCACGTTTAACTGACCGACTCGTTTATCGTAACACTTAAATTTATAACGGTAATGAATAAATGATTAAATCAATCTTCCGTCGCGTGTTATTATTATTAATTAGTAAACCATAAGAATAATAATAATAATAACAATAATAATAATGATACGATAATAATAATAGTGAATACGAATATTAATAAAATACCCTTCTCTCGACGATTAGGGTCGAGAGTACGGGTTGTCACATTCTCCCCATGTTACAGGAATTTCGTCCTCGAAATTTAAGCTAAGTCATACGATACGCTTTTATTTTTAGATTCCCCAATAATCTATTGTCATATGCATTTACACATAGTTTCACGAAAGTTCACAAAACGAAGATACAAATCACATAGCACATAAAGTCATGTAGCATGCAAGTTCAGGTAATTCTCATAACACAAAGATTCACGTAGTCCATACTCACTTCACATTGCATCGAATTTCACGCAATTAATTATTCACTTGTAATACGATTCTGTGAGTGTTTTGTGAAATTTTCGAGACACTTGGTTTTCCTGGACTTAAACGAGATGTCCAAGTGAATATCTAAGTTAACAGGGTTTGTGTTTAAACTGTGAAGGCCGGGTGTCACAATATGTGATTATAAAAAGGTGATTTGAGTATGATATAGTAAAAATCAGTTTTAATCAGATTATAAACACTAAAATAAAGTTATTTTAAAGTTTTTAGTGATATATAACTTTGTCATAATGTTTGATAGCTTTGCATGTTGTATTTGGTGCATTAAAGGTTGTAAAATACGTGAAATCGCATGATTTATGTAACTTAAACAAAAATTTCACTAATCTGATTATAACCACTATTTTAATCAGTAAATAACATGTATTGTGTTAAAATATCAAGTCATTTCGAGTTGGGATGGTTATGGTAACGTTTAACGCAAAACTATGCGTTAAAACGGTCAAAAATCGGCTTTTCAAGTGATTTATATAAAACTGATTTAAGTCAGTAAGTAAACTGATATTTTTAGTTTAAAAATAAGTATTTTAACTAAGTTTAAGTTTACTTGGTGTTTGGCTGGTCATACGTGACTTCCGACGCCCGAAAACGCTACAGAATCGCTAAAATACGTATTTTTCGATGAACACTAGTATGGGTAAATTTTGAGTGAACCTTATGTGATAAAATGTGTTAAGTGATTTAAACATGTAAATGTGATAAAATTTAAAGTGTTAACTTGATAGTGGGAAATTTAGACAATGCATGTATACTTGTACGTTTTGTGCGGTAGAAACAGTGAAAATTGTGTTAAATGAGAAACTTGTTTGTCGAGCATGAAATTTGATACATATACAATATTTTATGTATATTTGATTTAAAAATGACAAAATAGATAAGTTAACAAGATTTCGCGTGTTTCGGTGTTAAATTATGTGAACGTTTATGTATATATATTACGACGCGCAAATAATAGATATATTGCGTATAAACGGGAGAGTTAACGGATTTACACAATAATGGTCACCAATAAAATCGTTCAAGTCGCAAGATCATAAAAATATATATATATAGACTCATATATATATATATATATATATATATATTAACGTGCCAACATAATAAAAAATGACAACTTTTCGAGATAATCTCAAAGTTATGTGATAATTCTAAGAAACAGAGAAACTTAGGGTTTTCGTGTTATGAATATTTATTTAAAATCGTTCCTATATATATATTAGGACGTGTAGAAATCAATCTCTGGGATTGCGCTATTTAAAATACGCACCCAAAGCTGAGTGTCACTAAACCCCTCTTTTTACTACTTTGTGTATATATTGGGGGTAGAACACGTCAATAAAAGGCTTTAATGATGTTTTTGAAATAAAATGTGACATCTGTGTCTGAAATCATTGTAAACAGTGCAGTTATCAATAAAACAAAGTTATTTGATCCCAATATTTGTTTGTTTATGTTTGACATTTTTCATGTTTTGACTTTTGTTCAATTTCAAACACTACACCGCTTTCTGGAGAATTATACGCAAACTGGTGCGTAAACGTAATCAGTTTAACGCGACAAATACTCCGGAACATCAACATATACTTAACATACCTTAAATAACCCTTACATAACTTAGAAATAAGTTTTGAGGGGTTCGGTGTGCTCAAATAAAGTTTTGGGTCATTCAGGGACTGAAAGCGTCAAAAAGTGCACAAGTTTGCATTTTCGCGCATAACTTACGTTCTGAATACATCCGGACATCCCAAAATTTATGTAAGCACTAAAATATTTTATTTTAGTGTTTGGCATGAGAAAAATCCATTCGTCACGCAATTTGGATCGTTTTTCGCGCTTATGCGCATTCCGTCGTAATTAACCGAACAACGCAATCATACGACCAAACGAACTGACATCCGGCATATTTTTGAGCATGTTTCATGTCCACAATGTTTAGGCATCATTTTAGGGCCTTAAAGTTGGCTTGACGGGCCTTAGAAGTGTCAGAAATGAGCTTAAACATCAACAGGGACCAAAACTAACAATTCTGCAAAGTTGCTGGCTTACGGACCGTAAGCCATAACCCTTACGGTCTGTAAGGAATCCCCAGATTAGTAGATTCAGTTTAAATAGCTGTTAACAGCTTTTACCCACTCCTAATCCCTTTTGCACTTGCCTCTTCCTGATAATGGGGGCCCAATTTGAGTTACCTTAGTGTTGCAACAAGTGTAGGGACAAGATCAAAGCACGGTATTCGAGGAACGATCCTAACGGTGGTCCAAATCCTATAAATACCCAACCCATTCACTTGCAAAACCCACTTGAATTCTGAGTTTTTCTCTAAGTGGTTGTGGTTATACACTTCCTACCTGAGATTACTTGGAAGATCAAACTTGCGGGGACCCTTTGTAAGTGTTCTTTCGTTCTTTTCATTCGTTTTAGAGTTAAAGTAAAACTTTGTTTGACTTTCAGCATTGACCAGTTTATGGTCAATGTGAAGTTCGTTTGAACTTCATAACGTGAGCGTAATCACGATGGTTATAGTCCCTAGTGACTATACCTATTGATTACCACGTTATCTAGGCTCAGTGACGAGTCGTAGTTTCGGCCAAAATGCGCATTCTTGCATATTTTGTAACCAAACTACTCTTAGGTATCAAAACCGTTTGTTTTGATACCAAACCTGTTTTCTAAACTTAGTTAAGCATGTTTTAACATGCTTAGCTCGTCACTTTTAGTCTTGTGCTTGTCTAGGGTCGTAAAGGTAAGCGATCTAAACAATCGCTTATACTTTCGAACCCGACCCGTTTGGTCGATCATTAGGATCCGACCAAACACATTAGGTGACCATAGTTGTATAGGGAATAACCTTCTGAGGTTATACCTTATGGTCACATCGTTTGAGTAGTTGTATGATAGGTAGTATATATGCCTTAAGTAAATTACCAAAATACCCTTTTTACGCCAAAATTCATTTTAAGCATATGTAACATAACTTTTGGTATCTAAACTGATTTGGTAACAATATTAGACATGTTAAGGCATATTTTACTTATCATAGGACTAGTTAGGCATTCCGAACGCGTTTCACGCGAACGACGCGTTAAAGTAGCACAAGCTATCTAAACGGGTCGTAATGGGTCGTAAGCACTTAGGTTAGGTTTCATTTTAGTATGTAAGCTTTATTAAACCATATTACATAAGTTCCCACGCTTATTTGGTTTACAAACCCTCATGCTACCCGATCCTCCAAATAGGTCTGTTTATTAACATAGTTACCTATATTAGGTGCCGTTTAATTTCCGTGATCTCTAGCATTGTTTGGTTGTTACACAAGGACTTCTAAGCAATCTCAAGTGAGTACATAGACCCCTCTTTTACTGTTTTCAAAACATTTTGGGGTGAAACACATGTGCCTACTTGTTACTTTCGTGCCTTTCATGTTTTCATATCATATTCTTGTGATGTTCATTAGTACATTTATAGTACATGATTTCATTATGTTTCTGCTATGTATATCCATTTAGTGCATACTTAGTGCATTATTTTACATCACATCACATGCTATGTATGTCCATTGGTTGCATACTTAGTACATTTGTTATTCATCACATGCTTACATTTTGGGTATGACATTTGGTTTGTTCAAATGGGACAATATACATTCATTAACATTAATCACGCCATTCGTTAGTAGGTAGTGGTACCATAGGAATTGACAACTCCCGTTCCTGACATCCTAGGTATGTTTGGATGGAAGGAATGACCGAATTCGATAAACATAACACAGATAAACCTTTAATTTGTTTAAAGGTCTATCACCACAGTCACAAGGCTTGAATGTATGCATTATACCAATACCGCATAGATGTTTGTATCAGTATAGCATGCATTTGTTCCACAAAACATAACTTTGATTTAAACTATGTTTAATTCGATACCCTGTTTTTGTGACTTTTACCTATGGTTTAGTTGTTGTATTTCACTTGCCATACATGATATTTATGGATACGCAAATTTATGATTTACATTAAACATAAACATTTTGACATTGATATACACATTTAGTGATTTACATTAGACATAGACATTTTGATATGGTTTACACAATAACACTTAACAATTGATCTATACATGAACAATTTACAATGGTGGTTGGTTTGGGTAAGTGATTAGAGTAACGAGGCGTGTGTAATATGATACAAGTATGGTGGATACGCCGTTGGTCCTTCCTATATATAAGTGCTTGTATAATATTACATATCGCAGCGTTAATTAAATCATTTCATTATAGACATATTACATTTTACACAAATAACATATTTTTTTACAAGACATTGTTTTACACAACAATTTATTTTATACAACTCATTTTACTTGGTTATTTCATTAACCATACACTTTTCTTTTATATAATTTGACTTCTTATCGAGTTTTCATATGATTTATAAAAGAAAACACTTAACGAGATTCATGACTAATTTTTATTAAACCTTTCTTCTAAAACCCAAGTCATGAATCCTATTTTCACAAACCTATGTATCTCACAGGCATTTTTATGCTGACATACCTATTTTCACATGTGTTTCAGGAGCAGGTGCATAGGTTTGATCAGGATACACTAGGGTGGACTCGGGCCTTAGTGACATAAAAGAAGCAAGATTAGTTTAGTTAATGTTGTGTACTTTGTTTCCTTCGTTTAAAAGACATTGTAACTCGCTTGTTTGATAAATAAAATATAACTTTGTATGCCATGGTTGTGAAACAATAATTCTATTAGAACACTCCCCGACGTTTCCGCCACGTGTTTCTCGTTTTACGTGGTCGGGGTGTGACAGAAAAGTTGGTATCAGAGCCAATGGTTATAGGGAATTAGGTTATTAGTAATGCTTTGACCTAGACTATAACCTTTCTAGGACCCTAACACAAGTTGTCTTGTGTTTAGATCTTAAAACATGCACATCACCTATCCTTAGGTGATTATCAAAACAAGAACCCAATTTTCCGAGACGATTTTTGAAAATCAATCATCTGTTTTTAAATGATTTTTTTACAAGGTTTTGAACCCTCTGTTATAAGGTTTTGAACCCCTTTGAATTTTTCAAAATCTCATCAAAGTTTTGGGTCTTAAATAGTGTGAACATGTGCAAACTGGAAGGGTGAATGCCTGTACCCTGGGTTTTCTGTCTAGGCTAGAGTGTTCGTACAAATCCACATAATCGGACCAGTCACTCTTACCTGGGAACTCTTGGGGTGAGTGTTCACTTATAGGCGAGCATGTCTTCGTGATACATTATCTTTCACCCATTTACTTTGATTAGTCACTGTGTGTCGTTTGTTTGCTTTGTGATGCGGACGAATGACCACCATCTTTGCTTTTGTTGATTTTGTTCCATCTCATTCTTTTCATCCAATCATCTCACTCGTTCCCTTTCATGTTTTCCTCTTTTAGAATGCCTCCTCGACGCGAGAATCAGATAGCTAATGCCGAACTGGCAGAAATTATCGCACAGCAAATGGCTGCTGCGTTCCCAAATCTTATTGCTCAATGGAACCAAGCCAACAACAACAATCATGCTCCATGCAATTTCAAGAGTTTTAACTCGGCTAAACCACTCAAGTTTAGTGGTTCTGAGGGAGCAACTGGGCTTCTTCAATGGTTCGAGAGCATTGAGAATACTTTCCGTCACGTTCAGTGTCCTGAAAATCGCAAGGTCGAGTTTTCTTCCAGTGTGTTTCAGAAGAGGGCTCTTACATGGTGGAACGGGGTTATGAGAGACCGTAGTGCAGAAGTTGCTTTAGCGCAAACATGGGCTAAACTTAGGGCCCTTATGATGAGGGAGTTTTGCCCTCGTCATGAGCTGCGAGCTCTAGAAAGGGAGTTTGATGATCTGAAACAGGATAGTGGCGAACATCGGGCGTATACTGATAGGTTTGTGGAGCTGAGTTTGCTATGCCCAGCGATGGTCACCCCACTCGACAAGGCTATCGAAAGGTACATCGATGGTCTACCTGACTCAGTACAAGACATCATTACTGGTAGTAACCCTACCACACTCCGTCAGGCGATCGAGTTAGCAGCGACATTGTCTGAGTCGCAGGTCCGAAAGGGAAAGCTGCATAAAAAGGGTGACAAAGGTAAGAAGCAGGCGTCTGACAAAGAGGGTGACAATAAGGGTAAGAACAAGAAGGGTAAGGAATCTGGTTCTTCGAAAGGGTCAAGGAAGCGTAAGGCTTCCCAAAATTTTGCTGTCATTGCCCAAGTTAACCAGGCAGCTCCTGTCACACCCCCAAAATCCACACGCGGAGTATCACCGCTTGGAGGCGTGACTGACCAGGATCAAGCCACCAATCATATTGAACAAGCATATAAGTAAACATAATTCAACCAACCAATATGAAAGGTGTTCAAAAACCAAAGCATAGTTAAGTGTTTAGCGGAAGCATAATTTGTAAAACCCATAGCAAGCATTTAATATGAAATAAAGTAATGTTTAAAGCATGGTACACATCGCCATGTCCCACAACGACCGTTCCTCCCTGTGCAAGCTCCATGGGTACCTAATGACCTGCAAGGCATGTAGCAACGAATCAACAACAAAGTTGAGCGAGTTCACAGATAGTTGTTAGGTTAAAGTATTCATTTCATAAATCGTATATATTCGTTTTGTAAACCATGTATCGTATTAATCCTTGCTGCCAGTCCAGGCATGCGTATGATGATTAGTGGGGGCTTCCCATGTGTTACAAGACCACGCGTATCGACTGCAACGAAAATATAAGAGGTGCCCTAAGTCAATGTCTATCAGCATTGACCCTTTGCCCATAGTCCATTAGTACACGCCCGTCCGACTGGCACGGTGTGAGGTTTGTTAAACCTAATAGCGCTATTAACTAATGACCCGCTCGCCCTAGGCCTCGACGATTAAGTCGATAATTGAGGGACTTCCTTTGATAGAGGTGATGGTCTTAAGATCGTGTACGTAGGCTTTACGTACGTGCCCTTCAATCCGAGGACAGTAGTAAGTATAACTGTACGTAGGTTTTACGTACGTGCCCTTCAACCGAGGACAGTAATAATTAGTTTAATAGTAATAGTTGTACGAGTAGTTATTCAATCCCATTCCCAACCCCTGGGAATCCCATGCCTTGGCTAGTGTGAACTCACCTTGGTTTGCTCGGTATGCTAAGTATGCTCACAGTTAATCAATCACGTCCTAAAGTACGCACGTATACATAATCAGTTTGTATTCACGAAGTTGGCACGTAAGTATAATCATAGTAGACGGCACATCAAACAATCACCAAGTAACACATTGCATGCATCCACGATCGTACTAGTCATGCGTATCATTTAACATCAGTTAGTTAGTCCAGTTAACTTTTAACAGAAAGAAATCAAGTTACTGCGCCGATTACCCATTTGGCGAAACACCCTTGTTTCGCCATGAACCCCTTCGACGAAACACTTCCGTTTCGTCGTGACATCCCTCGGCGAAACACATCTGTGTCGTCATGTCTGTTTCGCCGAGAGTAGTGTTTCGTCAAATGCCAGTTACGTCATCATCATATCAGTTACAAAGATTAACACAGAAAACCCTAGTTGCCGTCATCATCTAAACAGCAATCATGCAGGAATCATACGGTATTTATTCAGCAAATCATCAACAATCAATACACTCGACCATGGCCTACATCTGACAATTCTATCATGTTAATATTGGACCGAATTAATTAATGGGCTGCAAGTATTTCACGTGAAACATGGCACACATACTCATCATACATTCTAATCGAAGATTGGGCTGCCACCTCCACAACCTCGATTCCCTAAGTAAAGCCCCACTACAATATTTGTTGCACATGCAAGGTTACTGACAACAATTATGATATTTCATGGCTTTGACTAGAATATCATGTGATTATCAATGTCTAAATTCAAGGTTCCAACTACTTTTGGATCTCACATGCGCCATTTATATATATAATTGATTATATAGAACAGATAATACAACTGATATCTCAAATCTCTAGAATATCCATTTATTAGTTTACACAATCATTAATCATCGTCGACAACCCTATTCTATACCAAAAGGTTAACAAGCAATCATACTAGTCATGCGTTCACAGATCATCATAACATTCATCAATAATTCATAAACTAATAAACATTAGTAATGACTAACCGGAGAATTAAGCGATTAATACGAACGGAATGGGTGAGTTCTCAGATGATGGGGGGGGGCTGCCGACGTGCACAGGAGAGCCTCTAGGGTTTCAGTTTTTCTAAAGTGTGGTGAAAGTGGTTGTTCCGCATAACTTATATGCGCATAAGTGTATTGGGCCCTTAATGGGTTTAGCGAATCAGCGGGCCGGCGAAACAACTTGTTTCGTCGAGAGACAAGTGATGAAACACATCTTGTTTCGTCGTGTGGTTATTGGCGAAACACATTTGTTTCGTCGGGTCCTTAATGGGTTCTAACCGTTTAAGTTTAAGTTTTCTGATAAGTCACATGTTATACATATACAACCAAACACAAAATCAAGCAAACACAATTTGTTTCATCGTAACACAATGTGTACATTACAAGTCAAACAACTACACAGTCAAAGTCAACGTGCATTTAATGCGAAAGTGAAAGTCGGAAACTCGAGTTGTCACATTATCCCCAACTTGAAAGAAATTTCGTCCCGAAATTTAGCATGTGGTTACTAAGGAAGCTAGGTAAGTTGTATCGTTCACTAGTTTTCCTGGGGTGTCACATCATCCCCCCGTTGATTTGGAATTTCGTCCCGAAATTCTGCAGTAGTAGCTTCAGCCTCAGTAGTAGTTGCATTGGTTCCGAATAACTGGGGATACTTGAGTTTCATTTGATCTTCACGCTCCCAGGTGAACTCTGGGCCGCGACGGGAGTTCCAACGAACTCGTACAAGAGAGATTCTCGTGTTCTTGAGGACCTTAACATCCCGGTCGGTGATTTCAACTGGTTCCTCGACGAAATGCAACTGTTCGTCGATAGTGAGCTCCTTCAAAGGAACTATGAGGGTCTCATCTGACAGACACTTCTTCAGATTCGACACGTGAAAGACGTTGTGAACTGCACTGAGTTCAGCTGGTAAGTTCAGTCTGTAGGCCACTTTGCCTATTTTCTCTATGACTTCGAACGGTCCGACGTATCGCAGATTAAGCTTGCCTCCTTTTCCAAAACGAACAACCCCCTTCCAGGGTGAAACTTTAAGTAGTACCCGCTCCCCAACCTGGAGCTCTAATGGTTTTCTGCCCTTATCGGCATAGACTTTCTGACGGTCATGAGCCGCCGCCATTCGTTGTCGTATCTGAGCAATTTTCTCTGTTGTGTCAACCACATGTTCTGGACCGGTAATCTGACTATCCCCCACCTCTGCCCAACAAAGAGGTGACCGGCATTTACGCTCGTACAATGCCTCAAACGGAGCAGCTTTAATGCTGGTGTGGTAGCTATTGTTGTACGGAAATTCCACAAGTGGCAGATGCTTTTCCCAGCCGTTGCCAAAGTCAATTACACATGCCCTAAGCATGTCTTCTAGAGTCTGGATGGTACGTTCCGACTGCCCATCCGTTTGCGGGTGATAGGCTGTGCTCATATCTAATCTTGAGCCAAAAGACTTGTGCATTGCTTGCCACAATTCTGATGTAAAACGTGCATCTCGATCCGATATGATAGAGGTGGGCACTCCGTGCCTCGAGACAACTTCCTTAAGATATACGTCTGCTAGTGTGGAGAACTTATCCGTTTCCTTGATAGCCAAGAAGTGAGCAGACTTTGTGAGTCGATCCACGATCACCCAAATAGTATCGTTACCACATTGAGATCTAGGCAGGCCAGTAACAAAATCCATGGAAATTTGCTCCCATTTCCATTGTGGTATTTCGGGTTGTTGGAGTAGGCCTGAAGGTTTTTGATATTCCGACTTGACTCTCGCACAAGTCAAGCACTTGCTAACGTACGTTGCTATGTGGTCCTTCATGCTAGGCCACCAATATGTGGTTTTGATATCGTGGTACATTTTATCCGAACCAGGGTGCACTGAGTAGCGAGACTTGTGTGCCTCATCCATCACAAGCTCTCGTAGGTTGCCATAAAGTGGGACCCAAATGCGTCCTGTGACGTAGTAAGCACCATCTTCCTTTTGTTCTAAGCGTTGCCTCGAGCCGCGTAGGGCTTCAACCCTGACGTTTTCTGGTTTCAATGCTTCTACCTGGGCATTTCGTATTTGAGAAGGAAGACTAGACCGTATGGTGAGTTGTAAAGCTCGTACGCGCTTGGGTGCAGTGTCCTTCCGACTGAGGGCGTCAGCCACAACATTGTCTTTGCCCGGGTGGTACCTGATCGAGCATTCGTAGTCATTCAGCAGCTCGACCCATCGTCGCTGTCGCATATTGAGTTCCTTCTTTTTGAAGATATGCTCGAGGCTCCTGTGGTCGGTGTAGATGGCGTATTTGGTACCATACAGGTAGTGTCTCCATATCTTAAGTGCAAAAACAACAGCTCCCAGCTCCAAATCGTGTGTGGTGTAGTTCTTTTCATGAACTTTGAGTTGGCGTGAGGCGTAGGCTATAACTTTATCCCGCTGCATCAATACACAACCAAGACCCTGAATAGATGCGTCGCAATAAACTACAAAGTCGTCTGTGCCCTCTGGCAATGAAAGGATAGGTGCACTGCAAAGTCTATCCTTTAAGTGCTGAAACTCTAACTCCTGTGCATTTCCCCAACGATAAACAATGCCCTTCTGCGTTAGTGAAGTAAGAGGCTGTGCAATCTTGGAAAAATCCTTAATGAACCTTCTATAGTAACCTGCCAATCCCAAGAATTGGCGAGTCTCCGTTGGCGTACGAGGTGCAGGCCAGCTCTTGATCGAATCTACCTTGGATGGATCAACGTGAATCCCATCCTTGTTCACCACATAGCCTAAGAAATGGACTTCACGAAGCCAGAAGTCGCATTTTGAAAACTTAGCGTACAGCTGTTCTGTTCGAAGGAGTTCCAAAATGAGTCGTAGATGCTGTTCGTGTTCCTCCTGACTCTTCGAATAGATGAGAATGTCATCGATGAATACAATAACGAACTTGTCTAGGTACGGCTTGCACACTCGATTCATAAAGTCCATGAAGACCGCTGGTGCGTTTGTCAGCCCAAAAGGCATTACCAAAAACTCATAGTGGCTATATCGAGTTCTGAAGGCTGTTTTGGAGACGTCCTCTTCTCGGACTCTCAGCTGGTGATATCCTGATCTCAAATCAATCTTTGAATAGTAGCTCGACCCTTGCAGTTGGTCGAATAGGTCGTCAATGCGTGGAAGAGGATAGCGATTCTTCACCGTCACCTTATTCAGCTCATGGTAGTCGATGCACATTCTGAATGTACCGTCTTTCTTCTTCATGAATAGCACTGGAGCTCCCAGGGCGAAGAGCTAGGACGAATAAAACCCTTATCTAAGAGTTCTTGTAGTTGTGTAGATAGCTCTTTCAACTCTGATGGAGCTAAGCGATACGGTGCACGAGCTATGGGCGCTGCTCCAGGAGCTAGCTCGATCTGGAACTCGACCTGGAGATGAGGCGGGAGGCCAGGTAGTTCCTCAGGAAATACCTCAGGATAATCACGTACAATCGGAAAGTTTTCTATCTTTTTCTCTTTCTTCGAGGTGTCAGTAACGAGAGCCAGAATAGCAGTATGGCCTTTACGTAAACACTTTTGGGCCTTTAGGAAAGAGATGATGCTCACAACGGCACCACTCTTGTCACCACGAATCATGAGAGGTTCATCACCTGGGCGAGGAATACGAACAATCTTCTCGTTGCAAAGAATCTCTGCTTGGTGTTGGGATAACCAGTCCATCCCAATGACAACGTCGAAACTACCCAGAGTGATAGGAAGGAGGTCGATCGAGAAAGTGTGATCAGCAAGTACTAGGTTACAACCTTTGACTACGTGTGTGACCTCTATACTTTTACCATTAGCTAACTCTACAGCGTGTTTGGGGTTCAAAGGTGTTGGGGTACGTTTAAGCAGTTGACTAACTTTTAGGGACACATAACTAGTATCAGTGCCCAAATCAAATAAGACAGTAACGTAAAAGTCGTCAAGAAGGAACTTACCCGTCACAACATTGGGATCATTCCTCGCTTCTCCCTGACCAATAACGAACACACGACCCCTTGCACCATTGCCGTTGTTACCCCCGTTGTTCCCATTCCCCTGGTTGTTGTTGTTATTGTTGTTCTGGTTCCGGTTCAATTGGGGACAATCTCTCTTAAAATGGCCTTCAGCTCCACACTGAAAGCATCCCTTGTTGTCTCGTTGTTGCTGCTGCTGGTCTTGTGGAGCTGGTGGCTGTTGTCGCTGGTTCTGATTTGCAGGTCGCAAGCTCCTACAATCCTTAGCTTCGTGACCCAACTTAAGACACCTCTGACAACGGACCTTGTTGCACTGACCGCTATGATGTTTGTTGCATCTGTTGCACTTTGGAAGGTTCCCTCGATAACCACTCTGCCCTTGGCTACCAGAGGATTGCTGACCAGGGCTCTTAAAATCTTCAGTTCTTCTCTGCTGCGACTGGGACTGAACAGAAGTCGAACCTCTGCTTGAAGCTCCATCCCATTTACGTTTGTTGTCACTAGGAGTTTCAGAGGTAGCTGTAGCACTAATACGTTTTGGTAACCTGTTTTGCTCCACCGCCTGATCAGTGAGACGGTGAGCCAACTGAACAACCTGCTGATAGGTGGCGAGGTTTGCTGAAGTCACATGACTTTGGATCTCTGGCACTAGACCCTTAAGATATAGTTCGATGCGCTTAATTGGAGGGTCCACCATAGTAGGACACAGTAATGCCAGCTCATTCGATCTCTTTGTAAACGCCTCAATTTCTGACCCCGTCATCTTGAGGTTGAAGAACTCAACTTCCAGCTTATGAATGTCATCACGACTGCAGTATTCTTCCTTGATCATCTCTTTGAAATTGTTCCATGGGGTGGCGTTAGCAGCAACCAACCCCAGCATTTGGACCCGAGCATTCCACCATGTGAGGGCTAAACCCTCAAGAGTGCCAGTAGCATACTTCACCCTGGGTGCCTCAGGGCATTCACACATTTCGAACACAGATTCTAGTTTCTCAAACCAGTGGAGGAGACCTACTGCTCCTTCAGTGCCGCTAAAAGTAGTGGGTCGGCAGTCCATAAAGGTTTTGAAGGTGCACACAGGTGGCTGAGCATGCTGACCTGTTGTGGTTATAAGAAAAGATAAAGTTTAACACAAGGGTAGGTTCACGAGAGTAGGACCTAAAGATCCTAGAATGAGTTTTAAACAGCAGGGTATACCTCCTGCTTGTGCGGCTGCAAGTGCCGCAGCAACCTGTTCGTTAATCAGAGCCGTCAACTGGGCTTGTGTCATGTTAATGCGTCCAGACATGATCTTCATATCAAGGAAAACATGAGTGAGAAGGGTTCGCGAAAATGCGATGACAGAAGAGAGTAAGCACACACGTGTTCAAGAAACAGTAGCTATACTAACTAAGCATGTCATGAGCAAAGTTCTATGTAATCAATCATGTAGGTAATATAACATAAACCATATCACCTAGAATGTCGAGTCTTGCACGTGGAGTGAAGCGTCGTTGTGGATCGTAGAGCACTGTACAGGTTATAGTCTGGTTTTAACAAAAACGTTTTCCTTTATTAAAACCAAGTTCTCTATAACCAATGGCTCTGATACCAATCTGTCACACCCCCAAAATCCACACGCGGAGTATCACCGCTTGGAGGCGTGACTGACCAGGATCAAGCCACCAATCATATTGAACAAGCATATAAGTAAACATAATTCAACCAACCAATATGAAAGGTGTTCAAAAACCAAAGCATAGTTAAGTGTTTAGCGGAAGCATAATTTGTAAAACCCATAGCAAGCATTTAATATGAAATAAAGTAATGTTTAAAGCATGGCACACATCGCCATGTCCCACAACGACCGTTCCTCCCTGTGCAAGCTCCATGGGTACCTAATGACCTGCAAGGCATGTAGCAACGAATCAACAACAAAGTTGAGCGAGTTCACAGATAGTTGTTAGGTTAAAGTATTCATTTCATAAATCGTATATATTCTTTTTGTAAACCATGTATCGTATTAATCCTTGCTGCCAGTCCATGCATGCGTACGATGATTAGTGGGGGCTTCCCATGTGTTACAAGACCACGCGTATCGACTGCTACGAAAATATAAGAGGTGCCCTAAGTCGATGTCTATCAGCATTGACCCTTTGCCCATAGTCCATTAGTACACGCCCGTCCGACTGGCACGGTGTGAGGTTTGTTAAACCTAATAGCGCTATTAACTAATGACCCGCTCGCCCTAGGCCTCGGCGATTAAGTCGATAATTGAGGGACTTCCTTTGATAGAGGTGATGGTCTTAAGATCATGTACGTAGGCTTTACGTACGTGCCCTTCAATCCGAGGACAGTAGTAAGTATAACTGTGCGTAGGTTTTACGTACGTGCCCTTCAACCGAGGACAGTAATAATTAGTTTAACAGTAATAGTTGTACGAGTAGTTATTCAATCCCATTCCCAACCCCTGGGAATCCCATGCCTTGGCTAGTGTGAACTCACCTTGGTTTGCTCGGTATGCTAAGTATGCTCACAGTTAATCAATCACGTCCTAAAGTACACACGTATACATAATGTGTTTGTATTCACGAAGTTGGCACGTAAGTATAATCATAGTAGACGACACATCAAACAATCACTAAGTAACACATTTCATGCATCCACGATCGTACTAGTCATGCGTATCATTTAACATCAGTTAGTTAGTCCAGTTAACTTTTAACAGAAAGAAATCAAGTTACTGTGCCGATTACCCATTTGGCGAAACACCCTTGTTTCGCCATGAACCCCTTCGACGAAACACTTCCGTTTCGTCGTGACATCCCTCGGCGAAACACATCTGTGTCGTCATGTCTGTTTCGCCGAGAGTAGTGTTTCGTCAAATGCCAGTTACGTCATCATCATATCAGTTACAAAGATTAACACAGAAAACCCTAGTTACCGTCATCATCTAAACAGTAATATTGCAGGAATCATACGGTATTTATTCAGCAAATCATCAATAATCAATACACTCGACCATGGCCTACATCTGACAATTCTATCATGTTAATAATGGACCGAATTAATTAATGGGCTGCAAGTATTTCACGTGAAACATGGCACACATACTCATCATACATTCTAATCGAAGATTGGGCTGCCACCTGCACAACCTCGATTCCCTAAGTAAAGCCCCACTACAATATTTGTTGCACATGCAAGGTTACTGACAACAATTATGATATTTCATGGCTTTGACTAGAATATCATGTGATTATCAATGTCTAAATTCAAGGTTCCAACTACTTTTGGATCTCACATGCGCCATTTATATATATAATCGATTATATAGAACAGATAATACAACTGATATCTCAAATCTCTAGAATATCCATTTATTAGTTTACACAATCATTAATCATCGTCGACAACCCTATTCTATACCAAAAGGTTAACAAGCAATCATACTAGTCATGCGTTCACAGATCATCATAACATTCATCAATAATTCATAAACTAATAAACATTAGTAATGACTAACCGGAGAATTAAGCGATTAATACGAACGGAATGGGTGAGTTCTCAGATGATGGGGGGGGGCTGCCGACGTGCACAGGAGAGCCTCTAGGGTTTCAGTTTTTCTAAAGTGTGGTGAAAGTGGTTGTTCCGCATAACTTATATGCGCATAAGTGTATTGGGCCCTTAATGGGTTTAGCGAATCAGCGGGCCGGCGAAACAACTTGTTTCGTCGAGAGACAAGTGACGAAACACATCTTGTTTCGTCGTGTGGTTATTGGCGAAACACATTTGTTTCGTCGGGTCCTTAATGGGTTCTAACCGTTTAAGTTTAAGTTTAAGTTTTCTGATAAGTCACATGTTATACATATACAACCAAACACAAAATCAAGCAAACAAAATTTGTTTCATCATAACACAATGTGTACATTACAAGTCAAACAACTACACGGTCAAAGTCAACGTGCATTTAATGCGAAAGTGAAAGTCAGAAACTCGAGTTGTCACATTATCCCCAACTTGAAAGAAATTTCGTCCCGAAATTTAGCATGTGGTTACTGAGGAAGCTAGGTAAGTTGTATCGTTCACTGGTTTTCCTGGGGTGTCACAGCTCCCAACCAACCCACACAGCCTCCAGCGAAGAAACGTTATGCAGGGAATGCACCATTGTGCAATAGATGCAACAGTCACCATCAGCCGCAACTTCTGTGCCGTTTCTGTGCTAACTGTGGGAAGCCAGGTCATCTTGCTGATGTTTGTCGGTTTGCTCATAACCAGGAAGTTCAGAACCCGGCTCAACGAGTTGCTCAGCCTCCTGCTCAGCAACAAGGTCAAGCTGCACGACCACACTACCCGCCAGGTTCTTGTTATAACTGTGGGGATCTGACCCACTACCGTAATCAGTGTCCAAGATTGGTGAATGCTAATCCAAATCAGAATCAGTCTCAGGCTCAGGATCGAGGGCGAGTCTTCAACATGAATGCACAAGAGGCACAAGCAGACAATGAAGTGGTGAACGGTACGTTCTTTATTAATAATCAGCCTGCATCTGTTCTTTTTGATTTGGGTGCCGATAAGAGTTTTGTGTCATTATCTTTTGAGCCATTGCTTCGCATGTCTAGAATGAAACTAGGTAAACCCTTGACAATAGAAGTTGCTAGTGGTGAACCCATTTTTCTTGATTCTATTCTTCGCAACTGCCAGTTGAACCTTAACGACCATCTTTTTCCTATTAACCTCACGCCTATGTGACTTGGAAGCTTCGACGTTATTGTGGGTATGGATTGGTTAGCCAAGCATCGCACATAGGTTGTTTGTTTTGAGAAGATTGTTCGTGGTGAGAAACCTGCTGGTGGTCTAAAACTCATGTCTTGTTTTAAAGCTCGGAAGTATCTGCGAAAGAACTATGTGGCCTTTTTGGCACATGTTGTAGCAGATAAGGGCAAGGGTAAGTCTATTCAAGATATCCCTGTTGTTCAGGATTATCCTGATGTGTTTCCTGAAGAGTTACCTGGTCTACCCCCAGCACGCCAAGTCGAGTTCCGTATTGATCTCGTACCTGGAGCAAATCCCATTGCCAGAGCTCCATATCGTCTTGCACCGTCTGAGATGCAAGAGTTGTCTAAGCAGCTTCAGGAACTCTCTGACAAAGGTTTTATCCGTCCTAACTTTTCACCTTGGGGTGCTCTCGTTCTTTTTGTCAAGAAGAAGGATGGATCTTTTAGGATGTGTATCGATTATCGTGAGCTTTACAAGCTTACTATCAAGAATCGATATCCCCTACCTCGCATTGATGATCTCTTTGATCAGTTACAGGGCGCTTCTTATTTTTCGAAGATTGATCTACGTTCGGGGTATCATCAACTTCGTGTGCATGAGGAAGATATCCCCAAGACGGCTTTCCGCACTCGTTATGGGCATTATGAGTTCACAGTTATGCCTTTCGGGTTGACTAATGCTCCTGCTTTTTTCATGGACTTAATGAATAGGGTCTGCAAGCCTTATTTGGATCAGTTCGTCATTGTTTTTATCGATGACATCTTGATATACTCTAAGACGCGAGCTGATCACGAGCAACATCTTCGTCTTACTCTGGAACTCCTAAAGAAAGAGCAACTTTTCGCCAAATTCTCTAAGTGTGAATTCTGGCTTAAAGAAGTCCAATTTTTAGGACATATTGTCAACAAACAAGGTATTCATGTAGATCCCTCCAAGATCAGTGCGATTAAGGATTGGGATACGCCTACTACTCCTACTGAAGTTCGTTCTTTTCTTGGTCTTGCGGGTTATTACCGCTGCTTCATTGAAAATTTCTTGAAGATTGCAGTTCCTCTAACTGCTCTAACTCAGAAGAACAAGCCCTTTGATTGGGGATTCAAACAAGAGGAAGCTTTTCAAAACTTGAAGCAAAAGCTTTGTGACGCGCCAGTTCTGACTTTGCCTGAGGGCAATGATGATTTCGTCATTTATTGCAATGCATCTAAATTAGGTCTTGGCTGTGTTCTGATGCAAAGGAACAAAGTCATAGCCTACGCATCAAGACAATTGAAGGTGCATGAAAAGAACTACACCACTCATGATCTTGAGTTGGGTGCAGTTGTCTTCGCTCTTAAGATTTGGAGACACTATTTGTACGGTACAAAATGTGTGGTTTTCACGGACCACAAAAGTCTTCAGCATATCTTCAATCAGAAAGAACTCAACATGAGGCAACGACGTTGGGTTGAGCTTCTAAACGACTATGACTGCGAAATTCGTTACCATCCTGGTAAGGCGAATGTCGTAGCCGATGCATTGAGTCGTAAGGAACGTACTAAACTTCTTTGTGTCCAATCTAATATTCAAGCTCGATCCGATATCCAAGCCCGCATTTCTCAGGCTCAACACACTTATGTTTCACAAGGTTTGATGGATAAGGAATTTCCCTATCACATAACCCCTGATCTGGAACTGAAAGACAATGGATCGTATTACTTCATGGACCGTTTGTGGGTCCCAAGCCAAGATGATCTTCGCACCTTGCTTATGGATGAAGCCCATAAGTCTCGCTATTCTATTCATCCTGGCTCAGATAAGATGTATAAGGATCTTCGTATTCAGTATTGGTGGCCTGGTATGAAGAAAGACATTGCCTTATATGTATCAAAATGCCTTACTTGTCTTAAGGTTAAGGCTGAACATCAACGTCCTTCGGGTTTATTGGTGCAACCAGAGATCCCAGTTTGGAAATGGGAAAACATTACTATGGATCTTATTACCAAACTTCCGCGCACAAAGAAAGGTCATGATGCCATCTGGGTAGTTGTTGATCGTCTTACTAAGTCAGCGCATTTCTTGCCAATCCGTGAGGATTTTTCTGCTGACAAACTTGCTAAAATCTATGTGGATGAAATTGTATCTCGACATGGTGTTCCTTTGAACATCATTTCTGTTAGAGATGCTCGCTTCACTTCTCATTTTTGGAGAACCATGCAATCTGCTATGGGGACCCAACTTAATCTGAGCACAGCTTGTCATCCGCAAACGGATGGTCAATCTGAAAGAACAATCCAGACTCTGGAGGATATGCTTAGAGCTTGTGTGATCGACTTTGGTGGTAGTTGGGATTCACATCTTCCGTTAATTGAATTCTCCTACAACAACAGTTATCACTCTAGCATCAACATGGCTCCTTTCGAGGCTCTCTATGGTCGAAAATGTCGCTCACCAGTCTGCTGGAATGAGATCGGTGAGGCTCAACTTACTGGACCTGCCCTCATTTTAGAGACAACTGATAAGGTTAAGAAAGTTCGTGATAACCTTCAGACAGCTCGAAGTCGTCAAAAGAGTTACGCGGACCAAGGATGCAAGCCCATGGAATTTCAAGTCGGTGATCGAGTATTACTTAAGGTCTCACCTTGGAAAGGTGTGATCAGATTTGGAAAGAAAGGAAAACTTGCACCTAGATATGTTGGACCATTCAAGATCGTCGAAAGAATCGGTAAGGTAGCCTACAGACTTGAGTTACCTCCTGAACTTGGAAATGTTCATCCAACCTTTCACGTGTCCAATCTCAAGAAGTGTTTAGCTGATGAGAACCTCCACATACCACTGGACGAAATTCGTGTTGATAAAACACTGAAATTTGTCGAGAAGCCAGTGGAAATCATGGAACGTGAAGTCAAGTGGCTTAAATGTAAGCGCATTCCTTTGGTCAAAGTTCGTTGGGAATCAAAACGTGGACCCGAGTTTACTTGGGAGTGTGAAGATCAAATGAAGGCGAAGTATCCGCATCTATTCTTACGAGTTTCCTCTAAATAAATTTCGGGACGAAATTTCCACAAGTAGGGGAGACTGTGACATCTGTGTCTGAAATCATTGTAAACAGTGCAGTTATCAATAAAACAAAGTTATTTGATCCCAATATTTGTTTGTTTATGTTTGACATTTTTCATGTTTTGACTTTTGTTCAATTTCAAACTCTACACCGCTTTCTGGAGAATTATACGCAAACTGGTGCGTAAACGTAATCAGTTTAACGTGAAAAATACTCCAGAACATCAACATATACTTAACATACCTTAAATAACCCTTACAAAACTTAGAAATAAGTTTTGAGGGGTTCGGTGTGCTCAAATAAACTTTTGGCTCATTCAGGGACTGAAAGCGTCGAAAAGTGCACAAGTTTGCATTTTCGCGCATAACTTACGTTCTGAATACATCCGGACATCCAAAAATTTATGTAAGCACTAAAATATTTTATTTTAGTGTTTGGCATGAGAAAAATCCATTCGTCACGCAATTTGGATCGTTTTTCGCGCTTATGCGCATTCCGTCGTAATTAACCGAACAACGCAATCATACGACCAAACGAACTGACATCCGGCATATTTTTGAGCATGTTTCATGTCCACAATGTTTAGGAATCATTTTAGGGCCTTAAAGTTGGCTTGACGGGCCTTAGAAGTGTCGGAAATGAGCTTAAACATCAACAGGGACCAAAACTAACAATTCTGCAAAGTTGCTGGCTTACGGACCGTAAGCCATAACCCTTACGGTCCGTAAGGTATCCCCATATTAGCAGATTCAGTTTAAATAGCTGTTAACAGCTTTTACCCACTCCTAATCCCATTTGCACTTGCCTCTTCCTGATAATGGGGGGCCAATTTGAGTTACCTTAGTGTTGCAACAAGTGTAGGGACAAGATCAAAGCACGGTATTCGAGGAACGATCCTAACGGTGGTCCAAATCCTATAAATACCCAACCCATTCACTTGAAAAACCCACTTGAATTCTGAGTTTTTCTCTAAGTGGTTGTGGTTATACACTTCCTACCTGAGATTACTTGGAAGATCAAACTTGCGGGGACCCTTTGTAAGTGTTCTTTCGTTCTTTTCATTCGTTTTAGAGTTAAAGTAAAACTTTGTTTGACTTTCAACATTGACCAGTTTATGGTCAATGCGAAGTTCGTTTGAACTTCATAACGTGAGCGTAATCACGATGGTTATAGTCCCTAGTGACTATACTTACTGATTACCATGTTATCTAGGCTCAGTGACGAGTCGTAGTTTCGGCCAAAATGCGCATTCTTGCGTATTTTGTAACCAAACTACTCTTAGGTATCAAAACCGTTTGTT
The DNA here is from genome assembly GCA_030545235.1 of Helianthus tuberosus. Taxonomy (NCBI): domain Eukaryota; kingdom Viridiplantae; phylum Streptophyta; class Magnoliopsida; order Asterales; family Asteraceae; genus Helianthus; species Helianthus tuberosus. The sequence continues at coordinate 129,238,897 of CM060447.1, read as the reverse complement.
TTGATACCAAACCTGTTTTCTAAACTTAGTTAAGCATGTTTTAACATGCTTAGCTCGTCACTTTTAGTTTTGTGCTTGTCTAGGGTCGTAAAGGTAAGCGATCTAAACAATCGCTTATACTTTCGAACCCGACCCGTTTGGTCGATCATTAGGATCCGACCAAACACATTAGGTGACCATAGTTGTATAGGGAATAACCTTCCGAGGTTATACCTTATGGTCACATCGTTTGAGTAGTTGTATGATAGGTAGTATATATGCCTTAGGTAAATTATCAAAATACCCTTTTTACGCCAAAATTCATTTTAAGCATATGTAACATAACTTTTGGTATCTAAACTGATTTGGTAACAATATTAGACATGTTAAGGCATATTTTAGTTATCATAGGACTAGTTAGGCATTCCGAACGCGTTTCACGCGAACGACGCGTTAAAGTAGCACAAGTTCCCATGCTTATTTGGTTTACAAACCCTCATGCTACCCGATCCTCCAAATAGGTCCGTTTATTAACATAGTTACCTATATTAGGTGTCGTTTAATTTCCGTGATCTCTAGCATTGTTTGGTTGTTACACAAGGACTTCTAAGCAATCTCAAGTGAGTACATAGACCCATCTTTTACTGTTTTCTAAACATTTTTAGTACATGATTGTTATGTTCATTAGTACATTTATAGTACATGATTTTAGTATGTTTCTGCTATGTATGTTCATTTAGTGCATACTTAGTGCATTTTTTTACATCACATCACATGCTATGTATGTCCATTGGTTGCATACTTAGTACATTTGTTATTCATCACATGCTTACATTTTGGGTATGACATTTGGTTTGTTCAAATGGGACAATATACATTCATTAACATTGATCACGCCATTCGTTAGTAGGTAGTGGTACCATAGGAATTGATAACTCCCGTTCCTGACATCTTAGGTATGTTTGGATGGAAGGAATGACCGAATTCGATAAACATAACGCAGATAAACCTTTAATTTGATTAAAGGTCTATCACCACAATCACAAGGCTTGAATGTATGCATTATAACAATACCGCATAGATGTTTGTATCAGTATAGCATGCATTTTTTCCACAAAACATAACTTTGATTTAAACTATGTTTAATTCGATACCCTGTTTTTGTGCCGTTTACCTATGGTTTAGTTGTTGTATTTCACTTGCCATACATGATATTTATGGATACGCAAATTTATGATTTACATTAAACATAAGCATTTTGACATTGATATACACATTTAGTGATTTACATTAGACATAGACATTTTGATATGGTTTACACAATAACACTTAACAATTGATCTATACATGAACGATTTACAATGGTGGTTGGTTTGGGTAAGTGATTTGAGTAACGAGGCGTGTGTAATATGATACAAGTATGGTGGATACGCCGCTGGTACTTCCTATATATAAGTGCTTGTATAATATTACATATCGCAGCATTAATTAAATCATTTCATTATAGACATATTACATTTTACACAAATAACATATTTTTTAACAAGACTTTGTTTTACAAAACAATTTATTTTATACAACTCATTTTACTTGATTATTTCATTAACCATACACTTTTCTTTTATATAATCTGACTTCTTATCGAGTTTTCATATGATTTATAAAAGAAAACACTTAACGAGATTCATGACTAATTTTTATTAAACCTTTCTTCTAAAACCCAAGTCATGAATCCTATTTTCACAAACCTATGTATCTCACAGGCATTTTATACTGACGTACCTATTTTCACATGTGTTTCAGGAGCAGGTGCATAGGTTTGATCAGGATACACTAGGGTGGACTCGGGCCTTAGTGACATAAAAGAAGCAAGATTAGTTTAGTTAATGTTGTGTACTTTGTTTCCTTCGTTTAAAAGACATTGTAACTCGCTTGTTTGATAAATAAAATATAACTTTGTATGCCATGGTTGTGAAACAATAATTCTGTTACAACACTCCCCGACGTTTCCGCCACGTGTTTCTCGTTTTACGTGGTCGGGGTGTGACATAAAACATACCTTTTAATATAAAATATATTTTCAATGAAAATATATGAATTTTGATAAGTCATACGTTTTGAAGTAAAAAACGTGTTTGAAGAATAAATGTTGGACATTGGGATGATACGGTATTTCCTAGGCGAAACATGACCATATAGTTGGGACGGATGCCGGCCTGGGTCTCGAATGATGGAGATTCAGGGGATTCGTACAACATCGTGTATTAAATTGTCGTATTAGTAGGATATATATATTGTACTTGAGGCAGACATCATATTGTTCTCAAAGAGAGAACCCTGCGCCCATGATGTCGTTTAATCAGTTAAGTATTGCACGCGATGAATTGTTGGTAGATCTATCGGGTTGACAACCCCGTCGTGACCGGTCGCCCCGTGTCAAGTCAAACGACGAATTTAAATTCTGTTTATTGTCTAGCTTTGATTATCCCTGCATGGTTAATATATAGTTCGTATCGTCTAGCTAACATACGAGTCTGAAAGTTGACGCAATAATTTAATATACAAAACCTGGGCAATATATATTACAGTTGTCGGATTGATGAACCGACGGAAGGCCCATGGATTTTATTAAGGAAGTAAAATGGACTTTCTAAACTTTATATGGATGTTTTCAAATAAACACCTAATCAGAAAGTTTTCCCTGGAATAAAATTGTTTGTAAGCGAATATGTGAACTCACCTTCCTTTGTGTTAACACTTGATTTTAACGTGTTCTACAGGTACTTGAGTTCGGCTTCGGGAATCATGGTGTATCTTGTGTTTGAATGATGCATGTTGTTTGTTTGAAAATGTTGGACAACTTTTAAACTTTCTGGGACATATGTAACAAGATCCGTGAGGATCAAAGACAACTTAATTATATAGTCATGTCGTAAAACGTAACGTTTAAAAAACTTATGTTAAAAATAAATTAATGTGTCCAACAATTAAATGCATCGATCGACAAGATATAAATGGGCACCAACTTCCGTCACCACTACGTTTTACATTCCGCTGCGACGTTTTTGGGATGTGACACACTTGCCCATATGTGTGTTTAGTGTTAGTAAAATATCGTGTTTTATAAATTTAAAACTTGACTAAAGTGTAAAATGGGCTAAAAATATACATTAAATTATATAACGCTACACACGCATCAAGTTTTTGTCGCCGTTGCCGGGGACACAAGGATTTTAAGAAAGCTTAAAATCGGCGGCCTAATCTGTTTTTCAAAACCTTTTCAAAACCGCGCGCATTTTTCTTTATTTTAGTTAGTTTTTGCATTTACAGTAGCCTGAACACGGGGCCGTGTTCATTGAACACGGGGCCGTGCTGCACATTCTTTTCAAAACACCCAGATACAGAGTCTGAACACGGGGTCGTGCTCACTGAACACGCCCCGTGCTCCATAAAACCAGTAACTTTTATTAAAACGCACAGATACAGATTCTGAACACGGGCCGTGCTCACTGAACACGGGGTCGTGTCCAGCCTCTGTTTCCGTTTTTATTTTTGTTTTCTGGTCCCGAGACTCTGTTGTGGTCTGCTGAGTGATTGTTATACATCAATACTCAGAAGGCTACAACTACACCTATGAGGAGGATGATTATAGGGGAGACTATTGCACCAATTGTGGTAACCCTCACCCGGTACAATATTGTGACTTATTTCAACCATCCACTTCATACACCTACTATGAGGAGCCTAGGTACGAGCCATCAACTTCATACACATCCTATGAAGACCCAAGGTATGAACCTTCTCCCTCATACTCATATTTTGATGAACCAAGGTATGAGCCTCCATACTCATACTTTGAGGAACCAAGATATGAGCCTCCACCTTCATATGCTTATTATGAGGAACCATGGCGTGAACAACCAACCTCATATGAGTATTATGAAGAACAAAATTTCGACCCTTATCCATCATATACTTTCAATGAAGAACAATGGTGTGAACCATCTACTTCCAATGAGTATTATGAGGAACAAAGGATCGAACATCCGAATTCAAGCTTTGAGGATCCCGATCCTTACTCTATCACCGACATAACCGATAGGATAATAGAACACATTTAAACTATCGAACGATTCATAAAAGAATCTCGCGCAAGGGAAGAGGAGTCCCGCGTAAGAGAAGAATTAAATAAAGAAGTGATAGTTGAAAATGTAAAAATGGAAGAACAAATAAGTGAAAAGCCGACACATGAGTTAAACAACGAGAAAGGTGAGTCCGATAATGTTAAAATTCAAGAAGAGTCTAATTTTGAAGAAATTAATCTCTTGTCACCTTCTTTCGAAAATCATTGTTTAGTTACCAATCATGCTAAGTTTTTAAAAGAGTTAAACACTAACACTAAAATTGACGAAACGCTAAGCATTAAGTTAACTAATGATTAAACTTCGCTAATTAAAGAAGACCCATTTGAAATTGTAACACCTGTGCCTCCACGGCCATCAAACAAATGCCAAACCAATGAAATAATGTATTTCATACTTTGGACTTGTATAAATATGTGTATCTTTTGCACATATCGACTCATGTTCGATTTCAAGCTCTAAATCGCTTTCTGGAAGGTTATACGCGCACTAATGCGTAAATATAACCAGTTTAATGCAACGAACACTCCGGAATAGTGAAATAGGCTTAACATACCTTAAATAACCTATACATAACTTAGATATAAGTTTTGGAAGGTTTGGTGTGGTGAAATCAAAGTTAAATCGCTTACAGGGACTAAAGTTGACAAACTGCGAAAGTATGCCAATTTGAACTGTAACAGACATTCCGGAACATGACCATAAGTTAAACATACCATAAATATCCTTCACATAGCTTAGAAATAGGCTTTGAGGTGTTCGGTGTGCTAAAATAAACTTTTGGGTCATTCAGGGACTAAAAGTGTCAAAAAGTGCACAAGTTTGCATTTTCGCGCATATCTTACGTTCTGGATACATCTGGACATCCAAAAATTTATGTAAGCATGACTACATTATATTTTAGTGTTCGCCATAAGAAAAATCCATTCGTCGCGTCATTTGGATCGTTTTTCGCGCTTATGCGCATTCCGTCGTAATTAAGCGAACATCGCATTCGTACGACCAAACGAACCATCATCCGGCATATTTTTGAGTATGTTTTGAGTTCCCTATACTTTAACTTCATTTTAGAGCCTTGAAATAAGGTTAACGGGGTTCAAACGCTTCAAAAATCGCTTAAACGGGCTGCAGGGACTAAACCTGTCACTTTTCAAACATTTCTGGAACTGGGTGGCAGTAGCGTAGCGCGAGCCCTAAGGGCCTACCAGTCGCGCTACGCGACTGCCTATTCTGGGGCAGAAACATGCAGAAAACTCATTTTTCGCATTTTCGGGACCAGATTCGATGTATCGACAGCTGTTTACAGCTGTTATCCACTCCTAAAAACCTTGCCACATGTTGATACCCTATGGTGAGTGGCCATTTAGTCACCATAAGGTTCCGACACTTGTACGGTTGCGATTAAGACGCATTTTCCATGAAACGATCTTAACGGTTCGGGTATTCCTATAAATACCCAACCCATCCAACCTCATTTCTTACAAGAATTCTGATTTTGAGAGCTCTAAGTTGAAACCATTGTTTCATACCTGAGTTCTTGGATCGGGATTAGCATTCGGGGACCCTTCGTAAGTATTCTTTCGTTCTTTTCCTTATTTTATTGCTTTTCGAGTCAGAAAGTCAAACTTTGTTTGACTTTCAGCGTTGACCAGTAATGGTCAATGCGAAGTTCGTCTGAACTTCGCAACGTGAGTGTAATCACGTTGGTCATAGTCCCTTGGGACTATGCCCACTGATTACCACGTTGTCTAGGGTCGTAGGGTAGGCGATCTAATAAATCGCCTATACCTTCGAACCCGACCCAGTTTGGTCGATCATTAGGATCCGACCAAATACATTAGGTGACCCTAGTATAGGGCATAACCTTCCGAGGTTATACCCTATGGTCACATCGTTTAAGTAGTTGTATGATAGGTAGTTTATATGCCTTAGGTAAATTACCAGAATACCCTTTTCATGTATAATTGGTAATTAAGCATATGTAACCTAAACTTTTGTCACATAACTGATTTTGTAACATGTTTAGGCATGTAACACTTGTCATAGGACTAGTTAGGCGGTCCGAACGCGTTTCACGCGCACGACGCGTTAAAGTAGCATAAGCTTCCTAAACGGGTCGTAATGGGTCGTATACAATTAGGTTAAGTTTCATTTAGTATGTAGGCTTTGTTAAACCAAATGACACGAGTCTCTACACTCGTTTGGTTTACAAACCCTAATGCTACCCGATCTTCCGATCTAGGTCCGGTTAATTAACATAGTTACCTATATTAGCTGCCGTTTGATATCCGCGATCTCTAGCATTGTTTGGTTGTTACTCAAGGGCTTCGGAGCAATCTCCAGTGAGTACATAGACCCCTCTTTTACTGTTTTCCAAACTGTTTTGGGGTGGAACACATGTGCCTACTTGTTACTTTCATGCTTTCCTGTTTTCACATCATATACTGCTATGTTCAATAGTACACTTATAGTACATGATCTCATTGTGTTTTATGCTATGTATGTCCATTTAGTTCATACTTAGTACATCGTTTTACCTTCACATTTTATGCTATGTATGTCCATTGCGTGCATACTTAGTACATTGTTTTCATCACATGCTTACATTTTGGTATGACATTTGGTTTGTTTACATGGGACAATACATTCATTAACACCGATCATGCCGTTCGTTAGTAGGTAGTGGTACCATAGGAATTGACAACTCCCGTTCCGGACGTCCCAGGGAAAGGGGATGAAAGGAATGACCGAATTCGTTGATATAAGACAGATAGACCTTTAATTTGTTTAAAGGGTTTATCACCACAGTCGCCAGGCTTGGATGTATGCATATTCACAATACCGCATAAATGTTCATATTAAATATTTGCATGCATTTACACAAAACATAGCTTTGATTTAAACCAAGTTTTACTTCAATACTTTGTTTTTGTGCATATGGTTTAGTTGAGACCTTTCACTTGCCATACATGACATTTTGACATAGACATTTGACAGGGATATTTGACATAGACATTTGACATGGATATTTGACATAGACATTTGACATGGATATTTGACATAGACATTTGACATGGATATTTGACATAGACATTTGACATGGATATTTGACATAGACATTTGACATGGATATTTGACATAGACATTTGACATGGATATTTGACATAGACATTTTGACATGATTTACATCTTGACATGAACATTTTACATTGTTTGGTTTGGTTTGATTAAGTGATTAAGTAACGATGCGTGTGTAATATGATACAAGCATGGTGGATACGCCGCTGGTACTTCCTATATATAAGTGTTTGTATGGTATAACATGTCGTAACGTTATTTGAATCATTTCAGTTTGAGACATAGAACATTTCATACAAATAACATACTTTTCACAAGACATTGATTTATAAACAACTTATCTTATGCTAACACATTTTACTTGGTTATTCATTTAACCTTACATTTATTTATACTTATCATCTGATCTTATCGTTTTTCAAATGATTTAAAAGACAAAGCAAATAACAAGGTTCATGACTAAACATTTTCTCAAACATAAGTCATGAATCTTATTTTTCACAAAACCTATGTATCTCACAGGCATTTTTATGCTGACGTACCTATTTTCACATGTGTTTTTCAGGAACTGTTGCATAAGATGATCAAGATACACATAGGCAGACTTGGGCTTTAGTGACAATAAAAGATACAAGACTAGTTAATTATGTTGTAGTCTCTTGTTTATTAAGACATTGTAACACTTTTATTCAATAAAACGAAACTTCAATTGCCATGGATTTGAAACAATTAATTCTGTTACAACACTCCCCGACATTTCCGCCACGTTTGTATGTTCTACGTGGTCGGGGTGTGACAGAAAAGATGGTATCAGAGCCAATGGTTATAGGGAATTAGGTTATTAGTAATTAGTAATGCTTTGACCTAGTCTATAACCTTCTTAGGACCCTAACGCGAGTTTACTTGCGTTTAGTCATAAAACAATACTGTCGCCTATCCTTAGGCGACAACCGCAACAAAAATATAAATTTCAAAACCGCTTTGAAAACTAATCATCTGTTCTAGGATGATTGATTATTAGGTTTTGAACCCTCTATTGTAAGGTTTTGAACTCTCTATTATATGGTTTTGAACCCCTTTGAGTTTTCAAAACTTCGTCAAGGTTTTGGGTTTTAAATAATGTGAACACGTGCAAACTGGAAGGGTGAGTGCCTGTATTCTGGGTTTTCTGTCTAGGCAAGCACTTCGTATACATCTCATCAGACGCGAGACCAGTTGTGCTTACCTGGGAATTCTTGGGATGAGTGTTCACTTATAGGCGAGCATGTCTTCGCGATACATTATTTTTGACCTATTTACTTTGATTTGTCACCATCTCATTTGTTTGCCTTAGGTAACAAACAAATGATCACAATTTTCTTTCGTTACCATTCTGTATTGATTATCCAATAACCTTTCACTCGTTTCTTCCTCTGTCTTTCATTTTCTTCTAGAATGTCTATTCCTCTTGGCACTGGTCAAATGCCCGAGCGAACAGCCAAATTTGTCCAGCAAATTGGCGAAGTGATTCAGAGGACTGTGGATTTAGGTATTGCCATGGCTCGTCTTAACAATGAAGCCTCTCGTCTCGACAATGAAGCCACTCAAGAGACACCAAAGGAAGCAGTAGTCAGTTTTGCAACAACATCAAGGAAGCGTAAGGCTTCAAGGAAACCCGCAGCGGTTACACCTAATCAAGCTGGACCTAGCCAAGTGGCAAGGCCACCAGCTAGGAAGCCGTACTTAGGAACTGCTCCTAGGTGCAAGCGATGCAACGGTCATCATTCAAACCTCCTACCCTGCTGGAAATGTACCTACTGTGGACGGCGGGGACATTTGGTCAACACATGCCGCTTTGCTATCCAGAACAAAGCTGTTGCAAATCTTGCTGCTACCCAACTCCAAGTCAACCCTACTCAAGCTCGTTTCCCGCGTGGTACTTGCTACAACTGTGGCGATACGAGCCATTTCAGGAACAACTGCCCGAAGATAGTCAGTGCAAATCCAACCCTCGGATGAGCATTTGGCTGAACAAAGGATGTTGCTGTCTTATGCCTTTGTTTCTTTTGTTTCGTGTATTGTGAAACAATATGTCTTGTTCATAAATAAAAGTTGTTGTTCACAATTCTGCTATACAAGTATCATTACATGTGTTTATGGCTTTTCCCTATAATACCTGCACTAAGGAACTATGTTCCTTACAAACTACTCTTGTGATTCTCTCTTTCAAGTGATCGCTCATAATTTCCTCGAAAGTTCTAAGTACTCGTTTCATTCTAAGAAACGAAGTACAGGAAATAAAGTGAAATTATGAGTAATCGTGCTTTTTACACATCTGTATTTTTGAATCCTTGGTTAGATAACTAAGGATATTTTCAAATCTCATACCCATTACGTTTTGATTTTTCAACATACACAGTACCAGTATTTCAAAACAATCTTCATGATCTCAAAACATTTCATATAGTTTGAAAACAATTTTTCTAGATGCATTGTCTATGTTATTTCAAAAACATTGGCCATGTTATCAAAACCAACCTTTCTAATTTCAAAATATTTCATATAGTCTAAAGACAATATTAACACAATACATTTTCTGATCAAGTGCATGATTTCGAAAAGCATCATTCATGTCTTTCAAAAACCTTATACATAATTTCAAAATTCATCTCGCATGATTTAAAAACATTTTTGTAAATATATCTACCTAATACACCTACTTTATTTCAAAAGTATTATATATAAGGTTTCAAAAACGTTAAACATTTTTTTTTCTTAAAAGAACCCCATGCATAGTTTTCAAAAATATTTTCCTCATACATTGACTTAACCTTCAAAATTCTGCTTCATATGTCGCCTTGGCATATCTAGCATCTCAATTTCATAAGCATTTTTTACTTCATGTTTTGACATAAGCACGTCCAGTGCAAGGTATCGAAACATCTTCAACTTCTAAAATCCATAAGGGATTTTTTTATCTTCACAATTAGATCCTTGTGGATGATCATCATTCAAATCAGAGTCCTTAATTGGATTCCTTATGTACCTGAATTCGAACATTTCGGTTCCTTATAATCGAAATCGAATTTTTCTTTTAAAGATCTTTCTATCTTTATAGTTAGATTCTTGATAATGTTTAAAGTACCAAATGAAATCCACGAGATGGATTCCTAGTGTGCTTTAAATACATGTACTCTGTTAGCAGAACAAACTTCTAGTTAAACAATTTTGTGGTTATGTGACTATGTGTTAATTCATCTTATGTTTTCTTTTATGCATTTTTGTGTTTTAATACTCTGGATATTCGTTATCCAAATCCTCGCAGGATCTTTCATATCTTCATATGAGAGATTCGTAGCAGGATATTCAAAAGGTACTACCTTAAATCCTTAGTGGGCTTCTATGTAATAGTTAAGACCCTTGGATTATATAGTACTGCTCCATGATTCATTAGAGACCCTTTAGTGGTCTAATAAAAAAGATTGATCCACAATTTGGTTAAAGAACGACATCTAGTGATGTAGCTGGACAGACTCCTTGATAGTCTATTTAAATCATTTATTGATTTAGTCTAAAGGACTCTATGGCGGTCTAAGTCACGCTCATCACAGGATTGTTCATTTGGTTTTACCCTACACATTATAAAATAGACTGTGTGAACTGTGCAAGGAATTCTCTAATTATGGATGCGCACATAATTATGAAATTTAGTGCACAGAAATCCAGTAAGATTTATTATGTGAAGGAACCGATAGTGACAACAATAACAAAATGAGAACGATGTAATGGAGGCATGGTGGACGCACCAATGACGCTTCATATACTTGTATATAAGTGTCCCTCTTACATTGCAAACATAATGTTATTAAGGTTACTAGAAGTTCAAGAACCCTAACCAATGTTATTTGATCTTTTCAACTTCATGTTTTAAACTCTCACAAGTTTCCTCTAAATAAATTTCGGGACGAATTTTCCTAAAGTAGGGGAGACTGTAACACCTGTGCCTCCACGGCCATCAAACAAATGCCAAACCAATGAAATAATGTATTTCATACTTTGGACTTGTATAAATATGTGTATCTTTTGCACATATCGACTCATGTTCGATTTCAAGCTCTAAATCGCTTTCTGGAAGGTTATACGCGCACTAATGCGTAAATATAACCAGTTTAATGCAACTAACACTCCGGAATAGTGAAATAGGCTTAACATACCTTAAATAACCTATACATAACTTAGATATAAGTTTTGGAAGGTTTGGTGTGGTGAAATCAAAGTTAAATCGCTTACAGGGACTAAAGTTGACAAACTGCGAAAGTATGCCAATTTGAACTGTAACAGACATTCCGGAACATGACCATAAGTTAAACATACCATAAATATCCTTCACATAGCTTAGAAATAGGCTTTGAGGTGTTCGGTGTGCTAAAGTAAACTTTTGGGTCATTCAGGGACTAAAAGTGTCAAAAAGTGCACAAGTTTGCATTTTCGCGCATATCTTACGTTCTGGATACATCTGGACATCCAAAAATTTATGTAAGCATGACTACATTATATTTTAGTGTTCTCCATAAGAAAAATCCATTCGTCGCGTCATTTGGATCGTTTTTCGCGCTTATGCGCATTCCGTCGTAATTAAGCGAACATCGCGTTCGTACGACCAAACGAACCATCATCCGGCATATTTTTGAGTATGTTTTGAGTTCCCTATACTTTAACTTCATTTTAGAGCCTTGAAATAAGGTTAACGGGGTTCAAACGCTTCGAAAATCGCTTAAACGGGCTGCAGGGACTAAACCTGTCACTTTTCAAACATTTCTGGAACTGGGTGGCAGTAGCGTAGCGCGAGCCCTAAGGGCCTACCAGTCGCGCTACGCGACTGCCTATTCTGGGGCAGAAACATGCAGAAAACTCATTTTTCGCATTTTCGGGACCAGATTCGATGTATCGACAGCTGTTTACAGCTGTTATCCACTCCTAAAAACCTTGCCACATGTTGATACCCTATGGTGAGTGGCCATTTAGTCACCATAAGGTTCCGACACTTGTACGGTTGCGATTAAGACGCATTTTCCATGAAACGATCTTAACGGTTCGGGTATTCCTATAAATACCCAACCCATCCAACCTCATTTCTTACAAGAATTCTGATTTTGAGAGCTCTAAGTTGAAACCATTGTTTCATACCTGAGTTCTTGGATCGGGATTAGCATTCGGGGACCCTTCGTAAGTATTCTTTCGTTCTTTTCCTTATTTTATTGCTTTTCGAGTCAGAAAGTCAAACTTTGTTTGACTTTCAGCGTTGACCAGTAATGGTCAATGCGAAGTTCGTCTGAACTTCGCAACGTGAGTGTAATCACGTTGGTCATAGTCCCTTGGGACTATGCCCACTGATTACCACGTTGTCTAGGGTCGTAGGGTAGGCGATCTAATAAATCGCCTATACCTTCGAACCCGACCCAGTTTGGTCGATCATTAGGATCCGACCAAATACATTAGGTGACCCTAGTATAGGGCATAACCTTCCGAGGTTATACCCTATGGTCACATCGTTTAAGTAGTTGTATGATAGGTAGTTTATATGCCTTAGGTAAATTACCAGAATACCCTTTTCATGTATAATTGGTAATTAAGCATATGTAACCTAAACTTTTGTCACATAACTGATTTTGTAACATGTTTAGGCATATAACACTTGTCATAGGACTAGTTAGGCGGTCCGAACGCGTTTCACGCGCACAACGCGTTAAAGTAGCATAAGCTTCCTAAACGGGTCGTAATGGGTCGTATACAATTAGGTTAAGTTTCATTTAGTATGTAGGCTTTGTTAAACCAAATGACACGAGTCTCTACACTCGTTTGGTTTACAAACCCTAATGCTACCCGATCTTCCGATCTAGGTCCGGTTAATTAACATAGTTACCTATATTAGGTGCCGTTTGATATCCGCGATCTCTAGCATTGTTTGGTTGTTACTCAAGGGCTTCTGAGCAATCTCCAGTGAGTACATAGACCCCTCTTTTACTGTTTTCCAAACTGTTTTGGGGTGGAACACATGTGCCTACTTGTTACTTTCATGCTTTCCTGTTTTCACATCATATACTGCTATGTTCAATAGTACACTTATAGTACATGATCTCATTGTGTTTTATGCTATGTATGTCCATTTAGTTCATACTTAGTACATCGTTTTACCTTCACATTTTATGCTATGTATGTCCATTGCGTGCATACTTAGTACATTGTTTTCATCACATGCTTACATTTTGGTATGACATTTGGTTTGTTTACATGGGACAATACATTCATTAACACCGATCATGCAGTTCGTTAGTAGGTAGTGGTACCATAGGAATTGACAACTCCCGTTCCGGACGTCCCAGGGAAAGGGGATGAAAGGAATGACCGAATTCGTTGATATAAGACAGATAGACCTTTAATTTGTTTAAAGGGTTTATCACCACAGTCGCCAGGCTTGGATGTATGCATATTCACAATACCGCATAAATGTTCATATTAAATATTTGCATGCATTTACACAAAACATAGCTTTGATTTAAACCAAGTTTTACTTCAATACTTTGTTTTTGTGCATATGGTTTAGTTGAGACCTTTCACTTGCCATACATGACATTTTGACATAGACATTTGACAGGGATATTTGACATAGACATTTGACATGGATATTTGACATAGACATTTGACATGGATATTTGACATAGACATTTGACATGGATATTTGACATAGACATTTTGACATGATTTACATCTTGACATGAACATTTTACATTGTTTGGTTTGGTTTGATTAAGTGATTAAGTAACGATGCGTGTGTAATATGATACAAGCATGGTGGATACGCCGCTGGTACTTCCTATATATAAGTGTTTGTATGGTATTACATGTCGTAACGTTATTTGAATCATTTCAGTTTGAGACATAGAACATTTCATACAAATAACATACTTTTTACAAGACATTGATTTATAAACAACTTATCTTATGCAAACACATTTTACTTGGTTATTCATTTAACCTTACATTTATTTATACTTATCATCTGATCTTATCGTTTTTCAAATGATTTAAAAGACAAAGCAAATAACAAGGTTCATGACTAAACATTTTCTCAAACATAAGTCATGAATCTTATTTTTCACAAAACCTATGTATCTCACAGGCATTTTTATGCTGACGTACCTATTTTCACATGTGTTTTTCAGGAACTGTTGCATAAGATGATCAAGATACACATAGGCAGACTTGGGCTTTAGTGACAATAAAAGATACAAGACTAGTTAATTATGTTGTAGTCTCTTGTTTATTAAGACATTGTAACACTTTTATTCAATAAAACGAAACTTCAATTGCCATGGATTTGAAACAATTAATTCTGTTACAACACTCCCCGACATTTCCGCCACGTTTGTATGTTCTACGTGGTCGGGGTGTGACAGAAATTAACATTACACCGGTTCCATGTTTTTTTCAAAATTCCTTTATTAGTAATATCACAATCGATAAAGATCTTTGTGTTAATATAATGCCAAACAATATTTTCAAAAAATTAAGTATTGGCGATTTTTCTCCACTTCAAATACCCATTTTCTATCCAATCGGAAAGTAATAAGGTCAATAGGGGTAGTTGAGGATATCTTGGTCCAAACAAATCAAATGGTAATCCCAACCGACTTCGTCATCCTTGATGACGCTCCACTAGTGTTGGGACGACCTTTTGTAAAAGCCCACGAAGCTTTGAAAAACCAGAAGTACAACAATCATTTAAAAAGAGTGTCGATCTTGAGCGTTCAATGAAATACCCATTCGGCAATAATGACCCCCTAATTGAAGATGAAGATGAACCACCCGATACAAGAAAAGAAATTGACCACTTTGTTGAAGAAGAGGTCGCCATAGAACAAACTTTTGTGGTTCTTAATCGAAATGAGCAACCAAATAAGGAGTCTCCTAAGCTCAAAGAACTTCCAAAAGGTTTGGAATATGCTTTTCTATACAAAGATGGTAAATCACCTGTAATTATTTCGTCAAAATTAACTAGTTTAGAAAAAGAAAAATTAATTTCACTTTTGAAAAAACACAAAAATGTGATCGCTTGGAAGCTTGTAGATATTAAAGGAATAATTCCTTCCATGTGCACGCACAAAATTTTAATGAATGATGACTATAAATCGGTAATACAACCAAAACGTAGAGTAAATCTAAATGTGCAAGAAGTGGATAAAAATGAAGTCATCAAATTACTTGACGCCGGACTTATTTACCCTATGTCCGATAGTCCTTGGGTAAGTCCCGTCCAAGTAGTTCCAAAGAAAGGAGGTATGACGGTAATAACTAATGAAAAGAATGAATTAATACCAACGAGAACCGTCACAGGATGGAGAGTATGTATAGATTATCGTCGATTAAATAAGGCAACAAGGAAAGATCAATTTCCTTTACCTTTTATTGATCAAATGTTAGAAAGATTATCCGGTCACAAATTTTATTGTTTCTTAGATGGTTTTTCAGGTTACTTTCAAATTCCGATTGCACCCGAAGACCAAGAAAAGACAACATTTACATGTCCCTACGAAACTTTTCTTATCGATACATGCCCTTTGGTCTATGTAATGCCCCCGCAACCTTTCAACGTTGCATGATGGCTATCTTCCATTACATGATAGAAAAGAAAATGGAAGTCTTCATGGACGACTTTTCTATCTTTGGAGATTCATACGACCAATGCCTCGATAACCTTGAACGAATGCTATCCCGATATGAGGAAACTAACCTCGCCCTTAACTGGGAAAAATGCCATTTCATGGTAACGGAGGGACTAGTACTCGGTTAAAAAATCTCAAGCGAAGGAATGGAGGTAGATCGAGCCAAAATAAACACTATTTCTCGATTACCACCCCATCCTCCGTAAGAGCTATCAGTAGTTTCCTAGGGCATGCCGGATTTTATAGACGATTTATCAAAGATTTTTCTAAAATCTCAAGGCCTCTAACAAAATTACTTGAAAAAGATGCCCCTTTCATCTTTGACACGGATTGCAATCAAACATTTCTAACCCTAAAAGAAATGCTAGTCAATGCACCTGTCATGATAGCGCCTGATTGGAAATTACCTTTCGAAATCATGTGTGATGCAAGTGACTTTGCAGTTGGAGCCATCTTGGGACAAAGAAAAGATAAGCATTTTCACCCAATTTATTATTCTAGTAAAACACTTAACGACGCACAAGAAAATTACACAACAACAGAAAGAGAGTTACTAGCCGTGGTATTTGCTTTTGATAAATTTCGTTCTTATCTTGTTCTTTCTAAAACAATAGTCTATACAGATCATGCACCCATTCGATTGTGGGACTCTGTTTGCCCAAGACACATATTAAATTGATGTGGCTAGTACGTTATGATCCAAGTTGAGTCATACCCAATAACAAGCTAGACAAACACTTATATTATTTATTTGTGATATGATCAAACAAATAAATATTAACACTTACAATATTTAGAAATTGGTTTTCTAAATAATTACACTTGAGAAACTAATAAATTATATGGATAATTTATTTTGAGAGAATATTTTATTTTGTTATTTAATGGGTTAAATAATATTTTAAAAGGTTGAATAAAGTCTTGCATTTATGTAGTGTTATATTTATAAAAGTTATAAATATATATATATGAACCAAGACTTAAACTTTATAAAAGAAATTTATTTTTTTTATAAATAAAGCTAGGCCCCCCCCCCCCCCCATGGGAACTCACAAAATGGTTTTGTCCAATGGGATGACATGCAATTGTCATAAGCTAGAGAAGATTTGATTGGGTGGTCTAACCAAGACCATTTTGGTCCAATAAACTCTCATGCATGTGTTAGAGACCATTTGATTGGGTGGAAAAGAGGTGCACATCTCTCATAACTATATAAACATTTTTATGACAAAAAAATTGAAATAGAGTGCTAGTAATCTTGCTCTAAATTTTCGGTCGTAAGGGGTGTTTTTCAAGTGTTCGGTTTTTGATCTTTGGTGTTAAAAAATACTAGCTAACCCCGTGGTGTTTGTTCGAAGCTTGGGGTATACAAGCTTGAGGCCTTCTACTCTTGAAGGCAACCGTTCAAGAAACATCATCCGTTTCATCATCCTATTACTCCAAGAAGGTAGTATTCTAAACACCCTATGGTTGTGTTTGATAGTATGCATTTTCATATATGGATCCGGGTTTTGGGATTTTGCATATAAATGGTTTTATATCTTATAAAAGTAACATGTTTTAAACATTATTTCCGCTGCGTTTTTATTTCATATGGATGAAATTGCTTTGATAAACATGTTAAAATCCCATCAATGGCATCTAGAGCCGCTTATATGAGTGCATGCTTCAATAGATTAAAAATTTCGGGTTTCGGGTTTGAATAAAACCCTATGGCCGAAAATTTTAACATGGTTAACCCTTTGTTTTTCAAGATTATTTTCTTACATGCATAAGGGAATCTTGAAAAATTATTTCATATGGATGATTTGTTTGTTTGGACAAAACTTACCTTTTCGGTTTTTTGTACATAACCGAAAATGGTCATAAAAGGGAACCATTTTATGCTTCTTGTAATTTACATATATATATTTGGATATATATTTTGGTGCATATGACCTAGCCATGACCTTGTGTTGAATGATTGTGTTGTGATTCATTTTATTATTATTTCAATGGGTTGTAATAATTATTATTTTGTTCTTCCATTAGAAGATATGTAATTTATTTATTTTCATTTGGTATGTAAAATAAATAGATTAGGTGCATTTTATTTTACTAGAAAAAATGTATTAGGATATATTTTGTAAAAGAAGATGCACACAAAAATGCGGTTTTGGTTTGGACCATAATATTCGGTCCAAAGAACTTCATCGTTCTCAATGGGATTTTAACCCGATAACCAAAACACATTTTTGAAGTCCAAAAGAGTTTGGAGCTGAATATAAAAGACTTTTGGAAGCTCAAAGAAGGTGGATAAATCACAACACAAGAAGGAGACTTGAAGCATTTGGATGCGGGATCAAGTGGGAGTTCATCGACACATTACTTGTGTCATTTTTCACCCTTTAGGAAGGACCTTTTGGCACACTTGTTTCGGCTAACAAGTGTTGTCAAAAATAGTTGGCTATGGTTATGCACCTATTGTTATGTATGATATGCTTGTTTGGTTGCTTATTTTGTTGTTTTAGATGATATGTCGATATGCATGACTTAACAAACTAATAATCAACAACAAGCGTAAATTGGTTCTTAACAAAATCATTAAAATGTTAATAAAAGGTTTTATTAAAAATTAATGATTTTATAATAAAATGAGTTTTATTAAAAAGAACCTTGAAAGTTAGTTTTCACTAAAGTACCATTGATTTGAATGCATGCAAATGTATGGTACATAATATTTTCTAAACTAGAATTTTGAAATATTAAAAACCCTTTTATAAAACAAGTCAAACACCATCCTTTTATACAACACTCGAAACACTTGGGAACTCTTATTGTGGGATAAAGGTCACCTAACCACATTTGAGGGAACTTGTATGTTCGAGGTGGGTTTACCATGTTTGTGGGATAAAGGTCACCTAACCACTTATGTGTATAAACTCACACGTGTGTGTAAGTTGGACGACTTGATTTGGAAACCATGAACTTAGGGTCACCGAAGCATGGAGGACAAAGGTGTTGATGGGATTAAACATGCCAACTAAACATATAGATGTTTAACCGATCCCATATGGCTGGAAATTGCAAAGAGTTGCAATTGTCAAACGTTGACTACCTTGTTAATTTAAATAGAGGGATAAAGGTCACCTAACCAATATTTAAATGTAACGTTGGATTCTAGATTTTAATTATTAATTGTCTTTAAGACACAAAAGGGTATTAATGATTAACATATAATAATATCGAAAATACTAAAAATTGAACTTGTTAAATTTTGTAGATGGCCGCTAACAATGCAAACCCGATTAACCAAACCGTCCAAAACCTATCACTAAGAACCATCCTTGAAAAGGATCGTCTCAACCATAACAACTTCATGGATTGGTTTCGAAACTTGAGAATCGTTCTCAAGCAAGAGAAGATATCCTATGTGTTGGACGATCCTATTCCCGATGAACCTAACGTGGAAGATGTGGAAGCCTACAACGATTGGGTTAAGTATACCGAGGACTCCATGCAAGCCTCATGCCTCATGTTGGGAACTATGATTCCCGAAATTCAAAAGGATTTTGAACATCACGGGGCATACGACATGATTACCCAGTTAAAGGAAATGTTCCTACAACAAGCAAGGGTAGAACGCTTCGAAACTGTTCGGGCGCTTCATGCATGTCGAAAGGAGGAAACCCAATCGGTATCATCTTATGTTCTCAAGATGAAAAGCCACATTGATCGCCTTGAACGGCTAAATTGTCCCGTCTCTAAAGAGTTGGCTACGGATTTGATCCTCAACTCTTTAACAAAGAGATTCGAAAGCTTTGTAATGAATTACAACATGAATGGATGGGACAAGAGCATTGGTGAACTTCACGCAATGCTCAAAACGGCCAAAGCAAGTATGGGCAAAAAGGCTTTACCCGTCCTAGCGATCAATGAAGGAGGCAACAAGAAAAGGCCCTGTCACACCCCGACCACGAAAAACAACAAAACTTGGCGGAAACGTCAGGGAGTGTTGTAACAGAATCATTGTTTCATAACACATGGAAATTGAAATATTGTTTTATTGATTAGAAGAGTTACAATGTCTTGACAATCAAAGAAATATAACATAAATAACTAGTCTTGTATCTTTTATTGTCACTAAGGCCCAAGTCCGCCTAAGTGTATCTTGATAAGTCCTATGCATCATATCCTGAAACACATGTGAAAATAGGTACGTCAGCATAAAAATGCATGTGAGATACATAGGTTTTGTGAAAATAGATTTCATGACTTATGTTTAAGAAAATGTTTAGTCATGAACCTTGTAATTTGCTTTGTTTTGTAAATCATTTGAAAAGCAATAAGATCAGATGATATATATAAATAAGAGAATAATGTATGGTTAAATGAATAACCAAGTAAAATGAGTTTGTATAAGATAAGTTGTTTTGTAAAACAATGTCTTGTGAAAAGTATGTTATTTGTATAAAATGTTTATGTCTTAAATTGAAATGATTCAAATAACGCTACGATATGTAATACCATATAAGCACTTATATATAGGAAGTACCAGCGGCGTATCCACCATGCTTGTATCATATTACACACGCCTCGTTACTTAAATCACTTACTCAAACCAAACCACCATTGTAAAAATGTTTATGTATAATCAAATATCAAAATGTGTTGTGTATATCAATGTCAAAATATTTATGTCTAGTGTAAATCATGAATTGTGTATATCAATGTCAAAATGTTTATGTCTAATGTAAATCATGAATTATGTATATCAATGTCAAAATATTTATGTCTAATGTAAATCATGAATTGTGTATATCAATGTCAAAATGTTTATGTCTAATGTAAATCATGAATTGTGTATATCAATGTCAAAATGTTTATGTCTAATGTAAATCGTGAATTGTGTATATCAATGTCAAAATGTTTATGTATGGTAAGTGAAATATATCAACCAAACCATATGTAAAATGCACAAAAACAAGGTATTGAAGTAAAACATGGTTTAAATCAAAGTTATGTTTTGTGGAACAAATGCATGCTATACTGATATGAACATCTATGCGGTATTGTGAAAATGCATACATCCAAGCCTTGTGACTGTGGCGATAAACCCCTAAACAAATTTAAAGGTCTATCTTGTTTTTATGTTTATCGAATTCGGTCATTCCTTCCACCCAAACAAACCTAGGGTTCAGGAACGGGAGTTGTCAATTCCTATGGTACCATTACCTACTAACGAGCGGCGTAGCTAATGTTAATGAATGTACATTGTCTCATTTGAACAAACCAAATGTCATACAAAAAATGTAAGCATGTGAAAACAATGCACTAAGTATGTAATCAAATGAACATATATAGCGTGAAAAGTAATGTAAAATGATGTACTAAGTATGCACACAATGGGCATACATAGCATAAAATGTAATGTAAAACGATGTACTAAGTATGCACACAATGGGCATACATAGCATAAAATGTAATGTAAAATGACGTACTAAGTATGCACACAATGGGCATACATAGCATAAAATGTAATGTAAAACGATGTACTAAGTATGCACAAAATGGGCATACATAGCATAAAATGTAATGTAAAATGACGTACTAAGTATGCACACAATGGGCATACATAGCATAAAATGTAATGTAAAACGATGTACTAAGTATGCACACAATGGGCATACATAGCATAAACACAATGAAATCATGTACTATAAGTGTACTATTGAACATAACAAGCATATGATATGAAAACATGGAAAAACATGAAAGTAACAAGTAGGCACATGTGTTTCACCCCAAAACAGTATGTACTCACTTGAGATTGCTTAGTAGTCCTTGAGTAACAACCAAACAATGCTAGAGATCACGGATATCAAACGGCACCTAATATAGGTAACTATGTTAATATACTGGACCTAAATCGGAGGATCGGATAGAATGAGGGTTCGTAAACCAAATGAGTATGGGAACTCATGTAATATGGTTTAACAAAGCCCACATACTAAAACGAAACCTAACCTAAGTGCTTACGACCCATTACCCCGTTTAGGTAGCTTATGCTACTTTAACGCGTCGTTCGCGTAAAACGCGTTCGAAACGCCTAGCTAGTCCCATGACAAGTAAAATATGCCTTAACATGTCTAATATTGTTACAAAATCAGTTTAGATGTCAAAAGTTATGTTGCATATGCTTAAAATGAATTTTGGCGTAAAAAGGGCATTTTGGTAATTTACCTAAGGCATATAAACTACCTATCATACAACTACTTAAACGAAGCGACCATAAGGTATAACCTCGGAAGGTTATTCCCTATATACTATGGTCACCTAATGTGTTTGGTCGGATCCTAATGATCGACCAAACGAGTTGGGTTCGAAAGTATAAGCGATTGTTTAGATCGCTTACCTTACGACCCTATATAAGCACTAAACTAAAAGTGACGAGCTAAGCATGTTAAAACATGCTTAACTAAGTTTAGAAAACAGGTTTGGTATCAAAACAAACGGTTTTGATACCCAAGAGTAGTTTGGTTACAAAATACGCGTAAATGCGCATTTTGGCCGAAACTACGACTCGTCACTGAGCCTAGATAACGTGGTAATCAGTAGTTATAGTCACTAAGGACTATAACCATCGTGATTACGCTCACGTTATGAAGTTTAAAACGAACTTCGTGTTGACCATAAACTGGTCAACGCAGAAAGTCAAACATAGTTTGCCTTTCGGACTCGAAAAGCGATAAAAGAACGAAGGAACACTTACAAAGGGTCCCCGCTAGTGAAACTTGATCGAATAGCTCAGGTATGAAGCAATGACTTCAACTTAGAGCTTTGAGATCAGATTTGTGGGTTTTGAGTTGTGAAAGGGTTGGGTATTTATAGGATTCTTGGAACCGTTAGGATCGTTTATCGAATAACGTGCTTTGATCTGGTCCATACACTTGTTGAAACCTTATGGTAACATCAAAATGGCCCCTCATGAGCATGAAAGGGTGATGTGTGTAAAATGCAACATATAAATTACATCAAATGAGGCATAAAACTAACCCTTTTTTAGTGCTAATATTGGAAAAAGAGTGTTTTTGTCTTCCTTTTGTATTTTCAGGATTAAATGAGCTCAAAAACGCAAAAGAAGCAAAAAGACAGCTAAATCCAACATAAATACAAGAAAAGGAACATTAGTGGACTGCCCGAACCCTCAACGGCACCTTCCAAAGCAAAATAGAGAAAACAGAAGACTGAACACGCCCCGTGCTCAGCCAGCACGGGGCCGTGCCCAAGAAGCAGCAGAAAAGACAAACCTATAGAAGCTTCTATTGCCCATCACGGGGCCGTGCTCAGCGGACACGGGGGCGTGTCGAAAGTACAGCAGGCGCATTTATTGTAATTGCGAATTACAATTAATGAGGAGAGAGAGTGTCAGACGGACACGGGGCCGTGCCCAGCGGACACGGGGCCGTGTCCAGCTCTCTGTTCAGCCTATAAATAGGAGTGCTTGGATTCATTTCATCTCATCCCTTGGCACACCACCTCTCTCACACTTCATCCACCACCCACCACCATCACAACACCATCATCCACCACCATCATCCATTGTCCATCGTAGAGTGTGTGAGTCGTCTCGGGATCCAAGATTGATCGTAAGAGTTCTTGACAATCAAGGCCATGTTTGCCTAAGTCTCTTACATCACTTGGTGAAGACAAAGTGTCTAGTATAATACTTTTTATTTCTAATCTTTTGCACTTTTTATTTGGTTTTGTATTAATGACTTTAATAACTAGTTACTTATGTTGAAGGTGATCTTTCCTTATCGTTTGTCCGTGGTGTCTTGGCATTATTTTACTGTCTATATAAAATAAAGGATTTTCACCATTCATATCTCCACGGTCTATATGGAGATATGTTGGCTACCTGGTAGGGGGTTAAGGGAACGGTTTGGTAAAGGTCTTGCCATTGTTCAGCGTTTAGAGGTCCTGTAATGGACCTGGGTCAAATTTAGTAGGACCTCCTTCAATACTTCACGGTATTGGATGGCGGGGGTCCAAACTCTTTGATCCCCTCATAAGTTAACTACTATTAATACTATAACCCGGCTATTTAGGACTGTATCCCTGCTGACTCAGACTACTTAGCCGAGGGTAACGTCACCGCCAAAAGCGGGGCCTACCACAATACTGCATTAATAACTTAATTCATTATCTTCCAATAATCCACCCTTTTAGGATTGTATCCCTGCTGACTCAAACTACTGGGGTGAGGGTAACGTCGCCTTCAAAAGAGGGGCCTACTACAATAACTAAGATAATCTCTTAATTATGTGCAAAAGTGCGGAAATAATCAAAGGTTATACTAGATACGAGTCGGAACCAAGTGATTCATCTTGTCTATCTGTTTTTATTTTTATTTTAATTTTCAGCATTTTAGTTAGTTTTATTTTTCTTAGTTTAAAACATTTTTCTAAACTTTTATTTTGGTTAGACGTTGAGGATAAACCGGTACTAAAAGCTCTTGTGTCCTTGGACGACCTCGGTATCTTACCAACGCTATACTACACTCAACGATGGGTGCACTTGCCCATATGTGTGTTTAGTGTTAGTAAAATATCGTGTTTTATAAATTTAAAACTTGGCTAAAATAAGTGTTAAAAAGGGCTTAAAATATACACCTAATATATATAACACTTTATCGCACATCAAAGGGCAAGTGTAAATTGGCCCCTCATTATCCTGAAGAGGCAAGTGCAAATTGGCCCCTCATTATCCTGAAGAGGCAAGTGCAAATTGGCCCCTCATTATCCTGAAGAGGCAACAGCTGTTTAAACTGATCTGCTGTTTTGGGGACCCCTTACGGACCGTAAGGGTCATGGCTTACGGTCCGTAAGCCATTAACTTTGGCAGAATTACAGTTTCAGTCCCTATACCTTGTTTCGTTGCGTAACAGCACTTCTAACACCCGTCAATCCCAATTTCAAGCTCCACTATGATGTTAAGACATAGGGAACATGAAATATGCTTGAAAATATCTCGGATGTCGGTTCGTTTGGCCGTACGGTTGCGATGTTCGCTTAATTACGACGGAATGCGCATAAGCGCGAAAAACGATCCAAATGACGCAACGAATGGATTTTTTCTTGCCAAACACTAAAATAAAATATTTTAGTGCTTACATAAATTTTTGGATGTCCGGAAGTATTCAGAACATAAGTTATGCGCGAAAGTGCAAACTTGTGCACTTTTTGACGCTTTTAGTCTCTGAATGACCCAAAAGTTTATTTTTAGCACACCGAAACCCTTAAAGCCTATTTCTAAGCTATGTAAAGGATATTTATGGTATGTTTAACTTATGGTCATGTTCCGGAATGTCTGTTACAGTTCAAATTGGCATACTTTCACAGTTTGTCAAATATAGTCCCTATAGACGAATTAACTTGTTTTTGCCATACCAAAGCCTTCAAAACTTATTTCTAAGTTATGTAAAGGTTATTTAAGGTATGTTAAGTATATGTTGATGTTCTGGAGTATTTGTCGCATTAAACTGATTACGTTTACGCACTAGTGTGCGTATAACTCTCCAGAAAGCGATATAGAGTTTGAAATCGATCAAGAATTGATATGTGCAAATGATATACATATTTGTAC
The DNA here is from genome assembly GCA_030545235.1 of Helianthus tuberosus. Lineage (NCBI taxonomy): Eukaryota > Viridiplantae > Streptophyta > Magnoliopsida > Asterales > Asteraceae > Helianthus > Helianthus tuberosus. The sequence continues at coordinate 129,213,369 of CM060447.1, read as the reverse complement.
AAATCCCAAGTATGAAACACAATATTTCATTGGTTTGGTATTTGTTTGATGGTCGCAGTGACCCAGGTGTCACAGTCTCCCCTACTTTAGGAAATTTCATCCCGAAATTTATTTAGAGGGAACTTGTGAGAGCTTGAAACATGAAGCTGAAAAGATCAAACAACACTGGTTAGAGTCCTGAACTTCTAGTAACTTTACAATAACATCATGCTTGCAATGTGAGAGGGATACTTATATACAAGTATATGAAGCGTCATTGGTGCGTCCACCGTACCTCCATTACATCGTTCTCATTTTGTTATTGTTGTCACTATCGGTTCTTACACATAATAAATCTTACTGGGTTTCTGTTCACTAAATTTCATAATTATGTACGCGCCCATAATTAGACAATTCCTTGCATAGTTCACACAGTCTATTTTATAATGTGTAGGGGAAAACCAAATGAACAAACCTGTGATGAGTGTGACTAGACCACCATAGGGTCCCTTTTATTAAATCAATAAATGATTTTAATAGACAACCAAGGAGTATTTTCACCTTATATCATCACATGTCATTCTTAACCAGATTTTTGAATCAATCTTTTTTACTAGACCACTAAAAGGGTCTCTTATGAATCATGGAGTGGTACTATATAATCCAAAGGTCTTAACTAACACGTAGAAGCCCAATAAGGATTTAGGGTAGTACCTTTTGAATATCCTTCTACGAATCCCTCATATGAAGATACGACAGGTTCTATGAGGATTTGGATAACGAATATCCAGAGTATACAAAAACACAAAAAAATGCATAAAAGAAAACACAAAATGCATAAACACATAGTCACATAACCACAAAATTGTTTAACTTGATTTGTTATCATTTTGTTAATTTGTTCTGCTAACTGTGCACATGTATTCAAAGCACACCAGGTATCTAATCAGTGGATTTTGATTGGTGCTTTAAATATTTCTAAGAATCTAACTATAAAGATAGAAAGATCTTTTAAAGAGAAAATTCGATTTCGATTATAAAGAACCGAAATGTTCGAATTAAGGTATACAAGGAATCCAATTAAGGACTCTGATTTGAAAGATAATCATCCACAAGGGTCTAATGTGAAGATAAAAAGATCCTAAATGGATTTTAGAAGTCGAAGATGTTTTGAAACCTTGCACTGGATGTGCTTAAGTCAAAACATGAAGTAAAAATGCTTATGAAGTTGAGATGCTAGATATGTCAAGGCGACATATGAAGCAGAATTTGGAGGTTAAGTCAATGTATGAGGAAAATATTTTGAAAGCTATGCATGGGGTTCTTAAAAAAATGTGTTCAATGTTTTTGAAACCTTATGCATAATACTTTTGAAATCATAAAGTAGGTGTACTAGGTAAGTATATTTATAAAAATGTTTTAAAATCATGCGAGATGAATTTTTAAAATTATGTATAAGGTTTTTGAAAACATGAATGATGCTTTTGAAATCGTGCACTTGATATATTACTTAAAATTGTTTTCAAACTATATGAAATATTTTGAAATCATGAGGGTTGTTTTTGAAAACATAGACAAAGCTTTGTGCATTTGTCATGTTAAGTAAATACACTATATTAAAAATGTTTTCGAACTATATATAGAATGTTTTGAAATCATGTAGGTTGTTTTGAAAACTTATGTTATGCATGTTGAAGAAATCAGAACGTAATGGATATGAGATTTGAAAATATCCTTGGTTATCTAACCAAGGGTTCAAAGGCATAGAAGCACGATTACTCATAATGTCACTTTATTTCTTGCACTTCGTTTCTTAGAACAAAACGAGTACTTAGAATTTACCAAGGAAATCATGAGTAAACGCAAAAATGGAAAATTCGCAAGAGCAGTTTGTAAAGAACATAGTTCCTTGATGTAGGTATCATAGGGAAAAGTCATACACACATATAACTACACTTGTACATCAGAATTGTGAACAACGATTTATTTATAAGCAAAACAGATTGTTTCACATTACAAGTAAATAGAAGAAACAAAAGCATAAGACAACAGCATCTTCTAAACATCCAACTGCTCATCCGTGGGTTGGATTTGCCTTAGCAAGCTTCGGGCATTTATTCACGAAATGACCCATCTTGCCACAGTTGTAGCACGATCCAGGCGGGAAGCGAGCTTGAGTAGGATTGGCTTGTGGTTGGGTAGCAGCAATGTTTATAGCAGCTTTGTTTTGGATAGCAAAGCGGCATATGTTAATCAGATGTCCTCACCGTCACAGTAGGTACATTTGAAGCAGGGTAAGAGGTTTGAATGATGACGGTTGCATCGTTTGCACAAAGGAGCAGTTCCTTTGTATGGCTTCCTTGCAGGGGGTAGAGCTGGTTGGTTGGGGACGGCTTGGCCTGTCACACCCCGACCACGTAGAACATACAAAACGTGGCGGAAACGTCGGGGAGTGTTGTAACATAATTAATTGTTTCAAATCCATGGCAATTGAAGTTTCGTTTTATTAATCAAACATGAGACCTTACATTGTTTTAAACAAGAAACAAAGAGTACATAACATAAATTAACTAGTTTTGCATCTTTTAATGTCACTAAGGCACAGGTCCGCCTAAGTATGTCTTGATAAGTCCTATGCATCGTCTCCTGAAAACACATTTGAAAATAGGTACGTCAGCATAAAAATGCCTGTGAGATACATAGGTTTTGTGAAAACAGAATTCATGACTTATGTTTGAGAAAATGTTTAGTCATGAACCTTGTAATTTGCTTTGTCTTGTAAATCATTTGAAAAACGATAAGATCAGATGATATGTATAAATAAGAGAATAATGTATGGTTAAATGAATAACCATGTAAGATGAGTTTGTATAAGATAAGTTGTTTGTAAATCAATGTCTTGTGAAAAGTATGTTATTTGTATAAAATGTTCTATGTCTCAAACTGAAATGATTCAAATAACGCTACGATATGTAATACCATACAAACACTTATATATAGGAAGTACCAGCGGCGTATCCACCATGCTTGTATCATATTACACACGCCTCGTTACTTAAATCACTTACTCAAACCAAACCATCAAGATGTAATGTTTAACAATTGTAGAAATGTTTATGTATGATCAAATATGGTTCACACGGTTCACAGATACAAACGGTTCACAGATACAAATGGTTCATAGATACAAACGGTTCACAGATACAAACGGTTCGCTGATACAAACGGTTCACATAGTCAAATGATTACAACGGTTCATATAGTCAAATAGTTATAAACGGTTCAAAATGTAATATAATGTGTTCATATGCTGGATGAGCATATGCAACAAATTGTAATGTAAAACAATGTACTAAATATGCACTAAATGGACATACATAGCATAAAATGTATTGAAATCATGTACTATAAATGTACTAATGAACATAGCAAGTATATGATGTGAAAGCAGGAAAGCATGAAAGTAACAAGTAGGCACATGTGTTTCACCCCAAAATGTTTGGAAAACAGTAAAAGAGGGGTCTATGTACTCACTTGAGATTGCTCAGAAGTCCTAGGATAATCACCAAGCAATGCTAGAGATCACGAATATCAACCGGCACCTAATATAGGTAACTATGTTAATAAACCGGACCTAGATCAGAGGATCGGATAGAATGAGGGTTCGTAAACGAAACGAGTATGGAGACTCGAATCATATGGTTTAACAAAGCCTACATACTAAATGAAACCTAACCTAAGTACTTACGACCCATCGTGACCCATTAAGGTAGCTTGTGCTACTTTAACGCGTCGTGCGCGCAAAAGCGCACTCGAGACGTCTAACTAGCCCTATGACAAGTGTTATATGCCTAAACATGTTACATAATCAGTTATGTGACAAAAGTTTAGGTTACATATGCTTAATTACCAATTATACATGAAAAGGGTATTCTGGTAATTTACCTAAGGCATATAAACTACCTATCATACAACTACTCAAACGATGTGACCATAGGGTATAACCTCGAAAGGTTATTCCCTATATGCTATGGTCACCTAATGTATTTGGTCGGATCCTAATGATCGACCAAACTGGGTTGGGTTCGAAGGTATAAGCGATTTAGATCGCTTACCCTTACGACCCTAGACAACGTGGTAATCAGTAGGCATAGTCACAAGGGACTATAACCATCGTGATTACAATCACGTTGCGAAGTTCAAACGAACTTCGCATTGACCATAAACTGGTCAATGCTAAAAGTCAAACAAATTTTGACTTTCGGACTCGAAAGCAATAAAAGAACGAAGGAATACTTACGAAGGGTCCCCGAATGCTAATTTCGATCCAAGTAACTCAGGTATGAAACAATGGTTTCAACTTAGAGCTTCTAAGATCAAAATTCTAGTGGGTTTTGGCAATGGCTTGGGGGGGTATTTATAGGATTCTTAGAGCCGTTAAGATTGTTCCTCGTTAACCGTGATTCAATCTCAACCCTCCACCTTAAAACCCTGGTTTTAGAAAACCATTTGAGCCCATGGTATTGCCCAAAACCATGTGCGAAAGTGGAACGGACCCGATTCGATGTTTCTGCAAAGTTTCTGTCCAGACTAGGCAGTCGCGTAGCGCCACTGCCTAGGCATGAGGTGCTCGCGCTACGCCACTGCCTACCAGTTTCAGCAAAGTTTCAAAAATGGCAAAAATGGTCCCTGCAGCCCGTTTAAGCTATTTTCGATGCGTTTGAACCCCGTTAACCTCATTTCAAGGCTCTAAAATGAAGTTAAAGTATAGGGAACTCAAAACATGCTCAAAAATATCTCGGATGTCGGTTCGTTTGGCCGTACGGTTGCGTTGTTCGGTTAATTACGACGGGAGTCGTAACGAACGCAAAAACGGTCCAAATTGCGCGACGAATGGATTTTTGACAAGCCAAACACTAAATCATATTATTATAATGCTTACATAAATTTTTGGAGGTCCGGATGTATTCAGAACGTAAGTTATGCGCGAAAATGCAAACTGTGCACTTTTTGACACTTTTAGTCCCTGAATGAGCCAAAAGTTTATTTTAGCACACCGAACCCCTCAAAGCCTATTTCTAAGCTATATAAAGGATATTTAAGGTGTGTTTAACTTATGGTCATGTTTCGGAATGTCTGTTACAGTACGTATTGACATACTTTTACAGTTTGTCGAATTTAGTCCCTGTAAGCGATTAAACTTGATTTTGCCATACGAAAGCCTTTAAAACTTATTTCTAAGTTATGTAAAGGTTATTTAAGGTATGTTAAGCCTATTTCACTATTCCGGAGTGTTCGTTGGATTGAACTGGTTATATTTACGCATCAGAGAGCGTATAACCCTCCAGAAAGCGATTTAAAGCTTGAAATCGAACAAGAGTTGATATGTGTAAACGATACACATATTTTTACAAATCCAAGTATGAAATACAATATTTCATTGGTTTGGCATTTTTTTGATGGTTGAAGTGACACAGGTGTCACATGGCCATTGTGAGCGACCACGGCGAAGTTCTGAGAAGCCTTTCGCTTCTTTGACCTCTTAGGGGATCCAGTCTGTTCATCCATGGTCTTTGATTCCTTGATTGGTTTCTTGGCTGGTGGTGCAGGCTTGACTTCTGCTTCCTTTGGTGGCCCTTGAGTGGCTTCATTGTTGAGACGAGATATGGCAATGCCTAATTCAACAGTCTTCAGAATTACTTCGCCTATTCGCTGGGCAAATTTGGCAGTCTGCTCGGATATCTGCGCATCGTTGCGATGAAGAGACATTCTGGAGGAAATGAAGGATATAGGAGGAAACAAATGAAATGTTACCGGTAAATAAAACAAAATGACAACGCATAGAAATTGCGATCATTTGTTTGTTTCCTAAGGCAAACAAATGAGACGGTGACTAATCAAAGTAAGCGGGTCATATTAATGTATTGCGAAGACATGCTTTAGCCTATAAGTGGACACTCACCCCAAGAGTTCCCAAGTAAGGGTGACTGGTCCGATTATGTGGATTTGTACGAACACTCTAGCCTTAGACAGAAAACTCAGAGTACAGGCATCCACTCTTCCAGATTGCACGTGTTCACACTATAAGACCCAAACTTTGACGAGGTTTTGAAAATTCAAAGGGGTTCAAAACCATATAACAGAGGGTTCAAAACCTAGTAATCAATCATCCTAGAACAGATGATTAGTTTTCAAAGCGGTTTTGAAATTTATGTTCTTGTTGCGGTTGTCACTTAAGGATAGGTGACGGTATTGTTTTATGTCTAAAAGCAAGTAAACTCGCGTTAGGGTCCTAGGAAGGTTATAGACTAGGTCAAAGCATTACTAATAACCTAATTCCCTATAACCATGAGCTCTGATACCAAATTTTCTGTCACACCCCGACCACGAAAAACAACAAAACGTGGCGGAAACGTCGGGGAGTGTTGTAACAGAATCATTGTTTCATAACACATGGAAATTGAAATATTGTTTTATTGATTAGAAGAGTTACAATGTCTTGACAATCAAAGAAATATAACATAAATAACAAGTCTTGCATCTTTATTGTCACTAAGGCCCAAGTCCGCCTAAGTGTATCTTGATAAGTCCTATGCATCATATCCTGAAACACATGTGAAAATAGGTACGTCAGCATAAAAATGCCTGTGAGATACATAGGTTTTGTGAAAATAGATTTCATGACTTATGTTTAAGAAAATGTTTAGTCATGAACCTTGTAATTTGCTTTGTTTTGTAAATCATTTGAAAAGCAATAAGATCAGATGATATATATAAATAAGAGAATAATGTATGGTTAAATGAATAACCAAGTAAAATGAGTTTGTATAAGATAAGTTGTTTTGTAAAACAATGTCTTGTGAAAAGTATGTTATTTGTATAAAATGTTTATGTCTTAAATTGAAATGATTCAAATAACGCTACGATATGTAATACCATATAAGCACTTATATATAGGAAGTACCAGCGGCGTATCCACCATGCTTGTATCATATTACACACGCCTCGTTACTTAAATCACTTACTCAAACCAAACCACCATTGTAAAAATGTTTATGTATAATCAAATATCAAAATGTGTTGTGTATATCAATGTCAAAATGTTTATGTCTAGTGTAAATCAGGAATTGTGTATATCAATGTCAAAATGTTTATGTCTAATGTAAATCATGAATTATGTATATCAATGTCAAAATGTTTATGTCTAATGTAAATCATGAATTGTGTAAATCAATGTCAAAATGTTTATGTCTAATGTAAATCATGAATTGTGTATATCAATGTCAAAATGTTTATGTCTAATGTAAATCGTGAATTGTGTATATCAATGTCAAAATGTTTATGTATGGTAAGTGAAATATATCAACCAAACCATATGTAAAATGCACAAAAACAAGGTATTGAAGTAAAACATGGTTTAAATCAAAGTTATGTTTTGTGGAACAAATGCATGCTATACTGATATGAACATCTATGCGGTATTGTGAAAATGCATACATCCAAGCCTTGTGACTGTGGCGATAAACCCCTAAACAAATTTAAAGGTCTATCTTGTTTTTATGTTTATCGAATTCGGTCATTCCTTCCACCCAAACAAACCTAGGGTTCAGGAACGGGAGTTGTCAATTCCTATGGTACCATTACCTACTAACGAGCGGCGTAGCTAATGTTAATGAATGTACATTGTCTCATTTGAACAAACCAAATGTCATACCAAAAATGTAAGCATGTGAAAACAATGCACTAAGTATGTAATCAAATGAACATACATAGCGTGAAATGTAATGTAAAATGATGTACTAAGTATGCACACAATGGGCATATATAGCATAAAATGTAATGTAAAACGATGTACTAAGTATGCACACAATGGCATACATAGCATAAAATGTAATGTAAAATGATGTACTAAGTATGCAGACAATGGGCATACATAGCATAAAATGTAATGTAAAACGATGTACTAAGTGTGCACACAATGGGCATACATAGCATAAACACAATGAAATCATGTACTATAAGTGTACTATTGAACATAACAAGCATATGATATGAAAACATGGAAAAACATGAAAGTAACAAGTAGGCACGTGTGTTTCACCCCAAAACAGTTTGAAAACTGTAAAAGAGGGGTCTATGTACTCACTTGAGATTGCTTAGTAGTCCTTGAGTAACAACCAAACAATGCTAGAGATCACGGATATCAAACGACACCTAATATAGGTAACTATGTTGTTATACCGGACCTAAATCGGAGGATCGGATAGAATGAGGGTTCGTAAACCAAATGAGTATGGGAACTCATGTAATATGGTTTAACAAAGCCCACATACTAAAACGAAACCTAACCTAAGTGCTTACGACCCATTACGACCCGTTTAGGTAGCTTATGCTACTTTAATGCGTCGTTCGCGTAAAACGCGTTCGAAACGCCTAGCTAGTCCTATGATAAGTAAAATATGCCTTAACATGTCTAATATTGTTACCAAATCATTTTAGATGTCAAAAGTTATGTTGCATATGCTTAAAACGAATTTTGGCGTAAAAAGGGCATTTTGGTAATTTACCTAAGGCATATAAACTACCTATCATACAACTACTTAAACGAAGCGACCATAAGGTATAACCTTGGAAGGTTATTCCCTATATACTATGGTCACCTAATGTGTTTGGTCGGATCCTAATGATCGACCAAACGGGTTGGGTTCGAAAGTATAAGCGATTGTTTAGATCGCTTACCTTACGACCCTATATAAGCACTAAACTAAAAGTGACGAGCTAAGCATGTTAAAACATGCTTAACTAAGTTTAGAAAACAGTTTTGGTATCAAAACAAACGGTTTTGATACCCAAGAGTAGTTTGGTTACAAAATACGCGTAAATGCGCATTTTAGCCGAAACTACGACTCGTCACTGAGCCTAGATAACGTGGTAATCAGTAGGTATAGTCACTAAGGACTATAACCATCGTGATTACGCTCACGTTATGAAGTTTAAAACGAAATTTGTGTTGACCATAAACTGGTCAACGCAGAAAGTCAAACATAGTTTGCCTTTCGGACTCGAAAAGCGATAAAAGAACGAAGGAACACTTACAAAGGGTCCCCGCTAGTAAAACATGATCGAATAGCTCAGGTATGAAGCAATGACTTCAACTTAGAGCTTTGAGATCAGATTTTTGGGTTTTGAGTTGTGAAAGGGTTGGGTATTTATAGGATTCTTGGAACCGTTAGGATCGTTTATCGAATAACGTGCTTTGATCTGGTCCATACACTTGTTGAAACCTTATGGTAACATCAAAATGGCCCCTCATGAGCATGAAAGGGCAAGTGTAAATTGGCCCCTCATTATCCTGAAGAGGCAAGTGCAAATTGGCCCCTCATTATCCTGAAGAGGCAAGTGCAAATTGGCCCCTCATTATCCTGAAGAGGCCTCATTATCCTGAAGAGGCAAGTGTAAATTGGCCCCTCATTATCCTGAAGAGGCAAGTGCAAATTGGCCCCTCATTATCCTGAAGAGGCAACAGCTGTTTAAACTGATCTGCTGTTCTGGGGACCCCTTACGGACCGTAAGGGTCATGGCTTACGGTCCGTAAGCCATTAACTTTGGCAGAATTACAGTTTCAGTCCCTGCACCTTGTTTCGTTGCGTAACGGCACTTCTAACACCCGTCAATCCCAATTTCAAGCTCCACTATGATGTTAAGACATAGGGAACATGAAATATGCTTGAAAACATCTCGGATGTCGGTTCGTTTGGCCGTACAGTTGCGATGTTCGCTTAATTACGACGGAATGCGCATAAGCGCGAAAAACGATCCAAATGACGCGACGAATGGATTTTTCTCATGCCAAACACTAAAATAAAATATTTTAGTGCTTACATAAATTTTTGGATGTCCGGAAGTATTCAGAACATAAGTTATGCGCGAAAGTGCAAACTTGTGCACTTTTTGACGCTTTTAGTCCCTGAATGACCCAAAAGTTTATTTTAGCACACCGAACCCATTAAAGCCTATTTCTAAGTTATGTAAAGGATATTTATGGTATGTTTAACTTATGGTCATGTTCCAGAATGTCTGTTACAGTTCAAATTGGCATACTTTCACAGTTTGTCAAATTTAGTCCCTGTAGACGAATTAACTTGTTTTTGCCATACCAAAGCCTTCAAAACTTATTTCTAAGTTATGTAAAGGTTATTTAAGGTATGTTAAGTATATGTTGATGTTCTGGAGTATTTGTCGCATTAAACTGATTACGTTTACGCACCAGTTTGCGTATAACTCTCCAGAAAGCGATATAGAGTTTGAAATCGATCAAGAATTGATATGTGCATATGATATACATATTTGTACAAATCCCAAGTATGAAAGACAATATTTAATTGGTTTGGTATTTTTATGATGGTTGCAGTGACCCAGGTGTCACAGGCCCCACCCCGACTCTAAAGCAAGCCATGCTAAAAGAAAGGGACACGTCAAGGGAAAGGGAAAAGGAAAAGCTAAAGCAGAACCCGCCAAACCAAAAGAGAAGAAGCAAAAGGTTGCTACGAATGACCCATGTTTTGAATGTGGTGAGATAGGACATTGGAAGAGAAATTGTCCGACCTGTCTCAAAGAGTTGAAAAACAAGAGGGATGCAGGGCAAACCTCAGGTACTTTCTTTATGATACTTGTTGAGCTTAATGTTATTTCTTCTAACACATGGGTACTAGATACCGTATGTGGAACTCACATTTGCAATTTGTTGCATGGGTTCAAAAGAAATAAACATTATAAGAAGGGAGACGCTAGTCTCTTCATGGGCAACGGAGCAAAAGTTGAAGTCGAAGCTCAAGGAGACTACGTTAGAGCTTCCAAGTGGTTTGGAAGTTATTTTGAAGAATGTTTTATATGCTCCTAGTTTAACTAGGAACATAATTTCTGTTTCCCTTTTAAGTCAATGTGGTTTTAATTTCGAATTTGTTAACCAAGACATTTATGTTTCTATGCATGATGTGTTTTACTTTAAGGCTATGCCTTTAAATGGTATTTATGAATTAGATCATGATAACACATCATATGATAGCTCAATGTACCAAGTAACCAACAAGAAACTCAAAATGGATTTGAGTGATTCCTATCTTTGGCATTGTCGCCTTGGACATATAAGCAAGAATCGCATGCATACACTTCAAAAAAATGGTATTTTGAATACAAATGAAGATCATTCATTTGATGTATGCGAATCTTGTTTACAAGGAAAAATGACCAAAACACCCTTTAGTGGAACTTTTGAAAGGGCAAAAGACTTACTAGGTATCATACATTCAGATGTATGTGGTCCTTTTAAGCCGATGACTAGGAATGGTGAAAGATACTTCATTACCTTTACCGACGACTATAGTCGTTATGGTTATGTGTGTTTACTAAGACACAAGGATGAAGCATTTGAAATGTTCAAAACCTTCAAAAGTGAAGTAGAAAATCAACTCAAGAAGATAATCAAAGTCCTTCGTACCGATAGAGGAGGAGAATACCTAAGTGGTGCTTTTCAAGATCATCTTAGGAGTTGTGGGATTATCTCACAACTTACTCCACCTGGAACACCACAACACAATGGTGTGTCCGAAAGGAGAAATCGAACTCTATTAGATATGGTTCGATCTATGATGGCTAGAAGCACATTACCTCTATCGTTTTGGGGTTACGCTTTGCTCTCCGCAGTCCGTATACTAAATATGGCCCCAACTAAGAAAGTGGAAAGGACACCTTTTGAAATATGGCATGGAAACCCTCCATCATTATCATTCTTAAGGTTTTGGGGTTGTGAAGCTTATGTTAAGCAATACACCCCAAATAAATTGGAAGTCCGATCCACTAAGTGTATCTTTGTAGGATATCCTAAAGATGATATAGGATATTATTTCTACGATCCAACCGAGCAAAAGGTATTTGTTGCTCGAAAGGGTAAGTTCTTGGAAGCTAAGTTCCTTATGGAAGGAACTAGTGGTAGAACAGTGGAACTTGAGGAGGATCAAGAACCACAAGACGATACACGTTTGGTCGATACTAGCACTCAACAAGAGGTGGTTGAAAACGATCAAGAGATTGATCAGAACACACAAAATGTTCGCAGATCTGGTAGAATTAGTAGTCCACCTGAAAGATATGGATTTTTCATGGATGGATGCTACGTGGTAGATTCAGATGAACCAACCACATACCATGATGCAATGTCAAAATCCGATTGTGACAAATGGCTTGAAGCCATGAACATAGAGATGCAATCCATGTATGACAACCAAGTTTGGGAATTGGTTGTGCCACCACTTAACTCTAAAGTAGTTGGTAGTAAGTGGGTTTTCAAGAAGAAAACTGATATGCATGGTAACTTGGATACTTATAAAGCAATACTTGTAGCAAAAGGTTTCACTCAAACTCAAGGAATTGATTATGATGAGACCTTCTCGCCTGTGGCGATGCTAAAGTCAATAAGGATATTATTTGCCATAGCTGCATATTATGACTATGAGATCTGGCAATTGGATGTCAAAACAGCTTTTCTTAATGGATATATTGATGAAGATGTCTATATGGTACAGCCTGAAGGTTTTGTCGATCCAAAACATCCTGACAAAGTATGCAAGTGAAAGATATCAATCTATGGATTGAAACAAGCATCTAGAAGTTGGAATCACCGTTTTGATGAAGAAATTAAGAATTTTGGATTCATCAAGAACGGCGATGAAGCTTGTGTGTATAAGAAGGCTAGTGGGAGCATCATCACTTTCTTAGTACTGTATGTCGATGACATTCTACTATTTGGGAATGACATTCCAACCATGGAAGGTGTAAAAACCTGGCTTGGAAGTTGTTTTTCCATTAAAGATCTTGGTGAAGTAGCCTACATTCTGGGAATAAAGGTCTATAGGGATAGATCAAGGCGCTTGATAGGTTTAAACCAAAGTGCATACATTGACAAAGTCTTGAATAGGTTCCAAATGGAGAACTCTAAGAGAGGTTTTGTACCTATTCAAAAGGGTATTGAATACATCTCAATGTCCAAGCTCAAAGGATGAGCAAGAGAAAATGAAAAGAATCCCATATGCGTCAGCTATAGGATCCATCATGTATGCAATGATATGCACCAGACCGGACGTCTCATGCGCCTTGAGCATGACGAGTAGATACCAGCAAAATCCAGGTAACAGTCATTGGATGGCTGTTAAAAGCATATTGAAATATCTTAGGAGGACTAAGGATATGTTCTTAATATATGGATCTGGTGAGGAGGAACTCATTGTAAAGGGTTACACGGACGTGAGTTTCCAAAATGATCGAAGTGATTCTCGATCACAATCGGGGTATGTCTTCATTTTAAATGGTGGAGCAGTCTCCTAGAAAAGCTCAAAATAAGACGTAGTAGCATTGTCCACTACAGAATCTGAATACATCACCGCTTCATTGGCAGCCCAAGAAGCTGCATGGTTGAAGAAATTCATAGCCGACCTAGGGGTGGTTCCTACCATTCAAGACCCCCTAGAGATCTTTTGTGATAACGAGGGTGCGATTGCACAAATCAAGGAACCTCGTGCGCACCAAAAGACTAGACATATCAAGCGGAGATTCAACTACATAAGGGATGAAGTTGAAAAAGGAAAGATATGTATCCGCCAAGTTCACACCGATCAAAACATTGCGGATCCACTCACGAAGCTCCTTGACAGGGCAAAACATGAGGGTCATACGTGTGCCTTAGGACTTCGATATTCTAGTGATTGGATTTGATCTATTTTGTATTTGGATATTGAAACAATTGTTAATTTAACTCTTTTACGGTATTTTCAGTTACGTTTCATATTAGCATGTTTAAAGCTGTGAATAAGTTAATTATTCTAAATGTCCGTAGTAGATCATAATTGTGGGAACAAATATGAATGTAAGACTATTATGAACTTGGATTGGTGGATATTCATTTAGAATGAATATAAAGCAAAGTGTTGCTGCCAAAGTTCATAAATATTTGTGGGATACAAATATTGTACTGACTCGCTCTTAAATATTACTGCATGGAATCATTTGTGATTGATCATAAGTAAATTTTGAGTAAAGGCGAATATCATAGTATCCTCTGACCTGAGATACATATTGGGTCTTGATATTCACCAAGTATTATACCTTGACCTAGTTCTTAGCTGTCTGTAATAAGGCAGTACAAAAGGCTAAACTCAGATGTGGTACAAGGTGATTGTGAGAGACATATGTAGTCAAGAAGGGATTTGTTCCTCTTATACGTTGAGAGTAAGATGTCTAAGGCCTAATAAAGTTAAGTCAACAGAGAGTGATCACTCTATGTTTCTGGATTTAACATGACATCTGTAACGAAAGGATAAATGATAGATTGACCTAAATCATGTTCAAGTAAGGGACTTGAAAGGGATGATGTTATTGAATGGCAAATATAGTCATACGTATTGGGGGTAGTAAACCGTAGTTAGGCGTCATTTACTGCTTGCATCAATCTTCTATGTATCTTGTGCAAATGGGAGATTGTTGGACTCTGTATGCCCAAGACACATATTAAATTGATGTGGCTAGTACGTTATGATCCAAGTCGACTCATACACAATAACAAGCTAGACAAACACTTATATTATTTATTTGTGATATGATCAAACAAATAAATATTAACACTTACAATATTTAGAAATTGGTTTTCTAAATAATTACACTTGAGAAACTAATAAATTATATGGATAATTTATTTTGAGAGAATATTTTTTTTGTTATTTAATGGGTTAAATAACATTTTAAAAGGTTGAATAAAGTCTCGCATTTATGTAGTGTTATATTTATAAAAGTTATAAATATATATATATATATATATATATATATATATATATATGAACCAAGACTTAAACTTTATAAAAGAAATTTATTTTTTTTATAAATAAAGCTAGCCCCCCCCCCATGGGAACTCACAAAATGGTTTTGTCCAATGGGATGACATGCAATTGTCATAAGCTAGAGAAGATTTGATTGGGTGGTCTAACCAAGACCATTTTGGTCCAATAAACTCTCATGCACTTGCATGTGTTAGAGACCATTTGATTGGGTGGAAAAGAGGTGCACATCTCTCATAACTATATAAACATTTTTATGAAAAAAAAATGAAATAGAGTGCTAGTAATCTTGCTCTAAATTTTCGGTCATAAGGGGTGTTTTTCAAGTGTTCGGGTTTTGATCTTTGGTGTTAAAAAATCCTAGCTAATCTCGTGGTGTTTGTTGGAAGCTTGGGGTATACAAGCTTGAGGCCTTCTACTCTTGAAGGCAACCGTTCAAGAAACATCATCCGTTTCATCATCCTATTACTCCAAGAAGGTAGTATTCTAAACACCCTATGGTTGTGTTTGATAGTATGCATTTTCATATATGGATCCGGGTTTTGGGATTTTGCATATAAATGGTTTTATATCTTATAAAAGTAACATGTTTTAAACATTATTTCCGCTGCGTTTTAATTTCATATGGATGAAATTGCTTTGATAAACATGTTAAAATCCCATCATCGATATCTCTTCAAGAAACAGGATGCTAAACCCCGTTTGATTCGGTGGATTCTACTCCTCGAAGAATTTGACATTGAAATCAAGGACAAGAGAGGAGCAGAAAACACCGCAGCAGATCGTGCTTAGAAGACCTAGCTTTGGAGGCAACCAAGGATGAGCAAATCAATGAAAAGTTCCCAACAGAGTCCTTGGAAATGGTGGAATACCGAGAAGAGCCATGGTACGCCGACTATGCTAACTACCTAGCTAGCGGTATAGTCGCAAAAGGATGGCCACATCATCAAATAAATAAATTCTTTGCTGATGTAAAGCATTACTTTTGGGAAGATCCTTATCTTTTCAAGATGTATGCCGATCAACTCATCCGCCGATGCGTACATGGTGTCGAAGCTAGAAGAATTCTCCGCCATTGTCATGAAGGTCCATACGGAGGACATCATGGTGCCGCTAGTACCGCACTAAAGGTATTTGATTCAGGATTTTATTGGCCAACCATTTACAAAGACGCCCAAAGTCTTGTCAAGACATGTGACGCTTGCCAAAGATCAGGTAATATTTCTTCCAAAAACGAAATGCCGCAAAATGGTATTCTTGTTTGTGAAATTTTTGATGTGTGGGGGCTCGACTTTATGGGAACCTTCCCACCGTCAAAAGGAAACAAATATATACTTGTGGCACTAGATTACTTGTCTAAATGGGCCGAGGCCAAGGCACTTCCAACCAACGATGGAAGAGTCGTGGTAAGATTTCTAAAAAGATTATTCTCTCATTTTGGAACACCAAAGGCTTTAATAAGTGATAGAGGTACCCATTTTTGTAATCATCAACTTGAAAAAATCTTAACAAGATATGGGGTCTATCACCGGGTTTCAACAGCACATCACCCTCAAACAAACGGACAAGCCGAAGTGACTAATAGAGGTTCAAAACGAATACTCGAAAGAACCGTAGGGTTAAATAAAAAAGAATGGGCCGATAAGTTAGACAATGCTTTATGGGCTTTTCGAACTGCTTATAAAACAACAATAGATACAACCCCATATAAGCTCGTCTATGGAAAAAGTTGTCACTTGCCAGTAGAAATAGCTCACAAAGCCTACTGGGCAATTAAAAATGTAAACTTAGATTTAGAGGATGCCGGTAAAAATCGATTTTGTCAATTAAATGAATTAGACGAATTAAGGAAGTATGCATATTCTAACTACGAAATTTATAAGGAAAGAATGAAAAATTTGCATGATAAACACATTAAACCTAATGAATTTCGAGTAGGAGATCAGGTTCTATTGTTTAATTCACGACTTCGATTATTTCCGGGTAAATTAAAGTCTAGGTGGTCAGGACCTTTTTCCATCACCCATATTTTCCCACACGGTGCAGTCGGAATTAAATCTCGGAATGGAATTCCATTCAAAGTCAATGGCCACAGCTGAAGCTCTATCAAGGATTTATTGAGGATGAGGAGGAAGAAATCTCGCTTCAAACGGTTGAAGAATGAAACAAAGGTTCAAGCATCAACATCATACCTGGTAAGTTACGAACAATCATGAAAACATCTGAATCGGTAAGATCTCTAAAACCAAGTTTTAGGAAATAGGGCACTCACACGAGCACTTAAAAAAAATTTCAAACTTGCCCGCCCATGGGGCCGTGCTCAGCGAGCACGGGGCCGTGTCCGCGCAACTATCGAGATAAAACCCCTTTTTCCAAACAATTTCTTCATTCCACACGCCCCGTTTCCCCAAAAACTCTCTGGTTCCGGCGATTTTTCTACAGATTTCGACATTTCCCCTCCTTCTAACAACGTCAAGATGGCCAAGAAATTCACTCGTTTCAATGCAAATGAGTTAGATGCTCAAGCAAGATATGAGGTGCTAAGAACTAGGCCAGAGGAGTACCCATGGCAAGTATGCTTGGATCTTTTAGGAGCAGTGAACCAGATAGACCGCTTCAACAACATTGTCACCGGACCACTGCGAGCTGCCCTTTGCACTCGGCTTCACTCCGTGCATGAATATAACATGGAATTCTACAGCACGTTCGCCTTCAAGACAAGAGCTGATCCGTTTGACCACGAGTGGGTAGAGTTCTGTTGTGGGGGAACTAAGTATTTGATCTCGATCGCACAATTTGGGGCAATAGTTGGGTTGTACGCGGACGGGGATGCTAGAGAGGAAGAAAACACCGGCGGTCTACGCGAGATCAGAGAAAATGACCGCCAAGCTGCTTGGGCTCAAATAGGAGAAGGCAACTATAACTCGAGCCGAACTAAGAGCACCCAGTTGAGAGACCCTCTTTACCGCTACATCCACAGGGTCCTAACCTACTCTCTTAGTCAAAGGCACGACAGCAGCGGTGTTGTAGGTTTGCGGGATCTACTAGTCCTCCATTGCATCCACAACCGGGTCAACCTAGATGTTCCATACCTCCTACTCCGAAACATGCACTGGAACCAGCTTGCTACTCCCCCGACTCCTCTCTTCTTTGGAGGGTGGATATACCGCCACTTCAAACACTTCGTCAATATGCCAAGGTCCTTCCGCAAGGGGCCATGGTCGGGGAGAGTGGACATGGTCATTTGCCGCTCCATGAACTTGATTTACGAAGCAGGAGATGGGATAGTCAGTTTTCAAAGAGTTCAAGGGCATGCATGGAACCCGCAGGAAGCACTCGTCTTACACGCTCCACATATCCGTCCTCTTCCTCAGTACCACTACCAGCACCAGGCTGATCCGGGTCAATCCTCCTCTCAAGGAGGCGGTTTTCCTAACTTTCAAAGCTTACATGATTTATTGCAGGAAAACCTTATGTGCACTAGGAACACCTACAACATGGCCAGCAACACATACGCCCAGGTCGGAGCAATAGAGAGAAACATCTCCGACATGCAGGATGACATTGGGAACATCCGGGAGTATATGGCGGGCCACGAAGGAGGTGATGATGATGAAGACGAGGACATGGATTGAACAGAGGAGTTGGAGTTGGATCACACGGTTGGAGGTCTATCAGGTTAACCCTTATCTCTCACAAACAATTTCTGGCCTGCGTGCCACTTGTTGAACAATTTACTTTCCTTTAACGCTTTCTATTTTCTGCATTTCTTTTTCTTTTTTCTTTTATGATGTGGATGATTAACTTTGGTGAATTAGGATGTTTGTTATTTGTTTGGTGTGGTATTTATTAGTTAAACAGGTACATATGAGGCTTAGAGCACTAAACATTAGTGCTACTAAAGCCGGGACAACAAAACCGAAACCAGAAACCTGTTTTACACTTTTGCAGTTGGTCCACACAGGGTCGTGCTCAGCCGACACGCCCCCGTGCCCATCGCCCAGACCTGCTGTTTGTTTAAATTATGCAGACTTTCACCAGACACGAGGTCGTGTTCACCCAGCACGCCCTCGTGTCCACCTTCTGTAAGTTCTCGTTACTGGCAATCTGACCATGGGGTCGTGTTCATCCGACACGGGGTCGTGTCCAGACGACCAGTAACATACATTTTTGTTTTTACACACCTTTTACACATTCAATCAACCTAAAAACATATTTTTGGGACACATTGAGGACAATGTGTAATTTAAGTGTGGGGGGGATGCTAAAACCTTGAATTTTGCAAGTCCTAATGACAAGCCTTACACAAAAATCTATTGGAACCGCTAAACACCCCAAATTTTTTTCAAAAACTTTTCATTTTTTTTACTTGTCTTGGTTTAATTTGGGAATAACAAGTTCTAAAAATGTTATATTTTTACAAAGATAAGAAATTTATGAAAAGGCATGACAAATCTAGTTAAAATTCGATTATATATACTTGATCACATAAAACCCATTCCCACAAAAAGTGAGTTTTGAGACTTTATTGAGCATACAAATACACATCTTTAAACTAAATGCTCATTTTTCGTTTCTTGTGTGAATAGCCGCTTGGTTTCTTACGACTCTAGAACTTGCCATGACGATACATTCCCGGTCCTTACTAACTTAAACCCAAGTAAGTAAATGATGGAGGCATTAGGACTAACCCTTTTTCTTTCAACACCATTATTTTCTTTTTTTTACCACCTACCCAAATAAATAATTTCTCTTATGTAATGTTTTGAATAAATCATAACGAATAGGATTGTAAATAAAATAAAAATAAAACCTAATAAAGATTCTTGGAATCCCGACACTCTATGACAAGCCCAAAACCTTGTCTTCTACCCATTCCATTTGGGTGTGTAAGCCACAAAATAAAGAGTTTTGCTTGAGGACAAGCAAAGATTCAAGTGTGGGGGTATTTGATGTGTGCAAAATGCAACATATAAATTACATCAAATGAGGCATAAAACTAACTTTTTTTAGTACTAATGTTGGAAAAAGTGTGCTTTTGTCTTCCTTTTGTATTTTCAGGGTTAAATGAGCTTAAATGAACAAAAGAAGCAAAAATACAGCCAAATCTAACAATAATACAAGAAAAGGAATAAACGTGGCATGCCTGACCCCTCGACAGCATCTTCCCAAGCAAAAACAAGACATCAGAAGGCTGAACACGCCCCGTGCTCAATGAACACGGGGGCGTGCCCAAGTGTCTGCAGAAAAGACAAAGCTGTAGAAGCTTCTATTTCCCAACACGGGGGCGTGGCCAGCGGATACGGGGTCGTGGTCAACGCTAAGATTCGCAGAATCTAGGCAAATCTTGAGAGTACAGATATGCTTCTGCACAAGGGTTCGTGCCCAGCGGACACGGGGGCGTGGTCAACTAATGCAGAATGGATATGGGTTGACACGGGGCCATGCCCAATGGATATGGGGCCGTGTCCGGGATTCTGTGCAGGCTATAAATAGGGGTGCTTGGCTCACTTGCAAATCATCCCTTGGCAAACCACCTCTCTCACACTTCACCCACCCACCACCACCATCACAACCCACATCCACCACCATCATCCATCATCCATCATCCATCATAGAGTGTGTGAGTAGTCTCGGGATCCAAGATTGATAGTAAGAGTTCTTGACAATCAAAGGCCATGTTTGCCTAAGTCTCTTACATCACTTGGTGAAGACAAGTATTTAGTGTAATACTTTTTAGTTTTAATCTTTTCGCACTTTTTATTTGGTTATGTATTAATGACTTTAATAACTAGTTTCTTATGTTGAAGGTGAAACTTCCTTATCATTTGTCTGTGGTGTCTTGGCGTTATTTTACTGTCTATATAAAATAAAAGATTTACACCATTCATATCTCCACGGTCTATATGGAGATATGTTGGCTACCTGGTCGGGGGTTAAGGGAATGGTTTGGTAAGCGTCTTGCCTTGTTCAGTGTATAGATCCTGCAAGGACCTGGGTCAAGTTTAGTTTAACCTCCTTCAATACCCACTGGTATTGGATGGCGGGGGTCCGAACTCCTTGATCCCCTCATGTGTAAACTACTATTAAAATTTTAACCCGACTATTTAGGATTGTATCCCTGCTGACTCAAACTACTTAGCCGAGGGTAACGTTACATTCAAAAGAGGGGCCTACCACATTATGCATTAATAACTTAATTAATTATCTTTCAATAATCTGACCCTTTAGGATTGTATCCTTGCTGACTCTAACTACTGGGTTGAGGGTAACGTCACCTTCAAAAGAGGGGCCTACTACTATAACTAAGATAATCTCTTAAAAAGTGCAAAAGTGCTGAAATAATCAAAGGTTACACTAACGGCGAGTCGGATCCAAGTGATTCATCTTGTCTATCTGTTTTATTTTTATTTTTTATTTTCAGCATTTTTAGTTAGTTTTATTTTCTTGTTTAAAAACCTTTTTCTAAAATTTTGATTTGATTAGACGTTGAGGATAAACCGGTACTAAAAGCTCTTGTGTCCTTGGACGACCTCGGTATCTTACCAACGCTATACTATGCTCACGATGGGTGCACTTACCCATATGTGTGTTTAGTGTTAGTAAAATATCATGTTATATAAATTTAAAACTTGACTAAAGTGTAAAAAGGGCTAAAACTATACATTAAATTATATAACGCTACACACGCATCAGCCTCATCTGACAGACACTTCTTCAGATTCGACACGTGAAAGACGTTGTGAACACCACTCCATTGTGTCGATAACGAGTTATGGGCCAGTGATTTGGCTGCAGCCAAGTTCTGCCCAGCATAGAGGTAATTGGCATTTTTGCCCATACAATGCCTCGAACGGAGCAGCTTTGATGCTGGTGTAGTAACTCTTGTTGTATGAAAACTCCCCTAAAGTCGATCACATATGCTCGAAGCATGTCTTCTAGAGTTTGGATGGGGCGTTCAGCCTGCCCATCCGTCTGAGGGTGATAGGTTATGCTCATGTCTAGACGTGAGCCAAAGGATTTATGCACCGCCTGCCACAAATCAGATGCAAAGCGCGGGTCTCGATCATATATGATGGAAGTTGGCACTCCATGCCTAGTGACCACTCCCTTCAAGTAGATGTCTGCGAGTGTAGAATACTTATCCGTTTCCTTGATTGCCAGAAAGAGTGCAGACTTAGTCAGTCGATCAACAATCACCCAGATGGTGTCATTTACTCGCTGGGATCTGGGTAAGCCAGTGATGAAATCCATGGAAATTTGCTCCCATTTCCATGTTGGGATCTCTGGTTGTTGAAGTAGTTCTGACGACTTATGGTATTCTACCTTAACCCTAGCACAGGTCAAGCATTTACTAACATAAGTCGCTATGTTAGTTTTCATGTGGGGCCACAAGTACAAAGTCTTGAGATCCTGATACATCTTGTCAGAACCAGGATACACCGAGTAACGAGACTTGTGTGCTTCGTCCATCACAAGCTCTCGTGTAACACCCCGTGTTTCGAAATCAAAGTCAAAATCAAGATTGAAGTTAAAGGAAGAAAATATTTCTAATTACGATCTATCACTCCTTGCTCAACCCCTGTTTTGATTTCTTTGACTTGTAGATCGTCTATTTATGTTATCGCATTAGTTGTATTATGTGGAGTACTCGTTAATGATCGAGGTGTTTTATCGCTTTATCGTTTATCGTATCGCAATCGCATTCGCAACTCGAATTATGCATTTTGGATATTGTTTTACGTGTGTGTGCCTTTTATGTGTTACTTGTGCATGCTTATTTATGTTTATGTTAAGGTGGTTAATCGAAACTCAATCGCAACTCTATCGCAATCGAATCGCACATGCTAAACGCAAGTTAATTATAGTGATTGTATGTTAGATATAGTAGTTATGTTATTTGTGTAACTAATGGGTAATACAATCACATCGCTCACTCGAATCTCATCGCAACGCTCAATAGGCGAATCGAAACGACAAAACTCATTGTGCCGGACTCATGGATGGAGTGGCCAACCGATCGAGAGGCCATCCGATCGGATTGCCATCTGATCGGGTTGCCATCCGATCGAGATATCACCCGATCGGCAAGCCACCCGATCGAGTTGCCACCCGATCGACCAGCCACTTTCCCCACTTTCCTTTTTTAGAAACCCTATAAATACCCTTCATATGTCACATCACCTGATGTGACAGCTCTCACTCTACTCAGCTCGCTCCAGCCACCCTTTCTCTCGATTTCTTGCGATTCTTGTAAGTTTTCAACCTAAATCTTGTACTTTCTTGATCTACACGCACTCCTACACCTTTATATCTTTTGAATCATAACTTTTAACCGTGAAATCACTAGATTTGAGGTGTTCTAGGATGATGTCATCATGGGGTTCTTATGAACTTCTTGTTTTGGCTTCAACCCACCAAGAAGAACTTAGATCTGGACGATTTTCACATGAATAAACAAAGATCTTGCATAGATCTGAACATATTCATGGTGAAAAGGATTGAAAGATGGTTTTTCTAACTTTCTTTCAACTCTTTTGCACTCAATGAACTCAAAACTCATAGAATAGGGACTAGTTCCGATCTTCTACTCATTCCTAGTGATGTGTTGGTTCTAGATTTGGTTTCTATAAGAGAGACAACCGATTTCGGGTTAAGCATGAACCACTGGCTCGAACCACTGACTGACCGGACTAGGGTGATTCCTGTCCGATCGGATCACTTGGGGTTTGACGAGGTTCTGTTGCTTAGCACGTATCACATCGTCTCGATCAAAACTACAAACTACCGAAAACAACCAAGTGTCAAGACGATCAGGCCATCGGAACAGATTGCCGTCCGATCGGATTGCCATCCGATCGGACAGCCATTCGATCGGCATGCACCTTGGTCCCACACTTAAAACTTTTTGAAGAACTGAACGTCGAACGGATTACCGTCCGATTGGGTTGCCACCCGATCAAGCGACCATCTGACCATATCATTTTTGGAACTTCAACACTTAAACAATTTTCAACACATACGGATTGCCACTCGATCGGATAGCCATCCGATCGAGTGACCGTCCTGCTGTGAACTTGTTCTCAACTAAGAAGACTCGCCAATCGGATTGCCATCCGATCGAACCATTCGATCGACCGACCTGAAGGGTAGAGATACTTCTCTATTTTTAAAATGCTGCAACGAAAACTTCAAAAGACAAACCATCATACACAAATATATCCTCACCAAACGAGGTGACAATCCAATCGAATGGCCATCCAATCGGATGACCATCCGAACGGATTGCCACCCGATCGACTAGCCATCTGATCAGACTGCCATCCGATCGGATTACCATCCGATCCTTGGTACACTTGCACCGTTTTACGCATCGCTTATCATTTATGCTATCGTTCTGATCAGGCTAAACTCACTCTAGCGCTCCCTTCAATCCATCATCGCTATGAGTATACTCGAACCCTTTTTGCTTTACGCACTTTTGGGTGTTACATACGTTACTTATTCTAAAACACATCGAACACACTACGCAATACTTCAACGCTAACCGCTACTGCATGTTATACGTGACTCGATGAATGCTTGTTTGTTATATTTACACATAGATTGATGTCTACCTACCTTAGCAAGGATAGTACTATAGTTTGGACTCAGCACCTGTTCACTCAGGGGTTGTTAAGGACCATTAATCACATGATTCGCAGTGGCGAATATGTGTTACGAACTGCCTTGCGCATTTAACTCGTAGTCATTGGTATTGATAGGATCATGTCGATAACTTACGTGCTTCACATCACACGTTGTACATGCTGGTTATGCGTAAACGATTTCGAACTCTATTATATCTATTAAACTTGTATGCTCACCTTTACACTATGTGTATTGACTTTTACTTTAACGTATGTGGCAGGTGCATAAGATGTTAAAATGCTTGGCTTGCTGTGAAATCGAGGCTAGGAAAGAGTCTAGAAACAAATAAACGAATTGTCTATTTTGAAATCTGAGTTGTCGGATCAGTACTTGTTTGTGAGACAATTATTTGTAATAATTGTTTTATTTGGATATGTTATGGTATGGGACATGACGTTTAAGTATCTAGTAATTAATAGTTGTTATGGATACTCATGGACAATCTGTTTCGCTCAGTGCCGCGCCCCGATGATTCTGCCATCGGTTGGGGTGTGACAGATTGGTATCAGAGCCATAACTATAGGGAATTAGGCAAGACTGGACCTAGTCTTGGTCGATGTCTTAGAAATGACCTAGTCTATAGTTAAGTACCAACAGACCGACTTGTGCATGCCTTGTAGGGGTTTTTGTCGAGCTTACTTACTATATCTCGCTATTCTCGCTTACTCTACACCACAATGCACTCTAAAATCTTGAAAAATGAACGAATGATTAGGTCGAGATTAGGTGTGAAAACAGCAAACTCTCGACTAAATCACTTGTTCGACTCGCATTTTATCTATAACCAAGAGAATTTGCGTTGAATCAGGAGTGAAATCCATACTTTGATGCAAATTTCCTCTCTATTTTACCAAACAGGAATAAAGTCGCTAAGTTAGGGGTGAAACCCGAACCTCAATGACTTGTTCCATGCTCTATTTTGTTTTAACAAAACTCTCGACGGATTCCAACAACTTGAAGTCACACTGTAACTGGAAGGATGCGTGCTGATCACCCGAATTCAAGGCGAGAACACAGTCTCGACAGCTGAAGTGTGTACCAAAAGTTCTTGTGAATAGTCGAATCACTTTGGCTAGGTAGACGTGTTTTGACGGAAGCCTTAGACAATCTATTTTCGATTTTAAGCTCGCAATCGTCGATTTTATGTGTTTCGATTCTGAGCCTGCAACTGCTGACTCTGATATTTTTCGCTTTTATGTGTTTTATGTGATTACGTGTCTCGATTTTGGTAATTTATTGTTTTCATTGTTCATTTCGATCAACACGCACAACTCGTACTGCTCATCCATCTCAAAACGCCAACAAATCGCTGGTCATTATTCGCCATCGCTGCTCGATACTCGCAATCGCTATAATTAATCGCTATACGCACTGTGAAGGATAGGAAATACGTGCAACATATAGTTAGGTTTCTGTATTCTGACTGCCTCATGTGTTTTGTGCCTTACCTGCTTATGTATTTCTGTGCTAATGTGATTCTGTGTTCATGTGCCTATGTGTTTATGTGATGCATGATTGTGTTCCTGAGCTTTAGTAGTATTAGGCGTGTGAGGAGAGATTCGATTATATTGTGTCTAAGTCCTGCGATGATGTCTGTTGTAGACAATGTCGTCATCTGGATCCCGTCACTCTCGAACTGCCCGCCGAAACCAGAAAGACAAACGCCTTGCTGCTCTCGTCGCTAAGCAGATAGCAAAAGTCATTCCCCAGATCGTTAGCGACCTACACGAGAACGCTAGCAAGTCTTCTGAAGAGTCCAGGACCGAGACTCCTAAAGATGCTTTTAGCTTCAAACAGTTTAAAGCTTGCGGACCGAAAGAATTTACTGGAGAAGATGGCCCTACAGCCTTGTTTCAATGGTTTGATTCAATCGAGGTCACCCTGTGCCAGAGTGGCTGTCCTGATAATCTCCACACTCTGAACGCTACCGGCGTCTTCCAATCCCGAGCTTTAGATTGGTAGACGGCCGAGAGAAACAAACGCGGAAATGATGCAGCTTATGGTTTGACGTGGGATGAGTTGAAGGACGTCATGTTGGAAGAGTTATGCCCTCCCCATGAGCACCAAAAGTTGGAGGACGAATTCTGGCATGTCAAGCAGAAGGATGGTGACAATGCTGCTTTAACTGCTCGCTTCAAGCAACTTAGCATAATCTGTCATGATCAAGTCAAGACTCCTGATGTGACGATCAAGAAGTATATCCGAGCTCTGCCGAATTGTGTCACAGATTTTGTGCAAGCTTCAAAACCAACAACAATCGAGGAAACTTACCTGCTTTCCGCTGAAATAAACGACAAGCGAGTCAAGTCTGGCTACTGGGATAAAGCCGTCAAGAATCTACATCAAGATACCACCGCACCAACCGCTAAAATCGCCACCGCCCCTCAGTCTTCAAAGGCCTCTCGTCGCAAGAGGAAGAATAACAGCAACTCCAGCAACAAGGACTGTGCTGTCACCACTGCTGCCCTGCTCCAAGCTGTACCAGCTTAGCAGTAGACTCAACACTGCCAAGTCGCGGCACTAGTTACTCAAGCACCGCCGGCAAAGCGTGCTTATACTAGTCCTCACCCTGCCTGCCCGACTTGTACCTATCACCACCCAGTGGGAATCTCCTGCAGATTTTGTGTACATTGCAACATGTACGGCCATTTCACTGCCAACTGCCGTATTGGTCCTCGACAAGCTCCAGCTCCAGCTACTGCTCATCAAGCTCTGCTTCCCGCTCCTCAAAGCCAACAAATGGCTCCTGCACCCGCGATCAATGCTAGAGTCTGCTTTGCGAGTGGTGATCCCAACCACTTCGCAAACATGTGCCCCAATCGGGTCGTGAAGCAAGAGCAACAACAGCAGCAGCCCCAGCAACAGCCTCAGCAACAACAACAACAAGCCCTTGTGCTCGAACTTTCAACATTAATGTGTGCCAGGCTCAGGCTGACAACAACGTGGTCAATGGTATGTTCCTTGTGAATGGTATTTATGCTTCGTGTTTGTTTGATACTGGAGCCGATAACTGCTTTGTATTGTTTGAGTTCGAAAAGCTCCTTAATCGTAAGCGCGCCCATCTCCCCTCGACGTTCAATGTTGAAGTTGCCACTGGAAGAACCGTCGCTGTCAACTTTGTTCTTCGTGATTGTACTCTCGAACTCAACAATCACATCTTCCCTATCAACCTTATTCCAATGCAGCTCGGTAGTTTTGATTTCATAGTAGGCATGGACTTTCTTCGCGAAAACCATGATGAAGTTGTTTGCTTCGATAAGATGATTCGATTCTCGCTCACTAACGGTGATCAACTTTGTGTGTATGGCGAAACTCTCTCGAAGGATCTCAAGCTCATGTCATGTATACAAGCCAGTAAGTATATCCGTAAGGAATACAGAGCTTTCTTGGCTAATATTGTAGTAGCAGAGAAGGAAAAGAAAGGTAATCCGGGAATAAACGAAGTCCCCGTTGTGTGTGAATTCCCAAGGGTATTCCCTGATGATCTTCCAGGTTTGCCCCCAAGTCATGATATCGACTTTCATATCGACCTCATTCCTGGGGAAAATCCTGTTGCTAAAGCTCCTTATCGACTCGCACCGTCCGAAATGCGAGAACTATCGAGTCAACTCCAGTAATTACTAGATAAAGGCTTCATTCGCCCTAGCACGTCTCCTTGGGGAGCGCCAGTCATTTTCGTGAAAAAAAGGATGGGCCGTTCCGGATGTGCATCGACTATTGGGAGTTGAATAAGCTGACAATCAAGAATTGCTATCCCCTGCCTCGCATTGATGATTTGTTTGACCAGTTACAAGGTGCTACGTGTTTTTCCAAGATTGATCTACGCTCAGGCTACCACCGTTATGTATACAAGAGGAGGATATACCCAAGACCGCTTTTCGCACTCGATATGGCCACTATGAATTCGTTGTTATGCCTTTTGGTTTAAACACCGCACCCACGGTTTTTATAGATCTGATGAATCACGTGTGTAAACCTTATCTCGAACGCTTCGTCATCATGTTCATCGATGATGTCTTGATCTATTCCAAATCAAAAACCGAACACGCGCAACATCTACATTTGGTTCTCGAGCTACTCCAGGGGAATCAACTCTATGCCAAGTTCTCCAAGTGTGAATTCTGGCTGGAGGAGGTTCAATTCCTCGGTCACATTATCAATAGTCAAGGTATCCACGTCGATCCCGCGAAGATTGAAGCTGTTAAGAGTTGGGTTATGTGACACCTGTGCTTGTAATCATTGTGAACAGTTTAGTTATCAATGAAATAAAGTTATTTGATCCCAATGTTTGTTTGTTTATGTTTGACATTTTTCATGTTTTGACTTTTATTCAATTTCAAACTCTATATCGCTTTCTGGAGATTTATACGCAAACTGGTGCGTAAACGTAATCAGTTTAATGCGAAAAAAACTCTAGAACATCAACATATGCTTAACATACCTTAAATAACCTTTACATAACTTAGAAATAAGTTTTGAAGGCTTTGGTATGGCAAAATCAAGTCAATTCGCCTATAGGGACTAAAATTGACAAACTACGAAAGTATGCAAATTTGAACTGTAACGGACATTCCGGAAAATGGCCATAAGTTAAACACACCCTAAATATCCTTTACATAGCTTAGAAATAGGCTTTGAGAGGTTCGGTGTGCTAAAATAAACTTTATGCTCATTTAGGGACTAAAAGCGTCAAAAAAAAGTGCATAAGTTTGCATTTTCGCGCATAACTTACGTTCTGAATACATCCGGACATCCAAAAATTTATGTAAGCATTAAAATATTTTATTTTAGTGTTTAGCATGAGAAAAATCCACTCGTCGCGCAATTTGGATCGTTTTCTGCGCTTATGCGCATTCCGTCGTACTTAAGCAAACATCGCGATCATACGACCAAACGAACTGACATCCGGCATATTTTTGAGCATGTTTTATGTCCACAATGTTTAAGCATCATTTTAGGGCCTTAAAGTTGGCTTAACGGGCCTTAGAAGTGTCGGAAATGGCTTTAAACAGCAACAGGGACTGAAACTGTCATTTTGCAAGACTTGTTTCTGATCTGTACTGCCTAGGCCCGCGTAAGCTTCTGTTGTCTCTTACGCGGGCCGCGTGGCCCTCCCAGATATGCAGAAACTGTGAAACAGCCTGTTAACAGCTGTTATACTCTCATTCTCCACTTGCAAACGGTTTTTGAAACACCATGGGCCATTTCTATGGGCTCTAATGGTATTAGAAAACAAGGTGCACACTTGGACGGCCTAGATCGAAGCTCGTTTCCCGATAAATGATCCTAACGGTTCTAGCTTTCCTATAAATACCACCCCACCATTTCACTTGCAACCCACTTGATATCTGAGATTTTCTCTAAGTTGAAGTGTGCAACACTTCATACCTGAGAAATACTTGGATAATCAATCTTGCGGGGACCCTTTGTAAGTGTTCCTTCGTTCTTTTTATGCGTTTTTAGCATGAAAGTCAAACTGTATTTGACTTTCTGCATTGACCATTTTATGGTCAATGCGAAGTTCGTTTGAACTTCATAACGTGAGCATAATCACGATGGTTATAGTCCCTAGTGACTATACCTACTGATTACCACGTTATCTAGGGTCAGTGACGAGTCGTAGTCTCGGGCAAAATGTGTGTTCTCGCGTATTTTGTAACCAAACTACTCTAGGGTATCAAAACCATTTGTTTTGATATCAAAACCTGTTTTCTAACTTAACTAAACATGTTCTAGCATGTTTAGCTCGTCACTTTTAGATTTGTGCTTGTCTAGGGTCGTAAGGGTAAGCGATCTAATCAATCGCTTATGCTTTCGAACCCGGCCCATTTGGTCGATCATTAGGATCCGACCAAACACTTTAGGTGACCATAGTAGTATAGGGAATAACCTTCTGAGGTTATACCTTATGGTCACATCGTTTGAGTAGTTGTATGATAAGTAGTTCTTATGCCTTAGGTAAATTACCAAAATGCCCTTTTTACGCCAAATTTCATTTTAAGCATATGTAACATAACTTTTGACATCTAAACTGATTTAGCAACAATATTAGACATGTTAAGGCATATATTACTTGTCATAGGACTAGTTAGGCGGTCCGAACGCGTTTTACGCGAACGACGCGTTAAAGTAACATAAGCTACCTAGACGGGTCGTAATGGGTCAAAAGCACTTTGGATAAGTTTCATTTTAGTATGTAGGCTTTGTTAAACCATATTACTTGAGTTCATACACTCATTTGGTTTACGAACCCTCATGCTACCCGATCCTCTGAATAAGTCCGTTTATTAATGTAGTTACCTATATTAGGTGCCGTTTGAATCCGTAATCTTCTAGCTTTACTTGGTGGATATCTAAAGTCTATTGAGAAATCTCTAGTGAGTACATAGACCCCTCTTTTACTGTTTTCCAAACATTTTGGGGTGAAACACATGTGCCTACTTGTTATTTTCATGCTTTCCCATGTTTTCATATCATATACTTGTTATGTTCATTAGTACATTATTAGTACATAAATTTCATTTTGTCTTGCTATGTATGTTTACTTAGCATGCTAGCATATTAATTTACATTACATCTTCTTTTGCTATGCATGTTTACTTGGCATGATAGCACATTGATTTACATGACTTTTTCTGCTTTATATGTTAACTTAGCATATTTAGCACATTGATTTACATGACTTTTTCTGCTTTATATGTTAACTTAGCATATTTAGCACATTGATTTACATGACTTTTTCTGCTTTATATCTTAACTTAGCATATTTAGCACATTGATTTACATGACTTTTCTGCTTTGTATGTTGACTTAGCATACTTAGTACATTACTTTCATTACATGTTTGTTTTTGGGTATGACATTTGGTTTGTACAACGGGACTAAACTACATTCATTAACATTAGCTACGCCGCTCGGTAGTAAGTAATGGTACCATAGGACTTGACAAATCCCATTCCTGACATCCTAGGTTTGTTTGGGTGTAAGGAATGACTTAATCCGATATCATTTTACTTTGATAATCTTTACTCTAAGGTTATCCTGCTGTCTCAAGGCTTGAATGTAATGCGTTAACTTACCACATAAATGTTTGTATCAGTAAAACATGCATTTATTTTACAAAACATAACTTTTGGTTTATTCAAAATACTTTGTTTTGTACATCTTTACTTGTGGTTTAAGTAGTCTCATTTTACTTACCATACATAACTTTTGTTTACACATTACATGACTTATATTCAACTTGGATTATACTATGACATTTGACTATTGGACTAAACATGGATATTTTACAATGTTGGTTGGTTTGAGTGACTTAAATAATGAGGCGTGTGTAATATTATACAAGCATGGTGGATACGCCGCTGGTACTTCCTATATATAAGAGCCTGTGTGATACTACATATTGTAGCGTTATTTGAATCATTTCAATTTGAACTTATACAATTTACACAAAAACATATTTTTCACAAGACTTTGTTTTACGAAACAATTTGTTTATACAACATATTTTACTTGGTTATTCTTTTAACCATACATTATTCTTTTATTTATACATATCATCTGATTTATTATCGTTTTTCAAATGAATTATACAAACAAACACTTAAACAAGGTTCATGACAAATTTTCATCAAACTTTTCTTTAAAACTAAGTCATGAATCCCATTTTCATAAAACCTATGTTACTCACAGGCATTTTATGCTGACGTACCTATTTTCACATGTGTTTTCAGGAGCTGCTGCTTAGGATGTTCGTGACACACTAGGGCGGACCTGTGCCTTAGAGACTTAAAATAAAGATAGACATAGTTTAATTATGTTGTGTACTCTTTGGTTCTTGTTTTGAAACAATGTATTCCACCTTTGGTTGTTGAATAAAATGTAATTTTTATTACCATGGTTGTGGAACAATAATTCTGTTACAACACTCCCCGACGTTTCCACCACGATTTGATGTTTTACGTGGTCGGGGTGTGACAGAAGAGTTGGTATTAGAGCCAATGGTTATAGGGAATTAGGTTATTAGTAATGCTTTGAACTAGACTATAACGTTTCTAGGACCCCAACACAAGTCATCTTGTGTTTAGATCTTAAAACATGCACTTCACCTATCCTTAGGTGATCACCGAAACAAGAACCCAATTTTTCCGAAACACTTTTTGAAAATCAATCATCTGTTTTTAAATAATTCATTGTAAGGTTTTGAACCCTTCAATTTTTCTGAATGATTTTGAAAATTTGTCAATTGTTTTTGAATGATTTCTTTTGGCCTTGTGCCTTCCAAGTTTTCAAAATCTCGTCAAAGTTTTGGGTTCTAAATAGTGTGAACACGTGCAAACTGGAAGAGTGAATGCCTGTACCCTGGGTTTTCTGTCTAAGGCTAGAGTGTTCATACAAATCCACATAATCGGACCAGTCATTCTTACCTGGGAATTCTTGGGGTGAGTGTTCAGTTATAGGCAAGCATGTCTTCGCGAAGCATTATTTTTGACCCATTTACCTTGATTAGTCACTGTGAGTCGTTTGTTTGCTTTGTGATACGGACGAATGACCACCATCTTTGCCCTTGTTGGTTTCATTTCATCTCCCTCTTTTCACCTAATCATCTCACTCGTTCCTTTCATGTTTCCTCTTTTAGAATGCCTCCTCGACGTGAAAATCCGCTACCAAATGCCGAACTGGCAGAAATCATCACGCAGCAAATGGCTGCTGCGTTCCCAAATCTTATTGCTCAATATAACCAAGCCAACAACAACAATAATGCTCCATGCAATTTCAAGAGTTTTAACTCGGCTAAACCACTCAAGTTCAGTGGTTCTGAAGGGGCAACTAGGCTTCTTCAATGGTTCGAGAGCATTGAGAATACTTTCCGTCACGTTCAGTGTCCTGATAATTGCAAAGTCAAGTTTGCTTCCAGTGTGTTTCAGAAGAGGGCTCTCACATGGTGGAATGGGGTTATGAGAGATCGTGGTGCTGAGGTTGCTTTGGCACAAACATGGGCTGAACTTAGGACTCTTATGATGAGGGAGTTTTGTCCTCGTCATGAGCTGTGAGCTCTAGAAAGGGAGTTTGATGACTTGAAGCAGGATAGTGGCGAGCACCGGGCGTATACTGATAGGTATGAGGAGTTGAGTTTGTTATGCGCAACAATGGTTACCCCACTCAAGAAGGATATCGAGAGGTATATCGATGGCCTACCTGACTCCATACAAGACACCGTTACTGGTAGTAACCCTACCACAGTCCGTCAGGCAATCGAGCTATCTGCGACATTGACCGAGTCACAGGTTCGAAGGGGTAAGTTGCATAGAAAAGGTGACAAGTGTAAGAAGCAGTCGTCTGACAAAGAGGATAACAAGAAAGGTAAAAACAAGAAGGGTAAGGATTCTGGTTCCTCGAAGGGTTCTAGGAAGCGTAAGGCTTCCCAAAATTTCGCCGTTACTACACATGCTGCACCAAATCAGCCTGCGCAACCACTTGCCAAGAAGCCTTATCTTGGCAATGCACCTTTGTGCAACAGATGTAACGGTCATCATCAACCGCACCTTCAGTGCCGTCAGTGCACCAATAGTGGAAGATCTGGTCATCTTGCTGACTCATGCCGCATTCCTGCCAATCAGAATATGGCAGCTCAGAACCCGGCTCAACGAGTTGCTCAGCCTCTTGCTCAGCAACAAGGTCAAGCTGCACGACCTCACTACCCACCTGGTTCTTGTTATAACTGTGGGGATCTGACCCACTACCGTAATCAATGTCCAAGATTGGTGAATGCGAATCCAGCTCAGGCTCAGGCTCGAGGTCGAGTCTTCAACATGAATGCACAAGAGGCGCAAGCAGACAATGAAGTGGTTAACGGTACGTTCTTTGTTAATAATCAACCCGCATCTGTTCTTTTTTATTCTGGTGCTGATAAGAGTTTTGTGTCATTATCTTTTGAGCCATTGCTTCGCGTGTCTAGAACGAAACTAGGTAAGCCTTTGACAGTAGAAGTTGCTAGTGGTGATCCCGTTATTCTTGATTCTGTTCTTCGCAATTGCCAATTGAACCTTAACGACCATCGTTTTCCCATCGACCTCACGCCGATGCAACTTGGGAGTTTCGACATTATTGTGGGTATGGATTGGTTAGCCAAGCATCGCGCAGAAGTAGTATGTTTTGAGAAGATTGTTCGTGTGCCGCTTTTGTCTGGTGAGATCCTACAGGTTCGTGGTGAGAAGCCTGCTAGTAGTCTCAAGCTCATGTCTTGCTTTCAAGTTTGGAAGTATCTGCGAAAGAACTATGTGGCTTTCTTGGCACATGTTGTAGCAGATAAAGGCAAGGGTAAGTCTATTCAAGATATCCCTGTTGTTCGGGATTATCCAGAGCTATTTCCTGAGGAGTTACCTGGATTACCCCCAGCGCGCCAAGTCGAGTTCCGTATTGATCTTGTACCTGGTGCAAATCCTATTGCCAGATCTCCATATCGTCTTGCATCGCCTGAGATGCAAGAACTATCTAAGCAGCTTCAGGAGCTTTCAGATAAAGGTTTTATTCGACCTAGCTTTTCACCTTGGGGTGCTCCCGTTCTTTTTGTTAAAAAGAAGGATGGATCATTCAGAATGTGCATCGATTACCGTGAGCTTAACAAGCTTACCATCAAGAATCGATATCACCTACCTCGTATTGATGATCTCTTTGATCAGTTACAGAGTTCTTCTTATTTTTCGAAGATTGCTCTGCGTTCTGGGTATCATCAGCTTCGTGTGCATGAAGAAGATATTCCTAAGGCAGCGTTCCGCACTCGTTATGGGCATTATGAGTTCATAGTTATGCCATTCGGTTTGACTAATGCTCCTACTGTTTTCATGGACTTGATGAATAGGGTCTGCAAACCTTATCTGGACAAGTTCATCATCGTTTTTATTGATGACATTTTGATATACTCTAAGACGCAAGCTGATCATGAGCAACATCTTCGTCTTACTCTGGAACTCCTAAAGAAAGAGCAACTTTTCACCAAGTTCTCCAAGTGTGAATTTTGGCTTAAAGAAGTTCAATTTTTAGGACATATCATCAACGAACAAGGTATTCATGTAGATCCCTCTAAGATCAGTGCGATTAAGGATTGGGGTACGCCTACTACTCCTACCGAAGTTCGTTATTTTCTGGGTCTCGTGGGTTATTACCGCCGCTTCATTGAAAATTTCTTGAAGATTGCAGTTCCCCTAACTGCTCTAACTCGGAAGAATAAACCCTTTGAATGGGGTCCTAAACAGGAAGTAGCATTTCAGACCTTGAAGCAAAAGCTTTGTAACGCGCCTATTCTATCGTTGCCTGAGGGTAATGATGATTTTGTCGTATACTGTGATGCATCCATTTTGGGACTTGGCTATGTTCTGATGCAAAGGAACAAAGTCATAGCATATGCATCGAGGCAGTTAAAGGTACATGAGAAAAACTACACCACTCATGATCTTGAGTTGGGTGCAGTTGTGTTCGCTCTTAAGATCTGGAGACACTATTTGTATGTTACAAAATGTGTGGTTTTCACTTACCACAAAAGTCTTCAGCATATCTTTAATCAGAAAGAACTCAACATGAGGCAACGACGTTGGGTTGAACTTCTAAACGACTATGACTGCGAAATTCGCTACCATCCTGGTAAGGCGAACGTCGTGGCTGACGCTTTGAGTCGTAAAGAACGTGTCAAGCTTCATTGTGTTCGTGTTCAATCTGATATCCAAGCTCGATCTGATATTCAGACCCGCATCTCTCAGGCTCAACATACTTGTGTTTCACAAGACTTGATGGGTAAGGAATTACCCTATCACATTAAGCCTGATCTTGAACTGAAAGACAATGGATCGTATTATTTCATGGACCGTTTGTGGGTCCCAAGCCTAGATGATCTTCGCACTTTGCTTATGGATGAAGCTCATAAGTCTCGTTATTCTATTCATCCTGGCTCAGATAAGATGTATAAGGATCTTCGTACTCAGTATTGGTGGCCTGGTATGAAGAAAGACATTGCCTTGTATGTTTCAAAATGCCTTACTTGTCTTAAGGTTAAGGCTGAACACCAACATCCTTCTGGTTTACTGGAACAACTAGAGATCCCAGTTTGGAAATGGGAAAACATCGCTATGGATCTCATTACTAAACTTCCGCGCACTAAGAAAGGTCATGATGCCATTTGGGTAGTTGTTGATCGTCTTACTAAGTCAGCGCATTTCTTGCCAATCCGTGAGGATTTTTCTGCTGAAAAGCTGGCTAAAATTTATGTGGATGAAATCGTAACTCGACATGGTGTTCCTTTGAACATTATTTCTGATAGAGATGCTCGTCTCTCTTCTCATTTTTGGAGAACCATTCAAACTGCTATGGGGACCCAACTTAATCTGAGCACTACTTATCATCCACAAACGGATGGCCAAACTGAAAGAACAATCCAGACTTTGGAGGATATGCTTAGAGCTTGTGTGATCGATTTTGGTGGTAGTTGGGATTCACATCTTCCATTGATTGAATTCTCCTACAACAACAGTTATCACTCCAGCATCAACATGGCTCCTTTCGAGGCTCTCTATGGTCGAAAATGTCGTTCACCAGTCTGCTGGAATGAGATAGGTGAGGCTCAACTTACTGGACCTGACCTCGTTCTAGAGACAACTGATAAGGTTAAGAAAGTTCGTGATAACCTACAGACAGCTCGAAGCCGTCAAAAGAGTTACGCGGACCAACGACGCAAGCCCTTGGAATTTCAAATCGGTGATCGCGTATTACTTAAGGTCTCACCTTGGAAAGGTGTGATCAGATTTGGAAAGAAAGGAAAACTTGCACCTAGATATGTTGGACCATTCAAGATCGTCAAAAGAATCGGTAAGGTAGCCTACAGACTTGAGTTACCTCCTGAACTTGGAAATGTTCATCCAACCTTCCACGTATCCAATCTCAAGAAGTGTTTAGCTGATGAGAACCTCCACATACCACTTGACGAAATTCGTGTTGATAAAACGCTGCATTTTGTTGAGAAACCTGTGGAAATTATGGATCGTGAAGTCAAATGGCTTAAACGCAAGCGCATTCCTTTGGTTAAAGTTTGCTGGGAATCTAAGCGTGGACCTGAGTTTACTTGGGAATGTGCAGATCAAATGAAGGCGAAGTATCCGCATCTTTTCTCACGAGTTTCCTCTAAACAAATTTCAGGATGAAATTTCCACAAGTAGGGGAGACTGTGACATCTGTGCTTGTATTCATTGTGAACAGTTCACTTATCAATGAAATAAAGTTATTTGATCCCAATGTTTGTTTGTTTATGTTTGAAAATTTTCATGTTTTGACTTTTATTCAATTTCAAACTCTATATCGCTTTCTGGAGAATTATACGCAAACTGGTGCGTAAACGTAATCAGTTTAACACGACAAACACTCTGGAACATCAAAATATGCTTAACATACCTTAAATAACCTTTACATAACTTAGAAATAAGTTTTTAAGGCTTTGGTATGGCAAAATCAAGTCTATTCGCCTACAGGGACTAAAATTGACAAACTGCGAAAGTATGCCAATTTGAACTGTAACGGACATTCCGGAACATGGCCATAAGTTAAACACACCCTAAATATCCTTTACATAGCATAGAAATAGGCTTTGAGAGGTTCGGTGTGCTAAAATAAACTTTATGCTCATTCAGGGACTAAAAGCGTCAAAAAGTGCATAAGTTTGCATTTTCACGCATAACTTACGTTCTGAATACATCCGGACATCCAAAAATTTATGTAAGCATTAAAATATTTTATTTTAGTGTTTGGCATGAGAAAAATCCACTCGTCGCGCAATTTGGATCGTTTTCCGCGCTTATGCGCATTCCGTCGTAATTAAGCAAACATCGCGATCGTACGACCAAACGAACTGACATCCGGCATATTTTTGAGCATGTTTTATGTCCACAATGTTTAAGCATCATTTTAGGGCCTTAAAGTTGGCTTAACGGGCCTTAGAAGTGTCGGAAATGGCTTTAAACACCAACAGGGACTGAAACTGTCATTCTGCAAAACTTGTTTCTGATCTGTACTGCCTAGGCGGGCCGCGTAAGCTTCTGTTGTCTCTTACGTGGGCCGCGTGGCCCTCCCAAATATGCAGAAACTGTGAAACAGCCTGTTAACAGCTGTTATACTCTCATTCTCCACTCGCAAACGGTTTTTGAAACACCATGGGCCATTTCTGTGGGCTCTAATGGTATTAGAAAACAAGGGGCACACTTGGACAGCCTAGATCGAAGCTCGTTTCCCGATAAACGATCCTAACGGTTCTAGCTTTCCTATAAATACCCCCCCACCATTTCACTTGCAACCCACTTGATATCTGAGATTTTCTCTAAGTTGAAGTGTGCAACACTTCATACCTGAGAAATACTTGGATAATCAATTTTGCGGGGACCCTTTGTAAGTGTTCCTTCGTTCTTTTTATGCGTTTTTTAGCTTGAAAGTCAAACTCTATTTGACTTTCTGCATTGACCAGTTTATGGTCAATGCGAAGTTCGTTTAAACTTCATAACGTGAGCGTAATCACGATGGTTATAGTCCCTAGTGACTATACCTACTGATTACAACGTTATCTAGGCTCAGTGACGAGTCGTATATTCGGGAAAATGCGTGTTCTCGCGTATTTTGTAACCAAACTACTCTAGGGTATCAAAACTGTTTGTTTTGATATCAAAACCTGTTTTCTAACTTAACTAAACATGTTCTAGCATGTTTAGCTCGTCACTTTTATATTTGTGCTTGTCTAGGGTCGTAAGGGTAAGCGATCTAATCAATCGCTTATGCTTTCGAACCCAACCCATTTGGTCGATCATTAGGATCCGACCAAACACTTTAGGTGACCATAGTAGTATAGGGAATAACCTTCCGAGGTTATACCTTATGGTCACATCGTTTGAGTAGTTGTATGATAAGTAGTTCTTATGCCTTAGGTAAATTACCAAAATGCCCTTTTTACGCCAAATTTCATTTTAAGCATATGTAACATAACTTTTGACATCTAAACTGATTTAGCAACAATATTAGACATGTTAAAGCATATATTACTTGTCATAGGACTAGTTAGGCGGTCCGAACGCGTTTTACGCGAACGACGCATTAAAATAACATAAGCTACCTAGACGGGTCGTAACGGGTCAAAAGCACTTAGGATAAGTTTCGTTTTAGTATGTAGGCTTTGTTAAACCATATTACTTGAGTTCAGACACTCATTTGGTTTACGTACCCTCATGCTACCCGATCCTCCAAATAGGTCCGTTTATTAATGTAGTTACCTATATTAGGTGCCGTTTGAATCCGTAATCTTCTAGCTTTGCTTGGTGGATATCTAAAGTCTATTGAGCAATCTCAAGTGAGTACATAGACCCCTCTTTTACTGTTTTCCAAACATTTTGGGCTGAAACACATGTGCCTACTTGTTATTTTCATGCTTTCCCATGTTTTCATATCATATACTTGTTATGTTCATTAGTACATTATTAGTACATAAATTTCATTTTGTCTTGCTATGTATGTTTACTTAGCATGCTAGCATATTAATTTACATTATATCTTCTTTTGCTATGCATGTTTACTTGGCATGATAGCACATTGATTTATATGACTTTTTCTGCTTTATATGTTAACTTAGCATATTTAGCACATTGATTTACATGACTTTTTCTGCTTTATATGTTAACTTAGCATATTTAGCACATTGATTTACATGACTTTTTCTACTTTATATGTTAACTTAGCATACTTAGTACATTACTTTCATTACATGTTTGTTTTTGGGTATGACATTTGGTTTGTACAACGGGACTAAACTACATTCATTAACATTAGCTACGCCACTCGATAGTAAGTAATGGTACCATAGGACTTGACAATCACATTCCTGACATCCTAGGTTTGTTTGCGTGTAAGGAATGACTGAATCCGATAACATTTTACTTTGATAATCTTTACTCTAAGGTTATCCTGCTGTCTCAAGGCTTGAATGTAATGCGTTAACTTACCACATAAATGTTTGTATCAGTAAAACATGCATTTATTTTACAAAACATAACTTTTGGTTTATTCAAAATACTTTGTTTTGTACATCTTTACTTGTGGTTTAAGTAGTCTCATTTTACTTACTATACATAACTTTTGTTTACACATTACATGAATTATATTCAACTTGGATTATACTATGACATTTGACTATTTGACTAAACATGGATATTTTACAATGTTGGTTGGTTTGAGTGACTTAAATAACGAGGGGTGTGTAATATTATACAAGCATCGTGGATACGCCGCTGGTACTTCCTATATATAAGTTCCTGTGTGATACTACATATTGTAGCGTTATTTGAATCATTTCAATTTGAACTTATACAATTTACACAAAAACATATTTTTCACAAGGCTTTGTTTTACGAAACAATTTGTTTTATACAACATATTTTACTTGGTTATTCTTTTAACCATACATTATTCTTTTATTTATACATATCATCTGATTTATTATCGTTTTTCAAATGATTTATACAAACAAACACTTAAACAAGGTTCATGGCAAATTTTCATCAAACTTTTCTTTAAAACTAAGTCATAAATCCCATTTTCATAAAACCTATGTTACTCACAGGCATTTTTATGCTGACGTACCTATTTTCACATGTGTTTTCAGGAGCTGCTACTTAGGATGTTCGTGACACACTAGGGCGGACCTGTGCCTTCGAGACTTAAAATAAAGATAGACATAATTTAATTATGTTGAGTACTCTTTGGTTCTTGTTTTGAAACAATGTATTCCACCTTTGGTTGTTGAATAAAATGTAATTTTTATTACCATGGTTGTGGAACAATAACTCTGTTACAACACTCCCCGACGTTTCCGCCACGATTTGATGTTTTACGTGGTCGGGGTGTGACAGGTTACACCTAAGAACCCATCCGAAGTCCGTTCTTCTCTCGGACTGGCGGGCTATTATCGCCGATTCATCGAAGGATTCTCTAAAATCGCTGTTCCGCTTACTGCCCTCACGCACAAAGACAAGCCTTTTGTTTGGGGAACTGGACAAGAGACTGCCTTTCAAACCCTTAAGCGCATGCTTTGCAAGGCTCCTGTTCTCACTTTACCCGACGGAAACGATGACTTCATTGTCTATTGTGATGCCTCGAACCTTGGCCTTGGTTGTGTTCTCATGCAACGAGACAAGGTTATTGCTTACGCTTCTCGTCAGCTCAAGATCCATGAGAGGAACTATACAATCCACGACCTCGAGCTAGGCGCAGTTGTTTTTGCGTTAAAGATTTGGCGACACTACCTTTATGGTACCAAGTGTACGATCTTCACCGATCATAGGAGCCTACAACATATCTTTGACCAGAAGGAGCTAAATATGCATCAACGTCGGTGGGTAGAACTTCTCAACGATTATGACTGTGAGATTCGTTATCATCCTGGCAAAGCAAATGTCGTTGCTGACGCTCTTAGCAGACGGAGTTATTTGCACAGCGCCCGTAATTTTCAAGCCCAATATGATCTCGAAACCCTTATCCGCGAAGCTCAACATGCCTGCTTTTGCCGAACGCACTTTAAAGAAGGAAAGGATTCTCAATGATGGAGCCCAGCTAGTGAATAATTCGAATGGGATATTCCATTATCTGGACCGAATTTGGATCCCTAAATGGACCAATTTACGACAGATTTTAATGAACGAAGCCCACAAATCCCGATATTCTATTCATCCCGGTGCCGACAAGATGTACCGGGACCTGCGCTACAAGTACTGGTGGCCGGGCATGAAGAAAGATATCGCCTTCTATGTTTCGAAGTGCCTGACTTGCTCGAAAGTCAAGGCTGAGCACCAAAGACCCTCTGGCTTACTTGTTCAACCCGAGATCCCTATGTGGAAGTGGGAGAGTATAGCTATGGACTTCATAACGAAACTTCCGCGCACGCCATCAGGTCACGACAGCATCTGGGTTGTCGTTGACCGTTTGACTAAATCTGCTCATTTTCTGCCGATACGAGAAGACTACAAGGTAGAAAAATTAGCCTGAATATACTCCAAAGAGATCATTTGTCGACATGGGATGCCCTGTGACATCATTTCTGACCGCGATGCTTGGTTTACCTCGCGTCTTTAGGAAACATTTCAATCTGCTCTCGGTACTATGCTTAATCTAAGTACCGCTTTCAACCCTCAAACCGACGGCCAGAATGAAAGAACGATTCGTACCCTTGAAGACATGCTCCATTCGTGTGTCATAGATTTCGGTGGTAATTGGGACGCATACTTAATTTTGGTCAAATTCTCGTACAATAACAGTTATCATTCCAGCATTCAAATGGCACCGTTTAAGGCTTTGTACGGAAGAAGATGTCGATCCCCTATTGTGTGGCACGAGATCGGACACTCGCAACTAACCGGTCCTGAGCTATTGCAAGAAACGACTGACAAAATCCTCCAAATTCGAGACAATTTACTGAAAGCTCAGAGTCGTCAGAAAAGTTACGCCGATAGACGACGCAAGCCCCTTGAATTTGACGTTGGCAACCATGTACTCCTAAAAGTATCACCTTGGAAGGGTGTGGTCAGATTCGGCAAGAAAGGAAAGCTCGCGCCTTGATATGTTGGACCCTTTAAGATTCTGGAAAGGATCGGCAAGGTGGCCTACAGACTCGAACTACCGGAGGAACTTAACAACGTCCACCCGACTTTCCACGTTTCGTACCTCAGAAAGTGCTTAGCTAAGCATGATTTACATGTACCCCTCGAGGATCTACAAGTAAACGAAACATTACACTTCGTGGAGAAGCCTGTCGAGATCATGGACTACCAAACCAAGCAGCTTCGATGCTCGCGCATTCCCATTGTGAAAGTCCGATGGGAAGGCAAACGAGGCACCGAGTTCACTTGGGAACTCGAAAGCGACATGAAGGTGTAGTACCCGCAGTTGTTTGTTACGGCTTCGGCCTAATTTCGAGACGAAATTCCCTTAAGAAGGGGAGGCTGTAACACCACATGTTTCCAAATCAAAGTCAAAATCAAGATTGAAGTTAAAAGAAGAAAAGATTTCTAATTACGATCCGTCACTCCTTGCTCAACTCCTGTTTTGATTTCTTTGACTTGTAGATCATCTATTTATGTTATCGCATTAGTTGTATTATGTGGAGTACTTGTTAATGATCGAGGTGTTTTATCGCTTTATCGTTTATCGCATTCGCAACTCAAATTATGCGTTTTGGATATTATTTTACGTGTGTGTGCCTTTTATGTGTTACTTGTGCATGCTTATTTATGTTTATGTTAAGGTGGTTAATCGAAACGCAATCG
The DNA here is from genome assembly GCA_030545235.1 of Helianthus tuberosus. Classification (NCBI taxonomy): domain Eukaryota; kingdom Viridiplantae; phylum Streptophyta; class Magnoliopsida; order Asterales; family Asteraceae; genus Helianthus; species Helianthus tuberosus. The sequence goes on along the minus strand of CM060447.1, from coordinate 129,169,478 downwards.
CAATCGAATCGCACACGCTAAAGGCAAGTTAATTATAGTGATTGTATGTTAGATACAGTAGTTATGTTATTTGTGTAACTAATGGGTAATACTATCGCATCACTCACTCGAATCGCATCGCCACGCTCAACACGCGAATCGAAACGACCAAACTCATCGCGTCAGACTCATGGATCGAGTGGCCAACCGATCGGGTTGCCATCCGATCGAGTTGTCACCCGATCGGCCAGCCACCCGATCGACCAGCCACTTTCCCCACTTTCCTTTTTGGGAAACCCTATAAATACCCTTCATATGTCACATCACTTGATGTGACAGCTCTCACTCTACTCAGCTCTCTCCAGCCACTCTTTTTCTCGATTTCTCGTGATTCTTGTAAGTTTTCAACCTAAATCTTGTACTTTCTTGATCTACATGTGACACCTGTGTCACTTCAACCATCCAAAAAATGCCAAACCAATGAAATATTGTATTTCATACTTGGGATCTGTAAAAATATGTGTATCGTTTGCACATATCAACTCTTGTTCGATTTCAAGCTCTAAATCGCTTTCTGGAGGGTTATACGCGCTCTGATGCGTAGATATAACCAGTTTAATGCAACAAACACTCCGGAATAGTGAAATAGGCTTAACATACCTTCAATAACCTTTACTTAACTTAGAAATAAGTTTTGAAGACTTTGGTATGTCAAAAACAAGTTAATTCGCTTACAGGGACTAAACTTGACAAACTGCGAAAGTATGCCAATTTGAACTGTAACAGACATTCTGGAACATGACCATAAGTTAAACACACCTTAAATATCCTTTACATAGCTTAGAAATAGGCTTTGAGGGGTTCGGTGTGCTAAAATAAACTTCTGGGTCATTCAGGGACTAAAAGTGTCAAAAAGTGCATAAGTTTGCACTTTCGCGCATAACTTACGTTCTGAATACATCCGGACATCCAAAAATTTATGTAAGCACTAAAATAATATATTTTAGTGTTTGGCATAAGAAAAATCCATTCGTCGCGTCATTTGGATCGTTTTTCGCGCTTATGCGCATTCCGTCGTAATTAACCGAACATCGTAATCGTACGGCCGAACGAACCGGCATCCAAGATATTTTTTAGCACATTTTAAGTTCCCTATACTTTAACTTCATTTTAGAGCTTTGAAATGGGGTTAACGGGCCTTAAACACGTCGGAAATGACCTTATAACACAGCAGGGACCAAAACTGTAAATCTGCCAAACTGGTCCTTGCGCACCTCAACAATGGGAGTGTTGCGGTGCGCAAGCAGGGGCCAGATGCAGCAAAACGTTTTTCTCAGCTGTTAACTGCCCTTAAACACTCCCCAAAGGCCAAGTGCCACATGTTAATCTCTTGTGGTGGCCAAAATCAGTTACCACAACATTCCGACAAGTGTACGGGCTAGATCATACCCTCTTCTCCAAGAAACGATCCTAACGGTGAACCGAAAATTATAAATACCCACCTCCACCCTTCACTTTTCCTCACAAGAATCTGATCTAATGTGCTCTAAGTTGAAACCTTTGTTTCATACCTGAGCTATTTTGATCTAGATTAGCATTCGGGGACCCTTTGTAAGTGTTCCTTCGTTCTTTTATTGTTTTTCGAGTCCGAAAGTCAAACTTTGTTTGACTTTCTGCATTGACCAGTTTATGGTCAATGCGAAGTTCATTTGAACTTCGCAACGTGATTGTAATCACGATGGTTATAGTCCCTTGTGACTATGCCCACTGATTACCACGTTGTCCAGGGTCGTAAGGGTAAGCGATCTAATAAATCGCTTATACCTTCGAACCCGACCCATTTGGTCGATCATTAGGATCCGACCAAACACATTAGGTGACCATAGCATATAGGGAATAACCTTCCGAGGTTATACCTTATGGTCGCTTCGTTTAAGTAGTTGTATGATAGGTAGTTTATATGCCTTAGGTAAATTACCAAAATACCCCTTTGATGCCAAAATTCATTTTAAACATATGTAACATAACTTTAGACATCTAAACTGATTTGACAACAATATTAGACATGTTAAGGCATATGTTACTTGTCATAGGACTAGTTAGGCGGTCCGAACGCGTCTCACGCGAACGACGCGTTAAAGTAGCATAAGCTACCTAAACGGGTCGTAATGGGTCGTAAGCGCTTATGTTAGGTTTCATTTAGTATGTAGGCTTTGTTAAACCATATTACACGAGTCTCCATACTCGTTTGGTTTACGAACCCTCATTCTATCCGATCCTCCGAGATAGGTCCGGTTCATTAACATAGTTACCTACATTAGGTGCCGTTTGATTCCGTGATCTCTAGCATTGCTTGGTGGTTATCTTAGGACTTCTGAGCAATCTCAAGTGAGTACATAGACCCCCCTTTTACTATTTTCCAAACTGTTTTGGGGTGAAACACATGTGCCTACTGGTTACTTTCGTGCTTTCCTGTTTTCACATCGTATACTTGTTATGTTCATTAGTACACTATTAGTACATGATTTACATTACATTTCTGCTATGTATGTTGACTGATAGCTTGCTAGCACATTGATTTACATGACTTTTCTGCTTTGTATGTTAACTTAGCATACTTAGTACATCACTTTACAATACATTTTATGCTATGTATGCCCATTGTGTGCATACTTAGTACATTGTTTTACATTACATTTTATGCTATGTATGCCCATTGTGTGCATACTTAGTACATTGTTTTACATTACATTTCATGCTATGTATGTCCATTTTGTGCATACTTAGTACATTGTTCTACATTGCATTTCTATTGCATACGCTCATCCAGCATATGAACACATTATACTACATTTTGAACCGCCGTAACCATTTGACTATGTGAACCGTCGTAACCGTTTGATTACATGAACTGTTTATAACTGTTGAACCGTGTGAACCTTTTGTATCTGTTGACATGATTTACATTTGACAATAGACATTGGACTATACATTTCTACAACTGTTAAACATTACATCTTGATGGTTTGGGTTGAGTAAGTGATTTAAGTAACGAGGCGTGTGTAATATGATACAAGCATGGTGGATACGCCGCTGGTACTTCCTATATATAAGTGTTTGTATGGTATCACATATTGTAGCGTTCTTTGAATCATTTCAGTTTGAGACATATAACATTTTATACAAATAACATACTTTTCACAAGACATTGATTTACAAACAACTTATCTTATACAAACTCATTTTACATGGTTATTCATTTAACCATACATTATTCTCTTATTTATACGTATCATCTGATATTATCGTTTTTCAAATGATTTACAAGACAAAGCAAATTACAAGTTTCATGACTAAACATTTTCTCAAACATAAGTCATGGATTTTGTTTTCACAAAACCTATGTATCTCACAGGCATTTTTATGCTGACGTACCTATTTTCACATGTGTTTTCAGGAGATGATGCATAGGACTTATCAAGACATACTTAGGCGGACCTGTGCCTTAGTGACTTAAAACGAGACAAGAACTAGTTAATTTATGTTATGTACTCATTGGTTCTTGTTTAAAACAATGTAAACTTTCATGTTTGATTAATAAGACGAAACTTCGATTTCCATGGTTGTGAAACATTAATTCTGTTACAACACTCCCCGACGTTTCCGCCACGTTTTGTATGTTCTACGTGGTCGGGGTGTGACAGAAAAGATGGTATCAAAGCCAATGGTTATAGGGAATTAGGTTATTAGTAATACTTTGACCTAGTCTATAACCTTCTTAGGACCCTAACGCGAGTTTACTTGCGTTTAGTCATAAAACGATACCTTCACCTATCCTTAGGTGATAACCACAATGAGAACATAAATTTCAAAACCGCTTTGAAAACTAATCATTTGTTCTAGGATGATTGATTACTAGGTTTTGAACCCTCTATTTTAAGGTTTTGAACCCTCTATTTTAAGGTTTTGAACCCTCTGTTATAAGGTTTTGAACCCCTTTGGGTTTTCAAAATCTCGTCAAAGTTTTGGGTCCTAAATAGTGTGAACACGTGCAAACTGGAAGAGTGAATGCCTGTACCCTGGGTTTTCTGTCTAAGGCTAGAGTGTTCGTACAAATCCACATAATCGGACCAGTCACTCTTACCTGGGAACTCTTGGGGTGAGTGTCCACTTATAGGCGAGCATGTCTTCGCGATACACTATGAGGATCTATTTGCTTCGATTCAGCCTTTGTGTTGTTTGTTTGCTTCGTGGTTTAAACAAATGACCATCAACCAAGATTATGGTCGGTAATTGTAACATCCTATTCTTACCCAATGCCATTTCATTTGTTTTCTTTCTTGTTTCTCTTTTAGAATGCCTCCTCGACGCGAAAACCAGATAGCGATTGCCGAACTGGCAGAAATCATTGCGCAGCAAATGACTACTCAATTCCCAAACCTCTTTGCTCAATGGAACCAGGCCAACAGCAACAACAATGGTCCATGCAATTTCAAGAGTTTTAACTCGGCTAAACCACTCAAGTTTAGTGGTTCTGAGGGAGCGACTGGGCTTCTTCAATGGTTCGAGAGCATTGAGAATACTTTCCACCACGTACAGTGTCCTGACAATCGCAAGGTCGAGTTTTCTTCGAGTGTGTTCCAGAAGAGGGCCCTTACGTGGTGGAACGGGGTTATGAGAGATCGTGGTGCAGAAGTTGCTCTAGCACAGACATGGGCTGAACTTAGGGCCCTTATGATGAAGGAATTCTGTCCTCGTCATGAGATCAGGGCCTTGGAAAGGGAATTTGACGATCTTACGCAAGATACCGGTGAGCATCGAGCCTACACGGACCGTTATGAGGAGTTAAGTCTGTTATGCCCAAACATGGTCACGCCTTTTGATAAGGCAATCGAAAAGTACATTGATGGCCTCCCTGACTCAATACAAGACATTGTGACTGGTAGCAACCCTACTACAGTTAGACAGGCCATTGAGCTATCTGCAACCTTTACTGAATCAAAGATCAGGAAAGGTAAAATTTTCCGAAAAGGTGACAAGAAACCGGTCGAGGAATCGAACCCAATCGAGGAATCAAATACCATGGATGAACAGACTAGATCCCCTAAGAAATCAAAGAAGCGAAAGGCTTCTCAGAACTTCGCCATGGTTACTCACAATGATCAAACCGTCCCCAACCAACCAGCTCAACCCCCTGCTAGGAAGCCATACAATGGAACTGCACCCTTGTGCAACCAATGTAGCCTCCATCATCATGCCAATGTAAAGTGCCGCAAATGCCAAACTTGTGGACTTATAGGCCATACAGCAAGAGTCTGCCCAGCTGCAGTTGCACCAAATCAAGTTGGCAACAATCCTGCTCAAGCTCGCTTTCCACCAGGTTCTTGCTACAATTGTGGCGAGATGGGTCATTTCCGAAGAAATTGCCCAAAGCTTGCTAATGCGAATCCAGCACAGGGATAAGCATCTGACCGACTAGAAGACAACACCCTTTAGAAATAATCATGTCTTATGTATTATTTTCTTTTGTTGTCAAGGTCCATGAAACAGTTGTTATCATTGTTTATAAATAAATCTTTTATTTACATTGCAATGTATTTATGAGGTTGTATGTATAAAAAAAACATATCCCTTATAATACCGACAATCAAGGAATCGTATTCCTTGAAAAGCAAACTACCCCCAAAATTTTTCTATTTTATGATCTCTTGCGTTTTCCACGAAATTCCTAAGTACCCGTTTCTTCCAAGGAAATGAAGTACAAGGCGCAAGTTACAACACTAGACGAATACCCAAAGTACCACTATAAATCCTTAATAGGGTACCTAAGGGTATTTCTGTAAATCCAAAAATTGTTGTGTTCCTTAATTCGAATATTACGTTTCTTTGAAAACGAAATCGAATTTTTGGGAGATCTTTCTATCTTTTCAGATAGATCCCAGAGGACATTGAAGTCCATTGACGGGTTTCCATATCCATTCTCAATCGATAATAAGTTAATAACAAATTAATAATCAAGTTAAATAACTATGTGATTATGTGCTTATGTGTTTCCTTTTATGTTTTTGTGTAATCCAAGTTTTGTTATCCAAATCCTCGTAGAATCTTTCATATCGTTGTATAAGGAATTCATAGTAGGATATCCAAAGGTACTATATTAAATCCTTAATAGGCTTTTACGTAATAGTAAAGACCCTTGGATTTTATTGTACTATTCCATAATTAGACCCCTTGAGTGGTCTAGTTAAACAGATTGATCCAAAAATCTGGCTAGGAATATCATGTGATGAGATAGCTGAAAGGACTCCTTGGTGGCCTAATTAAAAGGGTCATTTGTCGATCTAATTAAAAGGGACCTTATGGTAGTCTAGTCACACTCATCACAGGTTTGATTTTTCCTCCCCTTCACATTACAAACAAATTGTGCGGACTGTGCAAGGAATTGCGTAATTGTAGATGCATACATAATTATGAAATTCAGTGCACAGAAACCACAACAAGTTTGGTCGTGTGTCTAGAAATGACTCATTCCGTGCATTTTCGTTTCTGAAGAAATTATGGAAAATGACTCATCTCGTTCATTTTCGTTCCTGAAGGAATTGTGGAAAATGACTCATTCCGTTCATTTTCATTCCTGAAGAAATTGTGGAAAATGACTCATTCCGTTCATTTTCATTCCTGAAGAAATTGTAGAAAATGACTCATTCTGTTCATTTTCATTCCTGAAGAAATCGTGGAAAATGACTTATTCCGTTCATTTTCGTTTCTGAAGAAATTGTAGAAAATGAATCATTCCGTTCATTTTTGTTCCTGAAGAAATCGTGGAAAATGACTCATTCCGTTCATTTTCGTTCCTGAAGGAATCGTGGAAAACGACTCATTCCGTTCATTTTCGTTCCTGAAGAAATCGTGGAAAATGACTCATTCCGTTCATTTTCGTTTCTGAAGAAATGGTGGAAAATGACTCATTCTGTTCATTTTTGTTTCTGAAGAATGTCCGTTAAGGAAATGTCAGGATTATGCCTTTCATATCTCTGGTGGTTATTTGACACAAAGTCACAGATAGACTCCTACGAATAAATTTCAGGACGAAATTTCCTAAAGTAGGGGAGACTGTGACACCTGTGTCACTTCAACCATCCAACAAATTCCAAACCAATGAAATATTGTATTTCATACTTGGGATCTGTAAAAATATGTGTATCGTTTGCACATATCAACTCTTGTTCGATTTCAAGCTCTAAATCGCTTTCCAGAGGGTTATACGCGCTCTGATGCGTAGATATAACCAGTTTAATGCAACGAACACTCCAGAATAGTGAAATAGGCTTAACATACCTTAAATAACCTTTACATAACTTAGAAATAAGTTTTGAAGGCTTTGGTATGTCAAAAACAAGTTAATTCGCTTACAGGGACTAAACTTGACAAACTGCGAAAGTATGCCAATTTGAACTGTAACAGACATTCCGGAACATGACCATAAGTTAAACACACCTTAAATATCCTTTACATATCTTAGAAATAGGCTTTCAGGGGTTCGGTGTGCTAAAATAAACTTCTGGGTCATTCAGGGACTAAAAGTGTCAAAAAGTGCATAAGTTTGCACTTTCGCGCATAACTTACGTTCTGAATACATCCGGACAACCAAAAATTTATGTAAGCACTAAAATATTTTATTTTAGTGTTTGGCATAAGAAAAATCCATTCGTCCCGTCATTTGGATCGTTTTTCGCGCTTATGCGCATTCCGTCGTAATTAACCGAACATCGTAATCGTACGGCCGAACGAACCGACATCCGATATATTTTTGAGCACATTTTAAGTTCCCTATACTTTAACTTCATTTTAGAGCTTTGAAATGGGGTTAACGGGCCTTAAACGCGTCGGAAATGACCTTATAACACAGCAGGGACCAAAACTGTAAATCTGCCAAACTGGTCCTTGCGCACCTCAACAATGGGAGTGTTGCGGTGTGCAAGCAGGGGCCAGATGCAGCAAAATGTGTTTCTCAGCTGTTAACTTCCCTTAAACACTCCCCAAAGGCCAAGTGCCACATGTTAATCTCTTGTGGTGGCCAAAATCAGTTACCACAACATTCCGACAAGTGTACGGGCTAGATCGTTCCATCTTCTCCAAGAAACGATCCTAACGGTGAATTGAAAACTATAAAATACCCACCTCCACCCTTCACTTTTCCTCACAAGAATCTGATCTAATGTGCTCTAAGTTGAAACCTTTGTTTCATACCTGAGCTATTTTGATCTAGATTAGCATTCGGGGACCCTTTGTAAGTGTTCCTTCGTTCTTTTATTGTTTTTCGAGTCCGAAAGTCAAACTTTGTTTGACTTTCTGCACTGACTAGTTTATGGTCAATGCGAAGTTCGTTTGAACTTCGCAACGTGATTGTAATCACGATGGTTATAGTCCCTTGTGACTATGCCTACTGACTACCACGTTGTCTAGGGTCGTAAGGGTAAGCGATCTAATAAATCGCTTATACCTTCGAACCCGACCCATTTGGTCGATCATTAGGATCCGACCAAACACATTAGGTGACCATAGCATATAGGGAATAACCTTCCGAGGTTATACCTTATGGTCGCTTCGTTTAAGTAGTTGTATGATAGGTAGTTTATATGCCTTAGGTAAATTACCAAAATACCCCTTTGATGCCAAAATTCATTTTAAACATATGTAACATAACTTTAGACATCTAAACTGATTTGACAACAATATTAGACATGTTAAGGCATATGTTACTTGTCATAGGACTAGTTAGGCGGTCCGAACGAGTCTCACGCGAACGACGCGTTAAAGTAGCATAAGCTACCTAAACGGGTCGTAATGGGTCGTAAGCGCTTATGTTAGGTTTCATTTAGTATGTATGCTTTGTTAAACCATATTACACGAGTCTCCATACTCGTTTGGTTTACGAACCCTCATTCTATCCGATCCTCCAAGATAGGTCCGGTTCATTAACATAGTTACCTACATTAGGTGCCGTTTGATTCCGTGATCTCTAGCATTGCTTGGTGGTTATCTTAGGACTTCTGAGCAATCTCAAGTGAGTACATAGACCCCCCATTTACTGTTTTCCAAACTGTTTTGGGGTGAAACACATGTGCCTACTGGTTACTTTCGTGCTTTCCTGTTTTCACATCATATACTTGTTATGTTCATTAGTACACTATTAGTACATGATTTACATTACATTTCTGCTATGTATGTTGACTGATAGCTTGCTAGCACATTGATTTACCTAACTTTTCTGCTTTGTATGTTAACTTAGCATACTTAGTACATCACTTTACAATACATTTTATGCTATGTATGCCCATTGTGTGCATACTTAGTACATTGTTTTACATTACCTTTCATGCTATGTATGCCCATTGTGTGCAAACTTAGTACATTGTTTTACATTATATTTCATGCTATGTATGCCCATTTTATGCATACTTAGTACATTGTTCTACATTGCATTTCTGTTGCATACGCTCATCCAGCATATGAACACATTATACTACATTTTGAACCGTTGTAACCATTTGACTATGTGAACCGTCGTAACCGTTTGATTACATGAACTGTTTATAACTGTTGAACCGTGTGAACCTTTTGTATCTGTTGACATGATTTACATTTGACAATAGACATTGGACTATACATTTCTACAACTGTTAAACATTACATCTTGATGGTTTGGTTTGAGTAAGTGATTTAAGTAACGAGGCGTGTGTAATATGATACAAGCATGGTGGATACGCCGCTGGTACTTCCTATATATAAGTGTTTGTATGGTATCACATATTGTAGCGTTATTTGAATCATTTCAGTTTGAGACATATTACATTTTATACAAATAACATACTTTTCACAAGACATTGATTTACAAACAACTTATCTTATACAAACTCATTTTACATGGTTATTCATTTAACCATACATTATTCTCTTATTTATACGTATCATCTGATATTATCGTTTTTCAAATGATTAACAAGATAAAGCAAATTACAAGGTTCATGACTAAACATTTTCTCAAACATAAGTCATGGATTTTGTTTTCAAAAAACCTATGTATCTCACAAGCATTTTTATGCTGACGTACCTATTTTCACATGTCTTTTCAGGAGATGATGCATAGGACTTATCAAGACATACTTAGGCGGACCTGTGCCTTAGTGACTTAAAACGAGACAAGAACTAGTTAATTTATGTTATGTACTCATTGGTTCTTGTTTAAAACAATGTAAACTTTCATGTTTGATTAATAAAACGAAACTTCGATTTCCTTGGTTGTGAAACATTAATTTTGTTACAACACTCCCCGACGTTTCCGCCACGTTTTGTATGTTCTACGTGGTCGGGGTGTGACACTACATGCACTCCTACACCTTTCTATCTTTTGAATCTTAACTTTTAACCATGAAATCACAAGATTTGAGGTGTTCTAGGATGATGTGATCATGGGGTTCTTATGAACTTCGTGTTTTGGCTTCAACCCACCAAGAACAATTTAGATCTGGACGATTTCCACATGAATAAACAAAGATCTTGTGTAGATCTGAAGATATTCATGGTGAAAAGGATTGAAAAATGGTTTTTTTAACTTTTTTTCAACTCTTTTACACTCAATGCACTCAAAACCGATAGAATAGGGACTAGTTCCGATCTTCTACTCATTCCTAGTGATGTGTTGGTTCAAGATCTGGTTTCTATCAGAGAGACAACCGGTTTCGGGTTAAGCATGAACCACCGGCTCGAACCACTAACTGACCGGACTAGGGAGATTCCTGTCCGATCAGATCACTTGGGGCTTGACGAGGTTCTGTTGCTTAGCACGTATCACATCGTCTCGATCAAAACTACAAACTACTGAAAACAACCAAGTGTCAAGACGACCAGGCCATCGGAACAGATTGTCGTCCGATCGGATTGCCATCCGATCGGACAGCCATCCGATCGGCTTGCACCTTGGTCCCACACTTAAAACTTTTTGAAGAACTGAACGTCGAACGGATTACCGTCCGATCGGGTTGCCACCCGATCGAGCGACCATCTGACCATATCATGTTTGGAACTTCAACACTTAAACAATTTTCAACACATACGGATTGCCACCCGATCGGATAGCCATCCGATCGCGTGACCGTCCTGCTGTGAACTTGTTCACAACTAAGAAGACTCGCCAATCGGATTGCCGTCCGATCGAACGACCGTTCGATCGACCGACCTGAATGGTAGAGATACTTCTCTATTTTTAAAATGCTGCAACGAAAACTTTAAAAGACAAACCGTCATACACAAACACATCCTCACCAAACGAGGTGACAATCCAATCGAATGGCCATCCGATCGGATTACCATCCGATCCTTGGTACACTTGCACCGTTTTACGCGTCGCTTATCATTTATGCTATCGTTCTGATCAGGCTAAACTCACTCTAGCGCTCCCTTCAATCCATCATCGGTGTGAGTATACTCGAACCCTTTTTGCTTTACGCACTTTTGGGTGTTACATACGTTACTTATTCTAAAACACATCGAACACACTACGCAATACTCAACGCTAACCGCTACTGCATATTATACGTGACTGATAAATGCTTGTTTGTTATGTTTACACATAGATTGTTGTCTACCTGCCTTAGCAACGATAGTACTATAGTTTGGACTCAGCATCTGTTCACTCAGGGGATGTTAAGGACCATTAATCACATGATTCGTAGTGGTGAATATGTGTTACGAACTGCCTTGCGCAGTCAACCCTCAATCATTGGTATTGATAGGATCATGTCGATAACTTACGTGCTTCACATCACACGCTGTACGTGCTGGTTATGCCTAAACGATTTCGAACTCTATTATATCTATTAAACTTGTATGCTCACCTTTACTCTATGTGTATTGACTTTTACTTTAACGTATGTGGCAGGTGCATAAGATGTTAAAATGCTTGGCTTGCTATGAAATCGAGGCTAGGAAAGAGTCTAGAAACAAATAAACAAATTGTCTATTTTGAAATCTGAGTTGTCGGATCAGTACTTGTTTGTGAGACAATTATTTGTAATAACTGTTTTATTTGGATATGTTATGGTATGGGGCATGACGTTTTAAGTATCTGGTAATTAATAGTTGTTATGGATAATAATGGACAATTTGTTTCGCTCAGTGCCGCGCCCCGATGATTCCGCCATCGGTTGGGGTGTGACATCTCGTAAGTTTCCATAGAATGGAACCCATACACGTTCCATGAAATAATAAATGTCGTCTTCCTTGCGTTCTAGTTTCTTCCCCATGCCCCGTAGGGATTCTGCTTTGAGGTTCTCTTCCTTCAATGCTTCGATCTGAGCGTCACAAATCTGGGTAGGAAGACTTGAGGGGATTGTAAACTGTAATGCACGTACACACTTAGGTTTGGTTTCCTTACGACCGAGGGCATCGGCCACCACGTTGGCCTTACCTGGATGATACTTGATCACACACTCGTAGTCGTTGAGGAGTTCGAGCCATCGACGCTGTCACATGTTCAACTCCTTTTGATCGAAGATATGCTGGAGACTCTTGTGATTGGTGTAGATGGTGAACTTGGTAACGTACAAGAAATGTCTCCATATCTTGAGTGCAAACGCTACTGCTCCCCACTCCCAAACCGTGGGTAGTGTAGTTCTTTTTCGTGAACCTTGAGTTGGCGTGATGCGTAAGCGATGACTTTCTCACGTTGCACCAACACGCAACTAAGTACTTGGATAGACGCGTCACAGTAAACAACAAGATCGTCTGTGCCTTCTGGTAACGAAAGAATGGGTGTACTACAGAGTTTCACCTTCAACTATTGAAACGCGGATTCCTGAGCAATCTTTCAAGTTAGAGTTGTGAGGGTTTGTGCCTATGATCAAGAAAAGCGGGCTTTACAACGTCAAAAGTCATTCGTTGGAAGCTAAACATAAGGTTGTTTGTGTGGTAGGGGCTCCATGGTAAGGTGTAGGTATCGTTCGGATTCCTACTAGTTCTTGGAGCAGATTCGGATGTCGTCAAAGAAAACAAGTGGCATATCCATCAAGGTAGGCTAAATTCAAATGTCGTGACTGGGAACCTACCTCGGTCGTAACGAGTTCTAAGGACAGTTCTTGTGATACCTCCCTATCTGTGATATTCATGGCCCATTGCTCCTCGAGCAACGTTCGTAGAGAGTAACCCCTCCAAGCAAGAGTTCGCGAAGAATGTTGTTAGGATAAGGATCATAGAATCCAAGAAGTATATCGTGAATGGATGTGGAAACATGCAAAAAGGGTAGTCGCAATCGATGTGTAAGCGTGTAAGGATCCGTAACAGAGGTTTACTTGATGTCAGGGGTATATCTGGTCGTACACAAGTTGCATAAGGTTAAAATGAAGAACGCCCTTTGTCAAAAGGGGTGTCACGTGGATATATCAATCATAACAAGAATTTACCATCGAAGAATGGTTGTTGCATGAGTTCGTAGTGTTAAGATTCACTAAAACTTTAGTCTAAGTTGTCGGGCTCGCCAGCACGCAAAGGAGGAATAATTCACCTTGATCCATGAACTTAGATGAGTGTGCGATTTATCGTGTCGGTAAGAAACCAAATTCGGAGGAGTTTCGTTAGGTCGTGTGAATGAATCTGAAATATACCTGTGCAGTCAAAAGGTTTCAAAGAAAAGACGCGATAACATGTTCAAGAGGGTATGATCGTATCAACAACACATCACCATCCTCAGGGTTTCAAGAAGTGATCACCAATGATTGAAAGTCAAGCCTTCCAATTTCTCTAAACTAGAGTGAGTCCGTATTAGTGTCTCTGCATGGAGAAGTGAGGACGTAGTGTCACTGTGGTAAAAGAAATGATGGTTTTGTCTAAGTCAATAGTAGAAATTAGGCATTGTATTAATCAACAAACATAGGTCAGTACAAAGGCTAGAGAAAAGATTTCACATAATTAAGATAAACTATCATAGGATCAAGATGCGACTCTTGTAGTGTAAGGGGAAAAAGGGGTGAGGTAAATGTGTAGTTCATCATGTCCGTCTGTAGGTTGAGTAATCCATATCTCCGTCCTCGAATGTCCCGAAGACTATCCCATCATTAGGAGGCATCCACTTGCTAATTTGGGTATACGAAGGTGTAAATCAAAGTAGAATAAGAATTAATCACCAACAGGATAATGGGGGGTAATCTTGTGATCGGTGAAAGTCGTGGTATGGTTGTTAGCATTTCGTTACATCGGTTGCTGATCGAAGAAACAGGAGGTTGGTGATGTTCATACGAAGAATTGAGCAAAAACAAAAATCCAACACATAACCGAAGAATTTCGCCGACTATTCCATTTTCTAAAGACAGTTCCAGCAATGGTAGATGGTGGCAATGACATGGAAGAAAAGTTCATTGCATCATGGTCACGTGAGTATATCATTGGTCCAAAATAGAGTGTGAATGATAGGGTTTCGAATTGTACAACAACAAACGCATGTAACTGTGACTGCTTCGTTTCTGGTGAAGACCACTAGTGAGATGATGGGGTTTGTCAACATGGACGTGTGGGTATATTCTTCTCCTAAATCCGAGTTCGTTTGGGCCGGTTCTGGTCTACGTGAATGTCGACATGCAAACCGAATGTATGGAGGGTCAGATCTGAATTCTAGCTGTAACGACGACGTCATGTCGAGACAGTCGTATGGATAAAATAGAGCGCATAAAACAGTTGTCGTAGTGGGGTGAGGAGAAAACAGGAAAAGAATTTGATCACTACTTGTCAAGTTTCAAGTAAACAGTTGAGTGTCAAAGCGAGCACACTAGGCTAATAAGGGCAACATGCTACTACGTTAACTAAGCATACCATAAACAACGCACCATACAAATGTAACTAACAAGTAGGTAACATAAACATAGACCATACCATCTAAAGTGTTGAGCCTTACACATGGAGCGAAGTGTCTTTGTGGATCGTTGAGCACTGAACAGGTTATAGTCTGGTTTTTGTCAAAAAGATTTTTCCCTTTTTAAAACCAAGTTCACTATAACCAATGGCTCTGATATCAATCTGTCACACCCACAAAATCCACAAGCGGAGTATCACAGAAGGAGCGTGACTGACCAGGATCAAGCCACCAATCATATTGAACAATATAAGTAAGTAAATAAAACCCAACACACACAATATAATTGGTGTCAACCAATATAGCAAAGTCTAAGTTAACAGCGGAAGCATTAAGTTCAAAACCAAAATATAAGTTTAAAGTTTCATAAAGTTTCTCATGAACACACAGCGGTTCATGTCCCACAACGACTCCATCTCCAATGCAAGCTCGAGTAAATAACCTAACGACCTGCAAAGCATGTAGTATCGTATCAACAAAAATGTTGGCGAGTTCATAGTTGGTTGTCTGTTTTAATGTTGTTCCAAAAAACCATAAGTTGTTAATTTGTTTCGAAAACCAAAAGTTATACAGTTCCATGTTCCCATAACCATATACCGTGGGGGCTACCCCATGTTGTAAACCACTAGACCCGTTACCATATCGACTACTGACTTAAGTCATGTTTGAGTGCCCTACGTCAATGTCTATCATCATTGACTAAGTGCCCAAGTACATAAGTCCACTCCCATCCTTGTGTAATCATTATACAAACTCTGAACAGTTCCATTTTCAATAAAACAAAGTATTTTGATTCATATATTTGTTTATTTATGTTTAACAACCTCTCATTTAAATTCTTGTTCGATTTCAAACTCTAAATCGCTTTCTGGAATCTTATACGCAAACTGATGCGTGAACGTAATCAGTTTAATGCAAAAAACACTCCGGAACGTCAACATAAGCTTAACATACCTTAAATAACCTTTACATAACTTATAAATGAGTTTTGGAGGGTTTGGTGTGTCGAAAACAAGTTTATTCGATCGTATGGACTATTTACGTCAAACTACGAAAGTATGCCGATTCGTATAGTAACGTACCTTCCGGAACTTTATCATAAGTTAAACATGCCATAAATATCCTTCACATAGCTTAGAAATAAGCTTTGAGGGGTTCGGTGTGAGAAAATAAACTTATTTGATCAACAGGGACTAAAAGCGTCAAAAAGTGCATAAGTTTGCATTTACGCGCATATCTTATGTTCTGAACATATCCGGACATCCAAAAATTTTAGTAATCATTAAAATATTTTATTTTAGTGATTTTAATGCTAAAACTTCATTCGTTTCGCAATTTGGATCGTTTTCGCGTCAGTTACGATTTCCGTCGTAATTAATCGAACAACGAAACTGTGAAGCCAAACGAACCAACATCCATGACGTTTCTGAGCATATTTCAAGTTCCCTATGTTTTAACATCCTTATGGAGCTTAAAATGGGCTTGACGGGTGTTAGAAGTGCCAAAACGCATCAAAAATCAAGTTTGGAGTCACAGGGGCCTGTTCTGCCAATTAATGAAAGTTTCTGCCAGCAAGCCAGGTCCTTACAAACCGTAAGGACCTGCTTACGGTCTGTAAGCTAAGTACAGATCAGCAGAAACCATTTTTTCTTCAATTCAGCTGCTACCTTTGTTTTGATCCATGGTTTATTCATCTTGTGGGCTGGTTTTAATCTGGTTCCAGCAAGTGTATGGCTTAGATTGAGCCTTGAACAACTCAATTACATGTGTAATGATCTTGTGGAGCTTGATTTTCCTATAAATACCCACGAATTTTACATTTCAACTTTTCCATTTGATCTCAATTCTGCTCTAAGTTGAAGCTCTCCCTTTTGAGTTCAAATCTTCAAGGCTTGGACCTTTATACCTGAGTATTTTGAGTTCAAATCTTCAAGTCTTGGACCTTTTGTAAGTGTCTTTCATGCTTTTTATGCATTTCAAGCATGAAAGTCAAACAGTGTTTGACTTTCTGCTTTAACCAGTCTTTGGTCAACACAAAGTTCGTTTGAACATTGCAACGTGAGCGTAATCACGATGGTTATAGTCCCTTGTGACTATACCTACTGATTACCACATTGATTAGGCGTAGTGACGAGTCAAAGTTTCGGTCAAAATACGTATTTGTGCGTATTTTGCAACGAAGCTATTTTTGGGTATCAAAACACTTTGTTTTGATACCAAACTTGTTTTCTAACTTAGTTAAACATGTTTTAACATGTTTAACTCGTCACTTTTAGTTTTGGTGCTTATATAGGGTCGTAAGATAGGCGGTCTAAACAACCGCTTAGACTTTCAAACCCGACCCGTTTGGTCGATCATTAGGATCCGACCAAACATATTTTGTGACCATAGTTGTATAAGGAATAACCTTCCGAGGTTATACCTTATGGTCACTTAGTTTACTTAGTTGTATGATAGGTAGATTATATGCCTTAGGAAAATGACCAAAATGCCCTTTTTGCGCATAAATTCATTTTAAGCATATGTAACCTAAATTTTGTCACTTAAACTGATTATGCAAAAAAATTAAACATGTTAGGCATATAATACATGTCATAGGACTAGTTAGGCTACTCGTTTGCGCTTTTGCGCAAATGACGCGTTAAAGTAGCGTAAGTTACCTAAACGGGTCATAACGGGTCATAAGAACTTAGGATAGGTTCCGATTTAGAAAGTAGGCTTTGTTAAACCATATTACATGAGTTCCTATACTCATTTGGTTTACGAAACCTCATTTTATCCAATTTTCTGATTTAGCTCCGGGTTATTAACACAGTTACCTATATTAGGTGCCGATTGATTCTGTGATCCCTCAAGCGTTGTTTGATTGTTATTTCAAGATTACTAAGCATTATCAAGTGAGTACATAGTCCCCTCTTTTACCGTTTTCAAATATTTTGGGGTGATTCACATGTGCCTACTTGTTTCTTTCGTGCTTTTCATGCTTTTATAACATATGCTTGCTATGTTCATGTAGTACACATATAGTACATGATTTCATCTATGTTTATGCTATGCATGTTTAATTAACATGCTAGCACATTGATTTCATAAACATTTCTGCTTTGTATGTTTACTTAGCATACTTAGTACATTATTTTCATATAACATGCTTACATTTGGTATAACATTTGGTTTGTTTAACGAAACTAAAATACGTTCATTAACACCGATCATGCCGCTCGATAGTATGTAGTGGTACCATAGGAATTGATAACTCCCATTCCTGGAATCCTAGGTTTGTTTGGACGTAAGGAATGACAGAATCCGAAAACATATCGATATACCTTTAACTTGTTAAGGGTTTGTCTTTCAGTCTCAAGGCTTGAATGTATGCGATAAACAATACCACATAAATGTTTGTATCAGTAAAGCATGTGTTTTGCAAAACATAATTTTTGACTTAAACCATGATTTATTCAAATACATTGTTTTGTACATTTTTACCTATGGGTTGAGTAATACTTTTATTCACCATACATTTCATTTGATTATACATAAACATTATACATATGGTTTGAGTAGTTACTTTTTACTTACCATACATAACATTTGATTATACAAGATATGATTTACATTCGATATTGTTTACATATAAATATTTTGTCATCAGTTTAAACAAGACATTTTGGTGGTTAATGATAAGTGATTTACATAAAGTGGCGTGTGTAATATGATAAAAGCATGGTGGATACGCCACTCGTACTTCCTATATATAAGTGCTTTTATGATATTACATATCGTAGCGTTATTTAAATCATTTCAACAAAAACATGATACATTTTAAACAAATAACATATTTTTACAAGCCATTGTTTTACAAACGACACATTTTGTACAAAAATCATTTTTACTTGGTTATTTATTTAACCATGCATTATTCATTTATATCATCCGATTTCTTATCGAGTTTCGTATGATTTCATAAACAAAAACATTTTTATAAGGTTCATGACTACTTTTGTTAAACATTTCTTTTAACTACAAGTCATGAATCCTTCATCAACAAAACCTATGTATCTAACAGGCATTTTTATGCTGACGTACCTATTTTCACATGTGTTTCAGGTGCTTTTGTTAGATGATCATGATGCAAACATAGGATTGGACGTGGCCTTAGTGACTTAAAACTACGAAAGACAGTTTACTTCGTGTTATGCTTCTTAAATTCCTAGTCAATGTAAACATTTTAATTCAATAAAACAAAACTTAAATTACCATGTGTTATGAAACAATGATTCTGTTACTCCACTCCCCGACATTTCCGCCGCGATTTGTTCTTTTATGTGGTCGGGGTGTGACAGAAGAGTTGGTATCAGAGCTCATGGTTATAGGGAATTAGGTTATTAGTAATGCTTTGACCTTGTCTATAACCTTCCTAGGACCCCCAACACAAGATTCTTGTGTTTAGATCTCAAAACAATATCGTCACCTATCTTTAGGCGACAACCACAACAAGAACACAAATTTCAAATCCGTTTTGAAAACCAATCATCAATTCTAGGATAATTTATTATAAGGTTTTGAACCTTCAAACTTTTCAAAATCTCATCAAATTTTGGGTCTTATTAATGTGAACACGTGCAATCTGGAAGGGTGGGTGCCTGTATCCCGAGTTTTCTGTCTAAGGCTAGAGTGTTCATACAAATCCACGTAATCGGACCAGTCACTCTTACCTAGGAACTCTTGGGATGAGTGTCCACTTATAGGCTAAAGCATGTCTTCGCGATACATTAATATGACCCGCTTACTTTGATTAGTCACCTTGTCATTTGTTTGCGTTAGGTAACAAACAAATGATCACAATCTTTATGCATTGTCGATATATTTAAACATTCTGTTTTGATTATCTGATAACATCTCACTTGTTTCCTCTCATGTCTTCCATTATCTTTAGGATGCCTCTTCATCGCAACGACACTCAAATGTCCGAATTGGGTGCTACAATTGCCTAACAAATAGGCGTAGTACTCCAGAGGACCGTTGACTTAGCTATTACCATGACTCGCCTCAAGGATGAAACCACCCAAGAGACACCAAAGGAAACGAAAGCCAAGCCTTCACGAAAATGAAGGAAGCATAAAGCTTCAAAGAATCTTCCAGCAGTTGCTCCAAATCAAGCGGGACCTAGCCAGGTGGCAACACCACCAGCTAAGAAGCCATACAAGGGAACTGCTCCTTATTGCAATCAATGCAATCGTCATCATCAGAATCAAACACCATGTTTCAAATATACCCACTGTGGACGATGAGGACATTTGGTTAACTGTCACACCCTGATATTTCCACGTATTACCGGTGGGCTCAGTGGGGAGTATCGTGACGTAGTTGATATCATCATAGTCAAACAACACAAATTGAAATGCACAGCGGAAGCAAAAGATAGGTTTATATTTCAACCGAATAAATTTTAATATTAAGTATCACAAAATAGTTGAAACAGATCCACAGGCGGATCAAATAAAAAGGAAATTGTTCCACAGACTTTAAAGGCATCTAAAGCTTGCGAGACTTGAGTAATGACGCCTGGGGTAGCCAGCCTATTTCGTCTAGTACCTACACTTAGCCTTTTTGGAAAATACGTCAGTTTACACTGGTAAATACAATTAACTGACTCATTTTGAAAATGTTTAGAAAATTGATTTGAATACACATGGCACAAAACTTTTTATAACTTGGGACAATTATTTAAAATAATCTTGTATACAGTTTTACTTATTTGTCGTCCGTCAGGGCCGGTTTGTAGGGCCAGTCTAGATTAACTAACACGCCACAGGTATAATACCCACAAGGTTGATTCCTTTAAGTGGGCTACCAGTTTTTACATATGCAACTATCAGGTGTACGCCTACACCCCGTGCTTAGGTCATGGCCATTTCTTTGAATGATGCCAAGGATATCCGGGACATGGTCATTTAACCCCTGTGACAACTGTGTTCTGTAATCGATGTACAATGTAAAACAATGATGATTAGTAATAAAACGATGTGATTTGGTGTTACTATATGTGTTTTGATGTTATTATGTGTGCATTTGTGTTTGGTGAAATTTCAATTAGATTCGACTCCAATTTCAAGCTTTAAATCGCTTTCTGGAAGGTTATACGCAAACTGGTGTGTAAACGCAGTCAGTATAATGCAACAAACACTCCAGAATAGTGATATAGGCTTAACCTACCTTAAATAACCTCCACATAACTTAGAAATAAGTTTTGGATGGTTTGGTGTGTTGAAATCAACTTTGTTCGATCACAGGGACTATTTGTGTCAAACTACAAAACTATACCGATTTGTGTAGTAACGAACACTCCGGAACTTGATCATAAGTTAAACATACCCTAAATATCCTTTACATAGCTTAGAAATAGGCTTTGAGGGGTTCGGTATGCTAAAATAAACTTTATTGATCAATAGGGACTAAAAGCGTCAAAAAGTGCACAAGTTTGCATTTTCACGCATATCTTACGTTCTGAATATATCCGGACATCCAAAAATTTATGTAATCATTAAAATATTTTATTTTAGTGATTGGCATGATAAAATTCCATTCGTCGCTTAATTTGGATCGTTTTTGCGTTCGTTACGACTTCCGTCGTAATTAACCGAACAACGCAACCGTACGGCCAAACGAACCAACACCCGAGATGTTTTCAAGCATATTTCATGTTCCCTATGTTTTAACATCATTGTGGAGCTTGAAAATGGGTTTGACGAGTGTTAGAAGTGCCGATACGCAACGAAACAAGGTGAAGGGGCTAAACTGTAAATAAGTGAAAGTGTCTGGTCTGCAGGTCCCTTCCGGACCGTATGGACCATAGCCTTACGGTCTGTAAGCTTGTGCCAGCACCACAGAATTCAAAAACTTCCATTCCAGCTGTTGCAACTGGTTTTAGACATTGTTTTTGCAATCTATGGACTTGTTTGCTGGTTTTGCTCATTGCCCAATCAATGTTTAACAAGTGTATGGCCAAGATCATTCCCTTTTCTCCAAGAAATGATCCTAATGGTTGTGAAATTACTATAAATAGCGAGGCCCTCTTGCTCATTTCTCACACTTGAATCTGAAATCAGCTCTAAGTTGGGGTGTTTGCACTTCATACCTGAGCTATTTTAGATCAAACATCCTTCTTGGACTCTTTGTAAGTCCTCTTCTTGCTTGTTCTTACATTTCAAGCATGAAAGTCAAACAAGTTTGACTTTCAGCTTTGACCAAGTCAATGGTCAACACAAAGTTCCGTTGAACTTTGCAACGTGAGCGTAATCACGATGGTTATAATCCCTTGTGACTATACCTACTGATTACCACGTTGACTAGGCGTAGTGACGAGTCGTAGTTTCGGCCAAAATGCGTGTTTATGCGTATTTAGTAACCAAACTACTATAGGGTATCAAAACCGTTTGTTTTGATATCAAAACCTATTTTCTAACTTAACTAAACATGTTCTAGCATGCAACATATTTAAACATGTTTCGGCATATAACACTTATCATAGGACTAGTTAGACGTCTCGAATGCGCTTTTGCGCGCACGACGCATTAAAGTAGCGTAAGCTATCTTAATGGGTCGCAACGGGTCGAAAGCACTTAGGTTAGGTTCCGATTTAGGATGTAGGCTTTGTTAAACCATATCACATGAGTTCCAACACTCATTTGGTTTACAAGACCTCATTCTGTCCGATCTTCTGATTTAGGCGTCTATTGTTTGACTAGTGATTCGATTACTAGGTGCTGTTTGATTTCTATGGTTTGCTCAAGTTTGTTGAAGTTCTATGGATTGAGGATACTTTGCACTCCAAGTGAGTACATAGTTCCCCTATTTTACTGTTTTCAATTGTTTTG
The DNA here is from genome assembly GCA_030545235.1 of Helianthus tuberosus. NCBI lineage: Eukaryota > Viridiplantae > Streptophyta > Magnoliopsida > Asterales > Asteraceae > Helianthus > Helianthus tuberosus. Next base: position 129,146,720 of record CM060447.1, on the reverse strand, counting down.
AGGTGATTCATATGTGCTAAATGTTTTCAAGGTTTTAACGATGGTTTTCAAAACGATTTTCGATATTATAACGATGATTTCAAAAACGATTAAGATGGTTTATATTAAACTAATAACAATTTTGATAAAGTGAATAAACTAGTTGGCTGTAATTACATAACGAATGGCATTCATTAGCATTGATCAAGCCGACCAGTATTAGGTTATGGTACCATAGGATCTGACAAATCCCATTATCATACTGTACCCATGGTTATGTGTGGGTTAGGTGGGTAATGACTGAATCTGAATGTTAATTTACCCTTTGGCGGTTTATTAATACGAGAAGCGAGGTAGTCGAGTCACGAAGGTTTGAATGTTATTAGCGAGGCGACCACAAATAGTTTTCACACTTAAAACGAGGATGATTTAAACGATTTAAACGAATTAACGATTTGGAAACGATTTGGAAACGATGTTAAACAATTTGGGTAAATGATTGGTTTTTGGCTAGTGTTTAGATAACGGGACGGGTGTAATGTGGTGAAAACATGGTAGATACGCCGCTGGTACTTCTTATATATAAGTGTTTTCAACATATTACATACCGTGGCGTTATTTAGTTCTCTTGGGTAAACGAATTTGAAACGATGTCACACAAACGAGGTTTTCAAAAGGATATAAACCATACGAGATTTATTAACGAGTTTTATTAACGATTTAATACGAGGTGTTTTACAAATTGCTTTACTAAAACAAATGTTTTTGGGTTAAGAATCATGGCTACGAGGTTTTATAAACTATAACCCGCTTGATTTGAGTTGGTTAATTAAGTTGCAATATTATACTCTTTTCAAAACAAGGTTTTAATAAAGTATTGCAACCTTTAAACTAGCCATGAATCCGACACTCCTATAAAACCTATGTACTCGCCAGCATTTCTTTGCTGACTTTGTTTTCACATATGTTTTAGGTATTGATGCTTGATGATGATTAGTAGGATGCATGAGTCACATAGGATCTGGACGAGGCCTTAGTGACATAATAACAATATTAGTCGATATGTAACTTGTTTGTTTTGTGTTAAGGCAATGTTAATGTTTAATATTATCAATAAAACGAAACACTTTTTGTATCCATGGTTATGAAACGATAATTCTGCCACGACACTCCCCGACGTTTCCGCCGCGGTTTTGTTGTTTTAACACGGTCGGGGTGTGACAGAAGAGTTGGTATCAGAGCCAATGGTTATAGGGAATTAGGTTATTAGTAATGCTTTGACCTAGACTATAACTCTTAGGACCCTAACGCAAAGAATTTTGCGTTTAGATTTTTAAAACAAAACAAAAAACTGTCACCTACCCTTAGGTGATAACCACAACGAGAACACAATTTTCGAATCCGCTTTGAAAACTAATCATCTGTTCTAGGATGATTTATTACTAGGTTTTGAACCCTTTGTTGTAAGGTTTTGAACCCTTTAAGTTTTCAAAATCTCGTCAAAGTTTGGGACTAAATAATGTGAACACGTGCAAACTGGAAGAGTGAATGCATGTACCCAAGTTTTCTGTCTAAGGCTAGAGTGTTCGTACAAATCCACATAATCGGACCAGTCACTCTTACCTGGGAACTCTTGGGGTGAGTGTTCACTTATAGGCGAGCATGTCTTCGGCGATACATTATATTGACCCATTTACTTTGATTAGTCACTGCGTGTCATTTGTTTGTTCGAGATAACGAACAAATGATCGCCTTCCTTGTGTTTTGTCGATACCTCTTTTGCTTTTCCTAATTATCAACCTCACTCGTTTCTCATATCTCCTCGTTAGACCATGCCTCCTCGACGTGAAGCACAGTCTTTTACTATTGAAGAAATCGCAGCCCTGGTCTCTCAGCAAGTGGCTGCTGTGCTTCCCGGTGTTGTGACCCAAGTCCACGAGATATACAACAACAATAACAATAACAACAATAATGCACAGTGTAATTTCAAGAATTTCAATTCTGCTAAGCCTCTAAAGTTTTCTGGGTCGCAAGGAGCAACTGCGCTCCTGCAGTGGTTTGAGAGTATCGAGAGCACATTCAGGCATGTACAGTGTCCGAATGCGCGTATGGTTGAATTTGCATCAAGCGTGTTTGTGAAGCGAGCGCTTACCTGGTGGAATGGTATTATGCGTGATAGGGGTGCCGAAGTGGCACTGGCACAAACATGGGAAGAGCTTCGAGCTCTCATGATGAAAGAGTTTTGTCCTCGTCACGAGGTTCGAGCTTTGGAACGAGAGTTTGACGATTTAAAGCAAGATGGGGCTGAGCACCGTGCGTACACAGATCGTTTTGAGGAACTCAGTCTATTGTGTCCCACCATGGTTACCCCACCAGAGAAAGCAATCGAGAGATATATCGATGGTCTACCCGATTCTATGTTGGATATTGTGACCGGTGTTAATCCTACTACCCTTCGTCAAGCGATCGAGTTGTCTGCTACCCTGACTGAGACGCAAGTCAGGAAGGGTAAACTCACCCGCGAGGGTGATAAAAAGAAGGCAACTGATTCTGGGAAGCACAGGAAAAAGGGTAAGAGTAAAGAAGGTGCGTCATCGAAGAAATCAAGGAAGCGAAAGGGTGCCCAGAATTTTGCTGTTACGGCACAGACTGATCAGAACCCACCGGCTCAACCTCCTGCGAAGAAGGCGTATGCTGGTACCGCACCTCATTGTGCTCGCTGCAACGGTCATCATGTTGCACAGCAAGCTTGTAAGCAGTGCACGACGTGTGGTAAACTTGGGCATTTGGCCAATGTTTGTCGTTTAGGACAAAATCAGGTTGCCCAGGTTCAAGCTCCGGTTTAGGGGAATGTTGTGAGATTCCCACCGGGTTCATGTTTCAATTGTGGAGAGTTTGGTCACTTCCGCAACAACTGTCCGAGGCTGGTGAATGCAAACGCGAATGCTAATGCGAACCCGAATGCGAACGTCAATGCCAACGTGAATCCTGCTCGAGGGCGAGCATACAATTTGAATGCAAACGAAGCGAGGGCTGACAACGAGGTGGTGAATGGTACGTTTCTTGTTAATAATTGACCTGCATCTATTCTCTTTAATTCTGGTGCAGATAGAAGTTTTATTTCTTAATCTTTTGAGCCCTTGCTTGCGATACCTAGAACTAAATTGAGGAAACCCTTATCTGTCGAAGTTGCTACTGGTAAACCTCTTGTTCTCGATTATGTTATTCGTGGTTGTCAGTTGAACCTTGATAACCATCTTTTTCCTATTGACCTCACGCTGATGCAACTTGGGAGCTTCGACGTTATCATTGGAATGGATTGGTTAACCAAACACCATGCTGAGGTGGTTTGCTTCGATAAGATTGTTCGTATCCCTTTTTCTTCTGGCGAAATTCTAGAAGTTCGTGGCGAGAAACCTTCAGGTGGACTGAAGCTTATGTCGTGTACGAAGGCCCAAAGTTACTTGCGAAAAGGATATATTGCTTTTCTAGCACATGTCACCGAGGAGAAAGGCAAGAGCAAGAGTATTCAGGATATTCCGATTGTTCGGGATTATCCAGAGGTGTTTCCTGATGAACAGCCTGGTTTGCCTCCAGTTCATCAAGTTGAGTTTCATATTGACCTTGTACTGAATGCCAACCCGATTGCGAAAGCACCTTATCATCTTGCACCATCAGAGATGCAAGAGTTATCGAAACAACTTCAAGAGTTATCTGATAAAGGATTCATCCGTCCAAGTTATTCACCTTGGGGAGCGCCTGTCCTCTTCGTGAAAAAGAAAGATGGGTCTTTTCGAATGTGTATCGATTATCATGAGCTTAATAAGCTTACCATCAAGAATCGATATCCCTTACCTCGAATTGATGATCTCTTTGACCAGCTGCAAGGTGCTTCGTGTTTTTCCAAGATCGATCTGCGTTCTGGGTATCATCAACTTCGTGTTTTCGAAGAAGATATTCCCAAAACTGCTTTCCGCACGAGATATGGGCATTACGAGTTCACTGTCATGCCTTTTGGTTTGACGAATGCCCCAGCTATCTTTATGGACTTAATGAATAGGGTCTGTAAACCTTATTTAGACAAGTTCATTATTGTGTTTATCGATGATATTCTCATTTATTCGAAGACTCGAGCCGATCACGAGCAACAACTTCGCTTAACGTTGGAACTCCTTAAGAAGGAACAACTTTTCGCTAAATTCTCCAATTGTGAATTCTGGCTTAAAGAAGTTCAGTTTCTGGGTCATATAGTCAACGAGCAGGGTATTCATGTGGATCCATCCAAGATTGTTGCTATTAAGGATTGGAGTACGCCAACGACACCTACAGAGATTTGATCTTTTCTTGCTCTTGCTGGTTATTATCGTCGATTCATTTCCAATTTCTTGAAGATTGCGGTTCCACTCACTGCTTTGACTCAGAAGAATAAGCCTTTTGAGTGGGGACCTAAGCAAGAAGAAGCGTTTCAAACGCTGAAGCAGAAGTTATGTAATGCTCCTGTTCTATCTCTGCCCGAGGGAAGCGATGATTTCGTTGTCTATTGCGATGCGTCCAACTTAGGCCTTGGTTGCGTCCTCATGAAACGAGGTAAGGTTATAGCATATGCATCTAGACAATTGAAAGTTCACGAGAAGAACTATATGACTCATGATCTTGAGTTAGGAGCTGTGGTTTTCGCGCTTAAAATCTGGAGACACTACCTCTATGGAACGAAGTGTGTGGTTTTCACAGACCACAAAAGTCTCCAGCATATTCTTAATCAGAAAGAGCTGAACATGAGGCAACGACGTTGGGTTGAACTCCTGAACGATTATGATTGCGAGATTCGCTACCATCCTTGTAAGGCGAATGTCGTAGCCGATGCGCTTAGTCGAAAAGAGCGAGTCAAGCTTCACTCTGTCCGAGCTCTATCCGACATCCAATCTCGTGTCCTTCAAGCTCAACGATCCTGTGTGATCAAAGGTTTATAGAAAGATGAGCTACCGCTTCAACTTGAGCTTGAGCTCGAAAGGAAAGACGATGGTTTACTCTACTTCAAGGATCGTTTGTGGGTTCCGAAACAAGACGATCTTCGCACCCTAGTGATGGTCGAATCTCACAAGTCTCGATATTCTATCCATCCTGGTGCTGATAAAATGTACAAGGATCTTCGTACTCTGTACTGGTGGCCTGGTATGAAGAAGGATGTTGCCTTGTATGTATCAAAATGCCTAACTTGTCTCAAAGTCAAGGCTGAACATCAACGACCTTCTGGTTTGCTTGTACAACCAGAGATACTGGTTTGGAAGTGGGAGAACATTGCAATGGATCTCATCACTAAGTTACCGCGTACATCTAAAGGTCATGATGCTATTTGGGTTGTTATCGATCGATTAACGAAATCAGCTTATTTTATTCCGATTCGCGAGGATCTATCTGCTGATAAACTTGCAAAGATTTATGTTGATGAGATAGTATCTCGACATGGTGTTCCTTTGGATATCATTTCTGATCGTGATGCTCGATTTTCATCTCATTTTTGGAAGACCATGCAATCTGCTTTGGGAACCCAACTGAATCTAAGCATTGCTTATCATCCCCAAACAGATGGTCAATCTGAAAGGACGATTCAAACTTTGGAGGATATGCTTAGAGCATGCGTGATAGACTTTGGGGGTAATTGGGATTCTCATATGCCATTGATCGAGTTCTCTTACAACAATAGTTATCATGCTAGCATTAAAATGGAACCATTCGAAGCTCTCTACGGTCGAATATGTCGTTCACCTGTCTGTTGGAACGAGACCGGTGAAGCTCAGCTTACTGGACCTGAGCTCGTTCTGGAAACAACAGACAAAATCAAGAGAATCCACGATAATCTTGTGACAGGCAAAACCGTCAAAAGAGATATGCGGATCGGTGACGCAAGCCCTTAGAATTTCAAGTCGGAGACCGTGTCCTACTCAAGGTGTCACCTTGGAAGGGAGTGGTGAGATTTGGAAGGAAAGGAAAACTTGCACCTCGATATGTGGGACCATTTAAGATTGTGGAAAGAATTGGGACGGTTGCCTATCGACTAGAGCTACCTCCAGAGCTTGGAAATATTCACCCGAATTTTCACGTGTCCAATTTGCGAAAGTGTTTAGCTGACGCTGATCTTCACATTCCTCTCGACGAGATCCGAATCGATGAAATGATGCACTTTGTCGAGAAACCAGTGGAGATCGTGGACCGTACTTTCAAACAGTTGAAGAACAAACGGATTCATTTGGTTAAAGTTCGTTGGGAGTCCAAACGTGGCCCAGAGTTTACTTGGGAACGTGAGGACCAAATGAAGGCAAAATATCAGCATTTGTTTTCACAAGCTTCCTCTAGTTAAAATTTCGGGACGAAATTTCCTGAAGTAGGGGAGACTGTGACAACTGTGTTCTGTAATCGATGTACGATGTAAAACAATGATGATTATTTATAAAACGATGTAATTTGGTGTTACTATATGTGTTTTGATGTTATTATGTGTGTATTTGTGTTTGGTGAAATTTCAATTAGATTCGACTCCAATTTCAAGCTTTAAATCGCTTTCTGGAAGGTTATACGCAAACTGGTGTGTAAACGCAGTCAATATAACGCAACAAACACTCCGGAATAGTGATATAGGCTTAACATACCTTAAATAACCTCCACATAACTTAGAAATAAGTTTTGAATGGTTTGGTGTGTTGAAATCAACTTTGTTCGATCGCAGGGACTATTTGTGTCAAACTATGAAACTATACCGATTTGTGTAGTAACGAACACTTCGGAACTTGATCATAAGTTAAACATACCCTAAATATCCTTTACATAGCTTAGAAATAGGCTTTGAGGGGTTTTATTGATCAATAGGGACTAAAAGCGTCAAAAAGTGCACAAGTTTGCATTTTCGCGCATATCTTACGTTCTGAATATATCCGGACATCCAAAAATTTATGTAATCATTAAAATATTTTATTTTAGTGATTGGCATGATAAAATTCCATTCGTCGCTTAATTTGGATCATTTTTGCGTTCGTTACGACTTCCGTCGTAATTAACCGAACAACGCAACTGTACGGCCAAACGAACCGACACCCGAGATGTTTTCAAGCATATTTCATGTTCCCTATGTTTTAACATCATTGTGGAGCTTGAAAATGGGTTTGACGGGTGTTAGAAGTGCCGATACACAACGAAACAAGGTGCAGGGGCTAAACTGTAAATAAGTGAAAGTGTCTGGTCTGCAAGTCCCTTACGGACCGTATGGACCATAGCCTTACGGTCCGTAAGCTTGTGCCAGCACCACAGAATTCAGAAACTTCCATTCCAGCTGTTGCAACTGGTTTTAGACATTGTTTTTGCAATCTATGGACTTGTTTGCTGGTTTTGCTCATTGCCCAATCAATGTTTAACAAGTGTATGGCCAAGATCATTCCCTTTTCTCCAAGAAATGATCCTAATGGTTGTGAAATTACTATAAATAGCGAGGCCCTCTTGCTCATTTTTCACACTTGAATCTGAAATCAGCTCTAAGTTGGGGTGTTTGCACTTCATACCAGAGCTATTTTAGATCAGACATCCTTCTTGGACTCTTTGTAAGTCCTCTTCTTGCTTGTTCTTATATTTCAAGCATGAAAGTCAAACAAGTTTGACTTTCAGCTTTGACCAAGTCAATGGTCAACATAAAGTTCCGTTGAACTTTGCAACGTGAGCGTAATCACGATGGTTATAGTCCCTTGTGACTATACCTACTGATTACCACGTTGACTAGGCGTAGTGACGAGTCGTAGTTTCGGCCAAAATGCGTGCTTATGCGTATGTTGTAACCAAACTACTATAGGGTATCAAAACCGTTTGTTTTGATATCAAAACCTATTTTCTAACTTAACTAAACATGTTCTAGCATGTTTAGCTCGTCACTTTTAGTTTGGTGCTTGTGTAGAGTCGTAAGTCAAGCGGACTAAACACCCGCTTAGACTTTCGAACACGACCCGTTTCGTCGATCATTATGATCCGACCAAACATGTTTAGTGACCATAGTTGCATAGGGAATAACCTTCCGAGGTTATACCTTATGGTCACCTAGTTTAATGTAGTTATATGATAAGTAGTCTATATGCCTTAGGTAAATGACCAAAATGCCCTTTTCATGCATAATTAGTAATTAAGCATATGTAACATAAACTTTTGTCATGTAACTGATTATGCAACATATTTAAACATGTTTCGGCATATAACACTTATCATAGGACTAGTTAGACGTCTCGAATGCGCTTTTGCGCGCACGACGCATTAAAGTAGCGTAAGCTATCTTAATGGGTCGCAACGGGTCGAAAGCACTTAGGTTAGGTTCCGATTTAGGATGTAGGCTTTGTTAAACCATATCACATGAGTTCCAACACTCATTTGGTTTACAAGACCTCATTCTGTCCGATCTTCCGATTTAGGCGTCTATTGTTTGACTAGTGATTCGATTACTAGGTGCTGTTTGATTTCTCTGGTTTGCTCGAGTTTGTTGAAGTTCTATTGATTGTGGATACTTTGCACTCCAAGTGAGTACATAGTTCCCCTATTTTACTATTTTCAATTGTTTTGGGGTGATTCATATGTGCTAAATGTTTTCAAGGTTTTAACGATGGTTTTCAAAACGATTTTCGATATTATAACGATGATTTCAAAAACGATTAAGATGGTTTATATTAAACTAATAACGATTTAGATAAAGTGAATAAACTAGTTGGTTGTAATTACATAACGAATGGCATTCATTAGCATTGATCAAGCCGACCAGTATTAGGTTATGGTACCATAGGATCTGACAAATCCCATTATCATACTGTACCCATGGTTATGTGTGGGTTAGGTGGGTAATGACTGAATCTGAATGTTAATTTACCCTTTGGCGGTTTATTAATACGAGAAGCGAGGTAGTCGAGTCACGAAGGTTTGAATGTTATTAGCGAGGCGACCACAAATAGTTTTCACACTTAAAACGAGGATGATTTAAAAGATTTAAACAAATTAACGATTTGGAAACGATGTTAAACGATTTGGGTAAACGATTGGTTTTTGGCTAGTGTTTAGATAACGGGACGGGTGTAATGTGGTGAAAACATGGTAGATACGCCGCTGGTACTTCTTATATATAAGTGTTTTCAACATATTACATACCGTGGCGTTATTTAGTTCACTTGGGTAAACGAATTTGAAACGATGTCTCACAAACGAGGTTTTCAAAAGGATATAAACCATACGAGATTTATTAACGAGTTTTATTAACGATTTACTATGAGGTGTTTTACAAATTGCGTTACTAAAACAAATGTTTTTGGGTTAAGAATCATGGCTACGAGGTTTTATAAACTATAACCCGCTTGATTTGAGTTGGTTAATTAAGTTGCAATATTATACTCTTTTCAAAACAAGGTTTTAATAAAGTATTGCAACATTTAAACTAGCCATGAATCCGACACTCCTATAAAACCTATGTACTCGCCAGCATTTCTTTGCTGACTTTGTTTTCACATATGTTTCAGGTATTGATGCTTGATGATGATTACTAGGATGCATGAGTCACATAGGATCTGGACGAGGCCTTAGTGACATAATAACAATATTAGTCGATATGTAACTTGTTTGTTTTGTGTTAAGACAATGTTAATGTTTAATATTATCAATAAAACAAAACACTTTTTGTATCCATGGTTATGAAACGATAATTCTGCCACGACACTCCCCGACGTTTCCGCCGCGGTTTTGTTGTTTTAACGCGGTCGGGGTATGACAACCCCCAAAGGCCATACACCAAATAATACAGAATAAAATGAGTTATGTAATTACATTAATCACAATCCGATTTAAATGACTACATACCCGACCAAGCGGTATTATTATAATACCGTATCCCAAGCCCGTATAGGGAAAATAAGTTAAGAGTATTTACCTGAGCAAATTTATACAATTTATCCCAGCCTTACACCACCAAGCAAGTACATGTAGCTTTTACTGGGCTCCTAAATCTAGAACGAAGGTTTTTAATGACCTATTAGATTCCTAACGGGTCTTTAATTAAGCCTAAACTTAGACCGGTTAGTTTTAAAGGAAGATACGGTTCAAAACGCATGATTAAGCGAAGACCGGATTAGAATGTGGTTTAGACCCGACAAGCTTGGATACTTGTTTAATATGGGTAAACTAAACACATTCTGGATTTTGAGATGAAAATGATATGGTTTGACCCGTTTCGGCTAATATATGCAAACTAGTTACATAAGCCGATCCGAACGCGAAAAGTGCGTAACGGGTAACCAAATGAGTCATATGCAAGTTTCCTAAGTTAATATGCCTTAAATATGTTGTGACATCAGTAAGATATCTTCTATTATGCCCAAAACGAATTTAAACTCAAATTACGCCCCGTAGGGGTATTTTGGTCATTTTAAAGGTTATAAAAGGGTTTAAATATAAATCTGAGTTACTGGTCTGATATAATCAGTAAGAATACTTAATTTACTAAGTTATATCAGTAGGGTATTACCTATATGTGAAATTTATCATTTATAACCAAACTATATACCGAAAGGGCATTTTGGTAATTTCACCTAAGGTTTATAGGTCAAATCTGGAATCTGACTTTAAAAACTTTTACTTACTGTTAAAGTATAAAAAATTACTTAAAAATCAGTAGGTATCAAGTCTTATATATCTAAATTGGTTTTAATACATACTATTCGCTTAAAACGCATAAAAAGGTGGTTTTAAGCGATTTTCGGGTATTATAAGAAAAGCAGATATTTTTATTATTCTAGATGGCTTAAAATATTCTATTTATCATATTGGATCAGTAGAAAAAGGTTTAGTATCAAAAGGATTGGTAAAACTCATTTTATAGCCTAAAAGGGCAAAACCGTCAACTACCGAATTAAGCTTAGAACTCTATGTTATGCTTAGCCTAAAAATAAATAAAAATCTTCAAAAATCCCAAAATATTATTTTATATCAGTAGGTAAGAATTTTGGTATTAAAGATTGGGTTTAGATAGACTATACGCTAATTACGCCGCTTAATTACTAAAAAGCTTTCTAATTACGCTAATGAGCATAACTCTTAATCTAGACCTCAAACTGATGTCAAATTTTAGGGACAAGTTTATAAATTAGTAACTAAGGTTTCTATTCTTTTACTTTTTCAAAAATCACGTTTTAAGGTGAAAAGGGCATAATAGTCAACATTTAAGCATTTAACGGAAGCATGCATATGAATCGGATAACTAATGAACCAAGTTGTATAATCACAGAGGGTTATACATATAGGTAACTTGGTCCTAATAAAGCTCTAAGGCATTTCTAAACTATGCTCTAATGGGTCAGAACTGAAAGTCAAAGCAAAACTCTACTTTTGCGACTTTCGGCTCCGAACCGAGCTTAAATTGAAAATTGTCGAGTTGAACATGTTTAGACATGTTCTTACATTAATTACCAAGTTATATTAATGACAAACAGGTTGCATAGCTTCTACATTGCTAATTATGCATTAATTTGAAAATAAGCTTTCTGTTGACTTTTTAAGATTAACTTTGACCCGACAATTGACCTAGTTAGAGTGGGAATCAGAGGGTGCCCTTTTAAGGGTTTATTGCCCATATAATTACCAACTCATAGGTACTTTCAATTTGAAATTTGACTGGACAAATTAAGATTAATGACGAAGTCAAATCTTAATTACGACGGTTTGACTTTAAGCTAATTAACTAAGCTAAACTGAATTAAAGAAAGTTAAGGACACTTACAATAGTCCTAAGCACGACTAGTGACTCCTAGGAAGGGTGCTTGAGCTCCAAAATTCTCCAGAAGTGAAGTTGTGAGAGTTTCAAGTGAGTGTGCTCAAAGTTGCAACATTGGAGCTCCTTATATACCCATTTTGATGCAACAAGATCATTCCAGCAAAGTCTATGGATGTTCCCTGATCATCCCAAGTGTTCCTAAGCCCTTAAAACCATCAAACAAGCCCCTAGAATCGAAAAACAAGCTTTAAAGTCGGTGTAACTTGCTGAAACAGACATCTGCCAAGTTTTTGGGAGCTGGCAGTCCTCAGGCGACCCGCGTAAGGCTTGGGCCTGACCTTACGCGGCCCGTGTCAAGGTCTAGTCCGGTCAACAAGTTTGCAAATATTGCATTTTAGGTCCCTGGTCCTTCCAAACATGGTTTTAACTTTAAATTTTGCACTTTTGGCCCTCTAACTTGACTTTTAAGGGCTCCAAGGCATAAACAAACATCCTTAAGTCCTCGGTTAACTTTATGATCACCCGTAAAGCCTTTAATTTCAACGTTGACGCTTTTAACCCCTCGTATACGAATATTGTCATAACTTTCTCATACTTTAACGAAACCTTGTGAAATATTTATCACTTGTTCTCGTGAGTATAATTAATCATTACAAAGCTTCGGGTTTGCTAAAAGGTCACTAGGAGGTATACTTTAAACATGTTGACACATTTAACCCCTGTAGTTTGTAATTCCTCACTTTCTTTCACAATTAGCTTCGTATGATCCATGATTTATTTGTTTAAGGGTATAAACATCATATAGGGTTATTGAAAGGCATATTTATCTGTTGTTGACATTTTGAAACCTTATTTTCACATAGTTTCTTTGTTTGTTAACTTTATTCCTTCTAAAGTAATCTTTTAAAAGTTTAAAGCTCATGACACGTGTCGATACATTATTGGACATAAATTTTCGAGGTGTTACATCCTCACTCCCTTAAAAGAAATCTCGACCTCAAGATTTACTGGAACAAATGAGGGTATTTTTCTTTCATTGTGGACTCTACCTCCCACGTGTACTCGGGACCTCTGCGGGCATCCCATTTGACCTTTACGATTGGCACATGCTTCCTTCGAAGCTTCTTAACCTGTCGATCCTCAATCGACAAAGGTTTTTCCACAAATTTCAAGCTCTCATCTATATGCACATTCGTATGTGGTATTACTAGCGATTCATCAGCTAGACATTCCTTTAGATTGCAGATGTGGAATACATTGTGAATACCACTGAGCTCTTCAGTTAAGTTTAACTTATAAGCCACTATTCCTACACATTCGATGATCTCGAATGGTCCTATATACCTTGGGCTTAACTTACCTTTCTTTCCAAATCGCATCACTCCCTTCCAGGGTGACACATTAAGCAAAACTTTATCACCAACCTCAAACTTTAGAGGTTTTCGCCTTTTATCAGCATAACTTTTCTGCCTATTCCTGGCAGCTTTCAGGCGGTCACGAATCTGGACAATCTTGTCCGTCGTTTCAAGGACTATATCCGGTCCTGATAACAGAGCTTCTCCTACTTCTGCCCAACAAATAGGCGTTCTGCACTTCCTACCATATAATGCCTCAAAAGGCGCAGCCTGATTGCTTGTATGATAGCTATTGTTATAGGAGAACTCGATCAATGGCAGGTGGTTATCCCAACTACCACCTAAGTCAATCACACATGCACGAAGCATGTCTTCCAAAGTTTGGATGGTACGCTCACTCTGCCCATCCGTCTGAGGATGGTAAGCCGTACTAAAATTTAAGCGCGCGCCCAAAGACTGTTGGAAAGTTTTCCAAAAATGAGATGTGTATCTAGTATCTCTGCCCGAGATAATAGACACTCGTATGCCATGGAGAGCTACAATCTTATCTACGTACAACTGGGCTAATATGTCGGAGCTATGGGTATCCTTAATGGGTAGAAAGTGTGTTGACTTAGTCAGTCTATCTACTATGACCCATATAGTATCATTTCCTTTCTTTTCCTTTGGCAACTTGGTGATAAAATCCATTGTCACCATTTCCCACTTCCAGATGGGAAGTTCAGGCTGTTGTAGCAAACCTGACGGCTTTTGATGTTCAGCTTTGACTTGAGCGCATGTCAAACATTTGGCTACATAGGTAGCTATAGACTTCTTCAAGCCTATCCATCAATAATTTGCCTTCAGATCCTGGTACATCTTGTCAGCTCCAGGATGAACGGAGTATTTAGAACTATGGGCTTCTTGGAGGATAACATCCCGAAGTCCTCCATAAACTGGAACCCATATCCGTCCATTTAACCACAGGATTTCGTACTTGCCATAGGATAACTGTTCTTCAGTTATTCCTAGCTTTTCATCAGGATAGTTAGCTTCTAATACAGCTTCCTTCTGTGCAACTAATAACCTTTCATTCAAACTATTCTTTATCTCAATGCTCTTGGCATTGATTCTTATAGGCTTCACTCTTTCCTTTCGACCTAAGGCATCGGCGACTACATTCACCTTGCCAGGATGGTATCTTATCTCACAATCATAATCATTCAAAGTTTCCATCCACCGTCACTGCCTCTTGTTCAAATCCTTCTGATTGAACAGATGTTGAAGGCTTTTGTGATCAGAAGAGATCACACACTTGGTACCATACAAGTAATGCCTCCACAGTTTTAGTGCAAATACAACGGCACCCAACTCCAAGTCGTGGGTGGTGTAGTTCTTCTCGTGCACCTTTAACTGTCGAGAAGCATAGGCAATGACCTTGCCTTTCTGCATGAGCACACATCCCATACCTGTGTGCGATGCATCACAATATACTACAAATTCATCAATTCCATCAGGCAAAGTCAACACAGGTGCATTGCTCAACTTTTGCTTAAGGATGTCAAAGGATTCCTGCTGCTTAGGACCCCAGTCAAACTTAATATTCTTACATGACAATGAAGTTAAGGGCGCAGCAATCCTTGAGAAATTTTCAATAAATCGCCTATAATATCCTGCTAAACCTAGGAAACTACGAATCTCTGTACGCGTCTTTGGCTCTTGCTAATTCATGACAACTTCAACCTTAGCAGGATCTACTTAGATACCACGCTCACTAACAATATGTCCAAGAAATTGGACTTCACGAAGCCAAAATTCACACTTTGAAAACTTGGCATAGAGCTTTTCCTGTTGAAGCAGTTTCAGAATGCAACGGAGATGCTTCTCATGGTCAGCTTGGCTCTTTGAGTAAATGAGAATGTCATCGATGAAGACGATGACGAATTTATCTAGGTAAGGCTTGCAGACACGATTCATGAGATCCATGAATGCTGCAGGTGCATTAGTGAGCCCAAAAGGCATCACTAAGAACTCATAATGGCCATAGCGAGTCCTAAATGCAGTCTTGTGTACATCTTCATCTTTAACCTTCAGTTGATGATAGCCTGACCTCAAGTCGATCTTAGAGAAGTAACTTGCCCCTTGTAATTGATCGAACAGATCGTCGATCCTGGGCAAAGGATACCTATTCTTGATAGTGACTTTGTTAAGCTCACGATAATCGATGCACAGATGCATTGATCCATCCTTCTTCTTTACAAACAGGATTGGTGCTCCCCAAGGAGACGAACTAGGTCTAATAAAACCTTTAGCTAACAAATCATCTAGTTGAGTTCTCAGCTCTTTTATTTCTGTTGGTGCCAACCTGTAAGGCGCTCTCGCGACCGGCGCTGCTCCAGGGATGATGTCAATTCTGAATTCTACTTGCCTATCTGGTGGTAAACCAGGTAGTTCTCCCGGGAAAACTTCTGGGTATTCAGAAATGATAGGGATGTCTTCAACCTTGGGCTTCTGCTCATCAATAGTTACATGTGCCATATAAATGACACAACCCTTCTTCAAACACCTAGATGCCTTGAGCATGGACACTTGCTCAGGCAGTCCATACTGGGTATCTCCCTGAATGGTAAGTGGTTCACCAGACAGAGTCTTGATCACCACTTGCTTCTTGTTGCACACAATCTGAGCTTGATTGTGGGATAACCAATCCATGCCTATTACTATGTCGAAACCGGCTAACTTTAAAGGAAGTAAGGTTAATGGAAAAGAGTGGTTCCTAATGGATATGGAACATCCATCTAACACGGTTGATGTAGTTTCTATGGTTCCATCAGCTAATTCAACCTCATACTTTATGCTTAGGGTTTTAACAGGTAGGTTTAGCAACTTACAAAACTTATTATCTACAAATGATTTATCAGCTCCTGAATCAAATAGCACTCTTGCATAGACATCATTTATAAGGAAGGTACCTGTGATCACATTATCGTCCTGAACAGCTTCTCATGCATCTATACGGAAGACCCTTGCATTGGTCTTCTTTGCTTCCTCAGGCTTTTTAGCGTATTTAGGGCAGTTGGTCTTAATGTGCCCTTTTTCATTGCAATTGTAGCACCTAGCATCCTTAATCTTCTGGCAGTCTATTGTCTTGTGCTCCTTAGACTTGCATAACCCACATGCAGGTCGTCCTGAATGAGACTTGGTCTCAAGCCTACGTTTTCCAAAGTGGCGTTTTTGGCAAGTCGTGCACTTTGGCTTCTCCTCTTCTTGTTGACTACCCTTTCCAGACCCAAACTTCTTCTTGTGGTCCGTATTTCCCTTAAACTTCTTCTCAGACTGTCGTGAGTTGTCGTCCTCACGTTTTCTCTTACTGTCTTCTGAGTTCTTAAGCGATTTTTGCCTAACCGCGTCCAAAGTAAGAGACAGAGATAGATCAGTTGCTGACCTAAAAGTAGCAGGTCTAGATGCCTTAACACTGGCCTTGATTTCTGGGGCTAAACCCCCAATGAAACAAGCAATTCGCTTGGGCTCCGGTGTTACCAGATACGGAACCAGCCTAGACAGGGTATTGAAACTGGTGAGGTAAGCTTGAAAATCTAAATTCTTCATCACCAACGATAAAAAGTCTGATTCAATCCTCTCAACCTCGTGTTGAGGCCAGTAATTCTCCTTAATGAGGGCAACAAACTGATCCCATGTCAGATTGTAGAGTGGGATCTTTCCAGCAGCTTGAATGAGAGACTTCCACCATGCCAGTGCCTCCCCCTTAAATGATTGAGATACATACTTTACCACATCCCTTTCAGCACAACCGCTGATATCGACCACGGTGTCCATTTCATCTAACCAAGTCATACAGTCTATTGCTCCTTTCTCCCCAGTGAAATCACGGGGTTTCCATGAGACAAAATATTTGTAAGTACAGGACTTGGTACGTGGTTCATTATCCAATACTACCCTTTTGGATGGGACACTGTGTTGATTGGATGAGTGTCGGTCATCATCTTTCTTTGGTTCATCTTTCTTAGAGGGTGGCTTGCTGTGAGCCTCTGAATGAGTCTTGGGTTTGGAATGCGGTGCGGATAGGGTCCTGCTTTGAGTCCCGCTAGATTCATTGTACTGCCGCTCTATAGCTTTTGTAACAGCATTATCTATTAATGTTTGCAGTTCTGCACCGATTACATGTATCTTAGCACTCTCATGGTTTTCCAGGGGATGACTGTTTACTTCTTCCGACCTAGCCATGTAGCTTGAATTGCTACATAAAGAAAATTAATGACAAGGATTATTTAGAAGCCTATACAGTACTATCGTTCTTGAGGATTTATTAACCATGGTCTTTAATAACTATTTTGGTTAATTTGTTAAGCATGTATATATATTCAGGATCTTTATTATAATCCTTAATGATAATTTAATAATAGCACTAAAGCCTAGTCACATGGACAGATTTAATTTATAAACCAGGATTTTATAGAATCGAGGTATTAAGATTGAATCGAAGTTCATTACCTTTTCTTGACAGGGAGTTGTAGGCCACCACTGTCTTTAGTCCCAAAGGACGTTAATTATAGCCCGTAGGCACTTTATCCTTTAAGGGATGATTATATAATTAAAGGAAATTGGAATAAACCAATTTAAGAATGACTTATGTGATTTTATCGAATCACATTTTGCCAAGAATGTTAACATGTTTTTAGATGTTAACAAGGATTGGAATCTTTTGAATAGGTTTTACCATCTTGGTCATGTCTGCAACGACATATAGACTAGGTTTTTCCTTTAAGATTCTTTTTAATATGTGACGCAGAACAAATCCTAAATTGAGATGTTAACAAGGATCCGAATCTAATTGTGGAACTACCATCTTTGCCCTGTCTTAAGATGACACGTGAGCTAGGTCTTTGTTCTTCTTAGATTTTGCCATTTTATTATAATGGTAGATCTTATAAAAGGAATGATATTTTAAATCTAACTGTTCCACTAAAATTTAAACAAGTACATGGTCGCCCTAAAGGGGACTTCTAACTGAAATGACTTGCCCATGCAGGGGCTAAACAGATAATAACAAGGAAACAAACAAAGGGCAAAATTAAACGAATTAGGATTAGTCCTAAGTTCTTTGTCTAGACTCTAGAATCAAGGAGCGTGCAATTGTGTAACTGAGATTAAACACAAAAGGCTAGTGTTTAATTCACTCAGTGTTGGCTCTGATACCAACCTGTCACACCTCGATATTTCCACGTATTACTGGTGGGCCCGGTGGGGAGTATCGTGACGTAGTTGATATCATCATAGTCAAACAACACAAATTTAAATGCACAGCGGAAGCAAAAGATAGGTTTATATTTCAGCCGAATAAATTAATATTAAGTATCACAAAATAGTTGAAACAGATCCACAGGAGGATCAAATAAAAAGGAAATTGTTCAACAGACTTTAAAGGCATTTAAAGCTTGCGAGACTTGAGTAATGACGCTTGGGGTAGCCAGCCTATTTCGTCTAGTACCTGCACTTAGCCTTTTTTGGAAAATACGTCAGTTTACACTGGTAAATACAATTAACTGACTCATTTTGAAAATGTTTAGAAAATTGATTTGAATGCACATGGCACAAAACTTTTTATAACTTGGGACAATTATTTAAAATAATCTTGTATACAGTTTTACTTATTTGTCGTCCGTCAGGGCCGGTTTGTAGGGCCGGTCTAGATTAACTGACACGCCACAGGTATAATACCCACAAGGTTGATTCCTTTAAGTGGGCTACCAGTTTTTACATATGCAACTGTCAGGTGTACGCCTACACCCCGTGCTTAGGTCGTGGCCATTTCTTTGAATGATGCCAAGGATATCCGGGACATGGTCAGTTAACCCCCAAAGGCCATACACCAAATAATACAGAATAAAACGAGTTATGTAATTACATTAATCACAATCCGATTTAAATGACTACATACCCGACCAAGCGGTATTATTATAATACCGTATCCCAAGCCCGTATAGGGAAAATAAGTTAAGAGTATTTACCTGAGCAAATTTATACAATTTATCCCAGCCGTACACCACCAAGCAAGTACAGGTAGCTTTTACTGAGCTCCTAAATCTGGAACGAAGGTTTTTAATAACCTATTAGATTCCTAACGGGTCTTTAATTAAGCCTAAACTTAGACCGGTTAGTTTTAAAGGAAGATACGATTCAAAACGCATGATTAAGCGAAGACCGGATTAGAATGTGGTTTAGACCTGACAAGCTTGGATACTTGTTTAATATGGGTAAACTAAACACATTCTGGATTTTGAGATGAAAATGATATGGTTTGACCCGTTTCGGCTAATATATGCAAACTAGTTACATAAGCCGATCCGAACGCGAAAAGTGCGTAACGGGTAACCAAATGAGTCATATGCAAGTTTCCTAAGTTAATATTCCTTAAATATGTTGTGACATCAGTAAGATATCTTCTATTATGCCCAAAACGAATTTAAACTCAAATTACGCCCCGTAGGGGTATTTTGGTCATTTTAAAGTTATAAAAGAGTTTAAATATAAATCTGAGTTACAGGTCTGATATAATCGGTCAGAATACTTAATTTACTAATTTATATCAGTAGGGTATTACTTATATGTGAAATTTATCATTTATAACCAAACTATATACCGAAAGGGCATTTTGGTAATTTCACCTAAGGTTTAAAGGTCAAATCTGGAATCTGACTTTAAAAACTTTTACTTACTGTTAAAGTATAAAAACTTACTTAAAACATCAGTAGGTATCAAGTCTTATATATCTAAATTGGTTTTAATACATACTATGCGCTTAAAACGCGTAAAAAGACGGTTTTAAGCGATTTTCGGGTATTATAAGAAAAGCTGATATTTTTATTATTCTAGAAGGCTTAAAATATTCTATTTATCATATTGGATCAGTAGAAAAAGGTTTAGTATCAAAAGGATTGGTAAAAATCATTTTATAGCCTAAAAGGGTAAAACCGTCAACTACCGAATTAAGCTTAGAACTCTATCTTATGCTTAGCCTAAAAATAAATAAAAATCTTCAAAAATCCCAAAATATTATTTTATATCAGTAGGTAAGAAGTTTGGAATTAAAGATTGGGTTTAGATAGGCTATACGCTAATTACGCCGCTTAATTACTAAAAAGCTTTCTAATTACGCTAATGAGCATAACTCTTAATCTAGACCTCAAAATGATGTCAAATTTTAGGGACAAGTTTATAAATTAGTAACTAAAGTTTCTATTCTTTTACTTTTTCAAAAATCGCTTTTTAAGGTGAAAAGGGCATAATAGTCAACATTTAAGCATTTAACGGAAGCATGCATATGAATCGGATAACTAATGAACCAAGTTGTAAAATCATAGAGGGTTATACTTATAGGTAACTTGGTCCTAATAAAGCTCTAAGGCATTTCTAAACTATGCTCTAATGGGTCAGAACTGAAAGTCAAAGCAAAAGTTTACTTTTGCGACTTTCGGCTCCGAACCGAGCTTAAATTGAAAATTGTCGAGTTAAACATGTTTAGACATGTTCTTACATTAATTACCAAGTTATATTAATGACAAAACAGGTTGCATAGCTTCTTCATTGCTAATTATGCATTAATTTGAAAATAAGCTTTCTGTTGACTTTTTAAGATTAACTTGGACCCGACAATTGACCTAGTTAGAGTGGGAATCAGAGGGTGCCCTTTTAAGGGTTTATTGCCCATATAATTACCAACTCATAGGTACTTTCAATTTGAAATTTGACTGGACAAATTAAGATTAATGACGAAGTCAAATCTTAATTACGACGGTTTGACTTTAAGCTAATTAACTAAGCTAAACTGAATTAAAGAAAGTTATGGACACTTACAATAGTCCTAAGCACGACTAGTGACTCATAGGAAGGGTGCTTGAGCTCCAAAATTCTCCAGAAGTGAAGTTGTTAGAGTTTTAAGTGAGTGTGCTCAAAGTTGCAACATTGGAGCTCCTTATATACCCATTTTGATGCAACAAGATCATTCCAACAAAGTCTATGGATGTTCCCGGATCATCCCAAGTGTCCCTAGGCCCTTAAAAACCATCAAACAAGCCCCTAGAATCGAAAAACAAGCTTTAAAGTCGGTGTAACTTGCTGAAACAGACATCTACCAAGT
This sequence comes from Helianthus tuberosus, assembly GCA_030545235.1. Lineage (NCBI taxonomy): Eukaryota > Viridiplantae > Streptophyta > Magnoliopsida > Asterales > Asteraceae > Helianthus > Helianthus tuberosus. The sequence goes on along the minus strand of CM060447.1, from coordinate 129,125,473 downwards.
TTTTGGGAGCTGGCAGTCCTCAGGCGGCCCGCGTAAGGCTTGGGCCTAACCTTACGCGGCCCGTGTCAAGGTCTAGTCCGGTCAACAAATTTGCAAATATTGCATTTTAGGTCCCTGGTCCTTCCAAACATGGTTTTAACTTCAAAATTTGCACTTTTCGCCCTCTAACTTGACTTTTAAGGGCTCCAAGGCATAAACAAACATCCTTAAGTCCTCGGTTAACTTTATGATCACCCGTAAAGCCTTTAATTTCAACGTTGACGCTTTTAACCCCTCGTATACGAATATTGTCATAACTTTCTCATACTTTAACGAGACCTTGTGAAATTTTTATCACTTGTTCTCGTGAGTATAATTAATCATTACAAAGCTTCGGGTTTGCTAAAAGGTCACTTAGAGGTATACTTTAAACATGTTGACACATTTAACCCCTGTAGTTTGTAATTCCTCACTTTCTTTCACAATTAGCTTCGTATGATCCATGATTTATTCGTTTAAGGGTATAAACATCATGTAGGGTTATTGAAAGGCATATTTATCTGTTGTTGACATTTTGAACCCTTATTTTCATATAGTTTCTTTGTTTGTCAACTTTAGTCCTTCTAAAGTAATCTTTTACACGCTTAAAGCTCATGACACGTGTCGATACATTATTGGACATAAATTTTTGAGGTGTTACATCCTCACCCCCTTAAAAGAAATCTCGACCTCAAGATTTACTGGAACAAATGAGGGACATGCTTCCTTCGAAGCTTCTTAACCTGTCGATCCTCAATCGGCAAAGGTTTTTCCACAAATTTCAAGCTCTCATCTATATGCACATCCGTATGTGGTTTTACTAGCGATTCATCAGCTAGACATTTCTTTAGATTGCAGATGTGGAATACATTGTGAATACCTCTGAGCTCTTCAGGTAAGTTTAACTTATAAGCCACTGTTCCTACACATTCGATGATCTCGAATGGTCCTATATACCTTGGGCTTAACTTACCTTTCTTAACAAATCGCATCACTCCCTTACAGGGTGACACTTTAAACAAAACTTTATCACCAACCTCAAACTTTAGAGGTTTTCGCCTTTTATCAGCATAACTTTTCTGCCTATCCCTGGCAGCTTTCAGGCGGTCACGAATCTAGACAATCTTGTCTGTCATTTCAAGGACTATATCCGGTCCTGATAACTGAGCTTCTCCTACTTCTGCCCAAGAAATAGGCGTTCTGCCCTTTCTGCCATATAATGCCTCAAAAGGCGCAGCCTGAATGCTTGTATGGTAGCTATTGTTATAGGAGAACTCGATCAATGGCAGGTGGTTATCCCAACTACCACCTAAGTCAATCACACATGCACAAAGCATGTCTTCCAAAGTTTGGATGGTACGCTCACTCTGCCCATCCGTCTGAGGATGGTAAGCCGTACTAAAATTTAAGCGCGTGCCCAAAGACTGTTAGAAACTTTTCCAAAAATGAGATATGTATCTAGTATCTCTGTCCGAGATAATAGACACTCGTATGCCATGGAGAGCTACAATCTTATCTACGTACAACTGGGCTAATATGTCGGAGCTATGGGTCTCCTTAATGGGTAGAAAGTGTGCTGACTTAGTCAGTCTATCTACTATGACCCATATAGTATCATTTCCTTTCTTTGTCTTTGGCAACTTGGTGATAAAATCCATTGTCACCATTTCCCAGTTCCTGATGGGAAGTTCAGGCTGCTGTAGCAAACCTGATGGCTTTTGATGTTCAGCTTTGACTTGAGCGCACGTCAAACATTTGGCTACATAGGTAGCTATAGACTTCTTCAAGCCTATCCACCAATAATTTGCCTTCAGATCCTGGTACATCTTGTCAGCTCCAGGATGAACAGAGTATTTAGAACTATGGGCTTCTTGGAGGATAACATCCCGAAGTCCTCCATAAACTGGAACCCATATTCGTCCATTTAACCACAGGATTCCGTACTTGCCATAGGATAACTGTTCTTCAGTTATTTGTAACATCTGTGCTTGTAATCATTGTGAACAGTTCAATTATCAATAAAATAATGTTATTTGATCCCAATGTTTGTTTGTTTATGTTTTACATTTTTCATTTTCAAACTCTATATCACTTTCTACAGAGTTATACGCAAACTTGTGCATAAACGTAACCAGTTTAACGCAAAAAAAATACTCCAGAACATCAACATATACTTAACATACGTTAAATAACCTTTACATAACTTAGAAATAAGTTTTGAAAGCTTTGGTATGGCAAAAACAAGTTAATTCGCCTACAGGGACTAAATTCGACAAATTGCGAAAGTATGACGATTCGTACTAAAACAGACATTCTGGAACATGACCATAAGTTAAACATACCATAAATATCCTTTACATACCTTAAAATAGGCTTTGAGGTGTTCGGTGTGCTAAAATAAACTTTTGGGTCATTCAGGGACTAAAAGCGTCAAAAAGTGCACAAGTTTGCTCTTTCGCGCATAACTTACGTTCTGAATACATCCGGACATCCAAAAATTTATGCAAGCACTAAAATATTTTATTTTAGTGTTTGGAATAGGAAAAATCCATTCGTTGCGCAATTTGGATCGTTTTTCGCGCTTATGCGCATTCCGTCGTAATAAAGCGAACATCGCGATTGTACGGCCAAACGAACCGACATCCTAGATATTTTTGAGCACATTTTAAGTTCCCTATACTTTAACTTCATTTTAGAGCTTTGAAATGGGGTTAACGGGCCTTAAACGTGTCGGAAATGGCTTTGTTGCATAACAGGGACCAAAACTGTCATTTTGCCAAAGTTGTTGGCTTACGGACCGTAAGCCATCACCCTTACGGTCCGTAAGCAGTCCCCAGATCAGCAAATGCAGAAACAATGAATCTGGCCTATTCCACCTTTGCACATGGTTTTGGGCAATACTATGGGCTCAAATGGTTTTGTAAAACCAGGGTCTTGAGGTGTAGGGTGGAGATTGAAGCACGGTTTTCGAGGAACGATCTTAACAGCTCTCCGAAAACTATAAATACCCCCCCATGCCTTGATCAAAACCCACTTGAATTCTTGAGAGTTCTCTAAGTTGAAGTAATACCCACTTCATACCTGAGAATACTTGAGAAATCAAAGCTTTCGGGGACCCTTTGTAAGTGTTCCTTCGTTCTTTTTATTCTTTTAGCGTTAAAAGTCAAACTTTGTTTGACTTTCTGCGTTGACCAGTTTATGGTCAATGCGAAGTTGGTTTGAACTTCATAACGTGAGCGTAATCACGATGGTTATAGTCCCTCGAGACTATACCTACTGATTACCACGTTATCTAGGCTCAGTGACGAGTCGTAGATTCGGCCAAAATGCGCATTCTTGCGTATTTTGTAACCAAACTACTCTTAGGTATCAAAACCGTTTTTTTTGATACCAAACCTATTTTCTAAACTTAGTTAAGCCTGTTTTAACATGCTTAGCTCGTCACTTTTAGTTTAGTGCTTATATGTGACAACCCTCACTAAACCAGGTATCCGTACAACTTAATTAATAATTAATTACTGCTTAATTGTTGTGTTTACTTGAACTTGTGGATAAACTGCTACTTGAATACTGATACATGTACTTACTTGCATCATACTTTGCTTGCTGTCACTCCATGTTTTGCTTACAGCACCTTTGTGACAACCTTGATGCACCAAAAGCACAGTAGCACAATGAACGGATAACCTATTAAACGTGCTGTCATAACTAGCACCAGGCAGGTACTGCCTCTAAGGCCTGTAAGAGCCTGAGATAGTTTGCTACACTAGTGGTGAGTGTAGGGATATAAGGGTTGTAGAACTGCGTCACTAGGAATGAGATTACAGTGACCGGATGTGCCTAAAACGTACCTTAAGTACAAAATTCAGCACTTTAATTAATAATTCAGCATTAAGCTACCTAATAGAGTGCCAAAACATGAGAAAAACATTACTAGACACTTTCCAAAGTGTCGGGAATAAGTCGTGTCACTAAAAATAATAATAACGACACTTTAAAGCTTTGTTAAGCACTTTAACGGATCTCTATCCAACCGAACAACCGGACTTTAACCGGAACACAAAAATATTGCCAACAACATTGTTTTTCTTTTTCTGAGCCAGTTAGGGTCCCTGAATACCCTAACACCCGTCATCATGCACGACACGCTAGTAACCGAGTTAACCTTCACTTAACTTAACTAATTCTTAACATTTGGTTGAAATCTAACTAGGAGACCCCCCCCCCCTAACCGAACCGTCCCCTTGGGGGACACCCCTTGTCCTTTGTTGATTATTTAAATCACATGTGTTTAATATCTAGTAGACACTAAATCCAATGGTTAATGATCATGAGGAATTGTCTATAAGTTCTAATCTTGGCACACTAGCACAAACATCACAAAACTCTCTTTCTCTCCCTCTATAAAACTCTCGGCCGAACACCCCTATATCAATCCATCCATTTTTTGATTTTGTCCAAGCTATTTCAAGAGCACACAAGTGCTAAGGATCACATACGAGGAGGCTTGGTGCATTCGGAACGCGAAGGACCTCTTCTCATTGCTTTTATCCACTCGTTTTGCGACTAGAATCTTTCGTAGCCTCGAGCTAGTAGTAAGTTACTATAATCACACTCTTGATCTATTTTAAAGTGGTTAAAAAGAACTTTGTCGGTTAAAATCTATGAACATACAAGATGATATGTTAAAAGTCTACTAAAAATGCTAAAAATGATGGATAAAAGCTTGATTGTTGTGTAAATCTTGTAAGATTTGTTTTGTGTGATTATTTAGTGCCGATCTATGTTGTGGTAGCTCGGATCATCGTTTAACCCGGATTGGTCATGATCATGGATCATGACATAGAGCTTGTTTAAGTATAACAAGGGTTAAATGATGAAACTCTACTACACACTAAACATGAACTTGTGTAAAATCGACTTTACTCACGAAATAGTGTTTAAAACTAGTAGATCTACGGATCTACAAGCGGTATTTTCAAAGGACCACGTGTCAAGAGAAAACATACTTTTAAAGATGAATCTTTCATAAACAAGAATAATTTTAGCAAACACACAAGTGTGTAAATACTTGTGTAACACTAAGTTTTGACAAAGAACGAGTTTTGTCAAATTTTACAAGAAGTTGTAAAGATGGAATTTCTTTAAAAACGAGACTTTTACGAAACCGGATGGATTTATATAAAGATACACTAAAAGTAAGGAGCTTTACTACATACTTTTGGAAAAACTACAAGTTCATGTAATTCTTGCGATTTACATATATATTGACTAGTTGATGCTTTGAGCATTGTTTTGATCGAATGAGAAAATTTTTGGTTTGACTTATAAAAGAAAATGATACGCTTAAAAGCGTGGCCACCTCCAGTTACAGGGGAAACTCTGGCGAAATTTTTCCAAAAACCTAACACTTAGAAATATTTTCACCACAAGTGTTAGAAATACATTTTGACTTGTTTTCAAATTATAGATTTCGCCACGACTTATTTACAAAATATCGGAGATGGGATTTCACAAAATGAAACGTGATAAATATATGTATTTAGTATATATACTTTTCATAAGCGTCACTTGTAAAATGTTTATGATTATTTTGTGAAATATACAAATATTATTTTTAGGGTAAAAATAATATTACCAAATGTTAATGATTATATTTTGAAGTAAGAAATAAAATATATTAAGTGAGACTTAATAATATATTTCGAAGTTTACGAACGCACATGTATTAAATCCCCCATCCTTAGGAAGGAAAATAATTACCAAGTATTTACAAAAATATAAACACGAAATAGTTGTCTAACTATTTCCCAAAAACTTAAACCTTAAGCCAAGGCACGGCCGTCCGTCTAATAGACTTAGTACGTATAGGTCGTCGCACAGCTGCTTGATCAGGAGATATACTTGGTAGAGACGTACCACTGTGAGTTCATGCTCCCCCTTTTCTCTAACTGTTTTCAGTTTTCTAAACTGCGGGGGTGAAATACATGTTACTATGATTACGAATATTTCTTACATGGTATGGTTAGCGTAAGGAGGGTTATTATTTAGATCATGTGAGTGGGTAGGCGGAAACTTGGGACTATTAATCCTCATAGTAGGACCGAGGGGCAGGAGCGGTCGATCTATCTGGGTGTAGCGAGCCCAGCCCCAGGCCCAAACAGTACGGACCTCGGGGTGACTTTGTACCCAACGCATAAATCTGCTAGGTTTGAGTCTTCCTACTTGCACTTCACACATATCAATGGCCTTGCAAACCATTGGTGATCTCTTTTTCCTTATTTGCTACATACCAGGGTTTTTATACTTACAAAGGTTTATTTACTCACTTACACATGAACTCGCTCAACATTATTGTTGATTTTTCAACTTACATGTATTTCAGGGAATTAAAGATCTGGCACGGTATGTTATGTTTTCCCGCTGCATATGGGTTCCGAGGTCATCCCGGTTTAGGAAATGTGACTTTTTCCTGGACGAGTCACAAATCTTAAACTGCGTTTTATTCATATTGATGTTTATGTCTTTCAAAACACTGTTTTATGTTATGGTGCTGTAGTCCCTAAGACAATGTTATGTTACTTCGGTTTTAAAACTTAAATCTATGGATGATCTTGCATGGTTTTTATTTCATATAGCTTGTTATGGTTAAGCTATGGTATTAAGAAGTCACACCAAAATAACCACGCTTCCGCAAAGCCAGGGTGTGACAGCTTGGTATCAGAGCTCTGATCATAGCGAACTAGGATTCCTTCTCGAGTCTAGACTATGATCACTAGGGCTCTCACGAAAACATTTTTACTGCATACCACTCAAGTCCAGATCCAAAACTTTTTACAAACAAATGTTGAGCACATTTATTTATTATTTTTAGGCTCAGTCTGGGAGATTGAGGCTCGGTCTGGGAGGCTGAGGTAGTTGGCTAGTGGGACTAGGAAGAGCAGTCTGGGAGGCTGGGAGGCTAGTGGGACTAGGAAGAGCAGTCTGGGAGGCTGGGAGGCTAGTGGGACTAGGAGAATTATTTGATTGTTTACTTGGTGACTAACGTGCTTATCTGATTATATGATTGATTATATGTACATATTTGTGTTTGTGTTACAGACACCATGGACTCGCTCGGCACAGGTGATTCGGACACCACGGGCCCTAGACCCATAGTATCAGACGACTTAGAGTCTTCAGAGCACGAGGTCCACACATCAGATGTTACCAGCACAGACGAGGACGACTTTCAGCCCTTTGCGCTGCCCGACGCTGTCGATGAGCCCGCTGATGGTCCTTTTGCTGGGTACCTACCACTCGTAGAGATCCCTGCTCCCATACCTTTGGCCGTTTATCCTGCTTACGATATGCTCCTCGATGCAGACGTTGACGACGACGTCGATCTATTTGATGATGAGCCCCTGGAGGACGATGTTGAGGGCGAGGCCCTTCTAGCTGACGGTGGTCTTTTGTTACTCGCAGATGCTCCAGCTGAGGAGTCACCTGCACACTCACCCGCTCCAGACTCCTTCGAGTCTGTGGCCTCCGCACCGGCACACACTCGGAGCGCACAACACTATTCACACGGTTCAGATCCTGACAGGGCATCATCTGCTGTCTCTGCTCCTAGATTTGCTTTCGATCACGACCTCGATGAGGATTCAGACCCTGTTTTTCCCCCTGGATTTGACCCGGACCTGGAGATAGAGTTCATCCACTTGGATCAGCCTATGGTTGACCCAGTAGACCCAGTTGACCCTGCATTCGCTGATCATGCAGATTTTGATATGGAGTTCGTTGACCCTGAGCCTGCCATGGCCCTTGAGCCAGTAGCTGCTCCTGACCCAGTGCTTGAGCATGACCCTGCTCATGCTGGCATACCTATTGATCCTGTGATTGCTGACCCACCCATTGATGATCACCCTGCTGATGCACCACTACTAGAGGGTGACCATGTTATTGCTGCTGATCATGTTGATCCCCCACTTATCGCTGATATACCTGGTGACCCTCTTGTTACACCCCATCTTAACCCTATGCCTGTACAGTTTGATCGAGCACTTTTTGAGGCACAGATTGACCCACGAGATGAGCACGCCCAGCATGGGTGGATTCCTGCGGATGATGAGCTTCCACCTATTCCTCCTCATACCACCGATGCACGTCACGTTGATTTCTCTTTTTCATTTGCACAGTACACACCTCCAGCTCGACCTGGAGAGGGTTCCTCGGCTCGTCCCTTTGGACATGTGCCGACATATATTCCAGTTATGCCACAACCTTCATCTGCTATTCCCCCTGTACCACCATTCCTTGTGCCACCTTTTGATCCAGCCAGCGAGCCGTTTCTCTGGACGTCACCTTCTGTTATGCCATCGACTGATCCCTACCATCCTTTCCATATGGGGTATACTATTGAGAACGTTCTGATGTCGTTTGTTGTCCAGCAGGAGGCACTCACACGGCGTATTCAGGAGCTTGAGAGAGCTCAGCCACCGCCGTGCCAGTGTCAGGGTTAGACCCACCCTGCTTCTTCGCAGCACCCTCGACCATTGTTACCTGACTATGCTGCACGCCTTTTGGCACTTGAGCAGCAGGTTGCTTCTTGGTTGCGTACCCAGAGAGCCATGGAGGAGGACTGGCTCCATTTGCGACGTTTGTTCTACACCCATTTTCCCCCTCCTCCACCACCATCAGTTTAGGGCATCCTTAGTACAGCATGGGTAGACGCTGGTGAGAAGACGGCGATTGTTTTGACTGCACAGCATTTTTGGAGACTGCATTTTGATTCTGACTTTTGTGACATGTATATGGATGTATTGACACTGATTTGATATTCTTTTGGACTAGGGTGATGTAGCCCTTAGTCGATGATGATGTATGACACTATTATGTACCTGTACACTTACTATGTGGTCTCGATATATGGCAATCGCAGTATTCTCATCATATGTGATGTTTTGATTGATTATTTATGTTTTATAACATGGGATGTTGTGTGATTGATATGATTATAACATGAGATGTTATGTACTATTACTATCATAATAAAGCGTACGTATTATAACATGGGATCTTTATTATGGTCTGACCGACGTAAACCCATCTTTTAGAAGATGACGCCTAGACGTCAAACGCCGATGCCTACCAATGAGGCAGAACTCCAACAAGTCATCGCTGCTGCCATCGCGCAATACGCCGCCTCGCAAGGAGGACCCAACGGAAGCAGCTCAAACAACAATGGCAACAACAATCCACCTCATGGGTGCACCTACAAGCAGTTTTTAGACTGCAAGCCTGTCAACTTTGATGGCACCGGAGGTGCTGTCGCTTTTGTTCGTTGGGCTGAGAAGACTGAATCTGTTCTCCGCATGAGCAAATGTGCACCAAACCAGCAAGTCACCTACATTTCTGGGCTATTTCTGGATGGAGCCCTATCTTCGTGGAATTTGAAAGTACAGACACTTGGTGAAGCTGCTGCCTACGCACTAACATGGACCGAACTGAAGGAACTAATGCGCAAAAAGTATTGTTCTCGTGCTGAAATCCGAAGATTGGAAACTGAGTTCTGGCATTTGAAGATGGAAGGTCCGAAGATCGCGGAATATGTTCAGAGGTTTCACGACCTGTCGCATGTGGTACCCTATATGGTCACTCCAGAGTTCAAATGGATTGAACGCTTCATTTGGGGATTAGCTCCTCAAATCATAAGCATGGTGACCTCCTCCAAGCCTGCAACAATTACTGAGGCAATCGATTTGAGCGTGGCCCTCACTGAGGAGGCTATCCGCCTGAACAAGTTTAGTGAGATCGAGACAAAGAAGAAAGAGACTCACGTCGAGTCATCCGGAGGTAACAAACGAAAGTTCTCGAACTTCAAACAAGGAATTAGTGGTGTTGTTAAGAAAGTAGAGCCAAACGCGCCAGCTCAGGTTACAGCTGGTAGTGGAAATAAAGGAAAGGGATATATAGGAACCCAGCCCAAGTGCAACACCTGCCAGCGTCACCATTCTGGCCGATGTGGTTTGAAGGTGTGTGAAGTGTGTGGGAAACCTGGCCACTTGAAGGATTCTTGTTGGGCCACTGTTGGTCAGGGAGGCCAAGGAGGATTTGGAAACAGAAACAATAATCGGGGTGGAATTGGAAATCGCCCACAAGGAAACAATGGAGGTAATGGGAATCGAGGCAACAATGCGAATCAAGCAGGCGCTGTGAATCTTAACCAAAGGAATAACCAAGCTGGAAATGGAGGTGGAAACGGGCAAAGACTTGGATGCTTTAACTGTGGTGATATCGGGCACTTTAAGAGGAACTGCCCAGAGTTGAACCAAGCCCGTGGAAGAGTGTTCCATATCGAAGCGAGGGAAGCGCGCCAGGACCCCAATGTCGTTACTGGTACGTTCCCTGTAAACCAACGCTATGCATCCGTTTTATTTGATACTGGTGCCGACTATAGCTTCGTATCGTTAGAATTTAAGAATATGCTTGGTTTGGCCGTTAGCAAGTTAGATATTCCCTATTCAATCGAATTGGCTAATGGGAAGTTAGTAGAAGCCAATGAAGTGATCAGAGGTTGTGCAATCGAGTTGGGAGAACGTGAGTTTACTTTGGATCTACTACCAGTCCAGCTGGGGAGCTTTGACGTGGTAGTAGGAATGGATTGGTTATCAAGCAACAAGGCAGAAATTGTTTGTCACGAAAAGGTCGTTCGTATCCCGACCGAAGATGGTGAAACGATTGTAGTTCATGGCAAAAAGCGTGATACGCCATTAAGAATTATCAGCTGCCTCAAAGCGTGAAAGTGTCTACAGAAGGGATATGCTGCCTTCCTGGCACACATTGTAGACAAGAAAGCTGCAGAACCGAAGATCGAAGACATCCCTGTCGTGAGGGAGTATCCGGAAGTCTTCCCGGAGGACTTGCCTGGACTGCCGCCTCAGAGGCAAGTGGAGTTTCACATCGATTTAGTCCCAGGTGCCACGCCTGTGGCTAAGGCACCTTATAGACTTGCCCCGTCTGAGATGCAAGAATTGTCGACACAACTTCAAGAGTTGTTAGACAAGGGATTTATCCGACCAAGCTTCTCGCCTTGGGGAGCTCCGGTCCTGTTTGTCAAAAAGAAGGATGGTAGTTTTCGTATGTGCATAGACTACCGGGAGCTGAACAAGCTGACGATCAAGAATAGATATCCTCTGCCAAGAATTGATGATCTGTTTGATCAACTGCAAGGCTCAAGCTTTTACTCAAAGATCGATTTGCGATCTGGATACCATCTGTTAAGGATACAAGAGGAGAGTATCCCGAAGACAGCCTTCAGGACTCGTTACGGACACTACGAGTTCCTTGTTATGCCGTTTGGATTGACAAACGCACCTGCAGTCTTTATGGATTTGATGAATAGAGTTTGCAAGCCGTACTTGGACAAGTTCATGATTGTGTTTATCGACGACATATTGATTTATTCAAGGACAAAGGCTGAGCACGAACAACATCTAAGAGCTATTTTGGAGCTGCTGAAGAAAGAACAACTGTATGCCAAATTCTCTAAGTGCGAATTTTGGCTACGTGAAGTCCAATTTCTTGGACATATGGTAAATGGAGATGGAATCCATGTGGATCCAACCAAGATCGAAGCGATCAAGAATTGGGAAACGCCAAAGACACCAACCGAGATTCGACAATTCTTGGGTTTGGCTGGCTACTATCGAAGGTTCATTGAGGATTTTTCAAAGATCGCTCAACCATTGACGCTCCTCACCCAGAAAGATAAGAAGTTTGATTGGGGAATCAAACAGGAAGAAGCGTTTCAGCTGTTGAAGGATAAGCTCTGCAATGCGCCAATCCTAGCACTACCGGAATGTACTGACGATTTCGTGGTATACTGTGACGCCTCGCGTCAAGGATTGGGTTGCGTGTTGATGCAACGCCAGAAGATTATTGCTTACGCATCACGTCAGTTGAAGGTACATGAGAAGAACTATACCACGCACGATTTGGAGCTAGGCGCAATGATATTTGCTTTAAAGATCTGGAGACACTACCTATATGGTACGAAATGTACAATTTTTACAGATCATAAGAGCCTACAACACATATTCAACCAAAAGGAGTTGAATATGAGACAAAGACGATGGGTTGAGTTGTTAAATGATTACGATTGTGAGATAAAGTATCATCCAGGGAAGGCTAATGTGATTGCCGACGCCCTAAGTCGAAAAGAGATGATCAAGCCCATAAGGGTTAGGGCTTTAGAAATGATTATCCAAACCGATCTCTCATTGCGCATTCGTGCCGCGCAGAAAGAAGCTCTTAAGGAAAGAAATCTTGAAGAAGAATATCTCCGTGGGATGGAGAAGCTATTGGTGCCAAACGAGGAAGGAACGTTATATTTTGAGAAAAGGATTTGGGTTCCTCTGTTTGGTGGTTTAAGGAAAGTTGTTTTTGATGAAGCTCACAAATCACGGTACTCTATCCATCCAGGAGCGGATAAGATGTACCAAGATCTCAAGGCTTACTATTGGTGGCCTAGGATGAAGGGTGATGTTGCTGTTTATGTGAGCAAGTGCCTAACGTGCGCTAAGGTGAAAGCGGAATACCAGAAGCCTTCAGGACTTCTGCAACAACCTGAGATTCCCAAATGGAAATGGGAACAAATCTCCATGGATTTTATTACAAAGTTGCCAAGAACGCCAAGAGGTCATGACACTATTTGGGTAATAGTTGACCGCCTAACAAAGTCCGCACACTTTCTGCCAATCAAAGAGAAGGATAACACCAGCAAACTGGCAGGAATATACAGGAGAGAGATCGTCGCATGTCATGGAGTGCCTCTCTCGATCATCTCTGATAGAGACGGAAGGTTTGTGTCAAGGATATGGCAATCCTTCCAAGAAGCTTTTGGCTCACAATTAAATCTGAGCACTGCATTTCACCCTCAGACCGACGGTCAAAGTGAGCGGACTATTCAGACCTTGGAAGATATGCTGAGAGCATGTGTTATGGATTTGGGCGGTAGCTGGGATAAGCATTTGCCACTGGTCGAATTTTCATACAACAACAGCTACCACACCAGTATTGGAGCCGCGCCATTCGAAGCTTGTGACACCTGTGTCACTGCGACCATCAAACAAATGCCAAACCAATGAAATATTGTATTTCATACTTGGGATTTGTAAAAATATGTGTATCGTTTGCACATATCAACTCTTGTTCGATTTCAAGCTCTAAATCGCCTTCTGGAAGGTTATACGCGCACTGATGCGTAAATATAACCAGTTTAATGCAACGAACACTCCGTAATAATGAAATAGGCTTAACATACCTTAAATAACCTTTACATAACTTAGAAATAAGTTTTGAAGGCTTTGGTATGGCAAAATCAAGTTAAATCGCTTACAGGGACTAAAGTTGACAAACTGCGAAAGTATGCCAATTTGAACTATAACAGACATTCCAGAACATGACCATAAGTTAAACATACCACAAATATCCTTTACATAGCTTAGAAATAGGCTTTGACGGGTTCGGTATGCTAAAATATACTTTTGGGACATTCAGGGACTAAAAGCGTCAAAAAGTGCACAAGTTGCACTTTCGCGCATAACTTACGTTCTGAATACTTCCGGACATCCAAAAATTTATATCAGCACTAAAATATTTTATTTTAGTGTTTGGCATAAGAAAAATCCATTCGTTGCGTCTTTTGGATCGTTTTTCGCGCTTATGCGCATTCCGTCGTAATTAAGCGAACATCGCGATCGTACGACCAAACGAACCGACATCCGACATATTTTTGAGCATGTTCCATGTCCACAATGTTTAGTCATCATTTTAGGGCCTTAAAGTTGGCTTAACGGGCCTTAAACATGCCGGGAATGGCTTAAACACACAACAGGGACCAAAACTGTCATTTCTGAAGGATGTTTGCTGATACATCGAATCTGGTCCATTCCACTTGTTGCAAATGGTTTTGGGGAATCTATGGGCTGGTTTTGATGTGCACATGGTTTTGGGCAATACCATGGGCTCACATGGTTTTGTAAAACCATTATCTTGAGGTGTATGGCCAAGATCAAAGCACGGTTTCCAGGAAATGATCTTAACGGTTCGGGAAATCCTATAAATACCCCACCCCCATTTGCTTCTAAACTCACTAGAATCTGATTTGAGAAGCTCTAAGTTGAAACCATTGTTTCATACCTGAGCTACTTGAATCACGATTAGCATTCGGGGACCCTTCGTAAGTATTCTTTCGTTCTTTTATTGCTTTTCGAGTCCGAAAGTCAAACTTTGTTTGACTTTCTGCGTTGACCAGTTTATGGTCAATGCGAAGTTCGTTTGAACTTCGCAATGTGATTGTAATCACGATGGTTATAGTCCTTTGGGACTATGCCTACTGATTACCACGTTGTCTAGGGTCGTAAGGGTAAGCGATCTAATAAATCGCTTATACCTTCGAACCCGACCCATTTGGTCGATCATTAGGATCCGACCAAACGCATTAGGTGACCATAGTATATAGGGAATAACCCTCCGAGGTTATACCTTATGGTCGCTTCGTTTAAGTAGTTGTATGATAGGTAGTTTATATGCCTTAGGTAAATTACCAAAATGCCCTTTTTACGCCAAAATTCATTTTAAGCATATGTAACATAACTTTTGGTATCTAAACTGATTCGGAAACAATATTAGACATGTTAAAGCATATTTTACTTGTCATAGGACTAGTTAGGCGGTTCGAACGCGTTTTACGCGAACGATGCGTTAAAGTAGCATAAGCTGCCTAAACGGGTCGTAATGGGTCGTAAACACTTATGTTAGGTTTCATTTAGTATGTAGGCTTTGTTAAATCATATTACACGAGTTACCATACTCGTTTGGTTTACAAACCCTCATTCTATCCGATCCTCCGATATAGGTCCGGTTTATTAACATAGTTACTTATACTAGGTGCCGTTTGATTCCGTGATCTCTAGCATTGCTTGGTGGTTATCTTAGGACTTCTGAGCAATCTCAAGTGAGTACATAGACCCCTCTTTTACTGTTTTCCAAACTGTTTTAGGTTGAAACACATGTGCCTACTTGTTACTTTCATGCTTTACATGTTTTCACATCATATACCTGCTATGTTCGTTAGTACATTATAGTACATGATTTCATTACATTTCATGCTATGTATGCCCATTGTGTGCGTACTTAGTACATCGTTCTACATTACATTTCATGCTATGTATGCCCATTGTGTGCGTACTTAGTACATCGTCCTACATTACATTTCATGCTATGTATGTCCATTGTGTGCATACTTAGTACATTGTTTTACATTACACTTATGCTATGTATGTCCTTTGTTGCATACTTAGTACATTGTTATTCATCATATTCTTACATTTTGGATACACATTACATGATTTACATTAGACATGAACATTTTACATCTTGGTGGTTTGGTTTGAGTAAGTTATTTAAGTAACGAGGCGTGTGTAATATGATACAAGCATGGTGGATACGCCGTTGGTACTTCCTATATATAAGTGTTTGTATGGTATCACATATTGTAGCGTTATTTGAATCATTTCAATTTGAGACATATAACATTTTATACAAATAACAGACTTTTTCACAAGACATTGATTTACAAACAACTTATCTTATACAAACTCATTGTACATGGTTATTCATTTAACCATACATTATTTTCTTATTTATACATATCATCTGATCTTATCGTTTTTCAAATGATTTACAAGACAAAGCAAATTACAAGGTTCGTGACTAAACATTTTCTCAAACATAAGTCATGAATTCTATTTTCACAAAACCTATGTATCTCACAGGCATTTTTATGCTGACGTACCTATTTTCACATGTGTTTTCAGGAGATGATGCACAGGACTTATCAAGACATACTTAGGCGGACCTGTGCCTTAGTGACTTAAAACGAGACAAGAACTAGTTAATTTATGTTATGTACTCTTTGTTTCTTGTTTAAAACAATGTAAACTCTCATGTTTGATTAATGAAACGAAACTTCAATTGCCATGGATTTGAAACAATTAATTCTGTTACAACACTCCCCAACGTTTCCGCCACGTTTTGTATGTTCTACGTGGTCGGGTTGTGACAGAAAAGATGGTATCAGAGCCAATGGTTATAGGGAATTAGGATTATAGTAATGCTTTGACCTAGTCTATAACCTTTCTAGGACCCTAACGCGAGTTTACTTGCGTTTAGTCATAAAACAATACCGTCACCTATCCTTAGGCGACGACCCCAACAAGAACATAAATTTCAAAACCGCTTTGAAAACTAATCATCTGTTCTAGGATGATTGATTACTAGGTTTTGAACCCTCTATTGTAAGGTTTTGAACCCCTTTGAGTTTTCAAAATCTCGTCAAGGTTTTGGGTTTTAAATAATGTGAACACGTGCAAACTGGAAGGGTGAATGCCTGTATTCTGGGTTTTCTGTCTAGGCAAGCACTTCGTATATATCTCATCAGACGCGAGACCAGTTGTGCTTACCTGGGAATTCTTGGGATGAGTGTTCACTTATAGGCGAGCATGTCTTCGCGATATATTATTTTTGACCTATTTACTTTGATTAATCACCGGGGTCGTTTGTTGCTTTGTAGTAACAAACAAATGACCACTATCCTTGCTTTCATTAGATTTGTTCATCTCATTATTTTCGTCAAATTCTCTCACTCGTTTCATTTCATGTTTCCCTTTTTAGAATGCCTCCACGACGCGAAAATCCGGTATCTATTGAAGAGCTGGCAGCTATCATTACACAGCAAATGACTGCTGCAATCCCGAACATCATTGCTCAATGTCACCAAGCTCTCAATAACAATAATGTCCTCTGCAACTTCAAGACGTTCAACTCGGCTAAGCCATCAAAGTTTTCTGGGTCTCAAGGAGCGACTGCACTTCTGCAATGGTTCGAGAGTTTAGAGAGCACCTTCAGACATGTTCAATGTCCAAACGAGTGAAAGGTAGATTTCGCATCTAGTGTCTTTGAGAAACGAGCTTTAACGTGGTGGAACGGTGTAGTGAGAGATAGGGGTGCCGAAGTGGCACTGGCGCAAACGTGGGAAGAACTTCGAGCACTTATGATGAAGGAATTCTGTCCTCGTCACGAGATCAGGGCCTTGGAAAGGGAATTCGACGATCTTAAGCAAGACAGCGGCGAACATCGAGCATACACTGATCGATATGAGGAGCTGAGCCTGTTGTGTCCTACCATGGTTACGCCTTTGGATAAGGCGATCGAAAAATACATTGATGGTCTCCCTGACTCAGTTCAGGACATTGTTACTGGTAGTAACCCCACTACGGTTAGGCAGGCCATTGAGCTATCTGCAACCTTGACTGAATCTCAGATCAGGAAACGTAAGCTTTTCCGAAAGGGTGACAAGAAACCAGTCGAGGAATCGAAACCAATCGAGGAATCAAAGACCATGGATGAGCAGACTGGATCCCCTAAGAGGTCAAAGAAGCGAAAGGCTTCTCAGAACTTCGCCATGGTCGCTCACAATGGTCAAGTCGTCCCCAAACAACCAGCTCAACCCCCTGCTAGGAAGCCATACAATGGGACTTCACCCTTGTGCAACCAATGTAACCTTCATCATCATGCTAATGTGATGTGCCGTGAATGCCAAATTTGTGGACGTAAAGGTCATACAGCAAAAGTTTGCATTGCAGCAGTTGCACCAAATCAAGCTGGCAACAATCCTGCTCAAGCTCGCTTTCCACCAGGTTCTTGCTACAATTGTGGCGAGATGGGTCATTTCCGAAGAAATTGCCCAAAGCTTGCTAATGCAAATCCAGCACAGGGATGAGCATCTGACCGACTAGAAGACAACACCCTTTAGAAATAATCACGTCTTATGTATTATTTTCTTTTGTTGTCAAGGTCCATGAAACAATTGTTATCATTGTTTATAAATAAATCTTTCATTTACATTTTAATATGTTTATGTGGTTGCATGTATAAACATATCCTCTACAATACCAACAACCAAGGAACCATATTCCATGAAGAACAGACTACCCCCAAATTTCTTCCATTGTATGATCTTTTGCGTTTTCCACGAAAATCCTAAGTACCCGTTTCTTCCAAGAGAAACGAAGTACGAGGTGCCAAGTTAATGGAAATCAATAACAAGATAATAACAATTAAACAATTATGTGATTATGTGCTTATGTGTTTCCTTTTATGTTTTTGTGTAATCCAAGCTTTGTTATCCAAATCCTCGTAGAATCTTCCATATCTTCGTATAAGGGATTCATAGTAGGATATCCAAAGGTACTATATTAAATCCTCAATGGGCTTTTACGTAATAGTAAAGACCCTTGGATTATATTATACTATTCCATAATTAGACCCCTAGAGAGGTCTAGTTAAACAGATTGATCCAAAAATCTGGTTAGGAATATCATGTGATGAGATAGCTGAAAGGACTCCTTGGTGGCCTAATTAAAAGGATCATTTGTCGATCTAATTAAAAGGACCTTATGGTAGTCTAGTCGAACTCATCACAGGTTTGATTTTTCCTCCCCTTCACATTACAAACAAATTGTGCGGACTGTGCAAGGAATTGCGTAATTATGGATGCATACATAATTATGAAATTCAGTGCACAGAAACCACAGCAAGTTTGGTCGTGTGTTTAGAAATGACTCGTTCCGTTCATTTTCGTTTCTGAAGAAATTGTGGAAAATGACTCGTTCCGTTCATTTTCGTTTCTGAAGAAATTGTGGAAAATGACTCGTTCCGTTCATTTTCGTTTCTGAAGAAGTTGTGGAAAATGACTCATTCCGTTCATTTTCGCTTCTGAAGAACTTGTGTAAAATGACTCGTTCCGTTCATTTTCGTTTCCGAAGAAGTTGTGGAAAATGACTCGTTCCGTTCATTTTCGTTTATGAAGAAATCGTTTGTGGAAAATGACTCATTCCGTTCCTTTTCGTTTCTGAAGAAATTGTGGAAAATGACTCGTTCTGTTCATTTTCGTTTCCGAAGAAATCGTGGAAAATGACTCATTCTGTTCATTTTCGTTCCTGAAGAAATCGTGGAAAATGACTCATTCTGTTCATTTTCGTTCCTGAAGAAATCGTGGAAAATGACTCATTGTGTTCATTTTCGTTCCTGAAGAAATCGTGGAAAATGACTCATTCTGTTCATTTTCGTTCCTGAAGAAATCATTTGTGGAAAATGACTCATTCCGTTCTTTTTCGTTTCTGAAGAATGCCTGTTGAAAATAACTCCGTTAATTTTTCATTTCTGAAAAATGTCCGTTAAAGAGAAATAATAGGATTATGCCTTGCTTATCTTTGATTGTTACTTAACACTAAGCCACAGATAGACTCCTACGAATTAATTTCGGGACGAAATTTCCTAAAGTAGGGGAGACTGTGACACCTGTGTCATTGCGACCATCAAACAAATGCCAAACCAATGAAATATTGTATTTCATACTTGGGATTTGTAAAAATATGTGTATCGTTTGCACATATCAACTCTTGTTCGATTTCAAGCTCTAAATCGCCTTCTGGAAGGTTATACGCGCACTGATGCGTAAATATAACCAGTTTAATGCAAAGAACACTCCGGAATAGTGAAATAGGCTTAACATACCTTAAATAACCTTTACATAACTTAGAAATAAGTTTTGAAGGCTTTGGTATGGCAAAATCAAGTTAAATCGCTTACAGGGACTAAAGTTGACAAACTGCGAAAGTATGCCAATTTGAACTATAACAGACATTCCAGAACATGACCATAAGTTAAACATACCACAAATATCCTTTACATAGCTTAGAAATAGGCTTTGACGGGTTCGGTATGCTAAAATATACTTTTGGGACATTCAGGGACTAAAAGCGTCAAAAAGTGCACAAGTTGCACTTTCGCTCATAACTTACGTTCTGAATACTTCCAGAGATCCCAAAATTTATGTAAGCACTAAAATATTTTATTTTAGTGTTTGGCATAAGAAAAATCCATTCGTTGCGTCTTTTGGATCGTTTTTCGCGCTTATGCGCATTCCGTCGTAATTAAGCGAACATCGCAATCGTACGACCAAACGAACCGACATCCGACATATTTTTTAGCATGTTTCATGTCCAAAATGTTTAGTCATCATTTTAGGGCCTTAAAGTTGGCTTAACGGGCCTTAAACATGCCGGGAATGGCTTAAACACACAACAGGGACCAAAACTGTCATTTCTGAAGGATGTTTGCTGATACATCGAATCTGGTCCATTCCACTTGTTGCAAATGGTTTTGGGGAATCTTTGGGCTGGTTTTGATGTGCACATGGTTTTGGGCAATACCATGGGCTCACATGGTTTTGTAAAACCATTATCTTGAGGTGTATGGCCAAGATCAAAGCACGGTTTCCAAGAAACGATCTTAACGGTTCGGGAAATCCTATAAATACCCAACCCCCATTTGCTTCTAAACTCACTAGAATCTGATTTGAGAAGCTCTAAGTTGAAACCATTGTTTCATACCTGAGCTACTTGAATCAAGATTAGCATTCGGGGACCCTTCGTAAGTATTCTTTCGTTCTTTTATTGCTTTTCGAGTCCGAAAGTCAAACTTTGTTTGACTTTCTGCGTTGACCAGTTTATGGTCAATGCGAAGTTCGTTTGAACTTCGCAACGTGATTGTAATCACGATGGTTATAGTCCTTTGGGACTATGCCTACTGATTACCACGTTGTCTAGGGTCGTAAGGGTAAGCGATCTAATAAATCGCTTATACCTTCGAACCCGACCCATTTGGTCGATCATTAGGATCAGACCAAACGCATTAGGTGACCATAGTATATAGGGAATAACCCTTCGAGGTTATACCTTATGGTCACTTCGTTTAAGTAGTTGTATGATAGGTAGTTTATATGCCTTAGGTAAATTACCAAAATGCCCTTTTTACGCCAAAATTCATTTTAAGCATATGTAACATAACTTTTGGTATCTAAACTGATTCGGCAACAATATTAGACATGTTAAGGCATATTTTACTTGTCATAGGACTAGTTAGGCGGTCCGAACGCGTTTTACGCGAACGACGCGTTAAAGTAGCATAAGCTGCCTAAACGGGTCGTAATGGGTCGTAAACACTTATGTTAGGTTTCATTTAGTATGTAGGCTTTGTTAAACCATATTACACGAGTTCCCATACTCGTTTGGTTTACGAACCCTCATTCTATCCGATCCTCCGATATAGGTCCGGTTTATTAACATAGTTACCTATACTAGGTGCCGTTTGATTCCGTGATCTC
Source organism: Helianthus tuberosus (assembly GCA_030545235.1). Taxonomy (NCBI): domain Eukaryota; kingdom Viridiplantae; phylum Streptophyta; class Magnoliopsida; order Asterales; family Asteraceae; genus Helianthus; species Helianthus tuberosus. The sequence continues at coordinate 129,104,184 of CM060447.1, read as the reverse complement.
TAGCATTGCTTGGTGGTTATCTTAGGACTTCTGAGCAATCTCAAGTGAGTACATAGACCCCTCTTTTACTGTTTTCCAAACTGTTTTGGGGTGAAACACATGTGCCTACTTGTTACTTTCATGCTTTACATGTTTTCACATCATATACCTGCTATGTTCGTTAGTACATTATAGTACATCATTTCATTACATTTCATGCTATGTATGCCCATTGTGTGCGTACTTAGTACATCGTTCTACATTACATTTCATGCTATGTATGCCCATTGTGTGCGTACTTAGTACATCGTCCTACATTACATTTCATGCTATGTATGTCCATTGTGTGCATACTTAGTACATTGTTTTACATTACACTTATGCTATGTATGTCCTTTGTTGCATACTTAGTACATTGTTATTCATCATATTCTTACATTTTGGATACACATTACATGATTTACATTAGACATGAACATTTTACATCTTGGTGGTTTGGTTTGAGTAAGTGATTTAAGTAACGAGGCGTGTGTAATATGATACAAGCATGGTGGATACGCCGCTGGTACTTCCTATATATAAGTGTTTGTATGGTATCACATATTGTAGCGTTATTTGAATCATTTCAATTTGAGACATATAACATTTTATACAAATAACAGTCTTTTTCACAAGACATTGATTTACAAACAACTTATCTTAAACAAACTCATTGTACATGGTTATTCATTTAACCATACATTATTTTCTTATTTATACATATCATCTGATCTTATCGTTTTTCAAATGATTTACAAGACAAAGCAAATTACAAGGTTCATGACTAAACATTTTCTCAAACATAAGTCATGAATTCTATTTTCACAAAACCTATGTATCTCACAGGCATTTTTATGCTAACGTACCTATTTTCACATGTGTTTTCAGGAGATGATGCACAGGACTTATCAAGACATACTTAGGCGGACCTGTGCCTTAGTGACTTAAAACGAGACAAGAACTAGTTAATTTATGTTATGTACTCTTTGTTTCTTGTTAAAAACAATGTAAACTCTCATGTTTGATTAATGAAACGAAACTTCAATTGCCATGGATTTGAAACAATTAATTCTGTTACAACACTCCCCGACGTTTCCGCCACGTTTTGTATGTTCTACGTGGTCGGGGTGTGACAAAGCTCTTTACGGACGCAAGTGCTGATCACCCCTATGCTGGGCTGACGCAGGTGATAGGCAGCTTGTTGGTCCCGAAATCGTCCAAGAGACGACAGACAAGATTGCGCAGATTCGAAAACGCATCGAAGCAGCTCGCGAGCGACAGAAAGCCTATGCAGATCCAAACCGGAAGCATTTGGAATTCCAAGTTGGAGATATGGTTTTATTGAAAGTATCACCCTGGAAGGGTGTGGCACGCTTCGGAAAGCGTGGGAAGTTGAATCCGCGCTACATTGGCCCTTTCAGAATTTTGGAAAGAATAGGGCTAGTAGCATACAAGCTGGATTTACCTGCGGAACTGAATGGAGTTCACGATACATTTCATGTATCCAACCTGAAGAAAAGTCCAACTCAAGATACCATTGCCATTCCCACCGACGAGATTCATGTTGATGACACGCTCCATTTCGTTGAAGAACCGGTGGAGGTTACGGATTGGAAGGTAAACAAGACCCGCCGGAGCAGTGTCAAGCTCGTCAAGGTTCGTTGGAATGCCAGACATGGTCCTGAATACACCTGGGAGCGTGAGGACCGGATGAAAGAGAAATACCCCCACCTATTTCCTAAGAACCCTGCATCTACAAGCAGAACTTAAAATTTCGGGACGAAATTTTTCTAACGGGGGGAGAATGTGACAACCCTCACTAAACCAGGTATCCGTACGACTTAATTAATAATTAATTACTGCTTAATTGCTGTGTTTACTTGAACTTGTGGATAAACTGCTACTTGAATACTGATACATGTACTTACTTGCATCATACTTTGCTTGCTGTCACTCCATGTTTTGCTTACAACACCTTTGTGACAACCTTGATGCACCAAAAGCACAGTAGCACAATGAACGGATAACCTATTAAACGTGCTGTCATAACTAGCACCAGGCAGGTACTGCCTCTAAGGCCTGTAAGAGCCTGAGATAGTTTGCTACACTAGTGGTGAGTGTAGGGATATAAGGGTTGTAGAACTGCGTCACTAGGAATGAGATTACAGTGACCGGATGTGCCTAAAACGTACCTTAAGTACAAAATTCAGCACTTTAATTAATAATTCAGCATTAAGCTACCTAATAGAGTGCCAAAACATGAGAAAAACATTACTAGGAGGCTTGGTGCATTCGGAACGCGAAGGACCTCTTCTCATTGCTTTTATCCACTCGTTTTGCGACTAGAATCTTCCCTAGCCTCGAGCTAGTAGTAAGTTACTATAATCACACTCTTGATCTATTTTAAAGTGGTTAAAAAGAACTTTGTCGGTTAAAATCTATGAACATACAAGATGATATGTTAAAAGTCTACTAAAAATGCTAAAAATGATGGATAAAAGCTTGATTGTTGTGTAAATCTTGTAAGATTTGTTTTGTGTGATTATTTAGTGCCGATCTATGTTGTGGTAGCTCGGATCATCGTTTAACCCGGATTGGTCATGATCATGGATCATGACATAGAGCTTGTTTAAGTATAACAAGGGTTAAATGATGAAACTCTACTACACACTAAACATGAACTTGTGTAAAATCGACTTTACTCACGAAATAGTGTTTAAAACTAGTAGATCTACGGATCTACAAGCGGTATTTTCAAAGGACCACGTGTCAAGAGAAAACATACTTTTAAAGATGAATCTTTCATAAACAAGAATAATTTTAGCAAACACACAAGTGTGTAAATACTTGTGTAACACTAAGTTTCGACAAAGAACTAGTTTTGTCAAATTTTACAAGAAGTTGTAAAGATGGAATTTCTTTAAAAACGAGACTTTTACAAAACCGGATGGATTTATATAAAGATACACTAAAAGTAAGGAGCTTTACTACATACTTTTGGAAAAACTACAAGTTCATGTAATTCTTGCGATTTACATATATATTGACTAGTTGATGCTTTGAGCATTGTTTTGATCGAATGAGAAAATTTTTGGTTTGACTTATAAAAGAAAATGATACGCTTAAAAGCGTGGCCACCTCCAGTTACAGGGGAAACTCTGGAAAATTTTTTCCAAAAACCTAACACTTAGAAATATTTTCACCACAAGTGTTAGAAATACATTTTGACTTGTTTTCAAATTATAGATTTCGCCACGACTTATTTACAAAATATCGGAGATGGGATTTCACAAAATGAAACGTGATAAATATATGTATTTAGTATATATACTTTTCATAAGCGTCACTTGTAAAATGTTTATGATTATTTTGTGAAATATACAAATATTATTTTTAGGGTAAAAATAATATTACCAAATGTTAATGATTATATTTTGAAGTAAGAAATAAAATATATTAAGTGAGACTTAATAATATATTTCGAAGTTTACGAACGCACATGTATTAAATCCCCCATCCTTGGGAAGGAAAATAATTACCAAGTATTTACAAAAATATAAACACGAAATAGTTGTCTAACTATTTCCCAAAAACTTAAACCTTAAGCCAAGGCACGACCGTCCGTCTAATAGACTTAGTACGTGTAGGTCGTCGCACAGCTGCTTGATCAGGAGATATACTTGGTAGAGACGCACCACTGTGAGTTCATGCTCCCCTTTTTCTCTAACTGTTTTCAGTTTTCTAAACTGCGGGGGTGAAATACATGTTACTATGATTACGAATATTTCTTACATGGTATGGTTAGCGTAAGGAGGGTTATTATTTAGATCATGTGAGTGGGTAGGCGGAAACTTGGGACTATTAATCCTCATAGTAGGACCGAGGGGCAGGAGCGGTAGATCTATCTGGGTGTAGCGAGCCCAGCCCCAGGCCCAAACAGTACGGACCTCGGGGTGACTTTGTACCCAACGCATAAATCTGCTAGGTTTGAGTCTTCCTACTTGCACTTCACACATATCAATGGCCTTGCAAACCATTGGTGATCTCTTTTTCCTTATTTGCTACATACCAGGGTTTTTATACTTACAAAGGTTTATTTACTCACTTACACATGAACTCGCTCAACATTATTGTTGATTTTTCAACTTACATGTATTTCAGGGAATTAAAGATCTGGCGCGGTATGTTATGTTTTCCCGCTGCATATGGGTTCCGAGGTCATCCCGGTTTAGGAAATGTGACTTTTTCCTGGACGAGTCACAAATCTTAAACTGCTTTTAATTCATATTGATGTTTATGTCTTTCAAAACAATGTTTTATGTTATGGTGTTGTAGTCCCTAAGACAATGTTATGTTACTTCGGTTTTAGAACTTAAATCTATGGATGATCTTGCATGGTTTTTATTTCATATAGCTTGTTATGGTTAAGCTATGGTATTAAGAAGTCACACCAAAATAACCACGCTTCCGCAAAGCCAGGGTGTGACATTATATAGGGTCGTAAGGTAAGCGATCTAAACAATCGCTTATACTTTCAAACCCGACCCGTTTGGTCGATCATTAGGATGTGACCAAACACATTAGGTGACCATAGTTTATAGGGAATAACCTTCCGAGGTTATACCTTATGGTCGCTTCGTTTAAGTAGTTGTATGATAGGTAGTTTATATGCCTTAGGTAAATTACCAAAATGCCCTTTTTCAGCCAAAATTCATTTTAAGCATATGTAACATAACTTTTGACATCTAAACTGATTTGGCTACAATATTAGACATGTTAAGGCATATTTTACTTGTCATAGGACTAGTTAGTCAGTCCGAACGCGTTTTACGCGAACGACGCGTTAAAGTAGCAGAAGCTACCTAAACGGGTCGTAATGGGTCGTAAGCACTTAGGTTAGGTTTCATTTAGTATGTAGGCTTTGTTAAACCATACTACATGAGTTCCCATACTCATTTGGTTTACGAGCCCTCATTCTATCCGATCCTCCGATATAGGTCCGGTTTATTAACATAGTTACCTATATTAGGTGCCGTTTGATTCCGTAATCTCTAGCATTGCTTGGTGGTTATCTTAGGACTTCTGAGCAATCTCATGTGAGTACATAGTTCCCCTCTTTTACCGTTTTCAAACTGTTTTGGGGTGAAACACATGTGCCTACTTGTTACTTTCATGTTTTCCTGTTTTCACATCATATACTTGTTATGTTCATTAGTACACTTATAGTACATGATTTACATTACATTGTTTTGCTATGTATGTTGACTGATAGCATACTTAGTACATGGTTTTACTTTACATTTCTGCTATGTATGTTGACTGATAGCATGCTAGCACATTGATTTACATGACTTTTCTGCTTTGTATGTTAACTTAGCATACGTAGTACATTGGTTTCATATAACATGTTTACATTTGCTATAACATTTGGTTTGCACAAACAGGACTTATATACGTTCATTAACATTAGCTACGCCGCTCGGTAGTAAGTAGTGGTACCATAGGACTTGACAAATCCCGTTCCTGACATCCTAGGTTTGTTTGGGTGTAAGGAATGACTGAATCCAAAAACATTTCTTTTGATAACCTTGACTAAAAGGGTTATCCTTGTGTCTCAAGGCTTGAATGTATGCGTTAACTTACCACATAAATGTTTGTATCAATAAAACATGCATTTACTTTGCAAAACATAACTTTTTGATATATTCAAAATACTTTGTTTTGTACATTTCTACATTTGGTTTATGTGACAATACTTTACTTACAATACATAACATTTGTTACACATTACTTGACTACATTTGGACTTTTTAACATTTGACATGGTTTATACAAGGACTTTTTGACAATTGGTTTAAACAAGGACTTTATACATTGGTGGTTTGTTTAAGTGATTTAAGTAACGAGACGTGTGTAATGTGATACAAGCATGGTGGATACGCCGTTGGTACTTCCTATATATAAGTACTTGTATGGTATTACATATCGTAGCATTATTTGAATCATTTCAATTTAGACATATAACATGTTATACAAATAACATATCTTTCACAAGACATTGTTTTACAAACAACTTATTTTATACAACTCATTTTACTTGGTTATTCATTTAACCATGTATTATTCTTTTATGTATACATATCATCTGATCTTATCGCTTTTCAAATGATTTACAAAACAAAACAATTTACAAGGTTCATGACTAAATGTTATTTAACAATTTCTTAAACTTAAGTCATGAATCCTATTTTCACAAACCTATGTATCTCACAGGCATTTTTATGCTGACGTACCTATTTTCACATGTGTTTTCAGGAGCTTTTACGTAGGATGATGATCGTGATACTAGGGCGGACCTGTGCCTTAGAGACTTAAAATGAAGATAGACTTAGTTTAACTATGTTATGTACTCTTTGTTTTTGTGTTTAAGACAATGTTACTCTCTTGTTGATAAATAAAACGTAACTTTAATTTCCATGGTTGTGAAACAATTAATTCTGTTACAACACTCCCTGACGTTTCCGCCACATTTTGTTGTCCTACGTGGTCGGGGTGTGACACAAAAGTTGGTATCAGAGCCAATGGTTATAGGGAATTAGGTTATTAGTAATGCTTTGACCTAGACTATAACCTTTCTTGGACCCCAACACAAGTTATCTTGTGTTTAGATTTTAAAACATGCACTTCACCTATCCTTAGGTGATAACCACAACGAGAACATCAAGTTCGAATCCGCCTTGAAAACTAATCATCTGATCTAGGATGATTGATTACAAGGGTTTGAACCCTCTGTTATAAGGTTTTGAGCCCCTTTGAATTTTCAAAATCTCGTCAAAGTTTTGGTTCCTAAATAGTGTGAACACGTGCGAACTGGAAGGGTGAATGCCTGTACCCTGGGTTTTCTATGTAAGGCTAGAGTGTTCGTACAAATCCACATAATCGGACCAGTCACTCTTACCTGGGAACTCTTGGGGTGAGTGTTCACTTATAGGCGAGCATGTCTTCGCGATACATTATTTTTGACCCATTTACTTTGATTAGTCGCTGTGTGTCGTTTGTTTGCTTTATGGTAACGAACAAATGACCACCATCTTTGCTTTTGTTGATTTTTGTATCATCTCATTCTTTTCACCCAATCATCTCACTCGTTTCCTTTCATGTTTTCCTCTTTTAGAATGCCTCCTCGACGTGAGAATCAGATAGCTAATGCCGAACTGGCAGAAATTATCGCACAGCAAATGGCTGCTGCGTTCCCAAATCTTATTGCTCAATGGAACCAAGCCAACAACAACAATCATGCTCCATGCAATTTCAAGAGTTTCAACTCGGCTAAACCGCTCAAGTTTAGTGGTTCTGAGGGAGCAACTAGGCTTCTTCAATGGTTCGAGAGCATTGAGAAAACTTTCCGTCACGTTCAGTGTCCTGATAATCGCAAGGTCGAGTTTTCTTCGAGTGTGTTTTAGAAGAGGGCTCTTACGTGGTGGAACGGGGTTATGAGAGACCGTGGTGCAGAAGTTGCTCTAGCACAAACATGGGCTGAACTTAGAGCTCTTATGATGAGGGAGTTTTGCCCTCTTCATGAAATGCGAGCTTTGGAGAGAGAGTTTGATGACTTGAAACAAGACAGTGGCGAGAACAGGGCGTATACTGTTAGGTTTGAGGAGCTGAGTTTGTTATGCCCAACAATGGTTACCCCACTCGACAAGGCTATCGATAGGTACATCGATGGTCTACCTGACTCTGTACAAGACATCATTACTGGTAGTAACCCTACCACAGTCCGTCAGGCGATCGAGTTAGCAACAACATTGACTGAGTCGCAGGTTCGAAAGGGAAAGATGCATAAAAAGGGTGACAAGGGTAAGAAGCAGGCGTCTGACAAGGAGGATGGCAAGAAAGGTGAAAACAAGAAGGGAAAGAATTCTGGTTCCTCAAGGGGGTCTAGGAAGCGAAGGGCTTCCCAAAACTATGTCGTTACTGCACAGGCCCAAGCTGCACCAAATCAGCCTGCGCAACCACTAGCCAAGAAGCCTTATCTTGGCAATGCACCTTTGTGCAAAAGGTGTAACGGCCATCACCTACCACATCTCCAGTGTCGTCAATGCATCAATTGTGGAAGAAATGGTCATCTTGCTGCCACCTGCCGCATTCCTGCTAATCAGAATCGGGCAGTTCAGAACCCGGCTCAACAAGTTGCTCAGCCTCTTGCTCAGCAACAAGGTCAAGCTGCACGACCTCATTTTCCTCCTGGTTCGTGCTACAATTGTGGGGATCTGAACCACTACCGTAACCAGTGCCCAAGATTGGTGAATGCAAATCAGAATCACACTCAGGCTCGAGGTTGAGTCTTCAACATGAATGCACAAGAGGCACAAGCAGACAATGAAGTGGTGAACGGTATGTTCTTTATTAATAATCAGCCTGCATTTGTTCTTTTTTATTCGGGTGCCGACAAGAGTTTTGTGTCATTGTCTTTTGAGCCAATGCTTCGCGTGTCTAGAACGAAACTAGGAAAACCCTTGACTGTAGAAGTTGCTAGTGGTGAACCCATTGTTCTTGATTCTGTTCTTCGCAACTGCCAGCTGAACCTTAACAACCATCTTTTTCCTATTGACCTCACGCCTATGCAACTTGGAAGCTTCGACATTATTGTGGGTATGGATTGGTTAGCCAAGCATCGCGCAGAGGTAGTTTGTTTTGAGAAGATCGTTCGTGTGCCGCTTCCGACAGGTGAGATCCTACAGGTTCATGGTGATAAACCTACTGGTGGTCTCAAACTCATGTCTTGTTTTAAAGCTTGGAAGTATCTGCGAAAGAATTATGTGGCCTTCTTGGCACATGTTACAGCAGATAAAGGAAAAGGTAAGTCAATCCAAGATATTCCTGTTGTTCAGAATTATCCTGAAGTTTTCCCTGAAGATTTACCTGGTCTACCCCCAGCACGCCAAGTCGAGTTCCGTATTGATCTCGTACCTGGTGCAAATCTCATTGCCAGATCTCCATATCGTCTTGCACCGTCTGAGATGCAAGAGTTGTCTAAGCAGCTCCAAGAGCTCTCTGACAAAGGTTTTATCCGTCCTAGCTTTTCACCTTGGGGTGCTCCCATTCTTTTTTTCAAGAAGAAGGATGGATCTTTTAGGATGTGTATCGATTATCGTGAGCTTAACAAGCTTACCATCAAAAATCGATATCCCCTACCTCGCATTGATGATCTCTTTGATCAGTTACAAGGTGCTTCTTATTTTTCGAAGATTAATCTACGTTCTGGGTATCATCAACTTCGTGTGCATGAAGAAGATATTCCCAAGACAGCGTTCCACACTCGATATGGGCATTATGAGTTCACAGTTATGCCATTCGGTTTGACTAATGCTCCTGTTGTTTTCATGGACTTAATGAATAGGGTCTGCAAGCCTTATTTGGATCAGTTCGTCATTGTTTTTATTGATGATATCTTGATATACTCTAAGACGCGAGCTGACAATGAGCAACATCTTCGTCTTACTCTGGAACTCCTAAAGAAAGAGCAACTTTTCGCTAAATTCTCCAAGTGCGAATTTTGGCTTAAAGAAGTTCAATTTTGGGGCATATTGTCAACGAACAAGGTATTCATGTAGATCCCTCCAAGATCAGTGTGATTAAGGATTGGGATACGCCTTCTACTCCTACTGAAGTTCGTTCTTTTCTTGGTCTGGCGGGTTATTATCGCCGCTTCGTTGAAAACTTCTCAAAGATTGCAGTTCCTCTAACCGCTCTAACCCAGAAGAACAAACCCTTTGATTGGGGATACAAGCAAGAGGAAGCTTTTCAAAACTTGAAGCAGAAGCTTTGCGATGCCCCTGTTCTATCATTGCCTGAGGGTGATGATGATTTTGTCGTGTATTGTGATGCATCGAAACTGGGTCTTGGCTGTGTTCTGATGCAAAGGAACAAAGTCATAGCATATGCATCGAGGCAGTTGAAGATACATGAGAAAAACTACACCACTCATGATCTTGAGTTAGGTGCAGTTGTTTTCGCTCTCAAGATCTGGAGATACTATTTGTACGGAACAAAATGTGTGGTTTTCACTGACCACAGAAGTCTTCAACGTATCTTCAATCAGAAAGAACTCAACATGAAGCAACGACGTTGGGTTGAGCTTCTAAACGACTATGACTGCGAAATTCGCTACCATCCTGGTAAGGCGAATGTCGTAGCCGATGCCTTGAGTCGTAAGGAACGTACTAAGCTTCACTGTGTTCGTGTTCAATCTGATATTCAAGCTCGATCCGATATCCAAGCACGCATTTCTCAGGCTCAACACACTTGTGTTTCACAAGTTTTGATGGATAAGGAATTTCCCTATCACATAACACCTGATCTTGAACTGAAGGACAATGGATCGTATTACTTCATGGACCGTTTGTGGGTCCCAAGCCAAGATGATCTTCGCACCTTGCTTATGGATGAAGCCCATAAGTCTCGTTATTCTATTCATCCTGGCTAAAATAAGATGTATAAGGATCTTCGTATTCAGTATTGGTGGCCTGGTATGAAGAAAGACATTGCCTTATATGTATCAAAATGCCTTACTTGTCTTAGGGTTAAGGCTGAACATCAACGTCCTTCTGGTTTATTGGTGCAACCAGAGATCCCAGTTTGGAAATGGGAAAACATTACTATGGATCTCATTACCAAACTTCCGCGCACAAAGAAAGGTCATGATGCCATCTGGGTAGTTGTTGATCGTCTTACTAAGTCAGTGCATTTCTTGCCAATCCGTGAGGATTTTTCTGCTGACAAACTTGCTAAAATCTATGTGGATGAAATTGTAGCTCGACATGGTGTTCCTTTGAACATTATTTCTGACAGAGATGCTCGCTTCACTTCTCATTTTTGGAGAACCATGCAATCTGCTATGGGGACCCAACTTAATCTGAGCACAGCTTATCATCCGCAAACGGATGGTCAATCAGAAAGAACAATCCAGACTCTGGAGGATATGCTTAGAGCTTGTGTGATCGATTTTGGTGGTAGTTGGGATTCACATCTTCCGTTGATCGAATTCTCCTACAACAACAGTTATCACTCCAGCATCAACATGGCTCCTTTCGAGGCTCTCTATGGTCGAAAATGTCGTTCACCAGTCTGCTGGAATGAGATCGGTGAGGCTCAGCTTACTGGACCTGCCCTCATTTTAGAGACAACTGATAAGGTTAAGAAAGTTTGTGATAACCTTCAGACAGCTAGAAGCCGTCAAAAGAGTTACGCGGACCAAGGACGCAAGCCCATGGAATTTCAAGTCGGTGATCGCGTATTACTTAAGGTCTCACCTTGGAAAGGTGTGATCAGATTTGGAAAGAAAGGAAAACTTTCACCTAGATACGTTGGACCATTCAGGATCGTCGAAAGAATCGGTAAGGTAGCCTATAGACTTGAGTTACCCCCCTGAGCTTGGAAATGTTCATCCAACCTTCCACGTATCCAATCTCAAGAAGTGTTTAGCTGATGAGAACCTCCACATACCACTTGACGAAATTCGTGTTGATAAAACACTGAAATTTGCCGAGAAACCTCTAGAAATCATGGAACGTGAAGTCAAGTGGCTTAAATGCAAGCGCATTCCTTTGGTCAAAGTTTGATGGGAATCTAAACGTGGGCCCGAGTTTACTTGGGAACGTGAAGATCAAATGAAGGCGAAGTATCCGCATCTATTCCCACGAGTTTCCTCTAAATAAATTTCGGGGCGAAATTTCCACAAGTAGGGGAGACTGTAACATATGTGCTTGTAATCATTGTGAACAGTTCAATTATCAGTAAAACAATGTTATTTGATCCCAATGTTTGTTTGTTTGTTTATGTTTTACATTTTTCATGTTTTGACTTTTGTTCATTTTCAAACTCTATATCACTTTCTAGAGAGTTATACGCAAACTGGTGCATAAACGTAACCAGTTTAACGCAAAAAATACTCCGGAACATCAACATATACTTAACATACGTTAAATAACCTTTACATAACTTAGAAATAAGTTTTAAAGGCTTTGGTATGGCAAAAACAAGTTAATTCGCCTACAGGGACTAAATTTAACAAACTGCGAAAGTATGACGATTCGTACTAAAACAGACATTCCGGAACATGACCATAAGTTAAACATACCATAAATATCCTTTACATAGCTTAAAAATAGGCTTTGAGGTGTTCGGTGTGCTAAAATAAACTTTTGGGTCATTCAGGGAGTAAAATCGTCAAAAAGTGCACAAGTTTGCTCTTTCGCGCATAACTTACGTTCTGAATACATCCGGACATTCAAAAATTTATGTAAGCACTAAAATATTTTATTTTAGTGTTTGGCATAAGAAAAAATCCATTCTTCGCGTAATTTGGATCGTTTTTCGCGCTTATCCGCATTCCGTCGTAATTAAGCGAACATCGCGATTGTACGGCCAAACGAACCGACATCCTAGATATTTTTTAGCACATTTTAAGTTCCCTATACTTTACTTCATTTTAGAGCTTTGAAATGGGGTTAACGGGCCTTAAACGTGTCGGAAATGGCTTTATTGCATAACAGGGACCAAAACTGTCATTTTGCCAAAGTTGATGGCTTTCGGACCGTAAGCCATCACCCTTACGGTCCGTAAGCAGTCCCTAGATCAGCAGAATGCAGAAACATTGAATCTGGCCTATTCCACCTTTGCACATGGTTTTGGGCAATACTATGGGCTCAAATGGTTTTGTAAAACCAGGGTCTTGAGGTGTAGGGTGGAGATTGAACCACGGTTTTTGAGGGACGATCTTAACGGCTCTCTGAAAACTATAAATACCCCCCCCCCCATGCCTTGATCAAAACCCACTTGAATTCTTGAGAGTTCTCTAAGTTGAAGTAATACCCACTTCATACCTGAGAATACTTGAGAAATCAAAGCTTTCGGGGACCCTTTGTAAGTGTTCCTTCGTTCTTTTTATTCTTTTAGCGTTAAAAGTCAAACTTTGTTTGACTTTCTGCGTTGACCAGTTTATGGTCAATGCGAAGTTCGTTTGACTATAACGTGAGCGTCATCACGATGGTTATAGTCCCTAGAGACTATACCTACTGATTACCACGTTATCTAGGCTCAGTGACGAGTCGTAGTTTTGGCCAAAATGCGCATTCTTACGTATTTTGTAACCAAACTACTCTTAGGTATCAAAACCGTTTGTTTTGATACCAAACCTATTTTCTAAACTTAGTTAAACATGTTTTAACATGCTTAGCTCGTCACTTTTAGATCGGTGCTTATATAGGGTCGTAAGGTAAGCGATCTAAACAATCGCTTATACTTTCAAACCCGACCCGTTTGGTCGATCATTAGGATCCGACCAAACACATTAGGTGACCATAGTATATAGGGAATAACCTTCTGAGGTTATACCTTATGGTCGCTTCGTTTAAGTAGTTGTATGATATGTAGTTTATATGCCTTAGGTAAATTACCAAAATGCCCTTTTTCCGCCAAAATTCATTTTAAGCATATGTAACATAACTTTTAACATCTAAACTGATTTGGCAACAATATTAGACATGTTAAGGCATATTTTACTTGTCATAGGACTAGTTAGGCAGTCCGAACGCGTTTTACGCGAACGACGCGTTAAAGTAGCATAAGCTACCTAAACGGGTCGTAATGGGCCGTAAGCACTTAGGTTAGGTTTCATTTAGTATGTAGGCTTTGTTAAACCATACTACATGAGTTCCCATACTCATTTGGTTTACGAGCCCTCATTCTATCCGATCCTCCGATATAGGTCCGGTTTATTAACATAGTTACCTATATTAGGTGCCGTTTGATTCCGTGATCTCTAGCATTGCTTGGTGGTTATCTTAGGACTTCTAAGCAATCTCATGTGAGTACATAGTTCCCCTCTTTTACCATTTTCAAATTGTTTTGGGGTGAAACACATGTGCCTACTTGTTACTTTCATGTTTTCCTGTTTTCACATCATATACTTGTTATGTTCATTAGTACACTTATAGTACATGATTTACATTACATTGTTTTGCTATGTATGTTGACTGATAGCATACTTAGTACATGGTTTTACTTTACATTTCTGCTATGTATGTTGACTGATAGCATGCTAGCACATTGATTTACATGACTTTTCTGCTTTGTATGTTAACTTAGCATACTTAGTACATTGTTTTCATATAACATGTTTACATTTGCTATAACATTTGGTTTGCACAAACGAGACTTATATACGTTCATTAACATTCGCTACACCGCTCGGTAGTAAGTAGTGGTACCATAGGACTTGACAAATCCCGTTCCTGACATCCTAGGTTTGTTTGGGTGTAAGGAATGACTGAATCCGAAAACATTTCTTTTGATAACCTTGACTAAAAGGGTTATCTGACTGTGTCTCAAGGCTTGAATGTATGCGTTAACTTACCACATAAATGTTTGTATCAATAAAACATGCATTTACTTTTCAAAACATATCTTTTTAATATATTCAAAATACTTTGTTTTGTACATTTCTACATTTGGTTTATGTGACAATACTTTACTTACAATACATAACATTTGTTACACATTACTTGACTACATTTGGACTTTTTAACATTTGACATGGTTTATACAAGGACTTTTTGACAATTGGTTTAAACATGGACTTTATACATTGGTGGTTTGTTTAAGTGATTTAAGTAACGAGACGTGTGTAATGTGATACAAGCATGGTGGATACTCCGCTGGTACTTCCTATATATAAGTACTTGTATGGTATTACATATCGTAGCGATATTTGAATCATTTCAATTTAGACATATAACATGTTATACAAATAACATATCTTTCAGAAGACATTGTTTTACAAACAACTTATTTTATACAACTCATTTTACTTGGTTATTCATTTAACCATGTATTATTCTTTTATGTATACATATCATCTGATCTTATCGCTTTTCAAATGATTTACAAAACAAAACAATTTACAAGGTTCATGACTAAATGTTATTTAACAATTTCTTAAACTTAAGTCATGAATCCTATTTTCACAAACCTATGTATATCACAGACATTTTTATGCTGACGTACTTATTTTCACATGTGTTTTCAGGAGGTTTTGCGTTGGATGATGATCGTGATACTAGGGCGGACCTGTGCCTTAGAGACTTAAAATGAAGATAGACTTAGTTTAACTATGTTATGTACTCTTTGTTTTCATGTTTAAGACAATGTTGCTCTCTTGTTGATAAATAAAACGTAACTTTAATTTCCATGGTTGTGAAACAATTAATTCTGTTACAACACTCCCCGACGTTTCTGCCACGTTTTGTTGTCCTACGTGGTCGGGGTGTGACATTATTCCTAGCTTTTCGTCAGGATAGTTAGCTTCTAATACCGCTTCCTTCTGTGCAGCTAACAACCTTTCATTCAAACTATTCTTTATCTCAATGCTCTTGGCATTGATTCTTATAGGCTTCACTCTTTCCTTTCGACTTAAGGCATCGGCGACTACATTCGCCTTGCCAGGATGGTATCTTATCTCACAATCATAATCATTCAAAGTTTCCATCCACCGTCGCTGCCTCATGTTCAAATCCTTCTGATTGAACAGATGTTGAAGGCTTTTGTGATCAGAATAGATCACACACTTGGTACCATACAAGTAATGCCTCCATAGTTTTAGTACAAATACAACGGCACCCAACTCCAAGTCGTGGGTGGTGTAGTTCTTCTCGTGCACCTTTAACTGTCGAGAAGCATAGGCAATGACCTTGCCTTTCTGCATGAGCACACATCCCATATCTGTGTGCGATGCATCACAGTATACTACAAATTCATCAATTCCATCAGGCAATGTCAACACAGGTGCATTGCTCAACTTTTTCTTAAGGATGTCAAAAGATTCCTGCTGCTTAGGACCCCAGTCAAATTTAATATTCTTACGTGTCAATGAAGTTAAGGGCGCAGCAATCCTTGAGAAATTTTCAATAAATCGCCTATAATATCCTGCTAATCCTAGGAAACTACGAATCTCTGTAGGCGTCTTTGGCTCTTGCTAATTCATGACAGCTTCAACCTTAGAAGGATCTACATGGATACCATGCTCACTAACAATATGTCCAAGAAATTGGACTTCACGAAGCCAAAATTCACACTTTGAAAACTTGGCATAGAGCTTTTCCTGTTGAAGCAGTTTCAGAATGCAACGGAGATGCTTCTCATGGTCAGCTTGGCTCTTTGAGTAAATGAGAATGTCATCGATGAAGACGATGACGAATTTATCTAGGTAAGGCTTGCAGACGCGATTCATGAGTTCCATGAATGTTGCAGGTGCATTAGTGAGCCCAAAAGGCATCACTAAGAACTCATAATGACCATAGCGAGTCCTAAATGCAGTCTTGTGTACATCTTCATCTTTAACCTTCAGTTGATGATAGCCTGACCTCAAGTCGATCTTAGAGAAGTAACTTGCCCCTTGTAATTGATCGAACAGATCGTCGATCCTGGGCAAAGGATACCTATTCTTGATAGTGACTTTGTTAAGCTCACGATAATCGATGCACAGACGCATTGATCCATCCTTCTTCTTTACAAACAGGATTAGTGCTCCCCAAGGAGACGAACTAGGTCTAATAAAACATTTAGCTAACAAATCATCTAGTTGAGTTCTCAGCTCTTTCATTTCTGATGGTGCCAACCTGTAAGGCGCTCTCGCGACCGGCGCTCTCGCGACCGGCGCTCTCGCGACCGGCGCTCTCGCGACCGGCGCTGCTCCAGGGATGATGTCAATTCTGAATTCTACTTGCCTATCTGGTGGTAAACCAGGTAGTTCTCCCGGGAAAACTTCTGGGTATTCAGAAATGACAGGGATATCTTCAACCTTGGGCTTCTGCTCATCAATAGTTACCTGTGCCATATAAATGACACAACCCTTCTTCAAACACCTAGATGCCTTGAGCATGGACACTTGCTCAGGCAGTCCATACTGGGTATCTCCCTAAATGGTAAGTGGTTCACCAGACGGAGTCTTGATCACCACTTGCTTCTTGTTGCACACAATCTGAGCTTGATTGTGGGATAACCAATCCATGCCTATTACTATGTCGAAACCGGCTAACTTTAAAGGAAGTAAGGTTAATGGAAAAGAGTGGTTCCTAATGGATATGGAACATCCATCTAACACGCTTGATGCAGTTTCTATGGTTCCATCAGCTAATTCAACCTCATACTTTATGCTTAGGGTTTTAACATGTAGGTTTAGCAACTTACAAAACTTATTATCTACAAATGATTTATCAGCTCCGGAATCAAATAGCACTCTTGCATAGACATCATTTATAAGGAAGGTACATGTGATCACATTATCGTCCTGAACAGCTTCTCGTGCATCTATACGGAAGACCCTTGCATTGGTCTTCTTTGCTTCCTCGGGCTTTTTAGCGTATTTAGGGCAGTTGGTCTTAATGTGCCCTTTTTCATTGCAATTGTAGCACGTAGCATCCTTAATCTTCTGGCAGTCTATTGTCTTGTGCTCCTTAGACTTGCATAACCCACATGCAGGTCGTCCTGACTGAGACTTGGTCTCAAGCCTACATTTTCCAAAGTGGCGTTTTTGGCAAGTCGTGCACTTTGGCTTCTCCTCTTCTCGTTGACTACCCTTTCCAGACCCAAACTTCTTCTTGTGGTCCGTATTTCCCTTAAATTTCTTCTCAAACTGTCGTGAGTTGTCGTCCTCACGTTTTCTCTTACTGTCTTCTGAGTTCTTAAGCGATTTTAGCCTAACCGCGTCCAAAGTAAGAGACAGAGATAGATCAGTTGCTGACCTAAAAGTAGCAGGTCTAGATGCCTTAACACTGGCCTTGATTTATGGGGCTAAACCCCCAATGAAACGAGCAATTCGCTTGGGCTCCGGTGTTACCAGATACGGAACCAGCCTAGACAGGGTATTGAAATTGGTGAGGTATGCTTGACAATCTAAATTCTTCATCACCAATGATAAAAATTCTGATTCAACCCTCTCAACCTCGTGTTGAGGCCAGTAATTCTCCTTAATGAGAGCAACAAACTGATCCTATGTCAGATTGTAGAGTGGGATCTTTCCAGCAGCTTGAATGAGAGACTTCCACCATGCCAGTGCCTCCCCGTTAAATGATTGAGATACATACTTTACCACATCCCTTTCAGCACAACCGCTGATATCGACCACGGTGTCCATTTCATCTAACCAAGTCATACAGTCTATTGCTCCTTTCTCCCTAGTGAAATCACGGGGTTTCCATGAGACAAAATATTTGTAAGTACAGGACTTGGTACGTGGTTCATTATCCAATACTACCCTTTTGGATGGGACACTGTGTTGATTGGATGAGTGTCGGTCATCATCTTTCTTTGGTACATCTTTCTTAGAGGGTGGCTTGCTGTGAGCCTCTGAATGAGTCTTGGGTTTGGAATGCGGTGCGAATAGGGTCCTGCTTTGAGTCCCGCTAGATTCATTATACTGCCGCTCTATAGCTTTTGTAACAACATTATCTATTAATGCTTGCAGTTCTGCACCGGTTACATGTATCTTAGCATTCTCATGGTTTTCCAGGGGATGACTGTTTACTTCTTCCGACCTAGCCATGTAGCTTGAATTGCTACATAAAGAAAATTAATGACAAGGATTATTTAGAAGCCTATACAGTACTATCGTTCTTGACGATTTATTAACCATGGTCTTTAATAACTATTTTGGTTAATTTGTTAAGCATGTATATATATTCAGTATCTTTATTATAATCCTTAATGATAATTTAATAATAGCACTAAAGCCTAGTCACATGGACAGATTTAATTTATAAACCAGGATTTTATAGAATCGAGGTATTAAGGTTGAATCGAAGTTCATTACATTTTCTTGACAGGGAGTTGTAGGCCACCACTGTCTTTAGTCCCAAAGGACGTTAATTATAGCCCGTAGGCACTTTATCCTTTAAGGAATGATTATATAATTAAAGGAAATTGGAATAACCCAATTTAAGAATGACTTATGTGATTTTATCGAATCACATTTTGCCAAGAATGTTAACATGTTTTCAGATGTTAACAAAGATTGGAATCTTTTGAATAGGTTTTACCATCTTAGCCTAGGTTTTTCCTTTAAGATTCTTTTTAATATGTAACGCAGAACAAATCCTAAATTGAGATGTTAACAAGGATCTGAATCTAATTGAGGAACTACCATCTTGGCCCTGTCTTAAGATGACACGTGAGCTAGGTCTTTGTTCTTCTTAGATTTTGCCATTTTATTATAATGGGAGATCTTATAAAAGGAATGATATTTTAAATCTAACTGTTCCACTAAAATTTAAACAAGTACATGGTCGCCCTAAAGGGGACTTCTAATTGAAATGACTTGCCCATGCAGGGGCTAAACATATAATAACAAGGAAACAAACAAAGGGCAAAATAAAACGAATTAGGATTAGTCCTAAGTTCTTTGTCTAGACTCTAGAATCAAGGAGCGTGCAATTGTGTAACTGAGATTAAACACAAAAGGCTAGTGTTTAATTCACTCAGTGTTGGCTCTGATACCAACCTGTCACACCCCGATATTTCCACGTATTACCGGTGGGCCCGGTGGGGAGTATCGTGACGTAGTTGATATCATCATAGTCAAACAACACAAATTTAAATGCACAGCGGAAGCAAAAGATAGGTTTATATTTCAGCCGAATAAATTGTAATATTAAGTATCACAAAATAGTTGAAACAGATCCACAGGCGGATCAAATAAAAAGGAAATTGTTCATTAGACTTTAAAGGCATCTAAAGCTTGCGAGACTTGTGTAATGACGCCTGGGGTAGCCAGCCTATTTCGTCTAGTACCTGCACTTAGCCTTTTTTGGAAAATACGTCAGTTTACACTGGTAAATACAATTAACTGACTCATTTTGAAAATGTTTAGAAAATTGATTTGAATGCACATGGCACAAAACTTTTTATAACTTGGGACAATTATTTAAAATAATCTTGTATACAGTTTTACTTATTTGTCGTCCGTCAGGGCCGGTTTGTAGGGCCGGTCTAGATTAACTGACACACCACAGGTATAATACCCACAGGGTTGATTCCTTTAAGTGGGCTACCAGTTTTTACATATGCAACTGTCAGGTGTACGCCTACACCCCGTGCTTTGGTCGTGGCCATTTCTTTGAATGATGCCAAGGATATCCGGGACATGGTCATTTAACCCCCAAAGGCCATACACCAAATAATACAGAATAAAACGAGTTATGTAATTACATTAATCACAATCCGATTTAAATGACTAGATACCCGACCAAGCGGTATTATTATAATACCGTATCCCAAGCCCGTATAGGGAAAATAAGTTAAGAGTATTTACCTGAGCAAATTTATACAATTTATCCCAGCCGTACACCACCAAGCAAGTACAGGTAGCTTTTACTGGGCTCGTAAATCTGGAACGAAGGTTTTTAATAACCCATTAGATTCCTAACGGGTCTTTAATTAAGCCTAAACTTAGACCGGTTAGTTTTAAAGGAAGATACGGTTCAAAACGCATGATTAAGCGAAGACCGGATTATAATGTGGTTTAGACCCGACAAGCTTGCATACTTGTTTAATATTGGTAAACTAAACACATTCTGGATTTTGAGATGAAAATGATATGGTTTGACCCGTTTCGGCTAATATATGCAAACTAGTTACATAAGTCGATCCGAACGCGAAAAGTGCGTAACGGGTAACCAAATGAGTCATATGCAAGTTTCCTAAGTCAATATACCTTAAATATGTTGTGACATCAGTAAGATATCTTCTATTATGCCCAAAATGAATTTAAACTCAAATTACGCCCCGTAGGGGTATTTTGGTCATTTTAAAGGTTATAAAAGAGTTTAAATATAAATCTGAGTTACAGGTCTGATATAATCAGTAAGAATACTTAATTTACTAAGTTATATCAGTAGGGTATTACCTATATGTGAAATTTATCATTTATAACCAAACTATATACCGAAAGGGCATTTTGGTAATTTCACCTAAGGTTTAAAGGTCAAATCTGGAATCTGACTTTAAAAACTTTTACTTACTGTTAAAGTATAAAAACTTGCTTAAAACATCAGTAGGTATCAAGTCTTATATATCTAAATTGGTTTTAATACATACTATGCGCTTAAAACGCGTAAAAAGGCGATTTTAAGCGATTTCCGGGTATTATAAGAAAAGTTGATATTTTTATGATTCTAGAAGGCTTAAAATATTCTATTTATCATATTGGATCAGTAGAAAAAGGTTTGGTATCAAAAGGATTGGTAAAACTCATTTTATAGCCTAAAAGGGCAAAACCGTCAACTACCGAATTAAGCTTAGAACTCTATGTTATGCTTAGCCTAAAAATAAATAAAAATCTTCAAAAATCCCAAAATATTATTTTATATCAGTAGGTAAGAAGTTTGGTATTAAAGATTGGGTTTAGATAGGCTATACGCTAATTACGCCGCTTAATTACTAAAAAGCTTTCTAATTACGCTAATGAGCATAACTCTTAATCTAGACCTCAAACTGATGTCAAATTTTAGGGACAAGTTTATAAATTAGTAACTAAGGCTTTTATTCTTTTACTTTTTCAAAAATCACGTTTTAAGGTGAAAAGGGCATAATAGTCAACATTTAAGCATTTAACGGGAGCATGCATATGAATCGGATAACTAATGAACCAAGTTGTATAATCACAGAGGGTTATACTTATAGGTAACTTGGTCCTAATAAACCTCTAAGGCATTTCTAAACTATGCTCTAATGGGTCAGAACTGAAAGTCAAAGCAAAAGTCTACTTTTGCGACTTTCGGCTCCGAACCGAGCTTAAATTGAAAATTGTCGAGTTGAACATGTTTAGACATGTTCTTACATTAATTACCAAGTTATCTTAATGAAAAAACAGGTTGCATAGCTTCTACATTGCTAATTATGCATTAATTTGAAAATAAGCTTTCTGTTGACTTTTTAAGATTAACTTTGACCCGACAATTGACCTAGTTAGAGTGGGAATCAGAGGGTGCCCTTTTAAGGGTTTATTGCCCATATAATTACCAACTCATAGGTACTTTCAATTTGAAATTTGACTGGACAAATTAAGAATAATGACAAAGTCAAATCTTAATTACGACGGTTTGACTTTAAGCTAATTAACTAAGCTAAACTGAATTAAAGAAAGTTAAGGACACTTACAATAGTCCTAAGCACGACTAGTGACTCCTAGGAAGGGTGCTTGAGCTCCAAAATTCTCCAGAAGTGAAGTTGTGAGAGTTTCAAGTGAGTGTGCTCAAAGTTGCAACATTGGAGCTCCTTATATACCCATTTTGATGCAACAAGATCATTCCAACAAAGTCTATGGATGTTCCCTGATCATCCCAAGTGTCCCTGGGCCTTTAAAAACCATCAAACAAGCCCCTAGAATCGAAAAACAAGCTTTAAAGTCGGTGTAACTTGCTGAAACAGACATCTGCCAAGTTTTTGGGAGCTGGCAGTCCTCAGGCGGCCCGCGTAAGGCTTGGGCCTGACCTTACGCGGCCTGTGTCAAGGTCTAGTCCGGTCAACAAGTTTGCAAATATTGCATTTTAGGTCCCTGGTCCTTCCAAAAATGGTTTTAACTTCAAATTTTGCACTTTTGGCCCTCTAACTTGACTTTTAAGGGCTCCAAGGCATAAACAAACATCCTTAAGTCCTCGGTTAACTTTATGATCACCCATAAAGCCTTTAATTTCAACGTTGACGCTTTTAACGCCTCGTATACGAATATTGTCATAACTTTCTCATACTTTAACGAAACCTTGTGAAATTTTTATCACTTATTCTCGTGAGTATAATTAATCATTACAAAGCTTAGGGTTTGCTAAAAGGTCACTCCGAGGTATACTTTAAACATGTTGACACATTTAACCCCTGTAGTTTGTAATTCCTCACTTTCTTTCACAATTAGCTTCGTATGATCCATGATTTATTCGTTTAAGGGTATAAACATCATGTAGGGTTATTGAAAGGCATATTTATCCGTTGTTGACATTTTGAACCCTTATTTTCACATAGTTTCTTTGTTTGTCAACTTTAGTCCTTCTAAAGTAATCTTTTACACGCTTAAAGCTCATGACACGTGTCGATACATTATTGGACATAAATTTTCGAGGTGTTACATTAACGCATTCCGTTTTGCAATCCAAAACAAAACTGATGCAAATCCTACTGCTGCTCAAGCACCATATGGAGGAAAAGCCCCTTTGTGCAATCAATGTAACCTTCATCACCATGCCAGTGTTTAATGTTGAAAATGTTTGAACTGTGGACTTTTTGGTCATACGGAAAGAATCTGTCACTCAACCACTGTGCCAAACCAAGTTATTCAGAACCCTGTTCAACTTCAAGCAGAACCAGCACAAGCTCGTTTTCTGCCTGGTACTTGCTACAACTGTGGCGAGATGGATCATTTCAGGAACAAATGCCCAAAGCTTGTCAATGCAAATCAGACCCATGAATGAGCAGTTGGCTGACTGGAAGATAATGCTGCTTTGAAATAACTAAGATCTTATGCTTTTATTTCCTTTGTTTTCCTTGAAACTCTGAAACAATTTGGTTGGTTAATAAATAAATCGTTGTTCACAATTCTGATGTATAAAAACAAATGTAGTTGCATATGTGTATAGCATACCCCTACGATACCGACACCAAGGAACTGTGTTCTTTGCAAAACGAACCACCCTTGTAGTTTTCCCACTCATGTGATCGCTCACGAATTCCACGAAAATCCTAAGTACTCGTTTCATTCTAAGAAACGAAGTACAAGATACAAGTTACAATCTTGGACGATTACTCAAAGTATCACTTTAAACCCTTGCTTGGATAACTAAGGGTATTTTTCAATCTCATGTGATATGTCTATCTACGTATCATTATATTCTGGTTTTCGTAACAACATACGTAGTATATGTTTTCAAAACATCCTTCATGATTTCAAAGACACTTCATATAGTTTGAAAACATTTTAACATAGTACAATTACTTAATATACCAAGTGCATGATTTCAAAAACATTATCCATGTTTTCAAAAACCTTATACACGATTTCAAAATCCATCTCACATAGTTTTAAAAACAATTTATAAACATATTTACCTAATACACCTACCATATGATTCCAATAGCATTACGTAAGGTTTCAAAAAACATTATACCTATTTCCAAAGAACCCCATGCATAGTTTTCAAGAACACTCAACTCTATGTAGACTTAACATACATAGTACACGACCTCCAAAATCTGCTTCATATGCCGCCTTGGCATATCTAGCACCTTAACTTCATGAACACCTTACCTCATATATTGACCTAAGCATGTCTAGTACAAGGTTTCGAAACATCTCTCGCTACACAAATTCCAAAATCCATATGGGATCTTCCTATCTTCATAATTAGATCCTTGTTTTAAGCTCAAAATCGGAGTCCTTAACTGGATTCTTTGTATGCTTTAATACATACATTACGATTCAATAAGGACAAAGTCGAATTCCTATTAAGATCTTCCTATCTTCATAGTTAGATTCTTAAAGATGTTTAAAGTACCAATTGAAGTCCATGGATTGGATTCCTGGTGTACTTTAAATACACGTGCACAAATCAGCAACAAATTAACAAACAAATTAATAACAAGATGATAACAAATTAATCACCAACTTGAACAATTATGTGTTATGAGTTTTTGTGTAATCCGAATGTTCGTTATCCAAATCCTCGTAGAACCTTCCATATTTTCATATGAGGGATTCATCGAAGGAAATTCAAAGGTACTACCTTAAATCCTTAATGAGATTCTATGTAATAATTGAGACCCTTGGATTATAAAGTACTATTCTAAATTTAAAAGACCCCCTTGGGTGGTCTGATTAAAAAGATTGATTCATTAATCTGGTAAAAAGTGTCATGTGATGATGTAGCTGAAAAGACTCTTTGGTGGTCTATTTAAAGAGATTATTTGTTGATCTAATTAAATAGGACCCTATGGTGGTCTAGTCACAATCATCACAGGTTTATTGTTCGATTTTCTTCCCCTACACATTATAAAATGCACTGTGCGGACTATGCAAGGAATCATGTAATTATGGATGCATACATAATTATGGGATTCAGTGCACAGAAACCACATCAAGTTTTGTCATGTGTAAGAACCTTTAGTGACAAGAATAACGAAACGTGAACAATGTAATACACCGATGGCGCTTCATATATATACATATATATATATATAAGTGTCCCTTCTTACATTGCAATCATGACTTTATTTAAGTTACTAGAAGCTCAGGACCTTGACCAATGTTGTACTACCCCTTCGACTTCAAGTTTCAACTCATACAAGTTTCCTATAATAGCCTTCACAAGAAACATTCTCTCTATCCATGTTCGAGGCTTCAGCTTCTTGTCGAATTCACACGCACTTTACATCATTTTGCCAAATTTATAGCACTCTTGAGATTCGGTACAACCATACCCCAACTCATTAGAATGGAGTTTAAATCTTCGGATCTAAACCCTTCCCTATACACAACAGTCTGGTACAAATAACAAAAAGCTTGCTGGAAATCCAAACGTGACCCAGAGGTTCTACTTAGGGAATGGAGGATTCATTTGAAAGCAAAACATCCACATCTACACTCACTAGTTTCCTCTAAATAAATTTCAGGACGAAATTTCCTAAAGTAGGGGAGACTGTGACACCTGTGCTTGTGTAATCATTATACAAACTCTGAACAGTTCCATTTTCAATAAAACAAAGTATTTTGATTCATATATTTGTTTATTTATGTTTGACAACCTCTCATTTCAATTCTTATTCGATTTCAAACTCTAAATCGCTTTCTGGAAACTTATACGCAAACTGATGCGTGAACGTAATCAGTTTAACGCGAAAAACACTCCGGAACATCATCATAAGCTTAACATACCTTATATAACATTTACATAACTTAGAAATGAGTTTTGGAGGGTTTGGTATGCCGATTCGTATAGTAACGTACCTTCCGGAACTTGATCATAAGTTAAACATTCCATAAATATCCTTTACATAGCTTAGAAATAAGCTTTGAGGGGTTCGGTGTGAGAAAATAAACTTATTTGATCAACAGGGACTAAAAGCGTCAAAAAGTACATAAGTTTGCATTTACTCGCATATCTTACGTTCTGAACATATCCGGACATCCAAAAATTTTTTTAATCATTAAAATATTTTATTTTAGTGATTTTAATGCTAAAACTTCATTCATTCGCAATTTGGATCGTTTTCGCGTCCGTTACGATTTCTGTCGTAATTAACCGAATAACGAAACCGTGCAGCCAAACGAACCAACATTCGTGATGTTTCTGAGCATATTTCAAGTTCCCTATGTTTTAACATCCTTATGGAGCTTAAAAATGGGCTTGAAGGGTGTTAGAAGTGCCAAAACGCATCAAAAATCAAGTTTGTAGTCATAGGGGCCTGTTCTGCCAATTAATGAAAGTTTCTGCCAGCAAGCCAGGTCCTTACGAACCGTATAGACCTGCTTACATTCCGTAAGCTAAGCACAGATCAGCAGAAACCATTTTTCTTCAATTCAGATGCTACCTTTGTTTTGATCCATGGTCTATTCATCTTGTGGGCTGGTTTTAATCTAGTTCCAGCAAGTGTATGGCTTAGATTGAGCCTTGAACAACACAATTACATGTGTAATGATCTTGTGGAGCTTGATTTCCCTATAAATACCCATGAATTTTACATTTCAACTTGTCCATTTGATCTCAATTCTGCTCTAAGTTGAAGCTCTCCCTTGTGAACTTCATACCTGAGTATTTTGAGTTCAAATCTTCAAGGCTTGGACCTTTTGTAAGTTTCTTTCATGCTTTTTATGCATTTCAAGCATGAAAGTCAAACAATGTTTGACTTTCTTCTTTGACCAGTCTTTGGTCAGCACAAAGTTCGCTTGAACTTTGCAACATGAGCGTAATCACGATGGTTATAGTCCCTTGTGACTATACCTACTGATTACCACGTTGATTAGGCGTAGTGACGAGTCAAAGTTTCGGTCAAAATATTTATTTGTGCGTATTTTGCAACGAAGCTATTTTTAGGTATCAAAACACTTTGTTTTGATGCCAAACTTGTTTTCTAACTTAGTTAAACATGTTTAACTCGTCACTTTTAGTTTAGTTCTTTATAGGGTCGTAAGATAAGCGGTCTAAACAACCGCTTAGACTTTCGAACCCGACCCGATTGGTCGATCATTAGGATCCAACCAAATATATTTTGTGACCATAGTTGTATAGGGAATAACCTTCCGAGGTTATACCTTATGGTCACTTAGTTTACTTAGTTGTATGATAGGTAGATTATATGCCTTAGGAAAATGACCAAAATGCCCTTTTTGCGCATAAATTTATTTTAAGCATATGTAACCTAAATTTTGTCACTTAAACTGATTATGCAATGTATTTAAACATGTTAGGGCATATAATACTTGTCATAGGACTAGTTAGGCTACTCGTTTGCGCTTTTACGCAAATGACGCGTTAAAGTAGCGTAGGCTACCTAAACGGGTCATAACGGGTCATAAGCACTTAGGATAGGTTCCGATTTAGAATGTAGGCTTTCTTAAACCATATTACATGAGTTCCTATACTCGTTTGGTTTACGAAACCTCATTTTATCCAATCTTCCGATTTAGGTCCGGGTTATTAACATAGTTACCTATATTAGGTGCCGATTGATTCCTTGATCCCTCAAGCGTTGTTTGATTGTTATTTCAAGATTACTAAGCATTATCTAGTGAGTACATAGTCCCCTCTTTTACTGTTTTCAAATATTTTGGGGTGATTCATATGTGTCTACTTGTTACTTTCGTGCTTTTCATGTTTTTATAACATATGCATGCTATGTTCATGTAGTACACATATAGTACATGATTTCATCTATGTTTATGCTATGAATGTTTACTTAGCATACTTAGTACATTATTTTCTTATAACATGCTTACATTTGGTATAACATTTGGTTTGTTTAACGAAACTAAAATACGTTCATTAACACCGATCATGCCGCTCGGTAGTATGTAGTGGTACCATAGGAATTGACAACTCCCATTCCTAGAATCCTAGGTTTGTTTGGACGTAAGGAATGACAGAATCCGAAAACATATCGATATACCTTTAACTTGTTAAGGGTTTGTCTTTCAGTCTCAAGGCTTGAATATATGCGATAAACAATACCACATAAATGTTTGTATCGGTAAAGCATGAGTTTTGCAAAACATAATTTTTGACTTAAACTATGATTTATTCAAATACATTGTTTTGTACATTTTTACCTATAGGTTGAGTAATACTTTTATTCACCATACATTTCATTTGATTATACATAAACATTATACATATGGTTTGAGTAGTTAATTTTTATTTGCCATACATAACATTTGATTATACAAGATATGATTTACATTCGATATTGGTTACACATAAACATTTTGTCATCAGTTTAAACAAGACATTTTGGTGGTTAATGATAAGTGATTTACATAAAGTGGCGTGTGTAATATGATAAAAGCATGGTGGATACACTGCTCGTACTTCCTATAGATAAGTGCTTTTATGATATTACATATCGTAGCGTTATTTAAATCATTTCAACAAAAACATGAAACATTTTATACAAATAACATATTTTCACAAGCCATTGTTTTACAAACGACACATTTTGTACAAAAATCATTTTTACTTTGTTATTTATTTAACCATGCATTATTCATTTATATCATCCGATTTCTTATCGAGTTTCGTATGATTTCATAAACAAAAACATTTTTATAAGGTTCATGACTACTTTTGTTAAACATTTCTTTTAACTACGAGTCATGAATCCGTCATCAAGAAAACCTATGTATCTCACAGGTATTTTTATGCTGACGTACCTATTTTCACATGTGTTTCAGGTGCTGTTGTTAGATGATCATG
Source organism: Helianthus tuberosus (assembly GCA_030545235.1). Lineage (NCBI taxonomy): Eukaryota > Viridiplantae > Streptophyta > Magnoliopsida > Asterales > Asteraceae > Helianthus > Helianthus tuberosus. Next base: position 129,075,157 of record CM060447.1, on the reverse strand, counting down.
ATGCACACATAGGATTGGACGTGGCCTTAGTGACTTAAAAGTACGAAAGACATTTTAATTCATGTTATGCTTCTTAAATTCCTAGTCAATGTAAACATTTTAATTCAATAAAACAAACTTCAATTACCATGTGTTATGAAACAATGATTCTGTTACTCCACTCCCCGACATTTTCACCGCGAGTTGTTGTTTTACGCGGTCGGGGTGTGACACGGTGTGAGGCTTGTAAGACCTAATAGCGCTATTTAACTAATGACCCGTTCGCCAATGGCCCGACGATTAAGTCGATATAAAAATGAGGGACTTCATGATAGAGTTGTTGTCTAGTAAGTTTAAGGTTGTTGTCCTACCCAAGGAGGACAAAGGTACGTATTCTACCCAAGAAGAATACGTAGATTATATCCCACCTAAGGGGGATAGTTGTTATTTAACCCATTCCCAAACCACCGGGAATCCCATGCTTTGACGAAAGTGTGAACTCACCTTTTATTGCTCGGTTGGTCTCTAAAAATGGTTAAGAGTCAAGGTCGGTCAATCACGTCCTAGTATGATTACCATTCAGTTCATTAGTGTGTTCAAATAAGGCATGCAACTCCTATACACATCTACCATATAACATGCACTCACTTTGACAGTTCACACACATATAAATATTCCCCCTATGACTACTCATGAACAAGTGCACAATACTTCACATAACACTTTCGTTGTCAGTTAACAAGTTGGATCATTATCAGATAGCATAACCGACATCTAGACACACAAATCACAACTTATAATGTTTCAGCTTTAACATCCAAAACTGGGCTGTTTTCGTCTATTTTTCTAAAATAATTATCTTGTTCCAAAAATTCTCAAAGATTTACAGAATGTTCTAAACATTTCACATCACATTGTGTAAAAATCTTGGGACCCAACTCATTACCAATTATTTTATAAAAATAATTTACCAGGCTGTAGTCAGATTCGTCACTTTATGGCTGCAGTCCACGAAAAAAATCATTTAAAATTCATCGTAAGTCCGATTGACGAAATTCGAGTTGGAGAATTACGACGACACCCGTGGCCATCCACTGTATGAGTTTCATGACCTAACTCTATTCAGGTTTCAAGTTATTACAAAAAACATAACACAGATTTTCTGCAAAAAAACACAGCTTTTGCTACTGTATAAAACAGACCTTTAAAAATAGCAAACGACCTCAAAAAAAAATATGATTCCAGCGCCACTTGAAGTGTTTTTCGAAAACGTATAATTTAGACTTCAGAAAATCAATTTTTCGATTTATAACGATTCGTTTACAGACAACTGAAGTTGGCTGTTTTCATCAATCAGCATTCTATTTTACAATCAAACGACACCAAAACGTGTAAACGATCCCGACCCTTCCTACTTTCAACTAATAGCAGGTTAATCATCGATTATCACCTAATCATATCAAGAATCACAAAACCCTAGTTATAAAACATTATGATTTTCACAAAAACGCAGCCAATGATCATTTATGCACACATATCATCAATTAATTCAACAAATCGTATACTCAACCGAAATTAACCATGAAACAACAAAACCCTAGCATAACAACTAAAAATCACAACCATGTTACCACAAAATCACACCATTAATCGCATCCAAATCAAGAATACTATCCTTGGAGCAAGAGAAGGGATAACGAGGAAGAAAGAAGCGAACAAGAAGCTGAACCAGAATCAATTTGCGCAAGGGGGGGGGGTCTTCCTGGACGTCGCACTCTAGGGGATGTTTAGGGTTTTTGTTTTGATTTTTCTTGTTCCCAAATCCAAATACGTATAATTAAAACAAAAGAAAGTTGGGCTAATGGGCTACAAGGAACAAGAGAGTGTGGGTTTGGGCTTAAGTTTCACATGGGGTAAGCATGGGGGAAACATGGGGTGGGGTTGGGCCCATAAGTGGTGCAAGAAGGAGGGGGGTGGGCTTGGGTTGGATTTACTATGTGACGATTTCGCAAGTTTCATGAAATAACTAATTAAAACGTTTCGTATCGTAGAACAATATTTTACAACGCTTCGATTCACAAAATAACGTATTCCAATATCTCAGTTTCAGCTTTCGGTTTCCCGTAATTCACATTACACATTACCAAGCACACAATCATTCAATTAAAATCAATCACCAAATTCAATTCATTTAACGTACATGAAATTACACAGTAAAACAAAACATTTAGGAATTTACACGAGTTGTCACACAAACTGTCACACCCCCAAAATACCACATGCAGAAACCCCATGGGACGTGTGACGTACCAGGATCCAGCCACCAATCACATTGAACTATCATAAGACATTAAATAAAAGTTCTCATTTATTACGATATTGTATCTTCAAAACATAACTTAAAACAATACGTTCAGCGGAAGCATAAAGTAAATTGTTATTCAATTTTGTCAAAACCAATGTACGAAACCAATAAACACGTCACATGTATCCAAGAGACTCGACCGATGACCACTCCAGCACTCCCAGATAGCAAGTTCCATGTCCAAGTATCTAACGACCTGCAAGCATGCAGACAAGTGTATCAGCATAACGCTGACGAGTTCAAAGTTTGTCAAAAACGATTAATTACCAAATATAAGTTTAGAAGCATGTTGATAATAACTCGATACCGCAAGATGGCGTCAGTTTGTTTGCCCTTCCCCAATGCTCTATCAAACATTGGTCGAGTGGTTAAGGTAATTAGTTCACGCTCGTCCTCCCCGGTACGGTGTGAGGGTGCCAAACCTAATTGCGCTATCAACTAAATACCTCGTTCCCTCCCCGGCAACGAATTCGGTAGTAGATGGGACTTAAGTGATAGAAGGTGAGTGTATTATCCAACATCCTAGTTTAACATTCCAGTTAAACCCAATTACTTAATATTCCTCAAAGGAATAATTACCAGATGCCCCTCCCCAGGATGCATGCTTAAAAAAACGTAGTGAACTCACCTTGGATTGCTTGGTAAATTAAGTTACTTATTCACAGTTGATCAATCACGTCCTAACATGGTTATCAATATCAATCAGTTTTGTATTCACTTATATCCCATGCATCGTTTACATATACACAAGTTGCATTCATGAAATACACACTAGGCATGTTATATTAGCTAATTGTGCCACAAAATTCAGTTATTAAAGTATGTTTACGTAATGGACTCTCATGCCTCGTACAAGGTCACACTACACGTATCAAGTTTCAATTAACCGTTTAACATCTCATAACAATCATTCAAAAGTGTGCGATTCTGTTTACTATTCGTGGCCCAAGGACCCGTGTGCGACCAAATAAAGCCTAAGGCCCAGCTGTGCACAAGCCCAATTGATTTGTGCGACTCTTGTCCGGGTGTGTGACCCTACAACTTATGTGACCCAATAATAGAACTTGGCCCATCAAGGTGTGCGACAATGTCAAGTGTGCGATTGTGATCCAAGTGTTCGATTGAATATATGTGTGCGATCAATACATGGTTTGGCCCAACACCAATAACCTAACCCCAACAACACGGCCTGTGATCAGGCAAGGGCCAATCGCCCCAGCTGAACTTGTGCGATCCAATATGGGGTGTGCGATCCCTTGGTGGTGTGCAACTTCACCAATTTTAGTTACACATTCCTATATTTACAGCTCAACAGTTTAACCAAATCATTATTCACAATCCATTCAAGTCAATTCATTAACCGGTTAAAATCATTACCTTGCATAACCCTAGTTACCTTCTAATTATTAACAATAATTAACACTAAATCATCATCCCAATGTATCAATGAACAGGATTATCACAACAAACCCCCATCATTAACAGCCCAAATCCATTCATTACTAGCAAAGATCATGTCAAAGATCAGTTTTAAGCATTACATTAACCCGTAAATCCCATGCCCACACATCGAAGCCCTTTGTCATGCAAACCCTAATTTTGATTTCAACATAATCTACATGATTCATGAATTGTTCCTAACCATAATCATATCACACCACTAACTAGACATTTAGATCATGCTTTGTTCTCAATCATGGCTATAAAATCAATCAAGCATACATGAATAAGAATTAGGAGGAAGTTGGTTCAAATCATAATAGTGTTACTAACCATAAGATAGTGTGCGCACAAGGTTGTTGGGATGCTCGATTGGAGGCTTTGAACCAAGAAAGATTGTTGCCGTCGGATCTTGAGGGAGAGGAGAGAGTAGGGTTTGCTAATCTTTTTTGGTTTAAGAGATAATGAAAGCCATACACTAACTCTAGGGGTGTATGCGTCGCTGTGGAGGGCCGGGCCTAGTTTTGGGCTTAACATGACCCAGGCCAAGAAGCCAAGTGCACGGGTATTTGGTTGTGAAGAGAAAGTGTGCGGTTCCGAGTACTAGTGTGCGGCGACCCAATATAGACAATCATGTAATTGGAAGAATCAATACTCACTAACATTCAAACTCAACCAAGTTTAACAACTTAACATACATGCACACACATAACTACAATGCAAAACAATCCTAATAGAAGGTGATTCGGAACTAAAGACACCCTAGGATTACTGGTTATCACACCATCTCTCACATAACTATCTCTTCTTTTGCTTGGTGTTCTACAATTTTTGTGGACGGGGTTAATTATTTCATGACGGCGATGGTCGCAGACCTCCGGATTAGGCTTTCACCGCATGTGGTGGTGAGGATGGTGTATTCGAGCAATGGTGGTGGTTCGAAACGCCATTAAAAATTTAGGTGATGTAGGTGAATATGTGAGAGAAAGTAAGCTATGGGAGAGAGAGAGAGAGAGAGTAGGAAACTGTTGGTGGTTCGCGGTGGTTCACGGCGGAGCTTAGGGTTTCGGTAATCCTCTCTCTTATCCGATCAAGGCTCTGGTGAATCTGATGTAAAACTTACTTAATGATAATATAATCCTCATCTCTATAAATGAACATTGTGTGACAACTGGCACTTTTCCATGTATTTCCGTACAATGTGAACAATAACTTGTGATATATAGTTGTGTATGATGAATTAATGATATGAATGATCTTCTGTTTACTTTCAAAAGACATACAAATACATTACATGTTGCATATTACTTCTGATTGTTAAATGCAACCCGAAACAGTTCAATTAGTACACAGAACAAAGCTAGCACAATTATCAGACAAACTAGAAGTACTGACGGGAGTTCAGTACACAGACAAACAACATGATAGGACACAGAATGAGTCCCGGAACGAAAGTTTATACTAGAATTCTATGTGGTTATAAAAATGACTTCCGAGTGACGATTTAAACACCAAAAGTGACCGAAACACACTCTAACTGCAGAATTCTGCAGAAATCAGCAAAATTCAGCTTTTGAACATCAAAATATAATGCAGAAATATGGTATAATTGTCCAAAATAACTTGTTAAGTGTCAGGAATGAAAACTGTCATAAAAGGTATAACATAACACACTAAACTGCGCAATTTAGCACCTTAAGAAACCGATAACCAAACGAACAACCGGACACTACCCGAAACACCAAACTTGAACTAGAAACATTGTTGTAACATTACAAAGCTAGTTATTACCACTAAACATCATATTACCTCCTAAAAACACCTAAACACATTAAACCCCTAAATTAACACTTAAATTCTAACTAGATTAGTTAACTTACAATTGGAATCTAACCAAGACCCCCCCTCAGACGGTTACAAGTGGGTCCCACACCCCTTGATTTTCTTGGTTATTTTATTTGATATGCTACAAAGATATTAGACACAATAACTCTTGGTTAATAAGATGTTGGGAAGAACTTGATTAAAACCCTTAGATAAATTTCCTTATCATTCATCACCTTCATTCAAACACAAAAACCTTCTCCTCTCCCTTTCTAGCTCACGGCTATACACCCCTCTTCATCTCCATCATTTTTCAATCCATTTCCATACAATCTAAGGTGTTCCTAAGGTGTGTCAAGCATAGATAAGGAGGTAGCAAGCAAGGAAACTTGAAGGACCTTCTCAAGGAGCTATTACCCACTTCTTTTCTTCTTTATCATGCATTTTGATCTTCCCTAGCCTTTGTGCTAGTAGTAAGCTCTATTGATATTGTTTTTACACTTGATTTTAGTGGTTAAAGTATGTAGTAACATGACAATCTAAATATTACAGCAAAACAAGAACATAAACATAAGAATAAAGCTTAAAATCAAGAAGATCTAAGTTGTTTAAGTGTATGTGATGAACTTGTTTGTTAATTACTTAATATATGGTGTAGATCACCACATAAAGCTTTCTAGATGATGATTTAAAACATGATCTAACAAGTATGAGGATGATTCTTGAGGAATCTATGATGATCATCCTTTATGTTAAGTATGAACTTGAAGATGAATATGACTTTGTGTAGGATGATGATTCCTACAAGTTGTGAATCTTAAAAATATAAGATTTCAAAGATAAAAGTTTCAAGAAACTAAAGTTTACTTCAAGATTTAACAAGACTTGGTTTTTAAAAGAAAGAAAACATGATTTAAGTGTTAAATGGAACACTTGATGTATGAAGAACATAAAAGATTCAAGAAGATTAATTTTTGTAAAAATGGGTTACAAGTTGTAAAGATGGAAATTTTGTATGAAAGAGTTTTATGAAATAAAAATCATGGATTTAGTGTTATTAAACCTTGTTAAACAACATGTTAAAATACTATAAGGTTTTATAAAACTTCAAGTTCATACCTTTATGTAGGACAAGTTTTAGGCTTATGGTAAGTTGTAAAATAATTGTTGATGATTGATGATGATTTTTTGAAAAGAAAATGATATGCTAATAAGCATGGAAACCTCCATTTTCAAATGAAACTATGGCAATTTTTTTGAAAAATTCAACACTTAGAAAAAATAATTTTAAACAAGTGTTTACAAGTAACTTTTGATCATGGTTTTAATATAAAAATTTGCCATAATTTTTGTTATAAAAATTACAAGTATTGGAGGTTGATTTTTAACAATAAAAATGACTAAGTATATATTTAGGAAAATATATATATTTAGAAGTCACAAAAATTATGTGCTACATGTATATTGCTTGTATTAGTTATACTAAAAATTAGTAACTTTGAAAATAATATATCACACCAAAACACTAAAAATTGTAATATGAAATATTACCAAAATCACAAGAAAATAAATATATATCTTATGCCCAAATATTAGATGTATTGGACAACGGACATTTGGACTATACATATATATATTTCGGGAATAAATTCGTAACTTGACAAATGTGATAAACGGTATTTTGAAACCGAAGAAACGGCAAAATATGAATTTTTACAACTATTATAAAATATATCATATTTTGTCAAAGTAGAAAATACATTATTTTTGAAGTGGGAGAAAATATATATTTTTAAGAACAACTCAAAAATATATTATGTTGGTGAAAACTAAAAATATATATTTTTCTAGGTTTAATTTTAAAAATATATTATTCTCAAGATATATATGGATGTATACATACTTTTTGCCAAAAAAAAATTATAGATATTTTTCTATAAAAATCCTCTTAATATATATATATATATATATTAAGAGTATAAAGTTGGTGATTCTTAATTGTACAAAAATAATATTCCGGAAAATTCTACATAAATTAAGTGAAGAATACTTAATAAATACAAGAAAATACGTATTCCTATACGTATAAGTACATATCGGAATACACTACCAACACTTGGCAAAATACCCGTATACAAGTATTATACATAAGTATGAGAACACAAGATAACATACAAGTATACCTGTACTTGAAAATGTATATGTGTGAATCATACAACAAAACAAGTTAAAAATATATTATTTTTAACAATATTCCAAATAATTGGATGGAAATAATTTAAGTTAAAATATCCATATTTTAACTAACATTTATATAATTTGGAATTATCTATACTACTTTATAAAGCATATCCAAAGGACTTCTTAAAGTCATAAAAATTCCCTTAAAACACCTCTAAAGCATGCTGTACAACCCTCTAAAGCACAATATAATTTACAATTCCAATTATGCCCTCCAAAACTTTTACCCTTCACCCGGATCCATCATCAGCCGTCCATTTTCTTTCACTTCTTCACACGGAATGTGATCTGACGGATGATATTGTTTTCACACGGATCCACCTTTCCCCTTCCTTCTCTCTCATCTCTCTCACAACTCACATCTCACCAGATCTCATCCGCCCCCAACTCCATGCTTTGTCTCTCCCAGGCGATTTCCAGATCTAGGGTTTCAATAACCCTGAATCGTTCATTTTCTCTCAATCCGACAGAAGATCCAGTGGGGTTGACCTCTAGGTACCGTTTTAAACCACATCTAAAGTTTTTGTTTGTTATTTGAGTCTGATATGTTTGTTATTTGTGTTGAATCGTTCATTTTCTCTCAAATCTGACAGAAGATCCACTGGGTTTTTCTCTATTCGGCACAAGATCCACTGTGGATGACATCTAGGTACCGTTATAAAACTACATCTAATGTTTTTTGTTTGTTATTTGAGTCTGATTTGGATCTGGTAAAAATTCTGTTTGCGAGGCAATGCTTGAACGGGTCTCTGACATGATGGAAAAGGATTTGATTCTTGTTGGTGCAACTGGTATAAACCATCTTCTTCGAGATCGGTTGCTGCTTATGTTAATCCTCATCGTCTTCTGTTCAGATCTTGTTTTAATACCGGTAATCGTTTTATCTAGCTTTAGTTTACTTTGTATCTGTTGTTGAATGTTAGACCATTTTAAACACTCCACGTTTCCATGTTTATCACATCTCCATGTTTACATGTTCCTGTTTGCATCTTGTATTTAAGACTCATTTTGAGTTTAATGAAGGTTGTTTGTGATTTATGCTGTTGATTTTTAGGTGATAACTCTGGACCCAGCACTGGAGAGACGTTTCCAGCTCGTAAAGGTACCTGAGCCCACAGTTGATGAAACCATACAGATTTTAAAGAGGCTTCGAGAACGATATGAAATTCACCAAAAACATGCTCTGGTAGCTGCTGCCCAGCTGTCATAACAGTACATAAGGTATTAGAACACAGTGCCTAATTATCTTTAATTTCTTGCAGATTATGATCGATTATATTTTTATAATGGTGGTAAAAGTACATCTTTTTTTTTGTTTTCTGTTACGCATCTGATGATTAATCTATGCCCACAGTGATCGTTTTCTGCCTGATAAGGCTATTGATTTAATCGATGAAGCCGGTTCTCGTGTTAGACTTAGTCATGCACAAGTATGTATATTTCTCTGTATTTTTTGTTTACTTTACATTGATGATCATATATTAATTTACGATCTATGCCCTTCAGCTCCTAGAAGAAGCTAGAGAGCTTGAGCAAGAACTCAGGCAGATAACAAAAGAAAAGAACGAAGCTGTTTGTAGCCAAGATTTCGAAAAGGTACTGTGCTTGTTCTTGTGAATTTTATGGATGTGACAACGCGCTCGAGCCCGAGCCTAAAAACAAGCCTGTTTAGCAAACGAGCCCGAGCTGGCTCGCGAACCTAAACGAGCCTTTTGTTTATATAGTTTATTTATTGATATATTAAACATTTATCAAAATATGAATAATTATTATTTAGAAAATTATGAAAAAATAACTAAATTACTTATAAAAGTATTTAGATTTAATATCAATTAAAAAATGAATAATAAAGGAGCCGAGCTCGAGCTTGAAACAGAAGATAGTACTGCTTGACTAAACAAGAAATCGATGGTCAGGTAAGTTAGACCTTTCTAGCTTTTGCAAAGTTAGAATATGAATTTATATGTCGCATCACAGTTGACATGATTTTGTGATTTCAGTTTGAGAAAGACAGGTTACTGCTTAAAATTGAATCTGCACGTGATGGCAAACCATGGGAGATAGACTGTGACTCGAATAAGGTTAAATAAGTTTTTTTTTCTTTTCAGATTTCTTTGATGTTATGAATCACTAAAATCAATATAAGATTCCTAACCACGTAAAATGTTTCAGGTTCTTGGCTATTATCAATCGAAAAATCGGCCTCGAGAATCACGTTCTAGAGCGTTGAAGCTTGATTTAGAATCCGTTAGACCGCATCCTTCAATCCCTCTTGAGGAGTATCGGTAAGTTTATATCATTATATATGTATCCGTTCTTTGTATTTTCTATTAATTTATGATTTCGTGCTAACATCTCGAGTGTTTTCAGGTTACAAATCGCAGTGCTTCCTACTGTTTCAGCCATCAATCTGGCTGACTTGAGCACTTGATGAAGGTACATTCTTCGTCTTCTTTACAATGATTATCGTGAATTAGAGATGGCAAAGTGGTGGGTCGGGTGATGGGTCAATTTAACCTAACCGAAAGTTGTAAGTTTTTGGACGTTGGATTGATTATTTGGTCGATGGGTTGAAAAGAGCTGTTTTTTTAGAGGAAGGGGTAACTCAGGTTTAGATGCGAGTTCAGAGCATAGTGAGAGCACCGCTAGAGATATTTTGATATTCTTTTACCAGTTGGATTTGGCAACGCGAGTACAGGTTTTCACATGCTTTATTCATTGTATATGTGGTAGTTAGGGTGGGTCAGCAGTTTGGGTAACGAGTCAAATTTAGGGGTTGTGTATCGGGTCTCTCTCTCTCTCTTTGAATGTTCATCGATCTATTGATTCATTCTCAAAATTATGCGATTCAATTGTTAATTTTGCTTGTTCGGATCTCAGTATAAATAATTTGTTTGTGTTGAATACGATTTTGATCTTACACAATCGTATTAAATTTATCGATGAGTGTTCTAGGTTTTTTGCATCAATATATTGATTTTGTTTTATTAATTTTCAAAATGATGCGGTTGAGTGGTTAATTTTGTTTGTTTTTAATGGTTATTAAGAATACAGAGTGAACGGTGAACTGAAACCGTTCGATGAGAGTGAGTTTTTGAGAAGTTGATGATTAATTTGATGATGATCAGATCTCGGTGGTTGGAGTTCCAGATGCGATTCCCGTCAAGTATATGGAGGGACTGACGGATGATGTTGAAAAATCAAATGAGATGGTCTAATTGATCTTTTTTTGTTGAAGATTGAAGATAGTTGCCCAGATTTGGTAACATCTGTTGAGGCTACCCAAATTCGGCTTCAAAACGAGCCTACCTGTTAGGTAACATCTGTTTATGTTTCAGCTTCATTTGTGTTAACAGATTAGATCATTTCAGCTGGTTAATAGATTAGATCTCGGCGGTGGCAGACGACAAAGGTCTTTACAAAGGTCCTTCTCGTCAGTATGCCCAGCAGAAGCTTCTAGAAGGGAATCAAGCACAATATGTAATGGAATCTTCTCATGAAGATGTTTCAAAGAAACCTTCTGTTGGTCAAGGTGCAAGTTCTTCTAAACAATAGGAGGCATCGGGTTAAACCCGTCTTCAGCAAATTCTACTAAAGTAGACAGTCAATCATTTGGGGTTATTGGTACAAAACCATATTCATCTGATCACATATATAGGTTGTTATCCTTTTATGTAAGATTTTAATCCTTCTTTCTGGTTAATCGATAGACAAACATGGATTTGATGACTCCGATGAAGAGGGCACTCACCGTTTCATGGTAAATGTTATCGAGCCACAAATCAATCTTCACTCTGAAGATGCCAACGTAAGTTGTTAAGGTGCTAGAACTGTGTTTCTTTAGCAAACTATATTAATTAATCATTTTTAATGGTTAACAGGGAAGATTTTTACTTGCTGCTATTAGTGGAAGGGTTTTAGCTCGGTCATTCCATGCAGTTCTTAACGTTCGTATAGAGATGATCAAACAAGCGCTCGGGAGTGGAGACGTGAATAATCCGGAAACCCAACCTGAATTAACATGGAATCGTATGGAACTATCGGTGATGTTGGAACATGTGCAGGCTCATGATTTGACTTCATTTCATTTTTTATAAGCTTTTTTCCTTTTTGTTTATTTTATTTACTACTGGATGAAGTTCAACTTAATTCTCAGGTGATTAGCAAGGAGGAACCTACAAGAAGCAATATCCTGTCTGGTGAGGCCCATAAAAAACGTTTATATATACAATGAAATTCAAGTAATTAGTATAAAGTTACAGTTGGCTCATTGATCTTTATTCAACTATGGCAATAAAGGTTCTCAACCATGGGAGTAAGATAGATGAACATGTTGCTCTTGAAAGCCATTTTGCTCGAGAACTTACTATGATGTTAAGAGTGAAACACTAAACATCAGTGAAGGTAAATTTACTTATTACAAGCTTTTAAATTATAGAAATGCAAGTGCTTTGTTTTTGTCCGAGTGCAGTTATATATGTATTTCTTTGTTGCAGACATATGTTCTAAACGGGTTAACCTAAACGGGTTCGCGGGTTCATCCTGAAACTAACCCGAACCCATTTAGACTAAACCTACCCCGACCTAAATTACCTCCTTAAATTGCATTGATTTATCATACATTCTACTATGGTTGTTAGGCCATATTCTAAATTTGGCATGTTAATTCTTTCCCTTCAAAATCATATTTTTTATGGAAAATGTTACATAATGAACCTACAAAAATAATATAAGAATAAAAAATTTATTTTAAGTTACAAAATTTACTACAATACCCATGAAATCCAAAAGGAAAAGAATACTACTTTTTGTTTTCAACTTTGTTGTACAAGAGATCAATTAGATCGTTAGAGTTTATATTTTCTTTTCAAAAAATTTTTTATAATTGTTTTCAAGAATTTGACTCCTGGTATGTTTTAGCTTATTTATTTAGTGATTCTATTATCTAAATTGTAAGTGTTTATTGTTAATTATAAGCTTATTACTTTGTAGTGTTGTGCCTGCTTTCATCTTTCCCCTAAACCGCAACAAGCAGTGGTGGCTTCTGCTTCCGTACGACCTGGTTCTTCTAAGTTTACAACCAGCAGAGCACCAGGTGGTTTGGGTGCTGCTTCAGGTGCTGCCAATTTAGCCTCAGTGAGTTCTTCGACAAATGCAGTTGCGCCTGAATTGACCTTTAAATACCTGTGTTCATCCATTTTACACCAATTTCAAGAGAGCTTATTTTATGATTTGTTATAATTTATTGTTGATGCTTCTACCAAACTCTCTTGTTATGATTATTTGCATCTATTGTGATTCTTATTCAGACCCACACATATCACTAAAGATTTTACTTGTAATAATTTATAAAGGCAGCCTGACACCAACCAGAAGCGGTATAAGGAGTGGGTCAAACGAGTTGTGTAATTGCTCAAATGGGTAATCTTTTGGTATGGGCTAGGTTGACCCGCACATGTTTTAGTCCTTTTTTAACTGGTGTTAAACATGATTACATTAACAGGAATAGTACGATAATATATGTGAGGCGGTTTCGCCTCCTTTGAATATTCTGGATTAATTTTTTTGTGTGCTCATGAATGATATATAATTGGGTCAGCTGGATGTTTGGACAAACGAAAGAGAAGCTGTTGGGTTAAAGGCCAACTTGACAACTTTAATCTTTGAAGTTCAATGTACAAAGTACCTGGAATTTTATTGGTTGTTTTTCAGTAGGCACGTTACATGCTATTGACGATACATATGTTCAATATAACTCCTATTTTCTTTCAGTGACTATTTAATTACGTAAACTGATGAGTGTTGAATGACCAACCATTACCTATATTACTTATCTTGCAAATTTAACATGTGATAAAAGTTGTGCTAATAAAGTTAAAATTCATTTATTACTTGATCTCATTAATCTATACTATATTATATAGCATAACAACTTAAGATAATTTGTCACTTTACTTAAAACACATTCAAAGCATGATGTACAACTCTCTAAAGCACAATACACTTTACACCTTTCCAACGATACCCTTTATACCCTCAATCTCTTGTGTTGGATTTTTGGCTTTCAAACAATACCCTCAATTCTTGGGCGGGATTTTAAATTTCGAATGCCCTGAACATTATTAGAAAACGTCAAGCTTTGCCACTGCCAAAGGCCTCATTGTAATGTAACTAATGATACGATTCATCATTCAAAACCGTTGATTTAACCACATCTTTAAAACCCCTCATAACATAACTAGAATCACACAATTTTCTTTGTTTTATCCTGAAGCCGGTAACCGGCCGTCGCATAATAACCACCAAACGCCAACACGAAACCATCAATCACTGCACACCGCTGATTCTCCGCCGCTGAAGAAGGCCACAACTGACCCTCACGTTCTACTACACTGCCACCATCGTCGTCCTAAGTGATATGTTTCCCGCCGCATCGCGCGGGTAAACGACTAGTATAATTATATAAACAACATACACCAAGCGTGTAACTCAAAGTATACTTGATTTCCAAAATAAATCTTAATAAATAACTAAGGCTAAGAGTCGTTAGACGAACTAAGCGTCTAATAAAACTTAGCACGTGTGTAGGTGGTAGTACGGCTTAAGGATACTTACTTTGGGTACACAGGATTACTGACACAAACTTGTGAGTTCATGTCCCCCTTTTCTCTTAATTGTTTTCGGATTTATAACTATCGGGGGTGAAATACATGGCAACTTGGGTATGATTTAGCTAAGAAATGAACTATTAGATCATGTGAGCATAGGCAGAAACTGAAGTGCCATTAATCCTTTTAAGAACCACGGGACAAAGGTTAGATCTAATGGGTACGGCCGAGCCCCACTCACGGTCCATTCGTAATCACTTAGAGTGCTGTTGTGTCCCAGTCGAGGTGATTCGACACAGTCGAGGTGATTCGACACTAAAAATCGTCTATTCAGGTTGAGAACTCGTCACATATATTAATGTCCTTGCAAAACATTAATGATCTGTTCATAGACGCTTTACATACCTGTTTTCAAAGGAATCTCTCAAATGTTTACAAGTTTATTGGAACTCATACAAAACACATGAACTCGCTCAACTTTTGTTGATGTTTTCAAAATTACATGTATTTCAGGAAACTAGATGGATCTTTGGCGATTTAAATGTTTTCAAGAAGTGCATTACAAGGATAGATGTCATCCACTTTTGAAGGGTTTGCTTTGTATATCTTATCCTAGATAAGATATATGATGCAAAGCCTTAGTTTACTAGCTTTTGTTAAAAAGTTTTTTATGGAACTTATTACTATTTGGATGATTTGTAACTTAACTTAGACAACTCATGTTTGTAATATTTTTAAAACTTATGAATGGATGAACATCATTTTAATCATATAGTTGTTTATTATAATTGAATGCAATGAAACTGATCAAGTCACACGCACACGCTTCCCCAAAAGTCAGGGTGTGACAGGTTGGTATCAGAGCTTTGATTGTAGTGAACTAGGATTCCTTCTCGAGTCTAGACTACAATCACTAGGATTCTTTCATGAAAATATTTTTACAAAAAGGTTTTTCATTGCATTTACGAAAGCGCCAAGATCCATGAAACAAACAATTTTTCGCGGAGCTTATGGCTGATGTAATTACCAAACAAGACCCTGAGCTTGATTCCGTAGAAGATGGTTGTTCTTCCCCCGAATGCGGAGGTGCCTGACTATGGCAGTGACGGTGAGGCGGAGGAGGTAACCTTGGACAACAACCTTATTAGTGGGACGAGGTCCCTGTGGCTTATACGAAACATGATTGACGGCACTCTTGTCCAGACAAGGAAGATGAGGTACTCATCTTGAAGGTGCCCCTCCAACTACTATTACTAGGAACTCTCTTTATTCCTACTTTGTCTAAGCATTGTGCCACTTCGCGCATAACAACAACGGACGTTAGCACGTGGACCACCATAAAGGTCATTTCCATGTTGAAGGTATGAAGACAGTAGTGTCCCTTCTCTGTCTGATCGTCTGCTTTGGACGATAGAAAATTAGGGTGACCATGCAAGACAATTTATTATTACAGGGGCCCACGTAATAACAACTTGTAGTGCATGGGGATCCTGGTGAACTCTGCGAGTCAAGCTAATGATCATCACCCATTCAAATTTTCTAAGCTGTTCAAACCTCCATCTAATAGAACACTAACCGAGATAGTTACTATAACACTCTTCAAAGTATAAAGTCTGTCTTTGCCTACTTTGTGCCTAAGACTTCTACCCGTAATACGAGTCTTTTTGGACCCGGCATCTAAGCCAGTGAAGATGGCTAACACTCAGAAAAGATTCTTCTCATCCTTCACCTCACATTCACCCTATCACCCACTACCTATATCACCACCACCAACACCCCTATCAATAACTCTACACTCTCTATCCCGTAAAGCACCCTATCGTTTGAGTAGTGCATTCGCACCCTGGAAAACCGCTCTACGGTTGCTACAAGGCACAATTAGGTCCCGAGGAAGAAGTCACGTACCCTCACGACCTTATCTCTGTGTTTTCACTATCACCCCCTAAACGTGGTAGAAATGCACAACCCTCATCTTTTGGGAAGTATACCGTCTTTGTGAAACTAAAGACCTAAGAAGACCAATGTAGAAGGAAAATAACTACTACTTTCGTATTATGGAACTTGTATGACCGAGGTGATGTAACCTCGAGTCCATTTTGTTTTTCTTCTGTTAAAAACAATGTATCAAGTTGTCGAACATATATGGAAGCTCAGTGGTTGTTTTCTTATTTATACATTGTTGATTATATATGCATGTGATGTTTATGTGATTACATGTTTGCTTGTTGTGATGATTATTTATGTTATATATATATATACATATATACCTCATAGATAATTATTTGGTGAATGTTGTCTAACCTACCCGACACTTCTTGCTAGAAGAAAATGCCGCCCAGGCTTAGCACAGTGTAACACCCTAAATTTTTTTTTTTTTTTAAATTTTAAACAAAATATAGTTTAAGTACACGTCATTCTTTAACAAAGAACATATGTAACTAAAACCTTAGTCAACTAATGGCTAAGTTAAAACGTTTCAAAAATTGTTTAACAAGAGTTTACAACCCATATACAAGAGCTACAAAAGATTCGTGTAATAGCGGAAGCTTCAAAAGTCGTGTTCGGTTCTTCGACGTTGCTTGATCACCATCCGTAAAGTCCATCTAGTTACCTAGGGTCAAAACCGTTATACATTAGTTTTGACATCATTATATAACGTTTATAACCACAAGCTCTAACATTTAAACCTTGTAAAGTAAATATAATAAAATAAAAAAATAATAAGTAAACCGTAAATTACGGTATCACCGTAATTTACGGTGAGACCTGGAACTATTTGGTCACCGTAAATCAGTAGTGAATAACCGTAAAGCTCAGGACTTCTACCGTAAATTACGGTAATACCGTAATTTACGGTGTATGCTGGAAATTTATGACCTTATTTGGTTTGTTCATTTTACTCAAACCAAAATTTCGGATTCTGTTTTTATAAGAAACCAACACATCAATTTTTCTTATTTTGAATATATATCTAAATGTCAATCGATATCAAGGAATAATCCGACCTATTTCAAAGTAGTAATCATACTTCGCTTGATTATTTGACCCGTTTGGCTCGTCTAAGGAAATCTCCCTATATGACGACTACCAACGCGAACCAACTGAATTTAATAAACAATTCAATGTAACTACTTCAATGCTTAATTCGAAACAACTCTTATTCAAGATTAAATTCCATATTTGAATCATTCTAGAAATAAGTGTAACGGGTCAAGTTGCATACATAAATTTTCTAACAATTGTTTTGACCCGTCTCATTAGATTAAAACGACAAGTCACATCCATGATTTATTAATTTATCTTGTTTACCATGTTTACGATCTACAACCCATATCTAGCAAATAATACATAATGTAACGAAACGATAATTTCGTACCTTTAGAGCACGCCTTTCCCCCGTGAATTCCCTTCGGCTTGTCCGCTTGATGATCCGGACTCTTTGCCTAGAAAATTCAGTTTTACAACTTATTTAGAACTCTTTCCATGACCATATTCATATCATTGTGAAACATGATCAAATCTGCGTTCTCATCAAATTTAACATCAAAAATCCTCACTTAGGCATTTCTACAAACACCTAACGGGTCAGATTTTCCTACCATCATTTCCAAGTTCATGACTTGCAATTTAAACCTCAAACTTCACTTTAATTAGTAACCTTGCACACATTTTAACATCAATATCACAGGAATTACCTCCTATTATGAAATTTATACTAGAATTATTATTCAAATCCTAGTGTTCATCAACATCTTATAAAACCCATAACCTAGCTTCCATGGATTCATAGAATTCTCTGAATTTGGGCATGATTTCTCCAATAGTTAGTTAGGTTTTACTTCTAAACACCTAATCAACTTTAATCCGACCAAATAACACACATGCAAGCATCTAATTTCAGAATTTCAGAATCATGAGAATCTCAAACAAAGGATTAACACGAATTTTTACATACCTTATGATCCTCTTGTGATGAGGATCGATAATCTAAACTCAGATTTCATTTTGGATCAGAATTTCATCTTCAATTTAAGAGATTTGTGAGATTAGGGTTCTTGGATTGGGGGTGTCGCCCCCTGCTTCTCTCTGATCGACCAACACCCTGTTTTGGGGTGTTTGGTTTATTTTTATTTGATAAATTTTAATTAAGTTTTAGAGTTAACAACTATGGTCCCTCTATTTTGTTCAACATATAGTTTGATAGCTTTTTAATCACTCTATAAGCTATTTCTAGACTAGTTAACTAACTAGGTTAAAATTCCTAGTTAGTAAACTCCCATTTATTTAGGCTTTATAATTCTGATATAATGTTTTATATTTTCGGGATGTTACAAGTCCATCCCCCTTAAAGGGGTTTCGTCCCCGAAACCAAGGTACGTACCAAATAATGTAGGGTGAAGACGTCGCATCTCCTCTTCGGGCTCCCATGTAATGTCCGAACCTTTCCTATGCTCCCATTTGACTTTGACTTGGTCAATTTGTTTATTTCGTAAACGCTTGACCTTTTTGTCTAAAATTTCAACCGGTCTCACCACATAATTTAGACTATTATCCACTTCGATATCGTCGTAATGGATATATGTCGTTTCGTCTGCTAGGCACTTTCTTAATTGCGATACATGAAACGTGCCATGGATTCCACTCAGTTCCTCCGGTAGTTCAAGACGGTAAGCTACCTTGCCAACTCTTCCGATAATTTTAAATGGCCCGATAAACCTTGGGCTTAATTTCCCTTTCTTTCTAAATCTAATAACACCTTTCCATGGGGACACTTTTAGCATGACCATGTCACCGACTTGAAATTCAATTGGCCTCTTTCTTTTATCAACATACGCCTTTTGCCTGTCTTGAGCCGCTTTCAAGTGTGCCCGAACTTTATCGATCTTTTCGTTCGTGGCTCGTACTATGTCTTGGTGAGCGAGTTCACGTGGACCCACTTCACCCCAACAAACCGGGGTTCGACACTTCCTACCGTAAAGTAATTCGTATGGTGCCATTTTAATACTAGATTGGTAACTGTTGTTATACGAAAACTCGACTAACGGTAGGTGAACATCCCAACTGCCTCCAAAGTCGATTATGCATGCCCGTAGCATATCTCCCAATATTTGTATCGTTCTTTCACTTTGTCCATCTGTTTGAGGATGGTACGCAGTGCTAATGAACAATTTGGTCCCCATTTGTTCTTGGAAATCACGACAGAAATTCGAAGTAAACCGGGTATCCCTATCAGACACAATGGACACCGGCACTCCATGACGTGCTATGATTTCATTGGTATAGACTTCTGACATCTTTTCTGACGTATAAGTCTCACGAATTGGAATGAAGTGAGCACTTTTCGTCAATCTATCCACAACTACCCATATTGCATCAAAACCACGATTCGTCTTAGGCAACTTGGTTAACAGGTCCATTGTAATATGTTCCCATTTCCAAACCGGAATTTCTAACGGTTGGAGTTTGCCGTATGGTTTCTGGTGCTCCGCCTTGACTTGTAAACATGTCAAGCATTTTTCCACATATTTCGCCACGTCCCTCTTCATTCCGGGCCACCAATAATTTTGTTTCAAATCATTGTACATCTTGGTCTGTAACAACTGTGCTTGTAATCACTATGAACAGTTCTGTTATCAATAAAACAATGTTATTTGATCCCAATGTCTGTTTTGTTATGTTATACATTTTTCATGTTTTGACTTTTATCCAATTTCAAACTCTACATCGCTTTCTGGAGAATTATACGCAAACTAGTGCGTAAACGTACTCAGTTTAATGCGAGAAATACTCCGGAACATCAACATATACTCAACATACCTTAAATAACCTTTACATAACTTAGAAATAAGTTTTGAAGGCTTTGGTATGGCAAAAAGAAGTTAATTCGCTTACAAGGACTAAATATGACAAACTGCGAAAGTATGTCAATTTGAACTGTAACGAACATTCCGGAACATGACCATAAGTTAAACACACCTTAAATATCCTTTACATAGCTTAGAAATAGGCTTGGAGGGGTTTGGTGTGCTAAAATAAACTTTTGGGACATTCAGGGACTAAAAGTGTCAAAAAGTGCACAAGTTTGCATTTTCGCGCATAACTTACGTTCTGAATACATCTGGACATCCAAAAATTTATGTAAGCACTAAAATATTTTATTTTAGTGTTCGCCTTAAGAAAAATCCATTCGTCGCGTCATTTGGATCGTTTTTCGCGCTTGTGCGCATTTCGTCGTAATTAAGCGAACATCGCGTTCGTACGGCTAAACGAACCATCATCCGACATATTTTTGAACATGTTTCATGTCCCCAATGTTTAGGCAACATTTTAGGGCCTTAAAGTTGGCTTTACGGGCCTTAGAAGTGTCGGAAATGGCCTTAAACACGTGCAGGGACTGAAACTGTCATTTTTCAAACATATGTGCAGATCAGAAGGGCCATGCGGCCCGCATTGTCTTTGGCTAATCCTGAAGCGGGCCGCTTCCCACTATCAGACCAGATTAAGTGTATTTAACAGCTGTTTGCAGCTGTTTTGCACTCCCTAACACCTTTCCACATGTCAATTCCTTATGGTGGTGAGCATTTTGAGGCACCATAACATTCCGACAAGTGTACGGCTCGGATCGTGGCACGATATTCAAGAAACGATCCTAACGGCTCTACTTTTCCTATAAATACCCACCCCCCATTTGTTCAAAACCCACAAATCTGATCAAGAAAGCTCTAAGTTGGAACCTTCGTTTCATACCTGAGCTATTTCGATCTGGGTTAGCATTCGGGGACCCTTCGTAAGTATTCTTTCGTTCTATTCCTTATTTTTACTGCTTTTCGAGTCAGAAAGTCAAACTTTGTTTGACTTTCAGCGTTGACCAGTAATGGTCAATGCGAAGTTCGTTAGAACTTCGCAACGTGATTGTAATCACGATGGTCATAGTCCCTTGGGACTATGCCTACTGATTACCACGTTGTCTAGGGTCGTAGGGTAGGCGATCTAATAAATCGCCTATACCTTCGAACCCGACCCAGTTTGGTCGATCATTAGGATCCGACCAAATACATTAGGTGACCATAGTATAGGGAATAACCTTCCGAGGTTATACCTTATGGTCATGACGTGTAAGTAGTTGTATGATAGGTAGTTTATATGCCTTAGGTAAATTACCAGAATACCCTTTTCATACATAATTGGTAATTTAGCATATGTAACCTAAACTTTTGTCACGTAACTGATTATGTAACATGTTTAGGCATATAATACTTGTCATAGGACTAGTTAGGCGGTCCGAACGCGTTTCACGCGCACGACACGTTAAAGTAGCATAAGCTTCCTAAACGGGTCGTAATGGGTCGTAAACAATTATGTTAAGTTTCATTTAGCATGTAGGCTTTGTTAAACCATATCACGTGAGTTCCAACACTCATTTGGTTTACAAACCCTAATGCTACCCAGTCTTCCGAGATAGGTCCGGTTTATTAACATAGTTACCTATATTAGGTGCCGTTTGATTCCGAGATCTTTAGCGTTGCTTGGTGATTATCTTTATACAACTGAGCAATCTCAAGTGAGTACATAGACCCCTCTTTTACTGTTTTCCAAACTGTTTTGGGGTGGAACACATGTGCCTACTTGTTACTTTCCTGCTTTCCAGTTTTCACATCATATACCTGCTATGTTCGTTAGTACATTATAGTACATGATTTCATGACATTTCATGCTAGGTATGCCCATTGTGTGCATTACTTAGTACATCGTTTTATATGACATTTCATGCTAGGTATGCCCATTGTGTGCATTACTTAGTACATCGTTTTACATGACATTTCATGCTAGGTATGCCCATTGTGTGCATTACTTAGTACATCGTTTTATATGACATTTCATGCTAGGTATGCCCATTGTGTGCATTACTTAGTACATCGTTTTACATGACATTTCATGCTAGGTATGCCCATTGTGTGCATTACTTAGTACATCGTTTTACATGACATTTCACGCTATGTATGTTCATTTGATTACATACTTAGTGCATTATTTTCACATGCTCACATTTTGTTATGACATTTGGTTTGTTTACATGGGACAATATATCCATTAACATTAGCTACGCCGTTCGTTAGTAGGTAGTGGTACCATAGGAATTGACAACTCCCGTTCCGGACATCCCAGGGCAAGGGGACAGAAAGGAATGACCGAATTCGTTGACATTAAGACAGATAGACCTTTAATTTGTTTAAAGGGTTATCACCACAGTCACCAGGCTTGGATGTATGCATTTTCACAATACCGCATAAATGTTCATATTAAATAGTTGCATGCATTCGCACAAAACATAGCTTTGATTTAAACCAAGTTTTACTTCAATACTTTGTTTTCGTGCATATGGTTTAGTTGAGACATTTCGCTTGCCATACATGACATTTTGACATAGACATTTGACATGGATATTTGACACAGACATTTGACATGGATATTTGATATAGACATTTGACATGGATATTTGACCTAAACATTTGACATGATTTACATCTTGACATAAACACTCTGACATATTATTCAATACAATTGACAATTGGGTTAAACATAGACTTCTTACATTGATTGGTTTGGTTTGATTAAGTGATTAAGTAACGATGCGTGTGTAATATGATACAAGCATGGTGGATACGCCGCTGGTACTTCCTATATATAAGTGTTTGTATGGTATTATATGGCGTAACGTTATTTGAATCATTTCAGTTTGAGACATAGAACATTTTATACAAATAACATACTTTTCACAAGACATTGATTTACAAACAACTTATCTTATACAAACACATCTTTTTACATGGATATTTATTTAACCTGACATTTACTTATACATATCATCTGATCTTATTGTTTTCAAATGATTTACAAGACAAAACAAATTACAAGGTTCATGACTAAACATTTTTCTTAAACATAAGTCATGAATCTTATTTTCACAAACCTATGTATCTCACAGGCATTTTTATGCTGACGTACCTATTTTCACATGTGTTTTCAGGTGCTTTTCCATAGGAAGTTGATCATGATACTAGGGCGGACCTGTGCCTTAGAGACTTTAAAAGATGATAGACTATGTTTAATTATGTTCTGAACTCGTTAATTTCCTGTTTCGAGACAATGTAACACCCTTATTTAATAAATAAAATACACTTTGTGTGCCATGGTTATGAAACAATTAATTCTGTCGCGACACGCCCCGATGTTTCCGCCGCGATTTGTTGTTTTACGCGGTCGGGGTGTGACAGAAGAGTTGGTATCAGAGCCAATGGTTATAGGGAATTAGGTTATTAGTAATGCTTTGACCTAGACTATAACTTTTCTAGGAACCTAACACGAGTTATCTTGTGTTTAGATCTTAAAACATGTACATCACCTATCCTTAGGTGATTATCAAAACAAGGAACCAAAATTTTTCCGAAACGATTTTTGAAAAGCAATCATCTGTTTTTGAATAAATTTTTACAAGGTTTTGAACCCTCAATTGTAAGGTTTTGAACCCTCCGTTCTATAGTTTTGAACCCTTTTCAAGTTTGGTTTTTGGCCTTGTGCCTTCTAATTTTCAAAATCCCGTCAAACGTTTTGGGTTTTAAATAATGTGAACATGTGCAAACTGGAAGGGTGAATGCCTGTATTCTGGGTTTTCTGTCTAGGCAAGCACTTCGTATACATCTCAACCAGACGCGAGACCAGTTGTGCTTACCTGGGAATTCTTGGGATGAGTGTTCACTTATAGGCGAGCATGTCTTCATTATACATTATTTTTGACCCATTTACTTTGATTAGTCACTGTGTGTCGTTTGTTTGCTTTGTGATACGGACGAATGACCACCATCTTTGCTTTTGTTGACTTTGTTTCATCTCATTCTTTTCATCCAATCATCTCACTCGTTTCTTTTCATGTTTTCCTCTTTTAGAATGCCTCCTCGACGCGAGAATCAGATAGCTACTGCCGAGCTGGCAGAAATTATTGCACAGCAGATGGCTGCTCAATTTCCAAATCTCTTTGCTCTGTGGAACCAGGCCAACAACAACAACAATGTTCCATGCAAGTACAAGGATTTTAACCAGGCTAAACCACTCAAGTTTAGTGGTTCTGAGGGAGCGACCGGGCTTCTTCAGTGGTTCGAGAGTATAGAGAATACTTTTCGCCATGTGCAGTGTCCGGATAATCGCAAGGTCGAGTTCTCCTCGAGCGTATTTCAGAAGAGGGCTTTGACATGGTGGAACGGAGTTATGAGAGACCAGGGTGCTGAAGTTGCTCTCGCACAGACATGGGCTGAACTTAGAGCCCTTATGATGAGGGAATTCTGTCCTCGTCATGAGCAGCGAGCATTGGAGAAAGAGTTTGATGTATTGAAGCAAGATAGTGGTGAGCACAGGGCTTATACTGATCGGTTTGAAGAATTAAGTCTGCTTTGCCCAACAATGGTCACCCCACTCGACAAGGCTATCGAGAGATACATCGATGGTCTACCTGACTCGGTACAAGACATTCTTACTGGTAGTGAACCTGCCACACTTCGTCAGGCGATCGAGTTATCTGCGACATTGACTGAGTCGCAGATCCGGAAGAACAAGTTACACAGGAAGGGTGACAAGGGCAAGCAGCAGTCGGCTGACAAGGAAGATAGCAAGAAAGGTCAAAACTTGATTGGAAAGAACTCTGGTTCTTCAAAGAGGGCAAAGAAGCGTAAGGCTTCCCAAAATTTTGCTATCACTGCCCAAGCTAATCAGGCAGCTCTCAACCAACCTGCACAGCCTCCAGCAAAGAAACCCTATACAGGGAATGCACCTTTGTGCAATAGATGCAACAGTCACCACCAGCCGCATTTTCCATGCCGTTTCTGTACTAACTGTGGGAAATCAGGCCATCTCGCCAATGTTTGTCGATCTGCTCAGAATCCCGCGGTTCAGAACCCGGCTCAACAAGTTGCTCAGCCTCCTGCTCCGTAACAGGGTCAAGCTGCACGACCACAATACCCACCAGGTGCTTGTTACAATTGTGGGGATCTGACCCACTATAGGAATCGGTGCCCAAGACTAGTCAACCAGAACCAGAACCAGAACCAGAATCCGGCTCCGGCTCGAGGCCGAGTCTTTAACATGAATGCCCAAGAGGCACAGGCTGACGATAATGTGGTGAACGGTACGTTCTTTATTAATAATCAGCCTGCATCTGTTCTTTTCGATTCCGGTGCCGATAAGAGTTTCGTGTCTTTATCTTTTGAGCAAATGCTTCGCGTGTCTAGAACGAAACTAGGCAAATCTTTGACAGTAGAGGTTGCTAGTGGTGAACCCATTATTCTTGATTCTGTTCTTCACAACTGCCAGTTGAATCTTAACGACCATCTTTTTCCTATTGACCTCGCGCCTATGCAACTTGGAAGCTTCGACGTTATTGTGGGAATGGATTGGTTATCCAAGCATCACGCAGAGATAGTTTGTTCTAAGAAGATTGTTCGTGTGCCACTTTCGACAGGCGAGATCCTGCAAGTTCAAGGTGAGAAGCCTATCGGTGGTCTCAGACTCATGTCTTGTTTTAAAGCTCAGAAGTATCTGCAGAAGAACTATGTGGCTTTCTTAGCACATATTACAGAAGATAAAGGCAAGGGTAAGTCTATTTCAGATATTCCTGTCGTTCGGGATTATTCTGAAGTGTTCCCTGAGGATTTACCTGGTCTACCTCCAGCACGCCAAGTCGAGTTCCGCATTGATCTCGTACCTGGTGCAAATCCCATAGCCAGAGCTCCATATCGTCTTGCACCATCTGAGATGCAAGAGTTGTCTAAACAGCTTCAGGAGCTCTCTGACAAAGGTTTTATCCGTCCCAGCTTTTCACCGTGGGGTGCTCCCGTTCTTTTTGTCAAGAAGAAGGATGGATCCTTTAGGATGTGTATCGATTATCGTGAGCTTAACAAGCTTACCATCAAGAATCGATATCCTCTACCTCGCATAGACGACCTTTTTGATCAGTTACAAGGCGCTTCTTATTTTTCGAAGATCGATCTGCGTTCCGGGTATCATCAACTTCGGGTGCAAGAAGAAGACATTCCGAAGACAGCATTCCGTACTCGTTATGGACATTACGAGTTCACAGTCATGCCATTCGGTTTGACTAATGCTCCTGCTGTTTTCATGGACTTAATGAATAGGGTCTGCAAACCTTATTTGGATCAGTTCATCATTGTTTTTATTGACGATATCTTGATTTACTCTAAGACGCGAGCTGATCACGAGCAGCATCTTCGTCTTACTCTGGAACTCCTGAAGAAAGAGCAACTTTTCGCCAAATTCTCCAAGTGCGAATTTTGGCTTAAAGAAGTTCAATTTTTGGGACACATTATCAACGAACGAGGTGTTCATGTAGATCCCTCCAAGATCAGTGCGATTAAGGATTGGGATACACCTACTACTCCTACTGAAGTTCGTTCTTTTCTTGGTCTAGCGGGTTATTACCGCCGCTTCATTGAAAACTTCTCTAAGATTGCAGTTCCTCTAACTGCTCTAACTCAGAAGAAAATGCCCTTTTATTGGGGATACAAACAAGAGGAAGCTTTTCAACACTTGAAGCAGAAGCTTTGCGATGCGCCTGTTTTATCATTGCCTGAGGGTGATGATGATTTTGTTGTGTATTGTGATGCATCTAAATTGGGTCTTGGCTGTGTTCTTATGCAAAGGAACAAAGTCATAGCCTATGCATCGAGGCAGTTGAAGATTCATGAGAAGAACTACACCACTCATGATCTTGAGTTGGGTGCAGTTGTCTTTGCTCTCAAGATCTGGAGACACTATTTGTACGGTACAAAATGTGTGGTTTTCACGGACCACAAAAGTCTTCAGCATATCTTCAATCAGAAAGAACTCAACATGAGGCAACGACGTTGGGTTGAGCTTTTAAACGACTATGATTGCGAAATTCGCTACCATCCTGGTAAGGCGAATGTCGTGGCCGATGCATTGAGTCGTAAGGAACGTACTAAGCTTCATTGTGTACGCGTTCAATCTGTTATTCAAGCTCGATCCGATATTCAAGCACGCATTTCTCAGGCTCAACAATCTTGTGTTTCACAAGGATTGATGGATAAGGAATTTCCCTATCACATAACGCCTGCTTTGGAACTGAAGGACAATGGATCATATTACTTCATGGACCGTTTGTGGGTCCCAAGCCAGGATGATCTTCGTACCTTGCTTATGGATGAAGCCCATAAGTCTCGTTATTCTATTCATCCGGGCTCAGATAAAATGTACAAGGATCTTCGTATTCACTATTGGTGGCCTGGTATGAAGAAAGACATTGCCTTATACGTATCCAAATGCCTTACTTGTCTAAAGGTTAAGGCTGAACATCAGCGTCCTTCTGGTTATTGGAGCAACCAGAGATCCCAGTTTGGAAATGGGAAAACATTACTATGGATCTTGTTACCAAACTTCCACGCACAAAGAAGGGTCATGATGCCATCTGGGTAGTCGTTGATCGTCTTACAAAGTCAGCACATTTTTTGCCAATCCGCGAGGATTTTCCTACTGACAGACTTGCTCAAATCTATGTAGATGAAATTATAGCTCGACATGGTGTTCCTTTGAACATCATTTCTGACAGAGATGCTCGTTTCACTTCTCATTTTTGGAGAACCATGCAATCTGCTATGGGGACCCAACTTAATCTGAGCACAGCTTATCATCCGCAAACGGATGGTCAATCTGAGAGAACAATCCAGACTCTGGAGGATATGCTTAGAGCTTGTGTGATCGATTTTGGTGGTAGCTGGGATTCACATCTTAAATTGATTGAATTCTCCTACAACAACAGTTATCACACTAGCATCAAAATGGCTCCTTTCGAAGCTCTCTATGGTCGAAAATGTCGTTCACCAGTCTGCTGGAATGAGATTGGCGAGGCCCAACTTACTGGACCTGCCCTCATTTTAGAGACAACTGACAAGGTCAAGAAAGTTCGTGATAACCTTCAGGCAGCTAGAAGCCGTCAGAAGATTTACGCGGACCCAAAACGCAAAGCCTTGGAATTTCAAGTCGGTGATCGAGTATTACTTAAGGTCTCACCTTGGAAAGGTGTGATCAGATTTGGAAAGAAAGGAAAACTTGCACCTAGATACGTTGGACCATTCAAGATCGTCGAAAGAATCGGAAAGGTAGCCTACAGACTTGAGTTACCTCCTGAACTGGGAAATGTTCATCCAACTTTTCACATATCAAATCTCAAGAAGTGTACAGCTGATGAGAACTACTCCATACCGCTTGACGAAATTCGTGTTGGCAAAACACTGAAATTTGTTGAGAAACCAGTGGAAATTATGGAACGTGAAGTCAAGTGGCTTAAACGCAAGCGCATTCCTTTGGTCAAAGTTCGCTGGGAAGCTAAACGTGGACCCGAGTTTACTTGGGAACGCGAAGATCAAATGAAGGCGAAATATCCACATCTTTTTCCACAAGTTTCCTCTAAATAAATTTCGGGACGAAATTTCCACAAGTAGGGGAGACTGTAACAACTGTGCTTGTAATCACTATGAACAGTTCTGTTATCAATAAAACAATGTTATTTGATCCCAATGTCTGTTTTGTTATGTTATACATTTTTCATGTTTTGACTTTTATCCAATTTCAAACTCTACATCGCTTTCTGGAGAATTATACGCAAACTAGTGCGTAAACGTACTCAGTTTAATGCGAGAAATACTCCGGAACATCAACATATACTCAACATACCTTAAATAACCTTTACATAACTTAGAAATAAGTTTTGAAGGCTTTGGTATGGCAAAAAGAAGTTAATTCGCTTACAGGGACTAAATATGACAAACTGCGAAAGTATGTCAATTTGAACTGTAACGAACATTCCGGAACATGACCATAAGTTAAACACACCTTAAATATCCTTTACATAGCTTAGAAATAGGCTTGGAGGGGTTTGGTGTGCTAAAATAAACTTTTGGGACATTCAGGGACTAAAAGTGTCAAAAAGTGCACAAGTTTGCATTTTCGCGCATAACTTACGTTCTGAATACATCTGGACATCCAAAAATTTATGTAAGCACTAAAATATTTTATTTTAGTGTTCGCCTTAAGAAAAATCCATTCGTCGCGTCATTTGGATCGTTTTTCGCGCTTGTGCGCATTTCGTCGTAATTAAGCGAACATCGCGTTCGTACGGCTAAACGAACCATCATCCGACATATTTTTGAACATGTTTCATGTCCCCAATGTTTAGACAACATTTTAGGGCCTTAAAGTTGGCTTTACGGGCCTTAGAAGTGTCGGAAATGGCCTTAAACACGTGCAGGGACTGAAACTGTCATTTTTCAAACATATGTGCAGATCAGAAGGGCCATGCGGCCCGCATTGTCTTTGGCTAATCCTGAAGCGGGCCGCTTCCCACTATCAGACCAGATTAAGTGTATTTAACAGCTGTTTGCAGCTGTTTTGCACTCCCTAACACCTTTCCACATGTCAATTCCTTATGGTGGTGAGCATTTTGAGGCACCATAACATTCCGACAAGTGTACGGCTCGGATCGTGGCACGATATTCAAGAAACGATCCTAACGGCTCTACTTTTCCTATAAATACCCACCCCCCATTTGTTCAAAACCCACAAATCTGATCAAGAAAGCTCTAAGTTGGAACCTTCGTTTCATACCTGAGCTATTTCGATCTGGGTTAGCATTCGGGGACCCTTCGTAAGTATTCTTTCGTTCTATTCCTTATTTTTACTGCTTTTCGAGTCAGAAAGTCAAACTTTGTTTGACTTTCAGCGTTGACCAGTAATGGTCAATGCGAAGTTCGTTAGAACTTCGCAACGTGATTGTAATCACGATGGTCATAGTCCCTTGGGACTATGCCTACTGATTACCACGTTGTCTAGGGTCGTAGGGTAGGCGATCTAATAAATCGCCTATACATTCGAACCCGACCCAGTTTGGTCGATCATTAGGATCCGACCAAATACATTAGGTGACCATAGTATAGGGAATAACCTTCCGAGGTTATACCTTATGGTCACGACGTGTAAGTAGTTGTATGATAGGTAGTTTATATGCCTTAGGTAAATTACCAGAATACCCTTTTCATACATAATTGGTAATTTAGCATATGTAACCTAAACTTTTGTCACGTAACTGATTATGTAACATGTTTAGGCATATAATACTTGTCATAGGACTAGTTAGGCGGTCCGAACGCGTTTCACGCGCACGACACGTTAAAGTAGCATAAGCTTCCTAAACGGGTCGTAATGGGTCGTAAACAATTATGTTAAGTTTCATTTAGCATGTAGGCTTTGTTAAACCATATCACGTGAGTTCCAACACTCATTTGGTTTACAAACCCTAATGCTACCCAGTCTTCCGAGATAGGTCCGGTTTATTAACATAGTTACCTATATTAGGTGCCGTTTGATTCCGAGATCTTTAGCGTTGCTTGGTGATTATCTTTATACAACTGAGCAATCTCAAGTGAGTACATATACCCCTCTTTTACTGTTTTCCAAACTGTTTTGGGGTGGAACACATGTGCCTACTTGTTACTTTCCTGCTTTCCAGTTTTCACATCATATACCTGCTATGTTCGTTAGTACATTATAGTACATGATTTCATGACATTTCATGCTAGGTATGCCCATTGTGTGCATTACTTAGTACATCGTTTTATATGACATTTCATGCTAGGTATGCCCATTGTGTGCATTACTTAGTACATCGTTTTACATGACATTTCATGCTAGGTATGCCCATTGTGTGCATTACTTAGTACATCGTTTTATATGACATTTCATGCTAGGTATGCCCATTGTGTGCATTACTTAGTACATCGTTTTACATGACATTTCATGCTAGGTATGCCCATTGTGTGCATTACTTAGTACATCGTTTTACATGACATTTCACGCTATGTATGTTCATTTGATTACATACTTAGTGCATTATTTTCACATGCTCACATTTTGTTATGACATTTGGTTTGTTTACATGGGACAATATATCCATTAACATTAGCTACGCCGTTCGTTAGTAGGTAGTGGTACCATAGGAATTGACAACTCCCGTTCCGGACATCCCAGGGCAAGGGGACAGAAAGGAATGACCGAATTCGTTGACATTAAGACAGATAGACCTTTAATTTGTTTAAAGGGTTATCACCACAGTCGCCAGGCTTGGATGTATGCATTTTCACAATACCGCATAAATGTTCATATTAAATAGTTGCATGCATTCGCACAAAACATAGCTTTGATTTAAACCAAGTTTTACTTCAATACTTTGTTTTCGTGCATATGGTTTAGTTGAGACATTTCGCTTGCCATACATGACATTTTGACATAGACATTTGACATGGATATTTGACACAGACATTTGACATGGATATTTGATATAGACATTTGACATGGATATTTGACCTAAACATTTGACATGATTTACATCTTGACATAAACACTCTGACATATTATTCAATACAATTGACAATTGGGTTAAACATAGACTTCTTACATTGATTGGTTTGGTTTGATTAAGTGATTAAGTAACGATGCGTGTGTAATATGATACAAGCATGGTGGATACGCCGCTGGTACTTCCTATATATAAGTGTTTGTATGGTATTATATGGCGTAACGTTATTTGAATCATTTCAGTTTGAGACATAGAACATTTTATACAAATAACATACTTTTCACAAGACATTGATTTACAAACAACTTATCTTATACAAACACATCTTTTTACATGGATATTTATTTAACCTGACATTTACTTATACATATCATCTGATCTTATTGTTTTCAAATGATTTACAAGACAAAACAAATTACAAGGTTCATGACTAAACATTTTTCTTAAACATAAGTCATGAATCTTATTTTCACAAACCTATGTATCTCACAGGCATTTTTATGCTGACGTACCTATTTTCACATGTGTTTTCAGGTGCTTTTCCATAGGAAGTTGATCATGATACTAGGGCGGACCTGTGCCTTAGAGACTTTAAAAGATGATAGACTATGTTTAATTATGTTCTGAACTCGTTAATTTCCTGTTTCGAGACAATGTAACACCCTTATTTAATAAATAAAATACACTTTGTGTGCCATGGTTATGAAACAATTAATTCTGTCGCGACACGCCCCGATGTTTCCGCCGCGATTTGTTGTTTTACGCGGTCGGGGTGTGACATGGTCGCACCCGGATGAATTGAATAACGGGATTTATGAGCTTCATCAAGTAGAAGCGCCTTTACTCCACAGGTATGTGGGACCCATATCCTCCCGGATCGAGTCTTCAACCCGTGATTCCCATCCGTCAAATCTTTCAATTGTCCAATTATTCTTTCTTTCTTCCAATTTTCTTCTTTCACTGCTTCTAGCTGCGCCTCTCGAATTCGTTCAAGTATACCCGAGGTCACCACGAGTTGCATTGACCTCACTCGTATTGGGACATATTCCGCTTTTCGACTTAGAGCGTCAGCTACCACGTTTGCTTTTCCGGGGTGATAATGTATCTCACAGTCGTAGTCCTTCACCGTCTCTAGCCATCGCCTCTGCCGCATATTCAACTCCTTCTGATCGAAGAAGTATTTCAAACTTTTGTGATCGGTGAATATGGTGCACTTTACCCCATACAAGTAATGTCTCCATATTTTTAATGCAAACACTACCGCTGCCAATTCGAGATCGTGCGTGGGGTATTTCTTCTCGTGCATCTTCAATTGTCTCGAGGCATAGGCTATTACCTTGCCCCGTTGCATCAACACGCAACCGAGCCCCGATAACGAAGCATCCGAATAGACCACCATGTCTTCGACTCCGTCCGGCAATGTCAGTACCGGAGCTTGAGTTAGCCTTTCTTTTAGCGTCCGAAACGCTTTTTCTTGATCGACTCCCCAATCAAACTTTGCTTTCTTTTGGGTTAGCTTTGTTAGCGGCGATGCAATTTTGGAGAAATCTTGAATGAATCTCCTATAATATCCAGCAAGCCCCAAAAAGCTTCTAATTTCAGAAGGGTTCTTCGGGGGATTCCATTTTGACACCGCCTCTATCTTTGACGGATCCACCAAAACTCCATCGGCACTTATGACATGACCGAGAAATTGTACCTCTCGTAACCAAAAGGCACATTTAGAAAATTTTGCATAAAGCTTCTCTCGTCTAAGTGTCTCTAACACTTCTTGCAAGTGGCGTGCGTGTTCGGCTTCATTCTTTGAATACACCAAGATATCATCGATAAACACGATGACCGACTTATCCAACATTGGCTTGCAAACCCGGTTCATGAGGTCCATGAATGCTGCGGGCGCATTTGTTAGCCCAAATGACATCACGAGAAATTCGTAATGTCCGTATCTTGTGCGAAAAGCCGTCTTCGGCACATCTTCTTCTTTGACCTTTAGTTGGTGATACCCCGACCTAAGGTCAATTTTTGAGAACCAACTTGCGCCTTGTAGTTGGTCAAATAAGTCGTCTATCCTCGGGAGCGGATATCGGTTCTTTATCGTGAGTTTGTTTAACTCCCGATAATCGATACACATGCGCATACTCCCGTCCTTCTTTCTCACAAACAACACCGGTGCGCCCCAAGGAGACACACTCGGCCTTATGAATCCTTTATCAAGCAAATCTTGAATTTGGGACATCAGCTCTTGCAATTCCGACGGTGCAAGTCGGTACGGGGCTTTTGCCACAGGTTTCGCGCCCGGAATCAATTCGATCCCGAACTCTACTTCCCGTTCAGGCGGTACCCCCGGTAAATCTTCCGGAAAAACATCTTCATAATCTCGTACTATCGGTACATCTCCAATCTTCCGTGATTCTTTCTCGGTCTCATTTGCATAAATTATGAATGCCTTGCATCCTCGCTTCATGAGCTTGTGAGCTTTCAACATCGAACATACTATGGGGTTGCCTCGTTTTTCGCCATAAATGGTGACGTGTTTTCCGCTCGGAGATGTTAGTTTAATCTCTTTGCGAAAACACACGACCTTTGCATGGTATTGAGATAGCCAATCCATCCCCACGACTATTTGGAATTCTCCCATCGACATTGGGATTAGATTTATCAAATATTCTTCATCGTCGATACTCAGTTTGCAATTTTCACATACATCACAAACAATAAAGCTTTTGTTATTACCTATCTCTACTTCTAAAGGCACAGGTAATTTTGTTAAAATAAATGAAGGATGTCGAATAAACCCATGTGAAACAAAGGATTTATTCGCACCCGTATCAAATAACACGTGTGCGGGAATTGAATTTACAGCAAATATACCTGAGACCACATCAGGTTCAATCTTCGCTTCTGCGGCAATTAGTTGGAAAGATCTTGCCTTTGCTTTTGGGGCTTCACCTTTCGATTCTTGCCCATCTTTCTTTCCAACCAGTTCCGGGCATTCTGACTTTTTGTGACCCGTTCGATAACAATTGTAACAAACCGTCACCTTCTCCGGGCATGACATAGCCATATGCCCCTTTTTCTTGCATATGGGACATGGCTTATCTTTGTAACGACATTCGCCCTTATGATTCTTCCCACAAATTTTGCAACCTGATGTACTACCTTTAGCATCTGATTTCTTTGCGGATTCATTCGTTCTTGCTTTCTTGGCAGGGCTTGGATTCATATCTTGTGCCCTTCGTTCACCCCGTTCTATACTCTTCTTCAATTCAATCTCCCTTTCCCGAGCAGCATTGACAATCTCGGTAAGGGTCTCATACTTTGAAGGGGTTATGAATTCTCTATACTCCGCGCTTAGCATGTTATGATAATAATAGACCTTCTGCTCTTCATTCGTTATCAAATCATCACAGAACTTCATCTTGTCCATAAACATCCCCGTGATCTTGTCTATGGATTCACCTTTGTGTCTGAGTTGCATGAACTCTTCCTTGATCTTGTTTATGACTGCCTTGGGGCTATGGTGTTTAAGAAACGGCGTCTTAAACTCCTCCCAAGACATGGCCTTAGCCGCTTCACTTCCAATCTCCTTCTTTTTGTTATCCCACCAATCTTTCGCTTGACTCCTTAGTTGACCCGTACCATAGGCTACGTAGTCTTCTTCGTCACAATGGGTTCTCTCGAATACCCCTTCGATGTCACTTAGCCATCGTTGGCACACTATTGGGTCAACCTCCCCATTGTATACTGGTGGTTTACAAGCCATGAATTCCTTGTATGAACAAGGCTTTCGTCCTCCACGCTTTTCCTTTACTACATTTGAATCATCTTCCAGTTTCTTGATTCTATCTTCTACTATTGATAAAACCGTTTTTTGGATTTTATCAATAAAGCCCGACAAACTGTTTTCGATCGCCTTTCCAACTTCTTCGGAAATCACTTCCCTCACTTGTTCGGTGACTCTTGGCACCGCATTATCATTGTCTCCATCAGCCATCTCGATTTCTGAAATGTTTACATAGATCGTTAAACATTCTATTTATAACACATGCTTTACTTGTTTTGATTTAATCAAGTTCGTAACTTGATTTAATCATTCCTGTTTTAACTCAATCAAGTTCGTAACTTGATTTAATAATTCTTGTTTCTATCCAATCAAGTCCATAACTTGATTTGATCATTCATGTTTCTATTTAATCAAGTCCGTAACTTGATTTAATCATTCATGTTTCTATTTAATCAAGTCCGTAACTTGATTTGATCATTCATGTTTCTATTTAATCAAGTCCGTAACTTGATTTGATCATTCATGTTTCTATTTAATCAAGTCCATAACTTGATTTGATCATTCATGTTTTTATTTAATCAAGTCCGTAACTTGATTTGATAGTTCATGTTTCATGCATTTCTTGCTTTTTGAGTGAGCTTACACACTCTTTTCATGCATATTGTCCATTTCTCATTTTATACGTAGTACATAATTTATTAACAAAACTAGTTAATTCTTACCGGACGATCGATCAAGCTTGAACCGAACACTTATTGACAACCATGAGCTCTGATTACCAACTTGTAACACCCTAAATTTTTTTTTTTTTTTAAATTTTAAACAAAATATAGTTTAAGTACACGTCATTCTTTAACAAAGAACATATGTAACTAAAACCTTAGTCAACTAATGGCTAAGTTAAAACGTTTCAAAAATTGTTTAACAAGAGTTTACAACCCATATACAAGAGCTACAAAAGATTCGTGTAATAGCGGAAGCTTCAAAAGTCGTGTTCGGTTCTTCGACGTTGCTTGATCACCATCCGTAAAGTCCATCTAGTTACCTAGGGTCAAAACCGTTATACATTAGTTTTGACATCATTATATAACGTTTATAACCACAAGCTCTAACATTTAAACCTTGTAAAGTAAATATAATAAAATAAAAAAATAATAAGTACACCGTAAATTACGGTATCACCGTAATTTACGGTGAGACCTGGAACTATTTGGTCACCGTAAATCAGTAGTGAATAACCGTAAAGCTCAGGACTTCTACCGTAAATTACGGTAATACCGTAATTTACGGTGTATGCTGGAAATTTATGACCTTATTTGGTTTGTTCATTTTACTCAAACCAAAATTTCGGATTCTGTTTTTATAAGAAACCAACACATCAATTTTTCTTATTTTGAATATATATCTAAATGTCAATCGATATCAAGGAATAATCCGACCTATTTCAAAGTAGTAATCATACTTCGCTTGATTATTTGACCCGTTTGGCTCGTCTAAGGAAATCTCCCTATATGACGACTACCAACGCGAACCAACTGAATTTAATAAACAATTCAATGTAACTACTTCAATGCTTAATTCGAAACAACTCTTATTCAAGATTAAATTCCATATTTGAATCATTCTAGAAATAAGTGTAACGGGTCAAGTTGCATACGTAAATTTTCTAACAATTGTTTTGACCCGTCTCATTAGATTAAAACGACAAGTCACATCCATGATTTATTAATTTATCTTGTTTACCATGTTTACGATCTACAACCCATATCTAGCAAATAATACATAATGTAACGAAACGATAATTTCGTACCTTTAGAGCACGCCTTTCCCCCGTGAATTCCCTTCGGCTTGTCCGCTTGATGATCCGGACTCTTTGCCTAGAAAATTCAGTTTTACAACTTATTTAGAACTCTTTCCATGACCATATTCATATCATTGTGAAACATGATCAAATCTGCGTTCTCATCAAATTTAACATCAAAAATCCTCACTTAGGCATTTCTACAAACACCTAACGGGTCAGATTTTCCTACCATCATTTCCAAGTTCATGACTTGCAATTTAAACCTCAAACTTCACTTTAATTAGTAACCTTGCACACATTTTAACATCAATATCACAGGAATTACCTCCTATTATGAAATTTATACTAGAATTATTATTCAAATCCTAGTGTTCATCAACATCTTATAAAACCCATAACCTAGCTTCCATGGATTCATAGAATTCTCTGAATTTGGGCATGATTTCTCCAATAGTTAGTTAGGTTTTACTTCTAAACACCTAATCAACTTTAATCCGACCAAATAACACACATGCAAGCATCTAATTTCAGAATTTCAGAATCATGAGAATCTCAAACAAAGGATTAACACGAATTTTTACATACCTTATGATCCTCTTGTGATGAGGATCGATAATCTAAACTCAGATTTCGTTTTGGATCAGAATTTCATCTTCAATTTAAGAGATTTGTGAGATTAGGGTTCTTGGATTGGGGGTGTCGCCCCCTGCTTCTCTCTGATCGACCAACACCCTGTTTTGGGGTGTTTGGTTTATTTTTATTTGATAAATTTTAATTAAGTTTTAGAGTTAACAACTATGGTCCCTCTATTTTGTTCAACATATAGTTTGATAGCTTTTTAATCACTCTATAAGCTATTTCTAGACTAGTTAACTAACTAGGTTAAAATTCCTAGTTAGTAAACTCCCATTTATTTAGGCTTTATAATTCTGATATAATGTTTTATATTTTCGGGATGTTACACACAGACACCAATACGTTACTGAGAACTGAGGCCGAACTCACTGAGCGCATATCCCAGGCTATAGCGCAGCATGAAGCCCTCCACTCTAAACACAGTGGTGGTACTTCAAGAAACAATCCCTCCACTGGTTAAAACAACAAAACCGTGGCGGAAACGTCTGGGAGTGTTGTAACAGAATCATTGTTTCACAACACATGGATTAAAGTTTCGTTTTATTGGATTAAGTTTGTTACATTGTCTTGAAGTTTAAAAGCAAAACACAAACATATTGTCCATCATTGTTATTAAGTCACTAAGGCCTCGTCCGATCCTTTGTGAGCATGCATCCTAGTCATCATCAACATCATCAAACACCACCTGAAACATATGTGAAAATAAAGTCAGCAATGAAATGCCGGAGAGCACATAGGTTTTGTGAGTGTGTCAAATTCATGGCTTGTATACTTGTTGCAATACCTCATATGACTACAAGAGTCGATAATTGAAAACCTTGTTTTGAAAAGTGTTTTGTATTGCAATTTGATTAACCAACTTAAAACAAGTTGGTTATTGTTTATAAAACCTCGTTGCCATGAATCTTGACCCAAAAACATTAGCTTTTGTAAACCAAATTGTAAATCGTTCTTGTAATAAAACTCGTATGGTTTATATCATTTAGTAAACATCGTTGTGTGTCATCGTTTGAAATCAATCGTTCGAGTGAACTAAATAACGCCACGGAATGTAACATGATAAAAGCACTTATATATAAGAAGTACCAGTGGCGTATCTACCATGCTTTTATCACATTACACCCGTCCCGTTATCTAATCACATACCAAAAACCAATCGTTCAATTGTACATGTTCTTAATAGTTCGTGTTATCAATCGTTCAAATCGTTCAACTCGTTCGTGTTATAAACCATCGTTCAATCGTTCAGATCGTTCAAATCGTTCCAATCGTTCAATTCATTCAAATCGTTCATGTTTTAATTGTGAAAGCTAACTTTTGGTCGTTCTCGTTGAATACATTTAAACATGTGTTCTAACTCGTTCCAATCGTTCAAATCGTATTAACAAACCACCAAAGGGTTTGTTAACATTCATCAGGTTCTGTCGTTACCCACATTACCCCTATACATAACCATGGCGATAGTCCGATTACAGGATTCGTTAGATCCTATGGTACCAGAACATACTACTGGTCGGCTCGGCCAAAGCTAATGAATGTCATTCGTGTTATGTATTAACCCACCAACAAGCTCGTCCACATTATTGAAATCGTTGTGTTTAATATAAACCATAGTATTGTCAAAAAAACTTGAAATCGTTTAGCACATATGAATCACCCCAAAAAAATTGAAAGTAGTAAAATAGGGGAACTATGTACTCACTTGAGATTGCAAGATATCCTCGATTTAGTGAACTAACAATGCTCGGGCAATCAAGGAATCAAGTGGCACCTAGTATCAGATCACTGTGTTAATAAATCGACACCTAAATCGGGAGATCGGGTAGAATGAGGTCTTGTAAACCAAATGAGTGTTAGAACTCATATGACATGGTTTAACAAAGCCTACATTCTGAATCGAAACCTATCCTAAGTGCTTATGACCCGTTATGACCCTTTAAGGTAGTCTACGCTACTTTAACGAGTCATTTGCGCAAAAGCGCATTTGAATAGCCTAACTAGTCCTATGACAAGTATTATATGCCCTAACATGAATAATATTGTTGCATAATTAGTTTAAGTGTCAAAAACTTGAAGGATTGCCAAGGTGGGAATGGTAATCAGGGAGGAAATGGAAATAGAGGCAGAAATGGTAATCAAGCTGGCAATGGGAACCGA
Organism: Helianthus tuberosus; assembly: GCA_030545235.1. NCBI lineage: Eukaryota > Viridiplantae > Streptophyta > Magnoliopsida > Asterales > Asteraceae > Helianthus > Helianthus tuberosus. Next base: position 129,034,885 of record CM060447.1, on the reverse strand, counting down.
GGAGGGAACAACAATAATAATCAAGGCGGAAATGGTAATGGACGTGGCCAAGGCTCTTATGGCTGCGGAGACATGAGGCATTTCAAGAGGCATTGCCCTAAAGATAATCAGGCCTGTGGAAGAGTGTTCACTATTGGAGTTGGAGAAGCACGCCAGGATCCGAATGTGGTTACGGGTACGTTCCCTATTAACCAACACTATGCTTCTGTCCTGTTTGATAATGGCGCCGACTTTAGTTTCGTATCTATAGAATTTAAGAATACACTTGGCCTAGTTTCAAGTAAGCTAGACATCCCATATTCTATAGAACTGGCAAATGGAAAGATAGTTGAAGCTAATGAGGTGATTAAGGGTTGTACTCTTGAACTTGGAGAGCGAGAATTTTCTATTGGTTTTTTACCTGTTGATTTGGGAAGTTTCGACGTCGTTGTTGGGATAGATTGGTTGCCAAAGTGGTTTGCCACGAGAAGACCATCCGCATCCCATTAGTGAATGAAGAGATGCTTGTGATTCATGGGGAAAAGCACGAGACACCCCTACAAATTATCAACTGCATGAAGGCGCAGAAGTGCCTCCGAAAAGGCTGCATAGCCTTCCTCGCTCATGTCATCGACAAGGAGACCAAGGATCCAAAGCTCGAAGACATCCCCCTTGTGAAGGAATTCCCAGAAGTCTTTCTCGAAGACTTTCCTTGGCTACCTCCGCAGCGACAAGTGGAATTTCGGATATATCTGGTGCCAGGAGCAGCACCAGTGGCAAAGGCACCATACCGGTTAGCTCCGTCCGAAATGCAAGAGCTTTTAACTCAACTGCAAGAGCTGTTAGACAAGGGATTTATCAGGCCAAGCTTCTCACCCGGGGGAGCTCCAATGTTGTTTGTTAAAAAGAAAGATGGCAGTTTCCGTACGTGCATCAACTACATGGAGTTGAATAAGTTAACCATCAAGAATCGGTACCCTTTGCCGAGGATTGATGACTTGTTTGACTAACTTCAAGGATCCAGCTATTATTCCAAGATTGAATTGAGATCGGGATATCATAAACTGTGAATACAAGAAGAAAGTATCCCCAAAACGTCCTTTAGGACTCGCTATGGGCATTACGAGTTCCTTGTCATGCCGTTTGGCTTAACGAACGCACCAGCGGTATTCATGGATCTCATGAATCGGGTGTGTAAGCCGTATTTGGATAAGTTCATAATTGTGTTTATTGATGACATCCTCATATACACGCGAACCAAGGAGGAGCACGAGCAACATCTGCGAGCTATCTTGGAACTCTTGAAAAAGGAACAACTGTATGCGAAGCTTTGAAAGTGGGAATTTTGGATTCGTGAGGTGCAATTCCTAGGTCATGTGGTAAATGAGAATGGAATTCACATCGAACCTGCCAAGATTGAGGCAATCAAAAACTGGGAAGCACCTAGAACCCCAACTGAGAAACGACAATTTCTGGGTTTAGCGGGTTATTACAGACGATTCATAGAGAACTTCTCAAAGATTGCTCAGCCGCTAACGTCCTTAACCCAGAAAGATAAGAAATTTAATTTGGGTGAGAAACAAGAAACGACTTTCCAATTGTTGAAAGATAAACTTTGTGACGCACCTATTTTGTCCCTACCTGACGGTACCGATGGTTTTGTGGTTTATTGTGATGCTTCTCGACAAGGTCTTGGTTGCGTGGTGATGCAACGGGACAAAGTTATCGCATACGCGTCTCGTAAGTTGAAGGTGCACGAGAAGAACTATACTACGCACGACCTTGAGCTAGGTGCTGTGATATTCACATTGAAGATTTGACAACACTACTTGTATGGTACTCATTGCACAATCTTTACAGATCACAAAAGTTTGCAGCACATTTTCGATCAGAAAGAATTAAACATGAGGCAACGAAGACGGGTCGAGCTATTGAATGATTACGATTGCGAGTTAAAGTATCACTCGGGTAAGACGAACATTGTAGCGGACACCTTGAGCCGCAAGGAGCGCGCAAGACCTCTAAGGGTGCGAGCCTTAGAGATGACCATACAAACTGATCTCACTACTCGGATTCGTGAAGCTCAGCAAGAAGCACTTAAGCCGGATAACCTACAAGCCAAATCATTACGTGGAATAGAAGCGCAATTAGTGCCAAAGGAAGATGGAACGTTGTGCTTCATGGAGCGAATTTGGGTTCCGTTCTTCGGCAATCTATGTACACTTATTTTTGATGAAGCTCATAAGTCAAGGTACTCTATACATATGGGATCCGACAAAATGTACCAAGACTTAAAGGACTTTTATTGGTGGCCTAAGATGAAAGCCGATATTGCTACGTATATGGGTAACTACCTTACCTATGCCAAGGTTAAGGAGGAGTACCAGAAACCATCAGGGTTGTTGCAACAACTTTAGATTCCTGTATGGAAGTGGGAACAAATATCGATGGATTTCATTACCAAGTTACCGAGAACGTAAAGAGGTCACGATATGATGTAGGACCGCTTTTGACTCCCGAACGATTGCGTAACGACACGTGCGACGTGCGGAATTCGTGCACGTGTGTGGACCGAACACAAGAACGTAATATAAACGTGACTCTATTGATAATCTGACAGAATACAAGCACCGTGAATCACTACCTTTGCTACTTTGTCTCTCTAGTTTCTCTCTCTAACCTTCAAAGCTCCAAATAGCAAATGTGGCAAAAAGTTCTAAAGGACTAGCCTTAGCTTCCTATTTACAGGAAAGGCTCTAAGAGAAAGTTCTAAGTAATTACAATAATGCCACCTTGACTTTCTCCTATATTTTACTCTATAAAACCATGTTTTGATTAGATTTCTGCTACGATTCGGATTGACGGAGGCGATAGACATTCGTGCACTCACAGACTCCCCCTTGGATATTGCCACAGTCAATCTCGTAGCATCTTTCTTTTCTCTCTCTCTCTCTCTCTCTCTCTCTCTCTGAGTCTTTAAGAAGCTTTGACATCTTCAGAATCACAGACTCCCTCTTCAAGCTTTTCTTGATTCTGAGTTCTGAATCAACTCCCCCTTTCGATCGACTCTTTCTTCAGGCTCCCTCTTTCGAAAAGCTTTCGTGCTTTAGGATCGACACCTGGTTCTTCGGTTACAAGCTCCCCCTTATGATGACCTCGTCTTCAGACTCCCCCTTAAACTCTGCTATCGGGATCGTAATCTGGCATTACATCTGCAAATCTCAAACATTTATAAGAAATTTGACAATTTAAGATTCAAAACCTAACTCTCAGCATAAACTTGAGCATTTCAAATATGTGACAGTGAAATCTTTTTCGGTTTTTCTAGGAATGATGCCCTGGCTCTTAAAACTTTTTGGATTGAAAACCTGGCTCTATTGTACAAAAAAATAACAATATGAATATATCTAGGATTAACTTGGCTCTCTCCCCCTATCAAATTACTTTATAAATTTGACTGTTAAAGAATCCAAAACCTTCACGATTTATCATCCAAGTCCAACTTAATGACCTTGGAGATTTCACAAACTGTTTTTTTTTAATTTAAAAAAAACTCAAGTTTCAAATTAATGAACTTGTTTATTTTCAGAAACATGATCAGCATACTTAGACTTTGAAACTCAGCTTTCATACATCGGTTGTCAAAAATAACGTAGAAACAAAATCTTTTTGAATTTTTCTGAATTATAAAGCATTAAAGAAATATTTACAGACAATATTTTTGTTTGAGTTCGTGTCAGAGGATCATATATGTTTATGATAAATCACTAGCACCGTTGTGCTATAAACACTTTAAGTTCTAAACAATTCACTTAGATTGTCAGTATATTGATCCACTTAAATTTTCACACAAAGTTCAACTGATTTGAGATACAAGATTAGTGTCTTAAGGACTTATACTTATTCGCGTGTCCCACCTCAGAATATACTCTCGTATCAAAATTCCCTAGATTCAGTCTTACAGGTGAATATACTAGATTGATATTTGTTCTCTGGGTTAGTGTGAGACCTTGAGAGCTCAGGTATGAACTACCGTTCAGTCAAAGAGATGAAGGCTCGACTTTTGGTGTGACAACTGTCAAAAATCCAGGTATCCATACAATTAATTAATCTTGATTAGTGCTTAATGACTGTGCTGAATTATACTTAACTACTTTCTGATTACTGTATCATACTTACATGTGCATCACATTTCATAATGTCACATCATATTTACATACAAACCATATTGACATACATGATGCACAAAGCACAGTTAGCACAGTTACCGGATAAAACAGGAATATGCTGACGGGGTTCAGTACATAGACAGACAGTGTTTTGAGACCTAGTATGAGCCAGAAACCAAGTACTACACTAGTATAGTGTGTAGGGAAGTAAAGACCAAAAAAACTGCTTTACTAGGTGATAGTTAAAGTGCCGGAAAGTGCCAAAAAACGCACTTAAAGTGCTGAATTCAACATATTTCAGCAAAATTCAGCATTTTAACAAGCTAATTACATGTAAAAATATGACTAAATGGTCCTGAATGCTTTCCTAAGTGTCGGGAATTAAAAGTGTCACAAAAGGGTACGTAAAGAACACTAAACGGTATAGTTTAGCACTTTAACGAACCGGTATCTAACCGAACAACCGGACATTACCCGAAACACCAAAATTTTACTAGAAGCATTGTTTTAATGTTTCTGAGCTAGTTATGATCCCCGAACACCCTAACACACTATATAACATCTAATACACATGAACGCTAACTAATACACTTAGAATCCTAACTAATCTTCTAACTAACCATTAAGCACATACTAAATACCCCCCCCCCCCTCCTAAGTGGACGGTCACTTATGTGACCCCACCCCAAGATCTCCATTGATCTTCCTTAGATATGATGTAGATCTTGCTTGTACTATTGGAAGCATGTTACACAATGGATAAAGACATTAGATAGTTATAAGAAGTCATGATCCTCTCATAATCACCCATACTCAACACACCACAACTCTCTCCTTCTCCTCCCTCTTCTCTCGGCCGAGAACAACAACACCACCACCACCACCTTTCATCCATTCCATATACTCATTAAAGTGTAAGAAGGTGTCTTATGAAGCTTGGTGGTCTTGGATCTTGAAGGACCTCTCCCGATTGCTTTTATCCATCACATTTGCCATCATCAACATCTAGTGTTCTTCCCTAGCCTTGTGCTAGTAATAAGGCCCTTATTGTCACACCCCTTTCTGCGGCGGAAGCACGAGGTGTGATCATGAAAGGTTCTCATTGCATACGAAAGGTAAACATGCTACATGCTCGTAAAATAACATCAAATACCATAATTTGAAAACATAAGTTTAGTGTTTACAGCACGAGATAGCATAAAACATTGTCTTGAAAGTTTACAACTTTATTTAACTTAAAAATAGACGACATCCAAGAGCATAAGCAAGACCGCTCGCACATCCACTTCTACTTACCTGAAATACATGTGAGTTTTGGAAAAAAAAATCAACATAATGTTGGTGTGAATTCATGCAGTTTTTGTATTTCATGTTTGTATACTTTGTATGAAAACATAGTTTGTGTCATGTATAAATCAAGTTTTCATATATAAATCAAGTTTTCATGTGTACACCACGTACTCATGTATAATTCAAGTTTACTTGTGTACCTCACGTACTCAAGTATAATTCAAGTTTACTTGTGTACCCCACGTACTCAAGTATAATCAGGTTTTAGTATGGTATGAATCTTATGTAAATAAAGTATTCCTGTAAGTATCAGGATTGTTAATGGGTTGCAAAGCCATTAACATGTGACACAACATAGGAAGTCACCAAACCTTAGGCATTTTTCTAGTTGGCATATTCTAAGACACAAAAGCACAACTCGGTACCCGTCCTCACCAAGAGTGTGGCTGCCCGGCACCCGTTAGATCTAACCTTTTGTTCTGCGGTCTAGGTATATTGTTGATTAATGGTGCTTATGGTACCCTATTCGTGACATGATTTCTCGTATCATTTCTCACAACGCATCATACCCGGTACTCGTTCTCACCAAGTGCGCTTCTTGTATTCTTATATCTCATCACACTTGGTACTAGTTCTTACCAAGTGTGCTTCTTGTTATCATACCATTTGCAAACATAGTAATATTTGTAACATGTATTTCACCCCCGAAGATATAAAACTGAAAACAGTTAAAAGAAAAGGGGGAGCATGAACTCACAACTTTGCGTTCCATGCGTCGTAAGCTTCACCGGATTTGCTTAATTAACGTCGTGACCTATACGTGTTTTCTTAACGTTAGTCACTAGACTTGTGTCGCACAAGTACAGCCACTCTTTTTTGTATATGTTTTCAAGTCCTAATACACTATCACGTATAGTACATACTACATACACTTAGCACAAAGTTTGGTGACCAGTAAATACATATATTTTACTCAAAAATATACATACTTAATATAAATTTTAAGTCTTGAAGAAATCATCATTTCTTGTCACCAAAAATTAGGGAAACCTTGGTAATATATTTAGGTACATTTTTAGGGAATAAGTTCCTCAAAAACTTATATTTTCTAAGTGTCAAAATTTATAGAAATTTTGACAGAGTTTCCCCTAAAAATGGAGGTTTCCCATGTTTTCAAAGCATGTGTTTATTTTCTTTTAAATCATCAACAGTCAATTTTTAACAATAATCATCAACAACATATATACTAATTTCTCTATTTCATGAACTTGAGAATTTACAAAAATGTGTAGTAACTTACTAGCACATTTAGTAAGTCTTGTTACCTTTAAAAATATGATTAGTTTCTTAAAAACTTTATTTTTAAAGAGTTTGTATTTTCACAACTCCTAGTCATGATTTCCAAAAATATTTCTTCGTGAAATTTTCTTGTTACACAAGTGTTCATACACTTGTTTACTTACTAAAAATGATTTTAGTTCATACAAGATCCGGGTTTTTAACAATCTAGTATATTCCACTTGGTTCTTTCGAAAAACCACTTGTAGATCTTTAGATCTACAAGCTTGTAACCTTATTTTCCAAGAAAAATTATATTTATTCAAGTTTCAAGTTCATGGGTGGATGGTTTCATCATCCTTCATATTTCTAGCATTTACATCTTGCTAGTTCATGTTCTTAAACATGAACTAGTATGTCTAGATGATGATCCATCCTACTTCTACTAACAAACATCATCAAATAATCATAATTACACAAGATTCACATGATTTACCCATATATCTTCTCTTTATCCACCATTTATCATTTATGTTCAAGACTTTAGATTATGTTCATTAGTGTTTCTTAGCATTTTACCATTCAACCATCTATTAACCACTAAATACAAGAACAAGATGAAGTTTTAGAGCACTTACTACTAGCACAAGGCTAGGGAAGTTTCAAAGCGTAAAAGTGGTGGATAAAAGAAATCTAGAGTGGTCCTTGAGTTTCCGAGTGCACCAAGCTTGTTTTTTGATCCTATTGCACCTTTGTATATATGGGAATGGCTTGAACAAGACTTGAAGGTTGGTGTATGATGGGTGGTGGTGTTCGGCCATGAGGGAGGAAGAAGGAAAGGAAGAGATGGTGTGTAGGTGATGTTGATAAATATGAAGTTATGTTCTAATGGGTATACTTATAATATGCTAACTTCACAATTTCCATTGGATCTTATGCTTATCATGGGGAAACAAGACCCATTAAATTAATCCAATAAAGTCATGGTGTGGCCCCCATGTCCCTTAACCGTTCAACATGGGGGGGGGGGGGTGCATGGTTGGTTTTCAACTTTAGTTACATGCTTCTAGTTAGCTTTAAGTATACTATTTAGGGATTTAGGTGTTTAGTGCTTATTAGGTGTATTACGATGTTTGGTGATCATAACTAGCTCAGAAAAATAAAAACAATGCTTCTAGCATTATTTTGGTATTCCGGGTAATATCCGGTTGTTCGGTTATATACCGGTTCGTTAAAGTGCTAAATTGCACCTTTTAGTGTCTTTTAAGTACCCTTTTGTAATACTTTCGATTCCCGACACTTATGGAAGTATTCTGGATGATAAAACAAAATTTCTGCATGATATTTATATGTCTAAAAGTTGATTTGAGCTGAATTATATAAAATTTTGCACTTAAAGTGCGTTTCGGGTGCTTTTTAGTGCTTATTTTTGCTTCCGTAATGTCTATATATTAAACCCTTGTATATACTTTTGGGTTTTAATGTACTTTTGTCGTTGGACCTACACCTAGGCCTCAATTCTAATGTCTGACTGCTTCTGTAGTTCTGTTGACACATTGTGTCTTACCGCTGAGTTTACTAGTATTTCTGACGCAACGCTTTCGTTTATGCATAAAGCAATATTTTGTAGTATACAACGTGCATGAATTCACTTGTTTAGCATGTAATCAATCAATGTTGACATTAATGCACATAATTGTAGTCATTAAATAATAATTAAAGTGTACGGAAATTACCGGTTTGGTGCCAGTTGGCACAGTCTCCCCCCGTTAAAAGAATTTCGTCCCGAAATTTAGGGTAAACTAACTCTCGCTGGAGTCTTCTTGAATAGGTGGGGATACTTTTCTTTGAACTGGTCTTCACGTTCCCATGTGTACTCGGGTTCGTGCTTAGAGTTCCAACGTACTTTGACAAGTTTAACAGTGCTCCTCCTGGTCTTGTTGACTTTCCAGTCGGTAACCTCAACGGGTTGTTCTGTAAATCGGAGGGCGTCATCAATATGCACTTCATCCACCGGGATGATCACGTTTTCTTGTGTTGGACTCTTCTTGAGATTGGATACATGGAACGTATCATGTACTCCATTAAGTTCTTCCGGTAATTCCAACTTGTATGCCACGGTACCAATCCTTTCCAAGATTCAGAATGGTCCGATGTATCGTGGATTCAGCTTTCCACGTTTTCCAAATCTGACTTCGCCCTTCCAAGGTGAGACCTTCAACAAAACTTTGTCTCCAACCTCGAACTGTAACGGTTTTCATTTTTGATCAGCGTAGCTCTTTTGTCGGTCTCGAGCCGCCTTAATGTGTTCTCGGATCTGTACGATCTTGTCGGTTGTCTCTTGTACAAGTTCAGGACCAACCATACGTTTATCTCCAGCGTCTGCCCAACATAAGGGCGATCGGCACTTGCGGCCATACAGAGCTTCGAACGGTACGGCCTTTATGCTTGTATGATAAGTGTTATTGTAGGAAAACTCAACTAAAGGTAGGTGAGTATCCCAGCTGCCGCCTAGATCCATGACACCTGCGCGAAGCATATCTTCCAACGTTTGTATAGTCCGTTCGCTCTGGCTGTCTGTTTGTGGATGGAATGCCATGCTTAGATCTAGCTGAGACCCAAATGCCTCCTGAAAGGATTGCCAGACTCTTGAGACAAAGCGTCCATCTCTGTCTGAAATAATTGAGATCGACACTCCATGACGTGCCACGATTTCCTTTAAGTAAATCTCAGCAAGCTTCCTAGTGCTGTCTTTTTCTCGGATCGGTAGGAAGTGCTCAGACTTTGTTAACCGATCAACTATCACCCATATCATATCGTGCCCTCTCGGGGTCCTGGGTAATTTCGATATGAAGTCCATCGAGATTTGCTCCCACTTCCACATGGGTATCTCTGGTTGTTGTAGTAGGCCGGACGGTTTCTGATATTCTACCTTAACATTGGCACAGGTTAGGCATTTTCCAACATAAACAGCAACATAACTTTTAAGTCTCGGCCACCAGTAGTATTCTTTCAAGTCTTGATACATTTTGTCCGATCCCGGATGGATCGAGTATCTCGATTTATTGGCTTCATCAAGGATGACTTCTCGAATACCGCCATAGAGCGGAACCCAAATACGCTTCTTAAAGTATAAGGCTCCCTCTTCATTTGGCACCATGTATTTCAGCATACCCCGGAGGTATTCAGCTTTACGGTTTTCCATCTTAAGGGCTTCTTGTTGTGCATCACGAATGCATGTAGTGAGGTTCGTTCGTATGGTCATTTCCAATGCTCGAACCCTTAGGGTCTTAACCCTTTCCTTTCGGCTTAATTCGTCTGCTACAACATTTGCTTTTCCAGGATGGTACTTAATCTCACAGTCATAATCGTTCAGCAGCTCGACCCAACGTCGCTGTCGCATGTTTAGTTCTTTCTGATCAAATATATGTTGTAGGCTTTTGTGATCTGTGAAGATTGTACATCGAGTACCATATAGATAGTGTCGCCAGATCTTCAAGGCGAATCCCACTGCGCCTAGTTCCCGGTCGTGAGTGGTATAGTTTCTTTCATGAACCTTCAATTGTTTTGAAGCGCAAGCGATGACTTTTTGGCGTTGCATAAGCAAGCAACCCAAACCTTGTCGTGAAGCGTCGCAGTATACCACGAAGTCTCCTGTGCCTTCGGGTATTGATAGTATTGGTGCATCGCATAGCTTGTTCTTGAGTAGTTGGAAGGCTTCTTCTTGTTTAATACCCCAGTCGTACTTCTTGTCTTTCTGCGTAAGGGTCGTTAGCGGTTGAGCTATTTATGAGAAATTCTCAATAAACCGTCGATAATAGCCTGCTAAGCCCAAAAATTAACGAACTTCAGTTGGGGTTTTGGGAGCTTCCCAATTCTTTATTGCTTCGATCTTGGCTGGGTCTACATGAATACCCTTCTCGTTCAAAACATGACCAAGAAATTGTACTTCGCGAATCCAGAATTCGCATTTTGAGAACTTTGCATAAAGCTTCTCTTTCTTCAGTAGTTCTAGAATAGTTCTGAGGTGTTGCTCGTGTTCTTCTTTCGTTCGCGAGTAAATCAGGATATCATCGATAAATACAATCACGAATTTATCGAGATATGGTTTGCATACGCGGTTCATCAGATCCATAAATACCGCTGGCGCGTTTGTCAGCCCGAACGGCATCACAAGAAACTCGTAGTGCCCATAGTTTGTTCTGAATGCAGTCTTTGGTACACTTTCCTCTTGTATCCTTAACTTATGGTATCCAGATCGAAGGTCGATCTTAGAATAGTAGCTTGATCCTTGTAGATGATCAAATAAGTCATCAATCCTCGGTAATGGATACCGATTTTTGATCGTGAGCTTGTTCAGTTCTCTGTAATCGATACACATCCGCAGTGTTCCATCCTTCTTCTTCACGAATAATACTGGAGCTCCCCAGGGCGAGAAGCTTGGCCTTATGAATCCTTTACCCAACAACTCCTGGAGTTGTGTGGATAATTCTTGCATTTCGGATGGTGCAAGCCGATAAGGTGCCTTGGCTACAGGAGCGGCTCCTGGAACCAAGTCTATACGGAATTCGACTTGTCGTTGCGGAGGTAGTCCTGGCAGATCTTCGGGAAAAACATCAGGAAATTCCTTCACCACTGGAATGTCTTCGAGTTTCGGCTCCTCGACCTTCTTATCTACGACGTGTGCTAGGAAGGCAACACATCCTTTCCTTAAGCATTTCTGTGCCTTCATACAACTGATGATTCGAAGAGGCGCATCTCGTTTTTCTCCATGCACGATGAGAGTTTCATCATTCGCCAACGGGATGCGAATGATTTTCTCGTGACAAATAACCTCAGCTTTGTTCTTGGACAACCAGTCCATTCCGACTACTACCTCGAAGCTACCCAATTGAATAGGTAAGAGGTCGATGCTAAATCTTCGTTCACCAAGTTTTAGTGTGCAGCCTCTAACAACTTCGCCCGATTCAATGAGTTTACCATTGGCTAATTCTATGGAATAAGGAATTTCTAATCTACTAGTTTCTATTCCAAGCATGCGTTTAAATTCCACAGACATGAAGCTATAATCGGCGCCAGAGTCAAATAATATGGATGCAAAGTGATTGTTAATGAGAAACGTACCGGTGACCACATTAGGGTCCTCGCGTGCGTTCTTTGCTCCAATCACAAATGATCGAGCCTGAGCATTATTTCCTTTTGGGCAGTCTTTCATGAAATGATCATTGCTTCCACAACGGAAGCATCCTTGGTTCCGCCCCTTCCCATTACCATTCTTGCTACCAGCACCATTTCCATTCCAGTTCTTTCCTTTTCCCCAACAGTCTTCTGTTTGATGACCCAACCTACCACATTTGTTGCACCTTGGAGAATGCGACAAGCTCCTTCATGATGATACTTACATTTTTGGCATTTAGGCATGGTGCCTTGGTATCCTTTGGTTGTAAGGGTTTTCGTCTCCTAAGGCGGGTTAGTGTCGCGCTTCTTGCTGAAACCCTTGTTGTTGCGAGTTGCTTGGTTCAAACTTGTATGCTTTCTCTTTTTGTCACCTGACGACTCAGCATGCTTCTCGGTCTTTTCAGTGGGGTTCAGCGACAACTTCTTCATACGAACACAATCTTCAGTAAGGCTGACAGCCAGAGTTACAGCCTCGGTGATTGTTTGAGGTTTGGCCGAAGTTACCATGCCACGAAACTCTGGGGCCAGTCCCCAAATGTAGCGTTCAACGCGCTTGAATTCGGGAGTCACCATGTAGGGAAGCACTCTAGACAGATCGTGGAACCTTCGAGTATAACCATTAATGTCAGCACCTTCCATAGTCAAGTGCCAGAACTCCGTTTCCAGCCTTTGGAGTTCACCACGAGAGCAGTACTTCTCTCTCATTCTTTCCTTCAGTTCATCCCAAGTTAGGCCATAAGCTGCATCATCGCCCAAGGTTTGGGCTTGCAAGTTCCACCAAGTCAGGGCTTCATCGACAAACAACCCAGTGGCAAAGGTGACTTGCTGATCCGCGGTACACTTGCTCATGCGGATAGTAGCTTCAGTCTTCTCCGTCCAGCGTACAAATGCTACTGCACCTCCTGTGCCATCATAGTTCATTGGTATGTAGTCGAGAAACTGCTTGAAAGTACAGCCTAGAATTGATTCAACCAATTCACACATGAGCATTCGAAGAAATAATGAAACAAGGACCGTTCATAATTTCTCCATGCTTAGTATATTGTCTTAAGTTTACCTTGAGCTGCGTTGCCTCCAGATGAATCTCCATTCCCATTACGTCTAGCGTTGCTTGGCCAGCCACTGTCTTGCGTTCGGTTTGCCTCGTATTGGGCGATAGCAGCGGAGATCCTTTCTTCCAGTAGAGCGTTCAGCTCTTCAGCGGTTCTTGGCAGTGGGGGAGGAGGAGGTTGATCATCACTGTGAGCATTCACAGCTTTCCTGGGTGCCATGTTCTGACAGAACATAAGACAACAGGGTTAGACATTTGTTTGATATCGTCATACTAGACAGTAGTAGTATATATATTCACAGGTATATACCACATAAGTGACATCAAACAATTATTACTCTAGCAGAGTACTTAGTTGGCTTGCACTGAGGGAATCTATACGTGATAAGACTTGTTGTGGTTTCTGTGCACTGAATTCCATAATTATGTATGCATCCATAATTACGTAACTCCTTGCACAGTCCGCACAGTTCGTTTCATCCGCGTATTTCTTCCTTCAGATAGGCCATCGCTTTCAGGTAAAGTCACGTATACTTGTGACATTCTACTTCTAGTATATGCTAATTATCACACATAATTGCAAGTAATTTCTCAGTTAAAGACAAGTGCTACTTCTGTGCACCCTAAGTCTCGTAGTGTCTTTTCTAGACTCTTTGTAAACAGTTTCAGGTAGTGGATCTCGCGGGGCGTTTTATGCAATGAAAACTCTTTGAAAAATTGTTTTCGTGAAAGGATCCTAGAGATTGTAGACTAGACTCGAGAAGGAATCCTGGTTCACTACAATCGCAGCTCTGATACCAATCTGTCACACCCCTTTCTGCGGCGGAAGCACGAGGTGTGATCATGAAAGGTTCTCATTGCATACGAAAGGTAAACATGCTACATGCTCGTAAAATAACATCAAATACCATAATTTGAAAACATAGGTTTAGTGTTTACAGCACGAGATAGCATAAAGCATTGTCTTGAAAGTTTACAACTTTATTTAACTTAAACATAGACGACATCCAAGAGCATAAGCAAGACCGTGCGCACATCCACTTCTAGTTACCTGAAATACATGTGAGTTTTGGAAAAAAAACATCAACATAATGTTGGTGTGAATTCATGCAGTTTTTGTATTTCACGTTTGTATACTTTGTATGAAAACATAGTTTGTGTCATGTATAAATCAAGTTTTCATATATAAATCAAGTTTTCATGTGTACACCACGTACTCATGTATAATTCAAGTTTACTTGTGTACCCCACGTACTCAAGTATAATTCAAGTTTACTTGTGTACCCCACGTACTCAAGTATAATCAGGTTTTAGTATCGTATGAATCTTATGTAAATAAAGTATTCCTGTAAGTATCAGGATTGTTAATGGGTTGCATAGCCATTAACATGTGACACGACATAGGAAGTCACCAAACCTTAGGCATTTTTCTAGTTGGCATATTCTGAGACACAAAAGCATAACTCGGTACTCGTCCTCACCAAGAGTGTGGCTGCCCGGCACCCGTTAGATCTAACCTTTTGTTCTACGGTCTAGGTATATTGTTGATTAATGGTGCTTATGGTACCCTATTCGTGACACGATTTCTCGTATCATTTCTCACAACGCATCATACTCGGTACTCGTTCTCACCAAGTGTGCTTCTTGTATTCTTATATCTCATCACACTTGGTACTCGTTCTCACCAAGTGTGCTTCTTGTTATCATACCATTTGCAAACATAGTAATATTTGTAACATGTATTTCACCCCCGAAGTTATAAAACTGAAAACAGTTAAAAGAAAAGGGGGAGCATGAACTCACAACTTTGCGTTCCTTGCGTCGTAAACTTCACCGGATTTTCTTAATTAACATCGTGACCTATACGTGTTTTCTTAACGTTAGTCACTAGACTTGTGTCGCACAAGTACAATCACTCTCTTTTGTATATGTTTTCTTGTGTTTTGCACTTTGCACCCGAATTATGTATCTTGTATGTTGTATGTGTATTTTTGTGTTTATACTTCTCATGAGTATTTAGTGTATTTTCAAGTCCTAATACACTATCACGTATAGTACATACTACATACACTTAGCACAAAGTTTGGTGACCAGTATATACATATATTTTCCTCAAAAATATACATACTTAATATAAATTTTAAGTCTTGAAGAAATCATCATTTCTTGTCACCAAAAATCAGGGAAACCTTGGTAATATATTTAGGTACATTTTTAGGGAATAAGTTCCTCAAAAACTTATATTTTCTGTAACAACTGTGCTTGTAATCACTATGAACAGTTATGTTATCAATAAAACAATGATATTTGATCCCAATGTTTGTTTTGTTATGTTATACATTTTTCATGTTTCGACTTTTATGTAATTTCAAACTCTACATCGCTTTCTGGAGAGTTATACGCAAACTAGTGCGTAAACGTACTCAGTTTAATGCGAGAAATACTCCGGAACATCAACATATACTCAACATACCTTAAATAACCTTTACATAACTTAGAAATAAGTTTTGAAGGCTTTGGTATGGCAAAAACAAGTTAATTCGCTTACAGGGACTAAATATGACAAACTGTGAAAGTATGTCAATTTGAACTGTAACGAACATTCCGGAACATGACCATAAGTTAAACACACCTTAAATATCCTTTACATAGCTTAGAAATAGGCTTTGAGGGGTTTGGTGTGCTAAAATAAACTTTTGGAACATTCAGGGACTAAAAGTGTCAAAAAGTGCACAAGTTTGCATTTTCGCGCATAACTTACGTTCTGAATACATCTGGACATCCAAAAATTTATGTAAGCATGACTACATTATATTTTAGTGTTCGCCTTAAGAAAAATCCATTCGTCGCGTCATTTGGATCGTTTTTCGCGCTTATGCGCATTCCGTCGTAATTAAGCGAACATCGCGTTCGTACGACCAAACGGACCATCATCCGGCATATTTTTGAGTATGTTTTGAGTTCCCTATACTTTAACTTCATTTTAGAGCCTTGAAATGAGGTTAACGGGGTTCAAACGCATCGAAAAAGGCCTTAAACACGTGCAGGGACCATTGCTGCCAAAATTGAAACTTTCTGATTCAGGATGAGTGCTAGCGTAGCGCGAGCCCATAGGGCTTATCCGTCGCGCTACGCGACTGACTATCTGGGCAGATTCAATGTTTCTAATTACAAGTTGCAACTAATTGATTCTTAACCACATGTTTTAAGTTGATGTGTCACTAAGATAAGGTGCATTTGTGGCACCATAACATTCCGACAAGTGTACGCACGAGATTCGATCACGTTATTCAAGAAACGATCCTAACGGTTACCCGAAAACTATATATACCCCATGCCTTTCATTGTTTTAAGGCACTAGAATCTTATTAGTTGTGTTCTAAGTTGAAACCTTGTTTCATACCTGAACTATACTGATCTAGATTAGCATTCGGGGACCCTTCGTAAGTATTCTTTCGTTCTTTTCCTTATTTTTACTGCTTTTCGAGTCAGAAAGTCAAACTTTGTTTGACTTTCAGCGTTGACCAGTAATGGTCAATGCGAAGTTCGTTTGAACTTCGCAACGTGATTGTAATCACGATGGTCATAGTCCCTTGGGACTATGCCTACTGATTACCACGTTGTCTAGGGTCGTAGGGTAGGCGATCTAATAAATCGCCTATACCTTCGAACCCGACCCAGTTTGGTCGATCATTAGGATCCGACCAAATACATTAGGTGACCATAGTGTAGGGAATAACCTTCCGAGGTTATACCTTATGGTCACGACGTTTAAGTAGTTGTATGATAGGTAGTTTATATGCCTTAGGTAAATTACCAGAATACCCTTTTCATACATAATTGGTAATTTAGCATATGTAACCTAAACTTTTGTCACGTAACTGATTATGTAACATGTTTAGGCATATAATACTTGTCATAGGACTAGTTAGGTGGTCCGAACGCGTTTCACGCGCACGATGCGTTAAAGTAGCATAAGCTACCTAAACGGATCATAATGGGTCGTAAACAATTATGTTAAGTTTCATTTAGCATGTAGGCTTTGTTAAACCATATCACGTGAGTTCCGACACTCATTTGGTTTACAAACCCTAATGCTACCCAGTCTTCCGAGATAGGTCCGGTTTATTAACATAGTTACCTATATTAGGTGCCGTTTGATTCCGAGATCTATAGCATTACTTGGTGGTTATCTTTATACAACTGAGCAATCTCAAGTGAGTACATAGACCCCTCTTTTACTGTTTTCCAAACTGTTTTGGGGTGGAACACATGTGCCTACTTGTTACTTTCATGCTTTCCTGTTTTCACATCATATACTGCTATGTTCGTTAGTACATTATAGTACATGATTTCATTACATTTCATGCTAGGTGTGCCCTTTTTGTGCATTACTTAGTACATTGTTTTACATGACATTTCCTGCTAGGTATGCCCATTGTGTGCATTACTTAGTACATCGTTTTACATGACATTTCACGCTATGTATGTTCATTTGACTACATACTTAGTGCATTGTTTTCACATGTTTACATTTTGGTATGACATTTGGTTTGTTTACATGGGACAATACATTCATTAACATTAGCTACGCCATTCGTTAGTAGGTAGTGGTACCATAGGAATTGACAACTCCCGTTCCGGACATCCCAGGGAAAGGGGACAGAAAGGAATGACCGAATTCGATGATATAAGACAGATAGACCTTTAATTTGTTTAAAGGGTTTATCACCACAGTCGCAAGGCTTGGATGTATGCATTTTCACAATACCGCATAGATGTTCATATTAAATAGTTGCATGCATTTACACAAAACATAGCTTTGATTTAAACTAAGTTTTACTTCAATACTTTGTTTTTGTGCATATGGTTTAGTTGAGACATTTCACTTGCCATACATGACATTTTGACATAGACATTTGACATGGATATTTGACATAGACATTTGACATGGATATTTGACATAGACATTTGACATGGATATTTGACATAGACATTTGACATGATTTACATCTTGACATAAACACTTTGACATATTATTCAATACATTTGACAATTGGGTTAAACATAGACTTTTTACATTGGTTGGTTTGGTTTGATTAAGTGATTAAGTAACGATGCGTGTGTAATATGATACAAGCATGGTGGATACGCCGCTGGTACTTCCTATATATAAGTGTTTGTACGGTATTATATGTCGTAACGTTATTTGAATCATTTCAGTTTGAGACATAGAACATTTTATACAAATAACATACTTATCACAAGACATCGATTTACAAACAACTTATCTTATACAAACACATTTTACATGGTTATTTATTTAACCCGACATTTACTTATACATATCATCTGATCTTATTATTTTCAAATGATTTACAAGACAAAGCAAATAGCAGGGTTCATGACTAAACATTTTCTCAAACATAAGTCATGAATCTTATTTTCACAAAACTTATGTATCTCACAGGCATTTTTATGCTGACGTACCTATTTTCACATGTGTTTTCAGGTGCTTTTCCATAGGATGTTGATCATGATACTAGGGCGGACCTGTGCCTTAGAGACTTTAAAAGAAGATAGACTATGTTTAATTATGATCTGAACTCTTAAATTTCCTGTTTGAAACAATGTAACACCTTTGTTTATAAATAAATAAAACTTTGTATGCCATGGTTATGAGACAATTAATTCTGTCGCAACACGCCCCGATGTTTCCGCCGAGATTTGTTGTTTTACGCCGTCGGGGTGTGACATTTTCTAAGTGTCAAAATTTATAGAAATTTGACAGAGTTTCCCCTAAAAATGGAGGTTTCCCATGTTTTCAAAGCATGTGTTTATTTTCTTTTAAATCATCAACAGTCAATTTTTAACAATAATCATCAACAACATATATACTAATTTCTCTATTTCATGAACTTGAGAATTTACAAAAATGTGTAGTAACTTACTAGCACATTTAGTAAGTCTTGTTACCTTTAAAAATATGATTAGTTTCTTAAAAACTTTATTTTTAAAGAGTTTATATTTTCAAAACTCCTAGTCATGATTTCCAAAAATATTTCTTCGTGAAATTTTCTTGTTACACAAGTGTTCATACACTTGTTTACTTACTAAAAATGATTTTAGTTCATACAAGATCCGGGTTTTTAACAATCTAGTATATTCCACTTGGTTCTTTCGAAAAACCACTTGTAGATCTTTAGATCTACAAGCTTGTAACCTTATTTTCCAAGAAAAATTATATTTATTCAAGTTTCAAGTTCATGGGTGGATGGTTTCATCATCCTTCATATTTCTAGCATTTACATCTTGCTAGTTCATGTTCTTAAACATGAACTAGTATGTCTAGATGATGATCCATCCTACTTCTACTAACAAACATCATCAAATAATCATAATTACACAAGATTCACATGATTTACCCATATATCTTCTCTTTATCCACCATTTATCATTTATGTTCAAGACTTTAGATTATGTTCATTAGTGTTTCTTAGCATTTTACCATTCAACCATCTATTAACCACTAAATACAAGAACAAGATGAAGTTTTAGAGCACTTACTACTAGCACAAGGCTAGGGAAGTTTCAAAGCGTAAAAGTGGTGGATAAAAGAAATCTAGAGTGGTCCTTGAGCTTCCGAATGCACCAAGCTTGTTTGTTGATCCTATTGCACCTTTGTATGTATGGGAATGGCTTGAACAAGACTTGAAGGTGGGTGTATGATGGGTGGTGGTGTTCGGCCGTGAGGGAGGAAGAAGGAAAGGAAGAGATGGTGTGTAGGTGATGTTGATGAAGATGAAGTTATGTTCTAATGGGTATACTTATAATATGCTAACTTCACAATTTCCATTGGATCTTATGCTTATCATGGGGTAACAAGACCCATTAAATTAATCCAATAAAATCATGGTGTGGCCCCCATGTCCCTTAACCGTTCAACATGGGGGGGGGGTGCATGGTTGGTTTTCAACTTTAGTTACATGCTTCTAGTTAGCTTTAAGTATACTATTTAGGGATTTAGGTGTTTAGTGCTTATTAGGTGTATTACGATGTTCGGTGATCATAACTAGCTCAGAAAAATAAAAACAATGCTTCTAGCATTATTTTGGTGTTCCGGGTTATATCCGGTTGTTCGGTTATATACCGGTTCGTTAAAGTGCTAAATTGCACCTTTTAGTGTCTTTTAAGTACCCTTTTGTAATACTTTCGATTCCCGACACTTAGGGAAGTATTCTGGATGATAAAACAAAATTTCTGCATGATATTTATATGTCTAAAAGTTGATTTGAGCTGAATTATATAAAATTCTGCACTTAAAGTACGTTTCGGGTGCTTTTTAGTGCTTATTTTTGCTTCCGTAATGTCTATATATTAAACCCTTGTATGTACTCTTGGGTTTTAATGTAGTCTTGTCGTTGGACCTACACCTAGGCCTCAATTCTAATGTCTGACTGCTTCTGCAGTTCTGTTGACACATTGTGTCTTACCGCTGAGTTTACTAGTATTTCTGACGCAACGCTTTCGTTTATGCATAAAGCAATATTTTGTAGTATACAACGTGCATGAATTCACTTGTTTAGCATGTAATCAATCAATGTTGACATTAAAGCACATAATTGTAGTCAATAAATAATAATTAAAGTGTACGAAAAATACCGGTTTGGTGCCAGTTGTCACACTTATGATCTCTTGATACTTCATATATTTTTGGTTAATAGATGATGAACATTGTTAATCTTGATGAACACTAAAAGACATAATCATAAATCTTTAACATAAGCTTAATAACATATGCATACTTGTTGATTAGTGATGATTTGCTTCTTGATGATTGATGATTTATGTTAGTGATGTTAAACATCATAAGAAACCTACTAGATTGTGATTAAACACATGATCTAGTAAGTTAAGGTGGTGATCTTGTGAAAGATCAAGATCATCATACTTATTGTTTACATGAACTTGAAAAATGAAAATGATTTTGGTGAATGATGTAGTATGTAACATGTTTACTAGACATAAATGTGGATGATTACAAAAATAGTTTTCCAAAGAAACCAAGTTAAATAACAAGATTTACATAAACATTGTTTTTAAAGAAACTAACCATGTTTCTAGTGGTAAAACAAGTATAAGAATACATTGTTTACAAGAAAAATTCAAAAGAATGATTTTTGGAAAAATTATCTAGTAAGTTTTAAACACCTAAATCCTTTAAGAATGAGATTTTTAAAGAAGTAAACACACTTTAAAGGGTAACTAAACCTACTAAGCACACTACCAAGTTACTACAAGTTTTTATGAAAGTTCAAGTTCATGATTATTATGTAGATAGCTTTGTTTTAGCACTTGATAAGTATAGATTGATTGTTGATTGTGTGTGATGATTTTGAAAAGAAAATGATATGCTTTGATAGCATGGACACCTCCATTTTTAGGGGAAACTATGGCAAAATTTTCTAAAAATATAAACACTTAGAAAATATCTTCAAACTAATATTTACAAGTGTATTTTGATCATGAGTTTTCAATATAAACTTTGCCATAATTTTTGTTACAAAAATACAAATATTGGAGGTTGGTTTTTGTAAATAAAAATAACTGAATATATATATTTGAAAGGTATATACTTAGAAGACATGTGTATGAATATTTGTATGCTCTGTGTAGTAGTTATATTATTTTAGGGTTAAAATAATATAACTTGACAAAATACCAAGAAATTACAATCCAAAATATTACGAGGAATCTCAAAGAATAAATATACAAGTTACACACATAATATTGTGAAACCGCACAAAAATGTAACTTATAAAATATTCCGGAAAATTACCGTTGTAAATATATTTTTGGTAAATATTATTTTGGGTACGAAAGAAATGAAAATATGATTTTTGTAACTATTACGAAGTTATATCATACTTTGACAGGAAGAAAATATATTATTTTTGGGAAGTAAAAATATATTTTCTTGGAATTTTTAGAAGATGTATGATTTTTGGGAAAAATATACGTTTTCTTGGATAAACTTGAAATACATTTGGGATAAAATAAGTTTATATATATTTTCTAAGTAAGACTTGAAAATATATTGTTTTGGAAATATATATTGGATATTTATTAAGATAATACACGTCAGAATACGACACCAACACAAGGCAAGTTATACAAAATACAAGAATACAAATACACATGTATGATATACCCCCATCCTTGGGAAGACGGATATAAATACTTGAGAAGTATTGTTCCAAAATATTGTTTCACAATTATTCCAAAATTAAATATAATTGAAAGTTAAAATATTTAATATTTTAACAAGTAATTATAACCTGGAATAATATCAGAAGCGTAAAAGAAATGTAACTCAAAACGTAAATACTAAGACAAGGCACGACCCGCTCGTCTAACGGACCGTAGTACGCATGTAGGTAGTCGTGCGTTCTAGAGGAAGCTTTTAGTTACATCAGATACAAGGAACACAAAATTGTGAGTTCATGTCCCCCTTTTCTTTTAACTGTTTTCAGTTTTATAACTTTGGGGGTGAAATACATGTTATAAACGGTTTACGAACATTTTATGTGGTATGATTAGCTAAGGAAGGGTACTGCTTGATCATATGAGTGGTGGGTATGACACTTAAGGCCATTAATCCTCGTTGTAGGACCGAGGGACATGAGTGATAGATCTATTCGGGTGTAGCGAGCCCCACCCATGCGCACGCCGAATGAGCCATGTGGTGACTACGTCTTACTGACGAAATCTGCTAGGTTTTAGTTTTCCTGCATCACTTCACACAAATCAATGGCCTTGCAAACCATTGGTGATATGTTTTTCCTTGTTGCTTTCATACCGGAATTTATAAACTTACATACATACTTACAACGATTTCAAAGGTTTATACATGAACAAAAATAAACACATGAACTCGCTCAACTTTTGTTGATGTTTTCAAACCACATGCATTTCAGGGAATTTGTAAGTGGATCTGGTGGGCGTTGGAAGTTTTTATGCTGCGTTAGGAATAAAGATGTCATCCATGGTCTTTGAGTTTGGTCAGTGTGTCTTATTCTTGGATGAGACACGTCTTCCAAACCTTGGTGTTAGTCAATAACTTTTGATGAGTCCTTAATGAACTCATAAACAATTTGTACGGTTTGTAAAACTTGAATTTGAAGTCTACGTTTCAAAACAATGTTGTTATGTTTCAAACTTATTTAATGGATGATGAATCTATGGTTTTATCATATAGTTGTTGTTATGATTGAATGCAATGATATTAAGAAAGTCACACCATAATCATGCTTCCGCAAAAGTCGGGGTGTGACAGCTTGGTATCAGAGCTTCGATCGTAGCGAACTAGGATTCTTTCTCGAGTCTAGACTACGATCATTAGGGCTCTCACGAAAATGTTTTTACGAACATGTTTTCATTACATACACGAAACACCCAGATCCAGGAAAAACAAACATTTTTACAAATAAAAGACACGAAACACATTTCAAAATTTATGATTCAGTCTGAGAGACTGGGAGTTTAATCTGAGGGATTCAGTCTGAGAGACTGGGAGTTTAATCTGAGAGATTCAGTATGAGAGACTGGGTAGTTCAGTCTGAGATAGTTAGTCTGAGAGACTAGTTGGGACTGTTTGGGAAACTGGGAGTTTAGTTTGAGAGACTGGAAATTCAGTATGGGAAACTGGGAAGTTTAGTCTGAGAGACTAGGGAGTTCAGTCTGAGAGACTGGGAAGCTTAGTCTGAGAGGCTTGGTGGCTTAGTCTGAGAGACTAGGAAGGATAGAAAGTTTCATGAAGAATAATGTGAATACATGACTACATGATAAATTACCTTTGTTTGCATACACTAATTGTTAGTGATTACTATAGATATACATGCTATGACTCTTATGTACCACCACACATGTCACTTTATTATTGAAAGCGAGATATCAGACATTGATAACCCTACGGCCACCGCCACAGATAATGAGATTGCATCTGCGCCAGAGATATTTACGTCAGACACTGAGAGTGATCCTGATATACTGATCGAGGACGAGGATGACTTCCAACCGTCTGCGCTACTAGACTTTGGTAACGATTTACCCTTGCTGATGGCTTCCCCGACAAGGATCTTTTGTCATCCTAGTTTCAGTCCATGACCACCTCATCACTGGTAATCCCGATAGTGAGCACACCATGGCCCCGATCCTCGATGATGCGTCTCCTGTGGACATTCCTTCTGTGACAACTATGTTCTGTAAGCATCAGATAATGTAAAACAATGTGGATTATCAATAAAACAATGTGCTTTGGTGTTATTATGTGTGTATTTATGTTTGATGATTTTACAATTTGATTCGATTCCGATTTCAAGCTTTAAATCACTTTCTGGAAGGTTATACGCAAACTGGTGCATAAACGCAATCAGTTTAACGCGACATATATCCCGGAACTGTGACATAAGCCAAACATACCCTAAATATCCTTTACATAACTTAGAAATAAGTTTCGAAGGATTCGGTATGGCAAAAACATGTTTATTTGAACTAAAGAACTATTTACGACAAAACTGCGAAACTAACGTTGGTGACCGCCCGGATAATATTTAAATCCCAGAAATATTCTGTTATGATTAAAATTTTATTTTAATCAGGTTCGTGATGAAAAATAAATTAAAACACCTAAAAACGTTATTTTTCAAGTTTAAGCGCGTACCGCGTGTTTCTGCGCAGCACCGTGCTTTTACTGCAAAACGCGGACAACACAGCCAGTCTTGGCAACTGAAATTTAATTCAGTAATATTTTAGAAAGTTTATTTTTATAGAATAATAAAAATAAATTAGAATGCCATAAACCGGGATTTAAACGCTAGATAAAATACCCGGTATCCAGTTAAACACCCGTTTTAGCCTACATATGGCATGCTTATATAAAAACTTACACCTCACCCCCTCCCCCCATACATCTTACGGTTATATATATATATATATGGGGACCCACCAAATTTTGCAAGATATGGCAATATTTCCTTTGATCTTTGTAATGCCAAGTGTAGTTGCATGCTTACTTACATATCTTCTATAAATCTTTCCATATATCTTCAAATCTTCCATAGATCACTTCACTCAACATCACTCCTTATCTCTCCCTCTTACAATCGTCCCCATCTCTCTCTCTCTCTCTCTCTCTATCTTCATCTTCTTCAAATCTTCAAGTCTTGTTCTTCACATTCAAGTCCCTTTCCTAGCAACCTTCAAGTTAGTATGAAGATCTAAAGGTGATTCCAAGGTGTTGTCAAGTGATTACAAGCTTCCTATCATCAAAATCTCATCCTACAACCTACTTGAATTTTGAAGGTATAACATTATGTTTAAATCAAACTTTTGATTCTTGGTTGTTCTTGATGATTGAAGTTTCTCTTGAATCTTGGAATTTTCACTAAACTTGAAATCTAAAATAAAAAGGGTCTTGTTACAAAATAAAAATGATATGTATATATATATGTGTGTGACCGTACATATATAAATGTGTGTATGAGTCTTGAAGTTTGATATCTTGTTAAGTACTTGTTTATGTTGTTACATGTTCTTGAATGGTGGTAAAAATGCAAGTATTTGGTGATTTATGTATGCTATTTTAAAGGATCAAATACATCAGCAAATAGACCTGAATAAATCTCATATTTGATGCTTTTAAACTCATAAAAAAAATGATGTTACTATGATAGTATGCTTTAGGCACTTGTACATATGAAAATATGTTGATTTAAAGCTCAAGAGATGATGAAAAATAGCTATATGACAAAACTGTTTTAGATCAGGTTACAAACACTAAAAATAACATTATTTGATGTATTATAATGGCATGAAACTTTGACATAGGTTTGATAGCTTTGCATGTTGTACATATAGCTTAAAAAGTGGTAAATTATGTGAAATTTGCATGATTTATGTGCTTTATTTTAGACCTGCACTATCATGAGTATAACCATTATTTTATTCAGTAAATAACATGGGTTATGTCAAAATTTCAAGTCGTTTCGATTTGGGATGGTTCGGGTAACGTTTGATGCAAAACTATGCGGTAAAACGGTCGGAAATCGCCTTTTCGGAGTATTTTTGCAAAACAGTTTTAAATCAGTAACCAAACTGATATATTTGTTATAAAAATAAGTATTTTAACTTATATTAAGTTTACTCGGTGATTGGTTAGTCATACGCGACTTCCGACGCCCCAAAAATGTTACCGAATCGCAAAAATAAGTGTTTTTCGACATACACTAGAACGGGTTGTTCATGGGTTATTTTATGTGTTACAATGTACTATGTGTTTTACAATATGTGTATGATCATGTGTTAGTGTTGACGATATTAGGTGTGTTACGCTCGAGTACATATATACAAATACACCAAAATAATCAAAAATAATAACTTTTCGAGAAGTCTCAAAGTTATGTGAAAATTCCAAGTATCGGAGAAACTCATGTATTTTTGTGAGTTTTGATTATTTAATCATTCTTATTTAATTTAGGACGAATAAACAAATTGTGGGATTGTGTTAACATATAAAAACGCACCCAAATGTGAGTACATAGACCCCTCTTTTACTGTTTTCCAAACATTTTGGGGGTGAAACACATGTGCCTACTTGTTATTTTCATGCTTTTCCATGTTTTCATATCATATACTTGCTATGTTCATTAGTACACTATTAGTACATAAATTTCACTTACTTTTGCTATGTATGTTTATCTAGCATATTTAGCATATTGATTTACATGACTTTTCTGCTTTGTATGTTAACTTAGCATACTTAGTACATTCCTTTCATTTCATGTTTACAATTTGATATGACATTTGGTTTGTTCAACGGGACTAAATTACATTCATTAACATTAGCTACGCTGCTCGGTAGTAAGTAATGGTACCATAGGACTTGACAAATCCCGTTCCTAACATCCTAGGTTTGTTTGGGTGTAAAGAATGACTGAATCCGAAAACATTTTACTGTGGTAATCTTTACTCTAAGGTTATCCTGCTGTCTCAAGGCTTGAATGTATGCGTTAACTTACCACATAAGTGTTCGTATCAGTAAAACATGCATTTACTTTGCAAAACATAACTTTTTGATATATTCGAATTACTTTGTTTTGTACATTTTTTACATTTGGTTTATGTGACTCCACTTAACTTACCATACATAACATTGTTTACACATTACTTGACTACATTTGGACTTTTAACATTTAACATAGTTTATACAAGGACTTTTTGACAATTGGTTTAAACATGGACTTTATACACTGGTGGTTTGTTTAAGTGACTTAAGTAACAAGATGTGTGTAGTATGATACAAGCATGGTGGATACGCCGTTGGTACTTCCTATATATAAGTGCTTGTATTGAACTACATGTCGTAGCGTTATTTAGATCATTCAATTTGGACTTATACATTTTACACAAAAAATATATTTTTCACAAAACTTTGGTTAACAAAACAATTTACAAGGTTCATGACTAACTTTTATTAAACATTTCTTTAAACTCAAGTCATGAATCCTATTTTCATAAAACCTATGTATCTCACAGGCATTTTTATGCTGACGTACCTATTTTCACATGTGTTTTCAGGAGCTGTTGCTTAGGATGTTCGTGACACACTAGGGCGGACCTGTGCCTTAGAGATTTAAAATAAAGATGGAACTAGTTTAATTATGTTGTGTACTCTTTGGTTCTGGGTTTGAATCAATGTATTCCACCTTTGATTGTTGAATAAAATGAAACTTTAATTACCATGGTTGTGGAACAATAATTCTGTTATAACACTCCCCGACGTTTCCGCCATGATTTGATGTTTTACGTGGTCGGGGTGTGACACCTTCCGAAGGGGGGCTACTCAACGAGTAGTTGATGATGACGTTGACATGTTTATTGATGGTCCTCCTGATGATGCCCATGACGATGGAAAGTTAGACGAGAACGTTGTTACTAATTTCACTTCTTGAGACCCCTGTTATCAAGCTATCCTCTGATTCTAGTATACACTCGATTTTAGACTCCTTTGAGTCTGTGACATCTGCAGCCTTACAGACGGCCGGATTGCAGCTTACTACTACTGACTCAGATGACGACACCGCTATGACTGCTGCACTATCACCTGCTCGGGATCCCACACCTTCACACGACCTAGAGCCTGCCCCTGAGACAGCTCTAGTTCCTTTTGGGTCAACTTGATATTGCACCTGCCGATCCTGCACCCTTGCTTGATCATGACCTTGTTTCTTTTGGTCTACCAGACATTGCACCCCTTATACCCGACCCGGTAGCTGCACCTGATGATCTCCTTTTTTGTTGAGACGTTTGTTCTCGCACCAGCACCTGCTGATATTGCTCCTATAGAGACCGACGTCCATTGCACCGGCATGCCTATCGCTTTCTTTCAGGACATACCCGCACCCCAGGAAGGTACTCCGGGTTAGCACCCGCATGACAATCCTTTTGCTACAGCAGCATTTTCCCCAACCTCACAGGCCGCACCGTTTGCTACTTTCACCTCTACACCGTTGGACGAACCATTTCGATGGTTCCTATCATACACTATGCTGATATTAGACCCTTAACATGTGACAACCTGAACTTTCAAGGTTTGTACTGTTTCAATTTGTGATCCTAGTGATTCGCTCATTTCACGTCCTTAATTTATTAAACTTTCGCTGAACATTGTGCTATGATGTGATGGTCGAGCGAGTATCGTGTTTGAGTGTTTAGATGGGCCGATCTTGTAACGGGCCGCATTTACACACCTAGACCCATGCCCGCACCCCTTTGGTATTGCATTTCGGCCCAAGACTTTCAATCCTTGTACTTGAAGGCATGACCCGAATGAAGCCCACTGTGTTTGAGCCTGTTTTGGATGCGTAGTGCATGCACACCATACCCCAATCTACTCGGCCCACACTTTAGAACCCGGCCAAGGCCCATTCGGCTGGTTATACGTATATTAGGAGGGTTAGGGGATGTTGTTACGTGATTATTGCAAACGTAGCAAACCCTAAAGCCTTATTCTTGTTCTTGAGTTGTTCGACAGTTGTGGATCCCATCCCAACTATTACCTTCTTTAGGTTAGTGTTTCTTTATCTATTGACTTTTGTATGTGTATAGTATCATTCATATGGAATTTGATTAACACTAAATATATGTGCACGTTTTATGGAAGCATGATGTCATGATTTGTATAAGGTGAACGATTAGAATATTAAACATGTGGTATAAAGCAAGTATTGTCAGTGGCTATGTGTTATATTCTTGTGGACTTTTGTTGGTTATTTATGGGGTATGCAAACAAAAAAAAATAGGGTATGATAGGATTACACCATTGATGGCACATGGTAGTTGTCAGGATGTTTGACTTGTAGATTATGATTGTTTTACAAATTGTCATGCAAATAATCAATTGAGTGATGACCCAAATAGGCTAAATGGATTAATACAATTATTGTGATACATATGGCTGTAAAATTTGTTAGTTTATATATATATATATATATATATATATATATATATATATATATATATATATATATATATATATATATTAAAAATTGTGGGTTTTGATGGACCACCCACTCACATATAAACAGTTATTAGTTATCATATCACCTTGGGCCTCATATGCAAACAACTGAGTGTTGGGCCGCACATAGAACAAAATGGGTTGGGCCTCGGGTTACTAGGTAGCGCAATATATTCAGTAATGGTTGTTGGGCTGCAGGTTAATGTAATCATATGTTTAGTTATGGGCCACGGTATATTGGTTCGGGTTTGGATTTAATGTATTGGGCCGGGTAGGATGTTTGGTTAAACATAATATGTGGGTTGCATATTAATTATTGGTAGAATGGGCCAGTAATGTTTGGGCCGAATTGTCTTGTGAGCTCACGGTAGTAATCAGATGGTTATAGTGTGTATGATGAACATGAAAATGGTTATATGAGCAGGATGTGAGTAGTTGCAATGTGTTGGGTAATGCTTGTGATTTAATGCGTGTAACAGTTTAGATGTCATGAATTGATAAATGTTTTCGTGAGACATGGACACTGTTGATTGACTGATACCACTTGCACAACCTGTTTAATGCTAGTGCACTATCTGATGAATACATGTGAAACAATACGCACTAAGCTTGTATGCGAACTGACTGTTATGTGCAACTATCATAGGATTCGATTGATCATTTCTGTTAAACGTGTAATAAATCTTACCGAGCAAATCTAAGGTGATTTCACTGCTCTTTTTCTAAGCATGCATCTCGGGGAGGGATATCGGGTAACGTTCCAGGGAGGAATGTCAGGTTAATGGGATGTTTGTTATTACTCATTT
Organism: Helianthus tuberosus; assembly: GCA_030545235.1. Taxonomy (NCBI): domain Eukaryota; kingdom Viridiplantae; phylum Streptophyta; class Magnoliopsida; order Asterales; family Asteraceae; genus Helianthus; species Helianthus tuberosus. Next base: position 129,004,555 of record CM060447.1, on the reverse strand, counting down.
CTATCATATAAGACCCCTTACATCTACCGATAGTTGCCGGGGAGGCAACGAGGTTATTAGTTGATAGCGCTATTAGGTTTGGCACCCTCACACCGTACCGGGGAGGACGGGCGTGAACTGATTACCTTAAAGCATGACCAATGTTTTGATAGAGACATTGGGGTTGGGCAAATACATCTTGTAGCCATTACGGTAACCGAGTTAATAACAACATCGAATCAAATCATTAAACTGTTTCATACATATATCTGGTAACTAAACTCGTTAACAAAACTTTGAACTCACCAGCGTCGTCTGACACACTTGTTTGCATGCTTGTAGGTTGTTAGATGTCTTGCATTGGAACTTGCTATCTGGAGTAGCTGGAGTGGTCATCGGTCGATTGGAGGGATTCATATTATTGATTTCTTGATACTATATATTGGTTTTGAAACTGTTAAACTTTGGTTTGTCATTTGCTTCCGCTTAACATGTTGGTTTTCATTTAAACTTGTTGATGGTATTTTTATTAATAATCGAGAACTTTATTTTGAAACTTGTACGCGTTCAATGTAATTAGTGGCTCGTTATTGGTATGTCACACGCCTAACAGGGACATTCCCTAGGTGGTATTTTGGGGGGTGTGACAGTTTGGTATCAGAGCCACTGGTTATAGTGAACTTGGTTTTAAAACGTTTTCATAAGACCAGACTATAACCGAACAATTCCGAAATCGACCATGACACTCAGCTCCGGACTGCAAGGTTCGTTTCTCGTTTACTATTGAATAGTACATCTAGTGTTTGCTTATGAATAACATCACACGCGAATGCACACTTAGCACTGTAGTATGAACTTCTATGTTACCAACCCATGTTACGTGTTTTAAGAGTGCGACTCTTCTTGAACTTTCATGATCTATGTTGTGGTTTCATCTGTCTTATTGCTTGAATTCGGGGAACCTTTTAGCGCGAGTTAAGAGGCACTGAGATAAGCATGCAAATTGCCTTATTATTATGGGTGCACACATAATAATAATATGGGGTGCATGTGAGTCCCAGTGAGGCTTAACGAGTATGAGAGGGGTTCCGCTCTGTTAATTGATGTTATGTTAGAACTCAGCAGTCTATAGGAGTCATAGCAGTGATTGTCTCCTACTCGAACATGATCTTTTCACACCTTTCTGAATCCTTACGAATCTCGATGCTATCAAGTATCACCTGATCACACATCTGAACGCCTAGCAAACTATGTAGAATGTTAGGTGCTAGTATGAACATCCCTGAGTTGGATGGCTCAGCGTCAAATGATTGGACCATACTTTCCTCACTTATCTTTGTTTGCTGGAACTTAGCGTGTTGACGCCTTAGATCCCGAAGTGCGATCACTTCTGCAACACTCTCGCGACATACCGTGTATTACTCAGTCAATTTGTAAGAACAATGGACAAGAGGGTAAACGTAGTACCTTACCGACTTCAGCATTTGAACGACCCTAGTTACCGGCAACGAACAACAGTGATTTGACTCTAATCGAATCCTTAACCCCAGCCAGCGACTCATGGGAGTCGACTCTTACGAACCAATCGGGACAAAATCGATGACGATTGACTGTAGAGCAGACTGTGTAACCGCCCGCACCATGAGTAGTGCCTTAGGACGTGGCACGGAATGTGAAAAGATGGACCTTCTTGGTGAAAGGATGCAGGACACCGTTTCAGGCAACAATATTAGAGGCAAAAGTCGCGGCAACATCAAGGTACTCGTGATCGTAGCTTATAGTATGGAAACGAAGGTGACCTCGACAAGGATTGACTGTGTTAAGTCAAGGTGACGGCAACCAAGGGAACGACGGCAGTACTGGAAATTCTCGTGATGAAAACAACACTAGAAAATAAGTTCATGGAAGGACATTTAGTATTGGCGTAGGCTATACCAGGCGTAATAGCAACACGATAGCTTGGATGGGTAGCTATTCGCTTCGTCTCTGTTCTGTTTAACCCTCATGCTTCTTGAATCCGAACCTGTTGTGGAGTCGGATGATGCAAGTCATTTGAAGCCTTATATGTTCGCTGGGATGCAAACTCGACCTTGGGGGACAGGTGTTCGACATGGACCTTCCTTCCACTACCGTTGATGGTTGCAATACAGTAGTTAGTATGGATTGGTTATCCAGAGATCGCGCAGATACACCAGTGAGGAGAAAATTTTGTGTGGAGGATCGTTATTTGTTCTAAAGCGTCAGAGTGGTGCAAAGGTTAGCGCCATTTCAGCTATCAAGGCCAGAAGTGTCTATGGAGGGATTACTCTGCTATACTAGCAACCGTTACTGATGTTAGGGCTAAGGAAACAGAGGATTGAGGATCCACCAACCATTCGTGATTCCTTTCGGTGTGCTACCCAAGGGACTTTTGGGCTTACTTCCACAACTGTTAGGCGAAATCTCAGTCTGATCTCGCGCCAGAGGCAACCCTGACTACACGCACTCTTACCATCTTGCACCAGGAGGGTTGCAAGAGCTGTCTAATCAACTGCAGGAATTGTTGGACAAGAGTTTTGTCGGACCTAGCTTTTCGCTTTGGGGAGCCCCGGTTATATCCGTGAAGATAAGCCTTTTCGTATGTGTACCGATTTTCAAGAACTCAATAAGGTGACAGTTGAGAATCGTTGCCACGACCATATATTGACAACCTGACGACCAGTTGCGGGGGTTGAGCTTCCATTCGAGGATTAAATAACAAACAAGCTATTGTCAGAAGGTAGTCTAAGGGGAGAATGTGCCTGCAACGGCATACCAAGCGCAGTGCGGCCATTTCGACGTTGTATTCCAAGACTTTCGAGCTAATCATCACACCAGCAGCTGTATGGATCACATGAATCGACCATGCTTATTGACGACATGTTGAATCATTTCCAGGAGAAAGGAACATCATGGGCAGCTTTGTATCTTATTTGAGAGCTCCTGAAGGAGGAGCCACAACGCGCGAAGTGTTGATAAATGTAACGTCTGGATGCGAGGGATACCTTTTTGGTCATATAATCAACGAAGTGGGAATTCACGTGGATCTCGCTAAGACCCGTTCTGGTTAGAAACTGATCGACACCAGAGATCCCTTCGAGGATGCAGCAATTTCTTGGTCTCACAAGATGCTATCGCAGATTCATCACAGGATTCTCGAAGATCACGCAGCTTAAATCTCTTTAGCACAGCAGGGTGTTGTGTTCGTGGAAGACAAAACAGGAGGACGTCCTTTCAGCTTTTGAACCTCAACTCTGCAATGCTCTGAGCATCGTCTTTACCTGTGGCTACGGGTGATCTAGTGGTATACCATGATGGTCTGAATCAGAGTACCAGTTACACGCCGATTCAACACGAGAAGGTGATGGTTTACGTGGTGGCATAACTAGAGGAATTGCATGACTCACAACCTGCAATAGAAGCCGTGGTCTTTGGATTTAAGTTGGAGGCATTACTTGGACGGTACCAGATGCACTGCTAAGACCGATCACAAGGGCCTCCCGTGTACTTGCGATTCAGAAAAGCTAACTCAGTTAATGGCATCGCTGGATGGAATTTTGGACGGTTACTACTGTGAAACTTGAATGTACACGAGCTTTGCAGCTCACTATAGACTCTAACCTACCTGATCTGACTTGCTCTAACCAAACTAGAGAACTGAAGAGAGAGAAATTCCAAGTTGAACCCATGTGGGGCATGGGGAAGCAACCATGGCAGGTCGGACGGTACTCGCTACTTTATGAAACAAACATGGATTCTACTGTGCAGCAATCCAAGGGAACTTGTGTTGAGCGAAGCACACCAGCCTCGATATGCTGGTCATCTGGATTTGATGGAATATGTTAGGATCAGAGGATCTTGTACTGGTGACCGGGCATGAAGGCCCACCTAGCTATGTATATGAATGATGTTTGACTTGTGGGAAAGTCAAGGAGAAGAATCAGCAACTAGAAACACCATATGGAAATGAGAACAGACTGCCATGGATTCTGTCACTAGTCTACTCGCAACTCGAAACGGAAACAATATCACCTGGGTGATCGTTGATTGTCTCACGTTACCAGCACACTATCTCGCAATCAAGGAAACTGACGAGTCTTCACAGCTGTGAATGTTCCTCTGAGAGAGGCGGTTTTAGGCACGAGGTGCCAACTTCTGCTACCTTTGATTTTGAGTTATATCTGATTTATGACAGTCAATACACAACACCCTTGGCTTACATCAAGACATGAGCATTACTCAGCATCATAGGACAACGGTTGGAGTCAGCGAACCTCTGAAGACATGCTGCAAGCATGTATGTGAATGACTTAGTAAAATTTGAAAAGGACACCTACCTATGGTTGGCTTTACTGCAACAGCTACCATTCTAGTATTCAGGCAGCTCTGGCTGAAGCATCGCATGGACGATAATGCCAATCTCATTGTTGGACTAAGGAGGGTGACAACCTAATTGCAGATCCAGGATTTGTACTCGAACCCCTTCGGAAGCTGCTAAGCTTAGGAAACACTGGGAGTTCGCTGTGTGCGAACGTACCATAACAAAAGTCTCACCCTGGGAGGGTGCGGTACGCTATGGGAAACGTGGCCAGCTTAGTTTGCGGTACACTGGGACATTTGGATTCTGGAATGGATTGATGATATGGCTCACGAACTCGAGTTACCTGATGAATTAGGTAACGTACACGATGTCATTTATTTCTCAAACCTAAAGAAGCGTCTGTTCGACGCAACACTTGTGATACCATTGTTGAGGAACCCACTGTTAACATAGTCGAATTTCAATCGTGAGAGTTCATTGGAACTCAAGACGTGGACCGAAGTTTATGTGAGAACGCAAAGATCAGGTGAAGCTCTGTTATCCCCGATTGTTCAAACGGTGGAATCAACTTTTGATGTCATTGGCGAATTTCGGGATGAAATTCCCTTTCAAGTTGGGGATGATGTGGCACCCAACTGACCTCACAATCCTGTTTTACAATTTGGTTTACGTGGTGTCTGTGCAGTTATCTGGATGCTTAGTGATTGCGTGAAATGCTTGATTATTATTTGTGATTATTATTTGTGTAGTATTACATATAGTTTAATTAGAGTTTCTATCGCTTCACTCTTCTGTGCTTACTTGTCAAATTTCGGGATGAAATTTCTTTCAAGTTGGGGATGATGTGACAACCCGAACTTTCAAGGTTTGTACTGTTTCAATTTGTGATCCTAGTGATTCGCTCATTTCACGTCCTTAATTTATTAAACTTTCGTTGAACATTGTGCTATGATGTGATGGTCGAACGAGTATCGTGTTTGAGTGTTTAGATGGGCCGATCTTGTAACGGGCCGCATTTACACACCTAGACCCATGCCCGCACCCCTTTGGTATTGCATTTCGGCCCAAGACTTTCATTCCTTGTACTTGAAGGCATGACCCGAATGAAGCCCACTGTATTTGGGCCTGTTTTGGATGCGTAGTGCATGCACACCATACCCCAATCTACTCGGCCCACACTTTAGAACCAGGCCAAGGCCCATTCGGCTGGTTATACATATATTAGGAGGGTTAGGGGATGTTGTTACGTGATTATTGCAAACGTAGCAAACCCTAAAGCCTTATTCATGTTCTTGAGTTGTTCGACAGTTGTGGATCCCATCCCAACTATTACCTTCTTTAGGTTAGTGTTTCTTTATCTATTGACTTTTGTATGTGTATAATATCATTCATATGGAATTTGATTAAAAGTAAATATATGTGCACGTTTTATGGAAGCATGATGTCATGATTTGTATAAGGTGAACGATTAGAATATTAAACATGTGGTATAAAGCAAGTATTGTCAGTGGCTATGTGTTATATTCTTGTGGAATTTTGTTGGTTATTTATGGGGTATGCAAACAAAAAAAATAGGGTATGATAGGATTACACCATTGATGGCACATGGTAGTTGTCAGGATGTTTGACTTGTGGATTATGATTGTTTTACAAATTGTCATGCAAATAATCAATTGAGTGATGACCCAAATAGGCTAAACGGATTAATACAATTATTGTGATACATATGGCTGTAAATTTTGTTAGTTTATATATATATATATATTAAAAATTATGGGTTTTGATGGACCACCCACTCACATATAAACAGTTATTAGTTATCATATCACCTTGGGCCTCATATGCAAACAACTGAGTGTTGGGCCGCACATAGAACAAAATGGGTTGGGCCTCGGGTTACTAGGTAGCGCAATATATTCAGTAATGGTTGTTGGGCTGCAGGTTAATGTAATCATATGTTTAGTTATGGGCCACGGTATATTGGTTCGGGTTTGGATTTAATGTATTGGGCCGGGTAGGATGTTTGGTTAAACATAATATGTGGGTTGCATATTAATTATTGGTAGAATGGGCCAGTAATGTTTGGGCCGAATTGTCTTGTGAGCTCACGGTAGTAATCAGATGGTTATAGTGTGTATGATGAACATGAAAATGGTTATATGAGCAGGATGTGAGTAGTTGCAATGTGTTGGGTAATGCTTGTGATTTAATGCGTGTAACAGTTTAGATGTCATGATTTGATAAATGTTTTCGTGAGACATGAACACGCCTAACTTGTTGATGGTATTTTTATTAATAATTGAGAACTTTATTTTGAAACTTGTACGCGTTCAATGTAATTAGTGGCTCGTTATTGGTATGTCACACGCCTAACAGGGACATTCCCTAGGTGGTATTTTGGGGGTGTGGCATACCATCCCTCACATTATGGAGGCTACACACGGGATGAGTTGCTCCTGTAACATCAGCTACAGTTTGAGGATATGAGTCGCAAAGTTTTTGGAGCTTGAGCTGACACCACGCCCTCCACCCTGTCTATTGCCAGTATACTTTGATCCTCCACATTTATCAAAGATTCCTTTTGCACTCTCACCTGCTGCTATTACACCTTTCCCAGGTTTTGATGCTCGTTTCTTTACCGTCGAGTAGTGGATCAGTAAATTACTTCTATGTATATACAAGCCCGAGGAGGAGTTTACGCATGTTAGCAGTTTGCTTTTCTTCCCTCCTCCACCTCAGTCACCAGTATAGTTAGTTTCTGGTTTTATGCAAATTGCATTACTTTTGGGTAAAGACACTAATGATGAGCCGAGATTGTGGAGACTTTTGAAGACCACTTCTGACTACGTGATTTTGATACACTAACATACTTATTGGACAAGTGTAGGGTGACCCTGTGTCCCTTTTGATGTGATACATTTTGTAGACAATGTAATTGTGGTCAGAGAATATTGAAAGTCCAATCATCATTAAACATGCGACAATACTTTGTGGCCAATAACTAATGAAAACTCAGTCGCCATGCCCTCACAAAGCACGTTGTTAATCTGAATGTGTGTGCTATAATTGTAATGATACGTGCTTGTTTGTTGTTATATATGTTCCCATCTACAAGTTGTACTATAATGGTGACGTTATATGATTACTTTTATACATATGTAAATACACCTTCTGGGTCTTATTCGTTAAGTAGAGGCTTGTGTGCTCGTGTCCTTAGTAAGACCTGACCTAACCGATCTTCTTCTAGGAAGATGTCGATTCAAAGGAACACAGATACTAACAACCCTCTGCTGATGACAGAGGCGGAATTACAAGAGCGCATCTCACATGCCATTGCACAGCACGAGGCCCTTCGATCTGAATGCGGCGGAGGTACCTCAGGAAATAACCCACCCAACGGTAATGTTTAGTCACTTAAGATGCATTACGAAATGTTCGGATATTTCCAAGAGTGCTTTACTAATGCATTATGTGAATGATGTCGCAGGCTGCACCTACAAGCAGTTCTTGAGCTGCAAACCTCGAGACTTCGACGGCACTAGGGGTGCCATAGCTTTTGTGTGTTTGGTTGAGATGACGAATTATGTTTTGCGATTAAGTAAATGCGCCCCCGAACATCAGGTTACGTACATAGCTGGACTATTTCTAGATGGGGCTCTGTCATGGTGGAACCTTCAGGTTCAGACAATGGGCGAGACTGCTGCGTATGCATTGACGTGGGACGAACTGAAAGAATTGATGCGTAAGAGATATTGCTCGAGGGCAGAAGTCAAGAAGTTGGAGACTGAATTGTGGAACTTGAAAATGGAAGGTTCAAAGATAGCTGAGTATGTGTAGAGATTTCACGATTTATCACAAGTTGCTTCGCGTTTGGTGAAACCAGAATCTAGGAAGGTTGAACGCTTCATCGGGGGACTGGCACCTCAGATTCTAAGCCTGGTGACAACATCTAAACCTCCAACAATCACCGAAGCTATCGACTTAAGTGTGGCGCTCAGTTAAGAAGCGATTAGACTAGGAAAATTTTCCACTTCGGAAGAGAAAAAGGAGACTCCTGTAGAGCCACCTGGAGATAACAAGAGGAAGTTCGCAAACTTCAAGAAGGGTACTCGGGTGAATAGCAAGAATAGGGCCAAAAAGGGAAAAGAGTACATGGGTATCCTACCTAAGTGCGACAATTGTCGACGTTATCATATTGGGCGATGCAGATATGGAAGATGTGAAAACTATGGCAAAGTGGGGCATGTCAAGGAAACTTGTAGGCAAGGTACTGAACATGGAAAAGGAAGCCAAGATGGTAGCAAGAATCTCGAAGGAAACAACGACAACGACAATCATCAAGGTAGGACGGGTGACAAACAAAAACGTACTCAAGGTTGTTTTAACTGTGGAAGCAAAAAGCATTTCAGAAAATATTGCCCTAAAAACAATCAGGCACAAGGGTGAAAGCTCAACACCGGAGCTAGGGAGACACGCCAGGAATTTAAGCGTGGATATCGGTACGTCCCATATTAGTCAACATTATGCATCTGCGCTGCTAGATACTGTTGCAAATTTTAGCTTCGCATCTCTAGAGTTTGAGAGTATACTTGGTTTAGTAGCAAGTAAGTTAGATAACCCGTACTCGATAGAACTAGCTAATGGGAAGCTAGTGGAGGCCAACGAAGTATTTGGAAATGGCAAGATAGAACCCGGAGCGCGTGAGTTTACGCTTGATCTACTGCCAGCTGAGTTGGGAAGCTTCGACGAGGTAATTAGGATGGATTGGTTGCCGAGAGATCGAGCGGAGATTGATACTCGCATTCCAATGGCGGACGAAGGAACGATCGTGACTCATGAAACAGGATACGCCTCTATAAATTACTAATTGCTTGAAGGCACGAAAATTGTTGTGTAAATGATGTGTTGTTTTCTTGGCTCATGTCATGGACAAGGGAGCGGAAGAACCAAAACTCGAAGATATTCCTGTGATAAGGAAATATCCTAAAGTCTTCCCTAAAAATTTGCCAGAATTATCTCTTCAACGACAAGTCGAATTTCGCATCGATTTGATTCCATGCGCCGCGCCTGCAGTCAATACACCTTAGCGACTTACACCTTCGGAGATGCAAGGATTGACAGTATAACTTCAGTAGTTGATAGAGAAGGAAGTTAACAGACCAAGTTTCTCATTTTGGGTAACCCCGGTTCTGCTCGTCAAGTAGAAGGACGATGATTTTCAAATGAGCATCAATTACCAGGAGCCGAACGAGCTAACCAACAAGAGTTGGCACCTCTTGCCGAGGATTAACGAATTATTTATTTAACTAACTATGAGGACCTAACAACTATTTTAAGACTGATCGATGATCGAGTGTCATTATATGGGAATTCAGGAAGAAAGTATACCGGGGAATTGTGGGACAATAACTTGTTTTAAACCTACACAAAAGAATTGTGATTCTTGCGCAACGCACAAAACAGTTTTACACAGAATACGAGACTTTGAGAATCTAGAAAACATGTGGTTAATCCTTTGGGAACCCAGGTCAAAACTCGTAAAGGTTGTCACTTAGGAATCACACCTATTAACTCAAGCAAACCCCATTATTCTGACATATATGCTATTTCAGTTAACCAAACAGAAAGTACTCAAATTTCTTTTGTTAAAATCTCCACTTTTGCTTCTAGCAAATGGATGTTTGCATCCCTACTCCCCTTAATGGTAGTTGCATCACGTTAATTTTCCTTGCTGAGAGCAAACACACACATTGCTTCGATACTTGGTCATTTCTTCATACTCATTATTTCAGTACTCGGAAACTTATATGTCACACATGCACCATTTGCTACGCATGTAGTTTCGTTTCGAATAAACGCTTCATTAATGTTCAAATGTTATTTTGCTAAAGCTAACTATTGGTCAATGATTCGAATAACCTACATCCTCGGAAATTGTTGGCTCTTTTGTTATCAAGCCAACCCACTTTCTTGAAACTCCTTTTATTTCAAGTTGCATCCATGGTTTGTCTTCATAACCATGCTGAGATTTCCCTTGTCGATACATACATTTATTGTCGGGTTACGCTGAAACCAGGTTCAACTGCTTGAACCTATCCACGTCACATATTCAATTTAAGACACCATATGATGTATTGAGAGCATCATATTCAAATATTTTTGCAAAGGTTCTTTTCTTTCGAACCGTAGTAGACTTGATTGGTCTACGACTCCACTAAATCGTTTGATGATTTCGATACCTTGCGGTGACACTTTCATAGAATTGAAGCTTGCGCTGATTTGGTTACACAGATTTAATTGTCTATTCATTTGTTCTAAATCCGTTTTGTTATCACGATTAAAGCAGTCTCAACACAGTTGTGTGTTAAGACAATGGTACCCAGATTCATTTCATATCACGGTGTACCTCCTAAAGATTCATTCATTATAAATTGAACACTCTGCAGTGTTTGTTGCTTTCCATATTCAACCAGAAATAGTAGTTCCTTGATGTTCCACATTCGATTGGAAACCCCCATGACACTGTTTAAATCAAATTCTCAGAGTTGTTTCAGTACACTTTCCTTTGATTTCAAGCATGGTGAACTTGTTTAGTCACCGCTATTGTTGAAATATGTCAAATTTCGACACCTTGTGGTGTCATTGCAAATTTGTAGACTGTGCTAATCATGGTCAACAGTCTCACACGAAACTACACGTGCTTTTGTTTGACTTGTCATTTAAACATTCCAAATGCAACTACGAAGTAAGACAATGATACACCCGATTCACTTGTATTTCATTCGGTGTACTCTCGCAATTCAAGAATGTCAACACACTAGTCCTTACCATTTAGATATTCGAAAGTTGACAGATCATGTTCATATTCAAGTTGTTGATTTTGAGTTCATATAGCGGATGCTATGGTTTGTGAAGACACACTTGCATATTGTGGTCGACTGTTTGAAGAATCCATTGGTCAAAACTCCTCTTTTGTGGAACCCCTATTAACTGAGTTACGCTAGTTTATACATCTATACACCTCGTGTCCTTTGACATCAAATGCTAGAACACATGCCCTGTAACCATTGGGCTCATGTTGTTGAAATATATCCCTGGAATTCACCTGATGTGAATAAGATTAGGTTCGGTTTTGTAGTTATCTACCCCCGTATTATTCATATACATACACGCATAATGAAACCCTAAGGAGTTAAGGTAGTGCAAATTTCGAGGATGAAATTTTCTTAACATGGGGAGAATGTGACAACTGTAAAAAATCCAGGTATCCATACAATTAATTAATCTTGATTAGTGCTTAATGACTGTGTTGAATTATACTTAACTGCTTTTTGATTACTGTATCATACTTACATGTGCATCACATTTCATAATGTCACATCATATTTACATACAAACCATATTGACATACATGATGCACAAAGCACAGTTAGCACAGTTACCGGATAAAACAGGAATATGCTGACGGGGTTCAGTACATAGACAGAAAGTGTTTTGAGACCCAATATGAGCCAGAAACCAAGTACTACACTAGTATAGTGTGTAGGGAAGTAAGGACCACAAAAACTGCTTTACTAGGTGATAGTTAAAGTGACGGAAAGTGCCTAAAACCCACTTAAAGTGCTGAATTCAGCATATTTCAGCAAAATTCAGCATTTTAACAAGCTAATTACATGTAAAAATATGACTAAATGGTCCTGAATGCTTTCCTAAGTGTCGGGAATTAAAAGTGTCACAAAAGGGTACATAAAGAACACTAAACGGTATAGTTTAGCACTTTAACGAACCAGTATCTAACTGAACAACCAGACATTACCCAAAACACCAAAATTTTACTAGAAGCATTGTTTTAATATTTCTGAGCTAGTTATGATCCCCGAACACCCTAACACACTATATAACATCTAATACACATGAACACAAACTAATACACTTAGAATCCTAACTAATCTTCTAACTAACCATTAAGCACAAACTAAATACCCCCCCCCCCTAAGTGGACAGTCACTTATGTGACCCCACCCCAAGATCTCCATTGATCTTCCTTAGATATGATATAGATCTTGCTTGTACTATTGGAAGCATGTTACACAATGGATAAAGACATTAGATGGTTATAAGAAGTCATGATCCTCTCATAATCACCCACACTCAACACACCACAACTCTCTCCCTCTCCTCCCTCTTCTCTCGGCCGAGAACAACAACACCACCACCACCACCTTTCATCCATTGTCCATCCATTCCATATACTCACTAACGTGTAAGAAGGTGTCTTATGAAGCTTGGTGGTCTTGGATCTTGAAGGACCTCTCCCGATTGCTTTTATCCATCACATTTGCCATCATCAACATCTAGTGTTCTTCCCAAGCCTTGTGCTAGTAGTAAGGCCCTTATGATCTCTTGATACTTCATATATTGTTGGTTAATAGATGATGAACATTGTTAATCTTGATGAACACTAAAAGACATCATCATAAATCTTTAACATAAGCTTAATAACATATGAATAATTGTTGATTAGTGAGGATTTGCTTCTTGATGATTGATTGTCACACCCCGACCACGTAAAACATCAAATCGTGGCGGAAACGTCGGGGAGTGTTGTAACAGAATTATTGTTCCACATCCATGGTAATTAAAAGTTATGATTTATTCATCAAACCAAGAGTTACATTGTCTTAAAATAACTGAAACGAAGAGTTCATCACATAATTAAACTAGTTCCATCCTTATTTTAAGTCTCTAAGGCACAGGTCCGCCCTAGTGTGTCACGAACATCCTAAGCAACAGCTCCTGAAAACACATGTGAAAATAGGTACGTCAGCATAAAAATGCCCGTGAGATACATAGGTTTTATGAAAAAAGGATTCATGACTTGAGTTAAAGAAATGTTTAATAAAAGTTAGTCATGAACCTTGTAAATTGTTTTGTTAACCAAAGTCTTGTGAAAAAATATGTTGTTTGTGTAAAATGTATAAGTCCAAATTGGATGATCTAAATAACGCTACGACATGTAGTACAATACAAGCACTTATATATAGGAAGTACCAGCGGCGTATCCACCATGCTTGTATCATACTACACACATCTCGTTACTTAAGTCACTTAAACAAACCACCAATGTATAAAGTCCATGTTTAAACCAATTGTCAAATGTTTATGAGTAAACCAAGTCTATTGTCAATATAAACCATGTAATGTATAAGCAAAAGTCATGTGTGGTAAGTAAAATGAGACTACTTAAACCCCAAGTAAAAATACACAAAACAAAGTATTTTGAATATATCAAAAAGTTTTGTTTTGCAAAGTAAATGCATGTTTCATTGATACAAACACTTATGTGGTAAGTTAACGCATACATTCAAGCCTTGAGACAGACGGATAACCCTAAGTCAAGGTTACCAAAAGAAATGTTTTCGGATTCAGTCATTCCTTACACCCAAACAAACCTAGGATGTCAGGAACGGGATTTGTCAAGTCCTATAGTACCACTACTTACTACCGAGCGGCGTAGCTAATGTTAATGAACGTATCTAAGTCTCGTTTGTACAAACCAAATGTTATACCAAATGTAAACGTGTTATATGAAAACAATGTACTAAGTATGCTAAGTTAACATACAAAGCAGAAAAGTCATGTAAATCAATGTGCTAGCATGCTCAGTCAACATACATAGCAGAAAAGTCATGTAAATCAATGTGCTAGCATGCTCAGTCAACACACATAGTAGAAATGTAAGGCAAAACAATGTACTATAAGTGTACCAATGAACATAGCAAGTATATGATGTGAAAACAGGAAAGCATGAAAGTAACAAGTAGGCACATGTGTTTCACCCCAAAACAGTTTGAAAACAGTAAAAGAGGGGTCTATGTACTCACTGTACTGCGGCTCCTGTATCCTAACGTCCACTCAAACCTGATCAGCTACTCGACGACCTACAACGTACTATTGTCTATTAGACGAACGGGTCGTGCCTTGGCTTAGAGTTTAGTATTTTGAGTCACGTTTCTTATATTGTTCCACGTGATAATTATTTGTCAAAATAGTTAATATTTTAACTTAATCATATGTCATGTTGAGATATTTGTTCGTTCAATGTTCTAGTAAACTCTTGTCTAGAAAATATTTACTAAGTGTTGGATTTTCGGAAAATTTCGCCATGGTCTCCTTTGTAAATGGAGATGTTCATGCTTAATAGCATATCATTTTCTTTTACATATATTCCGTAGATCGTTCTCAAATAACCAACCCGACATTTAGACATGCAAAGCATTACTTATGTTGTTTCAGCTTTATTAATCACCAATATTTTATAGAAATTTATTTACCCGACTGCAATCAGATTTGTTACTTTCTGATTGCAGTCTACGGAATAATTCACTAAAAATTAATCGTAAGTCCGATTGACGAAATTCCAGTTAGAGGATCACGGCGACAACAGGGACCACCTACAGTAAAAATCCCATGAGCTGATTCTACTCAGGTTTCAAGGTATGACTCCGAATACAACATACTTTTTCTGCAGTAAAAACACAGCTGGAGCTGCTGTCCAAAAACAGTCGTTTAAAAATAGTAAACGACCTCGAAAAATTTCGATTCCAATGCCATTTGATCGGTTGTTCAAAAATACATAATTTAGGCTTCAGAAAATCAGTTTTTCGATTTATAATGGTCCAGTTACAGCCTGTTGAAGTCGGCTGAAAATGTAAATCAGCATGTTTCTTGTTCATATTTCTTGTTTAAACTTTTTAGTGTTCTTGTAAATTTCATCATACTACATATCTTGACTAAGAACAAAATGAAGCAAGGTGTAAGACTTACTACTAGCAAAAAGCTAGGGTAGAAATTCTAGTGTGAAGATGATGGGAAGCTTGAATCACTTGAGAACACCTTGGGATCACCTCTAGATCTTCACACTAACTTAAAAATGGCTAGGAATGGTGATGAACATGAAGAACAAGAGTTTGAAGATTTGAAGATGGAGAGAGAGAGAGATGGGGACGGTTGGGAGAGGAGAGAGAGAGAGGTGATTGTTGAGTGAAGTGTTGTGTGAAGTATGGTGTGTATATATAGGCAAAAATCTAGACAAGATCTTACAACTTCCAAAGAAATCAAATAGAATCCAAGAAAATCAAGAAGTATCAAAGTAAATCTTGGCATGATATTTGGTGGGGTCCACCTACTTGTGACCGAAAATTTAGGTGGGGGAGGGGGTCCATGTGCAACTTTTTATATAAATATGCTATATGTAGACTAAAACGGGTGTTTATCTGGATACCGGGTATTTTATCTAGCGTTTAAACCCCTGTTTATGGCGTTCTAAATTATTTTTATTATTCTACAAGAATAAACCTGCCAAAATATTACTGAAATAAATTTCAGTTGTCGAGATTTGGTTGCGTTGTCTGCGTTTTGCTGTAGAAGCACTGTGTCGCGCAGAAACACACGGTACGCGCTTAAACTTGAAAAATAACGTTTTAGGCGTTTTAATTTATTTTTCATCATGGACCTGATTAAAAATTCTTTTTTAATCATAACAGAATATTTTCAGGCTTCAGATATTATCCGGGCGGTCACCAACGTTCGTTTCGCAGTTTTGTCGTAAATAGTTCTTTAGTTCAAATAAACATGTTTTTGCCATACCGAATCCTTCGAAACTTATTTCTAAGTTATGTAAAGGATATTTGGGGTATATTTAGCTTACGTCACAGTTCCGAAGTGTACGTCACGTTAAACTGACTGCGTTTATGAACCAGTTTTGCGTATAACCCTCCAGAAAGTGATTTAAAGCTTGAAATCGGAATCGAATCAAATTGTAAAGTCATCAAACACAATAACACATATAATAACACTAAAGCACATTGTTTTATTGATATTCAACATTGTTTTACATTATACGATCCTTACAGAACACAGTTGTCACAGTCTCCCCTACTTTAGGAAATTTCGTCCCGAAATTTTATTTAGAGGAAACTTGTGAAAACAAATGCGGATATTTCGACTTCATCTGGTCCTTATGTTCCCAAGTAAACTCAGGGCTACGTTTGGATTCCCATCGAACTTTGACCAATTGAATCCGTTTGTTCTTCAACTGTCTGAATGTACGGTCCACTATCTCCACAGGTTTCTCGATAAAGTGTAGTGTTTTATCAACACGAATTTCTTCAAGCGGTATGTGGAGGTTATCGTCATCTAAGCACTTTTTGAGATTGGATACATGGAAGGTTGGATGAACATTCCCAAGTTCAGGAGGTAACTCGAGTCTGTAGGCTACCTTACCAATTCTTTCGACGATCTTAAATGGTCCAACGTATCTAGGTGTAAGTTTTCCTTTCTTTCCAAATCTGATCACACCTTTCCATGGTGAGACCTTAAGTAATACACGATAACCGACTTGAAATTCCATGGGCTTGCGTCCTTGGTCCGCGTAACTCTTTTGACGGCTTCGAGCTGTCTGAAGGTTATCACGAACTTTCTTAACCTTATCAGTTGTCTCTAGAATGAGGTCAGGTCCAGTAAGTTGAGCCTCACCTATCTCATTCCAGAAGACTGGTGAACGACATTTTTGACCATAGAGAGCCTCGAAAGGAGCCATGTTGATGCTGGAGTGATAACTGTTGTTGTAGGAGAATTCAATCAATGGAAGATGTGAATCCCAACTACCACCAAAATCGATCACACAAGCTCTAAGCATATCCTCCAAAGTCTGGATTGTTCTTTCAGTTTGGCCATCTGTTTGTGGATGATAAGCTGTGCTCAGATTAAGTTGGGTCCCCATAGCAGATTGCATGGTTCTCCAAAAACGGGAAGAGAAGCGAGCATCTCTGTTAGAAATAATGTTCAAAGGAACACCATGTCGAGATACGATTTCATCCACATAGATTTTAGCCAGCCTTTCAGCGGAAAAATCCTCACGTATTGGCAAGAAATGTGCTGACTTAGTAAGACGATCAACAACTACCCAGATGGCATCATGACCCTTTTTAGTGCGCGGAAGTTTGGTAATAAGATACATAGCAATGTTTTCCCATTTCCAAACTGGAATCTCTGGTTGCTCCAAAAGACCAGAAGGATGTTGGTGTTCAGCCTTGACCTTAAGACAAGTAAGGCATTTTGAAACATACAAGGCAATGTTTTTCTTCATACCGGGCCACCAATACTGAGTACGAAGATCCTTATACATCTTATCTGAGCCAGGATGAATAGAATAGCGAGACTTATGAGCTTCATCCATAAGCAAAGTGCGGAGATCATCTAGCCTTGGGACCCACAAACGGTCCATGAAATAATACGATCCATCGTCCTTCAGTTCAAGATCAGGCTTAATGTGATAGGGTAATTCCTTACCCATCAAGTCTTGTGAAACACAAGCATGTTGAGCCTGAGAGATGCGGGCTTGAATATCAGATCGAGCTTGAATATCATATTGAACACGAACACAATGAAGCTTAGTACATTCCTTACGACTCAAGGCATCGGCTACGACATTCGCCTTACCAGGATGGTAGCGAATTTCGCAGTCATAGTCGTTTAGAAGCTCAACCCAACGTCTTTGCCTCATGTTGAGTTCTTTCTGATTGAAGATGTGCTGAAGACTTTTGTGGTCAGTGAAAACCACATATTTAGTACTATACAAATAGTGCCTCCAGATCTTAAGAGCGAAGACAACTGCACCCAACTCAAGATCATGAGTGGTGTAGTTCTTCTCATGTACCTTCAATTGTCTTGATGCGTAGGCTATGACTTTGTTCCTCTGCATCAGAACACAGCCAAGACCCAATTTAGATGCATCGCAGTAAACGACGAAATCATCATTTCCCTCAGGCAAAGTCAGAATAGGCGCGTCACAAAGCTTCTGCTTTAATGTCTGAAACACTTCCTCTTGCTTAAATCCCCATTCAAAGGATTTGTTCTTTTGAGTTAGAGCAGTTAAAGGAACTGCAATCTTTGAGAAATTCTCTATGAAGCGGCGGTAATAACCCGCGAGACCAAGAAAAGAACGAACCTCAGTAGGAGTAGTAGGCGTATCCCAATCCTTAATCGCACTGATCATGGAGGGATCTACATGAATACCTTGTTCGTTGACAATATGTCCTAAAAATTGAACCTCCTTAAGCCAAAATTCGCACTTGGAGAATTTGGCGAAAAGTTGCTCTTTCTTTAGGAGTTCCAGGGTAAGACGAATATGTTGCTCGTGATCAGCTTGCGTCTTAGAATATATCAAGATGTCATCAATAAAAACGATGATGAACTTATCTAAATAAGGCTTACAAACCCTATTCATCAAGTCCATGAAAACAGCAGGAGCATTAGTCAAACATAATGGCATAACTGTGAACTCATAATGCCCATAACGAGTGCGGAATGCTGTCTTGGGAATATCTTCTTCATGCACACGAAGTTGATGATACCCAGAACGAAGATCAATCTTCGAAAAATAAGAAGCACCCTGTAACTGGTCAAAGAGATCATCGATGCGAGGTAGGGGATATCGATTCTTGATGGTAAGCTTGTTCAGCTCATGATAATCGATGCTTATCCTGAAGGATCCATCCTTCTTCTTGACAAAAAGAATGGGAGCACCCCAAGGTGAAAAACTAGGACGAATAAAACCTTTGTCAGATAGCTCCTAAAGCTTCTTAGACAACTCTTGCATCTCAGACGGTGCAAGACGATATGGAGCTCTGGCAATGGGATTTGCACCAGGTACGAGATCAATATGGAACTCGACTTGGCGTGCTGGGGGTAATCCAGGTAACTCCTCAGGAAATAGCTCCGGATAATCCCGAACAACAGGAATATCTTGAATAGATTTACCTTTGCCTTTATCTGCTGTAACATGTGCCAAGAAGGCCACATAATTCTTTCGCAGATACTTCCGAGCTTGAGTACAAGACATGAGCTTGAGACTACTAGCAGGTTTCTCGCCACGAACCTGTAGGATCTCACCTGACGAAAGCGGAAGGGCTGACGTGTTACGATAAACTACCTCCTGTAACACCCCAACCCGGAAGGGCTGACGTGTTACGATAACAGTAGTATCATAAACCAAAGTCATAATTCCATTTATTTATTTGACAAGGATACAACGACAATTAAACTTAGTTTAATATACAAGCGGAGACATTCGACTTAATTAGCTAACCTCTTCAGATTTATTCCTAGGCTTTATTCTTCTCTCTTTTCCCCGCCCAAAGTAACATGCGGACCTGTATATCTACAAAAAGTTTACGGAATGAG
This sequence comes from Helianthus tuberosus, assembly GCA_030545235.1. Classification (NCBI taxonomy): domain Eukaryota; kingdom Viridiplantae; phylum Streptophyta; class Magnoliopsida; order Asterales; family Asteraceae; genus Helianthus; species Helianthus tuberosus. The sequence goes on along the minus strand of CM060447.1, from coordinate 128,984,991 downwards.
CCGAATGCTCAGTACGGAATAATAGGCTCAAGTAACAAATAACGCTATATATGAAATGTTATCCGGATGGAACCTTATGCGAAAATGATACGATGCAAGAACATAATTTCATAATCATATCATACGGATGTACCCATGAGCAAACTTAAAACGTGACAATACACAGGTAGCTACTCCTGCATAATTATCACATGAGATGGCGAGTTGGCATACCCGTTATCCACCTCCTTATACTTCAATCCTAGGATCGATCCATACGCCTCCTAATAGCCTTATGTACCACACTTGTACTTAAGAGACGCCGTGAACTGATCTCTCCGTCACGGGTGGAGCACATGATGTCGATGCCGCAACAACATGCTCGTGGGACACTCCACGAGAAGCGATACTCAGGGTATCAGAGTACAAATGGACTTATTCATATAACTTATAAAACTTATTTTTATAACCAGACGTAACATATATTGGAACATGCGATAATGAGTACAACTAACAGAATACTATCGCATGACATGAAAGCTAAATCAAATTATTAGAATAGAAATCGAACGGACTGTCAAATGAATCGATAATCAAAGACGTGAGGAGTTTTTAAAAGATATAGTAATTTAATGGGTTTATAACAATTTGAATATGAAGCAATAAGGAGTGGGGTAAGGATCCGTACCTTAATAATTTCAAAGTGATGCTACCTTGTGATAATATTTCAGATTTATGCGGGCAGAGTTTAGACTACTGATTAGTCTTTTAACCTAATTTAAATAACATGCACACAGACTAGGTTAGTAACTTAATACAGCATTTACGATAACTCACGAGATCAAACCCTCACAACAAATGACAAAGTGCGATACTTAAACATCCAGCGGATTCACAACGAATGACAGAGTATAGTCCGATTTCGAACAGCACTCAAACATTCAAGTCGAAATCACGATGAATGACAAAGTATAAACCCAATTTGAGCAGCACTTAAACATCTATCGGATAGTTTTAATCGATCGGACATTGAATCGTAATAGCGATCGAGTTATTACCCTGTTCTGCAGCACCCCGCTATACTAATTAGTGTTTCGTGTGTGTTATTGTGGTAAACAGACGATAACTCGAAGAATTTTACGAATTCTTTCGTCGTTTCAGCGCCTAGAAGCAAGTGCCAACATCTGCTATTTATAGTCGAATTTTGCCCCCCTTTATGGACCGTAAGGGTTACCTATTGATCATAGGGTTGCCACGCGTGGGACTAGCCTAGCTGAGTCGACATTTTTATAATATTTAATTTAGACAGCGAGTTAATTAGATAATCGTCAATAGGGAATACCCCCCCCCCCTGAGTTTTAGGGGCCCTGATCCTGATTCTGAAAATTCTGAAAATTTTAGGGTTTGTGCAGAATCACTTGGGTGTCTTAATTAGGGTTTCCTATTGGTTAATTTATAAATAATAATAATAGTTTTGGTTGATATACAGAAAGATGGATCATAAGATAAATATATATTATTATTATTCTTTTATTTCTAAAATAATGATTTTTAAATTTAGGGTTATTACAACTATTACCCCCTTAAAAGAAATTTCGTCCTCGAAATTTTTCAAATAAAAATATAACATATCGCATAAGTAACGGAAACAGAACTTTCATAGCAGAGTTACTAACTTTAAGAATCTCCTAAACACACAGGTGTATCTGAAATTCATAATTACGTTCATGACCATAATTGTTAATTACCTTACCACCATGTCCTAATGGTTTTTCCCCTACGTATCTTAATCATATTTAATCATGCAGAAAACTTACAGATAACAAGAGTGACTATTGGTACTGATATCTCCTACATAAACATGCTTAATCATAACTAAGATATATTCACATAAGGCAAAGCCTGAATGATCACAAACAGAAACAAATGAACCTAGATCAAAGAGCAAGGTTCACCGTTATATTGACTAAAATTCTATTGCGAGAATAGATTAGGTTATAGAGAACGAATTGATTCTTCAGATTCCCATGTTGCTTCGCGGTCAGGGTGATTTTTCCAGAGGATTTTAACAAACGGAATTACTTTCCTATGCATAACCCTTTCTTGTCGATCTAAGATGGCCTCTGGTTCCTCTTCGTAGGACAAATCTTTTTGAATTGTGAGTAACGGATAACTAATGACATGGAGTGGATGATAATTATATCCTTTTAACGAGGAGACATCTATAAGAATAGACATAGGAGTTAAACCAAATAAGAGACCAAGTTGAATCCTATCATAGATATCTACCCATTCCTCACAGGTTTTTAATTACTATCTTTAAGTTTTCTACAGGAAAGAGCCTTTGCTCTGATACCATAGCTGTAACACCCCAACCCGGAAGGGCTGACGTGTCACGATAACAGTAGTATCATAAACAAAAGTCATAATTCCATTTATTTATTTGACAAGGATACAACAACAATTAAACTTAAGTTTAATATACAAGCGGAGACATTCGACTTAATTAACTAACATCTTCAGATTTATTCCTAGGCTTTATTCTTCTCTCTTTTCCCCGCCTAAAGTAACATGCGGACCTGTATATACAAAAAGTTTACGGAATGAGCCGAATGCTCAGTACGGAATAATAGGCTCAAGTAACAAATAACGCTTTATATGAAATGTTATCCGGATGGAACCTTATGCGAAAATGATATGATGCAAGAACATAATTTCATAATTATATCATACGGATGTACCCATGAGCAAACTTAAAACGTGACAATACACAGGTAGCTACTCCTGCATAATTATCACATGAGATGGCGAGTTGGCATACCCGTTATCCACCTCCTTATACTTAAATCCTAGGATCGATCCATACGCCTCCTAATAGCCTTATGTACCACACTTGTACTTAAGAGACGCCGTGAACTGATCTCTCCGTCACGGGTGGAGCACATGATGTCGATGCCGCAACAACATGCTCGTGGGACACTCCACGAGAAGCGATACTCAGGGTATCAGAGTACAAATGGACTTATTCACATAACTTATAAAACTTATTTTCATAACTAGACGTAACATATATTGGAACATGCGATAATGAGTACAACTAACAGAATACTATCGCATGACATGAAAGCTAAATCAAATTATTAGAATAGAAATCGAACGGACTGTCAAATGAATCGATAATCAAAGACGTGAGGAGTTTTTAAAAGATATAGTAATTTAATGGGTTTATAACAATTTGAATATGAAGCAATAAGGAGTGGGGTAAGGATCCGTACCTTAATAATTTCAAAGTGATGCTACCTTGTGATAATATTTCAGATTTATGCGGGCAGAGTTTAGACTACTGATTAGTCTTTTAACCTAATTTAAATAACATGCACACAGACTAGGTTAGTAACTTAATACAGCATTTACGATAACTCACGAGATCAAACCCTCACAACAAATGACAAAGTGCGATACTTAAACATCCAGCGGATTCACAACGAATGACAGAGTATAGTCCGATTTCGAACAGCACTCAAACATTCAAGTCGAAATCACGATGAATGACAAAGTATAAACCCAATTTGAGCAGCACTTAAACATCTATCGGATAGTTTAAATCGATCGGACATTGAATCGTAATAGCGATCGAGTTATTACCCTGTTCTGTAGCACCCCGCTATACTAATTAGTGTTTCGTGTGTGTTAATTGTGGTAAACAGACGATAACTCGAAGAATTTTACGAATTCTTTCGTCGTTTCAGCGCCCAGAAGCAAGTGCCAACATCTGCTATTTATAGTCGAATTTTGCCCCCCTTTACGGGCCGTAAGGGTTACCTATTGATCATAGGGTTGCCACGCATGGGACTAGCCTAGCTGAGTCGACATTTTTATAATATTTAATTTAGACAGCGAGTTAATTAGATAATCGTCAATAGGGAATACCCCCCCCCCCTGAGTTTTAGGGGCCCTGATCCTGATTCTGAAAATTCTGAAAATTTTAGGGTTTGTGCAGAATAACTTGGGTGTCTTAATTAGGGTTTCCTATTGGTGAATTTATAAATAATAATAATAGTTTTGGTTGATATACAGAAAGATGGATCATAAGATAAATATATATTATTATTATTCTTTTATTTCTAAAATAATGATTTTTAAATTTAGGGTTATTACACCTCCGTGTGATGCTTGGCTAACCAATCCATACCCACAATAATGTCGAAGCTTCCAAGTTGCATTGGCATGAGGTCAATAGGAAAAAGATGGTCGTTAAGGTTCAATTGGCAATTGCGAAGAACAGAATCAAGAACAACGGGATTACCACTAGCAACTTCTACTGTCAAAGGCTTACCTAGTTTCGTTCTAGACACTCGAAGCAATGGCTCAAAAGATAACGACACAAAACTCTTATCGGCACCAGAGTCAAAAAGAAATGATGCGGGTTGATTATTAACAAAGAACATACCGTTGACCACTTCATTGTCTGCTTGCGCCTCCTGTGCATTCATGTTGAAGACTCGACCTCGAGCCTGAACTTGAGCTGGATTCGCACTCACCAATCTTGGACATTGATTACGGTAGTGGGTCAGATCCCCACAGTTATAACAAGAACCTGGTGGGTAGTGAGGTCGTGCAGCTTGACCTTGTTGTTGAGCAAGAGGCTGAGCAACTTGTTGAACCGTGTTCTGAGCTGCCCGATTCTGATTAGCAGGAATGCGGCATGTATCAGCAAGATGACTAGGTCTTCCACAGTTAGTACATTGACGATACTGGAGGTGTGGCTGATGATGACCGTTACACCTGTTACACAAAGGTGCATTGCCTAGATAAGGTTTCTTGGCAAGTGGTTGCGCATGCTGATTTGGTGCAGCTTGATCCTGTGCAGTAACGGCGTAGTTTTGGGAAGCCTTTCGCTTCCTAGAACCCTTCGAGGAACCAGAATCCTTACCCTTCTTGTTTTTACCTTTCTTGCTATCCTCTTTGTCAGACGCCTGTTTCTTACCTTTCTCCCCCTTTCTGTGCAACTTACCCTTCCGAATCTGCGACTCAGTCAATGTCGCTGCTAACTCGATCGCCTGACGGACTGTGGTAGGGTTACTACCAGTAACGATGTCTTGCACTGTTGGTGCATTGAATGTCTGTTGATTACATCTTAATCAAGTCTTGTGTCTAGATAGGTTGAATGAACACACAATAGGATTTAAATTAGGGTTTTACATGTTTAACTAGTAGATTTCGCTTGAAAGTGGTTATGTTTGGTTCAAGCGAAATCAACACAGGAGATTTCGCTTGAAATAACCTGTTACAAGTTCAAGCGAAATCCTAGGTCTATATATAGGTATGTGTTGTTCATTTGAAAGGGACTTGGTCATTGTATGTGAGACGAAGTGCTGCCGGATTTGTATCAGATTACATTGTAAAAGCACGAAAATCAATCAGAAAAGAAAGATTAAAAGGAAACCAGCTGTTATGACTTTGTTTACGTTGATTCCGCCTTCGTACTCAAAGATGAACTGCCTTAACTGACGTTTCAAGGTCGTAAAACGGTCCAACAAGCGGTATCAGAGCTCAGGACGAGGAGTTCATACCATTACAGCTTGATTCTACCGGATTTTCTTATCTCTACTCACTTCTTCTCATATTTTTCTGATTTGAACATATTTCAGCGGTGAAAATGACCTGAATTTGACATATAACAAGCGAATTAGTGTGATAACTAATCCTTGAAAGATTTGGACTTAAAATCGATCGAATTCATATAAAAAATTAACTTTTTGCTTGAAAACTGTTCGTAAAAGATGACATCAGCTGATTTCGCTTGACATATTTTGAAGGTTTCGCTTGAAACTTGAGTTTGGCTGTTGATTTCGCTTGTAACAGAACTGGTCTTAGATTTCGTTTGAAAAGTTCAAGCGAAATAGGAGTGTTGGATTTCGCTTGAACTGATTGAACTTGTATCAGACAATTTCGCTTGAAAAGTTCAAGCGAAATAGGTTCTTGGATTTCGCTTGAACTAATTGTTTTAGATTGACAATTTTGCTTGAAAGTCCAAGCGAAATAGGAGATTTCGCTTCAATAGTTCAGTTTCGCTTGAACTTTCAATACTTGTTGATTTCTCTTGAAGTGATTTCAATTCAAGTGATTTCGCTTGAACTTACTGATTTTTCAAAAACTAAAAATTTTCTAAGTGTTTGACTGATTTTTCAGGTACGTACAAGATGGATGATCTATTCTTGAACCCGTTCAGTGACATGTACGCGTTTGCTGGAAACTCGAGAGACGATTCATCTTCAAGCAACAACAATGATAACCCGCCGAAAGAGAAGAAAAAGGAAGCTTGGGAATCGGAAAGTGCTTTCGGAACGTTCAATAAACCTCCAAAGCTAATGGCTATTGAGGAATACAGTCGGTGGTCCAGAAAGTTTGAAGATTGGATGATGGCATTTGCATTTCCAAGTTGGAAAAGTCTGAAGAATGGTTATGAAAACGGAAACAAGAATGGTGAAGCCTTAACATCTACTGATGAGATTGAATCATTCGTAGCCGAACAAAAGTGTGTGGCATTGTTATTTCAGTCTGTTCGGGAGGATATCATCTCATTGATAGATTATTCAAATGCTAAAGATCTTTGGGCAAAGTTAGAAAAGAAATGTTTAGGAAGTACTGAAATCGTGAAAAACAAAAAGAAACTTCTTAGAAAAGAGTTTGATATGTTTGGATGTTTAAAGAATGAATCAGTATCAAAAATGATCGAGAGGTTTGGGCAGCTAAAGCTGGAATTAGATAGACATGGAATTCAATATCCTGATGATGAGCAAGTAGACAAGTTGTTAGATTCGTTACCAGACGAGATGGAGTGGAGATATTATGCTCTCATGCTAAAGAACACTATTGTTCCTGAAAAGTTGAAACCAGATTTGGTGATTGAGAGACTTGAAAGTCATGAACTGGAATTGAAAAAGACGTACAAAGTCAATCACTCATCTTATCAACAAAATTTGGATTTGTATTATCCAAAGAGCATGATGCCAAAAGCAACTTCTCCTAAAACTGCGTTTTCTGCTGAGAATGTATCGACAGCTGGCAAAGAAAGTCAAAGTAGTCAAAGCAGTGGAAGTCACAGTGGTTATCACAGTGGATCTTCATCATCTGGAAATCATCCAGATGCAAAGAATCGTTTTCAATGTAACATCGCATTAGACTTGAAGAATGCTCAGAATTTTGATGAGGAATCGGTCAAGCAGCAGATGATCTTCCTAGCATCGGTGTTGGAATCGTATGAAGGGTTAGTAGCTGGGAAGATAGGCAACACCAATCTGACGAAATAAGATTATGATCAGATTGATCCAGAAGAAATGGAACTGATCGATATTCGTTGGGCTATGGCCAGTGCTGTTCGTCGAGCACAGCGTTTCATGGAAATTACAGGCCGGAAAACAATTGGTGGTGCATCTACCAAGCTGGGGTTCGATAAATCCAAAGTGACATGTTTCAAGTGTAAGCAGAAAGGTCACTTCAAACGAGAATGTAGAAACGCTTATGCTGATGAGTCGGAGAATCCTTTCAGAGATGATTACTACAAAAAGGCAATTCATCATCAGAATAAATCTGAGCCGCCTAGATTGAAGCAGGTTGAAGACAACAAAGAGAAATCTAGAGCTCTTGCGGTGATTTATGATGATGAGGGGTATGATTGGAGTCAAGAGGTTCTATCGGAAGAAGATGCTGTTGGTTACGCATTCATGGCGAAAAATGAACCTATTCCGTGGAAAGATAATAGAACTGAAGAGCAGAAGTATAGATACAGAAAGATGATTTCGGAAAACAAAATTATTAGACTTTCTGGTATCTATTTGGAAGCAAAGAGAGCGAAAAGATGGGATCCAGACAGGGAGTGTTATCTTGATGAGTATGGAAATATTGCAATCGATCACAAAACTCTCGATCTGGAAGCCTTAATCAAGGAGATGAAAGATGAGGATGAGTATTGGCAACACAAATGGTGGGGAACTCCAACAGAGAAAATGAAAGAAGAAGAGAAAGAGAAAGAAGAGAAATAGAAGAAGGAGAAAGAAGAGATCGAGAAAGCAAAGAAGATTGATACTGGAATTATTGACACAACGCAGGAGTTGACTGAAGAGAATCTTGGAAGAATGGCTGACAAAGTGCTAGCTGCTAAGGCACTTGAGGTAGACTCTAACTCCGTGTCTGAGTCAAAAAGCCAGGTCAGTTCAAACGTGTCAACAAATGCGTCAGGTAAGAAAATTGATGGAAATGCTGATTGCAAAAATTGCAACAAAGAGTGCAAATTTTGTAGCACAGTCACGTATCTCAATGGTAAGAAAGTTGAAGATCTGAACCGCAAAAGTCAGAAGTGTTGAGAATCAGATTCTTGATCGTGACAAAATTGAAAATGATAAAATTGATCATGACAAAATTAAAAATGAAAATGAAAAGTTGATTCTTGAAAACCGTCAGATTTCTGAAAAGTTTGAAAAACTCAAAAGCACAATGAAAGATTGTGATGATCGAAATGGTAAAACTTTTAAAGAAAATGAACATCTAAAAGCAGTGCTTAGAGTCAAAGAAGAATCAATCAACCAACAACTGGATGAAATCGCTAAACTGAAACTTAAATTTCAAGAGGCTGAAATTGAAAATGAGCGAATCCAGTTGAAGCTTAATAGTTACAGCTCCGCAAGCTTTGTGTTGCAACATATTATTCCCAAACCCATCGGGAAAGACAAAGCGGGCGAAGATGTGTATTCTGATGGAACAGGGGTGGGTTTTCATCAAGTTCCACCACCTGTTCTTGATAATTACACTAAAAAGCAGTCTGGGTTGGTTGAAATTGAGGAAGAAAGTGAAGTTAAACTTCCAGAGAACATTGATGTCACGTTCACAACTTCCAATGATGATAGTGTCCAAAATGATATTGTAAAAGGTGTTGTTGAAAATGTGTTAAAAATGGATTGTGACACTACTGAGGAAGATGGGTGTTTCTTAGACAAGTACATTCAGAAACCAAAATCCAAAAACAACTTAAGTGATGAACCGGGTCTTGTGATGTACAAGATGGCTGGATCTGATAAGTTGTATTCGGATTCTGAGTTTCCCATTGAGAATGTTAATCTGAAAAAGTTGACAAATGTGTTCAAATTGATTGAAGTTGAGTTGTCAGAAGTGAACAGTTTGAGTCAAACAAAAAGGCAAATGCATTTTGAGAAAGATAAAGCTTATTACAAAAAGCCTGTTGTTCCACCACGTTTTTATAATAACAATCGAAACAATTGGTCGGGTAGTTATCGGGGTGGTAATAGTTATCAGAAGAAGAGTTTTCAAAACAAAAGATTTGCAGAAAAGAAAGTGTTTGTGAACGGTTCAAGTTCACATTCTGATGAGGAAAATGAATTTTTTTCAAAATCAAATAAAGAGTTCTTTGAGAAGAGGGTCTCACAACCTCAGTCTGAAGGCACAAGTCGAGTTGTTGATACTCGAACATGTTTCAGATGTAATCAAGTTGGTCACATTGCACGAAAGTGTACCAATGTGAAGCCTAAGACTGAAACTGTGAAGATTCAACAGAACAAAGTTGAAGTGAAGGGTAAAGCACCAATCATTGTTGAGAAAAAGAGTGTGAAAAATAACAACATCAAAGTGAAAAATGAACCTGTAAAGAAAGTGGTAACTAAAAACGACAAGTTTTATAAACAGGTTGCATTATCTCAACAAGTTTGGAAACCAAAAACTGAAATGAAAATTTCAACTTCTGAAGTGAAAAAGGCTGAAGAATCAATTCCGGTTGATTATGATGCAAATTTTCCACCTTTGAAGGCTGAAAACTTCAAAATTCAAATTGCAAGGGTCAAGGTTACACCTAAGGCTGATGAGGCCTGGGTGGACACCATGTTCAACTAAGCTTTTTGAAATGCCGGAGCTTCCTTGATCGCGAAGCATGAATCGGCATCTTTATTATAGTTGGTTAATTTGAAGTTTGTTTTTGTGCAGGATCTTCCACAACTTGTATCCAGATGGATCATGGATAGTGGAGCATCTCGACATATGACAGGGAAGACTGCATTGCTGTATGATGTGAGAAACATTAATTGTGGTTACGTAGGATTTGCAGGTCATGAAGGTGGTAGAATTGTTGGTGAAGGAACGTTATCCAATGGGATTGTAACGTTTGAGAGAGTTAACTACATCACTGAGCTGGAGAACAATCTACTTAGTATCTCACAGATTTGTGACAATATCTATACTACTCACTTCACTAATAAAGAATGTTTGATATTGAAACCTGGATCTGTTGTTCCTGAAGAATGGATTATCATGCGGGCACCTAGAGTGAATGATTTATATGTGTTAGATATGAGTGTAGCAACTACAACTACTGGTCAAGCACATTGTTTTGTGTCTAGAGCAACTGAGAAAGAATCAAGATTGTGGCACCGCAAGATGGGGCATATTCACCTAAGGAAGATGAATCACTTGGTGCACAATGAATTGGTATTGGGTGTTAATATCAAAGGTTTTCATCTGGAAGGGGAGTGCATTAGCTGCATCAAAGGCAAGCAGAAGAAAAAGTCACACCCTACAAAGCAAGTCAATTCAGTTTCGAGACCTCTGGAAAGACTTCACATGGATTTGTTTGGTCCGGTGAATGTCAAAAGTATTACAGGAGATTACTACTGTTTGGTCGTTACTGATGATTATTCCAGATTTTCATGGGTTTCTTTCTTAAAGACAAAAGATGAAACATTTGACAGTTTGATGGGGCTGTTCAGGAAGATTGAGAATCTGTACCAAAGGCGTATCAAGAGAATTCGTAGTGATAATGGTACAGAATTCAAGAACAGTAAGATGGAAGAATTTTGTGATGAAAGAGGTATTTTGCATGAGTTTAGTGCTCCGTATACTCCGCAGCAGAATGGAGTCGCAGAACGCAAAAACCGGACACTAATTGAGACGGCTAGAACTATGCTCGCAGATTCAAAGTTACCAATAAATTTTTGGGTTGAAGCTGTTTCCGCCGCATGCTATACGCTCAACAGGGTTCTCACTGTCAAGAAGTTCAACAAAACATGTTTTGAGCTAATCAATAACCGCAAACCGAATTTGAAATATCTAGAACCGGTTGGGTCACCCTGTACGGTTATAGAGCCTCATGGAAAGTTTGGTCCGAAGAGCATTGAGGGAATTTTTGTTGGTTATGCAAATCCAATGCGACGTGTCTTCGTTCCAAGTGAGAAGCGGATTATTGAAGCTGTAAATGTTGAATGTCAAGGTTATACTATGCCGCCGCAGAATCCTGGAGATTCATGGCGTTATCATTATGACAAACTTTGGGATTCGTTTGACATGAGAGAAGAATCAGAGGATGATGAAGATTTCTTTGATGAGTTGGATATTTTGCGTGAATATGAGTCACAGCTAAGGTTCCCAGCTGAGTATTCTAGAAGACCATAGAAAACTTCAAATGATGATGAAGCAGGTCCAAGCAATGCTGGTGAACATGATGATGTCCAACAGAATGAAGTTGCTCAGGATAATCAGTCGGCTCAGAATGATAATCTAGAAGCTGAAAACATGCCAGTTTTTTATCATGGTGATTCAGATTCTGAGGGGGAGCAAATTCAGATTTAAAGTCAAATAAACCAAGTTGGTGAACAAGATGCAGAGCAGAATGTTACTAATCTGGAGGGAAATGTAGATGTTCCAAGCGAAGTGATGCCGCGAACTTTTTCATATCATCCAGAGGAGTTGATCATAGGAGAATTGCAGACAGGCGTTCGCACTCGAAATTAGATTGATAAAGGGCTTACATGTTTTTATACAAAAGTTGCTCCTTTGCAAACAGAATTCACATTGAGTTGTTTTATTTCGCAGGTTGAGCCAAGAACTTACAAAGAGGCGCTTACTGAAGACTCTTGGGTCAATGCAATGCAGGAGGAACTTAGTCAATTCGAGAAATTAGGAGTGTGGAAGTTAGTTGATTTGCCGGATGGTCAGAGAAAGATTAACACCAAGTGGGTGTTCAAGTGCAAGAGGGACGATAGAGGAGTTGTTATAAGAAATAAAGCTCGACTCGTTGTTCAGGGCTTTAGTCAACAGGAGGGGATTGATTTTACCGAAGTCTATGCTCCTGTAGCACGACTAGAGGCAATCAGAATTTTCCTAGCATTTGCGTCTTGGAAGAACTTTAAAGTTTATCAGTTGGATGTTAAATTGGCGTTTCTTTATGGGAAGGTCAAAGAGGAGGTTTATGTCGGTCAGCCACCGGGCTTCATCGATCCAATCCACAAAAACAAGGTCTACTTATTGGACAAAGCGCTGTATGGTTTACACCAGGCCCCGAGAGCTTGGTACGAGACTTTATCTCAACACCTACTAGCCAATAAGTTCATTCGTGGAAAAGTGGATGCCACTCTCTTCACTAAAGAGGTCGATGGTCATCTTCTGATAGTTCAGATTTATGTAGACGATATAATCTTTGGGTCGACAAAAGAAAATCTATGCAAAGATTTTGAATCAGTGATGAAGCAAAAGTTTGAAATGTCATCAATGGGGGAGATGAAATTATTTCTGGGTTTACAAGTTGAACAACTTCCTGAGGGAATTTTTATTCATCAGTCAAAGTATGTTCATGATATTCTAGAGAAATTTGGGATGTCAAGTTCTACTCCAGCTGCTACCCCACTTGCAACAAATCATGGGATTCACCCAGATCTCACCGGAGACAGGGCTGATGAAACGTTTTATCGTTCCATGATAGGTTCTTTAATGTACCTAACTGCTTCACGTTCTGATATCATGTACCCAACGTGCCTCGCAGCAAGATTTCAGTCTAACCCGAGAGCATCGCATTTGATCATTGTGAAGAGGATATTGCGCTACCTGAAAGGAACTCCTTCATTGGGGTTGTGGTATCCTAGGAAAGGCGACTTTACGCTCGAAGGGTATTCCGATTCGGATTTCGGATGATGCAAAGTTAATTCAAAATCAACAACTGCAGGATGCCAGTTCTTTGGTCCTAGATTGGTTACCTGGTAGTGTAAGAAACAAACGTCTGTGGCGTTATCTACATGTGAAGCGGAGTATGTTTCTGCTAGCAGTTGCTGCTCTTAGATCATGTGGATACAGCAACAGATGCGCGACTACGGTTTGCAGTTTCTTAATACACCTCTTTTTGTTGATAATGAGGCCGCTATAAATATAACAAAGAATCCAGTACATCACGCTAAAACTAAACACATAGAAATTCGTCATCACTTTATTCGTGATTGTTTTGAGAAAAAGTTGATACGAATTGGGAAAATCCACACTGACGAACAGAAAGCTGATTTACATACCAAAGCTTTTGATAAAAATCGGTTTAAATATTTGTTAAAACTGAATGGTATGAAGCTTCTTTCGGTGTTGGATGGAATTGTGGGCGTTGATGAGAGTACTGTTGCGGATGAAGACGAGAAACAATCTGCAATGGTTTGTCGATTGTTTACTTGTTTTGGAATTTAGGGGGAGTAGATATTTGTATATAGTTTATATTTTCAGAAAATACAAAAGCAGTAAAAAATGCAAAAATACAAAAACATGATAAAATCTGAAAAAGAGCTTGTGTATATTGGGAAAATGATAGTACATCGGCTAGACGATTACAGTATGCTAAAGATTTGTAAAGTATAAATGAGTTAAACAGTCTTACTGATGATGTCTCGATAGGTTTTCGCACATTTAGTAGATTTATTCGGGATATAAACCTAAATTTCAAACTTGTGAAATTCGTGGGGAACACTACTTGGATATATAGGTAACCCCTGAAATCTCGTTTGAAAGGTCTCATAATCTGATATACTAGGTCTTTATACTCAATGATGTCTGGGGTATTATTCCGGGACTTCTGCTGAACGGTGGTTCTGACCTAGTCCTTGGATAATACTTTCTACAATGCTTGAAACATAGCATTAAACCCTCAGCATGCCGATGAAACAATAAAATTGATAGTCGCTGCTGTTGTAAGCAAAAAGATCCTCTAAAGGGGACATACCGTAAAGTCGAAGCTGATATCTCTCTGCGTATACGGAAGTATCGACCTGAGATCCCTCGGCCCTCGCATACCTAATTTATATACAGATATCATTGTAGTATACTCACCTGTAAGACTGATTATTGGGATTCTGGATACGGGAGTATATTCAAGAGGTGGGACACATGAATGAGCTAAGTTCATAAGACATCTAATTCGTATCCTGATTAAATTGAAATTTGTGTGAGAATTTAAGATGGATCAGTATATCGACAATCGAGGTGAATTGTTTAAGTCTGAGTATGAAATGAAGCTTAATGGTACTTGTGATTTGTCTGAAAAGCTGATATGATTCCCTAAGACGCTCGCCAAAAATTTGTTTGTAAATAGTTTACTTTGTTTACTTTCTGCAATTTAAGTTTTCTGTATTTCATTTCTTAGTTTAGAACACTTTGATAAAATCCAAAAAGATTTTATTTCTGCTTTAGTTTAGACAAACCAGAGTGGAGAGTTGATTGTTGGATTCTCAGATGATTGAAGCAGATGCAGGAGATTCTGGACTGAAGAATGAGGAGAGCTTACTTTGATGAAGTTTCAATTGTTTGAAAAGTCAAAAACAAGTTCATTAATTTGATACTTGTTATTTTAAGAAATGTGTAAATTGGTTGAAAAATGTTTTTAAAATCAGTATTGATTCGTCAAAAGATCAACCAAGGTCATTAATTTGGACTTGGTAGATTAATCAAGTGATCAGGGTCATTAACTTGGACCTGAATACTTGAGTGGATTGTTAAAACTGATTGAGTTTGTGTTTTACTGTTGAAAAGATAGTTTGTAATGTTTGTTGGTTGAGTAACAGGATTGGACTTCATTATTCCCAACGGAAGCTAATTGTCAAAGCTTGAACCAGATATCTCAGATTCTAGCATAGTGAGAGGGGGAGTCTGTGAAAGGGGGAGTCTGGATCAACGGTCAAAGGGAAGATTGAAGTTTAAAGCTTGAAGATAAAGATTGAAGAGAGTTTTTACAATGTTTGAAGAATGATAAAGACAAAGACTTGAAGCCAAAGACTTCATCAACATCCAAGGGGGAGTCTGTTGATTACATCTTAATCAAGTCTTGTGTCTAGATAGGTTGAATGAACACACAATAGGATTTAAATTAGGGTTTTACATGTTTAACTAGTAGATTTCGCTTGAAAGTGGTTATGTTTGGTTCAAGCGAAATCAACACAGGAGATTTCGCTTGAAATAACCTGTTACAAGTTCAAGCGAAATCCTAGGTCTATATATAGGTATGTGTTGTTCATTTGAAAGGGACTTGGTCATTGTATGTGAGACGAAGTGCTGTCGGATTTGTATCAGATTACATTGTAAAAGCACGAAAATCAATCAGAAAAGAAAGATTAAAAGGAAACCAGCTGTTATGACTTTGTTTACGTTGATTCCGACTTCATACTCAAAGATGAACTGCCTTAACTGACGTTTCAAGGTCGTAAAACGGTCCAACATGCACTGAGTCAGGTAGACCATCGATGTACCTTTCGATAGCCTTATCAAGTGGGGTAACCATTGTTGGGCATAACAAGCTCAGCTCCTCATACCTATCAGTATATGCCCGGTGCTCGCCACTATCCTATTTCAAGTCATCAAACTCCCTTTCCAAAGCTCATAGTTCATGACGAGGACAAAACTCCCTCATCATAAGAGTCCTAAGTTCAGCCCATGTTTGTGCTAAAGAAACCTCACCACCACGGTCTCTCATAACCCCGTTCCACCATGTAAGCGCCCTCTTCTGAAACAAACTGGAAGCAAACTCGACTTTGCGATTATCAGGACACTGAACGTGACGGAAAGTATTCTCAATGCTCTCGAACCATTGAAGAAGCCCAGTTGCTCCCTCAGAACCACTAAACTTGAGTGGT
This sequence comes from Helianthus tuberosus, assembly GCA_030545235.1. Taxonomy (NCBI): domain Eukaryota; kingdom Viridiplantae; phylum Streptophyta; class Magnoliopsida; order Asterales; family Asteraceae; genus Helianthus; species Helianthus tuberosus. The sequence continues at coordinate 128,969,077 of CM060447.1, read as the reverse complement.
TTAGCCGAGTTAAAACTCTTGAAGTTACAAGGAGCATTGTTGTTGTTGTTGGCTTGGTTCAATTGAGCAACAAGGTTTGGGAATGCAGCAGCCATTTGTTGCGCAATGATTTCTGCCAGTTCAGCATTTGGTAGCGGATTTTCGCGTCGAGGAGGCATTCTAAAAGAGGAAACATGAAAGGAACGAGTGAGATGATTAGATGAAAAGAATGAGATGAAACAAAAATCGACAAAAGCAAAGATGGTGGTCATTTGTCCGCATCACAAAGCAACAAACGACACACAGTGACTAATCAAAGTAAATGGGTCAAAAATAATGCTTCGCGAAGACATGCTCGCCTATAAGTGAACACTCACCCCAAGAGTTCCCAGGTAAGAGTGACTGGTCCGATTATGTGGATTTGTACGAACACTCAAGCCTTAGACAGAAAACCCAGGGTACAGGCATTCACTCTTCCAGTTTGCACGTGTTCACACTATTTAGAACCCAGAACTTTGACGAGATTTTGAAAACTTGGAAGGTTTAAGAGATTGATGATTCATTTTGGCTTTGTGCCTTCCATTATGTTTTGTTTTTGGTAATCACCTAAGGATAGGTGAAGTGCATGTTTTAAAATCTAAACACAAGACAACTTGTGTTGGGGTCCTAGAAAGTTATAGTCTAGGTCAAAATTTTACTAATAACCTAATTCCCTATAACCATTGGCTCTGATACCAACTCTTCTGTCACACCCCGACCACGTAAAACATCAAATCATGGCGGAAACGTCGGGGAGTGTTGTAACAGAATTATTGTTCCACAACCATGGTAATTAAAAGTTCTGATTTATTCATCAAACCAAGAGTTACATTGTCTTAAAATAACTGAAACGAAGAGTTCATCACATAATTAAACTAGTTCCATCCTTATTTTAAGTCTCTAAGGCACAGGTCCGCCCTAGTGTGTCACGAACATCCTAAGCAACAGCTCCTGAAAAACATGTGAAAATAGGTACGTTAGCATAAAAATGCCTGTGAGATACATAGGTTTTATGAAAATAGGATTCATTACTTGAGTTAAAGAAATGTTTAATAAAAGTTAGTCATGAACCTTGTAAATTGTTTTGTTAACCAAAGTCTTGTGAAAAATATGTTGTTTGTGTAAAATTTATAAGTCCAAATTGAATGATCTAAATAACGCTACGACATGTAGTACAATACAAGCACTTATATATAGGAAGTACAAGCGGCGTATCCACCACGCTTGTATCATACTACACACATCTCGTTACTTAAGTCACTTAAACAAACCACCAATGTATAAAGTCCATGTTTAAACCAATTGTCAAATGTTTATGAGTAAACCAAGTCTATTGTCAATATAAACCATGTAATGTATAAGCAAAAGTCATGTGTGGTAAGTAAAATGAGACTACTTAAACCCCAAGTAAAAATGCACAAAACAAAGTATTTTGAATATATCAAAAAGTTATATTTTGCAAAGTAAATGCATGTTTCATTGATACAAACACTTATGTGGTAAGTTAACACATACATTCAAGCCTTGAGACAGACGGATAACCCTAAGTCAAGGTTATCAAAAGAAATGTTTTCGGATTCAGTCATTCCTTACACCCAAACAAACCTAGGATGTCAGGAACGGGATTTGTCAAGTCCTATGGTACCACTACTTACTACCGAGCGGCATAGCTAATGTTAATGAACGTATATAAGTCCCGTTTGTACAAACCAAATGTAAACGTTTTAAGTCCCGTTTGTACAATGTACTAAGTATGCTAAGTTAATGAACGTATATAAGTCCCGTTTGTACAATGTACTAAGTATGCTAAGTTAACATACAAAGCAGAAAAGTCATGTAAATCAATGTGCTAGCATGCTCAGTCAACATACATAGCAGAAAAGTCATGTAAATCAATGTGCTAGCATGCTCAGTCAACATATATAGCGGAAATGTAAGGCAAAACAATGTACTATAAGTGTACTAATGAACATAGCAAGTATATGATGTGAAAACAGGAAAGCATGAAAGTAACAAGTAGGCACATGTGTTTCACCCCAAAACAGTTTGAAAACAATAAAAGAGGGGTCTATGTACTCACTGTACTGCGTCTCCTGTATCGTAACGTCCACTCAAACCTGATCAGCTACTCGACGACCTACAACGTACTAATGTCTAATAGACGAACGGGCCGTGCCTTGGCTTAGAGTTTAGTATTTTGAGTCACGTTTCTTATATTGTTCCGCGTGATAATTATTTGTCAAAATAGTTAATATTTTAACTTAATCATATGTCATGTTGAGATATTTGTTCGTTCAATGTTCTAGTAAACTCTTGTCTAGAAAATATTTACTAAGTGTTGGATTTTCGGAAAATTTCGCCATGGTCTCCTTTGTAAATGGAGATGTTCATGCTTAGTAGCATATAATTTTCTTTTACATATATTCCGTAGATCGTTCTCAAATAACCAACCCGACATTTAGACATGCAAAGCATTACTTATGTTGTTTCAGCTTTATTAATCAAAACTGGACTGTTTTCGAGGATTTTTATAAAATAGTTAACCTTCTCCAAAAATTCCCAAATTTTTACAGAATGTTTCACACGATCCAAATTTTTTTATGTAAAAATATCGGGGTCCAGTTCATCACCAATATTTTATAGAAATTTATTTACCCGACTGCAATCAGATTTGTTACTTTCTGATTGCAGTCTACGGAATAATTCACTAAAAATTAATCGTAAGTCCGATTGACGAAATTCCAGTTGGAGGATCACGGCGACAACAGGGACCACCTACAGTAAAAATCCCATGAGCTGATTCTACTCAGGTTTCAAGGTATGACTCCGAATACAACATACTTTTTCTGCAGTAAAAACACAGCTGGAGCTGCTGTCCAAAAACAGTCCTTTAAAAATAGTAAACGACCTCAAAAAATTTCGATTCCAATGACATTTGATCGGTTGTTCAAAAATACATAATTTAGGCTTCAGAAAATCAGTTTTTCGATTTATAATGGTCCAGTTACAGCCTGTTGAAGTCGGCTGAAAATGTAAATCAGCATGTTTCTTGTTCATATTTCTTGTTTAAACTTTTTAGTGTTCTTGTAAATTTCATCATACTACATATCTTGACTAAGAACAAAATGAAGCAAGGTGTAAGACTTACTACTAGCAAAAAGCTACGGTAGAAATTCTAGTGTGAAGATGATGGGAAGCTTGAATCACTTGAGAACACCTTGGGATCACCTCTAGATCTTCACACTAACTTAAAAATGGCTAGGAATGGTGATGAACATGAAGAACAAGAGTTTGAAGATTTGAAGATGGAGAGAGAGAGATATGGGGACGCTTGGGAGAGGAGAGAGAGAGGTGATTGTTGAGTGAAGTGTTGTGTGAAGTATGGTGTGTATATATAGGCAAAAATCTAGACAAGATCTTACGACTTCCAAAGAAATAAAATAGAATCCAAGAAAATCAAGAAGTATCAAAGTAAATCTTGGCAAGATATTTGGTGAGGTCCACCTACTTGTGACCGAAAATTTAGGTGGAGGAGGGGGTCCATGTGCAACTTTTTAAATAAATATGCTATATGTAGACTAAAACGGGTGTTTATCTGGATACCGGGTATTTTATCTAGCGTTTAAACCCCTGTTTATGGCGTTCTAAATTATTTTTATTATTCTACAAGAATAAACCTGCCAAAATATTACTGAAATAAATTTCAGTTGTCAAGATTTGGCTGCGTTGTCTGCGTTTTGCTGTAGAAGCATTGTGTCGCGCAGAAACACACGGTACGCGCTTAAACTTGAAAAATAACGTTTTTAGGCGTTTTAATTTATTTTTCATCATGGACCTGATTAAAAATAAATTTTTAATCATAACAGAATATTTTCAGGCTTCAGATATTATCCGGGCGGTCACCAACGTTCGTTTCGTAGTTTTGCCATACTGAATCCTTCGAAACTTATTTTTAAGTTATGTAAAGGATATTTAGGGTATATTTAGCTTACGTCACAGTTCCGGAGTGTACGTCACGTTAAACTGACTGCGTTTATGCACCAGTTTTGCGTATAACCCTCCAGAAAGTGATTTAAAGCTTGAAATCGGAATCGAATCAAATTGTATTATTGATAACACAATAACACATATAATAACACCAAAGCACATTGTTTTATTGATAATCAACATTGTTTTACATTATACGATGCTTATAGAACACAGTTGTCACATTGATGATTTATGTTAGTGATGTTAAACATCATAAGAAACCTACTAGATTGTGATTAAACACATGATCTAGTAAGTTAAGGTGGTGATCTTGTGAAAGACCAAGATCATCATACTTATTGTTTTCATGAACTTGAAAAATGAAAGTGATTTTTGTGAATGATGTAGTATGTAACATGTTTACTAGACATAAATGTGGATGATTAGAAAAATAGCTTTCCAAAGAAACCAAGTTAAATAACAAGATTTACATAAACATTGTTTTTAAAGAAACTAACCATGTTTCTAGTGGTAAAACAAGTATAAGAATACATTGTTTACAAGAAAAATTCAAAAGAATGATTTTTGGAAAAATTATCTAGTAAGTTGTAAACACCTAAATCCTTTAAGAATGATATTTTTAAAGAAGTAAACACACTTTAAAGGGTAACTAAACCTACTAAGCACACTACCAAGTTACTACAAGTTTTTATGAAAGTTCAAGTTCATGATTATTATGTAGATAGCTTTGTTTTAGCACTTGATAAGTGTAGATTGATTGTTGATTGTGTGTGATGATTTTGAAAAGAAAATGATATGCTTTGATAGCATGGACACCACCATTTTTAGGGGAAACTATGGAAAAATTTTCTAAAAATTTAAACACTTAGAAAATTTCTTCAAACTAATATTTACAAGTGTATTTTGATCATGAGTTTTCAATATAAACTTTGCCATAATTTTTGTTATAAAAATACAAATATTGGAGGTTGGTTTTTGTAAATAAAAATAACTGAATATATATATTTGAAAGGTATATACTTAGAAGACATGTGTGTGAATATTTGTATGCTCTGTGTAGTAGTTATATTATTTTAGGGTTAAAATAATATAACTTGACAAAATACCAAGAAATTACAATCCAAAATATTACCAGGAATCTCAAAGAATAAATATACAGGTTACACACATAATATTGTGAAACCGCGCAAGAATGTAACTTACAAAATATTCCGGAAAATTACCGTTATAAATATATTTTTGGTAAATATTATCTTGAGTACGAAAGAAATGAAAATATGATTTTTATAACTATTACAAAGTTATATCATACTTTGACAGGAAGAACATATATTATTTTTTGGAAGTAAAAATATATTTTCTTGGAATTTTTAGAAGATGTATGATTTTTGGGAAAAATATACGTTTTCTTGGATAAACTTGAAATACATTTGGGATAAAATAAGTTTATATATATTTTCTAAGTAAGACTTGAAAATATATTGTTTTGGAAATATATATTGGATATTTATTAAGATAATACACGTCAGAATACGACACCAACACAAGGCAAGTTATACAAAATACAAGAATATGAATACACATGTATGAGATACCCCCATCCTTGGGAAGACGGATATAAATACTTGAGAAGTATTGTTCCAAAATATTGTTTCACAATTATTCCAAAATTAAATATAATTGAAAGTTAAAATATTTAATATTTTAACAAGTAATTATAACCTGGAATAATATTAGAAGCGTAAAAGAAACGTAACTCAAAACGTAAATACTAAGACAAGGCACGACCCGCTCGTCTAACGGACCGTAGTACGCATGTAGGTAGTCATGCGTTCTAGAGGAAGCTTTGAGTTACATCAGATACAAGGAACGCAAAACAGTGAGTTCATGTCCCCCTTTTCTTTTAATTGTTTTCAGTTTTATAACTTCGGGGGTGAAATATATGTTACAAATGGTTTACGAACATTTTATGTGGTATGATTAGCTAAGGAAGGGTACTGCTTGATCATGTGAGTGGTGGGTATGACACTTAAGGCCATTAATCCTCGTTGTAGGACCGAGGGACATGAGTGATAGATCTATTCGGGTGTAGCGAGCCCCACCCATGCGCACGCCGAATGAGCCATTTGGTGACTATGTCTTACTGACGAAATCTGCTAGGTTTGAGTTTTCCTGCATCACTTCACACATATCAATGGCCTTGCATACCATTGGTGATCTGTTTTTCCTTGTTGCTTTCATACCGGGATTTATAAACTTACATACATACTTACAACGATTTCAAAGGTTTATACATACACACAAACAAACACATGAACTCGCTCAACTTTTGTTGATGTTTTTAAACCACATGTATTTCAGGGAATTTGTAAGTGGATCTAGCGAGCGTTGGAAGTTTTTATGTTGCGTTAGGAATAAAGATGTCATCCATGGTCTTTGAGTTTGGTCAGTGTGTCTTATTCCTGGATGAGACACGTCTTCCAAACCTTGGTGTTATTCAATAACTTTTGATGAGTCCTTAATGAACTCATAAACAATTTGTACGGTTTGTAAAACTTGAATTTGAAGTCTACGTTTCAAAACAATGTTGTTATGTTTCAAACTTATTTAATGGATGACTAATCTATGGTTTTATCATATAGTTGTTATGATTGAATGCAATGATATTAAGAAAGTCACACCATAATCACGCTTCCGCAAAAGTCGGGGTGTGACATTAGGTGTGTCCCCCTTGGGGATCTTCTTTACAACTGTAGATGCAATATGTCTGTAGCTTCTGTCTGTACTTAGTCTATATTTTTTCCTGTATGTGTCCTTGTATAGTTTTGTTTGAATATTATATTATAACTGGGAGATAACAGAGCGAAACGTATGTTGTAAAGTTCATCCGGTCGGATGGCTTGGGTCATCCGGATGGATGAGCATCCGACCGGATGACATGAACTCTCCCAGCTTGCTCGTCTATAAATAGAGACTTAGGGGTTCATTTGTCATAGTTAGTCGCTTGGTTTGTCTTTGAGGCGAAGCTTTGTCCAACTCTCACCGGAACCTTATATTTTCACAATCTTTGAATTAGAATGGATACTTTAAACGTTGAACTCATTTATTCATCTTTGACACTGTATATGGATTCCACACTTCTACAGTGATCGATCCGACCTGAGTTGTTCAATCTAGAACCGACACAACCGGTCCTCCCCCCACAAGTGGTATCAGAGCCTGGAGGTCGGACTCGGAGAGAATCTGCATCGAATTCACGGAGATTTTGACCAATTACAGCCGATTTCACCAGAGATTTTACCTAATTCTTCATCTATTCTTCTGTTTTTTTATCATTGTTCTATCTTCTCTCATCTAAAAACAGCGAAAAATCTAAAAGTGACATAGAATTCACGGTTAAAATGGACTGAATTTGACATATAGTGTTCGCAATCTGTTATAGTACAATCCTACAAATTTTCACGGCAAAATTAGAACTAAAACACACCGAAATCGATCAAAAACCATGAAGTTTGTGATGAACGTGTTGGATTATGTATGCACAAGACATATATTAAAATGATGTAGCTAGTACGTTATGATCCAAGTCGTGTCATACCCAAATACAAGCTAGAAAAACACTTATAATATTTATTTATGATATGGTCAAACAAATAAATATTAACACTTATAATATTTAGAAATTGGTTTTCTAAATAATTGCACTTTAGAAACCAATAAATTATATGGATAATTTATTTTGAGAGAATATTTTATTTTTGTTATTTAATGGGTTAAATAACATAATAAAAGTAGTATAAGTCTTATAACATGTGATGTTATAATTTTATAAAAGTAATAAAATAATATTTATAAGATTAAATTGTTTAAAAGAAAATTGAATTTTTTTTAAATATAAAAGGTGGGCCGCCCCCTTCTCTTCCCAAGACCTTTTGGTCCAATGATCATACATGCATTTTGCATGTTTAGGAGGGTCTTGATTGGGCAAAAGGGTGGCAATATTCTCTCATGTTTTATAACCATTTTGATCACAAAATACAATGTAGAAGGCTTGTATTTTGCTCTCAAAATTTTCTGTCATAAAGGGGTTCCAAGAAGGGTTTCGGTTTTGATCATAAGTGTATAAAATCCTAGCTAAAACTCAAGTGTTTGTTGGAAGGCTTGGGGTATACAAGCTTGAGGTCTTCTACACTTGAAGGCAACCGTTCAAGAAGCAACATCCTTATCATTTTCTATTACTCCAAGAAGGTAGTCTTATAAACACCCTAAGGTTGTGTTTGATAGTATGCATGTTCATATATGGATCCGGGTTTTGTGATTTTGCATATAAATGAATTTTATATCTTAAAAGTAACATGTTTTAAATAATCTTTCCGCTGCGTTTTTGGTTTTATTCAGATCAAATCACTTTGATAAACATGTGAAAATCCCATCAATGATATCAGAGCCGCTTATATGAGTGCATGCTTCAATAGATTAATTTTTTTGGGTTTCGGGTTTGGATAAAACCCTATGGCCGAAGGTTTTAACATGGTTATCCCTTTGTTTTCAAGATTATTTTCTTACATGCATAAGGGAATCTTGAAATATTATTTCATATGGATGATTTGTTTGTTTGGACAAAACTTACCTTTTCGGTTTTTTGTACATGGCAGAAAATGGTTATAAAAGGGAACCATTTTTTGCTTCTTGATTTTAATATATATATATATATATATATATATATATGTGGATATATATTTTTGTGCATATAACCTTGCCATGACATTGTGTTGAATGATTGTGTTGTGATTTATTTTATTACTATTTCAATGGGTCGTAATAATTATAATCTTTGTTCTTCCATTTGTAAGATATATAATTTATTTACTTTTCATTTGGCATGTAAAATAAATAGATTAGTTGCATTTTATTTTACTAGAAAAAAATGTATTAGGATTATTTCATGTAAAAGAAGATGCACAAAATGCGTTTTGGTTTGGACCATAATATTCGGTCCAAAGAACTTCATGGTTCTCAACGGGATTTTAACCCGATAACCAAAACACATTTCTGAAGTCCAAAGGAGTTTGGAGCTGAATATAAAAGACATTTGGAAACTCAAAGAAAGTGGAGAAATCACAACACAAGAAGGAGACTCGAAGCATTTGGATGCGGGATCTTGTGGGAGTTCAACGACACATCTCTTGTGTCATTTTTCACCCCTTAGGAAGGACCTTTTGGCACACTTGTTTCGGCTAACAAGTGTTGTCAAAATAGTTGGCTATGGTTATGCACCTATTGTTATGTATGTTATGCTTGTGTGGTTGCTTATTTATGTTGGTTAGATGATATGTCGATATGCATGCTTAACAAGCTAATAATCAACAACAAGCTTAAAAATGGTTCTTAACAAAATCATTAAAATGGTTAATAAAAGGTTTTATTAAAAGTTAATGATTTTATAATAAAATGGGTTTTATTAAAAGAACCTTGAAAATTGGTTTTCACTAAAGTACCATTGATTTGAATGCATGAAAATATATGGTAAAATTTGTTTTTTCTAAACTAAATTTTTGAAATATTAAAAACCCTTTTATAAAACAAGTCAAACACCATCCTTTTACACAACACTCGAATCACTTGGGAACTCTTATTGTGGGATAAAGGTCACCTAACCACATTTGAGGGAACTTGTCTGTTCGAGGTGGGTTTACCATGTTTGTGGGATAAAGGTCACCTAACCACTTATGTGTATAAACTCACACGTGTGTGTAAGTTGGACGACTTGATTTGGAAACCATGTGCTTAGGGTCACCGAAGCATGGCGGACAAAGGTGTTTGATGGGATTAAACATGCCAACTAAACATAAAGATGTTTAACCGATCCCATATGGCTAGAAATTGCAAAGAGTTGCAATTGTCAAACATTGACTACCTTGTTAATTTAAATAAAGGGATAAAGGTCACCTAACCAATATTTAAATGTAACGTTGGATTCTAGATTTTAATTATTAATTGTCTTTAAGACACAAAAGAGTATTAATGATTAAAATATAATAATATCGAAAATACTAAATTGAACTTTGATAAATTTTGTAGATGGCCGCTAACAATGCAAACCCGATTAACCAAACCGTCCGAAACCTATCACTAAGAACCATCCTTGAAAAGGATCGTCTCAACCATAACAACTTCATGGATTGGTTTCGAAACTTGAGAATCGTTCTCAAGCAAGAGAAGATATCCTATGTGTTGGACGATCCTATTCCCGATGAACCTAACGTGGAAGATGTGGAAGCCTACATGGATTGGGTTAAGTATACCGAGGACTCCATGCAAGCCTCTTGCCTCATGTTGGGAACTATGATTCCCGAAATTCAAAAGGATTTTGAACATTACGAGGCATACGACATGATTACCCAATTGAAGGAAATGTTCCTACAACAAGCGGGGTAGAATGCTTCGAAACTGTTTGGGCGGTTCATGCATGTCGAATGGAGGAAATCCAATCGGTATCATCTTATGTCCTTAAGATGAAAAGCCACATTGATCGCCTCGAAAGGCTAAATTGTCCCGTCTCTAAAGAGTTGGCTACGGATTTGATCCTCAACTCTTTAACAAAGAAATTTGAGAGCTTTGTGATGAACTACAACATGAATGGATGGGATAAGAGCATTGGTGAGCTTCATGCAATGCTCAAAACGGCCGAAGCAGGAATGGGCAAAAAGGTTTTACCCGTCCTAGCGATCAATGAAGGAGGCAACAAGAAAAGGCCTCACCCCGACTCTAAATCAAATTATGCTAAAAGAAAGGGGCACGTCAAGGGAAAGGGAAGGGAAAAGCTAAAGCACAACCCACCAAACCAAAAGAGAAGAAGCAAAAGGTTGCTACGAATAACCCATGTTTTGAATGTGGTGAGATAGGTCATTGGAAAAGAAATTGTCCAACCTATCTCAAAGAGTTGAAAAACAAGAGGGATGCATGGCAAACCTCATGTACTATCTTTATGATACATGTTGAGCTTAATGTTATTTCTTCTAACACATGGGTACTAGATACCGGATGTGGAACTCATATTTGCAATTTGTTGCAGGGGTTCAAAAGAAATAAACATTATAAGAAGGGAGACGGTAGTCTCTTCATGGGCAACAGAGCAAAGGTTGGAGCCGAAGCTCAAGGAGACTACGTTTTAAAGCTTCCAAGTGGTTTGGAAGCGATATTGAAGAATGTTTTATATGCTCCTAGTTTAACTAGGAACATAATTTTTGTTTCCCTTTTAAGAAAATGTGGTTTTAATTTCTAATTTGTTAACTATGACATTTATGTTTCTAAGCATGATGTGTTTTATTTTAAAGCTATGTCTTTAAATGGTATTTATGAATTAGATCAAGATAGCACATGATATGATAGCTCAATGTATCAAGTAACCAACAAGAAACTCAAAATGGATTTGAGTGATTACTATCTTTGGCATTGTCGCCTTGGACATATAAACAAGAATCGCATGCAAACACTTCAGAGAAATGGTCTTTTGAAAACGAATGAAGATGATTCATTTGATGTATGTGAATCTTGTTTACAAGGCAAAATGACCAAGGCACCCTTTAGTGGAACATTTGAAAGGGCTAAAGACTTATTAGGTATCATACATTCAGATGTATGTGGTCCTTTTAAGCCGATGACTAGGAATGGTGAAAGATACTTCATTACCTTTACCGATGACTATAGTCGTTATGGTTATGTGTATTTACTAAGACACAAGGACGAGGCATTTGAAATCTTCAAAGACTTCAAAAGTGAAGTAGAAAATCAACTCAAGAAAACAATCAAAGTCCTTCGCACCGATAGAGGAGGTGAATACCATAGTGGTGCTTTTGAAGATCATCTTAGGAGTTGTGGGATATCGCACAACTTACTCCACCTGGAACACCACAACACAATGGTGTGTCCAAAAGGAGAAATCGAACTCTATTAGATATGGTTCGATCTATAATGGCTAGAAGCACATTACCTCTATCGTTTTGGGGTTACGCTTTGCTCTCCGTAGTCCGTATACAAAATATGGCCCCAACCAAGAAAGTGGAAAAGACACCTTTTGAAATATAGTATGGAAAGCCTCCATCATTATCATTCTTAAGGGTATGGGGTTGTGAAGCTTATGTTAAGCAATACACCCCAAATAAATTGGAAATCCGATCCACTAAGTGTATCTTTGTAGGATATCCTATATATGATATAGGATATTATTTCTACGATCCAACCGAGCAAAAGGTATTTGTTGCTCGAAAGGGTAAGTTCTTAGAAGCTAAGTTCCATATGGAAGGAACTAGTGGAAGTTGAGGTGGGTCAAGAACCACAAGACGATACACGTTTGGTTGATAGTAGTGCTCAACAAGAGGTTGTTGAAAACGATCAAGAGGTTGATAAGAAAACACAAAATGTTCGCAGATCTGGTAGAATAAGCAGTCCACCTGAAAGATATGGATTTTTCATGGATGAATGCTACATGGTAGATTCATATGAACCAACCACATACCATGATGCAATGTCAAAATCCGATTGTGATAAATGGCTTGAAGCCATGAACATAGAGATGCAATCCATGTATGACAACCAAGTTTGGGAATTGGTAGTAAGTGGGTTTCATGAAGAAAACTGATATGCATGCTAACTTGGATACTTATAAAGCAAGACTTGTAGCAAAAGGTTTCACTCAAACTCAAGGGATTGATTATGATGAGTCCTTCTCACCTGTGACAATGCTAAAGTCAATCAGGATATTATTTGCCATAGCTGCATATTATGACTATGAGATCTGGCAATTGGAAGTCAAAATGGCTTTTCTTAATGGATATCTTGATGAAGATGTCTATACGGTTCAGCCTGAAGGTTTTGTCGATCCAAAACATCCTGACAAAGTATGCAAGTTAAAGAAATCAATCTATGGATTGAAACAAGCATCTAGAAGTTGGAATCACCGTTTTGATGAAGAAATTAAGAATTTTGGATTCATCAAGAACGGCGATGAAGCTTGTGTGTATAAAAAGGCTAGTGGGAGCATCATCACTTTCTTAGTACTGTATGTAGATGACATTCTACTGTTTGGAAATGACATTCCAACCATGGAAGGTGTAAAAACTTAGCTTGGAAGTTGTTTTTCCATTAAGGATCTTGGTGAAGTCGCCTACATTTTGGGAATAAAGATCTATAGGGATAGATCAAGGCGCTTGATAGGTTTAAACCAAAGTGCATACATTGACAAAGTCTTGAATAGGTTCCAGATGGAGAACTCTAAGAGAGGTTTTGTACCTATTCAAAAGGGGGCAATATTGAATACATCTCAATGTCCAAGCTCAAAGGATGAGCAAGAGAAAATGAAAGGAATCCCATATGCGTCTGCTATAGGATCCATCATGTATGCAATGATATGCACTAGACCGGACGTCTCATGCGCCTTGAGCATGACGAGTAGATACCAGCAAAATCCAGGTAACAGTCATTGGAAGGCTGTTAAGTGTATATTAAAATACCTTAGAAGGACTAAGGATATGTTTTTAATATATGGATCTGGTGAAGAGGAACTCGTTGTAAAGGGTTACATGGATGCGAGTTTCCAAACCGATCGAAGTGATTCTCGATCGTAATCGGGGTATGTCTTCATTTTAAATGGAGGAGCAGTCTCTTGGAAGAGCTCAAAACAAGACGTGGTAGCATTGTCCACTACAGAATCAGAATACATAACCGCTTCATTAGCAGCCCAAGAAGCTGCATGATTGAAGAAATTCATAGCCGACCTAGGGGTGGTCCCTACCATTCAAGACCCCCTAGAGATCCTTTGTGATAACGAGGGTGTGATTGCTCAAATCAAGGAACCTCGTGCACACCAAAAGACTAGACATATCGAGCGGAGATTCAACTACATAAGGGATGAAGTTGAAAAAGGAAAGATATGTATCCGTCAAGTTCACACCGATCAAAACATTACAGATCCACTCACGAAGCTCCTTGACCGGGAAAAACATGAGGGTCATACATGTGCCTTAGGACTTCGATATTCTAGTGATTGGATTTGATCTAATTTGTATTTGGATATTGGAACAATTGTTAATTTAACTCGTTTATGGTATGTTGAGTTACGTTCCATTTTAGCATGTTTAAATCCATGAATAAGTTAATTATTCTAAATATCCATAGTCGATCATACTTGTGGGAACAAATATAAATGTAAGACTATTATGAATTTAGATTGGTGGATATTCATTAGATATGAATATAGAGCAAAGTGTTGCTGCCAAAGTTCATAGATATTTGTGGGATACAAATATTGGACTGACTCGCTCTCGAATATTAGTGCATGGAATCATTTGTGATTGATCATAAGTAAATTTTAAATAAAGGAGAATATCATAGTATCCTCTGACCTGAGATACATATTGGGTCTTGATATTCACCAAGTATTATACCTTGTGTCACACCCCAACCACGTGAGACAACGTAACGTGGCGGAAACGTCGGGGAGTGTTGTAACAGAATTAATGTTTCACAACCATGGAAATTTAAAGTTTCGTTTTATTCAACAAACAAGCGAGTTACATTGTCTTTAAACAAGAAATAAAGAGTACATAACAAAATTTAACTAGTTCTTGTCTCGTTTCAAGTCACTAAGGCACAGGTCCGCCTAAGTATGTCTTGATAAGTCCTATGCATCATCTCCTGAAAATACATGTGAAAATAGGTACGTCAGCATAAAAATGCCTGTGAGATACATAGGTTTTGAGAAAATAGGATTCATGACTTATGTTTGAGAAAATGTTTAGTCATGAACCTTGTAATTTGCTTTGTCTTGTAAATCATTTGAAAAACGATAAGATCAGATAATATGTATAAATAAGAGAATAATGTAGGGTTAAATGAATAACCATGTAAGATGAGTTTGTATAAGATAAGTTGTTTGTAAATCAATGTCTTGTGAAAAGTATGTTATTTGTATAAAATGTTATATATCTCAAACTGAAATGATTTAAATAACGCTACGACATGTAATACCATACAATCACTTATATATAGGAAGTACCAGCGGCGTATCCACCATGCTTGTATCATATTACACACGCCTCGTTACTTAATCACTTACTCAAACCAAACTACCAAAGTAAAATGTTCATGTCTAATGTAAATCATGTAATGTGTATCCAAAATGTAAGCATGTGATGAATAACAAATGTACTAAGTATGATGAACAATGCAACAAATGGACATACATAACATGTGAACTGTACTAAGTATGCAACAATAGACATACATAGCATGTGACGTGAAACAACTGTACTAAGTATGCAACAATAGACATACATAGCATGTGACGTGAAACAACTGTACTAAGTATGCAACAATAGACATACATAGCATGTGACGTGAAACAACTGTACTAAGTATGCACACAATGGGCATACATAGCATCAAATGTAATGTAAAACATATACTATAAATGTACTAATGAACATAGGAAGTATATGATGTGAAAACCGGAAAGCATGTAAGTAACAAGTAGGCACATGTGTTCCACCCCAAAATGTTTGGAAAACAGTAAAAGAGGGGTCTATGTACTCACTTGAGATTGCTCAGTAGTCCTTGAGTAACAACCAAACAATGCTAGAGATCACGGATATCAAACGGCACCTAATATAGGTAACTATGTTAATAAACCGGACCTAAATTGGAGGATTAGATAGAATGAGGGTTCGTAAACCAAACGAGTATGGAGACTCGTGTCATATGGTTTAACAAAGCCTACATACTAAATGAAACCTAACCTAAGTGCTTTCGACCCATCGCGACCCATTAAGGTAGCTTATGCTACTTTAACGCGTCGTGCGCGCAAAAGCGCACTCGAGACGTCTAACTTGCCCTATGAAAAGTGTTATATGCCTAAACATGTTACATAATCAGTTATGTGACAAAAGTTTAGGTTACATATGCCTAATTACCAATTATACATGAAAAGGGTATTCTGGTAATTTACCTAAGGCATATAAACTACCTATCATACAACTACTCAAACGATGTGACCATAAGGTATAACCTCGGAAGGTTATTCCCTACCTACTATGGTCACCTAATGTATTTGGTCGGATCCTAATGATCGACCAAATGGGTCGGGTTCGAAGGTATAAGCGATTTATCAGATCGCTTACCCTTACGACCCTAGACAACGTGGTAATCAGTAGGCATAGTCACAAGGGACTATAACCATCGTGATTACAATCACGTTGCGAAGTTCATACGAACTTCGCATTGACCATAAACTGGTCAATGCAGAAAGTCAAACAAAGTTTGACTTTCGGACTCGAAAAACAATAAAGAACGAAGGAATACTTACGAAGGGTCCCCGAATGCTAATCGTGATCCAAGTAGCTCAGGTATGAAACAATGGTTTCAACTTAGAGCTTCTAAGATCAGATTCTTGTGGGTTTTTCAATGAAGTGGGTTGGGTATTTATAGGATTTCCCGAACCGTTAGGATCGTTTCTTGGAAACCGTGCTTTGATCTTGGCCATACACCTCAAGAAGATGGTTTTTCAAAACCATTTGAGCCCCTAGTATTGAGAAATACCATGTGCAAGAGGATTAGGAATGCATAACAGCTGATAACAGCCTGTTTAAACAATGAATATGGTCTGGGAGGCTGACGCGGGCTGCGTAAAGGATAGCCCTGGTTTTACGCGGGCCGCCTGGGGGTCCTGATCAGAAAACAAGTTTCAAAAATGACAGTTTTGGTCCCTGTTGTGTTTTAAGGCCATTTCCGGCCCTTCTAAGGCCCGTCAAGCCAACTTTAAGGCCCTAAAATTATGCCTAAACATTGTGGACATGAAACATGCTCAAAAATATGTCGGTTGTCGGTTCGTTTGGCCGTACGATCGCGATGTTCGCTTAATTACGACGAAATGCGTATAAGCGCGAAAAACGATCCAAATGACGCGACGAATGGATTTTTCTTATGACAAACACTAAAATAAAATGTTTTAGTGCTTACATAAATTTTTGGATGTCCGGATGTATTCAGAACGTAAGTATGCGCAAAAATGCAAACTTGTGCACTTTTTGACGCTTTTAGTCCCTGAATGACCCAAAAGTTTATTTTAGCACACCGAACACCTCAAAGCCTATTTCTAAGATATGTAAAGGATATTTATGGTATGTTTAACTTATGGCCATGTTCCGGAATGTCTGTTAGAGTTCAAATTGGCATACTTTCGCAGTTTGTCAACTTTAGTCCCTGTAAGCGATTTAACTCGATTTTGCCATACCAAAACCTTCAAAACTTATTTATAAGTTATGTAAAGGTTATTTAAGGTATGTTAAGCCTATTTCACTATTCCAGAGTGTTCGTTGCATTAAACTGGTTATATCTACGCATCAGAGCGCGTATAACCCTCTAGAAAGCGATTTAAAGCTTGAAATCGAACAAGAGTTGATATGTGCAAACGATACACATATTTTTACAAATCCCAAGTATGAAATACAATATTTCATTGGTTTGGCATTTTTTTGATGGTTGAAGTGACACAGGTGTCACAGTCTCCCCTACTTTAGGAAATTTCGTCCCGAAATTTAATTTTAGGAGAAACTTGTGAGGACGACGGTGATGTTTTCGCTTTGAATGAACCCCTTGAACCCTAAGTAGAACTCTGGGCCATGATAGGGTTCTTAGCGAAATTTTCAATCCCTCAAAGTGAAGTCCTTGTAGCAGCAAAACATGGAGTTTCAAACTATGGATAGGAGAACGTTTCCCATGAAGACTTATCATAGGAAACTTAAATTCACGATTGGGAAGTGTAAGATAAAATGACATCGGTCAGAGTCCAAGACTTCTCCCGTATCATTACTCCTGCCACTATTTGTCTTTACACATGACAAAACTTCCTGTGGTTTCTGTGCACTGAATTCCATAATTATGTAGGCCTCCATAATTACGTACTTCCTTGCACAGTCCGCACAGTTCATTTCATAATGCGTATGGGAAAAAAAATCAAACGAATAATCCTGTAATCACCACAGGATTAGATCAACGAACAATCTCTTTAGCTAAACTACCCAAGAGAAATATTTAACTACATCGACGTAGGATGTCTTTAACTAGATTGTCGCACCAATCTATTTAACTTAGATCGACATAGGATCTCTTTAACTAGACCACCAGAGGGCCTTTTTAACTATATCAACGCATGATATATTCAACTAGATTATCGAACCAATCTCTTAGATCAACGAATGATCTATTTAACTAAACTACCCATGGGGAATATTTAACTATATCGACGTAGGATGTCTTTAACTAGATTGTCGAACCAATCTCTTCAACTATATCAACACATGTTGTCCTTAAACTTTGGAATAGTACTTTATAATCCAAGGGACTTAACTACAACGTAGAAGTCCATTAAGGATTTAAGATAGTACCTTTTTGAATATCCTACTACGAATCCCTCATATGAAGGTATGAAAGATTCTACGAGGATTTGGATAGTGAATATCCAGAGTATACAAAAACACAAAATGCATAAATGGAAAAACAAGATGCATAAACACATAGTCAGATAACCACAAAATTGTTTATCCAGATCTTTAATTTGTAAGTTTTGTTTTGTTAATTACGTACATGCATTTAAAGCACACTAGGAATCCATTTCATGGATTTCATTTGGTACTTTAAACATTAGCAAGAATCTAACTATGAAGATAGACAGATCTTCCAAAAATTCGATTTCGTTTTCAAGAAAACGCAATATTCGAATTAAGGTACAATAATTTGAATATACGGAAATACCCTTAGGTAGCCTATTAAGAATTTATAGTGGTACTTTGGGTATTCGTACAGAGTTGTAACTTGCGCCTTGTACTTCGTTTCCTTGGAAGAAACGGGTACTTTGGATTTCCGTGGAAAAGGCAAGAGATAATAAAATGGAAGAAATTACGGGGTAGTCTGTTCTTCAAGGAATACGGTTCCTTGATTGTCCGTATTGTAGAGGATACGTTGCTTATACATGCCATCACATTTTCACATTGCAATGTAAAATAAAAAGATTTATTTATAAACAACAACAACTGTTTCATGGACCTTGAATACAAAAGAAAATAATACATAAGGCTTGATTATCTCTAAACAACATTGTCTTCTAGTTGGTCCGATGCTCATCCTTGCGCTGGATTCGCATTAGCAATCTTTGGGCAATTTCTTCAGAAATGGCCCATCTCGCCACAGTTGAAGCAAGGTCCTGGTGGAAGATGAGCTTAAGCAGGATTTACTTGAGGTTGGTTTGGACCACCTTGGTTTGGGGTAAATTGACAAGCATTTGCCAGGTGACCGAGTCGCCCACATGATGCACATAAACGACACTGTAGGTGAGCTAAGTGGTGTGCATTACATTTGTCGCATATCGGTGCAGTACCGGCATAAGGTTTCTTTGCAGGAGGTTGAGTTGGTTGGTTGTGGGTGTTTTGGTTGGGTTGAGCAGCAATCGCAAAATTCTGCGAAGCCTTACGCTTCTTAGACTTCTCAGGGGATCCAGTCTGTTCATCCATGGTCTTTGATTCCTCGATTGGCTTCTTGTCACCCTTTCGAAAAAGTTTATGCTTTCTGATCTAAGATTCAGTCAAGGTTGCAGATAGCTCAATGGTCTACCTAACCGTAGTGGGGTTACTACCAGTAACAATGTCCTGAACTGAGTCAGGGAGACCATCAATGTATTTCTCGATCGCCTTATCCAAAGGCGTAACCATGGTAGGGCACAACATGCTCAGCTCTTCATATCGATCAGTGTATGCTCGATGTTCACCGCTGTCTTGCTTAAGATCGTCGAATTCCCTTTCCAATGCCCTGATCTCGTGACGAGGACAGAATTCCTTCATCATCAGTGCTCGAAGTTCTTCCCAAGTTTGGGCCAGTGCCACTTCGACACCCCTATCTCTCACCACACCGTTCCACCACGTCAAAGCTCGTTTCTCAAAGACACTAGATGCAAAATCTACCTTTCGCTCGTTTGGACATTGAACATGCCTGAAGGTGCTCTCTAGACTCTCGAACCATTGCAGAAGTGCAGTCGCTCCTTGAGACCCAGAAAACTTTGATGGCTTAGCCGAGTTGAACGTCTTGAAGTTGCAGAGGGCATTATTGTTGTTGAGAGCTTGGTGACATTGGGCAACGATGTTCGGGATTGCAGCAGTTATTTGCTGTGTAATGACAGCTGCCAGATCTTCAATAGATACCGGATTTTCGCATCGTGGAGGCATTCTAAAAGGGGAAACAAGAGAGAAAACAACTGAAATGGCATTGGGTAAGAATAGGATGTTACAATTTCCGACCAAAATCATGGGTGATGGTCATTTGTTTGAACCATGAAGCAAACAAACAACACCAAGGCTGAGTCAAAGCAAATAGATCCTCATAATGTATCGCGAAGACATGCTCGCCTATTAGTGGACACTCACCCCAAGAGTTCCCAGGTAAGAGTGATTGGTCCGATTATGTGGATTTGTACGAACACTCTAGCCTTAGACAGAAAACCTAGGGTACAGGCATTCACTCTTCCAGTTTGCACGTGTTCACACTATTTAGGACCCAAAACTTTGACGAGATTTTGAAAACCCAAAGGGTTCAAAACCTTACAATAGAGGGTTCAAAACCTAGTAATCAGTCATCCTAGAACAGATGATTAGTTTTCAAAGCGGTTTTGAAATTTATGTTCTTGTTGTGATTGTCGCCTAAGGATAGGTGACGGTATTGTTTTATGACTAAACGCAAGTAAACTCACGTTAGGGTCCTAAGAAGGTTATAGACTAGGTCAAAGTATTACTAATAACCTAATTCCCTATAACCATTGGCTCTGATACCATCTTTTCTGTCACACCCCGACCACGTGAGACAA
Organism: Helianthus tuberosus; assembly: GCA_030545235.1. Classification (NCBI taxonomy): domain Eukaryota; kingdom Viridiplantae; phylum Streptophyta; class Magnoliopsida; order Asterales; family Asteraceae; genus Helianthus; species Helianthus tuberosus. Next base: position 128,948,163 of record CM060447.1, on the reverse strand, counting down.
CGTAACGTGGCGCAAACGTCGGGGAGTGTTGTAACAGAATTAATGTTTCACAACCATTGAAATTTAAAGTTTCATTTTATTCAACAAACAATCGAGTTACATTGTCTTTAAACAACAAATAAAGAGTACATTACAAAATTTAACTAGTTCTTGTCTCGTTTTAAGTCACTAAGGCACAGGTCCGCCTAAGTATGTCTTGATAAGTCCTGTGCATCATCTCCTGAAAACACATGTGAAAATAGGTACGTCAGCATAAAAATGCCTGTGAGATACATAGGTTTTGAGAAAATAGGATTCATGACTTATGTTTGAGAAAATGTTTAGTCATGAACCTTGTAATTTGCTTTGTCTTGTAAATCATTTGAAAAACGATAAGATAAGATGATATGTATAAATAAGAGAATAATGTAGGGTTAAATGAATAACCATGTAAGATGAGTTTGTATAAGATAAGTTGTTTGTAAATCAATGTCTTGTGAAAAGTATGTTATTTGTATAAAATGTTATATATCTCAAACTGAAATGATTTAAATAACGCTACGACATGTAATACCATACAATCACTTATATATAGGAAGTACCAGCGGCGTATCCACCATGCTTGTATCATATTACACACGCCTCGTTACTTAATCACTTACTCAAACCAAACTACCAAAGTAAAATGTTCATGTCTAATGTAAATCATGTAATGTGTATCCAAAATGTAAGCATGTGATGAATAACAAATGTACTAAGTATGATGAACAATGCAACAAATGGACATACATAACATGTGAACTGTACTAAGTATGCAACAATAGACATACATAGCATGTGACGTGAAACAACTGTACTAAGTATGCAACAATAGACATACATAGCATGTGACGTGAAACAACTGTACTAAGTATGCAACAATAGACATACATAGCATGTGACGTGAAACAACTGTACTAAGTATGCACACAATGGGCATACATAGCATGAAATGTAATGTAAAACATGTACTATAAATGTACTAATGAACATAGGAAGTATATGATGTGAAAACCGGAAAGCATGTAAGTAACAATTAGGCACATGTGTTCCACCCCAAAATGTTTGGAAAACAGTAAAAGAGGGGTCTATGTACTCACTTGAGATTGCTCAGTAGTCCTTGAGTAACAACCAAACAATGCTAGAGATCACGGATATCAAACGACACCTAATATAGGTAACTATGTTAATAAACCGGACCTAAATCAGAGGGTTAGATAGAATGAGGGTTCGTAAACCAAACGAGTATGGAGACTCGTGTCATATGGTTTAACAAAGCCTACATACAAAATGAAACCTAACCTAAGTGCTTTCGACCTATCGCGACCCATTAAGGTAGCTTATGCTACTTTAACGCGTCGTGCGCGCAAAAGCGCACTCGAGACGTCTAACTAGCCCTATGAAAAGTGTTATATGCCTAAACATGTTACATAATCAGTTATGTGACAAAAGTTTAGGTTACATATGCTTAATTACCAATTATACATGAAAAGGGTATTCTGGTAATTTACCTAAGGCATATAAACTACCTATCATACAACTACTCAAACGATGTGACCATAAGGTATAACCTCGGAAGGTTATTCCCTACCTACTATGGTCACCTAATGTATTTGGTCGGATCCTAATGATCGACCAAATGGGTCGTGTTCGAAGGTATAAGCGATTTATCAGATCGCTTACCCTTACGACCCTAGACAACGTGGTAATCAGTAGGCATAGTCACAAGGGACTATAACCATCGTGATTACAATCACGTTGCGAAGTTCATACGAACTTCGCATTGACCATAAACTGGTCAACGCAGAAAGTCAAACAAAGTTTGACTTTCGGACTCGAAAAACAATAAAAGAATGAAGGAATACTTACGAAGGGTCCCCGAATGCTAATCGTGATCCAAGTAGCTCAGGTATGAAACAATGGTTTCAACTTAGAGCTTATAAGATCAGATTCTTGTGGGTTTTTCAATGAAGTGGGTTGGGTATTTATAGGATTTCCCGAACCGTTAGGATCGTTTCTTGGAAACCGTGCTTTGATCTTGGCCATACACCTCAAGAACATGGTTTTACAAAACCATTTGAGCCCCTAGTATTGAGAAATACCATGTGCAAGAGGATTAGTAGTGCATAACAGCTGATAACAGCCTGTTTAAACATCGAATCTTGTCTGGGAGGCTGACGCGGGCCGCGTAAAGGATAGCCCTGGTTTTACGCGGGCCGCCTGGGGGTCCTGATCAGAAAACAAGTTTCAAAAATGACAGTTTTGGTCCCTGTTGTGTTTTAAGGCCATTTCCGGCACTTCTAAGGCCCTTCAATCCAAATTTAAGGCCCTAAAATGATGCCTAAACATTGTGGACATGAAACATGCTCAAAAATATGTCGGTTGTCGGTTCGTTTGGCCGTACGATCGCGATGTTCGCTTAATTACGACGAAATGCACATAAGCGCGAAAAACGATCCAAATGACACGACGAATGGATTTTTCTTATGCCAAACACTAAAATAAAATGTTTTAGTGCTTACATAAATTTTTGGATGTCCGGATGTATTCAGAACGTAAGTTATGCGCAAAAATGCAAACTTGTGCACTTTTTGACGCTTTTAGTCCCTGAATGACCCAAAAGTATATTTTAGCACACCGAACACCTCAAAGCCTATTTCTAAGCTATGTAAAGGATATTTATGGTATGTTTAACTTATGGTCATGTTCCAGAATGTCTGTTAGAGTTCAAATTGGCATACTTTTGCAGTTTGTCAACTATAGTCCCTGTAAGCGATTTAACTCGATTTTGCCATACAAAAACCTTCAAAACTTATTTATAAGTTATGTAAAGGTTATTTAAGGTATGTTAAGCCTATTTCACTATTCCGGAGTGTTCGTTGCATTAAACTGGTTATATCTACGCATCAGAGCGCGTATAACCCTCAAGAAAGCGATTTAAAGCTTGAAATCGAACAAGAGTTGATATGTGCAAACGATACACATATTTTTACAAATCCCAAGTATGAAATACAATATTTCATTGGTTTGGCATTTTTTTGATGGTTGAAGTGACACAGGTGTCACACCTTGACCTAGTTCTTAGCTGTCTGTAATAAGGCAGTACATAAGGCTAAACTCAGGTGTGGTACAAGGTGATTGTGAGAGATGTATGTAGACAAGAAGGGATTTATATCTCTTATTCGTTGAGAGTAAGATGTCTATGGCCTGCTAAAGTTAAATCAACAGAGAGTGATCACTCTATGTCTCTAGGTTTAACATGACATTTGTAATGAATGGATAAATGATAGATTCACCTAAATCATTTTCAAGTAAGGGACTTGAAGGGGATGATGTTATTGAATGGGACATATAATCATACGTATTAGGGGTAGTAAACTATAGTTAGGTGGTCTTTACTACTTGCATCAATCTTCTATATGTCTTGTGCAAGTGGGAGATTGTTGTATTCTTTATGCCCAAGACACACATTAAATTGATGTGGCTAGTATGTTATGATCCAAGTCGAGTCATACCCAAAAACAAGCTAGACAAACACTTATAATATTTATTTATGATATGATCAAACAAATAAATAGAGTTAATCACATAGTTAGTCCTTGTGGTTTGCACAAAATAACATACTTATGTACTAATAGTTTCAAATCACCTTCTAGGGTATTAACTTTTCATTTTGTAACGTTTGGAGGTATTAACTTCTAGGGTATTAACATAGTTAGTCTCTGTGGTTTGCACAAAATAACATATTTAGGTACGAATAGAATGTGATTTTAAACCTACAAATAACGCTAATACCTCCAAACGTTACAAAATGAAAAGTTAATACCCTAGAATGTGATTTTAAACTATTAGTACCTAAGTATGTTACTTTGTTCAAACCACAAGGACTAACTATGTAATTAACTCCAAATAAATATTAACACTTATAATATTAAGAAATTGGTTTTCTAAATAATTTCACTTGAGAAACCAATAAATTATATGGATAATTTTTTTTGAGAGAATATTTTATTTTTGTTATTTAATGGGTTAAATAACATAATAAAAGTAGTATAAGTCTTATAAGATGTGATGTTATAATTTTATAAAAGTTATAAAATTATATATATAAGATTAAATTGTTTAAAAGAAAATTGTTTTTTTTTAATATAAAAGGTGGGCCGCCCCCCTTCTCTTCCCAAGACCTTTTGGTCCAATGACCATACATGCATTTTGCATGTTTAGGAGGGTCTTGATTGGGCAAAAGGGTGGCAATATTCTCTCATGTTTTCATAACCATTTTGATGACAAAATACAATGTAGAAGACTTGTATTTTGCTCTCAAAATTTTCGGTCATAAAGGGGTTCCAAGAAGGGTTTCGGTTTTGATCATAAGTGTATAAAATCCTAGCTAAAACTCAAGTGTTTGTTGGAAGGCTTGGGGTATACAAGCATCATCCTTTTCATTTTCTATTACTCCAAGAAGGTAGTCTTCTAAACACCCTATGATTGTGTTTGATAGTATGCATATTCATATATGGATCCAGGTTTTGGGATTTTGCATATAAATTAATTTTATATCTTAAAAGTAACATGTTTTAAATAATCTTTCCGCTGCGTTTTTGGTTTTATTCGGATCAAATCACTTTGATAAACATGTGAAAATCCCATCAGAACGTTGCTGACATCACTCGTCCGATCGGATAGCCATCTGATCGGATTGCCTTGTTACTGGTTCATACTACTCGGTGACGTCACTACTCATCCGATCGGATTATCATCCGACAGGATCAGTATTTTGTTTTGAAAAGTTCAAGTTTTAATCAGCGGATTATCATCCGATCGGATTGTGCTCCGACCGGACGACCATCCGTCACTTGGCATATTTGTGAGACTAGTTCATTTTGGTGATCCGTCTAAACAGTCATTCTGACGAATTACCATCCGATCAACTGTTGTTGTGTTTTGAAATTTGACCAAGTTTGATTTTTTTAGGTACGTTAATCATGGGTGTCGAGTTTATGAACCCGTTTGGTGATTTCTTTGCATACAATAGCAATGGAGCTACTTCATCCGACACAAACCCCAAAACTGCTACTAAGGCGATATCCAATTCGCTAAGTGTCGACAACGCGTATGGCACTTATAACAAACCTCCGAAACTTATGGCGATAGAGGATTACAATCACTGGGAAAAGTAGTTTGATGGATGGTTGAGAGCATTCGCTTATGACAGTTGGAAAAGTCTGAAGAACGGTTACTCTGCTTCGAGACCGGACTATGAGAACTTAGAAGATACTGAGCAAGAGGAGTTTGTGGCCGAACAAAAAGCCATTGCCTTGCTACACCAGTCTGTCAGAGATGATATCATCTTATTGATCGATTATAACAATTCAAATGATTTGTGGGAAATGCTTGAAAAGAAATGTACTGTATCACATCCCGAAATATCAGAGCTGGCGTGACTGGACTGGTATATTCATTACACAACGGAAGTGTTTGAGCTAAGACTTCTAGATAGTGAACGCCCACTAAGTACTCGAATCTACATAGGTTCTTCTATTCCAACCGTTCCGTAGTTTGAAATTGTGACCTGAGAAAGAACATGCGAAAAAGTCAACATAAAGTTGAGCGAGTTCATAGTTTGTTTTGAAAAAGTTTTAACACAAATCTTTTTAATAACCGGTTTAAGTAATGTCGAGAGAATCTAATAAAACCATTTTCTTTGGCATGTCATTTGAAAATCTTGTGTTTGTAAAATTTGTATAACCGTCAATGTCCGCGTACGAGAAAGACAACATGCCCGCATGAGCCTATAACCCACCCCATGTTAGCAAGTGCCTTGCCAAGCCGTTTACTCAAGACAACCGACTAGCAGGTGATTATAGTTCCAATTAGTAGCGAGGACTTCACTGTACAGTTTTAGAGACCCTACGACCCTTAGTGAGTAGTGGACCATCCAGTCCTTGTGTCATTGGGCCTTTGCCCACGTCCTTGGGGCTTTACCCTAGTGGTCTATCCAGTCCTTGTGTCATTAGGCGTTTGCCCACGCCCTTGGGCCTTTGCCCTAGTGGACCATCCAGTCCTTGTGTCATTGGGCCTTTGCCCAAGTTATGAAAACTGATGCATGTTTCGAAAACCTTGTATTGTTATAAGAACCGGTAAGTTTAGCATGAACTCTTCGTAAACCATTTGAGTTCGTTGAATCCTGTTGCGAAATGGTTTAGGAATATGTGATTTTCGTTTATCGAAACATTGTGTTTTTGCAAAACTTGCATGTCTTTCCACCCCCGAAAACATTTCTAAAAATGTAAAACAATAAAAAGTGGGGGTTATGAACTCCCCTTGACATTTCCGTGCAAAGCTAGCTTAGCGTGATTCCGTAGTGTCATTCCAAGAACGTGTATTTAGCTAGCGAGCAACTACGACATTCCTACGAAGGAATACTGATGAGTTTTCTAATAAAGCAACGTAGTTAAACTACGTGTCCGAGCTCTACTGATTCGTTAATAAAACGAATTTACGAAGGCGTTGTTAGTTTGACTTAGAATAACCAATCGATGGTTGTTTGATCCCGTTTATATTCGGGATAAATCTAAGTCTTGAAAACGTCTTGGTTTTGGAATGGCTTAGAATATATATGCATTTATATATTTAAATGTAATATACTTATGGCGTCGTGTTAGTTGTCACGAATAGAAATACGTAGATGGATAGTGGTACGCCTCCTCGTAGTTTTCGTAAGACATAAGTGAATAAGATGTGTGTGTGTATATATATTCGAAACCATTGACACTTGAAATATAAATTTCGATGTTTGAAATAAATATAACTCGTTATATTTATTTGATAGAAAATGTATGTCGTCGTGGTGTGAAATAAATATTCGAACTTAAAGTGTTTGAAATAGGTATACATGTTATATTTATCATATAAAAGTGTTCAAAATATCGATATTTGAATAAATATAGAACATTATATTTATCTAAATAAGTGTCGGAAACATCGTTGTTTGAAATAACTATAAGTGTTATATTTTTTCTAAATAAGTATCAGTTTCGAAATCTTATAACGTCGTCAATTTAGGTGTACGTTTATATTCGCCGTATAAGAAAACTTGTACCTCGAAACATGTAAGTCCCGAAACCGAGATCACAATGATATCACACAACTCGTAAGTTGGCGGAATCACACAAATAAGCTGTAAGAAAGCAAAGAGATGAAAGAAGGATGATTATATTATTCAAAAGCTTCTAATCTTGCATACAATGAATTGTCTAATACAAGATCTACCAAAAATCACCACCATGCACCTATGATATAAGCTACTATTTATAGAAGGGGATTAGGGAGGATGCTCCCTAAACCCTAGGCCCATAACTACCCAAAAAGCCCATTAACCCCCAAACTCCTACTAATCCACTTATACTACTTATCCATAAACCTTTAAGGGCCTAACAATCTCCCCTTAGGTTTACTGGATAAGTAGTTGCATCAAACCTAAGGACCACCTTATTCTTCATCTTGAGCAAACAAACGATTCATCAGAATATTAGCAATAGCACTTGTCCAAGCCTTCGCACATTCTTCATACTTTTCGTTTGTGCGAATTTGATGACCGGGGAGAATCAGAATATCTTCCTCATGAAAGCTCATCAAATCATAGGAATTAGGAATCCTGATGGCTTGTTCTTCAGTGACTATTACTGCTTCTGCCATCTTCGGATCATAAGCCCAGAATTTGAAGGTTTTTAGGATTCCCTTTTCAAACTTCTTGGAGATAGGAATGATCTTCTCTTTATCTGTGGGAGGCCGATAACTGATTTGATAGTCCTTTTGGTGAAGGGATCACGAACACCAGGATTTCTTCTCACTGTTGGCTCAGCAGTCTTCATAGTGGCAAAGTTTGTTCTCACTTCTCTTTCAAGACGTGAGTGGAATGCCCAACCCCTACCTCTCTTGCTCAAATCTGGATCAAAGTAAGGAGCATGTAACAAAGTTTTCAAGTCAATCTGGATCCACGATTCAAATTGACTTTCCTTGCCATAATACTCCCTATGCCCACTCTTTCGGGTAATCAGCCACATCTGTTTGTCTGGCTCATAACTCCAACATGCCACTTCTGATTTGTTTCCGACTTCATCGTAATAAGAAGATCCAAATTCCATTACCAATCTGTCTGGTCTTTGTGAGGGATCCTTTAGTTGAAAGTTTTCATCAAGAGGATTCATATCTTGATTCTTCATCACTAGCAACTGTTTTTTTCTTTGCTTTTCTTTTTCTTTATCCTCTCGCCTCTACTTAGATTTGCTGCTTTGCTTCTTTGGTTTAGTAGCCAAATAAGCTTCTAAAGCTGCTGCACGCTCTGCTTCAGCTGTTGCATGTGCTGCTGCTCATTGCTCTGGAGTGTGTTCTGATCTTCCAACATAAAACTGTTCATCTTCTTTATCCACATACTCATTTCCAGATCTCTTTTCAAGCTTTGCCTTCATATCATAGACAGTCGACATCAACATTCCTACATCTCCTTGCAGTTGATCTATGGTGAGATCTCTGTTGGTGAGTTGAGATTGGAATGACGAGATCTAGGCTTCTTTCAATTCAGCATCTTGTTGGAGAGAAATGATCTGAGCATTCTTTAACTTCGCATCCTGTTCCAATACGACCACACGTCTTTTTAATCTTTTAACATATTAATTTTCATCACTATCACTTTCGCTTTCAAATATCTGACGTTTCTCAGTCGCATAATGAAAAGCTGCTTCATCATGCTCAGTATTGCCTCCCCCACTTGAGCTTCCTACTTCAAATCGAACACCACCACTAGAACTACCTGGCTGTGAGGGGGTGTTTTCAAAATCAAAGTTGAAATCATATAAATCTGGGTCCTCTAAGTTTGTTCTCTTCGATGCATCTGTTGTTGGTGGATCAGGTTGAGGATCAATGATAGGAGTGGGACTCAGGGGCAGTCAAAGGCCCAGAAAGAGTGTCATCAGGTGCGGTGTCGGTTCTTTGTTTCTTTGGAGCTGATTCTTCAGTAACATCAGCGGTTGCTTCAACTTCTATTTCAATCTGTGAGGCAATAGTAGTTTCTTGGACTTCAGTAGTGGAGACGGATGGAGGGTTTCTATCACCACCCTGTACACTAAGAAGTAAAGCTGCTAGATTATCAGAGGTCATAGGCACAGGCTTGCGAATGGTATCTTCTTCCTTATCAGACATCACTATCTCTATTTCGCTTTCGGAATCCGTTTCTTCACTAGAGTCTGTCTCTGATTCTGAATCAACAAATAGAATTTCATCTTCATCATCAGCCGCCTATTGTACTTGTTGCATGAGCTGTACATCATGCTCTTCTGCAATTTGTGCATTGATTGGAGGCGGAACTGGAGCAACGGGGACGACTGGAGGAGCTGGGGCAACAGGAGCTCCTTGCACAACATCTGCAAATCTCCCATGCTTCTCAAGCGCAAACCTTCCCTCAAAATTATGATGTTTGGCTCTTTTGTTTCTACATGCGTTCTCAAAACAACCTGGCCACATCGGCTTTAAGTTGATGAAATTTGGGCCCGTGACTAACGCTGGGTATCAATCGTCAAGAATCATCTGAATGAACCTCGGGTATAGCATGAAAATATTCTTTTTCAGATCATTGAGCATTTTCTTCATATTATCAAAGATGAAAGCTAAAAAATTGTAATCCCAACCATTTACTAACGCCACAATAGTAGATGTTTACGTCTTGTTGAGCTGATTGAATCCACCCTTGTTTTCAGCAATGCATTGAAGGAAAAAGTGAACTAAAAGCCTCCAATATGGTGGAAACAGTTTCTTCACGACTGTTGGATAACCACCTTCATAGCTCATCCTTCTGAGTGCAGCTTGAACTCTAGACTGATCGTACAAAGTTGGATAATGTGGTTGATCTCCCAATCTTAATACTTCTCGTATTATTGCCTCGGTCACAATAATCTTCGTCTTTTGCACTGTCGCTTCAATCGAACCTGCACCTTGTCTGTTGATTTTTGCAGTGTTCCAAAAAGTATTGATGCAGTTGTTGCACATGACTGGTTCTGCTCTTAAAGCGTGAGTGAGAGGACAATTGTTCACACCCCTGATTAGAGATCCAAATAACTCTATTTGATCTGCTGGAGGATCTGACAAGAAGCCTGCTTGATTATGAAACTCGTTAACTTCCAACTACCGTTGGTTCTTTTCCTACATCATTGCACCGGCCATTTTCTGCACTAAATTGTTGACGTTAGATCATTTTTTAAAACAAATGTTAACTTGTATTTGAGTTAACGACGAGTTAATAAAATCAAGACGTCGAAAATTCAACACACGTAAAACATGTCATTAAAGCAGTCAAGAAAAGCAGTCCAAAAGTCCAAGTCAGAAAAGGTTCAAGTCAAAAGTTCAGGTCAAAAGTTCAGGTCAAAGGTTAGGTCAAAACTGGTCAGGGTCCGGAATGATGGGGGTCATCTCGGATGAACCTCTTCATCCGGAATGACTATTCCATCTGAGATCATCCGTGATGATGATCTCTGGTCCAAGATCATCCGTGATGCTTCTTTGTGATCAGGAATCATATACCTTCAGTCCGAAATGTATCCGAGATCGTCCGAGATAGTCCGAAATGATAAAAGTTGAGAGAGAATCTTCAAAGATTAGTCCAAGATGATTCGAAATGTGTCTCGGACCTTTGTCCTTTTCACATTAAATAACCCGGATGGGCTCATGGGCCAGGCCCATTTCGGATGTTTAGTCCAAAATGATTTGCCTGTTCAGGCTTTGACTTGGTCAATTCCTAATGGGTCCCATTCGAGATGGTGGGCCAACCAGATCCAATTTTTTATTATTATTTTTTTAATCAACTTTTCAATATAGCAAAATACCCCCTTCAAAATCAACGAAGCAACCCACTGAGCAACAATAAAATAATAATAAATAATAATAATAATAACAAAATAACAATATGTACGAAATACTAATCACAGGGGTGATTTTGGGAAGACTGTCAAGGGATCAAATCGTTTTCGAACTGATTAAGGAACACTTTTCAGCCCTTCGTTTACTTGGACCGGTCCATGCGATTGTTAATATGTTTTTCCTCTTAAATCCACCGCTCAAACTTCAACTTTTAGCTTTGTGATACGCTTTAGGTAGAATTATACTGTGACACCCCAGGAAAATCAGTAAACTACACAACACAACTAGCTTCCTCAGTAACCACGTGCTAAATTTCGGGACAAAATTTCTTTCAAGTTGGGGATAATGTGACAACCCAAGTTTTCAAGGTCTTTACTCGACTTAATACTGGTTCACTAAGTGTTGTTTGTATATTTATGTGTGGTGTGCATTATTAGTGGGTACATAGTACATGTTTGGTATTGATAACATGTTTGGTATATTTATTATAAAAGAAAATGGGCCTTAGGCCCAGTATGATCAGTTATATATTTTGATTCAACCCTTAATTGAATCATAACTTGCAAACCCTAGTTCCCTTCTGTTTCTCCTTCTTGAATGCTCGACGGCAGCAGGCATACCCCCCTCTCGAAGTATCATTCTACTTGATAAGACTGTGGTTAGTGAATTTTTATTCGTGTTGAATCTCGCCCGTTTGATCTTGTTATATGTGAAGTTTATACAAACGCTATATAACGATGAGATTATATGATTGGCTTGTGAAATTAAATGTTGTTTTAGGAAGTTCATGGCTGATTAATATGCATGTGACTTGTCTCGAAAATGCAGCCAAAGTAGATAAAGCTTTACTTCATGAATTGTCGGCCACTTTGTTCTTGTCTTGCATATGCATTTAAGATTTGATATGATGACTGCAAGTGCTCTCGTAAATAGGGGTTAGACTTTGATAATCGGCGACTTGCTTTTGATTTGGTCTGGTATAAGTGAGTTATGATAAATAGTGATATAACAGTGTACTTGATGGGGTACCCGTGAGTTTGATTAATAGTGATTTTATTCGTATATGACAACTGCTCACGTTCTGATTGATGTTGGACTATCGTGATTATCACTTGAATAATGATTATGTGTTATAGTTTCGAACGTATCAATGATCTGGTGACATATAATCTGTGGTTAGGCCTGATGTTGATGGTTAACTGTTATATGAGATTAGGGTTCCTGTAGAATGTGTAACTGATGTAGATGACGTTCAGTCGACGAAATCAAAGGGGACCAACGAAAACACAACACTAGACGAAAACACCTAGTGTTTTCGTCACATGAGGGATTTCGCCCAAGCTTGTTTTTTCGCCATATGCATTTTCGTTGTGTGTTATGGCACAGTAAAGTTTATTAACTTATTAACTCCGTTGAGTAGATAACTATTCTAGTTTGTTAACCTTATTAGTTATTAGTTTGTTAAACCTGTAAAATATTAACTCTGTTAGTCCAATAAACTCAGTTAGTTGATTTATCCTATTAGATGTTAACTCTGTTAAGATGTGCATGTAACCTTGTTAAATAAGTAACTCCGTTAAATATGCAACTCTGTTAGTTGATTTGACACTGTTAGTTTGTTATTAACCTTGTTAAGCTTGTTAAGCTTGTTAACCTTTTCAAGTATGTTAGAGAATAACCATGATAGAATAAACTGTGAAGGACATGTATGTGAAACATGAGTTGCATGAAATTGATTAACTGCTTACGTGATGCATGATGTTAATTGCCAGACACACTCTGTGGTATTGATTGTACGTTAAACCTTACGAACTTGAACTGATTGAATATACGTGCATACTCTAGGACTTGGCTGATTTCTTGTGAGCACATAACTTAGCATACCGAGCAAACCAAGGTGAGTTCACACTCTTACCAAGGCATGGGATTCCCGGGGTTGGGAATGGGGTTAAATAATTACTTGTACTTTCATCGTTACTGGAATACGTACCACTGACCTCATTAGGAGAAGGTCACTTATAGATACAGCTAGACTAGTAACACATGGGAAGCCCCCACTAATCTTCGCAAACATGCCTGGAATGGCCGCGATACGAATACTAATCTTCGCACACATGCCTGGAATGGCCGCGATACGAATACTAATCTTCGCACACATGCCTGGAATGGCCGCGATACGAATACTAATCTTCACACACATGCCTGGAATGGCCGCGATACGAATACTAATCTTCGCACAGATGCCTGGAATCGCCGCTATACGAATACTAAACTTCGCAAACATGCCTGGAGGGTCGCGATACAAATACAACTAGTCTAGAATACATGGGAAACCCCCACAAATCTTCACAAACATGCCTGGAAGGCCGCGATACAAATAAATACGATACATAGTTTACTAAACAATCATACGGTTTACGAAACGAATACTATAACTAAACAACCAACTGTGAACTCGCTCAACTTTGTTGTTGACTCTCTGTTACATGCCTTGCAGGTCGTTAGGTATCTATGGAGCTTGCATGGGAGTGGAGAGGAGTCGTTGTGGGACATGGACGGCTGTGTGCCATGCTAAACATTTGAAACATATAAACTTATGTTGGGTTTACATACTTATGCTTCCGCTAAACATTTAACTATGTTATGGTTTTGAACACCTTTCGTATTGATGAATGACTTTTACTTATTACTTACAATGTTCAATATGATTGGTGGTTTGATCCTGGTCAGTCACGCCTCCAAGCGGTGATACTCCGCGTGTGGATTTTGGGGGTGTGACAGATTGGTATCAGAGCCATTGGTTATAGTGAACTTGGTTTTATTAAGGGGAAAAAGTTTTTGTTAAAACCAGACTATAACCTGAACAGTGCTCAACGATCCACAACGACGCTTCGCTCCGCGTGCAAGACTTGACATTCTAGGTGATATGATTTATGTTTACATTGCCTACTTGCTAGATTACATAGAACTTTGCTCTTGGTATGCTTAGATAAACGTAACAACTGTTGATTGAAACACATGTGTGCTTACTCTCTTCTGCCATCGCACTTTCGCGAACCTTTCTCACTCATGTTTCCTTTGGTATGAAGATCATGAGTGGACGCGTTAACCTAACTCAAGCCCAGTTGGCGGCTTTGATCACTGAACAAGTTACGACAGCACTCGCAGCTGCCCAGGCAGGAGGTATAGCCTGCCATCACAACTTACTCTAGGATCTTTAGATCCTACTCTCGTAACCCAACACTTGTGCTTAAATTTTGTTCACTATTACGCACACGACATGTCAACATGCTTAGCCACCTGTGTGCACATTCAAGACGTTCATGGACTGTCGTCCTAGTACTTTCAGTGGCACTGAAGGAGCCGTAGGACTCCTCCACTGGTTTGAGAAGCTTGAATCGGTCTTCGAGATGTGTGAATGCCCTGAGGCTCGTAGGGTGAAGTACGCTACCGGTACTCTCGAAGGCACTGCGCTAACTTGGTGGAACGCGCAAGTTCAGATGCTGGGGCTGGCGGCTGCTAATGCCACCCCATGGAATGATTTTATGGAACTGATCAAACGTGAATACTGTAGTCGTGATGACATCCACAAGCTGGAAGTGGAGTTCTTTAACCTAAAGATGACGGGGTCAGAGATAGAAGCGTACACGAAACGATCCAACGAACTGGCAGTGTTATATCCAACTATGGTGGATCCTCCCATCAAACGCATTGAGCTGTACCTCAAAGGCTTAGTACCAGAGATTCAAAGCCATGTGACTTCGGCCAACCTTGCTACTATCCAGGATGTTATTCGTCTTGCTCATCGTCTCACAGACCAGGCAGTGGAACAGAACAGGCCGCCTAAACATATCGGTGCTACCACTACTATTACTACCTCTGCTATTCCCAGTGATAACAAGCGAAAATGGGATGGAACCTCCAGCAAGGGTTCAACTTCGGTTCAGTCCCAGGCACAGCAGTGAAAGACAGATAACTACCAGAGCCCCAGTCAGCAGTCGTCTGGTAGTCAAGGGCAGGGTGGATATAGAGGAAATCACCCAAAGTGCAATAGATGCAACAGGCACCATAGTGGTCAGTGCAACAGGGGTCGTTGCCAGAGTTGATGCTAGGGATGACCCCAACGTTGTGATAGTTTCGACATCGTTATTGGTATGGATTAGCTACCTCAACATCGAGCAGAGATTCTTTGCAAAGAAAAGATCGTCCGCATTCCTCGTGCTGGTGAAGAACCTTTGGTAATTCATGGTGACAAGGGTGGTGCGGTTGTGAGCACCATCTCCTTTCTTAAGGCCCAGAAGTGCTTGCGAAAGGGCCACACTGCTATCTTAGAACTCGTTACTGACGCATCATCGGAAGAGAAGAAGATAGAGGATATCCCAGTAGTACGTGATTTTTCTCAAGTGTTCCCTGAAGATTTACCTGGGCTACCGCCTCATCGCCAGGTCGAATTTCAGATCGAGCTAGCTCCTGGAGCAGCACCCATAGCTCGAGCACCTTATCGCTTAGCTCCAACCGAACTGGAAGAACTGTCTAAGCAAATGCAAGAACTCTTGGATAAGGGTTTCATTCGTCCTAGCTCTTCGCCCTAGGGAGCTCCAGTGTTGTTTGTGAAGAAGAAAGACGGTACCTTCCGCATGTGCATAGATTACCGCGAACTGAACAAGGTGACCGTGAAGAATCGCTATCCTCTCCCATGCATTGACGACTTGTTCGACCAGCTGCAAGGGTCGAGCTACTATTCAAAGATTGATCTGAGGTCAGGCTACCATCAACTGAGAGTCCGGGACGAGGACGTCTCCAACACAGCATTCAGAACACGCTACGGCCATTACGAGTTTCTGGTCATGCCATTCGGGTTAACAAACGCGCCTACAGTCTTCATGGATCTTATGAACAGAGTGTGCAAGCCTTACTTGGATAAGTTTGTGATTGTATTCATCGACGACATTCTGATCTACTTTAGGAGTCGGGAGGAACACGAGCAGCATTTACGACTCATTTTGGAACTCCTTCAAACAGAACAGTTGTACGCCAAGTTTTCAAAATGCGACTTCTGGCTTCGTGAAGTCCACTTTCTAGGCCACGTGGTAAACAAGGATGGGATTCATGTTGATCCATCCAAGGTAGATTCGATCAAGAACTGGCCTTCACCGCGTACACCAACAGAAATCCGCCAATTTTTGGGTTTGGCGGGCTACTACAGAAGGTTCATCAAAGACTTCTCAAAGATTGCACAACCCCTCACGTAACTAACTCAGAAAGGCGTTATCTATCGTTGGGGAAATGCACAGGAATCAGCATTTCAGCACTTAAAGGATAGACTTTGTAGCGCACCTATTCTCTCATTGCCAGAGGGTACAGATGATTTTGTGGTCTACTGCGACGCATCTATTCAGGGTCTTGGATGTGTGTTGATGCAACGGGATAAAGTCATTGCTTATGCTTCGTGCCAACTTAAGATTCACGAACGGAATTACACTACACACGATTTAGAGCTGGGAGCTGTTGTTTTTGCGCTCAAGATATGGCGACATTACCTGTACGGTGCCAAGTGCACCATCTACACCGATCACAGGAGTCTCGAGCATATCTTCAAGCAGAAAGAGTTGAACATGCGTCAACGTCGATGGGTCGAGCTTTTAAACGATTACGAATGTGCTATAAAGTACCATCCGGGCAAAGCCAATGTGGTGGCCGACGCCCTCAGTCGAAAGGATACTACACCTAAACGCGTGCGAGCATTACAACTTACCATTCAATCTAGTCTTCCTTCCCAGGTACGAGATGCTCAGGTGGAAGCATTAAAACCAGAAAACGTTAGGGCTGAAGCCCTACGCGGCTCAAGGCAGCGGTTAGAACAAAAGGAAGACGGCGCCTACTATGTAACAGGACGTATTTGGGTCCCACTCTATGGCAATCTACGAGAACTTGTAATGGATGAAGCACATAAGTCTCGTTACTCGGTACATCCTGGTTTGGATAAGATGTACCACGATCTCAGAACTACGTATTGGTGGCCTAGCATGAAAGCTCACATAGCAACTTACGTTAGCAAATGTTTGACTTGTGCGAGAGTCAAGACTGAATATCAGAAACCATCGGGCCTACTCCAACAACCAGAGATACCACAATGGAAATGGGAGCAAATTTCCATGGATTTCGTTACTGGCCTACCAAGATCTCAACTTGGAAATGATACCATTTGGGTGATCGTAGATCGACTCACAAAATCTGCACACTTTTTGGCCAGCAAGGAAACAAACAAGTTCTCTACTCTAGCATACATTTACTTAAAGGAAGTGGTTTCAAGGCACGGGGTGCCAACCTCGATTATCTCCGATCGTGACGCACGTTTTACTTCAGAACTGTGCCAAGCAATGCACAAATCTTTTGGCTCTCGTTTAGACATGAGCACAGCTTATCACCGTCAGACGGATGGGCAGTCTGAGCGCACTATTCAAACTTTAGAAGAAATGATTCGTGGATGTGTAATCGATTTCGGCAACGGCTGGGAAAAACACCTTCCGTTAGTAGAGTTCTCGTATAACAACAGTTACCACACCAGCATTCAAGCCGCTCCATTTGAGACATTGTACGTGCGTAAATGCCGATCACCTCTTTGTTGGGCAGAGGTGGGTGATAGTCAGATCACGGGTCCAGAACTTGTAGTGGACACAACGGAAAGAATTGCTCAGATACGGCAACGCATGGCGGCAGCACGTGACCGTCAGAAAGCCTACGCAAACGAGCACTGGAAACCACTCGAGTTCCAAGTTGGGGATCGAGTGCTACTCAAAGTTTCACCCTGGAAGGGTGTGGTTCGTTTTGGCAAACGGGGCAAGCTCAATCCGCGATATGTCAGACCGTTCGAAATCATTGAGAAGATAGGCAAAGTAGTCTACAAACTAAACCTGCCCGCGGAACTCAGTGAAGTTCACAACGTTTTTCGCGTGTCGAATCTGAAGAAGTGTCTGTCAGATGAGACCCTCATAGTTCCTTTGAAGGAGCTCACTATCGAGGATCAGTTGCGATTCGTCGAGGAACCAGTTGAAATCACGGACCGGGATGTTAAGGTCCTCAAGAACACCAGAATACCTCTTGTTCGAGTTCGTTGGAACTCCCGTCGTGGCCCAGAGTTTACCTGGGAACGAGAAGATCAAATGAAACTCAAGTATCCCCAGTTGTTCGGAAACAGTGCAACCACTACAGAGGCTGAAGCTACTACAGAATTTTGGGACAAAATTCCAAATCAACGGGGGGATGATGTGACACCCTAGGAAAATCAGTAAACTACACAACACAACTACCTTCCTCAGTAACCACGTGCTAAATTTCGGGACGAAATTTCTTTCAAGTTGGGGATAATGTGACAACCCAAGTTTTCAAGGTCTCTACTCGACTTAATACTGGTTCACTAAGTGTTATTTGTATATTTACGTGTGATGTGCATTATTAGTGGGTACATAGTACATGTTTGGTATTGATAACATGTTTGGTATATTTATTATAAAAGAAAATGGGCCTTAGGCCCAGTATGATCAGTTATATATTTTGATTCAACCCTTAATTGAATCATAACTTGCAAACCCTAGTTCCCTTCCGTTTCTCCTTCTTGATTGCTCGACGGCAGCAGGCATACCCCCCTCTCAAAGTATCATTCTACTTGATAAGACTGTGGTTAGTGAATTTTTATTCGTGTTGAATCTCGCCCGTTTGATCTTGTTATATGTGAAGTTTATACAAATGCTATATAACGATGAGATTATATGATTGGCTTGTGAAATTAAATGTTGTTTTAGGAAGTTCATGGCTGATTAATATGCATGTGACTTGTCTCGAAAATGCAACCAAAGTAGATAAAGCTTTACTTCATGAATTGTCGGCCACTTTGTTCTTGTCTTGCATGTGCATTTAAGATTTGATATGATGACTGCAAGTGCTCTCGTAAATAGGGATTAGACTTTGATAATCGGCGACTTGCTTTTGATTTGGTCTGGTATAAGTGAGTTATGATAAATAGTGATATAACAGTGTACTTGATGGGGTACCCGTGAGTTTGATTAATAGTGATTTTATTCGTATATGACAACTGCTCACGTTCTGATTGATGTTGGACTATCGTGATTAACACTTGAATAATGATTATGTGTTATAGTTTCGAACGTATCAATGATCTGGTGACATATAATCTGTGGTTAGGCCTGATGTTGATGGTTAACTGTTATATGAGATTAGGGTTCCTGTAGAATGTGTAACTGATGTAGATGAGGTTCAGTCAACGAAATCAAAGGGGACCAACGAAAACACAACACTAGACGAAAACACCTAGTGTTTTCGTCACATGAGGGATTTCGCCCAAGCTTGTGTTTTCGCCATATGCATTTTCGTTGTGTGTTATGGCACAGTAAAGTTTATTAAGTTATTAACTCCGTTGAGTAGGTAACTATTCTAGTTTGTTAACCTTATTAGTTATTAGTTTGTTAAACCTGTAAAATATTAACTCTGTTAGTCCAATAAACTCAGTTTGTTGATTTATCCTGTTAGATGTTAACTCTATTAAGATGTGCATGTAACCTTGTTAAATAAGTAACTCCGTTAAATATGCAACTCTGTTAGATGATTTGACACTGTTAGTTTGTTATTAACCTTGTTAAGCTTGTTAACCTTGTCATGTATGTTAGAGAATAACCATGATAGAATAAACTGTGAAGGACATGTATGTGAAACATGAGTTGCATGAAATTGATTAACTGCTTACGTGATGCATGATGTTAATTGCCAGACACACTCTGTGGTATTGATTATACGTGAAACCTTACGAACTTGAACTGATTGAATATACGTGCATACTATAGGACTTGACTGATTTCTTGTGAGCACATAACTTAGCATACCGAGCAAACCAAGGTGAGTTCACACTCTTACCAAGGCATGGGATTCCCGGGGTTGGGAATGGGGTTAAATGATTACTTGTACTTTCATCGTTACTGGAATACGTACCACTGACCTCATTAGGAGAAGGTCACTTATAGATACAGCTAGACTAGTAACACAAGGGAAGCCCCCACTAATCTTCGCAAACATGCCTGGAATGGCCGCGATACGAATACTAATCTTCGCACACATGCCTGGAATGGCCGCGATACGAATACTAATCTTCGCAGACATGCCTGGAATGGCCGCCATACGAATACTAATCTTCGCACACATGCCTGGAATGGCCGCGATACGAATACTAATCTTCGCGCACATGCCTGGAATGGCCGCGATACGAATACTAAACTTCGCAAACATGCCTGGAGGGCCGCGATACAAATACAACTAGTCTAGAATACCTGGGAAACCCCCACAAATCTTCGTAAACATGCCTGGAAGGCCACGATACAAATAAATACGATACATAGTTTACTAAACAATCATACGGTTTACGAAACGAATACTATAACTAAACAACCAACTGTGAACTCGCTCAACTTTGTTGTTGACTCTCTGTTACATGCCTTGCAGGTCGTTAGGTATCTATGGAGCTTGCATGGGAGTGGAGAGGAGTCGTTGTGGGACATGGACGGCTGTGTGCCATGCTAAACGTTTGAAACATATAAACTTATGTTGGGTTTACATACTTATGCTTCCGCTAAACACTTAACTATGTTATGGTTTTGAACAGCTTTCGTATTGCTGAATGACTTTTACTTATTACTTACAATGTTCAATATGATTGGTGGCTTGATCCTGGTCAGTCACGCCTCCAAGCGGTGATACTCCGCGAGTGGATTTTGGGGGTGTGACATATACTGAAACATCTGTGCATGCCATTCCAAGGCATACCCCCGCGATCAAGGTAAGCACAACAGTTCATCGTAGCAGGTGAGAGTATACTGAGCTCATCCTTAAGTTTTTCAACGCCAGACTTCCTGGTGAACAGGTCAGTACTTCCGTACAGCAGAGAGACTAGGGAAGTTCTGACGATGGCGAGACAGATACCTTTAACGGTACGAATTTGGCTTTAATAGCACACGGAATTCTCTTTTTAGTGAGATTTCTTCCGTTTTCATGTTTTGGCCCTTTTTGTGGCTGTTTTTGCAAGATATCCTGACTGTGCCCAGGTCTACATATAGTCTGGATGCAACAGAGGGACAGCCCTGATATCCCAGATGATTTATCAGTATAAAGACCCGAAACCTCAGATGTTGGCTATCTATCAACGCTGGATTTAAGACCATGAAATCATACACCGTTGGTCTGTTACCCACGAGATGTCCAGTCCATTATGTTTATATCACTTTGCCTCTTTTTTCTTTTCAAGCGGTAGACCTATCAACACATAACCATGGAGCCTAGCCTATTCAACATTGAAACCTTAAATGTGTTAATCAAGTTCTTTAGCATGAAAATTCATTTTACTTCCCAGCAACTTTTTCTCCCCCTAAATTTGTGCAAAAGTAGAATACTTTATGCCCAAATTTACTAGATGAGACACATAAACCCCTTTATTTATTATATACATTAAGTTTTTTTTTTTTATGCTCAGTGGGTGAAGCGTATCATTTTCAAGAGGTCTACAAGCACATTGAACCTAGAGATGCTGACATGTTTTGTAAAAAGATCCGCTGTGTTAGCATCAGTATGGATCTGTTCAATTTTAATAAGACCTATATCAAAGCAATCTCGTATGAATTGAATTTTGATGTCAATGTGCTTGGTTTTCGAGTGAAAAACAGGGTTTTTAGTGATCAGGATAGTGGCATCATTATCAAAATAAATGGTTGTATCAAGATAAGTCAAACCGTAATCCTCCAGTTGATGTTGCATCCAAAGAACCTGGGAGCAGCAGGCAGACGCTGCAACATACTCTGCTTCCACTGTGGAGAGAGACACTATCTGCTGCTTCTTACACTGCCAAGAGATGAGTCTATCTCCCAAGAACTGGCATCCAGCTGATGTAGATTTCCTATCCCTGTCTGTTCCTCTAAAGTTGCTATCTGAAATGGCAAACAGATCAAAGTTCGAATCTCTGGGATACCAGAGTCCGAGTTTAGGAGCTCCCTTCAAATATCTGAAAATTCTTTTAACAGCAGTTAGATGAGAGAGTTTAGGGTTAGCCTGATAACGAGCACACTGACAAACGGCGTACAGAATGTCTAGCCGACTTGCAGTCAGATACATCAGTGAGCTGATCATGGAGCGATATAATGTCAGATTAACATGACTTCCCCTTGGATCCTCAGTCAACAACGGCCGTTCTGCAATTGGGGAGTCAATTTTCTTTGAATCTGTCATGCTGAACTTTGCAAGAACATCATTTATATTTTTACTTTGGTGAATCAAGATTCCTTGATTATTCTGACGGACTTTCAGGCCCAAAAACATTGTCATCTCACCTAAGGAACTCATCTCGAACTTCCTCTTCATGACCTCTTCAAACTCCTTGCAAAGTGCATCATTAGTGGATTCGAAGATGATGTCGTCAACGTATATTTGAACTAGGATAATGTCCTTGTCAACACGTTTGATGAACAACGTCTGATCGATCATCCCTCGAGTGTACCCATGAGCGAGCAAATGTTCTGTTAGGGTAGCATACCATGCACGAGGTGCTTGGTGCAAACCTTACTGTCACACCCCCAAAATCCACACGCGGAGTATCACCGCTTGGAGGCGTGACTGACCAGGATCAAACCACTAATCATATTGAACAAGTAAATAATTAAATGTAAAAGTCTAACCAACACGATTAGTGTCCAAAACAACCATAGTTAAGTTATGAGCATAAGCAAAATGTTCAAAACCAAATCAAAAGTTTAATTATCAAATGTTTAACATGGCACACAGCTGTCCATGTCCCACAACGACTCTTCCTTGTGCAAGCTCCAGCTAAGTACCTATAGACCTGCAAAGCATGTAGTAATGAGTCAACAACAAGTTGAGTGAGTTCACGTTTGGTTGTCCAGTTTATAGTTGTTCCGAAAACACAGTTTGCTCTTTACCAGCTATCCAGCCGTGGGGGTTACCCCATAGTTCGAAAAACGTTTATTAGTTACCCGTCATACGTTGGCTATTCCAGCCCGGCTCTATGGCCTTGGGGGCTACCCCATGTTTAATTCACCAGACTCGTTACCATATCGACTACTAACGTTCGTCATGTTTAAGTGCCCTAACGTCTGTGTCTATCATCACTGACGTGCCATAGTCCATTAGTCCACGCCCGTCCTCTGCGGCACGGTGTGAGGTTTGTTAAACCTAATAGCGCTATTTAACTAATGACCCGTTCGCCATTGGCCTCGGCGATTAAGTCGATATAAAAGGAGGGACTTCGTTGATAGAGTTCTAGTCTAGTATAGATAAATCCGTCTCATACTGGACGATGAATCTATGTTCCTGATTACGTCTCAACAGGACGAGGAATCTATGTTCCTGATTACGTCTCAACAGGACGAGGAATCCCTATTCCTTAACCCATTCCCAACCCCTGGGAATCCCATGCTTTGTAACGAAGTGTGAACTCACCTTGGTTTGCTCGGCAGATAACACAGAAAGGTCGAGTCTAAATGCTAGTGGTCAACCACGTCCTAACATGGTTATTATACAAGTCAGGTTCACGTTCGAGTTAAGCACATAAGTATCACATAGATAGCAAATAAGAAACACATACGGATCATGGCAACATACATCAACACGTTCAACAGTTAATAGCATATTCAAACTTGGGCTCGCACAAGCTTTGTGGCCTTGTGCGAGTCATCCATTGGAGCCCATTAATACCCGGCCCAAAGTCAAGAAACCCAAACCAAATCCGTAACTTTAACATAGCCCTAATAGTAAGTCTTGTGCGATTCAGAAATATACTCGGCCCAACAATTTAACTAAACAACACCTTGTGCGATCAGCTTTATTACCCAGCCCAACATACGGCCCAAAAGACAAACTGGCAAACGGTCTTGTGCGACTCAAATGTCTTTGTGCGACTGAGGACCTCTTGTGCGTATGGACATCTTGTGCGACCAAGATGTCTTATGCGATTAGTTTAAAATCCCAGATTTCATGCCTATCTGTTACAAACATTAAGTAGTTTCCAAATTTGTCCTTTAACAATTAACACAAATCATGGATTCTAACCAATCCCTTACTCGATCAAACAAGGTTTTTAATCATTTGTTTCACATAACCCTAACATCATAATTATGAACAACAACCACACATGATCATCATCGAAATAAACAACAATGGCCGACAACTTATCAAATATTATTATATGTTCCGATTTCATGAGTGTCCAGCCGATTACATGCATGCGAATCAGGATCATCATATATTAATTCGAACATGCACTGAGATCTATTCCATTTAAAATACATGTAGCAATCACAAGACATACTGACAATCTCATGTGCAAGTAATCATGAACGATCCTTAAAATACAATTAATTAAAATCAAATGCTCATCCTCATAGATACACACTGTTCGAACAAAACAACAATCATTCCACCAGTCCCATCAACACACATTCTCATGCTAACATGCCATAACCTAAGTCAATTATAAACAACTTTTTAAAACAATCCGAATCATGCAACTAAATCCAAAAACATGACATGATAGTTGATTAACATCCTCACACACCTCCGATTACTAATCCATATCTCCATTTAATCATACACATGTGAGCCGATTCCCAAGACATCAATATTGATAGTTTACATCACCAACAATCATGTATCAACTAGGACATGTGTAAACACGTAACATAACATCAACTAATAACAAACACTAACCGGTTAAGAGAGGATAACGAGAATGATCCGAATAAAAGAATGATCCGAGCACTATGAACTTCGATGGTGAGAGAGAGTGTTTGCCGTCGAGTTTGAGAGAGAGGATGAGAGGAAGCTAGGGTTTGTGTGTTTAGAATGTTTAGCAAAACAAGTGAGGAGTATACCCTACCCCTAATGTTATGCGACCAAGAGAAGAGTGGGCCGAACCGTCAATGGGCTGCCCATGATCCGAATACAAGTGGTGGCCCGAATGGGCTTGTGCGATCGAGTGTGTGTTGTGCGCTTATATCATACATACATTACACAATCACGTATTAACCTTGCATTCACATAAACATTCACTTTCATAAAAGTCACATATCGTACACATACGTTAC
The DNA here is from genome assembly GCA_030545235.1 of Helianthus tuberosus. Lineage (NCBI taxonomy): Eukaryota > Viridiplantae > Streptophyta > Magnoliopsida > Asterales > Asteraceae > Helianthus > Helianthus tuberosus. The sequence continues at coordinate 128,923,081 of CM060447.1, read as the reverse complement.
ATCAAAGTACAAAGATCGGTTTGAAAATAGGAGTTGTTACATTATCCCCAAGTTGAAAGAAATTCCGTCCCGAAATTTAGCACGTACTCAATGAGGAAGCTAGTTAGGTTGCATGGTTTTCCTGGTTTTCCTGGGGTGTCACATCCTCCCCCCGTTGATCTGGAATTTCGTCCCGAAATTCCGTAGCTTCAGCCTCAGTAGTGGTTGTACCGGTTGCGAACAGTTGGGGATACTTTTGTTTCATCTGATCTTCGCGTTCCCAGGTGAACTCTGGGCCGCGACGTGAGTTCCAACGAACTCGAACGAGAGGTATTCTAGTACACTTGAGGACCTTAACATCCCGGTCCGTGATTTCAACAGGTTCCTCGACGAATCGTAACTGCACGTCGATCGTGAGCTCCTTCAAAGGAACTACGTGGGTCTCATCTGACAGACACTTCTTCAGATTTGACACATGAAAAACGTCGTGAACTACACTGAGTTCTGCTGGTAAGTTCAGTCTGTAGGCCACCTTGCCTATTTTCTTAATGACTTCGAAAGGTCCAACGTATCGTGGGTTAAGTTTGCCCCGTTTGCCAAAACGAACCACACCCTTCCAGGGTGAAACTTTGAGTAGTACACGCTCCCCAACCTGGAGCTCTAGTGGTTTTCTGCCCTTATCGGCGTAGACTTTCTGACGGTCACGAGCTGCCGCCTTTCGTTGTCGTATCTGAGCAATTTTCTCTGTTGTGTCCACCACATGTTTTGGACCAATAATCGGACTATCCCCCACCTCTGCCCAACAAAGAGGTGACCGGCATTTACGCCCGTACAATGCCTCAAACGGAGCAGCTTTAATGCTGGTGTGGTAGCTATTGTTGTACGAAAATTCCACAAGTGGCAGATGCTTTTCCCAGCCGTTGCCAAAGTCAATCACACATGCCCTAAGCATGTCTTTGAGGGTCTGGATAGTACGTTCCGACTGCCCATCCGTTTGTGGGTGATAAGCTGTGCTCATATCTAGCCTTGAGCCAAAGGACTTGTGCATTGCTTGCCACAGTTCTGATGTAAAACGCGCATCTCAATCCGAGATGATAGAGATGGGCACCCCGTGCCTCGAGACAACTTCCTTGAGGTATACTTCTGCTAGAGTGGAGAACTTATCCGTTTATTTGATAGCCAGGAAGTGAGCAGACTTTGTGAGTCGATCCACGATCACCCAAATAGTATCATTACCATGTTGAGATCTAGGCAGGCCAGTAACAAAATCCATGGAAATTTGCTCCCATTTCCATTGTGGTATCTCTGGTTGTTGAAGTGGGCCTGAAGGTTTCTGGTATTCCTCCTTGACTCTCGCACAAGTCAAGCACTTGCTAACGTAAGTTGCTATGTGTGCCTTCATGCTAGGCCACCAATATGTGGTTTTGATGTCGTGGTACATTTTGTCCGAACCAGGATGTACCGAGTAGCGAGACTTGTGGGCCTCATCCATCACAAGCTCTCGTAGGTTGCCATACAGTGGGACCCAAATGCGTCCTGTGACGTAGTAAGCACCGTCTTCCTTCTGTTCTAAGCGTTGCCTCGAGCCGCGTAGGGCTTCAGCCCTGACATTCTCTGGTTTCAATGCTTCTACCTGAGCATTTCGTATTTGAGAAGGAAGGTTAGACTGTATAGTAAGTTGTAAAGCTCGTACGCGCTTAGGCGTAATGTCCTTTCGACTGAGGGCGTCGGCCACTACATTAGCCTTGCCTGGGTGGTACCTGATCGAGCATTCGTAATCGTTCAGCAGTTCGACCCATCGTCGTTGTCTCATATTGAGTTCCTTCTGTTTAAAGATATGCTCGAGGCTCCTGTGATCAGTGTAGATAGCGCATTTGGTACCATATAGGTAGTGTCTCCATATCTTAAGTGCAAAAACAACCGCTCCCAGCTCCAGATCGTGTGTAGTGTAGTTCTTTTCATGAACCTTGAGTTGGCGTGAGGCGTAGGCTATAACTTTATCACGCTGCATCAATACGCAACCAAGACCCTGAATGGATGCGTCGCAGTAAACCACGAAGTCGTCTGTGCCCTCTGGCAATGAAAGGATAGGTGCACTGCAAAGTCTATCCTTTAAGTGCTGAAACGCTAACTCCTATGCGTTTCCCCAACGATAAACAACGCCTTTCTGCGTTAGTGAAGTAAGAGGCTGAGCAATCTTAGAAAAATCCTTAATAAACCTTCTGTAGTAACCTGCCAATCCCAAGAATTGGCGAATTTCTGTTGGCGTACGAGGTGCAGGCCAGCTCTTGATTGACTCTACCTTGGATGGATCAACGTGAATCCCATCCTTGTTCACTACATGGCCTAAGAAATGGACTTCACGAAGCCAGAAGTCACATTTTGAAAACTTGGCGTACAACTGTTCTTTTCGAAGGAGTTCCAAAATGAGTCGTAAATGTTGTTCGTGTTCCTCCTAACTCTTCGAATAGATGAGAATGTCGTCGATGAATACAATAACGAACTTGTCTAGGTACGGCTTGCACACTCGATTCATCAAGTCCATGAAGACCGCTGGTGCGTTTGTCATCCCAAAAGGCATGACCAAAAACTCATAGTGTCCATAACGAGTTCTGAAGGCTGTTTTGGAGACGTCCTCTTCTCGGACTCTCAGCTGGTGATACCCTGATCTCAAATCAATCTATAAATAGTAGCTCGACCCTTGCAGCTGGTCGAACAAATCGTCAATGCGTGGAAGAGGGTAGCGATTCTTCACAGTCACCTTGTTCAGTTCACGGTAGTCGATGCACATTTTGAACGTACCGTCTTTCTTCTTCACAAATAGAACTAGAGCTCCCCAGGGCGAAGAGCTAGGACGGATAAAACCCTTATCTAAGAGTTCTTGTAGTTGCGTAGATAGCTCTTTCAACTCTGATGGAGCTAAGCGATACGGTGCACGAGCTATAGGTGCCGCTCCAGGAGCTAACTCGATTTGAAACTCGACCTGACGATGAGGCGGGAGGCCAGGTAGTTCCTCAGGAAATACCTCAGGATAGTCGCGTACAATTGGAAAGTCTTCTATCTTTTTCTCTTTCTTTGAGGTGTCAGTAACAAGAGCCAGAAAGGCAGTGTGGCCCTTACGCAAACACTTTTGAGCCTTAAGGGAAGAAATGATGCTCACAACAGCACCACTCTTGTCGCCACGAATCATAAGAGGTTCCTCACCTGGGCGAGGAATACGAACAATCTTTTCGTTGCAAAGGATCTCAGCTTGATGTTGGGATAACCAGTCCATCCCAATGACAACGTCGAAACTACCCAGAGTGATAGGAAGGAGGTCGATCGAGAAAGTATGATCAGCAAGTACTAGGTTACAACCTTTAACTACATGTGTGACCTCTATACTTTTACCATTAGCTAACTCTACAGCGTGTTTGGGATTCAAAGGTGTTGGGGTACGCTTAAGCAGTTGACTAACTTTTTGAGACACATAACTAGTATCAGCACCCGAATTAAATAAGACAGTAACGTAAAAGTCGTCGAGAAGGAACTTACCCGTCACAACATTGGGATCGTTCCTAGCTTCTCCATTGCCAATAACGAACGCACGACCCCTTGCCCCATTGCCATTGTTGCCCCCATTGTTCCCATTCCCCTGATTGTTGTTGTTATTGTTGTTCTGGTTCAGCTGGGGACAGTCTTTCTTGAAATGGCCTTCAGCTCCACACTGAAAGCACCCTTTGTTGTTACCCTGTTGTTGCTGCTGCTGACGTTGATTTTGTGGGGCTCGCTGTTGTTGCCAATTTTGGTTCGCGGGAAACTGACTCCTACATTCTCTTGCAATATGACCAGGCTTGTTGCACCGATGACAGTTACTTCTGGTGCATGGCCCACTGTGAAGTAAGTTACAACGATTACATTTGGGGTGATTTCCTTTGTATCCACCATGACCTTGACCACCAGATGATTGTTGACTAGGACTCTTGTAGTCGTCAGTCCTTCTCTGTTGGGACTGAGATTGAACAGAAGTCGAACCTCTGCTTGAAGCTCCATCCCATTTTCTCTTGTTGTCACTAGGAGCATCCGAAGTAGCTGTAGCACTTATACGCTTTGGTAACCTGTTCTGCTCCACCGCCTGATCAGTGAGACGGTGAGCCAACTGTACAACCTGCTGGGTGGTGGCGAGGTTCGCTGAAGTCACATGACTTTGGATTTCTGGCACTAAGCCCTTGAGAAAAAGTTCAATACGCTTGATTGGAGGGTCCACCATAGTAGGTCACAACAAGGCAAGCTCATTCGACCTCTTAGTATATGCCTCAATTTCCGACCCCGTCATCTTGAGGTTGTAGAACTCGACTTCCAACTTGTGGATGTCGTCACGACTGCAGTATTCCTCCTTGATCATTTCCTTAAAATTGTTCCAGGGGGTGGCGTTAGCAGCAACCAACCCTAGCATTTGGACTTGAGCGTTCCACTATGTGAGGGCTAAACCCTCAAGAGTACCAGTAGCATACTTCACCCTGCGCGCCTCAGGGCATTCACACATTTCGAACACATATTCTAATTTCTCAAACCAGTGGAGGAGACCTACGGCTCCTTCAGTGCCGCTAAAAGTAGTTGGTCGGCAGTCCATAAAGGTTTTGAAGGTGCACACAGGTGGCTGAGCATGCTGACCTGTTGCGAGTGTAAGAAAGGACAAAGTTTAACACAAGGATAGGTTTACGAGAGTAGGATCTAAAGATCGTAGGATGAGTTATAAACTGCAGGGTATACCTCCTGCCTGGGCCGCTGCAAGTGCCGCAGCAACCTGTTCGTTGATCAGAGCCGTCAACTGGGCTTGAGTCATGTTAATGCGTCCAGACATGATCTTCACATCAAGGGAAACATAAGTGAGAAAGGTTCGCGAAAGTGCGATGATAGAAGAGAGTAAGCACACACGTGATCAAGCAAGAGTAGCTATACTAGCTAAGCATATCATGAGCAAAGTTCTACGTAATCTAGCAAGTAGGCAATGTAAGCATAAATTATATCACCTAGAATGTCGAGCCTTGCACGTGGAGTGAAGCGTCGTTGTGGATCGTAGAGCACTGTACTGGTTATAGTCTGGTTTTAACAAAAACGTTTTCCTTTATTAAAACCAAGTTCTCTATAACCAATGGCTCTGATACCAATCTGTCACACCCCCAAAATCAACACGCGGAGTATCACCGCTTGGAGGCGTGACTGACCAGGATCAAACCACTAATCATATTGAACAAGTAAATAATTAAATGTAAAAGTCCAACCAACACGATTAGTGTCCAAAACAACCATAGTTAAGTTATGAGCATAAGCAAAATGTTCAAAACCAAATCAAAAGTTTAATTATCAAATGTTTAACATGGCACACAGCTGTCCATGTCCCACAACGACTCTTCCTTGTGCAAGCTCCAGCTAAGTACCTATAGACCTGCAAAGCATGTAGTAACGAGTCAACAACAAGTTGAGTGAGTTCACGTTTGGTTGTCTAGTTTATTGTTGTTCCGAAAACACAGTTTGCTCTTTACCAGCTATCCAGCCGTGGGGGTTACCCCATAGTTCGAAAAACGTTTATTAGTTACCCGTCATACGTTGGCTATTCCAGCCCGGCTCTATGGCCGTGGGGGCTACCCCATGTTTAATTCACCAGACTCGTTACCATATCGACTACTAACGTTCGTCATGTTTAAGTGCCCTAACGTCTGTGTCTATCATCACTGACGTGCCATAGTCCATTAGTCCACGCACGTCCTCTGCGGCACGGTGTGAGGTTTGTTAAACCTAATAGCGCTATTTAACTAATGACCCGTTCGCCATTGGCCTCGGCGATTAAGTCGATATAAAAGGAGGGACTTCGTTGATAGAGTTCTAGTCTAGTATAGTTAAATCCGTCTCATACTGGACGAGGAATCTATGTTCCTGATTACGTCTCAACAGGACGAGGAATCTATGTTCCTGATTACGTCTCAACAGGACGAGGAATCCCTATTCCTTAACCCATTCCCAACCCCTGGGAATCCCATGCTTTGTAACGAAGTGTGAACTCACCTTGGTTTGCTCGGCAGATAACACAGAAAGGTCGAGTCTAAATACTAGTGGTCAACCACGTCCTAACATGGTTATTATACAAGTCAGGTTCACGTTCGAGTTAAGCACATAAGTATCACATAGATAGCAAATAAGAAACACATACGGATCATGGCAACTTACATCAACACGTTCAACAGTTAATAGCGTATTCAAACTTGGGCTCGCACAAGCTTTGTGGCCTTGTGCGAGTCATCCATTGGAGCCCATTAATACCCGGCCCAAAGTCAAGAAACCCAAACCAAATCCGTAACTTTAACATAGCCCTAATAGTAAGTCTTGTGCGATTCAGAAATATACTCGGCCCAACAATTTAACTAAACAACACCTTGTGCGATCAGCTTTATTACCCAGCCCAACATACGGCCCAAAAGACAAACTGGCAAACGGTCTTGTGCGACTCAAATGTCTTTGTGTGACTGAGGACCTCTTGTGCGTATGGACATCTTGTGCGACCAAGATGTCTTATGCGATTAGTTTAAAATCTCGGATTTCATGCCTATCTGTTACAAACATCAAGTAGTTTCCAAATTTGTCCTTTAGCAATTAACACAAATCATGGATTCTAACCAATCCCTTACTCGATCAAACAAGGTTTTTAATCATTTGTTTCACATAACCCTAACATCATAATTATGAACAACAACCACACATGATCATCATCGAAATAAACAACAATGGCCGACAACTTATCAAATATTATTATATGTTCCGATTTCATGAGTGTCCAGCCGATTACATGCATGCGAATCAGGATCATCATATATTAATTCGAACATGCACTGAGATCTATTCCATTTAAAATACATGTAGCAATCACAAGACATACTGACAATCTCATGTGCAAGTAATCATGAACGATCCTTAAAATACAATTAATTAAAATCACATGCTCATCCTCATAGATACACACTGTTCGAACAAAACAACAATCATTCCACCAGTCCCATCAAAACACATTCTCATGCTAACATGCCATAACCTAAGTCAATTATAAACAACTTTTTAAAACACTCCGAATCATGCAACTAAATCAGAAAACATGACATGATAGTTGATTAACATCCTCACACACCTCCGATTACTAATCCACATCTCCATTTAATCATACACATGTGAGCCGATTCCCAAGACATCAATATTGATAGTTTACATCACCAACAATCATGTATCAACTAGGACATGTGTAAACACGTAACATAACATCAACTAATAACAAACACTAATCGGTTAAGAGAGGATAACGAGAATGATCCGAATAAAAGAATGATCCGAGCACTATGATCTTCGATGGTGAGAGAGAGTGTTTGCCGTCGAGTTTGAGAGAGAGGATGAGAGGAAGCTAGGGTTTGTGTGTTTAGAATGTTTAGCAAAACAAGTGAGGAGTATACCCTACCCCTAATGTTATGCGACCAAGAGAAGAGTGGGCCGAACCCTCAATGGGCTGCCCATGATCCGAATACAAGTGGTGGCCCAAATGGGCTTGTGCGATCGAGTGTGTGTTGTGCGCTTATATCATACATACATTACACAATCACGTATTAACCTAGCATTCACATAAACATTCACTTTCATAAAAGTCACATATCGTACACATACGTTACATCAAAGTACAAAGATCGGTTTGAAAATAAGAGTTGTCACACTTACAGAGCCTTGTCCAGCTTGTAGGCATAGCCTTCTTTCTCTTGATCAACGAAGCCCAGCGGTTGAGCAACATAGATCTCTTCCTTGACCCTCCCATAAAGAAATGCTGTCTTTACATCAATTTGATAGACTTTAAAGCCTATAAAGGATGCATATGCGAAGAAAATACGATGGCTTCCAGACGTGCAACTAGGGCATATACTTCATCATAATCTAAACCTTCGACCTGACTGAAACCTTGGACTACTAATCTAGCCTTATTTCTTACAATCACTCTAGAATCATCTTGCTTGTTACGAAATACCCAACGTGTGCCAAGAGCTCGTTTTCCTTGGGGCAGCTTCTTAAGCTTCCATACTCCAAGTCGTTCGAACTGATTGAGCTCTTCATGCATCGCATCAACCCTTCCAGGTTCCTGCAGAGCAACATTAATGTTTTAGGCTCAATCTGGGATATGAAGCAAGAGTACAAGAAAGAGTTGATGTCTCCAGATTTGTTGCGGGTCTGAACACCAGCAGATACTTGGCCAATGACATTCGTGATTGGGTGACTTTTCTGAACACGCTGTGGAATTGCTGTTGCAAGGACTTATAGATTTGATTGCAGATTTGAAATGGTTATGGATGCTATTCTATATGGCTCCCCCTCACTTGGTGCAGCGGTGTTGATCACGCGCGGATCTACAGTGTAATCTAATGGAATTGCTTCTTGAAACAAAGAAGCTCCTTGAACATTTGATGGTCCTTCGGAGGCTTCAGAGTTGCTAACTTCACCATCAGGGGCAGCTGCTGAAGGTTTAGGAATCGGCTCCTGAGTAGTGGAGGAGTGGTGTTGTACTGTTGTCTCCTTGTCAAATCCTGATGGATTCAAAGTGAGCTTCTTGATTAAATTTTGCAAGGGCACATCCTCGTCTTCATCTTCAAAGGGAATATGCATCTACGCAGCTGAAACTCCTACATCAACAATTTCATCAGACAAAATAGGAAACGATTTAAATAAGGAGGAATAATCATATAGCCAATCAGGTCTAATCCGAGCATCTTTTGGATTTTCTTCTAGCCAGTCCACATGATATGCTTCCACAATCTGCTTCTTGAGCTTGTTGTACACGATAAGAAGTGGTTTTAGTGTATCCAATGAAATAGCATGGATCTCCTCGAGCTTCAAATTTTCCTCTGGAATCCATGAGAAGAAGTACACACGGACAGCCGAAAGTGTGAAAGTGTTGCACTGAGGGTTTTTGACCTTCAACTATTTCATATGGAGTTTTCACTGCTTCTGCCCAGAATATGAGTGAAGACCCAAATCTATCAGCATTGTGCGAGCAGCTTTGATAAGAGTACGATTGCGTCTTTCTTCAACCCCATTCTGTTGAGGGGATCTTATTGTACTGTTTTGACGGTCGATTCCTTTGAGGGCACAAAATTCGTTCAGCTCGGCATTCTTGAATTCTGTCCCATTGTCACAGCGGGTAATCTTTACACGTTCATTTGACTGATTCTCCATTAGTATTAAAAATTTCTTAATTAAACCAGTAGTCTCGCTTTTCTGCTCCAAGAAGAATACCCAAGTTAAACGAGAAAAATTATCTGTGATGACCAAACAGTAAACCTTTCCCCTGATACTGAGTACATTGACTGGACCAAACAAATCCATATGCAGCAGTTCCAAGACCTTTGAAGTGGTGTGAACAGGTTTGGACTTATAAGGCCGACAATGCTGCTTTCCTCGAGCACATGCTTCACATTTCTCTATTTGCATGAAATCCTTGATTGGCAAGTTCCTGACGAGACCTCCTTTTTCTAATCGATTCAAATTTTTCGTGTTTAGGTGACCCAACCGACGGTGCCACAACATAGCATCATGTTCAGCAATTTCTGAAAACAAACAAGTAACTTGATCAGTAGGTGCTTTGTTCATATCAATTACGTAAGCATTTCCTCTACGTTCAGCTTCAATTTGAACCAGTCTTCAGGTATGAGAATTCCTGGTTTCAAAATGACACAACCACTCTTGGTGAAGAGAACTTCCATTCCTTTGTCACACATCTGTGATACACTCAACAGACTGTGCTTAAGCTCAGGGACATAGTTAACATCTGAAAAGGTGAGGATGCCATTCTTGATTGTGCCTTTCATGGTGATTCTTCCTGATTCTCCTCCCGTGAAGTTGACACATCCTTCGTCGAATATCTTGATGTCATTCAACTGGGATATGTCTCTCGTCATGTGTCTAGAACAACCACTATCAATAAACCAAAGTCTAAAGATAGCCCTCCATAGTTGTTCCAGCACATTTAACGGAATCAGTTAGAGACTGGAACCAAGGCCATAGTGGACCTGAGTTTACCATTGCTATCTGTGTAGGTAACTTCGCGAAAGATCATATGATTTTTATCGTTGTTTATGGTTTTAGGTGACGCGGTAGAAGTTGATGGTTGCGAACATGGAGACTGGGATCCAACAGGAATTTTAGGTTTCCAATCTTTGGTGTTCGAGACATTTTCATTTAAAGGAAAAACTTTTGTTTTTCCTTGAAACCTGTTTGTTTTTAAAAAAATTTGGTTTTCCTGTTTAGCAAGATTCCAGTCTCTGTCAGAAGGCCTTGCTTTGGGAGGTCGATTTTTGATAAAGTGAGATTGCATAGCCTTCTGATGATACATGTTCCTAGAGTAGTAGGGACGATGAACACAATTTCTTGCAATGTGTCCCAGAATTCCACAATTAAAACATGTCTGCCTTTTTGAGAAAAAGACATCTAGTTCAGCTTGTGTTATTCTCGAGAACTGATCACGTCTTTTCCATTCATTTGATGCTGAGTGCTTTCGAGGATGCTTGGTCTTGGATGAACCCGGCTCACATCTGTCAGCACAAGAGTAAGTATCCGCTACCTTACCCTTGAGCTTGGGTTCTGTTTGCTTGAGATTTGGGTTTTCCCTTTTTACATTCTTTCTCTTGGGCCTTCTGTTTCTACGTGACCGCTTTCTTTTAGGGGGAACAAATTCAGTTGATTCTGTTTTGTTAAGGTTACTCTTGGGATTGATAGATGAACTGTCTGTGGAAGTGACTTTCACATCTTCCTTTTCTTTAGGGACCATGTTTTCAGGATATTATGCAAAGAAGGTTTCCACAATAATTTCTTTTATAGTTTCATCATCTGATTCGACTGTGGAATTGATTTCCATGGATTCCTTCTCCATAGTTTTCATGTTTCAATGGGTTTCTGCAGAATTGGACACTATGATGTCTCCTCTTCAGTCAGATCAACCTCTGAGCTCTCGACATTAGATGATTCCGGTAATTCAGATGATGAGCAGTCTGTGTCTAAGACAGTTTGACTGTCTTCTTTCACAATGTTGCTAGATCTTGATTGTTCATCACAATCAGAACCGCTTGAAGATTTGAGCTCATTATATGAGATTCCCGAATTCTCTGTTTGGCCGCCAAGATCGTCAGATGATCCCTGTTCAACAACAATTTCTTCGTTATCACAAAAAAATCATCAAGTTTTTCATTATTACAGGGAGCTTCTGATGTGTCATTTGATGTTTCAGGCATACAGGTGCAGTTTTCTGAATCATCAGAACAGTTTTCTAAGGTACTTGAAACAGATGTCTCAAGTTCCTCAGTTGACGCATCAGGCTCTCCTGTCAAAACATCTTCAACATTTTCATGATTCTCAACATAATCATTTTTATCACATGCATAATCTAAAATAATAGCACCAGATTCATCAGTCTTAGTGGGAACACCCCAAGTCTCAGCAAACCAAGAAAAAACACAATTCCAAGCATAAAGGTCATTTTTATCAGAAATAACATTATTAGCAGCATGTTGATGTGATTCATCATCCTCTTTAGACTTCTCTTCAGTTCTTACTAATTCTGCACACAAACTAGAATAGTTAGTATTTCAACAGAATCAGAATTCGGTGAACTTTCCTTCATCTCCTCTGCGGGTGTGTTAACTGGTTCTGTTTTTATTTCAGTTTCAGGTTCTGTATTTGTTAATGTTTCATTTACATGATTAGACTTATCTGCTGATTCATTTTGAACATTTTCATTTCTGACAAAAATCATTGGTTTCTTGAAATCAGCTTGTGGATCATTTTTAAACTTTGATGGATCATATGTAACATAATCACTAGGCTTGACATACATCATTTTTTTCATAATTTTCCATTTCCTGCTCAGTGATAGGCAATCTTGAATAATTATGATTATATGGTGGCGGAACTTATGTATATCCCAATACCTTTCCCTTGTTTTCTTTATAAGCAAGTTGCACATTACACAAATTACGAACTGTGTTACTGGAAGTATCAAACTTTTTGATGTTTAACTCATTTTGTTTGTACTTTCCAGTAAGGAGCTCTAGCTCAGCCTTCACATAGTCACATTCAAGAGTTTTGACTGTGAGTCTATATTTGTAGTCATGAACCCAACATTGTTGTTGGTTTACATCTCTGTGAAGTTGAGCTATGTCCTTCTTAAGTGCCTCAATCTTTTCATAGAGAATTTTATTATTCTCTCGAAGACTGATGTACTTTTCCATCACAGTGTTGTAATCGGTGATTAAGGATGAATTTTGAGATCTCAGCAAAGCAACCTTCTTCCTACAATGTTCAGTACATAGAAGGGAATCTACCGTTTCGGTGAGTGATTTTGGTTCCTCGGTCATAGCCATCAAGCACTGATGAACCCTATCCACAGCAGTAGTTTCAGACAGCTTCATTGATTCCACTTGAGCAACAGCATCAGCCCAGTTGAATCCATTCTGCTCCTGCGCGATGAAAGCCCTTCCAGCTCTAGAATTTCCCTGTCCAGTTGAAGTCGAATTCTCAGTAGGAGTAACGGGAACCATAGACCTTTCCTTGTTCCTTGCTGCTGCCGCCTGAGTAGCTTCATAACCTACAAGAACCTTCTTGCAATCCCTAGCAAAATGTCCCGGTTCATAGCACATGTAGCACCTCAGCCTGTCTCTCAACACTCCAGGACGAGCATTCATAGGACGACGCCCATATTTCTTAGCAAACTTGTCTAGCTTAAACGCTGACATAGCCATATTCCAAGCTACATCCAGTTCATCCAAGTCTTCTTCCACAACTTGATTCACATTTGGTGTTATCTCTCCTGAAGGCATGAGATCTCCTGCTAAGAAAGCGTTGAAACTTGAGATCATAGAGGCTGCGAGAGCAAGTTTTTCTTCATTTTGTTTGGTCAAGAAAGCCATGTGATCCACTAAAGGTGATGATGGTGTGTTCTGAGGAGCAGACTGAGTGGTCGAGCCAAAGGCAGCATTAGCATGTTGTGGTTGAGGCTGAGATTGTGGTTGCACATTTGTGGCATTGACAGCGGGTACTTGCGAGGTAGGAACAGACATCCCATACACATAGTTTGACTTAGGTGCAGCAATGGGACTGAAAACAATGTTTGGGTTGTGATTCATAACTCCATGAACAGGGCTGAAAACCAGATTTGGATGAGCTTGAGACATTAATGTTGCGTTGTTGGGACTAGTCACTCCAGCAGCCATCAGTGAGTTCTTGTGATTCATTTCTCTCTGCTGATTGTTGATCTCACAAGACTTGATAGTAGCAATCAGTTCCGTAAGTGTCATTTCATTTAGATCCTTGGTACGCTTGATCATAGAAACCTCGGCATCCCATCCTTTAGGTAGAGAGTTAAGCAGTTGACGATTCATTCCACTGTTTGAGATATTGATTCGAACACTCACCATTTGTGACACAAGTTTAACAAACCTTCTAATCTGATTCTCAAAAGTTTCCTGTAGATGTGGTTAAAGGAACTGAACTGTTGGTTCATCATGTTGACTCTGCTAGCTTTCATGTCAGCATTTCCTTCAAACAAGTGAGTCAGTTGATCCTAAATTTCTTTTGCACTTTTGCAATTTCGAACTCCGATTGAAATGTCTGGACCAAGAGCCATTGAAAGAGTTCCAAAAGCAGCTTCATCTTCAGTAATGACCTTTCTGTCTTCATCAGTGTGTAAATGCCTTCAGGTTTTGGAATTTGGTGTCACACCCTAACCGCGTAAAACAACAAATCGCGGCGGAAACGTCGGGGAGTGTTGTAACAGAATCATTGTTTCATAACACATGGAATTTAAAGTTTGATTTCATTAATTAAAGTGTTTACATTGACTAAGAATTTATAGAAACATAACATGAATCAAATTATCTTTCATAGTTTTAAGTCACTAAGGCCCTCGTCCGATCCTATGTTTGCATCATGATATCTAACAATAGCACCTGAAACACTTGTGAAAATAGGTACGTCAGCATTAAAATGCTTGTGAGATACATAGGTTTTATTGATGAGGGGTTCATGACTTGTAGTTGAAAGAAATGTTTAACAAAAAGTTAGTCATGAATCTTATTAAAAGTGTTTTCTTTTATAAATCATACGAAATTCGATAAGGAAATCAAATGTTATAAAAGAAAGGTGTAATTTTAAATGAATAACCAAGTAAAATGAGTTTGTATAAAATATGTTGTTTAAATCAATGTCTTGTGTAAATGTGTCGTTTGTACAAAATGTATCATGTCTTTGTCTAAATGGTTTAGATAATGCTACGATATGTAATATCATAAAAGCATTTATATATAGGAAGTACCAGCAGCGTATCCACCATGTGTTTATCATATTACACACGTTTCATTATTTAAATCACTTATAAATAATCCACCAAAAATGTCTTGTAAAGTAAATGTCAAGTAACAACAATATCATATACTGTGAATAAATAGTGTTTACTCAATCCCGTATGTAAAATGTCAATGTATAATCAAATGTTATGTGAAATTAAATGTTATGTACAGTGAATAAAAGAATTTACTCAACCCCACATGTAAAATGTACAAAACAATGTATTTGGATAAATCATAGTTTAAGTCAAAAGTTATGTTTTGTAAAATCAATGCTTTACTGATAAGAACATTTATGTGGTAATGTTTATCGCATACATTCAAGCCTTGCGACTGACGGACAAACCCTTAACAAGTTAAAGGCTTATCAATTATGTATATCGGATTCAGTCATCCCTTACATCCAAACAAACCTAGGTTTCCAGGGATGGGAGTTGTCAATTCCTATGGTACCACTACATACTACCGAGCGACATGATCAGTGTTAATGAACGTATTTTAGACCCGTTAAACAAACTAAATGTCATACCAAATGTAAGCATGTTATGTGAAAACAATGTACTAAATATGCTAAATGAACATACATAGTAAAAATGTGATGTAAATCAATGTGTACATATGCTGAAATAAACATATGAAACAAATGTATTTATGAAATCAATGTGCTAGCATGCTCAATCAACATACATAGCAAAGCATAAATGAAATCATGTACTATATGCATACTAATGAACATAGCAAGTATATGTCATGAAAGCACGAAAAGCACGAAAGTAACAAGTAGGCACATGTGTTTCACCCCAAAATAGTTGAAAACAGTAAAAGAGGGGACTATGTACTCACTTGATATTGCTTAGTAGTCTTGAGATAACAACCAAACAACGCTAGAAGGATCACGGAATCAATCGGCACCTAATATAGGTAACTACATTAATAAACTGGACCTAAATCGGAAGATTGGATAAAATGAGGTTTCGTAAACGAAATGAGTATTGGAACTCATGTAATATGGTTTAACAAAGCCTACATTCTAAATCGGCACCTATCCTAAGTGCTTACGACCCGTTACGACTCGTTTAGGTGTAAAAATTTAGGTTACATATGATTAAAATGAAATTATGGGTAAAAAGGGCATTTTGGTCATTTTCCTAAGGCATATAAACTACCTATCATACCACTAACTAAATGAATTGACCATAAGGTATAACCTCGGAAGGTTATTCCCTATACTACTATGGTCACAAAACATGTTTGGTTGGATCCTAATGATCGACCAAACGGGTCGGGTTTGAAAGTCTAAGTGGTTGTTTAGACCGCTTATCTTACGACCCTATCTAAGCACTAGACTAAAATTGACGAGTTAAACATGTTAAAACATGTTTAACTAAGTTAGAAAACAAGTTTGATATCAAAAAAAGTGTTTTGATACCTAAAAATAGCTTCGTTGCAAAATACGCGTAGATACGTAATTTGACCGAAACTTTGACTCGTCACTACGCCTAATCAACGTGGTAATCAGTAGGTATAGTCACAAGGGACTATAACCATCGTGATTATGCTCACGTTGCAAAGTTCAAACGAACTTTGTGTTGACCATAAACTGGTCAAAGAAGAAAGTCAAACACTGTTTGACTTTCATGCTTGAAATGCATAACTAAGCATGAAGGGGACTTACAAAGGTCCAAGATTGAAGATAGAACAAAGAATACTGACGAAATGGAGCCTTCAACTAGTCAAGGGATAGCTCCAAAGCAGATTAGAGAAGAAATGGAAGGAATGAGCAAGTTTGAGAATGAAATTCATGGGTTTATATAGGATTTCAGGCTTCATTAGGATCTTTCCAAGTGTTTAGAGCTTTGATCCTAGCCATACATGTGTGGCACATGGTTTTAAATACCATGGAAGTCCAAAAACCAGCCCAAAGTATGCTAAAACAATGGTTAAAATCAAAGGAACCAGCAGCTGTTTAAAGAAAATCAAATTCTGCACAGATCAGTCTGTGGCGCCCAGCGAGAGGCCTGTCGCGCCCCGCAAGAGACCAAAATCTCAGAATGTCAGAAATGGTCCCTGCATGCATAATACTTGGTTTTTGACACGTTTAAGCCTCGTAAACCCATTTTCAAGTCTCAATAATGATTTCAAAGTATAGGGAACATGAAATATGCTTGAAAATATCTCGGATGTCGGTTCGTTTGGTCGTACGGTCACGTTATTCGGTTAAATACGACGAAACACGAACGGACGCGAAAAACGATCCAAATTACGCGACGAATGAAATTTTAGCATTCCAAACACTAAAATAAAATATTTTAATGATTACAAAAATTTTTGGATACCCGAATATGTTCAGAACGTAAGATATGCGCGTAAACGCAAACTTATGCACTTTTTGACGCTTTTAGTCCCTGTTTGATCAAATAAGCATATTTTCGCATACCGAACCCCTCAAAGCCTATTTCTAAGTTATTTAAAGGTTATCTAAGTTATGTTAAGCTTATGTTGATTTTTTGGAGTGTTTGTCGCATTAAACTGATTAAGTTTACACATAAGTTTGCATATAACTTTCCAGAAAGCGATTTAGAGTTTGAAATCGAACAAGAATTGAAATGAGAAATTCTCAAACATAGTTAAACAAATATAGGGATCAAAATACATTGTTTTATTGAAAATTGAACTGTTCAGAGTTTGTATAATGATTATGCAAGCACAGGTGTCACAGTCTCCCCTACTTTAGGAAATTTCATCACGAAATTTATTTAGAGGAAACTTGTGAGAGTAGATGTGGATGTTTTGCTTTCAAATAAATCCTCCATTCCCTAAGTAGAATCTTTGGGTCATGTTTGGATTTCCAGAAAGCTTTAGTTATTTGCATCAGTCTGTTGTTTATATGAAAGGGTTTAGATCCGAAGATTTAAACTCCATTCTAATGAGTTTGTGTATGGTTCTATCGAACCTCAAGAGTGTCATGAAATTCTCAAAATGGTGTCCTTGCTGTAGTAAAATATAAAGTGCATGTGAATTCAACAAGAAGCTGGATTTTCGAACAACGGATAAAGAGAATGTTTCCTGTGAAGGCTATCATAGGAAACTTGTGTGAGCTCGAAACTTGAAATCGAAGAGATAATACAACATTGGACAAGGTCCTGAACTTCTAGTAATTTAAATAACGTCATGCTTGCAATGTAATAAGGGACACTTATATATATATATATATATATATATATATATATATATATATATATATATATATATATATATATACACATAGAAAGCACCATTGGTGTGTCTACCGTGTCCTCATTATATTGTTCACGTTTCATTATTCTTATCACTATAGGTTCTTACACATGACAAAACTTGATGTGGTTTCTGTGCACTAAATTCCATAATTATGTATGCATCCATAATTACGTAATTCCTTGCACAGTCCGCACAGTGCATTTTATATTGTGTAGGGGAAGAAAATCAAACAAATAAACCTGTGATGATTATGACTAGACCACCATAGGGTCCTTTTAATTAGATCAACAAATGATCTCTTTAAATAGACCACTAAAGAGTCTTTTCAGTTATATCATCACATGTTATCTTTAACCAGTTTAACGAATCAATCTTTTTAACCAGACCACCCAAGGGGTCTCTTTTAACTTTCGAATAGTACTTTATAATCCAAGGGTCTTAACTATTACATAGAAGCCCATTAAGGATTTAAGGTAGTACCTTTGGATATCCTTCTATAAATCCCTCATATGAGGATACCGAATTTTTAGACTCTATAAGGATGTCAAAGGGGCCAAAGTTGCAACAAATGAAAACTTGTGAGTGTGACTATCCTGGCCCGATCGTGGCTTACGGTTTCCAGAACGTGACTCACGGTTTGGTCTGCCAGCATTGCATTTTTTGCTTGATGGCCACTCCAAGCTACCAAAACCCATCAAATCGAAACCATGGGCTTCTAAACAGCTATGCCACATGTTAGGACACTTGTTATCATCTCTTGAAGCCTCCTAACACTTGGAATGATCTTGTGCATCATCCACAACTATAAATAGGTGCATAATTCTTCATTCCAACTTGCTCAATTACTTCTTTATTCTCTATAAACTCTAAGTGGAGGTAATCACCTTGTTGAAGGCCGCCTACCTGAGTTTTCTTTGTTCTTATTCCAAGCTTGGACCCTTTGTAAGTCTCCTTCATGCTTGGTTACGCATTTCAAGCATGAAAGTCAAACAGTGTTTGACTTTCTGCTTTGACCATGTTTGGTCAACACAATGTTCGTTTGAACTTTGCAACGTGAGCGTAATCATGATGGTTATAGTCCCTTGTGACTATAGCTACTGATTACCACGTTGATTAGGCGTAGTGACGAGTCAAAGTTTCGGTCAAAATACGTATTTATGCGTATTTTGCAACGAAGCTATTTTCGGGTATCAAAACACTTTGTTTTGATATCAAACTTGTTTTCTAACTTAGTTAAACATGTTTTAACATGTTTAACTCGTCACTTTTAGTCTAGTGCTTGTTTAGGGTTGTAAGTTAAGCGGTCTAAACAACCGCTTAGACTTTCGAACCCGGCCTGTTTGGTCGATCATTAGGATCCGACCAAACATGTTTTGTGACCATAGTAGTATAGGGAATAACCTTCCAAGGTTATACCTTATGGTCACTTCGTTTAGTTAGTTGTGTGATAGGTAGTTTATATGCCTTAGGAAAATGACCAAAATGCCCTTTTTACGCATAATTTCATTTTAAGCATATGTAACTTAAATTTTGACATCTAAACTAATTATGCAATGTTTTTAGACATGTTAAGGCATATAATACTTGTCATAGGACTTAACATGTCTAATAATGTTGGTTTAGATGTCAAGTATTATATGCCTTAACATGTCTAATAATGTTGCCTAATCAGTTTAGATGCCAAAATTTATGTTACATATGCTTAAAATGAATTTATGTGTAAAAAAGGCATTTTGGTCATTTTCCTAAGGCATATAAATTACCTATCATACAACTAACTAAACGTAGTGACCATACGGTATAACCTCGAAAGGTTATTCCCTATACAACTATGGTCACTAAACATGCTTGGTCGGATCCTAAAGATCGACCAAATGGGTCGGGTTCGAAAGTCTAAGCGGTTGTTTAGACCGCTTATCTTACGACCCTATATAAGCACTAATCTAAAAGTGACGAGTTAAACATGGTGAAACACGTTTAACGAAGTTTGAAAAAAAGTTTGATATCAAAACAAAGGGTCTTGATACCCAAAACTAGTTTGGTTGCAAAACACGCATAAATGCGTATTTTCACCGAAACTATGACTCGTCACTACACCTAATCAACGTCGTAATCAGTAGGTATAGTCACTAGGGACTATAACCATCGTGATTACGCTCACGTGGCGAAGTTCAAACGAACTTCATGTTGACCAAAGACTGGTCAAAGCAGAAAGTCAAACACTGTTTGACTTTCGTGCTTAAAACGCATAAAAGCATGAAGGAATATTACAAAGGGTCTAAGCAAGGAAATCTTCATCCAAATTGCTCAGGTATGAAGTGTTAAACCCCAACTTAGAGCTATTTGAATCAGATTGTGAGGAATGAGAATGAGGGTGTTGGGTATTTATAGAAAACCCATAACCGTTAGGATCGTTCCTCGTAAACCATGCTTCGATCATGAACTTACACCTGGGCCCAAGGTATTAGAATACAATGGGAGCATGAAAACCATCAAATGGTATTGAAAAACAAGCAACAAAACCATCAAATTCAGATGTTTGGACCAGATTCAATGTTTCTGTCTGATGGGCTCTCACGGGCCACGTAAGAAATAGACAAGTCTTACGCGCCCCTCCTAGCCATCTTTGACAGATTGTCAAAAAAGGTCCCTGCAGCCCAGAAACGTGGTTTTCGTTGCATTTTTGGCACGTTTAAGCCCTTTAACCCCATTTCAAGGCTCTAAAATGAAGCTAAAGTATAGGGAACTTAGAATATGCACAAAAATATCTCGGATGTTGGTTCGTTTGGCCGTACGGTTGCGTTGTTAGGTTAATTACGATGAAACACGAACGGACGCGAAAAACGATCCAAATTACCCGACGAATGGAATTTTATCATGCCAATCACTAAAATAAAGTATTTTAATGATTACATAAATTTTTGGATGTCCGGATATATTCAGAACGTAAGATATGCGCGAAAACGCAAACTTATGCAGTTTTTGACGCTTTTAGTCCCTATTGATCAAGAAAGTTTATTTTTGCGCACCAAACACCTCAAAGCCTATTTCTAAGCTATGTAAGGGATATTTAAGGCATATTTAACTTATGATCAAGTTCCGGAATGTTCGTCACAGTACGAATTGGCATACTTTCGCAGTTTGTCGAAATTAGTCTCTATGGTCGAATAAACTTGATTTCGACATACCAAACCCTCCAAAACTTATTTCTAAGTTATGTAAAGGTTATTTAAGGTATGGTAAGTCTATGTCACTGTTCTAGAGTGTTTGTTGCATTAAACTAGTTATATTTACGCATCAGTTCGCGTATAACCTTCCAGAAAGCGATTTAAAGCTTGACATCGAACAAGAGTTGATATGTGCAAATGATACACATATTTATACAAATCCCAAGTATGAAACACAATATTTCATTGATTTGGTATTTTTTTGATGGTTGCGGAGGCACGGGTGTCACAGTCTCTCCTACTTTAGGAAATTTCGTCCCGAAATTATTCGTAGGAGTCTGTCTGTGACTTTGTGTTAAATAACCATCAAAGATATGCAAGGCATAATCCTGTGATTTCCTCAACGTACATTCTTTAGAAACAAAAATGAACGGACGGAGTCATTTTTAACGGGTGCTTCCTCAGAAATGGAAATAAAGGAATAATCATAAGAATATTCATTTCCCTCAACGGACATTCTTCAGAAATGAAAATGAACGGACGGAGTCATTTTCGACGGGTGCTTCATCAGAAATGGAAATGAATAGAATAATCAAAAGGATATTCATTTCCCTGAATGGAAATTCTTCAGAAACAAAAATGAACGAACGGAGTCATTTTCGACGGGTGCTTCATCAGAAATGGAAATGAATAGGATATTCATTTCCCTCAACGGACATTCTTCAGAAACGAAAATGAACGGACGGAGTCGTTTTCAATGGGTGCTTCATCAGAAATGGAAATGAATAGAATTAATTCAAAAGGATATTCATTTCCCTCAACGGACATTCTTTAGAAACGAAAATGAACGGATGGAGTCATTTTTGACGGGTGCTTCATCAGAAATGGAAATGAATAGAATTAACTCTAGACACATGACAAAACTTGCTGTGGTTTCTGTGCACTAAATTCCATAATTATATATGCATCCATAATTACGTAATTTCTTGCACAGTTCGCACAGTTTGTTTTATAATGTGAAAGGGATAGAATTTGAACAAGCTTGAGACAACATTAATTGGGTCAACACATAAACACATAAGCACATGATTGTTTTCTTGGTTATAAATTTGTTATTATCTTGATATTAATTATTATTAACTTGTTATTGATTTGAACATGGGTATTCAAGGTATACCTGGAACCCAGTCGATGGACTTCAACATCCTCAAGAGTCTATCTGAAAAGATAGGGTGATCTTCCAAAAATTCGATTTTTGATTACAAGGAATCATAACATTCGAATTAAGGTACACAACAATTAAGGACTTACGGAAATACCCTTAGGTACCCTATTAAGGATTGGGTATTCCTCCAGAGTTGTAACTTGCGCCTTGTACTTCGTTTCCTTGGAAGAAACGGGTACTTAGGATTTTCATGGAAAACGCAAGAGATCATAAAATGGAAGAATTTTGGGGGTAGTCTGTTTTTCAACGAATACAGTTCCTTGATTGTTGGTATTGTAGGGGATATGTTGTTTATACATGCAACCACATAAATACATTGCAATGTAAATAAGAGATTTATTTATAAACAACAACAACAACTGTTTCATAGACCTTGACAACGAAAGAAAATAATACATAAAGCTTGATTAATTTCTAAACAGCGTTGTCTTCTAGTCGGTCAAATGTTCATCCTTGCGCTGGATCCGCATTAGCAAGCTTTGGGCAATTTCTTCGGAAATGGCCCATCTCGCCACAGTTGAAGCAAGAACCTGGTAGAAAACGAGCTTGAGCAGGATTGTTGCCAGCTTAATTTGGTGCAGCTACAGTTGGACAAACTCTTGCTGTATGACCTATAAGTCCACAAATTTAGCATTTGCGGCACTTCACACTAGCATGATGATGAAGGCTACACTAGTTGCCCAAGGGTGCAGTTCCGTTGTATGGCTTCCTAGCAGGGGGTTGAGCTGGTTGGTTGGGGACAGCTTGATCATTGTAAGAGACCACGGCGAAGTTCTGAGAAGCCTTTCGCTTCTTTGACTTCTTGGAGGATTCGGTCTGCTCATCCTTTGGTTTCGATTCCTCGATCAGTTTCTTATCACCCTTACGGAAAAGTTTACCATTCCTAATCTGAGATTCAGTCAAGGTAGCGGATAGCTCAATGGCCTGTCTAACTGTAGTGGGGTTGCTACCAGTAACAATGTCTTGTACTGAGTCAGGGAGGCCATCAATGTACTTTTCGATTGCCTTATCCAAAGGCGTAACCATATTCGGGCATAACAGACTTAACTCCTCATAACGGTCCGTGTAAGCTCGATGCTCACTGCTATCTTGCTTAAGATCGACGAATTCCCTTTCCAATGCCCTGATCTCATGATGAGGACAGAATTCCCTCATCATTAGAGCTCGAAGCTCTTCCCATGTTTGAGCCAGTGCTACCTCGGCACCCCTATCTCTCATCACACCATTCCACCACGTTAAAGCTCGTTTCTCAAAAACACTAGATGCGAACTCTACCTTTCGCTGGTTTGGACACTGAACATGTCTGAAGGTGCTCTCTGGACTCTCGAACCATTGCATAAGTGCAGTCGCTCCTTGAGACCCAGAAAATTATGATGGCTTAGCTGAGTTGAAAGTCTTGAAGTTGCAGGGAGCATTATTGTTGTTATTGAGGGCTTGGTAACATTGAACAATGATGTTTGGGATTGCAGCAGCCATTTGCTGCGTAATAATAGCTGCCAGTTCTTCATTAGGTATCTGATTGTCGCGTCGTGGAGGCATTCTAAAAGGGGAAACAAGAGAGAAAACAAGTGAAATGGTATTGGGTAAGGATGTTACAATTTCCGACCAAAAGGCATGGGTGATGGTCATTTGTTTGAATAGTCACTAGGGACTATAACCATCGTGATTACGCTCACGTGGCGAAGTTCAAATGAACTTCGTGTTGACCAGAGACTGGTCAAAGCAGAAAGTCAAACACTGTTTGACTTTCGTGCTTAAAAACGCATAAAATTATGAAGGAATACTTACAAAGGGTCCAAGCAAGGAAATCTTGATCCAAATTGCTCAGGTATGAAGTGTTAAACCCCAACTTAGAGCTATTTGAATCAGATTATGAGGAATGAGAATGAGGGTGTTGGGTATTTATAGAAAACCCATAACCGTTTGGATCGTTCCTCGTAAACCGTCCTTCGATCATGATCTTACACTTGGGCCCAAGGTATTAGAATACAATGGGAGCATGAAAACCATCAAATGGTATTGAAAAACAAGCAACAAAACCATCAAATTCAACTGTTTGGACCAGATTCAATGTTTCTATCTGATGGGCTCTCATGGGCCCGTGTAAGAAATAGACAAGTCTTATGCGCCCCTCCTAGCCATCTTTGACAGATTGTCAAAAATGGTCCCTGCAACCCAGAAACTTGGTTTTCGTTGCATATTTGGCAGGTTTAAGCCCCGTTAACCCCATTTCAAGGCTCTAAAATAAAGTTAAAGTATATGGAACTTAGAATATGCTCAAAAATATCTCGGATGTCAGTTCGTTTGGCCGTACGGTTGTGTTGTTCGGTTAATTACGATGAAACACGAACGGACGCGAAAAACGATCCAAATTACGCGACGAATGGAATTTTATCATGCCAATCACTAAAATAAAGTATTTTAATGATTACATAAATTTTTGGATGTACGGATATATTCAGAACGTAAGATATGCACTAAAATGCAAACTTATGCACTTTTTGACGCTTTTAGTCCCTATTGATCAAGAAAGTTTATTTTTTGCGCACCAAACACCTCAAAGCCTATTTCTAAGCTATGTAAGGGATATTTAGGGCATATTTAACTTATGATAAAGTTCCGGAATGTTCGTCTCAGTAGAATTGGCATACTTTCGTAGTTTGTCGAAATTAGTCCCTGTGATCGAATAAACTTGATTTCGACATACCAAACCCTCCAAAACTTATTTCTAAGTTATGTAAAGGTTATTTAAGGTATGTTAAGCCTATGTCACTGTTCCAGAGTGTTTGTTGCATTAAACTGGTTATATTTACGCATCAGTTCACGTATAACCTTCTAGAAAGCGATTTAAAGCTTGAAATCGAACAAGAGTTGATATGTGCAAATGATACACATATTTATACAAATACCAAGTATGAAACACAATATTTCATTGATTTTCTATTTTTTTAATGGTTGCGAAGGCACAGGTGTCACATTTAGACATTGTTTACACATAAACATTTTGACATTTGTTTAAACAAGTCATTTTGGTGATTATTGATAAGTGACTTATGTAACGAGACATGTGTAATATGATAGAAGAATGGTGGATACGCCGCTGGTACTTCCTATATATAAGTGCTTTTATTATATTACATATCATAGCGTTATTTAAATCATTTCAACAAAGACATGATACATTTTTCACAAACGACAGATTTTTTTACAAAATATTGGTTTACAATTAACATATCGTATACAAACTCCTTTTACTTGGTTATTCAGATAACCATACATTTTTCTTTAATATCATTTGAATTTCATATCGATTTTCGTATGATTTATAAAAGAAAACTTTTTACAAGTTTCATGACTAACTTTTTGTTAAACATTTCTTTTAACTTACAAGTCATGAATCCTGCTTCAACAAAACCTATGTATCTCACAGGCATTTTTATGCTGATGTACCTATTTTCACATGTGTTTTCAGGAGCTGATGCATAGGGTTGATCGTGGTACACTTTGGCGGACTCGGGCCATAGTGACAATAAAAGATGTAAGACTAGTTTAATTTATGTTATGTTTTCCTTGTTTTAAGACAATGTTGTGACATCTGTGTCTCTTCAACCATCAAACAAATACCAAATCGATGAAATATTGTGATTCATACTTGGGATTTGTATAAATATGTGTATCATTTGCACATATCAATTCTTGTTCGATTTCGAGCTTTAAATCGCTTTCTAGAAAGTTATACGCGAACTGATGCGTATACGTAATCAGTTTAATGCAACAAACACTCTGGAACAGTGACATAGGCTTAACATACCTTAAATAACCTTTACATAATTAGAAATAAGTTTTGGAGGGTTTTGTGTGTCGAAATCTAGTTTATTCGATCACAGGGACTATTTACGTCAAACTGCAAAAGTCTATCGATTCCTATGGTATCGAACATTCTGGAACTTGAACATAAGTTAAATATGCCCTAAATATCCTTTATATAGCTTAGAAATAGGCTTCTATGTAACACCCGTTAAGTTAATTTAAGGTTTAATGAATCATTTACGAAAACAATCATGTAATTACAATTACATATACATCGGAAATACGGGTTTACTAAAACTTTTACAAATCATAAGTTATTCTACATCACGTGGTTGAATTCGTTGTTTAAAATTTACAACGTAGCAAAGTGCGGAAGCGTGTATCTATATCGTGTTCGGTTCTTCGTTGAGCTTGATCGTCTTCCGGCATCCCAAAGTGTACCTACATTTCATAAACATGAAATGCTTTAGTCTTACGGGTTTTAAATCATGTCCAAATGAGTACGGGAAACAATTGATGTTCAAAAGAAAACAAGGACTTGAAAATAATCTCCACCGTAACTTACGGTGGCACCGTAAGTTACGGTGGCCCCTGAGTTCATACTCTTCTACCGTACAACAGTAGGTTACCACCGTAACCATATCAACTCCACCGTAACTTACGGTGGCACCGTAAGTTACGGTGGACCCTGTATGCAGCTTTTCCATTTTGCCGTAATTTGACACGAAATCTTTCGTATCTTTCAAACCGCTTATCCGTTTGACTTACCGTTTCTTCCTGCATGTTTAAAATTTGATTCTCCATCATATGGTGTTAAAATCCGATATCCGGCTTGATAAAATTTAAGACTTTTAAGTCTTCGGCTTAATACTCTTTTACCAAAATTTGACCCGTTTGTGATTTTATCAAACATACAAGTTTGTTTGACCCTTATTTCTCACAAACCTATTAAATTCAATAATGTCTAACATATTAGGTTCCGATTATAGAATTATATACCTTCTTTAATCCATTTCACCCATATGCTTATTTTGACCCGTTTGAGGTATTTACGCATTTTAGTCTAGAACTTGTGCTTTTCTTTTGACGCCACAAAAGTCCATGTCTAATTAACTACAAATATTCCACCACAACTATTTTGTGGCGGATTTAACATAATGAATCCCTTTTTCCCAAATTTACCCATTGGTTGATCATTTTACGCAAATGACCGTTTTTGAGCGTCGTTTGCCCGATATACCCTTCAAGGGTGTTTTGGTCAACTTTAGTCCCTCACTATACGACGAAGGACTTTCGCTAAATATTTGACCAAAAATTGTATGTTTAACCAAAAGCTTATTTAAACGTACCTGGCTCGGGTCAAGGTATTGACCCGTTTACATAACTTTTGCTTTAAATCTTTCTAGTTAAAGCAACGCATACTTATGTTATTTCCTGTGATTACAAAACTCAACAAGCGATTGTCAAATGTAATTGTCAAATGGTGCTAACAGCACCATTTGACCCATTTAGTCTAATTTGCCATTTATCCATATGAGATGGTACTTAGTTACCATTTCATCCCTTTAAACCTAACCCGGTTTTCCTTTAACTTGTTTTACTTAAAACCGTTTTTATTTGTTCGTCATTACATGACTAATTAACCTTTTTACCCCTTTTACCATGATTCATGATTTCTTACCATTTTCCCTTGTTCCGACTCTCATTGAATCGTGTCGGAACATTGTATACCAACCACTTAGTAGCATTCATATGCAATACTTGAAATTAAGTAATTTTGCAAGCAATGTAAAGGGGCGTAAGCTCCACTTACCTCGCATCCGAATATGCTTTTCTTCTCGTGCTTGATTCATTTGTCCGCTTCTTTCCCAAGCCTCCACCTAGCTCGTTAGGCAAAAAACTATCATCATTCACAAGGTGGTTAGATTAGTTATTTCAATTCACGACTATTCCACCTCACGTATTTTCTATGTCGAAACTACTATTTGACTTTATCATTGGTTAGTTTGACTTTTAAAAGTCAATTGACTTACCAACATATTCATATGCACATTTGGTTCATTGAACTCACTTAGGCATATTTCATCCGAACTCTTAACAAAAAAATCAAATTTTTACATACAAACTAGTAAGCCGCGATTTCATTTAGGCATTTCATATCAATGAAAATTGGCTGTTTTTGGTGACTTGTTTAACCTGTTTACAAGTCTTCAAAAATTATGATTTTTTTATGTGGCGTACCTCTCGGAGGGTTAGCCCTTGAGTTAAAATTTCAAGATCTAACTCTTTATCAAAAATTCGTGAAAATTCATTTACTAAGCTGCAATCAGATTCGTCACTTCTGACTGCAGCTTACGGAAAAATTCATTAAAAATTCCTCATTTATCCGATTGACGAAATTCCAATTGGCGATTCTTTTAATCGCTTAAAAATTTCTACAGTAAGAATTTTAGATCATAACTCAATTCCTAAATTGAGTTATGACATTCGTGATGGGCTGCAATTTCTGTAAGAAAACGCAGCTTGTACCTTTGATACGGAAAAATTCATAAAACGCTCGATTTTCGTCGAAAAAATGCGATTCCAGTGGGGTTTTAAAGATATTTCCTGGAATTATATTCTAGACTCAAGAAACACATTATTTTATCACTTTTTGTCCAGGTTACAGCCAATACAAATCGGCTGTAAATTCTGATCAAGAATCGTTTGAATTCAGCTTTCAAATTAAGCTTGTTCTTGACATCATAACACTATTTTTTTGCAATCAAAACCCTAAAAACATCTCATACATGAATTTAGTATCAACAAAAAAAACTTGAGCTATGCATGATTTCAACATATACTTGTCTAGGGCTTACTCCTAGACACTATATTGTTCCTATTCCATGCAATTAACAAACATGCATCATCAATTTTCAGATTTTCCAATTTCATGAGATTTTCAAACAGTGAATTAACACCAAATTTTACATACCTTGAAACCCCCTTGTGATGAGGATCACGTATCTATGTTCAGATTTCGATTTGGGACAGGAATTAGCCTTCAATTGATCAAATTTGTGGAGTTAGGGTTTGATGAGAGTTCCTGGTCGCTCTCCTGCGCTTCTAATCGACCAAAACACTAATTTGTGTGTTTGGTTTTTATTTAATTTGTTTTAACAAATTCTAGTTTCAAGTTTTACAACTTAGGTCCCTCCACTTTAGTTTCTATAATAACTTTGGTTAATTTTAGCCCTATTATAAGTTATTTCTAAACTATTAGCTAACTAGGTTAAAATCCCTAATTAGCAAATTCTTGTTTATTTAAGAATCCTAATATCCACCGGGTTTCTTTTACCACTAAAGGTAAATTACCCGTCTTTTAGTATAAACGTGGTTTGATTACCAAACCCGTTTTCGGGGTGTTACATTCTAGGTGTTTGGTGTGCAAGAAATAAACTTTTTGATCAACAGGGACTAAAAGCGTCAAAAAGTGCATAGGTATGCATTTTCACGCGTATCTTACGTTCTGAATATATCCGGACATCCAAAAATTTATGTAATAATTAAAATATTTTATTTTAGTGGTTGGCATGATAAAATTCCATTTGTCGCGTAATTTGGATCGTTTTTGCGTCCGTTACGACTTCCGTCGTAATTAACCGAACAACGCAACCGTACGACCAAACGAACCGACATCTGAGATGTTTTTGAGCATATTTTAAGTTCCCTATACTTTAACTTCATCTTAGAGCTTTGAAATGGGGTTAACGGGGCTTAAACGTGCCAAAAATGCATCGAAAACCAAGTTTCTAGGCTGCAGGGACCAATTTTGACAATCTGCCAAACATTGGCTCAGGAGGGGCGCGTAAGATGAAGGCCATTTCTTACGCGGGGCGCGAGAGACCCCCAGATCATCAAAAATCAGTTTCCAGCAAAACCCAACTTTTCCATTGTTTTGCACATGGTTTCTTTCACTCTATGGGCTAGATTTTGATGGTTTTTAGTGTCCCCTTGTATTATAAAACCATGTGCACAAGTGTAAGGCCAAGATCAAGGCACGATTTGCGAGAAACGATCCTAACGGTTGTGGGATTTCTATAAATACCCAACACTTTCATTTCTTGCAACTCACAAATCTGATTCAATTGCTCTAAGTTGGGGTTTAGCACTTCATACCTGAGCAACTTGAATCAAGATCTTCCTAGCTTGGACCCTTTATAAGTATTCTTTCATGCTTTTATGCATTTTAAGCATAAAAGTCAAACAGTGTTTGACTTTCTGCTTTAACTAGTCTTTGGTCAACACAAAGTTCGTTTGAACTTTGCAACGTGAGAGTAATCACGATGGTTATAGTCCCTTTTGACTATACCTACTGATTACCACGTTGATTAGGCGTAGTGGCGAGTCATAGTTTCGGTCAAAATACGTGCCTATGCGTATTTTGCAACCAAACTATTCTTGGGTATCAAAACTGGTTGTCTTGATACCAAACTTGTTTTCAAACTTCGTTAAACATGTTTAACTCGTCACTTTAGGTTTAGTGCTTTTGTAGGGTCGTAAGATAAGCGGTCTAAACAACCGCTTGGGCTTTCGAACCCGACCCGTTTGGTCGATCGTTAGGATCCGACCAAGCATGTTTAGTAACCATAGATGTTTAGGGAATAACCTTCCGAGGTTATACCTTATGGTCACTTAGTTTAATTAGTTGTATGATAAGTTGTTTATATGCCTTAGGTAAAATGACCGAAATGCCCTTTTCATGCATAATTGGTATTTAAGCATATGTAACTTAAACTTTTGTCACTTAACTGATTATGCTACATATTTAAACATGTTTAGGCATATAATACTTGTTATAGGACTAGTTAGGTGTTCCGAACGCGTTTTACGTGAACGGCGCGTTAAAGTAGCGTAAGCTACCTAAACGAGTAGTAATGGGTCGTAAGCACTTAGGATAGGTTTCGATTTAGTATGTAGGCTTTGTTAAACCATATCACATGAGTTTCAATACTCATTTGGTTTACGAAACCTCATCCTATCCGATCTTCCACTTTAGGTCTGGTTTATTAACATAGTTACCTATATTAGGTGCCGTTTGATTCCGTGATCCCTCTAGCTTTGCTTGGTTGTTATTAAAGACTTCTAAGCATCCTTAGGTGAGTACATAGTTCCCCTCTTTTACCGTTTTAAACTGTTTTGGGGTGATTCATATGTGCTAAATGATTTCGAGTCTTTTAAACAAATGCTATAGGTTATATTACCATGTGAACCGTTTGGAACTGTTTGGTCTATGTGAACCGTTTGGTCTATGTGAACCGTTTGGAACTGTTTGATCTAAGTGAACCATTTTGGACTGTTTGATTTATGTGAACCGTTTGGAACTGATTGATTGATGTGAACCGTATGGAACTATTTGAACCGTTGGGTTAGGGAAGTGATTTGGTAATGGGGCGGGTGTAATGTGTTAAAAGCATGGTGGATACGCCGCTGGTACTTCCTATATATAAGTGCTTTTAACACATTATATATCGTTGAATTATCTAGATCACTTGGGAAAATGTTATCAAAACAAAGTTATATTACAAGGTTTTTCAAACAATATAAACCATTCGAGTTTTATTAAAAAAATGATTTTTGATCTGGGTCTATATAAACAAATGTTTTAGAGTTAAGATTCATGGCATCAAGGCTTTATAAATTATAACAAATCTGTTTTAACTTGGTTATTTCAAATTCACAATATAAACATTTTACAAAACTAAGTTTTCAAATATCGAATAACAAAGTTGTTTGAGTTATTTCAAAAGGAAAAACGAGCCATGAATCTAACACTCACATAAAACCTATGTACTCGCCGGCATTTTTATGCTGACGTAGTTTCACCTATGTTTCAGGTACCATAGTTGATGATGCTTGATGATGATATTGATGCGTGCTCATATAGGAATGGACGAGGCCTTAGTGACTTAACAACAATGAAAGTCAATTTGTTCATGTTTTTTTTCTAGTTTCAATACAATGTAATAAATTTAATTCAATAAAACAGAACTTTTATCCATGTGTTGTGAAACAATGATTCTGTTACGACACTCCCCGATGTTTCTGCCGCGGTTTGTTATTTTAACGCGGTCGGGGTGAGATAAATGTAGTCAATGTTAATAAATAAAATGAAACATTAAATACCATGGTAGTGAAACAATAATTCTGTTGCTCCACTCCCCGACGTTTTCGCCGCGGTTTGTTGTTATACGTGGTCGGGGTGTGAAAGAAGAGTTGGTATTAGTGTTTTGATACCCAAAAATAGCTTCGTTGCAAAATACGCGTAGATACGTAATTTGACCGAAACTTTGACTCGT
This sequence comes from Helianthus tuberosus, assembly GCA_030545235.1. Taxonomy (NCBI): domain Eukaryota; kingdom Viridiplantae; phylum Streptophyta; class Magnoliopsida; order Asterales; family Asteraceae; genus Helianthus; species Helianthus tuberosus. The sequence continues at coordinate 128,890,926 of CM060447.1, read as the reverse complement.
CACTACGCCAAATCAACGTGGTAATCAGTAGGTATAGTCACAAGGGACTATAACCATCGTGATTACGCTCACGTTGCAAAGTTCAAATGAACTTTGTGTTGACCATAAACTGGTCAAAGTAGAAAGTCAAACACTGTTTTACTTTCATGCTTGAAATGCATAACTAAGCATGAAGGAGACTTACAAAGGTCCAAGCTTGAAGATAGAACAAAGAATACTGATGAAATGGAGCCTTCAATTAGTCAAAGGATAGCTCCAAAGCAGATTAGAGAAGAAATGGAAGGAATGAGCAAGTTTGAGAATGAAATTCATGGGCTTATATACGATTTCAAGCTTCATTAGGATCTTTCCAAGTGTTTAGAGCTTTGATCCTAGCCATACATGTGTGGCACATGGTTTTTAATACCATGGGAGTCCAAAAACCAACCCAAAGTATGCTAAAACAATGGTTAAAATCCGAGGAACAAGCTGCTGTTTGAAGAAAATCAAATTCTGCACAGATCAGTCTGTGGCGCCCTGCGAGAGGCATGTCTCGCCCCGCCAGAGACCAAAATCTCAGAATGTCAGAAATGGTCCCTGCATGCATAATACTTGGTTTTTGACACGTTTAAGCCTTGTTAACCCATTTTCAAGGCTCAATAATGATGTCAAAGTATAGGGATCATGAAATATGCTTGAAAATATCTCGGATGTTGGTTCATTTGGTCGTACAGTCACGTTATTCGGTTAATTACGATGAAACACGAACGGACGCGAAAAACGATCCAAATTACGCGACGAATGAAATTTTAGCATTCCAAACACTAAAATAAAATATTTTAATGATCATAAAAATTTTTGGACACCCAAATATGTTCAGAACGTATGATATGCGCGTAAATGCAAACTTATGCCCTTTTTGACGCTTTTAGTCCCTGTTTGATCAAATAAGCATATTTTCGCATACCGAACCCCTCAAAGCCTATTTCTAAGTTATGTAAAGGTTATCTAAGGTATGTTAAGCTTATGTTGATGTTCCAGAGTGTTTGTCGCATTAGACTGATTACGTTTACGCATCAGTTTGCGTATAACTTTCCAGAAAGCGATTTAGAGTTTGAAATCGAACAAGAATTGAAATGAGAAATTGTCAAACATAATTAAGCAAATATAGGGATCAAAATACATTGTTTTATTGAAAATTAAATTGTTCAGAGTTTGTATAATGATTACGCAAGCACAGCTGTCACAGTCTCCCCTACTTTAGAAATTTCGTCCCGAAATTTATTTAGAGGAAACTTGTGAGAGTAGATGTGGATGTTTTTTCTTTCAAATAAATCCTCCATTCCCTAAGTAGAATCTCTGGGTCACGTTTGGATTTCCAACAAGCTTTTGTTATTTGCATCAGTCTGTTGTTTACATGGAAGGGTTTAGATCCGAAGATTTAAACTCCATTCTAATGAGTTTGTGTATGGTTGTATCGAACCTCAAGAATGTCATGAAATTGTCATAATGGTGTCGTTGCTGTAGTAAAATATAAAGTGCGTGTGAATTCAACAAGAAGCTGGAGTTTCGTGTGACACATGTGTCACTATGACCATCAAACAAATACCAAACCAATGAAATATTGTATTTCATACTTGGGATTTGTATAAATATGTGTATCGTTTGCACATATCAATTCTTGTTCGATTTCGAGCTTTAAATCACTTTCTGGAAGGTTATACGCAAACTGACGCGTAAATATAACCAGTTTAATGAAACAAACACTCCGGAATACTGACATAGGCTTAACATACCTTAAATAACCTTTACATAACTTAGAAATAAGTTTTGCATGGTTTGGTGTGTTGAAATAAGTTTATTCGATCGAAGGGACTATTTGTGTCAAACTGCGAAAGTATGCCGATTCGTGTGGTAACTGTCACACCCTGGCTTTGCGGAAGCGTGGTTATTTTGGTGTGACTTCTTAATACCATAGCTTAATCATAACAAAGCTATATGATAGTAAAACCATGCAAGATCATCCATTTAATTAAGTTTTAAAAACCAGAGTAACATACCATTGTCTTAGAGACTTACAACATCATAACATAAAACATTGTCTTGAAAAACATAAACAGTAACATGAAATAAGCGCAGTTTAAGAGTTGTGACTTGTCCAGGAAAGAGTCACATTTCCTAAACTGGGATGACCTTGGAACCCTTATGCAGCGGGAAAACATATCATACCGTGCCAGATCTTTAATTTCCTGAAATACATGTAAGTTGAAAAATCAACAATAATGTTGAGCGAGTTCATGTGTAAGTGAGTATGTAAAACACTTGTAAGTATAAAAATTCCCTGGTATGTAGCAGTGTAAGGAAAAAGAGATCACCAATGGGTTGCAAAGCCATTGATATGTGTGAAGTGCAAGTAGGAAGACTCAAACCTAGCAGATTTTGCGTTGGGTACAAAGTCACTCCAAGGTCCGTTCTGTTGGGCCTCTCATAGGTCCGTTCTGTTGGGCCTAGAGTTGGGCTCGCTACACCCAGATAGATCTACCGCTTACGTCCCTCGGTGTTTCTGCCTACCCACTCACATGATCTAAGTAGTAAACCTCCTTACGCTAATCATACCATGTATAAAGTACTTGTAATCAAAGTAACATGTATTTCACCCCCGCAGTTAAGAAAACTGAAAACAGTTAGAGAAAAGGGGGACATGAACTCACTGTCGGTGCGTCTCTACCAAGTACTCCAAATCAGGCAGCTGTGCGACGACCTGCAAGTGCTAATTCTATTAGACGGACGGCCGTGCCTTAGCTTTATAGTTTAAGTCTTTGGGAAATAGTTAGACAACTATTTCGTGTTTACGTTCTGTATATACTTGGTAGTTAATCTCCTTCCCAAGGATGGGGGATTCAATACATGTGCGTTCAAATTATATCATTAAGTCTCACTTAATATATATATATATATATATATATGTTTCCAATTCCAAAATATAAGTATTTTTCTCAAAAATATTATATTTTTATTTCACATAATTTTTCTCCAATAATACGTTGTTAAAATACGCGTTCATAAATATTTCCGTAAGTGCGTATGTTACGTTTTAACAATCGAGTGGTAATATAATTACCGGTGTAACTTATATATTTATGGTGAAAGCGTTCGTATTATTTTGGATTCGTTAACGTTCGTAAATATTATTTTTACTCTAAAAATAATATTTATGTATTTTCACAAAATAATCATAAACAGTGTGTGAAAATATATATTTATCACGTTAAATTTTGTGAAAATCCCACCTCCGAATATTTAGTAAATAAAGTCATGGCGAAATTTATGTTTCGAAAACATGTCAAAAATAATTCTAACACTTGTAGTGTAAATAGTTCTAACTGTTAGGTTTTTAGAAAAATTTCGCCAGAGTTTCCTCTGTAACTGGAGGTGGCCACGCTTTCAAGCGTATCATTTTCTTTAACAAATCAACTCAACAATTTTCTTTATTTGATCAGAACAACTTTCATCGCAACAACAAATCAACATATGTGTAAATTGCCAAAAATTACATGAACTTGCAGTTTTCCCAAAACTGTGGTGTAAATCCCCTTAAATTTAGTAGATCTTTATATAAGGTAATTTGATCTTGTAAAAACCTCGTTTTTAGAGAAAATCCATCTTTACAACTTCCCGTCGTCTTTTACAAAAACTCTTATTTTGTCGGATCATTTCACAAGTGTTTACACACTTGTGGTTTAAAAAATCATGCTTGTTAGTGTAAAATCCATCTTTTAAAATACATGATTTCTTTGATACGTGGTTCTTTGAAAATACCACTTGCAGATACGTAGATCTGCTAGTTTTAAACACAATTTTTCAAGTAAATACTCTTTTACACAAGTTCATGATTCGCGTGTGGTAGAGTTTCACCTTTTAACCCTTGTATCATTCAAAACATGCTTATGTTAAGATCCATGACCTTACCATACCGGGTTAAACGATGATCCGAGCTACCACATCATAGATCGGGCCTAAATAACCATAAATTTTAATTACTACAACATTTACACAACATATGAGCTATTAACCACAATTTTTAGTGTTTTTAGTAAACTTTAAAGTATCATCTTGCATGTTAACGAGTTTTAACCGATACAAATCCTTTTAACCACTTTAGAATAGATTGAGAAGGTGTTTTAAGCAACATACCACTAGCTCGAGGCTAGGGAAGAATCTAAGCGCAAATGAGGTGGATAAAAGCTAGAGAAATAGGTCCTTCAAACTCCGAGTGCACCAAGCCTCCTAATACGTGATCCTTGAAGCTTGTATGATCTTGTGATGTGAAGATGGGAGCCGAAAATGGATGGGTGGGGAGGGGGGTGTTCGGCCGTAGCTAGGTAGAGAGGGAGAGAGAGTTCTTGGTGAGTTTGTGTGATGGAGATTATGTTGTGTAACCCTTTGATCTTATAGGCAAAATTAGGGTGTATTAACCATTGGTCACTATGTCAAATAGATATTAGGCAATGGGATTAGAATAATCAAACAAGTACAAAGTATGTCCCCCCATAGTTGGGGACGGTTAGCAAGGGGGGGGGGGGGGGTTTCTAGTTCGAATCCAACTAGATGATTAGGAACTAGTTAGTTAAGTTAAGTGTTTAACCCAGTTATTAGTGTGTCACGCGTTACAAAGGGTGTTAGGGTGATCAGGGACCCTAACTAGCTCAGAAAAAGATAAATAATGAAAATAATAATATTTTCATGTTCCGGGTATAGTCCGGTTGTTCGGTTGGATAGTAATCCGTTAAAGTGCTTAATAAAGCTTTAAAGTTTCGTGATAATTTCATTTAGTGACACAACTTATTTCTGACACTTTGGAAAGTGTCTAGTAATATTTTTCTCATGTTTTGGCACTTTATTAGGTAGCTAAAAGCTGAATTATTATGTAAAGTGCTGAGTTTTGTGCTTAGAGTACGTTTTAGGCACATCCAGTCATTGTAACTTATTCCTAGAGACGCAGTTCTACAACCCTTGTATCCCTACACTCACCATTAGTGTAGCAATTATCTCAGGCTCTTACAGGCCTTAGAGGCAGTGTCTGCCTGATGCTGGCTTTATCAGCATGTTCAATAGGTTATCCGCTATTGTGCTACTGTGCTTTTTGTGCATCATGTTTGTCACTAAGGTTCAGTATGTAAATAATGTAGTGACGATAAGTAAAGTATGATGCAAGTAAGTACATGTATCAGATATCAAGTAGCAGTTCATCAGCTAGTTCAAACAAGCACAGTAATTAAGCAGTAATTAATCATTAATTAAGTCGTACGGATACCTGGTTTGGTGAGGGTTGTCACAGTAACGAACATTCCGGAACTTGATCATAAGTTAAACATACCATAAATATCCTTTACATAGCTTAGAAATAGGCTTTGAGGTGTTCGGTATGCTAAAATAAATTTTTGGTCATTCAGGGACTAACAGCGTCAAAAAGTGCATAAGTTTGCATTTTCGCGCATATCTGACATTCTGAATATATCCAGACATCCAAAAATTTATGTAATCATTAATATATTTTATTTTAGTGATTGGCATGATAAAATTCCATTCTTCACTTAATTTGGATCGTTTTTGCGTTCGTTACGACTTCCGTCGTAATTAACCGAACAACGCAACCGTACTACCAAATGAACCGACATCTGACATATTTTTGAGCATATTTTAAGTTCCCTATATCATTTTAGAGCTTTGAAATGGGGTTAATGGGGCCTAAACGTGTCAAATATGCATCAAAATACAAGTTTTTCAAGTTCAGGGGCAAATTCTGCAATTCTGCCAAACATCCTAGGCGGGCCGCGTAAGCCAGGGAGTCTGGCTATGCGGGGCGCGATAGACCTTCTGCACAGAATCCTTTTTTCAGCAATCTGGTCAAATTTCAGGGGCTTTTATGTAATATTTTCAATACCTTGGGCTACCATTTGATGGTTTTTATGTTCCCATTGTATTGCAAAACCATGGGCCCAAGTGGAGGGCCAAGATTTAAGCTTGGTTTACGAGAAACGATCCTAACAGTTCTATGAAATCTATAAATACCCACTCCATTTAATTTGTTCCTCACACTTGATTTGATTTCATTCTCTAAGTTGGAGTGTTTGCACTTCATACCTGAGAATAATTAGATCAAACCTCCATATCTTAGACCTCTTGTAAGTGTTCTTTCGTTCTTTTACGCGTTTTAAGCGTGAAAGTGTTGGATCGTTCCGGTGACCCTAAACAGTCAGTATGAGTAGTTCATCATCGTTTGCAGAGGCGGAATCAAAGTAAACAACGTCAAAACAACTTGTATCCTTTTAACTTTCTTTCTATTACTGATTGTGAGCTTTTACAATGTATTCTGACAAAAAACCGGCAGCACCTTCGCTCACACACACATACATGTCCGTTTCAAATGAGCATGCACAACACATATATATATAGACTACGCCCCTGACCGTTTGAAGATGTTACAGCACTTGTTAGATCGTGTCCGATGACCCTAAACAGTCAATATGAGTAGTTCATCATCGTTTACAGAGGCGGAATCAAAGTAAACAATGTCACACCCCCAAAATCCACGTGCGGAATACCACCGCTTGGAGGCGTGACCGACCAGGATCCAGCCACCAATTATACTAAACATTGATCCATAGTAAAGATGTTCACCAACCACAATAGTTAGTAAACATTATAGTTCGAAGTTTTAAAGGTTTAAGTTCAAATAACATTTTAAGTAAACAGCGGAAGCATAAACCAAATAGTTTCAAAACAAAGTTCATAGTTCAAGATTATTTAGAACCCAACACATGAGCTAGACGACCACTATACATTCCCAAGCTGCAAGCTCCTGAGTCACTGGGTACCTGCAAAGCATGCAGTAGGGTATCAACAAAAATGTTGGCGAGTCCACGAGTTGTCCAGTTTTAATTACCAAAAACTTGTTTCACCAGTTAATTTATCCGTTTATACATGCGATGGGGAGCTACCCCATAAGTAAGCGATTAAACTGTTTTTACAATACCGAATACTATTCATCCGTACGTTTCCGTAGAGTGCCCCGTTTGTCAATGTTCTATCATCATTGACAGTTGCCAGAGTACATTAGTTCATGCCCGATCCCATACGCGGGCACGGTGTGAGGTTGGTGAGACCTAAATAGCGCTATCAACTAATAACCCGTTCGCCTGACCCCGGCGACTAATCGGTATTAAGAAGTGAGGACTTGAGTGATAGAGTTTTGTTTAGTGTTGCTTGTTGCATCCAGTATAAACAGTAATTAACTAAATGTCCCATTTAAGGGGAGAGAAGTAGGTTTGTATCCCTTACGAGGGGATAGCGTTGTTTAAGTTTCCGTTTCCCAACCACCGGGAACGCATGCTTTATTAGTTGTGAACTCACCTTGGGTTGCTCGGTAGACAGTTTACTTGGTCAAGTATGCTGGTCACCACGTCCTAATATGGTTACCAGTATAGGTCAGGTTGGGTACAGAGAAATCACGTATATTCTACACGTATCTAACACATAGCATACTTAACACACAAGGTTATTGGGCCTGCTCTAATAATGGTACAGTCAAACAGTAACAATTAACACGTAGTCCAGTCAATCAGTAATCATACATGAACAGTCCATACACTTTGGCCCAATAACGGAGACCAGTAGCCCACTCGAGACATGGTGGTCTCGAGTCGAGACTGAGAGGTCTCGAGTCACAACCAAGTGGTCTCGGGTTGTAGTGGGGTGGTCTCGAGTGATGCAAGTACGAGTCGCAATCTCAGAGGTCTCGAGTCCAATCTCGAGTCGAGATCATGGGGTCTCGAGTTGTAGTTCGATGGTCTCGAGTCGAGACCGGTGGTCTCGACTTGCACACCTGATGACCAAAACCTTCTAGAACCTGTCCGATTGTACTAACCAATAGAATTTCATGTTCATGATCCTTAGTACTAACCAATACAATTTCATCAACATGTTTTCTTGTCTAAACTTAAATCAAATAGATCAAACATACAGTTTTTCAAATATTTTAGTGGCACTCATGTTGTTCTTCATTAGGGTTTTCATCATGTTCAAATCACATTCAATTATTCATAACTTGTTCATGTATTCCAACACTAGGGTTTTTATCATTCATCTTAATCTTCAAAGCATGTGCATATATCCTTAGCTCTACAACATATAACACGAGATTTGTGAACAAGAATTATGTGACATATATTCTAAGTATCAAGACAATCATTAAACACAATATTTTCCCTATTTTATCATCATGAATCGGATGGTGATAAGCATCATCAATCATTCAAAGCACAATAGTTCACATCTCATTCATCATTTAATCAATCAAGCAAGTAACACCATTATTCACATAAATACCTAGTGAGCATCTTGAAACACTAACCGGTTGATATATACTTATAACTTATCATCCATTTTAACCAAACAACTACAAGGCACTAACCGGTTAGATGTTGAGGGTATGAAGAATCAATGAACCAACTTCCGAGTGATGATATCGAGCTTGATCCGAGAGTCTTAGTGCTTCCGGTTGAATCCGAGAGAGAGAGAGAGAAGGTTTGTGGTTGTGTTCTAGGGTTTTAGTGAGAGAGAGAGAGAGTATGTGTAGGAGAGTGTGTGTGGAAATGTTGCAAATGGTGAAAAGTGGCAAGGTTGGCCACTCTTGTGGGTTTTATACCCGGACCGAGTTGGTGCACCCTAGTGGGTTTCCGAGCGGCATGGCCCAACCGGCCCAATTGTTTCACTGTTTACTCGAGACCGAGTGGTCTCGAGTCGTGGTCTCGGTTCACTAATACATACATATATATATATATTACATACACATAGTTTAATACAAGCATCACATAATACTTCAAGATAATTCGCAAATCTTCATTTAATGGTATATGTACACATAAGGCTAAACAATGAGGTTGCTCGGGAAAACCCGAAGTGTCACATTATCCCCAAGTTTGTTTTAATCAAAATGGTTTTTCCGGAAAATTAGTTTTGTTTGTCTTTTTACAAACTCGGGGTTCTTTCATCACATTGTTTTCCTTTAACCACTTGTCGGAAAGATAAATCAAGTACAACTTAATGTCCTTGATGAATCTTTTGTAATTCGAAATATCACAGTTACCAACATGTGAATTTCTCAAGAAAGATGCCGATTCCTACTCCACACTTACCAACCTGGGAGTTCCGGCAAGTCAGGTTTTTCATTTGAAAAGATCTACCCAAGCCTGACCAGCCTTGGGTTTGACAGTTTTTACCTCAACAGATGGCTCTTCTGGTTTTGACAAACCAGAATCATTGCCTGAACATGGCTTGTCTGACTTTGAAAAGTCAGATTCATTGCCAACACGTGGCTCCTTTGTTTTTGATGAAACAAATTCATTGCCAGAAGATGGCTCTTTTGTTTTTTTAGAAACAAATTCATCGCCAACCTTCATTGGTACCCAATTCTTACTAGATCTAGGTTTTCCAATTTTATTAGCCTGTGAAATGAATAAACTTTCACGGTCTCTTTTATATTCAAAAACCTTGATCAAGATTTTTGTAACACCTGTGCCTCCACGGCCATCAAAAAAATACCGAACCAATGAAATATTATATTTCATACTTGGGATTTGTAAAAATATGCGTATCATTTGCACATATCAATTTTTGTTCAATTCCAAACTCTAGATCGCTTTCTAGAAGGTTATACGCGCACCGATGCGTAAATATAACCAGTTTAATGCAACAAACACTCCGGAATAGTGACATAGGCTTAACATACCTTAAATAACCTTTACATAACTTAGAAATAAGTTTTGAAGGCTTTGGTATGGCAAAAACAAGTTAATTCGCTTACAGGGACTAAACTTGACAAACTGCGAAAGTATGCCAATTTGAATTGTAACAGACATTCCGAAACATGACCATAAGTTAAACACACCTTAAATATCCTTTATATAGCTTAGAAATAGGCTTTGAGGGGTTCGGTGTGCTAAAATAAGCTTTTGGCTCATTCAAGTACTAAAAGCGTCAAAAAGTGCACAAGTTTGCATTTTCGTGCATAACTTACGTTCTGAATACATCCGGACATCCAAAAATTTATGTAAGCACTAAAATATTTTATTTTAGTGTTTGGCATAAGAAAAATCCATTCGTCACGCCATTTGGATCATTTTTCGCGCTTATGCGCATTCCGTCGTAATTAACCGAACAACGTAACCGTATGGCTAAACGAACCGACACCCGAGATATTTTTGAACACATTTTAAGTTCCCTATACTTTAACTTCATTTTAGAGCTTTGAAATGGGGTTAACAGGGCTTAAACGTGTCAAAAAAAACGCATCGAAAACCAAGTTTTGAGGTTGCAGGGACTGAAACTGTAAATCTGCCAAACTAGGTCCGTAAACAGGGGCCAGATGCAGCAAAACGTTTTTTTTCATCTTTTAACAGCCCTTAACACTCTCCAAAGGTCAAGTGCCAAGTGTCAAACTCTTATGGTGAGTGGCCTTTTTGGGTACCATAAGGTTCCGACACATGTACGGATGAGATTAAGGCACGTATTTCGACAAACGATCCTAATGGTGGACCATTCACTATAAATACCCCTTGCCATCCAACCTCTAAACTCACTAGAATCTGATCTCAAATGCTCTAAGTTGAAACCTTTGTTTCATACCTGAGCTATTTTGATCTAGATTAGCATTCGGGGACCCTACGTAAGTATTCTTTCGTTCTTTTATTGCTTTTCGAGTCTGAAAGTCTAACTTTGTTTGACTTTCTGCATTGACCAGCTTATGGTCAATGCGAAGTTCGTTTGAACTTCGCAACGTGATTGTAATCACGATGGTTATAGTCCTTTGTGACTATACCTACTGATTACCACGTTATCTAGGCTCAGTGACGAGCCGTAGTTTCGGTCAGAATACGTATTCTTGCGTATTTTGTAACCAAACTACTTATGGGTATCAAAACCGTTTGTTTTGATACCAAACCTGTTTTCTAAACTTAGTTAAGCATGTTTTAACATGCTTAGCTCCTCACTTTTAGTTTAGTGCTTATATAGGGTCGTAAGGTAAGCGATTTAAACAATCGCTTATACTTTCGAACCCGACCCGTTTGGTCGATCATTAGGATCCGACCAAGCACATTAGGTGACCATATTATATAGGGAATAACCTTCCGAGGTTATACCTTATGGTCGCTTCGTTTAAGTAGTTGTATGATAGGTAGCTTATATGCCTTAGGTAAATTACCAAAATGCCCTTTTGACGCCAAAATTCATTTTAAGCATATGTAACATAACTTTTGACATCTAAACTGATTTGAAAACAATATTAGACATGCTAAGGCATATGTTACTTGTCATAGGACTAGTTAGGCGGTCCGAACGCGTTTTACGCGAACGACGCGTTAAAGTAGCATAAGCTACCTAAACGGGTCGTAATGGGTCGTAAGCACTTAGGTTAGGTTTCATTTAGTATGTAGGCTTTGTTAAACCATACTACATGAGTTCCCATACTCATTTGGTTTACGAGCCCTCATTCTATCCGATCTTCCGATTTAGGTCCGGTTTATTAATGTAGTTACCTATATTAGGTGCCGTTTAATATTCCGAGATCTCTAGCATTGCTTGGTGGTTATCTTAGGACTTCTGAGCAATCTCAAGTGAGTACATAGACCCCTCTTTTACTGTTTTCCAAACGTTTTGGGGTGGAACACATGTGCCTACTTGTTACTTTCATGCTTTCCATGTTTTCACATTATATACATGCTATGTTCATTAGTACACTATTAGTACATGATTTCATTACATTTTATGCTATGTATGTCCATTGTGTGCATACTTAGTACATTGTTTTACATCACATCACATCACATGCTATGTATGTCCATTTAGTACATGCTTAGTACATTATTTTACAATGCATCTCTGTTGCATATGTTCCAGTAACATATGGACACATTGTTTTACAGCTCTACCTTGTATGTTTACTCTAGCATACTAGGTACATTATCTTCATAAAACATGCTTACATTTTGGTATGACATTTGGTTTGTTTAAACTATACTATACATTCATTAACACCGATCACGCCGCTCGGTAGTAGGTAGTGGTACCATAGGACTTGACAAATCCCATTCCTGAAATCTCGGGTTTGTTTGGACGTAAGGAATGACCGAATCCGAATACATATTCTTTTGATAACTCATTTTTTCATAGTTATCCGACTGTCGCAAGGCTTGGATGTATGAATTTTTACAATACCGCATAAATGTTCATATTCAGTATAGCATGCATATATTTTACAAAACATAACTTTGATTTAAACCAAGTTTTACTTCAATACTTTGTTTTGTGCATTTCATCTATGGTTTAGTTGATGCATTTCACTAGCCATACATAAACATTTGTTACACATTACTTGACTACTTTTGGACTATCAACATTTGACATGGTTTATACAAGGACTTTTGACAATTGGTTTAAACATAGACATCTTATATTGGTGGTTTGGTTTGAGTAAGTGATTTAAGTAACGAGGCGTGTGTAATATGATACAAGCATGGTGGATACGCCGCTGGTACTTCCTATATATAAGTGATTGTATGGTATTACATATTGTTGCGTTATTTGAAATCATTTCAATTTAGATATATAACATTTTATACAAATAACATACTTTTCACAATACATTGTTTTACAAACAACTTAACTTATACAAACTCATTTTTACATGGTTATTCATTTAACCATGCATTATTCTCTTATTTATACGTATCATCTGAACTTATTGTTTTTCAAATGATTTACAAAGACAAAGCAAATTACAAGGTTCATGACTAAACATTTTCTTAAACAGATGTCATGAATCTTATTTTCACAAAACCTATGTACTCGCCGGCATTTTTATGCTGACGTACCTATTGTCACATGTGTTTCAGGAAATGAAGCATAGGATTGATCAAGATACACTTAGGCGGACATGGGCCTTAGTGACAATAAAAGATGCAAGACTAGTTATTTTGTTATGTTTCTTTGATTGTCAAGACATTGTAACTCTTTTAATCAATAAAACAATATTTCAAGTTCCATGTGTTATGAAACAATGATTCTGTTACAACACTCCCCGATGTTTCCGCCACGTTTTGTAGGTTCTACGTGGTCGGGGTGTGACAATTTTGTCTGAAAATTAACTTTCTTTGATTGGTTATCATTTTGCTTAGTTAATTTTTCTTTCTTTAACTTCCTTTTCTCTTTCCCGTTTGTCCTCAGATTTGTATCTGATGAATTCGTTTTGCTTGCCTTTGCAGCTGAGGAAAGCAATTCATCAGAACTTTTTCTTGGATTACCAGTTTTATCCGAGGACAAAATCCTTTCCAAATACTCTCTCGCCTTCTTCCTTTTCTTCCTCAGTCTGTCTTTCTGCCCTTGTGAAAGCTTAATTTTCTTTTCTTGAACTTTCTGTTATTGAACTTTTGGTTCTTGAACTTTCTGTTCTTTGGGCTTGACACTGACTGATTTCTTTCCCATTTTCTGAGATTCAGCCCTTGATCTTACTTTTGATCTCATTGGGCAATCTCTGGCAATGTGTCCTCTGATGTGGCATTCATAGCACCTTCTTGTTTCGAATCTCTGACTTTGGCAGTTAACAACAATGTGTCCTTGATAGCCACAAGTGTAACACACTCTGTTATCATACCTCTCACTATTTTCATACCACACACTTAGATCAAAGCATTGATTTGCCTTGTGGTACTCATGTCTCCTCTTGTATCCTTGATTTGGCATTTGAGCACTATGGTCAAACCTGCACCACTGGTTACCAACTTTTTGTGAGTTTTTATTTTCAGATTTTTGTGGTTTTTTAATGATTGGATGATTGATCTGATGAGCTTTTATTTTCTTTTTGAAAATTTTTCGATTTTTTATCTTTTTGTTTCTGTTCCACATTCTTCTTTACAGGTTTTTGCGTTGAGCATTCACCTTTCTCAGTAGATTGTAAAACAGTATTTTTAAACATTTCATTTAATTTCAAAAATGTTTTTCTTTTTTCTTCTTTTTCTTTTTCATCATCAGATTTATCATCACAATCTTCAATTTTGACTTTGTCAAAATTTGTGACATTGTCACTTATTGGAACAGAATTGATCGGTTTTGGACATGGATAATCTGGTTTCACAAAACCTTTCAATTTCTTCTCTAAATCTTTGATTTTCTTTCTATCACATTCAGCTTCTTTTTCAAGTCGAATAATCGTCTAACGATGGGAATTTATTACCTTTTGCTTTTCAATATTGTTCTTTCTAAAAACAGATCTCCCATCTTCAAGAATCTTTATTTGACTTTGAAATTCTTTTTCAATTTTTACTTTTTCATTTTCAAAACTTATGATTTTATCTTGAAAAACTTTGTTTTCAAATGTCAAACTGTTCAAATCACTTAACAGTTTAACATTTTCAGATTTCAGCTTCTCACAATTTTCTTGCAACACAAGAATCTGTTTATCATCAAATTGTTTCTCATCCTTCATCTTTTTGACTTCCAATGTCAAACTTTCCGTATCCTTCAAGAGTTTGACATTGTCAGCTTCAATTTTATCACATTTAGAGCACCCAACTTCACATTTTGAAGTTTCATCCTTCTTTGATTCTTCATTCTTTGTCATTCATTCTTTCTCCGTCTTCTGTGTTCCTTTTCTAATCCTTTTGATTAATTCAAGAAACTCAACCAAACTTATATTTTCTGAGTTTCTTTCTATTTCATTTATTAACTCTTTCTTTTTCTCTTTCTCTTCTTCATCTCCCCACCATTTCTTCTGCCAATAATCATCTTCAATTTTATACTCTTGGATTATGGTTTCCAAATCAAGAGTTTTATGATCAACAGCAATGTTTCCATAAGGGTCAAGATAACACTCCCTGTCTGGATCCCATCTATTTGCTCTTTTTGCTTCATCAAAAATACCAGATATTCTGATCATTTTGTTTATGGCTAACTGCTTTCTGTGCTTGTACTTCTGTTCTTCATTTCTATTGTCTTTCCACGGAATAGGTTCAGATTTTGCCATCTTGTACGTGCCTGAAAAATCAACAAACACTTAGAAAGTTCTTGGTTTTGAAAAATGACAGATTCAAACGGAATCTGTTGAAATGGAATTTTACAAACGGTATAGTCTTTCAAACGAAATGGTCTTTCTCAAACGAAATGTGTTATTTCGTTTGAGACAACAATAATCGAGTTTCAAACTAAACCACTTTCAAACGGACAGGTCAGTTTCAAATGAACATGTCAGTTTCAAACGGACAGGGGTCAGTTTCAAACGGACAGGGTCAGTTTCAAACGGACAGGGGTCAGTTTTTAACAAACATTTTCAAACGGTCAAGATGATTTCGATCAGTTTTAAGCCGAGTTTTGATTTCAAATTCTCAAGGATTAGTTAATAGTGTTTTTCGTTTAATATGTGAAGTTTTCAAGCCATTTCAACCGTGAAATATGTCCGAATCAGAAAAATATGAGAGAAAGTGAGTAGAAGATAGAAAATCCGGTAGAATCAAGCTGAATTTGGTATGAACTCCTTGTCCTGAGCTCTGATACCACTTGTTGGATCGTGTTCGGTGACCCTAAAGTCAGTTAAGGCAGTTCATCTTCAAATACGAGGGCGGAATCAACGTAAACGAAGTCAAAACAGCTTTTATCCTTTTAACTTTCTTTCTATTACTGATTGTGAGCTTTTACAATGTATTCTGACAAAAATCCGGCAGCACCTTCGCTCACACACACATACATGTCCGTTTCAAATGAGCATGCACAACACATATATATAGACTACACCCCTGACCGTTTGAAGATGTCACAGCTGCTTCAAACGGACAGCTGCTTCAAACGGTCAGGCCATGTTCAAACGGTCAGGCCATTTTCAAACGGTCAGGCACTTTAAAACATGATTAAACCCTAATTCCAATACTGTTGTGCACTCATTTAACCTATCTAGACATAAGACTCGATAAGACGTAGTCAGCAGACATTCAGTGCACCAACAGAAAGTCAAACAAGTGTTTCACTTTCAGCTTTAACCAGTTTATGGCTAACACGAAGTTCGTTTAAACTTCGCAACGTGAGAGTAATCACGATGGTCATAGTCCTTTGTGACTATACCTACTGATTACCACGTTATTTAGGCATAGTGACGAGTCGTAGTTTCGGTCAAAATGCGTATTCTTGCGTATTTTGCAACCAAACTATTTTTGGGTATCAAGACCCTTTGTCTTGATATCAAACTTATTTTCAAACTTCGTTAAACATGTTTTAACATGTTTAGCTCGTCACTTTTAGATTAGTGCTTATATAGGGTCATAAGATAAGCGGTCTAAACAACCGCTTAGACTTTCGAACCCGACCCGTTTGGTCAATCATTAGGATTCGACCAAACATGTTTTGTGACCATAGTTGTATAGGGAATAACCTTTCGAGGTTATACCTTATGGTTACTTCGTTTAAGTAGTTATATGATAGGTAGTTTATATGCCTTAGGTAAATGACCAAAATGCCCTTTTTACGCATAAATTCAATTTAAGCATATGTAACATAAATTTCCACATCTAAACTGATTAGGCAACATTATTAGGCATGTTAAGGAATATAATACTTGTCATAGGACTAGTTAGGCGGTCCGAACGCGTTTTAAGCAAACGACGCGTTAAAGTAGCATAAGCTACCTAAACGGGTCGTAATGGGTCGTAAGCACTTAGGTTAGGTTTCGATTTAGTATGTAGACTTTGTTAAACCATATTACATGAGTTCCCATACTCATTTGGTTTACGAAACCTCATTCTATCCGATCTTCCAATTTAGGTCCGATTTATTTACATAGTTACCTATATTAGGTGTCGTTTTATTCCGTGATCCCTCTAGCTTTGCTTGGTGGTTATTCAAGACTTCTAAGCATCATCAAGTGAGTACATAGTCCCCTATTTTACTGTTTTCAATGTTTTGGGGTGAAACATGTGTACCTATTTGTTATGTTCATGATTTCAAAGTATAAATTAATTATACATGTTAGTACTTATCTTTTGACAAACTGAATGATTATTTATGGTTTAAACACTAATTTTTCAAAGATTATAAAATTAATTGTTGGATTGTACTTATTTTTACATTCACCAGACCGATTGCTAGTATGATATAGCGCTATAGGATTTGAAACCCCATTCCTGTTGTATGGAATGTCAGAAACCGATATTTTATCCAAATAGGGATTGCCTTTGTGGTATTTCTATAGTCTCAAAGGTGTATTTTGATACACTAAGGTTTGGTTGAATTCTAAAATCACATTTTTGTTGTATATTTTCTTATACTCCCAAAGGTATAGTTTGATATGCTCTCGTATGCAATATTGTACATAACAACATACATTTTGTTAATTACTAAAACATAGTTTAATATGTTATTTACAAATCCAAAGCATAGTTTAATATGTTATGTATAAAACCAAAGTATACTTTTGATATACTACTGAAAACTATTATTTTGACACTAAAGTATATTTAATATACCATCTGTTTTGGAACTGAAATATATTTTAATAAATTACTTATTCGACTTTCTTAAAACCAAAGTATATTTTATATATACTACAAACCTTTTATCAAAACATTGTTTTACAAACAACATATTTTATACAAACTCATTTTACTTGGTTATTTAATTATCTATGCATCATTCTTTTATATCATCAAATTTCTTATAAAATTTCGCATGATTTATAAAGAAAACATTTTTAAAGTTCATGACTACTTTTTGTTAAACATTCTTTTAAACTTACAAGTCATGAATCCTGCATTAATAAAACCTATGTATCTCACAGGCATTTTTATGCTGACGTACCTATTTTTAGATATGTTTCAGATGCTACTATGTAATGATTGTTGATGCATGATATACATAGGATGGACTCATGCCTTAGCGACTTTAAAATTTGAAAGACAATAATTGTATTTATTTGATTTGTAATAAAACAATGTGTTCAATAATTCAATAAAACAAAATTATTAAATCCATGGTTGTGAAACAATGATTCTGTTACGACACTCCCCGACGTTTCTGCCACGATTTGTTGTTTTACGTGGTCGGCGTGTGACATTTCGAACAACGGATAAAGAGAATGTTTCCTCTGAAGGCTATAATAGGAAACTTGTATGAGCTCGAAACTTGAAATCGAAGAGATAATACAACATTGGTCAAGGTCCTGAACTTCTAGTAATTTAAATAATGTCATGCTTGCAATGTAATAAGGGACACTTTGTGACAACCGTCAAATTTGCATGCATCCGTACAATTAATTAATATTGATTTATGCTTAATGACAGTGCTTAATTACAACTGATGACTTAAACTGTTTTATGATTTCTGTACATAAATACATGTGCATCACATTTCATACTGTCACACCATTTATCACATACAGACTTTAGTGACATAAACGATGCACAAAGCACGGTTAGCAAAGTGAGCGGATAACTCAGAAAATGCTGATGATGTTCAGTATATAGACAGACAGTGTTTAAAGACCCAGTATGGGCCAGAGACAAGGTACTACACTAGTATGGAGTGTAGGGAAGTACAGACCATAAAACTGCGTCACTAGGTGATAGTTTAAGTGCCGGAAAGTGCCTAAAACCCACTAAAAGTGCAGAATTCTGCATATTTCAGCAAAATTCAGCACTTTAACATACTGGTATTATGTAGAAAATTTACTAAATGGTCCTGTATGCTTTCCTAAGTGTCGGGAATTAAAAGTGTCACAAAAGGGTTCTTAAAGAACACTAAACGGAATAACTTGACACTTTAACGAACCGGTATCTAACCGAACAACCGGACATTACCCGGAACACCAAAATTTTACTAGAAACATTGTTTAATTATTTTTGGACTAGTTACGATCCCCGAACACCCTAACACACTATATAATGTGTCACACACTTAAAAACACTAGACTTTACACTTAACCACCGACTAGTTAACATCATTTACCATCAAAGTTACACATAACCCCCCCTCATATCCACGATTATGAAGATGTGGCCCCCACCCATGATCTTTCTTGATTCACCTTGAATCCTTTCTTGATTTTATTTGATTTTATAAGATATTGCTTGATTTCCTAGATTTGCTTAGATTTTACTTGGATACTATAAGTTACCTACTTGTCATCAAATTTACACATGGACCCCCTCCCCCTTTTGATATTTACGGCCCAAGGAGGTGGCCCCACTCAAGATTTTTCTAAATCTTCACACAATTTAAATTGATATTGCTTGGATAACTCGAAGATCTTGCTTGGATATTTGAAGATTCATTTAGATTTTTGCTTGGATATTATAATAACCATTATCATCTTCACAACACACCACCACACTCTTCCTCTCCCTCTCATAAAGCTTCGGCCGAACACCCTACTCCACACACCACCATTTTTCATTTTTAGTTCAAGCATTCCAAGCTTCACACAAGGTGTAAGGTGCAAGATTAGAAGGTTTGGTGCTTGAAGAACTTGAAGGACCCTGCTTGTGTGCTTTTATCCACTCCATATTCTTCATTGTTTCTTCCCTAGCTTGAAGCTAGTAGTAAGCTTCTTGAAACTCTTGTTACTTCATATTTTTAGTGGATAAAAGATATATTATGTTGAAATAACAAGAACACTAAAAGACATGAACTTGAATCTTGAAACATAAAGCTTACTTATGATGAAAAATGGATGATATGATATGGTTTAGTGCATGAATGATAATTGTTTGTTGGCTTTTGAGATGATAATGTTAATCGTCACATGAAGCTTGCTAGATGATGTTTAAACACATAATCTAACAAGTGGGAGGATGATCATGTAACAACATATGATGGTCATCTTCTAGTGAACACATGAACTTGATAAATAAAAATGATTTCTTATAAAACAATGATCAAAGTGACCTAGTAAATGTATAGATTCAAGACTTGTGAATGATTTTCCAAGAAAACCAAGTTATAAAAGATGATTTTTGAAAGATCAGGATTTTTATTAAACCTACACTATTTTTAGTGGAAAAACAAGTGTATAAACACTAGAGAAACAAGAAGGTTTAATAAAGAAACATTTTTGTAAAATGTGTTTACAAGTTGTAAACATCTAAAACTTCTGAGAATAAGATTTACCAAGAAGTAAATATATTTCGGAGGGTAACTAAGGCTACTAAACACTTTACCAAGTTACTACGCGTTTTTGCAAAAGATCAAGTTTATGTTGTATTGTAAATGGAATAGTTTTTGCACTTGGTAAGTGTAAGATGATTAGTGAATTGTTGTTGATTGTGTGGATGAAGTTTGAAAAGAAAATGATATGCTAAATAGCATGGACACCTCCATTTTCAAAGGAAACTATGGCGAAATTTTCTAAAAACTCAAACACTTAGAAAATATTTTCTAAACAAGTGTTTACAAGTATGTTTTAAACCATGTCTTTCAATATAAGCTTTGCCATAAATATTGATACAAAAAAAAACAAGTATTGGAGGTGGGGTTTTATAAATAAAAATGGGTGAATATATATTTAGAATATATATTTATATTAAGGACACTTGTGTGAGTATTTGTATACTTTGTGGACTAGTTATATTATTTTAGGGTAAAATAATATAACTTAACATATACCAAGAACTTACAAAATATTCCGGGAAATACCGTTATATATATATACTTTTGGTAAACATTATTTTGGATACGTAAGAAATGAAAGTATGATTCTTACGAAGTTGTATCATTTTTTTGGACTGGAGAAAATGTATTATTTTTGGGAAAGTAAAAATATATTTACTTGGATTTATTAAGAAATATTGTATTTTTGGGAAAATATATATTTTCCTGGAATGTATTGTTTTGAATCAAAATAAGGTTTATATATATATTTCTAAGTGAGACTTAAAAATATATATATTCTTTTGGATTAACAAACCGGAATATGACGCCAATACATGGCTAGATATACAAATACAAGAATACGGACAAACATGTATGAAATACCCCATCCTTGGGAAGGAAATACGAATACGAATACTTGAGAAGTATTATTACAAAAATAATTTTTAACAATTATTCCAAAAATTAAAGTTAAAATAATTATTCCTTTAACAAGTGATTGTAACTTGGAATAATATTGAAGACTTAAAGGAAACGTAACTCAGAACGTAAATACTAAGACAAGGCACGACCCGTTCGTCTAATAGACATCAGTACATTGTAGGTAGTCGTGTTTGCCGAAGGGATTTGAGTTACAAGTGTGAAGACGCAATACTGTGAGTTCATGCCCCCCTTTTCTCTTAACTGTTTTCAGTTTTATACTTCGGGGGTGAAATACATGTTACAATTATTACAGACATTTTATACATGGTATGATTAGCTTAAGGAGGGTTTACTACTAGATCATGTGAATGGGTAGGGCGATTAAGGCCATCAATCCTCGTAGTAGGACCGAGGGGCATGAGTGATAGATCTATTCGGGTGTAGCGAGCCCCAATCCTGTGTCCGCTGAGTGGACCATGTGGTGACTATGTCTTACAGCCGGAAGCCCGGTGCGAAATCTGCTAGGTTTGAGTCTTCCTGCATCACTTCACACATACCATTGGCTTTGCAACCCAGTGGTGATCTCTTTTTTTTTTCCTTATTTCTACATACCAGGGACTTACATACATACTTATAATGTTTCAAAGGCTTATACATACACACAAACGAACACATGAACTCGTTCAACTTTTGTTGATGTTTTTCAAACTACATGTATTTCAGGGAATTTATAAGTGGATCTGGCGGGCGTTGGAAGTTTTTATGCTGCGTTAAGAATAAAGCTGTCATCCATGGTCTTGATTTGGTTAATGTGTCTTATTCCTGGACGAGACACGTCATCCAAACCTTGGTGTTATTCAATATCTTTTCACGAGTCCTTAATGAACTCATAAACAATTTGTACGGTTTATAAAACTTGAATTTGAAGTCTGCAATGTTGTTATGTTTTAAACTTATTTAATGGATGACAAACCTATGGTTTTTATCATATAGTTGATGTTATGATTGAATGCAATGATATTAACAAGGTCACACCATAATCACGCTTCCGCAAAAGTCAGGGTGTGACAGCTTGGTATCAGAGCTTCGATCGTAGCGAACTAGGATTCATTCTCGAGTCTAGACTACGATCACTAGGGCTCTCACGAAAACGTTTTTTTTACGAACATGTTTTCATTGCATAAAAAAAACGTCCAGATCCAGGGAACAAACATTTTTACAAAAAAAAGGCACAATAACACATTTCAAAGGGCTATGTTTATAATTCAGTCTTAGAGACTGAGGGAGTTTAGTCTTAGAGACTGAGGGAGTTCAGTCTTAGAGACTGAGGGAGTTCAGTCTTAGAGACTGAGGGAATTGAGTCTTAGAGACTGGGAAGGTTCAGCCTTAGAGGCTGGGGAGGTTCAGTCTTAGAGACTGGGGAAATTTAGTCTTAGAGACTGGGGAAATTTAGTCTTAGAGACTGGGTGTTTAGTCTGAGAGACTAGGTGTTTTTGTCTGAGAGACGGGGTGTTTGGTCTGAGAGACTGGGTGTTTAGTCTGAGAGACTGGGTGTTTTTGTCTGAGAGACGGGGTGTTTGGTCTGAGAGACTGGGTGTTTAGTCTGAGAGACTGGGTGTTTAGTCTGGGAGACTGGTTGGTTAGTCTGAGAGACTAGGTGGGTTAGTCTGGGAGACTAGGAAGGATAGAAAGTTTCATGAAGAATAATATGAATACATGACTGCATGATAAATTACCTTTGTTTGCATACGCTAACTGATAGTGATTACTATGGATATACATACTATGACTACCATGTACCGACACACATGCCACCTTGATTAGAAAGTGGGTTGTCAGACATTGATGACCCTATGGCCGCCGCCACAGATAATGAGATTGCACCTGCGCCAGAGATATTTACGTCAGACACTGAGAGTGATCCTAATATGCTGACCAAGGATGAGGACGACTTTCAACAGTCCGCGCTACCAGACTTTGGTGATGATTTACCCTTGCAGATGGCTTCTCTGACAAGAATCCTCCTGCCACTCTTGTTTCAGTCCATGACCACTTCGTCACTGGTCATCCCGATGGTGAACCCACCATGGCTCCGATCCTCGACAATGCGCCTCCTGTGGACATTCCTTCCGAAGGTTGGCTACTCAACAAATAATTGATGATGACTTTGACATATTATTGATGGTCCTTCTAATAACACCCATGATGATGGAAAACTAGACGAGAACGTTGTTACTAATTTCAATTCTTGAGACCCCTGTTAACAAGCTATCCTCTGATTCTAGCATGCATTCGATTTCAGACTCCTTTGAGTCTGTGACATCTGCAGTCTTATAGACAGCCGGATTACAGCTTCCTACTACTAACGCAGACGACGACGCCGTTACGACTGCTGCACTATCACCTGCTCGAGGCACCACACCGTTATACGACCCAGAGCCTGCTCCTGAGCTGGCTTCTGCACCTTTTTGTGTCAGCCTGATGATACACCTAATGATCTTGAGCCAATTCCTGATCCTAACCATGTTTCTTTTGGTTTACCTGCACCTGATGATCTTCTCTTTTGTTGAGACATTTGTTTTTGCACCCGCAACCGCTGATGTTGCTCCTCTTCCCCTATGGAGACCGACGTCCATTGCACTGGCACGCCTATCGCTTTTTTTTAGGACCTACCCACACCCCGGGAAGGTACTCCAGGTCAGCACACGCGTAACGATCCCTTTTGCTACAGCAGCATTTTCTACGACCTCACAGGCCGCACCGCTTGCTACTTTCACCTCTACATTGCTGGACGAGCCACTTCAATGGTTCCCATACTACACCATGCTGATTTTTGACCCCTGCCACCCCTCACATTATGGAGGCTATACACAGAATGAGTTGCTCCTATTACACCGACTACAGTTTGAGGATATAAGTCGCAGAATGTTGGAGCTTGAGCTGACACCACATCCCCCACTCTGTCTATTACCAGTATACTTTGATCCTCCGCATTCACCGAAAGTTCCTTTTTGCACACTCGCCTGCTGCTACTGCACCTTTCCCAGGTTTTTTTATGCTCGTTTCTTTACTGTCACGGGACAGATCAGTTAATTAGTTCGACGTATACACAAGCTCGAGGAGGAATTCACGGATGTTAACAATTTACTTTTCTTTCCTCCTCCACCTCAGTCACTAGTATAGTTGGTTTCTGGATTATGCGGATTGCATTACATTTGGGTAAAGACACTAATGATAAGCCGAGATTGTGGAGACTTGTGAAGACCACATCTGACTACGGAATTTTGATACACTGATATACTTATTAGACAAGGGTAGGGTAACCCTGTGTCCCTTTTAATGCGATACATTTTGTAAGACAATGCAATTGTGGTCGGAGAATAATGAGGATTCAATCATCATTATACATGCGACGATACTTTGTGGCCAATAAACAATGAAGGCTCAGTCGCTATGTCTTCGTTAAGCACGTTGTTGATCTTTATGTGTGTGCTATAATTATAATGCTACGTGCTCACTTGCTATGCTCTCATTAAACGTAATTTCCAAATTACTTGGTTATGCTATGATTATGCTATTGCTGAATTGGTTGATATGATAATGTGTGTGTACATATGACACCTAAAACAACTATATGCACTCACTGAACAAATAAGACCTGACCTAACCAATCTTCTTCTTCGAAGATGTCGACACAAGGGAACGTCGATACCAACAACCCTCCGCCAACAACAGTGGCAGAACTACAAGAGCGCATCTCACAGGCCATTGCACAGCTCGAGGCCCTTCGCTCCGAACACAGCAAAGGCTGCACCTACAAGCAGTTCTTGGACCACAAACCTCGAGAATTCGACGGCACTGGGGGTGCCTTAGCCTTCGTACACTGGGTTGAGAAGACGGATTCTATTTTACGACTGAGCAAATGTGACCCAGAACATCAGGTCACGTACATAGCTGGACTATTTGTAGATGGGGCTCTGTCATGGTAGAACTTTCATGTTCAGACAATGTGCGAGACCGCTACGTATGCTTTGACGTGGGACGAACTGAAAGAACTATTGCGTAAGAGATATTGCTCGAGGGCAGAAGTCCAGAAGTTGGAGACTGAACTGTGGAACTTGAAAATGGAGGGACTAAAGATAGCTGAATATGTGCAGAGATTTAACACAAGTTGCTACGCTCCTGGTGGGACCAGAGTTTAAGAGAGTCGAAGGATTCATAGGGGGATTGGCACCTCAGATTCTAAGCCTGGTAACCACATCTAAACCTTCAACGATCACCGAGGCTATCGACATAAGCGTGGCGCTCACTGAAGAAGCGGTTAGACTAGGAAAATTTTCCATTATGGTAGAGAAAGAGGAGACTCCTGTAGAGTCATCTGGAGATAACAAGAGAAAGCTCGCAAATTTCAGGAAGGATACTCGGGCGAGTGACAAGAAGAAGGTCAAAAAGGGAAAAGACTACATGGGTATCCTACCTAAGTGCGACAATTGTCTACGTTATCATGTCGGGCGATGTAAATATGGAAAATGTGATAACTCTGGCAAGAGGGGGCATCCTAAAGAAACTTGTAGGCAAGATACTGAACATAGTAATGGAGGCCAAAATGGTAGCGAGAATCACGGAGGTAGCAACGACAATGACAATTATCAAGGCAGAACGAGTGACAAATAGAAACGTGCTCAAGGTTGTCTTAACTGTGGGAGCAAAAAGCATTTCAGAAAATATTGCCCTAAAAATGAACAGGCACAAGAATGAAAGCTCAACACCGGAGCTAGGGAGACACGCATGAATTCAAGCAAGGATATCGGTACGTCCCATATTAGTGAGCATTATGCATCTGTGCTGCCAGATACTGTTGCAAATTTTAAGCTTCGCATCTCTAGAGTTTGAGAGTATACTTGGCTTAGTAGCAAGTAAGTAGATATCCCGCACTCGATGGAACTAGCTAAGGGGAAGCTAGTAGAAGCCAACGCAGAAATTAGAAACGACAAGATAGAACCCGGAGGGCGTAAGTTTACGTATGATCTACTGCCAGTTGAGTTGGGAAGCTTCGACGAGGTAATTGGGATGGATTAATTTCCGAGTGATCGAGTGGAGATTGATATTCGCATCCCGATGGTAAACGAAGAAACGATCGTTATTCATGAAGCAGGATACGCCTCTACAAATTACTAATTGCTGGAAGGCATGAAAGTTGTTGCGTAAGGGATGTGTTGTTTTCTTGGCTCATGTCGGGGACAAGAGAGCCGAAGAACCAAAACTCGAAGATACCCCTGTGATAAGGAAATATCCTAAAGTCTTCCCCGAAGGCTTGCCAGAATCATCTCCTCAACGACGAGTCGAATTTCGCATCGATTTAATTCCAGGCGCCGCACCTGCAGTCAATGCACCTTAGCGACTTACACTTTCGGAGATGCAAGGATTGTCAGTGCAACCTCAGTGGTTGATAGAGAAGGAAGATAACAGACCAAGACTCCCGTTTGGGTAACCCCAGTTCTGCTCGTCAATAAGAAGGACGATATCTTTCGTACGAACATCAAACTACCAGGAGCCGAACGAGCTAACCCACGAGAGTCGGTGACTCTTGCTAAGGATTAACGAATTACTTATTTAACTAACTGTGAGGATCCAACTACTATTTCATGACTGATTGATGATCGAGTGTCATTAGCTGTGAATTCAGGAATAAAGTATACCGGGGAAATTGTGGGACAATAATTTGTTTTTAAACATACACAAAAATGGTGTTTCCTATACAATGCACAAAATAGATCTACACAGAATACGAAATCTTGAGGATCTAGAAAACATATACTTAGGACCTTTGGGAACCCAGGTCCAAACTCGTAAAGGTTGTTACTTAGGAACCATATCTGTTAACTCAATCAAACACCATTAACCTGACATATATGCCATTTCAGTTAACAAAACAGAAAGTACTTAAATTTCTTTTGTTGAAATCTTCACTTTTGCTTCTAGAGTAGATGTTTGCATCTCTACTCCCCTTATTGGTAGTTGCATCGCGTTATTTTCTTCGCTGAGAGCGAGCACACATTTGCTTCGATACTTGGTCATTTCTTCCGTTTAGCTAGTTGGTCATTTCCTCATTGTTTCATTACTTGGAAACTTATATGTCACGCATGCACCATTTACTACGCATGTGGTTTCGTTCCGAGTAAACGCTTCATTGAAGTACACATATTATTTTGCTAAAGCTAACTATTGGTTTACGATTCGAATAACCTACATTATGGTAATTGTTGACACCTTGCTATCAAGTCAACACACTTCTTGAAACTTCTTTCTTTCAAGTTACATTCATGGTTTATCTTCGTGACCACGCTGAAATTCCCTTGTTGATACATACGCTTGTTGTCGGAAGACGCTGAAACCAAGTTCAATTGCTTGTACTTATCCACTTCGCATATTCAATTTAAGATGCCATATGATGTAGGGGGGGGATAGTGCACGGTCCTCTCAACCGCCGGAGTGATCCCACTCCAAGAGCCGCTACCCGACCAAGCTAGCTCCGCGGTGAATTCCCCTTGCCGAGTTCTTATCTTGGGCGACATATGCCATATGATGTATTGGGAACATCATATTCAAATATTTTTGCAAAGGTTCTTTTGTTTCGAGTCGTAGTAGACTTGATTGGTCTACGACCCCACTAAATCATTTGTTGATTTTGATACCTTACGGTCATACTTTCACGAAATTGAAGCTTGCGCTAATTTGGTTACTCACTTCATACACGGATTTAATTATTTATTTCCTAATTTGCTCTAAATCCGTCATGTTTATCACGATTAAAGCATTCTCAACACAAGTTGTGTGTTAAGGCAATGGTACATAGATTCATTTCATAAGCACAATGTACCTCCTAACGATTTTTTTCATTGTTGATCGAATACCTTACGATGCTTAATACTTTTTCACCATCGATCAAAAACATTGGCTCTTTGATGTTCCGTATTTAACTAAAAACTTGATGACATTGTGTAAATCAAATCTTCAGATTGTCTCAGTACGCTTTCATTTGATTTTAGGCATGGTGAACTTGTTCAGTCACCACTATTATTGAATCTCGTCATTACGACACCTTGTGGTGTCATTAGCTTGTGCTAATCATGGTCAACTGTTTCACACAAAACTACATATACTTTTGTTTGACTTGTCATTTAAACACTTCTGATACAACTACGAATTAAGACAATGATACACCAGATTCGCTTGTACTTCATTCGGTGTATTTTCGCAATTCAAGAATGTCAACACACTAAACCTTAGCATTCATCTATTCGGAAGTTGACAGATCATTTTCATCTCCAAGTTGTTGATTTTGAGTTCATATAGCGGATGCAACGGTTTGTGAAAGTTTGCATACTATGATCGATCGTTTGAGAACCCTATTGGTCAAAACTCCTCCTTTGTGGAACCCCTGTAACTGGATTACACTAGGCTATATGTCACACCCCGACCACGTGGAACATACAAAACGTGGCGGAAATGTCGGGGAGTGTTGTAACAGAATTAATGTTTCAAATCCATGGAAATTGAAGTTCCGTTTTATTGATTAAAAGTGTTACAATGTCTTAACAAACAAAGAAATACAACTTAATTAACTAGTCTTGCATCTTTTATTATCACTAAAGCCCAAGTCTGTCTATGTGTATCTTGACCATCTTATGCAACAGTTCCTGAAAAACACATGTGAAAATAGGTACGTCAGCATAAAAATGCCTGTGAGATACATAGGTTTTGTGAAAATAAGATTCATGACTTATGTTTGAGAAAATGTTTAGTCACGAACCTTGTTATTTGCTTTGTTTTGTAAATCATTTGAAAAACAATGAGTTCAGATGATATGTATAAATAAGTAAATAATGTATGGTTAAATAAATAACCATGTAAGATGAGTTTGTATAAGATAAGTTGTTTATAAATCAATGTCTTGTGAAAAGTATGTTATTTGTATGAAATGTTCTATGTCTCAAACTGAAATGATTCAAATAACGTTACGACATGTAATACCATACAAACACTTATATATAGGAAGTACCAGCGGCGTATCCACCATGCTTGTATCATATTACACACGCATCGTTACTTAATCACTTAATCAAACCAAACCAAACAATGTA
Organism: Helianthus tuberosus; assembly: GCA_030545235.1. NCBI lineage: Eukaryota > Viridiplantae > Streptophyta > Magnoliopsida > Asterales > Asteraceae > Helianthus > Helianthus tuberosus. The sequence goes on along the minus strand of CM060447.1, from coordinate 128,861,698 downwards.
AAATGTTCATGTCAAGATGTAAATCATGTCAAAATGTCTATGTCAAATATCCATGTCAAATGTCTATGTCAAATATCCATGTCCAATAGTAGTCAAGTAATTGTGTAGCAAATGTTATGTATGGTAAGTAAAATAAGACTACTTAAACCATAAGTAAAAATGTACAAAACAAAGTACTTTGAATATATCAAAAAGTTATGTTTTGCAAAGTGATGCATGATACATTGATACAAACATTTATGTGGTAAGTTAACGCATACATTCAAGCCTTGAGACAGTCGGATAACCCTTTCAGTCAAGGTTATCAAAAGAATTGTATTCGGATTCAGTCATTCCTTACATCCAAACAAACCCGGGATGTCAGGAATGGGATTTGTCAAGTCCTATGGTACCACTACTTACTCCCGAGCGGCGTAGCAAATGTTAATGAATGTTATAAAGACCCGTTTGTGCAAACCAAATGTCATAGCAGTTGTATACATGTCATAAGAAAACAATGTACTAAGTATGCTAAGTTAACATACAAAGCAGAAAAGTCTTGTAAATCAATGTGCTAGCATGCTATCAGTCAACATACATAGCAGAAAAGTCATGTAAATCAATTTGCTTAGCATGTTATCAGTCAACATACATAGCAGAAAAGTAATGTAAAACAATGTGCTTAGCATGTTATCAGTCAACATACATAGCAGAAAAGTAATGTAAAACAATGTACTAAGTATGCACACAATGGACATACATAGCATGGAATGTAATGAAATCATGTACTATAATGTACTAACAAACATAGTCGGTATATGATGTGAAAAACAGGAAAGCATGAAAGTAACAAGTAGGCACATGTGTTCCACCCCAAAACAGTTTGGAAAACAGTAAAAGAGGGGTCTATGTACTCACTTGAGATTGCTCAGAAGTCCTTGAGTAACAACCAAACAATGCTAGAGATCGCGGATATCAAACGGCACCTAATATAGGTAACTATGTTAAGTAACCGGACCTAGATCAGAAGATTGGGTAGCATTAGGGTTTGTAAACCAAACGAGTGTAGAGACTCGTGTCATTTGGTTTAACAAAGCCTACATACTAAATGAAACTTAACTTAAGTGTTTACGACCCATTACGACCCGTTTAGGTAGCTTATGCTACTTTAACGCGTCGTTCGCGTGAAACGCGTTCGGACCGCCTAACTAGTCCTATGACAAGTATTATATGCCTAAACATGTTTAATAATCAGTTATATGACAAAGGTTTAGGTTACATATGCTTAATTACCAATTATACATGAAAAGGGTATTCTGGTAATTTACCTAAGGCATATAAACTACCTATCATACAACTACTTAAACGATGTGACCATAGGGTATAACCTCGGAAGGTTATTCCCTACCTACTATGGTCACCTAATGTATTTGGTCGGATCCTAATGATCGACCAAACTGGGTCGGGTTTGAAGGTATAGGCGATTTATTAGATCGCCTACCCTACGACCCTAGACAACGTGGTAATCAGTGGGCATAGTCCCAAGGGACTATAACCAACGTGATTACACTCACGTTGCGAAGTTCAAAAGAACTTCGCATTGACCATTACTGGTCAACGCTGAAAATCAAACAAAGTTTGACTTTCGGACTCGAAAATGCAATAAAATAAGGAAAAGAACGAAAGAATACTTACGAAGGGTCCCCGAATGCTAACCCAGATCAAATAGCTCAGGTATGAAACGAAGGTTCCAACTTAGAGCTTTCTTAATCAGATTTGTGGGTTTTGGGGTTGAGGGTGGATGGGTATTTATAGTAAATGGTCCACCGTTAGGATCGTTTGTCGAATATCGTGCCTTAATCTCACGCGTACACTTGTCGGAACCTTATGGTGGCTCATTTGGTCACTCACCATAAGAGATCAACATGTGGCAAAGTGATTAGGAGTGGGTAACAGCTGTTAACAGCTGGATTAGAAGTTTCTGATGTGCAGACATAAGCTTACGGACCGTAACACTGATAGTGTTGAGGTCCGTAAGGCAACAAGTTTGGCAGAATTACAGTTTTGGTCCCTGCAGCCCCTAAACTTGGTTTTCAATGCATTTTTGACACGTTTAAGGCCCGTTAACCCCATTTCAAAGATCTAAAATGAAGTTAAAGTATAGGGAACTTAAAATGTGCTCAAAAATATCTCGGATGTCGGTTCGTTTGGCCGTACGGTCGCGATGTTCGCTTAATTACGACGGAATGCGCATAAGCGCGAAAAACGATCCAAATGACGAAACGAATGGATTTTTCTTAAGGCGAACACTAAAATATAATGTAGTCATGCTTACATAAATTTTTGGATGTCCAGATGTATTCAGAACGTAAGTTATGCGCGAAAATGCAAACTTGTGCACTTTTTGACACTTTTAGTCCCTGAATGACACAAAAGTTTATTTTAGCACACCGAACCCCTCAAAGCCTATTTCTAAGCTTTGTAAAGGATATTTATGGTATGTTTAACTTATGGTCATGTTCCGGAAGGTCTGTTACAGTTCAAATTGGCATACTTTCGCAGTTTGTCAACTTTAGTCCCTGTAAGCGATTTAACTTTGATTTCACCACACCAAACCTTCCAAAACTTATATCTAAGTTATGTAAAGGTTATTTTAGGTATGTTAAACCTATTTCACTATTCCGGAGTGTTTGTTGCATTAAACTGGTTATATTTACGCATTAGTGCGCGTATAACCTTCCAGAAAGCGATTTAGAGTTTGAAATTGAACAGAAATTGATATGTGCAAATGATACACATATTTTTACAAATCCCAAGTATGAAATACAATATTTCATTGGTTTGGTATTTGTTTGATGGCCGTGGAGGCACAGGTGTTACAGTCTCCCCTACTTTAGGAAATTTCGTCCCGAAATTTATTTAGAGGAAACTTGTGAGAGCTTGAAAGCATGAAGTTGAAAAGATCAAACAACATTGGTTAGGGTTCTTGAACTTCTAGTAACTTTAATAACATTATGTTTGCAATGTAAGAGGGACACTTATATACAAGTATATGAAGCGTCATTGGTGCGTCCACCATGCCTCCATTACATCGTTCTCATTTTGTTATTGTTGTCACTATCGGTTCCTTCACATAATAAATCTTACTGGATTTCTGTGCACTAAATTTCATAATTATGTGCGCATCCATAATTAGAGAATTCCTTGCACAGTTCACACAGTCTATTTTATAATGTGTAGGGTAAAACCAAATGAACAATCCTGTGATGAGCGTGACTTAGACCGCCATAGAGTCCTTTAGACTAAATCAATAAATGATTTAAATAGACTATCAAGGAGTCTGTCCAGCTACATCACTAGATGTCGTTCTTTAACCAAATTGTGAATCAATCTTTTTTTATTAGACCACTAAAGGGTCTCTAATGAATCATGGAGCAGTACTATATAATCCAAGGGTCTTAACTATTACATAGAAGCCCATTAAGGATTTAAGGTAGTACCTTTTGAATATCCTGCTACGAATCTCTCATATGAAGATATGAAAGATCCTGCGAGGATTTGGATAACGAGTATCCAGAGTATTAAAAACACAAAAAAATGCATAAAAGAAAACATAAGATGAATAAACACATAGTCACATAACCACAAAATTGTTTAACTAGAAGTTTGTTCTGCTAACAGAGTACATGTATTTAAAGCACACTAGGAATCCATCTCGTGGATTTCATTTGTTACTTTAAACATTATCAAGAATCTAACTATAAAGATAGAAAGATCTTTAAAAGAAAAGTTCGATTTCGATTATAAGGAACCGAAATGTTCGAATTCAGGTACATAAGGAATCCAATTAAGGACTCTGATTTGAATGATGATCACCCACAAGGATCTAATTGTGAAGATAAAAAGATCCCTTATGGATTTTAGAAGTTGAAGATGTTTTGAAACCTAGCACTGTATGTGCTTATGTCATAATATGAAGTAAGAATGCTTATGAAGTTGAGATGCTTGATATGTCAAGGCGACATATGAAGCAGATTTTGAAGGTTATGTCAATGTACGAGGAAAATATTTTTGAAAACTGTGCATGGGGTTCTTTTAAGAAAACTGTGTTTAACGTTTTTGAAACCTTATATATAATACTTTTTGAAATCATAAAGTAGGTGTATTAGATAGATATATTTAAAAATGTTTTAAAATCATGCGAGATGAATTTTGAAATTATGTATAAGGTTTTTGAAAGACATGGATGATGCTTTTCGAAATCATGCACTTGATAAGAAAATGTATTGTGTTAATATTGTCTTCAGACTATATGAAATATTTTGAAATTAGAAAGGTTGGTTTTGATAACATGGCCAATGTTTTTGAAATAACATAGACAATGTATCTAGAAAAATTGTTTTCAAATTATATGAAATGTTTTGAGATCATGAAGATTGTGTTGAAATACTTGTACTGTGTATGTTGAAAAAATCAAAACGTAATGGGTATGAGATTTGAAAATATCCTTAGTTATCTAACCAAGGATTCAAAGGCACAGATGTGTAGAAGCATGATCACTCATAATGTCACTTTATTTTCTGTACTTTGTTTCTTAGAATGAAACGAGTACTTAAAATTTTCGAGGGAATCATGAGCAATCATTTGAAAGAGAGAAATTACAAGAGTAGTTTGTAAGGTACATAGTTCCTTGATGTAAGTATCATAGGAAAAGTCATACACACATGTAACTACACTCGTATATCAGAACTGTGAACAACGATTTATTTATAAACAAAACAGATTGTTTCACATTACAAGGAAACAAAAGAACAAAAGCATAAGACAGCAACATCTTCTACCCAGTCAACTGCTCATCCGTGGGTCAGATTTGCATTAGCAAGCTTTGGGCAATTTCTTCGGAATTGTCCCATCTCGCCACACTTGTAGCAATAACCTGGTGGAAAGCGAGCTTGAGTAGGGTTGACTTGGAGTTGATTTGGACCACTTTGGTTTGGGGTAAATCGACAAACATTTGCCCGGTGACCGAGTCGCCCACATGATGCACACAAACGACACTGTAGGTGAGCTAAGTGGTGTGCATTACATTTGTCGCATATTGGGGCTGTTCCCTTGTATTGCTTCTTAGCAGGTGGCGTTGCCACCCGGATGGGTCCTGCCTGATTTGGTGCAACTGCTGCAACGCAAACTTTTGCTGTATGACCTTTACGTCCACAAATTTGGCATTTGCGGCACTTCACATTAGGGTGATGATGAAGGGTGCATTGGTTGCACAAGGGTTCAATTCCGTTGTATGGCTTCCTAGCTGGTGGCCTTGCCACATGGCTAGGTCCCGCTTGATCAGGTGTAACCGCTGCGGGTTTCCTTGAAGCCTTACGTTTCCTTGATTTTGGTGCTGGCTTGACTTCTGTTTCCTTTGGTGGCTCTTGAGTGGCTTCATTGTCGAGACGAGAGGCTTCATTGTTAAGACGAGCCATGGCAATACCTAAATCCACAGTCCTCTGAATCACTTCGCCAATTTGCTGGACAAATTTGGCTGTTCGCTCGGGCATTTGACCAGTGCCAAGAGGAATAGACATTCTAGAAAAAAATGAAAGACAGAGGAAGAAACGAGTGAAAGGTTATTGGATAATCAATACAGAATGGTAACGAATGAAAATTTTGATCATTTGTTTGTTACCTAAGGCAAACAAATGAGATGGTGACAAATCAAAGTAAATAGGTCAAAAAAATAATGTATCGCGAAGACATGCTCGCCTATAAGTGAACACTCATTCCAAGAATTCCCAGGTAAGCACAACTGGTCTCGCGTCTGATGAGATGTATACGAAGTGCTTGCCTAGACAGAAAACCCAGAATACAGGCATTCACCCTTCCAGTTTGCACGTGTTCACATTATTTAAAACCCAAAACCTTGACGAGATTTTGAAAACTCAAAGGGGTTCAAAACCATATAATAGAGAGTTCAAAACCTTACAATAGAGGGTTCAAAACCTAGTAATCAATCATCCTAGAACAGATGATTAGTTTTCAAAGCGGTTTTGAAATTCATGTTCTTGTTGCGGTTGTCGCCTAAGGATAGGCGACAGTATTGTTTTATGACTAAACGCAAGTAAACTCGCGTTAGGGTCCTAAGAAGGTTATAGACTAGGTCAAAGCATTACTAATTACTAATAACCTAATTCCCTATAACCATTGGCTCTGATACCATCTTTTCTGTCACACCCCGACCACGTGGAACATACAAAACGTGGCGGAAATGTCGGGGAGTGTTGTAACAGAATTAATGTTTCAAATCCATGGAAATTGAAGTTCCGTTTTATTGATTAAAAGTGTTACAATGTCTTAACAAACAAAGAAATACAACTTAATTAACTAGTCTTGCATCTTTTATTATCACTAAAGCCCAAGTCTGTCTATGTGTATCTTGACCATCTTATGCAACAGTTCCTGAAAAACACATGTGAAAATAGGTACGTCAGCATAAAAATGCCTGTGAGATACATAGGTTTTGTGAAAATAAGATTCATGACTTATGTTTGAGAAAATGTTTAGTCACGAACCTTGTTATTTGCTTTGTTTTGTAAATCATTTGAAAAACAATGAGTTCAGATGATATGTATAAATAAGTAAATAATGTATGGTTAAATAAATAACCATGTAAGATGAGTTTGTATAAGATAAGTTGTTTATAAATCAATGTCTTGTGAAAAGTATGTTATTTGTATGAAATGTTCTATGTCTCAAACTGAAATGATTCAAATAACGTTACGACATGTAATACCATACAAACACTTATATATAGGAAGTACCAGCGGCGTATCCACCATGCTTGTATCATATTACACACGCATCGTTACTTAATCACTTAATCAAACCAAACCAAACAATGTAAAATGTTCATGTCAAGATGTAAATCATGTCAAAATGTCTATGTCAAATATCCATGTCAAATGTCTATGTCAAATATCCATGTCCAATAGTAGTCAAGTAATTGTGTAGCAAATGTTATGTATGGTAAGTAAAATAAGACTACTTAAACCATAAGTAAAAATGTACAAAACAAAGTATTTTGAATATATCAAAAAGTTATGTTTTGCAAAGTGATGCATGATACATTGATACAAACATTTATGTGGTAAGTTAACGCATACATTCAAGCCTTGAGACAGTCGGATAACCCTTTCAGTCAAGGTTATCAAAAGAATTGTATTCGGATTCAGTCATTCCTTACATCCAAACAAACCCGGGATGTCAGGAATGGGATTTGTCAAGTCCTATGGTACCACTACTTACTCCCGAGCGGCGTAGCAAATGTTAATGAATGTTATAAAGACCCGTTTGTGCAAACCAAATGTCATAGCAGTTGTATACATGTCATAAGAAAACAATGTACTAAGTATGCTAAGTTAACATACAAAGCAGAAAAGTCTTGTAAATCAATGTGCTAGCATGCTATCAGTCAACATACATAGCAGAAAAGTCATGTAAATCAATTTGCTTAGCATGTTATCAGTCAACATACATAGCAGAAAAGTAATGTAAAACAATGTGCTTAGCATGTTATCAGTCAACATACATAGCAGAAAAGTAATGTAAAACAATGTACTAAGTATGCACACAATGGACATACATAGCATGGAATGTAATGAAATCATGTACTATAATGTACTAACAAACATAGTCGGTATATGATGTGAAAAACAGGAAAGCATGAAAGTAACAAGTAGGCACATGTGTTCCACCCCAAAACAGTTTGGAAAACAGTAAAAGAGGGGTCTATGTACTCACTTGAGATTGCTCAGAAGTCCTTGAGTAACAACCAAACAATGCTAGAGATCGCGGATATCAAACGGCACCTAATATAGGTAACTATGTTAAGTAACCGGACCTAGATCAGAAGATTGGGTAGCATTAGGGTTTGTAAACCAAACGAGTGTAGAGACTCGTGTCATTTGGTTTAACAAAGCCTACATACTAAATGAAACTTAACTTAAGTGTTTACGACCCATTACGACCCGTTTAGGTAGCTTATGCTACTTTAACGCGTCGTTCGCGTGAAACGCGTTCGGACCGCCTAACTAGTCCTATGACAAGTATTATATGCCTAAACATGTTTAATAATCAGTTATATGACAAAGGTTTAGGTTACATATGCTTAATTACCAATTATACATGAAAAGGGTATTCTGGTAATTTACCTAAGGCATATAAACTACCTATCATACAACTACTTAAACGATGTGACCATAGGGTATAACCTCGGAAGGTTATTCCCTACCTACTATGGTCACCTAATGTATTTGGTCGGATCCTAATGATCGACCAAACTGGGTCGGGTTTGAAGGTATAGGCGATTTATTAGATCGCCTACCCTACGACCCTAGACAACGTGGTAATCAGTGGGCATAGTCCCAAGGGACTATAACCAACGTGATTACACTCACGTTGCGAAGTTCAAAAGAACTTCGCATTGACCATTACTGGTCAACGCTGAAAATCAAACAAAGTTTGACTTTCGGACTCGAAAATGCAATAAAATAAGGAAAAGAACGAAAGAATACTTACGAAGGGTCCCCGAATGCTAACCCAGATCAAATAGCTCAGGTATGAAACGAAGGTTCCAACTTAGAGCTTTCTTAATCAGATTTGTGGGTTTTGGGGTTGAGGGTGGATGGGTATTTATAGTAAATGGTCCACCGTTAGGATCGTTTGTCGAATATCGTGCCTTAATCTCACGCGTACACTTGTCGGAACCTTATGGTGGCTCATTTGGTCACTCACCATAAGAGATCAACATGTGGCAAAGTGATTAGGAGTGGGTAACAGCTGTTAACAGCTGGATTAGAAGTTTCTGATGTGCAGACATAAGCTTACGGACCGTAACACTGATAGTGTTGAGGTCCGTAAGGCAACAAGTTTGGCAGAATTACAGTTTTGGTCCCTGCAGCCCCTAAACTTGGTTTTCAATGCATTTTTGACACGTTTAAGGCCCGTTAACCCCATTTCAAAGATCTAAAATGAAGTTAAAGTATAGGGAACTTAAAATGTGCTCAAAAATATCTCGGATGTCGGTTCGTTTGGCCGTACGGTCGCGATGTTCGCTTAATTACGACGGAATGCGCATAAGCGCGAAAAACGATCCAAATGACGAAACGAATGGATTTTTCTTAAGGCGAACACTAAAATATAATGTAGTCATGCTTACATAAATTTTTGGATGTCCAGATGTATTCAGAACGTAAGTTATGCGCGAAAATGCAAACTTGTGCACTTTTTGACACTTTTAGTCCCTGAATGACACAAAAGTTTATTTTAGCACACCGAACCCCTCAAAGCCTATTTCTAAGCTTTGTAAAGGATATTTATGGTATGTTTAACTTATGGTCATGTTCCGGAAGGTCTGTTACAGTTCAAATTGGCATACTTTCGCAGTTTGTCAACTTTAGTCCCTGTAAGCGATTTAACTTTGATTTCACCACACCAAACCTTCCAAAACTTATATCTAAGTTATGTAAAGGTTATTTTAGGTATGTTAAACCTATTTCACTATTCCGGAGTGTTTGTTGCATTAAACTGGTTATATTTACGCATTAGTGCGCGTATAACCTTCCAGAAAGCGATTTAGAGTTTGAAATTGAACAGAAATTGATATGTGCAAATGATACACATATTTTTACAAATCCCAAGTATGAAATACAATATTTCATTCGTTTGGTATTTGTTTGATGGCTGTGGAGGCACAGGTGTTACACTATACGTCAATACGTCTTGTATCTTTGACAGCAAATCCAGAAACACATACTTTTTAACTGCTGGGTTCTGTTTATAGTAAGATATCCTTGGATTCGCCTGAATTGAATAAGTTTTGATTCGGTTTTGGGTTACCTACCTCAGTGTTATTCATACACATACACGCACAATGTAACCCTAAGGAGTTAAGGTAGTACAAATTTCGAGGACGAAATTTTCTTAACAGGGGGAGAATGTGACAACCGTCAAATTTGCATGCATCCGTACAATTAATTAATATTGATTTATGCTTAATGACTGTGCTTAATTACAACTGATGACTTAAACTGTTTTCTGATTTCTGTATCATACATACATATGCATCACATTTCATACTGTCACTCCATTTATCACATACAGACTTTAGTGACATAAACGATGCACAAAGCACGGTTAGCACAGTGAGCGGATAACTCAGAAAATGCTGACGATGTTCAGTATATAGACAGACAGTGTTTAAAGACCCAGTATGGGCCAGAGACAAGGTACTACACTAGTATGGAGTGTAGGGAAGTACGGACCATAAAACTGCGTCACTGTGCCGGAAAGTGCTTAAAACCCACTAAAAGTGCAGAATTCTGCATTTTTCAGCAAAATTCAGCACTTTAACATACTGGTATTATGCAGAAAATTTACTAAATGGTCCTGTATGCTTTCCTAAGTGCCGGGAATTAAAAGTGTCACAAAAGGGTACTTAAAGAACACTAAACGGAATAACTTGACACTTTAACGAACCGGTATCTAACCGAACAACCGGACATTACCCGGAACACCAAAATTTTACTAGAAACATTGTTTAATTATTTTTGGACTAGTTACGATCCCCGAACACCCTAACACACTATATAATGTGTCACACACTTAAAAACACTAGACTTTACACTTAACCACCAACTAGTTAACATCATTTACCATCAAAGTTACACATAACCCCACTGTCGGATCGTTGTTTGACCCTATTGAGTCGTTCGGAAGAGTTTTACATCCAGTTTAAAGGCGGAATCAGTAAACTGGACACGAATACAGCTTGTACTCTTTAATCTGTTGCTTGTATTGATAATAACAATGATTACAACCTGAACAGAAATTGGCAGCACTTCGTTACACCTTCAGAAGTCGCGTACCAAGTGAAATGACCACAACCCTATATATAGACAACTAGATTTCGCTTGAACTGACCTGAAGCGAAACTAGCCTGAAGCGAAATCAACTGTCTGAAGCGAAAACAACTCATGGTGATTTCGCTTGAACTGATTTGAAGCGAAATCTTCATGTTCAACATGTCTAAACCCTAGTAAACACCCTGTTGTGTGTACATTCACTCTATCTAGACACAAGACTTGATTATGACGTAATCAACAGACATATAGTGCACCAACAGACTCCCCCTTGGATGTTGATGAAGTCTTTGGCTTCAAGTCTTTGTCTTCATCATTCTTCAAACCTTGTAAACATTTTCCTCAATCTTTATCTTCAATTCAGACTTCCCCTTTCACAGACTCCCCCTCTCGATAAGCTAGAATCTGAGATATCTGAATCAAGCTTTATCATTTAGCTTCCGTGGGAATTCCTGAAACCTGCAATCACTCATACGTTTATAAGTAACAACATTTTAGACTATCCAGGAATAGTAACCTGGCAATTCCAATCAAATTCTTTAATCCACTTCCCCTATCAACAAACTGAATAGATTTAGCAATGTTAAAGAATCCAACTCCCTCACAGTTTATCATCCAAGTTCAAGCTAATGACCTTGGAGATATTACAAACTGTTTTTGAAATTTTTGAATTTAAATCAAGTTTCAAATTAATGAACTTGTTTTATTTTCAGAAACACAATCAGCTTACTTAGATTTTGAAACTCAGCACTCAGACATCAGTTGTCGAAAATAAATCAGAAATCAAAATCTTTTTGTATTTTCCGAAAACATAAAGCAGTAAAGAAATATATACAAACATATTTACAAACAATATTTTTGTTTTGAGTATGCGTCAGAGAATCATATCAGTTAATGACAAGTCACAAGTACCGTTAAGCTACATTTCATACTCAGATTTAAACAATTTACTTCGATTGTCGATATACTGATCCATCTTAAATTCTCACACAAATTTCAATTTACTCAGGATACGATTTAGATGAATTAAGAACTTAGATCATTCATGTGTCCCACCTCTTGAATATACTCCCGTATCCAGAATCCCAATAATCAGTCTTACAGGTGAGAATACTACAATGATGTCTGTATATAAATTAGGTATGCGAGGGCCGAGGGATCTCAGATCGATACTTCCGTATACGCAGAGAGATATCAGCTTCGACTTTTCGGTGTGTCCCCTTTAGAGGATCTTTTTGCTTACAACAGCAGCATATATCAATTTAATTGTTTCAGCATGCTGAGGGTTTAATGCTGTGTTTCAAGCATTTCAGCAAGTATTAGCCAGGGACTAGGTCAGAACCACCGTTCAGCAGAAGTCCCGGAATAATACCCCAGACATCATAGAGTATAAAGACCTAGTATATCAGATTACGAGACCTTTCAAACGAGATTTCAGGGGTTACCTATATATCCAAGTAGTGTTCCCCACGAATTCACAAGTTTGAATTTAGATTTGTATCCCGAATAAATCTACTAAATGTGCGAAAACCTATCGACACATCATCAGTAAGATTGTTTAACTCTTTTAAACTTTCCATTTCTTTAGCATACTGTAACCGTCTACTGATGTACTATCATTTCCTCTTTTTACGCAAAAACTCAATTTTTTGTAATTTTATCATGTTTTTGATTTTTTTTCAAATTTTTCAAATGTTTTTGTATTTTCTAATGACATTTTTCTCCCCCTAAAATGCAAAACCATTTAAAGAAAATTTGACAACCAACACTGATAGCTTTGTCTCGCCATCCATTTTCTGCTAATGTGCACTAAATTGCAGAAAATATAATGTACCCCCATGATTTACAACCCATTGATCTTAACAGTTTGAAAACCGTTTTTCAATCTGATAAAAGTAATCATGTTTGTTCAGCCGTGAGGGTTTCGGCATATTCAATCAACATACATTCAAACTAAAATTAAAAACAACATATTTTTGGTTTTTCAAATTTTAACAAACTAAAAACATATTTTTGGTTTTTAATTTTTCAAATTTTTAGGATTTTGAAAATATTGTCTATTTATATACAGAAAATAAACTGAACTCCCTGTTCAACCAAACCAGGGTCCTGCAACCTCTTCCTGTGCCAGGTTGCTCCAACTACCATTCTCACAGTCTTCAACTTCGTTGAGCACCTGCACATTCAAACTTTGTCAATTATTTGAACAATTTAGCCCAGGTCTGTTGGACCTTAGGTATTTCAATACAATAATGTTCATTCAATTTTGGAAACTCTTTGTCATTTAAAACTTGTTCAACTTTAACTTCAATTTTCTCATCTTTTACCATCATCACTTGTTTCTTAGCACTCCACACTTGACCTTTCGGAGTACCTCTTTTGTAAAAAATTGTCTCTTTTTGAACCTTTTGATTTTGAACAACATTTTTCGGTTTCCAAAACTCTTGAGGTTTTGTCATATCAACAGATTTTCTCCAACTCTGTGTTGTTCTCAATCTGGGTGTGTGAAAATTCCAGATCTGTCTTGAATCGAACCTGTTCGGGTTTGATTTCCAATTTTGATTTGAAGCAAACTTGTTTGTATTGTACCTCCAAGTTTGTTTCAAATCAAATCTGGTTGACCTTGGTTTCACATCCTCAGATATTTGTTTTTCAACATCAACAGGCTTTGGATTTGGACACTTTCGTGCAATATGTCCAATCTGATCACATTTAAAACACACTTTCTTTGAAACATCCTTAGCCTGTAGTTGTTTCTTTTTCATAGCATCAAACTCTTCATTAGACTGTTGTCCAAATTTGAGTTTTTCCTCTTCTTTCAAGCTTTTTCCTTGAACAAAACTCATCTTTTGTTGCACATTTGGTTTTTTACTTTGATTCCAATTCTGTTTCCTTTTATAACCCAAACCAGCCTTCATGTTTTTCTTCTTAAAACCAGGTTTGTTATAAAAAGATTTATGACCTTTACCAGCAAACTTTGGAATCTCAGACTTCTCAATCTCAACCATTTTGAAAACTTGATTGACCTTTTCTGAAATCACATTCTGAATCGGGAAAACAACATCGAAGAATAGTTTGTCCGATCCAATCATGGTATAAACCAATCCTTTTGAATCATCATTCAAATTTTTCTCGGATTTTGTGTTTTTCGAATAACCATCATAAAAATTTCCTTCATCTTCATCCTGTGATTCAGACGTACCTTTTGTAGACTCATCTGTCAAAACACTTTCAACAACCTTACTTACCACCTTTGAATCATTAGCATCATCAGATTTGGAGTAAGTCACATCGATACTTTCAGGTAACTGGTCAGCTATGTTCAAACCCTTTGCCACCTTTTCCTCATCATAAAAAGTATAATTGTTTCTCAATGGTGGTGGTACCTGATGAAACTCTGAACCAATACCCTTTTTGCAATTTTTAGTATCTTTGTCATCTGGTGTGATGTTGAAAATGCGTTCAAGAATGTACGAAGAGTTATGATAACTTTGAAGTTTTGTAACAATCTTTTCTTTTTCAGCCAAGACTTGTTTAAGATTTGCAATTTCATCAACACATTTGTTTAATTCAATTTGTTTTCCTTTAAACTGTCTTTCATACATTTCTTTAGTAACTAAAGTTTCAGACAGTCTTTGATCAAAACTTTTGACTTGGCTCTTCAAAGTATCATAAGCTTCTTGTACTCTCTGACTCGACCACTTTAAAGAATCATACTGTTTTTGTAAATCTTGAAATTTCGATTCTTTTTCAACACAATCGACACATTTTGTAGAACACATTTGTCTATAAACATCATTATCCTTTTCAAGACCTTGACATTTATGTGTCAAATTTTCAATTTTTAATTTCAAAATTTCTTCTTTTTCAATCATTTCTTTACATTTTGTTGTGAAACCATTTTCTAGTTTAACCATATCATTGTCTTTTGTTTTTATAATGTCATCTTTTTCAGTACAGGCTTTGCACATTTCTATGCAATTCCTGCACTTGTTTTCTTTTTCATCAACCATTTCAACATTAGATAGATCAGAAGATTTTCTAACCTCAGTCTCATTCAGCACCGGTTCTTCTGTTTCAGCTTTCTGATCTTGCTCTTTGTTCTCCACTTTTTCTTCTTTCTGAGCTTCTTCATTCTTCTGTTCTTTTTCAGCTTTCTGTTCCTCTGCAGCAGCAATCTTCACAACATTCTTTACTTCTTCAATCATCTTCTTCAGTTCTTCTTCTTTTCTCTTCTTCATCTCTACCACCTTCGGTAGACTTGCTTCACAAACTTCTCTAATCTTCTTCTCTAAATCAGGCAAATATTCTTTATCAGATAACCTTCGAGTGTTGAAAGTAGCCTGTCTTGGAACCAAATTTATTACAGCTTCGAAATCCACTTTTGATGGGTCAACCACTGGATTACCCCGTGGATCCATGTAACATTCCAACTCTTCATTCCATCTTTTTGCTCTCTGGGCTTCTTTGAATGGTTCGTTTAATTTTCCAATTTCCCATCTTGCATAGTCTGCTTTCCAATATCTATCAGGATCAGCATTAGCCACAAATGCATAACCAACTGCATCTTCTTCAGGTAAAACCTCTTGACTCCAGTCATACCCTTCATCATCATATATAACTGCAAGAGCCCTTGATTTTTCTTCAGTTTGTTTCAATCTTGGTGGCTCAGACTTGTTCTGATGGTAAATCGCCTTCTTGTAGTAATCTTCATTGAATGGGTTCTCTGATTCATTAGCATAAGCATTTCGACATTCTCGTTTGAAGTGACCTCTTTGTTTGCATTTGAAGCATGTCACCTTGGATTTATCAAATCCCAATTTGGTAGATGGTCCACCAATTGACTTTCTCCCCGTGATCTCCATGAACCGCTGTGCCCTACGAACCGCACTGGCCATGCACCATCTGATATCCATTAATTCCATCTCCTCGGGGTCTAATTGATCATAATCTTCTTTTGTCAAATTGGTATTGCCAATCTTCCCTGCAACAAGGCTTTCATACGATTCAAGTACAGATGCCAAGAAAACCATCTGTTGTTTTGCCGATTCTTCACTGAAATTCTGTCCATTCTTCAAATCCACTGCGATATTACACTGAAACAAATTCTTTGAAGCAGATTGGTTTGAAGTGTTTGAAGAAGATCCACTGTGAAAACCACTGTGAAGACTTTCATTGTTCACTGAACTTGAACTTTCTGCAGAAAATGCTGTTCTTGGAGACCCAGCCTGCGGTACTCTGTAGTAAAGCTCTACATTTTGCTGATAAACTGGATTGTTGACTTTATATCTCTTTATCTCCAGCTCATGACTTTCAAGCTTTTCAATCAACATATCCAATTTCAAATCTTCAGACTTGATTGTATTTTTCACCATTAGAGCGAAGTATTTCCACTCTTGATCATCTGGCAATGAATCAAACAGTTTATCCACCAGCTCCTCTTCAGAAGGTAAGATTTGATGTCTTATCAGCTCAACTTTCAGATGTCCGAATCTCTCGATCATTTTACAAACAGATTCATTTTTCATACAACTGAAAAGATCAAACTCTTTACGCAACAATTTCTTTTTGTTTTTAACAATTTCATTACTTCCTACACACTTTTTCTCTAAAGCTTCCCACAAACTCTTTGAAGTTTTCTCTTGTTCAAGTAACGAAATAATATCCTCTCTCACTGACTGTTTGATTAATGTGATCATTTTATATTCAGCTACAAAATTTTTTGTATCTATGTCTGTGAAATCTTTTGCTTCTATTAACTCTCCTCCCTCTTTTACTGGTTCAGTGTATCCATTTGTCAGTTTTAACCAACTTTCAGGAGCGAAAGCTTTTACCCAACCCTCAAATCTATTTTTCCACCAGTGATAATCTTCCACTTTCATTAGCTTTGGTGGCTTCTGTTGACTTCCGTACATGTTCTCAAACTTCAAATTCTCCGAAATCTCCTTCGAATATTCTTTTATCTCAGATCTTCTATCTGACGATTCGGAAGTGAACGCGTACATATCGCTAAACGGGTTTATGAAATTATCATCCATCGTGAGCGTTCCTGAACAGAAAAATCAGTCAAACACTTAGTAAAATTTTAAGTTTTGAAAATTTAGCAACTTCAAGCGAAATTCTTGAAGTATATACAGCTTCAAGCGAAATCAGTTATGAACTATTTCGCTTCAACTTCAAGCGAAATCCAGTCAGATCACATCCAATAGTTTCAAGCAAAATCAATAGCAACCTATTTCGCTTCAACTGAGTTCAAGCGAAATCCAACAATTAAAACCAAACAGATTCAAGCGAAATCTATAAACTCTATTTCGCTTCAACTACTCAAGCGAAACCTCTGATTTTCAAGCTAAACCTTATGTTTTCAAGCGAAATCTATCTGTAACCTTCGAAATACTTTCAAGCGAAATCTGGTTTTAGGTCAATTTTAACATGTTTTAGTCTGAATTTCAGTCCGAATCTTTGTAGGCTTTGTTAAGACTCAGTTTTACACAATATACTCAAAAATCAGATCATTTTAACCGTTGGAACTAGTTCAGAACTGAAAAACGTAATAAGAAATGAGTAGAAAGAAGATAATTCGGTAGAATCAAGCTGTAGTAGTATGAACTCCTCGTCCTGAGCTCTGATACCACTTGTCGGATCGTTGTTTGACCCTATTGAGTCGTTCGGAAGAGTTTTACATCCAGTTTAAAGGCGGAATCAGTAAACTGGAGACGAATACAGCTTGTACTCTTTAATCTGTTGCTTGTATTGATAATAACAATGATTACAACCTGAACAGAAATTGGCAGCACTTCGTTACACCTTCAGAAGTCGCGTACCAAGTGAAATGACCACAACCCTATATATAGACAACTAGATTTCGCTTGAACTGACCTGAAGCGAAACTAGCCTGAAGCGAAATC
This sequence comes from Helianthus tuberosus, assembly GCA_030545235.1. Classification (NCBI taxonomy): domain Eukaryota; kingdom Viridiplantae; phylum Streptophyta; class Magnoliopsida; order Asterales; family Asteraceae; genus Helianthus; species Helianthus tuberosus. The sequence goes on along the minus strand of CM060447.1, from coordinate 128,843,901 downwards.
AACTGTCTGAAGCGAAAACAACTCATGATGATTTCGCTTGAACTGATTTGAAGCGAAATCTTCATGTTCAACATGTCTAAACCCTAATAAACACCCTGTTGTGTGTACATTCACTCTATCTAGACACAAGACTTGATTATGACGTAATCAACAGACATATAGTACACCAACAGCCCCCCCCCCCCTCATATCCACGGTTACGAAGATGTGGCCCCCACCCATGATCTTTCTTGATTCACCTTGATTCCTTTCTTGATTTTATTTGATTTTATAAGATATTGCTTGATTTCCTAGATTTGCTTAGATTTTACTTGGATACTATAAGTTACCTACTTGTCATCAAATTTACACATGGACCCCCTCCCCCTTTTGATATTTACGGTCCAAGGAGGTGGCCCCACTCAAGATTTTTCTAAATCTTCACACAATCTAAATTGATATTGCTTGGATTACTTGAAGATCTTGCTTGGATATTTGAAGATTCATTTAGATTTTTACTTGGATATTATAATAACCAATATCATCTTCACAACACACCACCACACTCTTCCTCTCCCTCTCATAAAGCTTCGGCCGAACACCCTACTCCACACACCACCATTTTTCATTTTTAGTTCAAGCATTCCAAGCTTCACACAAGGTGTAAGGTGCAAGATTAGAAGGTTTGGTGCTTGAAGAACTTGAAGGACCCCTCTTGTGTGCTTTTATCCACTCCATATTCTTCATTGTTTCTTCCCTAGCTTGAAGCTAGCAGTAAGCTTCTTGCAACCCTTGTTACTTCATATTTTTAGTGGATAAAAGATATATTATGTTGAAATAACAAGAACACTAAAAGACTTGAACTTGAATCTTGAAACATAAAGCTTACTTATGATGAAAAATGGATGATATGATATGGTTTAGTGTATGAATGATAATTGTTTGTTGGCTTTTGAGATGATAATGTTAATCGTCACATGAAGCTTGCTAGATGATGTTTAAACACATAATCTAACAAGTGGGAGGATGATCATGTAACAACATATGATGATCATCTTCTAGTGAACACATGAACTTGATAAATAAAAATAATTTCTTATAAAACAATGATCAAAGTGACCTAGTAAACGTATAGATTAAAGACTTGTGAATGATTTTCCAAGAAAACCAAGTTTAAAAAGATGATTTTTGAAAGATCAGGATTTTTATTAAACCTACACTATTTTTAGTGGTAAAACAAGTGTGTAAACACTAGCGAAAACAAGAAGGTTTAATAAAGAAACATTTTTGTAAAATGTGTTTACAAGTTGTAAACATCTAAAACTTCTGAGAATAAGATTTACCAAGAAGTAAATATATTTCGGAGGGTAACTAAGGCTACTAAACACTTTTCCAAGTTACTACGCGTTTTTGCAAAAGATCAAGTTCATGTTGTATTGTAAATGGAATAGTTTTTGCACTTGGTAAGTGTAAGATGATTAGTGAATTTTTGTTGGTTGTGTGGATGATTTTTGAAAAGAAAATGATATGCTAAATATCCTGGTCCCCTCCATTTTCAAAGGAAACTATGGCGAAATTTTCTAAAAACTCATACATTTAGAAAATATTTTCTAAACAAGTGTTTACAAGTATGTTTTAAACCATGTCTTTCAATATAAGCTTTGCCATAAATATTGATACAAAAAAATACAATTATTGGAGGTTGGGTTTTATAAATAAAAATGGGTGAATATATATTTAGAATATATATTTATATTAAGGACACTTGTGTGAGTATTAGTATACTTTGTGGACTAGTTATATTATTTTAGGGTAAAATAATATAACTTAACATATACCAAGAACTTACAAAATATTCCGGGAAATACCGTTATATATATATATACTTTTGGTAAACATTATTTTGGATACGCAAGAAATGAAAGTATGATTCTTACCAAGTTATATCATATTTTTGGACTGGAAAAAATGTATTATTTTTGGGAAAGTAAAAATATATTTACTTGGATTTATTAAGAAATATTGTATTTTTGAGAAAATATATATTTTCTTGGAATGTATTGTTTTGAATAGAAATAAGGTTTATATATATATTTCTAAGTGAGACTTAAAAATATATATTCTTTTGGATTAACACACCGGAATATGACGCCAATACATGGCTAGATATACAAATACAAGAATACGGATAAACATGTATGAAATATGTGACACCCCAAGAAAATCTGGAAAACAACGCAACTTAACTAGCTTCCTCAGTAACCACGCGCTAAATTTCGGGACGAAATTCTCATAACAGGGGGAGAATGTGACAACCCTCATAATCCCATGTAATCGTACAGTTTATTAATAATAATTAACGTGCTTGACGATTGTGTGGCATCACTTAACTGCTTTCTGATATCTGTGTTATGCTTACACGTATTTGTTAATACACTAATAGTGTACAGAAAGGTCACTAAATAGTCCGTTATATTTTCCTGAGTGTTAGAAAGCAAAAACGTTACAAAATATATAAATAGGACACTTTACGGAATAATTAAACGCTTTAACGGAACAGTATCGAACCAAACAACCGGACATTATCCGAAACACAAAAATATTGTTAAACACATTGTTTCACTTTTACTGAGCTAGTTATGATCCCCGAATATCATAACACACACTACATAAATATCTAGTAACCAAATCCCTAACCAACACTTGAAATCCAACTATAAGCTAACTAAACTAGTTAAACCCTAGCCTAAGACCCCCCCCCCCCCCTCACCTACGGTTCCAACATGGTGGCCCCACATATGATTTGTTTGGATATTTTAGTAGATCATGCTTCTACTTTCCCAAACAAATTACACACTAGGTAAATGGAATTGGTGGATTATAAGTAAACTCAAGAAACATAAACCCTTCATACCACCAACACCCATCTCTTCTCTTCTCCTTCAAGAGCTCACGGCCGAACACCCATCACCACCCTACCATCACCTTCCATCTTGTTTCATTCATTCTACAAGTATACAAAGGTGCTACAAGGCGTACAACGAAGCTTGGTGTTCTCGGAAGTTGAAGGACCTCTCTCGTTTTCTTTTAACCACCACTTTTACGCCTTGTTTCTTCCCTAGCCTCGAGCTAGTAGTAAGTGACTCTAAACGCCTTCTTGATCTTGTCTAGAGTGGTTAATAAGAGTTTCGTCGGTTAAAAATCACTAACATATAAGATCACCAACTAAAAGTCTACTAAAGTGATGAACAAGGTGGTTAATGGATGAATATGTGTGTAAATCATGTAGATCTGGTGTGATTATGACTATTGGTTGATTATCTGATGTTTTACTAATTAATATTAATGTGTCATGTTGTTGTGGTCACTAAACTTGTTAACAGAATCGATCGAACACGATTTAGAAGGTTAAACACTAAAAACAGAAATTTGTCCATACTTTACAGCCAACTTCAGTTGGCTGTAAACAGGTCTTAACCTCGACGAAAAATCGATATTTTGAATCTAAAATATGTTATTATGAAATACGGTTCTAATGGCACCGGAATCGTAATTTTTGGACTCCGTTTACTATTTTTAAAGTGTTAATTTGTAACAGCAACTTAAGCTGAATTTTGACAGCAATAAATGGGTGTCGTACTTTCAGTCATAACCCGAGTTTTGTGATGTATCGGACCATGAAATTTGTACAGTAAATAAAAACCTATGTATTTGTAATTACCCCACTGGAATTTCGTAAATCGGACACTCGATGAATTTTTAATAAATTGTTTCGCGGACTGTGGTCAGAAATACATAAATCTGAGTTCAGTCCCGAATATGATTTTTTATAAAATGTGGGTAATGAACCGGACCCCGATATTTTTACACAATAAAATATGGAATATTTATGACATTCTATAAAAATTTGGGAATTTTTGGAGTAATCCAACTATTTTATTTAAATGTCCGAAAAACAGCCGGTTTTGAGTATTAATGCTGAATTGACATAAGTTGTGACTTGCGTGTCTAAATGTCGAGTATGCTATCTGTGAATGATTTAACATGTTATATATGTTATGTGCATTATTGTATGTTTGATTTTGAGTGGGGAATGGACGGGAAACTCAGATGGGCATAAACCGTTACAGTGATGCATGTTGTGTGGTAGATACGTGTAGGAACTTTGTGTTCTATTTGAAAACCACTAAATGACTAACTGGTAAATCATACTAGGACGTGATTGACCGACCTTGACTGTTAGCTATATCTGAGAGTCTAACCGAGCAAACCGAGGTGAGTTCACACCCTTACTAAGGCATGGGATTCCCGGTGGTTGGGAATGGGATTGAATAACTACTCGTACTATCACTCTATTTATATTACCAACACTACTAGACTACCTACTACTGTCCTCGGATTGAGAAGGGCACGTACGTAAAACCTACGTACACTCACACTTACTACTGTCCTCGGATGAGAAGGGCACGTACGTAAAACCTACGTACACTCACACTCACTACTGTCCTCGGATGAGAAGGGCACATACGTAAAACCTACGTACACTCATACTTAACATCGTCCTCGGATTGGGAAGGACACTTATGGATACGCCTAGTCTAGTAACATACATAATGGGAAGCCCCCACTAAATATCGTAAAGGTTTGGGAATCAAGGATAATGGGTAATACTTGGTTATGAAACGAACTTCCGATTCCTGATACGAACTCATTAACTAAAAAACCAAACGTGAACTCACTCAACTTTGTTGTTGACTCGTTGTTACATGCCTTACAGGTCGTTAGATGCTGTGGAGCTTGCACATGGAGGTGGTCGTTGTGGAATGCGAACTAATATGTCCCGTACTTACTAAATAAACGTTATGAACTTATGAAACTTATGTTGGGGTCTTTAAACTTATGAAACTACAAACTTGTGTTTTGGTTTAACGTCTTATGCTTCCACTGTTTAAATTGAACTTGGTTAACTTCCTTTTTGGTCACCAAATGTATTGTGATTGATTTTATTTACTAAAATACGTTGTTCGATATGATTGGTGGCTCGATCCTGGTCACGTCACGCCTCCAAGAGGTGGTACTCCGCATGGTGGATTTTGGGGTGTGACAGATTGGTATCAGAGCCAGGTTTTAGTGAACTTGGTTTTAAAAAGGGAAATGTTTTTGATAAAACCAGACTATAACCGGTACAGTGCTCAACGATCCACAACGACGCTTCGCTCCACGTGCAAGACTCGACACCATAAGTGGTATGATTTATGTTATATTGTTGGTTAGATAGTTCTCACTGTGCATTAGATAACGTGATACTTGCTATTTGAACCTTGTGTGCTTACGCTTTACTATCGTCCCATACACTTACACACTTTCGCGACACTTTCCTCACTTACGTTGCTTCATTATGAAGATCATGAGCGGACGTGAAGGACGTATCAACCTCACTCAAGCCCAGTTGACGGCTTTGATCAACGAACGAGTTGCGGAGGCACTCGCAGCTAACCCTGCAGGAGGTATAACCTGCCATACCAACTCACCTTAGGACGTTTAGATCCTACCTTCACAAACCAACCCTCGTGCTTAACCATGCCTATTATGCCCACACTACAGGTCAACATGCTCAACCTCCGGTGTGCGCGTTCAAGACGTTCATGGACTGCCGACCTACCAGTTTCAGTGGCACCGAAGGAGCAGTGGGCCTTCTTCACTGGTTTGAAAAGCTTGAGACGGTTTTCGAGATGTGCGAATGCCCCGAAGACCGTAGGGTGAAATATGCTACCGGAACCCTTGAAGGAGCTGCGTTAACCTGGTGGAAGGCACAAGTTCAACTACTAGGACTGGCAGTTGCTAATGCCACATCCTGGAATGGTTTCAAAGAGCTGATCAAAGAGGAGTACTGTAGTCGGGATGACATCCACAAGCTAGAAGTGGAATTTTACAATCTGAAGATGACAGGATCTGAGATCGAGGCGTATACTAAGAGGTCAAACGAGCTGGCCATCTTGTGTCCAATCATGGTGAACCCTCCCTTCAAACGAATTGAGCTCTATCTCAAGGGCCTTGTACCCGAGATTCAAAGTCACGTGACTTCAGCCAACTTGGGTACCATCCAACAAGTCGTCAAATTGGCTCATCATCTCACCGACCAGGCGGTGGAACAAAACAGACTACCCAAGCGTATTGGTGCTGCTACTTCTGATGCACCTACCGACAACAAACGAAAATGGGATGGGAATTCCGGCAAAGGCTCTACCTCTGTTCAGTCTCAGTCTCAGCAACGAAGGACTGAGGACCATAGGAGCCCTGGTCAGCACTCTTCTAGTAGTCAAGGGCAGGGTGGATATCGAGGAAACCAGCCGAAGTGCAACAAATGCAACAGACACCACAGTGGTCAGTGCAACAAGGGACGCTGTCAGAGGTGTCTCAAGATGGGTCATGAAGCCAAGGATTGCAGGAGCCCACGGCCTACGAATCAGAATCATCAGCAGCAACAGCAAGCACCGCAGAATCAGCAACAACAACAGGGCAACAAGGGATGCTTTCAGTGTGGTGCTGAAGATCACTTCAAGAGACACTGCCCGCAGTTAAATCAAAATCAGAATCACAACCAAGGAAACGGGAACAATAATGGGGGCAACAATGGAGGAAACAATGATGGCAACGGTGCCAGGGGTCGTGCGTTCGTGATTGGTCAGGGAGAAGCAAGGAACGATCCCAACGTTGTGATGGGTAAGTTTCTTTTGGATGACTTCTTTGTTACCGTTTTATTTGATTCGGGTGCCGATACTAGTTATGTGTCCTTAAAAGTTAGCCAAATGCTTAAGCGCACTCCAACACTCCTGAACACCAAACACGCGGTAGAACTAGCAAATGGTAAAAGTCTAGAAGCCACACACGTAGTTAAAGGTTGTAACCTCGTCTTAGCTGGTCAGACTTTCCCTATCGATCTTGTTCCTATCACCCTTGGTAGTTTCGACGTCGTTATTGGGATGGATTGGCTATCTCATCATCAAGCGGAGATTGTTTGCAAGGAGAAAATCGTCCGCATTCCTCGTTCTGGTGAAGAACCTCTCATGATTCGTGGCGACAAGAGTGGTGCTGTCGAAGGCATCATCTCTTTCCTTAAGGCCCAGAAGTGTTTGCGAAAGGGCCACACTGCCATTCTAGCACTCGTTACTGACACATCCACGGAAGAGAAGAGAATTGAAGACATCCCTATTGTGCGCGATTTTCCCGAGGTATTTCCTGAGGAATTACCTGGTCTTCCGCCTCATCGCCAAGTTGAGTTTCAAATCGAGTTAGCTCCTGGAGCAGCGCCAGTAGCTCGAGCACCATATCGTCTAGCTCCATCAGAACTCGAAGAACTGTCCACACAGCTACAAGAACTCTTGGAAAAGGGTTTTATACGTCCGAGCTCTTCGCCCTGGGGAGCTCCAGTCTTGTTTGTAAAGAAGAAGGATGGTACTTTCAGAATGTGTATTGACTATCGCGAGCTCAACAAGGTGACTGTGAAGAATCGTTATCCTCTTCCACGTATTGACGACTTATTCGATCAGCTGCAAGGGTCGAGCTATTACTCCAAGATTGACCTGAGATCGGGATACCATCAGCTGAGGGTCCGAGATGAGGACGTCTCCAAAACAGCATTCAAAACTCGTTACGGCCATTACGAGTTTCTGGTTATGCCATTCGGGCTGACGAATGAACCAGCAGTCTTCATGGATCTCATGAACCGAGTGTGCAAGCCTTACCTGGATAAGTTCGTTATTGTGTTCATCGACGATATCCTGATCTATTCCAAGAGTCAGGAGGAACACGAGCAGCATCTACGTCTTATGTTGGAACTTCTTCGAAAAGAACAGTTGTATGCCAAGTTTTCGAAATGTGACTTCTGGCTTCGCGAAGTCCACTTTCTAGGCCATGTAGTAAACAAAGATGGGATTCATGTTGATCCATCCAAGGTTGACTCAATCAAGAACTGGCCTGCACCCCGCACACCAAAAGAAATCCGCCAATTCTTGGGTTTGGCAGGATATTACAGAAGGTTTATCAAAGACTTCTCCAAGATTGCGCAACCTCTCACTTCACTGACTCAGAAGGGTGTCATCTACCATTGGGGTGATACACAAGAATCCGCTTTTCAACACCTAAAGGATAGACTTTGTAGCACGCCTATCCTCTCATTGCCTGAAGGCACAGATGATTTTGTAGTTTATTGCGACGCTTCCATCCAAGGACTTGGTTGCGTATTGATGCAACGTGACAAGGTCATTGCCTACGCATCGCGCCAACTTAAATTTCACGAAAGGAATTACACTACTCATGATCTAGAGCTGGGAGCAGTTGTTTTTGCGCTAAAGATATGGAGACATTACCTGTACGGTACAAAGTGCACCATTTACACCGACCACAGGAGTCTCGAGCATATCTTCAAGCAAAAGGAGTTAAACATGCGACAACGCCGATGGGTCGAACTCTTGAATGATTACGAATGCGCTATCAAATATCATCCGGGCAAAGCCAATGTTGTGGCTGACGCCCTCAGTCGAAAGGATACTTTACCAAAGCGTGTACGTGCTTTACAGCTTACCATCCAATCCAACCTTCCCGCTCAAATCCGAGATGCCCAGGTCGAAGCATTGAAAGCAGAGAACATCAGGGCTGAATCCCTAAGAGGATCGAGGCAGCGGCTAGAACAAAAGGAAGACGGCGCTTACTATGTAACAGGGCGCATCTGGGTTCCATTTTATGGCAACTTACGCGAGCTTGTGATGGATGAAGCACATAAGTCTCGTTATTCTGTACACCCTGGTTCGGACAAGATGTACCACGACCTCAAAACTACGTATTGGTGGCCTGGCATGAAAGCCCACATAGCAACCTACGTCAGTAAGTGCTTGACTTGTGCGAGAGTCAAGTCTGAATATCAGAAACCATCAGGCCTACTTCAACAACCAGAGATCCCGAAATGGAAATGGGAGCAAATTTCCATGGATTTCGTTACCGGCCTGCCTAGATCTCAACGCGGAAATGATACCATTTGGGTGATCGTAGATCGACTGACCAAGTCTGCACATTTTCTGGCCATCAAAGAAACGGATAAGTTTTCTACTCTTGCAGACATTTACCTTAAGGAAGTGGTATCAAGGCACGGAGTGCCAATCTCTATTATATCTGATCGTGACGCACGTTTTACTTCTGAACTGTGGCAAGCAATGCACAAGTCCTTTGGCTCACGTTTAGATATGAGCACCGCTTATCACCCACAGACGGATGGGCAATCGGAACGCACCATCCAAACCTTGGAAGACATGCTTAGGGCATGCGTAATCGACTTCGGCAATGGCTGGGAAAAGCACCTCCCGTTAGTGGAGTTTTCATATAACAACAGCTACCACACCAGCATCCAAGCCGCTCCATTTGAGGCATTATACGGACGCAAATGCCGATCACCTCTCTGTTGGGCAGAAGTTGGTGACAGCCAAATCACTGGCCCAGAACATGTGGTAGATACCACCGAGAAAATTGCTCAGATACGACAGCGAATGGCGGCAGCTCGTGACCGTCAGAAAAGCTATGCTGATAAGGGAAGAAAACCACTCGAGCTCCAGGTTGGGGATCGAGTGCTACTCAAAGTCTCACCTTGGAAAGGTGTAGTCCGCTTTGGCAAACGAGGCAAACTCAATCCGCGGTATATCGGACCATTCGAAGTCATTGAGAAAATTGGTACGGTAGCCTACAGGTTGAATCTACCCGAAAAACTCAGCGGAGTTCACAACGTATTCCACGTGTCAAATCTGAAGAAGTGTCTGTCAGATGAGACCTTCATAGTCCCTCTCAAGAAACTCACAATCGACGACCAGCTGCGATTCGTCGAGGAACCAGTAGAGATTACTGATCGAGATCTTAAGATTCACAAGCACACAAGAATACCTCTCGTTCGAGTTCGTTAGAATGCTCGTCGTGGCCCAGAGTATACCTGGGAACGAGAAGACCAAATGAAACTCAAGTATCCCCAACTGTTTAAGAAAAACGCAACCACTACTGAGGCTGAAGCTACCGCAGAATTTCGGGACGAAATTCCAAATCAACGGGGGGATGATGTGACACCCCAAGAAAATCTGGAAAACAACGCAACTTAACTAGCTTCCTCAGTAACCACGCGCTAAATTTCGGGACGAAATTCTCATAACAGGGGGAGAATGTGACAACCCTCATAATCCCATGTAATCGTACAGTTTATTAATAATAATTAACGTGCTTGACGATTGTGTGGCATCACTTAACTGCTTTCTGATATCTGTGTTATGCTTACACGTATTTGTTAATACACTAATAGTGTACAAAAAGGTCACTAAATAGTCCGTTATATTTTCCTGAGTGTTAGAAAGCAAAAACGTTACAAAATATATAAATAGGACACTTTACGGAATAATTAAACGCTTTAACGGAACAGTATCGAACCAAACAACCGGACATTATCCGAAACACAAAAATATTGTTAAACACATTGTTTCACTTTTACTGAGCTAGTTATGATCCCCGAATATCATAACACACACTACATAAATATCTAGTAACCAAATCCCTAACCAACACTTGAAATCCAACTATAAGCTAACTAAACTAGTTAAACCCTAGCCTAAGACCCCCCCCCCCCTCACCTACGGTTCCAACATGGTGGCCCCACATATGATTTGTTTGGATATTTTAGTAGATCATGCTTCTACTTTCCCAAACACATTACACACTAGGTAAATGGAATTGGTGGATTATAAGTAAACTCAAGAAACATAAACCCTTCATACCACCAACACCCATCTCTTCTCTTCTCCTTCAAGAGCTCACGGCCGAACACCCATCACCACCCTACCATCACCTTCCATCTTGTTTCATTCATTCTACAAGTATACAAAGGTGCTACAAGGCGTACAACGAAGCTTGGTGTTCTCGGAAGTTGAAGGACCTCTCTCGTTTTCTTTTAACCACCACTTTTACGCCTTGTTTCTTCCCTAGCCTCGAGCTAGTAGTAAGTGACTCTAAACGCCTTCTTGATCTTGTCTAGAGTGGTTAATAAGAGTTTCGTCGGTTAAAAAACACTAACATATAAGATCACCAACTAAAAGTCTACTAAAGTGATGAACAAGGTGGTCAATGGATGAATATGTGTGTAAATCATGTAGATCTGGTGTGATTATGACTATTGGTTGATTATCTGATGTTTTACTGATTAATATTAATGTGTCATGTTGTTGTGGTCACTAAACTTGTTAACAGAATCGATCGAACACGATTTAGAAGGTTAAACACTAAAAACAGAAATCTGTCCATACTTTACAGCCAACTTCAGTTGGCTGTAAACAGGTCTTAACCTCGACGAAAAATCGATATTTTGAATCTAAAATATGTTATTATGAAATACGGTTCTAATGGCACCGGAATCGTAATTTTTGGACTCCGTTTACTATTTTTAAGGTGTTAATTTGTAACAGCAACTTAAGCTGAATTTTGACAGCAATAAATGGGTGTCGTACTTTCAGTCATAACCCGAGTTTTGTGATGTATCGGACCATGAAATTTGTACAGTAAATAAAAACCTATGTATTTGTAATTACCCCACGGGAATTTCGTAAATCGGACACTCGATGAATTTTTAATAAATTGTTTCGTGGACTGTGGTCAGAAATACATAAATCTGAGTTCAGTCCCGAATATGATTTTTTATAAAATGTGGGTAATGAACCGGACCCTGATATTTTTACACAATAAAATATGGAATATTTATGACATTCTATAAAAAATTGGGAATTTTTGGAGTAATCTAACTATTTTGTTTAAATGTCCGAAAAACAGCCGGTTTTGAGTATTAATGCTGAATTGACATAAGTTGTGACTTGCGTGTCTAAATGTCGAGTATGCTATCTGTGAATGATTTAACATGTTATATATGTTATGTGCATTATTGTATGTTTGATTTTGAGTGGGGAATGGACGGGAAACTCAGATGGGCATAAACCGTTACAGTGATGCATGTTGTGTGGTAGATACGTGTAGGAACTTTGTGTTCTATTTGAAAACCACTAAATGACTAACTGGTAAATCATACTAGGACGTGATTGACCGACCTTGACTGTTAGCTATATCTGAGAGTCTAACCGAGCAAACCGAGGTGAGTTCACACCCTTACTAAGGCATGGGATTCCCGGTGGTTGGGAATGGGATTGAATAACTACTCGTACTATCACTCTATTTATATTACCAACACTACTAGACTACCTACTACTGTCCTCGGATTGAGAAGGGCACGTACGTAAAACCTACGTACACTCACACTTACTACTGTCCTCGGATGAGAAGGGCACGTACGTAAAACCTACGTACACTCACACTCACTACTGTCCTCGGATGAGAAGGGCACGTACGTAAAACCTACGTACACTCATACTTAACATCGTCCTCGGATTGGGAAGGACACTTATGGATACGCCTAGTCTAGTAACATACATAATGGGAAGCCCCCACTAAATATCGTAAAGGTTTGGGAATCAAGGATAATGGGTAATACTTGGTTATGAAACGAACTTCCGATTCCTGATACGAACTCATTAACTAAACAACCAAACGTGAACTCACTCAACTTTGTTGTTGACTCGTTGTTACATGCCTTACAGGTCGTTAGATGCTGTGGAGCTTGCACATGGAGGTGGTCGTTGTGGAATGCGAACTAATATGTCCCGTACTTACTAAATAAACGTTATGAACTTATGAAACTTATGTTGGGGTCTTTAAACTTATGAAACTACAAACTTATGTTTTGGTTTAACGTCTTATGCTTCCGCTGTTTAAATTGAACTTGGTTAACATCCTTTTTGGTCACCAAATGTATTGTGATTGATTTTATTTACTAAAATACGTTGTTCGATATGATTGGTGGCTCGATCCTGGTCACGTCACGCCTCCAAGCGGTGGTACTCCGCATGGTGGATTTTGGGGGTGTGACAAAATACCCCATCCTTGGGAAGGAAATATGAATACGAATACTTGAGAAGTATTATTACAAAAATATTGTTTAACAATTATTCCAAAAATTAAAGTTAAAATAATTATTCCTTTAACAAGTGATTATAACTTGGAATAATATTGAAGACTTAAAGGAAACGTAACTCAGAACGTAAATACTAAGACAAGGCACGACCCGTTCGTCTAATAGACATCAGTACATTGTAGGTAGTCGTGTTGCCGAAGGGATTTGAGTTACAAGTGTGAAGACGCAATACTGTGAGTTCATGCCCCCTTTTTCTCTTAATTGTTTTCAGTTTTATACTTCGGGGGTGAAATACATGTTACAATTATTACAGACATTTTATACATGGTATGATTAGCTTAAGGAGGGTTTACTACTAGATCATGTAAATGGGTGTGACAACCCGCACTAAACCAGGTATCCGTACAACTTGATTAATAATTAATTATTGCTTAATTACTGTGCTTGCTTGAACTTGTGAATAAACTGCTACTTGAACACTGATACATGTACTTACTTGCATCATACTTTACTTGCTGTCACTACATTAATTACATGCGGAACCTTAGTGACAAACATGATGCGCAAAAAGCACAGTAGCACTATAACGGATAACCTATTGAACATGCTGATAAGCCAGCATCAGGCAGACACTGCCTCTAAGGCCTGTAAGAGCCTGAAATATTTTGCTACACTAGTGGTGAGTGTAGGGATATAAGGGTTGTAGAACTGCGTCTCTAGGAATAAGTCACAATGACTGGATGTGCCTAAAACGTACTCTAAGTACAAAACTCAGCACTTTACATAATAATTCAGCTTTTAGCTAACTAATAAAGTGCCAAAACATGAGGAAAATATTATTAGACACTTTCCAAAGTGTCAGAAATGAGTTGTGTCACTAAAAAGGGTATTAACGACACTTTAAAGCTTTGTTAAGCACTTTAACGGATTACTATCCAACCGAACAACCGGACTATACCCGGAACATGAAAATATTGTTATTTTCATTATTTATCTTTTTCTGAGCCAGTTAGGGTTCCTGAATACCCTAACACCCATTGTAACGCGTGACACACCACTAACCGGGTTAAGCACTTAATTAACTATACTTAACCTAACTATTTAACCTAACTACTAGTTGGTTTCGGACTAGACCCCCCCCCCCCATTGCAAACCGTCCCCATGTAGGGGGACACACTTGTCCTTGTTGATTTGTGTAAATCCCATGTGCTTAATATCTAGGAGGCACATTATCCTTTGGTTAATTACACAAAGTTTGTCTATAAGATTAACACTAAACACAAGACCATCATCCATCACATTTCACCACAAACACAACTCTCTCTCTTTCTCTTTGGCTCTCGGCCGAACCCACACCCACACATCCATCCATCCTTCGATCTTGTTCAAGCAATTCCAACATCATACAAGCTTCAAGGATCACGTATTAGGAGGCTTGGTGCACTCGGAGTTTGAAGGACCTCTTTATCTTGCTTTTATCCACGCCATTTTCGTCAAGATTCTTCCCTAGCCTCGAGCTAGTGGTATGTTGCTTAGAACACCTTCTCAATCTATTCTAAAGTGGTTAAAAGGATTTGTATCGGTTAAAACCCGTTAACATGCAAGATGATACTTTAAAGTCTACTAAAAATGCTATAAGTGTTGGATAAAAGCTCACTAGTTGTGTAAATGTTGTAGTAATTGAAATTTGTGATTATTTAGACCCGATCTATGTTGTGGTAGCTCAGATCATCACTTAACCCGGTTTGGTCATGATCACGAATCATGACATAAGGTTGTTTTGAATAGAACAAGGGTTAAAGGGTGAAACTCTACCACACACGAATCATGAACTTGTGTAAAAGTGTTTTAGCTTGTACAATAGTGTTTAAAACTAGCAGATCTACGTATCTGCAAGTGGTATTTTCAAAGGACCAAGCGTTAAAGAAATCATGCTTTCTAAAAATGGATCTTACACTAACAAGAATGGTTTTTAGAACACACAAGTGTATAAACACTTGTGTAACACAAAGTTTCGACAAAATAACTATTTTTGTAAAAGATGACGAAAAGTTGTGAAAACGGGATTTCTCTAAAAACAAGGTTTTTACAAAATCGGATTGTTTTATAAAGATCCACTAAAAGTAATGAGCTTTACTTCACAGTTTGGATAAATCACAAGTTCATGAAGTTTATGCGATTTATAGACATATTTTGACTAGTTTGTGATTTGAACATTGTTTTGGTTGATTGAGAAAATTGTTGGTTTGATTTATAAAAGAAAATGATACGCGTGAAAGCGTGGCCACCTCCAGTTACAGAGGAAACTCTGGCGAAATTTTTCTAAAACCTAACACTTAGAAATATTTTCACTATAAGTGTTAGAAATACATTTTGACTTGTTTTCAAAATATAAGTTTCGCCACGACTATATTTACAAAACATCGGAGGTGGGATTTTCACAAAACAAAACGTGATACATATATATATATATATATATATATTTAGTATATATTTTTCACAACATCACTTGTATAAGTGTTTATGATTATTTTGTGAACTACGTAAATATTATTTTTAGAGTAAAAATAATATTACTAAGTATTATTTTTGGGGAAAATCACATGTATAAAAATATAATATTTTTGGGAAGAATATTTTTATTTTGGAGTTGGAAATAAAATATGTTAAGCGAGACTTAATAGTGAAATCTGAATGTTACGAATGCACATGTATTAAATCCCCCATCCTTGGGAAGGAGAATAACTACCAAGTATATACAGAACGTAAACACGAAATAGTTGCCTAACTATTTCCCAAAAACTTAAACCATAAAGCTAAGGCACGGCCGTCCGTCTAATAGAGTTAGCACGTGTAGGTCGTCATACAGCTGATCGATTTGGAGGTATACTTGGTAGAGACGCACCACTGTGAGTTCATGTCCCCCTTTTCTCTAACTGTTTTCAGTTTTCTTAACTGCGGGGGTGAAATACATGTTACTTTGTTTACAAGTACTTTATACATGGTATGGTTAGCGTAAGGAGGTTTACTACTTAGATCATGTGAGTGGGTAGGCAGAAACTGGAGGCCATTAATCCTCATTGTAGGACCGAGGGACGTAAGCGGTAGATCTATCTGGGTGTAGCGAGCCCAACTCTAGGCCCAACAGAACGGACCTCTGAGAGGCCCAACAGAACGGACCTTGGAGTGACTTTGTACCCAACGCTAAATTTGCTAGGTTTGAGTCTTCCTACTTGCACTTCACATATATCAATGGCCTTGCAAACCATTGGTGATCTCTTTTTCCTTATTTGCTACATACCAAGACTATTATTTTTATACTCACAAAGGTTTACTTACTCACTTACACATGAACTCGCTCAACATTATTGTTGATTTTTCAACTTACATGTATTTCAGGAAATTAAAGATCTGGCGCGGTATGTTATGTTTTCCCGCTGCATAAGGGTTCCAAGGTCATCCCAGTTTAGGAAATGTGACTCTTTCCTGGACAAGTCACAAATCTTAAACTGCGTTTATTTCAAGTTGATGTTTATGTTTTTCAAGACAATGTTTTATGTTATGAGGTTGTAAGTCCCTAAGACAATGTTGTGTTACTCTGGTTTTAAAACTTAATCAAATTGATGATATTGCATGATTTTATTTCATATAGCTTTGTTATGGTTAAGCTATGGTATTAAGAAGTCACACCAAAATAACCACGCTTCCGCAAAGCCAGGGTGTGACAGCTTGGTATCAGAGCTCTGATCATAGCGAACTAGGATTCTTTCTCGAGTCTAGACTATGATCACTAGGGCTCTCACGAAAACATTTTTCTGCCTACCACTTAAGTCCAGATCCAAAACTTTTTACAAACAAATGTTGAGCACATTTTATTATTTATAGGCTCAGTCTAGAAGGGCTGAGGCTCGGTCTGAGAGGCCGAGGCTCGGTCTGAGAGATCGAGGTAGTTGGCTAGTTGGACTAGGAAGAGTAGGCTCAGTCTTGGAGGCTCAGGCTAGGTATTGGAGACCGAGGCTCGGTCTGAGAGATCGAGGTAGTTGGCTAGTTGGACTAGGAAGAGTAGGCTCAGTCTTGGAAGCTAAGGCTCGGTATTGGAGACCGAGGCTCGATCTGAGAGGTCGAGGTAGATGATAGAGCAGTCTTAGAGACTGGGAGAAATTGGCTAGTGAGACTAGGAGAATGATTTGAATGCTTACTTGGTGACTTATGTGATTATTTGATTATATGATTGATTGTATATATTTGTGTTTATGTTACAGACATTATGGACACCTCTGGCACTGGTGATTCAGACACCATAGGACCTAGGCCTATAGTATCAGACGACCTAGAGTCTTCTGAGCGTGAGGTTCACACATCCGACGTTACGAGCACGGACGAGGATGATTTCCAGCCCTTTGCCTTACCTGATGGTGCTGATGAGCTCGCTGATGGCCCTTTGGCCGGGGACCTACCGTTAGTGGAGATCCCTGCTCCCATACCGCTGACTTCATATCCTGCTTACGATTTACTCCCCGACGCCAACGCTGACGACGACGTCGATCTTTTTGATGACGAGCCTTTGGAGGATGAGGTTCAGGGCGAGGCCCTTCTTGCTGCTGGTGATCTTTTGATGATCGCAGATGCTCCCGCCGAGGATTCACATGCTCACTCTCCGGTCCCAGACTCTTTCGAGTCTGTGGCCTCCGCACCTTCACATACTCAGAGTGCGTAGCACTTTTCTCACGGATCAGATCCCGACCAGGCATCCTCTGTTGCCCCTATTCCTAGCTTTACTTTCGACCATGATGATATGGAGGATTCCGATCCTGACTTTCCCCCAGGATTCGACCCAGATGAGGATATAGAGTATATACCCATGGATCAGCCTATGGAGGATCCAGTCAACCCAGTTGATCCCATCGACCCTGAGTTTGATTTTGAGATGGCCTTTGATGAGCCCGAGCAGCCACTAGACCCTGCTCCTGATCCAGTACTTGAGCATGACCCAGCTCATGCTGACGCACCTATTATTGAGCCTGTCATTGCTGACCCACCTATTGATGATCATCCTATAGATGCTCCATTATTGGAGGGCGATCATGTCCTTTTTGCTGATCACGTTGATCCCCCACTTTTTGTTGATGCACCAGTTGACCCTCTTATTGTACCTCACCATGATCCTATGCCAGCCCAGTTTGATCGTGCGCTTTTTGAGGCACGGATCGACCCCCGAGACGAGCACGCCCAATGTGGGTGGATTCCGGCTGATGAAGAGGTCCCACCTTTTCCCCCACAGATCCCTGATACCCGTCACATTGATACCTCTTTTTCATTTCCTCAGTTTACACCTCCAGCACGAGCTGGAGAAGGTTCTTCGGCACACCCTTTTGGGCATGTACCAGTATCTATCTCTGCTATACCACCGTCTGCTACTTTTCCCACTGTTTCACAATTTCATGTGGCACCTTTTGATCCCACCAGTGAGCCGTTCCTTTGGGCACCACACTCTGCTATGCCACCTACTGACCCCTACCATTCTTTCCACATGGGGTATACTATTGAGGACGTTTTGATATCGATTGTTGTCCAGCAGGAGGCACTCACACAGCGCATCCAGGAGCTCGAGAGAGCTCAGCCACCCCCGTGTCAGTGTCAGGGTCAGACCCACCCTGTTTCTTCGCAGCACCCTCGACCTTTGTTATCTGACTATGCTGCACGCCTTTTGACACTTGAGCAGCAGGTTGCTTCTTGGTTGCGTACCCAGAGAGCCATGGAGGAGGACTGGCTCCAGTTGCGTCGTTTGTTTTACACTCACTTTCCCCCTCCTCCACCGCCATCCGTGTAGAGCTCTTCAGTACCGTATAGGTAGACATTGGTGAGAAGACGGCGAATGCTTTTGACTGCACAACATTTTTGGAGACTACATTTTGATTCTGGCTTTTGTTGACATGTATTTGATGTATTGACACTGATTCGATATAGTTTTTGGACTAGGGTGATGTAGCCCTTAGTCGACTGATGTTGTATGACACCGTGATGTACTTGTACGCTTACTATGTGGTCTCGATATATGGCAATCGCAGTATTCTCACCATATCTGATGCTTGATTTGATTATTTATATTCTATGACATGGGATGTTGTGTGATTGATGTTTTGTGAATGGTGTGATTATAACATGAGATGTTATGTACTATTACTATCGTTATATACATACGCTAAATTATGACCTGACTTATGTATTATAACTATGGCCTGACCGACGTAAACACATCTTTTAGAAGATGCCGCCGAGACGTGAGACACACATGCCTACTAATGAGGCAGAACTCCAGCAAATTATCGCTGCTGCCATCGCACAATACGCCGCCTCTCAAGGAGGGACTAGCGGAAGCAACTCTGGCAACACTGGCAACAACAATAATCCACCTCATGGTAATACTAAGTCATTTAGACATACCATGACCTAATTGGATATTTTTAGCAATGATGCTAATGCCAATCGTATGTTATAACGTATGTGCAGGATGCACCTACAAGCAGTTTCTAGACTGCAAACCGGTCAACTTTGATGGCACAGGAGGTGCTGTCGCCTTTGTTCGTTGGGCCGAGAAAACTGAATCTGTTCTACGCATGAGCAAATGCGCACTGGATCAGCAAGTCACCTATATCTCAGGGCTATTCTTGGATGGAGCCCTCTCTTGGTGGAATCTGCAAGTACAGACACTTGGTGAAGCTGCTGCCTACGCGCTAACCTGGACCGAACTGAAGGAACTTATGTGCAAAAAGTACTGCTCTCGCACGGAAATCCAGAGATTGGAAACCGAGTACTGGCATTTGAAAATGGACGGTCCGAAGATCGCAGAATACGTTCAAAGGTTCCATGACTTATCGCATGTGGTACCCTACATGGTCACTCCAGAGTTCAAGCGGATTGAACGTTTCATTTGGGGATTAGCTCCTCAAATCATAAGCATGGTAACCACATCCAAGCCTGCGACCATTACTGAAGCGATCGATTTGAGCGTGGCTCTCACAGAGGAGGCCATTCGCCTGAACAAGTTTGATGATGCTGAGCCTAAGAAGAAAGAGACTCACGTCGAGTCATCAGGAGGTAACAAACGGAAGTTCTCAAACTTCAAGCAGGGCGCCAGTGTGGCGGTTAAGAAAGGAGGATCAGACACGCCAGCTCAGGTTACAGCTGGTAGAGGGAAGAAAGGAAAGGGATACATGGGCACCCAACCCAAGTGCAACGACTGCCAACGCCACCATTCTGGTCGATGCGGGCCAAAAGTATGCGAAGCATGTGGAAAACGTGGCCACTTGAAGGACACTTGTTGGGCCACTGCTGGTCAGGGAGGCCAGGGAGGATTCGGAAACAGAAATAACAACCGGAGTGGGAATGGAAATCGCCCACAAGGAAACTATGGAGGTAACGAGAATCGAGGCAACAATGCTAACCAAGCGGGCGCCGTGAATCGTAATCAGAGGAATGATCAAACTGGTGGAAACGGGCAAAGACTTGGATGCTTTAACTGCGGTGATATCGGGCATTTTAAGAAGAACTGCCCAGAGTTAAACCAAGCCCGTGGAAGAGTGTTCCAAATCGAAGCGAGGGAAGCGCGCCAGGACCCCAATGTCGTTACTGGTACGTTCCCTGTAAATCAACGCTATGCATCCGTTTTATTTGATACTGGTGCCGATTATAGCTTCGTGTCGTTAGAATTTAAGAATATGCTTGGGTTAGCCGCTAATAAGTTAGATATTCCCTACTCGATCGAATTGGCTAATGGGAAGTTAGTAGAAGCCAACGAAGTCATCAGAGGTTGTGTGATCGAATTAGGAGAGCGTGAGTTTGCTTTGGATCTACTACCAGTCTAGTTGGGAAGCTTCGACGTGGTGGTAGGAATGGATTGGTTATCAGGAAACAAAGCCGAGATAGTTTGTCACGAAAAGGTTGTTCGTATCCCAACCGAAGATGGCGAAACAATTGTGGTTCACGGGGAGAAGCGTGGTACGCCATTAAGGATTATCAGCTGCCTGAGAGCGCGAAAGTGTTTGCAGAAGGGATGTGTTGCCTTCCTGGAACACATTGTGGATAAGAAGGCTGCTGAGCCGAGAATCGAAGACATCCCTGTCGTGAGGGAATATCCAGAAGTCTTCCCAGAGGACTTACCTGGACTGCCACCTCAGAGACAAGTAGAGTTCCGCATTGACTTAGTTCCAGGCGCCGCACCTGTGGCTAAGGCACCGTATAGACTTGCTCCGTCTGAGATGCAGGAACTGTCGACACATCTTCAAGAGCTGTTAGACAAGGGTTTTATCCGACCAAGCTTCTCGCTTTGGGGAGCTCCGGTCCTGTTTGTCAAGAAGAAGGACGGTAGTTTTCGTATGTGCATCGACTACCGGGAGCTGAACAAGCTGACGATCAAGAATAGATATCCTCTGCCAAGAATCGATGATCTGTTTGATCAACTGCAAGGCTCAAGCTTTTATTCAAAGATCGATCTTCGATCTGGATACCATCAGTTAAGGATACAAGAGGAGAGTATCCCAAGGACAGCCTTCAGAACTCGTTATGGACACTACGAGTTCCTTGTTATGCCGTTTGGTTTGACAAACGCGCCTGCAGTCTTTATGGATTTGATGAATAGAGTTTGCAAGCCGTACTTGGACAAGTTCGTGATTGTGTTTATCGATGACATCTTGATCTATTCAAGAACAAAGGCCGAGCACGAACAGCATCTAAGAGCTATTTTGGAGCTGCTGAAGAAGGAACAGTTGTATGCCAAATTCTCCAAGTGCGAACTTTGGCTACGTGAAGTTCAATTTCTTGGACACGTGGTAAATGGAGATGGAATCCACGTGGATCCAACCAAGATCGAAGCGATCAAGAATTGGGAAACGCCAAAGACGCCAAACGAGATTCGACAATTCTTGGGTTTGGCTGGCTATTATCGAAGGTTCATTGAGGACTTTTCGAAGATCGCTCAACCATTGACGCTCCTCACGCAGAAAGATAAGAAGTTTGATTGGGGAATCAAACAGGAAGAAGCGTTCCAGATATTGAAGGATAAGCTCTGCAATGCGCCAATCTTAGCACTACCGGAAGGTACAGATGATTTTGTGGTATACTGTGATGCTTCGCGTCAAGGATTAGGTTGTGTGTTGATGCAACGCCAAAAGGTTATTGCTTACGCATCGCGTCAACTGAAAGTGCACAAAAAGAACTATGCCACACATGATTTGGAACTTGGCGCAGTGGTATTTGCACTAAAGATCTGGAGAAACTACCTTTATGGTACAAAGTGTACAATCTTTACAGATCACAAGAGCCTACAGCACATATTCAACCAGAAGGAGCTAAATATGAGGCAAAGACGATGGGTTGAGTTGCTGAATGATTACGACTGCGAGATAAAGTATCATCCAGGGAAGGCGAATGTGGTCGCCGATGCCCTAAGTCGAAAAGAGAGGATCAAGCCCATAAGGGTTAGAGCTTTAGAAATGGTTATCCAAACCGATCTTTCCTTGCGCATTCGTGCCGCGCAGAAAGAAGCTCTCAAGGAAGGAAACCTTGAAGAAGAATGTCTCCGTGGGATGGAGAAGCTACTGGTACCAAACGAGGAAGGAACGTTATGTTTTGAGAAAAGGATTTGGGTTCCTTTGTTTGGAGGTTTAAGGAAGGTTATTTTCGATGAAGCTCACAAGTCGCGGTACTCTATCCACCCTGGAGCGGATAAGATGTACCAGGATCTCAAAGATTATTATTGGTGGCCTAGGATGAAAGGCGATGTTGCTGTGTATGTGAGCAAATGTTTAACATGCGCCAAGGTTAAGGCCGAATACCAGAAACCTTCAGGACTTCTGCAATAACCAGAGATTCCCAAGTGGAAATGGGAACAAATCTCCATGGATTTTATTACGAAGTTGCCAAGAACGCCAAGAGGCCATGACACTATCTGGGTGATAGTGGATCGATTAACGAAGTCTGCACACTTCTTACCTATCAGAGAGAAGGATAACACGAGCAAATTGGCTGAAATATACATGAGAGAGATCGTTGCACGTCATGGAGTGCCTCTCTCGATCATCTCTGATAGAGACGGAAGATTTGTGTCAAGGATATGGCAATCCTTCCAAGAAGCCTTTGGCTCGCAATTGAATCTGAGCACTGCGTTTCATCCGCAAACTGACGGTCAGAGCGAGCGAACGATACAGACTTTGGAAGACATGCTGAGAGCGTGTGTTATGGATTTGGGCGGTAGCTGGGACAAGCATTTGTCTTTGGTCGAATTTTCGTACAACAACAGCTACCACACCAGTATTGGTGTCGCGCCATTTGAAGCCCTTTACGGACGCAAGTGCCGATCACCCCTATGTTGGGCTGACGCAGGTGACAGGCAGCTTGCTGGTCCCGAGATCGTCCAAGAGACGACAGACAAGATTGCGCAGATTCTAAAACGCATCGAAGCAGCTCGCCACAGACAGAAAGCCTATGCGGATCCAAACCGGAAACACGTGGAATTTCAAGTGGGAGAAATGGTGTTATTGAAAGTTTCACCCTGGAAGGGTGTGGCACGCTTCGGAAAGCGTGGGAAGTTAAATCCGCGCTACATTGGTCCTTTCAGAATTCTGGAAAGAATAGGACTAGTAGCATACAAGTTGGACCTACCTGCTGAACTCCATTCAGTCCACGATACATTTCATGTATCCAACCTGAAGAAAAGTCCAACTCAAGATAACATTGCCATTCCCATCGACGAGATTCATGTTGATGACACGCTCCATTTCGTTGAAGAACCGGTCGAGGTTACGGATTGGAAAGTAAACAAGACCCGCCGGAGCAGTGTCAAGCTCGTCAAAGTTCGTTGGAATACCAGACACGGTCCTGAGTACACCTGGGAGCGTGAGGACCGGATGAAAGAGAAATACCCCCACCTTTTTCCTAAGAACCCTGCATCTACAAGAAGAACTTAAATTTCGGGACGAAATTTATTTAACGGGGGGAGAATGCGACAACCCGCACTAAACCAGGTATCCATACAACTTGATTAATAATTAATTATTGCTTAATTACTGTGCTTGCTTGAACTTGTGAATAAACTGCTACTTGAACACTGATACATGTACTTACTTGCATCATACTTTACTTGCTGTCACTACATTAATTACATGCGGAACCTTAGTGACAAACATGATGCACAAAAAGCACAGTAGCACTATAACGGATAACCTATTGAACATGCTGATAAGCCAGCATCAGGCAGACACTGCCTCTAAGGCCTGTAAGAGCCTGAAATATTTTGCTACACTAGTGGTGAGTGTAGGGATATAAGGGTTGTAGAACTGCGTCTCTAGGAATAAGTCACAATGACTGGATGTGCCTAAAACGTACTCTAAGTACAAAACTCAGCACTTTACATAATAATTCAGCTTTTAGCTAACTAATAAAGTGCCAAAACATGAGGAAAATATTATTAGACACTTTCCAAAGTGTCAGAAATGAGTTGTGTCACTAAAAAGGGTATTAACGACACTTTAAAGCTTTGTTAAGCACTTTAACGGATTACTATCCAACCGAACAACCGGACTATACCCGGAACATGAAAATATTGTTATTTTCATTATTTATCTTTTTCTGAGCCAGTTAGGGTTCCTGAATACCCTAACACCCATTGTAACGCGTGACACACCACTAACCGGGTTAAGCACTTAATTAACTATACTTAACCTAACTATTTAACCTAACTACTAGTTGGTTTCGGACTAGACCCCCCCCCCCATTGCAAACCGTCCCCATGTAGGGGGACACACTTGTCCTTGTTGATTTGTGTAAATCCCATGTGCTTAATATCTAGGAGGCACATTATCCTTTGGTTAATTACACAAAGTTTGTCTATAAGATTAACACTAAACACAAGACCATCATCCATCACATTTCACCACAAACACAACTCTCTCTCTTTCTCTTTGGCTCTCGGCCGAACCCACACCCACACATCCATCCATCCTTCGATCTTGTTCAAGCCATTCCAACATCATACAAGCTTCAAGGATCACGTATTAGGAGGCTTGGTGCACTCGGAGTTTGAAGGACCTCTTTATCTTGCTTTTATCCACGCCATTTTCGTCAAGATTCTTCCCTAGCCTCGAGCTAGTGGTATGTTGCTTAGAACACCTTCTCAATCTATTCTAAAGTGGTTAAAAGGATTTGTATCGGTTAAAACCCGTTAACATGCAAGATGATACTTTAAAGTCTACTAAAAATGCTATAAGTGTTGGATAAAAGCTCACTAGTTTTGTAAATGTTGTAGTAATTGAAATTTGTGATTATTTAGACCCGATCTATGTTGTGGTAGCTCAGATCATCACTTAACCCGGTTTGGTCATGATCACGAATCATGACATAAGGTTGTTTTGAATAGAACAAGGGTTAAAGGGTGAAACTCTACCACACACGAATCATGAACTTGTGTAAAAGTGTTTTAGCTTGTACAATAGTGTTTAAAACTAGCAGATCTACGTATCTGCAAGTGGTATTTTCAAAGGACCAAGCGTTAAAGAAATCATGCTTTCTAAAAATGGATCTTACACTAACAAGAATGGTTTTTAGAACACACAAGTGTATAAACACTTGTGTAACACAAAGTTTCGACAAAATAACTATTTTTGTAAAAGATGACGAAAAGTTGTGAAAACGGGATTTCTCTAAAAACAAGGTTTTTACAAAATCGGATTGTTTTATAAAGATCCACTAAAAGTAATGAGCTTTACTTCACAGTTTGGATAAATCACAAGTTCATGAAGTTTATGCGATTTATAGACATATTTTGACTAGTTTGTGATTTGAACATTGTTTTGGTTGATTGAGAAAATTGTTGGTTTGATTTATAAAAGAAAATGATACGCGTGAAAGCGTGGCCACCTCCAGTTACAGAGGAAACTCTGGCGAAATTTTTCTAAAACCTAACACTTAGAAATATTTTCACTATAAGTGTTAGAAATACATTTTGACTTGTTTTCAAAATATAAGTTTCGCCACGACTATATTTACAAAACATCGGAGGTGGGATTTTCACAAAACAAAACGTGATACATATATATATATATATATATATTTAGTATATATTTTTCACAACATCACTTGTATAAGTGTTTATGATTATTTTGTGAACTACGTAAATATTATTTTTAGAGTAAAAATAATATTACTAAGTATTATTTTTGGGGAAAATCACATGTATAAAAATATAATATTTTTGGGAAGAATATTTTTATTTTGGAGTTGGAAATAAAATATGTTAAGCGAGACTTAATAGTGAAATCTGAATGTTACGAACGCACATGTATTAAATCCCCCATCCTTGGGAAGGAGAATAACTACCAAGTATATACAGAACGTAAACACGAAATAGTTGCCTAACTATTTCCCAAAAACTTAAACCATAAAGCTAAGGCACGGCCGTCCGTCTAATAGAGTTAGCACGTGTAGGTCGTCATACAGCTGATCGATTTGGAGGTATACTTGGTAGAGACGCACCACTGTGAGTTCATGTCCCCCTTTTCTCTAACTGTTTTCAGTTTTCTTAACTGCGGGGGTGAAATACATGTTACTTTGTTTACAAGTACTTTATACATGGTATGGTTAGCGTAAGGAGGTTTACTACTTAGATCATGTGAGTGGGTAGGCAGAAACTGGAGGCCATTAATCCTCATTGTAGGACCGAGGGACGTAAGCGGTAGATCTATCTGGGTGTAGCGAGCCCAACTCTAGGCCCAACAGAACGGACCTCTGAGAGGCCCAACAGAACGGACCTTGGAGTGACTTTGTACCCAACGCTAAATTTGCTAGGTTTGAGTCTTCCTACTTGCACTTCACATATATCAATGGCCTTGCAAACCATTGGTGATCTCTTTTTCCTTATTTGCTACATACCAAGACTATTATTTTTATACTCACAAAGGTTTACTTACTCACTTACACATGAACTCGCTCAACATTATTGTTGATTTTTCAACTTACATGTATTTCAGGAAATTAAAGATCTGGCGCGGTATGTTATGTTTTCCCGCTGCATAAGGGTTCCAAGGTCATCCCAGTTTAGGAAATGTGACTCTTTCCTGGACAAGTCACAAATCTTAAACTGCGTTTATTTCAAGTTGATGTTTATGTTTTTCAAGACAATGTTTTATGTTATGAGGTTGTAAGTCCCTAAGACAATGTTGTGTTACTCTGGTTTTAAAACTTAATCAAATGGATGATCTTGCATGATTTTATTTCATATAGCTTTGTTATGGTTAAGCTATGGTATTAAGAAGTCACACCAAAATAACCACGCTTCCGCAAAGCCAGGGTGTGACAATGGGTAGGGCGATTAAGGCCATCAATCCTCGTAATAGGACCGAGGGGCATGAGTGATAGATCTATTCGGGTGTAGCGAGCCCCACTCCTGAGTTCGCTGAGTGGACCATTGTCACACCCCGACCACGTAAAACAACAAAGCGTGGCGGAAACGTCGGGGAGTGTTGTAACAGAATTATCGTTTCATAACCCTGGATACAAAAAGTGTTTCATTTTATTGATAATATTAAACATTAACATTGTCTTAACACATAACAAACAAGTTTTATATCGACTATCATCATTTTATGTCACTAAGGCCTCGTCCAGATCCTATGTGATGCATGCATCCTAGAACGTCAATCAAGCAAAAACACCTGAAACATATGTAAAAACAAAGTCAGCAAAGAAATGCTGGCGAGTACATAGGTTTTATAAGAGTATCGGAATCATGGCTTGTTTACATATATTGCAATACTTCGAAAACCTTGTTTAGAAAAGTGTATAATATTGCAGCATGATTAACCAACTCAAATCAAGATGGTTATAATTTATAAAATCTCGTAGCCATGATTCTTAACCCAAAAGCTTTTGTTTTAGTAAACCAATTCGTAAAACATCTTGTAAAAACTCGTTAATTAAACTCGTATATTATTTCAAAAACATCGTTGTGTGACATCGTTTCAATATCGTTTACCCAAGTGAACTAAATAACGCCACGGAATGTAATATGTTGAAAACACTTATATATAAGAAGTACCAGCGGCGTATCTACCATGTTTTCACCATATTACCCCCGTCCCGTTATCTAAACACTAGCCAAAAACCAATCGTTTACCCAAATCGTTTAACATTGTCTCCAAATCGTTTACTCGTTTAAATCGTTTAGATCATCATCGTTTTAATTGTGAAAAACTTATATATGGTCGTCTCGCTAATAACATTCAAACCTTAATGACTCGACTACCTCGTTTCTCGCTTCTCGCATTAACAAACCTCCAAAGGGCAAGTTAATAATTACAGATTCAATCGTTACCCACAACACCCACACATAACCATGGGTATAGTGTAATAACGGGATTTGTCAGATCCTATGGTACCATAACCTAATACTGGTCGGTTCGGCCAAAATTAATGAATGTCATTCGTTATGTAACTACAACCAAAAGTTCGTTATTAGTTTAGTATAAATCGTTCTATTCGTTTTTGAAATCATCGTTTAAACCTTGAAAACATTTTGTACATATGAATCACCCCAAAACAATTGAAAATAGTAAAATAGGGGAACTATGTACTCACATGTAGTGCAAGGTATCTTCAATCAATAGTACTCCAACAAACTCGAGTAAACCAGAGAAATCAAGTAGCACCTAGTAATCGAATCACTAGTCAAACAATAGACGCCTAAATCGGAACGTCGGACAGAATGAGGTCTTGTAAACCAAATGAGTGTTGGAACTCATGTGATATGGTTTAACAAAGCCTACATCCTAAATGAAACCTAACCTAAGTGCTTTCGACCCATCGCGACCCATTAAGGTAGCTTACGCTACTTTAACGCGTCGTGCGCGCAAAGCGCGTTCGAGACGTCTAACTAGTCCTATGACAAGTATTATATTCCATTACATGTTTAATCATGTTGCATAATCAGTTATGTGACAAAAGTTTAGGTTACATAAGGTTAATTACCAATTATACATGAAAAGGGTATTTTGGTAATTTACCTAAGGCATATAAACTACTTATCATACAACTACCTAAACTAGGTGACCATAAGGTATAACCTCGGAAGGTTATTCCCTATGCTACTATGGTCACTAAACATGTTTGGTCGGATCCTAATGATCGACCAAACGGGTCGTGTTCGAAAGTCTAAGCGGGTGTTTAGTCCGCTTGACTTCTACATAAGCACTAATCTAAAAAGTGACGAGCTAAACATGCTAGAACATGTTTAGTTAAGTTAGAAAACAGGTTTGGATATTAAAACAAACGATTTTGATATCCTAGAGTATTTTGGTTACAAAATACGCGTAAATGCGTATTTTGGCCGAAACTATGACTCGTCACTGAGCCTAGATAACGTGGTAATCAGTAGGTATAGTCACTAGGGACTATAACCATCGTGATTACGCTCACGTTATGAAGTTCAAACGAACTTCACATTGACCATAAGCTGGTCAATGTAGAAAGTCAAACACAGTTTGACTTTAACGCTAAAACGAATGAAAAAGAACGAAAGAACACTTACAACGGGTCCCCGCAAGTTTGATTTCCAAGTATTTCTCAGGTATGAAGTGTTTCAAACACATCAACTTAGAGAAATTTTTAGAAATCAAGTGGGTTTTGCAATGGGGGGTGAGGGGTATTTATAGGATTTCTTGAACCGTTAAGATCGTTTATCGAAAACCGTGATTCAATCTTATCCCTACACTTGTTTAACATACCATGGTACATCAAATGGCCCCCCATTCTCAGGAACTAACATGTGGAAGTCGGTTTTGAGTCCTTAACAGCTGGAAACAGGCTGGAAGGAAGCTTCTGCTAACCTGGGACATGCTTACGGACCGTATGGTCCTCCTCTTACGGTCCGTAAGGACCCTGCAGACCAGCAGTTTCAGTTTTGGCAGTTTTGGTCCCTGTGCGCATATGGTCGTGTTTTGGCACTTCTAACACCCGTCAAGCCCATTTTTAAGCTTCAAAAGGATGTGAAAGCATAGGGAACATGAAACATGCTCAAAAATATGTCGGATGTTGGTTCCTTTGGTCGTACGACCGCGATGTTCGCTTAATTACGACGGAATGCGCATAAGCGCGAAAAACGATCCAAATTGCGCGACGAATGGATTTTTATTATGCCAAACACTAAAATAAAATATTTTAGTGCTTACATAAATTTTTGGAGGTCCGGATATATTCAGCACGTAAAATGTGCGCGAAAATGCAAACTTGTGCACTTTTTGACGCTTTTAGTCCCTGAATGAGCATAAAGTTTATTTTAGCACACCGAACCCCTCAAAGCCTATTTCTAAGCTATGTAAAGGATATTTAGGGTATGTTTAACTTATGGTCATGTTCCAGAATGTTCGTTATAGTTCAAATCGGAATAGTTTCACAGTTTGACACAAATAGTCCCTGCGATCGAACAAGCTTGGTTTCAACACACCAACCAATTCAAAACTTATTTCTAAGTTATGTGGAGGTTATTTAAGGTATGTTTAGCCTATGTCACTATTCCGGAGTGTTTTTCGCGTTATACTGACTGCGTTTACGCACCAGTTTGCGTATAACCTTCCAGAACGAGATTTAAAGCTTGCAATCGGAATCGAATCGTATTGAAAAAAAAATCACCAACACAAATACACACATAGAACACCAAAACACATATAATAAACCAAAGCACATTGTTTTATTAATAATCATCATTGTTTTACATCGTACATCGATTACCGAACACAGTTGTCACAATCTCCCCTACTTCAGGAAATTTCGTCCCGAAATTTTAACTAGAGGAAGCTTGTGATAACAAATGTGGGTATTTCGTCTTCATCTGGTCCTGACGTTCCCAAGTAAACTCTGGGCCACGTTTGGATTCCCAGCGAACTTTAACCAAATGAATCCGTTTGTTCTTCAACTGTTTGTATGTACGTTCCACTATCTCCACAGGTTTCTCGACAAAGTGCATCGTTTCATCGATTCGAATCTCATCGAGAGGAATGTGTAGATCAGCGTCAACTAAACATTTTCGTAGATTAGACACGTGAAAAGTCGGGTGAATATTTCCATGCTCTGGAGGTAGCTCTAGACGATAGGAAACCTTTCCAATTCTTTCCACAATCTTAAATGGTCCCACATATCGAGGTGCAAGTTTTCCTTTCTTTCCAAATCTCATGACTCCCTTCCAAGGTGAAACCTTGAGTAGGACACGATCTCCGACTTGAAATTCGAAGAGCTTGTGTCCCAAATCCGCATATCTCTTTTGACGGTTTCGAGCTGTCACAAGATTATCGCGAATTTTCTTGATTTTGTCAGTTGTTTCCAGAACGAGCTCAGGTCCAGTAAGCTGAGCTTCACCGGTCTCG
Organism: Helianthus tuberosus; assembly: GCA_030545235.1. NCBI lineage: Eukaryota > Viridiplantae > Streptophyta > Magnoliopsida > Asterales > Asteraceae > Helianthus > Helianthus tuberosus. The sequence goes on along the minus strand of CM060447.1, from coordinate 128,812,476 downwards.
TTCCAACAGACAGGTGAACGACATTTTCGACCGTAGAGAGCTTCGAATGGTGCCATATTAATGCTAGTATGATAACTATTGTTGTAAGAGAACTCGATCAGTGGCAGATGAGAATCCCAATTACCGCCAAAGTCTATCATGCATGCTCTAAGCATATCCTCCAAAGTTTGAATCGTTCTCTCAGATTGGCCATCTGTTTGGGGATGATAAGCAGTGCTTAGATTCAGTTGGGTTCCCAAGGCAGATTGCATGGCCTTCCAGAAATGAGATGAAAATCGAGCATCACGATCAGAGATGATATCCAAGGGCACACTATGTCGTATCACAATCTCATCAACATAAATCTTTGCAAGTTTATCAGCAGATAGGTACTCGCAAATCGGAATGAAATGAGCTGATTTCGTTAATCGATCGACAATAACCCAGATAGCATCATGACCTTTAGACGTACGCGGTAACTTAGTGATGAGATCCATCGCAGTGTTCTCCCACTTCCAAACCGGTACCTCTGGTTGTACAAGCAAGCCAGAAGGTCATTGATGTTCAGCCTTGACTTTGAGACAAGTTAGGCATTTCGATACATACAAGGCAACATCCTTCTTCATACCAGGCCACCAGCACCGAGTACGAAGATCCTTGTACATTTTATCAGCACCAGGATGGATAGAATATCGAGACTTATGAGATTCGTCCATTACCAAGGTGTGAAGATCGTCTTGTTTCGGAATCCACAATCGATCCTTAAAATAGAGCAAACCATCGTCTTTCGCTTCGAGCATAAGCTCAAGTTGACGTGGTAATTCCGTACCCATCAAATTTTGTGAAACACAAAATTGTTAAGCTTGAAGGACACGAGATTGAAGATCAGCTAGAGTTCGAACAGAATGAAGCTTGACTCGTTCTTTTCGACTAAGCGCATCAGCTACGACATTCGCCTTACCAGGATGGTAGCGAATCTCGCAATCATAGTCGTTCAAGAGTTCAACCCAACGTCGTTGCCTCATATTCAGCTCTTTCTGATTAAGAATAGGCTGGAGACTTTTGTGGTCTGTGAAAACCACACACTTTGTTCCATAGAGGTAGTGTCTCCAGATTTTAAGCGCGAAAACCACAGCTCCTAACTCAAGATCATGAGTCGTATAGTTCTTCTCGTGAACTTTCAGCTGTCTAGATGCATATGCAATAACCTTACCTCGTTGCATAAGGATGCAACCAAGGCCTAAGTTGGACGCATCGCAATAGACAACGAAATCATCGCTTCCTTTGGGCAGAGATAGAACAGGAGCATTACATAACTTCTGCTTCAGCGTTTGGAACGCTTCTTCTTGCTTGGGTCCCCAGTCGAAAGGCTTATTCTTCTGAGTCAAAGCAGTGAGTGGAACTGCAATCTTCGAGAAATTTGAAATGAATCGACGATAATAACCAGCAAGACCAAGAAAAGATCGAATCTCTGTAGGCGTCGTCGGTGTATTCCAGTCCTTAATAGCAGCAATCTTGGATGGATCCACATGAATACCCTGCTCATTGACTATATAACCCAAGAATTGAACTTCTTTAAGCCATAATTCACACTTGGAGAATTTAGCAAAAAGTTGTTCCTTCTTCAGGAGTTCCAATGTTAAGCGAAGGTGTTGCTCGTGCTCGGCTCGAGATTTTGAATAAATGAGAATATCGTCGATGAACACATTAATGAACTTGTCCAAATAAGGTTTGCAGACCCTATTCATTAAGTCCATAAGGATAGCTGGAGCATTCGTTAAACCAAAAGGCATGACAGTGAACTCGTAATGCCCATATCTTGTGCGGAAAGCAGTTTTGGGAATATCTTCTTCGAGAACACGAAGTTGATGATACCCAGAACGCAGATCGATCTTGGAAAAGCATGAAACACCCTGCAGCTGGTCGAAGAGATCATCAATTCGAGGTAGGGGATATCGATTCTTGATGGTGAGCTTATTAAGCTCGCGATAATTGATACACATTCGAAAAGATCCATCTTTCTTTTTCACGAAGAGGACAGGAGCTCCCCAAGGTGAAAAGCTCGGTCGGATGAATCCTTTATCAGATTACTCTTGAAGCCGTTTCGATAACTCTTGCATCTCTGACGGTGCAAGACGATAAGGTGCTTTTGCAATCGGGTTGGCATTGGGTATGAGGTCAATATGAAACTCGACTTGACGTACTGGAGGCATACCAGGCAGTTCATCAGGAAACACCTCTGGATAATCCTGAACAATCGGAATATCCTGAATACTCTTGCTCTTGTCTTTCTCCTCGGTGACATGTGCTAGAAAAGCAACATATCCTTTTCTCAAATACCTTTCGGCTTCCATACATGACATAAGCTTCAATCCACCTGAAGGTTTCTCACCACGAATTTCTAGAACATCACCAGAAGACAAATGAATACGAATAATCTTATCGAAACAAACCACCTCAGTGTGGTGTTTGGTTAACCAATCCATTCCAATGATAATATCGAAACTCCCAAGTTGCATCGGTGTGAGGTTAATAGGAAAAAGATGGTTATCAAGGTTCAACTGACAATTATAAATAATAGAATCGAGAACAAGAGGTTTACCAGTGGCAACTTCAACAGATAAGGGTTTCCTCAGTTTAGTTCTAGGTATCACAAGCAAAGGCTCAAAAGACAAAGAAACAAAACTTCTATCGGCACCAGAATCAAAAAGAATAGATGCAGGTTGATTGTTAACAAGAAACGTACCATTGACAACATCGTTGTCAGCCCTCGCTTCATTTGTATTCAAATTGTACGCTCGCCCACGAGGGGGATTCACATTAACATTGACGTTCGCATTCGGGTTCGCGTTAGCATTCGTGTTTGCATTAACCAGTCTCGGACAGTTGTTGCGGAAGTGACCATACTCTCCACAATTAAAACATGAACCCGGTGGGAATCTTGCAGCATTCCCTAGACCCGGAGCAGGAACCTGAGCAACCTGATTCTGTCCCAAATGACAAACATTGGCCAAATGCCCAAGTCTACCACACGTTGTGCATTGTTTGCAAGCTTGTTGTGCAACGTGATGACCGTTGCAACGAGCACAATGAGGTGCGGTACCAGCATACGCTTTCTTTGCAGGTGGCTGAGCCGGTGGGTTCTGCGGGTCCTGAGCAGTCTGTGCTGTAACAGCAAAATTCTGGGCACCCTTTCGCTTCCTTGATTTCTTCGACGTCTCACCTTCCTTACCCTTACCCTTTTTCTTGTCCTTCCCTGAATCAGTCGCCTTTTTTTATCACCCTTGCGGGTGAGTTTACCCTTCCTGACTTGAGTCTCAGTCAGGGTAGCAGACAACTCGATTGCTTGACGAAGGGTAGTAGGATTAACACCGGTCACAATCTCCAGAATAGAATCGGGTAGACCATCGATATATCTCTCGATTGCTTTCTCCAGAGGGGTAACCATGGTGGGACAAAATAGACTGAGTTCCTCAAAACGATCCCTGTACGCACGGTGTTCAGCCCCATCTTGCTTTAAATCGTCAAACTCTCGCTCCAAAGCCCGAATTTCATGACGGGGACAAAACTCCTTCATCATGAGAGCCCGAAGCTCTTCCCATGTTTGTGCCAACGCCACTTCGGCACCCCTGTCGCGCATAATACCATTCCACCAGGTAAGCGCTCGCTTCTTAAACACGCTCGAAGGAAATTCAACCTTACGCGCATTCAGACACTGCACATGTCTGAATGTGCTCTCGATACTCTCAAACCACTGCAGGAGCGCAGTTGCTCCTTGCGACCCATAAAATTTAAGCGGCTTCGCAGAATTGAAGTTCTTGAAATTACACGGTGCATTATTGTTGTTATTATTGTTGAATATCTCGTGGACTTGGGTCACAACGCCGGGAAGCACAGCAGCCACTTGCTGAGAGACCAGGGCTGCGATTTCTTCAATAGTGAAAGATTGTGCTTCACGTCGAGGAGGCATTGTCTAATAAGGAAACAAGAGAAACGAGTGAGGTTGAAAAGCAAAAGAGGTATCGACAAAACACAAGAGCGGTGATCATTTGTTTGTTACCTCGAACAAACAAACGACACGCAGTGACTAATCAAACTAAATAGGTCAAAAATAATGTATCGCGAAGACATGCTCGCCTATAAGTGAACACTCACCCCAAGAGTTCCCAGGTAAGTGTGATTGGTCCGATTATGTGGATTTGTACGAACACTCTAGCCTTAGACAGAAAACCCAGGGTACATGCATTCACTCTTCCAGTTTGCATGTGTTCACATTATTTTGACCCAAACTTTGAAGAGATTTTGAAAACTTAGAGGGTTCAAAACCTTACAATAGAGGGTTCAAAACCTAGTAATCATTCATCCTAGAACAGATGATTAGTTTTCAAAGCGGATTCAAAAATTGTTTTCTCGTTGTGGTTATCACCTAAGGATAGGTGACGATTTTGTTTTAAAAATCTAAACGCAAATAAACTTGCGTTGGGGTCCTAGAAGTTATAGTCTAGGTCAAAGAATTACTAATAACCTAATTCCCTATAACCATTGGCTCTGATACCAACTCTTCTGTCACACCCCGACCACGTAAAACAACAAAGCATGGCGGAAACGTCGGGGAGTGTTGTAACAGAATTATCGTTTCATAACCATGGATACAAAAAGTGTTTTGTTTTATTGATAATATTAACCATTAACATTGTCTTAACACATAACAAACAAGTTTTATATCGACTATCATCGTTTTATGTCACTAAGGCCTCGTCCATATCCTATGTGACGCATGCATCCTAGAACGTCAATCAAGCAACAACACCTGAAACATATGTAAAAACAAAGTCAGCAAAGAAATGCTGGCGAGTACATAGGTTTTATAAGAGTATCGGAATCATGGCTTGTTTACATATATTGCAATACTTCGAAAACCTTGTTTAGAAAAGTGTATAATATTGCAGCATGATTAACCAACTCAAATCAAGATGGTTATAATTTTTAAAATCTCGTAGCCATGATTCTTAACCCAAAAGCTTTTGTTTTAGTAAACCAATTCGTAAAACATCTTTTAAAAACTCGGTAATAAAACTCGTATATTATTTCAAAAACATCGTTGTGTGACATCGTTTCAATATCGTTTACCCAAGTGAACTAAATAACGCCACGGAATGTAATATGTTTTAAAACACTTATATATAAGAAGTACCAGCGGCGTATCTACCATGTTTTCACCATATTACCCCCGTCCCATTATCTAAACACTAGCCAAAAACCAATTGTTTACCCAAATCGCTAAACATTGTCTCCAAATCGTTTCCAAATCGTTTACTCGTTTAAATCGTTTAGATCATCATCGTTTTAATTGTGAAAAACTTATATATGGTCGTCTCGCTAATAACATTCAAACCTTCTGTGACAACCCGCACTAAACCAGGTACCCGTACAACTTAATTACTGATTAATTACTACTTGATTACTGTGCTTGATTGAACTAGCTGATGAACTGCTACCTGCATACTGATACATGCACTTACTTGCATCATACTTTATTTGCTGTCACTACATTATTTACATACTGGACCCTAGTGACAAACGTGATGCACACAAAAAGCACAGTAGCACTAAACGGATACACAGTGAACATGCTGATATAACCAGCATCAGGCAAATACTGCCTCTAAGGCCTGTTAAGAGCCTCATATATTTTGACTACACTGGTAGTGAGTGTAGGGATATAAGGGTTGTGTTACCGCGTCTCTAGGGATAAGATACACTGATTCAGAAGTGCCAAGAACGTACTTTAAGTACCAAACACAGCACTTTAATAATTTAACCAGCTTCTAGCTGACTAGTAAAGTGCCAGAACATGAGAAAATATTACTAGACACTTTCTAAAGTGTCGGGAAAACAAATTGTGTCACTAAAAATGTAATAACGACACTTTAAAGCGTTACAAAAGACTTTAACGGATTACTATCCAACCGGGCACCCGGACTTTACCCGGAACATGAAATATTAGTATTTTCACTATTTATATTTTTTTTCTGAGCCAGTTAGGGTCCCTGATTACCCTAACACCCGTCATAACACGCTTTATATTACTAACGGAGTTTAATACCAAACTAACCTATTTAACCTAAACTCCATCCTAATTACCTAGTTACAATTGAACCAAACCGCCCCCACCCCCCTCTAATCGGCCCTAACTATGGGGGAACACCATAGTACAACTTTGATTATCTAAATCCTAAATGTCTAATATCTAGACAACATAGAGACCATTGGTTAAACATGAATGCATTGCCTATAAGATCTTGCCTAAACATAACATAATCTTCACAACACATTTCACAAACTCACACCTCTCCCTCTTGCTCTCTAACTTACGGCCAAACATCCCTCCCACATACATTCATCTTCAAGTTTAGTTCTTGCCATTCCATCATCATACACACATCAAAGGTCGCGTATTAGGAGCTTTGGAGCAAGCGGAACACGAAGGACCTCTTTCGTTAGCTTTTATCCACGCCATTTTCGCCAAGAATCTTCCCTAGCCTTGAGCTAGAGGTATAATGTTTAAAACTTGTTTTTAAGCCTATCTAAAGTGGTTAAAAGGAATATTGTCGGTTGAATCTTGTTAAAATGAAAGATAATGATCAAAAGTCTAGTAAAATTTCTAAAATGGTGGTTAATAACACATGTCTTGTGTAAAAGTCGTAGGACTTGAAATATGTGATTATTGAGACCCGATCTATGATGTGGTAGCTCGGAACATCGTTTAACCCGACTTTGTAAGATCATGTATCTTCACATAAGCCCATTTTTGACTAAATACAAGGGTTAAAGGTGAAACTCTACCACACAAGATACATGAACTTGTGTAAAAATATTTTACTTGTGTAAAAGTGATTTAACCGGTAAAATGGTGTTTAAAACTAGCGGATCTACGTATCCGCAAGTGGTATCTTCAAAGAACCACACATTTAAGAAACCATGTTTTTCTAAGGATGGATCTTACACTAACAAATATGGTTTTATAAACCACGAGTGTGTAAACACTTGTGAGACAAAAAGACCCGACAAAGAAGTAGATTTGTCACTTGTTACTAGAAGTTGTAAAGACGGATTTCTCTAAACACGAGGTTTTTACAAGATTAAAGCTACTTTATATAAAGATCTACATATATAAAGGTGATTTACATTAAAGATGCGGAAAAACTACAAGTTCATGCGATTATGCAAATTTACATACTTGTCGACTAGTTTGATGTGTCGGAAATTGTTTGATCGAATAAAGAAGATTGTTGAATTGATTTGTTAAAAGAAAATGATACGCTTGAAAGCGTGGCCACCTCCAGTTACAGAGGAAACTCTGGCGAAATTTTCTAAAAACCTAACACTTAGACTTTTTACACAATAAGTGTTAGAACTATTTTTGGACATACTATCGAAACATAAATTTCGCCAGCACTATATTTTACTAAATATTCGGAGGTGGGATTTTCACAAAGATTAACGTGATAAACATATTTGTCACAACACTGTTTATGATTATTTTGTGAAAATACATAAATATTATTTTAGAGAGAAAATAATATTTACAAGCGTTAATGATTCCAAAACCTTACGAACGCTTCCACAAACATATAAGTTACACCGGTAATTACATTACCACAAGATTGATAAAACGTAACTTACGCACATGTATTGTATCCCCCATCCTTGGGAAGAAGAATAACTACCAGGTGTATACGGAACATAAACACGAAATAGTTGTCTAACTATTTCCCAAAGACATAAACTGTAAAGCTAAGGCACGGCCGTCCGTCTAATAGAATTAGCACTTGTAGGTCGTTGCACAGCTTACTGTATTGGAGACACTTGGTAGAGACGCGCATTCACTGTGAGTTCATGTCCCCCTTTTCTCTAACTGTTTTCAGTTTTCTAAACTGCGGGGGTGAAATACATGTTACTGAATATTTCTTACATGGTATGGTCAGCTCAGGAAGGAACTGTTAGGTTATGTGCTTGGGTAGGTGAAACCTTAAGAACATTAGTCCTCGTAGTGCGATCGAAGGATACGAGTGGTAGGCCTATTTGAGCATGACAAACACCACCCATGCGCCCTAAGGTTGGACCATGTGGTGACCTTGCCATAACACCACCCATGCGCCCTAAGGTTGGACCATGTGGTGCCCTTGTCATAACACCACCCATGCGCCCTAAGGTTGGACCATGTGGTGACCTTATCATAACACCACCCATGCGCCCTAAGGTTGGACCGTGTGGTGACCTTGTCGTAACACCACCCATGCGCCCTAAGGTTGGACCATGAGGTGACCTTGTCCTATCCCCACCCATGCGCCCTAAGGTTGGACCATGTGGTTACACATTTACTAATATGTTTCCTTATCTGCTTCATACCAGAGTTTACAAAGCATTCAGTGATTATAAAGGTTTATTCGCGCGCACATGCTAAACACATGAACTCGCTCAACATTATTGTTGATTTTTCAACTCACATGTATTTCAGGAAATTAAACGGATCTGGCACGGTATGGAACGTTTTCCGCTGCATATTGTCATGAAGTCATCAGGGTTTAGGGGATGTGTCTCTTACCTGGACAAGACACAGTCTCTAAATCACGTTTATGTTATGTTAAAGTTGTGATGTTGTTGAACAAGGTTATGGTTGATGGTTAAAACAATGGTACTGTAATTTGATTTTTAAAACTTAATGGATGACTTGCATGGTTTTTAAATTCATATAGCTTGTTATGATTAAGCTATGGTATTAAGAAGTCACACCAAAATTAACCACGCTTCCGCAAAGCCAGGGTGTGACACCTTCGTGACTCGACTACCTCGTTTCTCGCTTCTCGCATTAACAAACCTCCAAAGGGTAAGTTAATAATTACAGATTCAGTCGTTACCCACAACACCCACACATAACCATGGGTATAGTGTAATAACGGGATTTGTCAGATCCTATGGTACCATAACCTAATACTGGTCGGTTCGGCCAAAATTAATGAATGCCATTCGTTATGTAACTACAACCAACAAGTTCGTTCACATTATCAAAATCGTTATTAGTTTAGTATAAATTGTTCTATTTGTTTTTGAAATCATCGTTTAAACCTTGAAAACATTTTGTACATATGAATCACCCCAAAACAATTGAAAATAGTAAAATAGGGGAACTATGTACTCACATGTAGTGCAAGGTATCTTCAATCAATAGTACTCCAACAAACTCAAGTAAACCAGAGAAATCAAGTAGCACCTAGTAATCGAATCACTAGTCAAACAATAGACTCCTAAATCGGAATGTCGGACAGAATGAGGTCTTGTAAACCAAATGAGTGTTGGAACTCATGTGATATGGTTTAACAAAGCCTACATCCTAAATGAAACCTAACCTAAGTGCTTTCGACCCATCGCGACACATTAAGGTAGCTTACGCTACTTTAACGCGTCGTGCGCGCAAAGCGCATTCGAGACGTCTAACTAGTCCTATGACAAGTATTATATGCCATTACTTGTTTAATCATGTTGTATAATCAGTTATGTGAGAAAAGTTTAGGTTACATAAGCTTAATTACCAATTATACATCAGCTATGGTCACTAAACATGTTTGGTCGGATCCTAATGATCGACCAAACGGGTCGTGTTCGAAAGTCTAAGCGGGTGTTTAGTCCGCTTGACTTTTACATAAGCAATATTCTAAAAAGTGACGAGCTAAACATGCTAGAACATGTTTAGTTAAGTTAGAAAACAAGTTTTGATATCAAAACAAACGGTTTTGATATCCTAGAGTAGTTTGGTTACAAAATACGCGTAAATGTGTATTTTGGCCGAAACTATGACTCGTCACTAAGCCTAGATAACGTGGTAATCAGTAGGTATAGTCACTAGGGACTATAACAATCGTGATTACGCTCACGTTATGAAGTTCAAACGAACTTCACATTGACCATAAGCTGGTCAATGCAGAAAGTCAAACACAGTTTGACTTTAACGCTAAAACGAATGAAAAAGAACGAAAGAACACTTACAACGGGTCCCCGCAAGTTTGATTTCCAAGTATTTCTCAGGTATGAAGTGTTTCAAACACATCAACTTAGAGAAATTTTTAGAAATCAAGTGGGTTTTGCAATGGGGGGTGAGGGGTATTTATAGGATTTCTTGAACCGTTAAGATCGTTTATCGAAAACCGTGATTCAATCTTATCCCTACACTTGTTTAACATACCATGGTACATCAAATGGCCCCCCATTCTCAGGAACTAACATGTGGAAGTGGGTTTTGAGTCCTTAACAGCTGGAAACAGGCTGGAAGGAAGCTTCTGCTGACCTGGGACATGCTTACGGACCATATGGTCCTCCTCTTACGGTCCGTAAGGACCCTGCAGACCAGCAGTTTCAGTTTTGGCAGTTTTGGTCCCTGTGCGCGTATGGTCGTGTTTTGGCACTTCTAACACCCGTCAAGCCCATTTTTAAGCTTCACAAGGATGTGAAAGCATAGGGAACATGAAACATGCTAAAAAATATGCCGGATGTTGGTTCGTTTGTTCGTACGACCGTGATGTTCGCTTAATTACGACGGAATGCGCATAAGCGCGAAAAACGATCCAAATTGCGCGACGAATGAATTTTTATTATGCCAAATACTAAAATAAAATATTTTAGTGCCTACATAAATTTTTGGAGGTCCGGATATATTCAGAACGTAAGATATGCGCGAAAATGCAAACTTGTGCACTTTTTGACGCTTTTAGTCCCTGAATGAGCATAAAGTTTATTTTAGCACACCGAACCCCTCAAAGCCTATTTCTAAGCTATGTAAAGGATATTTAGGGTATGTTTAACTTATGGTCATGTTCCGGAATGTTCGTTATAGTTCAAATCGGCATAGTTTCATAGTTTGACACAAATAGTCCCTGCGATCGAACAAGCTTGGTTTCAACACACCAACCCATTCAAAACTTATCTCTACATTATGTGGAGGTTATTTAAGGTATGTTTAGCCTATGTCACTATTCTGGAGTGTTTTTCGCGTTATACTAACTGCGTTTACGCACCAGTTTGCGTATAACCTTCCAGAACGAGATTTAAAGCTTGCAATCGGAATCGAATCGTATTGAAAAAAAATCACCAACACAAATAGACACATAGAACACCAAAACACATATAATAACACCAAAGCACATTGTTTTATTAATAATCATCATTGTTTTACATCGTACATCGATTACCGAACACAGTTGTCACAACCATGTGGTGACTATGTCTTACAGCCGGAAGCCCGGTGTGAAATCTGCTAGGTTTGAGTTTTCCTGCATCACTTCACACATACCATTGGCTTTGCAACCCAATGGTGATCTTTTTTTTCCTTATTGCTACATGCCATGGACTTACATACATACTTACAATGTTTCAAAGGCTTATACATACACACAAACGAACACATGAACTCGCTCAACTTTTGTTGATGTTTTTCAAACTACATGTATTTCAGGGAATTTATAAGTGGATCTGGCGGGCGTTGGAAGTTTTTATGCTGCGTTAAAAATAAAGCTGTCATCCATGGTCCTGATTTGGTTAATGTGTCTTATTCCTGGACGAGACACGTCATCCAAACCTTGGTGTTATTCAATATCTTTTGACGAGTCCTTAATGAACTTATAAACAATTTGTACGGTTTGTAAAACTTGAATTTGAAGCCTGCAATGTTGTTATGTTTTAAACTTATTCAATGGATGACAAACCTATGGTTTTTATCATATAGTTGATGTTATGATTGAATGCAATGATATTAAGAAGGTAACACCATAATCACGCTTTCGCAAAAGTCAGGGTGTGACACACTTATATATATATATATAGAAAGCACCATTGGTGTGTCTACCATGTCCTTATTATATTGTTCACGTTTCATTATTCTTATCACTATAGGTTCTTACACATGACAAAACTTGCTGTGGTTTCTGTGCACTGAATTCCATTATTAAGTATGCATCCATAATTATGTAATTCCTTGCATAGTCCGCACAATGCATTTTATATTGTGTAGGGGAAGAAAATCAAATGAATAAACCTGTGATGATTGTACCTTGACCACCATAGGGTCCTTTTAATTAGATCAACCAATGATCTCTTTAAATAGACCACCAAAGAGTCTTTTCAGTTATATCATCACATGATATCTTTAACCAGATTAACGAATCAATCTTTTTAACCAGACCACCCAAGGGGTCTGTTTTAACTTTGGAATAGTACGTTATAATCCAAGGGTCTTAAGTATTACATAGAAGCCCATTAAGGATTTAAGGTAGTACCTTTGGATATCCTTCTATGAATCCCTCATTAGAGGATATGGGAGATACTACGAGGATTTGGATAACGAATATTCGGATTACACAAAAACACATAAACACATAATTATTTAACTTGGTTTTCAATTTGTTATCAACTTGTTATCGATTAGTACACGTGTATTTAAAGTACACCAGGAATCCAATCCATGGACCTCAATTGGTATTTTGAACATCCTCAAGAATCCAACTATGACGATAGGAAGATCTTAATAGGAATTCGGCTTTGTCCTTATAGATTCATAATATACGTATTAAAGCATATAAAGAATCCAATTAAGGACTCTGATTTTGTGCTTTAAACATTCACAAGGATCTAATCAGGAAGATACGAAGATTCTATAAGGATTTTGAAATTTGTATAGCGGGAGATGTTTCGAAACCTTGTAGTAGACGTGCTTAAGTCAATACATGAGGTAAAATGTTCATGAAGTTGAGGTGCTAGGTATGTCAAGGCGACATATGAAGCAGAATTTGGAGGTCGTGTATTACGTACGTTAAGTCAACATACGAGCAGAGTGTTCTTGAAAACTATGCATGTGGTTCTTTAGAAATGTGTTTAATGTTTTTGAAACCTTACGTAATACTTTTGAAATCATACTGTAGGTGTATTAGGTAAATATGTTTATAAAATGTTTTAAGATCATGTGATATGGTTTTGAAATCATGTATAAGGTTTTTGAAAACATGGATAATATTTTTGAAATTATGCACTTGGTATATTAGTAAATATACTATGTAAAAATGTTTTTAAATCATATGAAATGTCTTTGAAATCACGAAGGATGTTTTGAAAACATATACTATGCATGTCGTTATGAAAACAAGAATGTAATGATATGGACATAGACATATCTCATGAGATTGAAAAAAATACCCTTAGTTATCCAAGCAAGGATTTAAAGTGATACTTTGAGTAGTCGTCCAAGATTGTAACTTGTATCTTAGAAGGAAACGAGTACTTAGGATTTTCGTGTAGATCACGAGCGATCACATGAGTGGGAGAACTACAAGAGTAGTTTGTTTTGTAAAGAACATAGTTCCTTGGTGTCGGTATCGTAGGGGTATGCCATACACCTATGTAACTACATTTGTTTTTATACATTAGAATTGTGAAAAATGATTTATTTATAAACCAATCAAATTGTTTCAGAGTTCAAGGAAAACAAAAGAAACAAAAGCATAAGATTTTAGTTATTTCAAAGCAGCATCGTCTTCCAGTTAGCCAAATGCTCACTCACGGGTCCGATTTGCATCGACAAGCTTTGGGCATTTGTTCCTGAAATGACCCATCTCGCCATAGTTGTAGCAAGTACCAGGCGGAAAATGAGCTTGTGCTGGATCTGCTTGAAATTGAATAGGGTTCTGAATAGCAGAGTTTGGTGCAGTGGCTGAATGACAGACTCTTGCCGTATGACTAAAAAGTCCACAGTTCGAACATTTTCGGCATTTGACACTGGCATGGCGATGAAGGTTACATTGATTGCACAAAGGGGCTTTTCCTTCGTATGGTGATTGAACAGCAGTAGGATTTGGAACAGTTTTGTTTTGGATAGCAAAACGGCATGTTTTGACCAAATGTGCCCATCGTCCACAGTAGGTTCATTTGAGACATGGTGTTTGATTCGGATGATGACGGTTGCATCGATTACATAGAGGAGCTTTTCCTCTATATGGCTTCTTAGCTAATGGTGTTCCCACCTGGCTAGGTCCCACTTGATTTGGAGCAACCGCTGTAAGATTCTTTGAAGCTTTACGCTTCCTTGATTTTTGTGAAGACTTGGCTTTTGTTTCCTTTGGTGTATCTTGGGTGGTTTCATCCTTGAGACGAGTCATGGTAACAGCTAATTCAACGGTCCTCTGGAGTACTACGCCTATTTGTTGGGCAATTGTAGCAGCCAGTTCAGACATTTGAGTGTCGTTGCGATGAAGAGGAATCCTAAAGATAATGGAAGACATGGGAGGAAACAAGTGAGATGTTATCAGATAATCTAAATAGAATGTTTAAATATATCGACAACGCATAAAGATTGTGATCATTTGTTTGTTACCTAAGGCAAACAAATGACACGGTGACTAATCAAAGTAAGCGGATCATATTAATGTATCGCGAAGACATGCTTTAGCCTATAAGTGGACACTCACCCCAAGAGTTCCTAGGTAAGAGTGACTAGTCCAATTATGTGGATTTGTACGAACACTCTAGCCTTAGACAGAAAACTCGGGATGCAGGCACCCACCCATCCAGATTGCACGTTTTCACATTATAAAGACCCGAACTTTGACGATATTTTGAAAACTTTGAAGGTTCAAAACCTTATAATAAATCATCTATGAATAGATGATTGGTTTTCAAAAACGTATTTGTAATTTCTGTTCTTGTTGTGGTTGTCGCCTAAAGATTGGTGACGGTATTGTTTTAAGATCTAAACATAAGAATCTTGTGTTAGGGTCCTAGGAAGGTTATAGTCTAGGTTAAAGCATTACTAATAACCTAATTCCCTATAACCATGAGCTCTGATACCAACTTTTCTGTCACACCCCGACTGCGTAAAACAACAAATCACAACGAAAACATCGGGGAGTGTTGTAACAGAATCATTGTTTCATAACACATGGAATTTAATGTTTGATTTCATTAATTAAAGTGTTTACATTGACTAAGAATTTACAGAAACATAACATGAAACAAATTGTCTTTCATAGTTTTAAGTCACTAAGACCCTCGTCCGATCCTATGTTTGCATCATGATCATCTAATAATAGCACCTGAAACACATGTGAAAATAGGTACGTCAGCATAAAAATGCATGTGAGATACATAGGTTTTATTGACGAAGGATTCATGACTTGTAGTTGAAAGAAATGTTTAACAAAAAGTTAGTCATGAATCTTATTAAAAGTGTTCTCTTTTATAAATTATACGAATTTCGATAAGGAAATCAAATGTTATAAAAGAAAGGTGTAAGGTTAAATGAATAAACAAGTAAAATGAGTTTGTATAAAATATGTTGTTTGTAAATCAATGTCTTGTGTAAATGTGTCGTTTGTACAAAATGTATCATGTCTTTGTCTAAATGGTTTAGATAACGCTACGATATGTAATGTCATAAAAGCATTTATATATAGGAAGTACCAACGGCGTATCCACCATGTGTTTATCATATTACACACGTTTCGTTATTTAAATCACTTATAAATAATACACCAAAAATGTCTTGTAAAGTAAATGTCAAGTAACAACAATATCATGTACAGTGAATAAATAGTGTTTACTCAATCTCGTATGTAAAATCTCAATGTATAATCAAATGTTATGTGAAATTAAATGTTATGTACGGTGAATAAAATAATTTACTCAACCCTGCATGTAAAATGTACAAAACAATGTATTTGGATAAATCATAGTTTAAGTCAAAGGTTATGTTTTGTAAAATCAATGCTTTACTGATAAGAACATTTATGTGGTAATGTTTATCGCATACATTCAAGCCTTGCGACTGACGTACAAACCCTTAACAAGTTAAAGGCTTATCAATTATGTATATCGGATTCAGTCATCCCTTATGTCCAAACAAACCTAGGATTCCAGGGATGAGAGTTGTCAATTCCTATGGTACCACTACATACTACCGAGCGGCATGATCAGTGTTAATGAACGTATTTTAGACCCGTTAAACAAACCAAATGTCATACCAAATGTAAGCATGTTATGCAAAAACAATGTACTAAATATGCTAAATGAACATACATAGTAAAAATATGATGTAAATCAATGTTATGCAAAAACAATGTACTAAATATGCTAAATGAACATACATAGTAAAAATATGATGTAAATCAATGTGTACATATGCTGAACTAAACATATGAAACAAATGTATTTATGAAATCAATGTGCTAGCATGCTCAATCAACATACATAGCAAAGCATAAATGAAATCATGTACTATATGCGTACTAATGAACATAGCAAGTATATGTCATGAAAGCACGAAAAGCACGAAAGTAACAAGTATGCACATGTGTTTCACCCCAAAATAGTTGAAAACAGTAAAAGAGGGGACTATGTACTCACTTGATATTGCTTAGTAGTCTTGAGATAACAACCAAACAACGCTAGAAGGACCACGGAATCAATCGGCGCCTAATATAGATAACTACGTTAATAAACCGGACCTAAATCGGAAGATCAGATAAAATGAGGTTTTGTAAACCAAATGAGTATAGGAACTCGTGTAATATGGTTTAACAAAGCCTACATTCTAAATCGGTACCTATCCTAAGTGCTTACGACCCGTTACGACTCGTTAAGGTAGTCTACGCTACTTTAACGTGTCGTTCGCACAAAAGCATGTTTGGATCGCCAAATTAGTCCTATGACAAGTATTATATGCCTTAACATGTCTAATAACATTGCCTAATCTGTTTAGATGTCAAAATTTATGTTACATATGCTTAAAATGAAATTATGCGTAAAAAGGGCATTTTGGTCATTTTCCTAAGGCATATAAACTACCTATCAAACAACTAACTAAATGAAGTGACTGATGTATAAGAATTTATACATCTTTTAAATGTCAAATATGCCCGTTTATGCGAAAACTCTTTGTATTTTCATTGATTTTGGTACTCATTTGAGTTGTTTGTGAAAATACAGGTCCGGGCTTCGGCCCGGTGTTGAAACGAGGCTTTTGGAGCAAAATGGAGCAAAAACGAAACATTCTAGCAAACTGCCAGATATGGCATGACCGTACCACCCATGCGCACGACCGTGCCAGCCTTTCCAGAATCGGCACTCTCGTCCAGCACTATCATCCAGCACCACCATCTCGAAGACCAGCTCATGCACGACCGTGCCGGACACAGGCACGACCATGCCAGGTCAAAATCATTATCTGATCAGCTTGTTTCCAAGATCACTCCAGTCATTACTGAGCACTATCGGCTCGCACGACCACGCCTTGGCCCGGCACGGTCGTGCCACCTCGGAAATATTTGAGCACGGTTTTTCCCAAAATGGAAGCAAACATGGTCAGCAATCGAGAAAGTGGTTCTGACACTTGCCAAGCACGACCATGCCAAAAGGTGGCATAGTCGTGCGATTCTCCCAGCAGCTTAAATACGAGTTTCTAGCTCATTTGAAGGGGAGTTGGAGCATTTTGGTGAACTTTTCTCTCAAGAATCTGCTCTTGGAAGCTTGTTGGAGCCAAGAGGGAGCCTTGAAGTGGACTTAATCACTTGAAGATATACTCAGACACCATTTTAATCTTGTCTTTAACTTGGTTAGCTTACTACATTATGAACAATTTATGTTTTATTGAACTTGATTTGGTAGTCATGAGCCTTATGGGCTAAACATTTGTGTTGTCTAAACTTTGTTGAAGCTAATGAATATGTGATAACATGGAAGTAGATGTGATGATTGTTTTTGTTAATCTTCATGTTGACACTTAATCTTGTTCTTGGAGTTCATGTGCATGCTTAAAGTTCTTGTTCTTGAATGTTTGCTCATAAGTATTTACATGTTGTGTTGGAAAGCCCATGTAAAGATTATGATTATTGAATCTTGTTAACTTGTTCGTATGATTCATAGCATGAAACTAGGAATGGTGATTGCTAATGTGATATGAATGATGATTTGAGCATGTGTATGAATTCTTGCATCTAGATTTGGAAAGATCAAAAGTATGTTTATAAGAATTCTATAGTTTGTGTTCATGTTGGTTTGATGATTTAGGCCAAAGTTGTTAGTTAGCATGACCGTGCTTGTGGTTCATATCAAGAACATGATGATAGTGCCAACTACTTGAAACCAAGTTAGGGTGATTAGTGTGTTGTTCATATTAGTTTTCCCTAATTTGTAGAGTTAGGAGTTTTGACAAACAAATAACTCATGATTAAAGATTAACATCAACTTAGCAAGTGAGCTTAAAAGAATAATTTTTAGGTGATTAGAATGTTAATTCATTTTTAGCTTTCCTAAGAATTATAAACTAGGAAGCCTTGATTGGGGACTTAGTTGAATTTAGAGCTTGCATCATCACAAACCCTTCCTTTTTTATTGTCACATGTGAGTTTGTGGATACTTAGTTTAGGCAACCTTTCTTAGATATTGTTCCTTTCTAAAATTTTTAGTAGTGTATTTATTTGCATGTTAAGTAAGAAAAATCAAACCCATCAATTGAAAAGGCTTTAAAGTAGCAAAAGTTTAGTATCGAGACACCGCATCCACGGATTGATATCTGGTTCTTGCCGATTAGCTATATTACCACCTGACGGGTACACTTGCCCTTTGTGTGTGTAGTTAGTTCCTAGGTGAAAAACCATTTTTAAAACTAAATTTGTGTGAAGAAAAACTCAATTAAAATATATATAATTCACGCACATCAAGTTTTTGGCGCCGTTGCCAGGGATGCGGTCTTCTTGAGAACGGTTCGGGTTACTTATTTAGCCACTTGTGAAAATTGTATAAAGTTTCTGTCTACTTGTTTTATTTGTCTTTGATTGACTATTTGAAAAAAAATGATTATTTGCCAGTTGTTTTTTTTTGTATATATATTGTGCATTGTGCTCCTCCTTATTCCATACAGGTCGTGTATGTCCTCAACCCCCGTTGCTGATATCGTTGAGCCTTCATCAGAGCCAGAGCGCGATCTTCACCGGAGACTGCGGGAGTGGTTTCGCGTGGTAGCCGATGCGATCGAGGTAGACGCAGGAGGAGACGACATATTCTATGAGGTTCAAGTAGATATGGCAGACGAAGAGGAGACGAGGATCTTGAATGAAATAGAAAAACCGTCACTCGATGGTTTACCTGCGAGCATCAATGCACCAACAATTGACAATAATAATTTCGAGATCAAAGCTGGCACCATTTCGATGTTGTAGAATGAGGTGCAGTTTTATGGCAAGGATCACGAAGATCCTAGTGTTCACATCGCGGGGTTTCTAGAGGTTTGTGCCACGTTTAGGATTCGCGATGCATCACCGGATGCTAACCGCCTTCGGCTTTTTCCGGTTTCTTTACGGGATGGAGCCAAGGAGTGGCTTCTTTCGCTTCTAGCTGGATCTATCACTACATGGAATCAATTAGCTGAGAAGTTCCTTCAGAAATATTTCCCTCCAGAGAAAACTGTTCGGTTGAGAACCAAGATTCAGAACTTTCGTCAGGACGAGGACGAGTTCCTTTACGAGGCATAGGAGCGTTTTAAAGAGCTTATGAGAAAGGTCCCACATCACGGGTTGCCCAAGTGGCAACAATGTCAGATCTTCTACCATGGTTTGGACAGTCAGGGACAGATGATGATTGATACATACTCTGGTGGAGATATCGGCACGAAAAATGCCACCGAGGCATTTGAGATTTTGGAGAAATATGCCGCGAAAAATAGGATGCAACAGCCCCCGAGGGGAAAGAGTTCTCGGTAGGGAGTTCATCATGTGGACGACTACACAGCCATGACAGCAAGTATGGATGCCTTATCTTCGAAATTCGATCGAGTAATTCAAATGCACTCGAGAGGTTCTTCAAGTGGGGAAGAATATATCAGGTAGGCGATTTTCCGACGGGAGAGATGTCACACGAGCATGTTGATTACATGGGAAACCAATACCATCCTCAGAATAATCCCTACAACAATACTTATAATCCGGGGTGGAAGAATCACCAAAACATCAGTTGGAAGCCTAACGCTTCTAACCAGCATCCACCCGGATTTGCTCCACGTCCCATAGCTCCAGCTCATGGAGCATACGGTCCACCTCGACCTCAGCATGCACCTCCCTCTAGCGATCCTAGTGTGCATGATATGCTTAGTCAAATCTTAGCTGGTCAAAAAACTCAAAAGGCTGAGAATGAGAAGCGTTTTAAGGAGTATGACGGTCGTTTCACGAGGCACGAGAGTGAGTTGAGAAGCCAAAAGGCTTCCATGCAGACCATTGAGAACTAAGTTGGCCAGATTGCCAAGATGTTGTCTGAGAGACAACAGGGGGGCCTTCCGAGCAACACAGAGCCTAATCCAAATGCTACTGCAAAGGCCATCACGTTGAGAAGCGGCAAGACCACTCAGCCCATCCCTCCGGCTATTCCAGCGAAGCCAGTTGATGATGAGATTGTCGAGGAGATTGAGACTGAGTCTCCGGGTGAGGTGTAACAGAGGTGAGTCTTAGCAAGTACCGCACGACCCAAGGAGCCAGTGAGAGAGTATGTCCCTCGCATTCCATATCCGGGGAGGTTGAAGAAGCAGAAAATGGAAGAACACTATGGTAAATTCCTCGAGCTTTTTAAGCAACTTCATATAAATTTACCATTTGTCGAGGCACTTGCTCAAATGCCTAAGTATGCCAAGTTTCTGAAGGATTTCCTATCCAATAAAAAGAAACTTGAGGAGCTTTCGCAGGTGACCTTGAATGAATAGTGTTCAGCGGTTCTTTAGAACAAACTACCAAAGAAGATGAATGATCCTAGGAGTTTCACTATCCCTTGTTTGATTGGTAGTTTGTCGGTCAGCAATGCATTAGCTGATCTTGGAGCTAGCATAAACCTCATGCCATATGCAGTTTTTGCAAAGCTAGACTTGGGCGAGCCCAAGCCGACTCGTATGAGCATTCAGCTAGCCGACCGTTCAGTAAAGTATCCTCGAGGCATAGTTGAGAATATGCTGGTGAAAATCGACAAGTTTGTCTTTCCTATCGATTTCTTGATTCTAGACATGGATGAGGGCAAGACTGTTCCACTTATCTTAGGACGCCCATTCCTAGCCACTGCGAGAGCCTTGATTGATGTCTGCACCGGTAGACTTACTCTTAGGGTTGATGATGAGGAGGTTACCTTTGATATTGGGAAATCTATGCAACACTCACAAAGTCAGGATGATACACTCTACTTCATTGAGACTATCGACACATATGTGAGTGATCATCTTCATGATACATTTGAGGAGGATGTTGTGGACACACAACTTCTAGGAGGGGAGGACTTTAGTTCACCTAGGGTGGACTGATTAGTCGAGGAGGTGACCTGTTTGATAGGTCATGCGTCTCCCCCGTGTCCTGAGGTTTTTGAGGTTGTGGATCGCGTTGCATAGCCTAAAGCATGCCCTTCTGTTGAGGATCCACCTTCGGTCGAGCTTAAGGAGATTCCAGATCATTTGGAGTATGCTTTCTTGGAGAGTGAGACTCATCTGCCCGTTATCATTTCTGCCAAGTTGTCGAAAAAAGAGAAGGATCAATTGCTTGAATTCCTTAAGCAGCACAAGAAGGTGATTGCTTGGAAGATTATGGATATAAAGGGGATTAATTCATCCTTTTGTACCCATAAGATCTTGATGGAGGAGGACTTTAAACCTGTGGTACAACATCAGAGGCGTTTGAACCCCAACATGTAGGAGGTTATGAAGAGAGAGGTCATCAAACTACTTGATGCAGGTTTGATATATCCGATCTCTGATTCACCATGGGTTAGCCCTGTGCAGGTAGTCCCGAAGAAAGGAGGGATGACAGTGGTGACTAATGAGAAAAACGAGTTGATCCCTACTCGTACTGTCACCGGATGGAGAGTTTTCATTGACTACCGCAAACTCAATGATGCCACGAGGAAGGATCATTTCCCACTTCCTTTCATTGATCATATGTTGGAGAGGTTGTCGGGCAGGATGTACTACTGCTTCCTTGATGGTTTTTCGGGTTATTTTCAGATTCCCATCTCTCCTGAGGATCTGGAGAAGACGACATTCACATGTCCCTATAGCACATTCGCCTACCGGCGGATGCCCTTTGGACTGTGCAATGCCCCGGCAACATTTTAGAGGTGTATGGTGGCCATTTTTCATGACATGATCGAGGACTCCATGGAGGTTTTCATGGATGATTTTTCAGTGTTTGGAAGTTCTTTTGATCAATGTCTTGGGAATCTGAAAAAGATGTTGGCTAGATGTGAAGAAGCCAACCTTGTGTTGAACTGGGAAAAATGCCACTTCATGGTGAAGGAGGGCATTGTGCTTGGGCATAATATTTCACAGGCAGGGCTCGAGGTTGACCGAGCCAAAGTCGAGACTATTTCAAAGCTCCCGCCTCGCACATCAGTGAAATCTATTAGGAGTTTTCTAGGTTATGCAGGTTTTTACCGGTGATTCATAAAGGACTTTTCCAAAATCGCCCGTCCCATGACTCAACTCCTTTAGAAGGATGCCCAGTTTGTTTTCTCCGATGAATGCCTTTGGGCATTTGAGTTGTTGAAGGAGAAGTTGGTGAATGCCCCGATAATGGTTGCTCCCGACTGGGAGCTAACCTTTTGAGTTGATGTGTGATGCGAGCGACTTCGCAGTCGGGGCTGTCTTGGGTCAAAGGAAAGATAAGCACTATCACCCGATTTACTATGCGAGCAAAACCTTGAACGACGCTCAAGAGCATTATACCACGACAGAGAAAGAGCTCCTAGCTGTGGTATTTGCCTTCGATAAGTTTCGGTCATATCTTGTCCTTTCCAAGACTATTGTGTACACGGATCATGCAGCCCTTCGGTATCTTTTTAGCAAGCAGGATGCTAAACTGAGACTGATACGTTGGATTTTGTTGCTGCAAGAGTTTGATATTGAAATCCGTGATAAAAAAGGGGCTGAGAATTTGGCAGCCGATCATTTGTCTCGACTTGAGCATTTCAAGGGAAAGGAAACTGTGAGCCTAACATCAATGACAATTTCCCCCCACGAGTTCCTCATGAGTATCGAGATTAGTGATGATTCCCCATGGATTGCTGACTTTGCAAACTACCTAGCTAGTGGCATCCTTATCAAGGGGATGACCCATCAGCAGAAGCAAAAGTTCTTTGCGGATGTCAAGCACCACTTTTGGGATGACCCTTACTTGTTTAGGGTATGAGCGGATCGGATGATCCGGTGATGCATGCATGGTGATGAGGCGACGGATATTTTACGCCACTGTCACGAAGGACCCACGGGAGGCCACCACGGAGCGAACAACACGGCGAGGAAAGTGTTCGACGCCGGATTCTTTTGGCCGACTATTTTTCGTGATACCCATGAGTGGGTGAGGTTCTGTGATGCTTGCCAGAGGGCAAGCAACATTTCTGCATGCCATGAGATGCCGCAAAACGGCATCCAAGTTTGTGAGGTTTTGACGTATGGGGGCTAGATTTCATGGGCCCTTTTCCGACCTCTTTTGGTAACCACTACATCCTAGTCGCTGTTGATTACGTTTCAAAGTGGGCTGAAGCACAGGCTTTACCCACTAATGATGCTAGGGTAGTGGTGAGGTTTTTGAAGAAGCTGTTTGCTCGCTTTGGTGCCCCGAAGGCATTGATTAGTGACCGTGGGACGCATTTTTGCAATGCACAGCTTGAGAAAGCACTGTCCCGATATGGTGTGCAACACCGATTCTCTACACCATATCATCCGCAGACGAGCGGATAGCTTGAGGTCACTAATCGAGGTATCCAGCGTATTTTGGAGAAAACAGTTAATTCTAGCCATAAGGACTGGTCCGAGAAATTGGATGATGCACTGTGGGCTTTCCAGACAGCCTACAAGACTCCTATAGGCACCACACCGTTTAAATTGGTCTATGGGAAGTCTTGTCATTTTCCTGTTGAACTCGAGCACAAAGCATACTAGGCTTTGAAGACAGTTAATCTCGATATTGCTGTTGCGGGTGAGAACAGGTTTGTGCAGATTCACGAGATGGAGGAGCTTAGGCACGATGTGTATGAAAGCTCCAAGCTATACAAGGAGCGTACTAAGACGCTTCATGATTCCTGCTTGAAGGACAAGAAAGAATACCGAGTGGGTGATCGTGTGTTGTTATACAACTCGAGTCTCAAGTTGTTTCCTGGTAAGCTCAAATCTCGATGGTCGGGTCCCTACACTGTACGGTCAGTGTTTCCCTACGGGACCATGGAGATAGGCCATGAGGATGTCCGGTTGTTTAAAGTCAACGAGCATAGGCTAAAGGCTTATGTTGGAGGGCCCGTTGACCAGAGTGAGGAGGTTGTTACCCTCCACCCCAAGAACATATGAATTCGGGGTGGTGAGTCTAGCTGAAGACACGTAAATAAACTTAGCATGTGTGTGTTTTTATTATTTTTATTATTTTTATTATTTTTGTTATTATTTTTGTGTGTGGTTATCTATTTCTTTTCAAGTTGCGGTTCGTTTTGGTCGCGAGGGATGTTAGAGCTTGTTGCTGGCTCTCAGGTATGTTAGTTCGGTTCTTTTTCTTGGTAGGAGATGCTTCGTGAGTGCCCCGGGTTCAAGGAGTTTTTCTTTATATATTTCCATTTTCTACATCCTCAAAAAAAAATCCGAAAATTTTGCACTACCAACAGTAAAATCTTGCACTACCAGACATGGGGGTGTCATGTCACACCCCGACCGCGTAAAACAACAAATCGCGGCGGAAACATCGGGGCGTGTTGCAACAGAATTAATGTTTCATAACCATGGATATCAAAAGTGTTTCGTTTTATTAAACATTGAATAATTACATCGTCTGGAAATCTAAATACACAATTTAAACATAGTCTATCATTATTATTGAGTCACTAAGGCCTTGTCCAGTCCTATGTGAGCATGCATCCTATCAATCGATATCTTTCAACAATAACTGAAACACATGTGAAAACGAGGTCAGCAAAGAAATGCTGGCGAGTACATAGGTTTTGTGAAAATAAGATTCATGACTTCTGTTTAAGAAAATGTTTAGTCATGAACCTTGTAATTTGCTTTGTCTTTGTAAATCATTTGAAAAATAATAAGTTCAGATGATATGTATAAATAAAAGAATAATGTATGGTTAAATGAATAACCATTGTAAAATGAGTTTGTATAAGATAAGTTGTTTGTAAATCAATGTCTTGTGAAAAGTATGTTATTTGTATAAAATGTTATATGTCTCAAACTGAAATGATTCAAATAACGCTACGATATGTAATACCATACAAACACTTATATATAGGAAGTACCAGCGGCGTATCCACCATGCTTGTATCATAATACACACGCGTCGTTATTTAATCACTTAATCAAACCAAACCACCAATGTAAGATGTCTATGTTTTAAACCAATTGTCAAATGTATTGGATAATATACCAAAATGTTTATGTTAAGATGTAAATCATGTTATGTATAACCAATGTCAAAAGTGTTTGTGTCAAATGTAAACCATGTAATGTGTAACCAAAATGATATGTATGGCTAGTGAAATGCATCAACTAAACCATAGGTGAAACGCACAAAACAAAGTATTGATGTAAAACTTGGTTTAAATCAATACTATGTTTCGTGGAAATGCATAATCAAATGTAAATCATGTCCAAATGTTTACCCAATCGTTAAAACATTTTGTGAAATCGTTCAAATCGTTCTTGTTGTTTTAATCGTTCAAATCGTTCTTGTTTTAATTGTGAAACTACTTTATGGTCGATTTTCTAATAACATTCAAACCTTCTTGACTCGTTCATCGTTCCAACTCGTTCTCGTTCTCGTTCTTAACAAACCCTTACCAAAGGGTAAATTAATAATTACAAATTCAGTCGTTACCCAAAATACCCACACATAACCATGGGTATAGAGAATAACGGGATTTGTCAGATCCTATGCTACCATAACCTAATACTGGTCGGCTTGATCATTGCTAATGAATGTCATTGGTTATGTAACTACAACCAACAAGTTTGTTCACTTTATTGAAATCGTTCTTGAAACCATTGTAATAGTTCTTGAAACCACATTGTAATTGTTTTTGAAACCATTGTAATCGTTTTTGAAACCATTGTAATCGTTCTTGAAACCATTGTTATCGTTCTTGAAACCACATTGTAATTGTTTTTGAAACCATTGTAATCGTTCTTGAAATCATTGTTAAGATATTTAGCACATATGAGTCACCCCAAAACAGTTGAAAACAGTAAAAGAGGGGAATAATGTACTCGCCTGAGAATGCTTGGAGGTCTTGAACAACAACCAAACAAAGCTAGAGGGAGCACGGAATTGGTCGTCAATCTAAAACTATATAAATAAACCGGACTTAAATCGGGAGATCGGATAGGATGAGGGTTCGTAAACCAAACGAGTATGGAGACTCATGTAATATGGTTCAACAAAGCCTACATACTAAATGAAACCTAACATAAGTGCTTACGACCCATTACGGCCCGTTTAGGTAGCTTATGCTACTTTAACGCGTCGTTCGCGTGAAACGCGTTCGGAACGTCTAACTAGTCCTATGACAAGTGTTATATGCCTAAACATGTTACATAATCAGTTATGTGACAAAAGTTTAGGTTACATATGCTTAATTACCAATTATACATGAAAAGGGTATTCTGGTAATTTACCTAAGGCATATAAACTACCTATCATACAACTACTTAACGAAGCGACCATAAGGTATAACCTCGGAAGGTTATTCCCTATATACTATGGTCACCTAATGTGTTTGGTCGGATCCTAATGATCGACCAAATGGGTCGGGTTCGAAGGTATAAGCGATTTATTAGATAGCTTACCCTACGACCCTAGACAAGCACAAAACTAGAAGTGACAAGCTAAGCATGTTGAAACATGCTTACCTAAGTTAGAAAACAAGTTTGGTATCAAAACAAACGGTTTTGATACCTAAGAGTAGTTTGGTTATAAAATACGCAAGAATGCGTATTCTGGCCGAAACTACGGCTCGTCACTGAGCCTAGATAACGTGGTAATCAGTAGGTATAGTCACTAGGGACTATAACCATCGTGATCACGCTCACATTATGAAGTTCAAAGGAACTTCGCATCGACCATAAACTGGTCAATGCAGAAAGTCAAACAAAGTTTGACTTTCGAACTCGAAAAGCAATAAAAGAACGAAGGAACACTTACGAATGGTTCCCGAATGCTAATCTAGATCAAAATAGCTCAGGTATGAAACAAAGGTTTCAACTTAGAGCACAATTGATCAGATTCTAGTGAGAAAAGAAGTGAAATGGGTTGGGTATTTATAGTTTTTGGTCCACCGTTAGGATCGTTTCTTGGAAAAGAGGGAATGATCTAGCTCGTACACTTGTTGCAATGTTGTGGTGACTGATTTTTGGCCACCATAAGAGTTTAACAAGTGGCACTTGACCTTTGGAGAATGTTTAGGGGCAGATAACAGCAGCCAAAAACGATTTGCTGCATCTGGACACTGCTTGCGCACCGTAACAAATAAACCCTTACGGTGCGTAAGGGCCAAGTTTGGCAGATTTACAATTTTGGTCCCTGTTGTGCTATAAGGTCATTTCTGACGCGTTTAAGGCCCGTTAACCCCATTTCAAAGCTCTAAAATGAAGTTAAGGTATAGGAAACTTCAAATGTGCTCAAAAATATCTCGGATGTCGGTTCGTTTAGCCGTACGATTGCGTTGTTCGGTTAATTACGACGGAATGCGCATAAGCGCGAAAAACGATCCAAATGGCGTGACGAATGGATTTTTCTTATGCCAAACACTAAAATAAAATATTTTAGTTCTTACATAAATTTTTGGATGTCCGGATGTATTCAGAACGTGAGTTATGCGCGAAAGTGCAAACTTGTGCACTTTTTGACGCTTTTAGTCCCTGAAAGACCCAAAAGTTTATTTTAGCATACCGAACCCCTTAAAGCCTATTTCTAAGCTATGTAAAGGATATTTATGGTATGTTTAACTTATGATCATGTTCCGGAATGTTCGTTACAGTTCAAATTGGCATACTTTCACAGTTTGTCAAGTTTAGTCCCTATAAGCGATTTTAACTTGATTTTGCCATACCAAAACCTTCGAAACTTATTTCTAAGTTATGTAAAGGTTATTTAAGGTATGTTAAGCCTATTTCACTATTCCGGAGTGTTCGTTGCATTAAACTGGTTATATTTTCGCATCAGATCGCGTATAACCTTCCAGAAAGTGATTTAAAGCTTGAAATCGAACAAAATTTGATATGTGCAAATGATACACATATTTTTACAAATCCCAAGTATGAAACACAAAATTTCATTGGTTTGGCATTTGTTTGATGGTCGCAGTGACACAGGTGTCACAGTCTCCCCTACTTTAGCAAATTTCGTCCCGAAATTTAATTAGAGGATACCTGTGAGAGCTTGAAAGCATGAAGTTGAAAAGATCGAACAACATTGGTTAGGGTTCTGAACTTCTAGTAACCTTAATAACATTATTCTTGCAATGTAAGAGGGACACTTATATACAAGTATATGAAGCGCCATTGGTGCGTCCACCATACCTTCATTACATCGTTCTCATTTTGTTATTGTTGTCGCTATCGGTTCTTACACATAATAAATCTTACTGGGTTTCTGTGCACTAAATTTCATAATTATGTACGCGTCCATAATTAGACAATTCCTTGCACAGTTTACACAGTCTATTTTATAACGTGTAGGGTAAAACCAAATAAACAATCCTGTGATGAGTGTGACTGGACCACCATAGGGTCCTTTCAGCTGTATCATCACATGCCCTTCTTAACCAGATCTTGAATCAATCTTTAACTAGACCACTCAAGGGTCTCTTATCAAATCATGGAATGGTACTATATAACCCAAGGGTATTAACTACCACGTAGAAGCCCATAAGGATTAAGGTAGTACCTTTTAAATATCCTACTATGAATCCCTCATATGAAGATATGAAAGATTCTATGAGGATTTGAAAATCGGATCACACAAAAACATAGAGGAGAACACATATCACATAATCGCATAATCGCACACTCGCATTATTGTTTAAATTGACCTTTAAATTTGTTATCTTTGGACACGGGTATTTAAAGCATACAAGGAATCAAATCCTTAATTGCAGCAATTTGGATGAATCCATATGAATACCCTGCTTGTTGACTACATGACCCAAAAACTGAACTTCTTTAAGCCAAAATTTCCTCTTGGAGGATTTAGCGAAAAGTTTGTTCCTTCTTTAAGGGTTCCAGTGTCAATGAAGGTGTTGATCGTTATCGGCTCGCGACATGAATAGATCAAGATGTCATCAATAACAACAATGACGAACTGATCCAAATAAGACTTGCAGACTCTATTTATTAAGTCCATGTAGATGTCTGGAGCATTTGTCAATCCAAAAGGCATGACTGTAAACTCGTAATGGCCATACTTCGTGCAGAAAGCCATTTTGGGAATATCTTCTTCGAAAATACAAAGTTGATGATACCCAAAATGCAAATCGATCTTGGAAAAGCATGAAACGCTATGCAGTTGATCGGAGAAATCGTTAATTTAAGGTAGGGGATATCGATTCTTGATGGTAAGCTTACTAGGCTTACGTTAATCGATATACATTCGAAAAGATCCATTTTTCTTTTCACAAAGAGGACAGGAGTTTCTCCAAGGTGAAAAGTTCGGACGGATGAATCCTTTATCAGACAACTCTTGAAGCTGTTTTGATAATTCTTGCATCTCGAACGGTGCAAGACGATAAGATACTTTAGATTTAAAAGAAACAAGTGTTTGAGGTTCTTAGGGAGATCACAAGTGATCATAAAAATGACAGAACCACACGAGTAGTTTTGTCTTTGTGTTGACATCATAAGGTTGGATCAAACATTCATACAATTCCATTAGTTAAAAAAATAAAACCACAAATTTTTATTTATATAACAACCGCATTGTCTTTAAATGTTACAAGATAATAACCAGAGGAAATACAAAATGCTAATTGTTCACTCCTTCATCATTGAGTGCCTCATTGATGTTAAACACTCGACCACGTGCTGGATCCACATTGACGTTGACGTTCGCATTTGGGTTTGCGTTAGCATTTGCATTTACCAGTCCCGGACAGTTGTGGCGGAAGTGACCAATCTCTCTGCAGTTGAAACATGACCCCAGTGGGAATCTTGCAGCATTCCCTTGAACCGGAGCTTGAACCTGAGCAGCCTGATTTTGTCCCAAACGACAAACATTGGCCAAATGCCCAAGTTTACAACACATCGTGCATTGCCAGCAAGCTTGTTGTACCGCGTGATGACCGTTGCAGCGTGCACAATGAGGTGCGGTACCGACATATGCTTTCTTTGCAGGTGGCTGAACTGGTGGGTTCCGCGGGTTCTGAGTAGTCTGTGATGTAACAGCAAAGTTCTGAACACCCTTTCGCTTTCTTGATTTCTTTGACGTCTCACCTTCCTTACCCTTCTTGTTTTGACCTTTCTTGCTATCCTCCTTGTCAGACCCCTGCTTCTTACCCTTGTCACCCTTTCTGTGTAACTTATTCTTCCGAATCTGCGACTCAGTCAATGTCGCAGCTAACTCGATCGCCTGACGGAGTGTGGTAGGGCTACTACCAGTAAGGATGTCTTGTACCGAGTCAGGTAGGCCGTCGATGTACCTTTCGATAGCCTTGTCTAGTGGGGTAACCATTGTCGGGCAAAGCAGACTCAACTCCTCAAACCTATCAGTATACGCCCTGTGCTCACCACTATCTTGCTTCAACTCATCAAATTCCTTCTCCAAAGCTCGCTGCTCATGACGAGGACAGAATTCCCTCATCTTAAGGGCCCTAAGTTCAGCCCATGTCTGTGCAAGAGCAACTTCTACACCACGATCCCTCATAACCCCGTTCCACCATGTGAGAGCCCTCTTCTGAAACACACTCGAAGAAAACTCGACCTTGCGATTGTCAGGACACTGCACGTGGCGGAAAGTATTCTCAATGCTCTCGAACCATTGAAGAAGCCCAGTCGCTCCTTCAGAACCACTAAACTTGAGTGGTTTAGCCTGGTTAAAATCCTTGTATTTGCATGTAACATTGTTGTTGTTGTTGGCTTGGTTCCATTGAGCAAAGAGGTTTGGGAATTGAGCAGCCATTTGCTGCGCAATGATTTCTGCCAACTCGGCAGTCGCTATCTGGCTTTCGCGTCGAGGCTGCATTCTAAAAGAGGAAACATTAAAGGAAACGAGTGAGAGAATTAGACGAAAAGAATGAGATGAAACAAATCTGATGAAAGCAAGGATAGTGGTCATTTGTTTGTTACTACAAAGCAACAACCGACACACAGTGACTAACCAAAGTAAATGGATCAAAAATAATGTATCGCGAAGACATGCTCGCCTATAAGTGAACACTCATCCCAAGAATTCCCAGGTAAGCACAACTGGTCTCGCGTCTGATGAGATATATATGAAGTGCTTGCCTAGACAGAAAACCCAGAATACAGGCATTCACCCTTTCAGTTTGCACGTGTTCACATTATTTAAAACCCAAAACCTTGACGAGATTTTGAAAACTCAAAGGGGTTCAAAACCATATAACAGAGGGTTCAAAACCTTACAATAGAGGGTTCAAAACCTAGTAATCAATCATCCTAGAATAGATGATTAGTTTTCAAAGCGGTTTTGAATTTTATGTTCTTGTTGTGGTCGTCGCCTAAGGATAGGTGACGGTATTGTTTTATGACTAAACGCAAGTAAACTCGCGTTAGGGTCCTAAGAAGGTTATAGACTAGGTCAAAGCATTACTAATAACCTAATTCCCTATAACCATTGGCTCTGATACCATCTTTTCTGTCACACCCCGACCGCGTAAAACAACAAATCGCGGCGGAAACATCGGGGCGTGTTGCAACAGAATTAATGTTTCATAACCATGGATATCAAAAGTGTTTCGTTTTATTAAACATTGAATAATTACATCGTCTGGAAATCTAAATACACAATTTAAACATAGTCTATCATTATTATTGAGTCATTAAGGCCTTGTCCAGTCCTATGTGAGCATGCATCCTATCAATCGATATCTTTCAACAATACCTGAAACACATGTGAAAACGAGGTCAGCAAAGAAATGCTGGCGAGTACATAGGTTTTGTGAAAATAAGATTCATGACTTCTGTTTAAGAAAATGTTTAGTCATGAACCTTGTAATTTGCTTTGTCTTTGTAAATCATTTGAAAAATAATAAGTTCAGATGATATGTGTAAATAAAAGAATAATGTATGGTTAAATGAATAACCCTTGTAAAATGAGTTTGTATAAGATAAGTTGTTTGTAAATCAATGTCTTGTGAAAAGTATGTTATTTGTGTAAAATGTTATATGTCTCAATCTGAAATGATTCAAATAACGCTACGATATGTAATACCAAACAAACACTTATATATAGGAAGTACCAGCGGCGTATCCACCATGCTTGTATCATAATACACACGCATCGTTATTTAATCACTTAATCAAACCAAACCACCAATGTAAGATGTCTATGTTTTAAACCAATTGTCAAATGTATTGGATAATATACCAAAATGTTTATGTTAAGATGTAAATTATGTTATGTATAACCAATGTCAAAAGTGTTTGTGTCAAATGTAAACCATGTAATGTGTAACCAAAATGATATGTATGGCTAGTGAAATGCATCAACTAAACCATAGGTGAAACGCACAAAACAAAGTATTGATGTAAAACTTGGTTTAAATCAATACTATGTTTCGTGGAAATGCATAATCAAATGTAAATCATGTCCAAATGTTTACCCAATCGTTAAAACATTTTGTGAAATCGTTCAAATCGTTCTTGTTGTTTTAATCGTTCAAATCGTTCTTGTTTTAATTGTGAAACTACTTTATGGTCGATTTTCTAATAACATGCAAACCTTCTTGACTCGTTCATCGTTCCAACTCGTTCTCGTTCTTGTTCTTGTTCTTAACAAACCCTTACCAAAGGGTAAATTAATAATTACAGATTCAGTCGTTACCCAAAATACCCACACATAACCATGGGTATAGAGAATAACGGGATTTGTCAGATCCTATGCTACCATAACCTAATACTGGTCGGCTTGATCATTGCTAATGAATGTCATTGGTTATGTAACTACAACCAACAAGTTTGTTCACTTTATTGAAATCGTTCTTGAAACCATTGTAATTGTTCTTGAAACCACATTGTAATTGTTTTTGAAACCATTGTAATTGTTTTTGAAACCATTGTAATCGTTCTTGAAACCATTGTTATCGTTCTTGAAACCACATTGTAATTGTTTTTGAAACCATTGTAATCGTTCTTGAAATCATTGTTAAGATATTTAGCACATATGAGTCACCCCAAAACAGTTGAAAACAGTAAAAGAGGGGAATAATGTACTCGCCTGAGAATGCTTGGAGGTCTTGAACAACAACCAAACAAAGCTAGAGGGAGCACGGAATCGGTCGGCAATCTAAAACTATATAAATAAACCGGACTTAAATCGGGAGATCGGATAGGATGAGGGTTCGTAAACCAAACGAGTATGGAGACTCGTGTAATATGGTTCAACAAAGCCTACATACTAAATGAAACCTAACATAAGTGCTTACGACCCATTACGGCCCGTTTAGGTAGCTTATGCTACTTTAACGCGTCGTTCGCGTGAAACGCGTTCGGAACGTCTAACTAGTCCTATGACAAGTGTTATATGCCTAAACATGTTACGTAATCAGTTATGTGACAAAAGTTTAGGTTACATATGCTTAATTACCAATTATACATGAAAAGGGTATTCTGGTAATTTACCTAAGGCATATAAACTACCTATCATACAACTACTTAACGAAGCGACCATAAGGTATAACCTCGGAAGGTTATTCCCTATATACTATGGTCACCTAATGTGTTTGGTCGGATCCTAATGATCGACCAAATGGGTCGGGTTCGAAGGTATAAGCGATTTATTAGATCGCTTACCCTACGACCCTAGACAAGCACAAAACAAGAAGTGACAAGCTAAGCATGTTGAAACATGCTTAACTAAGTTAGAAAACAAGTTTGGTATGAAAAAAAACGGTTTTGATACCTAATAGTAGTTTGGTTACAAAATACGCAAGAATGCGTATTCTGGCCGAAACTACGGCTCGTCACTGAGCCTAGATAACGTGGTAATTAGTAGGTATAGTCACTAGGGACTATAACCATCGTGATCACGCTCACGTTATGAGGTTCAAAGGAACTTCGCATCGACCATAAACTGGTCAATGCAGAAAGTCAAACAAAGTTTGACTTTCGAACTCGAAAAGCAATAAAAGAACGAAGGAACACTTACGAAGGGTCCCCGAATGCTAATCTAGATCAAAATAGCTCAGGTATGAAACAAAGGTTTCAACTTAGAGCACAATTGATCAGATTCTAGTGAGAAAAGAAGTGAAATGGGTTGGGTATTTATAGTTTTCGGTCCACCGTTAGGATCGTTTCTTGGAAAAGAGGGAATGATCTAGCCCGTACACTTGTTGCAATGTTGTGGTGACTGATTTTTGGCCACCATAAGAGTTTAACAAGTGGCACTTGACCTTTGGAGAATGTTTAGGGGCAGATAACAGCAGCCAAAAACGATTTGCTGCATCTGGACACTGCTTGCGCACCGTAACAAATAAACCCTTACGGTGCGCAAGGGCCAAGTTTGGCAGATTTACAATTTTGGTCCCTGTTGTGCTATAAGGTCATTTCCGACGCGTTTAAGGCCCGTTAACCCCATTTCAAAGCTCTAAAATGAAGTTAAGGTATAGGGAACTTAAAATGTGCTCAAAAATATCTCGAATGTCGGTTCGTTTAGCCGTACGATTGCGTTGTTCGGTTAATTACGACGGAATGCGCATAAGCGCGAAAAACGATCCAAATGGCGTGACGAATGGATTTTTCTTATTCCAAACACTAAAATAAAATATTTTAGTGCTTACATAAATTTTTGGATGTCCGGATGTATTCAGAACGTGAGTTATGCGCGAAAGTGCAAACTTGTGCACTTTCTGACGCTTTTAGTCCCTGAAAGACCCAAAAGTTTTTATTTTAGCATACCGAACCCCTTAAAGCCTATTTCTAAGCTATGTAAAGGATATTTATGGTATGTTTAACTTATGGTCATGTTCCGGAATGTTCGTTACAGTTCAAATTGGCATACTTTCGCAGTTTGTCAAGTTTAGTCCCTCTAAGCGATTTTAACTTGATTTTGCCATACCAAAACCTTCGAAACTTATTTCTAAGTTATGTAAAGGTTATTTAAGGTATGTTAAGCCTATTTCACTATTCCGTAGTGTTCGTTGCATTAAACTGGTTATATTTTCGCATCAGATCGCGTATAACCTTCCAGAAAGTGATTTAAAGCTTGAAATCGAACAAAATTTGATATGTGCAAATGATACACATATTTTTACAAATCCCAAGTATGAAACACAAAATTTCATTGGTTTGGCATTTGTTTGATGGTCGCAGTGACACAGGTGTCACACTCTCCCCTACTTCAGGAAATTTCGTCCCGAAATTTAATTAGAGGATACCTGTGAGAGCTTGAAAGCATGAAGTTGAAAAGATCGAACAACATTGGTTAGGGTTCTGAACTTCTAGTAACCTTAATAACATTATGCTTGCAATGTAAGAGGGACACTTATATACAAGTATATGAAGCGCCATTGGTGCGTCCACCATACCTTCATTACATCGTTCTCATTTTGTTATTGTTGTCGCTATCGGTTCTTACACATAATAAATCTTACTGGGTTTCTGTGCACTAAATTTCATAATTATGTACGCGTCCATAATTAGACAATTCCTTGCACAGTTTACACAGTCTATTTTATAATGTGTAGGGTAAAACCAAATGAACAATCCTGTGATGAGTGTGACTGGACCACCATAGGGTCCTTTCAGCTGTATCATCACATGCCCTTCTTAACCAGATCTTGAATCAATCTTTAACTAGACCACTCAAGGGTCTCTTATCAAATCATGGAATGGTACTATATAACCCAAGGGTCTTAACTACCACGTAGAAGCCCATAAGGATTAAGGTAGTACCTTTTAAATATCCTACTATGAATCCCTCATATGAAGATATGAAAGATTCTATGGGGATTTGAAAATCGGATCATACAAAAACATAGAGGAGAACACATAAACACATATCACATAATCGCACACTCGCATTATTGTTTAAATTGACCTTTAAATTTGTTATCTTTGGACACGGGTATTTAAAGCATACAAGGAATCAAATCCTTAATTGCAGCAATTTGGATGAATCCATATGAATACCCTGCTTGTTGACTACATGACCCAAAAACTGAACTTCTTTAAGCCAAAATTTCCTCTTGGAGGATTTAGCGAAAAGTTTGTTCCTTCTTTAAGGGTTCCAGTGTCAATGAAGGTGTTGATCGTTATCGGCTCGGGACATGAATAGATCAAGATGTCATCAATAACAACAATGACGAACTTATCCAAATAAGACTTGCAGACTCTATTTATTAAGTCCATGTAGATGGCTGGAGCATTTGTCAATCCAAAAGGCATGACTGTAAACTCGTAATGGCCATACTTCGTGCAGAAAGCCGTTTTGGGAATATCTTCTTCGAAAATACAAAGTTGATGATACCCAAAACGCAAATCGATCTTGGAAAAGCATGAAACACTATGCAGTTGATCGGAGAAATCGTTAATTTAAGGTAGGGGATATCGATTCTTGATGGTAACCTTACTAGGCTTACGTTAATCGATATACATTCGAAAAGATCCATTTTTCTTTTCACAAAGAGGACAGGAGTTTCTCCAAGGTGAAAAGTTCGGACGGATGAATCCTTTATCAGACAACTCTTGAAGCTGTTTTGATAATTCTTGCATCTCGAATGGTGCAAGACGATAAGATACTTTAGATTTAAAAGAAACAAGTGTTTGAGGTTCTTAGGGAGATCACAAGTGATCATAAAAATGACAGAACCACACGAGTAGTTTTGTCTTTGTGTTGACATCATAAGGTTGGATCAAACATTCATACAATTGCATTAGTTAAAAAAATAAAACCACAAATTTTTATTTATATAACAACCGCATTGTCTTTAAATGTTACAAGATAATAACCAGAGGAAATACAAAATGCTAATTGTTCACTCCTTCATCATTGAGTGCCTCATTGATGTTAAACACTCGACCACGTGCTGGATCCACATTGACGTTGACGTTCGCATTTGGGTTTGCATTAGCATTTGCATTTACCAGTCTCGGACAGTTGTGGCGGAAGTGACCAATCTCTCCGCAGTTGAAACATGACCCCAGTGGGAATCTCGCAGCATTCCCTTCAACCGGAGCTTGAACCTGAGCAGCCTGATTTTGTCCCAAACGACAAACAGTGGCCAAATGCCCAAGTTTACCACACGTCGTGCATTGCCAGCAAGCTTGTTGTACCGCGTGATGACCGTTGCAGCGTGCACAATGAGGTGCGGTACCGGCATATGCTTTCTTTGCAGGTGGCTGAGCTGGTGGGTTCCGCGGGTTCTGAGCAGTCTGTGATGTAACAGCAAAGTTCTGAACACCCTTTCGCTTTCTTGATTTCTTTGACGTCTCACCTTCCTTACCCTTCTTGTTTTGACCTTTCTTGTTATCCTCCTTGTCAGACCCCTGCTTCTTACCCTTTTCACCCTTTCTGTGTAACTTATTCTTCCGAATCTGCGACTCAGTCAATGTCGCAGCTAACTCGATCGCCTGACGGAGTGTGGTAGGGCTACTACCAGTAAGGATGTCTTGTACCGAGTCAGGTAGGCCGTCGATGTACCTTTCGATAGCCTTGTCTAGTGGGGTAACCATTGTCGGGCAAAGCAGACTCAACTCCTCAAACCTATCAGTATACGCCCTGTGCTCACCACTATCTTGCTTCAACTCATCAAATTCCTTCTCCAAAGCTCGCTGCTCATGACGAGGACAGAATTCCCTCATCATAAGGGCCCTAAGTTCAGCCCATGTCTGTGCTAGAGCAACTTCTGCACCACGATCCCTCATAACCCCGTTCCACCATGTGAGAGCCCTCTTCTGAAACACACTCGAAGAAAACTCAACCTTGCGATTGTCAGGACACTGCACGTGGCGGAAAGTATTCTCAATGCTCTCGAACCATTGAAGAAGCCCAGTCGCTCCTTCAGAACCACTAAACTTGAGTGGTTTAGCCTGGTTAAAATCCTTGTATTTGCATGTAACATTGTTGTTGTTGTTGGCTTGGTTCCATTGAGAAAAGAGGTTTGGGAATTGAGCAGCCATTTGCTGCGCAATGATTTCTGCCAACTCGGCAGTCGCTATCTGGCTTTCGCGTCGAGGAGGCATTCTAAAAGAGGAAACATGAAAGGAAACGAGTGAGAGAATTAGACGAAAAGAATGAGATGAAACAAATCTGATGAAAGCAAGGATAGTGGTCATTTGTTTGTTACTACAAAGCAACAACCGACACACAGTGACTAACCAAAGTAAATGGATCAAAAATAATGTATCGCGAAGACATGCTCGCCTATAAGTGAACACTCATCCCAAGAATTCCCAGGTAAGCACAACTGGTCTCGCGTCTGATGAGATATATATGAAGTGCTTGCCTAGACAGAAAACCCAGAATACATGCATTCACCCTTCCAGTTTGCACGTGTTCACATTATTTAAAACCCAAAACCTTGATGAGATTTTGAAAACTCAAAGGGGTTCAAAACCATATAACAGAGGGTTCAAAACCTTACAATAGAGGGTTCAAAACCTAGTAATCAATCATCCTAGAACAGATGATTAGTTTTCAAAGCGGTTTTGAATTTTATGTTCTTGTTGTGGTCGTCGCCTAAGGATAGGTGACGGTATTGTTTTATGACTAAACGCAAGTAAACTCGCGTTAGGGTCCTAAGAAGGTTATAGACTAGGTCAAAGCATTACTAATAACCAAATTCCCTATAACCATTGGCTCTGATACCATCTTTTTTGTCACACCCCGACCACGTAAAACAACAAATCGCGGCGGAAACATCGGGGCGTGTTGCAACAGAATTAATGTTTCATAACCATGGATATCAAAAGTGTTTCGTTTTATTAAACATTGAAATATTACATCGTCTGGAAATCTAAATACACAATTTAAACATAGTCTATCATTATTATTGAGTCACTAAGGCCTTGTCCAGTCCTATGTGAGCATGCATCCTATCAATCGATATCTTTCAACAATACCTGAAACACATGTGAAAACGAGGTCAGCAAAGAAATGGTGGCGAGTACATAGGTTTTGTGAAAATAAGATTCATGACTTCTGTTTAAGAAAATGTTTAGTCATGAACCTTGTAATTTGCTTTGTCTTTGTAAATCATTTGAAAAATAATAAGTTCAGATGATATGTGTAAATAAAAGAATAATGTATGGTTAAATGAATAACCATTGTAAAATGAGTTTGTATAAGATAAGTTGTTTGTAAATCAATGTCTTGTGAAAAGTATGTTATTTGTATAAAATGTTATATGTCTCAAACTGAAATGATTCAAATAACGCTACGATATGTAATACCATACAAACACTGATATATAGGAAGTACCAGCGGCGTATCCACCATGCTTGTATCATAATACATACGCATCGTTATTTAATCACTTAATCAAACCAAACCACCAATGTAAGATGTCTATGTTTTAAACCAATTGTCAAATGTATTGGATAATATACCAAAATGTTTATGTTAAGATGTAAATTATGTTATGTATAACCAATGTCAAAAGTGTTTGTGTCAAATGTAAACCATGTAATGTGTAACCAAAATGATATGTATGGCTAGTGAAATGCATCAACTAAACCATAGGTGAAACGCACAAAACAAAGTATTGATGTAAAACTTGGTTTAAATCAATACTATGTTTCGTGGAAATGCATAATCAAATGTAAATCATCTCCAAATGTTTACCCAATCGTTAAAACATTTTGTGAAATCGTTCAAATCGTTCTTGTTGTTTTAATCATTCAAATCGTTCTTGTTTTAATTGTGAAACTACTTTATGGTCGATTTTCTAATAACATTCAAACCTTCTTGACTCGTTCATCGTTCCAACTCGTTCTCGTTCTCGTTCTTAACAAACCCTTACCAAAGGGTAAATTAATAATTACAGATTCAGTCGTTACCCAAAATACCCACACATAACCATGGGTATAGAGAATAACGGGATTTGTCAGATCCTATGGTACCATAACCTAATACTGGTCGGCTTGATCATTGCTAATGAATGTCATTGGTTATGTAACTAC
The DNA here is from genome assembly GCA_030545235.1 of Helianthus tuberosus. Classification (NCBI taxonomy): domain Eukaryota; kingdom Viridiplantae; phylum Streptophyta; class Magnoliopsida; order Asterales; family Asteraceae; genus Helianthus; species Helianthus tuberosus. The sequence continues at coordinate 128,772,104 of CM060447.1, read as the reverse complement.
AACCAACAAGTTTGTTCACTTTATTGAAATCGTTCTTGAAACCATTGTAATTGTTCTTGAAACCACATTGTAATTGTTTTTGAAATCATTGTAATTGTTTTTGAAACCATTGTAATCGTTCTTGAAACCATTGTTATCGTTCTTGAAACCACATTGTAATTGTTTTTGAAACCATTGTAATCGTTCTTGAAATCATTGTTAAGATATTTAGCACATATGAGTCACCCCAAAACAGTTGAAAACAGTAAAAGAGGGGAATAATGTACTCGCCTGAGAATGCTTGGAGGTCTTGAACAACAACCAAACAAAGCTAGAGGGAGCACGGAATCGGTCGGCAATCTAAAACTATATAAATAAACCGGACTTAAATCGGGAGATCGGATAGGATGAGGGTTCGTAAACCAAACGAGTATGGAGACTCGTGTAATATGGTTCAACAAAGCCTACATACTAAATGAAACCTAACATAAGTGCTTACGACCCATTACGGCCCGTTTAGGTAGCTTATGCTACTTTAACGCGTCGTTCGCGTGAAACGCGTTCGGAACGTCTAACTAGTCCTATGACAAGTGTTATATGCCTAAACATGTTACGTAATCAGTTATGTGACAAAAGTTTAGGTTACATATGCTTAATTACCAATTATACATGAAAAGGGTATTCTGGTAATTTACCTAAGGCATATAAACTACCTATCATACAACTACTTAACGAAGCGACCATAAGGTATAACCTCGGAAGGTTATTCCCTATATACTATGGTCACCTAATGTGTTTGGTCGGATCCTAATGATCGACCAAATGGGTCGGGTTCGAAGGTATAAGCGATTTATTAGATCGCTTACCCTACGACCCTAGACAAGCACAAAACAAGAAGTGGCAAGTTAAGCATGTTGAAACATGCTTAACTAAGTTAGAAAACAAGTTTGGTATGAAAACAAACGGTTTTGATACCTAATAGTAGTTTGGTTACAAAATACGCAAGAATGCGTATTCTGGCCGAAACTACGGCTCGTCACTGAGCCTAGATAACGTGGTAATCAGTAGGTATAGTCACTAGGGACTATAACCATCGTGATCACGCTCACGTTATGAAGTTCAAACGAACTTCGCATCGACCATAAACTGGTCAATGCAGAAAGTCAAACAAAGTTTGACTTTCGAACTCGAAAAGCAATAAAAGAACGAAGGAACACTTGTCCCCGAATGCTAATCAAGATCAAAATAGCTCAGGTATGAAACAAAGGTTTCAACTTAGAGCACAATTGATCAGATTCTAGTGAGAAAAGAAGTGAAATGGGTTGGGTATTTATAGTTTTCGGTCCACCGTTAGGATCGTTTCTTGGAAAAGAGGGAATGATCTAGCCCGTACACTTGTTGCAATGTTGTGGTGACTGATTTTTGGCCACCATAAGAGTTTAACAAGTGGCACTTGACCTTTGGAGAATGTTTAGGGGCAGATAAAAGCAGCCAAAAACGATTTGCTGCATCTGGACACTGCTTGCGCACCGTAACAAATAAACCCTTACGGTGCGCAAGGGCCAAGTTTGGCAGATTTACAATTTTGGTCCCTGTTGTGCTATAAGGTCATTTCCGACGCGTTTAAGGCCCGTTAACCCCATTTCAAAGCTCTAAAATGAAGTTAAGGTATAGGGAACTTAAAATGTGCTCAAAAATATCTCGGATGTCGGTTCGTTTAGCCGTACGATTGCGTTGTTCGGTTAATTACGACGGAATGCGTATAAGCGCGAAAAACGATCCAAATGGCGTGACGAATGGATTTTCTTATGCCAAACACTAAAATAAAATACTTTAGTGCTTACATAAATTTTTGGATGTCCGGATGTATTCAGAACGTGAGTTATGCGCGAAAGTGCAAACTTGTGCACTTTTTGACGCTTTTCGTCCCTGAAAGACCCAAAAGTTTATTTTAGCATACCGAACCCCTTAAAGCCTATTTCTAAGCTATGTAAAGGATATTTATGGTATGTTTAACTTATGGTCATGTTCCAGAATGTTCGTTACAGTTCAAATTGGCATACTTTCACAGTTTGTCAAGTTTAGTCCCTCTAAGCAATTTTAACTTGATTTTGCCATACCAAAACCTTCGAAACTTATTTCTAAGTTATGTAAAGGTTATTTAAGGTATGTTAAGCCTATTTCACTATTCCGGTGTGTTCGTTGCATTAAACTGGTTATATTTTCGCATCAGATCGCGTATAACCTTCCAGAAAGTGATTTAAAGCTTGAAATCGAACAAAATTTGATATGTGCAAATGATACACATATTTTTACAAATCCCAAGTATGAAACACAAAATTTCATTGGTTTGGCATTTGTTTGATGGTCGCAGTGACACAGGTGTCACTTGTCAGCCCTTTTGCAGATCAATAATAGAACCTTTAATAAAACCAACCACCCTCTTCATCTTCTTCATAACTCCTTCTTCCTCACTTGAGCCCATTCAAAGCACTCACGAATCCTCTACATCTCCTAGCTTCCTCCAAGAAATTCTTGTTTCTTTCATCCCAACAATCATTCCAGGTATGAATTCCTCCTTTTTCTTGTTAGTTTGTAGTGATTTTGGTGTTGTGTTCTTCATAGTTAGTTTAGTTTAAAGTTTTAGGGCATGGTCTAATTCACCCGCTTCAAGCCCGTTTTTCATGTTTTTTGTGTTGGTTTGAACCACAATGGACCGATTTACAAAACCCAAAGCAAAAATGTGAAAAAATCGGGGTTTTGGGGCCGTTTTGAGCGATTTTCTAATCTGGGGTTCAGTCGTGCACGAGGGTGCCATACACCAGCACGGTCGTGATCTTCATAATGTTCGTCGGATCTTCATAATCTTGCCTAGAAATTCAAACAGCACGAGGGTGCCAACATATGGCACGATCGTGCGCACCAGTTAATCGCTCAGATCGGTCGACTTTGTCCTCGGAAATTAGTCACTCACGGTGGTGCCGGCAGGTGGCACGACCGTGCTTCTCAGAAAAGTTGGTTCAAATCAGAGCTGTTTACGGCCACGCACGAGGGTGCCTTGGGGTGGCACGACCGTGCGACTGGGGAATAAAAAACCTAGAACTTCATAATTTCCCCAGAAATCTTCATAAACTTGCTGATTCCAGGTCAAGCACGGTAGTGGCATATGGTGGCACGACCGTTCCATATTATCCAGTTCCATATTTTTGTCTGTTTGTTTTAGATGCTGATTAGTCTTGTCTCAATTTTGCAGGTGGATAATCCGTACTTGCGGTTCCACAACAATGCCAGGGAAGGGTATTGCATACCGAAGGTGGAGAGGTTATGGGCTAGAATACACTTAATTGAGCCCATGAGGAGACTACAACTAGTTGACTTGGACTTGCTCGGACAATCCGAGCGGTTTAATGACCTCATGACACCTCCTTGGTCCCGCCTTTTCGAGATAGCGGAGCCTCAGTATGTAGAGTTGGTGATTGAGTTCTTCGCATCGTTCCGATTCACCTTTCTGTGCCCGGATGTGTACGACAAGAATGTTGGTGTAAGATTCCGCTTGGGCAGGAAATGGCACCAACAATCGATCAGCTGATTTGCCCAAGTGTTAGGGTTGTACGAGGATGATGAGATATACTCGAAATTGTTTCATGAAAGTTTGCAGGATTGGGAGCCAAACGCAGACAAAGCAGCCTTCTGGGATCAAATCACTGTAACGGGTCGGATTTGGGACCCTCGGACGGCCAAGGCAACATGGATCCTTGACCCACTTCACCGAGTCATTGAGCGCGCTATCTTCCACGTCATGGGAGGTCGGGGTGACAGCACGGGAAATATCACCACCCGCGACTTTTTCACCTTTATTGCATCATTTCCGGCTTAAATGGCAACTTAGCGGTCAGCGTTGCAGAGTCGCTTATTCGAGATCCCGGCTCGACACCCACGTCACGAATATACGGAGGGGCCTTTGTTACCAAACTCGCAAAATACTATCGGGTCCGGTTGGATAACTTAACTGAAGCTTATGACTATGGCCTTCTCGATTTGCAACAGTTGAACTCCATGCATTTGACCCGGAAGGTGGACGGTATCCCAAAGCTTGTGGATAAATTGGGAAGGATTTGGGACCCGCTACCTGTAATTGATGAGGGTGATGATGATGGTGGTGATGGGGGTGATGGTAGCGATCATGACGTGCACATGCATGATATTCCAGTTCAGGGGCAGGATGGGGGCACTGGTGAGCGGACCCCCACATGCAGATTGGACAGATGGGCCATGGTTTTGACAACCCAAACTGGGAGCAAGTGTATGGTGGGTATGGTGGTGGTGGTTATGAGCATGGTGCTTACGGTCCTTTCGAGCCGTCGTCGATGGATCTTTGGAGGCGTTTAGACGGACTTGCCTTAGACCAGGAGGAAGTGAGGCGAGATGTGGGTTTGATACGCGTGGAACAACATAGGCAGGGGAACTTCATGGAAGACATGTATGAGCAGACCCGACGCAGCATGGATTGGTTGTTTGGTCCGCAGAAGCACATCGCGAACTCAATCAATAACCCATACACGCAGCCGCCGCCGCACTTTTCACGTAGATCTAGATTTGATCGCCGGGACGACGCCGGTCCTTCGGGATCCGGTGAAAGGTTTTAGTCCCGCTACCCATCTCGTATTTTTATCATCATTTCGTGTTTGAGGGGTGTGCCATTTTTCGTTGTACGTACACCCCTCCGTCGTAGGTGTTTAGTTTAGTTTTTATTGCTTTATTTAAATTAATAAACCAAGGCAAGGGAAAAATGAGTTGGGTAAAACTCTTGTGAATTTGATCATGTTTGCTAAATGTGCAGTGTTGGTTCAAATTCTTTTGAATAAACAATGAGATGTTGGCTTGGTGGATGGCTTGGTAGTTCGTTGTGGATGCCCTTTTTTTCTTCTTCTTGTTCCGATTCTAGCCTTATGTTTCAGGGTAGTTTTCGTGTTCCTACCTTCCTTTATTTGTATTGAATTCGCATTTCCATTGCTTATTCATTTTTTTGTTGTACATCGAGGGCGATGTACAATTCAAGTGTGGGGAGGTGGTCTATCGCTTGAGCTTTGTTGTCAATAAAATAAATAAATAAATAAAATAAAATAAAATAAAATAAAATAAATAATAATAATAATAATGCAAAGCTCTCTTTTAACAATTTTTTGTGGCATATTAATCAAATCAACATACGTATCGAAATAAGCATCAAAATTTTTGATAAATAAATTAGGGTAAACGTAAAAAGGGGGTTTGCTCATGTAAGGAAAACCATCAAGTAACATGTTTTTTGTATAAAATTGAGCATGAGAAATCAAGCGATTGACCTACTTGTTTGCCTTGCATATTTACCCAATACGCCCGTTTCCGTGAGTTATTTTTGAGCCTTATAGCTTTAGGATTATTTTTGCTCAGGTTTTTGCGGGCAAAGATTGAGTGAGCCGGATGACTTTTGCGATTTAGAACTTATGTTAGGTATACATTTCGAGGATACAAAGCAAGAATACAAGCATAGAAATGATTGAGGCATTAGGAAACCTTTTTATTTTAGCCATTTTTATTCATCTCCCTACCCAAATCATTCCCCTAGTTAAACCAATTTGAGCCTTTCCCGTTCATTTCTTTTAAACCACAAAATATTAGCCACTTAGCCAAATTAGCCTTTTATATTTTTAACCCATTTTTGGTTGGAAGCCCGGTTCGGTTGATGATTAACTTGTAGTTTTTGTATAGTTTCTTCTTCGTTGTTATATACCCTCATGATCAAGAGTTTTTATCTAAGTAGACGTACTTAGTTCTCTCCAAAGCATGGGTTAAAAAAACCAAAGAAATATAGTTGAAAAAGCCTTATCAATCGGCTTCGTTAGAGCAATTTTGGGAGTAAAAAAAGTGATATTTGATTGGTTAGCTCTCGGTTAGATATTATTTAGTTGTATAGTTCTTTTTTTTTTCTTGTATTTAAAGTTAGTCGAACCGTCGGGTTACAACCGTTTTAGCCACTTTTAAAAATCCACTTCCACACCCATAACCCAAGCCAAGTTACAACCCAAACAAGACCTCATGATTTAGGTTATATTTTTGCCGAGTGATTAGATTTGATCCTTCCACAAGCTTATGATATCGCATAGTTATCATCTTGGCATCGAGTGTTCTAAACATACTCCATAAATTGTATGTGCACCTATATTTAGCCGAGTGTGTGTGAACATTGTGAGGATGCATGGTGAACTTGTAGGGATTTCTAAGATGAACCATTGCTCATAAACATATTTTACATACCCCTTTTCGGTTCTTTCTTCATAATGAGCACTTCTTGATTGTTATAACCCGAATTATGTATTTGTGCTTATGAAATGCTAGTTGAGATGATTGCCATTGAGAGAGTTTCGTTCATTTTAGTTTGCTTGAGGACAAGAAAAGTTCAAGTGTGGGGATGTTTGATGTATAAGAATTTATACATCTTTTAAACGTCAAATATGCCCCATTTATGCGAAAACTCTTTGTATTTTCATTGATTTTGGTACTCATTTGAGTTGTTTGTGAAATACAGGTCCGGGCTTCGGCCCGGTGTTGAAACGGAGGCTTTTGGAGCAAAATGGAGTGAAAACGGAACATTCCAGCAAACTGCCAGATATGGCACGACCATGCCACCCATGCGCACGACCGTGCCAGCCTTTCCAGAATCGGCACTCTCGTCCAGCACTATCATCCAGCACCACCATATTCGTAGACTAGCTCATGCACGACCGTGCCGGACATATGCACGACCGTGCCAGGTCAAAATCATTATTTGATCAGTTTGTTTCCGAGATCACTCCAGTCATTACCGAGCACTATTGGCTCGCACGACCACACCTTGGCTCGGCACGGTCGTGCCACCTCAGAAACATTTGACCGCGGTTTTTCCCAAAATGGAAGCAAACATGGTCAACAATCTGGAAAGTGGTTCTGACACATGCCAAGCACGACCGTGCCAAAAGGTGGCATGGTCGTGCGATTCTCACAGCAGCTTAAATACGAGTTTCTAGCTCATTTGTGTGACACATGTGTCACTTCAACCATAAAGCAAATACCAAACCAATGAAATATTGTATTTCATACTTGGGATTTGTATAAATATGTGTATCATTTGCACATATCAATTTTTGTTCGATTTCGGGCTTTAAATCGCTTTCTGGAAGGTTATACGCGCACTGATGCGTAAATATAACCAGTTTAATGCAACAAACACTCCGGAATAGTGACATAGGCTTAACATACCTTAAATAACCTATACATAACTTAGAAATAAGTTTTGGAAGGTTTGGTGTGCCGAAATCAAGTTTATTCGCTTACAGGGACTAAATTCGACAAACTGCGAAAGTATGTCAATTCGTACTGTAACGGACATTCCGGAACATGGCCATAAGTTAAACACACCCTAAATATCCTTTACATAGCTTAGAAATAGGCTTTGAGGAGTTCGGTGTGCTAAAATAAACTTTATGCTTATTCAGGGACTAAAAGCGTCAAAAAGTGCATAAGTTTGCATTTTTGCCGATAACTTACGTTCTGAATACATTCGGACATCCAAAAATTTATGTAAGCATTAAAATATTTTATTTTAGTGTTTGGTATGCCAAAAATCCATTCGTCGTGCAATTTGGATCGTACACGCGTCCGTTACGACTTCCGTCGTGATTAACCGAACAACGCAATCGTACGGCCAAACGAACTGACATCCGACATATTTTTGAGCATGTTTCATGTTCCCTATGCTTTAACATCCTTAGGGATCTTAAAAATGGGTTTGACGGGTATTAGAAGTGCCAAAACACGACCATACGCGCACAGGGGCCTGTTGTGCAAATTTTCAAAGTTGCTGATCTGCAGACCAGCTTACGGTCCATAAGGACTGGACCATACGGTCCGTAAGGTGTCCCCAGTTCAGCAGAATGTGTTTTCCAGGTTGATCCAGCTGTTGGGCACCTTTGCACATGGTTTTAAGCATTTCTATGGGCTCCCCTGGTTTTGTAAAACTATGGGCTTGATGTGTACGGCTAGGATTGAATCACGGTTTTCAAGAAACGATCCTAACGGTTCTACGAAAACTATAAATACCCCTCCATAGTTCACTTGCAACCCACTTGAATTCTGAGATTTTCTCTAAGTTGATGTGTGAAAACACTTCATACCTGAGAAATACTTGGAAATTCAATCTTGCGGGGACCCTTTGTAAATGTTCCTTCGTTCTTTTCATTCGTTTTAGCGTTAAAGTCAAACTGCGTTTGACTTTCTGCATTGACCAGTTTATGGTCAATGTGAAGTTCGTTTGAACTTCATAACGTGAGCGTAATCACGATGGTTATAGTCCCTAGTGACTATACCTACTGATTACCACGTTATCTAGGCTTAGTGACGAGTCGTAGTTTCGGGCAAAATGTGTATTCTTGCGTATTTTGTAACCAAACTACTCTAGGGTATCAAAACCGTTTGTTTTGATATCAAAACCTGTTTTCTAACTTAACTAAACATGTTCTAGCATGTTTAGCTCGTCACTTTTAGATTTGTGCTTGTCTAGGGTCGTAAGGGTAAGCGATCTAATCAATCGCTTATACTTTCGAACCCGACCCGTTTGGTTAATCATTAGGACCCGACCAAACATATTAGGTGACCATAGTTGTATAGGGAATAACCTTCCGAGGTTATACCTTATGGTCACGACGTTTAGTTAGTTGTATGATAGGTAGTTTATTTGCCTTAGGAAAATGACCAAAATGCCCTTTTTACGCATAAATTCATTTTAAGCCTATGTAACGTAACTTTTGACATCTAAACTGATTTGGTAACAATATTAAACATGTTAAGGCATATCTTACTTGTCATAGGGCTAGTTAGGCGTTCCAAACGCGTTTTACGCGGACGACGCGTTAAAGTAGCATAACCTACCTAAACGGGTCGTAACGGGTCAAAAGCACTTAGGATAAGTTTCGTTTTAGTATATAGGCTTTGTTAAACCATATCATATGAGTTCCAATACTCATTTGGTTTACGAAACCTCATACTGCCCAATCTCCCGATTTAGGTCCGGTTATTTATGTAGTTATCTATATAGGGTGCCGTTTGATTCTGTGATCCCTCTAGCTTTGCTTGGTTGTTGTTCAAGACTTCTAAGCACCCTCGAGTGAGTACATAGACCCCTCTTTTACTGTTTTTCAAACATTTTGGGGTGAAACACATGTGCCTACTTGTTATTTTTCATGCTTTCCATGCTTTCATATCATATACTTGCTATGTTCATTAGTACATTATTAGTACATGATTTCATTGTGTTTTTGCTATGTATGTCCTTTGTAGCTGTTGGTGCATGAAATGTCTGTTGACTACGTCTATATTAAGTCTTAGGTCAAGATAGGTCAACATAGGGTCTTGAAAGTCAAAATTAGAGTTTATCTTGTAATTTCGCTTGAATGTACATAGGTGTGTAGGTGATTTCGTTTGTATGTACATGTAGTAGTGATTTCGCTTATTAAGTCTTAGGGGGTTTCGCTCCAAGGGTCTCCAGGTGGGTTTTCGCTTATACATACATGGGGTTTCGCTTATATGGACTGTCCATATAACCGAACCAGCTGACCTATAAATACCCATCATGTGTTCTCATTCGGTAACGATTAGAGCGAGACCTGATCATTGCTTATGTAACCGAACTCTGTCAAATTGAACTCAGAAAGCAATAAAAGTGAAGGAATTGAATAGGAAAGCTGTTGTAACTTCATTTACGTTGATTCCGCCTTCGTACGTGAAGATGAACGTCCTTAACTGACTTTTCGGGGTCACAAAACGGTCCAACAAGTGGTATCAGAGCTTCAGGACGAGGAGTTCATACTACTACAGCTGATTCGACAAAATTCTCTCATTTCTACTCACTTTCTCTCATACTTTTTCGATTTGAACTAGTTCCTACGGTTGAAATGTCCTGAAATTCGAGTATAACGTGTAAAACATACGATTAACAAACCCTAGAAAGAATCAGGTTGAAATTCGGACTAAAAAAGGTTAAAATCAACTAAAAACTAGGTTCCGCTTATTCGAACATCGACGGTATTTCGCTTTTACGGACACCTTAGTTTCGCTTATTCGGACATTGAAAGAAAGTACCTATTTCGCTTATACAGACAAAGTGATAGTTTCGCTTTTGTGACATACCTAGTTTCGCTCATACGGACAAACTAGGGTTTCGCTCAAAAGGACATTCAACCTGATTTCGCTTTTAGGAACATACATCTGATTTCGCTTATCAGTCATCATATCTGTTTTCGCTGATAAGGACTTATTTCTGATTTCGCTTATCAGTAATCATATCTGATTTTGTTTGAACGTCATATTTCACTCGAAAGTGAACATTTTTCATGTTAAGATCATTTCACGACAACCAAGTGCCAGTGTTATTCAGATTATTGGATATTGCTTAAACTGATTAAATTCATTTGTTTGTTCTCAGGTGTTTGAAGATGTCAAGCAGTAAGGTTGATCCTGATAGACGGTGGAAAATAGATTATGCGAGATGGGAAATTGAAAATTATAGAGAACCATTCAAAGAAGCCCAGAGAGCTAAAAGATGGAATGATGAATTGGAATGTTACATGGATCCACGGGGTAATCCAATTGTTGACCCATCAAAGGTGGATTTTGATGCTGTAACAAATTTGCTTCTAAGACAGGCTACTTTCAACACAAGAAGGTTATCCGATAAAGCATATTTGCCTGATTTGGAGAAAAAGATAAGAGAGGTTTGTGAAGCAAGTCTACCGAAGGTGGTAGAAATGAAAAGGCGAAAAGAAGAAGAATTGAAAAAGATGGTTGAAGATTTGAAGAAGAAAGCTTTAGAGGAAGTCAAAGTGGAAGCAGTAAAAATTGAGAAAGAGAAAGAAGCTGTTACTGAAAAACAGCAGGTTTTTGAAAAAGTAATTTCAAAGAAAGAAGCTGATAATGGAGAGATGAATGGAAAATGCTCGAAATGCGAAAAATCAGAAACAGACAATGTCAAACTTCTGAAGAATGTAGAGAGTTTAACATTGGAAATCAAAAGCTTGAAGGATGAGAAAGAATCTGATAATAAACAGATTCTTGAAATGAGAGAAAATTGTGAGAAATTGACGTCTGAAAATGTCAAACTGTTGAGTAGTTTGGACAGTTTGACATTGGAAATAAAAAATTTAAAAGAAAATGAAAATGTTTTTGAAAATGAAAAATTAAAAATTGAAAAAGTTTTTCAAAGTCAAATGAAGGTTTTAGAAGATGAAAAATCTGTTATTTTTAAAAATAATCTTGAAAAACAGATTGAAATAAATTCTCATCTTCAGAAAATCATTCGGCTTGAAAATGAAGCTGAAATTGCTCGAAATAAAATTACCGAGCTTGAGAATAAATTGAAAGGTTTTGTGACTTCTGCACCATATGTGTGTCCAAAACCAATTAATGCTGTTCCAATAAGTGACAATGTCACAAATTTTGACAAAGTCAAAATTGAAGATTGTGATGACAAGGCTGATGATGAAATAGAAAAAGAAAAGAAAAGAAAAATATTTTTAGAATTCCAAGAAAAATTTCAAAATACTGTTTTGCAATCTACTGAAATAGGTGAATGCTCGATGCAAAAACCTGTTAAGAAGAATGCAGAACAGAAACAAAAAGATAAAAATTTGAAAAATCCTAAAAGTGAAAATAAAAGCTCATCAGTTAAGTCATCCAATCGTTATATAAAACCACAAAAATTTAAAAATCAAAACTTACAAAATGTTGGTAATAAGTGGTGCAGGTTTGACCACAGTGCTTCAAAGCCAAAACCAGTTCTCAAGAAGAGTGATGATTACCACAAAGCCAGACAATGTTATGATCTAAGCATATGGTGTGAAAGTGGTGAATGGTACGATAACAGAGTGTGCTACACCTGTGGTGTGAGAGGACACATTGCTGTTAACTGCCAGAATTGGAATTATGAAACAAGAAGATGCTATAATTGTCATATCAGAGGACATATTGCCAGATATTGCTCGAGGAGATCGATGGGGAGGTCGAGGGTTGAATCTCAAAGAATGGCAAAGAAACCAGTCAACGTCAAGCCCAAAGAACAGAAGGTTCAAGAACCTAAAGTTCAAGAAAAGAAAGTGAAGCTTTCACAAGGGCAGAAAGACAGACTGAGGAAGAAAAGGAAGAAGGCAAGAGAATATCTGGAGAAAATTTTATCTTCAGGTTCACCAGACAGATTGAATAAGAGTTCTGATGAATCAAGTAACTCGATTGCAAAGTCAAGCAAGACGAATTCATCGGATACAAATCTGAGGATGAAAGAAGAAAAGAAGAAGAAGAAGAAAATGGTTGGCGATGAATCTGATGTGTCAAAGTCAGACAAGCCACCATCAGGCAATGAATCTGACAGGTCAAGGTCAGACAAGCCATGTGCAGGCAATGATTCTGGCTCGTCAAAACCAGAAGAGTCTGTTGTTGAGGTAAAATCTGAGAATTCAGGTTTAACAATGGATGATGCAAATTTTTCATCATTGTTGAACAAGAATTCAAAATCACCCAAGGCTGGTCAGCCTTGGGTGAATCTTTTCAAATAGAAAAACCTGACTTGCCGGAGTTCCCAGGTTGGTAAGCGTGGAACATGAATCGGCACATTTCTTGAGAAATTTCACTCTGGTGATTTTTCGCCTTACATGTGGTAAATCAGGGACATTAAGTTGTACTTGATTTTCTATAAGTGATGTTTGAGTTTTAAAACTGAAATTGTAAAATCTGTCAAGTGATTAAAAGAAAACAATGTGATGAAATGATCCCCGAGTTTGTGAAAAGTCAAACAAAACTAATTTTCCGGAAAAACCATTTGATTAAAACAAACTTAAGTGTTTTGAAATAATAATGGGAAAATAGTTTGTTGACAGGGGGAGTTCTGATTGTTTATGCCAGGTGAATGGCGAATTGAAGTAATTCGATATCGGTTGTCAGTTTGTTTTCAAATTTTCCTTGAAAATCAAAATTGAAACATATTTTGATTTTAGGGGGAGAAAAATTTTGTAGGATCGTATTCGGACCTGATTGAGTCGATCAGAAGAATTCCTATTCAAATCAAGAGGCGGAAACTAATGATTTGATGCGATTTCAGCCGGATTCACTATAAATTGTTGTTGTATTGATCACCGAAACGTTTACAGACTCTGACAGCACTTCGGCAGCACTCCGTGGCTCACCGGAAGACAACACCTCTAACTCACTCTATATAGGTTCGCTTGAATGACCTCTATATATAGGTCACTAGGTTTTGCTTATACGGTCATGTCCGTATAAGCGGACCTACATCAATGACGTATAAGCGGACCTATGGTCTTGACATAAAAGCGAACCTAGCTATATGACACATAAGCAAAACTTATACAAACTCATGTTTCTAGGATTTCGTGCCATATCTAATCTATACAACACTAAGACTCGATGTAAGACGTAGTCGACAGACGTAGTGCATCAACAAACTCCCCCTCGGATGTTGACGGAGTCTTCGAGTCTTCGATTATCAACCTACAGTCTTTATCAGTCTTCAATCTTCCTCTGAAGTATTTGTCATTTCAAGAATCCTCGTTTTCTTTCTTTATCATCAACAAACTCCTCTCTCTCACATGCTGAATATCATGGTGTCTTCAGACTCGCCCTCTCAATCTACTGGGATCGTAGTCTGGAATTCACAAGATCATAACCTGGCTTTCATCCTGCTCTGGATCTAAACCTGGCCAACCTGCAAAAACTCTACACAAAAATAAATTTTCTGATAACAATTTGTGGATAAGATTTTCAAATCTAATTTGCCACTTGCAGGAATAACATTTTATAGCAAAAACTTTTCTCATTTCATTTCAACAATCTTCAAACACTTTCACCCAAACCATTTGTTCTTCATGTTTAGCACTCGGAATTTTGAAAATCAGCTCTCCAAAACCAGTTGTCGAAAATCTTTTTGGATTTTTCAAAATTTATGCTAAAACACACTAAAATCTTTTTGGATTTTCTAAAAGAAAATAACTAACACTACTTGTAGAATCAAGAAAATGCAGAAATGAAATATATACAAACAATATTTTTGTGAGTTTGTGCAAGAGGATCATATCAGTTTTTGAGACAAATCACCAACACCGTTAAGCTTTAAACATTTTCAGTTTTAAACGATTCACTTAAATTGTCAGTATACTTGTCCACTTAATTTTTCACACAAAGTTCAACTGATTCGAGATACGAAATTAATGTTTTAAGCACTTAACCTCAATCGCGTGTCCCACCTCAGAATATACTCCCGTATCCAGATCCCAATATTCAGTCTTACAGGTGAGTATACTACAATGATATCTGTATATAAATTAGGTATTGCGAGGGCCGAGGGATCTCAGGTCGATACTTCCGTATACGCAGAGAGATATCAGCTTCGACTTAACGGTATGTCCCCTTTAGAGGATCTTTTAGCTACAACAGCAGCGACTATCAATTTTATTGTTTCATCTGCATGCTGAGGGTTTATGCTATGTTTCAAGCATTTGTGGAAAGTATTATCCAAGGACTAGGTCAGAACCATCGTTCAGCAGAAGTCCCGGAATAATACCCCAGACATCATTGAGTATAAAGACCTAGTATATCAGATTATGAGACCTTTCAAACGAGATTTCGGGGGTTACCCATATATCCGAGAGATGTTACCCACAAATTAAGCAAGTTTGAAATTTAGGTTTATATCTCGTCACAATCTACTAAATATGCAAAAACCTACTAGCACATCATCAGTGAGACCGCTTATAACTTTTAACTTTCCATTTCTTTAGCATGTTGTGATAGTCCACTGATGTACTATCATTTCCTCTTTTATGCAACAAAACTCATTTTTCATTTTATCATGTTTTTGGTTTTTTTCAAATTTTCAAATGTTTTTGGATTTTCTAAAAAATTTCTTACTCCCCCTAAAATGCAAACACATTTTAGGAAATTTGAAAACAAACTGTACAAGTAACTTGACAACTGATATCGAATTGCCTCTATTCTCCATCCACTTGGCATAAACAATCAGAACTCCCCCTCACAACAAACTATTTTCCCATTGATTTCAAAACACTTAAGTTTGTTTTAATCAAATGGTTTTTCCGGAAAATAAGTTGTGTTGATTTTGTAAAACCAATTGTAGGTTTGGGGATAAACTCATCATTTTGTTTTTCAACCACTTGTAAAACCAATCAAGCATTTTCAACCAATCATCATCTGTTGGTTGAATTCTCAAAGTGCCGATTCCTACTCCTCACTTACCAACCTGGGAGTTCCGGCAATTCCTGCAGTATAAATTTCCAAAAATTTTCAATTTTCAAACAAACAACATATGAATGATGCCGATTCATGCTCCACGATTACCAACTTGGGAGCTCCGGCAAGTCAGGTGTTTATTCTTTGAAAAATATATCCACCCAAGCCTGACCTTCCTTGGGTGTAACAACATTTTCTTCTTCATCTTTTCTTTCAGCGAACCTGTGAACTCTTCTTTTGGCAGCGTAAAATTCTTTAACACCTTTGGCTTTACCATTGACCATTTTGCCAAAAATGTGTTTCACAGTTCTATTGAAAGCCTTATCAACATCAAATTTCTTCTTATCAGAATAAAATTGATTTGAAATTTCAACTTTTCCAACTTTCTTCATAAAATTTTCAGCACACAACGGTGGAAAATTTTCATCATTCATAGTTGGAACTGATGTTTCAACCTTTTTCTCAACACTTGGCTCCTCTGATTTTGTGGAATCAGATTCATCACCAGAATTATTACCTGAACCCTTAACAACCCATTTTTGATTTTTCAGATTTTCTTTTCTTTTTATCACATTCTTTGAACATTCACCAATCCCAAAGGTCGAATTTTCAAATCCAGTAAATGGTTTGGTTGTAAGTTCAGTTTTCTCTACAACTTTCTCTTTCAATTTACCAGATACTTCCTGTTTTGGTTTGAATGTTTTCGGACAATTCCTAGCAACATGACCAGCAATCTTGCACTGAAAACAGGCTCTGGTTTCAATCTTCTTTGGAACAACATTTTTCTTCAACTCTTCTTGCTTTTTGGCAAGGAATTCCTGATTTGTCTGCTTTCTAAATGCTTGCTCTTTCTCATCATCTAAAGAATTTCCTGAAACAAACACAGTTTTTGGTTTAGAAAATTTTTCATTTTTATAATTTTTCGGTTGATTAAATCCTAATCCTTTCTTTTTGAAATTACAATTATGGTTTGGTTTCTTTTGGAAACTATAACCACAATTGTAACCCATTTTCTTGTTAATTCTTTGTTGTTCTCTTGAAGTGTATTGCTTAGGTTTTCCAGAAAGATTTAAATCTGTTATTTCAGAAATATTAATTTCTGTGATTTTGTAAACCTTTTGAATCATTTCAAATCTGACACTTCTTATTGGAAAAATCTCATCAGAATATAATTTGTCAGAATCTTTCAAAGTATATGCCACTTTGAATGATTCATCATTCAAATTAGATTTTGATATCAAAAACTCTTTATCATAAACCCGTTTGTCCTTTTTGACTGTTGACTTTGACGCATCGGACTCAGATTTTGACTTGGATTTGGACTCCGGTTTTGACTCCTCACAGTCATCTTTATCTAACACCTGATCGACCACACTTTTTATCAACTTTGACTCATGATCAGTGTCGGATGACGTGTATGTGACATCAATATTTTCTGGCAAATTATCCGACGGCCCAGACTCCCATTGTAAGTTTATTGCCTTTTCGACTCTTTCGGAATTTGGATTTCGAGGTGAAAATCCATTTTCGACCGGGGGCGGACACTTGTTGTAGACCACACTTGGTTTCTTACCAGAAATTTTCATTTTATCTTCATCTTTTGTCACATATTTCTTTTCCTCGGACGTCTTCACATCTTCAAACGTCTTCAAATTCTCCACAACTGGATAAATCCTGTCAACAACAAAAGTAGAACATGAATAACTTTCTAATAACTTGTTGACTCCCTCAGTTTCTATCTTTTGTGTTGCTAACTTCAACTCTAGATCAGCACATTTCTTTATGTGAAAGTTAACATCATCCAGCTGTCTCAGATATGCTATCTTCAGCGTATTCATTGCCACAACTTGTTCACCGTTTGAATCAGTATACTTGTTGATTTCTCTGTTCATTATATCATAGGATTCTTTCAATCTGTTTATATTGTGCAACAATTCATTGTTCTGCTTGATTAAAGAATCACAATTCATGCACTTTTCAGGAACTTTGACATGTTCAGCTTCAATTTTGACTTCAAATTCAGGAACCTCTTTGACTGTTCGGTTTGATTGTAAAAATTTAGCTCTTCCCTTTTTCTCAGCTTTAGCTTCAGCTTTTAATCTCTCTTCCTCTTCTTCCTCTTCTTCAAGCTTTCTCATTCTTGCTTCTGCAGCTTCCATGACTTTTCTGCACTTTTCAGCACATTTCAAATCATAAGCATTTGCAATTAAAGCTTTAACTTTTGAAGTGTCTTGATCTGGGCAAAAATCGTTCCAACTGAAACCTTCAGCCAGTTTTTCATCATCCTGTTCTGCCAAACACACTTTGTTGTTTGTTGGAACATATTTATCCCAGCTAAAATTATCATATTTGCCTTGATTAACTAGACACGCTCTTTTTGAACCTTCAACTATATCTCTTCCATGAGCAGTTTGTGCCTGATGTGATGCTGGTGGTGTAATTTGATGATAAATCGCCTTTTTATGATAATCGTTGTTTCCAAAAGGATTCTGGGCTCCAGTAGCTTCACGATTTTTGCACTCCCTCTTGAAATGCCCCTTTTCCTTGCAACGAAAACATGTAACTTTAGATTTATCAAAGCCTAAATTTGAAACATTTGCATCAAGGAAATCATTTCTTCCCGTAATTTGTTTAAACTTCTCAGCTCTTCTCATTACACTGGCCATGCACCATTTAATATCCATTAATTCCATTTCCTCAGCATCGATTTGATCGTAATCCTCTTTCGTAAGCATTGGATTACCGATCTTTCCGGCCACAAAACTACTATATGATTCTAAAATCATTCCCAACAAAGACATTTGATTTTTAGCAACCTCTTCAGTATAATCTTGATCATTTTCAAGACTTAGAACAATATTGCACTGAAGTTTTCTTCCGTTCTTTGTTGCTGAAATGTTTGGATCAAATGATGAAAATCTTGTGCTGCTTGATCCCTGGGATGATTTCTTTTCAGAAGAATCTTTCACACTGTACGCAGTTTCGATTTTTGGAGAAAAATTTGACTTTTCGTTAACACCACTCTTGTAATACAAGCTGATATCTTGTTCTCCATCGTAGTTCTTCATCCTGGCAATCTTCCTCTGCTCCATCTCTTGAGCTTCCAAATGTTTGATGAAGTCTCCCAGTGTCATGTTTTTATAATCTTTTCTGTTGGATCTCAGCATCATCAGAAACGTTCCCCAAGTTTCATGAGGTAGTGCATCTGCAAGTTTTTCAATCAATTCATCAGTATCCTTTTTAATACCAAGTTTTGTCATATTTCTCACCAAGTTACAATATCTATCAATTATTTGCTTGGTATTTTCAGATTTTAAACCACGGAATAAATCAAACTCTTTCTTCATGAGAGATGTCTTGTTTTTGAGCATATCATCACTTCCAACAAATTTTGCTTCCAATTCTGTCCAAATTGAATAAGCAGTTCCATCATGTTGAAGCAGTATCAAAATGCCTTCCTTTATCGCTTGCTGAAGCAGACTCACCATCAGTTTCTCATCTCGATATTTCTTTTTATCTTCCGTACTCATTTCTCGAATTGTTAACTGCACACCATTTGTTGTGGGTCTAACATATGGTTCCTCAGTGTGTTCCCACGCATCCAAATGATAAGCTTCAACCCAATTTCCAAACCGTTCGGATCATGCGTTGTAATCATCAATATCCATGAGTTTGGGCGGTTTCTGAGACGTACCGGTTTCGTTTTCAAGTAAAGCATTCTGCGTGATTGTAATCGGACTAGCAAAGGCGTTATAGAATTCAGTGTCCATTGTTCAAGGTTCAAATTTTACAAATTTTCAAGCTTAGGCAAACTTGTTCACAAAAGCGAAACCTCAACTGTCACTAAAAGCGGAATCACTGAAGTCACTATGAGCGGAACCTTCAATGTATCAAAAGAGCGGAACTACAAAGTGTACTAAAAGCGAAACTTTCTTGTTCAGAAAAGCGGAACCTCAACTGTTCACACAAGCGAACCTCCAATGTCACAATAAGCGGACCCTTTGAAATGGAACTATCAGAAATTGTCCAAATAAGCGGACCAGATGAGCGGAACCACTGAAAAAACGTCTTTGGAGCGGACCTATCTGGTAATTTCGAGCGGACCTACTCAAAATATGTCCAAAAATCGGAACTAGCTGACCCTTGGAGCGGATCTAACTGGTAATTTGAAGCGGACCTGTCTGCTGATGTCATTTTTTGAAAGTGCACGTATAAGCGAACCCCCTAAAATCCTAAACTCTAGGTTGATTTTAGATCTGAAAATTTCAAGGGTTTACTAATACATGATTCCGAGTGCACTGTGTGAAATTGAGCAAGTTTTACCATGAAATTTTTTTTAAATTCAAAGAAAGTGTAGAAAAACAGATGAAATGCAACTGAAATGGCAAGAACTCCTCCTCCTGAGCTCTGATACCACTTGTAGGATCGTATTTGGACCTGATTGAGTCGATCAGAAGAATTCCTATTCAAATCAAGAGGCGGAAACTAATGATTTGATGCGATTTCAGCCGGATTCACTATAAATTGCTGTTGTATTGATCACTGAAACGTTTACAGACTCTGACAGCACTTCGGCAGCACTCCGTGGCTCACCGGAAGACAACACCTCTAACTCACTCTATATAGGTTCGCTTGAATGACCTCTATATATAGGTCACTAGGTTTCGCTTATACGGTCATGTCCGTATAAGCGGACCTACATCAATGACGTATAAGCGGACCTATGCTCTTGACATAAAAGCGAACCTAGCTATATGACACTTAAGCAAAACTTATACAAACTCATGTTTCTAGGATTTCGTGCCATATCTAATCTATACAACACTAAGACTCGATGTAAGACGTAGTCGACAGACGTAGTGCATCAACAAATTTAAAAAAAAAAATTAGAAAATTTGAAAATGCCAAAAACATTGAAAAATAAAAAATGAGTTTGGTTGTGAATAAGAGGAAATGATAGTAAATCAGTGGACTATCACAACATGCTAAAGATATTGAAATGTCAAATGTGATAAACGGTCTCACTAATGATATGCCAGTAGGTTTTTGCACATTTAGTAGATTGTGACGAGATATAAACCTAAATTCAAACTTGCTTATATTGTGGGTAACATCTCTCGGATATATGGGTAACCCCCGAAATCTTGTTTGAAGGATTCCTTTTTCTGATATACTAGGTTTTCATACTCAGTGATATCTGGGGTATTATTCCGGGACTTCTGCTGAACGGTAGTTCTGACCTAGTCCTCGAATAATACTTTCTGCAAATGCTTGAAACACAGTATCACCCTCAGCATAAATGATAAGACAATAAAATTGCTTAGCAATGCTGTTGTAAAAAAGATCCTCTAAAGGGGACACACCCAAAAGTTGAGTCATGATCTCTCTGCTGAACGGTAGTTCTGACCTGAGCTCTCATGATTCTTCATAAATTATTAACCCCTTACAGATATCATACGTGTTATAATTTCCTGTAAGACTGAATATTGGGATCTGGATACGGGAGTATATTCTGAGGTGGGACACGCGATTAAGTTTAAGTATCTAAGTCATTAAACTCGTATCTCGAAGCAATTGAACTTTGTGTGAAAATTTAAGTGGACCAGTATACTGACAATCTAAGTGAATCGTTTAGAACTTAAAATGATTAAAGCTTAACGGTGCTAGTGTTTGGTCTCATAAACTGATATGATCCTCTTACACAAGCTCACAAAAATATTGTTTGTATATATTTCTTTACTGCATTTTATTCAAAAACAAAATTCAAAAAGATTTTTGACAACTGATGTGGAAGTGCTGATATTCAAAATTCCAAGTGCTAAACATGATGAATTGGTTTGGGAGAATATGTTGAAAACTTTGATTGTCATATATAAATGCTTTGAATGATTGTGTGTTTAGTTAATCAAGGTCATTCATTTGAACTTGATGTAACTAATATGATTGTTGAATTAATGATTTCTACCAGTAAGTTTATTAAATTCAATTGTTAGAAATTTGTGAAACTTATGTTGAGGTAGAGGAAGTGCAGGTTAATCAGGATGTAAACTTTATCATTCCCACGGAAGCTAAATGTTAAAGCTTGAACCAGATCAATACCTCAGATTCTAGCATACTGAGAGGGGGAGTCAGTGAAAGGGGGAGTCTGGATCAACGGTCAAAGGGAAGTCTGAAGATGAAGCTAGGACAAGATTGTGAATTTGTGAAGATAGAATGCTTATGATGTGAAGACAGAGAGTTGGAGAAAAGACCAAGACTAAAGACTCGGAGTTGAAGACTTCGTCAACATCCAAGGGGGAGTCTGTTGGTGCATGAAATGTCTGTTGACTACGTCTACATTAAGTCTTAGGTCAAGATAGGTCAACATAGGGTCTTGAAAGTCAAAATTAGAGTTTATCTTGTAATTTCGCTTGAATGTACATAGGTGTGTAGGTGATTTCGTTTGTATGTACATGTAGTAGTGATTTCGCTTATTAGGTCTTAGGGGGTTTCGCTCCAAGGGTCTCCAGGTGGGTTTTCGCTTATATATACATGGGGTTTCGCTTATATGGACTGTCCATATAAGCGAACCAGCTGACCTATAAATACCCATCATGTGTTCTCATTCGGTAACGATTGGAGCGAGACCTGATCATTGGTTATGTAACCGAACTCTGTCAAATTGAACTCAGAAAGCAATAAAAGTGAAGGAATTGAATAGGAAAGCTATTGTAACTTCATTTACGTTGATTCCGCCTTCGTACGTGAAGATGAACGTCCTTAACTGACTTTTCGGGGTCGCAAAACGGTCCAACAGTAGCATACTTAGTACATCGTTTTACATGACATTTTATGCTATGTATGTTCATTTAGCGCATACTTAGTACATTGTTTTACATTTCATTTCATGTTATGTATGTCCATTTAGTGCATACTTAGTACATTGTTTTTACATTACTTTTTCATGCTATGTATGTTCATCATACTTAGTACATTTTCATTTCATCACATGCTTATATTTTGGTATGACATTTGGTTTGTTTAAATGGGACCATATACATTCATTAACATTAACTACGCTGCTCGTTAGTAGGTAATGGTACCATAGGAATTGACAACTCCCGTTCCTAAAGTCCTAGGTTTGTTTGGATGGATGGAATGACCGAATTCGATTAAAACATAAGACATATAGTCCTTTCATTTTTTTAAGGGTTTATCATCACAGTCACAAGGCCTGAATGTATGCATTTTTACATTACCGCATAAATGTTTATATTCAATATAGCATGCATTTCCACAAGACATAACATTGATTTAAACCACGTTTTACTTCAATACATTGTTTTGTGCATTTTTATCTATGGCTCAGTAGATATATATATATAAATATATATATTTCACTTGCCATACATGACATTTTGTTTACACATTATATGATAGACATTTGACATAGACATTTTGATATTGATATACACATTTCATGGACAATATTTTGACATAAACATTTTGACATGGTTTACACAAAGACATTTGACAAATGGTTTAGACATGGGCAATTTACATTGGTAGTTTGTTTGGGTAAGTGGTTTGAGTAACGAGACGTGTGTAATATGATACAAGCATGGTGGATACGCCGCTGGTACTTCCTATATATAAGTGCTTGTATGATATTACACATCGTAGCGTTATTTAAATCATTTCAGTTTAGACATATAACATTTTTATACAAATAACATATTTTTCACAAGACATTGTTTTACAAACAACTTATCTTATAAAAACTCATTTTTACTTGGTTATTCATTTAATCTTACATTATTCTTTTACATATCATCTACTTTATCATCGTTTTTCAAATGATTTATAAGACAAAACATTTTACAAGGATCATGACTGACTTTTGTTAAACAACCTTTTTCTAAACTTATAAGTCATGAATCCTATTTTCACAAAACCTATGTACTCGCCGGCATTTTTATGCTGACGTACCTATTTTCACATGTGTTTCAGGAAATGATGCATAGGATTGATCAAGATACACTTAGGCGGACTTGGGCCTTAGTGACAATAAAAGATGGAAGACTAGTTAATTTTGTTATACTTCTTTGTTTGTTAAGACATTGTAACTCTTTTAATCAATAAAACAGTATTTCAATTTTCCATGTGTTATGAAACAATGATTCTGTTACAACACTCCCAGACGATTCCGCCACGTTTTGTTGTTTTACGTGGTCGGGGTGTGACAGAAGAGTTGGTATCAGAGCTCATGGTTATAGGGAATTAGGTTATTAGTAATGCTTTGACCTAGTCTATAACCTTCCTAGGACCCTAACGCGAGTTTACTTGCATTTAGTCATAAAACAATAATGTCACCTATCCTTAGGCGACAACCATAACAAGAACATAAATTTCAAAATCCGCTTTGAAAATCAATCATCTGTTCTAGGATGATTTATTGTAAGGCTTTGAACCTTCAAAATTTTCAAAATCTCGTCAAAGTTTGGGTCTTTTAATGTGAACACGTGCAAACTGGAAGAGTGAAAGCCTGTACTCTGAGTTTTCTGTCTAAGGCTAGAGTGTTCGTACAAATCCGCAGTATCGGACCAGTCACTCTTACCTGGGAACTCTTGGGGTGAGTGTTCACTTATAGGCAAGCATGTCTTCAGCGATACATTATTATGACCTGCTTACTTTGATTTGTCACCATCTCATTTGTTTGCCTTAGGTAACAAACAAATGATCGAAATTCTTATGCATCGCCATTCTGTTTTGATTATCCGATAACCTTTCACTTGTTTCTTCCTATGTCTTTCATTTCCTTCTAGAATGTCTCTTCCTCTCAGCAACGGTCAAATGTCCGAGCAAACAGCCAAATTTGCCCAGCAAATAGGCGAAGTGATTCTGAAGACTGTGGATTTAGGCATTGCCATGTCTCGTCTCAACAATGAAGCCACTCAAGAGTCACCAAAGGAAGCAGAAGTTAAGCCTGCACCAAAATCAAGGAAGCGTAAGGCTTCAAGGAAACCTGCAGCGGGTGCACCTAATCAAGCGGGACCTAGCCAGGTAGCGACGCCACCAGCTAGGAAGCCGTACATAGGAGCTGCCCCATGGTGCAAACGATGCAACCGTCATCATTCAAACCTCATACCCTGCTTCAAATGTACCTACTGTGGACGGTGGGGACATTTTAGCATATGCCGCTTTGCTATCCAAAACAAAGCTGCTATAAACCTTGCTGCTACCCGACTCCAAGTCAACCCTACTCAAGCTCGTTTACCGTCTGGTACTTGGTACAACTACGGCGAGACGAGCTATTTCAGGAGCAAATGATCAAAGATTGTCAATACAAATCTGACCCACGGATGAGCATTTGGCTATAAGATATTGTTGTTTTAAATCTTATGCTTCTGTTTCTTTGTTTTCTTGTAATGTGAAACAATCAGTTTTGTTTATGAATAAATTGTTGTTCACAATTCTGATGTACAAGTATAGTTACATGTGTGTATGGCATTTCCCTATAATACCTACATTAAGGAACTATGTTCCTTACAAACTACTCTTGTGAATTTCCCATGCTTGTGTTTACTCATGATTCCCTTGGTAAATTGTAAGTACTCGTTTCATTCTAGGAGACGAAGTACAAGAAATAAAGAGAAATTTTGAGTAATCGTGCTTTTACACATCTGTGCCTTTGAATCCTTGGTTAGATAACTAAGGGTATTTTCAAATCTCATACCCATTACATTCTGATTTTTCAACATACATAACATAAGTTTTCAAAAACAACCTTCATGATTTCAAAAACATTTTTCGAAAACGTTCTTAATATAGTGTATTTACTTAACATATCAAATGCATGATTTCAAAAGCATTGTCTATGTTTTCAAAAACAACCTCCATGATTTCAAAAACATTGTCTATGTTTTCAAAAACAACCTTCATGATTTCAAAATGTTATTAATACAGTATAATTACTTATATCAAATGCATGATTTCAAAAGCATCATTCATGTTTTCAAAAAAAAAAACCTTATACATAATTTCAAAATTCATCTCGCATGATTTTAAAACCTTTTATATAAATATATACCTACCTAATACACCTACTTTATGATTTCAAAAGTATTATATATACGGTTTCAAAAACATTAAACACATTTTTTTAGAACTCCATGCATAATTTTCAAAAATATTTTTTTCTCATACATTGACTTAACCTCCAAATTCTGCTTCATATGTCGCCTTGACATATCTAGCATCTCAACTTCATAAGCATTTTTACTTCATGTTTTGACTTAAGCACATCCAGTGCAAGGTTTCAAAACATCTTCGACTTCTAAAATCCATATAGGATCTTTTTATCTTCACATTAGACCCTTGTGGATGATTATCATTCAAATCAGAGTCCTTAATTGGATTCCTTGTATGCCTTAATTCGAACATTTCGGTTCCTTATAATCGAAATCGAATTCTCTCTTTAAGATCTTTCTATCTTTATAGTTAGATTCTTGGAAATATTTAAAGCACCCATCAAAATCCACTGATCGGATACCTGGTGTGCTTTGAATACATGTGCACAGTTAGCAGAACAAATTAACAAAATGATAAAAAATTAAGTTAAACAATTATGTGATTATGTGTTTATGCATTTTGTGCTTTCTTATATGCATTTTTGTGTTTTTGTATACTCTGGATATTCGTTATCCAAATCCTCGTAGAACCTTTCATATCTTCATATGAGGGATTCATAGTAGGATATTCAAAAAGGTACTACCTTAAATCCTTATTGGGCTTCTACGTGATAGTCAAGACCCTTGGGTTATATAGTACCATTCCATCTTTCAAAGAGACCCCTTGAGTGGTCTTGTCAGAAAGATTGAGTCAGAATTTGGTTACTAATGACATGTGGTGATGTAGCTGAACAGACTCCTTGGTAGTCTATTTAAATCATTTATTGATTTAATTAAAAGGACCCTATGGTGGTCTAGTCACAATCATCACAAGTTCATTCATTATTTTCTTCCCCTACACATTATAAGATGCGCTACGTGACTATGCAAGGAATTACGTAATTATGGATGCATACATTGTGACATTCTGGGTTTTCCCGATCAACCATCTTGTATTGAAATTGGGTGTACATAATATTAGATGAAAGTTGTGATTTATCTTGATGTGCTATGTGTCGATAATGTGTACGTATAATGTATAAGATATATATATATATATATATATATATATATATAAGAGTATTGGTGAGCAGAGACCACCAAGACCCGACCCGAGACCACCTGGCCTCGAGTAACCCACATCGGTTGGGCCGCCATCCTTGAGCCCACTCGGAAACCCATTAGGGTGCACCGACTTGGGCTTGTATATAACCGATGTTGGTGGCCAACCTTGCCACTTTTCAATCATCATTCACTCCCACACTCCCCTACACACACTCTCCTACTTTCCCCCTCACTAAGACCCTAACAACAAAACCTCCTATCCTCCTCTCGGATCAAACCGGCAACCAAAGGATTCTCGGATTTGTTTGAAACCAACACTCGGAAGCTCTTTCATCAACCCTTCACATCTTCTACACCCAAAATCCCTAGCCGGTTAGTGCTTCTTTGCAAATGCATGACAAAAGTGTTGATTTGGTGATAATGTGCATTGTTGCTATTGTTTATTATGACGAAAGTGCTTGTTCGATTTAATGGGTTCTTGTTTGTTAATGATACATGCTTGGTTCCAAATGCCTAGGATGAACAATACCCTCTTTTGTGAAAAGTATGAATGTTGCATGATAATGTCTTGCTAAGATAAGCTTGAATGATAAAAGAATGATAGTTAGGATTGTTTATGATCATCCGATTTATGTTAGAGGTTATAGAACAAATGTTTTGCTTGATGATGATTTACAAGATGATCTTGATATCTAGTTTATGTGTTATGATTCTTGTCCATAAAATGCATGATATTGTAGGATGAACATGATGGTGAAGGATGAAAACCCTAGAATGAGGAACAAGTTTGAATGCTAATATGAATATTTGAATATGCTATGAACATTTGAAAGATGCTCTGTTTGATCCATTTGATTAAGGTTTTAGACAAGAAAACATGTTGGTGCATTTTGGTTGGATAGTACACAGTTACATGAAATCGGAATTCTATTGGATAGTACAAACCTTGGCATATGTTCTAGAATCGCCAGACAAACGAGTCGAGACCCTCGGTTGCGACTCGAGACCATCGAGTGATGACTCGAGACCATAGTGGTTGCGACTCAAGATATTATGATCTCGAATCAAGACCACGAATCAACAACTCAAGATCAAGACAGCAGACATCAAGGACTCGAGACCAGCGAAGTCTCGACTCGAGATCTGACAATCTCGACTCGAGATTGGACTCGAGACCTCTGAGGTTGCAACACATGCCAGCATCACTCGAGATCAGACATTCATGACTCGAGATCTCCTGGTTGCGACTCGAGACCGAGTGTTCTCAAGTCGAGACCCCCTGGTCTCGACTGGGCTAGTTATCTCCGTATTGGGCCAAAGTGTGTGGACTGATCATGCCTGTTACTGTTTAATCTGTGTTACTGTTGCTTTGTGCTATTATGGATAACTGTTAGAACAGGCCCATTAACTTAGTGTATAAATTATCGATGTGTATGCTGCGTGATAAGCATGCTATGTGTTAGATACGTGTAAGATATACGTGATTACTTGTATCCGAGCCTGACCTATACTGGTAACCATATTAGGACGTGGTGACCAGCATACATAACCAAGTAAACTAAACTACCGAGCAACCCAAGGTGAGTTCACAACTATAAAAGCATGCGTTCCCGGTGGTTTTGGGAAACGGAAACTTAAACCACGCTATCCCCTCGTAAGGGATACAAACCTACTTTCTTCCCCTTAAATGGGACTCTTAGTTAATTATTGTTTATACGGAAATGCAACAAGCAACACTAAATGAAACTCTATCACTTAAGTCCCTACCATTTAATATCGATTAGTCGCCGGGGCCTGGCGAACGGGTTATTAGTTAATAGCGCTATTTAGGTGTAACCAGCCTCACACCGACCCTTGTTACTAGGAACGGGAGTGAACTAATGTACTCTGGCAAACCGTCAATGATGATAGAACATTGACAAATGGGGCACTGCGGAAACGTACGGTTAAGTAAGTATTCGGTATTGTAAAACAGTTTAGTCTCTTACTTATGGGGTAGCTCCCCCTGGCATGTATAAACGGATAAATTAACTGGTGAAACAAGTTTTTGGTAATTAAAAACTGGACAACTCGTGAACTCGCCAACATTTTTGTTGATACCCTACTGCATGCTTTGCAGGTACCCAGTGACTCAGGAGCTTGCGGCTTGGGAATGTGTAGTGGTCGTCTAACCCATGTGTTGGGTTTTAAATAATCTTGAACTATGAACTTTGTTTTGAAACTGTTTGGTTTATGCTTCCGCTGTTTACTTAAACTGTTATTTGAACTTAAACTTTTAAAACTTCGAACTATAATGTTTGCTGACTATTGTGGCTGGTGAACATTTTTACTATTGACCAATGCTCAGTATAATTGGTGGCTGGATCCTGGTCAGTCACGCCCCCAAGCGGTGGTACTCCGCATGTGGATTTTGGGGGTGTGACAGATTGGTATCAGAGCCATTGGTTATAGTGAACTCGGTTTTAAAAAGAAAGTCTTTTTGAGAAAAACCAGACTATAACCCGTGACTTGTGACGACACTACACTCCAAGGGAAAGACTCAACGTATTAGACCTCATAACTCGGACTTGTGTTTACTTGCTTGATTACTTTATGTTGATTTCTCTACTATACATACTAGTGTGCCTAATTAGGTAGATGCGTACCCCTCTTCTGTCTCATTCTCGCTACATTACGACATCACACTCATACTGTGTTTTCTGGCTATGAAGACAATGAGTGGACGCGGAAGAGGAAACGTTAACATGACTCAGGCTCAGTTCACTAACTTGCTCAACACGGTGGCTGCAGCTTTCGCAGCTCACCCTGGAGGTAAACTCGTTACTTTAGGATGTTTAGATTCTACCCCCGTATCGTCTTTTCACCTCTAAGCCTGTTCGCTTCACTTCGCACGACAGGTCAGCCTGCGCTTGCGCAGCCACGTGTTTGTACTTTCAAAACCTTCATGGATTGCAAGCCTCTCCCTTTCAATGGCACTGAGGGTGCCATAGGCCTTCTGCACTGGATTGAAAAGGCCGAAGCTGTCTTTGCTGTCTGCGAGTGTCCCCCTGCTAACTGGGTAAAGTTTGCGACTGGTACGCTTGAAGGAAACGCGCTTTCATGGTGGAAGGCACAGATTCAGATGCTTGGTCTGGAAACTGCTAATGCTACTGCGCGGGAAGATTTCAAGGACATGATCAAAGAGGAGTATTGTCACAGGGATGACATCCACAAATTCGAAAACGAATACTATGAGCTCAAGATGGTTGGATCAGAGATTGAGACCTACACCAAGCAGTCCAATGACTATGCTGCACTTTGCCCAAACATGTCCCGACCTATGTATCGAAGGATTGAATTGTACATCAAAGGTTTGGCCCCAGAAATCCGGAGCCATGTGACCTCAGCCAACCTCCATACCATTCAGCCAGTGGTCCGTCTTGCTCACAAACTCACTGATCAGGCTGTGGAGGAGGGCAAGTTGCCCAAGAGGATGAATGCTACTGCTGGAACCTCTGGTGATAACAAGCGTAAATGGGAAGGAAATCAGAGCAAGGAAGCTAACCTCACTCAGACCTCGACTCAACAAAGGAAAACTGAAAAGAACAAAGGCCCTCAGCAACAGGGTGGCTATCGGGGAAACCACCCTAAGTGTAACAAGTGTAATCGACACCACAATGGGGCATGTAGCAAAGGTCAGTGCCTGCGATGCAACAAAATGGGGCATGAAGCCAAAGACTGCAGGAGTCAGTTCCCAGCTAGGCAGAATCAGCATCAACCACAGCAACAGCAGCAGCAAGGAAACAACCGAGAATGCTACAAATGTGGGGCAATAGGGCACATGCGAAAGGATTGCCCTCAGCTGAACCAGAATCGCAACAACAATAATCGAGGCGCTGGAAACAACGACAACAACCAGGGAGCTGGAAACAATGCAAGGGCATTCGTGATTGGGGCTGATGAAGCAAGGAACGACCCCAACGTGGTGGCGGGTAAGTTCCTACTTAATGATCGTTATGTTTCCATATTATTTGATTCTGGAGCAGATGCCAGTTATGTATCCCTACGTATTAGTAAGAAGCTTAAGTCCACTCTTACGTCGTTAAGCTCTAAGCGCATCGTTGAAATAGCTAATGGTAGAAACCTCGATGCCTCACACGTTATTCATAACTGCAAACTAGAATTGTCTGGTCAGACCTTCCGTATCGATCTCTTCCCCATCATTCTCGGAAGCTTCGACGTCATCATTGGTATGGATTGGTTATCCAAGCATCGAGCTGAAATCCTCTGCCAAGAGAAAGCTGTTCGTATTCCCCGTCCTCCTGGCAAACCCCTTATCGTCCAAGGCGACAAAAGCGGAGAAGTCACAGGCATCATTTCATTCTTAAAAGCCCAGAAGTGTTTACGAAAGGGGCACACCGCTATCCTAGCACTTGTTGCCGACACGCAGAAAAAGGAAAACATGATTGAAGATTTTCCAGTTGTACGCGACTATCCTGAGGTATTTCCTGAAGAACTACCTAGACTCCCTCCTCACCGTCAGGTCGAGTTTCAAATCGAGCTAACTCCCGGAGCGGCACCTATAGCTCGTGCACCTTATCGACTAGCCCCCGCTGAACTAAAGGAACTTTCTACTCAACTACAAGAACTTTTGGACAAAGGTTTTATTCATCCTAGCTCATCACCCTGGGGAGCCCCAGTGCTCTTTGTCAAAAAGAAGGATGGCACATTCCGAATGTGCATTGATTACCGCGAACTGAACAAGGTTACCATCAAGAATCGTTATCCACTTCCCCGTATCGACGATCTGTTCGACCAGCTGCAAGGGTCGAGCTATTATTCCAAGATCGATCTGCGATCGGGCTATCACCAGCTGAGAGTCCGCGATGAGGACATCTCTAAGACTGCTTTCAGAACCCGGTATGGTCACTACGAATTCCTTGTTATGCCTTTCAGAATGACCAACGCACCTGCGATCTTCATGGATCTCATGAACCGACTGTGCAAACCCTACCTCGACAAATTCGTAATTGTGTTTATTGACGACATCCTAATTTACTCGAAGAGTCAAGAGGAGCATGAACAACACCTGCGTCTTATTCTCGAACTCCTTCGCCGTGAGCAACTGTACGCGAAATTCTCGAAATGTGATTTCTGGCATAGAGAATTCCATTTCCTTGGACACATAGTCAATCAGGATGGGATTCACGTCGACCCCGCTAAGATCGAATCCATTAAGAATTGGCCTATACCTAAGACTCCGACCGAAGTTCGCCAATTCTTGGGATTGGCAGGATACTATCGAAGATTTATCAAGGGATTTTCTAAGATCGCTCAACCACTTACGACCCTCACTCAGAAGGGTGTTGCTTACAAATGGAGTGATACTCAGGAATCTGCCTCTCAGGAACTAAAGAAGGACCTCTGTAGTGCTCCTATTCTTTCCTTACCTGAAGGTACCGACGACTTTGTTGTTTACTGCGACGCTTCTATTCAAGGACTTGGTTGCGTGTTGATGCAACGCGAGAAGGTTATTGCTTACGCTTCGCGACAACTTAAGATCCACGAACGGAACTACACGACACATGACTTAGAATTCGGAGCTGTGGTCTTCGCGCTCAAGATTTGGAGACATTACTTGTATGGTACCAAGTGCACGATTTACACCGATCACAAGAGTCTCCAGCACATAATGGAACAAAAGGAGTTGAATATGCGGCAACGCCGATGGGTCGAACTCCTAAATGACTACGAGTGTGCAATTAAATATCATCCAGGCAAGGCTAATATGGTAGCCGATGCCCTCAGCAGAAAGGAAACCAAACCTAAGCGTGTTCGTGCCTTATAGCTCACCATCCACTCGAACCTCCCTAATCAAATCCGAAACGCTCAGGTTGAAGCATTGAAAGCCGAGAACATCAGGGCTGAGTCCCTGCGAGGATCAAGGAAATGGCTAGAGCAAAAAGAAAATGGTGCGTACTACGTAAACGGGCGTATATGGGTCCCACTTTATGGGAATTTGCACGAGCTTGTAATGGATGAAGCCCATAAGTCCCGTTACTCAGTACATCCTGGGTCGGATAAGATGTACAACGACTTAAAGACTACATACTGGTGGCCTAGCATGAAAGCCCACATAGCAACCTATGTCAGTAAATGTTTGACTTGTTCAAGAGTCAAGGCTGAGTATCAGAAACCATCGGGCCTACTCCAACAACCAGAGATCCCGCAATGGAAATGGGAGCAAATTTCCATGGATTTTGTTACTGGCCTGCCTAGGTCTCAACGCGGAAATGACACCATTTGGGTGATAGTGGATCGATTAACTAAGTCTGCCCACTTTTTGGCTATTAAAGAAACAGACAAGTTCTCTACCTTAGCAGAGGTATACTTAAAAGAAGTGGTTTCGAAGCACGGGGTGACAACCTCTATTATATCCGATCGAGACGCGCGTTTCACTTCTGAGTTGTGGCAAGCTATGCACAAATCCTTTGGCTCACGTTTGGACATGAGCACCGCTTATCATCCACAAACGGATGGGCAGTCTGAACGCACCATCCAAACACTCGAAGACATGCTTAGGGCATAGGGCATGTGTAATCGATTTTGGCAAGGGTTGGGAAAAGCACCTACCGTTAGTAGAATTCTCCTACAACAACAGCTACCACACCAGCATTCAGGCAGCACCCTTTGAGGCATTGTACGGTCGTAAATGCCGATCGCCTCTCTGCTGGGCGGAAGTTGGTGACAGCCAAATCACAGGTCCAGAACTTGTGGTAGACACTACGGAAAGGATTGCCCAGATCAGACAACGCATGGCGGCAGCTCGTGACCCTCAGAAGAGTTACGCTGATAAGGATAGGAAACCGCTAGAGTTCCAGGTTGGTGATCGGGCTCTACTTAAAGTCTCACCCTGGAAGGGTGTGGTTTGTTTTGGAAAACGAGGCAAGCTTAATCCGAGATATGTCGGACCCTTTGAAATTATCGAGAAAATTGGTAAGGTTGCTTATAGATTGAATCTGCCTGAAGAGCTGAGTGCGGTGCACAACGTCTTTCACGTGTCTAATCTGAAGAAGTTCCTGTCGGATGAAACACTCATCATTCCTTTCAAGGAACTCACTATTGACGAACAGCTACACTTTACTGAGGAACCGATTGAGATCACGGATCGAGAGATCAAAACCCTCAAACGTAGCCAGATACCTCTCGTGCAAGTCCGTTGGAACTCACGACGTGGCCCAGAGTTTACCTGGGAGCGGGAAGACCAGATGAAGCGCAAGTATCCCCAGTTGTTCCCGAATGAAACTCCAAGCACTGAAGCTACAACCAAATTTCGGGACGAAATTCCAAACTAACGGGGGGATGATGTGACACCCCGTCGAAACATTCTCACTTATACTAGCTTGACAGTGACTGCCTTAACTTTCGGGACGAAAGTTCTTAAAACTTGGGGATAATGTGACATTCTGGGTTTTCCCGAGCAACCATCTTGTATTGAAATTGCGTGTACATAATATTAAATGAAAGTTGTGATTTATCTTGATGTGCTATGTGTCGATAATGTGTACGTATAATGTATAAGATATATATATATATATAAATAAGAGCATTGGTGAGCCGAGACCACCAAGACCCGACCCGAAACCACCCGACCTCGAGTAACCCACATCGGTTGGGCCGCCATCCTTGAGCCCACTCGGAAACCCATTAGGGTGCACCGACTTGGGCTTGTATATAACCGATGTTGGTGGCCAACCTTGCCACTTTTCAATCATCATTCACTCCCACACTCCCCTACACACACTCTCCTACTCTCCCCCTCACTAAGACGCTAACAACACAACCTCCTCTCCTCCTCTCGGATCAAACCGGCAACCAAAGGATTCTCGGATTTGTTTGAAACAAACACTCGGAAGCTCTTTCATCAACCCTTCACATCTTCTACACTCAAAATCCCTAGCCGGTTAGTGCTTCTTTGCAAATGCATGACAAAAGTGTTGATTTGGTGATAATGTGCATTGTTGCTATTGTTTATTATGACGAAAGTGCTTGTTCGATTTAATGGGTTCTTGTTTGTTAATGATACATGCTTGGTTCCAAATGCCTAGGATGAACAATACCCTCTTTTGTGAAAAGTATGAATGTTGCATGATAATGTCTTGCTAATATAAGCTTGAATGATAAAAGAATGATAGTTTGGATTGTTTATGATCATCCGATTTATGTTAGAGGTTATAGAACAAATGTTTTGCTTGATGATGATTTACAAGATGATCTTGATATCTAGTTTATGTGTTATGATTCTTGTCCATAAAATGCATGATATTGTAGGATGAACATGATGGTGAATGATGAAAACCCTAAAATGAGGAACAAGTTTGAATGTTAATATGAATATTTGAATATGCTATGAACATTTGAAAGATGCTCTGTTTGATCCATTTGATTAAGGTTTTAGAAAAGAAAACATGTTGGTGCATTTCGGTTGGATAGTACACAGTTACATGAAATCGGAATTCTATTGGATAGTACAAACCTTGGCAGATGTTCTAGAATCGCCAGACAAACGAGTCGAGACCCTCGGTTGCGACTCGAGACCATCGAGTGATGACTCGAATCCGTAGTGGTTGCGACTCGAGATATTATGATCTCGACTCGAGACCACGAATCAACAACTCGAGATCAAAACAGCAGACATCAAGGACTCGAGACCAGCGACGTCTCGACTCGAGATCTCACAATCTCGACTCGAGATTGGACTCGATACCTCTGAGGTTGCAACACATGCCAGCATCACTCGAGACCAGACATTCATGACACGAGATCTCCTGGTTGCGACTCGAGACCGAGTGTTCTCGAGTCGAGACCCCCTGGTCTCGACTGGGCTGGTTATCTCCGTATTGGGCCAAAGTGTGTGGACTGATCATGCCTGTTACTGTTTAATCTGTGTTACTGTTGCTTTGTGCTATTATGGATAACTGTTAGAACAGGCCCATTAACTTAGTGTATAAATTATCGATGTGTATGCTGCGTGATAAGCATGCTATGTGTTATATACGTGTAAGATATACGTGATTACTTGTATCCGAGCCTGACCTATACTGGTAACCATATTAGGACGTGGTGACCAGCATACATAACCAAGTAAACCAAACTACCGAGCAACCCAAGGTGAGTTCACAACTATAAAAGCATGCGTTCCCGGTGGTTTTGGGAAACGGAAACTTAAACAACGCTATCCCCTCGTAAGGGATACAAACCTACTTTCTTCCCCTTAAATGAGACTCTTAGTTAATTATTGTTTATACGGAAATGCAACAAGCAACACTAAACGAAACTCTATCACTTAAGTCCCTACCATTTAATACCGATTAGTCGCCGGGGCCTGGCGAACGGGTTATTAGTTAATAGCGCTATTTAGGTGTAACCAGCCTCACACCGACCCTTGTTACTGGGAACGGGAGTGAACTAATGTACTCTTGTAAACCGTCAATGATGATAGAACATTGACAAACGGGGCACTGCGGAAACGTACGGTTAAGTAAGTATTCGGTATTGTAAAACAGTTTAGTCGCTTACTTATGGGGTAGCTCCCCCTGGCATGTATAAACGGATAAATTAACTGGTGAAACAAGTTTTTGGTAATTAAAAAATGGACAACTCGTGAACTCGCCAACATTTTTGTTGATACCCTACTACATGCTTTGCAGGTACCCAGTGACTCAGGAGCTTGCGGCTTGGGAATGTGTAGTGGTCGTCTAACCCATGTGTTGGGTTTTAAATAATCTTGAACTATGAACTTTGTTTTGAAACTGTTTGGTTTATGCTTCCGCTGTTTACTTAAACTGTTATTTGAACTTAAACTTTTAAAACTTCAAACTATAATGTTTGCTGACTATTGTGGCCGGTGAACATTTTTACTTTTGACCAATGCTCAGTATAATTGGTGGCTGGATCCTGGTCAGTCACGCCCCCAAGCGGTGGTACTCCGCATGTGGATTTTGGGGGTGTGACATACATAATTACGAAGTTCAGTGCATGGAAACCACGGTAAGACTTATTATGTGTAAGAACCAATAGTGACAACCATAACAAAATGTGAACAATGTAATAGAGGTTCGGTGGACGCACCAATAACA
The DNA here is from genome assembly GCA_030545235.1 of Helianthus tuberosus. Taxonomy (NCBI): domain Eukaryota; kingdom Viridiplantae; phylum Streptophyta; class Magnoliopsida; order Asterales; family Asteraceae; genus Helianthus; species Helianthus tuberosus. The sequence goes on along the minus strand of CM060447.1, from coordinate 128,735,467 downwards.
CTTTATATACTTGTATATAAGTGTCCCTCTCACGTTGCAAGCATGATGTTATTTAAAGTTACTAGAAGTTCAGGACTCTAACCAGTACTGTTTGATCTTTTCAACTTCATGTTTCAAGCTCTCACAAGTTTCCTCTAAAATAAATTTCGGGACGAAATTTCCTGAAGTAGGGGAGACTGTGACACCTGTGTCACTTCAACCATGAAACAAATACCAAACCAATGAAATATTGTATTTCACACTTGGGATTTGTATAAATATGTGTATCATTTGCACATATCAATTTTTGTTCGATTTCGGGCTTTAAATCGCTTTCTGGAAGGTTATACGCGCACTGATGCGTAAATGTAACCAGTTTAATGCAACAAACACTCCAGAATAGTGACATAGGCTTAACATACCTTAAATAAGCTATACATAACTTAGAAATAAGTTTTGGAAGGTTTGGTGTGCCGAAATCAAGTTTATTCGCTTACAGGGACTAAATTTGACAAACTGCGAAAGTATGTCAATTCGTACTGTAACGGACATTCTGGAACATGGCCATAAGTTAAACACACCCTAAATATCCTTTACATAGATTAGAAATAGGCTTTGAGGGGTTCGGTGTGCTAAAATAAACTTTATGCTCATTCAGGGACTAAAAGCGTCAAAAAGTGCATAAGTTTGCATTTTTGCGCATAACTTACGTTCTGAATACATCCGGACATCCAAAAATTTATGTAAGCATTAAAATATTTTATTTTAGTGTTTGGTATGCCAAAAATCCATTCGTCGCGCAATTTGGATCGTACACGCGTCCGTTACGACTTCCGTCGTAATTAACCGAACAACGCAATCGTACGGCCAAACGAACTGACATCCGACATATTTTTGAGCATGTTTCATGTTCCCTATGCTTTAACATCCTTAGGGAGCTTAAAAATGGGTTTGACGGGTATTAGAAGTGCCAAAACACGACCATACGCGCACAGGGGCATGTTCTGCAAATTTTCAAAGTTGCTGATCTGCAGACCAGTTTACGGTCCGTAAGGACTGGACCATACGGTCTGTAAGGTGACCCCAGTTCAGCAGAATGTGTTTTCCAGCTTGATCCAGCTGTTGGGCACCTTTGCACATGGTTTTAAGCATTTCTATGGGCTCCCCTGGTTTTGTAAAACTATGGGCTTGATGTGTACGGCTAGGATTGAATCACGGTTTTCAAGAAACGATCCTAACGGTTCTACGAAAACTATAAATAACCCTCCATAGTTCACTTGCAACCCACTTGAATTCTGAGATTTTCTCTAAGTTGATGTGTGAAAACACTTCATACCTGAGAAATACTTGGAAATTCAATCTTGCGGGGACCCTTTGTAAGTGTTCCTTCGTTCTTTTCATTCGTTTTAGCGTTAAAGTCAAACTTCGTTTGACTTTCTGCATTGACCAGTTTATGGTCAATGCGAAGTTCGTTTGAACTTCATAACGTGAGCGTAATCACGATGGTTATAGTCCCTAGTGACTATACCTACTGATTACCACGTTATCTAGGCTTAGTGACGAGTCGTAGTTTCGGGCAAAATGCGTATTCTTGCGTATTTTGTAACCAAACTACCCTAGGGTATCAAAACCATTTGTTTTGATATCAAGACCTGTTTTCTAACTTAACTAAACATGTTCTAGCATGTTTAGCTCGTCACTTTTAGATTTGTGCTTGTCTAGGGTCGTAAGGGTAAGCGATTTAATCAATCGCTTATACTTTCGAACCCGACCCGTTTGGTCGATCATTAGGATCCGACCAAACATATTAGGTGACCATAGTTGTATAGGGAATAACCTTCCGAGGTTATACCTTATGGTCACGACGTTTAGTCAGTTGTTTGATAGGTAGTTTATATGCCTTAGGAAAATGACCAAAATGCCCTTTTTACGCATAAATTCATTTTAAGCCTATGTAACGTAACTTTTGACATCTAAACTGATTTAGTAACAATATTAAACATGTTAAGGCATATCTTACTTGTCATAGGGCTAGTTAGGCGTTCCAAACGCGTTTTACGCGGACGACGCGTTAATGTAGCATAAGCTACCTAAACGGGTCGTAACGGGTCAAAAGCACTTAGGATAAGTTTCGTTTTAGTATATAGGCTTTGTTAAACCATATCATATGAGTTCCAATACTCATTTGGTTTACGAAACCTCATACTACCCAATCTCCCGATTTAGGTCCGGTTATTTATGTAGTTATCTATATAGGGTGCCGTTTGATTCTATGATCCCTCTAGCTTTGCTTGGTTGTTGTTCAAGACTTCTAAGCACCCTCAAGTGAATACATAGACCCCTCTTTTACTGTTTTTCAAACATTTTGGGGTGAAACACATGTGCCTACTTGTTATTTTTCATGTTTTCCATGCTTTCATATCATATACTTGCTATGTTCATTAGTACATTATTAGTACATGATTTCATTGTGTTTTTGCTATGTATGTCCTTTGTAGCATACTTAGTACATCGTTTTACATGACATTTTATGCTATGTATGTTTATTTAGCGCATACTTAGTACATTGTTTTACATTTCATTTCATGCTATGTATGTCCATTTAGTGCATACTTAGTACATTGTTTTTACATTACTTTTTCATGCTATGTATGTTCATCATACTTAGTACATTTTCATTTCATAACATGCTTATATTTTGGTATGACATTTGGTTTATTTAAATGGGACCATATACATTCATTAACATTAGCTACGCCGCTCGTTAGTAGGTAATGGTACCATAGGAATTGACAACTCCCGTTCCTAAAGTCCTAGGTTTGTTTGGATGGATGGAATGACCGAATTCGATTAAAACATAAGACAGATAGTCCTTTCATTTGTTTAAGGGTTTATCACCACAGTCACAAGGCTTGAATGTATGCATTTTTACATTACCGCATAAATGTTTATATTCAGTATAGCATGCATTTCCACAAGACATAACGTTGAATTAAACCACGTTTTACTTCAATACATTGTTTTGTGCATTTTTATCTATGGCTCAGTAGATATATACATAAATATATATATTTCACTTGCCATACATGACATTTTGTTTACACATTATATGATAGACATTTGACATAGACATTTTGATATTGATATACACATTTCATGGACTATATTTTGACATAAACATTTTGACATGGTTGACACAAAGACATTTGACAAATGGTTTAGACATGGGCAATTTACATTGGTGATTTGTTTGGGTAAGTGGTTTGAGTAACGCGGCGTGTGTAATATGATACAAGCATGGTGGATACGCCGCTGGTAGTTCCTATATATAAGTGCTTGTATGATATTACACATCGTAGCGTTATTTAAATCATTTCAGTTTAGACATATAACATTTTTATACAAATAACATATTCTTCACAAGACATTGTTTTACAAATAACTTATCTTATACAAACTCATTTTTACTTGGTTATTCATTTAATCTTACATTATTCTTTTACATATCATCTACTTTATCATCGGTTTTAAAATGATTTATAAGACAAAACATTTTACAAGGATCATGACTGACTTTTGTTAAACAACCTTTTTCTAAACTTATAAGTCATGAATCCTATTTTCACAAAACCTATGTACTCGCCGGCATTTTTATGTTGACGTACCTATTTTCAAATGTGTTTCAGGAAATGATGCATAGGATTGATCAATATACACTTAGGCGGACTTGGGCCTTAGTGACAATAAAAGATGGAAGACTTGTTAATTTTGTTATACTTCTTTGTTTGTTAAGACATTGTAACTCTTTTAATCAATAAAACAGTATTTCAATTTTCCATGTGTTAAGAAACAATGATTCTGTTACAACACTCCCCGATGATTCCGCCACGTTTTGTTGTTTTACGTGATCGGGGTGTGACAATTTGAAGGGGAGTTGGAGCATTTTGGTGAACTTTTCTCTCAAGAATCTGGTCTTGGAAGCTTGTTGGAGCCAAGAGGGATCCTTGAAGAGGACTTAATCACTTGAAGAACTACTCAAACACCATTTTAATCTTGTCTTTAACTTGGTTAGCTTACTACATTATGAACAATTTATGTTTTATTGCACTTGATTTGGTAGTCATGAGCCTTATGGGCTAAACATTTGTGTTGTCTAAACTTTGTTGAAGCTAATGAATATGTGATAACATGGAAGCAGATGTGATGATTGTTCTTGTTAATCTTCATGTTGACACTTAATCTTGTTCTTGGAGTTCATGTGCATGCTTAAAGTTCTTGTTCTTGAATGTTTGCTCATAAGTATTTACATGTTGTGTTGGAAAGCCCATGTAAAGATTATGATTATTGAATCTTGTTAACTTGTTAGTATGATTCATAGCATGAAACTAGGAATGGTGATTGCTAATGTGATATGAATGATGATTTGAGCATGTGTATGAATTCTTGCATCTAGATTTGGAAAGATCAAAAGTATGTTTATATGAATTCTATAGTTTGTGTTCATGTTGGTTTGATGATTTAGGCCAAAGTTGTTAGCTAGCATGACCATGCTTGTGGTTTATATCAAGAACATGATAATAGTGCCAACTACTTGAAACCAAGTTAGGGTGATTAGTGTGTTGTTCATATTAGTTTTCCCTAATTTGTAGAGTTAGGAGTTTTGACAAACAAATAACTCATGATTAAAGATTAACATCAACTTAGCAAGTGAGCTTAAAAGAATAATTTTTAGGTGATTAGAATGTTAATTCATTTTTAGTTTTCCTAAGAATTATAGACTAGGAAGCCTTGATTGGGGACTTAGTTGAATTTAGAGCTTGCATCATCACAAACCATTCCTCTTTGTTGTCACATGTGAGTTAGTGGATACTTAGTTTAGGCATCCTTTCTTAGATATTTTTCCTTTCAAGAATTTTTAGTAGTTTATTTATTTGCATGTTAAGTTAGAAAAATCAAACCCATCAATTGAAAAGGCTTTAAAATAGCAAAAGTTTAGTATCGAGACACCACATCCACGGATTGATATCCGGTTCTTACCGATTAGCTATATTACCACCCGACGGGTACACTTGCCCTTTGTGTGTAGTTAGTTCCTAGGTGAAAAACCATTTTTAAAAATAAATTTGTGTGAAGAAAAACTCAATTAAACTATATATAATTCACGCACATCAGTGACCATAAGGTATAACCTCGGAAGGTTATTCCCTATACTAATATGGTCACAAAACATGTTTGGTCGGATCCTAATGATTGACCAAACGGGTCGGGTTCAAAAGTCTAAGCGGTTGTTTAGACCGCTTATCTTACGACCCTATCTAAGCACTAGACTAAAAGTGATGAGTTAAACATGTGAAAACATGTTTAACTAAGTTAGAAAACAAGTTTGATATCAAACCAAAGTGTTTTGATACCCAAAAAATAGCTTCGTTGCAAAATACGTGTAGATACGTAATTTGACCGAAACTTTGACTCGTCACTACGCCTAATCAACGTGGTAATCAGTAGGTATAGTCACAAGGGACAATATCCATCGTGATTACGCTTATGTTGCAAAGTTCAAACGAACTTTGTGTTGACCATAAACTGGTCAAAGCAGAAAGTCAAACTTGTTTCACTTTCATGCTTGAAATGCATAACTAAGCTGAAGGAGACTTACAAAAGTCCAAGCTTGAAGATAGAACAAAGAATACTGATGAAATGGAGCCTTCAGCCAGTCAAGGGATAGCTCCAAAGCAGATTAGAGAAGAAATGGAAGGAATGAGCAAGATTAAGAATGAAATTCATGGGTTTATATTGGATTTCAAGCTCCATTAGGATCTTTCCAAGTGTTTAGAGCTTTGATCCTAGCCATACATGTGTGGCACATGGTTTTAAATACCATGGGAGTCCAAAAACCAGCCCAAAGTATGCTAAAACAATGGTTGAAATCAAAGGAACCAGCTGTTGTTTGAAGAAAATCAAATTCTGCACAGATCAGTCTGTGGCGCCCCGCGAGAGGCCTGTCGCGCCACGCCAGAGACCAAAATCTCAGAATGTCAGAATTGGTCCCTGCATGCATAATACTTGATTTTTGACACGTTTAAGCCTCGTTAACCCATTTTCAAGGCTCAATAATGATGTCAAAGTATAGGGAACATGAAATATGCTTGAAAATATCTCAGATGTCGCTTCGTTTGGTCGTACGGTCACGTTATTCGGTTAATTATGACGAAACACGAACGGACGCGAAAAACGATCCAAATTACGCGACGAATGAAATTTTAGCATTCCAAATACTAAAATAAAATATTTTAATGATTACAAAAATTTTTGGAAGCCCAAATATGTTCAGAACGTAAGATATGCGCGTAAATGCAAACTTATGCCCTTTTTGATGCTTTTAGTCCCTTTTTGATCAAATAAGCATTTTTTCGCATACCGAACCCCTCAAAGCCTATTTCTAAGTTATGTAAAGGTTATCTAAGGTACGTTAAGCTTATGTTGATGTTCCGGAGTGTTTGTCGCATTAAACTGATTACGTTTACAAATCAATTTGTGTATAACTTTCCAGAAAGCGATTTAGAGTTTGAAATCGAACAAGAATTGAAATGTGAAATTGTCAAACGTAATTAAACAAATATAGGGATCAAAATACATTGTTTTATTGAAAATTGAACTGTTCAGAGTTTGTATAATGATTACGCAAGCACAGGTGTCACAGTCTCCCCTACTTTAGGAAATTTTGTCTTGAAATTTATTTAGAGGAAACTTGTGAGAGTAGATGTGGATGTTTTGCTGTCAAATAAATCCTCCGTTCCCTAAGTAGAATCTCTGGGTCACATTTGGATTTCCAGCAAGCTTTTGTTATTTGCATTAGTCTGTTGTTTATATGGAAGGGTTTAGATCTGAAGATTTAAACTCCATTCTAATGAGTTTGTGTATGGTTGTATCGAACCTCAAGAGTGTCATGAAATTGTCAAAATGGTGTCCTTGATGTAGTAAAATATAAAGTGCGTGTGAATTCAACAAGAAGCTGGAGTTTCCAACAACGGATAAAGAGAATGTTTCCTGTGAAGGCTATCATAGGAAACTTGTGTGAGCTTGAAACTTGAAATCGAAGAGATAATACAACATTGGTCAAGGTCCTGAACTTCTAGTAATTTAAATAACATCATGCTTGCAATGTAATAAGGGACACTTATATATATATATATATATATATATATATATATAGGGAGAAGATCATGCGAGAACCACCTCTTATTGTGAGAACCGCGAGAACCAATGTGAACACAACAAAAAATGCCTAAAAATAGCTAAAAATCACACAAAAATTTTTTTTTGATTTTTTTAATATTTTTTAGGTTAAAATCGCTACTTTTCGAAGCAAAAAAAAAAAAAAAAATTTTAAATTTTTTTTTCTTCGAAAAGTAGCGATTTTAACCTAAAAAATATTAAAAAATAAAAAAAAAATTTATATATTTTTTTTTGATTTTTTTAGATTTTTTTAGGTTTTTTGGGGGTTTAGTTTTTAGCATTTTAGCTTGGGGTGGGGGGGGGGGGGCTTAGGTTTTTAGGGGGTGGGGGAGGGGGGTTTAGGTTTTTTTTTGTGGGGGGGGGGGGGGGGGTGGGGTTAAGTTTTTTTTAGGTTTTTTTTAGCATTTAGCTTGGGGGGAGGGGGGGGGGGGGGTTTAGGTTTTTTTTTTTGGGGGGGGGGGGGGGGTGGGGGGTTTAGGTTTTTGGGGGTGGGGGGTGGGGGTTAGGTTTTTTTAGGTTTTTTTTAGGTTTTTTTAGCTATTTTAGGTTGTGTTCGCATTGGTTCTCAAGGTTCTCACAATAAGGGTGGTTCTCGCATGAGCCCCTCCCTATATATATATATATATATATATAGGGGACCGCTAGAATGAGAACCACCACGAGTTATGAGAACCGCGAGAACCACGTGCCACGGAGGGGCGTTGACCACGATTTTTTTTTACAACTAGATCCGTATATTTTAACAACATTCGTAAAAAAAAAATTTCAAACGGCGCGCCCGAGGGGGTAGTTTTTTACACCCAAAGTTTGGTGTTTTTATTATTTTTTTGTTTTTTCTTTTTTTTTTTACAAACTTTGGGTGTAAAAAACTACCCCCTCGGGCGCACCGTTTGAAATTTTTTTTTTACGAATGTTGTTAAAATATACGGATCTAGTTGTAAAAAAAAATCGTGGTCAACGCCCCCCCGTGGCACGTGGTTCTCGCGGTTCTCATAACTCGTGGTGGTTCTCATTCTAGCGGCTCCCTATATATATATATATATATATATATATATATACACACACACTAGCCATTCACCCGTGCGATGCAGCGGGAGTGGCGATTTACAATAGGATAATCGTTTACCGTTAGTTTATCAGTCGTCTCGTGATATATTGTATAGTACTTAAGTTAGTTTTCTTATTCGTGATATGTTGGCACTCGCTTTTCTATTAGTTTATCGATTCTTTGGTGATATACTTTTGCTCATTTAAATGAGTAACTTTTATATATACAACATTGATATCCTTAAGAAAAAATCATAATACAACATGAGTTTAAAAATCATAAATTTCAAATATTGAGTGCTAAAAGTCCTGCAGCTCGAACAAAAGAATACATTGCAATTTTAAGTCAAAAGTTCAAATTCAATTCAACATTTTTTAGTCAATGCCTATTGTGTATAAAATCTACACCATGCTCAATAATAATCTAAAAAGCTACATATTTTATACATTTTAAAAAGCATTCGATGCGCTTTAAGCGAAAGAACATTCGACCCATTTGTTTTTTTAATCGAAAACACATTCGACCCATATCTTTTTAACCGAAAAAGCATTCGACCCGTATCTTTTTAATCGAAAAAGCATTTGACCCGCTTCTTTTTATGCAACAAAGCATTCAACCCGCTTCTTTTTAAGTGAGATGTGAATTTATTGTTTACGTGAATGTTCATCACTTTAGCTTATATTGTTTACTTAAAAAGATTAGACCATAAAGAGCCTGCACTTAGTTACCACTGCCAATAATGGACTTTTCTTTGGAAGTATTCTCTTTAAATATTTGGAATCACTTAACTAATTTCTTATAAGTTATAGAACAAGTTATCAAGGCTAAAACAAGTTTAATCTTATAACAATAACTCATTATCTATTTAACTATTATAAAAAAATCTTCCTTTTTAATAAAATATTCATGTCATCAATACATGGGAATGAAAAAAAGGTTAAAGTGATGACTTCGACTTTCCTTCATCCATTTTTTTGCCCAGCCAAAGAAAGAAATATATAAACACCAAAACAGAACTTAGCAAGCCACTCACAAAACATCTCCGAATTAGAAAAATAAACTAATTATACATCAGACAAAAATAGCTGCACAATGACTCCATATTCAACCCAACCATATCCCTCCTAACCATCCACCCAGTAAGAAACTTCTTTGATGTTTCCAAAATTATAGCATCCGTGCAGTGTTTTACCTTTAAAACACTTCTCTTGCCTTTAAAACTGGAAAGTATAAAAGGGCCAAGTCGTTTCCTTAGTAATTTCGGCGAAAGTTAGACTTACATGTTTGACCCATATTAAAAAAGAGAAAGAATTAAGTCAACAAAACCAAACAAAAAAAAAGAGATTTACCTGCAGCTGTAACTGTCTCCTTAATATGATGCTCAAAGATGCCCTGTTTAAAAAAACCCAACCCAATTCGTTAGTAAATTTCGGTAGAAATTGCTATTTCTTGGAGATAAAACAGGAAAGTATAAAGGGGGCCAAGTCGTTTCCTTAGTAATTTCGGCGAAAGTTAGACTTACCTGTTTGACCCATATTAAAAAAGAGTTAAAGAATTAAGTCACCAAAACCAAACAAAAAAAGATTTACCTACAACTGTAACTGTCTCCGGTTAATAAAATTAGAATATCATTGAAATGATAATATTTTTGTAATCGTATTTGGCACACAGTTTCTGAAATAATGAAATATTTATATTTTTGTTATTACATATTGCCCTCCTACATACCCTAACTTTGAACAGATATGACCCAAATCGCCTTGCGCCTCAGGCACGCCATCTAAAACCTTGGTCAAACTAGTTACTTACATTACGCTATTGAGACTTTAAACAAACCTGGGATATGTTCATTAGATAATCACCACATGAGGAAAGTCTCAAGAGTTGCTTACTCTTCAACCAGAGGCGTAGGCTTGTACATATTTCTGGATAATTCAAACTAACCCTCTACTGTCTTTTATACCTGAAACAAAAATAAAATAATAGAAACTTGAGGTTGAAATAACTCGAGCGATGGGCTTAGTCTGAGACAACTCCAGGTCAAGATCTCTAGTAACTTGCTTAAATTAAACAATCATTCTTAACCACCATATAATGTCCCTTAAAGACGGTTAAAACTAAGTGGCCTAAATGGAACAGTTATGTACCTTAGTCACGTGTATTACACGGGCTAAATAATTAAAACGATGTAATTTATAATTCTTTGAAAACTCTTATATATGAAATACATATTGCATATCAATAAGTATAATGTTACATATTTAAAAGAGGGCTAGACTGTAAAGTGTAAACAATGTCCCCCAAACCTATGGCCACCATACCACAACCACCATCTTCATCTTCTAGTCCATTTCAAACCAATCCAAGGATGTTCTAAGGTGCATCAAGCATATCTAGGAAGGTTGCAAGCAAGAGGAGTTGAAGCACCACACTTAGGAGCTATTAACCACCACTTTTCTTCTTCAACTTTCAACTTGTTCTACCCTAGCCATTATGCTTGTAGTAAGTGCTCTTGATCACATGTTTACATCTTGTTTTAGTGGTTAAAGTATATGAGTAACTAAAATTCTAAGGATCACACCAAACCAAGAAGATGAACATAAGAATAAAACTCAAAATCTCAAGAATATAAGTTGTTTAATGTATGTGATGAACTTGTTTGATGACTTTGTTGCGTGAATGGTGTAGATCACCACATGAACACTTGCTAGATGATGATTTAAAACATGATCTAGCAAGTAATATGATGGATCTTGAAAGATCCATGTTAAGCACCCTTTATGTAAAGCATGAACTTGAAAGTGAGCATGATTTTGGGTAAAATAATACAAGTTGTAGATTTTAAAAGTGAAGGATTTGAAAAATCAAAGTTTCAAGAAAACAAAGTTTACTTACAATGAACATGGTTTTGAGTTTTGAAAGAAAATAAACTTACTTCATGTGTGAAAATAGAACCACTGAAGTGTATAAGACATGAAAAATTCAAGAAGATGAATTCTTGTAAAAATAAATTGTAAGTTGTGAAGATGGAATTTTTATAAAAATGGCTTTTATGGAATAAAAATCATGTTTTGGAGGTTAATGGAACTTGATAAACATCATACTAAAAGACTACAAATTTTTATAAAAACTTTCAAGTTCACATCTTCATGAAAATGTATTTTCATGGCATATGGTAAGTTGTTGATGATTGTTAATGATTTTTTTGAAAAAGAAAATTATATGCTAAAAGCATGGAAACCTCCATTTTTCAAAGGAAACTATAGCAAATTTTTTGTAGAAATTAAACACTTAGAAAAAAAATATGTTTTAACAAGTGATTTCAAGTAATCTTGAATCATGGTTTTAAGTATAAAATTGCCATAATTTTTGGTATAAAAATTACATGTAATTGAGGTTGATTTTCAGGAATAAAAATGAATAAGTATATATCTAGGAAAATATATATTTAGAAGTCACACAAATTATGTGATATGTGTATATTATTTGTATTAGTTATACTAAAAATTAGGAACTTGAAAATAATATAACTCACAAAATACCAAAAATTGTAATTTGAAGAATTACAAGAATCACAAGAAAATAAATATATAACTTGCACACAAATATTGGACGATTCAGAAAATGGACACCTTGGATAAAATATATAAATATTCCGGAAATTTAATTCGTATCTTGACAAACTGGTAAACGATACTTTCAAAACCGAACAAACGAAAAAGTATGTATTTTTACAATTATTATGACAATATATCGTATTTTGTCAACTTAAAATATATTATTTTGGAGTGTAAGAAAATATATATTTTCATAAACAACTAAAAAATATATTATTTTGGTGGAAACTAAAAATATATATTTTTCTAACTTTGATCTTAAAAATATATTATTTTTAAGATATATGTGAATGTATACATGCATATCAGTGTTATAAGTAGCAGGATAACTTTCTCTCCGTACATAACTTTCTCTCCGTACATACCAACAACGGTAACTTTCCTTCGCCAGTAATACAACCGGCGACCACTACCGGAGACCACTTGTCTCGCAGGTACAACCTCCGGCGACCTATTCTCTTGTCTTGCAGGTACAACCACAGGCGACCACTTATCTCTTCTCCGACAACCATCCTATCCGACGGATTTTACGGGGGCAGTGTCCGACCACAAGACCCAGCTCCGACGACTCTACCGACCACTTTTCTTCGCTCCGACGGTCCTCTCCACTACTCCGGCTTCAGAACCAGCTCCGGCGAGCTTTCTCCGGCTACACCATACCCCTGTTACAGTCTTCGGGCAGAGGCTTCAGATTCTAAGACATCTCGGATTTCTGCTATGCTAAGACATCTCGGATTCTAATCAATAAAAGGTGATATCTTTCTGTCTCTAAACTTGTAGACCTAATTGTGGTTACGAGTCATTAATCTTATCTTTGGAATACCCTAACTTGGGCATCTCGGTTGTAAGTTTTCTGCACCTTTTAAGTTTATTTGTCTCATGAACTTGGACTGATACTTGTGCATTTTATTTACTGGGTTAGGAGTACCGTATTTTTTTTTTTTTTTTTTTGAGGAAAGACATACCTCTGATTACTTGTGCATCTTTTGTGCTGCATTATTGAGTGCTTTAGTATAGCTTTTATATTCCCTGTTTCCTTGCTTGTTTGTTATCTAATATTTTGGGTTATTATTTAAAACTCTTATTAGTAAACTTGATTATAACACTCTATTTGTTCATTAATTATTGATTTTAGACGCACCATATTGATTAGTGTATGTTTAGTGCTCACCCATTGACACTGTCTACCCATTGTATGTTGTGTTCACTGTGTGTTTTATGTTACCCACTATAGTGTTTTAGCGAGTTTTACGGGATCGGTCTATTTGTTTATGCGTGTGCCCTTTTTGGTTTATCGGGTGATTTGTAGCAATCATAGACGGTAGATATAATGATTTTCCATTGAGATCATGTTCGAGGACGAGGGGTGCAGGGAGGGGAAAAGAAGAGGGGTATAGTTTGCGTGTGGCTTCGTGGAATGTAGGGACCCTTAGTAGTAAGTTGTTGGAGATCATAGATACACTTAAAAGACGTAGGGTAGAAATAGCGTGCCTTCAGGAGACTAGGTGGAAGGGACATAAGGGGGATGAGCGCAATGGGTACAAGTTGTTATATTCAGGGTCGGATGGAGTAAAGAATGGGGTAGGATTTCTAGTGGCTATAAACTTGTACAAAAATGTGGTAGAGGTGATACGACACAATGATAGGATCATGGTGTTGAGATTAGTACTAGGAGAGGAAGTAGTGACAGTTGTTTGCGCTTATGCTCCACAAGTGGGATTAGGGGATCAAGAGAGGAGAGACTTTTGGGACTGCCTAGACGAAGTTGTGAGGGCCATACCTAGGGAAGAAAGAATTTTCATAGGAGGCGATTTTAATGGCCATATTGGTAGACATAGTGATGGTTTTAGTGAAGTTCATGGGGGTTTTGGTTTTGGTGATAGGAACAACCCTGGTAGGGATTTGCTAGAGTTGGCGGTGGCTCACAACCTAGGTATCTTGAATTCTTTCTTTAAGAAGAAAGAATCACAGTTGATTACTTTTAGTAGTGGTGGACGTAATACTCAGATTGACTATTTTTTGATGAGGCTAGGAGATCGAAGGCGGTGGAGGGACTGCAAGGTTATACCAGGGGAGGCAGCAGTGGCTCAGCACCGTTTATTGGTGGCGGATATAAGCATGAGAGGAAAGCTGACCAAGGGAGAGAGGGTAATGCGACCTAGGGTTAGATGGGGTATGTTAAAGGGAGACTAAATCGAAGTGTTTAGAGATAAGGTCCTCTCAAGGACATCTCCTAGATTAGATGGGGACGCAAACCAAATGTGGGAGGACATGGCAAACATCATTACTAATGTGGCGAAAGAAACGCTAGGGGTCATAACAGGAAAGCGGTATGGACATAAGGAGTCATGGTGGTGGAATGAGGAAGTGCATACTAAAATAAGGATTAAACAAGTGTGCTTTAGGGATCTTTTAAGGTGTACAGTCGAGGAGGAGCAAGTGCTTTTAAGGGTGAGGTATAAAGAGGCCAAGAGAGAAGCGAAGAAGGCTGTGTCAGAGGCGAAGAACGCAGCTTACAAGCAGATGTATGATCGACTGGAAACAAAGGAGGGGGAGCATGACATGTTCAAGATTGCAAAAGCTAGAGAACGTAGAAGGTGGGACCTAGGAGCAGTGAAGTTTTTAAAGGGAGAGGATGGATGCGTTTTGGTCAAAGAACACGACATTAAGATGAGATGGCAAACATACTTCTACAATCTTTTCAATGGCGGGAGGGACTACTAACAAGAAAATGATGATTCACCTACGCAAAGGCAACTACGGAATAACGGCTACTGTAGACGTATCACACGGGAGGAGGTGAAGACAGGTCTTAGTAAGATGGGAAGGGCTAAGGCAGTTGGGCCAGATAACATACCGATTGAGGTATGGAAATGCTTGGGAGAAGAAGGAGTACATTGGCTAACTATTTTATTCAATTTTATTTTCAAATCGGGGAAAATGCCAGATCAATGGAGGAATAGTGTAGTAGTACCTGTGTATAAGAACAAAGGGGACGCCCAATGTTGTGGGAATTACAGGGGGATTAAGCTGCTAGGACACACTATGAAATTATGGGAGAGAATAATTGAGACGAGAATCAGAAGAGAAACCCAAGTCACAGTAAACCAATTTGGCTTCATGCCAGGGCGATCGACTACAGAAGCAATACATATTCTAAGGAGATTGATGGAGAAGTATAGGGAGAAGAAACGGGACCTACACATGGTGTTCATTGATCTCGAAAAGGCCTATGACAGTGTGCCACGTAGACTGATTTGGGATAGTTTGGAGAGTAGAGGGGTTTCTGGGAAGTATATAGACTTAATTAGGGATATGTATGTTAGGACCGAGACTACTGTTCGAGCGCCTGTAGGGGATACTGAGTCTTTCCCGGTGGAGGTAGGACTACACCAAGGGTCTGCTCTGAGCCCTTTTCTATTTGCAGTTATCCTAGATGATTTGACAAAATCAATTCAGGAGGCTTTGCCGTGGTGCCTGCTTTTAGCAGATGATATTGTGTTAGTTGCTGATAGTAAACATAGCCTGAATGCGCGGTTAGAACAGTGGCGATCAGCTTTAGAGGGCAGAGGTTTAAGGATTAGTCGTTCTAAGACTGAGTACCTATATTGTGACTTTAGTGGAGTAGACAACGTTGAGGACATCCAGATCACCATTGACGGTCAAGTGGTTCCGCAGGTTAATAAGTTCAAGTATCTAGGATCGTTTGTTCAGAGGGATGGGGAGATAGATAGTGACGTTGCCCACCGCATCCAAGTTGGATGGTGTAGGTGGAGAGCTGCCACTGGGGTATTGTGCGATAGAAGGTTCCCAACAAAATTGAAAGGGAAATTTTATAGAGTTGCAATTAGACCTGCTATGTTATACGGAATCGATTGTTGGGCCATTAAGGAAGTACAAGCACGCAAGATGGAGGTGGCAGAGATGAGAATGCTAAGATGGATGTGTGGGCACACAAGGTTAGACCGGATAAGAAATGATGTTTTTAGGGAAAGGTTAGAAGTAGCTAGTATATCAGCTAAGATTAAGGAGGGAAGATTGAGATGGTTTGGGCATGTGAAGAGGAGGCAGACAATAGAGCCAGTTAGAGTAGTTGAAACTCTCGTGGTGGAGGGGAGGAGGAGTAGGGACAGACCCAAAATCACTTGGGATGAGCGGATTAGGCAGGATTTGCAAAAATTGCACCTCTCTGAGAACAGGGTCCATGATAGGAGCTCGTGGAGACGGAGGATTAAGGTTAAAGATTTCTAGGAGAGGGTTCAATTGTGCTTTTAGGGGTAGTGTATAGTAGTAGATATGTTTATATTTGTATAGGCTGTTTGTGTTGTTATATTTGTCTTGTTTACCATGCACTCTTTTACCACTCATGTTATATTGGTAGCTTCATACACACACACACACACATACACCTCATGTTCTATATTTTTTCCTCTTTCTTTCCTGGGTGTTTTGGAGCCGAGGGTCTCACTGGAAGCAGCCTCTCTATCCCTAGGGATAGGGGTAAGGTGTGCTTACATCCCACCCTCCCCAGACCCTGCCAATAGCTCTGCTATTGGTGGGATTTTACTGGGTATGATTGATTGATTGATTGATTGAATGTATACATATTTTACCAAGTCAAATTATAGATATTTTCCATAAAATTTTCTTAAATATATATATATATATATACTACTTTATAAAGCATATAGCAAGGATAGAAATGGTCATTTGCCACTTTACAAGTCTTTAAAGCCCATTGTACAAACCTGTTAAGCACAAAGTGTTGAAAACTTGTTTTCAACACCTGATGATACCCACGCGGATCTTACCGGATCAACTTGACCCGTTTTTAGTTTGATGGATCCAATATATTCTTTCTATCACTCTCTAAACCACAATTGTTTCATCCGCCGCTCCACCTTTCTCTACAAACCCTAGATCCTCCACCGCACCTCCACCTTTCATCCATGGAACCGCTCGACACCTTCACCGTCTTCTCCCCTTTCATCCATGGAACCGGTACCGTTTTTTACCCTATCTTTTACGTTTTTTTTAAATCTTTGTCAGATCTATGATAATACTTTTATATCTGTGTTGGTTTTGTGATTTTTTTAATGTTCTGTGAATGGATCAACATAGAGAGTATATATTTTTGTATTGATTAGGGTTTTTGTTTTCTGGAAATTTGAATATAGTTGAAGACGAAGACTCAGATCTGTGATAATACTTTTAGATCTGTGTTGGTTTTGTGATTTTTTTAATGTTCTGTGAATGGATCAACATAGAGAGTATATATTTTTGTATTGATTAGGGTTTTTGTTTTCTGGAAATTTGAATATAGTTGAAGACGAAGACTCAGATCTGTGATAATACTTTTAGATCTGTGTTGGTTTTGTGATTTTTTTAATGTTCTGTGAATGGATCAACATAGAGAGTATATATTTTTGTATTGATTAGGGTTTTTGTTTTCTGGAAATTTGAATATAGTTGAAGACGAAGACCGATGAACAGGTGAAAGAGAGAACACTGCGGCTTGGTTCAAGAACCTTCAAATTCAGCCTTAGTGGTACCGTTTTTTACCCTATCTATAGTTTTGTTTGTTAAATTTTATATCATTTAAGTTTTTTATAAACATCTTTGTCAGATCTGTTATAATACTTTCAGATCTGTGCTGGTTTTGTGTTTTTTTTAATGTTTTGTGAATGGATCTACGGAGAGATTATATATTTTTGTATTGATTACGGTTTTTGTTTTCTTGAAATGTGAATACAGTTGAAGATGAAGACCGTGGGGTCTTCATTCTTTTGTGAGCATCATGTTGGCTGTTTGCTGGATGCACTCGCGAATCGTGGTCTGTCGAATACATTGGCTACTCGGATATTGGTGAGATTTTCATGGTTTCTAGGGTTTTTATGTCTAAATATGTGGAAGCTGATGTTTTAACTTTTGATTTGCAGCTTGGTATAACCGGCTAGCCTTCTCAGCTCCTTAAATATGTTTTTAATATAGTTAACAATAACAATTTTGACCCATTCACTTGTGTGTTGGTTGCTTCTCGCTCCAGGTCATGCTAATGTGTTAAATTGTTAAGAATTTTAAAAGAAATTTGCTAAAAAAGGAAACGGATCAGGAGTTGCTCATGCATAATTATAACAACTTTGCTATTATGTAATATAAATAAGTAATTATATTTGTGCGGGTGGTCTTGAGTTTAAAATTGAGTTTTAATGTATTTATATGCAGGGTCTGTGAATGGTTCCAACTGGAAGGAATTGGGAGGGCTAAGAAATGTTGATATATCATAGTTGGTGGAGCCTCTCCCAAGGTAAATTATATCATTATTGATATTTTTTTCTTAGTTTATAGTTTTTACTTTTTAGGTAATTTGTATATGAAACCCGAATTCACTGTTTCATCAAGGCTGCTAAAGTGAAGAACAGTATATGAGCTTTAAATCACCAGTCTTGCAAAAATGCTAGAAAAGAAAAGAAAAAAACAACATAAATCTACACATTATAAGAAATCTACATATTAGTGAACTTGGTGCTGTTATTTGGTTTCATTTAAATTCATGTTAAGGTAAGTTAATTGGCATATTACTGTTACCCAACTTGACCCTGCGACACATCTGTTTTCCTATCTTTATTTGTATTAACCTAATTTTTTGGCTTGGTGATTTGGTGGCTGCAGCCAAAACTAAGGGATATGCCCAGTGAGGTTCTAGAAGAGGAGGGTTGGGCTCTTGTGTATGACAAATCTGGATAAACTGAGCGGGCCTAAACTACCGAATATGTCAGAACCATCGCAGCTTATGACTGAAGACACACGGGTTGCTCTTTATGTTGCACTCCCGGTTCTTAGTCGAGGAAAGAAATGGGTCCTGCTGTACAGGTATTGCATTTGATTTTGATTGTGTTGTATGGAAGAATTTGTAGTGTTATGTTATTTTTATTTTGTATTTGGTTTTCATATGCAGTACATGGAGGCATGGTATATCTTTGTCAACTTTGTATAGAAGAAGTAATCTTTCCCCCGGGCTAAGTCTGCTGGTAAGTCCGAATTCAACCTGTTTATATCTTTGGGTCAAACTGGTCGCAAGGCGTCCAAAGTGTATATTTTAGACATAAAACCTTCTAAATTATCTTTAAACTGAAACTTGATTAACAAATTTCAGGTTGTCGGAGATCATAAAGAGGCGGTGTTTGGTGGTTTAGTTGAGGCACCCTTGAAACCGTCAACTAAGAAAAGATATTAGGTATGCTTATTTGAGACCTCCAACCAAGAAAAGATATGAAATATATATTGATTAACTTCTTTTTATTTTTTAATCATTCTTTCACTGGTTGGTGAATACTATACAGGGATCAAATGATACATTTGTTTTCACAAATACCCCTGGTTGTCCTGTTATATTTCGTCCAACAGGTACTGCAGTTTTTCTCAATACAGACTTTCCTTGAGATTAGTAGTGGCAAAATGGGCGGGTTGAGAAACATGTGAAAACAAATTTGGGTCAAAACAAATTTGGTAATGAATAGTTGTATTTTTCGTTTACGTGTTGTTTTGATCTGATCTGATTAGATCAAGTGTTAGTCAATGTATACTGATTGATTCGAGTTCCTTAATTCATTTTGAACGTGTTTGATTTTGTTAGGTTTTGGTTATGAATATTTGCTTTATTATGTGTTGTTTTGGTGCATCTGTTTAGAAATGGAGGTCTGTTTGGCTTGATTTGTGTAGATTCAAAATTATTATCAACATAGGGCATATTTGAGATATGAAGATTGAGTGATTGGTATATGTGTTACATCTCGGAAGTCGTGACAGAATGAGTGTTTGCTTTGCTCACATTATGAATTAAGAAAAGTTTTGTATGCTTATTTGGATGGACTAATCAATGTTGACTGCATGCCATGAAAAGTGGAATAAATCTGTTGGATAGCTTGCTATAGGTGGTTATGGGTTTACTCTTTATCTATAGGTGTCTATATGACTTAAACTGTGAAACTATATATATGTGTGAGAGAGAGAGACAAAGTTATTATTTGAGTCTGATCTGTTTATAACTTCTACATATGTGTTTGGATTTGGTTAACTTTATGTTTGCGACAAGAGTTATGTTTATTGACTTGAGCAATCATATTAATGGTTTTTTAATAGAAAATAAATATTATTAGTTCATTACCAACTAAAAAGATTCAGTAAAATATTTTATTGAGATTTTGTAATCACTAATCATATATTGACCAATGTGTAAATATAAGACATTCAAGATTTACCTTATCTGAGCAGGCGAGCAGGAGGTGCAGCAGAAGCAAGAGGTTGTGGAGCGAAACCCTAACAACGTCGACGAGCTGAACGGTATATGAAGTCTAAATCTGTATTTTCATACGTTTTTGTTCGCTATTTAAGTCTGATCTGTTTAATATTTATACAGTGTTTGGATAGGGTTCAATGACACTGAATCGATGATTTTCTCTCTATTCGACACAAGATCCACTGGGGTTGACCTCTAGGTATCGTTATAAACCACATCTAATGTTTTTTGTTTGTTATTTGAGTCTGATCAGTTTTTGTACTTGAATTCATCAGTTTTTCTTTGCATTTTAGGGGGAACATGGGTGCTTCTCTCCCAGGGCATACAAAACACAGGTTAATTGGCGACAGCTCGCCATATTTAACATATAAAAAAACTTTATATGTTAAATTTGGCGGGCTGCCGCCAATAACCTGTGTTCTGTATGCCCTGTGGAGAGATGCGCCCATTTTCCCCCTAAAAAGCATAGAAAACCTTAGGCGATTCAACCTGCCGCAAGTCGAAACCGACAATGAATCAGGTAAAAACTCTAAACAGCTTTGCACTTGCATCAAATGATAAGTCTTTTGAATAAACTTATTGTTTGACAGATTAGATCAGCAACTGATGGATGTACAAACGCAGGCGAGCAGGAGTTGCAGCAGAAGCAAGAGCCATAGTAGAAGTCGAAGCTGTAGCAGAAGCCTGCAAACGCAGCAAAAGGTATGAACTGTGAAATTCAGTTTTTGTTCTTAGATTCATAGATAGAAGACGTTCTTAGATTCAATTTTTGTTCTTGAATTCATTTCTTGTTCTTAAACTCAATTTTTGTACTAAAATTATCATTAACAATATTGTTTTTATTACTAAAACAATAATTTACAAATAGAGAAGTTTTTTTTTTATGAAATGGTATATGAAGTCTAAATCTGTATTTTCATACGTTTTTATTCGCTATTTGAGTCTGATCTGTTTAATACTTATACAGTGTTTGGATAGGGTTCAATGACACCGAATCGATGATTTTCTCTCTATTCGACACAAGATCCACTGGGGTTGACCCTGATGTTTTCTTTGCATTTTAGGGGGAACATGGGTGCTTCTCTCCTAGGGCATACAAAACACAGGTTATTGGCGGCAGCTCGCCATATTTAACATATAAAAAAACTTTATATGTTAAATTTGGCGGGCTTCCGCCAATAATCTGTGTTTTGTATGCCCTGTGGAGAGAAGCACCCATTTTCCCCCTAAAAAGCATAGAAAACCTTTGGCGATTCAACCCGCCGCAAGTCGAAACCGACAATGAATCAGGTAAAAACTCTAAACAGCTTTGCACTTGCATCAAATGATAACTCTTTTTAATAAACTTTTTGAATAAACTTATTGTTTGACAGATTAGATCAGAAATAGTCATGTCATCTGTAAAGCAATATTTTACTATTAGTCTGAAAGAGAGCATGTTTCTAAAGCAAGATTAACAATATTGTTTTTATTACTAAAACAATAATTTACAAATAGAGAAGTTTTTTTATGAAAACAATTAAAACCAGTCAACTATTACCCCTTTCATATTGTTAATAAGTCTTTAGTTAGATTAAATCATATAACCCTTTTTAGTTATCGTGTCCTAAAACCCTTAAATCATGTCCTAAAAGGATTATTTCTTAAATCATGTCCTAAAAGGATTATTTCTTAAATCATATAACCCTTTCTTAAATCATGTCCTAAAAGAACTTAAATCATATAACCCTTTCTTAAATCATATAACTGGTTTCACCTTTTTAGTTATCGTGTCCTAAAAGGATTATTTCTTAAATCATATAACCCTTTTTAGTTATCAGTCAACTATTACCCCTTTCATATTCTTAATAAGTCTTTAGTTAGATTAATATCTTCTAATATATCTCAACCTTTTCAGAAACCAAGTCATGTCAGAAATGTCTGTTTGACTTTTGTCCTTTTGTTTTTTTTACTACTTATCAGAAATAGTCATGTCATCTGTAAAGCAAGATTTTACTATTTTACTGTTGTCTGAAAAAGAGCTTGCTTGCTTCAGTCTCTATAAATACTTCATCAAGCTCAACACTCTACACTCAACTACACTCAACTGACGTACTGCTTTTACATCTACAACTGTAAAGCAAGATTTTACTGTTGTCTGAAATAGAGCATGCTTGCTTCAGTCTCTATAAATACTTCATCAAGCTCAACACTCTACAAACATTCAACTACACTCAACTGAGACGAATTGAACTTTCAAATTGTAAGTTTATCTCAGTTCAACTAAATCCTACTTTTAAATCTTGCATCAATTAAACCTTCAAAACATCAACCTAACAACTTCTACTTTACTTCGATTTCAGAATATATTGACTCTTTGCATCTGGATCTTACGTTGTTTCTCGTCTCTCACATCAAGGTTTCACATTTTTTATCGGCTTTTTACATCTGCCTCTTGCATTGTTGTAAGTTCTTCCAAATTTCTTGGTTTTTTTGTAACTTTTAACTGTGTTTTTAAACTTTAGAAGGTTGTAAATGTTGAAATAACTGTGGTTTTTGGATCTGTATTGTTTAACTGCCTCTTTGTTTTTTTTTTATTAATTAGTTTTTGTTGTTGAATCCAGATGTATTGTTTAACTGTCTCTTTTTATTAATTAGTTTTTGTTGTTGAAATCCTGTCAAAATTTTATCGGTTGAAGGTTGATTGTTTGATATAACTGTTTCCTGATTATTTGATATAACTGTTTGATATAACCATTCGGTTTTTACCATTTAACGATTCGGGTCGATTCGGGTTGAAACTTAAAACTGATCATCTAAGATGAACCGATTATTTGATCTTTTTATCATTAATTTTTTTATACGAACTAATGATTTAAAAGATATTTATAAAAATCAGTTTAAACTAAGAAAACATAACCCTTAAATTACCATACATGTAAACTATAGGTCGGCAACTGATTTGGTTTGTGGCTTTCCAGATTTTTTCCGATGTTAACATTAAATTTAGTATGCAAATATTCACTCAAATTAGTGTTAATATTTTTCGATTTGCACATTAATTTTTAAATACTAATACCTCTTATATTATATTTATTATACTACATATACATTTATCAAGTTGGTTATAGTGTTATAGACAACACCTTTCATTCCAGTTTGTACATATTAGTTTGATGGATTACATATTAAATTGTTGGCCTTTGATATCAAAAACAGTTCCACCATCACTTCATTCAAAAAAAATATGATTAGCATCATGTAATATACAATTAGAACTAGAACTGCATCCATTCATAGAGCGAGTTCGATTGACCCAGTATTTTCATAAAATACAAAAATAAAATTCAAACGATTAGAAATAACTAAACTGATAAATTACATAACAAAATTACCATTAACAATTTGATAAAAATCTGTTACATTGTGTGCGTATAATGTTCCTCAAGTTGCACATTAATTTTTAAATACTAATACCTCTTATTTACTGTTTTAATTTCATATGTTTTCTGGGTAATTTTTCATTTACTATTGTCTGCGTGGTTTATTACCAATTCAAGAAAACCCATAATACAGTGTTTCCTAAAGTTACATAAATTTTATTAACAACCAATGGGCAAAATATTTACGAAGATTGATTGGTTCGATTAAAGTTAAATAAATGAATATGAAGGTGTTACTTTAGTATGCGTTTGCATCTCTAAAATTATAGAAGTAAACTTTATATTAGAGTGATTTAGCATATATAAATGTAAAAACAAATAAAAGAAAAAGGCGTTAAGAAAAAAAGAATTATATTTTGGTTAGTTAAAAAGTAAATAAAATATAAAGAGTAGTTGTTTGGAGATAAATAGAATTATAAAAATTGTATGTTTCAGTTTACACAATCCTTTTTTTTATATTTAACCAAACTATTTTTATTTGCTTTAAAATTGATCTTTATATCCAATCAAAATTGTATTTTTCAATTTATAAATCACTCCAAACAAATATCAATTGAGAGGTATGGGTGGTGGTTATCCAATTCCCGTTGAACCACAAGGGTCAACAAACCATGGACGATCATCCCGTCGCCATTTAAACCTTCCTGATTCAAACCCTCTAACTTCAAACCCTGAAGTTAGAAACACTTTTCGTCCGATGACAAACCCACCTCCGGTGGCAAACCCTCATCCGGTGACAAACCCTGAACATGATGATCCATTTGGTTGGACGGATGAAGAGTTGAATTGGGCGTATGACTATACATTCGCTCAACTACAATTTGGTGGACTACAAATTGAGGAGGGGCATCATCGTGCGGTGGCAAACACTCCTATACCGCCTATGCATCCTCCACCTTCAAACCCCCCTTATGTGGAAAACCACAGTCAAACACAAGAACTATCGAGCTAGGCTGAAGGGTACGAAACTGACCCTGGGGCGGTTTACGAACCACCATTGGATGAAGAAATGGTTTGGGAACCTTAGAACAACTTTGATGATGACTGTAGTTTTCTTTTTCTCGAATTAGTTTGAATCTTAATTATGTAAATTTTAATTATGTATTAGTTTAATTTTAAATTTGTTGTTTAATTTTAATCATGTTTTAGTTTAAGTTTAAGTTTCTGGAGTTTTTATTTTTTTAGTTAACTAACATTGAACACTTAATAGGATATGTCTGATCATTTTTCCGTTGAAGAATTTTCATCATTGAGAAATGATAGAGCATGGTATAATATAATCTTTGTTAAGGTGGAGTTTATTTGGCATGACTTCGATGAAAAGAGATTAGTGGTTATTTTTCTTGATCAACACGTAAGAACATTATTTTAATTTACTTTGTGTTGTACGAGTAAGCGTTTTTCCACCACTAAATTTCCTTTCTTTTTAGAGACAAAAAATTGTTGCGTTCGTCCCACAACATTTGATACACATATATAATGACGCGGCATTGATGGGTGGTTTTTTTTCCTTGAATCATTTCCAAATTGAGAATCTCAACTATCATGAGTGCCCAAAATACCAGAATTACGTGTTAGTTTGGTCCGAGAAAAAAATTGTCATCAACGAATATACAAAGCTTTCTTCACTTATGCTTACGATTCCAAGGGGTGCTTCTTTATATCCATTGGTCCCTTCCATTATAGAATTGAAGCATGACAGGAGACCTCAAATGGATATTGTTGGTACATATAAATTCTCTATCTATATTTTTTATTAAATATATAAAACTTTATATATGTATGTATAATATATGGTGTATACGATTTGGCTGATTTTGTTATAGATGTAGTTGGGAGAATAATAGAAGGCAAACGTGATCGATGTTGTTTTGAACTTTCTCTTCAAGACAAGATGTAAGTTAATATTTATTATCAACATATTACAAACATAATATTTACATTATATGTAAGAAAATATTATTATTAGAAGAAATTTAACCCAAAATCGTAATATACAGTGGTCACACAATACAATTGTTTTTGTCTGCCCTGAAGCCTTCGGATGTTATACGTTCCATTCGAGCCGTGCAACAAAGGTCTATCATATATGTATCACGTGTCAAGTTGGTTCATCTACCAGATAGTATGTTATGCTTTACACATGAACATTCTAAAAATTAGTTAGATTTAATGGCTCATGTAATTTAATAAAAATTATATTTTATTTGTTATTTCAGTTAATATTTTGAAGTCTACGGAGTTGAGTACGATTACGTACGAACCAGATATGGTCGAGGCACGGGATATTTAAATTATGGATCGTTATCCAAGTTTGTGTTTAAGTTAGAAACATTTGGTGTTGTTTTATGTTTAGTTGTTGAATATTAAAGTCTCTCTTGGTGTTTCGTGTTTTGCTTTTTGTTTCCCTCATATTGAAGTAATTGTAGAAGTATGCTTTACTTTGTTATTACAAGTATGTTATATTACTTGATTTACATGTAATGGTTACACCTATGTTTCACCAAACTATAATCTTCTTAGATTGGACAACTAAATAATCATTATCTGTGTTAAACAAAGGTATAACCATGGCTGACCTTCCTGTTCATACAATCGTGTTTGAGATATTAACGAGGGTGCCAGCGAAGGATGTAGGTCGTTCTAAGAGTGTATGTAAGCAATGGTATGCGTTACTGTCAACACAAGATTTCGTAAGGATACATTGTTCTCGCTCATTAGTTTCATCTAACCAAAGAGTTCTACTAATTGACGACCTAACATGCTCTGTTCGTCCGATCATCTCTAAATCCAATGACTATGGTCCAAGCTCCATAGTTACATTTCCATTCCATCACCAAAATAATGATGTCTCAATACTTTCACATTTGAATGGATTGTTGTGTGTTTGCTTGAATCATACATACGAGCTGCTTCTTTGGAATCCAACAACTACTGCTTTCAAGCGTTTGTCAACTCCTGATTCTCATGGATTCTATATAAATAACCTTGATGCCGTTGGTTTGTACGTTGACGCTGACGATGATTACAAGGTCTTGCATATAAAGCGTAGGAGTGGTGTACTTGGTGTCTATGTTTATTCTAGGGAAGTAGACTCTTGGAGAAATATTCCTTTCATAACAAGACAAGAGTACCTAATCCCTCATTTCAATTGGTCAGCTGGCACATTTTGTGGTGGTACTCTATATTTCACTGTTTGCGAATGTTGGCTTGGAGGTACGAAAATGGTGATTTGTTTTTAGGTTAATTCGGAGCAGTTCAAGGTGTTTTAGTGAATGTAAAAAATGAGCTTCACATGTTTGCTAGCACTGGCATGTTTGAGATGACAATTGACCTATGGACGCTACAAGGGGATTACTGGATTAAGGTCTTATGATGTCCTCCGATCCCCCCGATATCATTGTCATTGTGGTGCGATATAACACATTATGTGACAAATGGTAATTGGTTTGTGATGACAAAATTAGGGAAGTTGTTTATAATTGAAATGGATATGAAGCCCTTCGAATGTTTTTATCCCGTTTCTTGGTTTCGAGGTTTTAAGGGTGCGGTGTTTGTGGAGACCATTGTTTCACCAAGTATTTAGATTGGCTTTCACTTAATGTTATCATTATGTATTTCAATGTTATCATTCGGTTTGTTTTTCTGTAAGTTATGTGTTGGAATGTTGTAATGATTTGAGAATTTCATCATCTATGATAACTCTCTTTTATTTAATTTGCAAGGTATTTGTCATTTTATCAATTTACAATGACTAATGGACAACCAAACCCTCGTAATCATGCTTCTAGCTCGAGTGCATCTACTAAAGCTGAAAAACGAAAAGAGTATAAAAAAAGATACTATGCTGCACGCAAAGAAAATAACAAAGTATCTAAATTTGGGAGTGGTGATGCCTCCCAAAGTGCTTCATCAATATCTTTAATGAGTAATAGGTCAACAGAAAGGACACCGTTAAGAAGTTTACAAACTAATATTACTCAATTTACACAAACAACAAATGAGAACGCCTCAAGTGTTTCTACTATAAAACGCAAGGAGTACAATAAAGGATGTTCTAATACACGAAACGATAATGGAATGCGTATTTCAAATGGCAGTCAAGTCAACCAAACCCCGATAGATGATGTTACGCCGACAACCACATTCCCATCTGTAATTGACGTAGTCAGGCATAGAACATCACGAGGTTTCTATTTGTTTAACAATGATTTCTTTTTCGAACTTGACATCTTTTACAACCTTCATTACTTAATACACCAATTTTTTTAGGTATTCGAATTCATCCGCGTACTTTATTACCCCAATTTGCTGAAGTAGTTGATCAACCTTCCTTCCAAGATGGGAGCGTACAAGATGATCCTTATAATTTTGTTTACAATGGTGTACCTGGAGAGCATCGTGTTTTAAAGGAACGAGGTGCATGTCCTAATTGTGGAGCAAAACGATTTCAGTATGAATTTTATACCTTTTGTTGTATGAGTGGGAAAACTGTGTTAGCAAACTTAGAAATTCCAGAGGAATTGTACCGACTTTTCACGTCTCAAGATGAAATTGGAGATATGTTTAGGCAAAACATCCGTGCTTATAACACCAATTTTTCTTTTGCCTCAATGGGTGTGACATTGGATGATACATTGAACAACATGAGAGACGGCGTATATACTTTTCGTGCACATAAAGGAATATATAACAGAATCGACCAATTAGTTCCGAGGGATGGGACCCCTAGGTACTTGCAGTTGTATTTTTACGATCCTGATACTGAGTTAGATCACAGACTCCGATGGCCAAATCTTGATCGGCGTATTACTCAGATTTTAACACGTATTCTTTCTACAAACCCATATGTCGATACATTTAGAAGACTTGCGGAACTAGGACCTCTGGACAACTATAGAGTCACTTTGAATACTTCGGTTGAACTTGACCAAAGGGTGTACAACCGACCAACGACATCGGAGGTATATATAATATTATATTAATTGCAATTATTTAATAGTATTGCTTATTTTACTTACTTATAGTTCACAATTATATAGGTTGCTGGTATTTAGGTTGAAGGTAATGACAATATCACTTCGTATAAACGAAGTATTGTTGTGTACGGTAGGTCTGAATATAGTCAAACTATTCAGCCGTACTTCAGTTGTTACGATCCATTGTCGTATCCTCTGTTTTTTCCTAATGGTGAGTCGGGTTGGCATGGTAACATACCACGTCATGGAGTATCAATCAATGAGGTTCGCAACAATGACAACATTGAAGGAGAAATGGAAGGTACCAACAATTTTTTATCCTTTTTTAAGTGAAGATCATAAAAATAGCGTAATGCGTTTTATTTTTATTAATTGTTTGTTTTTAATACATCTTCATCGTTCAGAGGCAAACACACGAAGTGGTAGAACAACCATGGCTATGCGAGAGTACTACTGTTACAAGTTCCAGATTCGATCTACCGATAATGTGCTTTTGTTCGGTGGTAGGCTGCTACAGCAGTTTGTGGTTGATGTTTACATCAAAATTGAGACGTCACGCTTAGAATTTTGTGAGAGAAACCAGGCTAAGATTCGGGCCGAATTGTACCAAGGTATTGTGGATTGCGTCAATATTGGTGAGGTTCATGCAAACAGAGTCGGGAAAAGAATTGTGTTGCCTGCATCTTTCATCGGGGGGCCTCGCGACATGCGACGTTGGTTTCTAGATGCGATGACGTTAGTTCAAGATGACGGCAAGCCTGATGTATTCCTTACAATGACATGTAATCCTAAGTGGCCTGAGATATGTGATAATTTACATGTTGGTCAAACTGCTACAGATCGTCCAGACCTTGTTTCAAGAGTGTTCCGGGCTAAATTAGAAGATCTTAAGGATCAACTCTTCAAGAAACATGTCCTCGGGGAAGTCAAGGCATACGTCTATGTCATTGAATTTCAAAAGCGGGGTTTGCCGCACGCACATTTTCTCCTAATCATGTACCCGCAACACAAGATCAATAACGTGGACCATTATGATAAGGTTGTGTGTGCTGAAATTCCTAACAAACTAACACATCCCAGATTGCATGAGATGGTTGTCAAGCACATGATTCACGGTCCTTGCAGCAATTTACGATCAAGCAGTCCTTGTATGCAGGGTGATCCTAAAATTTTTCGTTTTCGCTATCCAAGACAATTTAATGAACAGACGACACAAGGAGAAGATTCGTATCCGTTGTATCGAAGGAGAGACACCGGGATAGAAGTGGACCTACGAGGACAAACACTTGATAATAGATGTGTGACACCTGTGTCACTGCGACCATCAAACAAATGCCAAACCAATGAAATTTTGTGTCTCATACTTGGGATTTGTAAAAATATGTGTATCATTTGCACATATCAAATTTTGTTCGATTTCAAGCTTTAAATCACTTTCTGGAAGGTTATACGCGATCTGATGCGAAAATATAACCAGTTTAATGCAACGAACCCTCCGGAATAGTGAAATAGGCTTAACATACCTTAAATAACCTTTACATAACTTAGAAATAAGTTTCGAAGGCTTTGGTATGGCAAAATCAAGTTAAAATCGCTTACAAGGACTAAATATGACAAACTGCGAAAGTATGCCAATTTGAACTGTAATAGACATTCCGGAACATGACCATAAGTTAAACACACCTTAAATATCCTTTACATAGCTTAGAAATAGGCTTTGAGGGGTTCGGTGTGCTAAAATAAACTTTTGGGTCATTCAGGGACTAAAAGCGTCAAAAAGTGCACAAGTTTGCATTTTCGCGCATAACTTACGTTCTGAATACATCCGGACATCCAAAAATTTATATAAGCACTAAAACATTTTATTTTAGTGTTCGGCATAAGAAAAATCCATTCGTCACGCCATTTGGATCGTTTTTCGCGCTTATGCGCATTCCGTCGTAATTAACCGAACAACGCAATCGTACGGCTAAACGAACCGACATCCGAGATATTTTTGAGCACATCTTAAGTTCCCTATACTTTAACTTCATTTTTGAGCTTTGAAATTGGGTTAACGGGCCTTAAACGCGTCGGAAATGACCTTATAGCCCAACAGGGACCAAAATTGTAAATCTGCCAAACTTGGCCCTTGCGCACCGTAAGGGTTTATTTGTTACGGTGCGCAAGCAGTGTCCAGATGCAGCAAATCGTTTTTGGCTGCTGTTATCTGCCCCTAAACATTCTCCAAAGGTCAAGTGCCACTTGTTAAACTCTTATGGTGGCCAAAAATCAGTCACCACAACATTGCAACAAGTGTACGGGCTAGATCATTCCCTCTTTTCCAAGAAACGATCCTAACGGTGGACCAAAAACTATAAATACCCAACCCACTTCACTTCATTTCTCACAAGAATCTGATCATTTGTGCTCTAAGTTGAAACCTTTGTTTCATACCTGAGCTATTTTGATCTAGATTAGCATTCGGGGACCCTTCGTAAGTGTTCCTTCGTTCTTTTATCGCTTTTCGAGTTCGAAAGTCAAACTTTGTTTGACTTTCTGCATTGACCAGTTAATGGTCGATGCGAAGTTCGTTTGAACTTCATAACGTGAGCGTGATCACGATGGTTATAGTCCCTAGTGACTATACCTACTGATTACCACGTTATCTAGGCTCAGTGACGAGCCGTAGTTTCGGTCAGAATACGTATTCTTATGTATTTTGTAACCAAACTACTTACGGGTATCAAAACCGTTTGTTTTGATACCAAACTTGTTTTCTAACTTAGGTAAGCATGTTTCAACATGCTTAGCTTGTCACTTCTAGTTTTGTGCTTGGCTAGGGTCGTAGGGTAAGCGATCTAATAAATCGCTTATACCTTCGAACCCGACCCATTTGGTCGATCATTAGGATCCGCCCAAACACATTAGGTGACCATAGTATATAGGGAATAACCTTCCGAGGTTATACCTTATGGTCGCTTCGTTAAGTAGTTGTACGATAGGTAGTTTATATGCCTTAGGTAAATTACCAGAATACCCTTTTCATGTATAATTGGTAATTAAGCATATGCAACCTAAACTTTTGTCACATAACTGATTATGTAACATGTTTAGGCATATAACACTTGTCATAGGACTAGTTAGACGTTCCGAACGCGTTTCACGCGAATGACGCGTTAAAGTAGCGTATGTTACCTTAATGGGTCGCGATGGGTCGAAAGCACTTAGGTTAGTCTCAATGTAGTATGTAGGCCTTGTTAAACCATATCATATGAGTTCCAATACTCATTTGGTTTACCAAGCCTCATCCTATCCGATCTCCCGATTTAAGTCCGGTTTATTTATATAGTTTTAGATTGCCAACTGATTCCGTGCTCCCTCTAGCTTTGTTTGGTCGTTGTTCAAGACCTCTAAGCATTCTCAGGCGAGTACATTATTCCCCTCTTTTACTGTTTTCAACTGTTTTGGGGTGACTCATATGTGCTAAATGTTTTAACAATGATTTCAAGAACGATTACAATGGTTTCAAAAACAATTACAATGTGGTTTCAAGAACGATAACAATGGTTTCAAGAACGATTACAATGGTTTCAAGAACGATAACAATGGTTTCAAGAACGATTACAATGGTTTCAAAAACAATTACAATGGTTTCAAGAACGATTTCAATAAAGTGAACAAACTTGTTGGTTGTAGTTACATAACCAATGACATTCATTAGCAATGATCAAGCCGACCAGTATTAGGTTATGGTACCATAGGATCTGATAAATCCCGTTATTCTCTATACCCATGGTTATGTGTGGGTATTTTGGGTAATGACTGAATCTGTAATTATTAATTTACCCTTTGGTAAGGGTTTGTTAAGAACGAGAACGAGTTGGAACGATAAACGAGTCAAGAAGGTTTGAATGTTATTAGAAAATAGACCATAAAGTAGTTTTACAATTAAAACAAGAACGATTTGAACGATTTCACAAAATGTTTTAACGATTGAGTAAACATTTGGACATGATTTACATTTGATTATGCATTTCCACGAAACATAGTATTGATTTAAACCAAGTTTTACATCAATACTTTGTTTTGTGCGTTTCACCTATGGTTTAGTTGATGCATTTCACTAGCCATACATGTCATTTCGGTTACACATTACATGGTTTGCATTTGACACAAACACTTTTGACATTGGTTATACATAACATGATTTACATCTTAACATAAACATTTTGGTATACTATTCAATACATTTGACAATTGGTTTAAACATAGACATCTTACATTGGTGGTTTGGTTTGATTAAATGATTAAGTAACGATGCGTGTGTATTATGATACAAGCATGGTGGATACGCCGCTGGTACTTCCTATATATAAGTGTTTGTATGGTATTACATATCGTAGCGTTATTTGAATCATTTCAGTTTAAGATATATAACATTTTATACAAATAACATACTTTTCACAAGACATTGATTTACAAACAATTTATCTTATACAAACTCATTTTACAATGGTTATTCATTTAACCATACATTATTCCCTTATTTATACATATCATCTGAACTTATTATTTTTCAAATGATTTACAAAGACAAAGCAAATTACAAGGTTCATGACTAAACATTTTCTTAAACAGAAGTCATGAATCTTATTTTCACAAAACCTATGTACTCGCCAGCATTTCTTTGCTGACCTCCCTTTCACATGTGTTTCAGGTATTGTTGAAAGATATCGATTGATAGAGCGCATGCTCACATAGGACTGGACAAGGCCTTAGTGACTCAATAACAATGATAGACTATGTTTAAATTGTGTATTTAGCTTTCCAGACGATGTAATTATTCAATGTTTAATAAAATGAAACATTTTTGGTATCCATGGTTATGAAACATTAATTCTGTTACAACACTCCCCGACGTTTCCGCCACGTTTTGTATGTTACACGTGGTCGGGGTGTGACAGAAAAGATGGTATCAGAGCCAATGGTTATAGGGAATTAGGTTATTAGTAATGCTTTGACCTAGTCTATAACCTTCTTAGGACCCTAACGCGAGTTTACTTGCGTTTAGTCATAAAACAATACCGTCACCTATCCTTAGGCGACGACCGCAACAAGAACATAAAATTCAAAACCGCTTTGAAAACTAATCATCTGTTCTAGGATGATTGATTACTAGGTTTTGAATCCTCTATTGTAAGGTTTTGAACCCTCTGTTATATGGTTTTGAACCCCTTTGAGTTTTCAAAATCTCGTCAAGGTTTTGGGTTTTAAATAATGTGAACACGTGCAAACTGGAAGGGTGAATGCCTGTATTCTGGGTTTTCTGTCTAGGCAAGCACTTCGTATATATCTCATCAGACGCGAGACCAGTTGTGCTTACCTGGGAATTCTTGGGATGAGTGTTCACTTATAGGCGAGCATGTCTTCGCGATACATTATTTTTGATCCATTTACTTTGGTTAGTCACTGTGTGTCGGTTGTTGCTTTATAGTAACAAACAAATGACCACTATCCTTGCTTTCATCAGATTTGTTTCATCTCATTCTTTTCGTCTAATTCTCTCACTCGTTTACTTTCATGTTTCCTCTTTTAGAATGCCTCCTCAATGCGAAGGCCAGATAGCGACTGCCGAATTGGCAGAAATCATTACGCAGCAAATGGCTGCTCAATTCCCAAACCTCTTTGCTCAATGGAACCAAGCCAACAACAACAACAATGTTACATGCAAATACAAGGATTTTAACCAAGCTAAACCACTCAAGTTTAGTGGTTCTGAAGGAGCGACTGGGCTTCTTCAATGGTTCGAGAGCATTGAGAATACTTTCTGCCACGTGCAGTGTCCTGACAATCGCAAGGTCGAGTTTTCTTCGAGTGTGTTTCTGAAGAGGGCTCTCACATGGTGGAACGGGGTTATGAGGGATCGTGGTGCAGAAGTTGCTCTAGCACAGACATGGGCTGAACTTAGGGCCCTTATGATGAGGGAATTTTGTCCTCGTCATGAGCAGCGAGCTTTGGAGAAGGAATTTGATGAGTTGATGCAAGATAGTGGTGAGCACAGGGCGTATACTGATAGGTTTGAGGAGTTGAGTCTGCTTTGCCCGACAATGGTTACCCCACTCGACAAGGCTATCGAAAGGTACATCGACGGCCTACCTGACTCGGTACAAGACATCCTTACTGGTAGTAGCCCTACCACACTCCGTCAGGCGATCGAGTTAGCTGCGACATTGACTGAGTCGCAGATTCGGAAGAATAAGTTACACAGAAAGGGTGACAAGGGTAAGAAGCAGGGGTCTGACAAGGAGGATAGCAAGAAAGGTCAAAACAAGAAGGGTAAGGAAGGTGAGACGTCAAAGAAATCAAGAAAGCGAAAGGGTGTTCAGAACTTTGCTGTTACAGCACAGACTGCTCAGAACCCGCGGAACCCACCAGCTCAGCCACCTGCAAAGAAAGCATATGCCGGTACCGCACCTCATTGTGCACGCTGCAACGGTCATCACGCGGTACAACAAGCTTGCTGGCAATGCACGACGTGTGGTAAACTTGGGCATTTGGCCAATGTTTGTCGTTTAGGACAAAATCAGGCTGCTCAGGTTCAAGCTCCGGTTCAAGGGAAT
Organism: Helianthus tuberosus; assembly: GCA_030545235.1. Taxonomy (NCBI): domain Eukaryota; kingdom Viridiplantae; phylum Streptophyta; class Magnoliopsida; order Asterales; family Asteraceae; genus Helianthus; species Helianthus tuberosus. The sequence continues at coordinate 128,700,285 of CM060447.1, read as the reverse complement.
GCTGCGAGATTCCCACTGGGGTCATGTTTCAACTGCGGAGAGATTGGTCACTTCCGCCACAACTGTCCGAGACTGGTAAATGCAAATGCTAACGCAAACCCAAATGCGAACGTCAACGTCAATGTGGATCCAGCACGTGGTCGAGTGTTTAACATCAATGAGGCACTCAATGATGAAGGAGTGAACAATTAACATTTTGTATTTCCTCTGGTTGTTATCTTGTAACATTTAAAGACAATGCGGTTGTTATATAAATAAAAATTTGTGGTTTTATTTTTAACTAATGCAATTGTATGAATGTTTGATCCAACCTTATGATGTCAACACAAAGACAAAACTACTCGTGTGGTTCTGTCATTTTTATGATCACTTGTGATCTCCCTAAGAACCTCAAACACTTGTTTCTTTTAAATCTAAAGTATCTTATCGTCTTGCACCGTTCGAGATGCAAGAATTATCAAAACAGCTTCAAGAGTTGTCTGATAAAGGATTCATCCGTCCGAACTTTTCACCTTGGAGAAACTCCTGTCCTCTTTGTGAAAAGAAAAATGGATCTTTTCGAATGTATATCGATTAACGTAAGCCTAGTAAGCTTACCATCAAGAATCGATATCCCCTACCTTAAATCAACGATTTCTCCGATCAACTGCATAGCGTTTCATGCTTTTCCAAGATCGATTTGCATTTTTGGGTATCATCAACTTTGTATTCTCGAAGAAGATATTCCCAAAACGGTTTTCTGCACGAAGTATGGCCATTACGAGTTTACAGTCATGCCTTTTGGGTTGACAAATGCTCCAGCCATCTTCAAGGACTTAATAAATAGAGTCTGCAAGCCTTATTTGGATCAGTTCGTCATTGCTATTAATGACATCTTGATCTATTCATATCCCGAGCCGATCACGATCAACACTTTCGTTGACATTGGAACCCTTAAAGAAGGAACAAACTTTTCGCTAAATCCTCCAAGAGGAAATTTTGGCTTAAAAGAGTTCAGTTTTTGGGTCATGTAGTCAACAAGCACGGTATTCATATGGATCCATCCAAATTGCTGCAATTAAGGATTTGATTCCTTGTATGCTTTAAATACCCGTGTCCAAAGATAACAAATTTAAAGGTCAAATTAAACAATAATGTGAGTGTGCGATTATGCGATTATGTGATATGTGTTTATGTGTTCTCCTCTATGTTTTTGTGTGATCCGATTTTCAAATCCTCATAGAATCTTTCATATCTTCATATGAGGGATTCATAGTAGGATATTTAAAAGGTACTACCTTAATCCTTATGGGCTTCTACGTGGTAGTTAAGACCCTTGGGTTATATAGTACCATTCCATGATTTGATGAGAGACCCTTGAGTGGTCTAGTTAAAGATTGATTCAAGATCTGGTTAAGAAGGGCATGTGATGATACAGCTGAAAGGACCCTATGGTGGTCCAGTCACACTCATCACAGGATTGTTCATTTGGTTTTACCCTACACGTTATAAAATAGGCTGTGTAAACTGTGCAAGGAATTGTCTAATTAAGGACGCGTACATAATTATGAAATTTAGTGCACAGAAACCCAGTAAGATTTATTATGTGTAAGAACCGATAGCGACAACAATAACAAAATGAGAACGATGTAATGAAGGTATGGTGGACGCACCAATGGTGCTTCATATACTTGTATATAAGTGTCCCTCTTACATTGCAAGCATAATGTTATTAAGGTTACTAGAAGTTTAGAACCTTAACCAATGTTGTTCGATCTTTTCAACTTCATGCTTTCAAGCTCTCACAGGTTTCCTCTAATTAAATTTCGGGACGAAATTTCCTAAAGAATGGGAGACTGTGACACCTGTGTCACTGCGACCATCAAACAAATGCCAAACCAATGAAATTTTGTGTTTCATACTTGGGATTTGTAAAAATATGTGTTTCATTTGCACATATCAAATTTTGTTTGATTTCAAGCTTTAAATCACTTTCTGGAAGGTTATACGCGATCTGATGCGAAAATATAACCAGTTTAATGCAAAGAACACTCCGGAATAGTGAAATAGGCTTAACATACCTTAAATAACCTTTACATAACTTAGAAATAAGTTTCGAAGGCTTTGGTATGGCAAAATCAAGTTAAAATCGCTTACAAGGACTAAATATGACAAACTGCGAAAGTATGCCAATTTGAACTGTAATAGACATTCTGGAACATGACCATAAGTTAAACACACCTTAAATATCCTTTACATAGCTTAGAAATAGGCTTAGAGGGGTTCGGTGTGCTAAAATAAACTTTTGGGTCATTCAGGGACTAAAAGCGTCAAAAAGTGCACAAGTTTGCATTTTCGCGCATAACTTACGTTCTGAATACATCCGGACATCCAAAAATTTATATAAGCACTAAAACATTTTATTTTAGTGTTCGGCATAAGAAAAATCCATTCGTCACGCCATTTGGATCGTTTTTCGCGCTTATGCGCATTCCGTCGTAATTAACCGAACAACGCAATCGTACGGCTAAACGAACCGACATCCGAGATATTTTTGAGCACATCTTAAGTTCCCTATACTTTAACTTCATTTTTGAGCTTTGAAATGGGGTTAACGGGCCTTAAACGCGTCGGAAATGACCTTATAGCCCAACAGGGACCAAAATTGTAAATCTGCCAAACTTGGCCCTTGCGCACCGTAAGGGTTTATTTGTTACGGTGCGCAAGCAGTGTCCAGATGCAGCAAATCGTTTTTGGCTGCTGTTATCTGCCCCTAAACATTCTCCAAAGGTCAAGTGCCACTTGTTAAACTCTTATGGTGGCCAAAAATCAGTCACCACAACATTGCAACAAGTGTACGGGCTAGATCATTCCCTCTTTTCCAAGAAACGATCATAACGGTGGACCGAAAACTATAAATACCCAACCCACTTCACTTCATTTCTCACAAGAATCTGATCATTTGTGCTCTAAGTTGAAACCTTTGTTTCATACCTGAGCTATTTCGATCTAGATTAGCATTCGGGGACCCTTCGTAAGTGTTCCTTCGTTCTTTTATCGCTTTTCGAGTTCGAAAGTCAAACTTTGTTTGACTTTCTGCATTGACCAGTTTATGGTCGATGCGAAGTTCGTTTGAACTTCATAACGTGAGCGTGATCACGATGGTTATAGTCCCTAGTGACTATACCTACTGATTACCACGTTATCTAGGCTCAGTGACGAGCCGTAGTTTCGGTCAGAATACGTATTCTTATGTATTTTGTAACCAAACTACTTATGGGTATCAAAACCGTTTGTTTTGATACCAAACTTGTTTTCTAACTTAGGTAAGCATGTTTCAACATGCTTAGCTTGTCACTTCTAGTTTTGTGCTTGTCTAGGGTCATAGGGTAAGCGATCTAATAAATCGCTTATACCTTCGAACCCGACCCATTTGGTCGATCATTAGGATCCGCCCAAACACATTAGATGACCATAGTATATAGGGAATAACCTTCCGAGGTTATACCTTATGGTCGCTTCGTTAAGTAGTTGTATTATAGGTAGTTTATATGCCTTAGGTAAATTACCAGAATACCCTTTTCATGTATAATTGGTAATTAAGCATATGTAACCTAAACTTTTGTCACATAACTGATTATGTGACATGTTTAGGCATATAACACTTGTCATAGGACTAGTTAGACGTTTCGAACGCGTTTCACGCGAACGACGCGTTAAAGTAGCGTATGTTACCTTAATGGGTCGCGATGGGTCGAAAGCACTTAGGTTAGTCTCAATGTAGTATGTAGGCCTTGTTAAACCATATCATATGAGTTCCAATACTCATTTGGTTTACCAAGCCTCATCCTATCCGATCTCCCGATTTAAGTCCGGTTTATTTATATAGTTTTAGATTGCCGACTGATTCCGTGCTCCCTCTAGCTTTGTTTGGTCGTTGTTCAAGACCTCTAAGCATTCTCAGGCGAGTACATTATTCCCCTCTTTTACTGTTTTCAACTGTTTTGGGGTGACTCATATGTTCTAAATGTTTTAACAATGATTTCAAGAACGATTACAATGGTTTCAAAAACAATTACAATGTGGTTTCAAGAACGATAACAATGGTTTCAAGAACGATTACAATGGTTTCAAGAACGACAACAATGGTTTCAAGAACGATTACAATGGTTTCAAAAACAATTACAATGGTTTCAAGAATGATTTCAATAAAGTGAACAAACTTGTTGGTTGTAGTTACATAACCAATGACATTCATTAGCAATGATCAAGCCGACCAGTATTAGGTTATGGTACCATAGGATCTGACAAATCCCGTTATTCTCTATACCCATGGTTATGTGTGGGTATTTTGGGTAACGACTGAATCTGTAATTATTAATTTACCCTTTGGTAAGGGTTTGTTAAGAACGAGAACGAGAATGAGTTGGAACGATGAACGAGTCAAGAAGGTTTGAATGTTATTAGAAAATCGACCATAAAGTAGTTTCACAATTAAAACAAGAACGATTTGAACGATTTCACAAAATGTTTTAACGATTGAGTAAACATTTGGACATGATTTACATTTGATTATGCATTTCCACGAAACATAGTATTGATTTAAACCAAGTTTTACATCAATACTTTGTTTTGTGCGTTTCACCTATGGTTTAGTTGATGCATTTCACTAGCCATACATGTCATTTCGGTTACACATTACATGGTTTGCATTTGACATAAACACTTTTGACATTGGTTATACATAACATGATTTACATCTTAACATAAACATTTTGGTATACTATTCAATACATTTGACAATTGGTTTAAACATAGACATCTTACATTGGTGGTTTGGTTTGATTAAATTATTAAGTAACGATGCGTGTGTATTATGATACAAGCATGGTGGATACGCCGCTGGTACTTCCTATATATAAGTGTTTGTATGGATGGTATTACATATCGTAGCGTTATTTGAATCATTTCAGTTTGAGATATATAACATTTTATACAAATAACATACTTTTCACAAGACATTGATTTACAAACAATTTATCTTATACAAACTCATTTTACAATGGTTATTCATTTAACCATACATTATTCCCTTATTTATACATATCATCTGAACTTATTATTTTTCAAATGATTTACAAAGACAAAGCAAATTACAATGTTCATGACTAAACATTTTCTTAAACAGAAGTCATGAATCTTATTTTCACAAAACCTATGTACTCGCCAGCATTTCTTTGCTGACCTCGTTTTCACATGTGTTTCAGGTATTGTTGAAAGATATCGATTGATAGAACGCATGCTCACATAGGACTGGACAAGGCCTTAGTGACTCAATAACAATGATAGACTATGTTTAAATTGTGTATTTAGCTTTCCAGACGATGTAATTATTCAATGTTTAATAAAACGAAACATTTTTGGTATCCACGGTTATGAAACATTAATTCTGCTACAACACTCCCCGACGTTTTTGCCACGTTTTGTATGTTACACGTGGTCGGGGTGTGACAAGATGGGTGGTCCCATATAACCCAAGGCTTTTGATGATGTTTAACTGCCACATGAATGTTGAAGTTTGCTCAAGTATAAAATCTGTGAAATATCTTTTCAAATATGTTTATAAAGGACATGACAAACAGGTTATTCAAGTCGATCAAAGTGAGCCAGGGGTTGTTATTAATGAGATAAAAAGATTTCAAGATGCACGCTACATATCACCCCCAGAGGCTATGTAGCGCATTTTTTCCTTCTCTCTTTCTCAAATCTTTCCTGCTGTTCTAGCCTTACAACTTCATCTCCCAAATAATCAGATGGTTAGATTTAGAGATGATGACTTGATGCCTAATATTGTTGATAGGGAAAGGGATAAGAGAACCATGCTAACAACATTTTTTGAGATAAATAGAAACGATGAAACAGCAAGGGTACATTTGTATAAAGATTTTCCAAAACACTTTACGTGGAATGGAAGCACACGCCGTTGGAGTCATCGTTTCGGTAAAAAACAAAGAGGTCGTATCGTTTCCGCTAATCCAGCCGAAGGAGAAAGGTACTACTTACGCCTACTTTTGTCAAATGTCTGAGGGCCTACTTCTTTTGAACATCTTTGCACAGTTAATGGTCAACGGTGTGCGACATTTCGGAAAGCAGCTCTTGAGTTAGGCTTAATAGAAGATGATGAATATCTATCACAATGTCTCGAAGAAGCCTCTACGTTTCAGTTTCCCAATGCTCTTAGAAGGTTATTTGCGACCATAATGATTTTTTGCCAACCTGGAGATATTCGAAAGTTATGGAATGACCACTTTGATTCACTGTCTGAAGATCATCAGTTACACTGTCAAAGTATAGAACGCGTTCAAAATATGGTTCTTACCGAAATTAGTGTCTTGGTACAATCCATGGGTAAAAATTTCAATGAGTTCGACCTTCCTAAGATAACAGACGATGTTAACTTACAAGATGCAGGTTATCGTGAGTTACAAGAAGAGTATGGGATTGTTTTGGAACCTGAACACTTGAGTGCCAAAGATTCACTTAATCCGGACCAAAAAAACGTGTTTGATGAGATCATGATGCATGTTGATAATGATCTTCCAGGCGTGTTCTTTATTGATGGTCCAGGTGGAACTGGAAAAACATTTTTGTACATTGCCTTGCTTGCTGAAATTCGGTCACGTGGTCTTATTGCTCTCGCAACAGCTTCATCAGGTGCAGCGGCTAAGAATATGCCAGGAGGTAGAACGGCTCACTCGAGATTCAAGATTCCTCTTAATCTTGAAAATAATTCAATGTGCAATATCAAAAAACAGAGTGGGGCCGCTAAACTGATTCGGTCTGCCAAAATAATCATATGGGATGAAGCGTCGATGGCTAAACGACAGGCGATAGAGGCAGTCGATCGTACATTCCAAGACATTATAGGTGTTAGTCTCCCATTTGGTGGAAAGATAATGGTTATGGGAGGTGACTTCAGACAGGTGTTGCCGGTTATTAAACGTGGCACTCGAGCACAGATTGTAGACTCCAGCGTACGAATGTCACCTCTTTGGTCTTTGACTAAGAAGATGCGGTTGACCATAAATATGAGAGCGCTAAAAGATCCATGGTTTTCTAAATTTCTTTTAAGAGTCGGCGATGGAACTGAAGAACCAATCGAAGGAAACTATATCCGCATACCCGATGACATGACAATTCAGTGCAACAACAGAGAAAACGCTATAAAAGAATTGATCCATGCCATCTTTCCATCAATTGAAGATAATGTATATTCTTCAGATTATATAATCTCTAGAGCAATATTGTCCACTAAAAATGATAGTGTTGACGAGATTAATAATCAAATGATTGAAATTTTTCAAGGGGTGGAAAAAGTTTATTACAGTTTTGATGAAGCTGAAGACGATCAGCGCAACTTCTATCCGGTCGAGTTCTTAAACTCGCTAAATGTTAGTGGTTTGCCACCTCATAAGCTTCGTTTAAAAATTGGATGCCCAATAATATTGTTACGTAATATCGATCCATCACATGGCCTGTGTAATGGCACGCGGTTGATATGTAAGGGTTTCATGCGAAATGTTATTGATGCGGAAATTGCAGTCGGTCAACATGCCGGAAAAAGAGTTTTTTTGCCAAGAATCCCTCTAACCCTTTCTGAAGATGACATGTTCCCATTCAAGCTGAAAAGAAAACAATTTCCAATTCGACTTAGCTTTTCCATGACGATTAATAAAGCTCAAGGTCAAACAATTCCGAACGTTGGTATTTATCTACCGGATTCTGTATTTTCACATGGACAACTTTATGTCGCGTTATCAAGAGGGATTTCAAGACAAAGTACGAAGGTGTTGGTACATCTCGCCAAAGAATTCAAACAACGCAGAGTTTACACATCAAATGTTGTCTACCAGGAAGTGTTGCGTGATTAATTAATCGCATCCGTATAAAAAAGAAGGTAAATTAGTAGATTTTGTGCCTTATTTGCTTCCAGAAATTACCTTTTAATTACTATTTTAAACCACCTGTAGGCGTCTAACATTTTTTTATGTGTCGAAATCTGGTACAGTAGAGGAGAAGATACAAGAAAGTCATAAGCGAACGAATGTATTGGTAAAACAGGAAGAGATACAAGAGACTCCCCGCATGGTGTTTTTATTGTTTTGTCCAGCTACTTGACTGTTTTGAACTCTTCTTGTTTTTAATTACATCTACTTCCTTGTTTTGTACTATTCTTGTAGAAGATCACCAAATAATAGATAAACTAACAGAAAAACCAGTGCCATTATATCACGAATAAGAAAACTAACTTAAGTACTATACAATATTTCATGAGACGTCGGATAAACTAACGGTAAACAATTATACTATTGTAAATTGCCACTCCCGCCGCATCGCGCGGGTAAGTGACTAGTATATATATATATATATATATATATATATATATATATATATATATATATATTAAGAATATATGGATAGTGATTTTAATTGTGTAAAAACAATATTCCAGAAAATTACACATAAATTAAGTATGAAATACTTAATAAATACAAGAAAATACGTATTCCTATATGTATAAATACATACCGATATACACTACCAACACTTGGTAAAATACCCATATACAAGTATTATGCATATATATGAGAATACAAAGTAACATACTCATAATACAAGTATACCTATACTTGGGAATTCGAATAGATGTATAATACTCAATGAATGGTATGTTAGTTATGGAATCCACAAACATACGTACATAAGAACCATACGGAACAGCGAGTTAAAAATATATTATTTTAACAAAACCCTCGAATAATTGCATGAAAATAATATAAGTTAAAATACAATTATTTTAACTAATATATTAAAATTTAGAATTATATAATTACGAAGATTATATACACATCATATGCCGAACGTGTAACTCAAAGTAAATACAACTCTAAAATAAGTCCTAATAAACAATTAAAGCTAAGAGCCATTACACGACCTAAGTGTCTAATTAAACATAACACATGTGTAGATAGTGACACGACTCGCGGATATCAACTTTGGGAGCACACGACTACGGACGCAAATTAGTGAGTTCATGTCCCCCTTTTTCTCATAGCTGTTTTCGGATTTGTAACTTTCGAGGGTGGAATACATGTTTCAATGGTTTGGTTTAGCTAGAAAATGAACTATTAGATCATGTGTATGGGTAGGCACTCTCTTGAGTGCCATTAATCTTGTTAAGACCGAGGGGCAGGAGTGATAGATCTATCGGGTGTAGCGAGCCCCACTCATGGGTCCTTGTGTGGCCGCATGTAGTGACTATGTCGTTTCAGCTGGATGGACTGGAGGAAATCCGCTAGGTTTGAGTGCTTCCATACGCCACCACACATATTAATATCCTTGCAAAACCTTAATGATCTGTTCATAGACGCTTTACATACCTGTTCTCAAAAGAATCTCTCAAATGTTTACAAGTTTATTTGGAGCTCATATAAAACACATGAACTCGCTCAACTTTTGTTGATTGTTTTCAACTCACATGTATTTCAGGAAACTAAATGGATCTTTGGCGCCGAGGTTGTTTTCAAGAAGTGAAATTCAAGTTTAGATGTCATCCTCTTTTGGAGGGTTTGATCCGTATATTTCATCTTTGATGAGATATATGGTGCAAAGCCTCGTAAATTTAGTCTTTTGTTTAAAAAGTCCTTATCATGGAACTTATTATCTTTTGATGGTTTGTAACTTAACTTAAAACTATGTTGGTTGAAACTTAAACAACTTTTGTTTGTAATATTTTAAACTTATGAATGGATGAACATCATTTTAGTTATATAGTTGTTTATTACAATCGAATGCAATGAAAACTGATCAAGTCACACGTATACGCTTCCGCAAAAGTCAGGGTGTGACATACAAATACATGCCAACACACACTACCAACATTTGGTAAAAATACCCTCATACAAATATTATACATAAAATATGAGAATACAACGAGAAACAATCAACTTACTCATAATACAAGTATACCTATACCTGGGAATACTTAAAATGTATAAAACTCAATAAACGGTATTTTGGTTATCAAAAATTTCAAACACACGTATATGGAAACCATATATCAAAACGGGTAAAAATATATTATTTTTAACGAAACCCTTATATACATGCAATGCATGCAAATAATATAAGTTAAAATATAATATTTTAACTAATATATTATATTTTGAATTTTATATAATTGTGAGAAATTAGATAAAGACATCATACACTAAAAGTGCAACTCAAAATAAAAACAAATCCGAAACAAGTCTTAATAAATATTTAAGACTAAGAACCGTTACAAGACCGAAGTGTCTAACAAAACCTAGCACGTTTGTAGGTTGCGAATGGAACCCAGGAAACCGCATTTGAGTACGCACTTTGCACGGACGCAAACTTGTGAGTTCATGTCCCCCTTTTCTTTTAGCGTTTTCGGTTTACAACTTTCGAGGGAAATACATGTCAACTTGGGTATGATTAAGCTATGGAATGAACTCTTAGATCATGTGAGCATAGGCTGTAACTAAGGTGCCATTAATCCTTTTAAGGACCACAGAACAAAGGTTAGATCTAATGGGTATGGGCGAGCCCCACTCACGGTCCATGGGTGACCACTAGAGTGCTATTGTGTCACAGTCGGGAGTGAACCGACACTAAAAATCGTCTACTCGGGTTGAGTACCTCCTATGTCGTCACATATATTAATGTCCTTGCAAAACATTAATGATCAACATGTTCATAGACGCTTTACATACCTACTTACAAAACTAAACTTTCAAATGTTTTTGAGATTCATTTGATGCGCATACACATAAAACACATGAACTCGCTCAACTTTTGTTGATGTTTTTGAGATTCATCGCCGAGGCTATTTGTCACACCCTGACCGCGTTAAAACAACGAAACCGCGGCGGAAACGTCAGGGAGTGGAGTGGCAGAATCATTGTTTCACAACCATGGATACAAAAGTTTCGTTTTATTGATTCATTGGATAATTTACATTGTCTTAAAACAAAACAAACAAGTTACACATCGACTATCATTGTTATTATGTCACTAAGGCCTCGTCCAGATCCTATGTGAACATACATCCTAGCAATCAACATCATGCAACACCACCTGAAACATATGTAAAAACAAAGTCAGCAAAGAAATGCTTGCGAGCACATAGGTTTTATGAGAGTATCGGATTCATGGCTTGTTTACATGTTGCAGTACCTTGTTAGACTACAAGAGTCAAAAGTTACAAACCTCGTTTTGAAAAGTGTATTGCAACATAACTAACCAACTCAAATCAAGTTGGTTATAATTTATAAAATCTCGCAGCCATGATTCTTAACGCAAAAACATTTTTCTAAGTAAACCAAATCGTAAATTGTTCTCGTTACAAAACTCGTATGCTTTATATCATTTAGAAAACATCGTTATGTGACATCGTTTCAAAATCGTTTTCCTGTGTGAACTAAATAATGCCACGGAATATAATATGATAAAAGCACTTATATATAAGAAGTACCAGCAACGTATCTACCATGCTTTTATCATGTTACACCCGTCCCATTACCTAATCACAACCCAAAACCAATCCTTCATTCAAATCGTTTAACTGATTCAAAATCGTTTAAATCGTCCCAAAATCTTTCTCATTTTAATTGTGAAACTACTTTTGGTCGCCTCGCTAATAACACTCAAACCTTCGCGAGTCGTCCATCGTTCAACTTGAATTAACAAACCACCAAAGGGTAAGTTAACAATCACAGATTCGGTCGTTACCCACATAACCCCCACACATAACCATGGGTGTAGTCCGATAACGGGATTTGTCAGATCCTATGGTACCATAACCTAATACTGGTCGGTTCGGCCAAAATTAATGAATGTCGTTCGTTATGTAAATACGTCCAACAAGTTTGTTCACATTATCGAAATCGTTATTAGTTTAATATAAACCATAGTATTCATTTCTGAAATCATCGTTAAAACCTCGAAATCGTTTAATACATATGAATCACCCCAAAACAATCGAAGACAGTAAAATAGGAGAACTATGTACTCACATCGAAGTGCAAAGTATCCTCAATCTAAAGAACTCAACAAGCTCAAGCAAACCAAGGAAACTCAAGCAGCACCTAGTAATTGAATCACTAGTAAATAAATCGACACCTAAATCGGAAGATCGGACAGAATGAGGTTTCGTAAACCAAATGAGTATTGGAACTCATGTGATATGGTTTAATAAAGCCTACATTCTAGATCGGAACCTATCCTAAGTGCTTTCAACCCGTTACAACCCATTAAGGTAGCTTACGCTACTTTAACGCGTCGTTCGTGCAAACGCACGTTCGAGACGTCTAACTAGTCCTATGACAAGTATTATATGCCTAAACATGTTTAAATTTGTTGCATAATCAGTTTTGTTGACAAAAGTTAAGTTACATATGCTTAAAATCCAATTATGCATGAAAAGGGCATTTTGGTCATTTTCCTAAGGCATATAAACTACCTATCATACAACTACTTAAACTAAGTGACCATAAGGTAAAACCTCGGAAGGTTATTCCCTATACAACTATGGTCACTAAACATGCTTGGTCGGATCCTAAAGATCGACCAAACGGGTCGAGTTCGAAAGTCTAAGCGGTGGTTTAGACCGCTTGACTTACGACTCTATACAAGCACTAACTAATTGGAACATGTTTAACTAAGTTAGAAAACAGGTTTTGATATCAAAACAAATTGTTTTGATACCCAAGGATAGTTTGGTAGCAAAATATGCATAAATACGCATTTTGACCAAAACTATGACTCGTCACTACGCCTAATCAACGTGGTAATCAGTAGGTATAGTCACAAGGGACTATAACCATCGTGATTACGCTCACGTTGCAAAGTTCAAATGAACTTCGTGTTGACCAAAGACTGGTCAAAGCAGAAAGTCAAACACTGTTTGACTTTCACGCTCGAAAAGCAATAAAAGCACGAAAGAAGCTTCCAAAGGGTCCAAGCTAGGGAGATCTTGATCCAAAATACTCAGGTATGAAGTTTTAGAACTTCAACTTAGAGTTTTTCAGATCAAGTGTGCAAAAAATGTAATGAAAGCTTGGGTATATATAGTTTTCGGTGAACCGTTAGGATCGTTTCTTGTAAAACGTGCTTCGATATTAACCCTCCATGTGGGCACATGGTTTTAAAATACCATGGGACATGTAATACCATCAAAAACAAGCAGATGGTATCCCAAATCAGGGGTTAAAAACCATCAAAACTAGCTCAAAGTCCAGATTCAATGTTTCTGTACTGGGCTGCTCTCGCGCCCCGCGTAAGAATAAGACTAGGCTTACGCGCCCCGCCTAAGATCTTTGGCAGATTTACACTTTTAGCCCCTGCAAGCCCAAAACTTGGTTTTCGATGCATTTTTTACGCGTTTAAGCCCCGTTAACCACATTTCAAGGCTCTAAAATGAAGTTAAAGTATAGGGAACTTAAAATATGCTCAAAAACATCTCGGATGTCGGTTCGTTTGGTCGTACGATTGCGTTATTCGGTTAATTACGACGGAAGTCGTAATGAACGCAAAAACGATCCAAATTACACGAAGAATGGTATTTTTGCATTCCAATCACTAAAATAAAATATTTTAATGATTACAAAAAATTTTGGATGTCCGGATATATTCAGAACGTAAGATATGCGCGAAAATGCAAACTTATGCACTTTTTGACGCTTTTAGTCCCTATTGATCAAATAAGTTTATTTTAGCATACCGAACCCCTCAAAGCCTATTTCTAAGCTATGTAAAGGATATTTAGGGCATGTTTAACTTATGATCAAGTTCCGGAATGTTCATTACTGAACAAATCGGCATACTTTCGTAGTTTGACATAAATAGTCCCTACGATCAAAGAGACTTGTTTTCAACACACCAAACCATCCAAAACTTATTTCTAAGTTATATGAAGGTTATTTAAGGTATGTTAAGCCTATTTCACTATTCCGGAGTGTTTGTCGCGTTAAACTGACTGCGTTTACGCACCATTTTGCGTATAACCTTCCAGAAAGAGATTTAAAGCTTGAAATCGGACTCGAATCAAATCGTAAAATCGTCAAACACAAATACACACATAATATGTGACAACCCGAGTTTTCAAGGTCTCTATTCGACTTAACTTAGTACTTATTTGCTAAGTGTGTTTTTATATTTATTTGATGTGTAATATAAGTGTTGATTGTGGTGTGTATATTATGAGTGTATGTGTTATACATATCTTGTGTTAATAATATGAATTGTATAATTATTAGAACATGGATCCTTTGCCAAACACCCCCACCCACGAAAACACTCTTGGACGAAAACACCTTAGTGTTTTCATCAAGAGCAGGCCGGCGAAAAGCAAATGGGCTTCGGCCCAGTAGTGATCGATTTCGATGTTTTGTTATTAACCTTCATGCAAAAACTGTAACTAGCGAAACCCTAATCACCTCTCACACTCTCTCTCCTTCACCTTTGAAACTCGACGACAATCTTGTGTTCCCCAGAATCCTCTAGATCGATTAAGTTATTGTCTCGTTCATCGCGGTTAGTGTTAACCTTTATTTGATTAATTGATTTAAATCGGTTGTATGCATGTATGATGTTCGATTTAATATGGGTATCACCACTGTAGAGAAACTATTGATGATCTGTACGAGTGAAAACAATATTGTTTATGCCTGCTGCTCATATTTGATCTGATGATATATAGATATATGTGAAGGTTTAAGGGAATGGATGATATGGTTTGTGTGAAACAACAATCTGATAATATGTAATATGTGGCTAGGAATGATGATTGTATGAATAGATCTGAATGAGTACATGATTGTTGCAGCCGATGTAATTATTAGACGATCATTAGGGTTTCTGTGTTTTGTAACTGTTGATGATGATGGACCAGACGAAATCTCAAGGACCAGACGAAAACACCCAGTGTTTTCGTCAAACACTAAGCCCGACGAAATCACTTGGGATTTCGTCGCCTGAGTGATTTCGCCAAATGGTGTTTACGCCACATATGTGATTTCGTCACATTAAACCTGTTAAGTTGTTAACTCTGTTAAGTTATGTATGTAACTCTGTTAAGTATGTAACCCTGTTAGTTTATTAACTCAATTACTTTGTTAACTCTGTTAGTTAATTAACTCTGTTAGTTTATTATTCCTGTTATGTATGTTAATCCTGTTAAGTTTGTTAACCTTGTTAAGTATGTTAACCTTGTTAAGCCTGTTAACTCTGTCAAATATGTTAGAGAATAACCATGTTAGAATAAACTGGGGAGGACATTTATGTGGAGCATGAATCGCATGAATGTGATTAATTGTCTATGTGATGCATGATGTTAACTGCCAAACACACTTTGTGACATAGATTGCATTTGAATCTTTACGAACTTAAACTGATTGTGTATACGTGCATAACTATAGGACTTGACTGATTATTTGTGAGCACATAGTTTAGCATACCGAGCAAACCAAGGTGGGTTCACACTTTCTACAAGGCATGGGATTCCCGGTGGTTTGGGAATGGGTTAATAAACTAAAACGGAACCTACATATCCTCCTTGGGTAGGATATGTACGGCCATCCTCCTTGGGTAGGATGCCACCATAAATCCTGCGTATTCTCCTTGGGTAGAACTACGTACGTTCGTCCTCCTTGGGTAGGACAACAACCTTAAACTTACTAGACAAAACTCTATCATGAAGTCCCTCATTCTTATATCGACTTAATTGCCGAGGCCGATGGCGAGCGGGTCCTTAGTTAATAGCGCTATTAGGTTTGACAAACCTCACACCGTGTCGTTCGAACGGGCGTGTACTAATGGACTATGGCAAACTGTCAGTGATGATAGACACTGATGTAGGGCACAACTTATTTTCGTTAGTAGTCGATATGGTACGGTCTAGTGATTCACATGGGAAGCCCCCACTGATTATGGTTATGGTTTGGGAAACAAAAGTACTAGTTAACTTGTGGTTTACGAAAACAACTTATGATTTCAAAACAAACTGGTAAAACTAAACAACCAACTGTGAACTCGCTCAACTTTGTTGTTGACTCGTTGTTACATGCCTTGCAGGTCGTTAGGTACTTCTGGAGCTTGCACGGGGAGGCATGATCGTTGTGGGATATGGACTGTTATGTCCTACACTTAACATTTGAACGTTAAACTATGTTTTGGTTATTTACACATTACTATGCTTCCGCTGATTTCTTAAACATGTTTGGTTTATTTTGAAACACCAATTATATTGGGTTTGGTTTTTATTTACTTATTGGTATTGTTCAATATGATTGGTGGCTTGATCCTGGTCAGTCACGCCTCCAAGAGGTGATACTCAGCGAGTGGATTTTGGGGGTGTGACAGATTGGTATCAGAGCCATTGGTTATAGTGAACTTGGTTTTAAAAAGGGGAAAAGCTTTTTGGTAAACCAGACTATAACCTGTACAGTGCTCAACGATCCACAACGACGCTTCGCTCCACGTGCAAGGCTCAACACTATAGGTGATATGATTTATGTTTGTATTGCTTACTTGTTAATTATATAGTACATTGCTCATAGTATGCTTTGATAAATGTAACAAATACTGCTTGAAACACATGCGTGCTTACTCTCTTCTGTCATCGCACTTTCGCGATACCCTTTCTCACACATGTTTCCTTTGATATGAAGATCATGGGTGGACGTGTTAACCTAACTCAAGCCCAGCTAACGGCTTTGATCAATGAACAAGTTACTGCAGCACTCGCAGCCGCTCAGGCAGGAGGTATAACCTGCCATAGCAACTTACTCTAGGATCTAAATCTACTCTCGTAACCCAACACTTGTGCTTAACCTTGTCTTTTCTTACACACACGACAGGTCAACATGCTCAGCCTCCTGTTTGTACCTTCAAAACTTTTATGGACTGCCGACCTACTACTTTCAACGGCACTGAAGGAGCTGTAGGTCTCCTCCACTGATTTGAGAAGCTCGAGTCTGTCTTCGAGATGTGTGAATGCCCTGAGGCAGGTAGGGTGAAATATGCCACTGGTACTCTCGAGGGCATAGCGCTCACGTGGTGGAACGCTCAGGTTCAAATGCTGGGGATAGTTGCTGCTAATGCCACCCCATGGAACGATTTCAAGGAACTGATCAAAGAAGAGTACTGTAATCGTGATGATATTCACAAGTTGGAAGTGGAGTTCTTCAACTTGAAGATGACAGGGTCGGAAATTGAAGCATACACGAAAAGATCAAACGAGCTGGCAATCTTGTGCCCTACTATGGTAGATCCTCCTATCAAGCGCATCAAGCTGTACCTCAAAGGTTTAGTGCCAGAGATCCAGAGTCATGTGACCACAGCAAACCCCGCCACTATCCAGCAAGCTATTCGTGTGGCTCATCGTATCACCGATCAGGCTGTCGAGCAGAACAAACTGCCCAAGCGCATTGGTACTGCTACTGCTACTACTTCTGATGCCCCCAGTGACAACAAGCGCAATTGTGATGGAGTCTCAAGCAAGGGTTCGACATCAGCTCAGTCTCAGTCTCAGCAGTGAAAGACTGATGACTACCAGAGTCCTGGTCAGCACTCTTCTGGTAGTCAAGGGCAGGGTGGATACAGGGGAAACCACCCTAAGTGCAACCGATGCAACAGGCATCATAGTGGGCAGTGCAAAAAGGGTCGTTGTCTGAGGTTTAACAAGTTTGGTCATGAAGCAAAGGATTGCAGGGGTGCACGACCCGTGAATCAGAATCGTCAACAGCAACAGCAGGCTCCACAGAATCCGCCGCAGCAACAGCAGGCTAACAGGGGATGCTTTCAGTGTGGTGCTGAAGGTCACTTCAAGAGAAACTGCCCCCAGTTGAACCAGACTCAGAATAACAACAACAATCAGGGAAACGGAAACAACAATGGGGGTAACAACGGGGAAAACAATGGTGCCAGGGGGTGAGCTTTTGTGATTGGTCAGGGTGATGCAAAGAATGATCCCAACGTCGTGATGGGTAAGTTTTTACTGGATGACTTTTACGTTAATGTTTTATTTGATTCGGGTGCCGATACTAGTTATGTGTCTCTAAAGGCTAGTCAAATGCTTAAGCGCGTCCCAACACTTTTGAACACCAAGCACATAGTAGAACTAGCAAACGGTAAAAGTCTAGAGGCCACACACATAGTTAAGGGTTGTAATCTCGTCTTAGCTGGTCAAACCTTCTCTATCGACCTCATTCCTATTGTTTTGGGTAGTTTCAACATTGTTGTTGGTATGGATTGGTTATCGCAACATCGAGCAGAGATCCTTTGCAAGGAAAAGATTGTCCGCATTCCTCGTTCAAATGGAGAACCTTTAGTGATTCATGGCGACAAGAGTGGTGCTGTTGTGGGCATCATTTCTTTCCTTAAGGCCCAAAAGTGTTTGCGAAAGGGACACACTACTATTCTAGCCCTCGTGCCTGACACCTCAAAGAAAGAGAAGAAGATGGAAGATATTCCAGTCGTACGTGACTTTCCTGAGGTATTTCCTGAGGAATTACCAGGTCTTCCACCCCACCATCAGGTTGAGTTTCAAATCGAGCTAGCTCCTGGAGCAGCACCAATAGCTCGAGCACCCTATCGCTTAACTCCATCGGAACTTGAAGAACTGTCCACGCAACTGCAAGAGCTCTTGGATAAGGGTTTTATTCGTCCTAGCTCTTCGCCTTGGGGAGCTCCAGTATTATTTTTTAAGAAGAAAGACCGTACTTTCAGAATGTGTATTGACTACCGCGAACTCAACAAGGTGACTGTAAAGAATCGCTATCCACTTCCACATATTGATGACTTGTTCGATCAGTTGCAAGGGTTGAGCTACTATTCGAAGATTGACCTGAGGTCAGGCTACCATCAACTGAGAGTTCGAGATGAAGATATCTCTAAGACAACATTCAGGACTCGTTATGGGCATTATGAGTTCTTGGTTATGCCTTTTGGATTGACGAACGCGCCTGCAGTCTTCATGGATCTTATGAACAGAGTGTGCAAGCCCTATTTGGATAAATTTGTTATTGTATTCATCGACGACATCCTGATCAATTCTAAGAGTCAGGAGGAACACGAGCATCACCTGCGGCTTATCTTAGAACTCCTCCAAACAGAACAGTTGTACGCCAAGTTCTCTAAATGCGACTTTTGGCTTCGTAAAGTCCATTTTCTAGGCCATGTGGTAAACAAGGATGGGATTCATGTCGATCCATCCAAGGTAGACTCGATCAAGAACTGGCCTGCACCCCGTACACCAACAGAAATTCGCCAATTCTTGGGTTTGGCGGGTTACTACAGAAGGTTCAACAAGGATTTCTCCAAGGTTGCACAACCACTCACCTCGTGTCACCTATCATTGGGGTAATGCACAGGAATCAGCATTTCAGCACTTAAAGGAGAGACTTTGTAGCGCACCTATTCTCTCATTGCCAGAGGGCACAGACGATTTTGTGGTTTATTGTGACACGTCAATTCAGGGTCTTGGTTGTGTGTTGATGCAACGGAATAAAGTCATTGCTTATGCATCGCGTCAACTTAAAGTTCACGAAAGGAACTACACGACACATGAGTTGGAATTAGGGGCAGTGGTTTTTGCTCTCAAGATACGGAGACTTTACCTGTACGGTACCAAGTGCATCATTTACACCGATCACAGGAGTCTCAAGCATATCTTCAAACAGAAGGAATTAAACATGCGACAACGTCGATGGGTCGAGCTCTTGAATGATTACGAATGCGCGATCAAGTACCATCCGGGCAAAGCCAATGTTGTGGCCGACGCCCTCAGCCGAAAAGATACTACACCTAAACGCGTGCGTGCATTACAACTTATGATCCAATCAAGTCTTCCTACTCAGATATGAGATGCACAGGTCGAAGCATTAAAAGCAGAAAATGTCAGGGCGGAGTCCGTACGTGGATCAAGGAAACGGTTAGAACAAAAGGAAGACGGCGCTTACTACGTTACAGGGCGCATTTGGGTCCCACACTATGGAAACTTACGTGAGCTTGTGATGGATGAAGCACATAAGTCTCGTTATTCGGTACATCCTGGTTCGGATAAGATGTACCACTACATAAAGACTACATACTGGTGGCCTAGCATGAAAGCCCATATAGCAACCTACGTTGGCAAATGTTTGACTTGTGCGAGAGTCAAGACCGAATACCAGAAACCATCGGGCCTACTCCAACAACCAGAGATTCCGCAATGGAAATGGGAGAAAATTTCCTTGGATTTCGTTACTGGCCTGCCTAGATCTCAACGCAGAAATGACACTATTTGGTTGATAGTGGATCGATTAACTAAGTCTGCACACTTTTTAGCTATCAAAGAAACAGACAAGTTCTCTACTTTAGCAGACATTTACTTAAAGGAAGTGGTTTCGAGGAACGGGGTGCCAACCTCCATTATTTCTGATCGAGATGCGTGTTTTACTTCTGAACTGTGGCAAGCTATGCACAAGTCCTTTGGCTCACGTCTAGACATGAGCACAACATATCATCCGCAAACAGATGGGCAGTCTAAGCGCACCATCCAAACCCTTGAAGACATGCCTAGGGCATGTGTGATTGATTTTGGTAACGGCTGGGAAAAACATCTCCCGTTAGTGGAGTTTTCGTATAATAACAGTTACCACACCAGCATTCAAGCCACTCCGTTTGAGGCATTGTACGGGCGTAAATGCCGATCACCTCTTTGTTGGGCAGAAGTGGGTGACAGCCAGATCACGGGTCCAGAATTTGTAGTAGACACAACGGAAAGGATTGCACAGATACGACAGCGAATAGCCGCTGCTCGTGATCGTCAGAAAAGCTACGCTGATAAGTGTAGGAAACCACTCGAGTTCCAGGTTGGGGATCGAGTGCTACTCAAAGTCTCACCTTGGAAAGGTGTAGTTCGTTTTGGCAAACGAGGCAAACTTAACCCGCGATACGTTGGACCTTTCGAGATCATAGAGAAAATAGGCAAAGTGGCCTACAAACTAAACCTACCCGCAGAACTCAGAGGAGTTCACAACGTATTTCACGTGTCAAATTTGAAGAAGTGTCTGTCAGATGAGACCCTCATAGTTCCTTTGAAGGAGCTCACTATTGACGATCAGTTGCGATTCGTCAAGGAACCGGTTGAAATCACAGACCAAGACGTTAAAGTTCTCAAGCACACCAGAATACCTCTTGTTCGAGTTCGTTGGAACTCCCGTCGTGGCCCAGAGTTCACCTGGGAACGAGAAGACCAAATGAAACTCAAGTATCCCCAGTTGTTCAAGAACAGTGCAACCACTACTGAGGCTGAAGCTACTGCGGAATTTCGGGACGAAATTCTAAACCAACGGGGGGTTGATGTGACACTCCAAGAAAACCAGGAAACAACGCAACACAACTAGCTTCCTCAGTAACCACGTACTAAATTTCGGGATGAAATTCCTTTCAAGTTGGGGATAATGTGACAACCCGAGTTTTCAAGGTCTCTATTCGACTTAACTTAGTACTTATTTGCAAAGTGTGTTTTTATACTTATTTTATGTGTAATATAAGTGTTGATTGTGGTGTGTATATTATGAGTGTATGTGTTATACATATCTTGTATTAATAATATGAATTGTATAATTATTAGAACATGGATCCTTTGCCAAACACCCCCACCCATGAAAACACTCTTGGACGAAAACACCTTAGTGTTTTCGTCAAGAGCAGGCCGGCGAAAAGCAAATGGGCTTTGGCCCAGTAGTGATCGATTTCGATGTTTTGTTATTAACCTTCACGCAAAAACTGTAACTAGCGAAACCCTAATCACCTCTCACACTCTCTCTCGTTCACCTTTGAAACCCGACGGCAATCTTGTGTTCCCCGGAATCCTCTAGATTGATCAAGTTACTGTCTCGTTCATCACGGTTAGTGTGAACCCTCATTTGATTAATTGATTTAAATCGGTTGTATGCATGTACGATGTTCGATTTAATATGGGTATCACCACTGTAGAGAAACTATTGATGATCTGTACGAGTGAAAACAATATTGTTTATGCCTGCTGCTCATATTTGATCTGATGATATATAGATATATGTGAAGGTTGAAGGGAATGGATGATATGGTTTGTGTGAAACAACAATCTGATAACATGTAATATGTGGCTAGGAATGATGATTGTATGAATAGATCTGAATGAGTACATGATTGTTGCAGCCGATGTAATTATTAGACGATCATCAGGGTTTCTGTGTTTTGTAACTGTTGATGATGATGGACCAGACGAAATCTCAAGGACCAGACGAAAACACCCAGTGTATTCGTCAAACACTAAGCCCAACGAAATCACTTGGGATTTCGTCGCCTGAGTGATTTCTCCAAATGGTGTTTTCGCCACATATGTGATTTCGTCACATTAAACCTGTTAAGTTGTTAACTCTGTTAAGTTATGTATGTAACTCTGTTAAGTATGTAACCCTGTTAGTTTATTAACTCTATTAGTTTGTTAACTCTGTTAGTTAATTAACTCTGTTAGTTTATTAATCCTGTTATGTATGTTAATCCTATTAAGTTTGTTAACCTTGTTAATTTTGTTAACCTTGTTAAGCCTGTTAACTCTGTCAAGTATGTTAGAGAATAACCATGTTAGAATAAACTGGGGAGGACATTTATGTGGAGCATGAATCGCATGAATGTGATTAATTGTCAATTTGATGCATGATGTTAACTGCCAAACACACTTTGTGACATAGATTGTATGTGAATCTTTACGAACTTAAACTGATTGTGTATACGTGCATAACTATAGGACTTGACTGATTATTTGTGAGCACATAGTTTAGCATACCGAGCAAACCAAGGTTAGTTCACATTTTCTACAAGGCATGGGATTCCCGGTGGTTTGGGAATGGGTTAATAAACTAAAAAGGAACCTACATATCCTCCTTGGGTAGGATATGTACGGCCATCCTCCTTGGGTAGGATGCCACCATAAATCCTGGGTATTCTCCTTAGGTAGAACTACGTACGTTCGTCCTCCTTGGGTAGGACAACAACCTTAAACTTACTAGACAAAAATCTATCATGAAGTCCCTCATTCTTATATCGACTAAATCGCCGAGGCCGATGGCGAGCGGGTCATTAGTTAATAGCGCTATTAGGTTTGACAAACCTCACACCGTGTCATTCGAACGGGCGTGTACTAATGGACTATGGCAAACTGTCAGTGATGATAGACACTGATGTAGGGCACAACTTATTTTCGTTAGTAGTCGATATGGTACGGTCTAGTGGTTCACATGGGAAGGCCCCACTGATTATGGTTATGGTTTGGGAAACAAAAGTACTGGTTAACTTGTGGTTTACGAAAACAACTTATGATTTCAAAACAAACTGGTAAAACTAAACAACCAACTGTGAACTCGCTCAACTTTGTTGTTGACTCGTTGTTACATGCCTTGCAGGTCGTTAGGTACTTCTGGAGCTTGCACGAGGAGGCGTGATCGTTGTGGGATATGGACTGTTATGTCCTACACTTAACATTTGAACGTTAAACTATGTTTTGGTTATTTACAAATTACTATGCTTCCGCTAATTTCTTAAACATGTTTGGTTAATTTTGAAACACCAATTATATTGGGTTTGGTTTTTATTTACTTATTGGTATTGTTCAATATGATTGGTGGCTTGATCCTGGTCTGTCACGCCTCCAAGCGGTGATACTCAGCGAGTGGATTTTGGGGGTGTGACATAATAACACCAAAACACATTGTTTTATTGATAATTGATATTGTTTTACATTGTTCATCGATTGCAGAGCACAGTTGTCACACTATTGACTTGAGTGTCATACTCACTTAAGAGGCACTCCGATTAGGAAAGTTCTCGAAGTATGGTGCAAATAAGAAAGAGACTCATGTGGAGTCTTCAAGCGAAAACAAAAGAAAGTTTTCAAACTTAAAGAAGGGCACCCAAGCAAACAACGACAACTCGAATGCTAACAAAAGAAGGGAAGTGAACCCACCTCGTGGCGCCAAAGCTTATGGAGCCACTAATGAGGCTAGTGGTAAAGGTTATTTGGCTTACAAGCCATGTGTGATAGGTGCAAGTTTCACCATGATGGTCGACGTCTGAGGGTAAAGTGTGACAAATGTGGAAAGGAGGGGCACAACAAAGAAACATGCTTGGTAGGAACGGGAGGAAGAAATGCAAACCGTGGAGGAAACTGTAACTACCACCAAGGTGGTAACAACAACAACAATCCAGGCGGAAACAATAACAACAATCCGGGCAGAAACAATAACAATAACCAAGGTGGAAATGGTAATGGCCGAGGCCAAGGTTGTTTTGGTTGCGGAGACATTGGGCATTTTAAGAAGGATTGCCCAAAAGATAATCATGCCCGTGGAAGAGTCTTCACGATTGGAGCACATGAAGCGCGCCAGGACCCGAACATTGTCACGGGTACGTTCTCTATAAACCAACACTTTGTATCCGTTTTGTTTGATACTGGCGCCGACTTTAGCTTTATATCTATAGAATTTAAGGATATACTTGGCGTAGAAACAAGTAAACTAGATGTCCCACATTCTATAGAACTGGTAAACAGGAAAGTAGTCAAAGTGGATGAAGTTATTAATGGTTGTACACTCGAACTTGGGAAATTAAAATTTTCCATCGATCTTCTACCAGTTGGTTTAGGTAGTTTTGATGTAGTTGTTGGAATGGATTGGCTGTCTGACAACCGTGCGGAAGTGGTTTGTCACGAGAAAACCATCTGCATCCCACTGTTGAATGGAGAAACACTTGTGATTCATGGGGAGAAGCGCGAGATGCCCCTACGAATTATTAATTACATGAAGGCGCATAAGTGTCTCCGAAAAGGCTGCATAGCGTTCCTCGCCTACGTCATAGACAAAGAGACCAAGGAGCCAAAGTTAGAAGACATCCCCGTTGTGAAGGAATTTCCAGAAGTCTTTCCCGAAGACTTTCCTGGACTACCTCCACAACGACAAGTGGAGTTTCAGATAGATTTAGTGCCAGGAGCGGCACAAGTGGCAAAGGAACCATACCGGCTAGCTCCATCACAAATGCAGGAGCTATCAACTCAGCTGCAAGAGTTGTTAGACAAGGGATTTATTAGGCCAAGCTTCTCACCTTAGGGAGCTCCAGTGTTGTTTATTAAAAAGAAGGATGGCAGTTTTCGTATGTGCGTTGACTACAGGGAGTTAAACAAACTGAACATCAAGAATCGGTATCCCTTACCGAGAATTGATGACTTATATGATCAACTCCAAGGTTCCAGCTATTACTCCAAGATTGATTTGAGATCGGGATACATTCAATTGAGAATACAGGAAGAAAGTATCCCCAAAACGGCCTTTAGAACTCGTTACGGACATTACGAGTTCCTTGGCATGCCGTTCAGCTTAACCAATGCACCGGCGGTATTCATGGATCTCATGAATCGGGTGTGTAAGCCGTATTTGGATATGTTTGTGATTGTGTTTATTGATGACATCCTCATATACTCGCGAACCAAGGAGGAGCATGAGCAGTATTTGCGAGCTATCTTGGAACTCTTGAAGAAGGAACAACTTTACGCGAAACTTTCAAAGTGCGAATTTTGGATTCGTGAGGTGCAATTCCTAGGTCATGTGGTAAATGAGAATGGAATTCACGTCGACCCTGCTAATATTGAAGCGATCAAAAATTGGGAAGCACCTAAGACCCCAACCGAGATACGACAATTTCTAGGGTTAGCAGGCTATTACAGATGATTTATAGAGAACTTTTCGAAGATTGCCCAACCGCTTATGACCCTAACCCAAAAGGAAAAGAGGTTTGAATGGGGCGAAGAACAAGAAGCGGCTTTTCAACTGTTGAAAGATAAACTTTATGACGCACCTATTTTGTCCTTATCTGACGATACCGATGGTTTTGTGGTTTATTGTGATGCGTCTCGACAAGGTCTTGGTTGCGTGTTGATGCAACGTGACAAAGTCATCGCGTACGCGACTCGTCAGCGGAAGGTGCATGAGAAGAACTATACCACACACGACCTTGAGTTAGGTGTAGTGATTTTCACGTTGAAGATTTGGCGTCACTATTTGTATGGTACTCGTTGCACAATCTTTACAGATCGGTTTGCAGCACATTTTCGATCAGAAAGACTTGAACATGAGGCAACGAATATGGGTCGAGCTATTGAATGATTACGATTGTGAGATAAAGTATCACCCGGGCAAGGCGAACGTTGTAGCGGACGCCTTGAGCCACAAGGAGCGTGTAAAACCTCTAAGGGTGCGAGCCTTAAAGATGACCATACAAACTGATCTCACTACCCGGATTCATGAGGCTCAACAAGAAGTGCTTAAACCGGATAATCTGCAAGCAGAATCATTGCGTGGAATGGAAGCGCAATTGGTGCCAAAGGAAGATGGAACGTTGTACTTCATGGAACGAATTTAGATTCCAATCC
Source organism: Helianthus tuberosus (assembly GCA_030545235.1). NCBI lineage: Eukaryota > Viridiplantae > Streptophyta > Magnoliopsida > Asterales > Asteraceae > Helianthus > Helianthus tuberosus. The sequence goes on along the minus strand of CM060447.1, from coordinate 128,673,773 downwards.
TCGGTGATCTACGCACGCTTATTTTGGATGAAGCCCATAAGTCAAGGTACTCTATACATCCCAGATCAGATGAAATGTACCAAGACTTGAAGGACTTTTATTGGTGGCCTATGATGAAAGCTGATATTGCTACATACGTGGGTAACTGCCATACATGTGCCAAGGTTAGGGCGGAATATCAGAAACCATCAGGGTTGTTGCAACAACCTAAGATTCCCGTATGGAAATGGGAACAAATCTCGATGGATTTTATTACTAAGTTACCGAGAACTCAAAGAGGTCATGATATGATTTAGGTAATTGTTGACCGACTTACGAAGTTCGCACATTTTCTACAGATCAGTGATAAAGACAGCACTAAGAAACTGGCTGAAATATATCTCAAGGAGATTATGGCACGTCATGGAGTGCCAGTTTCCATCATATCAGACCGAGATGGTCGTTTCGTGTTAAGGATATGGCAAACATTTCAGAAGGCTTTTGGGTCTCAATTGAATCTTAGCACGACATTTCACCCTCAAATGGACGGCCAGAGTGAACAGACGATACAAACGTTAGAGGACATGTTGCGTGCTTGTGTGATGGACTTGGGTGGAAGTTAGGATATTCACTTGCCTTTAGTGGAGTTTTCCTACAATAATAGCTATCACACTAGCATCCAGGCCGCCCCGTTTGAAGCTTTATATGGGCGAAAGTGTCGGTCCCTGTTGTGTTGGGGGGAGACCGGAGATAAACAACTCATTGGTCCAGAATTGGTTCAGGAAACCACAGACAATATTGCTCAGATATGAGACCGTATCAAGGCAGCTCGTGATAGACAGAAGAGCTACGCCGACAAACGACGCAAACCATTAGAATTTGAGGTTGGAGAAATGGTATTGTTGAAGGTCTCGCCCTGGAAAGCGTGGTACGATTTGGAAAGCATGGAAAGTTTAACCCGCGCTACATTGGACCCTTCGAAATTCTAGAGAAAATTGGAACAGTTGCATACAAGTTAAAACTTCCAGAAGAGCTCAGCAGTGTACACGACACGTTTCACATGTCTAATCTCAAGAAAAGTCCTACTCAAGAAACAGTCATCATTCCAGCAGATGAGATTCACGTTAACGACAAACTCCAATTTACCGAAGAACCTGTTGAGGTTATGGATTGGAAGGTCCACAAGACAGGGATAAGTCGTATAAAGCTAGTCAAAGTTCGTTGGAACTCACGTCACGGCCCAGAGTTTACATGGGAACATGAAGATCAAATCAAGTCTAAGTACCCTCACTTGTTTCAAAACTCCCCTGCAACCAACGATGCAGCTTGAATTTCGGGACAAAATTCTTCTAACGGGGGGAGAATGTGACAATTGGCACTTTTCGTGTAATTTTCGTACAATGTGAACAGTGTTGATATTATATGGTTGTGTATTTTGAATGTCTGATGTGCATGATTTCATGGCATACATTTAAAGAACTCACAAAAACATTTCATGTTGCATGATAGTTATTTTATTGGTCGCGACTCGAAACAGTTTAGACAGTGCACGGAACTAACTAGTATACTTATCAGATAAACTAGTAAGTGCTGACAGGAGTTCAGTACTCAAACAAACAACATGTTTAGGACACAGATTGAGTCCCAGAGCCAATGTTATGCTAAACCTCGTGTGAGAACGTAAGGGTTTATGTTACTGCTTTTCGGGAGACAAACAAACAACAAAAACTGCCCGAAACTAGCTATAAACAGTAAAATTCAGCATTTTAGCTTATGTAGTAATCAAAAATAACGCCTGAATGTTCAGAATAGCTTAAAAAGTGTTGAAAACATTATCATGAGATAATAACATATTACGGCATACAAGATACCAATGTTAACCTTCTTAAGCGATCCGATAACCAAACGAACACCCGAACACAACTAGAAGCATCATGTGAACTAGTTAGCGATATTTTTATGACATGAAGCTAGTCATGGTCATAAACACCATGCTTTGCATCAAAAACATCTAAACACCTAAACTTCCTAACTAACTATACATATTAACACCCTTAACACTTAAACAAAATTTTAATCAAAACCATACCCCCCTCTCTTAACCGTCCCCAAAGGGACCCACCCACTTATATATGTTGACTAATTTTGTTGTTGGTCAAAGATGCCACATAGAAATCCTAAGGTTAATGAAGTTGGAGGGAAACTAAGGACCCATGGACTAAACTCCTTATCTACTTCATCTCACCATCATTTTCATTATCACAAACAAAACAAACTCACTCTCTTCACCCTCTCCCTACCTTTGGCTGAACCCAACACCCCCCCCCACCCATCTTCTTCTTCAATCAAATTCTAGCTAATCCAAGGCTCTCACAAGGTGTATCAAGGCATTCTAAGAAGGTGTCATGCATAGGAAGTGGAAGGACCACACTTTGGAGCTATTAACCACCACTTTTTCTTCAACTTCAACATCTTGATTCTACCCTAGCCTTGTGCTAGTAGTAAGTGTCTTATGAACCCATTTTTCATCTTGTTTTATTAGTTAAAGCTTAAGTGTAACTAAAAATCTAAAGAATCTTACAAAACCAAGATGATAAACACATGAACCAAACTAAAAATCATAAGAAAATAAGTTATTTATGTTATGTGATGAAGTTGTTTGATGATTGTTTGTGTGTATGGTGATGAACACCACATAAATACTTGTTAGATGATGATTAAACACATGATCTAACAAGTATGTTAATGGATCTTGAAAGATCTATGTTAAGCATGTATTATGTGAAGTATGAAGTTGAAAAGTAAGCATGTTTAAGAATGGAAATTGATCCTTACAAAGTGTAGTTCTTGCAAAATGAAAGATTTGAAATATTAAAGTTTCAAAGAACAAAGTTTACTACATGATGAACATGGTTTTGATTTTTAAAAATAAATGAACTTATTACATATGTGAAAATGAAATGGTTGAAGTATTTAGAACATAAAAAGTTGAAGAAAATGAATTTCTACAAAAATGGATCACAAGTTGTAAAGATGGAATTTTTAGAAAAATGGTTCATATGGAAGAAAAATCATGTTTTTAAGGTTAAAGGAACTTGTTAAACACCTTGTTAAAAGGCTACAAGTTTTTACAAAATTTCAAGTTCATTTCTTCATGAAGAATGCATTCTTATGCATGTATTAGGCTTGTAAATTGTGATGGATGATTTGTTGATGATTTTGAAAAGAAAATGATATGCTTGAAAGCATGGAAACCTCCATTTTACAAAGAAAACTATGGTGAATTTTTTATAAAATTTAAACACTTAGAAAAATATGTTTTTAACAAGTTCTTACAAGTAACTTTGAATAATGGTTTTAAATATAAAAATTTCCATAATTTTTGGTATAAAAAAATACAAGTAATGGAGGTTGGTTTTCAAAAATAAAAATGACTAAATATATATTTAGGAAAATATATATTTAGAGATCACATAAACTATGTGTTGTGTGTATATTATTTGTATTAATTATATTAAAATTTAGGGACTTGAAATAATATACCACACAAATACCAAAAATTGTAATTTAAAAATTACAAGAATTACAAGGATACAAATATATGTCTTGTACACAAATATTGGACATTTGGACAAATGGACATATCGGACAAACTATATAATGTTCCGGAATTAAAGTTGAATTACAACAAAACTTGGTAAACGGTATTTTCAAACCGGACAAATGACAAAGGATGTATTTTTACAAGTATAAAAAAAATATATCATATTTGGTCAAACTTGAAAGTATATTATTTTTGAGTGTATGAAAATATTTATTTTCATAAACAACTTAAAAATATATTATCTTGTTGGAAACTAAAAATATATATTTTTCTAGTCTTGATCTTAAAAATAAATTATTTTTAAGAGATACGTGAAGCATTTATATTTACCAAGTCAAAAATGTAGATATTTTCTATAAACATATCTTAAAATATATATATTTTAAGAATGCAAAGATTTTGGTTATAATTGTGCAAAAACAATATTCCGGACAAATTAAATATATAGATGTTAAGTAGGAAATACTTAATAAATACAAGAAAACACGTATTCCTATACGTACAAATACATGCCAAAATTCACTATCAACACTTGGTAAAAATACCCTCATACAAGTATTATACATAAATATGAGAATACAAGGAGAAATAATCAACTTACTCATAATACAAGTATACCTATACTTGGAAATACTTACAAATGTATAATAATCAATAAACGGTATTTTGGTTATGAAAATTCCAAACACACGTATATGGAAACCATATATCAAAACGGGTTAAAAATATATTATTTTTAACGAAACCCTTAAATGATATACATGCAATGCATGCAAATAATATAAGTTAAAAGTATAATATTTTAACTAATATATTAAATTTTGAATTTTATATAATTGTGAGAAATTATATAAAGACATCATACACTAAAATTGCAACTCAAAACTAAAACAAATCCAAAACAAGTCTTAATAAGTGTTTAAGACTAAGAACCGTTACAAGACCGAAGTGTCTAACAAAACCTAGCACGTTTGTAGGTTGCGAATCGAACCCAGGAAACCGCATTTGAGTATGCACTTTGCACGGACGCAAACTTGTGAGTTCATGTCCCCCTTTTCTTTTAACGTTTTCGGTTTACAACTTTCGGGGGGAAATACATGTCAACTTGGGTATGATTAAGCTATGGAATGAACTCTTAGATCATTGGATCATAGGCTGTAACTAAGGTGCCATTAATCCTTTTAAGGACCACAGAACAAAGGTTAGATCTAATGGGTACGGGCGAGCCCCACTCACGGTCCATGGGTGACCACTAGAGTGCTGTTGTGTCCCAGTCGGGAGTGAACCGACACTAAAAATCGTCTACTCGGGATGAGTACCTCCGATGTCGTCACATATATTAATGTCCTTGCAAAACATTAATGATCAACATGTTCATAGACGCTTTACATATCTACTTACAAAACTGAACTTTCAAATGTTTTTGAGATTCATTTGATGCGCATACACATAAAACGCATGAACTCGCTCAACTTTTGTTGATGTTTTCAACTTACATGTATTTCAGGGAAATAGATGGATCTTGGTGCCAGCATTGTTATTCAAGCTTTTGAGTTTCAAGTCTCGATGTCATCCACTTTTGGAGGGTTTAATTCATATATCTCATCTTAGAGGAGATATAGGATGCAAAGCCTCATGAACCTTATCTTTTGTTAAAACAAGTCCTTTTTATGGAACTTTACAACTTATGTTGGTTGTTACTTAAACTAAATACTTGTGATGGTTTGAAACTTGAACAACTTGTGGTTTGTAATATTTTGAAACTTATGAATGGATGGACATCGCGTGTTTTAATCATGTAGTTGTTTATTATGATCGAATGCAATAAAAACTGACTAAGTCACACGCTCACGCTTCCGCAAAAGACAAGGTGTGACAGGCTTGCCCACCAAGTTTCCTGCTTTTCCAAAAGGTAGTCTTGAGGTGGCATGGTCGTGCATCAAAATGTGCACGGGCGTGCATGAAGGGATCTTGTGTTTTTTCCATTTTCATCATTTTTCACTTCTTTTTAGTTTCAGACCTTCCAATCATACAAAAATAATAAAAAGGAATGATCTAGGTAGTGTTTCCTTGTAATAAAGCCTAAAAAATACATATAAATGGGGGGGGATATTGTTGGCACATCAATCTTCCTATGAAGACCATTACGAAGTTTCCTCTACACAAGTGTCCGATGGATTTTCTAGGATCTTTCTAGCAGATTGAACTATAGTAGTGAGCAGATGGTACTATGGTGGTGAGACCGATGAAGCAATGATTAAAGATGACAAGATGATGGAGATCCCACGTATATATGATCCAATATATCTTATCAACTTGTTAGAGAAAGATGTTGAATGTGAAAAGGAGGCGCTGCAGTTCCAAAGAGTTGTTCGGTTTGTGTGAAAAAGGGAGTATGCGCTAAAATTCAGCAACCAACTAAGGGTTTGAAACATAAAGATCACTGAGATATTGTTAGGGAGGAGCCTGTAGATGCATGTTTTGTGACAATGGGCTAGATGATAGCTTTCGTAATTACTTTAGGTATTAATCTATGTTGATGTAAATAGTGTTGTGTGTTCAAACTTGTAAATGGGTTCTAATGAGGATTAGAAAGCCCATTCGGAACCATACCCCATGGGCCCAAAGACTCTAACTAGATTTTTGTGATTAGCGTTTCAAGAACACTGGAAAGACTAGAATCCTAAAGAGAGAAACTAGTAAGTGATATTCGCTAATTTACACATATTTTAGTCCCCCGTTTTTGTGACAACCCTCAAAATCCCATGTATTCCGTACAATTCATTAATGATAATTAAAGTGCTTGACGACTGTGTGGAAATATTTAACTGCTCTCTGATTTCTGTGTTATATTCACATGTGCGTGTTAACATACTAGTAGTATGCAGAAAACCTGACTAAATGGTCCTGAATATTTTCCTATGTGTTAGAAATTTATTTCATTACAAAAATATATAAATAAGACACTTTACGGTACAATTAAACAACTTAACGAAACAGTATCCGACCGAACAACCGGACATTACCCGGGACACTAAATTTTGCCAAACACATTATTTATTTATTTCCTGGCTAGTCGTGATCCCCGAACACCCTAACACCCGCTAAAAAGCAAATAAATAACATATGTGAAAGTTATACTTGAGATCTAACTTATGGTTGTCATTTACTTGAAATGTTACACCCAACCCCCCCCCCCCCCCCATTAGAACCGAAAATCAGCCCCAAGGACCCCACCATATATTTTCTCCATAATCTCATGATCTTGCCAAGATTATATCTTCATAATTTAATAGACCTTGCTTGTAGATCTCATCCTAATATATGAAGATATCTATATATGTATGGCACAAGGATTCAATGTCATTTCACCAAGATTCACACTCAACCCTCATCACTTCACCTCTCTCTCTCTTATTTCGGCTGCCCCAAACCGAAATCACCACCCTCACTTAAACATCTCCATCTTCTTCACATTATGTGCCATTCAAAGCTTCAAGGTTGAATCCATGGAGGTTGCTTCTTGAAGGGATTTCAAAGGAACTTGTTTCTAGCTTTTCACCATCTTTTTCGCCACATTTCTTCACTAGATTCGTCCCTAGCTAGAGGCTAGTAGTAAGTCTCATTTTACCTTGGTTCATCTTGTTCAAAGTTATGATTTGTAGTATGATGCTTTGTTGTTTAAATCATTAAAGAACAAAAAGATTAGTAGATGTTAAACAAAAATAAAGAATATAAAAGTTACATAAAGTTACTTATGTCTGAATCATGAAGCGGAAATCTTGTTGGTTTGAGGGTTGGTTAAATCATACTTGATGTTTGATTGTTGGTTTCTTGTTAAATCCATTGTTCGGACACTCGTTGATGCGATTTAGTAATGCTTAAACCACGAAACAGCATTCTGATGTACTTTTTCAGCCGCATTCAACAGGCCATAACAGACTTTAACAAATCGAAAAACGGAATTTCTGAATCCTAAATCGGGTCTTTTCGAAAAACAAAGAAAATGGCGCTGGAATCGTATTTTTTTGAGCTCGTTTACTATTTTAAAAGTCTGTTTTCGTGACAGCAGCTAAGGCTGATTTTTACTGCAGTAAAATGGGCTGTACGTTTTCGGTCGTAATTTGAAACCTGAATTGAACCAGCCCCTAAAATTCATACCATAGATAGTCACTGATGTATTTGTGACCCTCGAACTGGAATTTTGTCAAACGGACTTCCGAGGAATTTTAGACGAATTATTCCGTAAACTGCAATCAGAATGTAGTAAATCTGATTGCAGTCCGGCAAACGATTTTCTATAAATCACTGATAACGAACTGGACCCTGACATTTTTACACAATAAAATATGGAACGTTTAAGACATCCTGTAAAAATTTGGGAATTTTTGGAATAATTTAACTATTTTATTAAAATGTCCGAAAACAGCCGGTTTTGAATATAAATGCTGAAATGACATAAGTTGTGACTCGCGTGTCTAAATGTCGAGTATGCTATCTGTGAATGATCTAACATGTTATATGTGTTATGTGCATTATCGTATGTTTGATTTTGAGTGGGGAATGGATGGGAAGTATATATGGGCATAAACCGTTAAAGTGATGCATGCTAAGTGATAGATACGTGTAGGAACTTTGTTCTCTATTTGAAAGTCACTAAATGACTAACTGGTAATTATATTAGGACGTGATTGACCGACCTTGACTGTTAGCTATATTTGAGAATCTAACCGAGCAAACCGAGGTGAGTTCACACTCTTTCTAAGGCATGGGATTCCTAGGGGTTGGGAATGGGATTGAATAACTACTTGTACTATCATTACTATTAAACTACTTTTTACTGTCCTCGGATTGAAGGGCACGTACGTAAAACCTACGTACACTCATACTTACTACTGTCCCCGGATTGAAGGGCACGTACGTAAAACCTACGTACACGATCATAAGACCATCAACTCTATCACTTTAAGTCCCTCAATTATCGACTTAATCGCAGAGGCCTATGGCGAGCGGGTCATTAGTTAATAGCGCTATTAGGTTTAACAAACCTCACACCGTGCCAGTCGGAGGGGCGTGTACTAATGGACTATGGGCAAAGGGTCAATGCTGATAGACATTGACTTAGGGCACCTCTTATATTTTTCGTAGCAGTCGATATGCGTGGTCTAGTAACACATGGGAAACCCCCACTAATCTTCGCAAACATGTCAGAAAGACCGCGGTGCAAACTTATACGATACATGGTTTTCAAAACGAGCAGATGATTTACGAAACGAATGCTATAACTAAACAACCAACTGTGAATTCACTCAACTTTGTTGTTGACTCGTTGTTACATGCCTTACAGGTCGCTAAACATTTGGAGCTTGCACGAGGAAGGAGTCGTTGTGGTGTGCGGACGGTTATGTCCAGTGTTTAATGTTTAAAACATTATGAACTTATTAAACCTATGTGTTGGACTTTAAACTTATGAACTGCGAACTTATGTTTTGAACTTTACGTTTATGCTTCCGCTGTCTAAAAAAAAAAAACTTGGTTAACTAGCTTTTGGTCACCAATCGTATTGTGGTTGTCTTTATTTACTTAAGTACGTTGTTCAGTATGATTGGTGGCTCGATCCTGGTCACGTCACGCCTCCAAGCGGTGGAACTCCGCATGGTGGATTTTGGGGGTGTGACAGATTGGTATCAGAGCCATTGGTTATAGTGAACTTGGTTTTAAAAAGGGAAAAGATTTTTGATAAAACCAGACTATAACCTGTACAGTGCTCAACGATCCACAACGACGCTTCGCTCCACGTGCAAGACTCGACACCATAAGTGGTATGATTTATGTTATATTGTCGGTTAGATAGTTCTCACTGTGCATTAGATAATGTGGTAATTGCTATTTGAACCTTGCGTGCTTACTCTCCACTATCGTCCCACACTTACGCACTTTCGCGACACTTTTCTCACCTACGTTATTTCGTTGTGAAGATCATGGGTGGACGTTTGAACCTAACTCAAGCCCAGCTGACGGCTTTGATCAACGAACGAGTTGCTGAGGCACTCGCAGCTGTCCCTGCAGGAGGTATAACCTGCCATATCAACTCACCTAAGGATGTTTAGATCCTACCTTCGCAAACCAACCCTCGTGCTTAACTTTGTCTTTTATTCTCGCGCAATAGGTCAACATGCTCAGCCTCCTGTGTGCACGTTCAAGACGTTCATGGACTGTCGACCTACCACTTTCAGTGGCACCGAAGGAGCAGTGGGCCTTCTTCACTGGTTTGAAAATCTTGAGTCAGTTTTCGAAATGTGCGAATGCCCCGAAGACCGTAGGGTGAAATATGCTACCGGAACACTTGAAGGGGCTGCGTTAACCTGGTGGAAGGCGCAGGTTCAACTACTAGGACTGGCAGTTGCTAATGCCACACCCTGGAATGGTTTTAAAGAGCTGATCAAGGAGGAGTACTGTAGTCGGGATGACATCCACAAACTAGAAGTGGAATTTTACCATCTAAAGATGACGGGGTCTGAGATTGAAGCGTATAGTAAGAGGTCAAACGAACTGGCCATCATGTGTCCAACTATGGTGGACCCTCCCATCAAACGAATCGAGCTGTACCTCAAGGGCCTTGTACCGGAGATTCAAAGTCACGTGACTTCAGCCAATCTGGGTACCATACAGCAAATCATCAAGTTGGCCCATCGACTCACTGACCAGGCGGTGGAGCAAAACAGGCTACCCAAACGAATCAGTGCCACAGCTACTTCTGATGCACTTACCGACAACAAGTGAAAATGGGATGGAAACTCCAGTAAGGGTTCTGCTTCGGGTCAGTCTCAGCAGCGAAGGACTGATGACTACCAGAGTCCGGGTCAGCAATCCTCCGGTAATCAAGGACAGGGTGGGTATTGAGGAAACCACCCAAAGTGCAACAAATGTAACAGACACCATAGTGGTCAATGCAACAAAGGGCGTTGTCAGAGGTGTCTCAAGATGGGTCACGAAGCCAAGGATTGCAGGAGCTCACGGCCTGCAAATCAGAATCGCCAGCAGCAACAGCAAGCACCGCAGAATCAGCAACAGCAACAGGGCAACAGGGGATGCTTTCAGTGTGGCGCTGAAGGCCACTTTAAGAGGAACTGCCCCCAGCTGAACTAAAACCAGAACAATAACCTAGGAAATGGGAACCACAATGGGAATAACAATGGAGGCAACAATGGAGGCGGCAATGGGGGAAACAACAATGGTAATGGGGCAAGGGGTCGTGCTTTCTTGATTGGTCAGGGAGAAGCAAGGAACGATCCCAACGTTGTGATGGGTAAGTTTCTTCTGGATGACTTCTTTGTTACTGTTTTATTCGATTCGGGTGCCGATACTAGTTATGTGTCCTTAAAAGTTAGCCAAATGCTTAAGCGCACCCCAACACTTTTGAACACCAAACGCACGGTAGAGCAAGCAAATGGTAAAAGTCTTGAAGCCACACACGTAGTTAAAGGTTGTAACCTCGTCTTAGCTGGTCAGACTTTCCCTATCGATCTTATTCCTATCACACTTGGTAGTTTCGACGTTGTTATTGGTATGGATTGGCTATCTCATCATCAAGCGGAGATTGTTTGCAAGGAGAAAATCACCCGCATTCCTCGTTCTGGTGAAGAACCTCTTGTGATTCGTGGCGACAAGAGTGGTGCTGTCGAAGGCATCATCTCTTTCCTTAAGGCCCAGAAATGTCTACGAAAGGGCCACACTGCCATTCTAGCGCTCGTCACTGACACATCAACGGAATAAAGGAGAATTGAAGACATTCCTATTGTGCGCGATTTTCCTGAGGTATTTCCCGAGGAATTACCTGGTCTTCCTCCTCATCGCCAAGTTGAGTTTCAAATCGAGCTAGCTCCTGGAGCAGCGCCAGTAGCTCGAGCACCATATCGTCTAGCTCCATCAGAACTCGAAGAACTGTCTACACAACTACAAGAGCTCTTGGAAAAGGGTTTTATACATCCTAGCTCTTCGCCCTGGGGAGCTCCAGTCTTGTTCGTGAAGAAGAAAGATGGTACTTTCAGAATGTGTATTGACTATCGCGAACTTAACAAGGTGACTGTGAAGAATCGTTATCCTCTTCCACGTATTGACGACTTGTTCGACCAGTTGCAAGGGTCGAGCTATTACTCCAAGATTGATTTGAGATCGGGATACCATCAGCTGAGGGTCCGAGATGAGGACGTCTCCAAAACAGCATTCAGAACTCGTTACGGCCATTACGAGTTCCTGGTTATGCCATTCGGGCTGACGAATGCACCAGCGGTCTTCATGGATCTCATGAACCGAGTGTGCAAGCCTTATCTGGATAACTTCGTTATTGTGTTCATCGACGATATCCTGATCTATTCTAAGAGTCAGGAGGAACACGAGCACCATCTACGACTTATGTTGGAACTTCTTCGAAAAGAACAGTTGTATGCCAAGTTTTCGAAATGTGACTTCTGGCTTCGCGAAGTCCACTTTCTAGGCCATGTGGTAAACAAGGATGGAATTCATGTTGATCCATCCAAGGTTGACTCAATTAAGACTTAATCGCCGAGGCCTATGGCGAGCGGGTCATTAGTTAATAGCGCTATTAGGTTTAACAAACCTCACACCGTGCCAGTCGGACGGGCATGTACAAATGGACTATGGGCAAAGGGTCAATGCTGATAGACATTGACTTAGGGCACCTCTTATATTTTTCGTAGCAGTCGATACGCGTGGTCTAGTAACACATGGGAAACCCCCACTAATCTTCGCAAACATGTCAGAAAGACCGCGATGCAAACTTATACGATACATGGTTTTCAAAATGAACAGATGATTTATGAAACGAATGCTATAACTAAATAACCAACTGTGAATTCACTCAACTTTGTTGTTGACTCGTTGTTACATGCCTTACAGGTCGCTAAACATTTGGAGCTTGCACGAGGAAGGAGTCGTTGTGGTGTGCGGACGGTTATGTCCAGTGTTTAATGTTTAAAACATTATGAACTTATTAAACCTATGTGTTGGACTTTAAACTTATGAACTGCGAACTTATGTTTTGAACTTTACGTTTATGCTTCCGCTGTCTAAAAAAAAAACTTGGTTAACTAGCTTTTGGTCACCAATCGTATTGTGGTTGTCTTTATTTACGTAAGTACGTTGTTCAGTATGATTGGTGGCTCGATCCTGGTCACGTCACGCCTCCAAGCGGTGGAACTCCGCATGGTGGATTTTGGGGGTGTGATAGTTTTACCCCTATTTTATGCGTTTTCGGCCCTAAAACCGTCATTCGGATGCTTAATCATCTACACTTTTGTTTACAGGCCTAAAACAGCATACCAGACAAGACGATAGCGAAAACGAGGACTTTCCGGACAAAACGACGAAGCTGCGAACATTCTGTTAAGAAAACTGACCTGGACGTGTGGAACGGTCGTGCGACCTATTGCACGACCGTGCATCTCCGACAAATTCAAGTCTGTCCAGCGTTGAACGAACGTGCAACTCGGTGTGCAAGGCATTCAAGGCCATCCCGGTGATGCACGGGCGTTCCAGGTCTTGCACCCCGTGTGGATCCGATGATCTAGCCAAACCTCGGAACTGAACGACCAGTGCGACTAGGCGTGCAACAAGAACCCGGAAACGAACGACCGTATGATATGAAGAACGACCGTGCGTGACCTACGACTGGTCAAGATCTGTGACGTCATGCAGTATGGTGCACCATACTACAATAATTGCTTAAAGTGAACGGTCGTGCAACAGGACGCACGACCGTGCGAAACCGAATTTATATAAAAAACCTACAGAAACATTCTGCTCGGAACTCTGGAATTTTGGAGAGCAATTCAGGCGATTTTCAGGCTCCGGAGGCTTCTGCTTTCACCCGGATTCAAGCCACATTGTCTCGTTTAGCTCAATTACTATCCGGATTCTTAATCTTATGCTTGTTTATGGTTTGGTTTTCTAATCTTTCCATGATTTTGTTAATCTTTCAAGCATTTAGATTAATGTTTATGTATTATTGTAGCCTTTGGGCAAAAACATAACAATCCCTTGTTTGATTACAATCATTAGTATGTTAATCTTTGTTTGTAATGACATTTGGAAGTATTTTCTATGTTAATCTTTGATGATTAGTTTGCAACCTTGTTATTGATATTGATTTCTTGATTATAAGTAATTATGTTGGATGATTAGTATTTGGTTAGTTAAGATAGTTGAAAAATGAAGCTTAATTAATCTTGTATTAGTAAACTTTGAACTTGGTTAACTAGTTTAGCTTGGTTTAAATGTGTGCATCATGATACTAGAAATGGTTAGTGATTTAATAAAATGTAATTATTGTTAATCAAGAAAGCTTGCCGTCACGTAAGGACCTAAACGGGTTAAATGGTGTCGTTATGAATTCTTGCCATGATTTGTTAACTTAGTTAGTAGTTTAGGCCAAAATTGCTATCTTGGTGAATTTATGTGTAAGATTTGTAAAATGAACTCGGTTGTGATTTAATCTAGTTCATGCTTGTCTCGGTGGTTGCATTGTGTTTATCGGTGTCGCTTTCCTTGATTAAGTGAGGTTAGAAAACTCCTAACGGATGACTAGCTTATTTTTAAGAGATTTTCATAGACATTTATCAATTGCACGTTAAAGAACAATTTTAGGTGGTTAAAGTGTGTTTATCGTTTTAGCTTTCCGAATGATTGTCATGTTAGGATTCCCGAAAGGGATACTAATTGTCTTAAATTGGAGAATTGATCAAATGCTTCTAATGCCAAAACTGACTTAGTTGACATGCTGTGGTTGTTTATTGAGCAAGGCTATTTATATATTTTCTACTATGTTTTATCAGTATTTGTTTACGATTACTTTAGTTTAATTAAAATCAAACAACTTATGTTTTTTTACCGATAGTTTAGTGACAAAGGTCTAGTATTATTTCTCCGCCCATTTCCTTGGATCGATACTTGGTTCTTACCGATACTTTACTACATATATGACGGGGTACACTTGCCTCTTTCGTGTGTGTTTTGATGTAAAAGTAATAATCACTTTTATAAATTTAAACCCGATTCGTGTGTAATTTCATTGCAAAATTATGTATATATACGCACACGTCAAGTTTTTGGCGCCGTTGCCGGGGAAATGGCGAGTTTTAGGAACGACCCGAGTCATTGTGTTATCGGCGTATATACTTGTTAATATTTGTGTATACTTTCTTGATTATTTATTTGTTGACATTTCTTGCTTTTAATTCATTTATTCATTTTCAAGATTATTTTTGTACACTTGTAAATTTTTGATCCATTTATTTATTCAATCCGAATTTATTTATTCATTTATTATTTGGGTTTTCGGCACCTTAAAATCATTTTTGTATTAGCCGATTCGATTATTTTTATTGTGTTGATTTTTATAAAATTTCGGGCCCATTTTCGAATTTTTATAAAATTTTCAGCCCATTTTAAATAACATTTTGTTTCTTTTCAGCAAAAAAAAAAAAAAAAAAACAGCATTATTATATTAATAAAATATTCATTGTGTCATTTTTTTCGTTTGCAGGTTGATGTTCTCGACCCCCACTCCAGAAGTTGTTGAACCGTCAGACGAACCCGAGCGTGATCTAAGGAGAAGTCTTCACGCGAGAGGGCGTGCGGTTGGGCTACTGCTCGCATCTGGTGAGCAGGAGCAGGTGGTACCCGCTGAAGCCGAGGGCTCAGGGGCAGCAGGGAACGCAATCATGGCAGACGACGAGCGACCTTTGAGTGAATCAAATCCGCCTGGAGCGACAGGCCTGGAGCCGAGTATCCTACGACCTACTATAGATGCACCTACTTTTGAAATTAAATCTAGTATTATTAATATGGTGCAGAATTCGGTGCAGTTTGACGGGCGTGAACATGAGGATCCCGGACGACATATAGCGGCTTTTCTCCAGGTTTGTTCCACGTTTAAGATTAGAGATGTTTCGGAGGATGCTGTTAGGTTGAGGTTGTTTCCATTCTCATTGCGTGAAAAAGCCAGAGCATGGCTTATGTCATTACCAGCTGGGTCCATCAGGACTTGGAATGGTCTCGCGGAGCTGTTTATGCAAAAATACTTTCCGCCTGAGAAGACAACCAAGTTAAGAAATCGGGTTGTGACACTTCGCAAAGATGAGGGAGAGTCGTTGCACACAGCTTTGGAGAGATTTAAGGATCTGTTACTAGATGTTCCACATCATGGTTTCTCCAAGAGGCAGCTGGTGTTGACGTTCTATCAGGGGCTCAGTTACAACACGCAGGAGCGATTAGACATGAATGCAGGAGGTGATCTTGGAACAAAGACACCAACTGAAGCTTACGCGATCATTGAAAAAGCTGCATTGAAGTCTAGCTCTCGTCGCGAAGGAGATAGAGGTCAGGCTACATCATCATTATCAACATCCCGCGCAGGAGTTCATGCGGTCGACAACTATACAGCTATTACTGCACAAATCTCGGCTCTTGCATCGAAATTCGACAGATCCCAGATGGTTGCGCAGGCTGGCTCAGGATGTGACCAGTGTGGAGTGTCACACGAGCCTGGTGCATGTTTTCAGGGAGTCGTATATGAGGGCCACGAAGAAGTAGATTTCGTGAGTAATCAGGTGAGGCCGCAGAACAACCCGTACAGCAACACCTATAATCCCGGTTGGAGAAATCACCCAAAGTTTGGGTGGTGAGCGAATACAGGTAATCAAAACCCTTTGGGATTCAATCCGCGCGCTCCAGCACCGCAGCAGGGTCAGGGTCAGCAGTTCCAGCAATACAACCAACCATACTAGCAGCGTCCATATTCGTATCAGAATCAGGGCACTGGGAGTAGCTCCCAGCAGCAGGCCCCTCAGTCTAGTTCCAAGCTGGAGGATATGATGGCTCAGCTTCTTACTAGCTCCTCGAGTGTAAATCAGTTGGCTGAAAAACGCTACCAGCAGAGCGAGGATCGTTTTCTTTCTCATGAGGGAGAAATGAGGAGTCACAAAGCCTCGATTCAAAATATCGAGAATCAGGTTGGTCAGCTGGCACAGATGATGTCTAAAAGACCCCAGGGTGGTCTTCCGGGCAATACAGAACCAAACCCGGGCGGGCACAGGGATGTGAATGCTATCATGACCAAGAGTGGAAAAACTACCGGACCCGTCATATCGGACTCATCACCGATCACTGAAGCGGTCCCGACTGATACACCGGACGAGGTGCAAGCCAGGCTACGAGCAGCAAGTACAGCACAAGTCCAGGAGCCAGTCAAAGATTACACTCCTCCAGTACCTTATCCAGGCAGGCTGAAGAAGCAGAAGAATGAAGAACAATACGGTAAGTTCCTTGAGTTGTTCAAGCAACTACACATTAATATACCGTTTGTTGAAGCCTTAGCCCAGATGCCAAAGTATGCGAAATTCCTTAAGGATATCCTCTCGAATAAACAGAAGCTCGAGGATATTTCATGTGTGGTGATGAATGAAACTTGTTCTGCCGTTCTACAAAACCGTCTTCCCATGAAAATGGGAGATCCAGGTAGTTTTACGCTCCCGTGTTTGATTGGAAACATGTCTGTTAGCCATGCATTGGCTGACTTGGGAGCGAGTATCAACCTTATGCCTTATAAGGTTTTTACTAAATTGGATCTGGGTGAGCCGTCACCTACTAGGATGAGCATTCGGTTGGTAGACCGTTCAATCAAGTATCCGCGTGGATTTGTGGAAAACATGCTTGTAAAAATCGATAAATTTGTTTTCCTCGTGGATTTTGTTATTCTTGACATGGACGAGGATTCAAGAGTACCTTTGATACTTAGACGCCCTTTCCTCAATACAGCGAGGACGATTGTTGATGTGGCAGCTAGCCAAATCACGCTCCGAGTGAATGATGAGCACGTGACATTCGATATCAAAAGATCGATGCAGCATCCGCAATGTCACGATGACAAGCTTTATTACGTCGACATTGTCGATGCATGTGTGTGCTCGCATTTTCAAGGTACTGTTGACGAGATTGATTCGGACACACGTCTGTCTTGTGGGGACCTGATTGGCATTATGCAGCAGGGCCACGATTTCGAGCAGCCAGTCTATCAAATTGGTGACGATGGTTCCCAGAGTCCGGAGAGATTTCTTGAAATTGTCCATGTAGAAGAAGAGAAAGCAAAACCGTCGGTTGAAGATCCACCGTCTTTGGAGTTGAAAGAACTCCCACCACATCTCGAGTATGCATTTCTTGACGAGGAGCATCGCTTACCGGTCATAATTTCGGCATCATTGGAAAAGGTTGAGAAGAATCAGCTTCTTGAGGTTCTAAGACTTCATAAGAGAGCCATTGCATGGAAAATCATGGATATCAAGGGCATCAATCCTTTTTTCTGTACTCACAAGATTCTGATGGAAGACGAGTACAAACCATGTGCACAGCATCAGAGGCATTTAAATCCAAATATGCAAGACATGGTGAAGAAAGAAGTGATTAAGTTGTTGGATGCCGGGATGATTTATCCTATATCCGACTCTGTGTGGGTTAGTCCAGTGCAGGTTGTACCTAAGAAAGGTGGTATGACTGTAGTCTCAAATGATAGGAATGAGTTAATTCCTACACGTACCGTCACTGGGTGGCGAGTTTGCATTGATTACCGCAAACTCAACGATGCTACTCGTAAGGATCACTTCCCGCTTCCATTCATCGACCAGATGTTGGAATGTCTGTCGGGGAAGTTATATTACTGTTTCTTGGACGGGTTCTCTGGGTACTTCCAAATTCCTATCGCTCCTGAGGATCAGGAGAAGACTACCTTTACATGTCCCTTCGGCACATTCGCCTACCGGCGGATGCCTTTTGGGTTGTGTAATGCACCAGCGACCTTCCAGAGATGCATGGTAGCTATTTTCCATGATATGATCGAGGATTCCATGGAGGTTTTTATGGATGACTTTTCGGTATTTGGGGATTCCTTCGATCATTGCTTGGAAAATTTGAGAAAGATGTTGAAGAGGTGTGAGGAGACGAATCTGGTTTTAAACTGGGGGAAATGCCACTTCATGGTGAAGGAGGGCATAGTTTTGGGACACAAGATTTCTCATGCGGGCATGGAAGTCGATCCAGCTAAAGTCGACATTATTTCACGACTTCCGCCTCCCACCTCTGTGAGAGCGATACGGAGCTTTCTTGGTCATGCAGGGTTCTACAGGCGATTCATAAAGGACTTTTCAAAAATCGCTAGGCCTATGACCCGTTTGTTGGAGAAAGACGCTCCGTTCATATTTAGAGATGATTGCTTGAGGGTTTTTGACCTTCTCAAGCAAAAGTTGATTGAGGCCCCTATTTTAGTTGCACCGGACTGGAGTCTGCCGTTTGAAATTATGTGCGACGCGAGTGATTACGCTATAGGGGCCATTCGGGTTCAAAAGAAAGAAAAGCACTTTCACCCGATCTATTATGCGAGCAAAACTCTTCACGACGCTCAAGAGCATTACACCACGACTGAAAAAGAGCTCTTGGCAGTCGTTTTCGCATTTGATAAATTTAGATCGTATTTAGTGCTTTCGAAAACCGTTGTATTCACTGATCACGTAGCCATTCGATACCTCTTCCGCAAACAGGACGCTAAACCGCGTCTAATCAGATGGATCTTGTTGCTGCAAGAGTTTGATATCAAAATCCAAGGTAAAAAGGGTGCTTTGAATGTAGCGGCTGACCATCTATCTCGGTTAGAACATGGAGACATCGAGGACTCGCGTTGGGATTCAATCAATGACAATTTCCCACACGAGTCTTTGATGGGTGTAGAGATATGCGATGAGTCGCCTTGGTTCGCTGACTTTGCGAACTACCTTGATTGTAGAATTCTGATTAAAGGGTTGACTCACCAGCAATAGAGGAAATTCTTTTCAGATATCAAGCATTACAATTGGGATGACCCTTTTCTATTCAAGGTGGGTGCTGATCAGGTGATCAGAAGACGTGTATCAGGGACTGAGGCGACCGATATTCTGCGCCAGTGTCATGAGGGACCTACCGGAGGCTGCCACGGAGCTAACTTCACCGCGAAGGAGCTGTTGGATTCTGGGTTTTACTGGCCGACCATTTTCCGTGACGCGCAGAGTTGGGTAAAAGCGTGCGATGCTTGTCAGAGGGCGACGAACATATCGGCACGCGACGAAATGCCCCAGAACTGGATACAGGTTTGTGAAGTCTTTGATGTTTGGGGGATAGACTTCATGGGACCGTTTCCCCCCTCACGAGGTAACAAATACATCCTGGTCGCAGTCGACTACGTATCAAAGTGGGCTGAGGCGCAAGCCTTACCCACAAATGACGCCAGGGTGGTCGTGAGATTCTTAAAAAGTTTGTTCGCCCGATTTGGCGCTCCGAAAGCGCTTATTAGTGACCGAGGGACTCATTTCTGTAACACACAGCTTGAAAAGGCTTTGTCCCGATATGGTGTGCATCACCGTTTGTCCACGCCCTATCATCCGCAGACGAGTTGGCAGGTGGAAGTCACGAACCGTGGGCTTAAGCGCATCCTTGAGCGGTCTGTCGCTGCAAACCACAAGGAGTGGTCGGACAAACTTGAGGAGGCATTGTGGGCATTCCGTACAGCTTATAAGACCCCTATAGGGACCACCCCCTTTAGGTTGGTATACGGAAAGGCATGCCATTTACCGGTGGAGTTAGAGCACAAGGCTATGTGGGCTTTGAAAACCGCGAATTTGGACTTTAAAACCGGAGATGAAGCCCAGTTTCTCCAAATTCATGAATTGGAAGAATTGCGACAACAAGCCTATGAAAGCTCCGTACTCCACAAAGAGCGCACGAAGAAACTTCACGACAAACGCTTGAAGGACCACAAAGAATTCCAAGCAGGTGATCTTGTTCTTCTTTACAATTCACGGCTGCGCTTATTTCCTGGGAAGCTTCATTCACGCTGGACAGGACCATACATGGTTAAGGAGGTATTTCCGTATGGTACTGTTGCAGTAGAGAACGTGGATGGCATTACATTCAAGGTAAATGGTCACCGGTTGAAGTTGTACGTTGCCGGGCCGATAGAGTCGGCGGTGGAGGTAATTGAACTCCAAACCCCGCACACATCATAAGTGTGGGGAAGAGAGAGTCTACGCTACTGACTCGCGGATTAAAAATGTAGCAAGAGCGTATTTTGGGCTTTAGGGGTAGTATCGTCTTTTCAGGTGTTTTTCTAGTTTTAGCGTAATTTAGGTATGTTAGGTAGTTTCCGTTAGTTTGTTTAAGTTTCATACGTGCCGGGCGAAGGTTCTGTGTAGCAATATTGTTATAACATTTTATGTGTCAGAAAAATGGCGAAAAACGGCCAAAACAGTTGCTGGAAATGGCTTCTGCGGAAAATTCTGATTTGCAGCTGTTGCACGGTCGTTCCACGAGTCGCACGACCGTGCGTTTCCGAGCTGGCCGGCACGGTGAGTCGCACCCCCGGTGCATCTCCGAGAACAGCATGCATGGTTTGCAAAATGTAGGTGACGGACGACCGTGCGAGCTGTCGCACGACCGTGCGAGAGGCAGGGGCAGTTTGGTCTTTTGCACATTATAAAAACCCCCCATCTGCTTCCAAACCCTTCATTCGCGAACCCTAACCATCTGCGGCCGTTCCAGAGCGATATCTCTTCAAATCGCACGGTTTTTCGCACGATTTCACACCCTACTTCACACGGTACGTTCCTTCATGTAGATTATCTATTTTTTCCCTTTCTAGGGTAGATTCATCCGTTTCTTCAAGGCTTTTTAGGGTTCTCTTCATAAACAAATTGAAACCCTAACCCTTGTAAGAACCATTCGTATCGTGAACATCCAGTTAAGTTTCTGACCCCTGTTTAAACAAAAAACGTGTTAATTTTGAGAAAATCAGGCTATTCATAGTTCAGGGTTTTGAAATCTGTAGAACAGGTGTCGCACGGACGTTCCTTTTATGGAACGGGCGTGCCATTCCGGATAATTCACGATATCTGCTTGTTGGTCGGTGTTGCACGGTGGTGCCGTTGGTCGCACGCCGTGCAGTTCCAACAGATTTGGGCCACTGATGCTTGTTCTCGACGACGCACGACCGTGCCACAGGCCCAGATCAGATTCACAGTTTCTTCATAATTGGCTGCTCGGCTGTTTTCCTGATTCCATCTTTCTAACATTATTTCTCAAACAGATGGACCGTCCTTTTCTGCAATTTGATCCCAAAGATGAACGAGAGGCTCTTTGCCTCCCGAGACGGGACGCCTTATGGGCAAGGCGGGGGCAATTCTGAGTCCCCCGGTTGCTGGATTGGGAAGTTATGGGGGAGCTAAATCAGAGTGACAGAACATGACAACATGCTCACTTTCCCACTTGCCCGCTTAATATCCATCAACCGACCCGTCTACCTTGAGCTGACAATAGAGTTCTTTTCAACTTATGCCTATGAGAAACCAGTTGCTCATAGAAGGCCCAAATTACGCTACAAGGAGCGGATAACTTTCCGGTTGGGTAGAAAATGGCATAGTTGGACGGTGGGCCGATTGGGTAGGAAGCTCGGGATCTACACAAGAGAAGACATGGATTCCGAAGTCTTCACAGATCAGTTCACTTTTCCAACTGATGAGGCACGGAACTAGTTTTGGGCTGAAAATGCTATAGGTGACCCTTACGACCCAAGAATGTCGAAGGCTTCACGACTGAGAGATCCTTTGGTGCGAGTGATGCATCATGTGTTTAGCCACACAATTTGTGGGCGCATGGACAGTCTTGGGAACTGTCCAACACCAGATTTGATTTTTCTCTATGCGCTGGTTGAGAGAGTCCATATCAACCTAGCCGCAAGGATGGCTGAATACTTCGTGAAGTGCTCAGGGCGGAAGCCCAACAGTCAAATCCACGGCGGTCAGTACATGACCGAAATTGCTTATAATCTGGATTTGATGACTGACGAGGTACTTCAGGGTCTCACTCTGATAACCGAGGGTGTTTATGTTGACATTAGGTCACTGAAGGCGATGGGAGTGATTGTTGAGTTGCCTCACGGGGATAGATTGAAGGGGTTAAACAACGAGGTCTGGGACCCGTTGCCTCCGGCTGTGGAGGAACATGAGGATGAGGTGATGCATGATCAGGAGCATCAGGAGCAGCATGATGAGCAGCACGTACCACATCCACCGACACCACCACATTCACCGCAGCACCATGCATTCCACCAACATCAGGACAGGCCCGAGTTCTATCAGCAGTTCCAGCAGATGCAAGTTAACCAGGATCAGATCAGGGTTAACCAGGAACAGCATGGGGTTTATATTGACCAGATCCGGACTAGACAGGACGAGATTAGGGCCGCTCAGGATCAGATTCGGGCAAACCAGGATAGTTTGTATCAGGGAGTGAGTGCTGGGTTTTCATATCTATTTGGGGAGATGCATCATGCATATCCCGACTACTTTCAGCATCCCCCACAGTTCCCACCGTGGAACCCACCTGGTTACGGAGATGCGGGTCCGTCCTTCACGAGAGACGATGATGGTGATGACGCGTAGGAGTCGGTGGTATTGTTTATTGGTGGTTGTTTTTATTTCAGTACTTTATATTTTGGGTGTTCATTTTGTTTGTTATTTCAACACCCTCGGATTATATTTTATTTTCAGACAATTTACTTTATGTCTTGTATTTGTTTGGATGTTAGTCTTATATTTTTGTATATTATGGTTTATTTGTGTATTTTTTCTGTTTATGTTCTGTTTTGGTGAACATGTGACATACTTGTAGGTTTTGACTATCGAATCTTGGACCGGAGCACGTGACAGATACAGCTTCGGAAGTCTCGTTGCATCAGACATCATCTTGAGGGGAGTACTATTATCCTTTTCTCTATATTTCGGGTCGCATTGGGGACAATGCGAAGTTCAAGTGTGGGGAGGGGGTTAACTTTGTTAACTTTGTTTGTCCTCTATAAAAAAAATCAGAAAATCAGAAAAATCATTCAAAAATACCTGTATTTTGTATATATTTTTGTAAATAAACCGGTTGGTTGTGTTTTAGAAAGCTTCGGACTTGATAAAAACTCGACAAGCAAAATATTTTTGAAAAAGGAAACCGGAAAGCGTGACAAACAAAGAAAGACTTGCATGTTAGTTTTCACACTTTTACCCATTCCTTCCGTTACGTGAGCATATTTGAGCCTTGATATTGTTATATATTTGTTCATTTCGGATATAGGAGTGAGCCGGATGTTATGTGTAATTTAGAACTTGTCACTAGTATGCTTGTTAAGACCATGAACTTGCGGAATTGTGTAGAAGTGATAGAGGCACTTAGATTACCCCTTTGTTGTAAACCTTGTTCTTTGTGTTGTGCTTCCCGTAAACCTTATATTACCCTTTAGGATTAACCATGTCGGCCTTCCCGTTTACCTTTGTTTACCCACATTATCGCCCACTTAGCCAAATTTAGCCTTTTTATGTTTTAAACCTTTTTAGTGTTGAAACTCGGTCAAAATAATCGTTTAACTAGCGTTTGTTGTAGTTTATTGTTTATTTATCTAGTTTCTTGTTAAAAAAATAACAGAAAATAAAACACCCTAAAATAGGGTGAAGTCGACGAAAATCGAGCAATTTTGAATGCTTAAATGTTAAAATATCGTTGATTAGCTCGATTGCGCAATAGTCGCCTTTTTGAGGCATTTGTATGTATAGTTGTATTGTTTGTTGCTAGTTAAATGCTACTACCGAGTTTTAACCATTTTCGCCACTTTAAATATCCATTTCCATACCCTTCGTCCAAGCCTAACGTTATAACCCGTAAAGACCTCTTGATTTACACTTTTTCGCATGTTAGTTGGTGGAGACGAGATCTTATGACAAGCTTATGATATTACACATTTCATTGACGAGGCGTTGAGTGTTTGCACGTACACATTTTATGTATGTTTCATAAATAAAACCGAGTGTGTGTGAACATTGTGAGTTGTGTGAAGATAAACATGTTGAGTCAATTAAATGTGAAATCACGGCTTTTTGGTTGTCGCTATATATTTGCATATGCTTGTTGGGTTTGAGTCTTTTGATGTCGTCTTTCGAAAAACCGGCTAACCGTTTATAGTTGTTTTCAATAAAATAGTGTGTAAATTATCGTTCTTGTTTGATTTTATCTTTTATTGTATTTTAGTTTAGCTTGCTTGAGGACAAGCAAGGTTCAAGTGTGGGGAGATTTAATATTCGCTAATTTACACATATTTTAGTCCCCCGTTTTACCCCTATTTTATGTGTTTTCGGCCCTAAAACCGTCATTCGGATGCTTAATCATCTACACTTTTGTTTACAGGCCTAAAACAGCACACCAGACAAGATGATAGCGAAAACGAGGACTTTCCGGACAAAACGACAAAGCTGCGAACATTCTGTTAAGAAAACTGACCTGGGCGTGTGGAACGGTCGTGCGACCTATTGCACGAACGTGCAACTCGGCGTGCAAGGCATTCAAGGCCATCCCGGTGATGCACGGGCGTTCCAGATCTTGCACCCCGTGCGGATCCGATGATCTAGCCAAACCTCGGAACTGAACGACCAGTGCGACTAGGCGTGCAACAAGAACCCGGAAACGAACGACCGTGCGTGACCTACGACTGGTCAAGTGTAGGATCGTGTTTCGACCCGAACGAGTCATTTAGAGGAGATTCTATCAAATACAGATGCGGAAAATAAGTATTTGACTTAGAAACAGCTAGCAAATTACTTTAAACTTCTATTTGCATTGATTTCTGACAGTTTACATTCAAATCTCGATCCGGCAGCACTTCGGTACGAGTTACAAGATCTTCTCTAATGTGGTTCGCTTATGTGCACCTATTTATAGGTGATGAGGTTCCCTCCAAGGTACATGTACATATAAGCGGACCTGACACATAAGCGGACCTACATGTACACATAAGCGGACCTACATGTACACATAAGCAGACCTACCAGGTTAAACCTATATACTATCCTATTTTCTCGTAAAACGTGCCCTGGTCTAACACTCTAAGACTAAGACTCGATCCAAGACGAAGTCGACAGATGTAGTGCACCAACAAACTCCCCCTCAGATGTTGACAAGTCGTTCATCGAGTCTTTAACAATGTCGTGTCTTCGCACCATCAGTCTTGATCAGTCTCTGGGCTTCTCTCTCTATCTTCAGTTCTGTCTCTTTTATGTTGACATCTTTAAGTTCATTATTATCAACATGCACTCCCCCTCAATTGTTGACATTTCCTGCATAACACTCTACCACAAACATAAGTTTTATGATAAACATTTAAGCATATAGACATTACTTGTAACTATCACAAAAATGATCTAACATTTATAGTCTCTGATGAACCTTTTGAAAGAATATCATTTTCAAAACTTCTGATGACCACTTAGATTTAAAATTCTTTCACACACAACACTCCCAAATCAGTTTGTCAAGTTTAACACTTAGAATTTTGAAAATCAGCTTTCCAACATCAGTTGTCGAAAATCTTTTTGTATTTTCAAAAATTTTATGCTAAAACACACTGAAAATCTTTTTGGAATTTTGAATGGAAAGAAATATAGAGAAGAAATATTTACAGACAATATTTTTGTGAGTTTGCGTAAGAGGATAATATCAGTTAATGAGACAAATCACCAACACCGTTAAGCTTCTTTCATTTTAAGTTCTAAACGATTCACTTAGATTGTCAGTATACTGATCCACTTAAATTTTCACACAAAGTTCAACTGCTTCGAGATATGATATTAATGTCTTAAGAACTTAAACTCAATCGCGTGTCCCACCTCAGAATATACTCTTGTATCCAGATCCCAATATTCAGTCTTACAGGTGAGTATACCACAGATGATATCTGTAAGGGGTTAAATTGCGAGGGCCGTGAGAGCTCAGGTTGATCTTTCGATACGCAGAGAGATGACGGCTTCGACTTTTGGTGGGTCCCCTTTAGAGGATCTTTTTTACAACAGCAATGACTATCAATTTTATTGTTTCATCAATTTGCTGAGGGCGGCGCTATATTTCAAGCAAGCAGAAAGTATTCTCCGGGGACTAGGCCATTGCTTCCGCAAAATCAGAAGTCCCGGGATAATACCCCAGATATCACTGAGTATAAAGACCTAGTATCTCAGAAAGAGGGACCTTTCAAACAAGATTTCAGGGGTTACCCATATATCCGAGAGATGTTACCCACGATATAAGCAAGTTTGAAATTTAGGTTTATATCTCGTCACAATCTACTAAATGTGCAAAAACCTACTGGCACATCATCAGTGAGACCGTTTATCACTTATTATCTTACCAAATCTTTAGCATGTTGTGATAGTCCACTGATGTACTATCATTTCCTCTTTTATACAACAAAGCTCATTTTCATTTTATCATGTTTTTGTCTTTTTCAAATTTTCAAATATTTTTGAATTTTCTGAAAAATTTTACTCCCCCTAAAATGCAAACACATTTTAGGAAATTTGAAAATAAACTGTACAAACAACGTGACAACCAATATCGAATTGCTTCAATTCGCCATCCACTTGGCATAAACAATCAGAACTCCCCCATACAACAAACTATTTTCTCATTTAGATTTCAAAACACTTAAGTTTGTTTTAATCAAAATGATTTTTCCGGAAAATAAGTTTGATTTTACCACTTGTAGGGGCATGGTTCATCATATTGTCATTCAATCACTTGTATGAAAATTACATCAAGTTCAAATTAATGACCTTGAGTAATTACTACATCAAAACAAACCTCTATATCACTTGTACAATGAACTTATCAAAGTAAATTTCAAAATAAATGCCGATACCTACTCCTCACTTACCAACCTGCGAGTTCCGGCAAGTCACACTTAACCTGTAAAAATTTAAACTTTATATGATTCATTCACAAACATCAATTTTCAAGAAAGATGCCGATTCCTGATCCACGATTACAAACTTGGGATCTCCGGCAAGTCCACAGACTTACTGTTCATAGTATGAGCCATCCCAGTCACAAACCAGGGATGGTTCAACTTTATCTTTCTTCGTCTTCTTCTCATAGAACTCTTTAACCCCTTTGACTTTTCTATCAATCATTTTACCAAAAATATGTTTCACAGTGGGGTTAAATGCCTTTTCAACATCAAAAACCTTTTTATCATCATAAAATTGGTTTGATATTCCAACTTTACCAATTTTCTTCTTAAAATTTTCAGCCCGAAGTGGTGGAAAATTATCATCATCCACAGTCAGAACTGATTTTTCACTTTTTGAAACAACCTGTGGCTCCTCTGATTTTATGGAATTAGATTCATCGCCAGAAGATAGCTCCTCTGATTTCAACCTATCAGAATCATCGCTAGAACTATCAATCGATTTCTTAACAACCCATTTCTGAGTGTCAAGATTTGCTTTCTTCTTGTAAAATCTGTTTGAACTTTCACCAATTTCAAAAATAGAATTTTTGAACAATTTGGTTCGGTCAATTGGTGGTTCAAACTCAATCACTTTCTCTTTTTGTTTACGAGAAACTCCCTGTTTTGATGGTATTGCTTTTGAACAATCTCTGGCAATATGTCCAACAGTGTTGCATTGGAAACAGGTTCTCGTATCTTTTCTCTGATCAGGCATCTTCTTCATTTCATCTTGCTTCTTTGCAAGGAACTCACTATTTGACTGTCTCCAGAATTCTTTCTTTTCTTCTTCTTCTGCTGATGTACCTGAAACAAATGTCATCTTTGCTTTAAAATCACGAACATATTTTTCATTTTTCTGTTGGAATAAATCCAAGACCTTTCTTTTTGAAATTAAGGTTAGGGTTTGGTTTCTTGTGAAAACCAGAACCAGAACTGTAACCTTTTTTCTTGTTTAATCTTTGTTGTACACTTGAGGTGTAAGTTTTAGGTTTACCATTAAGATTTAAATCTTTTATTTCAGAAATATTAATTTCTGTTAGTTTGAAAACCTTTTTGATCAATTCAGTTTTGACACCTCTTATTGGAAATTCCTCATCAGAATATAATTTGTCGGAATCATTCAATGTATATGCAACTTTGAATGTTTCGTCACTCAAATTAGATTTTGATAACAAGAATTATTTATTATAAACCCTTTTAACTGAAGACTTTTGACTATTGACTGTCGAACTCGAACTTTCAGAACCAGACTTTGACTCTGACTCTGACTTTAACTCTGAGTTTGACTCCAAATTTGACTCTTCAGTTTCATCTTTATCCAACACCTGATCGACGACTTTCTTTATTAACTCGGACTCATGATCAGTGTCAGATGATGTAAACGTGACATCTATATTTTCTGGCAAATTGACTGAGGACTCCGACTCCCACTGTAAATTTGTTGCTTTTTCGACTTTTTCCTGATTTGGATTCCTGGGCAAATATCCATTTTCTAATGGGGGTGGACACTTGTTGTAACCGACATCATGTTTCTTACCAGAATCCTTCTTGTCAATCTTTTTCTTTGAGTCACTCTTCTTCTTGTTCTTCTTTTCTGAAGTCTTTTCTTCAGTCACTTTTCCATCATCCTTCTTTTCTTCAGTTACTTCATCCTCTTCAAATGCCTTCATACCTTCAACAGTCGGATAAATCCTGTCAATGACATAAGAAGTACATGAGTAACTTTTCAACAAACGATTAACTCTTTCAGTTTCAATTCTTTGCAATTCCAACTTTTGTTCTAGCACAGCACACTTCTCAATGTAGTTGTTCAGCACTTTTTGCTTCGTCATAAAAGCTCCTTGAAGTGTTTTCATCGCTGTTGCTTGTTCTTCACTAGTTAGATTGTATTGGTTCATTGCTTTGTTCAGAACATCATAAGATTCCTTCAAACTGTTCAAGTTGTAAATCAGTGTGCTGTTCTGCTTCTTTATAGCTTCATAAGTGTCACACTTCACAGGAATCTTCTTTGCATCAACTTCTTCATCAACTTTGAACTTTGCAACTACAACCTTTACTTTCCTTTTGATCACTGGAATTTCTTCGTCATCACTGCTCACTGGAGTCTTGACCTTTTTCTTCTTCTTTTTAACCTTTTCATCTTCACTCTCACTTTCAGCAATCAGTTTCAAATCAGCTTCGAATTTTCTCGCCCAATACTCACGATCATCATCACTATCATCTTGTTTTGTAACCTTCTTCTTTTTCGCAGCTTGTTTTTCTTTGATTCTCTCCGTTTTACCTGCAAAAAATGAATCATCATCATCACTATCAGTTGAAATTTTTTTTTCATAATTTTCAAGTTTTCGAATTTCTTCACTATCATCATCACACGTTTCATCTGATGAGTGATCAAAGATTGGAGCTTTTTCTGAAACCTTTTCTTTTGAAACTGATTCTTCTTCGATCTTTTTCGGAATGAATTGCTGAGATTCGTAATAATAATACGTTATTTCCTCTTCAAAATCCATGTTTCGTTTTTAAAAAAATTCACCAAATCAGAATTCCAAACGAGCTGGGGTTTTGAAACAAGATGGAAATCTCAAACAGTCTGACAAAAACAAACAATCCGAGTGTTTAATACTTCAAACTAGTTAAATTTCGTGCGGTCTAGTGAACTTCAAACGACTTGGTTCAAAAATTGTTTTTAATTCAAAGTCCACAAACTTTCAACTTCCACGAGGCTCACTAACAAGTCCAATCACAAAGTCTTGAAACTTGATAACAACTTGATCCAAAACTTGGTTTAAACCATTCAGTTAAAAAAATACCAAATTCCACAAACCCACTATTAAACTTGAATAATATCGGCTCAATATACTATTTGTCTACAATTAGCATCCCACTTATCAAAATATGGATCCAATATCCACCGTCCAATCCAAAAACTTCAAATTGTATTGGCCTGACAATCAAAATTAGCCAAACGATTAAAAAAAAATCCAACTATGGCCCAATGAACTCTTGAAACAAAAACCAATAATGTGCAGCCTTGAATTCTTAAACCTTCTGAACCACCTCGTGTATCGCTGAACTGTCAACAACTTTCAATATTTCACATGCATATCTATTCAATTCTTATTGGACCTCAAAAACCACTAATATCTGATTGTGGCTGACACCTATTTCTTTGAATCACATGCAAACCAACTTACACACCTTTACTAACTTTCGCATGCAACTTCATTGGAACTATACACATGCAGATTGTTGTTTTCAGTTGACTGACAAATATTCATGTGATTATCCTGTTCGATGACTGACAAAGACTTTGATAGTCACAAGAGCGAAATCAAGTTGTTCCTTGGAGCGAAACTCGTATGTTTGAATAAGCGGAAGTCCTGATGTTCAAATAAGCGGACTTGATTGTTCAGATAAGCAGACTTGATTGTTGTCTGTATAAGCGAACCACAAGAGCGGATCTGTTTGTTGTTCACTGAAGCGGACCTTACACGCAATTTGAAGCGGACCTATACACAATATGTCCCTAAAAGCAGATCTCTAGAGCGAACCTTCAACAATCAAGTCCCTATGAGCGGACCTCTTGAGCGGAACTACAACAAAACTGATCTTAAAAGCGGACCTAACAAGCGAACCTATGTGATGTTCATAAAAGCGAAACCTATTCACGAGCAGTTTTGACCCATTTTTAATGTGAATTTTAACATCAAACTTTCCAGGGTTTGTTTATATCCTATTATGCATAATTCGTGAAATTTTGAACTGATTTTGACCGGTGAAACTTTCTGAACTGAAAAAAAAAGGTGTAGAAGTAAGAAAACTTGATGAATTCCAGCTATTCTCTACAGAACTCCTCCACCTGAAGCTCTGATACCACTTGTAGGATCGTGTTTTGACCCGAACGAGTCGTTCAGAGGAGATTCTATCAAATACAGATGCGGAAAATAAGTATTTGACTTAGAAACAGCTAGCAAATTACTTTTGTTGGACTC
Source organism: Helianthus tuberosus (assembly GCA_030545235.1). NCBI lineage: Eukaryota > Viridiplantae > Streptophyta > Magnoliopsida > Asterales > Asteraceae > Helianthus > Helianthus tuberosus. The sequence goes on along the minus strand of CM060447.1, from coordinate 128,642,290 downwards.
TGTATGCCCAAGACACATATTAAATTGATGTGGCTAGTACGTTATGATCCAAGTCGAGTCATACCCAATAACAAGCTAGACAAACACTTACAATATTTATTTATGATATGATCAAATAAATAAATATCAACACTTAGAATATTTAGAAATTGGTTTTCTAAATAATTGCACTTGACAAACTAATAAATTATATGGATAATTTATTTTGAGATAATATTTTATTTTGTTATTTAATTGGTTAAATAACATAATAAAAATAGCATAAGTCTTATAACATATGATGTTATATTTTATAAAAGTTATAAAATATATATATATATGTGTAAGACTTATATTTTATAAAAGAAATTGTTTTTTTTATATATAGAAGCTTGGCCGCAACCCCCCCCCCCATGGGGTCTTCCCAAAATTCTTGTCCAATGAGGTTCCATGCATGTTGTCATAGTTGCATGCCTTTTGATTGGATGGTCTTCCCAAGCAAGAAAGGTCCAATGAGGTTTCATGCAATTGTCATAACTAGACATCTTGTGATTGGGTCAAGTGGGTGGCAAATCTCTCATGTCTTATATATTCATTTTTGATGAATATTTGAAGATAGAACTTGAAGAAGATAGGTAGAAATGGCTGAAAATTTTCGGCCTCAACATGATCATCCAAGAGTTGATTTTTATTTGGAAAAATCAAGTGTAAGACTCTAAAAATCGGGTCATGTATGGTTGATCTAGTGGAGAGTTTCAAGTTCATAAATCAAGTGCAAGAACTCCAAAACCTCATCTCATATTTTCGGCCATATGATGGCTTCAAGAGGGTTTCAATAGTGAGTTCATAAGTGTAGAAATCCTAGCTAAAACTGAGGTGTTTGTTGGAAGCTTGGGGTATACAAGCTTGAGGTCTTCTACTCTTGAAGACAACCATTTCAAGAAGCATCATCCATTTCATAATCCTTGTACTTCAAGAAGGTAGTTTTCTAAACATCCTATGGTTGTGTTTGATAGTATACATCTCATATATGGATCCGGGTTTTGGGATTTTGCATATAAATGGTTTTATATCTTATAAAAGTAACATGTTTTAACCTTATTTTCCGCTGCGTTTTTATTTCATATGGATAAAATTGATTTGATAAACATGTTAAAATCCCATCAACTTTAAACTTCTATTTGCATTGATTTCTGACAGTTTACATTCAAATCTCGATCCGGCAGCACTTCGGTACGAGTTACAAGATCTTCTCTAATGTGGTTCGCTTATGTGCACCTATTTATAGGTGATGAGGTTCCCCCCAAGGTACATGTACATATAAGCGGACCTGACACATAAGCGGACCTACATGTACACATAAGCGGACCTGGCATATAAGCGGACCTACCAGGTTAAACCTATATACTATCCTATTTTCTCGTAAAACGTGCCCTGATTTAACACTCTAACACTAAGACTCGATCCAAGACAAAGTCGACAGATGTAGTGCACCAACATCAAGATCTGTGACGTCATGCAGTATGGTACACCATACCCCAATAATTGCTTAAAGTGAACAGTCGTGCAACAGGACGCACGACCGTGCGAAACCGAATTTATATAAAAAACCTGCAGAAACATTCTGCTCGGAACTCTGGAATTTTGGAGAGCAATTCAGGCGATTTTTAGGCTCCGGAGGCTTCTGCTTTCACCCGGATTCAAGCCACATTGTCTCGTTTAGCTCAATTACTATCCGGATTCTCAATCTTATGCTTGTTTATGGTTTGGTTTTCTAATCTTTCCATGATTTTGTTAATCTTTCAAGCATTTAGATTAATGTTTATGTATTATTGTAGCCTTTGGGCAAAAACACAACAATCCCTTGTTTGATTACAATCATTAGTATGTTAATCTTTGTTTGTAATGACATTTGGAAGTATTTTCTATGTTAATCTTTGATGATTAGTTTGCAACCTTGTTATTGATATTGATTTCTTGATTATAAGTAATTGTGTTGGATGATTAGTATTTGGTTAGTTAAGATAGTTGAAAAATGAAGCTTAATTAATCTTGTATTAGTAAACTTTGAACTTGGTTAACTAGTTTAGCTTGGTTTAAATGTGTGCATCATGATACTAGAAATGGTTAGTGATTTAATAAAATGTAATTATTGTTAATCAAGAAAGCTTGCCGTCACGTAAGGACCTAAACGGGTTAAATGGTGTCGTTATGAATTCTTGCCATGATTTGTTAACTTAGTTAGTAGTTTAGGCCAAAATTGCTATCTTGGTGAATTTATGTGTAAGATTTGTAAAATGAACTCGGTTGTGATTTAATCTAGTTTATGCTTGTCTCGGTGGTTGCATTGTGTTTATCGGTGTTGCTTTCCTTGATTAAGTGCGGTTAGAAAACTCCTAACGGATGACTAGCTTATTTTTAAGAGATTTTCATAGACATTTATCAATTGCACGTTAAAGAACAATTTTAGGTGGTTAAAGTGTGTTTATCGATTTAGCTTTCCGAATGATTGTCATGTTAGGATTCCCGAAAGGGATACTAATTGTCTTAAATTGGAGAATTGATCAAATGCTTCTAATGCCAAAACCGACTTAGTTGACATACTGTGGTTGTTTATTGAGCAAGGCTATTTATATATTTTCTACTATGTTTTATCAGTATTTGTTTACGATTACTTTAGTTTAATTAAAATCAAACAACTTATGTTTTTTTACCGATAGTTTAGTGACAAAGGTCTAGTATTATTTCTCCGCCCATTTCCTTGGATCGATACTTGGTTCTTACCAATACTTTACTACATATATGACGGGGTACACTTGCCTCTTTCGTGTGTGTTTTGATGTAAAAGTAATAATCACTTTTATAAATTTAAAACCGATTCGTGTGTAATTTCATTGCAAAATTATGTATATATACGCACACGTCAAGTTTTTGGCGCCGTTGCCGGGGAAATGGCGAGTTTTAGGAACGACCCGAGTCATTGTGTTATCGGCGTATATACTTGTTAATATTTGTGTATACTTTCTTGATTATTTATTTGTTGACATTTCTTGCTTTTAATTCATTTATTCATTTTCAAGATTATTTTTGTACACTTGTAAATTTTTGATCCATTTATTTATTCAATCCGAATTTATTTATTCATTTATTATTTGGGTTTTCGGCACCTTAAAATCATTTTTGTATTAGCCGATTCGATTATTTTTATTGTGTTGATTTTTATAAAATTTCGGGCCCATTTTCGAATTTTTATAAAATTTTCAGCCCATTTTAAATAACATTCTGTTTCTTTTCAGCAAAAAAAAAAAAAAACAGCATTATTATATTAAAAAAATATTCATTGTGTCATTTTTTTCGTTTGCAGGTTGATGTTCTCGACCCCCGCTCCAGAAGTTGTTGAACCGTCAGACGAACCCGAGCGTGATCTAAGGAGAAGTCTTCGCGCGAGAGGGCGTGCGGTTGGGCTACTGCTCGCATCTGGTGAGCAGGAGCAGGTGGTACCCGCTGAAGCCGAGGGCTCAGGGGCAGCAGGGAACGCAATCATGGCAGACGACGAGCGACCTTTGAATGAATATAATCAGCCTGGAGCGACAGGCCTGGAGCCGAGTATCCTACGACCTACTATAGATGCACCTTCTTTTGAAATTAAATCTAGTATTATTAATATGGTGCAGAATTCGGTGCAGTTTGACGGGCGTGAGCATGAGGATCCCGGACGACATATAGCGGCTTTTCTCCAGGTTTGTTCCACGTTTAAGATTAGAGATGTTTCGGAGGATGCTGTTAGGTTGAGGTTGTTTCCGTTCTCATTGCGTGAAAAAGCCAGAGCATGGCTTATGTCATTACCAGCTGGGTTCATCAGGACTTGGAATGGTATCGCGGAGCTGTTTATGCAAAAATACTTTCCGCCTGAGAAGACAACCAAGTTAACAAATCGGGTTGTGACATTTCGCCAAGATGAGGGAGAGTCGTTGCACACAGCTTGGGAGAGATTTAAGGATCTGTTACTAGATGTTCCACATCATGGTTTCTCCAAGAGGCAGCTGGTGTTGACGTTCTATCAGGGGCTCAGTTACAACACGCAGGAGCGATTAGACATGAATGCAGGAGGTGATCTTGGAACAAAGACACCAACTGAAGCTTACGCGATCATTGAAAAAGCTACATTGAAGTCTAGCTCTCGTAATGAAGGAGATAGAGGTCGGGCTACATCATCATCATCAACATCCCGCGCAGGAGTCCATTTGTAAAGTTATGTAATTTATTTATTTTCATTTTGATGTATGTAAAATGCAACATATAAATTACATCAAATAAGGCATAAAACTAACCCTTTTTAAGTACTAATATTGGAAAAAGAGTGTTTTTGTCTTCCTTTTGTATTTTCAGGATTAAATGAGCTCAAAAACGCAAAAGAAGCAAAAAGACAGCTAAATCCAACATAAATACAAGAAAAGGAATATCAGTGGACTGCCCGACCCCTCAACGGCACCTTCCAAAGCAAAGTAGAGAAATCAGAAGACTGAACACGCCCCGTTTGGAGCCATAATAGGTCTATACTAAGAAGAGGAATCGGGAAACGAAGAAAATACCGGGGGATTACGAGACTTGGAGGGAAATGAAAGACAAGCCGCATGGGCTCAAATCGGTGAAGGAATCTACGACCCTCGTAGCACCAAGAGTACGAAGCTAAGGGATCCGCTCTATCGCTACATTCACAGGATCCTCACCTACTCTCTAAACCAACGTCATGACAGTAGCGGTGTTGTAGGGTTGAAAGATTTGGTTGTCCTCCACTGTATCCACAACCAAAAGCCCCTCGATGTTCCGTATCTCCTGTTAAGAAACATGCATCTCAACCGCCTTGCTCGAGCTCCAACGCCTATCTTCTTCGGAGGATGGGTGTACCGTCTTTTTAAGCATTACACGCAAATTCCAAGAGCCTTTGAAAGAAGCCCATGGTCGGGACGAGTTGACTACCACATTTTCCGAGCCATGAACTTACTCTACGAGGCGGAAGACGGAACAGTGAGTTTCCAAAGAACGCAAGGCTATGCATGGAACCCACAGGAGGCCCTAGTTCTTCACGCACCACCTCCCCACCACCAGTATCCACCCCATGGTGATCCGGGTCAATCCTCCTCACAAGGAGGCGGTTTTCCTAATTTTCAAAGCTTACATGATCTTATGCAGGAAAACCTCATGTGTACCAGGAACGCCTACAACCTCGCCAACAACACATACCACCGGGTCGGAGCTATTGAACGCAACATCAACGATATACAAGACGATATTGGCAGCATCCGGGAGTACATGGCGGGCCATGGGGATGGAGGTGATGAGAGCGATGAAGATATGGAGTAGAGGGTTTGGAGGAGCAGGAGCGGGTTGATGGCGAGCCCACAGGTTTAAGTCCCTTTATCTATCGAACGATTGGTGGCCTGCATGCCAGAAGTTGAACAATTTACTTTCCTTAAACACTTTTATTTTCCGTTTTATTTTTCTTTTACTTTATGCTTGGAACAATTAACTGTGGTAATGTAGGATGTTTGTGTTGCTTGGTGTGGTATTAAGTGATGAAACAGGTACAAACCAAGGCTTGGGGTGCTAAGCCTCCGCACTTATAGGGCCAGGATGGAAAAACCGGAGGAAGAAACCTGTTTTTCAGGCTTTCAGACTGTCCACACAGGGACGTGTCCAGCCAACACGCCCCCGTGCTCACCTCCCAGACCTGCTGTTTGGCTTCTGTTCTGCAGAATTTTGTCAGACACGTGGCCGTGTCCAGTGGACACGGGGCCGTGTCCACCTTCTGTAAGTTCTTGTTACTGGCACCTGAACACGGGGTCGTGCCCACTCAACACGGGGCCGTGTTCAGTGCCCAGTAACACAAATTTTTTGCTTTTTAAACACTATTTTACACATCTAATCAACCTAAAAATTTATTTTTGGGACACATTGAGGACAATGTGTAATTTAAGTGTGGGGGGGATGCTAAAACCTTGAATTTTGCAAGTCCTAAATACAAGCCTTACACAAAACTCTATTGGAACCGCTAATCACCCCAATTTTTTTTCAAAAATTTCATTTTTTTACTTGTCTAGGTTTAACTCGGAAAATTCAAGTTCTCAAAAAGGTTATATTTTTACAAATTTACAACCGATAGCGTAGTGATAAAAAGAACCAGCATAAGAAAATTATGAAAAGGCATGGCAAACTTATTTAAAATTTGATTATATATACTTGATCACATAAAAACTCATTCCCACAAAAGTGAGTTTTGAGCCTTTATTGAGCACACAATTACATATCATTTGACTAAATGCTCATTTTTCGTTTCTTGTGTGAATAGCCGCTTGGTTCTTACGACTTTAGAACTTGCCATGACAATACATTCCCGGTCCTTATCAACTTAAACCCGAGTAAGTAAATGATGGAGGCATTAGGACTAACCCTTTTTATTTCTACACCATTATTTTTCTTTTTCTTTTACCACCTACCCAAAAATCCCCCTAGTTAGCCCCTTTGAGCCTAAACCTTTTCGTTTCATCACCCAAACAAAAACCCTTTTACCCACCAAAACCTTTTTCATTTTTAACCCTTTATTTTAGTAACAAGTTCGGTTCTTCGTAAAAAATAAATAAATAAATAAATAAATAAATTTGTGTGTTAATGATGAAGCAAAAAGAAAATAAACAAACAAGTTAATCAAAAATAACTTAGTTTGAATAAAAGCTTCATCAAAATAAAAAGTTGCAAAAATACGAAAACTGACACTTGTTACGCTTTTAGCCCTTTTTCTACTAACCACTAACCCAACCACCTACCTTTAACCCTAGCCTAACCCTTAACCCACAAAGTCCTCTTGATATCTACAAAGGTATAAAAGTTAAAAAGGATGAGGATTGATTTCTTGGCAAGCCTATGGTAGGAATAAGTTCCATGCCGCTCTCGAGTGATTCACTAAAAATACACCTTCGGCCGAGTGTGAGTGATTTCCCCGTGAGGTATGTGAACTTGTATATAAATAGAATTTTAAAAAGGCATGTTATGCCCAAATAAGTAATTTCTTTTATGAAAAGTTCTAAATAAATCATTACGAATAGGAGTGTAAATAAATAAAAATAAAACCCAAAAAGATCTTGGAAATCCCGACACTCTACGACAAGCCCAAAACCTTCTCTTCTACCTATTCCATTTGGGAGTGTAAGCCACATATTAAAGAGTTTTGCTTGAGGACAAGCAAAAGTTCAAGTGTGGGGGTATTTGATGTATGTAAAATGCAACATATAAATTACATCAAATAAGGCATAAAACTAACCCTTTTTAAGTACTAATATTGGAAAAAGAGTGTTTTTGTCTTCCTTTTGTATTTTCAGGATTAAATGAGCTCAAAAACGCAAAAGAGGCAAAAAGACAGCTAAATCCAACATAAATACAAGAAAAGGAATATCAGTGGACTGCCCGACCCCTCAACGGCACCTTCCAAAGCAAAGTAGAGAAATCAGAAGACTGAACACGCCCCGTGCTCAGCCAGCACGGGGCCGTGCCCAAGAAGCAGCAGAAAAGACAAACCTATAGAAGCTTCTATTGCCCACCACGGGCCGTGCTCAGCGGACACGGGGGCGTGTCGAAAGTACAGCAGGCGCATTTATTGTAATTGCGAATTACAATTAATGAGGAGAGAGATTGTCAGACGGACACGGGGCCGTGCCCAGCTCTCTGTTCAGCCTATAAATAGGAGTGCTTGGATTCATTTCATCTCATCCCTTGGCACACCACCTCTCTCACACTTCATCCACCACCCACCACCATCACAACACCATCATCCACCACCATCATCCATTGTCCATCGTAGAGTGTGTGAGTCGTCTCGGGATCCAAGATTGATCGTAAGAGTTCTTGACAATCAAGGCCATGTTTGCCTAAGTCTCTTACATCACTTGGTGAAGACAAAGTGTCTAGTATAATACTTTTTATTTCTAATCTTTTGCACTTTTTATTTGGTTTTGTATTAATGACTTTAATAACTAGTTACTTATGTTGAAGGTGATCTTTCCTTATCGTTTGTCCGTGGTGTCTTGGCATTATTTTACTGTCTATATAAAATAAAGGATTTTCACCATTCATATCTCCACGGTCTATATGGAGATATGTTGGCTACCTGGTAGGGGGTTAAGGGAACGGTTTGGTAAAGGTCTTGCCATTGTTCAGCGTTTAGAGGTCCTGCAATGGACCTGGGTCAAATTTAGTAGGACCTCCTTCAATACTTCACGGTATTGGATGGCGGGGGTCCAAACTCTTTGATCCCCTCATAAGTTAACTACTATTAATACTATAACCCGGCTATTTAGGACTGTATCCCTGCTGACTCAGACTACTTAGCCGAGGGTAACGTCACCGCCAAAAGCGGGGCCTACCACAATACTGCATTAATAACTTAATTCATTATCTTCCAATAATCCACCCTTTTAGGATTGTATCCCTGCTGACTCAAACTACTGGGGTGAGGGTAACGTCACCTTCAAAAGAGGGGCCTACTACAATAACTAAGATAATCTCTTAATTATGTGCAAAAGTGCGGAAATAATCAAAGGTTATACTAGATACGAGTCGGAACCAAGTGATTCATCTTGTCTATCTGTTTTTCTTTTATTTTTATTTTCAGCATTTTAGTTAGTTTTTAATTTTCTTAGTTTAAAACATTTTTTCTAAACTTTTTATTTTGGTTAGACGTTGAGGATAAACCGGTACTAAAAGCTCTTGTGTCCTTGGACGACCTCGGTATCTTACCAACGCTAAACTACACTCAACGATGGGTGCACTTGCCCATATGTGTGTTTAGTGTTAGTGAAATATCGTGTTTTATAAATTTAAAACTTGGCTAAAATAAGTGTTAAAAAGGGCTTAAAATATACACCTCAAATAAGTAACACTTCGCACGCATCAAGTTTTTGGAGCCGCTGCCGGGGACACAAGGATTTTAGGAAAGCTTAAAATCGACGGCCTAATCAGTTTTTCAAAACCTTTTCTAAACGGGCCCACATTTTTCTGCATTTTAGTTTAGTTTAGTTTTGCATTTACAGTAGGTTGAACACGGGCCCTGCTCGCTGAACACGGGGCCGTGCTGCATATTTTTCATAAAACACCCAGTAACAGAAGCTTGAACACGGGGCCGTGCTCACTGAACACGCCCCGTGCTCAACGAAATCAGTAACTTTAATTAAAACGCCCAGATACAGATCCTGAACACGGGGCCGTGCTCACTGAACACGGGGCCGTGTCCAGCCTCTGTTTCCGTTTTTCTTTTTGTTTTCTGATCTCGAGACTCGGTTGTGGTCTGCTGAGTGATTCTTATGGATCAATACTCAGGAGGTTACAACTACACCTATGAGGAGGATGATTATAGGGGTAATTATTGCACTAATTGTCGTAATGCACGCTCGGTTCAAAATAATCGCTCATATCAACCATCCAATTCATACACCTACTATGAGGAGCCCAGGTACGAGCCATCAACTTCATACACATCCTATGAAGACCAAAGGTATGAACCTCCTCCCTCATACTCATATTTTGATGAACCAAGGTATGAGCCTTCATACTCATACTTTGAGGAACCAAGATATGAGCTACCACCTTCGTATGCTTACTATGAGGAACCTTGGCGTGAACAACCCACGTCATATGAGTATTATGAAGAACAAAATTAGGAACCTTATCCATTATATGCTTACAATGAAGGACAATGGTGTGAACCATCAACTTCATATGGGTATTATGAGGAACAAAGGGTCGAACAACCGGATTCAAGCTTAGAAAATAATGATTCTTTTTCTATAACCGAAGTGACCGATAGGATATTAGAACACATTAGAGTTATCGATCGATGTATAAAAGAAGCTCGCGCAAGGGAAGAGGAGTCCCGCGCAAGAGAAGAATTAAAAAAGGAAGAGATAACTAAAAATGAAAAAATGGAAGAACAAATAAGTGAAAAACCGACACATGAGTTAAACAACGAAAAAGGTGAGTCCAACAACGTTAAAATCCAAGAAGAGTCTAATTTTGAAGAAATTAATCTCTTGACACCTTCTTTCGAAAATCATTGTTTAGTACCCACTCATGCTAAGTTTTTAAAAGAGTTAAACACTAACACTAAAATTGACGAAACGGTAAGTGTTAAGTTAACTAATGATCAAACTTCGCTAATAAAAGAAGACCCATTTGAAATTAACATCACACCGGTTCCATGTTTCTTTCAAAATTCGTTTATTAGTAATGTCACAATCGATAAAGATCTTTGTGTTAACATAATGCCTAACTACATTTTCGAAAAATTAAGTATTAGTGATTTTTCTCCACTACAAATACCCATTTTTCTATCCAATCGGAAAGTAATAAAATCAATCGGTATAGTTGAAGATGTTTTGGTTCAAACAAATCAAATGGTAATCCCAACCGACTTTGTCATCCTCGATGACGCTCCTCTAGTGTTGGGACGACCATTTGTAAAAACTCACGAAGCTTTGAAAAACCGGAAGTTCAACAATTTACCTCTTCATTTAGGGGCATTTAAAAGAAGTGTCGATCTCGAACGATCAATGAAATATCCATTCGGCAATAATGACCCCCTAATTGAAGATGAAGATGAACCACCCGATACAAGTGAAGAGTTTGACCACTTTGTTGAAGAAGAGGTCGCCATAGAACAAACTTTTAAAGTTCTTGATCGAAACGAGCAACCAAATAAGGAGTCTCCTAAAGACCCACCACTTGAGCTCAAAGAACTTCCAAAAGGTTTGGAATATGCTTTTCTAGACAAAGATGGTAAGTTACCTGTAATAATTTCGTCTAAATTAGATAACTTAGAAAAAGAAAAACTAATTAATCTTTTGAAAAAACACAAAAATGCAATAGCTTGGAAACTTGTTGACATAAAAGGAATTAGTCCTTCTATGTGCACACACAAAATTTTGATGAATGATGACTACAAATCGGTCATACAACCACAACGTCGAGTAAATCCAAATGTTCAAGAAGTGGTTAAAAACGAAGTCATCAAATTACTTGACGCTGGACTTATCTATCCTATTTCCGATAGTCCTTGGGTAAGTCCCGTCCAAGTAGTTCCAAAGAAAGGAGGTATGACGGTAATTACTAACGAAAAGAATGAATTAATACCAACGAGAACCGTCACAGGATGGAGAGTATGTATAGATTATAGACGATTAAATGAAGCAACAAGAAAGGATCATTTTCCTTTACCCTTCATTGATCAAATGTTAGAAAGATTATCCGGTCATAAATTTTACTGTTTCTTGGATGGTTTTTCAGGTTACTTTCAAATCCCGATAGCACCCGAAGACCAAGAAAAGACAACTTTCACATGTCCCTATGGAACTTTTGCTTATCGACGCATGCCGTTTGGTCTATGTAATGCCCCCGCAACATTCCAACGTTGCATGGTAGCCATTTTCCATGACATGATAGAAAAGACAATGGAAGTCTTCATGGACGACTTTTCTATCTTTGGGGAGTCATTCGACCAATGCCTCGATAACCTTGAACGAATGCTATCCCGATGTGAGGAAACTAACCTCGCCCTTAATTGGGAAAAATGCCATTTCATGGTAATGGAGAGAATAGTACTCGGTCACAAAATCTCAAGCGAAGGAATGGAGGTGGATCGAGCCAAAATAGATACCATTTCTAGATTACCACCTCCATCCTCCGTAAGAGCTATTAGAAGTTTCCTAGGGCATGCCGGATTTTATAGGCGGTTTATCAAAGACTTTTCAAAGATCTCAAGGCCTCTAACAAAATTACTTGAAAAAGATGCTCCTTTCATCTTTGACAAGGATTGCAATCAAGCATTTCTAACCCTAAAGGAAATGCTAGTCAATGCACCTATCATGATAGCACCTGATTGGAAATTTCCTTTCGAAATCATGTGTGATGCTAGTGACTTTGCAGTTGGAGCTGTCTTAGGACAGAGAAAAGAAAAGCATTTCCACCCAATATATTATGCTAGTAAAACACTTAACGATGCACAAGAAAATTACACAACAACTGAAAAAGAGTTACTAGCTGTGGTATTTGCTTTTGATAAATTTCGTTCTTATCTTGTTCTTTCTAAAACTATAGTCTATACAGACCATGCAGCCATTCGACATCTCTTTAAGAAGCAAGACGCAAAACCACGTTTGATTAGGTGGATTCTACTCCTCCAAGAATTTGACATTGAAATCAAGGACAAAAGAGGAGCAGAAAATACCGCAGCAGATCATCTTTCACGCTTAGAAGACCCAGCTTTGGAGGCAACCAGGGACGAGCAAATCAACGAAAAATTTCCAACTGAGTCCCTGGAAATGGTGGAATATAAGGAAGAACCATGGTACGCCGACTTTGCTAACTACCTAGCTAGCGGTATAGTCGCAAAAGGATGGCCACATCATCAAAGAAAAAAATTCTTTGCCAATGTGAAACACTACTTTTGGGAAGATCCATATCTTTTCAAAATGTGTGCCGACCAACTCGTCAGACGATGCGTACATGGTAGTGAAGCACGAAGAATTCTCCGCCATTGTCATGAAGGTCCATACGGAGGACATCATGGTGCTGCCAGTACCGCACGAAAGGTATTCGATTCAGGATTTTATTGGCCAACCATTTACAAAGATGCTCAAAATCTTGTAAAGACATGTGATGCTTGCCAAAGAACAGGTAATATTTCTTCCAAAAACGAAATGCCACAAAATGGCATTCTTGTTTGTGAAATTTTTGATGTATGGGGACTCGACTTTATGGGACCTTTCCCACCATCGAAAGGAAACAAGTACATACTTGTGGCAGTAGATTACTTGTCTAAATGGGCCGAGGCCGAGGCACTTCCAACAAATGATGGAAGAGTAGTGGTAAGATTTCTGAAAAAATTATTCTCTCGTTTTGGCACACCTAAAGCTTTAATAAGTGATAGAGGTACCCATTTTTGCAACCATCAACTTGAAAAATTTTTAACAAGATATGGGGTCTATCACCGGGTTTCGACAGCATATCACCCTCAAACAAACGGACAAGCCGAAGTGACTAATAGAGGGTTAAAACGAATACTCGAAAAAACCGTAGGGTTAAATAGAAAGGAATGGGCTGATAAATTAGATGATGCTTTATGGGCTTTTCGAACTGCTTATAAAACAACGATAGGTACAACCCCATATAAGCTAGTCTATGGAAAAAGTTGTCATTTGCCAGTAGAAATTGCACACAAAGCCTACTGGGCAATCAAAAATGTAAACTTAGATCTAGAATTTGCTGGTAAAAATCGATTTTGTCAAATAAATGAATTAGACGAGCTTAGGAATTATGCATACTCAAACTCCGAGATTTATAAGGAAAGAATGAAAAATTTGCATGACAAACATATTAAACCTAATGAATTTCGGGTAGGAGATTTAGTTCTTTTGTTTAATTCATGACTTCGATTGTTTCCTGGTAAATTAAAGTCTAGGTGGTCAGGACCTTTTTCCGTCACCCATATTTTTCCACACGGTGCAGTAGAAATTAAACCTCGAAATGGGCCACCATTTAAAGTCAATGGCCAACGGCTGAAACTCTATCAAGGATTTATTGAGGATGAGGAAGAAGGGATCTCGCTTCAAACCATGGAAGAATAAAAACATCATGCCTGGTAAGTTACGAACGATTGAGACGACAAAATAATGCGGTAAGTTTTCTAAACCATAGCTTATGGGAAAAAGGGGCACTCACACGCGCACAAAAAAAAAAAAAAAAAAAAAAAAAAAAAAACTGCTCGGCACGGGGCCGTGTTTGCGCTGCAGACGGGATAAAACCCCTTTTTCAAAACAGTTTCTTCATTCCACACGCCCCGTTTCCCCACAAAAGCTCTGGTTCCAGGCGATTTTTCACGAAATTTCGACGTCTCTTACCGATCTAACAACGTCAAGGTATGATTCTATCACTCGTAGTAGTTAGATTAGTTACTTGCATGTAGTTAAAACACCACAAATTTGGGGAAAAATCTAGGGTTCTTGATGTTCATCCGGATCGAACCTAAAATTTTTGCCTAAATCTGTTTGCATTTAGTTAGATTAGTGTTAAGGGAAGTAAATACACTTAGATTGTTCATAGATTCACCCGATTTCTTACAAAAACCCCAAACCCTTGTTCTTGAACCGAAAAAGATAAAATTGATAAGGTAAACGGGATATTTTGGGAAAAACGGTGTTTAGGGTTTCATTTTCGGGGGAAACCGCACCTTTTGGACCAAAAATTTTCAAGTTTTCGAAACCGGGTCGAAAAATGAAGTTTTTGAGTAACAGACCTCTGGACACGGGGCCGTGTCCGCTGGACACGGGGTCGTGTCCAGCCCGCTGTTTGCAGTTTTGTCCGAAAACATTTCTGTTTCGTGCTAATTTTTGGTGTATTCTTTCAGATGGCAAAGTTCACAAGGTTCAATGCAAGTGAGCTTGATGCAAGGGCAAGGTATGAGGTTCTTCAAACAAGACCCGAAGAGTACCCCAGGAGAGCTTGCACGGATCTGTTAACCTTGGTAAACCAGCTGAACCGATTCAACAACATCGTTACGGGACCACTAGCTGTTGCATTAAACACTAGGCTTCGGTCGGTGCATCAATGCACCATGGAGTTCTGCAGTACCTTCAACTTCAATTCAAGGTGTGACCCATTCGACAATGAAGGGGTTGTATTTCGGTGTGGAGGGACAATGTACTCGATCTCCATGGCACAGTTTGGAGCCATAATAGGTCTATACCAAGAAGACGAATCGGGGAACGAAGAAAATACCGGGGGATTACGAGACTTGGAGGGAAATGAAAGACAAGCCGCATGGGCTCAAATCGGTGAAGGAATCTACGACCCTCGTAGCACCAAGAGTACGAAGCTAAGGGATCCGCTCTATCGCAACATTCACAGGATCCTCACCTACTCTCTAAACCAACGTCATGACAGTAGCGGTGTTGTAGGGTTGAAAGATTTGGTTGTCCTCCACTGTATCCACAACCAAAAGCCCCTCGATGTTCCGTATCTCCTGTTAAGAAACATGCATCTCAACCGCCTTGCTCGAGCTCCAACGCCTATCTTCTTCGGAGGATGGGTGTACCGTCTTTTTAAGCATTACACGCAAATTCCAAGAGCCTTTGAAAGAAGCCCATGGTCGGGACGAGTTGACTACCACATTTGCCGAGCCATAAACTTACTCTATGAGGCGGAAGACGGAACAGTGAGTTTCCAAAGAACGCAAGGCTATGCATGGAACCCACAGGAGGCCCTATTTCTTCACGCACCACCTCCCTACCACCAGTATCCACCCCATGGTGATCCGGGTCACTCCTCCTCACAAGGAGGCGGTTTTCCTAATTTTCAAAGCTTACATGATCTTATGCAGGAAAACCTCATGTGTACCAGGAACGCCTACAACCTCGCCAACAACACATACCACCGGGTCGGAGCAATTGAACGCAACATCAACGATATACAAGACGATATCGGCAGCATCCGGGAGTACATGGCGGGCCATGGGGATGGAGGTGATGAGAGGGATGAAGATATGGAGTAGAGGGTTTGGAGGAGCAGGAGCGGGTTGATGGCGAGCCCACAGGTTTAAGTCCCTTTATCTATCGAACGATTGGTGGCCTGCGTGCCAGAAGTTGAACAATTTACTTTCCTTAAACACTTTTATTTTCCGTTTTATTTTTCTTTTACTTTATGCTTGGAACAATTAACTGTGGTAATGTAGGATGTTTGTGTTGCTTGGTGTGGTATTAAGTGATGAAACAGGTACAAACCAAGGCTTGGGGTGCTAAGCCTCAGCACTTATAGGGCCAGGATGGAAAAACCGGAGGAAGAAACCTGTTTTTCAGGCTTTCAGACTGTCCACACAGGGACGTGTCCAGCCAACACGCCCCCGTGCTCACCTCCCAGACCTGCTGTTTGGCTTCTGTTCTGCAGAATTTTGTCAGACACGTGGCCGTGTCCAGTGGACACGGGGCCGTGTCCACCTTCTGTAAGTTCTTGTTACTGGCACCTGAACACGGGGTCGTGCCCACTCAACACGGGGCCGTGTTCAGTGCCCAGTAACACAAATTTTTGCTTTTTAAACACTATTTTACACATCTAATCAACCTAAAAATTTATTTTTGGGACACATTGAGGACAATGTGTAATTTAAGTGTGGGGGGGATGCTAAAACCTTGAATTTTGCAAGTCCTAAATACAAGCCTTACACAAAACTCTATTGGAACCGCTAATCACCCCAAATTTTTTTCAAAAATTTCATTTTTTTACTTGTCTAGGTTTAACTCGGAAAATTCAAGTTCTCAAAAAGGTTATATTTTTACAAATTTACAACCGATAGCGTAGTGATAAAAAGAACCAGCATAAGAAAATTATGAAAAGGCATAGCAAACTTATTTAAAATTTGATTATATATACTTGATCACATAAAAACCCATTCCCACAAAAGTGAGTTTTGAGCCTTTATTGAGCACACAATTACATATCATTTGACTAAATGCTCATTTTTCGTTTCTTGTGTGAATAGTCGCTTGGTTCTTACGACTCTAGAACTTGCCATGACAATACATTCCCGGTCCTTATCAACTTAAACCCGAGTAAGTAAATGATGGAGGCATTAGGACTAACCCTTTTTATTTCTACACCATTATTTTTCTTTTTCTTTTACCACCTACCCAAAAATCCCCCTAGTTAGCCCCTTTGAGCCTAAACCTTTTCGTTTCATCACCCAAACAAAAACCCTTTTACCCACCAAAACCTTTTTCATTTTTAACCCTTTATTTTAGTAACAAGTTCGGTTCTTCGTAAAAAATAAATAAATAAATAAATAAATAAATTTGTGTGTTAATGATGAAGCAAAAAGAAAATAAACAAACAAGTTAATCAAAAATAACTTAGTTTGAATAAAAGCTTCATCAAAATAAAAAGTTGCAAAAATACGAAAACCGACACTTGTTACGCTTTTAGCCCTTTTTCTACTAACCACTAACCCAACCACCTACCTTTAACCCTAGCCTAACCCTTAACCCACAAAGTCCTCTTGATATCTACAAAGGTATAAAAGTTAAAAAGGAGGAGGATTGATTTCTTGGCAAGCCTATGGTAGGAATAAGTTCCATGCCGCTCTCGAGTGATTCACTAAAAATACACCTTCGGCCGAGTGTGAGTGATTTCCCCGTGAGGTATGTGAACTTGTATATAAATAGAATTTTAAAAAGGCATGTTATGCCCAAATAAGTAATTTCTTTTATGAAAAGTTCTAAATAAATCATTACGAATAGGAGTGTAAATAAATAAAAATAAAACCCAAAAAGATCTTGGAAATCCCGACACTCTACGACAAGCCCAAAACCTTCTCTTCTACCTATTCCATTTGGGAGTGTAAGCCACATATTAAAGAGTTTTGCTTGAGGACAAGCAAAAGTTCAAGTGTTGGGGTATTTGATGTATGTAAAATGCAACATATAAATTACATCAAATAAGGCATAAAACTAACCCTTTTTAAGTACTAATATTGGAAAAAGAGTGTTTTTGTCTTCCTTTTGTATTTTCAGGATTAAATGAGCTCAAAAACGCAAAAGAGGCAAAAAGACAGCTAAATCCAACATAAATACAAGAAAAGGAATATCAGTGGACTGCTCGACCCCTCAACGGCACCTTCCAAAGCAAAGTAGAGAAATCAGAAGACTGAACACGCCCCGTGCTCAGCCAGCACGGGGCCGTGCCCAAGAAGCAGCAGAAAAGACAAACCTATAGAAGCTTCTATTGCCCACCACGGGCCGTGCTCAGCGGACACGGGGGCTTGTCGAAAGTCCAGCAGGCGCATTTATTGTAATTGCGAATTACAATTAATGAGGAGAGAGATTGTCAGACGGACACGGGGCCGTGCCCAGCGGACACGGGGCCGTGCCCAGCTCTCTGTTTAGCCTATAAATAGGAGTGCTTGGATTCATTTCATCTCATCCCTTGGCACACCACCTCTCTCACACTTCATCCACCACCCACCACCATCACAACACCATCATCCACCACCATCATCCATTGTCCATCGTAGAGTGTGTGAGTCGTCTCGGGATCCAAGATTGATCGTAAGAGTTCTTGACAATCAAGGCCATGTTTGCCTAAGTCTCTTACATCACTTGGTGAAGACAAAGTGTCTAGTATAATACTTTTTATTTCTAATCTTTTGCACTTTTTATTTGGTTTTGTATTAATGACTTTAATAACTAGTTACTTATGTTGAAGGTGATCTTTCCTTATCGTTTGTCCATGGTGTCTTGGCATTATTTTACTGTCTATATAAAATAAAGGATTTTCACCATTCATATCTCCACGGTCTATATGGAGATATGTTGGCTACCTGGTAGGGGGTTAAGGGAACGGTTTGGTAAAGGTCTTGCCATTGTTCAGCGTTTAGAGGTCCTGCAATGGACCTGGGTCAAATTTAGTAGGACCTCCTTCAATACTTCACGGTATTGGATGGCGGGGGTCCAAACTCTTTGATCCCCTCATAAGTTAACTACTATTAATACTATAACCCGGCTATTTAGGACTGTATCCCTGCTGACTCAGACTACTTAGCCGAGGGTAACGTCACCGCCAAAAGCGGGGCCTACCACAATACTGCATTAATAACTTAATTCATTATCTTCCAATAATCCACCCTTTTAGGATTGTATCCCTGCTGACTCAAACTACTGGGGTGAGGGTAACGTCACCTTCAAAAGAGGGGCCTACTACAATAACTAAGATAATCTCTTAATTATGTGCAAAAGTGCGGAAATAATCAAAGGTTATACTAGATACGAGTCGGAACCAAGTGATTCATCTTGTCTATCTGTTTTTCTTTTATTTTTATTTTCAGCATTTTAGTTAGTTTTTAATTTTCTTAGTTTAAAACATTTTTTCTAAACTTTTTATTTTGGTTAGACGTTGAGGATAAACCGGTACTAAAAGCTCTTGTGTCCTTGGACGACCTCGGTATCTTACCAACGCTATACTACACTCAACGATGGGTGCACTTGCCCATATGTGTGTTTAGTGTTAGTGAAATATCGTGTTTTATAAATTTAAAACTTGGCTAAAATAAGTGTTAAAAAGGGCTTAAAATATACACCTAAAATAAGTAACACTTCGCACGCATCACATTTGGTATGTAAAATAAATAGATTAGGTGCATTTTATTTTACTAGAAAAAATGTATTAGGATATATTTTGTAAAAGAAGATGCACACAAAAATGCGGTTTTGGTTTTGCCAATTTCGGGCATAAAGGACTTCATAGTTCTAAACGGGATTTTAGCCCGATAACCAAAACACATTAACGGAGCCCAAAGGAGTTTGGAGCTGAATTAAAGTACATTTTGGAAGCTCAAAGAAAGTGGAGAAATCACAACACAAAAGGGAGACTTGAAGCATTTGGATGCGGGATCAAGTGGGAGTTCAACGACACATTATTTGTGTCAATATTCACCCTTTAGGAAGGACCTTTTGGCACACTTGTTTCGGCTAACAAGTGTGGTCAAAATAGTTGGCTATGGTTATGCACCTAATGATATATGTGTTGTGCTTGTGTGGTTGCTTATTTATATTGTTTTGATGATATTTGGATATGCATGCTTAACAAACTAATAATCAACAACAAGCGTAAAATTGGTTCTTTACAAGATCATTAAAATTGATTAATAAAAGGTTATTAAAAATTAATGATTTTATAATAAAATGGGTTTTATTAAAAAGAACCTTGAAAATTGATTTTCACTAAAGTACCAAGGATTTGAATGCATGCAAATATATGGTACATAAAGTTTTCTAAACTAGAATTTTGAAAACTCAAAATCCCTTTTATAAAACAAGTCAAACACCATCCTTTTATACAACACTCGAATCACTTGGGAACTCTTTTGTGGGATAAAGGTCACCTAACCATATTTGAGGGAACTTGTATATTCGAGGTGGGTTTACCATGTTTGTGGGATAAAGGTCACCTAACCACTTATGTGTATAAACTCACACGTGTGTGTAAGTTGGACGACTTGATTTGGAAACCATGAACTTAGGGTCACCGAAGCATGGGGAACAAAGGTGTTGATGGGATTAAACATGCCAACTAAACATAAAGATGTTTAACCGATCCCATATGGCTAGAAGTTGCAAAGAGTTGCAATTGTCAAACGTTGACTACCTTGTTAATTTAAATAGAGGGATAAAGGTCACCTAACCAATATTTAAATGTAACGTTGGATTCTAGTTTTTAATTATTAATTGTCTATGAGACACAAAAGGGTATTAATGATTAAAATATAATAATATCGAAAATACTAAAATTGAACCTTGTTAAATTTTGTAGATGGCCGCTAACAATATTACCCAAACCATCCGTAACCTATCACTAGAAAACGATCCTAATCCCGATGAACATCTTATGGAAGATAAGGATGCCTATAACGATTGGATTAAGTATATCGAGGATACTACGCAAGCCTCTTGCCTCATGTTAGGAATTATGATTCCCGAGATTCAAAAGGTTTTGAACATCATGAGCACACGACATGATTACCCAATTTTAGGAAATGTTCCTAAGGGTAGAACGCTTCGAAACCGTTCGAGCGCTTCATGCATGTCGAATGGAGGAAACCCAATCGGACTCATCTTATGTTTTAAGATGAAAAGCCACATTGATCACCTCGAAAGGCTCGATATGGATAAAAGGATTTTATCCATTCTAATGATCAATGAGGGTGGCAACAAGAAAGGGCATCACCCCGACACCAAAGCAAATGTTGCAAATGGAAACGGGTAATTCAATGGGAAATAATTAGAAAGACTAAAGCGAAACCACCGAAACCAAAAGAGAAGAAGGCAAAGGTTGCCATGAACGATCCATGCTTTGAGTGTGGTGAGATAGGGCATTTAAATAGGAATTGTCCAACCTATCTCAAAGAGTTGAAAAAACAAGAGGGATGCTAGGCAAACCTCAGGTACAATCTTAATGATACATATTGACCTTAATGTTATTTCTTCTAACACATGGGTATTAGATACCGGATGTGGAACTCATGTTTGCAATTCGTTGCAAAAGGTTCAAAAGAAATAAACATTACAAGAAAGGAGACTATGTTTTGAAACTTCCAAATGGTTTGGAAATTGTTTTAAAATGTTTTGAATGCTCCTAGTTTGACTAGGAACATTATTTAAGTTTCCCTTTTGAGACAATATGTTTTGATTTAAAGTTTGTAAACAATGACATTTATATTTCGATGAATGACATGTTTTACTTTAAAACTATGCCTTCAAATGGTAGTTATGAATTGGTTCATAATAATACATCATTTGATAGTTCAATGTACCAAGCAATCACCAACAAACTCAAAATGGATTTGAGTGAGACTTATCTTTGGCATTATCGCCTTGGTCATATAAACAGATGTCTCATGTAAACACTTCGAAAGAATGATCTTTTGGAAACAAATGAAATTGGTTCATTTGATACATGTGAATCTTGTTTACAAGGTAAAATGACTAAGAAACCCTTTAGTGGGAAAAGGGCAATAGATTTCTTAGGTATCATACATTCGAATGTATGTGATCCTTTTAAGCCAATGACTAGGTATGGTGAAAGATACTTCATTACTTTAACCGACAACTATAGTAGTTATGGTTATGTGTACTTGACAAAAAGAAGAAGTTTTGAAACGTTCAGAATCTTCAAAAAGTGAAGTACAAAATCAACTCTTTTAAAGTTCTTCGTTTTGATAGAGGAGGAATCGAACTCTATTAGATATGGTTCGATCTATGATGGCTAGGAGCGCATTATCTCTATCACTTTGGGGTTACGCTTTGCTCTCCGTGGCCCATATGGCCCCAACGAAGAAAGTGGATACGACGTCTTTTGAAATATGACATGGAAAGGTTCCATCATTATCATATTTAAAAGTATGGGTTGTGAAGCTTATGTGAAGCAATACACCCCAAACAAGTTGGAAGTACGATCCACTAAGTGTATCTTCGTAGGATATCCTAAAGATGATATAGGATATTATTTCTACGATCCAACTGAGCAAAAGTATTTGTTGCTCGAAAGGCAAAGTTCTTGGAAGATAAGTTCCTAATGGAAGGAACTAGTAGAACAGTGGAACTTGATGAGGATCAGGAACCAAAAGCCGATACACGTTTGGTTGATACTAGCACTCAACAAGAGGTTGTTGAAGATGATCAAATGGTTGATCAACATACACAAAACGTTCGCAGATCTGGTAGAATTAGTAATCCACCTGAAAGATATGGATTTTTTATGGATGGATGCTATGTGGTAGATTCACATGAACCAACCACATACCATGATGCAATGTCAAAATCTGATTGCACAAATGGCTTGAGGCTATGAACGTAGAGATGCAATCCATGTTTGACAACCAAGTATGGGAATTGGTTGTGCCACCACTTAACTCTAAAGTAGTTGGAAGTAAGTGGGTTTTCAAGAAGAAAACTGTAATGCATGGTAACTTGGATACTTGTAAAGCGAGACTTGTAGCAAAAGGCTTCACTCAAACTCAAAGGGTTGATTATGATGAGACCTTCTCGCCCGTGGCGATGCTAAAGTCAACTAGGATATCATTTGCCATACTTACACAATATGATTATGAGATTTGGCGAATGGATCTCAAAACGACTTTCCTTAATAGATATCTTGAGGAAGATGTCTATATAGTTAAGCCTGAAGGTTTTGTTGATCCAAAACATCCTAACAAAGTATGCAAGTTAAAGAAATCAATCTATAGATTGAAACAAGCATCTAGAAGTTGGAATCACCATTTTGATGAAGAAATTAGGGAATATGAATTCATCAAGAACGTCGATGAAGCTTGTGTGTATAAGAAGGCTAGTGGGAGCATCATCACTTTATTAGTATTATATGTTGATGACATTCTACTATTTGGAAATAACATTCCAACCGTGGAAGGTGTAAAAGGTTGGCTTGGAAGTTGTTCTTCCATTAAGGATCTTGGTGAAGTCGCCTATATTTTGGGAATAAAGATCTATAGGGATAGATCAAGGCGATTGATAGGTTTAAACTAAAGTGCATACATTGACAAAGTCTTGAAAGGGTTCAAGATAAAGAACTCAATGAAAGGTTTGGTACCTATTCAAGAGAGGACAATATTGAGTGCATCTCAATGTCCAAGCTCAAAGGATGAGCAAGAAAGAATCAAAGGAATCCCATATGCGTCAGCTATAGGATTCATTATGTACGTAATGATATGCACTAGACTGGACAAGTTATGCGCTTTAAGCATAACGAGAAGGAAACCAGCAAGAAACGGTCATTGGGTGACTGTTATATATATATATATATATATTGAAATACCTTAGAAGGACTAAGGATATGTTTCTAATATATGGATCTGGTAAAGAAGAACTCGTTGTAAAGGGTTACAAGGATGCGAGTTTAGGAATTCGTTGTAAATGGTTACATGGATACGAGTTTCCAAGACTAATCGAGATGGTTCTCGATCACAATCAGGGTAGCATTGTCCACTACAGAATCAGAATACATCGCCGCTTCATTGATCGAGATAATTCATATGGATCTGCCACTTGAATTATTACCAATCTAGGGGTAGTCCCTACCATTCAGGACCCTAGTGATCTTTGTGATAACGATGGGGTGATTGCTTAAATCACGGAACCTCGTGTACATCAAAAAACTAGGCACATTGAGCGGAGTTTCAACTACTGATGTGTGAAAATGTGTATATTAAATTCGAACAAGTTTTTAAAAATGGAATCACAACCTAAACCACACACAATCGGCAAGTGCACCGGTCGTTATGTAGTCAAGTTGGTAAGACCGAGTATCAATCCGTGGACACAATGGCGCCACTCTCGATACTAAACCTTTGTCGAGTCCTAGTCTAGCAATTTTTAATGAGTGTTTGGATTTATATTAACTACTAAAATTAAATAAGAGAGCAAATATGAAAGCAGAAAGCAGAGCAAACAGATAATGAATTTTAGGTGAATTCAGAGGATGGAAAGAATGGCTACCTAGGCAAGATGCATGTCAATTCACTCACGGTTCTTGGAATGGAATAGCTAAGTTTTGGCTACCGGGATCTTAAGGTTCACTAAACAAGACCTAAACTGGCTGGCAGATCATTCTCTAAACAGGTCGCAATCTAGGGTCAAGAAAAGTGTATAAACTCACCGGTTAATGTCAGATCACCTCTCGGTCTCTCTAACTAGGTTATGGCACCCAAAGTCTAGATTACCTCTCATTCTCACTAGAAACGGTACATCCGGGAAGTGTAAGGGATGTACGGGGTGGTGACTCTAATTAGGTTCTAACATGGTTTGCTAAAATCACAAGAAAACCTAGGGTAATTCACTCTCGTGCAATTAACACCTAACCCGTCTAATGATTAAGACAACCCTACATCTAATCTCCTCTCGGTCTCAAAGATGGTAGAATATTTAATTACCAAATAGTTTATTAATTTGTTCCTAGGGTTTACTACGTCTAGCAACCACAAGATTTAGTCGAAAACACAAAGTTAACGAAATCACCTAACCCTAGCTTTAATTAATACGCAATCAATTTTAACCAAGAAAAAGGTGGAACAAATATAAACCATCAATTATTAAATACGCATGCACATTAGAACCATGACAAGAGCACTTTTACCATAACATAAAGCCAAAACAATAGTTAACCGAACCAAGAAACCGTAAATAAACTAACAATTATTCATAGCCTAGGTAGCACAAAGAAAATTAGCCGAGCATGGTCAAGAACGAAGCACAAATAAATTTAAAGTTATAAAATTCAGCAAACATGTCTAATATATGAAGTTTTAACAACTCAAAAATAATAAACGATGTCTAACCGAAGAAAAGCAATAAACTTTATGCCAAGTTTCTTCATACAAGCTTTTTATTTTTTTTCTTCACTCAAAATTCTGCCCTTCGACCTTCTGTTCCAAAATTCGTCCCTGCCTTGCTCTCTTTTTGCGCTGCCGTCCAAGAATCCCCCTGATGCGTATCCCTAGTTGATATATTTATGTGCGACCAGCCTTCTCTCTTCCTTAGTGAACACGGAATTTTAACTATATTTCACAAAAGGGCCCAAAGTCACGATTGCATATAATCTGCTGGACTTGAATGCCTTTATTGCGGCCCATGTGAAGATTTCTGTTTTTTCTTTTGTTCTTTTCGTTTGACCAACAGCACCAATTCCATGTTGCACGTTAATACCTAGTTGACCATAATTTCTTTAGTCAAGATTTGTCAATTAAATGTTATTATATAATTGTTAATTGTAAACAATTATTAATTAACAAAACATGTTGACCAACTTCCAATATAATTTGAGTATAAAATCTGATTATTAATCAACCAAGATAACATTTAACTAATTTCAATTATTTTCAATAAAAACCATCACAAGCTTACACAAAAGTGTAGGAGAAATTATATAAAAATATGTATAATTTAGAGCATATCAAATATCCCCACACTTAAACATTTTTCGTCCCTGAAAAAGACTTATGCAAAATCCCAAGCAACATGTTCAACTTAAACACTTAACAATAACGCAAGTCTCAAACAAATTATAACGCGAACTACGAAATCATTAAACACAGCGGTTTCGCAAGGCTTACAACGTTCAAAAGGTGACGAATCATAATATTTAAATGAAAACGGGCCTACCTAATCAAGTTTTTCTTACCTTCAAGCAATCAATTATGCAATGTCAACACCCCTCACAATTTCACTCGACACTCGGTTGATATATGTGATAATTCAAGTGAACTCTCAAAACCAAACTATGAAGCAACACTATCATAAGCTTGTACGTCAATCAGATTTCCACCTATTTGTTAAAACCTGGCACGGATCAAAAGGACTTAAACGGGTAGGCAAAGGCTAAAGGTAGGTTATTTTTTTTTTCATTTTGGGAATATATGGCTAACACAAATGAACACACGATAAACCGGATAAGCACAACACAAATACTAACATATTGGTCATCTCGACCCACAACTTTTATTCTATTTTTTTTTCTTTTCTCATCTTTTGCTTTTCCTTTTTTTTCATATTTTCTTTTTTTTCTTCAATTTTCGATTTTCTCTTTTTTTTTCATTTTCACTTTTTTTCTCATTTTTTTTGTCAAATATAATAATCACGTAACACGATCCGGCTATCAAATCACAAACGGGTAACAAACGAAAGGCTAGGCTCAACGTGGTGTATCTAAGGGTAGTGGTGAAACGGGTCAAACACAAAGGTAACACAAACAAGGTGATCCTAATGCCTCTATCATATCCATGCCAAATCCTAACCGAAGGTCTCAAACTGTATCAAAACGCACAAGTTCTAAAGCAATGCAACAAAGTGGTAAACACACATGAAACGAAAATAGTGAACATATAAATATGAACATGTAAAGGCTCAAATCTCACTATCATGTGGTAAATAAGGGCTACCGATATTGACAATGCACAACTAATTAACTCTCCGGCTCCATCCACTATCCTAGGCAGCCCAAAACCTTTTACTTCCCAAAAACCGATTCAGTCAACCTACTATCCCGCAACTTAAAGAAACATGTGCTCTCCAACTCGTAAATTCGACAATTAAACCGCTTTTGACCGACGTTTTGAAAAGGTCTTTGTTTTCTATGCGCTAAAGGACCGGGACTCACAAACCAACTTTTTTTTTTCAATTATTTTTTTTTAGTTTTTTTTTTTTTTTTTTTTTTGACTCAAAACTATCTAAAAAGGCGTAGTCTCCCATCCCCACACTTAAAATTTACATTGTCCTCAATGTAGGATGAAAGACAACTAAAAATAAATAAGAAAGAAAAATAAACTAGAAACATATAATGGAACAAACTCGCCTGGTAGAAAAAGTCTTCGAATTCCAAACCAAAGCGAGCACGACTGTATAGCATTTCATTCGCAGCCGTCTGACAAACTTGTATACTTGAGTTGTCTTTTACATAATGATATAGGCTCGAAATCCCCGCCCGAATGGAGATTGAGTACGGACGGGCCAAACAAACCTGCACAAATAAACACAAACAAACCCAAGCGTAAAACTGACTTAAAAATAAAAACCGACTCAAACCTAACTAACTCGAACTGACTAATTTAGACTCAAAATACATAAATATACAAAAATATACACTCGGGTTTTCACCCGAGAATCACTCAAAACTATCAAGCACTATGAGGATCGAGGTGAATAACCTCGACGTCATCCTTCTCACTCGGCCTATCTATGTATAACTTCAATCTATGACCGTTCACTTTGAAACTTTCACCATCTTTTCCCTCTATCGTCACACTACCATAGGGAAACACCTCTTTCACCACAAATGGTCCTGACCAACGGGACTTCAACTTCCCAGGGAACAACCTCAAGCGCGAATTATATAATAACACCTTTTCCCCACACTTGAACTCTTTCACCTGCTTCAAGTGTCTGTCGTGCAACGCCTTAGTACGCTCTTTATATGCCCACGACTTTTCATACGCCTCATCGCGCATCTCCTCTAACTCATGAATCTGAAGAAACCGGTTCTTGCCTGCAGCTGGCAAGTCAAGATTTGCTGCCTTCAGTGCCCAGTATGCACGATGCTCTAACTCGACCGGCAGATGACACGCTTTCCCATAAACTAACCTAAAGGGTGTGGTCCCAATAGGCGTCTGATAAGCAGTACGGAAAGCCCACAGAGCGTCATCCAACTTCTCGGACCAATCAATACGACTGTTTCCGACAGTTTTCTCCAAAATTCGCTTAATTCCCCTGTTCGAATTCTCCACCTACCCACTTGTTTGTGGATGATAGGCCGTCGAAAGCCAATGGGTCACCCCATAGCGTTTCAAGACCTTATCCATCTGTGAATTGCAAAAGTGGGTGCCTCGATCAGATATCAAGGACTTCGGTGTCCCGAACCTAGCAAACAATCTCCTCAAGAATCTCACAACAACCCTCGCGTCGTTCGTAGGCAAGGCTTCTGCCTCCACCCACTTAGAAACGTAATCCACTGCGACTAGGATGTATCGGTTCCCCCTCGACATAGGGAACGGACCCATAAAATCGATACCCCAAATATCAAAGATCTCAACCACCTGGATGGGGTTCTGAGGCATCTCATTACGGGATGAGATATTTCCTGTCCTCTGACAGGCATCACAGCTTCGCACAAACTCATGTGCGTCCCTAAAGATGGTCGGCCAATAAAAACCCGCTTCAAACACGCGTTTGGCGGTATAAGCTGCACCATAATGGCCACCAGCCGGTCCCTCATGACAATGTCGCAGAATACTGCGAGACTCGGACCCAAACACACATCTCCTAATAACCTGGTCCGCACCGATCCTAAAAAGTACGGATCCTCCCAAATGTAGTGCTTGACATCCGCAAAGAATTTCTTCTTTTGCTGGTACGTCATGCCCTCCACAAGGTCACCTATAGACAAGTAATTCGCAAGGTCGGCGAACCAGGGAAAGCCCTCCTCGTGAGCTTTCAAGAACATCAGCACCTCATGGGGAAAGTCATCCCCTATCCTCTCCTTCCGAGTCCTCTCTAACTCGGGGTTCTCTAGTCGGGACAGATGATCAGCAGCTACGTTTTCAGCCCCCTTATTGTCCCTAATCTCTAGGTCAAACTCCTGAAGCAGCAGAATCCATCGTATAAGCCTAGGCTTCGCATCCTTCTTCGCAAACAAGTAACGAAGAGCCGCATGATCCATGAAAATAACAGTCTTCGACAGCACAAGATAAGAACGGAATTTATCGCACGCGAATACGACTGCTAGCAACTCTTTCTCCGTCGTGGTGTAGTTTTGTTGGGCGTCGTTTAGGGTCTTGCTAGCGTAGTAGATGGGATGAAAGTGTTTCTCCCTACGCTGCCCTAGAACGGCCCCAACAGCAAAGTCGCTGGCATCGCACATGATCTCAAATGGGAGGCTCCAATCGGGAGCAATCAGAATGGGAGCACTCACGAACCTCTCCCTAATCAACTCGAAGGCCCTCAAACACTCATCGTCGAACACGAATGGCCTATCCTTCTCTAGCAGCTGGGTCATCGGGCGAGCAATCTTGGAGAAGTCGCGGATGAAACGGCGGTAGAATCCCGCATGACCCAAGAAACTCCTAATTGATTTCACAGAAGTAGGCGGCGGGAGCTTGGAAATAACATCAACTTTGGCTTGATCAACCTCAAGCCCCGCCTGTGAAATCTTGTGCCCTAGCACAATCCCCTCTCGAACCATGAAATGACACTTCTCCCAGTTAAGCATCAGGTTCGTCTCCTCACATCGAGTAAGCACACGCTCGAGATTACGCAGACAGTGATCGAAGGAACTCCCAAACATAGAAAAGTCATCCATAAACACCTCCATGGAGTCCTCGATCAACTCGTGAAAGATCGCCACCATACAACGCTGAAATGTGGCTGGAGCGTTACACAACCCGAATGGCATGCGTCGATACGCGAAGGTGCCAAAAGGGCATGTAAATGTGGTCTTTTCCTGATCCTCTGGTGCAATAGGAATCTGGAAATAACCTGAGAATCCATCAAGAAAGCAATAGAACTGTTGTCCTGACAGTCGCTCCAGCATCTGGTCAATGAACGGTAAAGGAAAGTGATCCTTGCGCGTGGCATCATTGAGTCTGCGATAATCTATGCAAACTCGCCAGCCGGTGACGGTCCGGGTGGGTATCAACTCATTTTTATCGTTGACGACCACTGTCATACCCCCCTTCTTGGGGACCACCTGGACGGGACTCACCCATGCAGAGTCCGAAATCGGGTAAATCAGTCCTGCATCCAGCAACTTAATCACCTCTTTCTTCACTACGTCCTGCATATTAGGGTTTAGCCTTATCTGAGGCTGAACCACCGGCTTGAACTCCTCTTCCATCAAGATCTTGTGCGTGCAAAACGAAGGGTTAATACCCTTGATATCCATCAGCTTCCACGCGATCGCCTGCCTATGGTCTCTCAGGACACTCATCAGCTTCTTCTTCTCCTCCTCCGTCAATCCAGCAGAAATGATGACGGGTAACTGAGATCCCTCGCCCAAGAATGCGTACTCCAGATGAGACGCAACTCCTTCAACTCCAGGGGCGGGGGTACCTCAACAGATGGTTTCTCCTTCGGAATCTCCTCTTCCTCGATGACCTCAAACACCTCGAATCTAGGGGAAGGCTCGGTAGCCTGCAACAGAGGGTCCTGCTCAACATCCAACTCAGTGACCCCACTCCCCTGATCATCCACACTCACGACCTGCGTATCAGACGCATCTCTCCCACAAATCTCGCTGAGAAGGCCACCCACATGTGACATGAGAGTATCAATAAAGTATAGAGTGTCATCATGCTGACGGGTGTGCCTCATAGAATGTTGGATATCAAAAGTGACCTCATCCTTATCGACACGAAGAGTCAACTTGCCATCATATACGTCAATGACTGCTCGTGCAGTGGCAAGGAATGGACGGCCTAAGATCAACGGGACCTCAGAGTCCTCATCCATGTCGAGAATGACAAAGTCAACTGGAAATACGAACTTGTCGACTTTCACTAACATGTTCTCCACGATGCCCCTCGGATACTTCACCGATCGATCGGCGAGCTGAATACTCATGCGCGTAGGGGAAGGCTCTCCTAGGTCAAGCTTAGCGAATATGGAATAGGGCATGAGATTTATGCTAGCACCTAGGTCAGCAAGCGCATTGCTGACAGTAAGATTCCCAATAAGACATGGGACGGTAAAGCTACCAGGATCAGTCATTTTCTTTGGCAGCTTGTTCTGCACGACAGCAGAACACTCTTCACTCAGGGTGACAGTCGAAAGATCCTCTAATTTCTTCTTATTCGTAAGAAGATCCTTCAAAAACTTTGCATACTTTGGCATCTTCGCCAAAGCCTCGACGAACGGGATGTTCACATGCAGCTTCTTCAGCATCTCCATGAAACGACCATACTGCTCCGCGTCCTTACCCTTTATTAATCGACCAGGGTAAGGGGGTGTCGGCTTATACACCCTCATCGGCTCCTTCTCTGCATCCTTCTTCTCTCCTGGAGACCCGCTGGACTGTGCTGTACTTACTGGGCGCAGCCAAGGGTGCACTTTGCCAGCTGGTGTCTCCATCTCAATCACTTCGTCGACCTCCGGGTCCTCATCGACTACCGGCTCGACCTCAATCACTCCTCGTCCGCTCCTAGTGGTAACAGCCTTCGCAGTGGCATTCGGATTTCCAACAGTGTTACTAGGGAGACCACCTTGAGGTCTCTGGTTCAGCTGATCGGCCAGCGAACCCACTGTCCTCTCCAAGTTCTGTAGTGCAGTGCTCTGACTCTTCATGAAGGTCTCGTGCTCCATGAACCTCGACTGTGTCTCCTGATGTCGAGTATCCTCTCGCGTGATGAACTGTGTAATCAACTGCGTCTGCTGAGCTAACGTCTCCTGGTTCTTTCTCAACATCTCCTCTATCGTCGGGTTATTCGTACCCGAACTCGCCCCTGCTCCTACTCCTGTGTCCTGAAACAAACTCTGACGCGGCTGAAACCCCGGTGGGTTGTTGTTCTTCCAGCTGAAATTCGGGTGATTCTTCCAGTTCGAATTGTAACGCTCCCTGAAATTTCCTTGATTTCGATTACTCACAAACTCTACCTGCTCTGGCGACTCTTCAGGGGCAATAGGACACACGGCTGTGTCATGCTTCCCTGTGCATATCTCGCATATCTGCTCTTTCTTCACCTGCATCTCCTTCACCTGCTTCTGTAAGGCATCGAGCTGGGCTTGCACAGAAGTGGCAGTGTCAACCTTATGCACGCCCCTCTGTGCAGGCGACGAATCTCTAGACTCGGGAAACTCATAGCTACTCCTTGCGATGTCCTCAAACATCTCGGTACACTCATCTGGCGTCTTGGCGGTCATCAGATTGCCGCCAGCAGTAGTGTTCAGCATATTCCTCGTAGCAGGCGTCACTCCATGATAGAACTTTTCAACTAACGCCCAATTCTCAAACCCGTGATGTGGACATTTAACCAACAGCTCTTTGAAACGCTCCCATGTCTCGTAAAATGATTCTCCTTCCTTCTGACGAAACTCCTGAATCATGCTCCTCAGACGAGCAGTTTTAGAGGGGGGGAAATATTTGCCTAAGAATTTTTCACGCATCCCAGCCCAGGTAATAATGGATCCAGCAGGAAGAGACTCTAGCCAAGCATGGGCTCGGTCAGTGAGTGAGAATGGGAAGAGACGTAGCTTGCAGGCGTCCTCGCTAACGCCTTGCTCCTGAAATGTATCGCAGATAGCTGAAAAACGAGAGATGTGAACATTTGGGTCCTCGGAAGGTAACCCATGGAACTGAACGGTGTTCGTAACCATCGAGATGATCTGAGGTGGAATCCGCCAGCTATTGGCGGCGATAGCAGGGCGGGTGATGCTGGATCGAGCATTTGCCGCGTTCGGCCTGGCGTAGTCTGCAACGACTCTCCTAACTGGGGCCTCGTCACCCATAGTAAAAGCAGAAGATGAAGTGTGTACCTGACTAGCTAGGGAAGTGCGAAGGCGCTCGTGGAAATCTCGCTCGGGCTCAGACGAAGAAGCAAACGAAGGTGGCCCCTGTGAACGAGTGTGGTGCATACAATGAGAAGAATACTAATCTAAGTACTAAAGCAAATCTAACCCTAAAGGCACAAATTGCAAGCAAAAGGGCACCTAAAGGAAATGGAAAACTATGAAAGCAAATAAACAACTAATTTAATTTTTTATTTATTTTTAAAAAAAAAATTTTTTTTTTGGTTTTTTATTTTTATTAATTTTTTTATTTTTATTTTACCAAAGAAAAACAAAACTAATCTAAGAAAGCAGCAAAATGGCTAAGTCCCCGACTCGGGTCGTCCTCAAAAGCGCACTGTGTCCCCGGCAACGGCGCCAAAAACTTGATGTGTGAAAATGTGTATATTAAATTCGAACAAGTTTTTAAAAATGGAATCACAACCTAAACCACACACAATCGGCAAGTGCACCGGTCGTTATGTAGTCAAGTTGGTAAGACCGAGTATCAATCCGTGGACACAATGGCGGGACTCTCGATACTAAACCTTTGTCGAGTCCTAGTCTAGCAATTTTTAATGAGTGTTTGGATTTATATTAACTACTAAAATTAAATAAGAGAGCAAATATGAAAGCAGAAAGCAGAGCAAACAGATAATGAATTTTAGGTGAATTCAGAGGATGGAAAGAATGGCTACCTAGGCAAGATGCATGTCAATTCACTCACGGTTCTTGGAATGGAATAACTAAGTTTTGGCTACCGGGATCTTAAGGTTCACTAAACAAGACCTAAACTGGCTGGCAGATCATTCTCTAAACAGGTCGCAATCTAGGGTCAAGAAAAGTGTATAAACTCACCGGTTAATGTCAGATCACCTCTCGGTCTCTCTAACTAGGTTATGGTACCCAAAGTCTAGATTACCTCTCGGTCTCACTAGAAACGGTACATCCGGGAAGTGTAAGGGATGTACGGGGTGGTGACTCTAATTAGGTTCTAACATGGTTTGCTAAAATCACAAGAAAACCTAGGGTAATTCACTCTCATGCAATTAACACCTAACCCGTCTAATGATTAAGACAACCCGACATCTAATCTCCTCTCGGTCTCAAAGATGGTAGAATATTTAATTACCAAATAGTTTATTAATTTGTTCCTAGGGTTTACTACGTCTAGCAACCACAAGATTTAGTCGAAAACACAAAGTTAACGAAATCACCTAACCCTAGCTTTAATTAATACGCAATCAATTTTAACCAAGAAAAAGGTGGAACAAATATAAACCATCAATTATTAAATACGCATGCACATTAGAACCATGACAAGAGCACTTTTACCATAACATAAAGCCAAAACAATAGTTAACCGAACCAAGAAACCGTAAATAAACTAACAATTATTCATAGCCTAGGTAGCACAAAGAAAATTAGCCGAGCATGGTCAAGAACGAAGCACAAATAAATTTAAAGTTATAAAATTCAGCAAACATGTCTAATATATGAAGTTTTAACAACTCAAAAATAATAAACGATGTCTAACCGAAGAAAAGCAATAAACTTTATGCCAAGTTTCTTCATACAAGCTTTTTATTTTTTTTCTTCACTCAAAATTCTGCCCTTCGACCTTCTGTTCCAAAATTCGTCCCTGCCTTGCTCTCTTTTTGCGCTGCCGTCCAAGAATCCCCCTGATGCGTATCCCTAGTTGATATATTTATGTGCGACCAGCCTTCTCTCTTCCTTAGTGAACACGGAATTTTAACTATATTTCACAAAAGGGCCCAAAGTCACGATTGCATATAATCTGCTGGACTTGAATGCCTTTATTGCGGCCCATGTGAAGATTTCTGTTTTTTCTTTTGTTCTTTTCGTTTGACCAACAGCACCAATTCCATGTTGCACGTTAATACCTAGTTGACCATAATTTCTTTAGTCAAGATTTGTCAATTAAATGTTATTATATAATTGTTAATTGTAAACAATTATTAATTAACAAAACATGTTGACCAACTTCCAATATAATTTGAGTATAAAATCTGATTATTAATCAACCAAGATAACATTTAACTAATTTCAATTATTTTCAATAAAAACCATCACAAGCTTACACAAAAGTGTAGGAGAAATTATATAAAAATATGTATAATTTAGAGCATATCAAATATCCCCACACTTAAACATTTTTCGTCCCTGAAAAAGACTTATGCAAAATCCCAAGCAACATGTTCAACTTAAACACTTAACAATAACGCAAGTCTCAAACAAATTATAACGCGAACTACGAAATCATTAAACACAGCGGTTTCGCAAGGCTTACAACGTTCAAAAGGTGACGAATCATAATATTTAAATGAAAACGGGCCTACCTAATCAAGTTTTTCTTACCTTCAAGCAATCAATTATGCAATGTCAACACCCCTCACAATTTCACTCGACACTCGGTTGATATATGTGATAATTCAAGTAAACTCTCAAAACCAAACTATGAAGCAACACTATCATAAGCTTGTACGTCAATCAGATTTCCACCTATTTGTTAAAACCTGGCACGGATCAAAAGGACTTAAACGGGTAGGCAAAGGCTAAAGGTAGGTTATTTTTTTTTTCATTTTGGGAATATATGGCTAACACAAATGAACACACGATAAAAGCTTGGCCGCAACCCCCCCCCCCATGGGGTCTTCCCAAAATTCTTGTCCAATGAGGTTCCATGCATGTTGTCATCGTTGCATGCCTTTTGATTGGATGGTCTTCCCAAGCAAGAAAGGTCCAATGAGGTTTCATGCAATTGTCATAACTAGACATCTTGGGATTGGGTCAAGTGGGTGGCAAATCTCTCATGTCTTATATATTCATTTTTGATGAATATTTGAAGATAGAACTTGAAGAAGATAGGTAGAAATGGCTGAAAATTTTCGGCCTCAACATGATCATCCAAGAGTTGATTTTTATTTGGAAAAATCAAGTGTAAGACTCTAAAAATCGGGTCATGTATGGTTGATCTAGTGGAGAGTTTCAAGTTCATAAATCAAGTGCAAGAACTCCAAAACCTCATCTCATATTTTTGGCCATATGATGGCTTCAAGCGGGTTTCAATAGTGAGTTCATAAGTGTAGAAATCCTAGCTAAAACTGAGGTGTTTGTTGGAAGCTTGGGGTATACAAGCTTGAGGTCTTCTACTCTTGAAGACAACCATTTCAAGAAGCATCATCCGTTTCATAATCCTTGTACTTCAAGAAGGTAGTTTTCTAAACATCCTATGGTTGTGTTTGATAGTATACATCTCATATATGGATCCGGGTTTTGGGATTTTGCATATAAATGGTTTTATATCTTATAA
The DNA here is from genome assembly GCA_030545235.1 of Helianthus tuberosus. Classification (NCBI taxonomy): domain Eukaryota; kingdom Viridiplantae; phylum Streptophyta; class Magnoliopsida; order Asterales; family Asteraceae; genus Helianthus; species Helianthus tuberosus. The sequence continues at coordinate 128,606,353 of CM060447.1, read as the reverse complement.
AAGTAACATGTTTTAAACTTATTTTCCGCTGCGTTTGTATTTCATATGGATGAAATTGCTTTGATAAACATGTTAAAATCCCATCAACTTTAAACTTCTATTTGCATTGATTTCTGACAGTTTACATTCAAATCTCGATCCGGCAGCACTTCGGTACGAGTTACAAGATCTTCTCTAATGTGGTTCGCTTATGTGCACCTATTTATAGGTGATGAGGTTCCCCCCAAGGTACATGTACATATAAGCGGACCTGACACATAAGCGGACCTACATGTACACATAAGCGGACCTGGCATATAAGCGGACATACCAGGTTAAACCTATATACTATCCTATTTTCTCGTAAAACGTGCCCTGATTTAACACTCTAACACTAAGACTCGATCCAAGACAAAGTCGACAGATGTAGTGCACCAACATCAAGATCTGTGACGTCATGCAGTATGGTACACCATACCCCAATAATTGCTTAAAGTGAACGGTCGTGCAACAGGACGCACGACCGTGCGAAACCGAATTTATATAAAAAACCTGCAGAAACATTCTGCTCGGAACTCTGGAATTTTGGAGAGCAATTCAGGCGATTTTTAGACTCCGGAGGCTTCTGCTTTCACCCGGATTCAAGCCACATTGTCTCGTTTAGCTCAATTACTATCCGGATTCTCAATCTTATGCTTGTTTATGGCTTGGTTTTCTAATCTTTCCATGATTTTGTTAATCTTTCAAGCATTTAGATTAATGTTTATGTATTATTGTAGCCTTTGGGCAAAAACACAACATTCCCTTGTTTGATTACAATCATTAGTATGTTAATCTTTGTTTGTAATGACATTTGGAAGTATTTTCTATGTTAATCTTTGATGATTAGTTTGCAATCTTGTTATTGATATTGATTTCTTGATTATAAGTAATTGTGTTGGATGATTAGTATTTGGTTAGTTAAGATAGTTGAAAAATGAAGCTTAATTAATCTTGTATTAGTAAACTTTGAACTTGGTTAACTAGTTTAGCTTGGTTTAAATGTGTGCATCATGATACTAGAAATGGTTAGTGATTTAATAAAATGTAATTATTGTTAATCAAGAAAGCTTGCCGTCACGTAAGGACCTAAACGGGTTAAATGGTGTCGTTATGAATTCTTGCCATGATTTGTTAACTTAGTTAGTAGTTTAGGCCAAAATTGCTATCTTGGTGAATTTATGTGTAAGATTTGTAAAATGAACTCGGTTGTGATTTAATCTAGTTTATGCTTGTCTCGGTGGTTGCATTGTGTTTATCGGTGTCGCTTTCCTTGATTAAGTGCGGTTAGAAAACTCCTAACGGATGACTAGCTTATTTTTAAGAGATTTTCATAGACATTTATCAATTGCACGTTAAAGAACAATTTTAGGTGGTTAAAGTGTGTTTATCGTTTTAGCTTTCCGAATGATTGTCATGTTAGGATTCCCGAAAGGGATACTAATTGTCTTAAATTGGAGAATTGATAAAATGCTTCTAATGCCAAAACCGACTTAGTTGACATGCTGTGGTTGTTTATTGAGCAAGGCTATTTATATATTTTCTACTATGTTTTATCAGTATTTGTTTACGATTACTTTAGTTTAATTAAAATCAAACAACTTATGTTTTTTTACCGATAGTTTAGTGACAAAGGTCTAGTATTATTTCTCCGCCCATTTACTTGGATCGATACTTGGTTCTTACCGATACTTTACTACATATATGACGGGGTACACTTGCCTCTTTCGTGTGTGTTTTGATGTAAAAGTAATAATCACTTTTATAAATTTAAAACCGATTCGTGTGTAATTTCATTGCAAAATTATGTATATATACGCACACGTCATAAGCGAAACCCATTTTGTAATCATTTAATAATTATTGGAAATGGTGATTTGAAGATGTTTATGTGATTCATTTGATGTTTGTGTTTGATTTCTAGCATGGATACACGTTTACCTCACACAAGAGGTGAACGAGTGGTTTCTGCACACTCGATTACCATGTAGACCCGAAATATGTGAGTTCTAAGTTGTTATAGGTACAAAGTGGTAGAGAATATGATATCAAATAGTATTTTCAACCGGAACTCTTGTACTTTCACATTCTATCGAGGGATTCCGCACCTCGCCGCTGATCGATTCCGCTACATTCTACTACTAGAACAGATCCAGATTGTGTGCCTAACAAGTGGTATAAGAGCCACAGGAAGCCAAATCAGAGATAGCAACAACATTTCATCAAGATTTTAGCCATTTTCTGCAGATTTTAGTCAAATCTCACCTGAGATTCTGACAATTTCTTCATCTTCTCCTACATTTCTTGAAGTTTTCATATTTTCACACCTTAAAACCGGAAAAACCCAAAATTAAGCTAGATTTTACGGACAAATCTGACTAATTTTGATATCAAACTGATCGGAATTGATAATAAAACAATTCTACAAAGTTTCATTAAAAAATTCGGACTAAAACATCATCAAATCAATCAAAAACTATGGATTGTTCTTCGCACAAGCTGGCGTCATTCATCCGATCGGATTGGACTAGATTCTTTTCCCATATCATTACCGACGTAATAGCTCATTCGATCGGATTGACATCCGATCGGATAAGAGTTGAGGTTTAAGTGTTTTAAAGGTTCAAGTGTCTTTCGATCGAACGACCATCCGATCGGATAGCCATTCGACACTTGTGCCATCTGACACTTGGTACTTGGTTCATTGCTCATCTGTGCCATCCGATCAAATCGCCATTTGATCGGAAGACCATTCGATCCAAGTGCAAAAATTTAAAGTTTTTGAAAGTTGTGAAATTTTTCTAAGTGTTTGACTTTCTCAGGTGTTTCAAGATGGGAGACGACTTTTTGAACCCATTTAGTGACATCTTCGCATACAACACTGGAGATACATCGACAAACACAAACACCAATCCCAACACAAACCCGAAAAAGGCGATCACAGATTCTCTTAGCGTCGACAATGCCTATGGAACATATAACAAGCCACCGAAGTTGATGGCGATTGAAGATTAAAACCGATGGGCAAACAAGTTTGATGGATGGTTGAAAGCGTTTGCGTACGAAAGCTGGAGGTGCTTAAAGAACGGTTTTGCACTTGCAAGACAAGATTATGAAAATCTGGCTGACACTGAATGTCACACCCTGACCACGTAAAACAACAAAACGTGGCGGAAACGTCAGGGAGTGTTGTAACAGAATTAATTGTTTCACAGCCATGGAAATTAAAGTTACGTTTTATTTATCAAACAAGCGAGTTACATTGTCTCAAAACAAGAAACAAAGAGTACATAACATAAATTAACTAGTTCTTGCTTCATTTTAAGTCACTAAGGCACAGGTCCGCCTAAGTGTGTCTCGAACATCCTATGCAACAGCTCCTGAAAACACATGTGAAAATAGGTACGTCAGCATAAAAATGCCTGTGAGATACATAGGTTTTGTGAAAATAGGATTCATGACTTGGGTTTAAAGAAACTGTTTAGTAAAAAGTAGTCATGAGTCTTGTTGAGTGTTTCCTTTCATAAATCATTTGAAAAATGATAAATAAACCAAATGATATATATGTATAAAGAAAAATGTATGGTTAAGTGAATAACCAAGTAAAATGAGTCTGTATAAGTTAAGTTATTTGTAAAACGATGTTTATGTGAAAATGTGTCGTAAATGTAATATGTCTAAACTGAAATGGTTTAAATAACGCTACGATATGTAATACCATAAAAGCACTTATATATAGGAAGTACCAGCGGCGTATCCACCATGTTTTTATCGTATTACACGTCGCCTCGTTACTTAAATCACTTACCCAAACAACCACCAAGATGTAATGTTTAACAATTGTAGAGATGTTTATGTATGGTCAAATGTCTATTGACAAATGTAGATCATGTAATGTGTAAACAATGTTATGTATGGTAAGTAAAATGAGGCTACTTAAACCACAAGTAAAAATGTACAAGACAAAGTGTCCATATGCTGGATGAGCATATGCAACAAAATGTAATGTAAAACAATGTGTCCATATGCTGGATGAGCATATGTAAAACAAGGTGCTAGCATGCTAAGACAACGTACATAGCGTGAAATGTAATGTAGAGAAATGCACTAGGTATGCACCAAATGGACATACATGGTGTGAAATGCATGAAATCATGTACTATATGTGTACTAATGAACATTACAAACATATGATATGAAAACATGGAAATCACGAAAGTAACAAGTAGGCACATGTGTTTCACCCCAAAATAGTTTGAAAACAGTAAAAGAGGGGTCTATGTACTCACTTGAGATTGCCTAGAAGTCCTTGAGTAATAACCAAGCAATGCTAGAGATCACGGAAATCAAACGACACCTAATATTGGTAACTACGTTAATAAACCGGACCTAAATCGGGGAATCGGATAGAATGAGCGTTCGTAAACCAAATGAGTATGGGAACTCATGTAATATGGTTTAACAAAGCCTACATACTAAAATGAAACCTAGCCTAAGTGCTTACGACTCATTACGACCCGTTTAGGTAGCTTATGCTACTTTAACGCGTCGTTCGCGTAAAACGCGTTCGGATCTCCTAACTAGTCCTATGATAAGTAAAATATGCCTTAACATGTCTAATATTGTTGCCAAATCAGTTTAGATATAAAAAATTATGTTACATATGCTTAAAATGAATTTTGGCGTAAAAAGGGCATTTCGGTAATTTACCTAAGGCATATTAACTACCTATCATACAACTAACTAACGTCGTGACCATAAGGTATAACCTCGGAAGGTTATTCCCTATACAACTATGGTCACCTAATGTATTTGGTCGGATCCTAGAGATCGACCAAACGGGTCGGGTTCGAAAGTATAAGTGATTGTTTAGATCGCTTACCTTACGACCCTATATAAGCACTAAACTAAAAGTGACGAGCTAAGCATGTTAAAACATGCTTAACTAAGTTAGAAAACAAGTTTGGTATCAAAACAAACGGTTTTGATACCTAAAAGTAGTTTGGTTACAAAATACGCAAGAATACGCATTTTGGCCGAAACTACGACTCGTCACTGAGCCTAGATAACGTGGTAATCAGTAGGCATAGTCACAAGGGACTATAGCCATCGTAATTAGGCTCACGTTGCGAAGTTTAACCGAACTTCGTGTTGACCATAAACTGGTCATCGCAGAAACGCTAAAAGAACGAAAGAGGACTTACAACAGTCCAAGAACGGAAGTTTTGATCCGAATATTCTCAGGTATGAAGTGATAAACACATCAACTTAGAGAATAAATTCAGATTCAAAGGTGTGGGTTTTGAATGAAGTGGGTGTTGCTATTTATAGGAAAACCAAGACCGTTAGGATCGTTTCTTGATTCCCGAGCTTCGATCTCGACCCTCCATGTGTGCCCATTGTATTTCAATACCATGTGCACCCCTAAATGAGCCCATAGTATTCTGAAAACCATGTGCAAGGGGGTATAACAGCTGGAAATAGCTGGAATCAACTTTCTGCTGGTCTGGGCATGCTTTACGGACCGTATGAGGTCCCTTACGGTCCGTAAGGACCATGCTTGCTGGCAGAAAGTTTCAGCAAATGGCAGAACAGGCCCCTGAGTCTCCAAACTTGATTTTTGATGCGTTTTGACACGTTTAAGCCCCGTTAACCTCACTTAAAGGCTCAAATATGAAGTTAAAGTATAGGGAACTTAAAATATACTCAAAAATATGTCGGATGTCGGTTCTCTTAGCCGTACGGTTGCGTTGTTCGGTTAATTACGACGGAAGTCGTAACGGACGCAAAAACGGTCCAAATTGCGCGACGAATGGATTTTTCTTATGCCAAACACTAAAATAAAATATTTTAATGCTTACATAAATTTTTGGATGTCCGGATGTATTCAGAACGTAAGTTATGCGCGAGAATGCAAACTTGTGCACTTTTTGACGCTTTTAGTCCCTGAATGACCCAAAAGTTTATTTTAGCACACCGAAACCTTTCGCAGTTTGTCAAATTTAGTCCCTGTAAGCGTTTAAATTTGATTTTGCCATACCAAAGCCTTCAAAACTTATTTCTAAGTTATGTAAAGGTTATTTAAGGTATGTTAAGCCTATGTCACCATTCCAGAGGGTTTGTTGCATTAAACTGGTTATATTTACGCATCAGATCGCGTACAACCTTCAGAAAGCGATTTAAAGCCCGGAATCGAACAAGAATTGAAATGTGGAAACGATACAAATATTTATACAAATCCCAAGTATGAAACACAAATTTCATTGATTTGGTTTTTGTTTGATGGTCGCAGTGACCCAGGTGTCACAGTCTCCCCCACTTTAGGAAATTTCGTCCTGAAATTTATTCGTAGGAGTCTGTCTGTGACTTTGTGTTAAATGATCATCAGAGATATGCAAGGCATCATCCTGTCATTTTCCTCAATGGATATTCTTCAGAAGCGAAAATGATAAAACGGAGTCATTTTCCTCAACGGGTATTGTGACAACTGTGCTCTGTAATCGATGTTCAATGCAAAACAAAGTTAATTATTAATTAAACAATGTGTTTTGGTTATATTATGTGTGTATTTGTGTTTGATTATTTTAAGATTCGATTCGATTCTGATTTCAAACTCTAAATCGCTTTCTGGAAGGTTATACGCGCACCGATGCGTAAATATAACCAGTTTAATGCAACGAAGACTACGGAATAGTGACATAAGCTTAAAATACCTAAAATAACATTCACGTAACTTAGAAATAAGTTTTGGATGGTTTGGTGTGTTGAAAATAAGTCTATTCGATCGTAGGGACTATTTGTGTCAAACTGCGAAACTATACCGATTCGTATGGTGTCGCACAGTCCAGAACTTCATCATAAGCTAAAAATACCATAAATAACCTAAACATATCTTAGAAATAAGCTTTGATGGGTTCGGTGTGCGAAAACATGCTTATTTGATCTTAGAGGGACTAAAAGTGTCAAAAACGGCGTAAGTTTGCATTTTCGCGCATATCTTATGTTCTGACCACATCTGGACACTCAAAATTTTTGTACACACTAAAATATTTTTATTTTAATGATCGGCATGCAAAAATCCCATTCGTCGCTTAATTTGGTTCGTTTTCGCGTCCGTTTGAGTTTCGTCGTAATTTAACGAACAATGCGACCGTACGACCAAACGAGCCGACATCCGAGAGTTTTCCAAGCACATTTTGAGTCCTCTAAACTTTATTGACCTTTTAGCGCCTTGAAAATGGCTTAACGGGGGTCATAAGGGCCTGAAATGAGCTTAAACCAAGTGCAGGGACCTGAACTGCCAATTTTCAAACTTCTGCTGATCTGGGGAGGCCAGGCGGGGCGCATAAGGTTGCCCCTATACCTTACGTGGGCCGTGTGAAGTGCCCAGCGACCAGAATTCAGTTTTTAGCATTCTGTTGCAACTTCAGGGGCTCTTTATGCAATTTCTTTGTGTGGTAGCCAAGTTAACACTTCTCCAAGGCTTCTAACCTGCAACAAACAAGTGTATGGCCATGATTTAATGCTTGGAAGCTACACAAACATGTGTAATGATCTTGTGTTCTTGCTACAAGTATAAATAGCCCAACCATTTCACTTGTTCATTGCTCATTTCCTCCTTTTCTTCTCTACAATCTGATTTGTGAGCTCTCTCAAGTGTTTGGAGCTTTCTAATCTGATTATTCTTTGTAGAAAAGATAGCTAGGACCCTTTGTAAGTCTTCTTTCATGCTTATTCTTTATGTCTAAGCAGAAAGTCAAACAGTTTGGCCAATAGTTTGACTTTCGGTTTTGACCATCAATTGGTCAAGTCAAAGTTCAATTGAGCTTTGCAACGTGATTGTAATCACGATGGTTATAATCCTTAGCGATTATACCTACTGATTTCCACGTTAACTAGGCGTAGTGACGAGTCAAAGTTTTGGTCAAAATGCGTTTTAGCACGCATTTTGCAACGGAACTATTTTCGGGTATCAAAACCCATTGTTTTGATACCAAATCAGTTTTATAAGCTAGTTAAACATGTTTTGACATGTTTAACTCATCACTATTAGTTTAGTACTTGTTTAGGGTCGTAAGTTAAGCGGTCTAAACAACCGCTTAGACTTTCGAACCCGACCCGTTTGGTCGATCATTAGGATCCGACCAAGCTTGATTAGTGATCATAGTTGCATTGGGAATAACCACCGAGGTTATACCTTATGATCACATAGGATTGGTTAGTTATTTGTTAAGTAGCTTGTATGCCCATAGGAAATGACCAAAACACCCTTTTGAAGCTTAAATCCGTATTTTACATATGTGAACATGTTTTTGACATATAATCTGATTTAGTAACATGTTTAGGTATAATTGGGCATATAAGACTTGACATAGCACATAGTTAACCATCCGAACATAGTTTTGCGTGAACGACGCGTTAAAGTAGCATAAGCTACCTTAATAGGTCGTAACGGGTCAAAAGCACTTAGGCTAAGTTCTGAGTTAGGATGTAGGCTTTGCTAAACCATATCACATGAGTTCCACACTCATTTGGTTTACAAGACCTCATTCTATCCGATCTTCCGATTTAGGTATCGATATATTTACTAGTGATCCGATTACTAGGTACTACTTGAATTTCCTTGGTTTGTCTGAGCTTCGCTAAGTTCTTTAGATCAAGGATACCCTTTCATTCAATGTGAGTACATAGTTCCCCTATTTTACTGTTTTCAATTTTTTTTGGGGTGAATCATATGTATTAAAACGATTTCGATATTTTAACGATGTTTTCAAAAACGATTAAGATGGTTTATATTAAACTAAATACGATTTCGATAATGTGAACGAAACTTGTTGGTTGTAACTACATAACGAATGACATTCATTAGCATTGATCAAGCCGACCAGTATTAGGTTATGGTACCATAGGATCTGACAAATCCCGTTATCAGACTACACCCATGGTTATGTGTGGGGGTTATGTAGGTAACGACCGAATCTGATGATTGTTAACTTACCCTTTGGTGGTTTGTTAATGCGAGAAACGAGGTAGTCGAGTCACGAAGGTTTGAATGTTATTAGCGAGACAACCATAAGTAGTTTCACAATTAAAACGAAAACGATTTTGGGATGAATTAAACGATTTGGAACGACTTAAACGAGATAAAATGATGTGAACGAACGATTGGTTTGGGTTGTGATTAGGTAATGGGATGGGTGTAACATGATAAAAGCATGGTAGATACGCCGCTGGTACATCTTATATATAAGTGCTTTTATCATATTACATTTCATGTCATTATTTAGTTCACTTGGGAAACGATTTGAAACAATGTCACACAACGAGGTTTTCAAAATGATATAAACCATACGAGTTTTATTAACGAGTTTTAACGAGATGTTTTACGAATTGGTTTACTAAAACAAATGTTTTGTGGTTAAGAATCATGGCTACGAGATTTTATAAAATATAACTAGCTTGATTTGAGTTGGTTAGTCATGTTGCAATATTATATACTTTTCAAACAAGGTTTTCGAGGTATTGCAATATATATAAGCGAGCCATGATTCCGATACTCTTATAAAACCTATGTGCTCGCCAGCATTTCTTTGCTGACTTTCTTTTTACATATGTTTCAGGTGATGTTGCGTGATGATTGCTAGGGAGCATGTTCACTTAGGATCTGGACGTGGCCTTAGTGACATAAAAACGATAGTAGACGATGTTTAATTTGCTTGTTTGGTTTTAAGACAATGTAAATTACTCAATGAATCAATAAAATGAAACTTTTAATTACCATGGTTGTTGAAACGATGATTCTGTTACAACACTCCCCGACGTTTCCGCCACGGTTTGTTGTTTTAACGTTGTCGGGGTGTGATAGAAGAGTTGGTATCAGAGCCAATGGTTATAGGGAATTTGGTTATTAGTAATGCTTCGAACTAGACTATAACTTTCTAGGACCCTAACGCGAGTTTACTTGCGTTTAGATTTTAAAACAATACCGTCACCTATCCTTAGGTGATAACCACAACGAGAACACAATAACAAATCCGCTTCGAAAATTAATCATCTATCCTTGGATGATTGATTGTAAGGTTTTGAACCCTCTCAGTTTTCAAAATCTCATCAAAGTTTGGGTCTAAATAATGTGAACACGTGCAAACTGGAAGAGTGAATGCCTGTACCCTGAGTTTTCTGTCTAAGGCTAGAGTGTTCGTACAAATCCACAGTATCGGACCAGTCACTCTTACCTGGGAACTCTTGGGGTGAGTGTTCACTTATAGGCGAGCATGTCTTCAGCAATACATTATTATGACCTATTTACTTTGATTTGTCACCGCGTGTCGTTTGTTTATTCGAGGCAACAAACGAATGATCGCCTTCCTTGTGTTTTGTCGAAGTTTTCGATATCTCTTTTGTTTATCCCAATGTCTATGCCAATGTGAATCCCGCTCGTGGACGAGCACTCAATCTGGATGCAAACGAGGCTCGAGCTGACAACCTCGTTGTCCATGGTACCTTTCTTGTTAACGGTACGTTCCTTGTTAACAATCAACTTGCATCTGTTCTTTTCGATTCTGGTGCCGATAGGAGTTTTGTTTCGTTATCCTTTGAGCCTTTACTTGCGATACCTAGAACTAAACTGAGGAAACCCTTATCTGTCGAGATTGCTACTGGTAACCCCCTGGTACTCGACTCTGTTATTCGTGGTTGTCAATTGAACCTCGATAACCATCTTTTCCCCATTGACCTCGTACCGATGCAACTTGGGAGTTTCGACATTATCGTAGGGATGGATTGGTTAACCAAACATCATGCTGAGGTGGTTTGTTTTGATAAGATCATTCGTATTCCTCTTTCTTCTGGCGATGTTCTGGAAGTTCGTGGCGAGAAACCATCTGGTGGATTAAAACTCATGTCGTGTACAAAAGCCCAAAGTTACTTACGAAAAGGATATGTTGCTTTCCTGGCACATGTCACCGAGGAGAAAGGAAAAAACAAGAGTATTCGGGATATTCCGATTGTTCGGGATTATCCAGAGGTGTTTCCTGAGGAACTGCCTGGTTTGCCTCCAGTTCGTCAAGTCGAATTTCATATTGATCTTGTACCCAATGCTAACCCGATTGCGAAAGCACCTTATCGCCTTGCACCGTCTGAGATGCAAGAGTTATCGAAACAGCTTCAAGAGTTATCTGATAAAGGATTCATCCAACCGAGTTATTAACCTTGGGGTGCTCCTGTCCTCTTTATGAAAAAGAAAGATGGATCTTTTCGAATGTGTATCGATTATTGTGAGCTTGATAAGCTTACTATCAAAAATCGATATCCCCTACCCCGAATCGATGATCTCTTTGATCAGCTGCAAGGTGCTACATGTTTTTCCAAGATCGATCTGCGTTCTGGGTATCATCAGCTTCGTGTATTCGAAGAAGATATTCCCAAAACTGCATTCCGCACGAGATATGGGCATTACGAGTTCACAGTCATGCCTTTTGGTTTTATGAATGCTCCAGCTATCTTTATAGACTTAATGAATAGGGCCTGTAAACCTTATTTAGACAAGTTCATCATTGTGTTCATCGACGATATTCTTATTTATTCAAGTCTCGAACCGATCACGAGCAACACCTTCGTTTGACTCTGGAACTCCTGAAGAAGGAACAACTTTTTGCTAAATTCTCCAAATGTGAATTTTGGCTTAAAGAAGTTCAGTTTTTGGGACATATTGTCAACAAGCAAGGTATTCATGTGGATCCATCCAAGATTGTTGTAATCAAGGATTGGAATATGTGACATCTGTGCTTGTAATCATTGTAAACAATTCAGTTATCAATGAAATAAAGTTATTTTGATCCCAATGTTTGTTTGTTTATGTTTGATGTTTTTCATGTTTTGACTTTTATCCAATTTCAAACTCTATATCGCTTTTTGAAGAATTATACGCAAACTGGTGCATAAACGTAATAAGTTTAACGCAAAAAATACTCCGGAACATCAACATATGCTTAACATACCTTAAATAACCTTTACATAACTTAGAAATAAGTTTTGAAGGCTTTGGTATGGCAAAATCAAGTCTATTCGCTTACAGGGACTAAATTTGAGAAACTGCGAAAGTATGCCAATTTGAACTGTAACGGACATTCCGGAACATGGCCATAAGTTAAACACACCTTAAATATCCTTTACGTAGCTTAGAAATAGGCTTTAAGAGGTTCGGTGTGCTAAAATAAACTTTATGCTCATTCAGGGACTAAAAGCGTCAAAAAGTGCATAAGTTTGCATTTTCGCGCATAACTTACGTTCTGAATACATCCGAACATCCAAAAATTTATGTAAGCATTAAAATATTTTATTTTAGTGCTTGGCATAAGAAAAATCCATTCGTCGCGCAATTTGGATCGTTTTTCGCGCTTATGCGCATTCCATCGTAATTAAGCAAACATCGCGATCGTACGACCAAACGAACCGACATCCGACATATTTTTGAGCATGTTTCATGTTCCCTATACTTTAACATCCTTATGGAGCTTAAAAATGGGTTTGACGGGTGTTAGAAGTGCCAAAACACGACCATACGCGCACAGGGGCCTGTTCTGCCAAATTTCAAAGTTGCTGATCTGCAGACCAGCTTACGGTCCGTAAGGCTGAGGACCATACTATCCGTAAGGTATCCCCAGATCAACAGAATGTTGATTCCAGCTTGATCCAACTGCTCCACACTTGTGCACATGGTTTTGAGCATTTCTAGGGGCTCCCCTGGTTTTCTAAAACAGTGGGCTCGATGTGTACGGCTAGGATTGAATCACGGTTTTCAAGAAACGATCCTAACGGTTCTACGAAAACTATAAATACCCCTCCATAGTTCACTTGCAACTCACTTGAATTCTTAGATTTTCTCTAAGTTGGAGTGTGAAAACACTTCATACCTGAGAAATACTTGGAAATTCAATCTTGCGGGGACCCTTTGTAAGTGTTCCTTCGTTCTTTTCATTCGTTTTAGCGTTAAAGTCAAACTGCGTTTGACTTTATGCGTTGACCAGTTTATGGTCAATGCGAAGTTCGTTTGAACTTCATAACGTGAGCTTAATCACGATGGTTATAGTCCCTAGTGACTATACCTACTGATTACCCCGTTATCTAGGCTCAGTGATGAGTCGTAGTTTCGGGCAAAATGCGTGTTCTTGCGTATTTTGTAACCAAACTACTCTAGGATATCAAAACCATTTGTTTTGATATTAAAACTTTTTTTCTAACTTGACTAAACATGTTCTAGCATGTTTAGTTCGTCACTTTTAGATTTGTGCTTGTCTAGGGTCGTAAGGGTAAGCGATCTAATCAATCGCTTATACTTTCGAACCCGACCCATTTGGTCGATCATTAGGATCCGACCAAACACTTTAGGTGACCATAGTTGTATAGGGAATAACCTTTCGAGGTTATACCTTATGGTCACGTCGTTTAAGTAGTTGTATGATAGGTAGTATATATGCCTTAGGTAAATTACCAAAATGCCCTTTTTACGCCAAAATCCATTTTAAGCATATGTAACATAACTTTTGACATCTAAACTGATTTAGCAACAATATTAGACATGTTAAGGCATATTTTACTTGTCATAGGACTAGTTAGGGGGTCCGAACGCGTTTTACGCGAACGGCGCTTTAAAGTAGCATAAGCTACCTAAACGGGTCGTAACAGGTCAAAATCACTTAGGCTAGGTTTCGTTTTAGTATTTAGGCTTTGTTAAACCATATTACATGAGTTCCTACACTCATTTGGTTTACAAACCTAATGCTACCCGATCCTCCGATTAGGTCCGTTTATTAATGTATTTGCCTATATTAGGTGCCGTTTGATTCCGTAACCTTCTAGCTTTGCTTGGTGGATATCTAAAGTCTATTGAGCAATCTCAAGTGAGTACATAGACACCTCTTTTACTGTTTTTCAAACATTTTGCGGTGAAACACATGTGCCTACTTGTTATTTTCATGCTTTCCATGCTTTCATATCATATACTTGCTATGTTCATTAGTACGCTTATAGTACATAATTTCATTGTGTTTTTGCTATGTATGTCCTTTGTAGCATACTTAGTACATCGTTTTACATGACATTTTATGCTATGTATGTTCATTTAGCGCATACTTAGTACATTGTTTTCATTACATTTCACGCTATGTATGCCTATTTAGTGCATACCTAGTGCATTGTTTTACATTACCTTTTCATGCTATGTATGTTCATCATACTTAGTACATTTTCATTTCATCACATGCTTACATTTTTATATGACATTTGATTTGTTTAAATGGGACCATATACATTCATTAACATTAGCTACGCCGCTCGTTAGTAGGTAATGGTACCATAGGAATTGACAACTCCCGTTTCTGACATCCTAGGTATGTTTGGATGAAAGGAATGACCGAATCCGATAAAACATAATACAGATAGACCTTTAATTCATTTTAGGGCTTATCACCACAGTCACAAGGCTTGGATGTATGCATTTTTACAATACCGCATAAATGTTTGTATTCAGTATATCATGCATTTCCACAAGACATAACGTTGATTTAAACCACGTTTTACTTCAATACATTGTTTTGTGCATTTTTATCTGTGGCTCAGTAGATGTGTGTATATATATATATATATGTTTCACTTGCCATACATAACATTTTGTTTACACATTACATATTTGACATAGACATTTTGATATTGATATACATATTTCATGGACTACATTTTGACATAAACATTTTGACATGATTTACACAAAGACATTTGACAAATGGTTTAGACATGGGCAATTTACATTGGTGGTTTGTTTGGGTAAAATGATTTGAGTAACGAGGCGTGCGTAATATGATACAAGCATGGTGGATACGCCGCTGGTACTTCCTATATATAAGTGCTTGTATGGTATTACATATCGTAGCGTTATTTGAATCATTTCAAATTAGACATATAACATTTTATACAAATAACATATTTTTTTGACATCGTTTCACAAACAACTTATTTTATACAAAACTAATTTTACTCGGTTATTCATTTAACCTCACATTACTCTTTTACATATCATTTACTTTATCATCGCTTTTCAAAATATTTATAAAACAAAACAATTAACAAGGTTCATGACTGACTTTTGTTAAACAACTTCTTCTTAAACTTAAGTCATGAATCCTATTTTTACAAAACCTATGTATCTCACAGGCATTTTTATGCTGACGTACCTATTTTCACATGTGTTTCAGGAGTTGTTGCTTAGGATGATGATCGTGACACTAGGGCGGACCTGTGCCTTAGAGACTTAAAATAAAGATAGACTTAGTTTAATTATGTTGTGTACTCATTGGTTCTTGTTTTGAAACAATGTATTCCACTCTTTGGTTGATGAATAAAATAAATTTTAATTACCATGGTTGTGGAACAATAATTCTGTTACAACACTCCCCGACGTTTCCACCACGATTTGATGTTTTACGTGGTCGGGGTGTGACAGAAGAGTTGGTATCAGAGCCAATGGTTATAGGGAATTAGGTTATTAGTAATGCTTTGACCTAGACTATAGCCTTTCTAGGACCCCAACACAAGTTGTCTTGTGTTTAGATTTTAAAACATGCACTTCACCTATCCTTAGGTGATCACCAAAACAAGAACCCAATTTTCCGAAACGATTTTGTAAGGTTTTGAACCCTTCAATTTTTCTGAATGATTTCTTTTGGCCTTGTGCCTTCCAAGTTTTCAAAATCTCATCAAAGTTTTGGGTTCTAAATAGTGTGAACACGTGCAAACTGGAAGAGTGAATGCCTGTACCCTGGGTTTTTGTCTAAGGCTTGAGTGTTCGTACAAATCCACATAATCGGACCAGTTATTCTTACCTGGGAACTCTTGGGGTGAGTGTTCACTTATAGGCGAGCATGTCTTCGCGAAGCATTATTTTTGACCCATTTACTTTGATTAATCACTGTGTGTCGTTTATTTGCTTTGTGATACGGACGAATGACCACCATCTTTGCTTTCGTCGATTTTTGTTTCACCTTACTCTTTTCACCTAATCGTCTCACTCGTTCCTTTCATGTTTCCTCTTTTAGAATGCCTCCTCGACGCGAAAATCTGCTACCAAATGCCGAACTGGCAGAAATCATCGCGCAGCAAATGGCTGCTGCATTCCCCAATCTCATTGCTCAATATAACCAAGCCAACAACAACAACAATGCTCCATGCAATTTCAGGAGTTTTAACTCGGCTAAACCACTCAAGTTTAGTGGTACTGAGGGAGAAACTGGGCTTCTTCAATGGTTCGAGAGCATTGAGAATAATTTCTGTCACGTTCAGTCTCCTGATAATCGCAAAGTTGAGTTTGCTTCAAGCGTGTTTCAGAAGAGGGCTCTCACATGGTGGAACGAGGTTATGAGAGACCGTGGTGCTGAGGTTGCTTTAGCACAAACATGGGCTGAACTTAGGACTCTTATGATGAGGGAGTTTTGTCCTCGTCATGAGTTGCGAGCCTTAGAAAGGGAGTTTGATGATCTGAAGCTGGATAGTGGCGAGCACCAGGCATATACTGATAGGTATGAGGAGCTGAGTTTGTTATGCCCAACAATGGTTACCCCACTTGAGAAGGCTATCGAGAGGTATATCGATGGCCTACCTGACTCCATACAAGACACCGTTACTGGTAGTAACCCTACCACAGTCCGTCAGGCAATCGAGCTATCTGCGACATTGACTGAGTCGCAGGTTCGAAGGGGTAAGCTGCATAGAAAGGGTGACAAGGGTAAGAAGCAGGCGTCTGATCAGAGTGAAAGAAAGAAGGGTAAGAACAAGAAAGGTAAGGAACCAGGTTCCTCGAAGGGTTCTAGGAAGCGTAAGGCTTCCCAAAATTTCGCAGTTACTGCACAAGCTGCACCAAATCAGCCAGCGCTGCCTCCAGCAAAGAAGCGGTATGAAGGGAATGCACCTTTGTGCAATAGGTGCAATAGTCACCATCAACAGCAACTTCCGTGTCGTTTCTGTACCAACTGTGGGAAGTCTGGACACCTTGTAGAAGTTTGTCGTTCTGCTCAGGTCGCTCGAAATCCAGCTCAACACGTAGCTCAACAACCTGTTCAACAGCAAGCTGCACGACCTCACTATCCTCCGGGCTCGTGCTATAATTGTGGAGACCTGACCCATTATCGAAACAAGTGTCCAAGGCTGGTTAATGCGAATCCGAATCAGGCTCCAGCTCGAGGTCGAGTTTTTAACATGAATGCACAAGAAGCGCAAGTAGACAATGAAGTGGTGAACGGTACGTTCTCTGTTAATAACCAACCTGCATCTGTTCTTTTTGATTCAGGGGCCGATAAGAGTTTTTTGTCTTTATCTTTCGAACCATTGCTTCGCGTGTCTAGAACGAAACTAGGTAAGCCTTTGACAGTAGAAGTTGCTAGTGGGGAACCCATTGTTCTTAATTCTGTCCTTCGCAACTGCCAGTTGAACCTTAACGACCGTCTTTTCCCCATTGACCTCACGCCAATGCAACTAGGAAGCTTCGACATTATAGTGGGTATGGATTGGATAGCCAAGCATCGCGCAGAGGTAGTATGTTTTGAGAAGATTGTTCGTGTTCCGCTTTCGTCTGGTGAGATCCTACAGGTTCGTGGTGAGAAACCTGCTAGTAGTCTCAAGCTCATGTCTTGTTTTCAAGCTCGGAAGTATCTGCGAAAGAACTATGTGGCCTTCTTGGCACATGTTGTAGCAGATAAAGGCAAAGGTAAGTCCATTCAAGATATCCCTGTCGTTCGGGATTATCCGGAGCTATTTCCTGAGGAGTTACCTGGATTACCCCCAGCACGCCAAGTTGAGTTCCGTATTGATCTTGTACCTGGTGCAAATCCCATTGCCAGATCTCCATATCGTCTTGCATCATCTGAGATGCAAGAGTTGTCTAAGCAGCTTCAAGAACTTTTAGATAAAGGTTTTATCCGTCCTAGCTTTTCCCCTTGGGGTGCTCCCGTTCTTTTTGTCAAGAAGAAGGATGGATCCTTCAGAATGTGCATCGATTATCGTGAGCTGAACAAGCTTACCATCAAGAATCGATATCCCCTACCTCGCATTGATGATCTCTTTGATCAGTTACAGGGTGCTTCTTACTTTTCAAAGATCGATCTACGTTCTGGGTATCATCAACTTCGCGTGCATGAAGAAGATATTCCCAAGACAGCGTTCCGCACTCGTTATGGGCATTATGAGTTCATAGTTATGCCATTCGGTTTAACTAATGCTCCTGCTGTTTTTATGGACTTGATGAATAGGGTTTGCAAGCCTTATTTGGATAAGTTCATCATCGTCTTTATTGATGACATTTTGATATACTCTAAGACGCAAGCTGATCATGAGCAACATCTTCGTCTTACTCTGGAACTCTTAAAGAAAGAGCAACTTTTTGCCAAATTCTCTAAATGCGAATTTTGGCTTAAAGAAGTTCAATTTTTGGGACATATCGTCAACAAACAAGGTATTCATGTAGATCCCTCCAAAATCAGTGAGATTAAGGATTGGGACACGCCTACTACTCCTACCGAAGTTCGTTCATTTCTTGGTCTTGCGGGTTATTACCGCCGCTTCATCGAAAATTTCTCGAAGATTGCAGTTCCCTTAACTGCTATAACTCAGAAGAATAAACCCTTTGATTGGGGTTCTAAACAAGAAGAAGCATTTCAGACCTTGAAACAGAAGCTTTGTGATGCACCTATCCTATCTTTGCCTAAAGGCAATGATGATTTCGTCGTTTATTGTGATGCATCGAAATTGGGTCTTGGCTGTGTTCTGATGCAAAGGAACAAAGTCATAGCATATGCATCGAGGCAGTTGAAGGTGCATGAGAAAAACTACACCACTCATGATCTTGAGTTGGGTGCAGTTGTGTTCTCTCTTAAGATCTGGAGACACTATTTGTATGGCACAAAATGTGTGGTTTTCACTGACCACAAAAGTCTTCAGCATATCTTCAATCAGAAAGAACTCAACATGAGGCAAAGACGTTGGGTAGAGCTTCTGAACGACTATGACTGCGAAATTCGCTACCATCCTGGTAAAGCGAATGTCGTAGCTGACGCTTTGAGTCGTAAGGAACATGTCAAGCTTCATTGTGTTCGTGTTCAATCTGATATTCAAGCTCGATCAGATATTCAAGCCCGCATCTCTCAGGCTCAACATGCCTGTGTTTCACAAGACTTGATGGGTAAGGAATTACCCTATCACATTAAGCCTGATCTTGAACTGAAGGGCGATGGATCGTATTATTTCATGGACCGTTTATGGGTCCCAAGCCTAGATGATCTTCGCACCTTGCTTATGGATGAAGCTCATAAGTCTCGTTATTCTATTCTTCCTGGCTCAGAAAAAATGTATAAGGATCTTCGTACTCAGTATTGGTGGCCTGGTATGAAGAAGGATATTGCCTTGTACGTTTCAAAATGCCTTACTTGTCTTAAGGTAAAGGCTGAACACCAACATCCTTCTGGTCTTTTGGAGCAACCAGAGATCCCAGTTTGGAAATGGGAAAACATCGCTATGGATCTCATTACTAAACTTCCGCGCACTAAGAAAGGTCATGATGCCATTTGGGTAGTTGTCGTCTTACTAAGTCAGCGCATTTCTTATCAATCCGTGAGGATTTTTCCGCTAAAAAGCTTGCTAAAATTTATGTGGATGAAATCGTAACTCGACATGGTGTTCCTTTGAACATTATTTCTGATAGAGATGCTCGCTTCTCTTCTCGTTTTTTGGAGAACCATGCAATCTGCTATGGGGACCCAGCTTAATCTGAGCACTGCTTATCATCCGCAATCTGACGGTCAATCTGAAAGAACAATCCAGACTCTGGAGGATATGCTTAGAGCTTGTGTGATCGATTTTGGTGGTTGTTGGGATTCACATCTTCCATTGATTGAATTCTCCTACAATAACAGCTATCACTCCAGCATCAACATGGCTCCTTTCGAGGCTCTCTATGGTCGAAAATGTCGTTCACTAGTCTGCTGGAATGAAATAGGTGAGGCTCAGCTTACTGGACCTGACCTCATTCTAGAAACAACTGATAAGGTTAAGAAAGTTCGTGATAACCTACAGGCAGCTCGAAGCCGTCAAAAGAGTTATGCGGACCAACGACGCAAGCCCTTAGAATTTCAATCGGTGATCGTGTATTACTTAAGGTCTCACCTTGGAAAGGTGTGATCAAATTTGGAAAGAAAGGAAAACTTGCACCTAGATATGTTGGACCATTCAAGATTGTCGAAAGAATCGGTAAGGTAGCCTACAGACTTGAGTTACCTCCTGAACTTGGAAATGTTCATCCAACCTTCCACGTGTCCAATCTCAAAAAGTGTCTAGCTGATGAGAACCTCCACATACCACTTGACGAGATTCGTGTTGATAAAACACTACATTTTGTTGAGAAACATGTGGAAATCATTGACCGAATAGTCAAATGGCTTAAACGCAAGCGCATTCCTTTGGTTAAAGTTCGCTGGGAATCTAAGCGTGGACCTGAGTTTACTTGGGAACGTGAAGATCAAATGAAGGCGAAGTATCCGCATCTTTTCTCACGAGTTTCCTTTAAACAAATTTCGGTACGAAATTTCCACAAGTAGGGGAGACTGTGACATCTGTGCTTGTAATCATTGTAAACAATTCAGTTATCAATGAAATAAAGTTATTTTGATCCCAATGTTTTTTTGTTTATGTTTGATGTTTTTCATGTTTTGACTTTTATCCAATTTCAAACTCTATATCGCTTTCTGAAGAATTATACGCAAACTGGTGCATAAACGTAATCAGTTTAACGCAACAAATACTCCGGAACATCAACATATGCTTAACATACCTTAAATAACCTTTACATAACTTAGAAATATGTTTTGAAGGCTTTGGTATGGCAAAATCAAGTCTATTCGCTTACAGGGACTAAATTTGACAAACTACGAAAGTATGCCAATTTGAACTGTAACGGACATTCCGGAACATGGCAATAAGTTAAACACACCTTAAATATCCTTTACATAGCTTAGAAATAGGCTTTGAGAGGTTCGGTGTGCTAAAATAAACTTTATGCTCATTCAGGGACTAAAAGCGTCAAAAAGTGCATAAGTTTGCATTTTCGCGCATAATTTTATTTTAGTGTTTGGCATAAGAAAAATCCATTCGTCGCGCAATTTGGATCGTTTTTCGCGCTTATGCGCATTCGGTCGTAATTAAGCAAACATCGCGATCGTACGACCAAACGAACTGACATCCGACATATTTTTGTGCATGTTTCATGTTCCCTATACTTTAACATCCTTATAGAGCTTAAAAATAGGTTTGACGGGTGTTAGAAGTGCCAAAACACGACCATACGCGCACAGGGGCATGTTCTGCCAAATTTCAAAGTTGCTGATCTGCAGACCAGCTTACGGTCCGCAAGGCTGAGGACCATTGTCACACCCCCAAAATCCACCTGCGGAGTACCACCGCTTGGAGGCGTGACTGACCAGGATCCAGCCACCAATCATATTGAACAAGCATGTAAGTAGTTATAAAAAAAATCCAACCAATACAATTGGTGTTCAAACAAAACATAGTTAAGTTGCAAGCGGAAGCATAAGTCTTAAAGCCAAAACATAAGTTTAATAGTTTCAAAGTTTAACATGGCACACAGACGTCCATGTCCCACAACGATCCTCCTCCATGCAAGCTCCAGCTAAGAACCTAAGGACCTGCAAAGCATATAGTAACGAGTCAACAACAAGTTGAGTGAGTTCACGGTTGGGTGTTCGTTTTAAGTTGTTTCGAAAACAGTTTCCTTTGTCTGGCATCCTGCCGTGGGGGTTACCCCATAGTTAAAAACGTGACTTGTTTATTCCCGGTTACTCTGGCAATCCAGCCGTGGGGGCTACCCCGTGTTAGTTATCTGGCATTTCGGCCGTGGGGGCTACCCCATGTATACACTAGACTCGTTACCATATCGACTGCTGACTGTAGTCATGTTTAAGTGCCCTGAAACTGTCAATGTCTATCATCATTGACGTGCCCCAGATCCATTAGTTCACGCCCGTCCTCTGCGGCACGGTGTGAGGTTTGTCAGACCTAAATAGCGCTATCTAACTAATGACCCGCTCGCCATTGGCCCGGCGATTAAGTCGATATAAAAAGGAGGGACTTCGTGATAGAGTTTTGGTCTAGTACGAGTTATCTGTCCGTGAGGACGAGGAATTACATTCCTGAACCAATACTGTCCTACCCAAGGAGGACGAGGAACCCATGTTCCTTAACCCCAATTCCCGACCCCTGGGAATCCCATGCTTTGTAGAGGGTGTGAACTCACCTTGGTTTGCTCGGTAGAAACACAGAAAAGTCAAACAAGCAATGTTGTGGCTACTCGCGTCCTATCATAGTTGTATCATACAAGTCAGGTTCGCAACCAAGTAGCACACGGATGTTTCTAGTATAGTGCATTCAAGTATCGTTCATGGCATACACGTTTAATCATGGCAGATCAACAATATTCACGTTCAAGTAACATATAAGGTCTGGGCATCAGGCCCAAGAGTCCGGCCCAATCAATTAAGCCCGTAATGGAGTGCAAGTCCAAACAGTGTGTATCTGTGTATAGTCTCGAGTCGCAACTAGGCGTTTACGACTCGCAACCTGAGTCGCAATCATGGTTTCGGTTCGTGTTGTTTTGGTCTCGAGTCGCAACCGGACTCGTAACTGTGGTTTCGAGTCGTAAGGTTTGTGTGCTGATCACTTGTGGTTTCGAGTCGCAATCAGGTGTTTGCGACTCGCAACCGATGTCGCAACCGGGAGATTTCGACTCATCATGCACTGGTTTCGAGTCGCAACTGGAGGTTTCGGTTGGACAACTGCTGATTCGGAACAGTGTACTATCCAATGGGAATTTGATTTCATGAAATGGTTTGTACTATCCACTTAAACATGTTTGTTTGTCTAGCAATTTACTAAATTGGATCAAACATATCAGATTTCAAATATTCAAGCATGTTCATATCTCATTCAACAAGTTCTTCATACATTCATCATGATCATCAAACACAAACAGCCCTTATTCAACATATTTTGCATTTTTCGGACAAGAGTTATATTATCTAAACTAGATATCAAGCTCATATTGCAACAAAACATCTATTCTATAATCCTCATGAATCGGATGGTCATCATTATTCTTTTATCATACAAAAACCTATACCTTTATTAAAGAGGTCATGTTCATAACAAATGTTGTAACTAAACATGTATCATCACCAAGAATTCATTAAATCCACCAACACCTTTGTCATATTCAAATGATAGTCATGTTCTCCTAAGCATGTATCATTTAATCAAACAAGAGCTCATCAATCAAACAAACACTTAATCATACATGAATCTTTAGCAAGCAAACACATTATCATCATCAACATCCGAAATACATAACAAGAATCACTAGTCAACAAGTATCATAAACACTAACCGGTTTGTGAAAGGACACCGAGTTGCTAAGGAAGATGAGTGAAATGGGGTGTTCGAGTGATGTTGATGAGCTCAACCGAGTCTCCTTGTGGCCACCGGTTTGATCCGAGATGAAGGGGAGCAATGTTGTAGCTTAGGGTTTAATGGTTTCTAGAGAGAGAGTAGAGGAGTGTGTGTGTTGTCCAAGAAAATGGCAAAGATGGCTAACAACCGGATTATATACTAGCTTCAAGTGCACCCTAATGGGTCTTCGAATGGGCTAAGGGTGTGTGTGTGACCAACCGGCCCATATGTTACGGTTCACTCGGTTCATATACATACCCGCATACATACACACAAGCATACACATAACATAACACATAATCATATAAGTTCACATGTATTCATTAAATCCTCGAATCAGTTAGTCGCTACACGTTCAAGCACACAACGAAAGGTTCTAAATTTCGAGTTGTCACATCATCCCCAAGTTGAAAGAAATTTCGTCCCGAAATTTGGTAGGCACTCACTGAGGAAGCTAGTTAAGTTGTATGGTTTTCCTGGTTTTCCTGGGGTGTCACATCCACCCCCCGTTGATCTGGAATTTCGTCCCGAAATTCCGTAGCTTCGGCCTCAGTAGTGGGTGTACTGTTTGCGAACAGTTGGGGATACTTTTGTTTCATCTGATCTTCGCGCTCCCAGGTGAACTCTGGGCCGCGACGTGAGTTCCAACGAACTCGAACGAGAGGTATTCTGGTGCTCTTGAGGACCTTAACATCCCGGTCCGTGATTTCGACTGGTTCCTCGACGAATCGTAACTGTTCGTCGATAGTGAGTTCCTTCAGAGGAACTACGTGGGTCTCATCTGACGGACACTTCTTCAGATTCGACACGTGAAAAACGTTGTGAACTGCACCGAGTTCCGCCGGTAAGTTCAGTCTGTAGGCCACCCTGCCTATTTTCTCAATGACCTCAAAAGGTCCAACGTATCGTGGGTTAAGTTTACCGCGTTTACCAAAACGAACCACACCCTTCCAGGGTGAAACTTTGAGTAGTACCCGCTCCCCAACCTGGAGCTCAAGTGGTTTCCTGCCCATGTCGGCGTAAACTTTCTGACGTTCGCGAGCTGCCATCATGCGTTTTCGTATTTGAGCAATTTGTTCGGTCGTGTCTACCACATATTCTGGACCAGTGATCTGACTATCTCCCACCTCTGCCCAGCAAAGAGGTGACCGGCATTTACGTCCGTACAATGCCTCAAATGGAGCAGCTTTAATGCTGGTGTGGTAGCTGTTGTTGTACGAGAATTCCACAAGTGGCAGATGCTTTTCCCAGCGGTTTCCAAAGTCGATTACACATGCACGAAGCATGTCTTCTAAGGTTTGAATAGTGCGTTCGGACTGCCCGTCCGTCTGAGGGTGATACGCTGTGCTCATGTCTAGTCGTGAGCCAAAGGATTTGTGCATTGCTTGCCACAGCTCTGACGTGAAGCGTGCATCTCGGTCCGAGATGATAGAGGTGGGCACCCCGTGCCTCAAAACAATTTCCTTGATGTATATTTCTGCAAGAGTGGAGAACTTATCCGTCTCCTTGATAGCCAAGAAGTGTGCAGATTTTGTGAGTCGATCCATGATCACCCAAATAGTATCATTCCCGCGCTGGGATCTAGGTAGGCCAGTAACAAAATCCATGGAAATTTGCTCCCATTTCCATTGAGGTATCTCGGGTTGTTGGAGTAGGCCTGATGGTTTCTGGTATTCCGACTTGACTCTCGCGCAAGTCAAACACTTGCTGACGTAGGTCGCTATGTGGGCCTTCATGCTAGGCCACCAATACGTAGTTTTGATATCATGATACATCTTATCTGATCCAGGATGTACTGAGTAGCGAGACTTGTGTGCTTCATCCATCACAAGCTCTCGTAGGTTGCCATAAAGTGGGACCCAAACGCGTCCCGTTACGTAGTAAGCACCGTCTTCCTTCTGTTCTAATCGTTGCCTTGATCCACGTAGGGCTTCAGCCCTGACGTTTTCTGGTTTCAGTGCTTCTATCTGAGCAGCTCGTATTTGGGAAGGCAGACTAGAATGGATCGTGAGTTGTAGAGCTCGCACGCGCTTAGGCGCAGTGTCCTTTCGACTAAGGGCGTCAGCCACCACATTGGCTTTGCCCGGGTGATACCTGATCGAGCACTCGTAGTCATTCAGTAGTTCAACCCATCGTCGTTACCGCATATTCAGTTCTTTCTGCTTGAAGATATGCTCGAGGCTCCTGTGGTCGGTGTAGATGGCGCACTTGGTACCGTACAAGTAATGCCGCCATAATTTAAGTGCAAAAACAACAGCTCCCAGCTCTAAGTCGTGCGTAGTGTAGTTCTTTTCATGAACCTTGAGTTGGCGTGAGGCGTAGGCTATAACTTTATCTCGTTGCATCAACACGCAACCAAGACCCTGAATTGATGCGTCGCAGTAAACCACAAAGTCGTCTGTGCCTTCTGGCAAGGAAAGGATAGGTGCGCTACAAAGTCTATCCTTTAGGTGCTGAAATGCCAACTCCTGTGCGTTTCCCCAGCGATAAACAACGCCCTTCTGCGTTAGTGAGGTGAGAGGCTGTGCAATCTTAGAAAAATCCTTTATGAATCTCCGGTAGTATCCCGCCAAACCCAAGAATTGGCGAATTTCCTTTGGTGTACGAGGTGCAGGCCAGTTCTTAATTGAATCTATCTTGGATGGATCAACGTGAATCCCATCCTTGTTTACCACGTGGCCTAGGAAATGGACTTCTCGAAGCCAGAAGTCGCATTTCGAGAACTTTGCATAAAGCTGTTCTGTTTGAAGGAGTTCCAGAATAAGTCGCAGAGGCTGCTCGTGTTCCTCCCGACTCTTAGAATAGATCAGGATGTCGTCGATGAAGACTATAACGAACTTGTCCAGGTAGGGCTTGCACACTCGGTTCATCAAGTCCATGAAAACCGCAGGTGCGTTTGTCATCCCAAAAGGCATGACCAAAAACTCATAGTGCCCGTATCGAGTTCTGAAAGCTGTTTTGGAGACGTCCTCTTCCCGGACTCTCAGCTGGTGATAACCCGATCTCAAATCGATCTTCGAATAGTAGCTCGACCCTTGCAGCTGGTCGAACAAGTCGTCGATACGCGGTAGAGGATAACGGTTCTTCACCGTCACCTTGTTGAGTTCCCGGTAGTCGATGCACATTCTGAAAGTACCGTCCTTTTTCTTTACAAATAATACTGGAGCTCCCCAGGGCGATGAGCTAGGACGGATAAAACCCTTATCCAAGAGTTCTTGTAGTTGCGTAGAGAGTTCCTTCAACTCTGATGGGGCTAAACGATAAGGTGCACGGGCTATGGGCGCAGCTCCAGGAGCTAATTCAATCTGAAACTCGACTTGGCGATGGGGCGGAAGACCAGGTAATTCCTCAGGAAATACCTCTGGATAATCGCGTACAACTGGGAAATCTTCAATCTTTTTCTCTTTTTCTGAGGTGTCAGTAACGAGAGCCAAAATGGCAGTGTGGCCCTTTCGCAAGCACTTTTGGGCCTTAAGGAGAGAAATGACGTTCTCAACAGCACTCCTCTTGTCGCCATGAATCATGAGAGGCTCACCACCGGGGCCTGGAATACGGACAACCTTCTCGTTGCAAAGAATCTCTGCTCGGTGTTGGGATAACCAATCCATCCCAATGACAACGTCGAAACTACCCAAGACGATAGGAATGAGGTCGATAGAGAAGGTCTGGTCAGCGAGAATAAGTTTACAACCCTTGACTAGGTGTGTGGCTTCTAAACTCTTACCATTCGCTAGCTCTACGGTGTGCTTGTTGTTCAAGGGTGTTGGAATACGCTTAAGCATTCGACTAACTTCTAGTGACACGTAGCTAGTATCGGCACCCGAATCAAATAAAACTGAAACATAAAAGTCGTCGAGAAGGAACTTACCCGCCACAACATTGGGGTCATTCCTTGCTTCACCTTGGCCAATCACAAACACCCGCCCCCTGGCGCCATTGTTGTTGTTGTTCCCATTGTTACCATTCTCTTGATTGTTGTTGTTCTGGTTCCTGTTCAGTTGGGGACAATCTCTCTTGAAGTGGCCTTCAGCTCCACACTGAAAGCACCCTTTGTTATCGCCTTGCTGCTGCTGCTGGCGCTGGTTCTGTTGAGCTTGCTGACGATTCTGATTGACGGGGTATAAGCTCCTGCAATCCTTTGCAGCGTGACCAGGCTTGTTGCACCGATGACAGTTGCCCCTGGTGCATGGCCCGCTGTGGTGCAGGCTGCAGCGATTGCATTTGGGGTGATTTCCTTTGTACCCACCATGGCTTTGACCACCAGATGATTGCTGACTAGGGCTCTTGTAGTCATCAGTCTTTCTCTGCTGAGACTGGGACTGAACAGAAGTCGAACCCTTACTTGAAGTTCCATCCCATTTCCGTTTGTTGTCACTAGAGGTACCAGAAGTAGTTGCAGCACCTATGCGTTTTGGTAACTTGTTCTGCTCCACCGCTTGATCCGTGAGACGGTGAGCCAACTGTACAGTTTGCTGGTAGGTAGCGAGGTTCGCTGAAGTCACATGACTTTGGATTTCTGGCACTAAGCCCTGAAGAAATAGTTCGATGCGTTTGATGGGAGGATCCACCATAGTAGGGCACAGAATTGCCAGTTCGTTCGACCTTTTCACATAAGCTTCAATTTCGGACCCCGTCATCTTGAGGTTGAAGAACTCCACTTCCAGTTTGTGAATTTCATCACGACTGCAGTATTCCTCCTTGATCATTTCCTTAAAAGTTTCCCAAGGGGTGGCGTTGGCAGCAACCAACCCTAGCATCTGAACTTGAGCGTTCCACCATGTGAGGGCTAAACCCTCGAGAGTACCAGTAGCATACTTCACCCTGCGCGCCTCAGGGCATTCACACATTTCGAACACAGATTCTAGTTTCTCAAACCAGTGTAGGAGACCTACTGCTCCTTCAGTGCCGCTAAAAGTAGTTGGTCGGCAGTCCATGAAAGTCTTAAAAGTGCACACGGGTGGCTGAACGTGTTGACCTAGTGTGGGCGAAAGAAAAGACAGACTTTAACACAAAAGTTGGTTCACGAGAGTAGGATTCTAAAGATCCTAGAATGAGTTCGGACTGCAGGATATACCTCCTGCGTGTGCAGCTGCCAGTGCTGCGGCAACTCGTTCGTTGATCAGAGCCGTCAACTGGGCTTGTGTTAGGTTAACGCGTCCAGACATGATCTTCATATCAAGAAGAACGTGAGTGAGAGGGGTTCGCGAAAGTGCGATGATAGGATAGAGCAAGCACGCACGTGTTCAAGCAACAGTAGTTATACTAACCAAGCATACCATGAGCAATGTACTATGTAACTAACAAGTAGGCAATATATACACAGATCATATCACCTAGAATGTCGAGCCTTGCATGTGGAGTGAAGCATCGTTGTGGACCGTTGAGCACTGTACAGGTTATAGTCTGGTTTTAACAAAAACGTTTTCCCCCTTTATTAAAACCAAGTTCTCTATAACCAATGGCTCTGATACCAATCTGTCACACCCCCAAAATCCACCTGCGGAGTACCACCGCTTGGAGGCGTGACTGACCAGGATCCAGCCACCAATCATATTGAACAAGCATGTAAGTAGTTATAAAAAAAATCCAACCAATACAATTGGTGTTCAAACAAAACATAGTTAAGTTGCAAGCGGAAGCATAAGTCTTAAAGCCAAAACATAAGTTTAATAGTTTCAAAGTTTAACATGGCACACAGACGTCCATGTCCCACAACGATCCTCCTCCATGCAAGCTCCAGCTAAGAACCTAAGGACCTGCAAAGCATGTAGTAACGAGTCAACAACAAGTTGAGTGAGTTCACGGTTGGGTGTTCGTTTTAAGTTGTTTCGAAAACAGTTTCCTTTGTCTGGCATCCTGCCGTGGGGGTTACCCCATAGTTAAAAACGTGACTTGTTTATTCCCGGTTACTCTGGCAATCCAGCCGTGGGGGCTACCCCGTGTTAGTTATCTGGCATTTCGGCCGTGGGGGCTACCCCATGTATACACTAGACTCGTTACCATATCGACTGCTGACTGTAGTCATGTTTAAGTGCCCTGAAACTGTCAATGTCTATCATCATTGACGTGCCCCAGATCCATTAGTTCACGCCCGTCCTCTGCGGCACGGTGTGAGGTTTGTCAGACCTAAATAGCGCTATCTAACTAATGACCCGCTCGCCATTGGCCCGGCGATTAAGTCGATATAAAAAGGAGGGACTTCGTGATAGAGTTTTGGTCTAGTACGAGTTATCTGTCCGTGAGGACGAGGAATTACATTCCTGAACCAATACTGTCCTACCCAAGGAGGACGAGGAACCCATGTTCCTTAACCCCAATTCCCGACCCCTGGGAATCCCATGCTTTGTAGAGGGTGTGAACTCACCTTGGTTTGCTCGGTAGAAACACAGAAAAGTCAAACAAGCAATGTTGTGGCTACTCGCGTCCTATCATAGTTGTATCATACAAGTCAGGTTCGCAACCAAGTAGCACACGGATGTTTCTAGTATAGTGCATTCAAGTATCGTTCATGGCATACACGTTTAATCATGGCAGATCAACAATATTCACGTTCAAGTAACATATAAGGTCTGGGCATCAGGCCCAAGAGTCCGGCCCAATCAATTAAGCCCGTAATGGAGTGCAAGTCCAAACAGTGTGTATCTGTGTATAGTCTCGAGTCGCAACTAGGCGTTTACGACTCGCAACCTGAGTCGCAATCATGGTTTCGGTTCGTGTTGTTTTGGTCTCGAGTCGCAACCGGACTCGTAACTGTGGTTTCGAGTCGTAAGGTTTATGTGCTGATCACTTGTGGTTTCGAGTCGCAATCAGGTGTTTGCGACTCGCAACCGATGTCGCAACCGGGAGATTTCGACTCATCATGCACTGGTTTCGAGTCGCAACTGGAGGTTTCGGTTGGACAACTGCTGATTCGGAACAGTGTACTATCCAATGGGAATTTGATTTCATGAAATGGTTTGTACTATCCACTTAAACATGTTTGTTTGTCTAGCAATTTACTAAATTGGATCAAACATATCAGATTTCAAATATTCAAGCATGTTCATATCTCATTCAACAAGTTCTTCATACATTCATCATGATCATCAAACACAAACAGCCCTTATTCAACATATTTTGCATTTTTCGGACAAGAGTTATATTATCTAAACTAGATATCAAGCTCATATTGCAACAAAACATCTATTCTATAATCCTCATGAATCGGATGGTCATCATTATTCTTTTATCATACAAAAACCTATACCTTTATTAAAGAGGTCATGTTCATAACAAATGTTGTAACTAAACATGTATCATCACCAAGAATTCATTAAATCCACCAACACCTTTGTCATATTCAAATGATAGTCGTGTTCTCCTAAGCATGTATCATTTAATCAAACAAGAGCTCATCAATCAAACAAACACTTAATCATACATGAATCTTTAGCAAGCAAACACATTATCATCATCAACATCCGAAATACATAACAAGAATCACTAGTCAACAAGTATCATAAACACTAACCGGTTTGTGAAAGGACACCGAGTTGCTAAGGAAGATTAGTGAAATGGGGTGTTCGAGTGATGTTGATGAGCTCAACCGAGTCTCCTTGTGGCCACCGGTTTGATCCGAGATGAAGGGGAGCAATGTTGTAGCTTAGGGTTTAATGGTTTCTAGAGAGAGAGTAGAGGAGTGTGTGTGTTGTCCAAGAAAATGGCAAAGATGGCTAACAACCGGATTATATACTAGCTTCAAGTGCACCCTAATGGGTCTTCGAATGGGCTAA
This sequence comes from Helianthus tuberosus, assembly GCA_030545235.1. Taxonomy (NCBI): domain Eukaryota; kingdom Viridiplantae; phylum Streptophyta; class Magnoliopsida; order Asterales; family Asteraceae; genus Helianthus; species Helianthus tuberosus. The sequence continues at coordinate 128,575,007 of CM060447.1, read as the reverse complement.
GGGTGTGTGTGTGACCAACCGGCCAATATGTTACGGTTCACTCGGTTCATATACATACCCGCATACATACACACAAGCATACACATAACATAACACATAATCATATAAGTTCACATGTATTCATTAAATCCTCGAATCAGTTAGTCGCTACACGTTCAAGCACACAACGAAAGGTTCTAAATTTCGAGTTGTCACAACCATACGGTCCGTATGGTATCCCCAGATTAGCAGAATGTTGATTCCAGCTTGATCCAGCTGCTCCACACTTGTGCACATTGTTTTGAGCATTTCTAGGGGCTCCCTGGTTTTCTAAAACAGTGGGCTCGATGTGTACGGCTAGGATTGAATCACGGTTTTCAAGAAACGATCCTAACGGTTCTACGAAAACTATAAATACCCCTCCATAGTTCACTTGAAACTCACTTGAATTCTGAGATTTTCTCTAAGTTGGAGTGTGAAAACACTTCATACCTGAGAAATACTTGGAAATTCAATCTTGCGGGGACCCTTTGTAAGTGTTCCTTCGTTCTTTTCATTAGTTTTAGCGTTAAAGTCAAACTGCGTTTGACTTTCTGCGTTGACCAGTTTATGGTCAATGCGAAGTTTGTTTGAACTTCATAACGTGAGCGTAATCACGATGGTTATAGTCCCTAGTGACTATACCTACTGATTACCACGTTATCTAGGCTTAGTGACGAGTTGTAGTTTCGGGCAAAATGCGTGTTCTCGCGTATTTTGTAACCAAACTACTCTAGGATATCAAAACCGTTTGTTTTAATATCAAAACCTGTTTTCTAACTTGACTAAACATGTTCTAGAATGTTTAGCTCGTCACTTTTAGATTTGTGCTTGTCTAGGGTCGTAAGGGTAAGCGATCTAATCAATCGCTTATACTTTCGAACCCGACCCATTTGGTCGATCATTAGGATCCGACCAAACACTTTAGGTGACCATAGTTATATAGGGAATAACCTTCCGAGGTTATACCTTATGGTCACGTCGTTTAAGTAGTTGTATGATAGGTAGTATATATGCCTTAGGTAAATTACCAAAATGCCCTTTTTACGCCAAAATTCATTTTAAGCATATGTAACATAACTTTTGACATCTAAACTGATTTAGCAACAATATTAGACATGTTAAGGCATATTTTACTTGTCATAGGACTAGTTAGGGGGTCCGAACGCGTTTTACGCGAACGACGCGTTAAAGTAGCATAAGCTACCTAAACGGGTCGTAACAGGTCAAAATCACTTAGGCTAGGTTTCGTTTTAGTATGTAGGCTTTGTTAAACCATATTACATGAGTTCCTACACTCATTTGGTTTACAAACCCTAATGCTACCCGATCCTCCGATTAGGTCCGTTTATTAATGTATTTGCCTATATTAGGTGTCGTTTGATTCCGTAACCTTCTAGCTTTGCTTGGTGGATATCTAAAGTCTATTGAGCAATCTCAAGTGAGTACATAGACCCCTCTTTTACTGTTTTTCAAACATTTTGGGGTGAAACACATGTGCCTACTTGTTATTTTCATGCTTTCCATGCTTTCATATCATATACTTGCTATGTTCATTAGTACACTTATAGTACATAATTTCATTGTGTTTTTGCTATGTATGTCCTTTGTAGCATACTTAGTACATCGTTTTACATGACATTTTATGCTATGTATGTTCATTTAGCGCATACTTAGTACATTGTTTTCATTACATTTCACGCTATGTATGCCTATTTAGTGCATACCTAGTGCATTGTTTTACATTACCTTTTCATGCTATGTATGTTCATCATACTTAGTACATTTTCATTTCATCACATGCTTACATTTTTATATGGCATTTGATTTGTTTAAATGGGATCATATACATTCATTAACATTAGCTACACCGCTCGTTAGTAGGTAATGGTACCATAGGAATTGACAACTCCCATTCCTGACATCCTAGGTATGTTTGGATGAAAGGAATGACCGAATCCGATAAAACATAATACAGATAGACCTTTAATTCATTTTAGGGCTTTCACCACAGTCACAAGGCTTGGATGTATGCATTTTTACAATACCGCATAAATGTTTGTATTCAGTATAGCATGCATTTCCACAAGACATAACGTTGATTTAAACCACATTTTACTTCAATACATTGTTTTGTGCATTTTTATCTGTGGCTCAGTAGATGTATATATATATATATATATGTTTCACTTGCCATACATGACATTTTGTTTACACATTACATATTTGACATTTGACATAGACATTTTGATATTGATATACATATTTCATGGACTACATTTTGACAAAAACATTTTGACATGATTTACACAAAGACATTTGACAAATGGTTTAGACATGGGTAATTTACATTGGTGGTTTGTTTGGGTAAAATGATTTGAGTAACGAGGCGTGTGTAATATGATACAAGCATGGTGGATACGCCACTGGTACTTCCTATATATAAGTGCTTGTATGGTATTACATATCGTAGCGTTATTTGAATCATTTCAAATTAGACATATAACATTTTATACAAATAACATATTTTTTGACATCGTTTCACAAACAACTTATTTTATACAAAACTCATTTTACTCGGTTATTCATTTAACCTCACATTACTCTTTTACATATCATTTACTTTATCATCGCTTTTCAAAAGATTTATAAAACAAAACAATTAACAAGGTTCATGACTGACTTTTGTTAAACAACTTCTTCTTAAACTTAAGTCATGAATCCTATTTTTACAAAACCTATGTATCTCACAGGAATTTTTATGCTGACGTACCTATTTTCACATGTGTTTCAGGAGCTGTTGCTTAGGATGATGATCGTGACACTAGGGCGGACCTGTGCCTTAGAGACTTAAAATAAAGATAGACTTAGTTTAATTATGTTGTGTACTCTTTGGTTCTTGTTTTGAAACAATGTATTCCGCTCTTTGGTTGATGAATAAAATAAATTTTAATTACCATGGTTGTGGAACAATAATTCTGTTACAACACTCCCCGACATTTCCGCCACGATTTGATGTTTTACGTGGTCGGGGTGTGACAGAATACACCAACGACGCCTACATAGATTCGATCTTTTCTTGGTCTAGCTGGATATTTTCGTCGTTTTATTTCAAGCTTCTCGAAGATTACGGTTCCACTCACTGCTTTGACTCAAAAGAATAAGCCTTTTGAGTGGGGACCCAAACAAGAAGAAGCGTTTCAAACGCTGAAACAGAAGCTATGTGCTGCTCCTGTTATGTCTCTGCCTGAGGGAAACGATGATTTCGTTGTCTATTGTGATGCATCCAACTTAGGCCTTGGTTGTGTTCTCATGCAACGAGGCAAAGTTATTGCGTATGCGTCTAGACAATTGAAAGTTCATGAGAAGAACTAGACGACTCATGATCTTGAGTTAGGAGCTGTAGTTTTCGCTCTTAAAATCTGGAGACACTACCTCTATGGCACGAAGTGTGTGGTTTTCACACACCACAAAAGTCTCCAGCATATTCTCAATCAGAAGGAATTGAACATGAGGCAACGACGTTGGGTTGAACTCCTGAACGACTATGATTGCGAGATTCGCTACCATCCTGGTAAGGCGAATGTCGTAGCCGATGCGCTTAGTCGAAAGGAGCGAGTCAAGCTTCATTCTGTTCGAACTCTATCTGATCTTCAAACTCGTGTTCTTCAAGCTCAGCAATTTTGTATTTCACAAAATGTGATGGGTAAGGAATTACCACGTCAACTTGAGCTTAAACACGAAGCGAAGGGCGATGGTTTGCTCTATTTCAAGGATCGTTTGTGGATTCCGAAACAAGACGATCTTCGCACCTTGGTAATGGACGAATCTCACAAGACTCGATATTCTATCCATCCTGGTGCTGATAAAATGTACAAGGATCTTCGTATTAAGTTCTGGTAGCCTGGTATGAAGAAAGATGTTGCCTTGTATGTATCAAAATGCCTAACTTATCTCAAAGTCAAGGCTGAACATCAATGACCTTCTGGTTTGCTTGTACAACCAGAGATTCCGGTTTGGAAGTGGGAGAACATTGCAATGGATCTCATCACTAAATTACCGCGTACATCTAAAGGTCATGATGCTATTTGGGTTGTTATCGATCGATTAACGAAGTTAGCTCATTTTATTCTGATTCGCGAGGATCTATCTGCTGATAAACTTGCAAAGATTTATATTCATGAGATTGTATCTCGACATGGTGTTCCTTTGGACATCATATCCGATCGTGATGCTCGATTTTCATTTCATTTTTGGAAGACCATGCAATCTGCTATGGGAACCCAACTAAATCTAAGCACTGCTTATCATCCCCAAATAGATGGACAATCCGAGAGAACGATTAAAACTTTGGAGGATATGCTTAGAGCATGCGTGATAGACTTAGGTGGTAATTAGGATTCTCATTTGCCATTGATCGAGTTATCTTACAACAATAGTTATCATCTTAGGATCAATATGGCACCATTTGAAGCTCTCTACGGTCGAAAATGTCGTTCACCTGTCTGTTGGAATGAGATCGGTGAAGCTCAGCTTACTGGACCTGAGCTCATTCTGGAAACGACAGACAAAATCAAGAAAATTCGTGATAATCTTGTGACAGCTAGAAGCCGTCAAAAGAGTTATGCGGATTTACGACGCAAGCCCTTAGAATTTCAAGTCGGAGACCATGTCCTACTCAAGGTGTCACCTTGGAAGGGAGTGGTGAGATTTGGAAAGAAAGGAAAACTTGCACCTCGATATGTTGGACCATTTAAGATTGTTGAAAGAGTTGGAAATGTTGCCTATCGACTAGAGCTACCTCCAGAGCTTGGAAATATTCATCCGACTTTTCACATGTCCAATCTGCGAAAGTGTTTAGCTGACGCTGATCTTCACGTTCCTCTCAACGAGATCCAAATCGATGAAACGATGCACTTTGTCGAGAAACCTGTGGAGATAGTGGACCGTACATACAAACAGTTGAAGAACAAACGAATTCATTTGGTCAAGATTCGCTGGGAATCCAAACATGGCCCAGAGTTTACTTGGGAATGTGAGGACCAAATGAAGGCGAAATATCAGCAATTGTTCTCACAAGTTTCCTCTAGTTAGAATTTCGGGACGAAATTTCCTAAAGTAGGGGAGACTATGACAACTGTGCTCTATAATCGATGTTCAATGCAAAACAAAGTTAATTATTAATTAAACAATGTGTTTTGGTGCTATTATGTGTGTATTTGTGTTTGATGATTTTACGATTCGATTCGATTCCGATTTCAAACTCTAAATCGCTTTCTGGAAGGTTATACGCGCACCGATGCGTAAATATAACCAGTTTAACGCAACAAACACTCCGGAATAGTGACATAAGCTTAACATACCTAAAATAACATTCACGTAACTTAGAAATAAGTTTTGGATGGTTTGGTGTGTTGAAAATAAGTCTATTCGATCGAAGGGACTATTTGTGTCAAACTGCGAAACTATACCGATTCGTATGGTGTCGAACAGTCCGGAACTTGATCATAAGCTAAACATACCATAAATAACCTAAACATAGCTTAGAAATAAGCTTTGATGGGTTCGGTGTGCGAAAACATGCTTATTTGATCTTACATGGACTAAAAGTGTCAAAAACGGCGTAAGTTTGCATTTTCGCGCATATCTTACGTTCTGACCACATCTGGATACTCAAAATTTTTGTACACACTAAAATATTTTTATTTTAGTGATCGGCATGCAAAAATCCCATTCATCGCTTAATTTGGTTCGTTTGAGTTTCGTCGTAATTTAACGAACAACGCGACCGTACGACCAAACGAGCCGACATCCGAGAGTTTTCCGAGCACAGTTTGAGTCCTCTAAACTTTATTGTCCTTTTAGAGCCTTGAAAATGGCTTAACAGGGGTCATAAGGGCCTGAAATGAGCTTAAACCAAGTGCAGGGACCTGAACTGCCAATTTTCAAACATCTACTGATCTGGGGAGGCTAGGCGGGGCGCGTAAGGTTGCCCCTATACCTTACGCGGGCCGTGTGAAGTGCCCTGCGACCAGAATTCAGTTTTTAGCATTCTGTTGCAACTTCAGGGGCTGTTTAAGCAATTTCTTTGTGTGGTAGCCAAGTTAACACTTCTCTAAGGCTTCTAACCTGCAACAAACAAGTGTATGGCCATGATTTAATGCTTGGAAGCTACACAAACATGTGTAATGATCTTGTGTTCTTCCTACAAGTATAAATAGCCCAACCATTTCACTTGTTCATTGCTCATTTCCTCCTTATCTTCTCTACAATCTAATTTGGGAGCTCTCTCAAGTGTTTGGAGCTTTCTAATCTGATTATTCTTTGTAGAAAAGATAGCTAGGACCCTTAGTAAGTCTTCTTTCATGCTTATTCTTTATGTCTAAGCAGAAAGTCAAACAGTTTGGCCAACAGTTTGACTTTCGGTTTTGACCATCAATTGGTCAAGTCAACGTTCAATTGAGCTTTGCAACGTGATTGTAATCACGATGGTTATAATCCTTAGCGATTATACATACTGATTTCCACGTTAACTAGGCGTAGTGACGAGTCAAAGTTTCGGTCAAAATGCGTTTTAGCACGCATTTTGCAACGGAACTATTTTCGGGTATCAAAACCCATTGTTTTGATACCAAATCAGTTTTATAAGCTAGTTAAACATGTTTTGACATGTTTAACTCGTCACTATTAGTTTAGTGCTTGTTTAGGGTCGTAAGTTAAGCGGTCTAAACAACCGCTTAGACTTTCGAACCCGACCCGTTTGGTCGATCATTAGGATCCGACCAAGCTTGATTAGTGATCATAGTTGCATAGGGAATAACCACTGAGGTTATACCTTATGATCACATAGGATTGGTTAGTTATTTGTTAAGTAGCTTGTATGCCCATAGGAAATGACCAAAATGCCCTTTTGAAGCTTAAATCCGTATTTCACATATGTGAACACGTTTTTGACATATAATCTGATTTAGTAACATGTTAAGGTATAATTAGGCATATAAGACTTGACATAGCACATAGTTAACCATCCGAACATAGTTTTGCGCGAACGACGCGTTAAAGTAGCATAAGCTACCTTAATAGGTCGTGACGGGTCAAAAGCACTTAGGCTAAGTTCCGAGTTAGGATGTAGGCTTTGCTAAACCATATCACATGAGTTCCACACTCATTTGGTTTACAAGACCTCATTCTATCCGATCTTCCGATTTAGGTATCGATTTATTTACTAGTGATCCGATTACTAGGTACTACTTGAATTTCCTTGGTTTGTCTAAGCTTTGCTAAGTTCTTTAGATCAAGGATACCCTTTCATTCAATGTGAGTACATAGTTCCCCTATTTTACTGTTTTCAATTGTTTTGGGGTGAATCATATGTATTAAAACGATTTCGATATTTTAACGATGTTTTCAGAAACGATTAAGATGGTTTATATTAAACTAAATAGGATTTCGATAATGCGAACGAAACTTGTTGGTTGTAACTACATAACGAATGACATTCATTAGCATTGATCAAGCCGACCAGTATTAGGTTATGGTACCATAGGATCTGACAAATCCCGTTATCAGACTACACCCATGGTTATGTGTGGGGGTTATGTAGGTAACGACCGAATCTGATGATTGTTAACTTACCCTTTGGGGATTTGTTAATGCGAGAAACGAGGTAGTAGAGTCACGAAGGTTTGAATGTTATTAGCGAGACGACCATAAGTAGTTTCACAATTAAAACGAAAACGATTTTGGGACGAATTAAACGATTTGGAACGACTTAAACGAGATAAAACGATGTGAACGAATGATTGGTTTGGGTTGTGATTAGGTAATGGGATGGGTGTAACATGATAAAAGCATGGTAGATACGCCGCTGGTACATCTTATATATAAGTGCTTTTATCATATTACATTTCATGTCATTATTTAGTTCACTTGGGAAACGATTTGAAACAATGTCACACAACGGGGTTTTCGAAATGATATAAACCATACGAATTTTATTAAGGAGTTTTAACGAGATGTTTTACGAATTGGTTTACTAAAACATATGTTTTGGGGTTAAGAATCATGGCTACGAGATTTTATAAAATATAACTAACTTGATTTGAGTTGGTTAATCATGCTGCAATATTATATACTTTTCAAACAAGGTTTTCGAGGTATTGCAATATATATAAGCGAGCCATGATTCCGATACTCTTATAAAACCTATGTGCTCGCTAGCATTTCTTTGCTGACTTTATTTTTACATATGTTTCAGGTGATGTTGCGTGATGATTGCTAGGGAGCATGTTCACTTAGGATCTGGACGTGGCCTTAGTGACATAAAAACGATAGTAGACGATGTTTAATTTGCTTGTTTGGTTTTAAGACAATGTAAATTACTCAATGAATCAATAAAACGAAACTTTTAATTACCATGGTTATTGAAACGATGATTCTGTTACAACACTCCCCGACGTTTCCGCCACGGTTTGTTGTTTTAATGTGGTCGGGGTGTGACAGGTATTCTTCAGAATTGGAAATGAAGGATTAAACAAATGGATATTCATTTCCCTCAACGGATATTCTTCAGAACGAAAATGAACAAACATAGTCATTTTCCTCAACAGGTATTCTTCAGAATTAGAAATGAAGGATTAAACAAACGGATATTCATTTCCCTCAACGGATATTTTTCAGAAGTGAAAATGAATGGATGATTCATTTTCCTCAACGGGTTCTTCGTCAGAAACGGGAATGAAGGAATAATCAACGGATATTCATTTCCCTCGACGGATACTCTTCAGAACGAAAATGAACAAACGGAGTCATTATCCTCAACGGGTATTCTTCAGAATTGGAAATGAAGGATTAAACAAACGGATATTCATTTCCCTCAACAGATATTCTTCTGAACGAAAATGAACAAACAGAGTCATTTTCCTCAACGGATATTCTTCAGAATTGGAAATGAAGGATTAAACAAACGAATATTCATTTCTCTCAACGGATATTCTTTCAAAAGTGAAAAATGAATAGCTAGTTCATTTTTCCTCAACGGATGCTTCATCAGAAATGGAAATGAATAGGGTTAACTCTAGACACATGACAGAACTTGCTGTGATTTCCGTTCACTAAATTCCATAATTATGTATGCATCCATAATTACGTAATTTCTTGCATAGTAATCACATTTGTTTTATAATGTGAAGGGGATAGAATTTGAACAAGGTCGAGACAACTTATGATTAGGTCAACACATCAACACACAAGCACATAATTGTTTTCTTGGATATAAATTTGTTATTATCTTGTTATTAATTTGATGTCGATTTGAACATGGGTATTCAAGGTACACCAGGAACCCAGTCGATGGACTTTAACGTCCTCAAGAATCTATCTGAAAATAGGGTGATCTTCTAAAAACTCGATTTCTAATTACCAGGAATCATAACATTCGAATTAAGGTACATAATAATTAAGGACTTACGGAAATATCCTTAGGTACCCTATTAAGGATTTATAGTGGTATACTGGGTATTCGTCCAGTGTTGTAACTTGCGCCTTGTACTTTGTTTCTTTCGAAGAAATGTGTACTTAGGTTCTTCATGGAAATCGCAAGAAATCAAAAGATGGGAGGAATGCGGTTCCTTGATTGTCGGTATCGTAGGGGATATGTCGTTTATTCATGCAACCACAATTGTATATTGCAATGTAAATAAGGGATTTATTTATAAACAACAACAACAACAACTGTTTCATAGATCGTGACAACAAAAGAAAATAATACACAAGGCTTGATTATTTTCTAAACACCGTTGTCTTCTGTCGGTCAGATACTCATCCCTGCGATGGAGTTGCATTAGCAAGCCTTGGGCAATTCCTACGAAAATGGCCCATCTCGCCACAGTTGTAGCAAGACCCCGGTGGAAAACGAGCTTGAGCAGGATTATTGCCAGCTTGATTTGGTGCTGCTGCGGTTGGGCAAACCCTTGCTGTATGACCTATAAGTTCACAAATTTGGCATTTGCGGCATTTCACACCAGCATGATGATGAAAGTTACATTGATTGCACAAGGGTGCAGTTCCGTTGTATGGCTTTCTAGTAGGGGGTGGAGCTGGCTGGTTGGGGATGGCTTGATCATTGTGAGCAACTAAGGCGAAGTTCTGAGAAGCCTTTCGCTTCTTTAACTTCCTGGAGGATTCAGTCCGTTCATCCTTTGGTTTTGATTCCTCGATCGATTTCTTGTCACCCTTTCGAAAAAGTTTACCTTTCCTGATCTGAGATTCAGTCAAGGTTGCAGATAGCTCAATGGCCTGTCTAACTGTAGTAGGGTTGCTACCAGTCACAATGTCTTGTATTGAGTCAGGGAGGCCATCAATGTACTTTTCGATTGCCTTATCCAAAGGCGTAACCATGTTCGGGCATAACAGACTCAACTCCTCATACATATTAGTGTAAGCCCGATGCTCACCACTATCTTGCTTTAAATCATTAAATTCCTCTCTAAAGCCCTCAGTTCATGACGAGGACAGAACTCCTTCATCATAAGGGCCGTAAGCTCGGCCCAAGTCTGTGCTAAAGCAACCTCAGCACCACGGTCTCTCATAACCCCGTTCCACCATGTAAGAGCCCTCTTCTGAAACACACTGGAAGCAAACTCGACCTTGCTATTATCAGGACACTGAACGTGATGAAACGTACTCTCAGTGCTCTCGAACCATTGTAGGTGCCCAGTTGCTCCTTCAGAACCACTAAACTTGAGTGGCTTAGCCGAATTGAAACTCTTGAAATTGCATGGAGCATTAAGGTTGTTGTTGGCTTGGTTTAGTTGAGCAATAAGATTTGGGAAGGCAGCAGCCATTTGCTGCGCGATGATTTCCGCCAGTTCGGCATTCGCTGTCTGATTGTTGCGTCGAGGAGGCATTCTAAAAGGAGGGAAACATGAAAGGGAATGAGCGAGATGATTAGATGAAAAGGATGAGGTGATACAAAATTTGACAAAAGCAAAGATGGTGGTCATTTGTTTGTTACCACAAGGCAAACAAACGACACATTGTGACTAATCAAGGTAAATGGGTCAAAAATAATGTATCACGAAGACATGCTCGCCTATAAGTGAAAACTCACCCCAAGAGTTCCCAGGTAAGAGTGACTGGTCCGATTATGTGGATTTGTACGAACACTCTAGCCTTAGACAGAAAACCCAGGGTACAGGCATTCACTCTTCCAGTTTGCACGTGTTCACACTATTTAGGACCCAAAACTCTGACGAGATTTTGAAAACTCAGAGGGGTTCAAAACCTTGTAATTCAATCATCCAAGAACAAATGATTAATTTTCAAAGCGGATTCGGAATTGATGTTCTCGTTGTGGTTATCACCTAAGGATAGGTGACGATTTTTGTTTTAAAAATCTAAACGCAAATCTTCTTGCGCTAGGGTCCTAGAAAGGTTATAGTCTAGGTCAAAGCATTACTAATAACCTAATTCCCTATAACCATTGGCTCTGATACCAACTTTTCTGTCACACCCCGACCACGTAAAACAACAAAACGTGGCGGAAACTTCGGGGAGTGTTGTAACAGAATTAATTGTTTCACAACCATGGAAATTAAAGTTACGGTTTATTTATCAAACAAGCGAGTTACATTGTCTCAAAACAAGAAACAAAGAGTACATAACATAAATTAACTAGTTCTTGCTTCGTTTTAAGTCACTAAGGCACAGGTCCGCCTAAGTGTGTCTAGAACATCCTATGCAACAGCTCCTGAAAACACATGTGAAAATAGGTACGCCAGCATAAAAATGACTGTGAGATACATAGGTTTTGTGAAAATAGGATTCATGACTTGGGTTTAAAGAAACTGTTTAGTAAAAAGTAGTCATGAGTCTTGTTGAGTGTTTCCTTTCATAAATCATTTGAAAAGTGATAAATAAACCAAATGATATATATGTATAAAGAAAAATGTATGGTTAAGTGAATAACCAAGTAAAATGAGTCTGTGTAAGTTAAGTTATTTGTAAAACGATGTTTATGTGAAAATGTGTCGTAAATGTAATATGTCTAAACTGAAATGGTTTAAATAACGCAACGATATGTAATACCATAAAAGCACTTATATATAGGAAGTACCAGCGGAGTATCCACCATGTTTTTATCGTATTACACGTCGCCTCGTTACTTAAATCACTTACCCAAACAACCACCAAGATGTAATGTTTAACAATTGTAGAGATGTTTATGTATGGTCAAATGTCTATTGACAAACGTAGATCATGTAATGTGTAAACAATGTTATGTATGGTAAGTAAAATGAGGCTACTTAAACCACAAGTAAAAATGTACAAGACAAAGTGTCCATATGCTGGATGAGCATATGCAACAAAATGTAATGTAAAACAATGTGTCCATATGCTGGATGAGCATATGTAAAACAAGGTGCTAGCATGCTAAGTGAACATACATAGCGTGAAATGTAATGTAGAGCAATGCACAAGGTATGCACCAAATGGACATAGATGGTGTTAAATGCATGAAATCATGTACTATATGTGTACAATTGAACATAACAAGCATATGATATGAAAACATGGAAATCACGAAAGTAACAAGTAGGCACATGTGTTTCACCCCAAAACAGTTTGAAAACAGTAAAAGAGGGGTCTATGTACTCACTTGAGATTGCCTAGAAGTCCTTGAGTAATAACCAAGCAATGCTAGAGATCACGGAAATCAAACGGCACCTAATATAGGTAACTACGTTAATAAACCGGACCTAAATGGGGGAATCAGATAGAATGAGGGTTCGTAAACCAAATGAGTATGGGAACTCATGTAATATGGTTTAACAAAGCCTACATACTAAAATGAAACCTAGCCTAAGTGCTTACGACTCATTACGACCCGTTTAGGTAGCTTATGCTACTTTAACGCGTTGCTCGTGTAAAACGCGTTTGGATCGCCTAACTAGTCCTATGATAAGTAAAATTTGCCTTAACATGTCTAATATTGTTGCCAAATCAGTTTAGATATCAAAAATTATGTTACATATGCTTAAAATGAATTTTGGCGTAAAAAGGGCATTTCGGTAATTTACCTAAGGCATATTAACTACCTATCATACAACTAACTAACGTCATGACCATAAGGTATAACCTCGGAAGGTTATTCCCTATACAACTATGGTCACCTAATGTATTTGGTCGGATCCTAGAGATCGACCAAACGAGTCGGGTTCGAAAGTATAAGCGATTGTTTAGATCGCTTACCTTACGACCCTATATAAGCACTAAACTAAAAGTGACGAGCTAAGCATGTTAAAACATGCTTAACTAAGTTAGAAAACAAGTTTGGTATAAAAAAAAAACGGTTTTGATACCTAAAAGTAGTTTGGTTACAAAATACGCAAGAATACGCATTTTGGCCGAAACTACGACTCGTCACTGAGCCTAGATAACGTGGTAATCAGTAGGCATAGTCACAAGGGACTATAGCCATCGTGATTACGCTCACGTTGCGAAGTTCAACCGAACTTCATGTTGACCATAAACTGGTTATCGCAGAAATGCTAAAAGAATGAAAGAGGACTTACAACGGGTCCAAGAACAGAAGTTTTGATCCGAATATTCTCAGGTATGAAGTGATAAACACATCAACTTAGAGAATAAATTCAGATTCAAAGGTGTGGGTTTTGAATGAAGTGGTGTTGCTATTTATAGAAAAACCAAGACCGTTAGGATCGTTTCTTGATTCCCGAGCTTCGATCTCAACCCTCCATGTGTGCCCATTGTATTTCAATACCATGTGCACCCCTAAATGAGCCCATAGTATTCTGAAAACCATGTGCAAGGGGGTATAACAGCTGGAAATAGCTGGAATAATCAACTTTCTGCTGGTCTGGGCATGCTTTACGGACCGTATGAGGTCCCTTATGGTCCGGTCCGTAAGGACCATGCTTGCTGGCAGAAAGTTTCAGCAAATGGCAGAACAGGCCCCTGAGTCTCCGAACTTGATTTTTGATGCGTTTTGACACGTTTAAGCCCTGTTAACCTCACTTAAAGGCTCAAATATGAAGTTAAAGTATAGGGAACTTAAAATATACTCAAAAATATGTCGGATGTTGGTTCGTTTGGCAGTACGGTTGCGTTGTTCGGTTAATTACGACGGAAGTCGTAACGGACGCAAAAACGGTCCAAATTGCGCGACGAATGGATTTTTCTTATGCCAAACACTAAAATAAAGTATTTTAATGCTTACATAAATTTTTAGATGTCCGGATGTATTCAGAACGTAAGTTATGCGCGAGAATGCAAACTTGTGCACTTTTTGACGCTTTTAGTCCCTGAATGACCTAAAAGTTTATTTTAGCACACCGAAACCTTTAAAGCCTATTTCTAAGCTATGTAAAGGATATTTATGGCATGTTTAATTTATGGTCATGTTTTGGAGTGTCTGTTCCAGTACGAATCATCATACTTTCGCAGTTTGTCAAATTTAGTCCCTGTAAGCGTTTAAACTTGATTTTGCCATACCAAAGCCTTCAAAACTTATTTCTAAGTAATGTAAAGGTTATTTAAGGTATGTTAAGCCTATGTCACCATTCCATAGGGTTTGTTGCATTAAACGGGTTATATTTACGCATCAGATCGCGTATAACCTTCCAGAAAGCGATTTAAAGCCCGGAATCGAACAAGAATTGACATGTGCAAACGATACACATATTTATACAAATCCCAAGTATGAAACACAAATTTCATTTATTTGGTTTTTGTTTGATGGTCGCAGTGACCCAGGTGTCAAACTGAACAAGAAAATTTTATTGCTGAAGAAAAGTGTATAATCTTACTTCATCAATCGGTCCGAGACGACATTATATCTTTGATTGACTATACTAACGTAAAATATTTATGGGCTAAATTAGAGAAGAAATGTATCGGGGGGAAGAGATTGTGAAGAACAAGAAAAGATTACTGAAAAACGAATTTGGCTTATTCACTTGTATGAAAAATGAGAGTGTATTGCAGATGATTGAAAGGTTTTGCCACCTGAAGGTAGAACTCATCAGATACGGGATCACAATAGCCGAAGATGAGATGGTTGAAAAGTTGTTTGTGTGACACCCGGCTTTTCAGGCCGTACCGTACAATTGTAACACGTGTTGTGAATAGGTAACAGGGCTATATTTGACTGGTTATGATGTTTATATGTGAAATTTAATGTGTTGGAAAAATTAAACTTTGATGAAAATTATGTTGGCAACGGTAAGATAAACGCTTATCGCGTAACGATTAAAATGCGAAACGAACGTCGGTGACCACTCGATCAGTGTTAAAATCCTAAAAATAATTTGTTATGAATAGAATAATAATTTTAATCATATCCGTGTGGAAAAAGAATTTAAAAAGCTAAGAAACTCTATTTTTCGAGTTTGAGCGCGTACTGCGCGATACTGCGCGAATTAAATAAAATACTGTCAACGCAGTCAGTCAAGGCAGCTGGTAATTATTTCAGTAATAATTTTAAGTGATTATTTTTATATAATGATAAAAATAATTTAAAACGCACTAAAACGGGTTTAAAACGCTAGAAAAAAATACCCGGTATCCAGTAAAATACTTGTTTTTAACACTAATTTACATATAGGTGTGTATGTATATAATAATTATGTGTGTAAGGGGATAGGTGGTGGCATATAGGGCAGCCCACATCTCCTTGATTCTTCCAACATGCCACTTGTAGCAACTAGAGAATGGTGATGATGATTAAAACTTTACAAGGCTTCCATAATCTTTCATTCTCCAAGAAACCTTTTCAAAAATTCACTCTCTCTCTCTCTCTCTCTCTCATACCAAGCTCGGCCGAACACACCTTAGAACATCTACATTTTCATTTTCAAACTTAATCTTGAAGATTCATATCCATTTCAAGGTGTTTTCAAGTTTATTTGGTGGGTTAGAAGTGATTTCAAGGCGTTTCAAGCAACAATCAAGTCCCATATCATCAAATCATTACTAAAAATCAATCAAGAACTTGAAGGTATAAAATTTATTTTATAAACCTTGTTTTTGATTCTTGATGATCTTGATGATGATGGAAGTTTCTCTTATTCTTGAGTTTAATCACAAACTTGAAACTTAAAACAAATGGGTTTTTGAATGAAATAAAAATGGATGTATATATATATATATATATATATATGTGTGTGTGTGTGTGTGTGTGTGTGTGGCCATGAGTGTCTGTGTGGGTGTAGATGATTATGTTTTTTATTTTTATTAAAGGATTCTTGAGTTACATGATTTCTTGAAAAGTAGGATGAATGTAAGAATCAATATGTGTCATAAAAGAATGTTCTAAAGGTGATTCAAGATTTGAAAGTGACTTGATGAAAAGTTAACTTTTGGAAGTTCATATGCGTATATGTATTTCGTGTATATGTGTGTATATATGTATGCATGCATGTAAAAATTTGTCATATATTCATAAATGTGTAGGATACTTGCATTTATGAATGAATGATTGAATGATCATGATGATTACATGATGTGTTTTGTAAGAACATGATACTAATGTGTTCTTGAGTATGATTAGATCATAAATTATGATGATGATGTTGTGTGAGTGCATTAGATGCACATATGTGAACATGCATGATAATATGAAAGCATGAAATGATCATTTGAGCATGATTTGATAAAAATCAGTTTTGGGCAGATTATAAACACTAAAATAAAGTTATTTTAAAGTGTTTAGTGACATATAACTTTGTCATAACGTTTGCAAGCTTTGCATGTTGTACTTGGTGCATTAAAGGTTGTAAAATACGTGAAATCGCATGATTTATGTGACTTAAATAAAAACTGCACTAATCTGATTATAACCACTATTTAAATCAGTAAATAACATGTATTATGTTAAAATATCAAATCGTTTCGAGTTGGGATGGTTATAGTAACGTTTAACGCAAAACTATGCGTTAAAACGGTCAAAAATCGGCTTTTCGAGTGATTTTTGTAAAACTAATTTAGAACATTAAATAAATTGATGTTTTTAGTTTTAAAACAAGTATTTTAACTAATTTTAAGTTTACTTGGTGTTTGGTTGGTCATACGTGAATTCCGACGCCCGAAAACGTTACCGAATCGCTAAAATATGCATTTTCCTAAGTACACTAGTATGGGTAAAATTTTGGGTAAACCATATGTGTTAAAATGTGATATGTGATTTAAACATGAGAATGTGAAAATATGTTAAGTTTTAACATGATTTTAAAGATTAGATTATGCGTGTATATATTTGTACGTTCGGTACGGTAGAAACGGTAAAAATTGCGTTAAAGGTGTAACTTATTTGTCGAGCATGAAATTTGACACATATGGGATGTTTTATGTATATTTGCTTTAAAATGACAAAATAGATAAGTTAGCAATATTTCACATGTTTCGATGATTAAATTATGTGAACGTTTATGTATATATATTACGACGCGCAAATCGTAGGTATATTGCGTATTAACGGGAATGTTAACGGATTTACACAATAATGGTCACCAATAAAATCGTTCAAGTCGCAAAATCATAAAAATATATATATATATATATATATATATATATATATGGACTCATATATATATTAACATGCAACATAATCAAAAATGATAACTTTTCGAGAAAATCTCAAAGTTATGTGATAATTCTAAGAAACGGAAAACTTAGGATTTTTGTGTTATGTATATTGATTTAAAATCGTTCATATATATATATATATATATATATATATATATATATATATTAGGACGTGTATAAATCAATCACTGGGATTGCGCTATTTAAAAATACGCACCCAAAGGTGAGTGTCACTAAACCCCTCTTTTTACTGCTTTGTATATATTTTGGGGGTAGAACACGCCAATTAAAAGGGTTTAATAATGTTTTTGAAATAAAACATACCTTTTAATATAAAATATATATATTTTTGATGAAAATATATGAAATTTGATAAGTCATACGTTTCGAAGTTAAAACGTTTTTGATGAATAAATGTTGGACACTGGGATGGTACGGTATTTCCTAGGCGAAACATGACCGTACAGTTGGGACGAATGCCGGCCTAGGTCTCGAATGATGTAGATTCAGGGGATTCATACAACAGCGTGTATTAAATTGTCATATTAGTAGGATATATATATATTGTATGTGAGGCAGACATCATATTGTCCTTCAAGAGGACCATGCGCCCATGATGTCGTTTAATCATTTAAGTATTGCACGCGAGGAATTGTTGGTAGATCTATCGGGTTGACAACCCCATCGTGACCGATCGCTCCGTGTCAAGTCAAACGATGAATTGATATTCTGTTTATTGTCTAACTTTGATTATCCCTGCATGGTTAATATATAGTTTGTATTGTCTAGCTAACATACGAGTCTGAAAATTGACGCAATAACTTAATATACAAACTTGGGCAATATTACTGTTTCCAGATTGATGAATCGACGGAAGGCCCATGGATTTTATTAAGGAAGTAAAATGGACTTTCTAAAATTTATATGGATGTTTTCAAATAAACACCTAATCAGAAAGTTTTCCTTGGAATAATATTGTTTGTACGTGAATATGTGAACTCACCTTCCTTTGTGTTGACACTTGATTTTAACGTGTTCTACAGGTACTTGAGTTCGGCTTCGGGAATCCTGGCGTATCTTGTGTTTAAATGATGCATGTTGTTTGTTTGAAAATGTTGGATAACTTTTAAACTTTCTGGGACGCATGCAATAAGATTCGTGAGGATCAAAGACAACTTAACTAAGTAGTTATGTCGTAAAACGTAATGTTTAAATAACTTATGCTTAAAATAAATTAAAATGTCCAACAATTAAATGCATCGATCGACAAGATATAAATGGGTATTAACTTCCGTCACCACAATGTTTTATATTCCGCTGCGGCGTTTTTGGGGTGTGACAGAAGTTGGTATCAGAGCCATTGGTTGTTAGCGAACTAGATGTTTTCGGAGGAAAAACACTAGACTTCAACCGGAGAATTTTGAAATATAAAGCCCAAAATTCTCGAAGCCAAGAATTTTAAATAAACATAGAAAAATTGTATCATGTATGAAAACCCTTATGTGCTTATGTGCATACGTGATTTTCTGTTTATTTTGGGCCTTATGTGTTACTATTCATGTTGATCACACACTTACATGTACGGTTACATATATGTCACAGATGTCGCACGAGCACGAGGTCATCGAGATCAACGAATCAGGTAGCGAGCCAGATTTCGAGACTTCGCCCAGATCCACTTTACCAGAGACACCTATCATGACCCCATAGATGGTTGGTATGGCTGAGTTTGCTTCATCATTCCGTGTCGACCCTGTTGCTTTTGCTAGCCAGGTAGACCCCCGATATGCTTTCACAAGCAACGGGTGGATTGATGACAACGATGACGCTCCTCTCTCGATTCATGAGACAGGACAATCATCTGGCACAGTACAAGTTATCAATGACGTGAGAAGAGATATCCCTGTTATTGGAGGACCTTTTAGTATTGCACCAGTAGTGGATGCCACTATTGTCACAGCTTGACCATTAGAGCCGTCTGTTGCTCCACCTGCTACTGTGATCGAGCCTGTTGCTGTGGTCCCTCCACTTGTTTTGTCAGAGTCATCTTTACCTGTCATTGAGTCACGCGCATCTTCTACGCCTCTATTAGTATATTATCGCTGCAGGAAGATAGTTAGGCCTGCTGGATAGGTTGCTTCTACATCACAAGTTGAGACTGCATCTGCTTCTAAGAAGCAGAAAGGAGTTTGGGTGGATCGATGTTGCCATTGTGACCGACAATTTGCTGCCATGCGTGAAGAACTGGAAACGACTAAGGGTAAACTGAAGGACCTCGAGGGGCAAATCGACTGGTACAATGAGTTGAAGGAATTAGATGACAGCGCAATGGATCAGATGCATTGGAGGATAGTGGATCTGGAGGTGTTGGTTAGGAAGATGCTAGATTTCATAGGAATGAAGCGTTAGATGTTGTCTTTGTTTGTTTATGGTTGTTTGTTTTTGGTTGTTGTGCCTGGATACTCTTTTGGTGCTTTTCTTTTGGGGGCCTACGTGCCGATTATATTTTGTGATATCAGGTAGAAATTCTGTGAAAACTTGTTATGGGTGTCGATGTAGATATGCCAATGATAGATGTGATGTACTGAAAAACCAGTTTGTTAATTTCTATGATAATATCAGATGATTAACTTTTGGTTTAAAAATTATTTTCATTAATATGTGGATATTATACATGCGCAACGTTTGGTCCACTAATGTTTAATGATTGAATTATTTTTATTTTGGTTATCGTCTCATATGATTATTATTGTTGTAAATAATAGAAACGACGAAAATGCCGCCAAAAGCGAGACAGAATACTGGACTACCTGCCACACCAGAAGAGTTGGCACGACTCATAACCTAACACGTTAATACTGCCTTGGAACAGCGAGATGCTAACCAAAATGATGGCCATAAACATGAATGCGGTACTCCCGAGCAGGATCTTGGTGGGACACAGATTGGAAACCCTTCTAGCAAAATAATGATTGGAAAGTTTTGGTTGTTCATCTGTTATGATCTCATTGGAACGTATTTCTGATTTCTATTAACCATATAAACAGTGCACCGGAGCATACACAAAACAATCCAGGGTTGTAGCCCAAGATCATTTACTGGTGTCCTATGCAATGATGTGACATCGATATGCGTGATATCGGGCTGTCAAAATGAGTCGTTTATCCGACTGTTTCAGCGATCTGAACTTGGAATTGGAGATTCGAAGAAGCGCAAACCTGAGATCTCCAAGAGGACTTCCGAAGCTGAGAGTAGGAAGAAACGTAACTTGGAGAAAGCGAGTGTAGCTAACCCTAAAGAGTCAGGAAAGGGTAAAGTCGGTGATGGACAAGAGAAGTGCGCCAGATGTAGCCGAACCGGACATGTGACTTCCCAGTGTTACTCTAAGAGTACGTTGGATGGAATTGTGCTCGAAGGATGCTTCGCATGTGGTGAGCAAGGACACTACAAGAGGGAATGCCTGAAATCGAAAGGACAGGACGTTAAGAGCAATTCTGTTGGGGGAAGTATCGGGAAGGCAAGTGAGAGCCCTGCTACTATTACCGGTATGTTTCGAACCAAAAACCAATCTATGTTCATACTTATAATACCAAAGCTGACTTGAGTTTTGTTCGAAAAACTATGAACCATTTTTGCGTTCACCTACAAGTAAGCTAAGTATAAAGTGCCCGATAGAACTAATAGTTGGTAAATTGATAGAAACAAGCGAGGTCGTTCGTGGTTATAGTGCTTAGTTAGGCGATTGTAGTTTTAGAGATTGATTTGTTTTCAGTAAAGTTGAGAAGCTTTGACAAAATGCAAGAATGAATTCACTTTCTGAGGATGAAGTGGGGACAATCGCTCGAAGAAGCTAGTTGGAATATCTCATCCTGATGACGGTAGAAAGGTGGAAGTTGTTCGCGAAGTCGACCGAGTTGAGTGTTAAGTGTTGATAGTCGAGAGATGTCAGTGTTGTGAGGATGCTTGAGTTGTTGCGAAAGAGCTATCCTGCGTTTTTAGTGGATGTGATGAATGCGGAAACTGAATGTAGGAACGTCGGAGAGATTTCTATCAATCGCAATTATCTGGAAGTCTTCCTAAAAAGACTTACCTGGATCTCCTCTGCGAGATGGATCGAATTTCGAATTGATCTGAGTCACGGTGCTGCGCCCGATTGCACAATCTTCTTATAGATTAAGCACCGCTTGAAATGATATAAATGACGAGATAGTTTTAAGAGCTTTTGGACAAGGGTTTCATTTGATTGAGCTTTTCGCCTAAAGATGCATCTACTTTGATGGGACAAAGAAGGATGGATCCTTCAGAATATGTGATGATTTTAGAAAGCTGAACAAGTTGATTTTCAAGAATCGGTACCCTTTTACCGAAGAATGATGATTTGTTCAATCAAGCTACTGGGATCTAGCTGCTACATGAAGATCGATTTACGACTGGGATATTATCAGTTGAAGGTTGCTACAAAGAAATTTTGAGGACTGCTTTTCAAACGTGATATGGCCATTACGAGATATTAGTCATGCCCTTTGATTTAATTAATGTGCCATTTAAATTCATAAATCTCATGAATAGGGTATGGAAACCCTAATCGGGTAAATTCGTGATAATAGTCATCGACGACATGTTTGTCTATACACGAACCACAGAGAATTATAAGTAACGTTTGAAGTTAACTATGGAATTGGAAAGGATGATGAAGGTATGCTATTAGATCAGCTTGAGATTGGAAAGCGTGTATGATGGATTTAGAAGGAAGTTAAGATAACTCACGTGCCCTTGGCAGAGTATCTTACAACAATAATTAACACGCTAGTATTTAGGTTGCTCAGTTTGAAGCCTTGCATGGATGGAAGCATTGATCGTTACTTCGTGGAGCTAACATGACAAAGGACAGTTAACCAGACCTTAGTCTATCTAGGAAACCAGCGACAGGATTTGCCTAGATCGAGGGAAGGTTAAAGGTCGCCAATTGATCAATAGAGGAATTACATGGACAATTGAAGATTGAGTTCTGTTAAAGGAGTTATAATGAGAGAGATGCTATTGGGTTTAGCAGAGGAAAGAAAAGCTGAGCCATATTGACTTGGTCCTTTCGAGAGCCCATCTTGAGTTGGATCAGTCGCATATGGGCTCAAGCTACCATCAGAATTGAGTGGCATATATGATGTACTTTTTGGATGCAGATGAAGAAGTGTATAATGAATAATACACTGATTTTGTTCTTTTATAGAAATTTAGTTGGGAGATAAACGGAGGATTATCGAAGCATTGTAGAAGCAGTGCGTATAACTAGAAGAGAGTTATGCTATTGACCGGAGAGTCGGTTTCAGCATTCTAGTAGTATATACGACTTATAGGTCGTGTAACTAGTGGATACCTGAAATGAATGCAAGAAAGAGAGAAAACAAGTTTATGAGATTTGATTATTTCGAGAGCCCATCTCGAGTTGAATTAATCGTATGATAAACCCGAAATGGTGGGACCATGATTTGAACCTTCTTGATTAAGAGCCTGTGAATGTTGGACCTTGGAAAGGGTGGAGAGCGTTAAGATGTGATATTAGGAATTGAGAGTGTATGTAGTATAGGTCTACGAAGATTCTTTGTAAGAATCAAAGTTTCTCGTAGAAACTATAAGACTATATTCATTAAACCTGTTTTTGCTGTTTCCACCCAGTGCAAAAACAAAACCAAAACCTGTAGAGTAAAAATTTCGGGGACGAAATTTCCTAAACAGGGGGAGACTGTGACACCCGGCTTTTCAGGCCGTACCGTACAATTGTAACACGTGTTGTGAATAGGTAACAGGGCTATATTTGAATGGTTATGATGTTTATATGTGAAATTTAATGTGTTAGAAAAATTAAACTTTGATGAAAATTATGTTGGCAACGGTAAGATAAACGCTTATCGCGTAACGATTAAAATGCGAAACGAACGTCATTGACCACCCGATCAGTGTTAAAATACTAAAAATAATCTGTTATGATTTGAATAATAATTTTAATCATATCCGTGTGGAAAACTAATTTGAAACGCTAAGAAACTCTATTTTTCGAGTTTGAGCGCGTACTGCGCGATACTGCGCGAATTAAATAAAATACTGTCAACGCAGCCAGTCAAGGCAGCTGGTAATTATTTCAGTAATAATTTTAAGTGGTTATTTTTATAGAATGATAAAAATAATTTAAAACACACTAAAACGGGTTTAAAACGCTAGATAAAATACCCGATATCCAGTAAAATACCTGTTTTTAACACTAATTTACATATAAGTGTGTATGTATATAATAATTATGTGTGTAAGGGGATAGGTGGCAGCATATAGGGCAGCCCACATCTCCTTGATTCTTCCAACATGCCACTTGTAGCAACTAGAGAATGGTGATGATGATTAAAATTTTACAAGGCTTCGATAATCTTTCATTCTCCAAGAAACCTTTTCAAAAATTCACTCTCTCTCTCTCTCTCTCTCATACCAAACTCAGCCAAACACCCCTTAGAACATCTACATTTTCATTTTCAAACTTAATCTTGAAGATTCATATCCATTTCAAGGTGTTTTCAAGTTTATTTGGTGGGTTAGAAGTGATTTCAAGGCATTTCAAGCAACAATCAAGTCCCATATCATCAAATTATTACTAAAAATCATTCAAGAACTTGAAGGTATAAAATTTATTTTATAAACCTTGTGTTTGATTCTTGATGATCTTGATGATGATGGAAGTTTCTCTTGTTCTTGAGTTTAATCACAAACTTGAAACTTAAAACAAATGGGTTTTTGAATGAAATAAAAATGGATGTATATATATATGTATGTGTGGCCATGAGTGTGTGTGTGGGTGTAGATGATTGTGTTTTTGATTTTTATTAAAGGATTCTTGAGTTACATGATTTCTTGAAAAGTATGATGCATGTAAGAATCAATATATGTCATAAAAGAATGTTCTAAAGGTGATTCAAGATTTGAAAGTGACTTGATGAAAAGTGAACTTTTGGAAGTTCATATGTGTATATGTATTTCGTGTATATGTATGTATATATGTATGCATGCATGTAAAAATTTGTCATATATTCATAAATGTGTAGGATACTTGCATTTATGAATGAATGATTGAATGATCATGATGATTACATGATGTGTTTTGTAAGAACATGATACTAATGTGTTCTTGAGTATGATTAGATCATAAATGATGATGATGTTGTTGTATGAGTGCATTAGATGCACATATGTGAACATGCATGATAATATGAAAGCATGAAATGATCATTTGAGCATGATTTGATAAAAATCAGTTTTGGGCAGATTATAAACACTAAAATAAAGTTATTTTAAAGTGTTTAGTGACATATAACTTTGTCATAACGTTTGCTAGCTTTGCATGTTGTACTTGGTGCATTAAAGGTTGTAAAATACGTGAAATCTGTTGGGTTTTTCACATGTTTATCAAAGTATTTTATCCATATAAAATAAAAACACAGCGGAAAAAATATTTAAAACATGTTATTTACAAGATATAAAACCCATTTTATATGTAAAACTCAATCCCCGGATCCATATACGAACATGTATGCTATCAAAAATAAAACACAACCATAGAGTGTTTCAAGAATACTACCTTCCAAGGAGTAAAAGATATGAAGAAGATGATGCTTCTTAAATGGTAGTCTTCAAGTGTAGAATACCTCAAGCTTGTATACCCCAAGCCTTCCAACAAACACCTTATGTTTAGCTAGGATTTTACACTCATGAACTCACTTGAAAAATCCCCTCTTGGAACCAACCCTTGGCCGAAAATTTGAGAGGAGAAAATAGAGTTCTTGCACTTGATTTTACAAACTTGAAAACCTCTTGGACAATCTCATGTTGGCCGATTTTTTAGAGAGAGCATTTACAAGTCTTCTACTTGAAAAATGATCATGGTTTCTAAGTGTTGCAACAATTTTTGTCTTACAAAATTGTCTTAAAAGAATGAGAGAGGTTAGTCACCCATAGTAGCCAATCACAAGGCCTCCAGATATGACATTTGCATGTAATGTCATTGGACCAAAAATGCCTTGGGAAGACTTATGTTGGGGGGCCCACATGTTTTTATTTAAAAAATTCAAAATTTTCTTTTAAATAATTTAAAGTCTTATTTATATTTTATAACTTTTATAAAATATAGCATCATATGTTATAAGACTTATATAATATCTCACAAGTTTTTATAATGTTATTTAACCCATTAAATAACAAAATAAAATATTCTCTCAAAATAAATTATCCATATAATTTATTAGTTTCTCAAGTACAATTATTTAGAAAACCAATTTCTAAATATTGTAAGTGTTAAAATTTGTGTGAGAACTTAAGAGGATCAATATATTGGCAATCTAAGCGAATTGTTTAATTATGAATATGAAATCAAAGCTTAACGGTACTTGTGACTTGTCGGTAGCTGATATGATTCCCTAACACGCTCACCAAAAATATGTTTGTAAATAGTTTACATTTACTGCATTTCATTTCTGTTTAGCATTCTAGTCTAGAAACTTTATTCAAAATTCAAAAAGATTTTACATTTCTGCTTTATTTTTTCGACAAACCAAAGTGGAAAGCTGATCTTCAGACTCGCAATTTGAAATAGATGCAGGAAGTTTCTGAGCTAGACAGAAGAGTTGGGAGCTTATTATGTTAAACCGGTGAAAATGAAAAGTCAACACAAGTTCATTAATTTGAAACTTGTAATTTTTAGAAAAATACTTTGAAAAAAAATGTTGAACAAAAGTCAGTTTTGCTTTGTCTCGGGTCAACCAAGGTCATTAAGTTAGACTTGGTAGGCAAATTAAGTACCCAGGGTCATTAACTTGGATCTGGATACTTAAATGGATTATTAAAAACTGATAAAAACAACAAATGAAGTCAAAAAGTCAATAGGTTATAATGTCAGATTTCTGAGAAGCAGGAAACAGTTTTGAACCTGTGAAAGCAGCAAAGCGAGATTCCCGTGGCTAACTCTGGGCAAAGTTTGAGCCAGAATACGATTCAAGAACGAGAGCTATTCAAGACTGCGATCCCAGCTTATCTAGAGGGGAGTCTGAAGACGTAAGAATCGGATACAGTTTCTGGATCAACATTCAAGGGGGAGTTTGAAGATTGTAAAAGCCAGGTTCGAGTGCTAGCTGCTGATGCTGTTAAACTTAAGGAATCAAGAGACCTGATCAAGAGAATTAGAAGAAAAAGAGATTGAAGGATATTTACAGTGTCAAATACTTTAGAAATAGCGAGAAGACTGATCAAGACTGAAGACTCGATGCCGAAGACTTCGTCAACATCCAAGGGGGAGTCTGTTGGTGCATATATGTCTGTCAACTTCGTCTTGTATCGAGTCTTGTAACTAGATAGGATAAACCAGTGCTCAGAAGGCTAGAAATCAGGGTTTTAGTAGTGATTGACTAGTTCACATGAAATGGACAAGCCATTTCGCACGAAATGGGAAAAACCCAATTCGCACGAAATGGGTAATGTCCATTCCATGCGAAATGGCCACCACTATAAATACTGAGCATGGTTTCTCATTTGTAATGTTCGAGATTTCAGAGCCGAGGTGCTGCCAAATTGTCAACTGATCTGTAAAGCTTTGAAATCAATAAACAAGATAATCTAAGCGTGAATCAAGCTGTAATCAAGTCCGAATCATCGAATTCCGCCTTTGATTCTGATTAAAACTCTTCTGATCGACTCGTTTAGGTCGTACAACGATCCTACAGTTTGATCATATCACAAATAAATATTATAAGTGTTTGTCTAGCTTGTATAAGTGTTTGTCTAGCTTGTATTATAAGTGTTTAGGTCGTACAACGATCCTACAGTTTGATCATATCACAAATTAGTAGTGAAAGATCAGAGCACGAAAAACGAGAAAAGTATGTGATAAGGTAATTTCGCACGAAATAGCATTGGACTATTTCGTACGAAATTAACATGTGCTATTTCGTACGAAATAGCCTGTTGGCTATTTCGTGCAAAATTAAGTGTCTATATATATGTAACACCTCGTAAATTCATGTCCAATAATGTATCGACATGTGTCATGAGCTTTAAACGTGTAAAGGATTACTTTAGAGGGACTAAAGTTGACAAACATAGAAAGTATGTGAATATAAGGGTTCAAAGTGTCAACAATGAATAAATATACCTTACTGTAACCCTACACGATGTTTATACCCTTAAACGAATGAATCATGGATCATACAAAGCTAATTGTGGAAGAAAGTGAGAGATTACAAACTACAGGGGTTAAATGTGTCAACATGTTTAAAGTATACCTTTGAGTGACCTTTTAGCAAACCCGAAGCTTTGTAACGATATATTATACTCACTAGAATATGTGATAAAAATTTCACCAAGTTTCGTTATCGTATGAGAAAGTTATGACAATATTCGTATACGAGGGGTTAAAAGCGTCAACGTTGAAATTTATGACTTTTCGGGTGATCATAAAGTTAACCAAGGACTTAACAAAGTTTTTATATGTCTTGGAGTCCTTAAAAATCAAGTTAGAGGGCTTAAAATGCAAATTTGGAAGTTGAAACCACGTTTGGAAGGACCAAGGACCTAAAGTGCAAATAACAAAACTTGTTTGGCTGGTTCTGGAAGGCCAGGCGGCCCGCATAAGAGTGTCCTATGGGTCTACGCGGCCCACGTGGGCATACCAGCGACATAATTCACCTGGCAGCTGCCAGTTCAGGCTGTTAACCGACTTCAAACGCTTGTTTTACATACCAGGGGCTGCCCCAATGGTATTTCATGCATAGAGGGCACTTGTAAGCATCTCATATCACATGTAGACTTCCTTGGCATGATCCTAGATGATCAAAATGGGTATATAAGGAGCTCCAATGTTGCAACTCTTGTGCACACTTACTTGAAACTCTCACAACTTCACTTCTGGAGAATTTTGGAGCTCAAGTACCCTTCCTAGGAATGACTAGTCGTGCTTAGGATTATTGTAAGTGTCCTTAACCCTCTTTAATTCAGTTTTGCCTAGTTAATTAGCCTAAAGTCAAACCGTCGTAATTAGAGTTTGACTTCGTGATTAATTAATATTTGTCCATTCAAATTTCAAATTGAAAGTACCTATGAGTTGGTAATTATGTGGGTAATAAACCCTTAAAAGGGCACCCTCTGATTCCCACTCTAACTAGGTCAATTATCGGGTCAAAGTTAATCTTAAAAAGTCAACAGAAAGCTTATTTTCAAATTAATGCATAATTAGCAATGTAGGATCCATGCAACCTGTTTTATCACTAATATAACTTGGTAATTAATGTAAGAACATGTCTAAACTTGTTCAACCCGACAATTTTCAGTTTAGGCTTGGTTCGGAACCGAAAGTCGCATAATTTGACCTTTGCTTTGACTTCCAGTTCTGACCCAATGTAGCATGTTTTAGAAATGCCTTAGAGCCTTAATAGGACCGGGTTATAAGTTAGTATAACCCTCTGTGATTATACAACTTGGTTCATTAGTTATCCGATTCATATGCATGTTTCCGTTAAATGCTTAAATGTTGACTATTATGGCCTTTTGACCTTAAAACATGATTTTTGAAAATGTAAAAGAATAGAAACCTTAGTTACTGATTTATAAACTTGTCCCTAAAATGTGACTTCAGTTTGAGGTCTAGATTAAGAGTTATGCTCAATAGCGTAATTAGAAAGCTTTTTATTAATTAAACGGCGTAATTAGCATATAGCCTATCCAAACTCAATTTTTGATACCAAACTTTTTACCTGCTGATATAAAATAATATTTTGGGATTTTTGAAGATTTTTATTTAATTTTAGGCTGAGCATAACATAGAGTTCTAAGCTTGATTCGGTAATTGTCGGTTTTGCCCTTTTGGCCTATAAAATGCGTTTTACAAATCATTTTGATTCCAAACCTTCTTCTACTGATCTAATATGATAAATAGAATATTTTGAACCTTTTGGAGTAATAAAAATATCAGCTTTTCTTATAAAACCCGGAAATCGCCTAAAACCGCCTTTTTATGCGTTTTAAACGCATAGTATGTATTAAAACTATCTTAAATATATATAAGACTTGATACCTACTGATATTTTTAGTAAATTATTATATTTTAACAGTAAGCAAAATTTTTAAACTCAGATTTCCAGAATTGACCTTTTAGGCTTATGTGAAATTACCAAAATGCCCCTACGGTGCATAGTTTAGTTATAAATGGTAAATCTCACATATATGTAATACCCTACTGATAAAACCTATTAAATTAAGTATATTTACTGATTATATCTGACTTGAAACTCAGAATCATATTAAATCTCTTTTATAACCTTTTAAATGACCAAAATACCCCTACGGGGCATAATTTGAGTTTAAATCCATTTTAGGCATAATAGAAGATATCTTACTAATGTCACAACATATTTAAGGAATATTAACTTAGGAAACCTATATATGACCCTTATGGTTACCCGTTACGCATTATTAGCGTTCGGTTCGGTTTATGTAACTAGTTTGCATAAATTAGCCGAAACGGGTCAAACCTTATCATCTTTGTCTCAAAATCCAGAATGTGTTTAGTTTACCCATATTATACAAGTATTCAAACTTGTCGGGTCTAAATCACATTCTATTCCGGTCTTCGCTTAATCGTGCGTTTGAACCGTATCTTCTTTTAGAAAACTAACCTGTCTAAGTTTAGGCTTAATTAAAGACCCGTTAGGAATCTAATAGATTATTAAAAACCTTTGTTCCAGAATAGGAGACCCGGTAAAAGCTACGTGCACTTGTTGTTTGTGATTAATACTTGCAAAAGTAAATACTTTTAACTTATTTTCCCTATACGGGCTTGGGGTACGGTATATAAAATACCGCTTGGTCGGGCATTGAATTTTTAATTGTATGAAGATTAATTTATTGAAATGTCCTGTTTAAATTGTTTTGTTTGATTAAAGCCTTTGGGGGTTAATGACCATGTCCCGGATATCCTTGGTATCATTTTACGAAATGGCCACGACCTAAGCACGGGGTGTAGGCGTACACCCGACAATGCATATATAAATAATAAGGTATAACCGCCGGTTTCGGGAATAACTCGCCGCGAGACTATATCACGTGGTGTGTCTATTAATCTTTAACCCGGTGTCAATCCGGGCTACTGAACGTATAACGAACATGTAATTCTTTTACAAGTTTATATATAAATAATTATCCCAAGTTATAACATGTTTTGTGCCTTGTGCATTTAAATCAATTTTCTTAAACCTTTTCAAAATGAGTCAGTTAATTGTATTTACCAGTGTAAACTGACGTATTTTCCCAAAAAGGTTAAGTGCAGGTACTAAGCGTAATAGGCTGGCCTCTCCTTAGCATCATTAAGAGTCTCGCAAGCTTGGATGCAATAAAGTCTGATGAACTAGGTTTCCTTTTTATTTGATCCGCCTGTAGATCTGTTTCAACTATTTTGTGATACTTAATATTACAATTTATTCGGTTGAAATAAATCTATCTTTTGCTTCCGCTGTGCATTTAAAATTGTGTTGTTTGACTATGATGATATCAACTACGTCACTATACTCCCTACCGGGCACACCGGTAATATGTGGAAATATGGGGTGTGATAATATATGTGTCTGATCGTTTCATTTCATACGAAATTGTATTTCGGAGCCGAAGTGCTGCCGAAGTGTCTCTGGCCTGTAAATTGTTATCAGATCAATAAACAAGACATTTAATAGTGATTCTAGTGTTATACAAGCTAAACGAAGACCGAATCAATGAATTCCGCCTCTGATTCTTTCCGAGAACTCTTCTAAACGACTCGTTTGGTCGGTAAAACGATCCTATGTTACATCTGTGCTTGTAATCATTGTGACCAGTTCAATTATCAATAAAACAAAGTTATTTGATCCCAATGTTTGTTTGTTTATGTTTTACATTTTTCATGTTTTGACTTTTGTTCAATTTCAAACTCTATATCGCTTTCTGGAGAGTTATACGCAAACTGGTGCGTAAACGTAATCAGTTTAATGCGACAAATACTCTGGAACATCAACATATACTTAACATACCTTAAATAACATTCACATAACTTAGAAATAAGTTTTGAAGGCTTTGGTATGGTAAAAACAAGTTAATTCGCCTACAGGGACTAAATTTGACAAACTGCGAAAGTATGCCAATTTGAACTGTAACAGACATTCCAGAACATGACCATAAGTTAAACATACCATAAATATCCTTTACATAGCTTAGAAATAGGCTTTGAAGGGTTCGGTGTGCTAAAATAAACTTTTGGGTCATTCAGGGACTAAAAGCGTCACAAGTGCACAAGTTTGCATTTTCGCGCATAACTTACGTTCTGAATACATCCGGACACCCAAAAATTTATGTAAGCACTAAAATATTTTACTTTAGTGTTTGGCATAAGTTAATTCGCCAACAGGGACTAAAACTGTCATTTTTGAAAACTTGTTTCTGACCAGAAGGGCCAGGCGGCCCGCATGAGTTATGTGTGTCCCCTTACATGGCCCGTGTCAGCTTCCCAGATCAGATTAATCTGTTTTAACAGCTGTTTACAGCTGTTAACCCCTCAAAACTCACCCACACTTGCCCTTTCCTACTCATGAGGGGCCATTTTGAGCTACCATAAGGTTGCAACAAGTGTAAGGATGAGATCAAAGCACGTTATTCGATAAACGATCCTAATGGTCTTGCATATCCTATAAATACCCAACCCTTTCAGCCCCAAACACCCACACCTTTGAAATCTGAATTTGCTCTCTAAGTTGTGGTGTTTAACACTTCATACCTGAGAGTATTTGGATTCAAACCTTCCATTCTTGGACCCTTTGTAAGTGTTCCTTCGTTCTTTTATTCTTTTAGCGTTAAAGTCAAACTTTGTTTGACTTTCTGCATTGACCAGTTTATGGTCAATGCGAAGTTCGTTTGAACTTCATAACGTGAGCGTAATCACGATGGTTGTAGTCCTTAGTGACTATACCTACTGATTACCACGTTATCAAGGCTTAGTGACGAGTCGTAGTTTCGGCCAGAATGCGTATTCTTGCGTATTTTGTAACCAAACTACTCTTAGGTATCAAAACCATTTGTTTTGATACCAAACCTGTTTTCTAAACTTAGTTAAGCATGTTTTAACATGCTTAGCTCGTCACTTTTAGTTTAGTGCTTATATAGGGTCGTAAGGT
This sequence comes from Helianthus tuberosus, assembly GCA_030545235.1. Lineage (NCBI taxonomy): Eukaryota > Viridiplantae > Streptophyta > Magnoliopsida > Asterales > Asteraceae > Helianthus > Helianthus tuberosus. Next base: position 128,542,167 of record CM060447.1, on the reverse strand, counting down.
AAGCGATCTAAACAATCGCTTATACTTTCGTACCCGACCCGTTTGGTCGATCATTAGGATCCGACCAAACACATTAGGTGACCATAGTATGTAGGGAATAACCTTCCGAGGTTATACCTTATGGTCACGATGTTTAATTAGTTGTATGATAGGTAGTCTATATGCCTTAGGTAAATTACCAAAATGTCCTTTTTACGCCAAAATTCATTTTTAGCATATGTAACATAACTTTTGGTATCTAAACTGATTTGGCAACAATATTAGACATGTTAAGGCATATATTACTTGTCATAGGACTAGATAGGCATTCCGAACGCGTTTCACGCGAACGACGCGTTAAAGTAGCATAAGCTACCTAAACGGGTCGTTATGGGTCGTAAGCACTTAGGTTAGGTTTCATTTTAGTAAGTAGGCTTTGTTAAACCATATTATACGAGTCTACATACTCGTTTGGTTTACGAACCCTCATTCTATCCAATCCTCCGATTTAGGTCCGGTATATTAACATAGTTACCTATATTAGGTGCCGTTTGATATCCGTGATCTCTAGCATTGTTTGGTAACAACTCAAGGACTACTAAGCAATCTCAAGTGAGTACATAGACCCCTCTTTTACTGTTTTCAAACTGTTTTGGGATGAAACACATGTGCCTACTTGTTACTTTCATGCTTTCCTGTTTTCACATCATATGCTTGCTATGTTCATTAGTACACTTATAGTACATGATTTACCTTACATTTCTGCTATGTATGTTGACTGATAGCATGCTAGAACATTGATTTACATGACTTTTCTGCTTTGTATGTTAACTTAGCATACTTAGTACATTGTTTTCATATAACATGTTCACATTTGCTATGACATTTGGTTTGCACAAACGGGACTTATATACGTTCATTAACATTAGCTACGCCGCTCGGTAGTAAGTACTGGTACCATAGGACTTGACAAATCCCATTCCTGACATCCCGGGTTTGTTTGGATGTAAGGAATGACTGAATCCGAAAACATTTCTTTTGATAACCTTGACTTAGGGTTATCCGACTGTCTCAAGGCTTGAATGTATGCGTTAGCTTACCACATAAGTGTTTGTATCAATGTAACATGCATTACCTTGCAAAACATAACTTTTTGATATATTCAAAATACTTTGTTTTGTACATTTTTACAATTGGTTTATGTAACAACACATTACTTACCAGACATAACATTTGCTACACATTACTTGACTACATTTGGACTATTAACATTTGATATGATTTATACAAGGACTTTTGACAATTGGTTTAAACATAGACTTTATACTTTGGTGGTTTGTTTAAGTGACTTAAGTAACGAGATGTGAGTAATATGATACAAGCATGGTGGATACGCCGCTGGTACTTCCTATATATAAGTGTTTGTATTATATTACATATTATAGCGTTATTTAAATCATTCAATTTGGACTTAAATATTTTACACAAGTAACACGATTCTCACAAGACTTTGGTTTACAAACAATTTACTTTATACAACTCATTTTACTTGGTTATACATTTAACCATACATTATTCTTTTATTTATACATATCATTTGATCTTATCGCTTTTTAAATGATTTACAAAACAAAATAATTTACAAGGTTCATGACTGACTTTTGCTAAACCCCATTTTTCTAAACTTATAAGTCATGAATCCTATTTTCACAAAACCTATGTATCTCACAGGCATTTTTATGCTGACGTACCTATTTTCACATGTGTTTTCAGGAGCTGTTGCTTAGGATGATGATCGTGACACTAGGGCGGACCTGTGCCTTAGAGACTTAAAAATAAAGATAGAACTAGTTTAATTATGTTCTGAACTCTTTATTTCCTTTTTTGAGACAATGTAACACTCTTGTTTGATAAATAAAATATAACTTTGTATGCCATGGTTGTGAAACAATTAATTCTGTTACAACACTCCCCGACGTTTCCGCCACGATTTGATGTTCTACGTGGTCGGGGTGTGACAGAAAAGTTGGTATCAGAGCCAATGGTTATAGGGAATTAGGTTATTAGTAATGCTTTGACCTAGACTATAACCTTTCTAGGACCCCAACACAAGTTATCTTGTGTTTAGATCTTAAAACATGCCCTTCACCTATCCTTAGGTGATAACCACAACGGGAACATCAAGTTCGAATCCGCTTTGAAAATTAATCATCTGTTCTTGGATGATTGATTACTAGGTTTTGAACCCTCTATTGTAAGGTTTTGAACCCTTCCAGTTTGATTTTTGGCCTTGTGTTTTCCAAATTTACAAAATCTCGTCAAAGTTTTGGGTTCTAAATAGTGTGAACACGTGCAAACTGGAAGAGTGAATGTCTGTACCCTGGGCTTTCTGTCTAAGGCTAGAGTGTTCATACAAATCCACATAATCGGACCAGTCACTCTTACCTGGGAACTCTTGGGGTGAGTGTTCACTTATAGGCGAGCATGTCTTCGCGATACATTATTTCTTTGACCCATTTACTTTGATTAGTCACAATGTGTCGTTTGTTTACCTTGTCCTTGTGGTAACAAACAAATGACCACCATCTTTGTTGTTGTTAATTTCTGTATCATCTCATTCTTTTCACCCAATCATCTCACTCGTTTCCTTTCATGTTTCCTCTTTTAGAATGCCTCCTCGACGCGAAAACCAGATAGCGACTGTCGAACTGACAGAAATCATCGCGTAGCAAATGGCTGCTATTTTCCCAAATCTTTTTGCTCAATGGAACCAAGCCAACAACAACAATCATGCTCCATGCAATTTCAAGAGTTTTAGCTCGGCTAAACCGCTCAAGTTTAGCGGTACTAAAGGAGCAACTGGGATTCTTCAATGGTTCGAGAGCATTGAGAATACTTTCCGTCACGTGCAGTGTCCTAATAATCGCAAGGTCGAGTTTTCTTCGAGTGTGTTTTAGAAGAGGGCTCTTACGTGGTGGAACGGGGTTATGAGAGACCGGGGTGCAGAAGTTGCTCTAGCACAGACTTGGGCTGAACTTAGAGCTCTTATGATGAGGGAGTTTTGTCCTCGTCATGAACAACGAGCTTTGGAGAGAGAGTTTGATGACTTGAAACAGGACGGTGGCGAGCACAGGGCGTATACTGATAGGTTTGAGGAGTTGAGTCGGCTTTGCCCAACAATGGTTACCCCACTCGACAAGGCTATCGAAAGGTACATCGATGGTCTACCTGACTCAGTACAAGACATCATTACTGGTAGTAACCCTACCACACTCCGTCAGGCGATCGAGTTAGCAGCGACATTGACTGAGTCGCAGGTTCGAAAGGGAAAATTGCACAAAAAGGGTGACAAGGGTAATAAGCAGGCGTCTAACAAAGAAGATAGCAAGAAAGGTCAAAACAAGAAGGGAAAGGATTCTGGTTCCTCAAGAGGGTCTAGGAAGCGAAAGGCTTCCCAAAACTATGCCGTTACTGCACAGGCTCAAGCTGCACCAAATCAGCCTGCGCAACCACCCACCAAGAAGCCTTATCTTGGCAATGCACCTTTGTGCAACAGGTGTAACGGCCATCACCTACCACATCTCCAATGTCGTCATTGCACTAACTGTGGAAGAAATGGTCATCTTGCCGCTACTTGTCGCATTCCTGTTAACCAGAATCAGGCAGTTCAGAACCAAGCCCAACAAGTTGCTCAGCCTCTTACTTAGCAACAAGGTCAAGCTGCACGACCTCATTTTCCTCCTGGTTCGTGCTACAATTGTGGGGATCTGACCCACTACAGAAACCGGTGCCCAAGACTAGCTAATGCTAACCCAAATCAGAATCAGGCTCAGGCTCGAGGTCGAGTTTTCAACATGAATGCACAAGAGGCACAAGCGGACAATGAAGTGGTGAACGGTACGTTCTTTATTAATAATCAGCCTGCATCTGTTCTTTTTGATTCGGATGCCGATAAGAGTTTTGTGTCATTATCTTTTGAGCCATTGCTTCGCGTGTCTAGAACGAAACTAGGAAAACCCTTGACAGTAGAAGTTGCTAGTGGTGAACCCATTGTTCTTGATTCTGTTCTTCGCAACTGCCAGTTGAACCTTAACGACCATCTTTTTCCTATTGACCTCACGCCTATGCAACTTGGAAGCTTCGACGTTATTGTGGGTATGGATTGGTTAGCCAAGCATCGCGCAGAGGTAGTTTGTTTCGAGAAGATTGTTCGTGTGCCGCTTTCAACAGGAGAGATCCTACAAGTGCATGGTGAGAAACCTACCGGTGGTCTCAAACTCATGTCATGTTTTAAAGCTCGGAAGTATCTGCGAAAGAACTATGTGGCCATTTTGGTGCATGTTGTAGCAGATAAGGGCAAAGGTAAATATATTCAAGATATTCCTGTTGTTCGGGATTATTCTGAAGTATTCCCTGAAGAGTTACCTGGTCTACCTCCAGCACGCCAAGTCGAGTTCCGTATTGATCTCGTACCTGGTGCAAACCCCATTGCCAGAGCTCCATATCGTCTTGCACCGTCTGAGATGCAAGAGTTGTCTAAGCAGCTTCAGGAGCTCTCTGACAAAGGTTTTATCTGTCCTAGCTTTTCACCTTGGGGTGCTCCTGTTCTTTTTGTCAAGAAGAAGGATGGATCTTTTAGGATGTGTATCGATTATCGTGAGCTTAACAAGCTTACCATCAAGAATCGATATCCCCTACCTCGCATCGACGATCTCTTTGATCAGTTACAAGGTGCTTCTTATTTTTCGAATATTGATCTGCGATCTGGATATCATCAACTTCGGGTGCATGAAGAAGACATTCCCAAGACAGCGTTCCGCACTCGTTATGGGCATTATGAGTTCACAGTCATGCCATTCGGTTTGACTAATGCTCCTGCTGTTTTCATGGACTTAATGAATAGGGTCTGCAAGCCTTATATGGATCAGTTCGTCATTGTTTTTATTGATGACATCTTGATATACTTTAAGATGCGAGCTGATCATGAGCAACATCTTCGTCTTACTCTGGAACTCCTAAAGAAAGAGCAACTTTTCGCCAAATTCTCCAAGTGTGAATTCTGGCTTAAAGAAGTTCAATTCTTAGGACATATTGTCAACGAACAAGGTATTCATGTAGATCCCTCCAAGATCAGTGCGATCAAGGATTGGGATACGCCTACTACTCCTACTGAAGTTCGTTCTTTTCTTGGTCTTGCGGGTTATTACCGCCGCTTCATTGAGAACTTCTCAAAGATTGCAGTTCCTCTAACTGCGCTAACACAAAAGAACAAACCCTTTGATTGGGGATTCAAGCAAGAGGAAGCGTTTCTGACTTTGAAACAAAAGCTTTGTGACGCGCCTGTTCTGACTTTGCCTGAGGGCAATGATGATTTCGTCGTTTATTGCGATGCATCTAAATTGGGTCTTGGTTGTGTTATACATGAGAAAAACTACACCACTCATGATCTTGAGTTGGGTGCAGTTGTCTTCGCTCTTAAGATCTGGAGACACTATTTGTACGGAACAAAATGTGTGGTTTTCACGGACCACAAAAGTATTCAGCATATCTTCAATCAGAAAGAACTCAACATGAGGCAACGACGTTGGGTCGAGCTTCTAAACGACTATGACTGCGAAATTCGCTACCATCCTGGTAAGGCGAATGTCGTAGCCGATGCATTGAGTCGTAAGGAACGTACTAAGCTTCATTGTGTTCGTGTTCAATCTGATATTCAAGCTCGATCCGATATCCAAGCCCGCATTTCTCAGGCTCAACACACTTGTGTTTCACAAGGTTTGATGGAAAAGGAATTTCCCTATCACATAACCCCTGATCTGGAACTGAAGGACAATGGATCGTACTACTTCATGGACCGTTTGTGGGTCCCAAGCCAAGATAACCTTCGCACCTTACTTATGGATGAAGCCCATAAGTCTCGTTATTCTGTTCATCCTGGTTCAGATAAGATGTATAAGGATCTTCGTATTCAGTATTGGTGGCCTGGTATGAAGAAAGACATTGCCTTATATGTATCAAAATGCCTTACTTGTCTTAAGGTTAAGGCTGAACATCAGCGTCCTTCTGGTTTATTGGTGCAACCAGAGATCCCAGTTTGGAAATGGGAAAACATTACTATGGATCTCATTACTAAACTTCCGCGCACAAAGAAAGGTCATGATGCCATCTGGGTAGTTGTTGATCGTCTTACTAAGTCCGCACATTTCTTGCCAATCCGTGAGGATTTTTCTGCTGACAAGCTTGCTAAAATCTATGTGGATGAAATTGTAGCTCGACATGGTGTTCCTTTGAACATCGTTTCTGACAGAGATGCTCGCTTCACTTCTCATTTTTGGAGAACCATGCAATCTGCTATGGGGACCCAACTTAATCTGAGCACAGCTTATCATCCGCAAACGGATGGTCAAACTGAAAGAACAATCCAGACTCTGGAGGATATGCTTAGAGCTTGTGTGATCGATTTTGGTGGTAGTTGGGATTCACATCTTTCGTTGATTGAATTCTCCTACAACAACAGTTATCACTCCAGCATCAACATGGCTCCTTTCGAGGCTCTCTATGGTCGAAAATGTCGTTCACCAGTCTGCTGGAATGAGATCAGTGAGGCTCAGCTTACTGGACCTGCCCTCATTTTAGAGACAACTGATAAGACTAAGAAAGTTCGTGATAACCTTCAGACAGCTAGAAGCCGTCAAAAGAGTTACGCGGACCCAAAACGCAAGCCCTTGGATTTTCAAGTCGGTGATCGTGTATTACTTAAGGTCTCACCTTGGAAAGGTGTGATCAGATTTGGAAAGAAAGGAAAACTTGCACCTAGATACGTTGGACCATTCAAGATCGTCGAAAGAATCGGTAAGGTAGCCAACAGACTTGAGTTACCTCCTGAACTTGGAAATGTTCATCCAACCTTTCACGTGTCCAATCTCAAGAAGTGTTTAGCTGATGAGAACCTCCACATACCACTTGACGAAATTCGTGTTGATAAAACACTGAAATTTGTTGAGAAGCCAGTGGAAATCATGGTACGTGAAGTCAAGTGGCTCAAACGCAAGCGCATTCCATTGGTCAAAGTTCACTGGGAATCTAAACGTGGACCCGAGTTTACTTGGGAACGCGAAGATCAAATGAAGGCAAAGTATCCGCATCTATTCCCACAAGTTTCCTCTAAATAAATTTCGGGACGAAATTTCCACAAGTAGGGGAGACTGTAACATCTGTGCTTGTAATCATTGTGAACAGTTCAATTATCAATAAAACAAAGTCATTTGATCCCAATTTTTGTTTGTTTATGTTTTACATTTTTCATGTTTTGACTTTTGTTCAATTTCAAACTATATATCGCTTTCTGGAGAGTTATACGCAAACTGGTGCGTAAACGTAATCAGTTTAACGCGAAAAATACTCCGGAACATCAACATATACTTAACATACCTTAAATAACCTTCACATAACTTAGAAATAAGTTTTGAAGGCTTTGGTATGGCAAAAACAAGTTAATTCGCCTACAGGGACTAAATTTGACAAACTGCGAAAGTATGCCAATTTGAACTGTAACAGACATTCCGGAACTTGACCATAAGTTAAACATACCATAAATATCCTTTACATAGCTTAGAAATAGGCTTTGAAGGGTTCGATGTGCTAAAATAAACTTTTGGGTCATTCAGGGACTAAAAGCGTCAAAAAGTGCACAAGTTTGCATTTTCGCTCATACCTTACGTTCTGAATACATCCGGACATCCAAAAATTTATGTAAGCACTAAAATATTTTATTTTAGTGTTTGGCATAAGAAAATCCATTCGTCACGCAATTTGGATCGTTTTTCGCGCTTATGCGCATTCCGTCGTAATTAAGCGAACATCGCGATCGTACGACCAAACGAACCAACATCCGGCAAATTTTTGAGCATGTTTCATGTCCACAATGTTTAGGCATCATTTTAGGGCCTTAACTTTGGCTTAACGGGCCTTAAACGTGTCGGAAATGGCTTTAAAACACAACAGGGACTAAAACTATCATTTTTGAAAACTTGTTTCTGACCAGAGGGGCCAGGTGGCCCGCATGAGTTATGTGTGTCCCCTTACGCGGCCCGTGTCAGCTTCCCAAATCAGATTAATCTGTTTTAACAGCTGTTTAGAGCTGTTAACCACTCAAAACTCACCCACACTTGCCCTTTCCTGCTCATGAGGGGCCATTTTGAGCTACCATAAGGTTGCAACAAGTGTAAGGATGAGATCAAAGCACGTTATTCGATAAACGATCCTAACGGTCTTGCATATCCTATAAATACCCAACCCTTTCAACCCCAAAAACCCACACCTTTGAAATCTGAATTTGCTCTCTAAGTTGTGGTGTTTAACACTTCATACCTGAGAGTATTTGGATTCAAACTTTCCATTCTTGGACCCTTTGTAAGTGTTCCTTCGTTCTTTTATTCTTTTAGCGTTAAAGTCAAACTTTGTTTGACTTTCTGCATTGACCAGTTTATGGTCAATGCGAAGTTCGTTTGAACTTCATAACGTGAGCGTAATCACGATGGTTGTAGTCCTTAGTGACTATACCTACTGATTACCACGTTATCAAGGCTTAGTGACGACTCGTAGTTTCGGCCAGAATGCGTATTATTGCGTATTTTGTAACCAAACTACTCTTAGGTATCAAAACCGTTTGTTTTGATACCAAACCTGTTTTCTAAACTTAGTTAAGCATGTTTTAACATGCTTAGCTCGTCACTTTTAGTTTGGTGCTTATATAGGGTCGTAAGGTAAGCGATCTAAACAATCGCTTATACTTTCGAACCCGACCCGTTTGGTCGATCATTAGGATCCGACCAAACACATTAGGTGACCATAGTATGTAGGGAATAACCTTCCGAGGTTATACCTTATGGTCACGATGTTTAATTAGTTGTATGATAGGTGGTTTATATGCCTTAGGTAAATGACCAAAATGCCCTTTTTACGCCAAAATTCATTTTAAGCATATGTAACATAACTTTTGGTATCTAAACTGATTTGGCAACAATATTAGACATGTTAAGGCATATATTACTTGTCATAGGACTAGATAGGCATTCCGAACGCGTTTCACGCGAACGACGCGTTAAAGTAGCATAAGCTACCTAAACGGGTCGTTATGGGTCGTAAGCACTTAGGTTAGGTTTCATTTTAGTATGTAGGCTTTGTTAAACCATATTATACGAGTCTCCATACTCGTTTGGTTTACGAACCCTCATTCTATCGAATCCTCCGATTTAGGTCCGGTATATTAACATAGTTACCTATATTAGGTGCCGTTTGATATCCGTGATCTCTAGCATTGTTTGGTTATTACTCAAGGACTACTAAGCAATCTCAAGTGAGTACATAGACCCCTCTTTTACTGTTTTCAAACTGTTTTGGGGTGAAACACATGTGCCTACTTGTTACTTTCATGCTTTCCTGTTTTCACATCATATGCTTGCTATGTTCCTTAGTACACTTATAGTACATGATTTACTTTACATTTCTGCTATGTATGTTGACTGATAGCATGCTAGCACATTGATTTACATGACTTTTCTGCTTCGTATGTTAACTTAGCATACTTAGTACATTGTTTTCATATAACATGTTCACATTTGCTATGACATTTGGTTTGCACAAACGGGACTTATATACGTTCATTAACATTAGCTACGCCGCTCGGTAGTAAGTACTGGTACCATAGGACTTGACAAATCCCATTCCTGACATCCCGGGTTTGTTTGGATGTAAGGAATGACTGAATCCGAAAACATTTCTTTTGATAACCTTGACTTAGGGTTATCCGACTGTCTCAAGGCTTGAATGTATGCGTTAGCTTACCACATAAGTGTTTGTATCAATGTAACATGCATTACCTTGCAAAACATAACTTTTTGATATATTCAAAATACTTTGTTTTGTACATTTTTACAATTGGTTTATGTAACAACACATTACTTACCAGACATAACATTTGCTACACATTACTTGACTACATTTGGACTATTAACATTTGATATGATTTATACAAGGACTTTTGACAATTGGTTTAAACATAGACTTTACACTTTGGTGGTTTGTTTAAGTGACTTAAGTAACGAGATGTGAGTAATATGATACAAGCATGGTGGATACGCCGCTGGTACTTCCTATATATAAGTGTTTGTATTATATTACATATCATAGCGTTATTTAAATCATTCAATTTGGACTTAAATATTTTACACAAGTAACACGATTCTCACAAGACTTTGGTTTACAAACAATTTACTTTATACAACTCATTTTACTTGGTTATACATTTAACCATACATTATTCTTTTATTTATACATATCATTTGATCTTATCGCTTTTTAAATGACTTACAAAACAAAATAATTTACAAGGTTCATGACTGACTTTTGCTAAACACCATTTTTCTAAACTTATAAGTCATGAATCCTATTTTCACAAAACCTATGTATCTCACATGCATTTTTATGCTGACGTACCTATTTTCACATGTGTTTTCAGGAGCTGTTGCTTAGGATGATGATCGTGACATTAGGGCGGACATGTGCCTTAGAGACTTAAAAATAAAGATAGAACTAGTTTAATTATGTTCTGAACTCTTTATTTCCTTTTTTGAGACAATGTAACACTCTTGTTTGATAAATAAAATATAACTTTGTATGCCATGGTTATGAAAAAATTAATTCTGTTACAACACTCCCCGACGTTTCCGCCACGATTTGATGTTCTACGTGGTCGGGGTGTGACATCCTACAAGTGGTATCAGAGCTCAGGAGGAAGAGTTTTTACCTTTTAGCTTGTTTTCGCTGAAAAATTCTGATTTCTACACCTTCTTTTCAAAATTAACTGTGAAATCTTGGTTAAAATGTACTGATTTTCACATATAACGTGCGAAACATAGTTTTAACAAATCCTTGAAAGAATTAGACCTAAAATCGGCCTAGAACTTGATCAATTTTGCCAAAAACAGATCGACATGATGACATCAGCAATATTTCGCACGGAATAGCATCTTAATTTCGCACGAAATTACATTTTGTGATTAATTTCGTTTGAAATTGCTATTATTTTTTTTGCACGAAATCAGATTTCGTTTGAAATATTTCATACGAAATCACTATTTTCGTTCCAAAGAGGCTGTTTTCGTTTGAATCCAAGTTAATTTCGCATGAAATCATATTTCGTTTGGTATTTTCGCACGAAAACACTATTTCGTGTGAAACATCTGATTTCGTTTGAGTTGGTATTTCGCTTAAAGCTGTCTATTGCAGGTAATTTCGCACTAATTGATATTTCGCTTGAAGAGATTTAGTGTGAAAGACTGATTTCGTTTGAAAGTGACTCATATTGTGAAACCTGTTACCAAAGCATGGATTGTGAAGAAGATATATTGTTGTATTACTATATATCTCAAGAGGAGAGTCCTATATAGATTGAAGAAGAATCAGTTTTAGAAAAATCAATTTCAAGAGAACCAGTTTCAATAAAAAAGGATTTAGAAATTGGTTTAGATAAAACTGAAAAGAGTTTAGAAGTTGATTCAGAAAAAGCTGATAATAATTCAGAAGTTGTGTTAGAGAGAGCTCCAGTGTTTGATCACTCATCAGATGAAGAGAGTGACGATGACAGTGAAAAAATTGAAAAACTCAAAAATTATAAAAGAATGTTTGCACCTGAATTGTTTAAAATGTTTTATGCAGGTACACTGGAAAAGCTTAAAAATAAACAAGCTGCAAATATGAAGAATCATGAGGCAGCAAATGTGGAAGAAAATGTAAAATCTGAGAAGAAACAGGTTGACAGTGTTCATCAAGAAACATCTGAACAAGATAAGACGACTGGATAGTCACAGAACGATGACGTCAAACCTGAAGAAAAAGTTCAACCGGTAAAAGAACAGGTTGAAGAGGTTCCAACTTTCATGATTGAGAAGGAAGCTGATGTTGAAAAAATGTCTGAAAAATGCTCAAATTGTGATAAATCTGGAGCAGACAATGTCAAACTCTTGAAAGATATTGAGAGTTTGACATTGGAAAACAAAATTTTAAAAGAAAATGAAAAAGATTTTGAAAATAAAATAAAGATTTTAGAAGATGAAAAATCTGTTTTCAGTAAGAATAATATTGAAAAGCAAATTGCAATAAACTCTTATCTTCAGAAAATCATTCGACTTGAATATGAAGTTGAAAATGCTAAGAATAAAATTGATGATTTAGAAAAGAAGTTGAAAGGTTTTGTGACTTCATCAACAATGTTAGATCATATTTGTCCAAAACCGGTCAATGAGATTCCAATAAGTGACGATGTCACAAATTATGACAAAGTCATAATTGAAGATTGTGATGAAAGATCTGATGATGAAAATGAAAGAAAGAAAACGTTTCTGAAATTAAAAGAAAAATTTCAAGAAACTGTTCTACAGTCTACTGAAAAAGGCGAATGCTCAACGCAAAAACCTTTGAAGAAGAATGTGGAACAAAAACAAAAGGTTAAAAATTTGAAAAATCCTCAAAACAACAATAAAAGTTCATCAGTTCAATCATCCAATCGTGATAAAAAATCACAAAAATTTGAAAATCAAAACTCAAAAACAGTTGGTAATAAGTGGTGCAGGTTTGACCACAGTGCTCAAAAGCCAAATCAAGTTGACAAGAGACGACAAGACTACCACAAGGCCAAACAATGCCATGATCTTAGTGTTTGGTATGAAAGTGGTGAATGGTACAATAACAGAGTGTGCTACAACTGTGGTTTTAGAGGACACATTGTTGTTAACTGCCAGAGTCGGAGCTTTGAGACGAGGAGATGTTATGATTGTCAAATCATAGGCCACATTGCAAGAGATTTCCCAATGAGATCAAAGGGAAGATCGAGTGCTGAATCTCAGAAAATGGCAAAGAATCCAGTCAAAGTCGAAGAAAAGCCCAAAGAACAGAAAGTTCTAGAAAAGAAAGTAAAGCTTTCACAAGGGTAGAAAGACAGACAGACTGAGAAAGAAAAGAAAGAAAGCAAGAGAGTATCTCGAAAAGATTTTGTCCTCGGATACAACAGGAAAATCAGATAGCAGTTCTGATAAATCGTCTTGCTCGTCAAAGAATGACAAATCAAGCAAAACGAATTCATCAGATACAAATCTGAGGACAAAAGGAATATTAAAGAAAGAGAAAGTGGTTAATCAAGTGATTAATAAACCTAAGGAAGTGAAATTTTCACTTTCTGGCGATGAGTTTGTTTCTTCGGAAACAAAGGAGCCACGTTTTGGCGATGAATCTGACTTATCAAAGTCAGACAAGCCACGTTCAGGCGATGAATCTGGTTCGTCAAAACTAGAAGAGCCATTTGTTGAGATAAAAAGTGTTGATTCCATTTCGACAATGAATGATGCAAACTTTCCATCATTGTCAAGTGGAAATTTGAAACAAAAAGTTGGAAAACCCAAGAATGGTCAGGCTTGGGTAGATCTTTTCAAATAAAAACCCTGACTTGCCGGAGCTTCCAGGTTGGTAAGCGTGGAGCAGGAATCGGCATTTTTTCTTGAGAAATTCACTTCGGTGATATTTCGACCTACAAGATTAATCAGGGACATTAAGTTGTACTTGATTTATCTTTCCTACAAGTGGTGGTGTTGATTAAATCGAAAAATGTTAAATTTTTCAAGTGGTTAAAGATGAACAAAGTGATGAGTAAAACCCCTAACCTACAAATGGTTTGTGAAGAACAACAAAACTAATTTTTCCGGAAAAACCATTTTGATTAAAACAAACTTAAGTGTTTTGAAATCATAATGGGAAAATAGTTTGTTGTCAGGGGAAGTTCTGATTGTTTATGCCTAGTGGATGGCGATTTGAAGCAATTCAATATCATGTTGTCACTTTATTTGTATAGTTTGGTTTCAAATTTTCCCAGAAAATCAAAATTGAAACATATTTTGATTTTAGGGGGAGAAAAATTTTAAAAAAATTCGAAAATTGGAAAATGCCAAAAACATTGAAAAAGCAAAAATGAGTTTTGTTGTGAAAAAGAGGAAATGATAGAAAATCAGTGGACTATCACAGCATGCTAAAGAAATGAAATGTTAAATGTGATAAACGGTCTCACTATAGATGTGATGATAGGCTCAGCTAGACTAGTAGATTTGCGAAAACGGTACAAACTTAAATGAAAAAGCCTAAGTCTAGTGGGAAACACGGTTAAACGCATAGTACTTAGTTTTGTCCTTCTTGACTGTGTGCCTGCTCGGTAATCGCTGATTGTCAAAAGACATAAAACTGGTTAAGTTTGTGAGCTTTCACAACTTTGCTGAAAAGTCACTGTGATTGTGCATTTTTTTTTGCAAAGACTTAAACTTGTTTTATTTCTTTATTTTGATTAAGCATTGGACATTTTCTGCGTATACGTGAGTATCGATCTGGATGTTAATGTCTAATCATTCTGCTTTATTTTCTTTGGTGTTTCGTTTAAGCTTTGGATCACCTCTGCGTATACGGAAGTATCGAACTGGTGGTTAAAGCCTAAACAATTTCAACTTGTTTTTAGTTCTTATTTTGTTTAAACATTGGACTTTCTCTGCGTATACGGAAGTATCGATCTGATTGTTAATGTTTAAACATTCTGCGTTGTCTTCGCACAAATCACAGTTGATGAAAGTTTAAAGGCATTACTTGAGTCAGTGTATTGCATGATGAGGGGATATGCTAAGATCGTAGGGTCCATAAGAGTTTAGGGCAAAATTAATATATCTTAACGTATCAGTAAGCATTTCAAAAGTTTTTAGATTGAGCTTAAGAGGACAACTATATCGTCAATCAACGTGAATCGTTTAGAGCTTAAAATGTATAAAGCTTAACGGTGCTTGTGATGTGTCTTAAAAACTGATATGATCCTCTTGCACAAACTCTCAAAAATATTGTTTGTATATATTTCCTTATTGCATTTCATTAATAGTAAAAATCCAAAAAGATTTTCGACAACTGGTGTTGAAAAGCTGATTTTCAAAATTCCAAGTGCTAAACATGATGAATTTTGGTTTGGGATGTTTGTTTGAATAATTGATGATTGAGTGGTTTCTACCAGTAAGTTTTTCTTATTGATTTAAGTAAAAACTTATGGTTTGTGTAGAAAATTTATGCAGGAAATGTTGAAAGAGCTAGGTTTCAATTCCTGATGTTCAATTCCAGGTTTTCGATTCTAAGCTACAATTAAAGAGTTCCAGACTGCGATCCCAGCTGAGTGAAAGAGGGAGTCTGAAGACAAAGAAGCCAGGCTCCTGATCCTGTTGCTACGAAAAGCCAGGAGAAGTTCCTGAAGTACGAGAAGACTAATCAAGACTGAAGAGTTGTCATGCTGAAGACTCGCACCGAAGACTTCGTCAACATCCGAGGGGGAGTCTGTTGGTGCATACGTCTGTCGACTTCGTCTTCGTTCGAGTCTTAAATTAGTACTGAAAGATCAGAGCATGAAAAATGAGAAAAGTATGTGATAAGGTAATTTCGCACGAAATAGCATTGGGCTATTTCGTACGAAATTAACATGTGCTATTTCGTACGAAATAGCCTGTTGGCTATTTTGTGCGAAATTAAGTGTCTATATATATGTGTCTGATCGTTTCATTTCGTACGAAATTGTATTCCAGAGCCGAAGTGCTGCCGAAGTGTCTCTGGCCTGTAAATTGTTATCAGATCAATAAACAAGACATTTAATAGTGATTCTAGTGTTATACAAGCTAAACGAAGACCGAATCAATGAATTCTGCCTCTGATTCTGGCTGAGAACTCTTCTGAACGACTCGTTTGGTCGGTAAAACGATCCTACAGTATTTGTGTATGACTCGACTTTGATCATAACGTACTAGCCACATCAATTTAATATGTGTCTTGGGCATACAGAGTCCAACAATCTCCCACTTGCACAAGATACATAGAAGATTGATGCAAGCAGTAAATGACGCCTAACTACGGTTTACTACCCCCAATACGTATGACTATATTTGCCATTCAATAACATCATCCCTTTCAAGTCCCTTACTTGAACATGATTTAGGTGAATCTATCATTTATCCTTTCGTTACAGATGTCATGTTAAATCCAGAGACATAGAGTGATCACTCTCTGTTGAATTAACTTTATCAGGCCTTAGACATCTTACTCTCAATGAATAAGAGGAACAAATCCCTTCTTGACTACATACATCTCTCACAATCACCTTGCACCACACCCGAGTTTAGCCTTGTGTACTGGCTTGCTACAGACAGCTAAGAACTAGGTCAAGGTATAATACTTGGTGAATATCAAGACCCAATATGTATCTCAGGTCAGAGGATACTATGATATTCGCCTTTACTCAAAATTTACTTATGATCAATCACAAATGATTCCATGAAGTAATATTTGAGAGCGAGTCAGTCCAATATTTGTATCCCACAAATATCTATGAACTTTGGCAGCAACACCTTGCTCTATATTCATACCTAATGAATATCCACCAATCCAAGTTCATAATAGTCTTACATTCATATTTGTTCCCACATGTATGATCGACTACGGACATTTAGAATATGTAACTTATTCATGGATTTAAACATGCTAAAATGGAACATAACTCAAAATATCATAAAGAGTTATAATAACAGTTGTTCCAATATCCAAATACAAAATAGATCAAATCTAATCACTAGAATATCAAAGTCCTAAGGCACAAATATAACCCTTCATGCTTTGCCCGTTCTAGGAGCTTCGTGAGTGGATCCGCAATATTTTGATCAGTGTGAACTTTGCGAATACATATCTTTCCCCTTTTCAACTTCATCCCTTATGTAGTTGAAACTCCGCTCAATGTTCCTAGTCTTTTGATGTGCACGAGGTTCCTTGATTTGAGTAATCGCACCATCGTTATCACAAAGATCTCTAGGGGTCCTGAATGGTAGGGACTACCCCTAGATCAACAATAATTCAAGTGGAAGATCCATATGAATTATCTCGATCAATGAAGCGGCGATGTATTCTGATTCTGTAATGGACAATGCTACCTTGATTGTGATCGAGAATCATCTCGATCAGTTTGGAAACTCGTGTCCATGTAACCCTTTACAACGAGTTCCGAATCTCGCATCCTTGCAACCCTTTACAACGAGTTCCTATTTACCAGATCCATATATTAGAAATATATCCTTAGTCCTTCTAAGGTATTTCAATATATTTTTAACAGTCACCCAATGACCGTTACTCGCTGGTATCTTCTCGTCATGCTTAAAGCTCATGACATGTCCGGTCTAGTGCATATCATTGCATACATAATGGATCCTATAGCAAACGCATATGGGATTCATTTCATTCTTTCTTGCTCATCCTTTGAGCTTGGACATTGAGACGCACTCAATATTGTCCTCTCTTGAATAGGTACCAGACCTTTCTTAGAGTTAACCATCTTGAACCTTTTCAAAAGTTTGTCAATGTATGCACTTTAGTTTAAACCTATCAAGCGCCTTGATCTATCCCTATAGATCTTTATTCCCAAAATATAGGCGACTTCACCAAGATCTTTAATGGAAAAACAACTTCCAAGCCAGGTTTTTACACCTTCCATGGTTGGAATGTCATTTCCAAATAGTAGAATGTCATCGACATATAATACTAAGAAAGTAATAATGCTCCCACTAGCCTTCTTATATCCAAAAGCTTCATCGACGTTCTTGATGAATCCATATTCCCTAATCTCTTCATCAAAACGGTGATTCCAACTTCTAGATGCTTGTTTCAATCCACAAATTGATTTCTTTAACTTGCATACTTTGTTAGGATGTTTTGGATCGACAAAACTTTCAGGCTGAACCATATAGACATCTTCCTCAAGATATCTATTAAGGAAAGCCGTTTTTACATCCATTTGCCGAATCATATTATGCAGGTATGGAAAATAATATCCTAATTGACTTTAGCATCGCCACAGGCGAGAGGGTCTCATCACAATCAACCCCTTGAGTTTGATTGAAACCTTTTGCTACAAGTGTCGCTTTATAAGTATCCAAGTTACCATGCATATCGGTTTTGTTCCTGAAAGCCCACTTACTTCCAACTACTTTGGAGTTAAGCGGTGGCACAACCAATTCCCATACTTGGTTGTCGTACATGGATCGCATCTCTACGTTCATGGCTTCAAGCCATTTGTCATAATCAGATTTTGACATTGCATCATGGTATGTGGTTGATTCACCCGAATCTACCACGTAGCATCCATCCATGAAAAATCCACATCTTTCAAGTGGGCTGCTAATTCTACCAGATCTGCGAACGTTTTTGTGTGTATTGATCAACCACTTGATCATTTTATTCAACAACCTCTTGTTGAGTGCTACTATCAACCAAATGTGTATCGGTTTGTGGTTCTTGATCCTCATCAAGTTCCACTATTCTACTAATTCCTTCCACAAGGAACTTAGCTTCCAAGAACTCAGCCTTTCGAGCAACAAATACATTTTGCTCTGTTGGATCGTAGAAATAATATCCTATATCATCTTTAGGATATCTTACGAAGATACACTTAGTGGATCGTACTTCTAATTTGTTTGGGGTGTATTGCTTCACATAAGCTTCACAACCCATACCTTTAAATATGATAATGATGGAGCCCTTCCATGCCATATTTCAAAAAGGTGTCTTATCCACTTTCTTGGTTGGGGCCAGATTTAATATACGGGCCGCGGAGAGCAAAGCGTAACCCCCAAATGATAAAGATAATACGCTCCTAGCCATCATAGATCGAACCATATCCAAATAGAGTTCGATTCTTCTCTATCAGAATGAAGAACTTTGATTGAGTTGTTTTTCTA
Source organism: Helianthus tuberosus (assembly GCA_030545235.1). Classification (NCBI taxonomy): domain Eukaryota; kingdom Viridiplantae; phylum Streptophyta; class Magnoliopsida; order Asterales; family Asteraceae; genus Helianthus; species Helianthus tuberosus. Next base: position 128,523,346 of record CM060447.1, on the reverse strand, counting down.
CATCACTTTTGAAGATTTTGAACGTTTCAAAATTTCAACTTTGTGTCTTAACAAGTATACATAGCCATAACTACTATAGTTGTCGGTAAAAGTAATGAAGTATCTTTCACCATTCCTATTCATTGGCTTAAAAGGATCACATACATCCGAATGTATGATACCTAATAAATCTTTTTACCCTTTAGTTGGTACCACTAAAGGGTTTCTTGGTCATTTTACCCTTTAAACAAGATTCACATGTATCAAATGAACCAATTTCATTTGTTTCCGAAAGACCATTCTTTTGAAGTGCTTGCATGTGACTTCTGCTTATATGACCAAGACGACAATGCCAAAGATAGGTCTCACTCAAATCCATTTTGAGTCTCTTGGTGATTGCTTGGTACGTTTAACTATCAAATGATGTATTATCATGAACCAATTCATAAATACCATTTGAAGGCATAACTTTAAAGTAAAACATGTCATTTATCGAAATATAAATGTCATTGTTTACAAACTTTAAAACAAAACCATATTGTCTCATAAGGGAAATTTGAATAATGTTCCTAGTCAAACTAGGAGCATTCAAAAATTTTTTAAAACAATTTCCAAACCACTTGGAAGTTTCAAAACATAGTCTCCTAGGGATTCAACTTGAACTTTCGTTCCATTGCCCATGAAGAGACTAATGTCTCCCTATTCTATTGCTCATTTCTTTTGAACCCTTTGTAACAAATTGCAAACATGAGTTCCACATCTGGTATCTAATACGCATGTGTTTGAAGAAATAACATTAAAGTCAATATGTATCATAAACATTGTACCTGAGGTTTGCCCCGCATCCCTCTTGTTTTTCAACTCTTTGAGATAGGTTGGAAAATTCCGTTTCAAATGCCCTATCTCATCATATTCAAAGTATGGATTGTTCGTGGCAACCTTTGCCTTCCTTTCTTTTTAGTTTTGGTGGTTCCGCTTTAGCCTTTCTTTTCTTTTCCCTTTGAATTGCCCGTTTCCATTTGAAACATTTGCTTTGGTGTCGGGGTGATGCCCTTTTCTTTGATGGGATTTTAACATGTTTATCAAAGCAATTTCATCCATATGAAATAAAAACGCAGCGGAATTAATATTTAAAACATGTTACTTTTAAGATATAAATTTCATTTATAAGCAAAATCCCAAAACCCGGATCCATATATGAAGATGCATACTATCAAACACAATCATAGGATGTTTAGAAAACTACCTTCTTGGAGTACAAGGATGATGAAACGGATGATGTTTCTTGAACGCTTGCCTTCAAGAATAGAAGGCCTCAAGCTTGTATACCCCAAACTTCCAACAAATACCACGAGATTAGCTAGGATTTTAACACCAAAGATAAAAAACGGGGCACTTGAAAAACACTCCTTATGACCGATTTTTTGAGAGCAAGAACACAAGTCTTCTACTCAATTTTTGTCATAAAATTCTTTATATAGTCATGAGAGATGTGCACCCCTTTTTGGGCCAATCACAAAGCTTCTAACACATGCAAATGCATGCAAGCTAATTGGACCAAAAAATCTTGAGAAGACCACCCAATCAAATGGCCTCTAGCTTATGACAATTGCATGTCATTCTATTGGACAAAAATATTTCTTGGAAAGGCACATGGGGGGGGGGGCGGCCCACTTCGGGTTTTATAAAAAAAAATACAAATTTCTTTTTATAAAATTTTATGTCTTGGTTTATATTTATAACATTTATAAATATAACATTACATATTTACAAGACTTTATACAATCTTTTAAAATGTTATTTAACCCATTAAATAACAAAATAAAATATTCTCTCATAATAAATTATCCATATAATTTATTGGTTTATCAAGTGTAATTATTTAGAAAACCAATTTCTAAATATTGTAAGTGTTAATTTTATTTGTTTGATCATATCACAAATAAATAATATAAGTGTTTGTCTAGCTTGTTATTGGGTATGACTCGACTTGGATCATAACGTACTAGCCACATCAATTTAATATGTGTCTTGGGCATACAGAGTCCAACAATCTCCCACTTGCACAAGATACATAGAAGATTGATGCAAGCAGTAAATGACGCCTAACTACGGTTTACTACCCCCAATACGTATGACTATATTTGCCATTCAATAACATCATCCCTTTCAAGTCCCTTACTTGAACATGATTTAGGTGAATCTATCATTTATCCTTTCGTTACAGATGTCATGTTAAATCCAGAGACATAGAGTGATCACTCTCTGTTGAATTAACTTTATCAGGCCTTAGACATCTTACTCTCAATGAATAAGAGGAACAAATCCCTTCTTGACTACATACATCTCTCACAATCACCTTGCACCACACCCGAGTTTAGCCTTGTGTACTGGCTTGCTACAGACAGCTAAGAACTAGGTCAAGGTATAATACTTGGTGAATATCAAGACCCAATATGTATCTCAGGTCAGAGGATACTATGATATTCGCCTTTACTCAAAATTTACTTATGATCAATCACAAATGATTCCATGCAGTAATATTTGAGAGTGAGTCAGTCCAATATTTGTATCCCACAAATATCTATGAACTTTGGTAGCAACACTTTGCTCTATATTCATATCTAATGAATATCCACCAATCCAAATTCATAATAGTCTTGCATTCATATTTGTTCCCACGAGTATGATCGACTACGGACATTTAGAATAAGTAACTTATTCATGGATTTAAACATGCTAATATGAAACGTAACTCAAAATACCATAAAAGAGTTAAAATAACAATTGTTTCAATATCCAAATACAAAAGGCAGATCAAATCCAATCACTAGAATATCGAAGTCCTAAGGCACATGTATGACCCTCATGTTTTGCCCTGTCAAGGAGCTTCGTGAGTGGATCCGCAATGTTTTGATCGGTGTGAACTTGGCGGATACATATCTTTCCTTTTTCAACTTCATCCCTTATGTAGTTGAATCTCTGCTCGATATGCCTAGTCTTTTGGTGCGCACGAGGTTCCTTGATTTGAGCAATCGCACCCTCATTATCACAAAAGATCTCTAGGGGGTCTTGAATGGTAGGTACCACCCCTAGGTCGGCTATGAATTTCTTCAACCATGCAGCTTCTTGGGCTGCCAATGAAGCGGCGATGTATTCTGATTCTGTAGTGGACAATGCTACCACGTCTTGTTTTGAGCTTTTCCAAGAGACTGCTCCTCCATTTAAAATGAAGACATACCCCAATTGTGATCGAGAATCACTTCGATCGTTTTGGAAACTCGCGTCCGTGTAACCCTTTACAACGAGTTCCTCCTCACCAGATCCATATATTAAGAACATATCCTTAGTCCTCCTAAGATATTTCAATATGCTTTTAACAGCCATCCAATGACTGTTACCTGGCTTCTGCTGGTATCTACTCGTCATGCTCAAGGCGCATGAGACGTCCGGTCTGGTGCATATCATTGCATACATGATGGATCCTATAGCTGACGCATATGGGATTCTTTTCATTTTCTCTTGCTCATCCTTTGAGCTTGGAAATTGCGATGTATTCAATATTGTCCCCTTTTGAATAGGTACAAAACCTCTCTTAGAGTTCTCCATTTGGAACCTATTCAAGACTTTATCAATGTATGCACTTTGGTTTAAACCTATCAAGCGCCTTAATCTATCCCTATAGACCTTTATTCCCAAAATGTAGGCTACTTCACCAAGATCCTTAATGGAAAAACAACTTCCAAGCCAAGCTTTTACACCTTCCATGGTTGGAATGTCATTCCCAAATAGTAGAATGTCATCGACATACCGTACTAAGAAAGTGATGACGCTCCCACTAGCTTTCTTGTACACACAAGCTTCATCGCCGTTCTTGATGAATCCAAAATTCTTAATTTCTTCATCAAAACGGTGATTCCAACTTCTCGATGCTTGTTTCAATCCATAGATTGATTTCTTTAACTTGCATACTTTGTCAGGATGCTTTGGATCGAAAAAACCTTCAGGCTGAACCATATAAACATCTTCATCAAGATATCCATTAAGAAAAGCCGTTTTGACATCCAATTGCCAGATCTCATAGTCATAATATGCAGCTATGGCAAATAATATCCTGATTGACTTTAGCATCGCCACAGGCGAGAAGGTCTCATCATAATCAATCCCTTGAGTTTGAGTGAAACCTTTTGCTACAAGTCTTGCTTTGTAAGTATCCAAGTTACCATGCATATCTGTTTTCTTCTTGAAAACCCACTTACTTCCAACTACTTTGGAGTTGAGTGGTGGCACAACCAATTCCCAAACTTGGTTGTCATACATGGATTGCATCTCTATGTTCATGGCTTCAAGCCATTTGTCACAATCGGACTTTGACATTGCATCATGGTATGTGGTTGGTTCATCTGAATCTACCACGTAGCATCCATCCATGAAAAATCCATATCTTTCAGGTGGATTACTAATTCTACCAGATCTGCGAACATTTTGTGTGTTCTGATCAACCTCTTGATCGTTTTCAACAATCTCTTGTTGAGCGCTAGTATCAACCAAACGTGTATCGTCTTGTGGTTCTTGATCCTCCTCAAGTTCCACTATTCTATCACTAATTCCTTCCATAAGGAACTTAGCTTCCAAGAACTTACCCTTTCGAGCAACAAATACCTTTTGCTCGGTTGGGTCATAGAAATAATATCCTATATCATCTTTAGGATATCCTACAAAGATACACTTAGTAGATCGGACTTCCAATTTATTTGGAGTGTATTGCTTAACATAAGCTTCACAACCCCAAACCCTTAAGAATGATAATGATGGAGGGTTTCCATGCCACATTTCAAAAGGTGTCTTTTCCACTTTCTTGGTTGGGGCCATATTTAGTATACGGACTGCGGAGAGCAAAGCGTAACCCCAAAACGATAGAGGTAATGTACTTCTAGCCATCATTGATCGAACCATATCTAATAGAGTTCGATTTCTCCTTTCGGACACACCATTGTGTTGTGGTGTTCCAGGTGGAGTAAGTTGTGAGATAATTCCACAACTTCTAAGATGGTCTTGAAAAGCACCACTTAGGTATTCTCCTCCTCTATCGGTACGAAGGACTTTGATTGTTTTCTTGAGTTGATTTTCTACTTCACTTTTGAAGTCTTTGAACATTTCAAATGCTTCATCCTTGTGTTTTAGTAAATACACATAACCATAACGACTATAGTCGTCGGTAAAGGTAATGAAGTATCTTTCACCATTCCTAGTCATCGGCTTAAAAGGACCACATACATCTGAATGTATGATACCTAGTAAGTCTTTAGCCCTTTCGAATGTTCCACTAAAGGGTGTCTTGGTCATTTTTTCTTGTAAACAAGATTCGCATACATCAAATGAATTATCTTCATTTGTATTCAGAAGACCATTTCTTTGAAGTGTGTGCATGCGATTCTTGCTTATATGTCCAAGGCGACAATGCCAAAGGTAGGAATCACTCAAATCCATTTTGAGTTTCTTGTTGGTTACTTGGTACATTGAGCTATCATATGATGCGTTATCATGATCTAATTCATAAATACCATTTAAAGACATAGCTTTAAAATAAAACACATCATTCATAGAAACATAAATGTCTTGGTTAACAAATTCGAAATTAAAACCACATTGTCTTAAAAGGGAAACAGAAATTATGTTCCTAGTTAAACTAGGAGCATACAAAACGTTCTTCAAAATAACTTCCAAACCACTTGGAAGCTCTAAAACGTAGTCTCCTTGAGCTTCGACATCAACCTTTGCTCCGTTGCCCATGAAGAGACTAGCGTCTCCCTTCTTGTAATGTTTATTTCTTTTGAACCCCTGCAACGAATTGCAAATATGAGTTCCACATCCGGTATCTAGTACCCATGTGTTAGAAGAAATAACATTAAGCTCAACATGTATCATAAAGATAGTACCTGAGGTTTGCCCTGCATCCCTCTTGTTTTTCAACTCCTTGAGATAGGTTGGACAATTTCTCTTCCAGTGTCCTATCTCACCACATTAAAAACATGGGTCATTCGTAGCAACCTTTTGCTTCTTCTCTTTTGGTTTGGCGGGTTCTGCTTTTGCTTTTGCTTTTCCCTTTCCCTTGACTTGTCCCATTCTTTTAGCATAATTTGCTTTAGAGTCGAGGTTGGGGCCTCTTCTTGTTGCCTCCTTCATTGATCGCTTGGACGGGTAAAGCCTTTTTGCCCAAACTTGCTTCGGCCGTCTTGAGCATTGCATGAACTTCACCAATGCTCTTGTCCCATCCATTCATGTTGTAATTCATTACAAAACTCTCAAATTTCTTTGTTAAAGAGTTGAGGATCAAATCCGTAGCCAACTCTTTAGAGACGGGACAATTTAGTCGTTCGAGGCGATCAATGTGGCTTTTCATCTTGAGAACATAAGATGATACCGATTGGGTTTCCTCCATTCGACATGCATGAAGCGCCCGAACAGTTTCAAAGCGTTCTACCCTTGCTTGTTGTAGGAACATTTCCTTTAACTGGGTAATCATGTCGTATGCCCCGTGGTGTTCAAAATCCTTTTGAATTTCGGGAATCATAGTTCCCAACATGAGGCATGAGGCTTGCATGGAGTCCTCGGTATACTTAACCCAATCGTTGTAGGCTTCCACATCTTCCACGTTAGGTTCATCGGGAATAGGATCGTCCAACACATAGGATATCTTCTCCTGCTTGAGAACGATTCTCAAGTTTCGAAACCAATCCATGAAGTTGTTATGGTTCAGACGATCCTTTTCAAGGATGGTTCTTAATGATAGGTTTCGGACGATTTGGTTAGTCGGGTTTGCATTGTTAGCGGCCATCTACAAAATTTAACAAGTTCAATTTTAGTATTTTCGATAATGATTATATTTTAATCATTAATACCCTTTTGTGTCTTAAAGACAATTAATAATTAAAATCTAGAATCCAACGTTAGATTTAAATATTGGTTAGGTGACCTTTATCCCTCTATTTAAATTAACAAGGTAGTCAACGTTTGACAATTGCAACTCTTTGCAATTTCTAGCCATATGGGATCGGTTAAACATCTTTATGTTTAGTTGGCATGTTTAATCCCATCAACACCTTTGTTCCCCATGCTTTGGTGACCCTAAGTTCATGGTTTCCAAATCAAGTCTTCCAACTTATACACACGTGTGAGTTTATGCACATAAGTGGTTAGGTGACCTTTATCCCACAAACATGATAAACCCACCTCGAACATACAAGTTCCCTCAAATGTGGTAAGGTGACCTTTATCCCACAATAAGAGTTCCCAAGTGTTTCGAGTGTTGTATAAAAGGATGGTGTTTGACTTGTTTTATAAAAGGGTTTTTAATATTTTAAAATTCTAGTTTAGAAAATATTATGTACCATACATTTGCATGCATTCAAATCAATGGTACTTTAGTGAAAACTAATTTTCAAGGTTCTTTTTAATAAAACCCATTTTATTATAAAATCATTAATTTTTAATAAAACCTTTATTAAACATTTTAATGATTTTGTCAAGAACCAATTTTACGCTTGTTGTTGATTATTAGTTTGTTGAGTCATGCATATCTACATATCATCTAAACAACAAAATAAACAACCACACAAGCATAACATACATAACAATAGGTGCATAACCATAGCCAACTATTTTTACAACACTTGTTAGCCGAAACAAGTGTGCCAAAAGGTCCTTCCTAAAGGGTGAAAATTGACACAAGTAATGTGTCGATGAACTCCCACTTGATCCCGCATCAAAATGCTTCAAGTCTCCTTCTTGTGTTGTGATTTCTCCACCTTCTTTGAGCTTCCAAAAGTCTTTTATATTCAGCTCCAAACTCTTTTGGACTTCAAAAATGTGTTTTGGTTATCGGGTTAAAATCCCGTTGAGAACGATGAAGTTCTTTGGACTGAATATTATGGTCCAAACCAAAACCGCATTTTAGTGTGCATCTTCTTTTACAAAATATATCCTAATACATTTTTTCTAGTAAAATAAAATGCACCTAATCTATTTATTTTACATACCAAATGAAAATAAATAAATTACATATCTTGCAAATGGAAGAACAAAATAATAATTATTACAACCCATTGAAATAATAATAAAAAGAATCACAACACAATCATTCAACACAAGGTCATGGCTAGGTCATATGCACCAAAATATATATCCACATATATATATATATATATATATATATATATATTAATTTCAAGAAGCATAAAAAAAATGGTTCCCTTTTATGACCATTTTCGGCTATGTACTAAAAAACCGAAAAGGTAAGTTTTGTCCAAACAAACAAATCATCCATATGAATAATTTTTCAAGATTCTCTTATGCATGTAAGAAAATAATCTTGAAAAATAAAGGGATAACCATGTTAAAATTTTCGGCCATAGGGTTTTATTCAAACCCGAAATTTTAATCTTATTGAAGCATGCACTCATATAAGCGGCTCTAGATGCCATTGATGGGATTTTAACATGTTTATCAAAGCAATTTCATCCATATGAAATAAAAACGCAGCGGAATTAATATTTAAAACATGTTACTTTTAAGATATAAATTTCATTTATAAGCAAAATCCCAAAACCCGGATCCATATATGAAGATGCATACTATCAAACACAATCATATGATGTTTAGAAAACTACCTTCTTGGAGTACAAGGATGATGAAACGGATGATGTTTCTTGAACGCTTGCCTTCAAGAATAGAAGGCCTCAAGCTTGTATACCCCAAGCTTCCAACAAACACCACGAGATTAGCTAGGATTTTAACACCAAAGATAAAAAACGGGGCACTTGAAAAACACTCCTTATGACCGATTTTTTGAGAGCAAGAACACAAGTCTTCTACTCAATTTTTTTCATAAAATTCTTTATATAGTCATGAGAGATGTGCACCCCTTTTTGGGCCAATCACAAAGCTTCTAACACATGCAAATGCATGCAAGCTAATTGGACCAAAAAATCTTGAGAAGACCACCCAATCAAATGGCCTCTAGCTTATGACAATTGCATGTCATTCTATTGGACAAAAATATTTCTTGGAAAGGCACATGGGGGGGGGGGGCGGCCCACTTGGGGTTTTATAAAAAAAATACAAATTTCTTTTTATAAAATTTTATGTCTTGGTTTATATTTATAACATTTATAAATATAACATTACATATTTACAAGACTTTATACAATCTTTTAAAATGTTATTTAACCCATTAAATAACAAAATAAAATATTCTCTCATAATAAATTATCCATATAATTTATTGGTTTATCAAGTGTAATTATTTAGAAAACCAATTTCTAAATATTGTAACTGTTAATTTTATTTGTTTGATCATATCACAAATAAATAATATAAGTGTTTGTCTAGCTTGTTATTGGGTATGACTCGACTTGGATCATAACGTACTAGCCACATCAATTTAATATGTGTCTTGGGCATACAGAGTCCAACATTCTTGTTGCCACCCTCATTGATTGTTAGAACGGATAAAAGCCCTTTTACCCATATTGAGCCTTTCGAGGCGATCAATGTGGCTTTTCATCTTAAAGACATAAGATGAGACCGATTGGGTTTCCTCTATTCGACATGCACGAAGTGCTCGAACCGTCTCGAAGTGTTCTACCCTTACTTGTTGAAGGAACATTTCCTTCAATTGGGTAATCATGTCGTATGCTCATGATGTTCAAAATCCTTTTGAATCTCGGGAATTATAATTCCTAATCATGAGGCAAGAGGCTTGCATAGTATCCTTGATATACTTAATCCAATCGTTATAGGCATCCTTATCTTTTGTAAGAGGTTCATAGGGATTAGGATCGTTCAACACATAGGATATCTTTTCTTACTTGAGAACGATTCTTAAGTTTCGATATTAATCCATGAAGTGTTTTGATTGAGACGATCATTTTCAAGGATTGTTTTTAGTGATAGGTTACGGATGGTTTGGGTAATATTGTTAGCGGCCATCTACAAAATTTAACAAGGTTCAATTTTAGTATTTTTGATATTATTATAATTGAATCATTAATACCCTTTTATGTCTCACAGACAATTAATAATTAAAATCTAGAATCCAACGTTACATTTAAATATTGGTTAGGTGACCTTTATCCCATTATTTAAATGAACAAGGTAGTCAACGTTTGACTATTGCAACCCTTTGCAACTTCTAGCCATATGGGATCGGTTAAACATCTTTATGTTTAGTTGGCATCTTTAATCCCATCAACACCTTTTGTTCGCCATGCTTTGGTGACCCTAAGTTCATGGTTTCCAAATCAAGTCGTCCAACTTACACACACGTGTGAGTTTATACACATAAGTGGTTAGGTGACCTTTATCCCAAAACATGGTAAACCCACCTCGAAGATACAAGTTCCCTCAAATGTGGTTAGGTTACCTTTATCCCACAATAAGAGTTCCCAAGTGATTCGAGTGTTGTATAAAAGGATGGTATTTGACTTGTTTTATAAAAGGGATTTTGAGTTTTTCAAAATTCTAGTTTAGAAAACTTTACGTACCATACATTTGCATGCATTCAAATCCTTGGTACCTTTTGTGAAAACAAAATTTTCAAGGTTCTTTAAATAAAACCCATTTTATTGAAAAATCATTAATTTTTAATAAAACCTTTTATTAACGATTTTAATGATTTTGTTAAGAACCAATTTTAAGCTTGTTGTTGATTATTAGTTTGTTAAGCATGCATATCCAAATATCAACAAAACAATATAAATAAGCAACCACGCAAGCATAACATACATAACAATAGGTGCATAACCATATCCAATTATTTTTGACAACACTTGTTAGCCGAAACAAGTGTGCCAAAAGGTCCTTCCTAAGGGTTGAATATTGACACAAATAGTGTGTCGTTGAACTCCCACTTGATCCCGCATCCAAATGCTTCAAGTCTTCTTCTTGTGTTGTGATTTCTCCACTTTCTTTGAGCTTCCAAATGTCTTTTCATTCAGCTCCAAACTTCTTTGGACTTTAAAAATGTGTTTTGGTTATAGGGCTAAAATCCCGTCAAGAACTATGAAGTCCTTTAGGCCCGAAATTAGCCAAAACCAAAACCGCATTTTTTTGTGTGCATCTTCTTTTACAAAAGGTATCCTAATACATTTTTCTAGTAAAAATAAAATGCACCTAATCTATTTATTTACATACCAAATGAAAATAAATAAATTACATATTTCACAAATGGAAGAACAAACTAATAATTATTACAACCCTTTGAAATAATTAAATATATATATCACAAACACAAACATTCAACATATTCACACAAGGTCATGGCTAGGTTATGAACACCAAAATATATATCCACATATATATATAAATTCAAGAGCAAAAATGGTTTCCTTTTATAACCAACATTTTCGGTCAAGAATGAAAAAACCGAAAAATGTGGGTTTTTGTCCAAACAAAAACAATCATCCATATGACATAATTTTTCAAGATAGTTTTATGCATGTAAGATTAATATCTTGAAAAACAAAAGGAGAACCAAGTTCAAAACTTTCGGCCATAGGGTTTCTCCAAACCCGAAAACCATGCACTCATATAAGCGGCTCAAGATGCCATTGTTGGGTTTTTCACATGTTTATCAAAGTATTTTATCCATATAAAATAAAAACGCAGCGGAAAAAATATTTAAAACATGTTATTTACAAGATATAAAACCCATTTTATATGTAAAACCCAATCCTCAGATCCATATACGAACATGCATGCTATCAAAAATAAAACACAACCATAGAGTGTTTCAAGAATACTACCTTCCAAGGAGTAAAAGATATGAAGAAGATGATGCTTCTTGAATGGTAGTCTTCAAGTGTAGAATACCTCAAGCTTGTATACCCCAAGCCTTCCAACAAACACCTTATGTTTAGCTAGGATTTTACACTCAAGAACTCACTTGAAAAATCCCCTCTTGGAACCAACCCTTGGCTAAAAATTTGAGAGGAGAAAATAGAGTTCTTGCACTTGATTTTACCAACTTGAAAACCTCTTGGACAATCTCATGTTGGCCGATTTTTTAGACAGAGCATTTACAAGTCTTCTACTTGAAAAATGATCATTGGATTTCTAAGTGTTGCAACAATTTTTGTCTTACAAAATTGTCTTAAAAGAATTAGAGAGGTTAGCCACCCATAGTACCCAATCACAAGGCTTCTAGATATGACATTTGCATCTAATGTCATTGGACCAAAAATTCCTTGGGAAGACTTATGTTGGGGGGCCCACATGTTTTTATTTAAAAAAAATCAAAATTTTCTTTTAAATAATTTAAGTCTTATTTATATTTTATAACTTTTATAAAATATAGCATCATATGTTATAAGACTTATATAATATCTCACAAGTTTTTATAATGTTATTTAACCCATTAAATAAAAAAACAAAATATTCTTTCAAAATAAATTATCCATATAATTTATTAGTTTCTCAAGTGCAATTATTTAGAAAACCAATTTCTAAATATTATAAGTGTTAATATTTATTTATTTGATCATATCACAAATAAATATTATAAGTGTTTGTCTAGCTTGTATTTGGGTATGACTCGACTTAGATCATAACGTACTAGCCACATCAATTTAATATGTGTCTTGGGCATACAAAATCCAACAAAATCGCATGATTTATGTGACTTAAATAAAAACTGCACTAATATGATTATAACCACTATTTAAATCAGTAAATAACATGTATTATGTTAAAATATCAAATCGTTTCGAGTTGGGATGGTTATAGTAACGTTTAACGCAACGGTCAAAAATCGGCTTTTCGAGTGATTTTTGTAAAACTGATTTAGAACAGTAAATAAATTGATGTTTTTAGTTTAAAAACAAGTATTTTAACTAATTTTAAGTTTACTTGGTGTTTGGTTGGTTATACATGACTTCCGACGCCCGAAAACGTTACCGAATCGCTAAAATATGCATTTTCCTAAGTACACTAGTATGGGTAAAATTTTGGGTAAACCTTATGTGTTAAAATGTGATATGTGATTTAAACATGAGAATGTGAAAATATGTTAAGTTTTAACATGATTTTAAAGATTGGATTATCCATGTATATATTTGTACATTTGGTACGGTAGAAACGGTAAAAATTGCGTTAAAGGTGTAACTTATTTGTCGAGCATGAAATTTGACACATAGATAAGTTAGCAATATTTCACGTGTTTCGATGATTAAATTATGTGAACGTTTATGTATATATATTACGACACGCAAATCGTAGATATATTGCGTATTAACGGGAATGTTAACGGATTTACACAATAATGGTCACCAATAAAATCGTTCAAGTCGTAAAATCATAAATATATATATATATATATATATATATATATATATATATATGGACTCATATATATATTAACATGCAACATAATAAAAAATGATAACGTTTCGAGAAAATCTCAAAGTTATGTGATAATTCTAAGAAACGGAAAACTTAGGATTTTTGTGTTATGTATATTGATTTAAAATCGTTCCTATATATATATATTAGGACGTGTAGAAATCAATCACTGGGATTGGGCTATTTAAAAATACGCACCCAAAGGTGAGTGTCACTAAACCCCTCTTTTTACTGCTTTGTATATATTTTGGGGGTAGAACACGCCAATAAAAAGGGTTTAATAATGTTTTTGAAATAAAACATACCTTTTAATATAAAATATATATATTTTCCATGAAAATATATGAAATTTGATAAGTCATACGTTTCGAAGTAAAAACATTTTTGATGAATAAATGTTTGACATTGGGATGGTACGGTATTTCCTAGGCGAAACATGACCGTACAGTTGGGACGAATGCCGGCCTAGGTCTCGAATGATGTAGATTCAGGGGATTCGTACAACAGCGTGTATTAAATTGTCATATTAGTAGGATATATATATTGTACATGAGGCAAACATCATATTGTCCTTCAAGAGGACCATGCGCCCATGATGTCGTTTAATCATTTAAGTATTGCACGCGAGGAATTGTTGGTAGATCTATCGGGTTGACAACCCCGTCTTCACCGATCGCCCCGTGTCAAGTCAAACGACGAATTGATATTCTATTTATTGTCTAGCTTTGATTATCCATGCATGGTTAATATATAGTTTGTGTTGTCTAGCTAACATACGAGTCTGAAAATTGACGCAATAATTTAATATATAAAACTTGGGCAATATTACTGTTGTCGGATTGATGAATCGACGGAAGGCCCATGGATTTTATTAAGGAAGTAAAATGGACTTTCTAAAATTTATATGGATGTTTTCAAATAAACACCTAATCAGAAAGTTTTCCTTGGAATAATATTGTTTGTATGTGAATATGTGAACTCACCTTCCTTTGTGTTGACACTTGATTTTAACGTGTTCTACAGGTACTTGAGTTCAGCTTCGGGAATCATGGCGTATCTTATTTTTGAATGATGCATGCTATTTGTTTGAAAATGTTGGACAACTTTTAAACTTTCTGGGACGCATGTAATAAGATCCGTGAGGATCAAAGACAACTTAACTAAGTAGTTATGTCGTAAAACGTAATGTTTAAATAACTTATGCTTAAAATAAATTAAAATGTCCAACAATTAAATGCATCGATCGACAAGATATAAATGGGCACCAACTTTCGTCACCACTACGTTTTATATTCCGCTGCGACGTTTTTGGGGTGTGACAGTTTGAATCTCTGCCAGATGAGAGAGTTTGGGAATACTATGGTCTGGTGCTGAAAATACCAAACCGATGGCAGAAATGACAGTTGATTGGTTGATTGAGAGATTCGAAAGCCATGAATTGGAGATCAAGAAAATGAACAAAGTGAACAGTACCTCATATCAACAGAATGTCGATCTTTACTATAGAGGTAGTATGATTCCAAAAACCACATCACCAAGAACCGCATTTACTGTTGAAAGTTCAAACACGGTGAATCAAGAAAAGAAAAGCAGCAGTTCATCACCGAGCAATGGTTATCATGGGAGTGGTTCTTCTTCGTCTGTTCCAAGCAATCAGCAACAACAAAATGTTCCCAAGAATGTTTTTCAATGTAACATCGCTGTTAACTTGAACAACGCTCAAAACTTCAATGAGGAGACAGCAAAACAACAAATGGTGTTCCTTGCTTCTATCCTGGAATCGTATGAAAGTCTGGTAGCCGGAAAGATCGGAAACACAAATCTTACAAAAGAGGACTATGACCAGATAGATCCTGAGGAAATGGAGTTAATCGATATACGTTGGTGCATGGCAAGTGTAATCTGAAGAGCACAACAGTTTATGGATATCACGGGAAGAAATTCCATTGGAGGGCCTTCGACAAAACTGGGTTTTGATAAATCCAAAGTGACCTGCTTCAAGTGTAAGCAAAAGGGGCACTTTAAGCGTGAATGCAGAAACTCAGCAGCAGATGAAACATCTAACCCTTTTCATGATGATTACTACAAGAAAGCCGTTTATCACCAAAACCGCGAAGAGCTGCCCAGAATGAAGCAGATCGAGGAGACTTTAAAGGAAAAGTCGAGAGCTTTAGCTGTGATTCAGGATGATGAAGGTGTCGATTGGAGCGAGTTCTTGCCAGAAGATGATGCAGTTGGATTTGCATTTATGGCACAAATTCAACAACAAACATAACCAACTGAAGAGTCAACACACATCCGTCGAAAGCTTTTAGCTCAAACTATGAAGGCAAGGATCTACAATACTTGGAAAGAAGCCAAAAAGGCTAAAAGATAGGATCCGGATCGTGAGTGTTATTTAGATCCGAAAGGCAACATTGTTGTGGAGCCATCATCAGTTGATGTTGAAACTCTCATAAAATCAATAATTGAAACTGAAAGACAGAGAGAGATTGATGATGCAAAGAAATCCTAAAAAGAAAAGGAAGAGTCAAAGAAGATAGACGATGGGATCATTGACACTACAAAGGAAATGAATGCAGAAAATTTGAAGGAAATGGCTAACAAAGTTCTAATGACAAAAGCACTCAAGGTAGACTCCAAATCTGCTTCTAGTTCTGAGTCATCAAGCAAGGTCAGTAGCAGTGATTCAAACATTGAATCAGGTAAGACTGATGGTACAAAAACAGAAAGTGATTGCAGAAATTGCATGAAAGAATGCAAAGTCTGCAGCACATATGCTTATCTCACAAACAAAAGAATCCAAGAGCTGGTTGAAAAAGCTGATATGGTTGAAAAACAAGTTATAAGTCGAGATAAAATGCTTAAGGCTTCAAGTGAGAGAATTAAAGAATTAACCAAAAAGATTGAAAAAGATAAAAATGATGTTGATCATTTTAAGAAAGAAAACGAAAAATTAACTCTTGAAAAAAGAACAATTTCTAAAAATTTTGAGAAGCTAAAAAGAACAGTTAAGGATTCTGACGAACGAAATGGTAAAACTCACAAAGAAAACATCCATTCGTCTGTAGTTCTTCAAGCAAAAGAAAAACTAATCAATCAGCAATTGGATGAGATCGCAAGTCTTAAGCTTCAGTTCCAGGAAACTAAGATTGAAAATGAAAGAATCAATCTGAAATTGAATAGTTACAACTCCGCTAGCTTTGTTCTTCAACGCATCGTTCCCAAGCCAATTGGGAAGAACAAAGCTGGTGAAGATGTGTACTCGGATGGAACGGGGGTGGGTTATCATCAAGTTCCACCACATGTGCTTAATGAAACAAGTGAGAAAACAGATGCTGTAAAATTGCCAGAAACAATTGATGTCACATTCACTTCATCATCTGATGAAGATAGTGTTCAATCTGAAGTGGTAAAAAATGTGGTTGAAAATGTGTTAAAATGAGATAATGAGTCCACTGAAGATGAAGAATGTTTTCTGAACAACTACATTCCGAAACCAAAATCCCAGAACAACTCAAATGACGACCCTACTCTTGTCATGTACAAGATGTGTGGATCAGATAAGTTGTACTTGGATATTGAGTTTCCAATTGAAAATGTGAATGTTGATAAGTTGAAGCAAGTTTTCAAACTTGTTGAAATTGAGGTTTCTGAAATTGAAAGGTTAAAGAGTTCCAAAAGGTTTTTGAACTTTGAAAAGGATAAATCTTACTATAAGAAACCTGTTGTACCACCACGTTTTAACAAGAATAACCAAAACAGATGGTCGGGTGGTTATCAGGGTGGTAAGAATAATCAAAAGAGGAACTTTCAAAACAAAAAGTTTGTCGAAAAGAAAGTGTTTGTTAAAAGCTCAAGTTTAATTTCCAAGCAAGAGTCGGAAATCTTTTCGAAAAAAAATGAAGATTTTTTTTGCAAAGAAGGCCTCACAGACTCAGACTGAATGTAAAAGTCGGGAAGTTGACACCCTCACTTGCTTCAAATGCAACGAAGTTGGACACATTTTGCACGAAAGTGCACCAACTTAAAACCTAAGTCTGTGGTTGTTGAGAACACGAGAGAGAAAAATGATGTCAAAGGCAAAGCACCAATGTTTGTTGAGAAGAAGATTTTAAAAAATGAAAACATCAAAGTCAAAACTAAACCTGTAAAACAGTCGGTAAAGAAAACTGATCAATTTTACAAACGGATCGCTTCTCCACAACAAACTTGGAAGCCAAAATCCGAGGCTAAGACATCAAGTGTTCCAAAATCAAAGGTTTCTGTTGATGCAAAACAATCATCTTAAACCAAACCAGTTAAGATGAATGTACCTTTGAATTTTTATGAAAAACTGGAGAAACAAACTTCGACCCCACAAGGGAAGAAGTATGTTCCAAAGAAGGATCAACCATCTGGTCAACCTCCGAAAAACGAATTATTTTTATACAAAGAGGTTGAGGTTGGATCCGAAGAGAGTCTTAAAATGAACGATACAAACTTCCCACCTTTGTATATAACAACAACCCACATCAAGCTACCCGAGTCAAAGGAGGCTTGGGTTGCTTCAGCTTCTAACTAAATGTTTGTGAAATGTGCAGGAGCTCCCGAGATCTATCTCAAAGTGGATTATGGATAGTGGGGCATCCTCGCACATGACGGGGAGAAAAGCCCTGTTATATGATGTTAGAGGTTTCAATGGTGGTTACGTCGGTTTTACTGGAAATCAAGGAGGACGTATTATCGGGGAGGGAACATTTTCAAATGGAGTCGTTACATTTGAGAGAGTCAACTACATAGTAGAGCTGGAAAACAACTTACTCATCATTTCTCAAATATGTGACAGAATGTACTCAACTCACTTTACTGACAAGGAATGTCTAATTCTAAAGCCGGGGTTTGTCATCCCCGAGGAGTGGATCATCATGCGAGCACCAAGGGTTAATGATCTGTACGTGTTGGATATGAGCGTTTCTATGACTACCACGTGTCAACCCCAGTGCTTTGTATCAAGAGCTACTGAAAAGGAGGCAGAGCTATGGCATCGAAAGATGGGACACATTCACCTACGCAAGATGAACTACCTGGTGCATAATGATTTAGTAAAAGGTGTTCACTTGAAGAGCTTTCATCTGGAGGGAGAGTGTATCAGTTGTATGAAGGGAAAGCAACGAAAGAAATCCCATCCGTGCAAAAAGATGAACTCAGTCTCGAAGCCACTAGAAAGGCTTCACATGGATCTCTTTGGTCCTGTGAATGTCAAGAGTATTACGGGTGATCTTTATTTTTTAGTGGTCACTGATGACTATTCGAGATTCTCGTGGGTGATGTTCCTGAAGTCAAAAGACGAGACATTTGAGAGTTTGCTAAGGTTATTCAGGAAGATAGAGAATTTGTACCAAACTCGCATCCGAAGACTAAGAAGTGACAACGGTACGGAATTCAAGAACAACAGAATGGAGGAATTCTGTGATCGACGAGGTATATTACAAGAGTTCAGCGCACCTTATACTCCGCAATAGAATGGAGTTGCAGAAAGAAAGAACATAACGCTAACCGAAATGGCGAGAATGATGCTAGCTGATTCAAAATTACCAATTAATTTCTGGGCAGAAGCAGTATCAGCCGCTTGCTATACTCTCAACCGGGTACTTACTGTGAAGAAGCATAACAAGACATGTTTCGAGTTGATAAACAACCGCAAGCCTAATCTCGAGTATTTAGAGCCGTTTGGGTCTCCCTGCACAGTTCTAGATCCCGATGGCAAGTTTTGTTCAAAGAGCATAGAAGGTATCTTTATGGGGTATTCCAGTCCTCTAAAACGCGTCTTTGTTCCAAGTTTCAAAAGGATCATCGAAGCACAGCACGTTGAATGTCAAGGCTACACAATGCCTCCATAGAAGCCCACAGACTCATGGCGATTCGACTATGATGCCTTATGGGATTCATTTGATCTAGAAGAAGAGCCAGAGTTCTTTGATGATTTGGATATTTTATGAGAATATGAAGCATCTCAGGGAAGATTTCTAGCAAGGTCTTCTAAACGTCAACAACAAACTTCCAACAATGATAAAGCTGGTCCCATTCATGCTGGAGAGAATGATGAAGTTCAGTAAACTCTGACTACTTCAGAATGCGAGCATGCTCCTGAAAATCAGACGGCAGTCAATGATGATAATTCAGAATCTGATAATAATCCTACCTTTGATCATGGTGATTCAGAATCTGAGGGGGAGCAGATCCAATCTTCAGATCAGATAGTTCTTGAAAATGAACAAGTTGTGGATCAGAATGTTACTAATTTGGAAGGCGAGGTGGATGTTCCTGGTGAAGTTATGCCGAGGACTCTCTCATACCACCCCGAGGAGTTGATAATAGGAGAACTGCAGTCAGGAGTTCACACAAGAAGCCAGATTGAACCACAAACATACAAAGAAGCACTGACGGAGGAGTCATGGGTAATTTCTATGCAAGAGGAGCTGAGTCAATTTGAGAAACTTGGTGTACGGAAGGTTGTGGATCTGCCTGATGGACATAGAAAGATAAACACAAAATGGGTGTTCAAGTGCAAAAGTGACGACCGAGGAGTGATTGTCAAAAACAAAGCTCGACTCGTGGTCCAGGGCTTTAGTCAAGAAGAAGGGATAGACTTCACAGAAGTTTACGCTCCAGTTGCTCGACTTGAAGCTATCAGAATTTTCCTTGCTTTTGCTTCATGGAAAGGTTTCAAAGTATACCAGCTAGATGTCAAGTCGGCCTTTCTTTACGGAAAAGTGAAGGAGGAGGTCTACGTCGGTCAGCCACCGAGAGCCTGGTACGAGACGCTCTCTCAACATTTGCTTTCCAACGGTTTTATCCGAGGAAAGGTGGATGCCATCCTCTTCACGAAGGAAGTCGCTAGTCATCTTCTGATCGTACAGATATATGTTGATGACATTATTTTCAGGTCAACAAATGAAGAACTCTGTAAAGATTTCGAACAAGTGATGAAGCAGAAATTCGAAATGTCGTCAATGGGTGAGATGAAGTTCCTCCTAGGGCTATAGGTCGATCAGATGCCTGAAGGAATCTTCATACATCAGACAAAGTACGTTTACGACGTTCTGGAAAAATTTGGGATGTCCGAGACGGCACCAATGTCCACCCCACTAGCAACGAATCATGGTATCAACCCTGATCTCACCGGAGAGAAGGTCGACGAGACACTATACCGCTCAATGATTGGTTCGCTGATGTACTTGACAGCATCAAGACCTGATATAATGTACCCAAATTACCTCGCGGCCCGATATTAGTCGAGTCCTAGAGTCTCACATATGTCTATCGTCAAGAGGATTCTACGCTACCTGAGAGGAACCCCAAGCCTGGGGTTGTGGTATCCCAAAGATGGTGACTTCACGCTCAGCGGATACTCAGATTCTGACTTCGGTTGCTGCAAGCTCAATGCGAAATCAACAACTGCAGGATGCCAATTCTTCGGACCCCAACTGGTCACTTGGCAGTGTAAGAAGTAAACCTCTGTTGCTCTTTCAACATGTGAAGAAGAGTACATATCTTCCAGCAACTGCTGCTCTAAGATCCTGTGGATTCAGCAACAGATGCGCGATTACGGTTTGCAATTTCTTACTTCACCTATTTTTGTTGATAATGAGGCTGCAATCAACATAACGAAAAATCCGGTACATCACGCTAAAACTAAACATATTGAAATTCGTCATCACTTCATCCGAGATTGCTTCGAGAAGAAGTTGATACGAATTGACAAAATCAACGCCGATGAACAAAAGGCAGACTTGCATACCAAAGCTTTTGATAAATCTTGTTTTCAATACCTTTTAAAATTGAATGGTATGAAGTTGTTGTCGGATGCGGAGGAGTTACTTGGCGATGATGAGAAAACCACTGAAGATGATGTTGAGAAGCAGACTGCACTGGTTTGTCGTATTTTTAGTTGTTTTTGTATTCAGGGAGAGATATATATATTTTCAGAAAATACAAAAACAATAAAAAATCCTAAAACATGAGAAAATTTTCAAAATCCAAAAACAATAGAAAACCCAAAAAGAGTTTGTGTGAAAAGGGGATATGATTGTACATTAGTTAGACAGTTACGGTATGCTAAAGATATGTAATGATTTAAAGCTTTAAACAGTCTCGCTGATGATATGCCGATAGGTTTTCACACGTTTAGTAGATTTGTTTGGGATATAAACATAAAATCATTTCTTGCTTATTTCGTGGGGAACATCTCTCGGATATATAGGTAACCCCTGAAATCTTGTTTGAAAGATTTTCTATTTCTGACATACTAGGTCTATGTACTTGATGATATCTGGGGAATTATACCAGGACTTCTAATTTTGCGGAAGCAATAGCTTAGTTCTCGTATAATACTCTGCACTGCTTTAAATCTTTAAAGCCTCCCCTCAGCATAAAAAATGATAAACATTGCAAAATGCTAATCATGTGCTGTTGAAGAAATGATCCCCAAGAGGGACACACCGAAAGTCGAGCCATCATCTATCTGTCTGAACGGAAGTTCTAACCTGAGCTCTCATGGCCTCGCACTACCCTTTACAGATATCATTATTGTACGTTCACCTGTAAGACTGAATATAGAAGTCTAGATACAAGAGTATATTCTGAGGTGGGACATGCGAATAAGTTAAGCATTTAAGACATTAATTCGTATCCTGAATAGATTGAAATCTGTGTAAGAATTTAAAAGGATCAGTATATCGGCAATCTAAGTGAATAGTTTAAAACTTAGTGTGAAATCAAGCTCAACGGTACTTGTAACCTGTCGGTAGCTGATATGATCCCCTAACACGCTCACCAAAAATATGTTTGTAAATAGTTTACGTTACTGCATTTCATTTCACTTTTAGTCAAAAACCCAAACATATTTCATTTTGTTCTAGTTAAAACTTTCGTTAAAAATCCCACAAAGATTTTATATTTCTGCTTTAGTTTTTCGACAAACCAAGGTAGAAAGCTGATCTTCAGACTCTCAGTCATGGAGCAGAGCAGGAAGTTTCTGGACTGGACAACAGGGTTAGGAGCTAATCTTGAAATGTTTGATAATTAAAATTCAAAACAACTTCATTAAGTTGACACTTGTAAAATTTTTCAGAAAATGTGTTTGAAAAGTTCGAACAAAATGTCAGTTGTTTCGTTTCGGGTCAACCAAGGTCATTAACTTGGACTTGGTAGACATATTAAGTGCCTAGGTTCATTAATTTGGACCTAGATACTTAAGTGGATTTCTAAAACAGACCAAGTCTGATAAAACGTCAAAACTGTCAAAAGTCAAAGGGGTGTTTGGATCGGATGACAATCTGATCGGATGGCAATCCAATCAGATGGCAATCCGTTCGGATGGCCATCTGATTGGTGGACAAGTCTATAAATAGGGGTCAAGGTCTTTAGTCAAACCTTTTCGATAGAACGACCTTCCGATCCACTCTCAAACACTTTCCACTTTTCTTGTTCTTGATTCTCACTCTTGCTTTCCAAGATTGATAGGATTATTGGCTTGCTCAATCTTCACTATGGGAAAGGTAAGATCTCTAACTTTCATTGCTAAATTTGATGTTTTTGAGGATTAAACTTGGTGTCGGCGGCTGTTAGTATGAGATCTTAGATCTAGGCTTGTTTAGTGATTTTTGATAGAATCTGAACATAGGGTTTTGTTCATAGGCCTTAGATCTATAGATTCACCGAAGGAATTTGATTGAAACATGTTAGATTTGGAGATTTGATCTTGAATAGGTGTCGGCTGTCGGTCCACTTAAAGCCAAATTATACCCAAACGACTGAGTTTTAGAGAAATCTGAACATAGGGTTTTGTTAATCGGCGTGTTCTACGTGAAAATGTGTTCAATTTTGTGAAATTGGTAGAAAAATTTTGATGTTCATAGGATATTCAAACTGTTCTTCATGTCTGTTGATCGAATGGCAGTTCGATCGGATGGCAATCCGATCGGATGGCCATCCGATCCAATGTACTTCATTATGTTTGAAATTTTGTCTAAGTGTTGGATTGATTTTTCATTCTTTATCTGTTAAAAGGTTATTTTGGATTGTTTGGCAACTCGATCGGATAGCAATCCGATCGGATGGCCATCCGATCTAAAACACACATTCAAATGATTGTCTGTCTCATGTCAATTGATCGAATGGAAATTCGATCGGATTGCAATCCGATCAAAGTGTCATCCGATACATAGCACACACACTCAACTGATTGACTATTTCATGAGCTTACCTATTTGCTTGTCATTTTGATCGAATGGCAATCCGATCGGATGGATATCCGATCGGATGGCCATCCGATCCAAAACACATTATGTCAAACCAGTTGACCATTGTGCTTATCTGTCATTGATCAGATGGAAATCCAATCGGATGACAATCTAATCGGATGGCCATCCGATCCAAATTCACTCACTCACTTGGTTGACTTATCAAAGGTGCTGAATTGTTTGTCACATGGATTGAGTGACAATCCGATCGGATGACAATCCGATCGGATGGCCATCCGATCCAAATGCACATGACTTGTTTTTGTTCTGATCTTGTTAAGAGATGTTTCATCCGATCAGATGGCCATCCGATCCATCAGTACTGTATAGAGTGACATACTGATTCCAGTGTTAGAAAATTTTTTAGTTTTCAAAATTTTTGTCACTTTTCACTTTTTGTCTCGAACTTTGTGTAAACCCTAACATTGATCATTCTTGCAGGCAAGAGCATCAGATTGGCATAAAGCTCACAACGTCTATTGTATATTAGATGAAAACTTTGAAAACATGACACCGTTTAAAGATATGGCAAAGTTTTTAAGAGGGAGCAGGTTTAACAAGGCGTTGACTGATAGGACAAAAGTATATGAGTCTCATGTTAGAATGTTCTGGAAGTCGGTGAGGTATGATGAAAAGGAAAAGATGATATACTCAGTAGTTCAAAAGAAAGACGAGAATGATAAAGATATAGATGTTGAGGTTAAATTCAATGTGGGAGACATGAGAAGAGTATTAGACTTAAGAGATAGTGATGATGACCCTACTATCGTTCCTTAAAGGCTGTGCAAGGGATTATGGTTTAGAATGGGAGTCTCTGCACATGTTAATGATAAATATCTTAAGTCTAAGTTTTGTCGACCTTACAAGTTCTTAGTTCACTGCGTGATACATTCTTTGTCTCACAGAAAGGGGGCTTACGACGAACCATCAGACTATATCATGAATATTATCACTTGTTTGGTGCTTAACAGGCCTTACAACATTTCTCAAGTGATATTTGATCACATGATTGATAATATCAGGGGTGAGAAGAACATTATGTACCCCAGGTTTATACAAATGTTGATTGATGATCAAGTGAAAGATCTTGTGAAGGATTCTAAAGATGAGTTAGATCTACATCATATGACAGCTGAGACTTTGAGTAGATTAAATTAGTATAAGCTGAAGAAAGATGAATCGGAACCAAGAGTTAAGAAAATGATCTGTAAGATTGCTAATCCAAGCTACGTGGCACCAGCAAATGATGCTTGGAGGAACGTGAACAGCAACTCAGAGGATGAAACAGAAAGATTAAGTGAGATGCATGAAAAGAAACTTAGGTGTTGGTTTGTAAAGGATGGAAAGAGAAAGAGAACTCCTAAGGCCTCTCCAACTTTGACTACACCTAAAGTACCTACAACAAAGATTGTTGTTAAGGGTATAGTTGAAAGGGGGAGTCATAAGAAAAGTTATATTATTAAATATTATATCATTCTAATGAATATAAAAATACTTGTTTTGCAGGACCTTCAAAGAAATCTCCACCAAGACTTGTGGATGAACCAGTGCTTGATCCAGCAGATATAACTCAAGAAGGTATTGATTTGACAAAAGTGACATTTGAGCAATACATTAAGTAAACTGAAGATGCAGCAAAGGCTCAAAGTTCAAGTGTTGCAAAGGAAACTGGAGCATCTTCTGCAAAGCATGTTTAAGCAGAAAGTCTAAAAGAAAAGGAA
Source organism: Helianthus tuberosus (assembly GCA_030545235.1). Taxonomy (NCBI): domain Eukaryota; kingdom Viridiplantae; phylum Streptophyta; class Magnoliopsida; order Asterales; family Asteraceae; genus Helianthus; species Helianthus tuberosus. The sequence goes on along the minus strand of CM060447.1, from coordinate 128,497,962 downwards.
CCTGAAGGAGTTGCTCATACAGATTCAAGTGATGCTGATGATGAATCAAGTGACACAGAGTCTAAAATTGATAAGTCAAAGATCGGTGTTTGAAAGATTACTCTGAAAAAGAAGCCTCAGAAAAAGAAGAAGGGTTCTGATGAAGAGGATGAGACATATATTCCTACACCTCAAGCTGAGAAAAAGAAATGTAATCTGAAACGAAAGGCAAACCCTCAAGGTGTTATCTCTAGGAGGGTCAGAGCAAGAAAGGGATCTGCATCAGTTCATGAGATCCAAAGTGGTAAAAGTGAAAAGCATGTTGTAATCTCAAAGGGACCAGAAGCTGGTAAAGATCAAAATGTTGAAGTTTCTGAAGCTCAACAAGTTCAAAATGTTGAAAAAGAAAGCTGGTGATGATGATGAAGTTGTTATTACTAGTGAAAGAGTATCTACACTACCACCACCACCAGAGAATCCAACCATTCATATTCCAGATGATGCTGAGACGTCAAAGCCAAAAAATACTACTCCTCCTGGTCTATTTGAAGGCTTTCCTAACATTCATGGTGAACTCAAGGATGACATTCTTCCTGATGAAGGCTATGATATGTTTCATGATGCAACGATCAAGGATCTAACAAAGAAAGTAAGTCTTCTGGAGAAAGAGAAAGCGAAAGCTGAAGCTGAGCGTGACGAGTTGAAAAAGCAGCTTGAGAAGATTATTGAAGTGAATGAAGAAATGAAGTCTATTGTGAATGATCATGCAGAAAGGATAAATACTTTGGTTGAAGATCTGGATGATAATGCTAAACTCTTTGAGCAACTCTCTGCAGAGCTTTCTGAAGTGAATGTGAAATACGCGAACATGAATGAAACTAATCAGACACTGCATCAAATGTTAGATGATCTTCATGAAGCGTCTTCAAATGAAATCAAAGTGTTAAAGCTGGAGATTGAAGCTCTAAGGGCTGTTAAGATTGTGAAAGCTGAGCAGCTTAACATGTTATACACTGTGATGGAACATCAGCTTGGTATCAATTTCCAAGCTGTATATAACAACTTAGAGATTCAAAGGGTTGAGGAAAGAAGAGCTCAGACGGAGAAAGAGTTGGCTGAGGCAGCAACTCAAACGAAGAAAGCTTTAATTGTTGAAACTCAAGAAGCTGGAGGTTCTTCGAGTCAGCCTGAAGGTGATGTTGAGATGGTTGATGCTGAAGTGAATGTTGAAGTAGAGCACATGGAAGTTGATCAAGATCCAAGCTTTGTACTTATTGGTGAAGCTCTCTCTCATCCTTACAACTTGAATGATGTTATTAGAATGGTGAAAGTTGAACAAAGGAAAGGGAAAGTGAGACCAGCTGATGTGAAGCTTCTATGTTACAAAGAAGAGACAGAGGGTGATAAAGAAGAGGAAGAGGAAAAGATAGATGACAAGGAGTTGGATCGGTTGTTCGATGATATTGATAACTATCCTGAAGGCAATAATGATGATGAAGATCAAGGAGCAACGGGGTTGCTGATTGTGACACCTTCAGTCCAACAATCGTTGGATGATTTTCTTAGTGGCGAAATCAATGAGCAGCAGGAGGATCAGCACCAGGAGTCTTCTTCTTCTGGAAAGCAACATTCTGATCAGGTATTCCTCACACAACCCAAAGTCATTGTAGGATCGTTTTTAGACCCGAAATGAGTCGTTCAGAGGCGTTCTACTCAATATGAAAGGCGGAAACAGACATATCAAGTTCAATTCAGCTAGAGATTCACTTTAACTGTCTTTCTGATTGATTTGACAAAGATTTACAGCTGAGACGACACTTCAGCAGCACTTCGGCTCCGGAATCACACATACATGTCTCTTGAAACGGAATCAGGACACTCCTATATATAGGCAGTCTAATTCCTTTTGAACATGACTCAAGCGGAATCACATTTCAAACGAAATTAGTGATTTCGTTTGAAATGTCATAATGTGATTTCAAACGGAATTACACATTCTAATTTCGTTTGAAACTACCTCTCATCCTATATTTGACATTTTCCTCGAATAACGTGCCCTGATCTATGTAAAACAAAGCAAGACTCGATACAAGACGAAGTCGACAGACGCATGCACCAACAGACTCCCCCTCGAATGTTGACGTGTCTTTAGTGTCGAGTCTTCAACATCTTCAGTCTTTATCAGTCTTCTCGAACTCTTCCAAAGCATCTGACAATGTAAAAGATCCTCAATTTTTGTTTTCTCTTTATTTCCAGGGTCTCGACCTGGCTCTTTTCTCACTCTAAATCTCTTGATCAGATCTCTTGATTCCTTAAGATCACCAACATCTGCAACCACAAGATCTTCAATTTCAGGATCAGAACTTGGCTCTCAAGATCGTAACCCAACTTACCTGCACATTCTCTACCTCAAAATAAATTTTCAAATTTAAAATCTTGACAATTTTATATATCACTTACAGGTATCTTTCCAGAATGATTTAACACTTTAAAAATTTCTTATGATTGTAGGTAAATATTCAAAATCTTTTCTTATTTAATCACAGATTCTCCCTCTCGAAATACTCATCATGTTTAACACTCGAAATTTTAAAAATCAGCTCTTCAACATCAGTTGTCGAAAATCTTTTTGAATTTTTCAAAATTTATGCTAAAACACACTGAAAATCTTTTGGATTTATGAAAAAAATTAAAAAAATACAGTAAAGAAATATTTACAGACAATATATTTTTGAGAGTTTGTGTAAGAGGATCATATAAGTTTTTGAAGAGTCACACGTACCGTTGAGCTTAGTTACACATTAAGAATTAAACAATTCACTTAGATTGCCGATATACTGATCCACTTAAATTCTCACACAAATTTCAACTGATTCAAGATACGAATTAGGTGTATTAAGGACTTAAACTCATTCATGTGTCCCACCTCTTGAATATACTCCCGTATCCAGATCCCAATATTCAGTCTTACAGGTGAGTATACCACAGATGATATCTGTAAGGGGTTAAATGCGAGGGCCGTGAGAGCTCAGGTCAGAACTTCCGTTTAGCAGAGAGATGACGGCTTCAACTTTTGGTGGGTCCCCTTTAGAGGATCTTTTTTACAACAGCACATGATTAGCATTTTTCAATGTATCATCATTTTTTATGCTGAGTGCGGGCTTTTATTTCAAGCAAGTGTAAAGTATTATACGAGGACTAGGCCATTGCTTCCGCAAAATCAGAAGTCCCGGGATAATACCCCAGATATCACTGAGTATAAAGACCTAGTATCTCAGAAAGAAGGATCCTTCAAACAAGATTTCAGGGGTTACCTATATATCCAAGTAGTGTTCCCCACAAAATAAGCAAGTTTGAATTTAAGTTTATATCCCGAAAAAGCTTACTAAATGTGTAAAAACCTATCGGCATATCATTAGTGAGACCGTTTAACTCTATTTAAAGAATACATTTCTTTAGCATATTGTAACTGTCTACTGATGTATTATCATTTCCTCTTTTTGACAACAAAACTCATTTTTGATTTTATCATGTTTTTTACTTTTTCAAATTTTCAAATGTTTTTGGATTTTCTGAAATTTCTTACTCCCCCTAAAATGCAAAATCATTTAAAGGAAATTTGAAAACAAACTGTACAAGATAAAGTGACAACTGATATCGAATCACTTCAATTCGCCATCCACTTGGCATAAACAATCAGAACTCCCCCTTTCAACAAACTATTTTCCCATTATGATTTCAAAACACTTAAGTTTGTTTTAATCAAAATGGTTTTTCTGGAAAATAAGTTTTGTTTTCATCATAAACCACTTGTAGGTTAGGGGATCTCATCACATTATTTTCTTATCTTCAAACTTTTGAAAAATATAACAGTTTTAAATTCAATCAACAAACATCACTAGTAGAAAATCAAGTACAACTTAATGTCCCTGATTTACCACTTATAAGTCGAAATATCACCAAAGTGAATTTCTCAAGAAAGATGCCGATATCTGCTTCACACTTACCAACCTGGAAGCTCCGGCAAGTCATAATGTTTACATATGAAAGACAGACATCCAAGCTTCACCAAACTTGGATGTTTCCTCCTCAACTTCACTTGGGTTATAAGTAGCCTTCTTAGTTTCATAAAACTCTTTAACCCCTTTAACCTTCCCATCAATCAGCTTCCCAAAAATCTTTTTCACATTTCCATTAAAAACCTTTTCGACATCAAATTATTTCTTCTCAGAATAAAATTGATTCGAAATCTCAACTTTTCCAACTTTTTGTTTAAAATTTTCAGCCCGCAATGGTGGAAAATTGACATCATCCATTGGTGGTACTGATGTTTCTATTTTTAGATCAACTTGTGACTCCTCTGACTTTGTGGAATCAGATTCATCGTCAGATTTCACATCAAATTTCTTAATAGCCCACTTTTGGTTGTCAAGATTCACTCTTCTCTTGTAAAATCTTTTCTTTGAACATTCACCAACTTCATATGTTGAATTTATAAAAGCTTTGAATTTTTCAGTTGGCGGTTCATTTTTCTCAATAATCTTTTCTTTTAGTTTAGAAACAACTTCCTGTTTGATGTTGGTAGCCTTCGGACAATTCCAGGCAATGTGTCCAATTTCTTGACATCTGTAACAGGTTCTTGTTTCCTTTCTCTGATAAACTCCATTCTTCACAAACTTTTGTTCTTCTGCAAAGAACTCTTTGTTTGTTTGCTTCCAGAATGAGCTCTTTTGTTCTTCTTCCGAACTTGTCCCAGTATCCTTTTCTTCAGGCTTCTTGTCTTGAAATGCTTCAAAACCTGCAACAGTTGGATAAATTCGATCAATCAAATAATCAGAACTAGAATAAATTTGCAACAATCTTCTAATTCTTTCATTTTCAATCCTTTCTGTCTCCAACTCCTGCTTCAGCTTTACAAATTCTTCAATGTAATGATTAATAGCCTTCTGCTTTGTCGTCATCACAACATTCATCATTGTCAATGCATCTTCTCTTTCAGAATTTGTCTTTTGTAGACCAGTCACCGTTCTGTTCAGCACATCATATGATTCTTTTACATAGTTGAGATTGAACAATAATGTTTCTTTCATCTTATCTTACTCACTCAATTTCTCATCTTTTTCTTCACACTGTTTGCACAATTCTGAACACTTTAGACACGGTTTTATTACTTCAATAATCTTTTCAACTTCAACCACTTTCTTAGTTTCTGCTATTTTCTCATCATCAACTACCTTTTCAAATTCAACAACCTGTTCAGTAACTTTAACTTCCTCTTGTTGTTTCTTTTCTTTTGCTGCACGTTTCTCCTTTAGCTTCTTCAATCTATCTGCAAAATAAAATTCAAAACTTCCAGGAGATAAATGAGTTTTTGCAATATTAATATGTATTTCTTCCTCATCATCACTGTCATCAGTTGATGATTGATCAAACACTTGTGTTTGTTCTGAACTAGCATCTGAAGAACTAGATTCATCATCTTGATTTTTCTCATCACTGGCAAATGTTTTCATCCATTCTGTCGTCAAATCTGGCTCTTGTACTATTTTTGCAATGAGACCTGCTATTTTTGAATTAGGCGGAATATATTTATCCCAGCTAAAACCTTCTGCCACTTTTTCATCATCTTGATCAATGATACCATAATAAGCTTTCTTATTAGCTTCTACGATCATTTTCGCATGTGCAGTTTGTGGTTCCTTTTGTTGATACGGTTGATGTGCAACTTGTTGATATATGGCTTTCCGATAGTAATCATTTTCACCGAACGAATTCTGTGCTCCACTTGCTTCTCGATTTTTACATTCCCTCTTGAAATGTCCTTTCTCCCTGCATCGAAAACAAGTAACTTTAGATTTATCAAAACCCAAAGTAGAAACACTAGCATCTCTGAAATCATCTCTTCCTGTAATCATCTTAAATTTTTCAGCTCTCCTCAACACACTAGCTAAACACCATTTAATATCCATAAGCTCCATCTCTTCTGCATCTATCTGATCGTAATCCTCTTTCGTCAGCATAGGATTTCCGATCCTTCCAGTAACCAACCCTTCATATGATTCTAACACTGTAGCAAGTAATGCCATGTGACCTTTAACGACCTCTTCAGATAAATTTTGGCCATTCTGAAGATGTAATGCAATGTTGCAATTTAAAACTTGACCATTATTGCTATTTGAGTTTTGAAACTGATGATTTGATGTTGAATTCTTTTGATTCATACTTGGATATGAAGAGAAACCACTGCTGCTGCTTGAACTTTGATTAACAGATCCAGATGAATTTTCTGCACTGAAAGCAGTTTGGACTTTCGGACTAGCTTCAACATTTTGAACATTCCCTTTAAAATACATATTAACATCTTGTTGTGCACTTGGATTGCTCATCCTAGCAATTTTTTGCTGCTCAAGATCTTGTCCTTCAATCTTTTCGATGAACTGAGAAATTGTCAAACCATCATATTCTCCAGTATTTTTCAGAATCATCAAGTATGTTCCCCACTCTTTCTGAGGCAATGCATCAGCTAATTTGTCAACCCATTCCTCACGATCTTTGTTGATATTTAACAATGACATTGATCTTACGAAGTGATAATATCTTTCGATCAATTTCTTTGTGTCTTCTCCCGACAAACTTGAAAATAGATCAAATTCTTTCTTCAACAATGATTTTTTACTCTTTATCATCTTTTCACTTCCCTCAAACTTAATTCGAAGTGCTTCCCAAATTGAACGTGAAGTCTTATCATGTTGAAGCAATACGAATATGTCTTCTTTAATGGCTTGCTGGAGTAAACTAATCATCATCTTTTCTGCTTTATACATGTCTCGTTCTTTATCTGTAAATTCATAAATTTTCTTTTCAATTCCCAAGTCTGTACGTGGTAGTACATACTTTTTCTCAACACATTCCCAAGATCTCAAATGATTAGCTTGAACCCAGTTTTCAAACCTATCTTTCAAACCATATTACTCTTCAATACCCATGAGCTTAGGGGGTTTTTGCAAAGTTCCAGTTTCATTTTCCAAATTCATGTTCTGAGCAATGGAAGCTGGAGTAGTCGGGGATGTAGCAAACGCGTTATAGAATTCTTCTTCCATGATTTTGTAACAAATTTTTCAAGAATGACACTTTCAACCAAGATAGCACTTTCCAAACGGAATCACTTTTCAAACAGAAACACCTTCAAACAGAATCACCTTCTCAAACGAGATTACCTTTTCACACGGAATACCTCTTCAAACGAGATTACTTCTTCACACGGAATACCTCTTTCAAACGAGATTACTTCTTCACACGGAATACCTTTTTCAAGCGAGATTACCGATTTTTCAAACGGAATCAGTAATTTCGTGTGAAATTGCCAAAGCTTTTCAAACGAAATCAAATGTCTTGTTCAAACGGAATTAACTGTTTGGCCCATTTTTGTCACTTTTAAACTGAATTTTGATCTGATTCTTTCAAGGGTTTGTTAAAACACTGTTTCGCACACGATATGAGAAAATCAAGCCATTTTATCCATTAAAACTTGTTCAATTTATAAAAGAAGGTGTAGAAGTAAGAAAAACTGATGAAATCAAGCTGAATTTGCTAGAACTCCTCCTCCTGAGCTTTGATACCACTTGTAGGATCATTTTCAGACCCGAAACGAGTCGTTCAGAGGCGTTCTACTCAATATGAAAGGCGGAAACAGACATATCAAGTTCAATTCAGCCAGAGATTCACTTTAACTGTCTTTCTAATCGATTTGACAAAGATTTACAGCTGAGACGACACTTCGGCAGCACTTCGGCTCCGGAATCACACATACATGTCACTTGAAACGGAATCAGGACACTTCTATATATAGGCAGTCTAATTCCGTTTGAACATGACTCAAGCGGAATCACATTTCAAACGAAATTAGTGATTTCGTTTGAAATGTCATAATGTGATTTCAAACGGAATTACACATTCTAATTTCGTTTGAAACTACCTCTCATCCTATATTTGACATTTTCCTCGAATAACGTGCCCTGATCTATCTAAAACAAAGCAAGACTCGATACAAGACGAAGTCGACAGACGCATGCACCAACAGTCATTTATTTGAACTATACATTTGAGGGGGAGTTAGAGGTGCCAAGAACCAGGGCTGAAATGTTAGAGGAATTGGGTTTTGATGATGGTAATCTGAAGTTCGACATAGAAGATGAGATTCCTTCGTCGCCAGAGAAAGAGTATGAGTTTAAGCTTACAAATGAAGCTGATAACTTTAATCATGTTGAGATTGAAGAGGGGTCTGATACATCTGAAGAAGATACGCCCTATCACTACTCTAGGGTTGATGAGACTTTTCCTATGTTTGCTGAGATGTTCAAAGAACAAAATGAAGATGAATTACGAAGGAAAGTGGTTGAAAAGATAGCTACAGAGGGTATTCCACAAACAGTTCCGCAAGAAACTTTGTTAGAAGGTAGAAAGAACTGGTTTAAGTAATGCCAAAAGAAAGTAAGTTCAAGAGACCACTGCAGTACTTCACAGATCATCCAGATAAGTCTCTGGGTGATATTCTTTCATGGGGATATCTTGAAGACTTGCAGGTATATGCCATCAGAAGAGAACACGGGTGTCGGTACTTTGAATTCTTATCAGACATCAAGACACTTCCGTGGTGGGATGTTGAGGAGTTGGTGCAGATCAAGAATATCAAACAATTTTATCATGGTCTTGATGTGAAAGTGCACGATCAGAAGCTGTGGAGATACATCAAGTATCAAGCAAAGCATAGATTTCCTTATTGGAAGCCGCAATTTCCAAAGCAAATTGTCACATTCTTGAGTACAGGAGAAAAAGATGTTACTTTGAAGATAAAACCGCCGAGATATTTGAAAAGTATGCCACTGCGTGCAATGGACCAAGACTTCTATGAAGACTTCCAAGGTTGGATGTACAATCAGAGCACTGCAGAAGCGGTTATCTCTTTATTTGATAAGAAGTCTGGAGAATCAAGGAGGATCTGTGTGTTAGATCCTATGTGGTTGGTTAACTATTCAAAGAAAGATATTGAGTGCTTATGCTTCAACAAGATTGTTTATGATGCTCCTAATAAAGTCCAAGCACAACAATATCGGAAAATGGCCAACTTATGCTTCGAAAAGGATATCAACTCTGGAAGGTATTGGAAGTCTAAGTTGAGAGACTTAGAGTTGGAAGAATTCTTGAAGAAAGAGAAGCGTAGTCAAAGATTCAGAGAGATTGCTGATAGAGCGGCCGTTGTAGGTAGAAGAAAGCTGAGGAGACCTCCACCAACTGACCAGACACCAATCGAAAAGGAAGAAAACAAGTTCCAAAGGTGGGATAGGAAGCGAGATGGAGATCTTGAATATTGAAAGTATTGGAATGAAGTTGGTAGGCCTCTAAGGCGAAAAATGCTTGCAGAGAGAGATTAGAAGAGAAGGCAGAAAGCTAAGGCTAGGAGGCGTAGCAGGAAGATGACTTGAAGACTATGTTGGAAGGAAGACTACAGCTACATCCAAGGGGGAGTCTGTTAGTACATTATGTCTGTAGCTTCCGTCTGCATCAAGTCTTATGTATTTTGTCCTGTATGTGTGGTTTTGTATATGTATGTATATGTATGTATTTTGTGTCTAGACAAACAGGGAACGGAACGTAAATTGTCAGATGTGGTCCGAACGGATGGGAAATGTCATCCGTACGGATGGCCGTCCGATCGGATGGCAATCCGATCGGATGACATCCTCTCCTCCCTGTGTTGCCTATAAATAGCTGGTTAGTGTCATTTGTCTAGAACCTTTTGCTGAATTGTCATAGCGAAGCTCTGTCTGATTGTCAACTGGAATTCTTGTACTTTCACATTCTATCAATGAAATCAGACATGTTAAGCGTTGAGATTGTTGTTAGTGATTCTCAGACGGTGTCGAGGGATTCCGCACCTCACCGCTGATCGATTCCGCTACGTTCTACTACTAGAACAGATCCAGATTGTGTGCCTAATACTTCTCGAAGTCTAGTGCAAACAAGAAAGAGACTCATGTGGAATCTTCAAACGACAACAAAAGAAAGTTTTCAAACTTAAAGAAGGGCACCCAAGCAAACAACCACAACTCGAATGCTAACAAAAGAAGGGAAGTGAACCCACCTAGTGGCACCAAAGCTTATGGAGCCACTAATGAGGCTAGTGGTAAAGGTTATTTGGGTTCCAAGCCAGCTGTGATAGGTGCAAGTTTCACCATGATGGTCGATGTCTGAGGGTAAAGTGTGACAAATGTGGAAAGGAGGGGCACAGCAAAGAAACATGTTGGGTAGGAACGGGAGGAAGAAATGCAAACCGTGGAGGAAACGGTAACTACCACCAAGGTGGTAACGGTAATCAAGGCGGAAACAACAACAACAATCCAGGAGGAAACAATAACAACAACAACAACCAAGGTGGAAAGGGTAATGGCCGAGGCCAAGGTTGTTTTGGTTGCGGAGACATTGGGCATTTTAAGAAGGATTGCCCAAAAGATAATCAAGCCCATGGAAAAGTCTTCATGATTGGAGCACGTGAAGCACGCCAGGACCCGAACGTTGTCACGGGTACGTTCTCTATAAACCAACACCTTGCATCCGTTTTGTTTGATACTGGCGCCGACTTTAGCTTTATATCTATAGAATTTAAGGATATACTTGGCCTAGAAACAAGTAAACTAGATGTCCCATATTCTATATAACTGGAAAACGGGAAAGTAGTCGAAGTGGATGAAGTTATTAAGGGTTATACACTCGAACTTGGGAAATGAAAATTTTCCATCGATCTTCTACCAGTTGGTTTAGGTAGTTTTGATGTAGTTGTTGGAATGGATTGGCTGTCCGAAAACCGTGCGGAAGTGGTTTGTCACGAGAAAACCATCTGCATCCCACTGTTGAATGGAGAAACACTTGTGATTCATGGGGAGAAGTGCGAGACGCCCCTACGAAATATTAATTGCATGAAGGCTAAGAAGTGTCTCCAAAAAGGTTGCATAGCCTTCCTCGCCCACGTCATATACAAAGAGACCAAGGAGCCAAAGTTAGAAGACATCCCCATTGTGAAGGAATTTCCAGAAGTCTTTCCTGAAGACTTTCCTGGACTACCTCCACAGCGACAAGTGGAGTTTCGGATAGGTTTAGTACCAGGAGCGGCACCAGTGGCAAAGGCGCCATACCGGCTAGCTCCATCAGAAATGCAGGAGCTATTGACTCAGCTGCAAGAGTTGTTAGACAAGGGATTTATCAGGCCAAGCTTCTCACCTTGTGGAGCTCCAGTGTTGTTTGTTAAAAAGAAGGATGGCAGTTTTCGTATTTGCATTGACTACAGGGAGTTAAACAAACTGACCATCAAGAATCCGTATCCCTTACCGAGAATTGATGACTTATTTGATTAACTCCAAGGTTCCAGCTATTACTCCAAGATTGATTTGAGATCGGGATTGTTAGGCCTTTGGATCAGGATCTGTTCGTGTGGAACGTGGTCGGATCAATCTCAATCAATGTGTGGAATCCATTGATTAAGTCAGAGAATCAACAACAATTCATTCAACGATTAAATCCGTCTGATATCTATAAGATTGATGTGAAAGTACAGTTGCACCGGTAGAGAATCAGACTGAAAGAGGTTCCTTACAAGTTCAGCAAAAGTTCTAAATGATAAACACAAGCTACCTATTTATAGGCAAACATCAGGGAGCATTAAGTGTCGTCCGATCGGGTGGTGATCTGATCGGATGGCATCAGTCAACCGTCGAATCCACTTTTACATATAAGTGCCATTCCCTGGTTTGTCGTTATACACACATACATACAAATACATACAAAAGACATATACAGTACAAAATAAGACTCAATGCTGACGAAAGCTACAGACATATGAACTAACAGACTCCCCCTTGGATGTAGTTGCAGTTCCTTCCAGCATAGTCTTCAGTCTTTCCTTTTACGTCTTCGTTCGTTGGCCCTCTGCCTCCTTTGTTCAGCTTTTTCTTCCAACATCTTTCACCTCAGAAGTCTTCCTTCTTCAATCCACCATTTTCTGTACGCTGGATCACCGTCACGCTTTCTGTCCCACTTAGGAATCTTGTTCTCTTCCTTTTCTATCGATGTTTGATCAGTTGGAGGTGGTTTAATAAGCTTATACCTTCCAAGCTTTGCTGCCTTCTCAGCTATAGCCTTGAATTTCTGTTCGCACTTGTACTTCTTCAAGAATTCATCGATCTCCAAATCTCTCCATTTCGTCTTCCAATATCTCCCAGAGTTGATCTCTTTCGCGAAGCATACATCCACAATCTTTTTATACTGCATCGCTTGCACTTTATCTCTCTTCTCACACACAATCTTGTTATAAAACAAGCAATCATTGTCTTTCTTTGAGCAGTTAACAAGCCACATAGGATCCAATATGCTGATCCTTCGAGATTTCCCAGTGGACTTGTCAAATAATGAGATTACTGCTTCCGTGGTTGTTTCATTATATAGCCAACCTTCGAAATCTTTATAGAAATCTTGCTCCATTGCTCGAAGCGGCATGTTCTTTAAGCATCTTGGTGGCTTGACATCCAAGGTAATATCTTTCTCACCATTCTCCAAGATAGTAACAATCTGCTTAGGATATTGAGGCTTCCAATCTGGATATCTTGCCTTTGATTGTTGCTTCACGTAATCCCACAGATGTTGGTCATGTTGCTTCACTTTCAAACCATAGTAAAACTACTTTATGTTCTTTGTTTGGACCAGCTCATCAACATCCCACCATGGGAGGGTTTTGATATCTGACAGGAACTCAAAATATTGTACCCCCTGCTCCCGTCTAATGGCATACACCTTCAGATCTTCTAAATAGCCCCAAGACAAGATGTCGCACCATGAGATGTTTGCATCATGTGTAAAGTACTGTAATGGCCTTATAAACTTCCTTTCCTTTGGCATTACCTTAAACCACTTCTTCCTCTCCTCAGCAAGATTTTCTCTTGGTATAGTTCTTGGTACACCTTCAGTTGTTATCTTTTCAACAATTTTCCTTCTGATTTCGTCTTCATTTTGATCTTTAAACATTTCAGCCAGTGAAGGAAACGTTTCATCAATACCAGAGTAATGAAAATCCGTTTCTTCATCAGACAAATCAGATGCCTCTTCAACTAAAACTTCATTATACTTATCAGCTTCTTGGGCATATTTAAACTCATACTCTCTTTCTGGCGACATAGGTATTTGATCTTCTATGTCAAAATTAAATTTCCCATCATCTAAGCCCAACTCCTCTAACATCTCCGCCCTTGACCTAGGTACCTCTAGCTCCCCCTCAAAGCGAGCATCTAAATATATGATAGTAGGTTGTGTGAGGTATACCTGGTCGACATGTTGTTTGCCAGATGAAGAAGACTCTTGAAGTTGATCATCCTCTTGTTTGTTGATCTCGTCATTCATAAGATCATCAGTTTTCTCTTGAACTGAAAGATTCACAATGAGTAAACCAGACGAGCCTTGGCCTTTATCATCATCTTCATCTATGAACTTATCCCATGATGGATCGTAGTTCTCAACAGCATCAAGGATATTGTCCAAATCTTCATCCTCTTCCTCTTCTTCTACTACAACCTTCTCTTCATCTTTCCATCGTAACAGTAACACTTCTGAACCTTTCGCCTTCTTTTTCCTTTGAGTAACTTGCACTCGGCGAACAATATCTTCAAAGTTGTAAAAGAGAGGAGAAGACTCACCAAGAACGAAGCTTTGATCATGATCAGCTTCAACATCAACCATATCAACATCAACTTGACTCGAAGAACCACCAGCTTCTTGACTCTCAATGATGACATCTTTCTTTCTTTGTGTTGCCTCTTCAGCTAATCTTCTTTCTCTATCAATTCTTTGCTCTTCGGCCTTTTTGATTTCAATATTGTGGAAGACAGAATGAACATCAATACCCAAATGACTTTCCATAACAGTGTAGAGCATATTGAGTTGTTCATCCTTCATTACTTTATCAGCTTTCATAGCTTCCATTTCAAGCTTCATTGCTTTCATGTCATTTGAGACTGCTTCATTAATATCACTTATCAAGCCATTTAGCATCTCATTCACCTCTTGCAGCTTCTTCATTTTCTCATTCAATTCAACATTTTCTGCAGATAGAAACTCAAATAGCTGAGAGTTGTCATGAACACCATCATCCAATTTCTTCAACTTCTTAGCTTGTTTGATCATGACACTCTTGATTTCTTCATTAACTTTCGTCAACTCTTCAACCTGCTTCTTTAACACGTCACGTTCAGCTTCAGCTTTGGCCTTTTCTTTCTCAAGCTCACTAACTTTCTTCTCCAGTGCTTTCGCAGCCGCATTATTGAACATATCAAAATCATCATCAAATATTAAATCATCTTTATATTCCCCAGTAGCATGAGGAAGATCTTCAAGTATATTAGGAAGAACTGTTATCTTTGGTCTTGAAGATTCACCAGCTTCTAGAATAGGTTGATCTTGTGGTGGTGGTGGAGGTGTAGCAGCCCTTACTCCAGTAATTTCCACTTCATCATCACCATCTCCTGCTTGCTTTTGAACTTCAACTACAGGAGTTTCAATTTTTTGCACCTCTGGTTCTTTAGGAGCTTCAACATGTTGAACTTTTTCTGCTTCATGAACCTTAGAAGACATCACATGCCTCTCACTTTTACCACTTTGGCTTTCAGGCATTGAGGCACCAACTTTTCTTGCTCTGACATTTCTTGGAATCACTCCAGTTTGAACTGCCTTTCGCTTTATCCTCAACTTGTTTTGCTCATCAACTGATAGAGTGTAAGTAGTGTCTTCTTCATCAGATCCTTTCTTTTTCTTTGTAGGCTTCTTTTTTCAACTTAGCTTTTCCACGACCAAGCGTTGTAAGATCAAGCTCTGTCTCTGTCTCTGTAGACTCATCATCTGCTTCACTAGAATCATCTTGAGCAACTCCTTCAGGCTCTGTCTCTTTAACACTTTCTGTTGGAATGCTTGTACTTTGATCTTTCTGAGTTGTGGCTTCAGTGATCTTTATGTATTGTTCAAACATTGCTTTGGTCAGATCAATTCCTAGTTGAGATAAATCTGTTGGATCCACCACTGGCTCATCTATCAGACTTGATTGTGGTTCTTTCGAAGGCCCTGCAAAACAAGAATTGAAGTATTCATTAGAATAATATAACAATTTAAAGTTCTAACTTCTCTTATGACTTCCCCTTTCACTATACCCTTTACAACTATCTTCGGTGTTGGCTCCTTAGGAATAGGAACTACTAGGGATGTCTTCAGTGTTCTCTTTCTTTTGCCATCTTTTACAAACCACCAACGAAGTTTCTTCTCAACCAGTTCATTCATCTTATCATCTTCATTTTCAGAATTACTATTCTCATGTCTCCACGCATCATTCTCTGGAGCAACATATGCTGGATTGTTAATTCTGCATATCATTCTTCTAACTCTTGGTTCAGGTCCTTTAGCCAAACTGCTTATAGTATCTGCTGTCATGTTCCTTAGACCTAATACATCATTATCATCCATTTGAATGTCTTTTACTAAATCATCTATCATCATCATGATGAACTTAGGATACATGATGTACTTTGCATTTCCAGCTCTCACATTTTCTACCAAGTAGTCAAATATCACCTTCGATACGTTGTATGTCCTGTTCAGCACCAGATAGGTGATTATGTTCATGATATAATCAGAAGTTTCATCGTAAGCTCCCTTCCTATGTGATAATGCATGTACTACGTAATGGATCATGAACTTGTAGGGTTTACTGAACATTGTTTTACCCATTTTCCCATTTAAGTGCCCTGTAAAGCCCATCCTGCACCATAAACCTTTGCAAAGACGGTCAGGAATAATGGTAGGATCATTATCAGAATCACCTAATTCTAACACTCTTCTTAAATCACCAACGTTAAACTTGATTTCTACATCTACGTCCCGACCATTTTCATCTTTCATCCTAACAGCAGAACAAATCATTTTATCATTCTCTTCGTATGACGCCGAACTCCAAAATCTCCTAACGTTTGATTCATATACGATTGTCTTATCTGTTAAAGCTTTATGAATCTTGCTTTCTCTTAAAAACTTTGCTATAACTTCGAACAAAGTATTGTCTGTGTAATGTGCATCTAGCAGACAATAGATGTTGTGAGATTTATCCCAATCTGACTCTTTTCCCTGCAAAAATATTCATTGTTATCATTTGCACGAAGTTCAAGACATAAAGTGACAAGTGATGAAAATTTTGAAAACTCAGAATTTTTCTAACTCTGGAATTCCCTCTATACATAGTACTAAGGATCGGATGGTTGTCCGATCGGATTGCCAACCGATCGGATTGCCATCTTGTGCAATGTATAGTCAACACAGGTCAAATGCATGTGGATCGGATGACAAATCGATCGGATTGCCACCCGATCGAGTTGCCACTTGATCCATGTGACAAGCAAGAGCACCTTTGACTAGTCAACCTTGTTAGTGAATGCCATGGATCGGATGACCACCCGATCGGATTGCCACCCGATCGATTTGTCACTCGATCCTTGAAAAAATTGAAACACTTGGGATTTTTGTTGTTTTGTGATGATGATCGGATGGCCACCCGATCGGATTGCCACCCGATCGAGTTGCCACTCGATCTTTGACATGATTGCACAGTTACCAAAACATAGTGATAGGGATCGGATGGCCACCCGATCGGATTGCCACCCAATCGAGTTGCCACTCGATCATTGACACACATGATCATTTAATATAAGTACTTTGGAACGGATTGCCACTCGATCGGATTGCCACCCGATCGAGTTGCCAAACTTTCCAAACCACTTTGTGAACAGTAACAGCATAGAAAATGAGGCAAATACTTAGAATATTTTCAACATGAAGTGCTATGGATCGGATGACCACCCGATCGGATTGCCACCCGATCGGGTTGCCAACCTATCCAAAGCAACCTTTTAACATTTAAAGGCACAGATATCAAGGCACAATTACTTAGAAAATTTTTCAACAAATAATATGCATTGGATCAGGTGGTCATCTGATCGGATTGCCACCCGATCGAGTTGCCACTCGTTCCAAAGATTATGAAGAACAGTTGAACATAATATGAACATCAAAGAATTTTCTAAGCAATCATCAAATTGAACATAGATCTACGTAGAGAATCTAAAGGTGATCAAAACCCTACGTTCAAATCTTTCTAACTCTCAGCCATTTGGGTTTAATTTGACAAAAACCCTACCGACTGTCGACACCCTTAAACATCAAATTCATGGATTTTAACAAGTTATGGCACAAATTAAAACGGTAAATCTATAGATCTAAGGCCTGTGAGCAAAATCCTATGCTTAGATTCTATCAAAACATCCTAACAAAGCCTAGATCTAAGATCAAAGCTCCGAACAGTCTCCGTCATCAAGAACGGTCATCAAAACATCAATTTTAACAGTTCAGATCATGAAAACTTACCTTTCCCATTGAGAAGGTTGAGTATGCCAACGATCCAATGTATTGTGGAAGGAAAAACTATGAAAATCAAGATCAGAAAGTGAGAGTGTGTGAGAGAATAGGATGGTCGCCCGATCGAGTGAAAAGTTTGACTGAAACCATTGACCTCCTATTTATATGGTTACCATGCATCGGATGGCCGTCCGATCGGATTGCCGCCCGATCCAAACACTACTCTTTGGACTTTTTAAGTGTTGACCTTTTGACCTTTTCTCGTTTTATCAGATTCAGTTTTTAGAAATCCACTTAAGTATCTAGGTCCAAATTAATGACCCTAGTTACTTAATTTGTCTACCAAGTCCAAGTTAATGACCTTGGTTGACCCGAAAAGAATCAAAACTGGCATTTTGTTCAAATTTTCAAACACTTTTCATGAAAAAAATTCAAGTATCAAATTAATGAACTTGATTTGACTTTTAAAATCTCAAGATTTTTCAAGATTAGCTCCCAACCCAGTTGTCAAGTTCAGAAACTTCCCTGCTCCGCTTTACTTCTCAGAATCTGAAGATCCGCTTTCCACCTCGGTTTGTCGATAAAACAAAAGCAGAAATGTAAAATCTTTTTTGGATTTTTAAGAAAGTTTAAACTAGAAAACTATGAAATATTTTTGAGTTTTTGTATTTAAGCAGAAATGAAAAGAAATGCAGTAAAAGTAAATGCAGTAAATGTAAAATATTTACAAACATATTTTTGGTGAGCGTGTTAGGGGATCATATCAGCTACCGACAAGCTACAAATACCGTTAACCTTGATTACATACTAAGAATTAAACAATTCGCTTAGATTACCGATATACTGATCCTCTTAAATTTTCACACAAATTTCAATTCTTCAGGATACGATTTTGTGTTTTAAGATCTTAACTTATATGCGTGTCCCCCCTCAGAATATACTCTCGTATCCAGACTCCTATATTCAGTCTTACAGGTGAATGTACACTAATGATATCTGTAACGGGTAATGTGAGGCCATGAGAGCTCAGGTTAGAACTTCCGTTCAGACAAAGAGATGATGGCTCGACTTTCGGTGTGTCCCGTTTGGGGATCTTTTCTTCAACAGCACATGATTAGCATTTTGCAATGTTTCATCATTTGTTATGTTGAGGGTAGGCTTTTAAGATTAAAGCAATTCAAAGTATTATACGAGGACTAGGCTATTGCTTCCGCAAAATCAGAAGTCCCGGTATAATACCCCAGATATCATCACGCACATAGACCTAGTATGTCAGAAATAGAAAGCCCTTCAAAGTAGATTTCAGGGGTTACCTATATATCCGAGAGATGTTCCCCACATATTAAGCAAGTTGTGATTTTAGGTTTATATCCCGAAAACTCTAATAAGTGTGCAAAAACCTATCAGCATATCATCAACGAGATTGCTTAACGCTTTTAAAACAATACATATCTTTAGCATACCGTAACTGTCTAGCTGATATACTATCATTTCCCCTTTTTACACAAACTTTTTTTGGATTTTGTTTTTGAAATATCTCATGTTTTTGGATTTTTGCATTTTTTATTGTTTTTGTATTTTCTGAAAGTATTATCTATCTCCCCCTAAATACTAAAACAGCTAAAAATGCAACAAACCAAAGTAGTCTGCTTCTCAACATCATCCGCCTCGGTTTCTTCATCAACGCCAATGATTTTCTCCGCAACCGACAACAATTTCATACCATTTAGTTTTAAAAGATATTGAAAACGAGCTTTATCGAAAGCTTTGGTATGTAAATCTGCCTTTTGTTCATCGGTGTGGATTTTATCAGTTCGTATCAACTTCTTTTCATAACAATCGCGTATGAAGTGATGACGAATTTCTATATGTTTTATTTTAGCATGATGTACAGGATTCTTTGTTATGTTTATAGCTGCCTCATTATCAACAAAAATAGGTGAAGTAAGAAATTGCAAACCGTAGTCGCACATCTGTTGCTGAATCCACAGGATCTGAGAGCAGCAGCTGCTAGCAGATACATACTCCGCTTCACATGTAGACAAAGCAACAGAGGTTTGCTTCTTACATTGCCACGTGACCAGTCAGGGTCTGAAAAATTGGCATCCTGAAGTTGTTGATTTAGCATTGACTTTGCAGTAGCCGAAGTCAGAATCAGAGTACCCCTCAAGCGTGAAGTCACCATCCTTTGGATACCACAACCCCAAGCTTGGAGTTCTTTTCAGGTAGCGTAATATCCTCTTGACGATCGACATATGCGAAGATCTGGGGCTTGATTGAAATCGGGCCATGAGGCAGGTTGGATACATTATATCAGACCTTGATGTCGTCAAATACATCAACGATCCGATCATGGAGCGGTATAACTTTTCATCGACCTTCTCTCCGGTATGATCAGGGTTTATTCCATGATTTGTTGCTAACGGGGTGGACATTGGAGCTGTTCCCGGCATCTCTAATTTCTCCAGAACATCATGAACATACTTTGTCTTATGTATGAACGTTCCCTCGGGCAGTTGATCGACCTGGAGCCCTAAGAAGAACTTCATCTCACCCATTGAAGACATTTCGAACTTTTGCTTCATTACTTTTTCAAAATCTTTGCAGAGTTCTTCATTTGTCGACCCGAAAATAATGTCATCCACGTAAATTTGTACTATCAGAAGATGGCCATCGACTTCTTTCATGAAAAGAGTGGCGTCTACCTTACCTCAGATGAAGTTGTTGGCTAGCAGATATTGAGAGAGCGTCTTGTACCAGGCTCTCGGGGCCTGATGCAAGCCGTACAACGCCTTTTCCAAGAGGTAAACCTTATCTTTGTGGATTGGGTCGGTAAAGCTTGGTGGTTGTCCGACATATACCTCATCCTTCACCTTGCCGTAGAGAAATGCTGACTTCACATCTAGCTGATATACCTTGAATCCTTTCCATGAAGCAAATGCTAGGAAGATTCTGATGGCTTCAAGACGAGCAACATGAGCATACACTTCAGTAAAATCTATCCCTTCCTGCTGACTGAAACCCTGAACCACGAGTCGAGCTTTGTTGAGAACAATAACCCCTCGGTCGTCTCTCTTACCCTTAAACACCCACTTCGTGTTTATCTTCCTATGACCATCAGGCAAGTCCACCAGTTTCCATACATCAAGCTTCTAAACCTGACTCAGCTCCTCCTGCATTGCGTTGACCCATGAATCTTCAGTTAGTGCTTCCTTGTAGGTACGCGGCTCAATCTGCGAAATGAAACAACTAAGTGAAAACTCTATTTGTAAAGTAGCAACTTTAGTATAAAAGCAAGTAAGGCCATGGTCAAACTGGCTTCTGGTGCGAACGCCTGACTGCAGCTCTCCTATTATCAACTCCTCTGGATGGTATGAAAGAGTCCTAGGCATCACTTCGCCAGGAACATCCACCTCGCCTTCCAAACTCGTAATATTCTGATCCGTGACTTCTTCATTGTTAAGAATTGTCTGTTCTGAAGATTGGATTTGCTCCCCCTCAGACTCTGAATCACCACGATCAAATGTTGGCCTTTCATCAGATTCTGAATTATCGTTGACCACTGTTTGATTTTCAGGAGCAGGTTCACGTTCCGAAGTAGTCGGAGTTTGCTGAACTTCATCATCATCTCTAGTGTGACTTGGACCAGCTTCATTATCATTGGAAGTTTTTCGTTGACATGTAGAAGACCTTTCTGGAAACCTTCCCTGAGATGCTTCATATTCTCATAAAATATCCAAATCATCAAAGAACTCTGGCTCTTCCTCTAACTCGAATGAATCCCATAGAGTATCGTAGTTGTATCGCCATGAGTCTGCGGGTTTCTGTGGTGGCATAGTATAGCCTTGGCACTCAACATGCTATGCTTCGATGATCCTTTTCAAGCTTGGAACAAAGACTCTTCTTAATGGACTTGCATACCCCACGAAGATACCTTCAATGCTCTTTGAACCAAATTTGCCATCGGGATCTAGAACTGTACAGGGAGACCCGAACGGTTCCAAATACTCGAGATTAGGCTTGCGATTGTTGATTAATTCGAAACATGTTTTGTTGTGCTTCTTCACAGTAAGAACCCTGTTGAGAGTATAGCAAGTGGCTGATACTGCTTCTGCCAAGAAATTGATCGGTAACTTGGAATCAGCAAGCATCGTCCTCGCCGTTTCGATCAGCGTTCTATTCTTTCTTTCTACCACTCCATTCTGTTGTGGAGTATACGGTGCGCTGAACTCTTGTAGTATACCTCTTCGATCGCAAAATTCTTGCATTTTGTTATTCTTGAATTCTATACCATTGTCTCTTCTAATTCTGCGAATACGTGTTGGGTACAAATTCTCAATCATTCTAAACATTCTCAGCAAACTCTCAAATGTCTCGTCTTTCGACTTTAGAAACATCACCCATGAGAATCTCGAATAGTCATCAGTTACCACCAGACAATAAAGATCTCCCGTTATGCTTTTGACATTTACAGGACCAAAGAGATCCATGTGAAGTCTCTCCAGCGGTCTCGTGACTGAGTACATCTTTTTACCATGGTGGGATTTATTTCGTTGTTTTCCTTTGATGCAACTTATACACTCCCCCTCAAGATGAAAACTCATCAAGTGAACACCCGTTACCAAATCATTATGCACCAAGTGGTTCATCTTTCGTAGTTTAATGTGGCCCATTTTTCGGTGCCACAACTGTTACTCCTTTTCAGTGGCTCTTGACATGAAGCAATGAGTTTGGCCCATGGTAGTCATGGCTACGCTCATATCCAACACGTACAGATCATTAACTCATAGCGCTCTCATGATGATCCACTCCTCGGGGATGACAAACCCAAAAGATCAGACATTCTTTATCTGTGAAATGTGTTGAATACATTCTATCATAAATTTGAGAAAAGCTAAGAAGATTATTCTCCAGCTCGGCGATGTAATTGACTCTTTCAAACGTGATTACACCATTCGATAATGTTCCCTCACCAATGATACGACCTCCTTGATTACCGGCAAAACCAACGTAACCTCCATTAAACCCTCTAACGTCGTAAAGCAGGGTTTTTCTCCCCATCATGTGCCTTGAAGCTCCACTATCCATAATCCAACGTGAGATAGATCTCCGGAGCTCCTACACATTTCACAAACACTTAGTTAGTTTGTGAAGCAACCTAAGCCTCTTTCGACTTAGGTAGCTTGACGTTAATGCATGCGGTTTTATTGTACAATGGTGGAAAATTCTTATCATTCATCTTAAGACTTTCGACTTAGGTAGCTTGACCAGATGATTGGTCTTTCTTTGGAACATACTTCTTCCCTGGAGAGGTAGAAGTTTTTTTCTCAAGTTTCTCATAGTAATCCAAAGGTACATTCATCTCCTTTGTTGAAGATGATTGTTTTGCAGACTCGGGAACCTTTGGTTTTTGAACATTTGACTTCTTTTCTTCAAATTTTGGCTTCCAAGTTTGTTGTGAAGAAGCGACTTTTTTGGTAAAATTTATCAGTTTTCTTAACCGATTCTTTTACTATTGGTGCATGCGTCTGTCGACTTCGTCTTGTATCGAGTCTTGTATATGTATAGATAAATCAGGGCACGGAAAACGAGAAAATAGGTTAACAGGCAAGTTCAAACGAAATTACAAAGTGTAATTCCGTTTGAAATGAACATGATATTTCAAACGGAATCACTATGTTAATTCCACTTGAAACTACTAATTCCGTATGAATAATAATTTCGTTTGAACTATGATTCCGCTCGAGTCATGTTCAAGCAGAATTAGGTTGCCTATAAATAGTTGTTGCCTGATATCGTTTGAGTCATCCATGTATGTGTGTTTCCGGAGCCGAAGTGCTGCCGAAGTCTCGTCTCGCTGTAAAACTTTGTCAAGTTAATCAGAAAGACAGTTAAAGTGATATTCTTGCTGAATCGCACACAATATGTCTGTTTCCGCCTTTCATATTATGTAGAACGCCTCTGAACGACTCATTCGGGTCTGTACACGATCCTACAAGTGGTATCAGAGCTCAGGAGGAGGAGTTCTTACCAATTCAGCTCAAAATTTCTGTTTTCTACTCTTTTTTTTTAAATTTACAAGTTTTAACGGACAAAATGACTTGAAATTTACATATAATGTGCGAAACTGTATTTTAACAAACCCTTGAAAGTTTCAGACCTAAAATCGAGCTATAACCTGATCAATTTGACAAAAGTTGGACCGAAATGGTGACATCAGCTTAATTCCGTTTGAAAGTTGGTGATTTATTTCGTTTAAAAACGTTATTTCGTTTAGGGATTCCGCTTTAAATAGGTATTCCGTTTGAAAGGTTCAAACGAAATAAGTAATTTCGTTTCAAGTTGTTGATTCCGTTTGAAAGGAGTGTTAGTTCAAACGAAATTAGTGATTCCGTTTGAAATAGGTGATTTCGTTTGAACAGGGATTCCGTGTGAAGGTTATTTCGTTTCAAAAGTTAATTCCATTTGAAAGTGTCTGTTGTGAAAAGTTTGTTACCGAATCATGGAAGAAGAATTCTACAACGCATTTGCCACATCCCCGACTACTCCGGCTGACATTGCTAAGAACATGAACATGGAAAATGAAACTGGAACAATGCAAAAACCCCCGAAACTTATGGGAATTGAAGAGTACCATGGCTGGAAAAATCGTTTTGAGAATTGGGTTCAGGAAAACCATCTGAGAGCTTGGGAAAGCATTGAAACAAAATATGTTAGACCATAGACCGCTTTGAATGTTGATAAAATTATCTCAGAATTTTCAGACAAAGAGAGAGATAATTATAAAGGAGAGAAAATGATGATTAGTCTTTTACAACAAGCTGTCAAAGAGGACATTTTTGTTTTGCTTCAGCATGATGGTAATGCTTTCTCAATATGGGAGGCACTTGAGAAGAAATTTGAAGGAAGTACGGAAATGATCAATAGCAAAAAATCATTACTGAAGAAAGAATTTGAGTTGTTTACAAGTATACCAGGTGAATCTACAAAGACTCTCATTGAGAGATATTGTCATCTTGTGCGTACCATGTCTCAGTTGAAAATTACTAAAACTCCAGCAGAATGGGTTGAAAAGTTAGCTGATGCTTTACCTCAGAAAGAATGGGGTACATATCTCATGATTTTAAAGAATACAGGAGAGTTTAGTAGATTGTCAATTGGACAGTTTATTGAAAAGCTTGAGGGACAGGATCTTAAACAGCAAAAGATTGCCAGAATGAACAGCTCGAGCAATCAACAAGACATCAAATTGTACTATAAAGGAAATGTTCAAACTGTTGAAGCAAGTCCAAAGATCCAAACTGTTTTTAGTGCAGGAAATTCATCTGGATCAGTCAGTCAAAGTTCAATCAACACTAGTGGATTTTCAAATGTCAATCCTCCAAGTGTTCAAAGTTCAAATGTTGGTAATGGACATATGATTCAGTCCAATGTTGTATTGCATCTTCAAAATGGTCAGAATTTTTCTGAAGAAGTTGTTAAAAGTCATATGGAATTACTGGTTACTGCTTTGGAATCGTATGAAGGATTGATTGCTGGAAGAATTGGTAATCCTATGCTAACCAAGGAAGATTATGACCAGATTGATGCAGAGGAATTGGAACTTATGGATATTAAATGGTGTTTAGCAAGTGTTCTGAGGAGAGCTGAGAAATTCAAAATGATTACAGGAAGAAATGATTTCTTAGATGCAAATATCTCTACTTTAGGTTTTGATAAATCTAAAGTTACTTGTTTTCGATGCAGGGAGAAAGGACATTTTAAGCGAGAATGTAAAAATCAAGAAGCAAATGGAGCAAAGAATCCGTTTGGTGGACATGATTATTATCGGAAGGCTATATATCAACAAATTGCTCATCAACCGCATCAACAAAAAGAACCACAAACTGCGCATGCAAGAATGATCGAAGATGCAAATAAGAAAGCTTATTATGGTATCATTGATCAAGATGATGAAAAGATGGCTCCAGGATTTAGCTGGGATAGGTTTGTGGATGAGAATAGGGAGTTTAAAGCTTTCATTGCTCAAATTGTTCAAAAGCCAGAATTGATGAAAGAATGGATAGCAGTGTTAACTGATGAAGAGAAAAGTCAAGATGAAGAATCTGTTTCTTCTGAAAACAGTTCAACAGATACTAGTGATGATGATGAAGAAATTGAACAGATAAACATTGGAAAAACTCATTTATCTTCTGACAGTTTTGAATTTTATTTTGCAGATAAATTGAAGAAACTTAAAGAGAGAAAAGCTGCAAAAGAAATAGAAGAAGTTAAGGTTGTTGAAAAAATTATTGAAGTGGAAAAGGTAGTTGAAGTCGAGAAGATTGTGGAGATTGAAAAGATTATTGAAGTAACTAAACCCTGTCTTACTGTTTGGAATCTTGCAAACAATGTGAAGATAAAGATGAAAAGTTTAGTGAGCTTGAGAAGTTGAAAGAGAAGTTGCTGTTTGATGTTAAGAATGTAAAAGAATCATGCGATGTGTTAAACAGAACTGTAAATAGTTTGCAGAAGACAAATTCTGAAAGAGAAGATGTTTTGACAATGATGAATGCAACAATGATGTCCAAACAAAAAGAGATCAATTACTACATTGAAGAATGTGCTAAGCTGAAGCAGGAGTTGGAAATTGAAAAAGTTGAAAATGAAAGAATCAGACGATTACTGAAAAGTTATACAAGTTCTGATTACTTAATTTACAGAATTTATCCAACTGTTGCAGGTTTTGAAGTGTTTGACGACAAGAAGCCGAAGAAAAAGGGTACTTGTAAGAAACAGAGTGTCAGTTATAACAAGTGTCCGCCTCCGATTTGGGAAGGGTATTCGCCTAGAAAACCGAATGACGAACAAGTAAAAAAGGCAGTAAATATAAAGTTAGAATCCGAGATAACCAATGTATTACCAAACAATATTGACATCACATTCACAACGTCCGACACAGATCATGAGTCTGAATTAATAAAAAAGATGGTGGATCAGGTGTTGGATAAGGATGAGGAGTCAGAGTCAAAGTCCGAGTCCGAAAGTTCGTGTTTGTCAGTTGGGAGTTCGAGTTCGTCTGAAAAGAGTTCAAAGTCGTCGGGAAAACGGGTTTATAGTAAAGAATTTTTGTTGTCAAAATCCAAATTGAATGACGAAACATTTGAAGTGGCATACACTTTGAATGATTCTGACTAATTATATTTTGATAAAGAATTTCCAATAAGAGGTGTTAAAACTGAAATGATCAAAAAGGTTTTCAAATTGACAGAAATTAATATTTCTGAAATAAAAGATTTAAATCTTAATGAAAAACCAAAAAAAATACACTTCAAGAGAAAAACAAAAAATGAACAAAATTTTAAACAAGAAAAGGAGTTATGGTTCTGGTTTCCAAAAGAAATCAAACCATAATAGTAATTTCAAAAAGAAAAGTCTCGGTTTTATTACACCAGAAAATTATAAAAATGAGAAAATTTCTAAAAATACAAAATTTGTGTCAGGAACTTCTGCTGAGGATGAAAAGAAGAGCTCATTCTGGAGACAGTCAAATCAGGAATTTCTTGCTGAAAAGAAGAAAACTGAAGCTCATCAGAGAAAAGAGACTAGAACCTGTTACAGATGTCAAGAAGTTGGTTACATCACCTGGAACTGTCCTAAGGCAACCAACACAAAACAGGGAGTTTCAGAAAAACTCAAAGAAATAGTTGTTGATAAAACTGAACCACCAACTAAAAAATTTAAAGTGTTTAAAAATTCTATATATGAAGTTGGTGAGTGTTCAAAAAGGTTTTACAAGCGAAGGCAAAATCTTAACAATCAAGCTTGGGTTGTTAAGAAATCAGATGTAAAACCTGGCAATGAATCTGATTCCACAAAGTCAGAGGAGTCACAAGTTGAGGTTAAAGAAGAAAACTCAGTACCTCCAATGGATGATGATAATTTTCCACCATTGAGGACTGAAATTTTTAAATCAAAATTGGGAAAATTGAGATCTCAAATCAATTTTATTCTGAAAAAAATGAATTTGATGTTGAGAAAACGTTTAATGGAAATGTGAAGAAGATTTTTGGAAAAATGGTCGAGGGAAAGGTAAAAGGGGTAAAGGAATTTTATGAAACAAAGAAAGCAACTTATTATCCAAGTGAAGTTGAGGAGGAAACATCCAAGTTTGGTCAGGCTTGGATGGAAGTTTTTCATAAGTAAAATCCTGACTTACCGGAGCTCCCAGGTTGGTAAGAGTGGAGTAGGAATCGGCATCTTTCTTGAGAAATTTACTTTTGTGATATTTTGACTTACAAGTGGTAAATCAGGGACATTAAGTTGTACTTGATTTTCTACAAGTGATATTGTTGATAAAATCTAAAAATTGTTAAATTTTTCAAGTGATGTTGAGAAAAACAAGGTGATGAACCCCTAACCTACAAGTGGTAAAATCAACAAAACTTATTTTCCGGAAAAATCATTTTGGTTAAAAGAAACTTAAGTGTTTTGAAATCATAATGAGAAAATAGTTTGTTGTAAGGGAGAGTTCTGATTGTTTATGTCAAGTGGATGGCGAATTGAAGTGATTCGATAACAGTTGTCACTTTACTTTTACAGTTTGTTTTCAAATTTCTTTTAAATGTGTTTGTATTTTAGGGGGAGTGAGAATTTTTTCAGAAAATCCAAAAACATTTGAAAATTTGAAATTGAAAATTTGAAAAAGACAAAAACATGATAAAATACAAAAAGAGTTTTGTTGTGAAAAAGAGGAAATGATAGTACATCAGTGGACAGTTACAGTATGCTAAAGAAATGTAATGTTTAAATAATGTTAAACGATCTCACTGATGATATGCCGATAGGTTTTTACACATTTCGTAAGCTTTTTCGGGATATAAACTTAAATTCAAACTTGCTTATTTCGTGGGAAACACTACTTGGATATATAGGTAACCCCTGAAATTTCGTTTGAAGGATCCCTCTTTCTGAGATACTAGGTCTTTATGCTCAGTGATATCTGGGGTATTATCCCGGGACTTCTGATTTTGCGGAAGCAATGGCCTAGTCCCCGGAGAATACTTTATGCTTGCTTGAAATAAAAGCCTGCCCTCAGCATAAAAAATGATGAAACATTGAAAAAAATGCTAATCATGTGCTGTTGTAAAAAAGATCCTCTAAAGGGGACCCACCAAAAGTCGAAGTCGTCATCTCTCTGCTGAACGGAAGTTCTGACCTGAGCTCTCACGACCTTCGCATTTAACCCCTTACAGATATCATCTGTGGTATACTCACCTGTAAGACTGAATATTGGGATTTGGATACGGGAGTATATTCAAGAGGTGGGACACATGAATGAGTTTAAGTCCTTAAAACACCTAATTCATATCCTGAATCAGTTGAAATTTGTGTGAAAATTTAAGTGGATCAGTATATCGGCAATCTAAGTGAATTGTTTAATT
Organism: Helianthus tuberosus; assembly: GCA_030545235.1. Classification (NCBI taxonomy): domain Eukaryota; kingdom Viridiplantae; phylum Streptophyta; class Magnoliopsida; order Asterales; family Asteraceae; genus Helianthus; species Helianthus tuberosus. The sequence goes on along the minus strand of CM060447.1, from coordinate 128,469,070 downwards.
CTTAATGTGTAACTAAGCTCAATGGTATTTGTGACTTGTCATAAACTGATATGATCCTCTTACACAAACTTACAAAAATATTGTCTGTATATATTTCTTTATTGCATTTCATTTCATTCAAAATCCAAAAAGATTTTCAGTGTTTTAGCATAAAATTTTGAAAAATGCAAAAAGATTTTTGACAACTGATGTTGGAGAGCTGATTTTCAAAATTCCAAGTGCTAAGCATGATGAGCATTTCGTGAGGGGAGTCTTTGTTCTAAATGAGAAAGGATTTTGAATTTTTATTCACAAGTGGTTCATCAGAGTTTAAAACTGTTATAATCGTATCTACCTCACAATAAAAGTGATGTTGTTAAAAGAATTCTATTAGTAAATTTTTAAATTTGTCAAATGTTAAAATTTGTGAAATTTACTTTTGGGTAGAGGATATACAGGATAGTCTGGATTCTGAATCTGAATATAGAGCCAGGACACAATACTGATCTTGTGAAACTTGATCAAGTGGAAGCATAGAGCCAAGTTGGGATTCTAGGAGAAAGAGATAAAGTTTGAGGATGCTTACACTGTCAGATACTTCAGAGAGGGATCAGACTGATAAAGACTGAAGAGGTTGAAGACTCGACACTTAAGACTCGTAAACATTCGAGGGGGAGTCTGTTGGTGCATGCGTCTGTCGACTTCGTCTTGTATCGAGTCTTGTATATGTATAGATAAATCAGGGCACGGAAAACGAGAAAATAGGTTAACAGGCAAGTTCAAACGAAATTGCAAAGTGTAATTCCGTTTGAAATGAACATGATATTTCAAACGGAATCACTATGTTAATTCCACTTGAAACTGCTAATTCCGTATGAATGATAATTTTGTTTGAACTATGATTCCGCTTGATTCATGTTCTAGCGGAATTAGGTTGCCTATAAATAGCTGTTGCCTGATTTTGTTTGAGTCATTCATGTATGTGTGTTTCCGGAGCCGAAGTGCTGCCAAAGTCTCATCTCGCTGTAAAACTTTGTCAAGTTAATCAGAAAGACAGTTAAAGTGATATTCTTGCTGAATCACACACAATATGTCTGTTTCTGCCTTTCATATTGTGTAGAACGCCTCTGAACGACTCATTCGGGTCCGTACACGATCCTACATTTACAGATTCAGTTTTGACTTTGACGTTTTCCTTCTTCAAGATCTTTTTCTCAACAAACATTGGAGCCTTTCCTTTTACATCGTCTTTCTTCTTCGGACTCTTGACAACCACAGACTTAGGCTTCGATTTGGTGCACTTTCGTGCAATGTGTCAAACTTCATTGCATTTGAAGCATGTGCGGGTGTTAACTTCCCGACTTGTGCCTTCAGTCTGAGGCTGTGAGGCCTTTTTCTCAAAAAATTCTTCATTTGATTTTGAAAAAAATTCAAATTCTTGCTCGGAATGTGAACTCGAGCTTTTCACAAACACTTTCTTTTCTACAAATCTTTTGTTTTGAAAGTTCCTTTTCTGATTATTCTTACCACCCTGACAACCTCCCGACCATCTCTTTTGGTTGTTGTTATTAAACCATGGTGATGTAACAGGTTTCTTGTAGTAAGATTTGTCTTTTTCAAAATTGAATTGCCTTTTGGATCTTTTCAAACCCTCAATTTCAGAAATATCAATTTCGACCAATTTGAAAACATTTTTCAACTTGTCATCATTCACATTCTCAAGTGGAAATTCAAGATCCGAATACAACTTATCAGAACCGGACATCTTGTACATCACAAGAGTAGGTCCATCACTTGAGTTGTTTTGGAATTTTGATTTAGGAAGATAGTTGTTTAAGAAACATTCTTCATCTTCAGCTGAGTCACTGTCTGATTTCAAAACATTTTCAACCACATTTTTTACGACTTCAGACTGAACACTGTCTTCATCAGATGATGAAGTGAATGTGACATCGATTGTTTCTGGAAGTTTTACATTATTTGTTTCATCATCATTATCTAACCCAGATTTCTTTTTTGAAAAACTGTTTAACATGGGCGGTGGAACTTGATGATAACCAACCCCGGTTCCATCTGAGTATACATCTTCACCAGCTTTGTTCTTCCCAATTGGTTTGGGAAATATGTGTTGAAGAACAAAGCTCGCGGAGTTGTAACTGTTGAGTTTTAGTGTGATTCTTTCATTTTCAATCTTAGCTTCCTGAAACTGAAGCTTAAGATTTGCAATCTCATCCAACTGCTGGTTGATTTGTCTTTCTTTTGCCTGAAGAACTCCAGACAATTGAAGATTTTCTTTCAAAGTTTTAACATTTCTCTCGTCAAAAAATTTTCTTGTTCTTTTTAACTTCTCATGATTTTCAGAAAGTTGTCGGTTTTCATGAATTAACTTTTCATTTTCTTTCTTAAATCGTTCTACGTCAGTTTTATCTTTTTCAATTCTTTCAGTTAACTCTTTGATTCTTTCGTTTGAAGCTCTTACCAGTTTATCTCGACTTAAGATTTGGTCTTCAACCATTTTGACTTTTGCAGTTAGTTCTTCAGTCGTTTTGACTGTGAGATATGCATTTGTGCTGCAAACCTTGCAATCTTTCATGCAATTTTTGCAATCACTTTCAATTTCAGCTTTATCAGTCTTACCTGATTCATTTATTGAATCACTTTTACTGACCTTGCTCTTTGACTCAGATGCAGACTTAGAATCTACCTCTAATTCCTTTGCCATGAGCACTTTATCTGCCATCTTTGTCAAATTCTTTGCGGTCATCTCTTTTGTTGTGTCGATTATCCCATCATCGACTTTCATTGACTTTAAATCTTTCTATTCAGCTTGCCTTGCCCATTCTCTCTGTCTCTCTTCTTCATGTTGCTTTATAGTTTCTATGAGAGTTTCAACGATGAGTGTTGATGGTTCAGCAATTATGTTGCCTTTTGGGTCCAGATAGCACTCATGATCAGCATCCCATCTGTTTGCCTTTTTCGCCTCCTTCCAGGCTTGATAGTTTCTATCCTTCATGGTTTGAGCTAACATTTTTCTATTAACGTATTTCTGCTCTTCAGTTCGTGTGTCTTTGAAAGGTTTGACTTTTACCATGAAAGCATAACGTACAACATCATCTTCCGGTAAAAACTCACTCCAGTCGAAGCCCTCGTCATCATGGATTACAGGTAATGCCCTTGACTTCTCCTTAGGATTTTCTTCTATCTTTTTCATTCTCAGTGGCTCCTCACGATTCTTGTGGTAAACAGCCTTTTTATAATAGTCATTGTGAAACGGATTTGCTGTTTCATCCGAAGCTGCATTCCTGCTTTCTCTCTTAAAGTGCCTTTTCTGCTTGCACTTAAAGAAGGTAACCTTTGACTTATCGAAGCCCAACTTCGTCGAAGGTCCACCAATTGAATTTCTCCCGGTTATCTCCATGAACCTCTGAGCACGTCGGATAACGCTAGCCATGCACCAGCGTATGTCAATCAATTCCATTTCCTCGCGATCGATTCGATCATAATCTTCTTTGGTCAGGTTCGTGTTTCTGATCTTCCCAGCAACTAAGCTTTCATAAGATTCCAGAATTGAAGCAAGAAACATCATCTGTTGTTTGGCAGTTTCTTCATTAAAATTATGCGCATTGTTGAGATTCACAGCTATATTGCACTGAAATACATTTTTAGGAACGGTTTGCTGTGGCTGGTTTGGTGCGGATGAAGAAGAACCACCGTGATAACCACTACTCGATGTTAGACTACTGTTTTATCTTTCTTGAGCGTCTGTGTTCGAGATCTCGGCTGAAAAAGTAGTCTTCGGAGAAGTAGTCTTCGGGATCATGCTACCCCTGTAGTAAAGATCAACGTTTTGTTGATACGTGGTGTTGTTAACTTTGTTCATCTTTTTAATCTCTAACTCATGGATCTCAATCCTTTCTATCAGCCAATCAACAATCATGTCCGACAACTTCATGGTGTTCTTCAAAACCAACCCATAGTACTGCCAATCCTTTTCCTCAGGTAAAGATTCAAGCAGTTTCTCAACCATTTCTTCTTCAGTCACTGCGATACCGTATCTTGCAAGCTCTATCTTCAGGTGACAAAAACGCTCAACCATCTTCAACACGTTCTCATTCTTCATACAAGCAAACAGATCAAATTCTTTATTCCTTAAACGTTTCTTGTTCTTGACGATATCAGCTCCTCCAATACATTTCTTCTCCAACTTGGCCCACAAATCGTTTGCATTTGTATAACTAATCAACGATATAATATCATCTCTAACAGATTGATGCAATAATGCTATACATTTTTGTTCGGCCACAAATGATTCTTGTTCAGTATCACTTAGATTTTCATAATCATTCCTTCCAATATCGAAACCACTTCTCATACATTTCTAGCTTTGGTACGTAAATTGTGACACCTGTGCTTGTAACCATTGTAAACAGTTCAGTTATCAATAAAATAATGTTATTTGATCCCAATATTTGTTTGTTTATGTTTGACATTTTTCATGTCTTGATTTTTGTTCAATTTCAAACTCTATATCGCTTTCTGGAGGGTTATACGCAAACCGATGCGTAAACATAATAAGTTTAACATGACAAACACTCCGGAACATCCATATATTCTTAACATACCTTAAATAACCTTTACATAACTTAGAAATAAGTTTTGAAGGCTTTGGTATGGCAAAATCAAGTTTATTCACTTAGAGAGACTAATTTCGACAAACTGCGAAAGTATGACGATTCGTACTGTAACGGACATTCCAGAACATGATCATAAGTTAAACATACCCTAAATATCCATTACATATCTTAGAAATAAGCTTTGAGGGGTTTAGTGTGCTAAAATAAACTTTTTGGTCATTCAGGGACTAAAAGCGTCAAAAAGTGCATAAGTTTGCATTTTCGCGAATATCTTACGTTCTGAATACATCCGGACATCCAAAAATTTTAGTAATCATTAAAATATTTTATTTTAGTGATTGGTATGCTAAAACTTCATTCGTTTCGCAATTTGGATCGTTTTCGCGTCCATTACGACTTCCGTCGTAATTAACCGAACAACGCAACCATACAGCCAAACGAACCGGCATCCGTAACATTTCTGAGTATATTTCAAGTTCCCTATGCTTTAACATCCTTATGGAGCTTAAAAATGGGTTTGACGGGTGTTAGAAATGCCAAAACACGTCAATACGCACACAGGGACCAAAACTGACATTTTGCGAAACTTGCTGGTCTGCAAGGTCTATACAGACCGTAAGGGACCTTATAAGGTCCGTAAGCATGCCCCAGATAGCAGAAACTGGTTTCCAGCTTGATCCAGCTGTTCCCCATATGTGCAAATGGTTTTGGGCAATCTATGGGCTGGTTTAGGGGTGCCCATGGTATTCTAAATCAGGGGGTGCACTTGTACGGCTCAGATTGAAGCTCGGATTTCAAGAAACGATCTTAACGCTTCTCCGAAATCTATATAAACCCCCATCCTCTTCACTTGCAACTCACACTTGATCTGATTCATTCTCTAAGTTGGGGTGTTTTGCACTTCATACCTAAGAATAATTAGATAAAACATCCATTTCATGGACCCGTTGTAAGTATTCTTTCATTCTTTAACGCGCTTTAAGCGTGAAAGTCAAACAATGTTTGACTTTCAGCTTTAACCAGTTTATGTTCAACAAGAAGTTCATTTGAACTTCGTAACGTGAGCGTAATCACGATGGTCATAGTCCTTTGTGACTATACCTACAGATTACCACGTTATTTAGGCATAGTGACGAATCGTAGTTTCGGTCAAAATACATATTCTTGCGTATTTTGCAACCAAACTACTTTTAGGTATCAAGACCCTTTATTTTGATACCAAACCTGTTTTTAAACCTCGTTAAACATGTTTTAACATGTTTAGCTCATCACTTTAGGTTTAGTGCTTATATAGGGTCGTAAAGGTAAGCGATCTAAACAATCGTTTAGACTTTCGAACTCGACCCGTTTGGTCGATCATTAGGATCCGACCAAACATATTTCGTGACCATAGTTGCATAAGGAATAACCTTTCGAGGTTATACTTTATGGTCACCTAGTCTACGTAGTTGTATGATAGGAAATTATATGCCTTAGGAAAATGACCATAATGCCCTTTTTATGCCAAAATTCATTTTAAGCATATGTAACATAAATTTTGACATCTAAACCGATTAGGCAACAATATTATACATGTTAAGGCATATATTACTTGTCATAGGACTAGTTAGGCGGTCCGAACACGTTTTACACGAACGACGCGTTAAAGTAGCATAAGCTACCTAAACGGGTCGTAATGGGTCGTAAGCACTTAGGTTAGGTTTCATTTTAAAATGTAGGCTTTGTTAAACCATATTACATGAGTTCATATACTCATTTGGTTTACGAAACCATATTTTACCCGATCCTCCGATTTAGGTTCGTTTATTAACGTAGTTACCTATATTAGGTGCCGTTTGATTTCGTGATCTTTCTAGCATTGCTTGGTGGTTATCTAAAGACTGTTGAGCAATCTCAAGTGAGTACATAGTCCCCTCTTTTACTGTTTTCAAACATTTTGGGGTGAAACACATGTGCCTACTTGTTACTTTCGTGCTTTCCATGTTTTCATATCATATGCTTGTTATGTTCATTAGTACACTTATAGTACATGATTTCATTATGTTTTCGCTATGTATGTCCATTTAGTGCATACTTAGTGCATTGTTTTACATTACATTTCACGCTATGTATGTCCATTTAGTGCATACTTAGTGCATTGTTTTACATTACATTTCACGCTACGTATGTCCATTTAGTGCATACCTAGTGCATTGTTTTACATTACATTTTATGCTATGTATGTGATGGGATTTTAACATGTTTATCAAAGCAATTTCATCCATATGAAATAAAAACGCAGCGGAAAATAAGTTTAAAACATGTTACTTTTATAAGATATAAAACCATTTATATGCAAAATCCCAAAACCCGGATCCATATATGAGATGTATACTATCAAACACAACCATAGGATGTTTAGAAAACTACCTTCTTGAAGTACAAGGAGTAATGGATATGAAGAAGGTGATGCTTCTTGAACGGTTGCCTTCAAGTGTAGAAGACCTCAAGCTTGTATACCCCAAGCCTTCCAACAAACACCTTAGTTTTAGCTAGGATTTCTACACTTATGAACTCACTAGAAAAACCCTCTTGTTAACCATCTTATGGCCAAAAATATGAGAGGAGTTTTGGAGTTCTCGCACTTGTTGTATGAACTTGAAACTCACCAATAGATCAACCATACATGACCCGATTTATTTAGAGTCTTACACTTGATTTTTCAACTAAAATCAACTCTTGGATGATCATGTGAATGCCGAAAATGTGCAGCCATTTTCTCCTATTTTTCAAGTTCATCTTTTTCCATTTTTGACACAAAATTCTCTTAAAGTAGGTGAGAGAAGATGCCACCCCATTTGCCCAATCAATGATCCTCTAACACATGCATTTGCATGTTATTTGATTGGACCATCTTTTCTTGAGAAGACCTCCCAATCAAGAGGCCTCTAACTTATGACAACATGCATGGAACATTATTGGCCACTTTATGTCTTGGTAAGGGGGGGGGGGGGGGGCGGCCTAGCCTTTTTATATAAAAAAATACAATTTCTTTTATATAAAATATAAGTCTTGCATATATTTTATAACTTTTATAAAATATAACATCATATGTTATAAGACTTATGCTATTTTTATGATGTTATTTAACCCATTAAATAACAAAATAAAATACTCTCTCAAAATAAATTATCCATATAATTTATTAGTTTGTCAAGTGCAATTATTTAGAAAAACAATTTCTAAATATTCTAAGTGTTGATATTTATTTATTTGATCATATCATAAATAAATATTGTAAGTGTTTGTCTAGCTTGTTATTGGGTATGACTCGACTTGGATCATAACATACTAGCCACATCAATTTAATATGTGTCTTGGGCATACAGAGTCCAACAGTATGTTCCTTGTTGCATACTTAGTACATTTGTTTTACATCACATGCTATGTATGTCCATTTGTTGCATACTTAGTACATTTGTTTTACATCACATGCTTACATTTTGGTATGACATTTGGTTTGTTTAAATGGGACAAAAATACGTTCATTAACATTGGCCATGCCATTCGTTAGTAGGTAGTGGTACCATAGGAATTGACAACTCTCGTTCCAGAAATCCTAGGTTTGTTTGGATGGAAGGAATGACCGAATTCGATACACATAATTCAGATAAACCTTTAATTTGTTTAAGGGTTTATCGCCACAGTCTCAAGGCTTGAATGTATGCATTTTCACAATACCGCATAGATGTTTGTATCAGTAGAGCATGCATTTGTTTTACAAAACATAACTTTGATTTAAACTATGATTTACTTCAATACCTTGTTTTGTGCATTTTACCTATGGTTTAGTTGATATATTTCACTCGCCATACATGACATTTGGTTACACATTACATGATTTACATTTGACAATAGACAATTATTTACACATAAACATTTGACAATTGGTTTAAACAAGACAATTTGGTGGTTTGTTTGGGTAAGTGATTTAAGTAACGAGGCATGTGTAATATGATAAAAGCATGGTGGATACGCCGCTGGTACTTCCTATATATAAGTGCTTTTATGATATTACATATCGTAGCGTTATTTAAATCATTTCAATTTAGACACATTAAGTATTACATAAATAACAGATTTTTGCAAGACATTGTTTTACAAAACAGATTATTTTATACAACTCATTTTATTTGGTTATTTAACTAACCATACACCTTTCTTTTATATAATCTGATTTCTTATCACATTTTCATATGATTTATAAAAGAAAACACTTAACAAGATTCATGACTAATTTTTAGAGTAAATTACAAGTTTTGTCCTTTATGTATGTCCCAAATTGCAGGCGCTGTCCTTTGTCTTTAAAATTGATGAGTTTTGTCTTTAATGTTTGCAAATCTTGCACGTTATGTCCTTTAGGCCCAACCCAGTTAATTTTTTGGTTAAATCTAATCATCCAAGGGTATTTTTGTCTTTTTATCTATATATTTAACATTAATATTAAAAAAACATTATTATTGCTATTATTTATATATATATGAAAGAGTTAATCATAAAATATAACATCATATGTTATAAGACTTATGCTATTTTTATGATGTTATTTAACCCATTAAATAACAAAATAAAATACTCTCTCAAAATAAATTATCCATATAATTTATTAGTTTGTCAAGTGCAATTATTTAGAAAAACAATTTCTAAATATTCTAAGTGTTGATATTTATTTATTTGATCATATCATAAATAAATATTGTAAGTGTTTGTCTAGCTTGTTATTGGGTATGACTCGACTTGGATCATAACGTACTAGCCACATCAATTTAATATGTGTCTTGGGCATACAGAGTCCAACAATCTCCCACTTGCACAAGATACATAGAAGATTGATGCAAGTAGTAAATAACGCCTAACTACGGTTTACTACCCCTAATACGTATGACTATATGTGCCATTCAATAACATCATCCCCTTCAAGTCCCTTACTTGAACATGATTTAGGTGAATCTATCATTTATCCTTTCGTTACAGATGTCATGTTAAATCCAGAGACACAGAGTGATCACTCTCTGTTGATTTAACTTTAGCAGGCCTTAGACATCTTACTCTCAACGAATAAGAGGAACGAATCCCCTCTTGACTACATACGTCTCTCATAATCACCTTGTACCATACCTGAGCTTAGCCTTATGTACTGTCATATTATTGACAGCGAAGAAAAAGTCAAGGTATAATATTTGGTGAATATCAAGACCCAATATGTATCTCAGGTCTGAGGATACTATGATATTCTCCTTTACTCAAATTTACTTATGATCAATCACAGATGATTCCATGCAGTAATATTTGAGAGCGAGTCAGTCCAATATTTGTATCCCACAAATATCTATGAACCTTGGTAGCAACACTTTGCTCTATATTCATATATAATGAATATCCACCAATCCAAATTCATAATAGTCTTACATTCATATTTGTTCCCACAATTATGATCGACTACGGACATTTAGAATAAGTAACTTATTCACGGATTTAAACATGCTAATATGGAACATAACTCAACATACCATAAAGAGTTATAATAATAATTGTTCCAATATCCAAATACAAAATAGATCAAATCCAATCACTAGAAAATCGAAGTCCTAAGGCACAAGTATGACCCTTTCATGCTTTGCCCATTCAAGGAGCTTCGTGAGTGGATCCGCAATATTTTGATCAGTGTGAACTTTGCGAATACATATCTTTCTGTTTTTCAACTTCATCCCTTATATAGTTGAAACTCCGCTCAATGTGCCTAGTCTTTTGATGTACACGAGGTTCCTTGATTTAAGTAATCGCACCATCGTTATCACAAAGATCTCTAGGTGTCACACCCCTTTCTACGGCGGAAGCACGAGGTGTGATCATGAAAGGTTCTCATTGCATACGAAGAGTAAACATGCTACATGCTCGTAAAAATAACATTCAAATACCATAATTTGAAAACATTCGTTAGCGTTTACATCGCTAAGTCGCATAAAGCATTGTCTTAAAAGTTTACAACTTTATTCAAAGTTAAACACAAGCGACATCCACGAGCATAAGCTAGACCACGCGCACATCCATCCTAGTTACCTGACAGTGGGGGAGGGGGAGGTTGATCGTCATTGCGAGCGTTCACAGCTTTCCTGGGTGCCATGTTCTGACAGAACATAACACAACAGGGTTAGGCATTTGTTTGATATCGTCATACTAGGCCGTAGTAGTATATATATACACAGGCATATACCACATAAGTGACATCAAACAATTATTACTCTAGCAGAGTACTTGGTAGGCTTGCACTGAGGGAATCTATACGTGACAAGACTTGCTGTGGTTTCTGTGCACTGAATTCCATAATTATGTATGCATCCATAATTACGTAACTCCTTGCACAGTCCGCACAGTTCGTTTCATCCTCGTATTTCTTCCTTCAGATGGGCCATTGCTTTCAGGTAAAGTCACATATACTTGTGACATTCCACTTCTAGTACATGCTAATTATCACACCTAATTGGGAGTAATTTCTAGTCAACGACAAGTGCTACTCAAGTGCACTCTAAGTCTCGTAGTGTCCTTTCTAGACTCATGTAGACAGTTTCAGGTAGTGGATGTCGCGGGACGTTTTATGCAATGAAAACTCTTTGAAAATTGTTTTCGTGAATGGATCCTAGAGATTGTAGACTAGACTCGAGAAGGAATCCTGGTTCACTACAATCGCAGCTCTGATACCAATCTGTCACACCCCTTTCTACGGCGGAAGCACGAGGTGTGATCATGAAAGGTTCTCATTGCATACGAAGAGTAAACATGCTACATGCTCATAAAAATAACATTCAAATACCATAATTTGAAAACATTCGTTAGCGTTTACATCGCTAAGTCGCATAAAGCATTGTCTTAAAAGTTTACAACTTTATTCAAAGTTAAACACAAGCGACATCCACGAGCATAAGCTAGACCACGCGCACATCCATCCTAGTTACCTGAAATACATGTGAGTTTTTGGAAAAACGTCAACATAATGTTGGTGTGAATTTATGCAGTTTTGTATTTCATGTTTGTATACTTTGTATGAAAACATAGTTTGTGAGTAAATCAAGTTTTCATAAATCCAGTTTCATGTGTACATCACATACCTATGTATAACTCAATTTCTTCTTGAGTACCCCACGTACTTCAAGTTATTTATCAATCTTCTTGAGTACCCCACGTACTTCAAGTTATATATCAATTCTCTTGAGTACCCCACGTACTTCAAGTTATTTATCAATTCTCTTGAGTACCCCACGTACTTCAAGTTATTTATCAATTCTTGTATGGTATGAATTTTATGTAAATACAGTATTTCTGTAATTATCAGATCGTTAATGGGTTGCAAAGCCATTAACATGTGACACGTCATAGGAAGTCACCAAACCTAAGGCATTTAATTGGTATATTCTGAGACACGAAAGCACCACTCGATTCTCGCCCCGACCGAGTGTGAGGCTGCCAGGCACCTGTTAGATCTAACCTTTTGTTCTGCGGTCTGAATGTATACGTTGATTAATGGTGCTTCTGTACCCTATTCGTGACACTATTCCTCATAACGCATCCTACTTGGTTCTCGTCCTCACCAAGCGCGTTTCTTGTTATCATTTCTCATAGCGCCTTATACTTGGTTCTCGTCTCACCAAATGCGCTTCTCATATTCTTATATTTCGTCACACTTGGTTCTCGTTCTCACCAAGTGTACTTCTTGTATTTATATCATACCATTTATAAATATTGTACTTTTGTACATGTATTTCACCCCCGAAGTTATAAAAACTGAAAACAGTTAAAGAGAAAAGGGGGAGCATGAACTCACAACTTTGCGTTCCTAGCGTCGTAAACTCCACCGGGTTTGCTTAATTAACGTCGTAACCTATACGCGTTTTCTTAACGTTAGTCACTAGACTTGTGTCGCACAAGTACAGTCACTCTCTTTTGTACATATTCTTGTGTTAAAAATATTCTATATTTTTAACTACGTATCTTACTTATATTATTTTCTTCAAAAATAAATATAAGTCTTTTGTGTTTTGCACTTTGCACCCGAATTATGTTTCTTGTATGTTGTATGTGTATTTTTATATTTCTACTCCTCATGAGTATTTAGTGTATTTTTAAGTCTTAATACACTAGCACGTATAACACATACTATATACACTTAACACACAAGTTGGTGATCAAATAATATATATTTTTCTCTCAAAAAAAAATATATACTTATTATCCATTTTTATTCTTGAAGAAATCCTCATTTCTTATCGTCAAAAATCAGGGAAACCTTAGTAATACTCTTAAACACATTTTTAGGGAATAAGTTTCTCAAAAACTTATATTTTTCTAAGTGTCAAAATTTATAAAAATTTTGACAGAGTTTCCCCTAAAAATGGAGGTTTCCCACGTTTTCAAAACGTGTGTTTATTTTCTTTTAAATCATCATCAATCATCAACAATCAGCAACAACAATTTATCAACAATATCCGTCAACAATAATCACTAATTTCATGAACTTGAATATTTACAAAAATGTGTAGTAACTTACTAGCACATTTAGTAAGTCTTGTTATCTTTAAAAATAAGTTTAACTTCTTGAAAACTTTATTTTTAAAGACTATGAAGTTTCACAACTTCTAGTCGGTTTTTATGAAAATTATTTCTTTGTTAAAACTTTTGTTACACAAGTATTCCACACACTTATTTGTTCACAGAAACCACTTTTGTTTGTGTAAGATCCGGTTTAGAACATGTGATTTCTTGGACACTTGGTCCTTTGAAAATACCACTTGTAGATACATAGATCTACTAGTTTTAAACACTTTTGTACAAGTTAAAACATTTTTACACAAGTTCATGGTTTATGCGTGGTAGGGTTTCACCTTTTAACCCTTGTTACTTCTAAAATAGCTTTATGTTAAGATCCATGATCTTACCAAACCGGGTTAAACGGTGATCCGAGCTACCACAACATAGATCGGGTCTAAATAATCGCATATTTCAAATACTACAACTTTTACACAACACATGTGTTATTAACCACCATTTTAGTATTTTTACTAGACTTTAAAGCTTCAAACTGTAAGTTAACGATATTTAACCGACAATATTCCTTTTAACCTCCTTAGATAAGCTTAAAAACAAGTTTTAAGTGTTATACCTCTAGCTCAAGGCTAGGGAAGAATCCTGACGAAAAAGAGGTGGATAAAAGCTAACGGTAGAGGTCCTTCGTGTTCCGCTTGCTCCGAGACTCTTAATACGTGACCCGTAACACTTGTATAACCTTGGAATGTGATGAACTAAACTTGAAATCGGATGGATGGTGGTGTGTGTGTGTGGCCGTGAGCTAGAGAGAGCAAGGAGAGAAAGAGTTGTGTTGGTGGTGTGTTATGCAAATGAAGATTCAAGACCCTTGGTGTTCTTTTATAATCCAAATTCCATGTTTAACCATTGGGTCTAATGTTTCTTTATCCAACATCAAGGGAATAAAATAATCAAAAGAAATCAAGAAGTGGGATTTATGTCCCCTAATCGGACACCAATGGGGGGGGGTAAAATGTAACTTGTAATGATTAGTTACTTGGTTTAGTTAGGACTCAAAGGTGTTAGTTAGGATACTAGTGTGTATTATTTAATGTATAGTGTGTTAGGGTGTTCGGGGACCCTAACTAGCTTAGAAAAATAAAAACAATGCTTCTAGCATTATTTTGGTGTTCCGGGTAATGTCCGGTTGTTCGGTTACATACCGATTCGTTAAAGTGCTAAATTGCACCTTTTAGTGTCGTTTAAGTACCTTTCTTGTACTCTTTCAATTCCCAGCACTTAGGGAAATATTCTGGATAATAAAACGACATTTCTGCATAATATTCGAATGTTTAAATGCTGAATTATTGCTGATTTGTATAAATTCTGCACTTAAAGTGCGTTTCGGGTGCTTTTTAGTGCTTATTTTTGCTTTCGTATTGCATATATATTAACCCTTGTATGTGTTCTTGGGTTTTAATGCATTCTTGTTGTCGGACCTACACCTAGGCTCCAATTTTATTGTCTGACTGCTTTCTGCAGTTCAGTCGACACAGTGTGTCTTACCGGTGAGTTTACTATTATTCTGACGCAACGCTCTCGTTTATGCATAAAGCAATATTTTGTAGTATACAACGTGCATGAATTCACTTGTTTAATCATGTGTTCAGACATTGCTGACAGTTAAACTCATAATTGCAGTCATTAAGCAATAATTAATGTGTACGGAAATTACCGGTTTGTGCCAGTTGTCACAGTCTCCCCCCGTTAAAAGAATTTCGTCCCGAAATTCAGACTGAACTAACTCTCGCTGGAGTCTTCTTGAATAGGTGGGGATACTTTTTCTTGAACTGGTCTTCACGTTCCCATGTGTACTCGGGTCCGTGCTTAGAGCTCCAACGTACTTTAACAAGTTTCACACTGCTCCTCCTGGTCTTGTTGACTTTCCAGTCGGTAACCTCAACGGGTTGTTCTGTAAATCGGAGGGCTTCATCAATATGTACTTCATCCATCGGGATGGTCACGTTTTCTTGCATTGGACTCTTCTTTAGGTTGGATACATGAAACGTATCATGTACTCCATTAAGTTCTGCCGGTAACTCCAACTTGTATGCCACGGTACCAATTCTTCTCAATATTCTGAATGGTCCGATGTATCGTGGATTCAACTTTCCACGCTTTCCAAATCTGACTACGCCCTTCCATGGTGAGACTTTTAACAACTTTGTCTCCCACCTTGAAATCTACCGATTTTCTATTTGGATCCGCGTAGCTCTTTTGTCGCTCTCGAGCCGCCTTAATGCGCTCTCGGATCTGCGCAATCTTGTCGATTGTCTCTTGTACAAGTTCAAGACCAACCATACGTTTATCTCCGGCATCTGCCCAACATAAGGGCGATCGGCATTTGCGGCCATACAGAGCTTCGAACGGCGCGGCTTTTATGCTCGTATGATAACTATTATTGTAGGAAAACTCAACTAGAGGTAGATGAGTATCCCAGCTGCCGCCTAGATCCATGACACATGCGCGAAGCATATCTTCCAGTGTTTGTATAGTCCGTTCGCTCTGGCCGTCTGTTTGCGGATGGAATGCCGTGCTCAGATCTAACTGAGATCCAAAGGCTTCCTGAAATGATTGCCAGATTCTTGAGACAAAGCGTCCATCTCTGTCTGAAATGATTGAGATTGGCACTCCATGTCGTGCCACAATTTCTCTTAAGTATATCTCTGCAAGCTTTCCAGTGCTATCCTTCTCTCGGATTGGTAGGAAATGCGCAGACTTCGTCAATCGATCAACTATTACCCATATCATATCGTGCCCTCTCGGGGTCCTGGGTAATTTCGTTATGAAGTCCATCGAGATTTGTTCCCACTTCCATACGGGAATTTCTGGTTGTTGTAGGAGGCCGGACGGTTTCTGATATTCTGCCTTAACCTTCGCACAGGTTAGGCATTTTCCAACATAAACAGCAACGTCGCTTTTGAGTCTCGGCCACCAGTAGTACTCTTTCAAGTCTTGATACATCTTGTCCGACCCTGGATGGATCGAATATCTCGATTTGTGGGCTTCATTAAGGATGACTTCTCGTATGCCACCATAGAGTGGAACCCAAATACGCTTCTTGAAGTATAAGGCTCCCTCTTCGTTTGGCACCATGTATTTCAATGCACCCCGGAGGTATTCAGCTTTACGGTTCTCTTCTTTAAGAGCTTCTTGTTGGGCATCTCGAATGCGTGCAGTGAGGTTCGTTCGAATGGTCATTTCCAATGCTCGAACCCTTAGGGTCTTGACCCTTTCTTTTCGGCTCAACGCGTTCGCTACAACGTTCGCCTTTCCAGGATGGTACTTAATCTCACAGTCATAATCATTCAGCAGCTCGACCCAACGTCGCTGGCGCATATTCAATTCCTTCTGATCAAATATGTGTTGTAAGCTTTTGTGATCTGTGAAGATTGTACATCGAGTACCATATAAATAATGTCGCCAAATCTTCAAGGCGAATACCACTGCACCCAGTTCCAGGTCGTGAGTGGTATAATTTCTCTCGTGAACCTTCAGTTGTCTTGAAGCATAAGCGATGACTTTTTGGCGTTGCATGAGCACGCAACCCAAGCCTTGTCGTGAAGCGTCACAGTATACCACGAAGTCTTCAGTGCCTTCGGGTAATGATAGTATTGGTGCATCGCATAGCTTGTTCTTAAGTAACTGGAAGGCTTCTTCTTGTTTGTGACCCCAGTCGTACTTCTTGTCTTTCTGAGTAAGGGTCGTTAGCGGTTGAGCTATCTTCGAGAAATTCTCAATGAATCGCCGATAGTAGCCCGCTAAGCCCAAAAATTGTCGAACTTTAGTTGGGGTCTTGGGAGCTTCCCAATTCTTTATTGCTTCAATCTTGGACGGGTCTACATGAATGCCCTTTTCATTCACCACGTGACCAAGAAATTGTACTTCGCGAATCCAGAATTCGCATTTCGAGAACTTTGCATAAAGTTTCTCTTTCTTCAGTAGCTCCAAGATGGTTCTGAGATGTTGCTCATGTTCTTCTTTCGTTCGCGAGTAAATCAGGATATCATCGATAAATACAATCACGAATTTATCGAGATATGGTTTGCATACGCGGTTCATTAGATCCATAAAGACCGCTGGCGCGTTTGTCGATCCAAACGGCATCACTAAAAATTCGTAGTGCCCATATCGCGTTCTGAATGCAGTCTTTGGCACGCTTTCTTCTTGGATTCTCAGCTGATGGTATCCAGATCGAAGGTCGATCTTGGAATAGTAGCTTGATCCTTGCAGTTGATCAAATAAGTCATCAATCCTCGGTAGTGGATACCGATTCTTGATAGTGAGCTTGTTCAGTTCCCTGTAATCGATACACATCCGCAGTGTTCCATCCTTTTTCTTCACGAACAATACTGGAGCTCCCCAGGGTGAGAAGCTTGGCCTTATGAATCCTTTATCCAACAACTCCTGGAGTTGTGTAGATAACTCTTGCATCTCGGATGGCGCAAGTCG
The DNA here is from genome assembly GCA_030545235.1 of Helianthus tuberosus. NCBI lineage: Eukaryota > Viridiplantae > Streptophyta > Magnoliopsida > Asterales > Asteraceae > Helianthus > Helianthus tuberosus. The sequence continues at coordinate 128,451,389 of CM060447.1, read as the reverse complement.
ATAGGGTGCCTTGGCTACAGGAGCAGCTCCTGGAACCAAGTCTATACGGAATTCGACTTGTCGTTGCGGAGGTAGTCCTGGCAGATCTTCCGGGAACACATCAGTAAATTCCTTCACCACAGGAATGTCTTCGAGTTTCGGCTCCTCAGCCTTCTTGTCTATAACGTGTGCTAGGAAAGCAACACATCCTTTCCTTAGGCACTTCTGTGCCTTCATACAACTGATGATTCGAAGAGGCGCGTCTCGTTTTTCTCCATGCACGATAAGAGTTTCACCTTTCGCTAAAGGGATGCGAATGATTTTCTCATGACAAATAACTTCAGCTTTGTTCTTGGACAACCAGTCCATTCCGACTACTACATCGAAGCTACCCAATTGAATAGGTAAGAGGTCGATGCTAAAATTTCGTTCGCCAAGTTCTAGTGTGCAGCCTCTAACAACTTCGCCCGATTCAACAAGTTTACCATTGGCTAGTTCTATGGAATAAGGAATTTCTAATCTACTAGATTCTATTCCGAGTATGCGTTTAAATTCCACAGACATGAAGCTATAATCGGCGCCAGTGTCGAATAATATGGATGCAAAGTGATTGTTAATGAGAAACGTACCGGTGACCACGTTAGGGTCCTCGCGTGCGTCTCTTGCTCCAATCACAAATGCTCGAGCCGGAGCGTTGTTTCTCTCTGGGCAGTTCTTCATGAAATGATCATTGCTTCCACACTTGAAGCATCCTTGCCCTTTCCCGTTGCCATTCTTGTTACCAGCACCGTTCCCATTTCGGTTCTTTCCTTTTCCCCAACAGTCTTCTGTTTGATGACCCAATTTACCACATTTGTCGCACCTTGGAATGCGACAAGCTCCATCATGATGATACTTACATTTTTGGCATCTAGGCATGGAGCCTTGGTATGCTTTGGTTGCATGGGTTTTCGTCTCCTGGGACGTGTTAGCGTCACGCTTCTTGCTGAAACCCTTGTTGTTACGAGTTGCTTGATTCAAGTTTGCATGTTTCCTTTTCTTGTTGCCAGACGACTCAGCATGCGTCTCGGTACTTTCTGTTGGGTTCAGTGAGAGCTTCTTCATTCGAACACAATCTTCAGTAAGGCTGACAGCCAGAGTTACAGCCTCGGTGATCGTTTGAGGTTTGGCCGACGTCACCATGCCACGAAATTCTGAGGCCAGTCCCCAAATGTAGCGTTCAACACGCTTAAATTCCGGAGTCACCATGTAGGGAAGCACTCTGGACAGGTCGTGGAACCTTCGAGTGTAACCATTGATGTCAGCACCTTCCATAGTTAAGTGCCAGAACTCTGTTTCCAGCCTTTGGAGTTCTGCACGAGAGCAGTACTTCTCTCTCATCCTTTCCTTCAGTTCCTCCCAAGTGAGGCCATAAGCGGCGTCATCACCCAAAGTTTGGGCTTGCAGGTTCCACCAAGTCAGAGCTTCATCGACGAATAACCCAGTAGCAAAAGTGACTTGTTGATCCGCGGTACACTTGCTCATACGGAAAGTAGCTTCAGTCTTCTCCGTCCAGCGCACAAATGCTACTGCACCTCCTGTGCCATCATAGTTCATCGGCTTGCAGTCGAGGAACTGCTTGAAAGTGCAGCCTTGAGCTGCGTTTCCTCCAGACGAATCTCCATCCCCATTACGCCTAGCGTTGCTTGGTCCTCCACTGTCCTGAGTACGGTTCGCCTCGTACTGGGCGATAGCAGCGGAGATCCTCTCCTCCAGTAGAGCGTTCAGCTCTTCAGCAGTTCTTGGCAGTGGGGGAGGGGGAGGTTGATCGTCATTGCGAGCGTTCACAGCTTTCCTGGGTGCCATGTTCTGACAGAACATAACACAACAGGGTTAGGCATTTGTTTGATATCGTCATACTAGGCCGTAGTAGTATATATATACACAGGCATATACCACATAAGTGACATCAAACAATTATTACTCTAGCAGAGTACTTGGTAGGCTTGCACTGAGGGAATCTATACGTGACAAGACTTGCTGTGGTTTCTGTGCACTGAATTCCATAATTATGTATGCATCCATAATTACGTAACTCCTTGCACAGTCCGCACAGTTCGTTTCATCCTCATATTTCTTCCTTCAGATGGGCCATTGCTTTCAGGTAAAGTCACATATACTTGTGACATTCCACTTCTAGTACATGCTAATTATCACACCTAATTGCGAGTAATTTCTAGTCAACGACAAGTGCTACTCAAGTGCACTCTAAGTCTCGTAGTGTCCTTTCTACACTCATGTAGACAGTTTCAGGTAGTGGATGTCGCGGGACGTTTTATGCAATGAAAACTCTTTGAAAATTGTTTTCGTGAATGGATCCTAGAGATTGTAGACTAGACTCGAGAAGGAATCCTGGTTCACTACAATCGCAGCTCTGATACCAATCTGTCACACCCCTTTCTACGGCGGAAGCACGAGGTGTGATCATGAAAGGTTCTCATTGCATACGAAGAGTAAACATGCTACATGCTCGTAAAAATAACATTCAAATACCATAATTTGAAAACATTCGTTAGCGTTTACATCGCTAAGTCGCATAAAGCATTGTCTTAAAAGTTTACAACTTTATTCAAAGTTAAACACAAGCGACATCCACGAGCATAAGCTAGACCACGCGCACATCCATCCTAGTTACCTGAAATACATGTGAGTTTTTGGAAAAACGTCAACATAATGTTGGTGTGAATTCATGCAGTTTTGTATTTCATGTTTGTATACTTTGTATGAAAACATAGTTTGTGAGTAAATCAAGTTTTCATAAATCCAGTTTCATGTGTACATCACGTACCTATGTATAACTCAATTTCTTCTTGAGTACCCCACGTACTTCAAGTTATTTATCAATCTTCTTGAGTACCCCACGTACTTCAAGTTATATATCAATTCTCTTGAGTACCCCACGTACTTCAAGTTATTTATCAATTCTCTTGAGTACCCCACGTAGTTCAAGTTATTTATCAATTCTCTTGAGTACCCCACGTACTTCAAGTTATTTATCAATTCTTGTATGGTATGAATTTTATGTAAATACAGTATTTCTGTAATTATCAGATCGTTAATGGGTTGCAAAGCCATTAACATGTGACACGTCATAGGAAGTCACCAAACCTAAGGCATTTAATTGGTATATTCTGAGACACAAAAGCACCACTCGATTCTCGCCCCGACCGAGTGTGAGGCTGCCAGGCACCTGTTAGATCTAACCTTTTGTTCTGCGGTCTGAATGTATACGTTGATTAATGGTGCTTCTGTACCCTATTCGTGACACTATTTCTCATAACGCATCCTACTTGGTTCTCGTCCTCACCAAGCGCGTTTCTTGTTATCATTTCTCATAGCGCCTTATACTTGGTTCTCGTCTCACCAAATGCGCTTCTCATATTCTTATATTTCGTCACACTTGGTTCTCGTTCTCACCAAGTGTACTTCTTGTATTTATATCATACCATTTATAAATATTGTACTTTTGTACATGTATTTCACCCCCGAAGTTATAAAAACTGAAAACAGTTAAAGAGAAAAGGGGGAGCATGAACTCACAACTTTGCGTTCCTAGCGTCGTAAACTCCACCGGGTTTGCTTAATTAACGTCGTAACCTATACGCGTTTTCTTAACGTTAGTCACTAGACTTGTGTCGCACAAGTACAGTCACTCTCTTTTGTACATATTCTTGTGTTAAAAATATTCTATATTTTTAACTAAGTATCTTACTTATATTATTTTCTTCAAAAATAAATATAAGTCTTTTGTGTTTTGCACTTTGCACCCGAATTATGTTTCTTGTATGTTGTATGTGTATTTTTATATTTCTACTACTCATGAGTATTTAGTGTATTTTTAAGTCTTAATACACTAGCACGTATAACACATACTATATACACTTAACACACAAGTTGGTGATCAAATAATATATATTTTTCTCTCAAAAAAAAATATATACTTATTATCCATTTTTATTCTTGAAGAAATCCTCATTTCTTATCGTCAAAAATCAGGGAAACCTTAGTAATACTCTTAAACACATTTTTAGGGAATAAGTTTCTCAAAAACTTATATTTTTCTAAGTGTCAAAATTTATAAAAATTTTGACAGAGTTTCCCCTAAAAATGGAGGTTTCCCACGTTTTCAAAACGTGTGTTTATTTTCTTTTAAATCATCATCAATCATCAACAATCAGCAACAACAATTTATCAACAATATCCGTCAACAATAATCACTAATTTCATGAACTTGAATATTTACAAAAATGTGTAGTAACTTACTAGCACATTTAGTAAGTCTTGTTATCTTTAAAAATAAGTTTAACTTCTTGAAAACTTTATTTTTAAAGACTATGAAGTTTCACAACTTCTAGTCGGTTTTTATGAAAATTATTTCTTTGTTAAAACTTTTGTTACACAAGTATTCCACACACTTGTTTGTTCACAAAAACCACTTTTGTTTGTGTAAGATCCGGTTTAGAACATGTGATTTCTTGGACACTTGGTCCTTTGAAAATACCACTTGTAGATACATAGATCTACTAGTTTTAAACACTTTTGTACAAGTTAAAACATTTTTACACAAGTTCATGGTTTATGTGTGGTAGGGTTTCACCTTTTAACCCTTGTTACTTCTAAAATAGCTTTATGTTAAGATCCATGATCTTACCAAACCGGGTTAAACGGTGATCCGAGCTACCACAACATAGATCGGGTCTAAATAATCGCATATTTCAAATACTACAACTTTTACACAACACATGTGTTATTAACCACCATTTTAGTATTTTTACTAGACTTTAAAGCTTCAAACTGTAAGTTAACGATATTTAACCGACAATATTCCTTTTAACCTCCTTAGATAAGCTTAAAAACAAGTTTTAAGTGTTATACCTCAAGCTCAAGGCTAGGGAAGAATCCTGACGAAAAAGAGGTGGATAAAAGCTAACGGTAGAGGTCCTTCGTGTTCCGCTTGCTCCGAGACTCTTAATACGTGACCCGTAACACTTGTATAACCTTGGAATGTGATGAACTAAACTTGAAATCGGATGGATGGTGGTGTGTGTGTGTGGCCGTGAGCTAGAGAGAGCAAGGAGAGAAAGAGTTGTGTTGGTGGTGTGTTATGCAAATGAAGATTCAAGACCCTTGGTGTTCTTTTATAATCCAAATTCCATGTTTAACCATTGGGTCTAATGTTTCTTTATCCAACATCAAGGGAATAAAATAATCAAAAGAAATCAAGAAGTGGGATTTATGTCCCCTAATCAGCCACCAATGGGGGGGGGGGGGGTAAAATGTAACTTGTAATGATTAGTTACTTGGTTTAGTTAGGACTCAAAGGTGTTAGTTAGGATACTAGTGTGTATTATTTAATGTATAGTGTGTTAGGGTGTTCGGGGACCCTAACTAGCTTAGAAAAATAAAAACAATACTTCTAGCATTATTTTGGTGTTCCGGGTAATGTCCGGTTGTTCGGTTACATACCGATTCGTTAAAGTGCTAAATTGCACCTTTTAGTGTCGTTTAAGTACCTTTCTTGTACTCTTTCAATTCCCAGCACTTAGGGAAATATTCTGGATAATAAAACGACATTTCTGCATAATATTCGTATGTTTAAATGCTGAATTATTGCTGATTTGTATAAATTCTGCACTTAAAGTGCGTTTCGGGTGCTTTTTAGTGCTTATTTTTGCTTTCGTATTGCATATATATTAACCCTTGTATGTGTTCTTGGGTTTTAATGCATTCTTGTTGTCGGACCTACACCTAGGCTCCAATTTTATTGTTTGACTGCTTTCTGCAGTTCAGTCGACACAGTGTGTCTTACCGGTGAGTTTACTATTATTCTGACGCAACGCTCTCGTTTATGCATAAAGCAATATTTTGTAGTATACAACGTGCATGAATTCACTTGTTTAATCATGTGTTCAGACATTGCTGACAGTTAAACTCATAATTGCAGTCATTAAGCAATAATTAATGTGTACGGAAATTACCGGTTTGTGCCAGTTGTCACACTAGGGGTCCTGAATGGTAGGGACTACCCCTAGATTGGTAATAATTCAAGTGGCAGATCCATATGAATTATCTCGATCAATGAAGCGGCGATGTATTCTGATTCTGTAGTGGACAATGCTACCCTGATTGTGATCGAGAACCATCTCGATTAGTCTTGGAAACTCGTATCCATGTAACCATTTACAACGAATTCCTAAACTCGCATCCTTGTAACCCTTTACAACGAGTTCTTCTTTACCAGATCCATATATTAGAAAAATATCCTTAGTCCTTCTAAGGTATTTCAATATATATATATATAACAGTCACCCAATGACCGTTTCTTGCTGGTTTCTTCTCGTTATGCTTAAAGCGCATAACTTGTCCAGTCTAGTGCATATCATTACGTACATAATGAATCCTATAGCTGACGCATATGGGATTCCTTTGATTCTTTCTTGCTCATCCTTTGAGCTTGGACATTGAGATGCACTCAATATTGCCCTCTCTTGAATAGGTACCAAACCTTTCATAGAGTTCTTTATCTTGAACCCTTTCAAGACTTTGTCAATGTATGCACTTTAGTTTAAACCTATCAATCGCCTTGATCTATCCCTATAGATCTTTATTTCCAAAATATAGGCGACTTCACCAAGATCCTTAATGGAAGAACAACTTCCAAGCCAGGCTTTTACACCTTCCATGGTTGGAATGTTATTTCCAAATAGTAGAATGTCATCAACATATAATACTAATAAAGTGATGATGCTCCCACTAGCCTTCTTATACACACAAGCTTCATCGACGTTCTTGATGAATCCATATTCCCTAATTTCTTCATCAAAACGGTGATTCCAACTTCTAGATGCTTGTTTCAATCTATAGATTGATTTCTTTAACTTGCATACTTTGTCAGGATGTTTTGGATCAACAAAACCTTCAGGCTTAACTATATAGACATCTTCCTCAAGATATCTATTAAGGAAAGTCGTTTTGAGATCCATTTGCCAAATCTTATAATCATATTGTGCAAGTATGGGAAATGATATCCTAGTTGACTTTAGCATCGCCACGGGCGAGAAGGTCTCATCATAATCAACCCTTTGAGTTTGAGTGAAACCTTTTGCTACAAGTCTCGCTTTACAAGTATCCAAGTTACCATGCATATCAGTTTTCTTCTTGAAAACCCACTTACTTCCAACTACTTTGGAGTTAAGAGGTGGCACAACCAATTCCCAAACTTGGTTGTCAAACATGGATTACATCTCTACGTTCATAGCCTCAAGCCATTTGTCGCAATCAGATTTTGACATTGCATCATGGTATGTGGTTGGTTCATGTGAATCTACCACATAGCATCCATCCATAAAAAATCCATATCTTTCAGGTGGATTACTAATTCTACCAGATCTGCGAACGTTTTGTGTATGTTGATCAACCATTTGATCATCTTCAACAACCTCTTGTTGAGTGCTAGTATCAACCAAACGTGTATCGGCTTTTGGTTCCTGGTCCTCATCAAGTTCCACTGTTCTACTAGTTCCTTCCATTAGGAACTTATCTTCCAAGAACTTTGCCTTTCGAGCAACAAATACTTTTGCTCTGTTGGATCGTAGAAATAATATCCTATATCATCTTTAGGATATCCTACGAAGATACACTTAGTGGATCGTACTTCCAACTTGTTTGGGGTGTATTGCTTCACAACCCATACTTTTAAATATGATAATGATGGAACCTTTCCATGTCATATTTCAAAAGACGTCGTATCCACTTTCTTGGTTGGGGCCATATGGGCCACGGAGAGCAAAGCGTAACCCCAAAGTGATAGAGATAATGCGCTCCTAGCCATCATAGATCGAACCATATCTAATAGAGTTCGATTCCTCCTCTATCAAAACGAAGAACTTTAAAAGAGTTGATTTTGTACTTCACTTTTTGAAGATTCTGAACGTTTCAAATTTCTTCTTTGTGTCAAGTACACATAACCATAACTACTATAGTTGTCGGTTAAAGTAATGAAGTATCTTTCACCATTCCTAGTCATTGGCTTAAAAGGATCACATACATTCGAATGTATGATACCTAAGAAATCTATTGCCCTTTCCCACTAAAGGGTTTCTTAGTCATTTTACTTTGTAAACAAGATTCACATGTATCAAATGAACCAATTTCATTTGTTTCCAAAAGATCATTCTTTCGAAGTGTTTACATGCGACATCTGTTTATATGACCAAGGCGATAATGCCAAAGATAAGTCTCACTCAAATCCATTTTGAGTTTTTTGGTGATTGCTTGGTACATTGAACTATCAAATGATGTATTATTATGAACCAATTCATAACTACCATTTAAAGGCAAAGTTTTAAAGTAAAACATGTCATTCATCGAAATATAAATGTCATTGTTTACAAACTTTAAATCAAAACATATTGTCTCAAAAGGGAAACTTAAATAATGTTCCTAGTCAAACTAGGAGCATTCAAAACATTTTAAAACAATTTCCAAACCATTTGGAAGTTTCAAAACATAGTCTCCTTTCTTGTAATGTTTATTTCTTTTGAACCTTTTGCAACGAATTGCAAACATGAGTTCCACATCCGGTATCTAATACCCATGTGTTAGAAGAAATAACATTAAGGTCAATATGTATCACCAAGATTGTACCTGAGGTTTGCCTAGCATCCCTCTTGTTTTTCAACTCTTTGAGATAGGTTGGACAATTCCTATTTAAATGCCCTATCTCACCACACTCAAAGCATGGATCGTTCATGGCAACCTTTTCTTTCTTCTCTTTTGGTTTTGGTGGTTTCACTTTAGTCTTTCTAATCATTTCCCTTTGAATTACTCGTTTCCATTTGCAACATTTGCTTTGGTGTCGGGGTGATGCCCTTTCTTGTTGTCACCCTCATTGATCGTTATAATGGATAAAATCCTTTTATCCATATAGAGCCTTTCGAGGTGATCAATGTGGCTTTTATTTTAAAGACATAAGATGAGTCCGATTGGGTTTCCTCCATTTGACACGCATGAAGCGCTCGAACCGTTTCGAAGCGTTCAACCCTTAGGAACATTTCCTACAATTGGTTAATCATGTCGCATGCTCATGATGTTCAAAAATCCTTTTGAATCATAATTCCTAACATGAGGCAAGAGGTTTGCATAGTATTCTCGATATACTTAATCCAATCGTTATAGGCATCTTTATCTTCCATAAGATGTTCATCGGGATTAGGATCGTTCAACTAGTTGATAGGTTACGGACGGTTTGGGTAATATTGTTAGCGGCCATCTACAAAATTTAACAAGGTTCAATTTTAGTATTTTCGATATTATTATATTTTAATCATAAATACCCTTTTGTGTCTCATAGACAATTAATAATTAAAATCTAGAATCCAACGTTACATTTAAATATTGGTTAGGTGACCTTTATCCCTCTATTTAAATTAACAAGGTAGTCAACGTTTGACAATTGCAACTCTTTGCAACTTCTAGCCATATGGGATCGGTTAAACATCTTTATGTTTAGTTGGCATGTTTAATCCCATCAACACCTTTGTTCCCCATGCTTCGGTGACCCTAAGTTCATGGTTTCCAAATCAAGTCGTCCAACTTACACACACGTGTGAGTTTATACACATAAGTGGTTAGGTGACCTTTATCCCACAAACATGGTAAACCCACCTCGAATATACAAGTTCCTTCAAATGTGGTTAGGTGACCTTTATCCCACAAAAGAGTTCCCAAGTGATTTGAGTGTTGTATAAAAGGATGGTGTTTGACTTGTTTTATAAAAGGGATTTTGAGTTTTCAAAATTCTAGTTTAGAAAACTTTATGTACCATATATTTGCATGCATTCAAATCCTTGGTACTTTAGTGAAAAACAATTTTCAAGGTTCTTTTTAATAAAACCCATTTTATTATAAAATCATTAATTTTTAATAACCTTTTATTAACCAATTTTAATGATCTTGTAAAGAACCAATTTTACGCTTGTTGTTGATTATTAGTTTGTTAAGCATGCATATCCAAATATCATCAAAACAATATAAATAAGCAACCACACAAGCACAACACATGTATCATTAGGTGCATAACCATAGCCAACTATTTTGACCACACTTGTTAGCCGAAACAAGTGTGCCAAAAGGTCCTTCCTAAAGGGTGAATATTGACACAAATAATGTGTCGTTGAACTCCCACTTGATCCCGCATCCAAATGCTTCAAGTATCCTTCTTGTGTTTTGATTTCTCCACTTTCTTTGAGCTTCCAAAATTTACTTTAATTCAGCTCCAAACTCCTTTGGGCTCCGAAAATGTGTTTTGGTTTTCGGGCTAAAATCCCGTTTAGAACTATGAAGTCCTTTATGCCCGAAATTGGCAAAAACCAAAACCGCATTTTTGTGTGCATCTTCTTTTACAAAATATATCCTAATACATTTTTCTAGTAAAATAAAATGCACCTAATCTATTTATTTTACATACCAAATGAAAATAAATAAATTACATAACTTTACAAATGGAAGACAAAATAATAATTATTACAACTCATTGAATAATTAACTAAAATCACAAACACAAACATATTCACACAAGGTCATGGCTAGGTTATATGCACCAAAATATATATCCAAATATATATATATATTAATTTCAAGAAGCATAAAAAAAATGGTTCCCTTTTAATAACCATTTTCGGCTATGTCCAAAAAACCGAAAAGGTAAGTTTTGTCCAAACAAACAAATCATCCATATGAAATAATTTTTCAAGATTCATTTATGCATGTAAGAATATAATCTTGAAAAACAAAGGGATAACCAAATTAAAATTTTCGGCCATGGGGTTTTTACCAAACCCGAAACCCGAAATTTTTAATCTATTGAAGCATGCACTCATATAAGCGGCTCTAGATGCCATTGATGGGATTTTAACATGTTTATCAAAGCAATTTCATCCATATGAAATAAAAACGCAGCGGAAAATAAGTTTAAAACATGTTACTTTTATAAGATATAAAACCATTTATATGCAAAATCCCAAAACCCGGATCCATATATGAGATGTATACTATCAAACACAACCATAGGATGTTTAGAAAACTACCTTCTTGAAGTACAAGGAGTAATGGATATGAAGAAGGTGATGCTTCTTGAACGGTTGCCTTCAAGTGTAGAAGACCTCAAGCTTGTATACCCCAAGCCTTCCAACAAACACCTTAGTTTTAGCTAGGATTTCTACACTTATGAACTCACTAGAAAAACCCTCTTGTTAACCATCTTATGGCCGAAAATATGAGAGGAGTTTTGGAGTTCTCGCACTTGTTGTATGAACTTGAAACTCACCAATAGATCAACCATACATGACCCGATTTATTTAGAGTCTTACACTTGATTTTTCAACTAAAATCAACTCTTGGATGATCATGTGAATGCCGAAAATGTGCAGCCATTTTCTCCTATTTTTCAAGTTCATCTTTTTCCATTTTTGACACAAAATTCTCTTAAAGTAGGTGAGAGAAGATGCCACCCCATTTGCCCAATCAATGATCCTCTAACACATGCATTTGCATGTTATTTGATTGGACCATCTTTTCTTGAGAAGACCTCCCAATCAAGAGGCCTCTAACTTATGACAACATGCATGGAACATTATTGGCCACTTTATGTCTTGGGAAGGGGGGTGGGGGGGGCGGCCTAGCCTTTTATATAAAAAAATACAATTTCTTTTATATAAAATATAAGTCTTGCATATATTTTATAACTTTTATAAAATATAACATCATATGTTATAAGACTTATGCTATTTTTATGATGTTATTTAACCCATTAAATAACAAAATAAAATACTCTCTCAAAATAAATTATCCATATAATTTATTAGTTTGTCAAGTGCAATTATTTAGAAAAACAATTTCTAAATATTCTAAGTGTTGATATTTATTTATTTGATCATATCATAAATAAATATTGTAAGTGTTTGTCTAGCTTGTTATTGGGTATGACTCGACTTGGATCATAACGTACTAGCCACATCAATTTAATATGTGTCTTGGGCATACAGAGTCCAACAGTATGTTCCTTGTTGCATACTTAGTACATTTGTTTTACATCACATGCTATGTATGTCCATTTGTTGCATACTTAGTACATTTGTTTTACATCACATGCTTACATTTTGGTATGACATTTGGTTTGTTTAAATGGGACAAAAATACGTTCATTAACATTGGCCATGCCGTTCGTTAGTAGGTAGTGGTACCATAGGAATTGACAACTCTCGTTCCAGAAATCCTAGGTTTGTTTGGATGGAAGGAATGACCGAATTCGATACACATAATTCAGATAAACCTTTAATTTGTTTAAGGGTTTATCGCCACAGTCTCAAGGCTTGAATGTATGCATTTTCACAATACCGCATAGATGTTTGTATCAGTAGAGCATGCATTTGTTTTACAAAACATAACTTTGATTTAAACTATGATTTACTTCAATACCTTGTTTTGTGCATTTTACCTATGGTTTAGTTGATATATTTCACTCGCCATACATGACATTTGGTTACACATTACATGATTTACATTTGACAATAGACAATTATTTACACATAAACATTTGACAATTGGTTTAAACAAGACAATTTGGTGGTTTGTTTGGGTAAGTGATTTAAGTAACGAGGCATGTGTAATATGATAAAAGCATGGTGGATACGCCGCTGGTACTTCCTATATATAAGTGCTTTTATGATATTACATATCGTAGCGTTATTTAAATCATTTCAATTTAGACACATTACGTATTACATAAATAACAGATTTTTGCAAGACATTGTTTTACAAAACAGATTATTTTATACAACTCATTTTATTTGGTTATTTAACTAACCATACACCTTTCTTTTATATAATCTGATTTCTTATCACATTTTCATATGATTTATAAAAGAAAACACTTAACAAGATTCATGACTAATTTTTAGAGTAAATTACAAGTTTTGTCCTTTATGTATGTCCCAAATTGCAGGCGCTGTCCTTTGTCTTTAAAATTGATGAGTTTTGTCTTTAATGTTTGCAAATCTTGCACGTTATGTCCTTTAGGCCAAACCCAGTTAATTTTTTTGGTTAAATCTAATCATCCAAGGGTATTTTTGTCTTTTTATCTATATATTTAATATTGATATTAAAAAAATATTATTATTGCTATTATTTATATATATATGAAAGAGTTAATCATAATCTTCCCAACTCTCCCTCTGCAATTCATCTCTCTCTCTCTAAACTCAATCCGCCAAACACCCACTACCACCAAAGGGTTTCGATTCCACCACTGGCCACCACCTAATGAACCTGAAACTTTCCACCGTCACACGTCATCACCACCGCAACCACCATCCTCTCTCTCTACCACCGCAACCACCATCCTCACCCCTGCGATTCGCCGTCCTTCTTCTTCGTCTTCCGACGCTATTTGACCGGCGAGGTGGCTCTAATTTCTTATTTTCTTCCTTCGATTTTGCAGCCTGGAGATAGAGAGATGAATGTTAATGCTGAATCTGGTGTTGTTGCATATTAGGGTTATTCAAGATTTGCTCGATTTTTCAGTTTCAAGTGTGTTTTTATTTTGATTCTTGGTGTTTTTATTTTGATTTCGGTCTTTCATTTGCATCACCGACAATCTGGGTTTGATGCTAGTGGTTTGATTAAGGATGGAGGATTTGATGATTGGGCATATGGGTTTGATTGTGGTTGGGTTTAATGATGTTGAGTAGTTGAATTAGGGTTTTTTGTTGGGGGTTTAATGACGAAGGACGGCGGTAGAGAGGAGAGAGAGAGAGAGAGTGGGGGCGGTGGCAGATGATGATGTTGATAGTGACGGTGGTAGGTGGGGACGGTGGTGGCTGGTGGCACTGGCGGGTGTTGGGTAAGAGAGAGTGTAGTGAGTGGTGATGGAGGGTCAGGCGATGGTGGCACTGGCGGTATTCTCTGATTTGTCTGTTTGTTCTGATGAAACATCCTCTTGAAGTGCTGCTGCTGCTACTGATGATGATGTTTGAGATTTTCTTGAAATTGAAAGATGGGGATAAGATTTAATGGGGAATTTTGTGGTTGAAATGGGAATTGAAAGGTTTGATGTTGAGTGGGATATTAATGGTGGATTTGAAGAAAGATGAATATGAAATAATGACCAGATTTGCAAACATTAAGGACAAAAATTAACTGGGTTTGGCCTAAAGGACATAACGTGCAAGATTTGCAAACATTAAGGACAAAACTCATCAATTTTAAAGACAAAGGACAGTGCCTGCATTTTGGGACATACATAAAGGACAAAACTTGTAATTTACTCCTAATTTTTATTAAACATTTCTTTAAACTCAAGTCATGAATCCTATTTTCACAAAACCTATGTATCTCACAGGCATTTTTATGCTGACGTACCTATTTTCACATGTGTTTTCAGGAGCTGGTGCATAGGTATGATTCAGGATACACTAGGGTGGACTCGGGCCTTAGTGACATAAAAGAAGCAAGATTAGTTTAAATAATGTTATGTACTCTTGTTTCTTTCGTTTAAGACAATGTAACTCTCTTGTTTGATAAATAAAACATAACTTTAATTACCATGGTTGTGAAACAATAATTCTGTTACAACACTCCCCGACGTTTCCGCCGATGTTTCGTTGTTTTACGCGGTCGGGGTGTGACAGAAGAGTTGGTATCAGAGCCAATGGTTATAGGGAATTAGGTTATTAGTAATGCTTTGACCTAGACTGTAACTTTTCTAGGACCCCAACACAAGTTATCTTGTGTTTAGATCTTAAAACATGCACTTCACCTATCCTTCGGTGATTACCCAAAACAAGAACACAATTTTCCAAAAAGATTTTTGAAAATCAATCATCTGTTTTTAAATGATTTCTTATAAGGTTTTGAACCCTTCAATTTTTCAGAATGATTTTGAAAATTTAATCATCCGTTTTTGAATGATTCTTTTGGCCTTGTGCCTTCCAAGTTTTCAAAATCTCGTCAAAGTTTTGGGTCTAAATAGTGTGAACACGTGCAAACTGGAAGGGTGAATGCCTGTACCTCGAATTTTCTGTCTAAGGCTAGAGTGTTCGTACAAATCCACATAATCGGACCAGTCACTCTTACCTGGGAACTCTTGGGGTGAGTGTTCACTTATAGGCGAGCATGTCTTCGCGATACATTATTTTTGACCCATTTACTTTGATTAGTCACTGTGTGTCGTTTGTTTGCTTTGTGGTACAAACGAATGACCACCATCTTTGCTTTTGTCGATTTTTGCATCATCTCATTCTTCTCATCTAATCATCTCACTCGTTTTCTCCCATGTTTCCTCTTTTAGAATGCTTCCTCGACGCGAAAATCCGCTACCTAATGCCGAAATGGCAGCTATCATGGCGCAGCATATGGCTGCTGTACTCCTAGACATTATTGCTCAAGTTAACCAAGCCAACAATAACCAAAATGCTCCATGCAATTTCAAGAGTTTCAATTCGGCTAAACCACTCATGTTTAGTGGTTCTGAAGGAGAAACTGGGCTCCTACAGTGGTTCGAGAGCATTGAGAGTACGTTTCATCATGTTCAGTGTCCAGAAAATCGCAAAGCCGAGTTTGCTTCCAGCGTTTTTCAAAAGAGGGCTCTTATTTGGTGGAATGGAGTTATGAGAGACCGTGGTGCTGAGGTTGCTTTAGCACAGACTTGGGCCGAGCTTAGGGCTCTTATGATGAGGGAATTTTGTCCTCATCATGAACTGAGAGCTTTAGAAAGGGAGTTTGATGACTTGAACCAGGATAGTGGTGAGCACCGGGCTTACACTGATAGGTATGAAGAGTTGAGCTTACTTTGCCCTACAATGGTTACCCCGCTCGAGAAAGCTATCGAGAGGTATACTAATGGCTTACCTGACTCCGTGCAAGACATCGTCACTGGTAGTAACCCTACCACAGTTCGTCAGGCAATCGAGTTAGCTGCGACATTGACTGAGTCGCAGGTTCGAAAGGGTAAGTTACACAGGAAGGGCGACAAGGGTAAGAAACAGTCATCTGATAAGGGTGAAAGCAAGAAGGGTAAGGAATCTGGTTCCTCGAAAGGGTCTAGGAAGCGCAAGGCTTCCCAGAATTTCGCTGTCACTGCCCAAGTCAATCAGGCAGCTCCCAATCAGCCTGCACAACCACCAGCAAAGAAACGGTATGCGGGGAATGCACCGTTGTGCAACAGATGCAATAGTCACCATCAACCACAAGTTCCGTGCCGTTTCTGGACTAACTGTGGGAAGTCGGGTCATCCTGCTGATGTTTGTCGCTTTGCTCCCAATCAAGCTGCACGTAACCCAGCTCAGCAGGCTACCGAACAGCAAGCACAAGCTGCATGACCTCATTTTCCTCCTGGTTCGTGCTACAATTGTGGGGACCTGACTCATTATCGAAACTAGTGTCCCAAGTTGCATCATTGTCTTTTGAGCCTTTGCTTCGCATGTCTAGAACCAAACTAGGTAAGCCTTTGATAGTAGAAGTTGCTAGTGGTGATCCCGTTGTTCTCGATTTTGTTCTTCGTGACTGCCAGTTGAACCTTAACAACCATCTTTTTCCTATCGACCTCACACCGATGCAACTTGGGAGTTTCAACGTTATAGTGGGTATGGATTGGTTAGCCAAGCATCACGCAGAGGTAGTTTGTTTTGAGAAGATCGTTCATGTGCCGCTTTCTTCAGGTGAGATCCTACAGGTTCGTGGTGAGAAACCTGCTAGTAGTCTCAAGCTCATGTCTTGTACTCAGGCTCGAAAGTATCTGCGAAAGAACTATGTGGCCTTCTTGGCACATGTTGTAGCAGATAAAGGCAAAGGTAAGTCTATTCAAGATATCCCTGTTGTTCGGGATTATCCTGAATTGTTTTCTGAATAGTTACCTGGTTTACCCCCAGCACGCCAAGTCGAGTTTCGTATTGATCTTGTACCTAGTGCAAATCCTATTACCAGATCTCCATATCGTCTTGCACCATCTGAGATGCAAGAGTTATCTAAGCAGCTTCAGGAGCTTTCTGACAAAGGTTTTATCCGTCCTAGCTTTTCACCTTGGGGTGCTCCCATTCTTTTTGTCAAGAAAAAGGATGGATCCTTCAGGATGTGTATCGATTATCGTGAGCTTAATAAGCTTACCATCAAGAATCGTTATCCCCTACCTCGCATTGATGATCTCTTTGATCAGCTACAGGGTGCTTCATACTTTTCAAAGATTGATCTACGTTCTGGGTATCATCAACTTCGTGTGCATGAAGAAGATATTCCCAAGACAGCTTTCCGCACTCGATATGGGCATTATGAGTTCACTGTTATGCCATTCGGTTTGACTAATGCTCCTGCTGTTTTTATGGACGTAATGAATTGTTGGATCATCGTGTGACCCGAACGAGTCAATCAGAAGAGTTTATGATCCATATTAAAGGCGGAATCAGTGATATAGACGTGAAACAGCTTGATTCCTCTTTATTATCCTTTTATTATTGATTTCAAAGCAATCCTGATCGTTTGACAAACTGGCTGCACCTCGGCTCTGAAATCAAGACCGTTACAAATGAATCAACCAGCCAGCTATTTATAGGAGTGATAATTTCGTGCGAAATACCTTTGTGTTATTTCGTACGAAATAGCACTTGCTATTTCGTGCGAAATACCCCTTTAACATGTAAAACCTAATTTATATCCTGCTGTGCACTGGTTTATCCTATCTAGACATTAGACTCAATAAAGACGAAGTTAACAGACATTTATGCACCAACAGACTCCCCCTTGGATGTTGACGAAGTCTTTGGCATCGAGTCTTCAGTCTTTAGTCTTGATCTATCTTCTTCTCTGTTCAATTTGTCTGACACTGTAAGCATCCTTCAATCTATATCTTCAAAACTCCCCTTTGACTGCTAATCCAGAATGTAGACTCCCCCTTTCAATATGCTAGAGCTTGAATTCTGGTTTAATCTTTATACTTTCTTTGCCATGGGGATCTTGTTACCTGCTTCTCAAGAATTTGACATTACAATCTATTGACTTTTAACATCTTTTCTTGTTTTTATCAGTTTTAATAATCCACTTAAGTATTCAGGTCCAAGTTAATGACCCTGAGTACTCAATTTATCTACCAAGTCCAACATAATGACCTTGGTTGATCCAAGACGAAACAAAAACTGACTTTTGTTCAACATTTTTCAAAACATTTTTCTGAAAATTACAAGTTTCAACTTAATGAACTTGTTTTGACTTTTCATTTACAAGTTAAACATATTAAGCTCACAACCCTTCTGTCCAGCTCAGAAACTTCCTGCATCTGCTTCAAACTGTGAATTTGAAGATCGGCTTTCCACTTTGGTTTGTCGGAAAAATAAAGCAGAAATGTAAAATCTTTTTGAATTTTGAATAAAGTTTCTATACTAGAATGCTAAACAGAAATAAAATGCAGTAAATGTAAACTATTTACAAACATATTTTGGTGAGCGTGTTAGAGAATCATATCAGCTATCGACAAGTCACAAGTACCGTTAAGCTTATATTTCATACTCAGAATTAAACAATTCGCTTAGATTGTCGATATACTGATCCACTTAAATTCTCACACAAATTTCAATCTGTCCAGGATACGAATTAGGTGTATTAAGAACTTAAACTTATTCATGTGTCCCACCTCTTGAATATACTCCCGTATCCAGATCCCAATATTCAGTCTTACAGGTGAGTATACCACAAATGATATCTGTAAGGGGTTAAATGCGAGGGTCGTGAGAGCTCAGGCTATTGCTTCCGTAAAATCAGAGAGATGACGGCTTCGACTTTAAGTGGGTCCCCTTTAGAGGATCTTTTTTACAACAGCACATGATTAGCATTTTTCAATGTTTCATCATTTTTATGCTGAGGGCAGGCTTTTATTTCAAGCAGCAGTAAAGTATTATACGGGGACTAGGCCATTGCTTCCGCAAAATCAGAAGTCCCAGGATAATACCCCAGATATCACTGAGTATAAAGACCTAGTATTTCAGAAAGAGGGGTCCTTAAACAAGATTTCAGGGGTTACCTATATATCCAAGTAGTGTTCCCCATGAAATAAGCAAGTTTGAATTTAAGTTTATATCCCGAACAAACCAACTAAATGTGTAAAAACCTACCGGCATATCATCAGCAAGACTGTTTAACACATTTAAACTTTACATTTCTTTAGCATACCGTAACTATTAAGCTGATGTACTATCATTTTCCCTTTTTACATAATCTCTTTCTGGTTTTCTATTGTTTTTGGATTTTGAAATATCTCATGTTTTTGGGTTTTTGAAATTTTTTTACTGTATGATCCATATCAAAGGCGGAATCAGTGATATAGACGTGAAACAGCTTGATTCCTCTTAATTATCCTTTTATTATTGATTTCAAAGCAATCCTGATCGTTTGACAAATTGGCTGCACCTCGGCTCTGAAATCAAGACCGTTACAAATGAATCAACCAGCCAGCTATTTATAGGAGTGATAATTTCGTACGAAATAGTACTTGCTATTTCGTGCGAAATACCTTTGTGTTATTTCGTACGAAATAGCACTTGCTATTTCGTGCGAAATACCCTTTTAACATGTAAAACCTAATTTCTATCCTGCTGTGCACTGGTTTATCCTATCTAGACATTAGACTCAATAAAGACGAAGTTAACAGACATTTATGCACCAACATGATCACACCTTTCCAAGGTGAGACCTTAAGTAATACACGATCACCGACTTGAAATTCCAAGGGTTTGCGTCGTCGGTCCGCGTAACTCTTTTGACGGCTTCTAGCTATCTGAAGGTTATCACAAACTTTCTTAACCTTATCTGTCATCTCTAGAATGAGGTCAGGTCCAGTAAGCTGAGCCTCACCGATCTCATTCCAGCAGACTGGTGAACGACATTTTCGACCATAGAGAGCCTCGAAAGGAGCCTTGTTGATGCTGGAGTGATAACTGTTGTTGTGGGAGAATTCAATCAACGGAAGATACGAATCCCAACTACCACCAAAATCGATCACACAAGCTCTAAGCATATCCTCCAAAGTCTGGATTGTTCTTTCAGTTTGGCCATCTGATTGTGGATGATAAGCTGTGCTCAAATTAAGTTGGGTCCCCATAGCAAATTGCATGGTTCTCCAAAAACAAGACGAGAAACGAGCATCTCTGTCAGAAATAATGTTCAAAGGAACACAATGTCGAGATACAATTTCATCCACATAGATTTTAGCAAGCTTGTCAGCAGATAGATCCTCGCGGATTGGCAAGAAATGTGCTGATTTTGTAAGACGATCAACAACTACCCAGATGGCATCATGACCTCTCTTTGTGCACGGAAGTTTGGTAATAAGATCCATAGCAATGTTTTCCCATTTCCAAACTAGAATCTCTGGTTGCTCCAAAAGACCAGAAGGATGTTGATGTTTAGCCTTAACCTTAAGATAAGTAAGGCATTTTAAAACGTATAAGGCAATGTCTTTCTTCATACCAGGCTACCAAAACTGAGTACGAAGATCCTTATACATTTTGTCAGCACCTTGATGAATAGAATAATGAGATTTATGAGCTTCATCCATAAGCAAGTTGTGAAGATTGTCTTGACTTGGGACCCATAAACGGTCCATGAAATAATATGATCCATTGTCTTTCAGTTCAAGATCAGGCTTAATGTGATAGGGTAATTCCTTACCCATCAAGTCTTGCGAGACACAAGTATGTTGGGCCTGAGAAATGCGGGTTTGAATATCAGATCGAACTTTGACACAGTGAAGCTTGACACGTTCCTTACGACTCAATGCGTCAGCCACGACATTCGCCTTACCAGGATGGTAGCGAATTTCGCAGTCATAGTCGTTTAGAAGTTCAACCCAACGTCGTTGCCTCATGTTGAGTTCTTTCTGATTGAAGATGTGCTGAAGACTCTTGTGGTCAGTGAAAATCACACATTTTGTCACAACCCCCGATCCCTGATCCCCGGGAACGAGCGGACGTGATCACAGAGTTTGGTGGTATCAGTTTTTATTTATAGTCTTGCAGCGGAATTTACATCAGGACCGTAGTTAGGAAATGTTTATCAGAGTAAAACCACCTCATTTCATATTAATAATCACATGGGTAAAACCCAAGTTTCTTATTACAATACATTATTAGGGACAAACCCTATAATCATCTTGATAATAGGGGTCTAAAGGGTCCATACCTGGGTAAGCTTCTATGTTCTGTATGGGTGGATAATCCTGGATAGGGTAACGTTGCACAAAATCTCTATTATCGTCCCACCAGGGGTCATAATTTGGGTCTAGTGGGTTTGGTGCAGGCACTCTAGGGATTTCTTCTGGGTTAAAGTTGTACATCTCTTCTTGGTTTTCCTGATTTTCTATTTCCATGGGCTGTTCTGGGTTTTGTGGTTGTGGGGCTACTAGTTTTTCCAGACCTGGGTCAGCAGCAGTCGTAGCTAAGATATGAAAATTTGCTAGGCTTCTATTTAGCATATCTTGAGTATGAGCATCTGTCTCTCTCTTAATAGTTGCTAAAGCCCTTTGCTGTTGCAATTTTCTCATTCTTTTCCTACGAGCAAAAGCTTCTTTACTGAACCATCCTCGTTTCTTAGTAGGAAATGGTTCTTCAGATTGAGCTCTAAAGGCAAATATTCTGTCTTCCTGATCAGCAACATACCCCGAGAGGGCAGGCTGTGATGATGTACCTTCACTCCTAGGTGAATCAGATAACTAACGATTCACATCTGATGGTCCTTGATCACTCATACTGAAAACTAACAGATAGTCAAATAACACATAACACATAATTACAGTTATGCATATATTTCCTTATTTTATTTCCTGACATTAATTCAAAATTTAAATGTCAGCAGAACACTTCTTTGGCTCAGACCAGTGGTTAGGCTCTGATACCACCTTCTGTCACAACCCCCGATCCCTGATCCCCGGGAACGAGCGGACGTGATCACAGAGTTTGGTGGTATCAGTTTTTATTTATAGTCTTGCAGCGGAATTTACATCAGGACCGTAGTTAGGAAATGTTTATCAGAGTAAAACCACCTCATTTCATATTAATAATCACATGGGTAAAACCCAAGTTTCTTATTACAATACATTATTAGGGACAAACCCTATTTAATTTAAAACATCGTTTATTAGGTAACTTTTATAGCCACATTTTCCCAAGCCTTCAGTGCTCTCCAGCTGGCTTTTTACTAATTGGCTTTCACATTGGGTTACCTAAAACATGTTTTAAAAATATTTGTCAGCGGGAAATACTGGTGAGTGAATCCCAGTTTAATCAAGTTTAAAGTCACAGTGAACAGTATTGAGAGCGATCACATTGTTTATGTCTACACAATTACTCCATTTGGTACTATCAATCCTGACTTGTGGGTCATATTACCCATTGGCTAACTCATTGTCCAATGGTAACGTATTGTCATCCCGACTTACTACTCGCAAGTAGTACAAAATTTTGTATACAAAACCCCAACATACCGGCAGTAATTGAATAACTACAAAGACTCAATCACTGCTAATTTTCATAGTAAAACATTTAAGGTTTGGTAAAACATTACCAAAAACATTATCAAAAAGAGGATAAACTCACATTGCTGTCTTAGGCTTTTCGTAAGGGTTTCCTGGGTATAATCTATAATTTATACAAATGTACATTGGTTAGTATCATAACCCTTTGAAATTATTAATAATACCCTCCCCGAGACGGTATTCCAACAACTACGTCGGGCAGAACCACGACAGTTGTTACGGAACCCTAAATCAATCGGGCAGCGTAACTATTATGAAACCGGGGTTATAATACTTACAACGGAGCAGAACTTCACTAATTAGGGGTATAATACCCAAAATATTATGCCAATAACTTCAGAATTCGAGATTGAGAATTAGAAATGAGGGACGGAAACTGAAAACTGATGTCTGCTATTTATACTTGTGAAATTGGGTTTCCACGCGGCCCGCGTCAGATACGAGGAACATGTACACGGCCCGCGTCAACATGAGTCAACGCAGTAGCTTAGTCCGGTCATCACTAGGCTTGACACGATTACGACACGTGTCGGCTTCTGGTGCGATCGCGTGTTATGAGTCCGCGCGGCCCGCGTTACTATACGCTTATGTTGAAGCGGCCCGCATGAACTAAAGAAGTCAGCGGAGTCCACATCTGGTCTTAATACGGCCCGCGTAAGCTTGAGGTGAGGTCTTATGCGGCCCGCCTCAGCTTATAATTCAGATTTTTATTTTATTTTTATAGACTATAAAATAACTAGGGCTCGGTTTTCACATACGGGGTGTAATACAAAACATATTGAGATATTTTATAATATATTTAGAGTATCGGAATTATTATGAAGGTATTGGTTTTACCGAGGGTTGTTACACTCTCCCCACCTTGTTTTAGAACTCGTCCTCGAGATCTACTGAAATAAATGCGGATATTTCCTTTTCATTTCTGACTCTAATTCCCATGTGTATTCAGGTCCTCTTTTGGAGTCCCACTTTACTTTGACTAGAACTAGTCACTTATGCTTGAGATTCTTAACTTTCCTGTCTTCAATTTGTAGAGGCTTTTCTACAAACTTTAGTTGTTCATTTACCTCTATATCCTTAAGAGGCACTATCAGTGATTCATCAGCTAAACACTTTTTAAGATTAGATACATGAAACACATCATGTATTCCTGCCATTTCCTCTGGTAGTTGTAGCTGAGAGGCTACAGGTCCTATTCTTCTGATAATCTTAAAAGGTCCAACATACCTGGGACTTAACTTCCCTCGTTTGATGAATCTTACCACTCCTTTCCAAGGAGAGACTTTCAATAATACTTTATCTCCTACCTGAAATTCCAATGGCTTGCATCGGTTATCAGCATAACTCTTTTGTCGATCACGTGCAGCTTTCAGTCGTTCCTTAACTTGAATAATCTTATCAGTTGTTTCCTGCACTATTTTAGGTCCAGATAGTTGCTTTTCTCCAATTTCTGCCCAACAGACTGGGGTTCGACATTTTTGTCCATAAAGTGCTTCGAATGGTGCAGCATTGATACTTGTGTGATAACTATTATTATAAGAAAATTCTATTAAAGGTAAGTGATCGTCCCAATTACCTCCAAAATCAATTACACAAGCTCTAACCATGTCTTCCATTGTCTAAATTGTTCTTTCACTTTGTCCATCTGTTTGTGGATGATAAGCCGTGCTTAACCTTAATTTGGTTCCCATTGCCCTTTGGAAACTTGACCAGAAACGAGAGGTAAATCTACTATCTCTATCAGAAACAATTGATAAAGGAATGCCATGTAAAGAAACAATTTCATTTACATACAACTTAGCTAATTGTTCCATACTAATTGTTTCTTTCATTGGTAGAAAATGAGCTGATTTGGTTAATCTGTCTACAATTACCCAGATTGTATCCTTTCCTTTCTTAGTTTTGGGTAATTTAGTAACAAAATCCATTGTTATTAATTCCCATTTCCAGACTGGCATTTCTAATTGTTGTAACAAACCTGAGGGTTTCTGATGTTCAGCTTTAACTTGTGAACAAGTTAAACATTTAGAAACATAGGTTGCTATGTCCTTTTTCATTCCTATCCACCAGAAATTTTTCCTTAAATCCTGGTACATTTTATCACTTCCTGGATGCATTGTATACTTAGATTTATGGGCTTCTTCTAATATACGATTACGTATATTTCCTAATTTAGGTATCCACATTCTCTTTTCATGAAATCTCCATATTCCATCTATTCCTTGTTTTAATTCCTTTAACATACCTTTTAATTTTTCAGAATCATCCTTGATTACTGATTCTTGTGCTTCTCTTATTTGATCATTTAAATCTACTTGCAGATTTAATTTAAGAGAACGTACCCTTTTTGGCTTTTCATGATACTTTCGGCTTAAAGCATCTGCTACTATATTTGCTCTTCCTTCATGATACTGGATATTACAGTCATAATCACTAAGAAATTCCATCCAGCGTCTTTGTCTCATATTCAATTCCTTTTGTTTGAATATATACCTTAAACTCTTATGATCAGTGAATATGGTAAACTTACTACCGTAAAGGTAATGTCTCCAAATCTTAAGAGCAAAAATTATAGCTCCTAATTCTAAATCATGGGTTGAATAATTCTCTTCATGATTCTTAAGTTGTCTAGATGCATAAGCTATAACCTTTTGTCGTTGCATCAACACACATCCATAACCTAATTTGGAAGCATCACAATAGACTATAAAGTCTTCAGTTCCTTCTGGTAATGCTAATATAGGTGTATGGGTCAATCTTTGCTTAAGGATTCTAAAGGCTTCTTCTTGTTTTAATCCCCATTCAAACTTAACAGATTTACATGTTAACTTAGTTAAAGGAATGGCTATTCTAGAAAAATCTTGAATAAATCTTCTATAATAACCGGCCAATCCTAAGAAACTTCTAACCTCAGTTGGTGATTCAGGGGTTTTCCATTTAGTAATTGCCTCAATCTTAGTTGGATCTACATGAATTCCTTCATGATTGACTAGGTGTCCAAGAAATTGTACCTGTTCTAACCAAAATTCACACTTAGAAAATTTAGCATAAAGCTTTTCCTTTCTTAACAAACTTAAAAGTACGTGCAAATGTCTTGCATGATCCTCTTTATTCTTAGAGTAAATTAGAATATCATCTATGAATACAATTATGAATTTATCCAAATATGGCTTACATATTCGGTTCATCATGTCCATAAATGCAGCTGGGGCATTGGTTAAACCAAATGGCATGACAGTAAATTCATAATGACCATACCTCGTTCTGAATGCGGTTTTAGGAATGTCCTCTTCCTGTACCTTTAATTGATGATATCCTGACCTTAAATCAATCTTAGAGAAATATCGAGCTCCTTGCAGTTGATCAAACAGATCATCAATTCTCGGTAATGGGTACCGATTCTTAATCGTGACCTTGTTTAATTCACGATAATCAATGCACATACGCATTGATCTGTCCTTCTTTTTAACGAACAGTATTGGCGCTCCCCATGGCGATGAACTTGGCTGTATAAATCCTTTCTCCAACAATTCGTCTAATTTTCTCTTTAATTCTTGCATTTCAGCGGGTGCCAAACGGTAAGGTGCTTTGGCAATTGGTGATGTTCCGGGTAGCAAATGAATTCTGAATTCAACTTCTCTATCTGGAGGTAGTCCTGGTAATTCTTCTGGAAAGACATCTGAAAACTGAGATACTACTGGAATATCTTTTAGTTCTTTTCCTTTAGTGTTAGTGATTATAGAAATCAAATACACTATAGAACCTTTTCTCATATAACTTGCAGTTTTCATCATAGAGATGAATTTTGTAGTTCTAGATGGTTTATCTCCTTTAATTGTGATCATTTTACCTTTTGGTGAATTTACTTGAATTAACTTTTGATCACATAAAATACTAGCTTTATTGGCTATTAACCAATCCATTCCTAGAACAACATCAAATCCTACCAGATTCATGGGATACAGGTTTGCACTAAATTTCTGATTTAAAATTTCTATGCTTGCTCCCTGCAAGATTTCAGAAATTCTAATAGTTTCTCCATTAGCTGTCTCTACTACGCATTCTAGTGGTAGTTTAGTTAATGACTGATTTAGAAATTTGCAAAACGATGTATTAAGAAAACTTTGGTTTGCACCAGAGTCAAATAATACTTTAGCAAAAACATCATTAACTAAAAACGTACCAGCTATGACATCTGGGATCATCTTGGCTTCTTCTGCAGTCAGAACAAATGCTCTAGCATTTTTAGTATTCTTGTTGTTTGCAGCTGGAGCCAATTTCGGACAATTTGGCCTGATATGACCTTTTTCTCCACAGTTGTAGCATAATCCATTACTGGTTTTCTTCCTACAACTTTCTTCCTTATGTCCTGGCATCTTGCAATAATTACAGAGAGTGGAGCATTTTCCTGAATGCTTTTTCTTGCAGACCTTGCAGTATGTTGCAGAGGTAGAACCCATATTCCTACGATTGTAATTTCCAGAACGGAATTCCTGTGTAAGCCTTTGGGTTAAGTTCCTCTTCTGATCTTCTTCTCTAGTACGGACTAACTCATCAGTCAAGGTATTGGCTAGTTCTACAGCTTCTTCTATGGTTTGAGGTCTAGCTGCCTTGACTACGTGTCTTATCTCTCCAATTAATCCCCAAATATAATGGGAGATTAATACTGGTTCTGGTGAAGCAAGAGTTGGCACTATTCTAGCATATTCAAAGAATAACTTAGTGTACCCTTTACTATCCACACCAGTCATCCTAAGATTTAGAAATTTGTTTGCTATCTGTTCTTTCTCATTGGGTGGGCAGAACTTCCTTTCTACCTTGTTTTTAAATTCTTCCCATTCCATATTATAGGTTTGATCACTTCCTCTTGTCTGAAGGATAGTGTTCCACCATTCTAGTGCTGCATTCTTAAACAAATTAGAAGCAAACAATATTTTGTCTTCTTCAGCACACTTACTTATCCTTAAGACTGCCTCAGTCTTTTCTATCCAGCGTAAAGTTGCAATGGCCCCTTCATTGCATGAGAATTCCATTGGTTTACAAGACCAGAATTCTTTATAAGAACAACCGTTAGGCACGGTTCTTCTTCTTTTGGGAATAGGCATTTGAAGTACAGGTCCATTGTTCACGCTGTGTTCAGGTTCAAGTGGTCGCTTACTGTTATGCTTACTTTTATTATCAGCATCTTTAACAGTTTGTAATATAAATGGCATAGCATCTATAATTCCCTGTGCTACTATGTGTTGGATAGCACTATTGTCCACTTGATTTCCATTGTTATTGACACTCGGATTATCATTAACCACGTTAATATTACTCTGGTTATCGTTATTCAGATTTTCTTGATTTCCTTCGTCGGCCATCTGAATTTTAAACATTTATCCCATGTTAATATCACAAAATAATAAGTAATATAGTTGATCACATGACACACAATCTAACCAAAAACGTAGATCATTGCTACTTTACTCTTTTCATATACTATGCGTCTATTACACACTAGTACAGAAATAAAGATTACAATACCAACAGAAATAAAATAGTAATATGCATCCGTACACACATATTTTTATTTTATTTTTATTTATATTATTATTACTACCGCTTCCTCCATTTTAACATTCATGGATATGGATTTATCCAAAAATCCATATTGCGCTCATCGTATTTCCATACGAGACGCTCTCCCACCTGACGCATCCTCTCACTGCTCTCTAAAATTTCCTCCCCGAAAGTCCTAAGTTCTTGAACGTTTTCTGCACTCATTGGGGGTGCAGGTTCTCGGACTGGGTTTGGAATCTGGGGTGCATTTTCCTGATATGGGGGTGACATTTCCTGAAATTGGTAAGGATCCTCTAATATCTCCCTAATATAATCATCTTGATAATAGGGGTCTAAAGGGTCCATACCTGGGTAAGCTTCTATGTTCTGTATGGGTGGATAATCCTGGATAGGGTAACGTTGCACAAAATCTCTATTATCGTCCCACCAGGGGTCATAATTCGGGTCTAGTGGGTTTGGTGCAGGCACTCTAGGGATTTCTTCTGGGTTAAAGTTGTACATCTCTTCTTGGTTTTCCTGATTTTCTATTTCCATGGGCTGTTCTGGGTTTTGTGGTTGTGGGGCTATTAGTTTTTCCAGACCTGGGTCAGCAGCAGTCGTAGCTAAGATATGAAAATTTGCTAGGCTTCTATTTAGCATATCTTGAGTATGAGCATCTGTCTCTCTCTTAATAGTTGCTAAAGCCCTTTGCTGTTGCAATTTTCTCATTCTCTTCCTACGAGCAAAAGCTTCTTTACTGAACCATCCTCGTTTCTTAGTAGGAAATGGTTCTTCAGATTGAGCTCTAAAGGCAAATATTCTGTCTTCCTGATCAGCAACATACCCCGAGAGGGCAGGTTGTGATGATGTACCTTCACTCCTAGGTGAATCAGATAACTAACGATTCACATCTGATGGTCCTTGATCACTCATACTGAAAACTAACAGATAGTCAAATAACACATAACACATAATTACAGTTATGCATATATTTCCTTATTTTATTTCCTAACATTAATTCAAAATTTAAGTGTCAGCAGAACACTTCTTTGGCTCAGACCAGTGGCTAGGCTCTGATACCACCTTCTGTCACAACCCCCGATCCCTGATCCCCGGGAACGAGCGGACGTGATCACAGAGTTTGGTGGTATCAGTTTTTATTTATAGTCTTGCAGCGGAATTTACATCAGGACCGTAGTTAGGAAATGTTTATCAGAGTAAAACCACCTCATTTCATATTAATAATCACATGGGTAAAACCCAAGTTTCTTATTACAATACATTATTAGGGACAAACCCTATTTAATTTAAAACATCGTTTATTAGGTAACTTTTATAGCCACATTTTCCCAAGCCTTCAGTGCTCTCCAGCTGGCTTTTTACTAATTGGCTTTCACATTGGGTTACCTGAAACATGTTTTAAAAATATTTGTCAGCGGGAAATACTGGTGAGTGAATCCCAGTTTAATCAAGTTTAAAGTCACAGTGAACAGTATTGAGAGCGATCACATTGTTTATGTCTACACAATTACTCCATTTTGTACTATCAATCCTGACTTGTGGGTCATATTACCCATTGGCTAACTCATTGTCCAATGGTAACGTATTGTCATCCCGACTTACTACTCGCAAGTAGTACAAAATTTTGTATACAAAACCCCAACATACCGGCAGTAATTGAATAACTAGAAAGACTCAATCACTGCTAATTTTCATAGTAAAACATTTAAGGTTTGGTAAAACATTACCAAAAACATTATCAAAAAGAGGATAAACTCACATTGCTGTCTTAGGCTTTTCGTAAGGGTTTCCTGGGTATAATCTATAATTTATACAAATGTACATTGGTTAGTATCATAACCCTTTGAAATTATTAATAATACCCTCCCCGAGACGGTATTCCAACAACTACGTCGGGCAGAACCACGACAGTTGTTACGGAACCCTAAATCAATCGGGCAGCGTAACTATTATGAAACCGGGGTTATAATACTTACAACGGAGCAGAACTTCGCTAATTAGGGGTATAATACCCAAAATATTATGCCAATAACTTCAGAATTCGAGATTGAGAATTAGAAATGAGGGACGGAAACTGAAAACTGATGCCTGCTATTTATACTTGTGAAATTGGGTTTCCACGCGGCCCGCGTCAGATACAAGGAACATGTACGCGGCCCGCGTCAACATGAGTCAACGCAGTAGCTTAGTCCGGTCATCACTAGGCTTGACACGATTACGACACGTGTCGGCTTCTGGTGCGATCGCGTGTTATGAGTCCGCGCGGCCCGCGTTACTATACGCTTAAGTTGAAGCGGCCCGCATGAACTAAAGAAGTCAGCGGAGTCCACATCTGGTCTTAATACGGCCCGCGTAAGCTTGAGGTGAGGTCTTATGCGGCCCGCCTCAGCTTATAATTCAGATTTTTATTTTATTTTTATAGACTATAAAATAACTAGGGCTCGGTTTTCACATACGGGGTGTAATACAAAACATATTGAGATATTTTATAATATATTTAGAGTATCGGAATTATTATGAAGGTATTGGTTTTACCGAGGGTTGTTACACATTTTGTACCATACAAATAGTGTCTCCAGATTTTGAGAGCGAATACAACTGCACCTAACTCAAGATCATGAGTGGTGTAGTTCTTCTTGTGTATCTTCAAATGCCTCCATGCATATGCTATGACTTTTTTCCTTTGCATGAGAACACAGCCAAGACCCAAATTGGATGCATCACAATACACGACGAAATCATCGTTGCCCTCAGGCATAGATAGAATACGCGCATCACAAAGCTTCTGCTTCAAAGTCAGAAAAGCTTCCTCCTGTTTAGATCCCCATTCAAAGGGTTTGTTCTTCTGAGTTAGAGAAGTTAGGGGAACTGCAATCTTTGAGAAGTTCTTGATGAAGCGGCTGTAATAACCCACGAGACCAAGAAAAGAACGAACCTCAGTAGGAGTAGTAGGCGTATCCCAATCCTTAATCGCACTGATCTTGGAGGGATCTACATGAATACCTTGTTCGTTGATGATATGTCCCAAAAATTGAACTTCCTTAAGCCAAAATTCGCACTTGGAGAATTTGGCGAAAAGTTGTTCTTTCTTCAGGAGTTCCAGAGTAAGACGAAGATGCTGCTCATGATCAGCTTGCGTCTTAGAATAAATCAAGATGTCATCAATGAAAACTGTAGGATCGTGAAACGACCTAACGAGTCGATCAGAAGAGTGCTCAGACAGAATCAGAGGCGGAATTCATTGATTCTGTCTTTGTTTAGCTTGTATTCACTATTAATTGTCTTGTTTATTGATCTTGAAATGATTTACAGCACGTAGACACTTCGACAGCACCTCGGCGTCAGAATCAAGAAGGTTACAAATGATTTCGTATGAGGAGGTATATGTAGGGAGGCTAATTTCGTTTGAAGGTGTCATGTACCTCTTCAAACGAAATTAACTATGTTAGTTTCGTTTGAAAATGTCACATGACACTTTCAAGCAAAATTAGCATAAACACATCCAAAACCTCCTATTTTCCTCGTACAACGCGCCCTGATCTAACAATTCTAATGTAAGACTCGATACAAGACGAAGTCGACAGACGTATGCACTAACAGACTCCCCCCCGGATGTTGACGAGTCTGAAGTATCGAGTCTTCTCATTCTTCAGTCTTTACCGGTCTTTGGGCTCTTTCACAATCTGAGACTCGAACGAAGATGAAGTCGACAGACAACTGCACCAACAGACTCCCCCTTGAATGTTGACAGAATCTTCAGTGAGAGTCTTCAACATGACGACTCTTCAATCTTGATCGGTCTTCTTTCTTTCTTAGTATGTACCAGTATCTTCTCTTTGGCTCTAACCTCGTCAGACTCCCCCTTTCATCATGATGGGATCGCTGTCTGGAATTAACTATCACCTTGAGATCAAACACTGGCTTTAGTTCTGTTCAGTTCATTACCTACATAATTCTCAACAAAATATAAGTTTTTACTTAAATCAATAAGAGAAACTTACTAGTAATAGTTACATCAAGTTCAAATTAATGATCTTGATTAACTAATCAAACTTTCTTTCTCAAAATAAATTCCTTCATTTAAGCACTCACTCCCAACCCTGTTCATCTTGTTCAGCACTTGAAATTTTGAATATAAGCTCTCCAACATCAGTTGTCGAAAATCTTTTTGTATTTTTCAAAAGTTTATGCTAAAACACTCCGAAAATCTTTTTGGATTTTTGAAATAAAGGGATGTAATAAAGAAATATTTACAAACAATATTTTTGTGAGTTTGTGTAAGAGGATCATATCAGTTTATGTGACCAATCACTAGCACCGTTAAGCTATAAACATTTTCAGTTCTAAACGATTCACATTGATTGACGATATTGTTGTCCACTTAAACTCAATCTAAAAACTTTCGAAATGCTTACCGATACGTTAAGGTATATTAATTTTGCACTAAATTCTTATGGACCCCACGATCTCAGCATATCCCCTCATCATGCAATACACTATCTCAAGTAATGCCTTTAAACTTTTATCAACTGTGATTTATGCGAAAACAACACAGAATGTTTAAACATTAACAATCAGGTCGATACTTCTGTATACGCAGAGAAAGTCCAATGTTTAAACAAAATAAGAAAATAAAAATAAGTTGAAGTTGTTTAGGCTTTAACCACCAGGTCGATACTTCCGTATACGCAGAGGAGGTCCAAAGCTTAAATGAAACACCAAAGAAAATAAAGCAGAACGTTTAGGCATTAACATCCAGTTCGATACTCACGTATACGCAGAGGATGTCCAATGCTTAAACAAAATAAAGAAATAAAACAAGTTTAAATCTTTGCAAAATAAAATGCACAATCACAGCGACTTTTCAGCAAAGTTGTGAAAGTTCACAAACTTAACCAGTTTTATGTCTTTCGACAATCAGCGATTACCGAGTAGGCACACAATCAAGAAGGACAAAACTAAGTACTATGCTTTTGACCATGTTTCCCACTAGAACTAGGCTTTTTCATTTAAGTTTGTATCGTTATCGCAAATCTACTAGTCTAGCTGAGCCTACCGTCACATCTTTAGTAAGAGCGTTTATCACATTTTATCTCTCCATTTCTTTAGCATGCTGTGACAGTCTCACTGATCTACTATCATTTCCTCTTTTTACAACAAAACTCATTTTTTCATTTTTCAATGTTTTTGACATTTTCAAATTTTCTAATTTTTTTTTAATTTTTACTCCCCCTAAAATCAAAATATGTCTCAATTTTGATTTTCTGGGAAAATTTGAAAACAAACTGTACAAGAAATGTGACAACATGATGAGAATCACTTCAATTCTCCATTCACTTGGCTTAAACAATCAGAACTCCCCCTGACAACAAACTATTTTCCCATAGTGATTTCAAAACACTTAAGTTTATTTTAATCAAAATGGTTTTTCCGGAAAATTAGTTTTACGTGTCATTTCACAAATTCAAGGTTTCATCACCTTGTTTTCTTCAATCGCATGTAAAAATTTAACATTTCCCGATTTTCTCAACACAATCACTTGTAGAAAATCAAGTACAACTTAACGTCCCTGATTTACCACATGTAAGACGAAATCACTTTCGTGAATTTCTCAAGAAAGATGCCGATTCCTGCTCCACTCTTACCAACCTGGGAGCTCCGGCAAGTCAGGTTTTTTCTATTTAAAGAGTTTCACCCAAGCCTGATGGTCCTTGGGTGTTTTTGAAATTCCATTTGACAATGATGGAAAATTTTCATCATTCATTGTCAAACCGGAATCACCACTTTTTACCTCAACACATGGCTCCTCTGGCTTTACCACACCAGATTCATCTCCTGAATGTGGCTTGTCTGACTTTGAAGAGTCAGATTCATTGCCAATAACTGGCTCCTTTGTTTCCGGAGAAACGAATTCATCACTAGAAAGTGAATTCTCCACTTTCTTTGATTTCTCTTTCATCCTCAGATTTGTATCTGATGAATCCGTTTTGCTAGATTTTTCATTCTTTGGAGAGCAAGATGATTTATCAGAACTGTTATTCGCTTTGACAGTTGTATCCGAGGACAAAATCCTTTCGAGGTACTCTCTTGCCTTCTTCCTCTTCTTCCTCAATCTGTCTTTTTGCCCCTGCGAAAGCTTCACTTTCGGTTTTAGAACTTTCTGTTCTTTGAGCTTTGCTTCGACTTTGACTGGTTTCTTCTTTGTCATTTTCTGAGATTCAGCCCTCGATCTTCTCATTGATCTCATTGGGTAATCTCTTGCAATATGACCTCTGATTTGGCATTCAAAACATCTTCTTGTCTCATAACTCCAGTTCTGGCAGTTAATAGCAATGTGTCCTCTCACACCACAAGTGTAACACACTCTGTTATCGTACCAATCACCACCTTCAGCCCAAACATTCAGGTCATAGCACTGTTTGGTCTTGTGGTAATCATCACTTCTCTTAAAAACTTGATTTGGCTTTGAAGCACTGTGGTCAAACCTGCACCACTTATTACCAACAATTTTTGAGTTTTGATTTTCCAATTTTTGTGATTTTTTATCACAATTGGATGATTGAACTGATGAGCTTTTATTTTATTTTTGAACATTTTTTGGTTTTTTATCCTTTTGTTTTTGTTCCACATTCTTCTTTACAGGTTTTTGTGTTGAGCATTCACCTTTTTCAGTAGAATGTAGAACAGTATCTTGAAACATTTCATTTAATTTCAAAAATATTTTTCTTTTTTCAGTTTCATCATCAGTTTTCTCATCACAATCTTCTACTTTGACTTTATCAAAGTTTGTGACATTGTCACTTATTGGAACACAATTGATCGGTTTTGGACATGGATAATCTGATGTTGATGACAAAGTCTCAAAACCTTTCAATTTCTTTTCAAGCTCATAAATTTTATTCCGAGCAATTTAAGCTTCTTTTTCAAGTCGAATAATCATCTGAAGATGAGAATTTATTACTTTTTGTTTTTCAATATTATTTTTGCTAAAAATAGATCTCCCATCTTCAAGAATCTTTATTTGACTTTGAAATTCTTTTTCAATTTTTACTTTTTCATTTTCAAAAAAAATTATTTTCTTTTCAAAATCTTATTTATTTTCTTTCAAATTGTTGTTTTCTAATGTCAAACTGTTCAAACCACACAACAGTTTGACATTTTCATATTTCAATTTCTCAAAATTTTCCTGCAAAACAAGAATCTGTTTATCATCAGATTGCTTCTCATTCTTCATCCTTTTGACTTCCAATGTCAAACTTTCCGCATCCTTCAAGAGTTTGACATTGTCAGCTTCAAATTTATCACATTTAGAGCATACTGATTCAGAATTCGAAGATCCAATCTTTACAGATTCTTCAATCTTTGGAATTTCCATTATCTCTGTCTTGTATGTTCCTGCACAAAAAATTTTAATGAAATCAAGAGGATTCGCATTCTCATCAATATAACAACCCCTCTTGTAATCATATGTCAAAACATTTTTTGCACTAAGACATACATCAACTCTTCTTTTAATTTCAAAAATCACATTCAAACCCACTTTCTTCAAATTCTTTTCCATTTCATTTATCAACTCTTTCTTTTTCTTTTCTCTTTCATATTCATAATTTTTAAGTTTGTTGATGAACTCTTTTAGATATAACTTTGAAAAACTAGAATCTTTCTTTAAGTTTTTCAAGAATTCATCCCATTCGGTAGGTAATGCATCAGCAAAGTTTGATACTTTTTCAGTATCTAACAGTCTTATCTCATGTTCTTTCAAATGTTCAATTAAGACTGTATATCGGTTTGCTAGATCATCCAATTTTTCATTTTTCATACACAAAAAGTATTTAAACCTTTTCTCCCAACCAACCTTCTTCACATTTCTATAACTATCATCTATAAACCCTCGATGCCAATCGTTAAATCTTTCAAAATAATAATTTTCTGTTTCATCAAACATTTTTGCCATATTTCAAACACAACTTGTTCAAACGAAATACCAAGTTAAAACAAGATACCCTTCAAGCGAAATCCCTTTCAAACTAGATCACAACCTTCAAACAGAATTACCAGATAATTTCAAACGAAATCATCTAGTAACTTCAAACGGAATCAGCAACTATGCACTCTATCAAACGAAATAAGGAGATTTCATTTGAAAAACCACAAGTTCAAACGGAATTGCCCTGCTGAAACGAAATATGCTATTTCGTTTGAGACTTTTCAATCGGAATAGGACCCTAAAACAAAATTATCTAATTTCAAACGGAATCAGTTAGAATTTTCAAACGGAATCAGTCAGATTGTCCAAACTCAAACGAAATTATCAAGTTTGTTCAAACGAAATCAGAAACTATGTTCACTCTCAAACGAAATCATCCATCAATCATCAAACGAAATCAGCATGACATCATCATTTCAATCTGATTTTGGTCCAAAATGTTAGGTTTTAAGTCGATTTTAGTTCTGAAACTTTCTAGGGTTTGTTAAAACAACATTACGCACACATTGTGAGAAAATTAGCCGATTTTAACCATGAAAACTTGTTTAATTTTGAAAGAAGGTGTAGAAATCAGAATTCTCTAGCGAAAACGAGCTAAACAGTAAGAACTCTTCCTCCTGAGCTCTGATACCACATGTAGGATCGTGAAACGACCTAACGAGTCAATCAGAAGAGTGCTCAGACAGAATTAGAGGCGAAATTCATTGATTCTGTCTTTGTTTAGCTTGTATTCACTATTAATTGTCTTGTTTATTGATCTTGAAATGATTTACAGCACGTAGACACTTCGACAGCACCTCGGCGTCGGAATCAAGAAGGTTACAAATGATTTCGTATGAGGAGGTATATATAGGGAGGGTAATTTCGTTTGAAGGTGTCATGTACCTCTTCAAACGAAATTAACTGTTAATTTCGTTTGAAAATGTCACATGACACTTTCAAGCGAAATTAGCATAAACACATCCAAAACCTCCTATTTTCATCGTACAACGCGCCCTGATCTAACAATTCTAATGTAAGACTCGATACAAGACGAAGTCGACAGACGTATGCACTAACAAAAACGATGATGAACTTGTCTAAATAAGGCTTGCAGACCCTATTCATGTTGGTGCATAAATGTCTGTTAACTTCGTCTTTATTGATTCTAAGGTCTAGATAGGATAAACCAGTGCACAGCAGGATAGAAATTAGGTTTTACATGTTAAAGGGGTATTTCGCACGAAATAGCAAGTGCTATTTCGTACGAAATAACACAAAGGTATTTTGCACCGAAATAGCAAGTACTATTTCGTACGAAATTATCACTCCTATAAATAGCTGGCTGGTTGGTTCATTTGTAAAGGTCTTGATTTCAGAGCCGAGGTGCAGCCAGTTTGTCAAACGATCAGCATTGCTTTGAAATCAATAATAAAAGGATAATTAAGAGGAATCAAGCTGTTTCACGTCTATATCACTGATTCCGCCTTTGATATGGATCATAAACTCTTCTGATTGACTCGTTCGGGTCACACGACGATCCAACAAGTGGTATCAGAGCTCAGGAAGAAGAGTTTATACCAATTCAGCTTGTTTCCATCACTTCTACTCATTCTTTTCAAAATTAAACGAGATTTAACGGACAAAATGGATTGAATTTCACATATATCACGTAAAACACCGTTTTAATGAATCCTTCAAAAAATTGGACCAAAATTCGAACAAAATCTGGATCAATTTGACAAAATGGTGGCCGAAATGATGATGTCATCATTATTTCGCATGAGAAAGTCCGCTGGTATTTCGCACGAAATTAACTTTGAGTGTCTTATTTCATATGAAATCAGAGTATTTCGCACGAAATTAGCATACAGTTCCTTATTTCGTACGAAATCAAGTTTGTGAACCTAATTTTGGCACGAAATCAGACCTTATTTCACATGAAATCAACTTGGAACCTCTATTTCGCACCAAACTTGCTATTTCGTGTGAAGGGTATTTCGTGTGAAAGCTTATTTCGCTTGAAATCTGTTTTTGTTTGAAGGCTGTTCATTTAGCTTGAATTTCATTTTCCAAAAATTTTCTAAGTGTTTGTTGATTGTCTCAGATACGTAAAGATGGATGAGTTTATGGATCCATTCAGTGATATTTTTGCTTTCACGGGAAACACCGGAGATGATACATCAAACAACACAAATGAAAATGCTCTGAGTGTGAAGAAAACTCTTTCTGATGCTTTGAGTGTGGAGAGTGTATATGGCACAGACAACAAACCTCCCAAACTGATGGCGATTGAAGAATACAATAGATGGGCTAAAAGGTTTGAAGAGTGGCTAAAAGCGTTTGCGTATCAAAGTTGGAAGAGCATGAAGAATGGTTTCAATATGGGAAGATCGGATTATGAAAATATAGCAGATACTGATGTAGAAAGTTTTGTTGCTGAACAAAAATGCATTGCATTGCTTCATCAGTCTGTGAGAGATGATATAATATCGTTGATTGAATACACAATTTCGAAAGATCTATGGGAGAAACTAAGAGTGAAATGTGTGGGTAGTGTCGAGATAGTTAAAAACAAAAAGAAGTTGTTAAGAAAAGAATTTGAATTGTTTGGATGTTTGAAAAACGAATCTGTATCTAAGATGATTGAAAGATTCGGGCATTTGAAGATGGAGCTGGCAAGACATGGAATCATATATACTCAAGAAGAATTGGTTGACAAACTGTTTGACTCGCTGCCGGATGAGAAAGACTGGCAATACTTTGCTTTGATGCTGAAGAACACAATAAAGTCGGAGGATCTGACGGTTGATCTGTTAATCGAAAGATTGGAGAGTCATGAACTGGAAATCAAGAAATCAAACAAAGTCAATCATTCCACATACCAGCAGAATGTGGAGTTGTATTACCGAGGAAGTATGATCCCGAAGAATGTGTCTCCTAAGACAGCTTTCTCAGCTGAAAGTTCTAACACGTCAAATCAAGAAAGTTCAAGCAGTGGTTTTCATGGTGGTTCATCGTCAACTACTTCAAGTCAATCAGTTCCAAAGAATCTGTTTCAATGTAACATTGCTGTGGATCTGAAGAATGCTCAAAATTTCAGTAAAGAATCCGCAAAACAGCAAATGGTGTTTTTAGCTTCTGTCCTAGAATCATACGAGAGCCTTGTTGCAGGCAAGATTGGAAATACTAACCTCACCAAGGAGGACTATGATTAGATCGACCTAGAAGAAATGGAGTTGATAGATATCAGGTGGTGTATGGCTAATGCGGTCAGACGAGCACAAAGGTTTATGGAGATTACAGGCAGACATTCTATCGGCGGACCTTCCACAAAACTTGGTTTTGATAAATCAAAGGTCACGTGCTTCAGATGTAAACAAAAGGGACATTTTAAACGTGAATGTCGAAACGCACCTGCTGATGATACTTCAAATCCATTCCGTGAAGATTACTACAAAAGAGCAATCTATCATCAGAACAAATCTGAACCTCCCAGAATGAAGCAGCTAGAAGATACCCCCAAAGAAAAATCAAGAGCTCTTGCTGTTATTCATGATGACGAAGGTTTCGATTGGAGTGAACTGCTACCAGAAGAGGATGCAGTGGGCTATGCGTTTATGACAAAGATTGTTCCTTTCAAAGACAACAGAACAGAAGAAGTAAAATTCATCAATAGAAGGATGCAAGCCCAATTCAGGATAAGTAGAATTTATCATACATACAAAGAAGCTAAAAAGGCGAATAAATGGGATGCTGATAGAGAATGTTACCTTGATCCCAAAGGAAACATTGCTATTGATCCAGATTTTGTTAGTGTTGAAACTCTCACTGAGTAAATTGCAGCAGAAGAAGAAGCAAATCAGAGAATGTGGTGGGGAGGAGGAGAAGCTAAAGAAAAAGAAAAAAGAAAAAGAGAAGGAGCCACAGCCAAGGAAAGTTGATGACGGGATTATTGACACGTCACAAGAATTCACAGCTGAAAATTTGAAGAAGATGGCTGACAAAGTGCTTGCTGCGAAAGAGCTAGAGGTAGTTTCTGGTTCTGGATCTGAGTCTAAAAGCAAGGTCAGTCCGAATGATGCAACCAATGAGTCAGGTAAGAAAGCAAAGATTGAGAGTGACTGCAAAAATTGCATGAAAGACTGCAAGGTTTGTAGTACACTTGCTTACCTCAGCGGTAAAAAGACCGAAGAACTAACATGAAGAGTCAGAGATGTTGAAGATCAGATCTTAAACCGTGACAAAATGTTAAAAGCTTCAAATGATAGATTAAAAGAATTAACTAAGAAAATTGAAAATGATAAAACTGACGTAGAAAGAATTAGGAAAGAAAATGAAAAATTAATTCATGAAAACCGTCAACTCTCAGAAAATCACGAGAAGCTGAAACGAACGGTAAAAGATTCTGATGAAAGAAATGGTAAAGCAAACAAAGAAAATCTTCAACTGACCGGAGTTCTTAGGGTAAAAGAAGAGCAAATCAATCAACAATTGGATGAGATTTCTAAGTTGAAGCTTCAATTTCAAGAAGCTAAAATTGAAAACGAACGCATCCAGTTGAAACTAAACATTTACAACTCCACAAGTTTTGTTCTTCAACATATCGTTCCTAAACCAATTGGGAAGAACAAAGCAGGCGAAGATGTATACTCGGATGGAACCGGGGTTGGGTTTCATCAGGTTCCACCGCCAGATCTAAACAATTTTTCAAAGAAAAAATCTGGGTTGGTTAATGATGAAAAAGAAAATGAAGTTAAGCTTCCAGACACAATTGATGTCACATTCACTTCATTTTCCGATGAAGATAGTGTCCAATCTGAAGTTGTAAAAAGCATGGTTGAAAATGTTTTAAAATCTGAAAGTGACACTACTGAGGATGATGAATGCTTTTTGGACAAATATATTCCGAAATCAAAATCCAAAAACAACTTAAATGAAGAACCTAATCTTGTAATGTACAAGATGGCGGGATCTGATAAGTTGTATTCGGATAGTGATTTTCCTTTGGAGAATGTGAATGTTGGTAAATTGAGAAATGTGTTCAAGTTGATTGAAATTGATGTGTCTGAAATTGAAGGTTTGAAATATTCTAAAAGACAATTAAATTTTGAAAAAGATAAAGCTTACTACAGAAAACCTGTTGTACTGGCACGTTTTTCTAAAAACAATCAAAACAGATGGACGGGTGGACGGGTGGATATCAGGATGATAAGAATTATCAAAGAAGGAATTTTCAAAACAAGAAGTTTGTCGAGAAAAAAGGTGTTTGTAAAAAGCTCGAGTTCTCATTCTGAGCAAGAATCTGAGATTTTTTCAAAAACAAATGAAGAGTTTTTTTTGAAGAAAAGGCCTCACAGCCTCAGTCCGAAGGCACAAGTCGGGTAGCTGATACTCGTACATGCTTCAAGTGTAAAAAAGTTGGACACATTGCACGAAAGTGCACCAACTTAAAGCCTAAGTCTGAAGTTGTTGAGAGTCAGAAAAGGAAAGCTGATGCAAAAGGCAAAGCTCCAATGGTTGTTGAGAAGAAAGTTTTGATAAATGAAAACACCAAACTCAAAACTGAATCCGTAAAGAATGTGGTAACTAAAACTGATAAATTTTACAAACGGATTGCTTCGCCTCAACAAACATGGAAGCCAAAATCAGTTAATAAGAAATCAAGTTCTCCAAAACCAAAGGTTTCTGAGACAGAAAAACAATCATCCTCTACCACTCCGGTAAAGATGAATGTTCCTGTGGATTACTATGAGAAACTTGAAAAACAAGAGTCTACTACTTCTGAAAAGAAGTATGTACCAAAGAAAGACCGATCATCTGGTCAACCTTCCAAAAATGATTTCTTTTTATACAAAAAGGTTGAGATTGGGTCTGAAGAGAGCTTAAAGACGAATGACATGAATTTTTGATGTGTATAAAATGCAACATATAAATTACATCAAATGAGGCATAAAACTAACCCTTTTTTAGTACTAATATTGGAAAAAGAGTGTTTTTGTCTTCCTTTTGTATTTTCAGGATTAAATGAGCTCAAAAATGCAAAAGAAGCAAAAAGACAGCTAAATCCAACATAAATACAAGAAAAGGAACATTAGTGGATTGCCCGAACCCTCAACGGCACCTTCCAAAGCAAAATAGAGAAAACAGAAGGCTGAACACGCCCCGTGCTCAGCCAGCACGGGGCCGTGCCCAAGAAGCAGCAGAAAAGACAAA
This sequence comes from Helianthus tuberosus, assembly GCA_030545235.1. Classification (NCBI taxonomy): domain Eukaryota; kingdom Viridiplantae; phylum Streptophyta; class Magnoliopsida; order Asterales; family Asteraceae; genus Helianthus; species Helianthus tuberosus. Next base: position 128,409,057 of record CM060447.1, on the reverse strand, counting down.
CCTATAGAAGCTTCTATTGCCCACCACGGGCCGTGCTCAGCGGACACGGGGGCGTGTCGAAAGTACAGCAGGCGCATTTATTGTAATTGCGAATTACAATTAATGAGGAGAGAGAGTGTCAGACGGGCACGGGGCCGTGTCCAGCGGACACGGGGCCGTGTCCAGCTCTCTGTTCAGCCTATAAATAGGAGTGCTTGGATTCATTTCATCTCATCCCTTGGCACACCACCTCTCTCACACTTCATCCACCACCCACCACCATCACAACACCATCATCCACCACCATCATCCATTGTCCATCATAGAGTGTGTGAGTCGTCTCGGGATCCAAGATTGATCGTAAGAGTTCTTGACAATCAAGGCCATGTTTGCCTAAGTCTCTTACATCACTTGGTGAAGACAAAGTGTCTAGTATAATACTTTTTATTTCTAATCTTTTGCACTTTTTATTTGGTTTTGTATTAATGACTTTAATAACTAGTTACTTATGTTGAAGGTGATCTTTCCTTATCGTTTGTCCGTGGTGTCTTGGCATTATTTTACTGTCTATATAAAATAAAGGATTTTCACCATTCATATCTCCACGGTCTATATGGAGGTATGTTGGCTACCTGGTAGGGGGTTAAGGGAACGGTTTGGTAAAGGTCTTGCCATTGTTCAGCGTTTAGAGGTCCTGCAATGGACCTGGGTCAAATTTAGTAGGACCTCCTTCAATACTTCACGGTATTGGATGGCGGGGGTCCAAACTCTTTGATCCCCTCATAAGTTAACTACTATTAATACTATAACCCGGCTATTTAGGACTGTATCCCTGCTGACTCAGACTACTTAGTCGAGGGTAACGTCACCGCCAAAAGCGGGGCCTACCACAATACTGCATTAATAACTTAATTCATTATCTTCCAATAATCCACCCCTTTAGGATTGTATCCCTGCTGACTCAAACTACTGGGGTGAGGGTAACGTCACCTTCAAAAGAGGGGCCTACTACAATAACTAAGATAATCTCTTAATTATGTGCAAAAGTGCGGAAATAATCAAAGGTTATACTAGATACGAGTCGGAACCAAGTGATTCATCTTGTCTATCTGTTTTATTTTTATTTTTATTTTCAGCATTTTAGTTAGTTTTTATTTTTCTTAGTTTAAAACATTTTTCTAAACTTTTATTTTGATTAGACGTTGAGGATAAACCGGTATTAAAAGCTCTTGTGTCCTTGGACGACCTCGGTATCTTACCAACGCTATACTACACTCAACGATGGGTGCACTTGCCCATATGTGTGTTTAGTGTTAGTGAAATATCGTGTTTTATAAATTTAAAACTTGGCTAAAATAAGTGTTAAAAAGGGCTTAAAATATACATCTAAAATATACGACACTTCACACGCATCAAGTTTTTGGCGCCGTTGCCGGGGACACAAGGATTTTAAGAAAGCTTAAAATTGACGGCCTAATCAGTTTTTTTTTCAAAACCTTTTTAAACGCGCGCACATTTTTCTGCATTTAGTTTAGTTTTGCATTTACAGTATCCTGTACACGGGGCCGTGTTCACTGAACACGGGGCCGTGCTGCAGATTTTTCATAAACGCCCAGTAACAGTAGCTTGAACACGGGCCGTGCTCACTGAACACGCCCCGTGCTCAACTAGATCAGTCAATTTAATTAAAACGCCCAGATACAGATTCTGAACACGGGGCCGTGTCCACTCAACACGGGGCCGTGTCCAGCCTCTGTTTCCGTTTTTATTTTTGTTTTCTGATCTCGAGACTCGGTTGTGGTCTGCTGAGTGATTCTTATGGATCAATACTCAGGAGGTTACAACTACACCTATGATGAGGATGATTATAGGGGTAATTATTGCACAAATTGTCGTAATACACGTTCAATTCAAGATAATCACTCGTACCAACCATCCAATTCATACACTTACTATGAGGGGCCCAGGTACGAACCATCAACTTCATACACATCCTATGAAGACCAAAGGTATGAACCTCCTCCCTCATACTCATATTTTGATGAACCGAGGTATGAGCCTTCTTACTCATACTTTGAGGAACCAATGTATGAGCCACCACCTTCATATGCTTATTATGAGGAACCTTGGCGTGAACAACCCACCTCATATGAGTATTATGAAGAACAAAATTACGAACCTTATCCATCATATGCTTACAATGAAGGGCAATGGTGTGAACCATCAACTTCATATGGGTATTATGAGGAACAAAGGGTCGAACAACCGGATTCAAGCTTAGAAAATAATGATTCTTTTTCTATAACCGAAGTGACCGATAGGATATTAGAACACATTAGAGTTATCGATCGGTGTATAAAAGAAGCTCGCGCAAGGGAAGAGGAGTCCCGCGCAAGAGAAGAATTAAAAAAGGAAGAGATAACTAAAAATGAAAAAATGGAAGAACAAATAAGTGAAAAACCGACACGTGAGTTAAACAACGAAAAAGGTGAGTCCGAAAACGTTAAAATCCAAGAAGAGTCTAATTTTGAAGAAATTCATCTCTTATCACCTTCTTTCGAAAATCATTGTTTAGTACCCACTCATGCTAAGTTTCTAAAAGAGTTAAACACTAACACTAAAATTGACGAAACGGTAAGTGTTAAGTTAACTAATGATCAAACTTCACTAATAAAAGAAGACCCATTTGAAATTAACATCACACCGGTTCCATATTTCTTTCAAAATTCGTTTATTAGTAATGTCACAATCGATAAAGATCTTTGTGTTAACATAATGCCTAACTACCTTTTCGAAAAATTAAGTATTAGTGATTTTTCTCCACTTCAAATACCCATTTTTCTATCCAATCGGAAAGTAATAAAATCAATCGGTATAGTTGAAGATGTCTTGGTTCAAACAAATCAAATGGTAATTCCAACCGACTTTGTCATCCTCGATGACGCTCCTCTAGTGTTGGGGCGACCATTTGTAAAAACTTACGAAGCTTTGAAAAACCGGAAGTTCAATAATCTACCTCTTCAATTAGGGGCATTTAAAAGAAGTGTCGATCTCGAACGATCAATGAAATATCCATTCGGCAATAATGACCCCCTAATTGAAGATGAAGATGAGCCACCCGATACAAGTGAAGAGACTGACCACTTTGTTGAAGAAGAGGTCGCCATAGAACAAACTTTTAAAGTTCTTGATCGAAACGAGCAACCAAATAAGGAGTCTCCTAAAGACCCACCACTTGAGCTCAAAGAACTTCCAAAAGGTTTGGAATATGCTTTTCTAGACAAAGATGGTAAATTACCTGTAATTATTTCGTCTAAATTAGATAACCTAGAAAAAGAAAAACTAGTTAGTCTTTTGAAAAAACACAAAAATGCAATAGCTTGGAAACTTGTTGACATAAAAGGAATTAGTCCTTCTATGTGCACACACAAAATTTTGATGAATGATGACTACAAATCTGTCATACAACCACAACGTCGAGTAAATCCAAATGTTCAAGAAGTGGTTAAAAATGAAGTCATCAAATTACTTGACGCAGGACTTATCTATCCTATTTCCGATAGTCCTTGGGTAAGTCCCGTCCAAGTAGTTCCAAAGAAAGGAGGTATGACGGTAATTACTAACGAAAAAAATGAATTAATACCAACAAGAACCGTCACAGGATGGAGAGTATGTATAGATTATAGACGATTAAATGAAGCAACAAGAAAGGATCATTTTCCTTTACCCTTCATTGATCAGATGTTAGAAAGATTATCCGGTCATAAATTTTACTGTTTCTTGGATGGTTTTTCAGGTTACTTTCAAATCCCGATAGCACCCGAAGACCAAGAAAAGACAACGTTCACATGTCCCTATGGAACTTTTGCCTATCGACGCATGCCGTTTGGTCTATGTAATGCCCCCGCAACATTCCAACGTTGCATGGTAGCCATTTTCCATGACATGATAGAAAAGACAATGGAAGTCTTCATGGACGACTTTTCTATCTTTGGGGATTCATACGACCAATGCCTCGATAACCTTGAACGAATGCTATCCCGATGTGAGGAAACTAACCTCGCCCTTAATTGGGAAAAATGCCATTTCATGGTAACGGAGGGAATATTACTCGGTCAAAAGATCTCAAGCGAAGGAATGGAGGTGGATCGAGCCAAAATAGATACCATTTCTAGGTTACCTCCTCCATCCTCCGTAAGAGCTATTAGAAGTTTCCTAGGGCATGCCGGATTTTATAGGAGGTTTATCAAAGACTTTTCAAAAATCTCAAGACCTCTAACAAAGTTACTTGAAAAAGATGCTCCTTTCATCTTTGACAAGGATTGCAATCAAGCATTTCTAACCCTAAAGGAAATGTTAGTCAATGCACCTATCATGATAGCACCTGATTGGAAATTTCCTTTCGAAATCATGTGCGATGCTAGTGACTTTGCAGTTGGAGCTGTCTTGGGACAGAGAAAAGAAAAGCATTTCCACCCAATATATTATGCTAGTAAAACACTTAACGATGCACAAGAAAATTACACAACAACTGAAAAAGAGTTACTAGCTGTGGTATTTGCTTTTGATAAATTTCGCTCTTATCTTGTTCTTTCTAAAACTATAGTCTACACAGACCATGCAGCCATTCGATATCTCTTTAAGAAGCAAGACGCAAAACCACGTTTGATTAGGTGGATTCTACTCCTCCAAGAATTCGACATTGAAATCAAAGACAAAAGAGGAGCAGAAAATACCGCAGCAGATCATCTTTCGCGCTTAGAAGACCCAGCTTTGGAGGCAACCAGGGGCGAGCAAATCAACGAAAAATTCCCAACTGAATCCCTGGAAATGGTGGAATTTAAGGAAGAACCATAGTACGCCGACTTTGCCAACTACTTAGCTAGTGGAATAGTCGCAAAAGGATGGCCACATCATCAAAGAAAAAAATTCTTTGCCAATGTGAAACACTATTTTTGGGAAGATCCATATCTTTTCAAAATGTGTGCCGACCAACTCGTCAGACGATGCGTACATGGTAGTGAAGCCCGAAGAATTCTTCGCCATTGTCACGAAGGTCCATACGGAGGACATTATGGTGCTGCCAGTACCGCACGAAAGGTATTTGATTCAGGATTTTATTGGCCAACCATTTACAAAGATGCCCAAAATCTTGTAAAGACATGTGATGCTTGCCAAAGAACAGGTAATATTTCTTCCAAAAACGAAATGCCACAAAATGGCATTCTTGTTTGTGAAATTTTTTATGTGTGGGGACTCGACTTTATGGGACCTTTTCCACCATCGAAAGGAAACAAATACATACTTGTGGCAGTAGATTACCTGTCTAAATGGGCCGAGGCCGAAGCACTTCCAACAAATGATGGAAGAGTAGTGGTAAGATTTCTGAAAAAATTATTCTCTCGTTTTGGCACACCCAAAGCTTTAATAAGTGATAGAGGTACCCATTTTTGTAATCATCAACTTGAAAAAATTTTAACAAGATATGGGGTCTATCACCGGGTTTCGACAGCTTATCACCCTCAAACAAACGGACAAGCCGAAGTGACCAATAGAGGGCTAAAACGAATACTTGAAAAAACCGTAGGGTTAAATAGAAAGGAATGGGCTGATAAATTAGATGATGCTTTATGGGCTTTTCGAACTGCTTATAAAACAACGATAGGTACAACCCCATATAAGCTAGTCTATGGAAAAAGTTGCCATTTGCCAGTAGAAATTGCACACAAAGCCTACTGGGCAATCAAAAATGTAAACTTAGATCTAGAATTTGCTGGTAAAAATCGATTTTGTCAAATAAATGAATTAGACGAACTTAGGAATTATGCATACTCAAACTCTGAGATTTATAAGGAAAGAATGAAAGATTGGCATGACAAACATATTAAACCTAATGAATTTCGGGTAGGAGATTTAGTTCTTTTGTTTAATTCACGACTTCGATTGTTTCCTGGTAAATTAAAGTCTAGGTGGTCAGGACCTTTTTCCGTCACCCATATTTTTCCACACGGTGCAGTGGAAATTAAACCTCGAAATGGGTCACCATTTAAAGTCAATGGCCAACGGCTGAAACTCTATCAAGGATTTATTGAGGATGAGGAAGAAGAGATCTCGCTTCAAACCGTGGAAGAATAAAAACATCATGCCTGGTAAGTTACGAACGATTGAGGCGGCAAAATAAAGCGGTAAGTTTTCTAAACCATAGCTTATGGGAAAAAAAGGGGCACTCACACGCGCACTAAAAAAAAAAAAAAAAAAAGAGGCTCGGCACGAGGCCGTGTCCGCTGGACACGGGGCCGTGTTCGCGCTGCAGACGGGATAAACCCCCTTTTTCAAAACAGTTTCTTCATTCCACACGCCCCGTTTTCCCACAAAAGCTCTGGTTCCAGGCGATTTTTCGCGAGATTCCAACGTCTCTTACCAATCTAACAAAGTCAAGGTATGATTCTGTCACTCGTAGTAGTTAGATTAGTTACTTGCATGTAGTTAATACACCACAAATTTGGGGAAAAATCTAGGGTTCTTGATGTTCATTCGGATCGAACCTAAAATTTTTGCCTAAATCTGTTTGCATTTAGTTAGATTAGTGTTAAGGGAAGTAAATACACTTGTATTGTTCATAGATTCACCCGATTTCTTACAAAAACCCCAAACCCTTGTTCTTGAACCGAAAAAGATAAAATTGATAGGGTAAACGGGTTATTTTGGGAAAAACGGCACTTAGGGTTTTATTTTCGAGGGAAACCGCACCTATTGGTTCAAAAATTTTCAAGTTTTCGAAACCGGGTCGAAAAATGGGATTTTTGAGTAATAGACCCCTGGACACGGGGCCGTGTCCGCTGGGCACGGGGTCGTGTCCAGCCCGCTGTTGGCAGTTTTGTCCGAAAATATATCTGTTTCATGCTAACTTTTGGTGTATTCTTGCAGATGGCCAGGAAGTTTACTAGATTCAACGCTAATGAGCTAGATGCAAGAGCTCGATACGAGCTTCTTCAAACAAGGCCGGAGGAATACCCAAGGCAGGCGTGCACAGAACTACTAACCATGGTGAATCAAATTGACCGTTTCAACAACATTGTCACGGGACCGCTCAGAGTCGCGCTGACAACCCGACTCCGTTCCGTCCATGAATGCACCTTGGAATTCTACAGCACCTTTACATTTACTTCAAGGTGCGAACCGTTCGATGAAGACGGGGTGTCATTCAGGTGTGGCGGAACAAGATATTCGATCTCCATGGCACAATTCGGATCGATTATCGGGTTGTATGCGGAAGAAGATGCAGGAAACGAAGAAAATACAGGGGAATTGAGAGAGATCGAAGACAACGAGCGCCAAGCCATGTGGGCTCAGATTGGGGAAGGGTTCTACAATCCGAGCAGCACTAAGAGTACCAAGCTGAGGGATCCGCTTTACAGATACATTCATAGGCTCCTCGGCTACTCTCTTAGCCAAAGGCATGACAGTGGTGGCGTCGTTGGGTTAAGAGATTTGCTTGTCCTCCATTGCATTCACAACCGCAGGCCGCTCGATGTTCCGTTCCTCATGCTCCGAAACATGCATCACAACCGCCTTGCTACTGCACCAACTCCTATTTTCTTCGGGGGGTGGGTGCACCGTCTCTTCAGGCACTTCGCCCACATTCCGAGGGCATTTGAGAGGAGCCCATGGTCGGGTACGGTGGATATTCACATATGCCGCTCGATGAACCTGGTTTATGAGGCAGAAGACGGGACGGTAACCTTTCAAAGGATGCAAGGTCATGCATGGAACCCGCAAGAAGCACTTGTCCTCCCAGCACCGCAACATCATCAGTACCAATACCCACCCCACGGTGATCCGGGCCAAGCATCCTCCTCGGGAGGCAGTTTTCCTAATTTTCAAAGTTTGCATGATTTGTTGCAGGAAAACCTCATGTGTACTCGGAACACCTATAACATGGCGAGCAACACCTACCACCGGGTCGGAGCTATCGAGAGAAACCTATCCGAGATACAAAACGATGTCGGATACATACGAGACCACATTGAACGCCGTGGAGGGGATGACGATGATGATGATGATGATGCCATGGAGTAGGCGGGAGGAGAATAGGAGGAAGCGGTTGATTGGTGGCTCCCCAGGTTAACCCTTTGCAATCTTGAACAATTGATGGCCTGCGTGCCAAGTGTTAGACAATTTACTTTTCCTAACTATTTTCTGCATTTTATTTTTCTTACTTTATGCGTGGAACAATTAACTTTGGTAATGTAGGATGTTGGTATTGCTTGGTGTGGTATTAAGTGTTGGAACAGGTACAAACCAAGGCTTAAGGTGTTAAGCCTCAGCACCTATAGGGCTAGGATGGAAAAACCGGAGGAAGAAACCTGTTTTTCAGGCTTCCAGACTGTCCACACGGGGACGTGTCCAGCCAACACGCCCCCGTGCTCACCTCCCTTACCTGCTGTTTGGCTTCTGTTCGGCAGAATTTTGTCAGACACGTGGCCGTGTTCAGTGGACACGGGGCCGTGTCCACCTTCTGTAAGTTCTTGTTACTGGCACCTGAACACGGGGTCGTGCCCACTCTACACGGGGCCGTGTTCAGTGCCCAGTAACACAAATTTTTGCTTTTTAAACACTATTTTACACATCTAATCAACCTAAAAATTTATTTTTGGGACACATTGAGGACAATGTGTAATTTAAGTGTGGGGGGGATGCTAAACCTTGAATTTTGCAAGTCCTAAATACAAGCCTTACACAAAACTCTATTGGAACCGCTAATCACCCCAAATTTTTTCAAAAATTTCAATTTTTTTTTTACTTGTCTAGGTTTAACTCGGGAAATTCAAGCTCTCAAAAAGGTTATATTTTTACAAATTTACAACCGATAGCGTAGTGATAAAAAGAACCAACATAAGAAAATTATGAAAAGGCATGACAAACTTATTTAAAATTTGATTATATATACTTGATCACATAAAAACCCATTCCCACAAAAGTGAGTTTTGAGCCTTTATTGAGCACACAATTTCATATCATTTGACTAAATGCTCATTTTTCGTTTCTTGTGTGAATAGCCGCTTGGTTCTTACGACTCTAGAACTTGCCATAACAATACATTCCCGGTCCTTATCAACTTAAACCCGAGTAAGTAAATGATGGAGGCATTAGGACTAACATTTTTTTTCTACACCATTATTTTTCTTTTTCTTTTACCACCTACCCAAAAATCCCCCTAGTTAGCCCCTTTGAGCCTAAACCTTTTCGTTTCATCACCCAAAACAAAAACCCTTTCACCCACCAAAACCTTTTTCATTTTTAACCCTTTATTTTAGTAACAAGTTCGGTTCTTCGTGAAAAAAAAAATGAAGCAAAAAGAAAATAAACAAACAAAGTAATCAAAAATAACTTTGTTTGAATAAAAGCTTCATCAAAAATAAAAAGTTGCAAAAATACGAAAACCGACACTTGTTACGCTTTTTAGCCCTTTTTCTACTAACCACTAACCCAACCACCTACCTTTAACCCTAGCCAACCCTTAACCCACAAAGTCCTCTTGATATCTACAAAGGTATAAAAGTTAAAAAGGAGGAGGATTGATTTCTTGGCAAGCCTATGGTAGGAATAAGTTCCGTGCCGCTCTCGAGTGATTCACTAAAAATACACCTTCGGCCGAGTGTGAGTGATTTCCCCGCGAGGTATGTGAACTTGTATATAAATAGAATTTTAAAAAGGCATGTTATGCCCAAATAAGTAATTTCTTTTATGAACAGTTCTAAATAAATCATTACGAATAGGAGTGTAAATAAATAAAAATAAAACCCCAAAAAGATCTTGGAAATCCCGACACTCTATGACAAGCCCAAAACCTTCTCTTCTACCTATTCCATTTGGGAGTGTAAGCCAAATATTAAAGAGTTTTGCTTGAGGACAAGCAAAAGTTCAAGTGTGGGGGTATTTGATGTGTATAAAATGCAACATATAAATTACATCAAATGAGGCATAAAACTAACCCTTTTTTAGTACTAATATTGGAAAAAGAGTGTTTTTGTCTTCCTTTTGTATTTTCAGGATTAAATGAGCTCAAAAACGCAAAAGAAGCAAAAAGACAGCTAAATCCAACATAAATACAAGAAAAGGAACATTAGTGGATTGCCCGAACCCTCAACGGCACCTTCCAAAGCAAAATAGAGAAAACAGAAGGCTGAACACGCCCCGTGCTCAGCCAGCACGGGGCCGTGCCCAAGAAGCAGCAGAAAAGACAAACCTATAGAAGCTTCTATTGCCCACCACGGGCCGTGCTCAGCGGACACGGGGGCGTGTCGAAAGTACAGCAGGCGCATTTATTGTAATTGCGAATTACAATTAATGAGGAGAGAGAGTGTCAGACGGGCACGGGGCCGTGTCCAGCGGACACGGGGCCGTGTCCAGCTCTCTGTTCAGCCTATAAATAGGAGTGCTTGGATTCATTTCATCTCATCCCTTGGCACACCACCTCTCTCACACTTCATCCACCACCCACCACCATCACAACACCATCATCCACCACCATCATCCATTGTCCATCATAGAGTGTGTGAGTCGTCTCGGGATCCAAGATTGATCGTAAGAGTTCTTGACAATCAAGGCCATGTTTGCCTAAGTCTCTTACATCACTTGGTGAAGACAAAGTGTCTAGTATAATACTTTTTATTTCTAATCTTTTGCACTTTTTATTTGGTTTTGTATTAATGACTTTAATAACTAGTTACTTATGTTGAACGTGATCTTTCCTTATCGTTTGTCCGTGGTGTCTTGGCATTATTTTACTGTCTATATAAAATAAAGGATTTTCACCATTCATATCTCCACGGTCTATATGGAGGTATGTTGGCTACCTGGTAGGGGGTTAAGGGAACGGTTTGGTAAAGGTCTTGCCATTGTTCAGCGTTTAGAGGTCCTGCAATGGACCTGGGTCAAATTTAGTAGGACCTCCTTCAATACTTCACGGTATTGGATGGCGGGGGTCCAAACTCTTTGATCCCCTCATAAGTTAACTACTATTAATACTATAACCCGGCTATTTAGGACTGTATCCCTGCTGACTCAGACTACTTAGTCGAGGGTAACGTCACCGCCAAAAGCGGGGCCTACCACAATACTGCATTAATAACTTAATTCATTATCTTCCAATAATCCACCCCTTTAGGATTGTATCCCTGCTGACTCAAACTACTGGGGTGAGGGTAACGTCACCTTCAAAAGAGGGGCCTACTACAATAACTAAGATAATCTCTTAATTATGTGCAAAAGTGCGGAAATAATCAAAGGTTATACTAGATACGAGTCGGAACCAAGTGATTCATCTTGTCTATCTGTTTTATTTTTATTTTTATTTTCAGCATTTTAGTTAGTTTTTATTTTTCTTAGTTTAAAACATTTTTCTAAACTTTTATTTTGATTAGACGTTGAGGATAAACCGGTATTAAAAGCTCTTGTGTCCTTGGACGACCTCGGTATCTTACCAACGCTATACTACACTCAACGATGGGTGCACTTGCCCATATGTGTGTTTAGTGTTAGTGAAATATCGTGTTTTATAAATTTAAAACTTGGCTAAAATAAGTGTTAAAAAGGGCTTAAAATATACATCTAAAATATACGACACTTCACACGCATCAGTTTTCCTTCATTATATACTGCAACAACTCACATTAATGTCAAGTTACCCGAGTCGAAAGAGGCTTGGGTGGCATCAAAATCTAACTAAGTATTTGTGATATGTGCAGGAGCTTCCAAGATCCATTTCACATTGGATTATGGATAGTAGAGCTTCTCGGCACATAACGGGGAAGAAAACCCTAATGTACGATGTTAGAGGGTTTAATGGAGGATATGTGGGATTTGCAGGCAATCAAGGTGGTCGAATAGTTGGTGAAGGAACTTTATCGAATGGTATCATCACGTTTGAAAGAGTAAACTACATCGTCGAGCTTGAAAACAATCTTCTGAGCATCTCTCAGATCTGTGATCGTATGTATATAACACACTTTACAGATAAGGAATGTTTTATTTTGAAACCAGGATTTGTTGTTCCCGAAGAGTGGGTTATCATGAGAGCACCGAGAGTCAATGATCTGTACGTGTTGGATATGAGTGTAGCAACTACTACCATGGGTCAGGCTCAATGTTTTATGTCAAGAGCAACGGAAAAAGAATCACAATTGTGGCATCGAAAGATGGGCCACATTCACCTGCGAAAAATGAATCACCTGGTGCATAACGACTTAGTAACTGGTGTTCATGTGAAAGGTTTTCATCTTGAGGGGGAGTGCATTAGTTGTGTCAAAGGCAAACAGATAAAGAAATCTCACCCTGGGAAGAAGGAAAACTCAATCTCGAGACCGTTAGAGAGACTTCATATGGATCTTTTTGGTCCAGTGAATGTCAAAAGCATAACTGGTGATCTCTACTGTCTAGTAGTAATAGATGACTACTCGAGATTTTCGTGGGTATCATTTCTGAAACAAAAGATGAGACATTTGAAAGTTTAATGACGTTGTTCAGAAAAATTGAAAACTTGTACCAAACTCGAATTAGAAGAATCAGGAGTGACAACGGTACAGAGTTTAAGAACAACAAGATGGAAGAGTATTGTGATGAGAGAGGTATATTGCAAGAATTTCATGCTCCTTACACTCCGCAACAAAATGGAGTAGCAGAAAGAAAGAACAGCACGCTAATTGAAACGGCCTGGACTATGCTTGCTGACTCAAAATTACTAGTCAACTTTTGGGCAGAAGCAGTGTCAGCCGCTTGCTATACACTCAACCGGGTTCTTATAGTGAAGAAATTCAACAAGACATGTTTCGAGCTGATCAACAACCGCAAACCTAACCTGAAGTATCTGGAACCGTTTGGGTCTCCCTGTACAGTTCTAGAACCTTATGGTAAATTTGGTGCAAAGAGCATTGAGGGAATTTTCGTGGGTTATGCAAGTCCATTAAAACGAGTCTTTGTTCCAAGTTTGAAGCGGATCATCGAAGCACATAATGTTAAGTGTCAAAGTTATACCATGCCACCTCAGAATCCCGGCGACTCTTGGCGTTTTAGTTACGATACTCTGTGGGATTCGTTTGACATAGAAGAAGAACCAGATTTCTTTGACGAGTTGGATATTCTGAGAGAATATGAAGAATCACAAGAAATATTCCCAGCTGAGCCTTCTAGACGTCAATATCGAGCTTCTAATGACGATGAAGCTGGTCCTAGTAATGCGGGAGAACATGATGATATTCAGCAAACTCTTGACAATCAGACGGCAGTCAATGATAATCTAGAATCTGATGATAGGCCTGTATTTGATCATGGTGATTCAGATTCTGAGGGGGAGCAGATCCAGAATTTAAGACAAACAATTCCAGTCAGTGAACAAGGTGCAAATCAGAATGTCACAAATTTGGAAGGCGAGGTAGATGTTCCAGGCGAGGTGATGCCGAGAACTCTTTCATACCATCCAGAGGAGTTGATTATTGGAGAATTGCAATCAGGCATTCGCATTAGACGACAAATTGACCAACGCCTTACTTGTTTTTATTCTACAGTTGCTCAGTTACAAACAGAGTTTTCACTTAGTTGTTTTATTTCGCAGATTGAACCGAGAACATATAAGGAAGCACTAACTGAAGATTCTTGGGTCAACGCGATGCAAGAGGAGCTGAGTCAGTTTGAGAAGTTGGGTGTGTGGAAATTGGTAGACTTGCCTGATGGTCACAGGAAGATAAACACCAAGTGGGTGTTCAAGTGCAAGAGGGATGATCAAGGGGTTATTATTCGTAACAAAGCTCGACTCGTAGTCCGGGGCTTTAGTCAGCAGGAGGGTATAGATTTCACTGAAGTGTATGCTCTGGTTGCTAGACTTGAAGCGATCAGAATCTTCCTAGCATTTGCATCTTGGAAAGGATTTAAAGTTTATCAGCTAGATGTTAAATCGGCTTTTCTCTACTGGAAGGTAAAAGAGGAGGTATATGTCGGACAGCCACCGGGCTTCACCGACCCAATCCACAAAGACAAGGTCTATTTACTGGATAAAGCGCTGTATGGTTTACACCAGGCCCCGAGAGCTTGGTACGAGACATTGTCTCAACATTTTCTTGCCAACAGCTTCATCCGTGGAAAAGTGGATGCCACTCTATTCACCAAAGAAGTCGACGGACTTCTTCTGATAGTTCAGATATACGTGGACGACATCATATTTAGGTCAACTAATGAAAATCTGTGCAAAGATTTCGAAAGAGTTATGAAGCAAAAATTTGAAATGTCATCGATGGGTGAGATGAGATTCTTCTTGGGACTCCAGGTTGATCAACTACCCAAAGGAATTTTCATACATCAGACGAAGTATGTTCATGATATCTTAGAGAAATTTGGGATGTCTGGGACTACTCCAGCTTCCACCCCATTAGCGACGAACCATGGGATAAACCCTGATCTCACCGGAGAGAAGGTAGATGAAACGATGTATCGTTCCATGATCGGATCGCTGATGTACTTGACAGCTTCAAGACCCGATATCATGTATCCAACCTGCCTCGCAGCACGGTTTCAGTCAAGCCCCAGAGCTTCGCATATGGTGATTGTGAAACGGATATTACGCTACCTGAAAGGAACTCCATCACTGGGGTTGTGGTATCCAAGAGAAGGCGATTTCATGCTCGAAGGGTATTCTGATTCTGATTTCGGATGCTGCAAAGTTAACGCTAAGTCAACAACAGCGGGGTGCCAGTTTTTCGGACCACGATTGGTCACCTGGCAAAGCAAAAAGCAGACCTCTATAGCTTTATCCACATGTGAAGCTGAGTATGTATCTGCTAGCAGCTGCTGCTCTCAGATCTTGTGGATCCAGCAACAGATGCGAGACTACGGTTTGCAATTTCTTAACACCCCTATCTTTGTTGATAATGAGGCAGCTATAAACATTACAAAAAATCATGTTCATCACGCTAAAACGAAACACATTGAAATTCGTCATCACTTCATCCGAGACTGTTTCCAGAAGAAGTTGATACGAATTGAGAAAATACACACTGATGAACAAAAAGCTGATTTACATACCAAAGCGTTTGATAAAACTCGTTTTCTATATCTTTTAAAACTGAACGGTATGAAGCTTTTATCGGTGTTGGAGGAGATTCTTGGCGTAGATGAAGGTACCACTGTAGAAGATGTTGAAAAGCAATCTGCAATGGTTTGTCGATTTTTTACTTGTTTTGGTATTTAGGGGGAGGTAGGTTATTATATTTTCTGAAAATACAAAAACAGTAAAAAAATTTCAAAAACCCAAAAACATGAGATATTTCAAAATCCAAAAACAATAGAAAACATGATAGAGCTTGTGTAAAAAGGGAAAATGATAGTACATCAGCTTGACAGTTACGGTATGCTAAAGAAATGTAAAGTTTAAATGTGTTAAACAGTCTTGCTGATGATATGCCGATAGGTTTTTACACATTTAGTAGGTTTGTTCGGGATATAAACTTAAATTCAAACTTGCTTATTTCGTGGGGAACACTACTTGGATATATAGGTAACCCCTGAAATCTTGTTTGAAGGACCCCTCTTTCTGAAATACTAGGTCTTAATACTCAGTGATATCTGGGGTATTATCCCGGGACTTCTGATTTTGCGGAAGCAATGGCCTAGTCCCCGTATAATACTTTACTGCTGCTTGAAATAAAAGCCTACCCTCAGCATAAAAATGATGAAACATTGAAAAATGCTAATCATGTGCTGTTGTAAAAAAGATCCTCTAAAGGGGACCAACTTAAAGTCGAAGCCGTCATCTCTCTGATTTTGCAGAAGCAATAGCCTGAGCTCTCACGGCCCTCGCATTTAACCCCTTACAGATATCATTTGTGGTATACTCACCCGTAAGACTGAATATTGGGATCTGGATACGAGAGTATATTCAAGAGGTGGGACACATGAATAAGTTTAAGTTCTAAATACACCTAATTCGTATCCTGGACAGATTGAAATTTGTGTGAGAATTTAAGTGGATCAGTATATCGACAATCTAAGCTAATTGTTTAATTCTGAGTATGAAATCTAAGCTTAACGGTACTTGTGACTTGTCGATAGCTGATATGATTCTCTAACACGCTCACCAAAATATGTTTGTAAATAGTTTACATTTACTGCATTTTATTTATGTTTAGCATTCTAGTATAGAAACTTTATTCAAAATTCAAAAATATTTTACATTTCTGCTTTATTTTTCCGACAAACCAAAGTGGAAAGCTGATCTTCAAATTCGCAGTTTGAAGCAGATGCAGGAAGTTTCTGAGCTGGACAGAAGGGTTGTGAGCTTAATATGTTTAACTTGTAAATGAAAAGTCAAAACAAGTTCGTTAAGTTGAAACTTGTAATTTTCAGAAAAATGTTTTGAAAAATGTTGAACAAAAGTCAGTTTTTGTTTCGTCTTGGATCAACCAAGGTCATTAAGTTGGACTTGGTAGATAAATTGAGTACTCAGGGTCATTAACTTGGACCTGAATACTTAAGTGGATTATTAAAACTGATAAAAACAAGAAAAGATGTTAAAAGTTAATAGATTGTAATGTCAAATTCTTGAGAAGTTGGTAACAAGATCCCCATGGCAAACAAAGTATAAAGATTAAACCAGAATTCAAGCTCCAGCATATTGAAAGGGGGAGTCTACATTCTGGATTAGCAGTCAAATGGGAGTTTTGAAGATAGAGATTGAAGGATGCTTACAATGTCAGACAAATTGAACAGCGAAGAAGATAGATCCAGACTAAAGACTGAAGACTCGATGCCAAAGACTTCGTCAACATCCAAGGGGGAGTCTGTTGGTGCATAAATGTATGTTAACTTCGTCTTTATTGAGTCTAATGTCTAGATAGGATAAACCAGTGCACAGCATGATAGAAATTAGGTTTTACATGTTAAAGGGGTATTTCGCACGAAATAGCAAGTGTTATTTCGTATGAAATAACACAAAGGTATTTTGCACGAAATAGCAAGTACTATTTCGTACGAAATTATCACTCCTATAAATAGCTGGCTGGTTGATTCATTTGTAACGGTCTTGATTTCAGAGCCGAGGTGCAGCCAGTTTGTCAAATGATCAGGATTGCTTTGAAATCAATAATAAAAGGATAATTAAGAGGAATCAAGTTGTTTCACGTCTATATCACTGATTTCGCCTTTGATATGGATCATAAACTCTTCTGATTGACTCGTTTGGGTCACACGACGATCCAACAGATCAGATTTGGAAAGACAGGAAAACTTGCACCTAGATATGTTGGACCATTCAAGATCGTCGAAAGAATCGATAAGGTAGCCTACACACTTGAGTTACCTCCTGAACTTGGAAACGTTCATCCAACCTTTCACGTGTCCAACCTCAAGAAGTGTCTAACTGATGAGAACCTCCACATACCACTTGACGAAATTCGTGTTGATAACACGATGCATTTTGTTGAGAAACCTGTGGAAATCATGGACTGTGAAGTCAAGTGGCTTAAACACAAGCGCATTCCTTTGGTTAAAGTTCGCTGGGAATCTAAACGTGGACTAGAGTTTACTTGGGAATGTGAAGATCAAATGAAGGCGAAATATCCACATATATTCTCACAAGTTTCCTCTAAATAAATTTCGGGACGAAATTTCCACAAGTAGGGGAAACTGTGACACCTGTGCCTGTAACCATTGTAAACAGTTCAGTTATCAATAAAATAAGGTTATTTGATCCCAATATTTGTTTGTTTATGTTTGACATTTTTCATGTCTTGATTTTTGTTCAATTTCAAACTCTATATCGTTTTCTAGAGGGTTATACGCAAACCGATGCGTAAACGTAATCAGTTTAACAGGAAAACACTCCGGAACATCAATATATGCTTAACATACCTTAAATAACCTTTATATAACTTAGAAATAAGTTTTGAAGGCTTTGGTATGGCAAAATCAAGTTTATTCGCTTACAGGGACTAATTTCGACAAACTGCGAAGTATGCCGATTCGTACTGTAACGAACATTCTAGAACATGATCATAAGTTAAACATACCCTAAATATCCTTTACATAGCTTAGAAATAAGCTTTGAGGGGTTCAGTGTGCTAAAATAAACTTTTTGGTCATTCAGGGACTAAAAGCGTCAAAAAGTGCATAAGTTTGCATTTTCGCGGATATCTTACGTTCTGAATACATCCGGACATCCAAAAATTTTAGAAATCATTAAAATATTTTATTTTAGTGATTGGTATGCTAAAACTTCATTCGTTTCGCAATTTGGATCGTTTTCGCGTCCGTTACGACTTCCGTCGTAATTAACCGAACAACTCAATCGTACAGCCAAACGAACCGACATCCATAACATTTCTGAGTATGTTTCAAGTTACCTATGCTTTAACATCCTTATGGAACTTAAAAATGGGTTTGACGGGTGTTAGAAGTGCCAAAACACGTCAATACGCACACAGGGACCAAAACTGACATTTTGCAAAACTTGCTGGTTTGCAAGGTCTATACAGACCGTAAGGGACCTTATACGGTCCGTAAGCATGCCCCAGACAGCAGAAACTAGTTTCCAGCTTGATCCAGCTGTTCCCCATATGTGCAAATGGTTTTGGGTAATCTATAGGCTGGTTTAGGGGTGCCCATGGTATTCTAAATTAGGGGGTGCACTTGTACGGCTCAGATTGAAGCTCGGGTTTCAAGAAACGATCCTAACGGTTCTCCGAAATCTATATAAACCCCCATCCTCTTCACTTGAAACTCACACTTGATCTGATTCATTCTCTAAATTGGGGTGTTTTGCACTTCATACCTGAGAATAATTAGATCAAACATCCATTTCATGGACACGTTGTAAGTATTCTTTCGTTCTTTTACGCGCTTTAAGCGTGAAAGTCAAACAATGTTTGACTTTCAGCGTTGACCAGTTTATGGTCAACACGAAGTTCATTTGAACTTCGTAACGTGAACGTAATCACGATGGTCATAGTCCTTTGTCACTATACCTACTGATTACCACGTTATTTAGGCATAGTGAGGAGTCGTAGTTTTGGTCAAAATACGTATTATTGCGTATTTTGCAACCAAACTACTTTTAGGTATCAAGACCCTTTGTTTTGATACCAAACCTATTTTCAAACCTCGTTAAACATGTTTTAACATGTTTAGCTCGTCACTTTAGGTTTAGTGCTTATATAGGGTCGTAAAGGTAAGCGATCTAAACAATCGCTTAGACTTTCGAACTCGACCCGTTTGGTCGATCATTAGGATCCGACCAAACACATTTCGTTACCATAGTTGCATAAGGAATAACCTTTTTAGGTTATACTTTATGGTCACCTAGTCTACGTAGTTGTATGATAGGAAATTATATGCCTTAGGAAAAATGACCAAAATGCCCTTTTTACGCCAAAATTCATTTTAAGCATATGTAACATAAATTTTGACATCTAAACCGATTAGGAAACAATATTAGACATGTTAAGGCATATATTACTTGTCATAGGACTAGTTAGGCGGTCCGAACGCGTTTTACGCGAATGACGCGTTAAAGTAGCATAAGCTACCTAAACGGGTCGTAATAGGTCGTAAGCACTTAGGTTAGGTTTTGTTTTAAAATGTAGGCTTTGTTAAATCATATTACATGAGTTTGTATACTCATTTGGTTTACGAAACCACATTTTACCCGATCCTCCGATTTAGGTCCGTTTATTAACGTAGTTACCTTTATTAGGTGCCGTTTGATTCCGTGATCTTTCTAGCATTGCTTAGTGGTTATCTAAAGACTTGTAACACCTGTGCCTCCACGGCCATCAAACAAATACCAAACCAATGAAATATTATATTTCATACTTGGGATTTGTAAAAATATGTGTATCATTTGCACGTATCAATTCTTGTTCAATTTCAAACTCTAAATCGCTTTCTGGAAGGTTATACGCGCACCGATGCGTAAATATAACCAGTTTAATGCAACGAACACTCCGGAATAGTGAAATAGGCTTAACATACCTTAAATAACCTTTACATAACTTAGAAATAAGTTTTGGAAGGTTTGGTATGCCGAAAACAAGTTAACTCGCTTACAGGGACTAAATATGACAAACTGCGAAAGTATGCCAATTTGAACTGTAACAGACATTCCGGAACATGACCATAAGTTAAACATACCATAAATATCCTTTACATAGCTTAGAAATAGGCTTTGAGGGGTTCGGTGTGCTAAAATAAACTTTTGGGTCATTCAGGGACTAAAAGTGTCAAAAAGTGCACAAGTTTGCATTTTCGCGCATAACTTACGTTCTGAATACATCCGGACATCCAAAAATTTATGTAAGCACTAAAATATTTTATTTTAGTGTTCGCCATAAGAAAAATCCATTCGTCACGTCATTTGGATCGTTTTTCGCATTCGCGACCAGATTCGATGTATTAGCCGTTGTTTAACTCACAACCACACATTCTAACTTGCTTAGTCAGCGGATAAGGATGGAATTTAAACACCTAAACACCATGACATTTCAACACATGTATGGATGGAATTTAAACACCTAAACACCATGACATTTCAACACATGTATGGATGGAATTTAAACACCTAAACACCATGACATTTCAACACATGTATGGATGGAATTTAAACACCTAAACACCATGACATTTCAACACATGTATGGATGGAATTTAAACACCTAAACACCATGACATTTCAACACATGTACGGATGGGATTAAGGCACGTTTTCCATGAAACGATCTTAACGGTTCGGGTATTCCTATAAATACCCCATACCCCCCATTGCTAAAATCACTAGAATTCTGATTTGAGAACCTCTAAGTTGAAACCATTGTTTCATACCTGAGATTCTTGAATCGGGATTAGCATTCGGGGACCCTTCGTAAGTATTCTTTCGTTCTTTTCCTTATTTTACTGCTTTTCGAGTCAGAAAGTCAAACTTTGTTTGACTTTCAGCGTTGACCAGTAATGGTCAATGCGAAGTTCGTTTGAACTTCGCAACGTGAGTGTAATCACGTTGGTTATAGTCCCTTGGGACTATGCCTACTGATTACCACGTTGTCTAGGGTCGTAGGGTAAGCGATCTGATAAATCGCTTATACCTTCGAACCCGACCCAGTTTGGTCGATCATTAGGATCCGACCAAATACATTAGGTGACCATAATAGGTAGGGAATAACCTTCCGAGGTTATACCCTATGGTCACATCGTTTGAGTAGTTGTATGATAGGTGGTTTATATGCCTTAGGTAAATTACCAGAATACCCTTTTCATGTATAATTGGTAATTAAGCATATGTAACCTAAACCTTTGTCACATAACTGATTATGTAACATGTTTAGGCATATAACACTTGTCATAGGGCTAGTTAGACGGTCCGAACGCGTTTCACGCGCACGACGCGTTAAAGTAGCATAAGCTACCTAAACGGGTCGTAATGGGTCGTAGACACTTAGGTTAAGTTTCATTTAGTATGTAGGCTTTGTTAAACCAAATGACACGAGTCTCTACACTCGTTTGGTTACCCTAATGCTACCCGATCTTCCGATTTAGGTCCGGGTTAATTATGTAGTTACCTATGTTAGGTACCGTTTGATTTCCGGGACTCCTCTAGCTTACTTGGTAGTTGTTCAAGACTCCTAAGCACTCCCAGGCGAGTACATTATTCCCCTCTTTTACTGTTTTCCAAACTGTTTTGGGGTGACTCATATGTGCTAAATGCTTTATCAATGATTTCAATAACAATTACTATGTGGTTTCAAGAACGCTAACAATGATTTCAAGAACGAATACAATGATTTCAAGAACGAATACAATGATTTCAAAAACTAATAACAATTTCAAAAAGTGAACAAACTTGTTGGTTGTAGTTTACATGACCGATGACATTCATTAGCAATGATCAAGCCGACCAGTATTAGGTTATGGTACCATAGGATCTGACAAATCCCGTTATTTACTGCACCCATTGTTATGTGTGGGGGTTGTGGGTAGCGACTGAATCTGTAATTATTAACTTATCCTTTGGTAAGGGTTTGTTAAGAACGAGAACGAGAGCGAGATGGAGCGAGGAACGCGTCAAGAAGGTTTGAATGTTATTAGAGAATCGACCATAAAGTAGTTTCACAATTAAAACAAGAACGACTAGAACGATTTTACAAAATGGGTTAACGATTGGGTAAACATTTTAACATGATTGACATTTGATCATGCTTTTCCCACAAAACATAACTTTGATTTAAACCAAGTTTTACTTCAATACTTTGTTTTTGTGCATATGGTTTAGTTGAGACATTTCACTTGCCATACATGACATTTTGACGTAGACATTTGACATGGATATTTGACATAGACATTTTGACATGATTTACATCTTGACATGAATACTTTGACATATTATTCAATACATTTGACAATTGATTTAAACATAGACATTTTACATTGTTTGGTTTGGTTTGGTTAAGTGATTAAGTAACGATGCGTGTGTAATATGATACAAACATGGTGGATACGCCGCTGGTACTTCCTATATATAAGTGTTTGTATGGTATTACATATCATAGCGTTATTTGAATCATTTCAGTTTGAGACATAGAACATTTTATACAAATAACATACTTTTCACAAGACATTGATTTATAAACAACTTATCTTATGCAAACTCATTTACATGGTTATTCATTTAATCATGCATTATTTTCTTATTTATACTTATCATCCGAACTTATTATTTTTCAAATGATTTACAAAGACAAAGCAAATTACAAGGTTCATGACTAAACATTTTCTTAAACAGAAGTGATGAATCTTATTTTCACAAAACCTATGTACTCGCCAGCATTTCTTTGCTGACCTCGTTTTCACATATGTTTCAGGTATTGTTGGATGATATCGTTTGATAAGATGCATGCTCACATAGGACTGGACAAGGCCTTAGTGACTCAATAACAATGATAGACTATGTTTAAATAGTGTATTTAGATTTCCAGACGATGTAATTATTCAATGTTTAATAAAACAAAACACTCTTTGGTATCCATGGTTATGAAACATTAATTCTGTTGCAACACGCCCCGATGTTTCCGCCGCGATTTGTTGTTTTACGCGTTCGGGGTGTGACAGAAAGATGGTATCAGAGCCAATGGTTATAGGGAATTAGGTTATTAGTAATGCTTTGACCTAGTCTATAACCTTCTTAGGACCCTAACGCGAGTTTACTTGCGTTTAGTCATAAAACAATACCGTCACCTATCCTTAGGTGACGACCACAACAAGAACATAAATTTCAAAACCGCTTTGAAAACTAATCATCTGTTCTAGGATGATTGATTACTAGGTTTTGAACCCTCTATTGTAAGGTTTTGAACTCTCTATTATATGGTTTTGAACCCCTTTGAGTTTTCAAAACTTCGTCAAGGTTTTGGGTTTTAAATGATGTGAACACGTGCAAACTGGAAGGGTGAATGCCTGTATTCTGGGTTTTCTGTCTAGGCAAGCACTTCGTATACATCTCATCAGACGCGAGACCAGTTGTGCTTACCTGGGAATTCTTGGGATGAGTGTTCACTTATAGGCGAGCATGTCTTCGCGATACATTATTTTTGACCCATTTACTTTGATCAGCCACCGTCTCATTTGTTTGCCTTAGGTAACAAACAAATGATCGCAATCTTCATGCGTTATCATTCTGTTTTGATTGTCCAATAATCTTTCACCTGTTTCTCCCTATGCCTTTCTTTTTCTTCAAGAATGTCTCTTCATCACAATGACGCCCAGATATCTGAGCAAGCAGCCAAATTCGCTCAGCGAATAGGCGAAGTAGTCCTAAAGACTGTTGAATTAGCTACTGCCAAGTATCATCTCCAGGATGAAGCCACTCAAGAGTCACCAAGATAGGCAGGACCTAGTCAGGCGACAACACCGTCAGCCAAGAAACCAATCGAGGAATCAAAGACCATGGATGAACGATCCCCTAAGAAGTCAAAGAAGCGAAAGGCTTCTCAGAACTTCGCCATGATCGCTCATGATTCCCTCGAAATTTTTAAGTACTCGTTTCACTCTAAGAAACAAAGTACAGAAAATTAAGTGACATTATGAGTAATCGTGCTTTTCGCACATCTGTACCTTTAAATCCTTGGTTAGATAACGAAGGGTATTTTCAAATCTCATACCCATTCCGTTTTGATTTTTTTTCAACATATACAGTACAAGTATTTCAAAACAATCTTCATGATCTCAAAACATTTCATATAGTTTGAAAACAATTTTTTTCTAGATGCATTGTCTATGTTATTTCAAAAACATTGACCATGTTATCAAAACCAACCTTCCTAATTTCAAAATATTTCATATAGTCTGAAGACAATATTAACACAATACATTTTATTATCAAGTGCATGATTTCGAAAAGCATCATTCATGTCTTTCAAAAACCTTATACATAATTTAAAAATTCATCTCGCATGATTTTAAAACATTTTTGTAAATATATCTATCTAATACACCTACTTTATGATTTCAAAAGTATTATATATAAGGTTTCAAAAACGTTAAACACATTTTTCGTAAAAGAACCCCATGCATAGTTTTCAAAAATACTTTCCTCATACATTGACTTAACCTTCAAAATTCTGCTTCATATGTCGCCTTGACATATCAAGCATCTCAACTTCATAAGCATTTTACATCATGTTTTGACCTAAGCGCATCCAGTGCAAGGTTTCAAAACATCTTCAACTTCAAAAATTCATATGGGATCTTTTTATCTTCACAATTAGATCCTTGTGGATGATTATCATTCAAATCAGAGTCCTTAATTGGATTCCTTATGTACCTTAATTCGAACACTTCGGTTCCTAGTAATCGAAATCGAATTTTCTTTTTGAATCTTTCTATCTTTATAGTTGGATTCTTTTTAACGTTTAAAGTACCAAATGAAATCCACGGAATGGATTCCAAGTGTGCTTTAAATGCAAGTACGCAATTTACAAGACAAATTAACAAACAATTTTGTGGTTATGTGATATATGTTTATGTGTTCTCCTCTATGATTTTTGTGTTTTCGTATACTCTGGATATTCGTTATCCAAATCCTCGTAGAATCTTTCATATCTTCATATGATGGATTCGTAGTAGGATATTCAAAAAGGTACTACCTTAAATCCTTAATGGGCTTCTATGTAACAGTTAAGACCCTTGGATTATATAGTACTACTCCATGATTCATAAGAGACCCTTTAGTGGTCTAGTAAAAAAGATTGATTCACAATTTGGTTAAAGAACGACATCTAGTGATATA
Organism: Helianthus tuberosus; assembly: GCA_030545235.1. NCBI lineage: Eukaryota > Viridiplantae > Streptophyta > Magnoliopsida > Asterales > Asteraceae > Helianthus > Helianthus tuberosus. The sequence continues at coordinate 128,383,760 of CM060447.1, read as the reverse complement.
GCTGAACAGACTCCTTGATAGTCTATTTAGATCATTTAATGATTTAATTAAAAGGATTCTATGGCGGTCTAGTCACACTCATCACAGGATTGTTCATTTGGTTTCACACTACACATTATAAAATAGACTGTGTGAACTGGGCAAGGAATTGTCTAATTATGGACGCGTACATAATTATGAAATTTAGTGCACAGGAAACCAGTAAGATTTATTATGTGTAAGAACCGATAGCGACAACAATAACAAAATGACAACGATGTAATGGAGGTACGGTGGACGCACCAATGACACTTCATATACTTGTATATAAGTGTCCCTCTTACATTGCAAACATAATGTTATTAAGATTCCTAGAAGTTCAAGAACCCTAACCAATGTTGTTCGATCTTTTCAATTTCATGTTTTTCAAGCTCTCACAAGTTTCCTCTAAATAAATTTCGGGATGAAATTTCCTAAAGTAGGGGAGACTGTAACACCTGTGCCTCCACGGCCATCAAACAAATACCAAACCAATGAAATATTATATTTCATACTTGGGATTTGTAAAAATATGTGTATCATTTGCACGTATCAATTCTTGTTCAATTTCAAACTCTAAATCGCTTTCTGGAAGGTTATACGCGCACCGATGCGTAAATATAACCAGTTTAATGCAACGAACACTCCGGAATAGTGAAATAGGCTTAACATACCTTAAATAACCTTTACATAACTTAGAAATAAGTTTTGGAAGGTTTGGTATGCCAAAAACAAGTTAACTCGCTTACAGGGACTAAATATGACAAACTGCGAAAGTATGCCAATTTGAACTGTAACAGACATTCCGGAACATGACCATAAGTTAAACATACCATAAATATCCTTTACATAGCTTAGAAATAGGCTTTGAGGGGTTCGGTGTGCTAAAATAAACTTTTGGGTCATTCAGGGACTAAAAGTGTCAAAAAGTGCACAAGTTTGCATTTTCGCGCATAACTTACGTTCTGAATACATCCGGACATCCAAAAATTTATGTAAGCACTAAAATATTTTATTTTAGTGTTCCCCATAAGAAAAATCCATTCGTCACGTCATTTGGATCGTTTTTCGCATTCGCGACCAGATTCGATGTATTAGCCGTTGTTTCATTCACAACCACACATTCTAACTTGCTTAGTCAGCGGATAAGGATGGAATTTAAACACCTAAACACCATGACATTTCAACACATGTATGGATGGAATTTAAACACCTAAACACCATGACATTTCAACACATGTATGGATGGAATTTAAACACCTAAACACCATGACATTTCAACACATGTATGGATGGAATTTAAACACCTAAACACCATGACATTTCAACACATGTATGGATCGAATTTAAACACCTAAACACCATGACATTTCAACACATGTATGGATGGAATTTAAACACCTAAACACCATGACATTTCAACACATGTACGGATGGGATTAAGGCACGTTTTCCATGAAACGATCTTAACGGTTCGGGTATTCCTATAAATACCCCATACCCCCCATTGCTAAAATCACTAGAATTCTGATTTGAGAACCTCTAAGTTGAAACCATTGTTTCATACCTGAGATTCTTGAATCGGGATTAGCATTCGGGGACCCTTCGTAAGTATTCTTTCGTTCTTTTCCTTATTTTACTGCTTTTCGAGTCAGAAAGTCAAACTTTGTTTGACTTTCAGCGTTGACCAGTAATGGTCAATGCGAAGTTCGTTTGAACTTCGCAACGTGAGTGTAATCACGTTGGTTATAGTCCCTTGGGACTATGCCTACTGATTACCACGTTGTCTAGGGTCGTAGGGTAAGCGATCTGATAAATCGCTTATACCTTCGAACCCGACCCAGTTTGGTCGATCATTAGGATCCGACCAAATACATTAGGTGGCCATAATAGGTAGGGAATAACCTTCCGAGGTTATACCCTATGGTCACATCGTTTGAGTAGTTGTATGATAGGTGGTTTATATGCCTTAGGTAAATTACCAGAATACCCTTTTCATGTATAATTGGTAATTAAGCATATGTAACCTAAACCTTTGTCACATAACTGATTATGTAACATGTTTAGGCATATAACACTTGTCATAGGGCTAGTTAGACGGTCCGAACGCGTTTCACGCGCACGACGCGTTAAAGTAGCATAAGCTACCTAAACGGGTCGTAATGGGTCGTAGACACTTAGGTTAAGTTTCATTTAGTATGTAGGCTTTGTTAAACCAAATGACACGAGTCTCTACACTCGTTTGGTTACCCTAATGCTACCCGATCTTCCGATTTAGGTCCGGGTTAATTATGTAGTTACCTATGTTAGGTACCGTTTGATTTCCGGGACTCCTCTAGCTTACTTGGTAGTTGTTCAAGACTCCTAAGCACTCCCAGGCGAGTACATTATTCCCCTCTTTTACTGTTTTCCAAACTGTTTTGGGGTGACTCATATGTGCTAAATGCTTTATCAATGATTTCAATAACAATTACTATGTGGTTTCAAGAACGCTAACAATGATTTCAAGAACGAATACAATGATTTCAAGAACGAATACAATGATTTCAAAAACTAATAACAATTTCAAAAAGTGAACAAACTTGTTGGTTGTAGTTTACATGACCGATGACATTCATTAGCAATGATCAAGCCGACCAGTATTAGGTTATGGTACCATAGGATCTGACAAATCCCGTTATTTACTGCACCCATTGTTATGTGTGGGGGTTGTGGGTAGCGACTGAATCTGTAATTATTAACTTATCCTTTGGTAAGGGTTTGTTAAGAACGAGAACGAGAGCGAGATGGAGCGAGGAACGCGTCAAGAAGGTTTGAATGTTATTAGAGAATCGACCATAAAGTAGTTTCACAATTAAAACAAGAACGACTAGAACGATTTTACAAAATGGGTTAACGATTGGGTAAACATTTTAACATGATTGACATTTGATCATGCTTTTCCCACAAAACATAACTTTGATTTAAACCAAGTTTTACTTCAATACTTTGTTTTTGTGCATATGGTTTAGTTGAGACATTTCACTTGCCATACATGACATTTTGACGTAGACATTTGACATGGATATTTGACATAGACATTTTGACATGATTTACATCTTGACATGAATACTTTGACATATTATTCAATACATTTGACAATTGATTTAAACATAGACATTTTACATTGTTTGGTTTGGTTTGGTTAAGTGATTAAGTAACGATGCGTGTGTAATATGATACAAACATGGTGGATACGCCGCTGGTACTTCCTATATATAAGTGTTTGTATGGTATTACATATCATAGCGTTATTTGAATCATTTCAGTTTGAGACATAGAACATTTTATACAAATAACATACTTTTCACAAGACATTGATTTATAAACAACTTATCTTATGCAAACTCATTTACATGGTTATTCATTTAATCATGCATTATTTTCTTATTTATACTTATCATCCGAACTTATTATTTTTCAAATGATTTACAAAGACAAAGCAAATTACAAGGTTCATGACTAAACATTTTCTTAAACAGAAGTCATGAATCTTATTTTCACAAAACCTATGTACTCGCCAGCATTTCTTTGCTGACCTCGTTTTCACATATGTTTCAGGTATTGTTGGATGATATCGTTTGATAAGATGCATGCTCACATAGGACTGGACAAGGCCTTACTGACTCAATAACAATGATAGACTATGTTTAAATAGTGTATTTAGATTTCCAGACGATGTAATTATTCAATGTTTAATAAAACAAAACACTCTTTGGTATCCATGGTTATGAAACATTAATTCTGTTGCAACACGCCCCGATGTTTCCGCCGCGATTTGTTGTTTTACGCGTTCGGGGTGTGACAAGACTATTGAGCAATCTCAAGTGAGTACATAGTCCCCTCTTTTACTGTTTTCAAACATTTTGGGGTGAAACACATGTGCCTACTTGTTACTTTCGTGCTTTCCATGTTTTCATATCATATGCTTGTTATGTTCATTAGTACACTTATAGTACATGATTTCATTATGTTTTCGCTATGTATGTCCATTTAGTGCATACTTAGTGCATTGTTTTACATTACATTTCACGCTACGTATGTCCATTTAGCGCATACTTAGTGCATTGTTTTACATTACATTTCACGCTATGTATGTTCATTGTTGCATACTTAGTACATTTGTTTTACATCACATGCTATGTATGCCCATTTGTTGCATAGTTAGTACATTTGTTTTACATCACATGCTTACATTTTGGTATGACATTTGGTTTGTTTAAATGGGACAAAAATACGTTCATTAACATTGGCCATGCCGTTCGTTAGTAGGTAGTGGTACCATAGGAATTGACAACTCCCGTTCCTGAAATCCTAGGTTTGTTTGGATGGAAGAAATGACCGAATTCGATACACATAATTCAGATAAACCTTTAATTTGTTTAAGGGTTTATCGCCACAGTCTCAAGGCTTGAATGTATGCATTTTCACAATACCGCATAGATGTTTGTATCAGTAGAGCATGCATTTGTTTTACAAAACATAACTTTGATTTAAACTATGATTTACTTCAATACCTTGTTTTGTGCATTTTACCTATGGTTTAGTTGATATATTTCACTTGCCATACATGACATTTGGTTACACATTACATGATTTACATTTGACAATAGACAATTATTTACACATAAACATTTGACAATTGGTTTAAACAAGACAATTTGGTGGTTTGTTTGGGTAAGTGATTTAAGTAACGAGGCATGTGTAATATGATAAAAGCATGGTGGATACGCCGCTGGTACTTCTTATATATAAGTGCTTTTATGATATTACATATCGTAGCGTTGTTTAAATCTTTTCAATTTAGACACATTACATATTACATAAATAACAGATTTTTGCAAGACATTGTTTTACAAAACAGTTTATTTTATACAACTCATTTTATTTGGTTATTTAACTAACCATACACCTTTCTTTTATATAATCTGATTTCTTATCATATTTTCATATGATTTATAAAAGAAAACACTTAACAAGATTCATGACTAATTTTTATTAAACATTTCTTTAAACTCAAGTCATGAATCCTATTTTCACAAAACCTATGTATCTCACAGGCATTTTTATGCTGACGTACCTATTTTCACATGTGTTTTCAGGAGCTGGTGCATAGGTATGATTCAGGATTCAGGCATTTTTATGCTGACGTACCTATTTTCACATGTCTTTCGTTTAAGACAATGTAACTCTCTTGTTTGATAAATAAAACATAACTTTAATTACCATGGTTGTGAAACAATAATTCTGTTACAACACTCCCCGACGTTTCCGCCGCGGTTTCGTTATTTTACGTGGTCGGGGTGTGACATAAATGCTTTCAACCAATCTTCGAAGCTGCTCGCCCATCTGTTGTAGTCTTCTATTGTCATAAGCTTCGGCGGCTTGTTGTAAGTACCGTAAGCATTGTCTACACTGAGCGAATCAGCAATAGCTTTCTTCGGGTTTGGAGTTGCGTTGGAAGTATTTGTCGTAGCATCCCCGGTATTATATGCAAACACATCGCTAAATGGATTAAGGAATTCGTCTCCCATTGTTGAGTACCTGAAAAAGTTTCAAACACTTAGAAAAATTTTCAAAAGTTTTTTTAAAAAATTTCAAACTGATGCCCTTGGATCGGATGGTGATCCGATCGAGTGGTGATCCGATCGGGTGGTGATCCGATCGGACAGCACAACCAAGTACAATCTACAAATAAGCTCAAGTATCGGATGACGGCTCGATCGGGTGGTGATCCGATCGAGTGACGCAGTCAAGTAACAAGTGTCAACTAAGCAAGTATCGGATGGTGACTCGATCGGGTGGTGATCCGATCGAGTGATTGTCCGGTCGAGTGACACAAATCCTTTGAAAACTTTGAACTTTCAACACTTCACCGATCCGATGGTGATCCAATAGAGTAACAATGATGATGTCAGCAACTAACTCTTTAAACAACAATGTTACGCCGATCGGATGGTGATCCGATCGAGTGACACTAATGACGTCAGCAAGCAAATATCTAGAACAGTCTAAGCCAATCCGTTCGAACAGCTGTCCGATCGGGTGGATGACGTCAGCAAGCACGAAACATTCTTCTTGGTTTTTTATAGATTTGATTCAGTTTTAGGTTGAATTTTTCTATGAAAAATTGAAGGATTAATCTTTAAACAATTCCGAGTCTAATAATATCAAATTTGTCAAATTTTGTCTGTAAATTCCCATTCAATTTTTTGAGTTTTTCTCGTTTTTAAGGTGTAAAAGTGTAAAACACTGCAAGAAATGAGTAGTAGATGAGAAATTGGTCAAATTTCCGGTGAAATTCGACTGAAATCGGCAAAGCATTGCTGATATTTCGGTGAATAGTTGTTGTAGACTCCGATTCAACCTCCTGTGGCTCTGATACCACTTGTTAGGCCTTTGGATCAGGATCTGTTCATGTGGAACGTGGTCAGATCGATCTCAATCAATGTGCGGAATCCATTGATTACGTCAGAGAATCAACAACAACTCATTCAACGACTAAAGCCGTCTGATATCTATTAGATTGATGTGAAAGTACAGTTGCACCGGTAGAGAATCAAACTGACAGAGGTTCCTTACAAGTTCAGCAAAAGTTCTAAATGACAAACACAAGCTACCTATTTATAGGCAATCATCAGGGAGCATTAAGTGTCATCCGATCGGGTGGTGATCCGATCGGATGGTCATCCGATCGGATGGCCATTCGATCGGATGACATCAGTCAACCGTCGGATCCACTTTTACAGATAAGTGCCATTCCCTGGTTTGTCGTTATACACACATACATACAAATACATACAAAAGACATATTCAGTACAAAATAAGACTCAATACTGACGGAAGCTACATACATATGAACTAACAGGGATACCATCAATTGAGAATACAGGCAGAAAGTGTCCCCAAAACGGCCTTTATAACTCGTTACGGACATTACGAGTTCCTTGACATGCCGTTCGGCTTAACCAATGCACCGGCGGTATTCATGGATCTCATGAATCGGGTGTGTAAGCCGTATTTGGATAAATTTGTGATTGTGTTTATTGATGACATCCTCATATACTCGTGAACCAAGGAGGAGCATGAGCAGCATTTGTGAGCTATCTTGGAACTCTTGAAGAAGGAACAACTTTACGCGGAACTTTCGAAGTGCGAATTTTGGATTCGTGAGGTGCAATTCCTAGGTCATGTGGTAAATGAGAATGGAATTCACGTCGACGCTGCTAAGATTGAAGCGATCAAAAATTGGGAAGCACCTAAGACCCCAACCGAGATACGACAATTTCTAGGGTTAGCGGGCTATTACAGACGATTTATAGAGAACTTTTCGAAGATTGCCCAACCGCTAACGACCCTAACCCAAAAGGATAAGAGGTTTGAATGGGACGAAGAACAAGAAGCGGCTTTTCAATTGTTGAAAGATAAACTTTTTGACGCACATATTTTGTCCTTACCTGACGGTACCGATGGTTTTGTGGTTTTTTGTTATGCGTCTCGACAAGGTCTTGGTTGCGTGTTGATGCAACGGGACAAAGTTATCGCGTACACGACGCGTCAGCTGAAGGTGCATGAGAAGAACTATACCACGCACGACCTTGAGTTAGGTGCAGTGATTTTCACGTTGAAGATTTGGCGTCACTATTTATATGGTACTAGTTGCACAATCTTTACATATCAGTTTGCAGCACATTTTCGATCAGAAAGACTTGAACATGAGGCAACGAAGATAGGTAGAGCTATTGAATGATTACGATTGTGATATAAAGTATCACCCGGGCAAGGCGAACGTTGTAGCGGATGCCTTGAGCCACAAGGAGCGTGTAAAACCACTAAGGGTGCGAGCCTTAGAGATGACCATACAAACTAATCTCACTACCCGGATTCACGAGGCTCAACAAGAAGCGCTTAAACCGGATAATCTGCAAGTCGAATCATTGCGTGGAATGGAAACGCAATTGGTTCCAAAGGAAGATGGAACATTGTACTTCATGGAACGAATTTGGATTCCAATCCTCGGTGATCTACGCACGCTTATTTTGGATGAAGCCCATAAGTCAAGGTACTCTATACAACCTGGATTAGATAAAATGTACCAAGACTTGAAGGACTTTTATTGGTGGCCTAAGATGAAAGCTGATATTGCTACATACGTGGGTAACTGCCTTACATGTGCCAAGGGTAAGGCGGAATATCAGAAACCATCAGGGTTGTTGCAACAACCTGAGATTCCCCATATGAAAATGGGAAGAAATCTCGATGGATTTCCTTACTAAGTTACCGAGAACTCAAAGAGGTCATGACATGATTTGGGTAATTGTTGACCGACTTACGAAGTCCGCGCATTTTCTACCGATCAGTGAGAAAGACAGCACTAAGAAACTGGCAGAAATATATCTCAAGGAGATTGTGGCACGTCATGGAGTGCCAGTTTCCATCATATCAGACCGAGATGGTCGTTTCGTGTCAAGGATATGGCAAACATTTCAGAAGGCCTTTGGGTCTCAATTGAATCTTAGCACGGCATTTCACCCTCAAACAGACGGCCAGAGCGAACGGACGATACAAACGTTAGAGGACATGTTGCGTGCTTGTGTGATGGACTTGGGTGGAAGTTGGGATACTCACTTGCCTTTAGTGGAGTTTTCCTACAATAATAGCTATCACACTAGCATCTAGGCCGCCCCGTTTGAAGCTTTATATGGGCGAAAGTGTCGGTCCCTGTTGTGTTGGGCGGAGACTTGAGATAAACAACTCATTGGTCCAGAATTGGTTCAGGAAACCACATACAAGATTGCTCAGATATGAGACAGTATCAAGGCGGCTCGTGATAGACAAGAGAGCTACGCCGACAAACGACGCAAACCATTAGAATTTGAGGTTGGAGACATGGTATTGTTGAAGGTCTCGCCCTGGAAAGCGTGGTACGATTTGGAAAGCATGGAAAGTTGAACCCGCGCTACATTAGACTCTTTGAAATTCAGGAGAAAATTGGAACAGTTGCATACAAGTTGAAACTTCCAGAATAGCTCAGCAGTGTACACGACACGTTTCACATGTCTAATCTCAAGAAAAGTCCTACTCAAGAAACAGTCGTCATTCCAGCAGATGAGATTCACGTTAACGACAAACTCCAATTTACCGAAGAACCTGTTGAGGTTACGGACTGGAAGGTCCACAAGACACGGAGAAGTCATATAAAACTAGTCAAAGTTCGTTGGAACTCACATCATGGCGCAGAGTTTATATGTGAACGTGAAGATCAAATCAAGTCTAAGTACCCTCACTTGTTTCAAAACTCCCCTGCAACCAACAACGCAGCTTGAATTTCGGGATGAAATTCTTCTAATGGGGGGAGAATGTGATAATTGGTACTTTTCGTGTAATTTTCGTACAATGTGAACAATGTTGATATTATATGGTTGTGTATTTTGAATGTCTGATGTGCATGATTTCATGGCATACATTTAAAGAACTCATAAAAACATTTCATGATGCATGATACTTATTTTATTGGTCGCGACTCAAAACAGTTTAGACAGTGCACGGAACTAATTAGTATACTTATCAGATAAACTAGTAAGTGCTAACAGGAGTTCAGTACTCAGACAAACAACATGTTTAGGACACAGATTGAGTCCCAGAGCCAATGTTATGCTAAACCTCGTGTGAGAACGTAAGGGTTTATGTTACTACATTCCGGGAGACAAACAAACAACAAAAACTGCCCGAAACTAGCTATAAACAGTAAAATTTAGCAAAATTCAGCATTTTATAGCTTACGTAGTAATCAGGAATAACGCCTGAATGTTCATAATAGCTTAAAAAGTGTTGAAAACATTATCATGACATAATAACATATTACAGCATACAAGATACCAATGTTAACCTTTTTAAGCGATCCGATAACCAAACGAACACCCGAACACAACTAGAAGCATCATGTGAACTAGTTAGCGATATTTTTATGACATGAAGCTAGTCATGGTCATAAACACCATGCTTTGCATCAAAAACATCTAAACACCTAAACTTCCTAAGTAACTATACATATTAACACCCTTAACACTTAAACAAAATTTTAATCAAAACCATACCCCCCCCCCTCTCTTAACCGTCCCCAAGGGGACCCCACCCCCTTGTTTAGGTTAACTAATTTTGTTGTTGGTCAAAGATGCCACATAGAAATCTTAAGGTTAATGAAGTTGGAGGGAAACTAAGGACCCATGGACTAAACTCCTTATCTACTTCATCTCACCATCATTTTCATTATCACAAACAAAATAAACTCACTCTCTTCTCCCTCTCCCTACCTTCGGCTGAACCCAACACCCCCCCCCCCCAATCTTCTTCAATCAAATTCTACCTAATCCAAGGCTCTCACAAGGTGTATCAAGGCATTCTAAGAAGGAGTCAAGCATAGGAAGTGGAAGGACCACACTTTGGAGCTATTAACCACCACTTTTTTCTTCATCTTCAACATCTTGATTCTACCCTAGCCTTGTGCTAGTAGTAAGTGTCTTATGAACCCATTTTTCATCTTGTTTTATTAGTTAAAGCTTAAGTGTAACTAAAAATCTAAAGAATCCTACAAAACCAAGATGATAAACACATGAACCAAACTAAAAATCATAAGAAAATAAGTTATTTATGTTATGTGATGAAGTTGTTTGATGATTGTTTGTCTGTATGGTGATGAACACCACATAAATACTTGTTATATGATGATTAAACACATGATCTAACAAGTATGTTAATGGATCTTGAAAGATCTATGTTAAGCATGTATTATGTGAAGTACGAACTTGAAAAGTAAGCATGTTTAAGAGTGGAAATTGATCCTTACAAAGTGTAGTTCTTGCAAAATGAAAGATTTGAAATATTAAAGTTTCAAAGAACAAAGTTTACTACATGATGAACATGGTTTTGATTTTTAAAAATAAATGAACTTATTACATATGTGAAAATGAAATGGTTGAAGTATTTAGAACATAAAAAGTTGAAGAAAATGAATTTCTACAAAAATGGATCACAAGTTGTAAGGATGGAATTTTTACAAAAATGGTTCATATGGAAGAAAAATCATGCTTTTAAGGTTAAAGGAACTTGTTAAACACCTTGTTAAAAGGCTACAAGTTTTTACAAAATTTCGAGTTCATTTCTTCATGAAGAATGCATTCTTATGCATGTATTAGGCTTGTAAATTGTGATGGGTGATTTGTTGATGATTTTGAAAAGAAAATGATATGATTAAAATTGTTAGGCTAAAACTTCATACTCCCATCACCGATCTTGGTCCATATGTGATGTTGTATAAGCGTCCGTAAACCTAACAATTTCCTCCAGCTCCATGTTGTATTATTACGAACAGGGACATCCCAATTTACAAATCATATCATTTTTAAGGTTATAGAGGTGGTCATGTCTACTGTTCGGCTAAAACTTCATACTATGCGTTTTAAAAGGACGATTCAGATTGAAGGGATTTTGCTGGATTGGAAATTGCCACGTGGGCTCTTGGTAGCGGATGATGATTGTGGTTAATTTTATTTAGTTTTCTGGTTGTAGTCCATGTTTATTGACATTAGTTTTCTTGTTTGCTTGGATTTTCCTTGCTTGTAAACTCCCGTATGGCATGTCATACGGGAGAACTGTGAGTCATCCTGGCCCACACTTGGTGTTATTGGTTGTATTGAAATAAATTTACCGGGGTAACCCTTTACCCAAAAAAAAGAAAATGATATGATTGAAAGCATGGAAACCTCTATTTTACAAAGGAAACTATGTCGAAATTTTTATAAAATTTAAACACTTAGAAAAATATGTTTTTAACAAGTTCTTACAAGTAACTTTGATTAATGGTTTTAAATATAAAAATTCACATAATTTTTGGTATAAAAAATACAAGTAATGGAGGTTGGTTTTCAAAAATAAAAATGACTAAATATATATTTAGGAAAATATATATTTAGAGATCACATAAACTATGTGCTATGTGTACATTATTTGTATTAGTTATATTAAAATTTAGGGACTTGAAATAATATATCACACAAATACCAAAAATTGTAATTTAAAAATTACAAGAATTACAAGGATACAAATATATATCTGGCACACAAATATTGGACATTCGGACAAATGGACATATCGGACAAACTATATAAATGTTCCGGAATTAAAGTTGAATTACAACAACACTTGGTAAACGGTATTTTCAAACCGAACAAAAGACAAAGGATGTATTTTTACAAGTATTATAAAAATATATCATATTTGGTCAAACTTGAAAGTATATTATTTTTGAGTGTATGAAAAATATTTATTTTCATAAACAACTTAAAAATATATTATCTTGTTGGAAACTAAAAATATATATTTTTCTAGTCTTTATCTTAAAAATAAATTATTTTTAAGAGATACGTGAAGCATTCATATTTACCAAGTAAAAACTATAGATTTTTTCTATAAACATATCTTAAAATATATATTTTTTAAGAAAATATGTATTCCTATACGTACAAATACATGCCAACATACACTACCAACACTTGGTAAAAATACCCTCATACAAGTATTATACATAAATATGAGAATACAAGGAGAAATAATCAACTTACTCATAATACAAGTATACCTATACTTTGGAATACTTACAAATGTATAATACTCAATAAACGGTATTTTGGTTATGAAAATTTCAAACACACGTATATGGAAACCATATATCAAAACGGGCGGGTTAAAAATATATTATTTTTAACGAAACCCTTAAATGATATACATACAATGCATGCAAATAATATAAGTTAAAATATAATATTTTAACTAATATATTAAATTTTGAATTTTATATAATTGTGAGAAATTATATAAAGACATCATACACTAAAAGTGCAACTCAAAAAAAAAAAAACAAATCCAAAACAAGTCTTAATAAGTGTTTAAGACTAAGGACCGTTACAAGACCGAAGTGTCTAACAAAACCTTGCACGTTTGTAAGTTGCGAATCGAACCCAGGAAACCGCATTTGAGTATGCACTTTGCACAGACGCAAACTTGTGAGTTCCTGTCCCTTTTTCTTTTAACGTTTTCAGTTTACAACTTTCGGGGGGAAATACATGTCAACTTAGGTATGATTAAGCTATGGAATGAACTCTTAGATCATGTGAGCATAGGCTGTAACTAAGGTGCCATTAATCCTTTTAAGGACCACGGAACAAAGGTTAGATCTAATGGGTATGGGCGAGCCCCACTCACGGTCCATGGGTGACCACTAGAGTGTTGTTGTGTCCCAGTCGGGAGTGAACCGACACTGAAAATCGTCTACTCGGGATGAGTACCTCCTATGTCGTCACATATATTAATGTCCTTGCAAAACATTAATGATCAACATGTTCATAGACGCTTTACATACCTACTTACAAAAATGAACTTTCAAATGTTTTTGAGATTCATTTGATGCACATACACATAAAATGTAACACCTCGAAAATTTCGGGTTCAATATAATAACGACAGGTGTCACATACGCGTTGTAAACCCGAATTTTATAAAATGTTTTGGTAGGATTTAAAGATGGCGTCATGTAAATGTTACCTCTGAACGATCTCATATAAATCCCAAGACCCAAAAATTTATAAATTTAAAGCATCTGGTATATATTTTAAATCCCCTAAATGCTAGAATATTTGATTCATAATTCATTGGGTGGACTCCTACGAAGATAAAGCAATGGAAAACCTTTATTTTCGGATCTTGTATATGTATTCAAATGAAACGATTTCAATTGGTGGGGTTTGTTACTGTATAAGACACATTTGAAAGGTCCCAAAGTGATAATATAATGCCCCAAAGTCAGAATTAAAGGCTGCCCTTTCGAAACTTCAACAAACAAAACAGTTCGGTCCCTGATGCATGCTTACGGACCGTAAGCATACATGCTTACGGTGCGCAAGCACCTTGCCAGCGACCAGCAACCTTTTGTTGCCTGTTGTGCGCATTTTTGACCTGTTCCACCGGTTTTCATCAACTATAAACGACCCCTAGGCACCTCCTATATACTAGACACATGTGTTGAACAATTGTGGAGAGTTGTAGACTTTGTTGTCATCAATTCATGGTGCCATGAACACTATAAAACCCACATAAGTTGCAACTCCGTGATCATTCCTTTCACAATTCAAGTCTGATCAAATTGAGGAGCTTTCAAGCTGATTACAAGACATCCCTAATTATCATTAAACACTTTGTAAGTTGCCTAACCTTTTTAAATTAATTATAGCTTAGTATTTTAGCTAAAAGTCAAACCGACGTAACTACGGTTTGACTTCGTAATTAATTAATGATAGCTCAGTCGTATGTCGAATTAAGAGTACCGTTAAGTAGGTAATTATATGAGTATTAAACCCTTATAAAGGCACGTACCGATTCCAGACCTAACCAGGTCGTTTGTCGGGTCAAACGTTGACCGAAAAAGTCAACAGAAATATAAAATATGATTTAATGCACAATTAGCAATACGTAATGCGTGTAAACTGTTTTAGACTTAATATAACCTGGTAATAAGTGTACGGACATGTCTAAACTCGTTCGACTCGACAACTCTCAGTTTTGAACCGGTTCGGAACCGAAAGTCCCGAAACTTTGACTTTCACGTTGACTTAAGTTCTGGCCCGAGTTAGATGGAATTAGAAATGCCTTAATGCTTCATTAGGTTTAGGTTACATGATAGTATAAGCCTCTGTACTTGTTTCGTTGATTATCCAATTAATATGCAAGTTTCCGTTAATCGCTCATATGTTGACCGTTATGCCCTTATTACCTTAAACATGAATTATGAAAATGTAAAAGTGTAGGAACCTTAAATACTGATATATAAACTTGTATGCAAAATTTGACATCAGTTTGACTTGTAGATTAAGAGTTATGCTCATTAGCGTAATTACGGTGCTTTATGTTAATAAAATGGCGTAATTAGCGTATAGCCTAATTAAACATACTTTTTGGTATCAAACGAATTACCCACTGATGTAATATATTATTTTGGGAATTTTAAAGATTTTTAATTAATTTTAGGCTGAGCATAACTCATAGTCGTAGGCTTAATTCGGTAGTTGTCGGTTTTGCCTTTACGGGCCATAAAATGAGTTTTACACATCTAAACGCCTCCAAACCTTTTGGTACTGATTAGTTATGATAAATAAATTATTTTAAGCCTTCTGGAAATATAAAAATGTCAGATTTAAGTATCGAACCCGGTAATGGCCTTTAATCGCCTTAATTAGCGTTTTTAACGCATAATATGTTTTCAAATCATATTGGAGATACCCGGGTTGATACCTACTGATATAAGAGGCAAATTATGATATTTTAACAGTAAGCAAAGGTTGATAAACTCAGACTTCAGTTTTGAGCTTTTCGGCTTATGTGAAATTACCAAAATACCCCTACGGGGCCTAGTTTGGTTAAAAATGATAAGTTTCACATACATGCTTTAGCCTACTGTTAAAACTCATCAAATTGAGTATGTTTGCTGTTTACATTAGACCTTTAACTCAGTTAGACATTTAAACTCTTTTACAAACTTTAAAATGACCAAACTACCCCTACGGGGCATAGTTTGTGTTTAAATTAGTTTCGGGCATAACGAAAGATGCCTTACTGATGTCACAACATATTTGAGACATAATTAACTTAGGAAACCTGTATATAGCTCTCATGACTACCTGTCACGCTTATTACGCGTACGGTTCGGTTTATGTAACAAGTTTACATAAACTAGCCGAAACGGGTCAAACCTTAACGGTTTTATCTCAAAATCCAGAATGTGAATAATAAACCCATATTAAACAAGTCTCCAAACTTGTCGGGTCTGAATCACATTCTATCCGGTCTTCGCTTAATCGTGCGTACGAACCGTATCTTGAAACTAGCCGGTCTAAGCTTAAGCTTAATAAAAGACCCGTTAGAATTCTAATAGGTTATATTAAACCTTCGTTCCAGATTAGGAGAAACAGTAAAAGCTATGTGCATTCTGCTTATTGTGATTTATACTTGCATCAGGTAAATACTTTTAACTTATTTTCCCTATACGGGCTTGGGTTACGGTACATAGCGTACCGCTTGATCGAGCATCAAATCTCCACGCTTAGTGGGTAGTTGAATAATTTGATCGGCTCGTTTAAACAGTCTTGTTTACTTTACAGCCTTTGGGGGGTTAATGACCATGTCCCGGATATCCCTGGCATCATCTTACGAGATGGCCACGACCTGAGCACGGGGTGTAGGCGTACTCCCGTGTATAACTCACTTAAAGTGGTGTGTCTATTGATCTTTAACCCGGATTTGATTCGGGCTACTGAACGCATAAGTAACATGTAATTCGTTCACAAGATTATAATATTAAATAATTCTCCCAAGTTAAATAAAAATGTTTATGCCATGTGCATCCAAACCAATTTTCAATCATTTTCCAAAATGAGTCAGTTGAATGTATTTACCAGTGTAAACTGACGTATTTTCCCACAAAGACTGAATGCAGGTACTAAACGAAATTTGGCTGGATTGTCTCCTAAGCATCAATAAAAGTCTCGCAAGCTTAGGATGCCAGAAGTCTGTTGAACCATAAATGTTATTTTGTTTCGATCCGTTCTGTGGATAAACACCGGATATTGTGACTTTGATTACAATAAATAAATTCGGTTGTATATTATTTTTAAATTGCTTCCGCTGTGCATTATTATATTGTGTTGTTTGACTATTACGTTGCCAACCACGTCACGATACTCCCCCACCGGGCCCACCGGTGACACGTGGAAATCGGGGTGTGACATAAAACACATGAACTCGCTCAACTTTTGTTGATGTTTTCAACTTACATGTATTTCAGGGAAATAGATGGATCTTGGTGCCAGCGTTGTTTTTCAACCTTTTGAGTTTCAAGTCTCGATGTTATCCACTTTTGGAGGGTTGATTCATATATCTCATCTTAGACGAGATATAGGATGCAAAGCCTCATGAACCTTATCTTTTGTTAAAACAAGTCCTTTTTATGGAACTTTACAACTTATGTTGGTTGTAACTTAAACTAAATACTTGTGATGGTTTGAAACTTGAACAACTTGTGGTTTGTAATATTTTGAAACTTATGAATGGATGGACATCGCGTGTTTTAATCATGTAGTTGTTTATTATGATCGAATGCAATGAAAACTGATCAAGTCACACGCACACGCTTCCACAAAAGATAGGGTGTGACAGGCTTGCCCACCAAGTTTCCTTCTTTTCCAAAAGGTAGCCTTGAGGTGTATGGTCGTGCATCAGAATGTGCACGGGCGCGCATGAAGGGATCTTGTGTTTTGTCCATTTTCATCATTTTTCACTTCTTTTTAGTTTCAGACCTTCCAATCATACAAAAATAATAAAAAAGAATGATCTAGGTAGTGTTTCCTTGTAATAAAGCCTCAAAAATACATATAAATGGGGGGGATATTGTTGGCACATCAATCTTCCTATGAAGACCATGACGAAGTTTCCTCTACACAAGTATCCGATGGATTTTCTAGGATCTTTCTACCAGATTATACTATGGTAGTGAGCAGATGGTACTATGGTGGTGAGACTGATGAAGCAATGACTAAAGAAGACAATATGATGGAGATCCCGCATATATATGATCCAATATATCTTATCAACTTGTTAGAGAAAGATGTTGAATGTGAAAAGGAGGCGTTGCAGTTCCAAAGAGTTGTTCGGTTTGTGTGAAAAAGGGGGTATGCGCTAAAATTCAGCAACCAACTTATTGGTTTGAAACATAAAGATCATTGAGATATTGTCAGGGAGGAGCCTTTAGATGCATGTTTTGTGACAATGGGCTAGATGATAGCTTTCGTAATTACTTTAGGCATTAATCTATGTTGATGTAAATGGTGTTTTGTGTTCAAACTTGTAAATGGGTTCTAATGAGGATTAGAAAGCCCATTCGGAACCATACCCCATGGGCCCAAAGACTATAACTAGATTTTTGTGATTAGGGTTTCAAGAACACTGGAAAGACTAGAATCCTAAAGAGAGAAACTAGTAAGCGAAACCCATTTTGTAATCATTTAATAATGATTGGAAATGGTGATTTGAAGATGTTTATGTGATTCATTTGATGTTTGTGTTTGATTTCTAGTATGGATACACGTTTACCTCACACAAGAGGTGAACGAGTGGTTTCTACACACCTAATTACCTTGTAGACCCAAAATATGTGAGTTCTAAGTGGTTATTGTGTGACAACCGGTGATTTACGGCTCTTAATTACGTGATTAACAAGTGATTAACGCGATAATAGATAGCGTTTATAGCGCGAATTAACTTAATTAGGCCTTTGGAGTGCCTGGGAACGCCTATCCGTCTTAACAGTGCGCGAACGGTGGTTTACAGAGAAACCTGTGAAACGTTAAACGGCAACGGATTGAAACCGAACAGAACACTGACAACGCCGACAAATATTAAATTTTTACGATATATTTTAGCTTCGTAAGTGAATTCTAGTGACTACAGTCGAAACCAGATCGAAAAACGAATTAAAGCGACAACAACACGGTTTTTCGTGATTTTCACCATAATTGACGAACGAACACGACAACCGGCTACTGGCATACATTTTACGGGATTTCGGCTATATAAATATACGTCATTAAATTTTACGGAGCACGAGTGTGTTAACGGGTCTCGGGTCGCATAAACACGGGGATTGAGCTTGTGGGCCCTGGGCCCAAGCCCAACACCCACAAGCCTAAACCTGCACATAAAATACTAGGTCCTTCCTTAAAATCTTATCAGTATATTGCAAATCTCTATAAAATCTTATAAAATCTATATAAGATTTATGAAATCTAAACTAGATTTACAAAATCTCAATAAGATCTCCATAAATCCTTATCCTCTATAAATTAGAACTCACACAAGCAGAAGCAGGCACGACTTCATCTCCTCTAAATAAATCAAACAAACAACACCCCTCAACCTGCCTCTTCTCTCTCGATTATACTTGCAAAACAAAGGAGAACCTCACCCTTTCATATACACACACACGAGAATCAGTGTTACCCACACATTTTTAACTCTCCACACAAACCCCCTTTCACCTTAAATAAACGGCCAGCCACCACTTGGTGGCGGCGCACCGCCGCAGCAGCGGCACACGGGAACCAGAGGCAGCAGCCGCATAGGCGGTGGAGGAGCTGGATTTTGGAGCTCGGTGGTGGCTCAGAGCGGTACCCTCTGTCTCCCCGACAACAAAACAGACCACCACCACCATTGTCGGGTGGTGGTGAGCGACGGTGGGAGTGTCGAAGAGGAGAGAGGCAGAACAGAGGTGACGGTTCGGTGGTCACCGTCTCGGACCGGCGGTCACCGTCTTGGTCCGGCGGTCTTTGTTTCTATTCGTTGGGTTTCCGATGGGTGCACGGTAACACCACTCCCTGCTATCTTTATTCTATTTTTTTTTTAATGATGATGATGACGATGTTTGACGGCAGTAGCGGCTTGTTACATTTGGTTCGAGATTCGGTTCGGGTTTTGGTCTCGGCTCGGGTCAACAGTCAAAGTCAGTCAACGGGTCAGCTTGGTTCAGGTCAGAATATGAAGCGGTTCGGGTCAACTCGGTCGGACCGAGTCAACTCGGTCAAACCTGGTCAACCAGGCCAGTCAACTCAGTCAACGGCTCGGTTCGAGTCAGCGGAGGTTCGGGTTCGCGAAACGGGTCGTCTCGGTGCAACTCGGCTCGACTCGGTTGACTCATTAATCAACTCAGGTCAACCCAGTGAGTCAACCCGGTCAACTCAGTCAAACTGTCCGATGTTTCGACACGAAAGAAATGGTAAAGATGATGACGCGTTTATAATTTTGATGATTATACTTAACGATTGTTTTATTTTCGTGATAACGAGCTCGAACCGAATAGTATTTAGTTTGCGTTTTTGTCATTCCTACAAAAGGTCATATATTGGTAACTTGGTGATTGAATTTATTTTGAAAAATAACGACAACTCGTTGTCGGGGGCGTCCAAAAACAGAGGAAACTCTGCCCGTTTTTCGAGAAAATCCGTAAAATAATGACGTTTTATTATAAAACGAAGCATAACCGATCGACTACAAATGATTTTTATAAATTAAATACAAGTGTCTAACATTTCGGATAACACTTTACAACATCACGACAACAACGATTTGGATATCATTTTCGGCGATTCTTTTATAAAATAAATATAACTATTATATTTATTTTAAACAACACAACTTCGTTATATATATTTATTCCGAAATACCCGACGATTCTTTTACTAAAATAAATATAATTTATATTTATTTTAAATATCGAACAACAATAACTCTTTTATAAAAATAAATATAGTTTATATATATTTATTTTTAAACACAAACAACTCGATGATACTTTTGTAAAATAAATATATCTTTTATATTTATTTCATACGCCGAAACGGCATATACGTATATTTTGGCAAACATATACAAGGCATAATATATATAATACAAGTTTATTATATATATTTCTCTCATACGAATATTTCTATATACACAAGCGATCTAATCGATATGTCTATATATTTCATATAAATGTTTACTTATTTTTAAACCTCTCGAGAACTAAGTCTTTCAAGGCTTAGTAATCTCACCGACATTAGACGAAACTTAACAAGCTTAACCCATTCGTTTCTTTCAAGTTACCAACTTACCGTCGAATCGTTCGGTTAACGATTCGGTAGAGCTCGGTGACACGTAGTTTAATTACTGCTTTTATTTAGAAACTTATAAGATATTCCGTGTTAGGAATATTGTAGAATGCACGCTAGCGAGTCTCATCTTGGAAACGACATCACGAAGTCGTAATTAGCTAGCTTTGCACAAGGCAATTCAGGTGAGTTCATAACCCCACTTTTTACGGTTTTACATTCTTGTAAATGTTTTCGGGGTGGAAAGACATGCACGTTTTGCAAGAACATACAAAGTTTTTGAACAAACGAAAGCTCATATTTCTAAATCATATTACGAATGGATTTCGAGGAAACTCAAAATGGTTTACGAATGGATTACACTAAATATACCGGTTTTTACAAAACAAATGCGTATTATCAAAATGTGAGTGGTTTTCATGACTAGGGATGAATCGTCTGGGGATAATATATAGAGACTGGGGAGTTAGCCTTAGAGGCTGGGGAGGTTTAGCCTTAGAGGCTGGGGAGGTTCAGCCTTAGAGGCTAGGGAGGTTCAGCCTTAGAGCCTGGGGTAAAATACATGTTACGAATGTTTAAACGGTATGAAATGAACTATTAAATCATGTGAGCATAGATTAAATTTGAAATGCCATAAATTCTTAATTAGGGACGAAGGTTAGATCTAACGGGTACGGCCGAACCCCACTCATGGTACTTGTGACCACTTGAGTGCTTCGGTGTCCCAGTCGAGGTGAATCGACACAGTCGAGGTGAATCGACACAGTCGAGGGAAATCGACACGGTCAAGGTAAATTGACACAGTCGAGGTTAATCGACACAGTCGAGGAAAATCGACAAGGGTATAAGCCTACTCATTCGAGTGCTCCCTATGCTTTCACATGTTTTACTCTCCTTGCAAAACCTTAATTTAATGTGTTCGTGAATGCTTTTTATACCGGGGTTTTTACAAATACACACCATATTTTATACAAATTCAAAGCATAGGATTATGTGGGCATGGAGTCAAAGTCAGGGTGGGCATTGACGGTTATACATACTTTACAAATACAAGAGTTTACAAATACATGGTTTTACGAACATAAGGCGTTACAAATACAAGTTTACAAATACAAGTTTACAAATACTTGGTTTTACGAACATAATGCGTTACAAATACAAAGTTTCCATATAACTTGGCAAGAAAATGATTTCTAAATTCGTTTTCTCAATATTATTTCACAAACCGGTTATTCAAAAGATTTATTTCAAATCTTTTACAAACAAACTATGAACTCGCTCAACTTTATGTTGACTTTTTTCGCATGTTTCTTTCTCAGGTTACTTTCTCAAGTTAAGGCACGGTTGAAATAGGAGAACCATTGGAGATTCGAGTACTTAGTGGGCGTTCATTTTCTAAAAGACTTAGCTTATTTTCTTCCGCTGTGCAATGAAGATACCAGTCCAGTCACGCCAGCTCTGATAATTTCGGGGTGTGACATATAGGTACAAAATGGTAGAGAATATGATATCAAATAGTATTTTAGATAACTATGTATGAGAGGAAAGAAGTCTTCTAATACATTTTTATTTTTTCGAACATGGAGAGGTTACCGACGAAACAAGCATTAGCGGCTCGGAACGTGCAGGTTCAGGACCAACTGTGTGTGTTATGCAGCGAATATGGTGAGACGTCGGATCATTTATTCGTATCGTGTCAGCTCGCACAAATGGTTTGGCAAAACTTAGCGGCTTGGTGCGGCTTGCCGCTAATCTTTGCTTTTGGTTTGAATGATTTGCTATCCTTACATGTTTCAAACTCAGGCTCGGAGAAAAAACGGAAAGTGTTACATGCCGTTGTCTTGGTAGCGATTTGGAATATATGGAAAACGAGGAACGATGTACTTTTCAGGCAATCAAATCCAAATGTGGTAAAGATGTTGGACGAGATAAAAACTATGGCGTACCTTTGGATAAAGAATAGATCGAAGGGGGTGTCTTTAACATGGGAGGATTAGAGCCGGTTTAAAATTTGGTGATTAGTTGGTGTAATGTAATTGTTTTTATGTTTGGTGGTTTTGGTGTAAAACTGTTGTATATTTGGTGGGTAGCGTCTTGCTACAATGAATAAAGTCTTTTGTCGGCCGTTCAAAAAAAAATACATTTTTATTTTTCATGAAATTAGTTACATGGTTAGGACATGTGGTTTACTCGTTTTGCCATTTTCATACCTATTTATTGCAAATTACACCATTGGTACCAACTTTTACAAATTGTTTCACCATTAGTACATGTGGGTAAAATCATTTGTAAAATTAAGTACATGGTTGATACATGTGGGGTACCGGTGGTGAATCAATTTGTAAAAGTTAGCACAAATGATGTAATTTCCAATAAACAGGTATGAAAATGACAAAATAGGTAAACCATGAGTAGTAAGCTTGTAATTAAGTCCTTTTAATGAGTTTATGTGTTCAACTCATAGAAAAGAGTATTGGCCCAGAATAAAACAATATGAAATGATAAACACACCAGAAATTATTCCTCTTTTTATTAATTAACCAAACCACAACCTTCTATGACTCGAATACTAATAAAATAAACCCATACTTATCATAACCTTTTTTTATTATTTCAAACTAAACCATGACTCAATACTTCAATTCATCTCATGAAACCCGTGAAGATCAAGATTCATCCAACAAAGAGTTCTTATAATCTTGAACAACATGAGTTGTTGGTTTAATCATTAATATCGAGGCCCCAAAACTTGCCAGGGTTATTGGTTCGATATTTACGGTCCTTGCTCTTGATGAACTCCATATCCTCAGTGGTCAACTCAAAGTCAAACACTTTGTAATTCTCAGCAAGTCGTTCGTGTTTTGATGATTTAGGGATGATTATGGTGTTCCGTTGTATG
This sequence comes from Helianthus tuberosus, assembly GCA_030545235.1. Taxonomy (NCBI): domain Eukaryota; kingdom Viridiplantae; phylum Streptophyta; class Magnoliopsida; order Asterales; family Asteraceae; genus Helianthus; species Helianthus tuberosus. The sequence goes on along the minus strand of CM060447.1, from coordinate 128,360,057 downwards.
CCCCATCGGAGAACCACTTGTGCCACACTTTTCTTGTACTTGTCAGCCAAGCGCTGCTCGATTGCAGATTAAACCAAAATTAGTCAACTTCCATTTTAGCTTTTCTAAAAAGTCAAACTTACTTTGAGATCTAGGTCATCTAAGCAAGAGACCGAACCGAATAACTTTGCATTAGCCAAGGAGCCACCTAGGGGAGTGTGAGCTATAACTACAACTCCATGCTTCTGGCAGAACTTAACAAGAGACTCGCGTTGGAAATAAGGATGTGTTTCAATCTGGTTTACAGCAGGCTTTATTTTCGAGTAAGCTAAGCAATCTCTTGTTAACAAAATGCCATAGTTGCTGCATAAAAATTACTCATCACAAAGTCAAGCTAACTGAACTGATATAATGAAATGTTGGGTTTGAAAACTTTACATCACTACTTTAACACTCAACTAATCCTCCATTTCTATATGAATCTTTAAGAAAACTTTGTTGTGAACTAACAGAAAAACGCAAACTGAAATGTTTGACCTAGAAGTCAAATTCTAATGAGCTAATCATGGAATCTTGACATATTAAGAAAATTAAATGCAAAATTAACTAACAAATAATTTTTTATCTTGTTAAAAATGCAAAACCTCGACACGCCTGAAATTGTCGTAAGTCAAAAGTTTGAGTTATGGACAGTAATATATAACCTGATCCCAATGCTGCGAACCAAGCCCATGGAGACTGTTTGTTCCATGGCATTCCATGTGGTCTCTAATGAAATCGTGGTGTCAACATCCAAAACACCATCTTCATCCAATGCGCTTGCAGGTGTACCAACTCCTATAATAAGACCAAAATCAAACAATAAGCATGTATCTTATGAGAGAGCATCACATCATATATGGTTAATACCAGTATGCTTTGTTGCAATGGGAAAGTGAACAAGGAGAAGATCCAGATAGTCTAGTCGAAGCTTTTTCAAGCTGGATTTGCAAGCCTCCACAACATGTCCATGATCTGAGTTCCACACCTAAATGCAAACAAAAGACTTGTATTTCATAAAATAAACCAAATAAACATTTCAGCATGCTTTGTATGATTTTAGTACACTCTTGTACCAAGATTAACTAACTTAAAGCTCAAATCAAGTCAGGCTTAAAGAAGCTCGACTTGGAGCTTCGTATACTGAGCTTGACTAGGTGTTCGCAACAAAAAAACAACCTTATTTCAAAAGAAGTGTATGTATTGTTGTGGTATATACTTCGTCTTTTTTACTCCACTTTACTTTATTAAAGCATTGTCCAAACTTTTTCACCCAAAGAGAAAGAAAATCGTCTTCTTTTTTGAACTAATAAGATCTTGCTTCGGTTGTACTGGTGATTAACTATGTGAAATAAGTCATTTATTTTGCTATAGTAATTTTTTTTCTTTATTATTCTAACAATTCTCGTCTTACTGGTGAATTTTGCTACTATAAGTAAGTTTCTATTTTCAAAGCCCATTTTTACATGAATATGTGACCTTGGATATAAGATAATGGTGTTGGTCTGGCTATGAGGAGATGATCGTTCTAAAAGTGAGCGGCGATAATGATATATGTTGGATCTGAAAGAGATTCGCGAAAACATTGGTGAGTCATGGGGTCGTTTAAAGTGGTTGTTATTTTTGCAACTTTCGTTGAAGGTAGAGAGTCGGTGGTCAAGTTGAAATAGTGAATCTCATGATTTGGGTCTTAGAAATATTTTTTTTAATGGCCAACGAATGCTATATAAGCCCGACTGTTGGTGCATTTTATGTGACAACAGCTTTGTGTTGGTCTTTGGATATCTTAATTAAGACTGTGTTACGAGGAATTTAAGACAATGAAGGAATTTTGAGTTTAGGGAAACGAGGAATTCCGAATTTATGGCTTAAATTAGGGGTGTGGAAAAAACCGAATTAACCGAACAATAACCAAATTAACTGACAAAACCGAACCGAAAAAAACAAACCAAATACAAAACCAGTGGGTCGGTTAATGTTTTTTTTTAAAACCGAAAGTAGCGGGTCGGTTATGGTTATCAATGTTTACATACCCACCATAACCAAACCGAACCGACATGTAATAAATCTTTGTAGGATTTACGATTTCTCACCATTTTTTAATATTTGATGTTTTTTATTAAAGACTTTTAGTATTTATGGGTTTAATATTTGATGTTTTTGATTAAATAATTTTAGTACTTATGGGCTATTTCATATCGTTTTGCGGTTTTTGTTGAATGTTTATTTGAATTTATTAAATATATCATATCACTTTATATATTCGGTAATAATCGGTATTAACATTATAGATTATATGTATTTTTTAATGCCATGTAATATACTAATATATACAAAATGCAATAATGATCTATTCCATATTAAAAAAAAAACTATTTTTATCTATGCTAAATACACGGTTAACCACCCACAACCGAACCGCTATAACCATCAAAACTGATTAACCATAACCATCATAACCGAACGATTATGGTTATGGTTATCCATTAACCGATATCGTGGTTATGGTTATGATTTTAGGACAAAACCGACCCAAACCGACCCATGCACACCCCTAGCTTAAATAAAACCACTAGTTAACGCGAAAACTCAAAAACTAACTAAAAAGGCCTAAAGAAACATACCCAATTTTTTTTACCAATTTTCGCTAACTTATGTACATAAAAAAAACTTAAAAAAAATTGTAGTGCACATGTGTATGTGTATGTGTACTACACATGTGTGTTATTACACATGTGCGCTACAATTTTTTTTATCTTTTTGAAAAAAAAGTTTTTTTTATGTACAAAAACTAACGATTTTTAATAAAAAAATATATAAAAAAATTTGGTGTGTTTTTTTATGCTTTTTTAGTTAGTTTTCGAGTTAAAAGTGGTTTTCATTTTAACATCCCATATATATATATATATATAATATTATTATATTTTTTAAAATATAACGATTTAAGATAGTGTAAGCATTTGAATACATCTATATTTTCGACATATTTAACCCTCTTAGTTGTTTGGTTTACTTTACCTAATAGATACGTTAACAAAAACAATCCAAATTCACTTGCTTTTGATACAAATGGGTTTGATACAAATGGGTTGGAATTGCTAGCTCTCCTTTATCCGTTCTCAATAGAGCATTTCATTATTTAACGTATTTATATATAGGATGAGGATTATTACAGATCATTAATTATTGCGAGAATAAAAAGAACAACTCAAAATCATTAAATTTTGGGATTTGAGGTTCATATTTTTAATATTTTATGTTTTTTACATTCATATGTGTATTATATATACATAAAAAACCATATATGTAAGTAATTTAACGTACACATAACTTACATATGTATAGGTTATATAAAAATTGATTTTTTTTATATTTTATTTTAAATTCTAGTGTGAGAAATAATAAATCTTAAGTTAGTAACATTTTCATTTCTTTTTAGGTTTTAGAATTGAAAAATTGGGTGATTCATTTTGTTCTGTGTGTTTTCGCAATATTTAGTGTTCTGTATTCAACTTTCCCGTATATATAAGGGTATGATAAAATAAAAAGTTGATTTTGACTAGATATGATAAGAAAGAATATTGACCTTTTATTTTTCAAAACAATGGTTAACATGAAAGTGTAGAAAAAAATATGGGTGTAAAGGTATTTTTGTAATATCCTATTTCTTGACTTTATATCTCGATATACAAGGCACGTGCATATTCCCCCCCTTATATTTTAAATGTCCATAACTTTTTCATACAACATTATTTTTTTTAATTGCACCAAAAATTCGAGGATCTTTTTATTTTTAATTTGAATACCATATTGTTATATAAAATATGAGTAATGAGATCTAAAAAACAAAAAAAAAATGTCTTAGATTTCTATGTTGTATAAAATTTTTGTGCTTGAATTTTTTGTGTTGACCTTTTTGTACTTGATTGCTGAATTTTTATGGTATATTTTTTGTGCTGGATCTGTATTTTGAGAAAACAAAAGGGTGGGAGTTTGTATTTAGGACAAAAATACCCTTTGATTCTACCTATAAAGAGTGTCACATGTTATCTCTATAAATTTTCTTAGATTACTTAGGCAAAACCCAATTTGTAGTGGATATATACATAGTGGAGAGTTCAAATGAGAAGAAATTAAATTAAGAATAAAACGAATAAATGGTACAAAGGTAATTTGAACAAATCATTTAACGAGTCTATCCTTTATTTGTGTTATTCAAATTAATGAACCCTAATTATTTAATAAGTCATCATATAAAATAGTTTTGCACCTTACACAATAAAAACAATCATGCACATGATCCTACATATTCAACGTTTCCTACACCATAAAAACAACGTTTCCTACACCATAAAGACAATGTTTTGGTGTAAGATACAAAATGTGTAGAACCCTAACACTTTTAAAAAATTTTACGACTCATAATAAAATATGTGTACGACACATCACTTTTAAATAATTTTGTCAGTTCTAATAAAATTGGTGTATTAATGGCGATGAAGGAGAAAATTATGGTTACATTAATAAGACTTGAGTAACCCTTTATAATATTTATTAATATTATACATCAAAATGTCTATCCTACCCTTATTAATTAAATCATTAATTAAAAGCAGATAAAAATTATATCTTGATTTACAACCATTGATCAAAAAAATATAGGGCCTAAATTAATTTATTTTTCTTCTTACAAGAAAATTATTCTCAAATGAACCTCCCCCTTTATACATATATATACACATATATACACATATATATACATATATACATATATACACATATATATGTATATATATACATTGGGGAAGGTTTATTGGGGAACACTAAAAAAGTGGGAAACAGTGGGGAACCGACTCAAACGAACTCCGATTAGACTCACTCCAACGGCGTTAGAACCGGCTCGTTGAACCCTAACTAAGATCTCTTAACCCTAAACCCTAAATCCTAACTCCTAAACTCGAAACCCTAAAGCTAAAAAATAAGGCTAAAACCTAAGTTAAATCGTAAAATCTAAACTATAAACCCTAAAAGCTAAACCCTAAAGGCTTTACCTAAAGCTAAACCTTAAACCTAAACCCTAAATCTAAACCCTAAACCCTAAAGCTAAACCCAAAGGCTAAACCCTAAAAGCCAAACCCTATTATATTTAGGGTTTAGGGGTTATGATTTAGGGTTTAGGGTTAAGAGATCCTAGTTAGGGTTCGATGAGACGGTTCCAACGCCGCTGGAATGAGTCCAATCGGAGTTCGTTTGAGGCGGTTCCCCACTGTTCCCCACTTTTTTAGTGTTCCCCAATGAACCTCACACTACATATATATATAGGGTAAGGTTCATGCGAGAACCACCTTTATTGCGAGAACCACGAGAACCAATGTGAACACAACCTAAAATAGCTAAAAAAAACCTAAAAAAACCTAACCTCCACACCCCCCCCCCCCAAAAAAAAAAACCTAACCCCCCCCCCCCCCCAAGCTAAAATGCTAAAAACTAAACCCCCAAAAAATCTAAAAAAATCAAAAAAAAATTTAATATTTTTTATGTTAAAATCGCTACTTTTAGTAGCAAAAAAAAAGAACTTTTTTTTTGCTACTAAAAGTAATTTTTTTTTCTACTAAAATTAGCGATTTTTTTATAAAAAAAATATAAAAAAAAATTTGTGTGTTTTTTAGCTATTTTTAGGCATTTTTGGTTGTGTTCACATTGTTTCTCGCGGTTCTCGCAATGAAGGGTGGTTCCTAACGGATCTTTGTCATATATATATATATATATATATATATATATATAGGGTAAGGTTCATGCGATAACCTCCTTTATTGCGAGAACCGCGAGAACTAATGTGAACACAACCTAAATAGCTAAAAAAACCTAACCCCCACCCCCTCCAAAAAACCTAAACCCCCCCCCCCCCCCCAAGCTATATGCTAAAAACTAAAACCCCCAAAAACCTTAAAAAAACCTAACCCCCCCCCCCCCCAAAAAAAAAAACCTAAACCCCCTCCCCCACCCCCCCCCCCCCAAAAGCTAAACCCCCCACCCCAAAGCTAAAATGCTAAAAACTAAACCCCAAAAAACCAATAAAAATATATAAAAATTAAAAAAAAAATCTACATTTTTTTTTATATTTTTTATGTTAAAATCGCTACTTTTAGTAGCAAAAAAAAAATATTTTTTTAAATAAAAAAATTTTAAAAAAATATATATTTTTTTGCTACTAAAAGTAGTGATTTTTTTATAAAAAATATTAAAAAGAATTATGTGTATTTTAGCTATTTTTAGGCATTTTTGTTTGTGTTCACATTGGTTCTCACGGTTCTCGCAATAAAGGGTGGTTTCTAACGGATCATTATCCTATACATATATATATATATACACATATGAGTCAAATTTGTGTGAAATAAACCCCAAGACCTTTGTAGTAATGAAGAGATCCTCCCTCTTCACCAACCCTAACTTAAATGCGTGGGCTAGTGCCTCCCCAACTTGCCTCCCCTCAAGCTAAATCCTAAAAACTAAAACCCTCAAAAAACCTAAAAAAAACTAACCTCCCAAGCTAAAATGCTAAAAACTAAACCCTCAAAAAAACAAAAAAAAATCTAAAAAAATTTTTTTTAAATATTTTTTTTGTTAAAATCTCTACTTTTAGTAGCAAAAAAAAAATTAATTTTTTTTTGCTACTAAATGTAGCAATTTTTTTACAAAAAATATTAAAAAAAATTGTGTGTTTTTTAGCTATTTTTAGGCATTTTTGGTTTTGTTCACATTGGTTCTCGCGGTTCTCGCAATAAAGGGTGGCACCTTTATTGCTGTGACAACCCGCACTAAACCAGGTATCCGTACGACTTAATTAATAATTAATTACTGCTTAATTATTGTGCTTGCTTGAACTTGTGAATAAACTGCTACTTGAATACTGATACCTGTACTTACTTGCATCATACTTTACTTACCGTCACTACATTATTTACATGCTGAACCTTAGTGACAAACATGATGCACAAAAAGCACAGTAGCACTATAACGGATAACCTATTGAACATGCTGATAAAGCCAGCATCAGGCAGACACTGCCTCTAAGGCCTGTATGAGCCAGAAATATTTTGCTACACTAGTGGTGAGTGTAGGGATACAAGGGTTGTAGAACTGCGTCTCTAGGAATAAGTTACAATGACCGGATGTGTCTAAAACGTGCTCTAAGCACAAAATTCAGCACTTGACTTAATAATTCAGCTTTTAGCTAACTAATAAAGTGCCAAAACATGAGAAAAATATTACTAGACACTTTCCAAAGTGTCAGAAATAAGTTGTGTCACTAAAAAGGGTATTAACGACACTTTAAAGCTTTGTTAAGCACTTTAACGGATTACTATCCAACCGAACAACCGGACTATACCCGGAACAGAAAAGATTGTCATTTTCATTATTTGTCTTTTTCTGAGCCAGTTAGGGTCCCTGAATACCCTAACACCCGTCATAACACACTACACATTAGTAACCGGGTTAATCACTTAACTAACCTAGATTAACCTAACTATAACTAACTAATGGTTAGAAATGGACTAGAACCCCCCCCCCCCCTTTAACCAACCGTCCCCATGAGGGGGGACACCCTTGTACTCTTGTTGATTATTTTATTCTCTCATGTCTAATATCAATTAGACATAGTGTCCAATGGTTAATCACCTTAGATTTTGTCTATAAGTTCTAAGCATTAACACATGATCATTTCATTTAACACACACCACAACACAAACACTCTCTCTCTCTCAAAGGCTTCGACCGAACACACCCAACACCATCCATCCATCATCGAGTTTTGATCTTCACATTCCAAGCTCATACAAGTGTTAAGGATCGCGTATAAGGAAGTTGGGTGCAATCGGAAGGCGAAGGACCTCACTACATTGCTTTTATCCACGCGTTTTTCGCTTAGATTCTTCCCTAGCCTCGAGCTAGTAGTAAGTTGCTTAAATCACCTTCTTGAACTATTTTAAAGTGGTTAATATGATTTGTAACGGTTAAAACTCGTTAACATACAAGATGATACATAAAAGTCTACTTAAAACACTAAAAATGTTGGTTAAAAGCTCATATGTTGTGTAAATCATGTAGTATTTGATTTGTGTGATTATTTGGACCCGATCTATGTTGTGGTAGCTCGGATCATCGTTTAGCCCGGATTGGTCATGACCTTGGATCATGACATAAGGTTGTTTTGAAAGTAATAAGGGTTAAAGGATGAAACTCTACCACACACGAATCATGAACTTGTGTAAAAGCGATTTTGCTTGTGAAATAGTGTTTAAAACTAGTAGATCTACGGATCTACGAGTGGTATTTTCAAAGGACCAAGTGTCAAGAGAAAACATACTTTTAAAGACGGATCTTACACTAACACGAATGGTTTTTAGAACACACAAGTGTGTAAGCACTGGTGTAACACAAAGTTTCGACAAAGAACTAGTTTTGTCAAATTTTACAAGAAGTTGTAAAGATGGAATTTCTTTAAAAACGAGGTTTTTACAAAATCGGATTGTTTTATATAAAGATCCACTAAAAGTAATGAGATTTACTTCATAGTTTGGATAAATCGCAAGTTCATGAAATTTATGCGATTTATATACATATTTTGACTAGTTTGTGATTTGAACATTGTTTTGATTGAATAAGAAGATTGTTGGTTTGATTTATAAAAGAAAATGATACGCTTGAAAGCGTGGCCACCTCCAGTTACAGAGGAAACTCTGGCGAAATTTTTCCAAAAACCTAACACTTAGAAATATTTTCACTATAAGTGTTAGAAATACATTTTGACTTGTTTTCAAAATATAAGTTTCGCCACGACTATATTTACAAAACATCGGAGGTGGGATTTTCACAAAATAAAACGTGATACATAAATATATTTAGTATATATTCTTCACAACATCACTTGTATAAGTGTTTATGATTATTTTGTGAACTACGTAAATATTATTTTTAGAGTAAAAATAATATTACTAAGTATTATTTCGGGAAAATCACATGTAGTAAAGTATAATATTTTTGGGAAGAATAGTTATATTTTGGAGTTAGGAATAAAATATATTAAGTGAGACTTAATAGTGTAATCCGAATTATACGAACGCACATGTATTAAATCCCCCATCCTTGGGAAGGAAAATGACTACCAAGTATATACAGAATGTAAACACGAAATAGTTGCCTAACTATTTCCCAGAAACTTAAACCATAAAGCTAAGGCACGGCCGTCCGTCTAATAGAGTTAGTACGTGTAGGTCGTCACACAGCTGTTTGATTTGGAGGCATACTTGGTAGAGACGCACCACTGTGAGTTCATGTCCCCCTTTTCTCTAACTGTTTTCAGTTTTCTTAACTGCGGGGGTGAAATACATGTTACTTTGATTACAAGTACTTTATACATGGTATGGTTAGCGTAAGGAGGTTTACTACTTAGATCATGTGAGTGGGTAGGAGCAATATGAGGCCATTAGTCCTCATGGCGGGACCGAGGGACAGGAGCGGTAGATCTATCTGGGTGTAGCGAGCCCAGCCCCAGGCCAAACTAGAAACGGACCTCGGGGTGACTTTGTCCACATACTAATGCCGTGGCGAAATCTACTAGGTTTGAGTCTCCCTATTTGCACTTCACATATATCAGTGGCCTTGCAAACCATTGGTGATCTCAATTCCCTTATTTGCTACATACCAAGACCATTTTTCTACTCACAAAGGTTTACTTACTCACTTACACATGAACTCGCTCAACATTATTGTTGATTTTTCAACTTACATGTATTTCAGGAAATTAAAGGATCTGGCGCGGTATGACGCGTTTTCCCGCTGCACTAGTTACGAGGTCATCCGGGTTTGGGGAATGTGACTCTTTCCTGGACAAGTCACAGTCCTTAAACTATGCTTATGTTATGTTAAGTTTGTTGAACAATGTTTATGTCGTTAAGTTGTGTTTCCGTTAAGACAATGTTATTGTATTTGGTATTTTAAAACTTAATCAAATGGATGATCTTGCATGATTTTATTTCATATAGCTTTGTTATGGTTAAGCTATGGTATTAAGAAATCACACCAAATTAACCACGCTTCCGCAAAGCTAGGGTGTGACAGCTTGGTATCAGAGCTCTGATCATAGCGAACTAGGATTCCTTCTCGAGTCTAGACTATGATCACTAGGGCTCTCACGAAAACAATTTTTCTGCATACCACTTAAGTCCAGATCCAAAACTTTTTACAAACAAATGTTGAGCACATTTTATTCATTGTTTTTAGGCTCAGTCTTGGAGGCTGAGGCTCGGTCTTAGAGGCCGAGGCTCGATCTAAGAAATCGAGGTAGATGGCTAGTGAGACTAGGAAGAGTAGGCTCAGTCTTGGAGGCTGAGGCTCGGTCTTAGAGGCCGAGGCTCGATCTAAGAGGTCGAGGTAGAGGATAGAGCAGTCTTAGAGACTGGGAAGAATTTGGCTAGTGGGACTAGGAATGTCAGTCTAGGAGACTGGGAGGCTAGTGGGACTAGGAGAATTATTTGGATGCTTACTTGGTGACTTATGTGATTATTTGATTGTATGATTGACTGTTTGTGCATGTTTGTGTTTATGTTACAGACACCATGGACACCTCTGGCACAGGTGACTCAGACACCACCGGACCTAGACCTATAGTCTCAGATGACCTAGAGCCTTCAGAGCATGAGGTCCACACCTCCGACGTTACTAGCACAGACGAGGATGATTTCCAGCCCTTTGCTTTACCTGATGGTGCTGATGAGCTCGCTGATGGCCCTTTGGCCGGGGACCTACCGTTAGTGGAGATCCCTGCTCCCATACCCTTAGCTGTTTATCCTGCTTATGATTTGCTTCTCGACGCCGACGATGATGGCGACGTCGATCTATTTGATGACGAGCCCTTAGAGGACGAGGTTCAGGGCGAGGCCCTTCTTCCTGCTGGAGATCTTTTGATGATCGCAGATGCTCCCGCTGAGGAGTCACCTGCTCACTCACCGGTCCCAGACTCTTTCGAGTCTGTGGCCTCCGCACCTTCACACACCCAGAGTGCTCAGCACTTCTCACATGGATCAGATCCCGACCAGGCATCCTCTGTTGCCCCTATTCCTAGCTTTACTTTCGACCACGATGATGTGGAGGATTCCGATCCTGTCTTTCCCCCAGGATTCGACCCAGATGAGGATATAGAGTTCATACCCATGGATCAGCCTATGGAGGATCCAGTCGACCCAGTTGATCCCATCGACCCTGAGTTTGATTTTGAGATGGCCTTTGATGAGCCCAAGCAGCCACTAGACCCTGCTCCTGACCCAGTGCTTGAGCATGACCCTGCTCATGCTGGCTTGTTTATTGAGCCTGTCGTTGCTGACCCACCTATCGACGATCACCCTGTAGATGCTCCATTGTTGGAGGACGATCATGTCATTGCTGCTGATCATGTTGATCCCCCACTTATTGCTGATGCACCAGTTGACCCTCTTGTTGCACCTCACCATGATCCTATGCCAGTTCAGTTTGATCGTGCACTTTTTGAGGCACAGGTGGACCCACGAGACGAGCACGCCCAGTGTGGGTGGATTCCTGCTGATGACGAGGTCCCACCTTTTCCCCCTCAGATCCCTGATACCCATTACATTGATACCTCCTTTTCATTTCCTCGGTTTACACTTCCAGCACGAGCTGGAGAGGGCTCTTCGGCTCACCCTTTTGGACACATACCGGTATCTATCCCTGCTATACCACCGTCTGCTACTTTTCCCCCTGTTTCTTCATTTCATGTGGCACCTTTTGATCCCACCAGTGAGCCGTTCCTTTGGACATCATCTTCTGCTATGCCACCGACTGACCCCTACCATTCTTTCCATATGGGGTATACTATTGAGGACGTTTTGATGTCTTTTGTCGCCCAGCACGAGGCACACACGCAGCGCATACAGGAGCTTGAGAGAGCCCAGCCGCCGCCGTGTCAGTGCCAGGGTCAGACCCACTCTCCTTTGCAGCCCTCTCGACCTTTACCCCCAGACTATGCTGCACGCCTTTTGGTACTTGAGCAGCAGGTTGCTTCTTGGTTGCGTACCCAGAGAGCCATGGAGGAGGACTGGCTCCATTTGCGTCGCTTGTTTTACACTCACTTTCCCCCTCCTCCACCGCCATCCGTGTAGAGCTCTTCAGTACCGTATAGGTAGACATTGGTGAGAAGACGGCGAATGCTTTTGACTGCACAACATTTTTGGAGACTACATTTTGATTCTGACTTTTGTTGACATGTATTTGATGTATTGACACAGATTTGATATAGTTTTTGGACTAGGGTGATGTGGCCCTTAGTCGACTGATGTTGTACGACGCTGTGATGTACTTGTACGCTTACTATGTGGTCTCGATATATGGCAATCGCAGTATTCTCATCATACTTGATGCTTGATTTGATTATTTATATTCTATGACATGGGATGTTGTGTGATGGATGTTTTGTGATTGTTATGATTATAACATGAGATGTTATGTACTATTACTATCATTATATACGTACGCTACATTATGACCTGACCTACGTGTTATAACACGGGATCTTTACTATGGCCTGACCAACGTAAACCATCTTTTAGAAGATGCCGCCGAGACGTGAGACACACATGCCTACCAATGAGGCAGAACTCCAGCAAATTATCGCTGCTGCCATTGCACAATACGCCGCCTCTCAAGGAGGGACTAGTGGAAGCAACTCTGGCAACTCTGGCAACAACAATAATCCACCTCATGGTAATACTAAGACATGTAGACCTACCATGACCTAAATGGATATCTTTAGCAACGGTGCTAATGCCGATCGTATGTTATAACGTATGTGCAGGATGCACCTACAAGCAGTTTCTAGACTGCAAACCGGTCAACTTTGATGGCACAGGAGGTGCTGTCGCCTTTGTTCGTTGGGCCGAGAAGACTGAATCTGTCCTTCGCATGAGCAAATGCGCGCTAGATCAGCAAGTCACCTATATCTCAGGGCTATTCTTGGATGGAGCCCTCTCTTGGTGGAATTTGCAAGTACAGACACTTAGTGAAGCTGCTGCCTACGCGCTAACCTGGACCGAACTGAAGGAACTTATGCGCAAAAAGTACTGCTCCCGCGCGGAAATCCAAAGATTGGAAACCGAGTTCTGGCATTTGAAAATGGAAGGTCCAAAGATCGCAGAATACGTTCAAAGGTTCCATGACTTATCGCATGTGGTACCCTACATGGTCACTCCGGAGTTCAAGCGGATTGAACGTTTCATTTGGGGATTAGCTCCTCAAATCATAAGCATGGTGACCTCATCAAAGCCTGCGACCATTACTGAAGCGATCGATTTGAGCGTGGCTCTCACAGAGGAGGCCATTCGCCTGAACAAGTTTGATGATGCTGAGCTTAAGAAGAAAGAGACTCACGTCGAGTCGTCAGGAGGTAACAAACGGAAGTTCTCAAACTTCAAGCAGGGCGCCAGTGTGGCGGTTAAGAAAGGAGGATCAGGCACGCCAGCTCAGGTTACAGCTGGTAGTGGAAAGAAAGGAAAAGGATATCAGGGCACCCAGCCCAAGTGTAATACCTGTCAACGCCACCATACTGGCCATTGTAGTGTGAAAGTATGCGAAGCATGTGGAAAGCCTGGCCACTTGAAGGATTCTTGTTGGGCTAGTGTTGGCCGGGGAGGCCAAGGAGGATTTGGGAATAGGAATAATAATCGTGGTGGAAATCGCCCACAAGGAAACAATGGAGGAAACGGGAATCGAGGCAACATTGTGAATCAGGCTGGGAATGCGAACCAAAACAACAACCAAGCTGGAAATGGAGGTGGAAACGGGCAAAGACTTGGATGCTTTAACTGCGGTGATATTGGGCATTTTAAGAGGAACTGCCCAGAGTTAAACCAAGCCCGTGGAAGAGTGTTCCAAATCGAAGCAAGGGAAGCGCGCCAGGACCCCAATGTCGTTACTGGTACGTTCCCTGTAAATCAACGTTATGCATCCGTTTTGTTTGATACTGGTGCCGATTATAGCTTCGTGTCGTTAGAATTTAAGAATATGCTTGGTTTAGCCGCTAATAAGTTAGATATTCCGTACTCAATCGAATTGGCTAATGGGAAGTTAGTAGAAGCCAACGAAGTTATCAGAGGCTGTGTGATCGAATTAGGAGAGCGTGAGTTTGCTTTGGATCTACTACCAGTCCAGTTGGGAAGCTTCGACGTGGTGGTAGGAATGGATTGGTTATCAGGCAACAAGGCGGAGATAGTTTGCCACGAAAAGGTCGTTCGTATCCCAACCGAAGATGGCGAAACAATTGTGGTTCACGGAGAGAAGCGTGATACGTCGTTAAGAATTATCAGCTGCCTGAAAGCACGAAAGTGTTTGCAGAAGGGATGTGTTGCCTTCCTGGCACACATTGTGGATAAAAAGGCCGCTGAGCCAAGAATAGAAGACATCCCTGTCGTGAGGGAGTATCCAGAAGTCTTCCCAGAAGACTTACCTGGACTGCCACCTCAGAGGCAAGTAGAGTATCACATTGACTTAGTTCCAGGCGCCGCGCCTGTGGCTAAGGCACCTTATAGACTTGCTCCGTCTGAGATGCAGGAACTGTCGACACAACTTCAAGAGTTGTTAGACAAGGGTTTTATCCGACCAAGCTTCTCGCCTTGGGGAGCTTCGGTTCTGTTTGTCAAGAAGAAGGACGGTAGTTTTCGTATGTGCATCGACTACAGAGAGCTAAACAAGCTGACGATCAAGAATAGATATCCTCTGCCAAGGATTGATGATCTGTTTGACCAACTGCAAGGCTCAAGTTTTTATTCAAAGATCGATCTTCGATCTGGATACCATCAGTTAAGGATACAAGAGGAGAGTATCCCGAAGACAGCCTTCAGAACTCGTTATGGACACTACGAGTTCCTTGTTATGCCGTTTGGTTTGACAAACGCACCTGCAGTCTTTATGGATTTGATGAATAGAGTTTGCAAGCCGTACTTAGATAAGTTCGTGATTGTGTTTATCGACGACATCTTGATTTATTCAAGAACAAAGGCCGAGCACGAACAACATTTAAGAGCTATTCTGGAGCTGCTGAAGAAAGAACAGCTGTATGCCAAATTCTCCAAGTGCGAGTTTTGGCTACGTGAAGTCCAATTCCTTGGACACGTGGTAAATGGAAATGGAATCCATGTGGATCCCACCAAGATCGAAGCGATTAAGAATTGGGAAACGCCAAAGACGCCAACCGAGATTCGACAATTCTTGGGTTTGGCTGGCTACTATCGAAGGTTCATTGAGGATTTTTCGAAGATCGCTCAACCATTGACGCTCCTTACACAGAAAGATAAGAAGTTTGATTGGGGAATCAAACAGGAAGAAGCGTTCCAGATACTGAAAGATAAGCTCTGCAATGCGCCAATCTTAGCACTACCAGAAGGTACAGATGATTTTGTGGTATACTGTGACGCCTCACGTCAAGGATTGGGTTGCGTGTTGATGCAACACCAAAAGGTTATTGCTTACGCATCACGTCAATTGAAAGTGCACGAAAAGAACTATACCACACATGATTTGGAACTTGGCGCAGTGGTTTTTGCATTAAAGATCTGGAGACACTACCTTTATGGTACAAAGTGTACAATTTTTACAGATCACAAGAGCCTACAGCACATATTCAACCAGAAGGAGTTGAATATGAGACAGAGACGATGGGTTGAGTTGCTGAACGATTACGACTGCGAGATAAAGTATCATCCAGGGAAGGCGAATGTAGTCGCCGATGCCCTAAGTCGGAAGGAGAGGATCAAGCCCATAAGGGTTAGGGCTTTAGAAATGATTATCCGAACCGATCTTTCCTTGCGCATTCGTGCCGCGCAGAAAGAAGCTCTCAAGGAAGGAAACCTTGAAGAAGAATATCTCCGTGGGATGGAGAAGCTACTGGTACCAAACGAGGAAGGAACATTATGTTTTGAGAAAAGGATTTGGGTTCCTTTGTTTGGAGGTTTAAGGAAGGTTATTTTCGATGAAGCTCACAAGTCGCGGTACTCTATCCACCCTGGAGCGGATAAGATGTACCAGGATCTCAAGGATTATTATTGGTGGCCTAGGATGAAAGGCGATGTTGCTGTTTATGTGAGCAGATGTTTAACATGCGCTAAGGTGAAAGCGGAATACCAGAAGCCTTCAGGACTTCTGCAACAACCAGAGATTCCCAAATGGAAATGGGAACAAATCTCAATGGATTTTGTTACAAAGTTGCCAAGAACGCCTAGAGGTCATGACACTATCTGGGTGATAGTTGACCGCCTAACGAAGTCAGCACACTTCTTACCTATCAAAGAGAAGGATAATACGAGCAAATTGGCTGAAATATACATGAGAGAGATTGTCGCACGTCATGGAGTGCCTCTCTCGATCATCTCTCATAGAGACGGAAGGTTTGTGTCAAGGATATGGCAATCCTTCCAAGAAGCCTTTGGCTCACAACTGAATCTGAGCACTGCGTTTCATCCGCAAACTGACAGTCAAAGCGAGCGAACGATACAGACTTTGGAAAACATGCTGAGAGCGTGTGTTATGGATTTGGGCGGTAGCTGGGACAAGCATTTGCCTTTGGTCGAATTTTCATACAACAACAGCTACCACACCAGTATTGGTGTCGCGCCATTCGAAGCCCTTTACGGACGCAAGTGCCGATCACCCCTATGCTGGGCTGACGCAGGTGATAGGCAGCTTGCTGGTCCCGAGGTCGTCCAAGAGACGACGGACAAGATTGCGCAGATTCTAAAACGCATCGAAGCAGCTCGCCACAGACAGTAAGCCTATGCGGATCCAAACCGGAAACACTTGGAGTTTCAAGTGGGAGAAATGGTTTTATTGAAGGTTTCACCCTGGAAAGGGGTGGCACGCTTCGGAAAGCGTGGGAAGTTAAATCCGCGCTACATTGGTCCTTTCAGAGTTTTGGAAAGAATAGGACTGGTAGCATACAAGTTGGATTTACCTACTGAACTGAATGGTGTTCACGATACATTTCATGTATCCAACCTGAAGAAAAGCCCAATTCAAGATGACATTGCCATTCCCATCGACGAGATTCATGTTGACGACACGCTCCATTTCGTTGAAGAACCGGTTGAGGTTACGGATTGGAAAGTAAACAAGACCCGCCGGAGCAGTGTCAAGCTCGTCAAAGTTCGTTGGAACGCCAGACATGGTCCTGAATACACCTGGGAACGTGAGGACCGGATGAAAGAGAAATACCCCCACCTATTTCCTAAGAACCCTGCATCTACAAGCAGAACTTAAAATTTCGGGACGAAAATTTTCTAACGGGGGGAGAATGTGACAACCCGCACTAAACCAGGTATCCGTACGACTTAATTAATAATTAATTACTGCTTAATTACTGTGCTTGCTTGAACTTGTGAATAAACTGCTACTTGAATACTGATACCTGTACTTACTTGCATCATACTTTACTTACCGTCACTACATTATTTACATGCTGAACCTTAGTGACAAACATGATGCACAAAAAGCACAGTAGCACTATAACGGATAACCTATTGAACATGCTGATAAAGCCAGCATCAGGCAGACACTGCCTCTAAGGCCTGTATGAGCCAGAAATATTTTGCTACACTAGTGGTGAGTGTAGGGATACAAGGGTTGTAGAACTGCGTCTCTAGGAATAAGTTACAATGACCGGATGTGCCTAAAAGGTGCTCTAAGCACAAAATTCAGCACTTTACTTAATAATTCAGCTTTTAGCTAACTAATAAAGTGCCAAAACATGAGAAAAATATTACTAGACACTTTCCAAAGTGTCAGAAATAAGTTGTGTCACTAAAAAGGGTATTAACGACACTTTAAAGCTTTGTTAAGCACTTTAACGGATTACTATCCAACCGAACAACCGGACTATACCCGGAACAGAAAAGATTGTCATTTTCATTATTTATCTTTTTCTGAGCCAGTTAGGGTCCCTGAATACCCTAACACCCGTCATAACACACTACACATTAGTAACCGGGTTAATCACTTAACTAACCTAGATTAACCTAACTATAACTAACTAATGGTTAGAAATGGACTAGAACCCCCCCCCCCCCCTTTAACCAACCGTCCCCATGAGGGGGGACACCCTTGTACTCTTGTTGATTATTTTATTCTCTCATGTCTAATATCAATTAGACATAGTGTCCAATGGTTAATCACCTTAGATTTTGTCTATAAGTTCTAAGCATTAACACATGATCATTTCATTTAACACACACCACAACACAAACACTCTCTCTCTCTCAAAGGCTTCGGCCGAACACACCCAACACCATCCATCCATCATCGAGTTTTGATCTTCACATTCCAAGCTCATACAAGTGTTAAGGATCGCGTATAAGGAAGTTGGGTGCAATCGGAAGGCGAAGGACCTCACTACATTGCTTTTATCCACGCGTTTTTCGCTTAGATTCTTCCCTAGCCTCGAGCTAGTAGTAAGTTGCTTAAATCACCTTCTTGAACTATTTTAAAGTGGTTAATATGATTTGTAACGGTTAAAACTCGTTAACATACAAGATGATACATAAAAGTCTACTTAAAACACTAAAAATGTTGGTTAAAAGCTCATATGTTGTGTAAATCATGTAGTATTTGATTTGTGTGATTATTTGGACCCGATCTATGTTGTGGTAGCTCGGATCATCGTTTAACCCGGATTGGTCATGACCTTGGATCATGACATAAGGTTGTTTTGAAAGTAATAAGGGTTAAAGGATGAAACTCTACCACACACGAATCATGAACTTGTGTAAAAGCGATTTTGCTTGTGAAATAGTGTTTAAAACTAGTAGATCTACGGATCTACGAGTGGTATTTTCAAAGGACCAAGTGTCAAGAGAAAACATACTTTTAAAGACGGATCTTACACTAACACGAATGGTTTTTAGAACACACAAGTGTGTAAGCACTGGTGTAACACAAAGTTTAGACAAAGAACTAGTTTTGTCAAATTTTACAAGAAGTTGTAAAGATGGAATTTCTTTAAAAACGAGGTTTTTACAAAATCGGATTGTTTTATATAAAGATCCACTAAAAGTAATGAGATTTACTTCATAGTTTGGATAAATCACAAGTTCATGAAATTTATGTGATTTATATACATATTTTGACTAGTTTGTGATTTGAACATTGTTTTGATTGAATAAGAAGATTGTTAGTTTGATTTATAAAAGAAAATGATACGCTTGAAAGCGTGGCCACCTCCAGTTACAGAGGAAACTCTGGCGAAATTTTTCCAAAAACCTAACACTTAGAAATATTTTCACTATAAGTGTTAGAAATACATTTTGACTTGTTTTCAAAATATAAGTTTTGCCACGACTATATTTACAAAACATCGGAGGTGGGATTTTCACAAAATAAAACGTGATACATAAATATATTTAGTATATATTCTTCACAACATCACTTGTATAAGTGTTTATGATTATTTTGTGAACTACATAAATATTATTTTTAGAGTAAAAATAATATTACTAAGTATTATTTCGGGAAAATCACATGTAGTAAAGTATAATATTTTTGGGAAGAATAGTTATATTTTTGAGTTGGGAATAAAATATATTAAGTGAGACTTAATAGTGTAATCCGAATTATACGAACGCACATGTATTAAATCCCCCATCCTTGGGAAGGAAAATGACTACCAAGTATATACAGAATGTAAACACGAAATAGTTGCCTAACTATTTCCCAGAAACTTAAACCATAAAGCTAAGGCACGGCCGTCCGTCTAATAGAGTTAGTACGTGTAGGTCGTCACACAGCTGTTTGATTTGGAGGCATACTTGGTAGAGACGCACCACTGTGAGTTCATGTCCCCCTTTTCTCTAACTGTTTTCAGTCTTCTTAACTACGGGGGTGAAATACATGTTACTTTGATTACAAGTACTTTATACATGGTATGGTTAGCGTAAGGAGGTTTACTACTTAGATCATGTGAGTGGGTAGGAGCAATATGAGGCCATTAGTCCTCATGGCGGGACCGAGGGACAGGAGCGGTAGATCTATCTGGGTGTAGCGAGCCCAGCCCCAGGCCAAACTAGAAACGGACATCGGGGTGACTTTGTCCACATACTAATGCCGTGGCGAAATCTGCTATGTTTGAGTCTCCCTATTTGCACTTCACATATATCAGTGGCCTTGCAAACCATTGGTGATCTCAATTCCCTTATTTGCTACATACCAAGACCATTTTTCTACTCACAAAGGTTTACTTACTCACTTACACATGAACTCGCTCAACATTATTGTTGATTTTTCAACTTACATGTATTTCAGGAAATTAAAGGATCTGGCGCGGTATGACGCGTTTTCCCGTTGCACTAGTTACGAGGTCATCCGGGTTTGGGGAATGTGACTCTTTCCTGGACAAGTCACAGTCCTTAAACTATACTTATGTTATGTTAAGTTTGTTGAACAATGTTTATGTCGTTAAGTTGTGTTTCCGTTAAGACAATGTTATTGTATTTGGTATTTTAAAACTTAATCGAATGGATGATCTTGCATGATTTTATTTCATATAGCTTTGTTATGGTTAAGCTATGGTATTAAGAAGTCACACCAAATTAACCACGTTTCCGCAAAGCCAGGGTGTGACAATTGCGAGAACCGCGAGAACCAATGTGAACACAACATAAATAGCTAAAAAAATCTAAAAAAAACCTAACCCCCACCCCCCCTCCAAAAACCTAAACCCCCCACCCCCCACCCCCTCCAAGCTAAATGTTAAAAACTAAACCCCCCAAAAAAAACTAAAAAAACCCTAACCCCCCACACCCTCAAGCTAAAATGCTAAAAACTAAACAAACAAAAAAAACTAAATAAAAAACAAAAAAATCTAAAAAAAATCTAAATTTTTTTTAATATTTTTTATTTTAAAATCGCTACTTTTAGTAGAAAAAAAAATATCTTTTTTAAATTAAAAAATTTAAAAAATATATTTTTTTTTAAATTAAAAAATAAAAAAAAAATATATTTTTTTTGCTACCAAAAGTGGCGATTTTTTTATAAAAAATATTAAAAAAAATATTTTTGTGTTTTTTAGCTATTTTTAGGCATTTTTGGTTGTGTTTACATTGGTTCTCGCGGTTCTCGCAATAAAGGGTGGTTTCTAACGGATCTTTGTCCTATATTATATATACACAAATGAGTCAAATTTGTGTGAAATAAACCCCAAGACCTTTGTAGTAATGAAGAGATCCTCCCTCTTAACCAATCCTAACTTAAATGCCTCTGCTAGTGCCTCCCCAACTTCCCCTTCATTCTCGTATTTTGCTGCAAGAATGAATAGCTAAGTAAATCCAATCTAAGGATTACAATTATATGAAAGATATCGTCCTTTTGAATTGCTTTGTTAAGTTACTGTAGGTAAAAAAATAAAATAAAAAACCACCAGCGCGATTAGAACATTGGTATGATACATATGACAACACAAAATTTTGAAAACTTCTTTAAAAATTGCGAACTTAGAAAGAGAAAATGAGATCATACCAGCACAATCAAAGTGACGATAACCGATTTTGATAGCTTTTATGAGGAGATCTTTGATATCTTTACCCTCCATACGCCACACACCCAGTCCGATTATTGGCATTGTGAACCCGCTATTGAGTGTAATAGCCATTTCTTCGTTGTTGAACTCTCACTATTTGTGAAAGTGATACTAGAGAGTTGAGTTTTACTACCGCGGCATCTTATTATATACACATGTGCCTTATTATTCCATATTGATCCAACGGTGGAGATGAAAATAAAGCAATACACATGGGCCTCACAATTCCAGATTGATCCAACGGTGGAGATGATAACAAAGCAATAGAAGAGATCAATCATTCATTGGGTTCATAACTTTTTTGTATGAAATATCATGTTTTTTATATAGTTTTTATTTGTATTTTTAGCTTCTAGTATTATATTATATTATTTTATGTTTTGATAGTTGTTGGTGCAAATAGAATGAACATGAGTAATAATTAAATAACATGCCAGTTGAGTAGAGTAGGTTGTCAGAGATGAATAAAAAATGCAGCTATTTTCTTTCAAAATAAAGTAATTATTGTTATTTTTTTTGAACGGTAGTAATTATTGTTAGGGTCTTGCTATTCACACACCCCCACCTACCATTTTGTCTATTCACACACCCTCAGTGTCGAGCTGTGGCCAGAGCGCGACGTTTTGGTCCGGTCAACTAGACAAAAGACTGACGGGTCTGTTGACCTGACCAAAACGCCGAGCTTTGGCTGCGTTCTAGTCCTGTCAACCAGCCAAAAGACTGACCGTCAGTCTTTTGTCAGTCTTTTGGCTGGTTGACAGGACCAGAACGCGGCCAAAGCTCGGCGTTTTGATCCGGTCAACAGACCCGTCAGACACCCGTCAGTCTTTGTCTGGTTAACCAGACCAAAACGCCGCGCTCTGGCCACAGCTCGATACTGGGGGTGTGTGGATAGACAAAGTGGCTAAGTTATTGTGGGATGCATACGTAATTCTTGGACGAATACATCAGGGGAGTATTTTTGAAAGTCAATATTGGGCCACATACATGTGTCAGTCTAGCGTTAATTTCATTTACTGGGCCTAATGAGCACATGCAACTAGTGGTGCACAAAAAACCCGAGGGACTCGGACCCGGAAAAAAACCCGGAACCGGGTATTATAAAAATCGGATTTTCTATACCCGAACCTACCCATAGGGTAGGGACCGGGTATTCATATTTGATCTAAAACCCGAACCCGGAACCGGTTTTTTTTATACCTGGTTTATACCCGAAACCCGGTTTTTATAAATACCCGGAACCGGGTTTTATAAATACCCGGAACTGGGTTTTTTATACCCGGTTATATAGCTACCTCTAGTTTTAAGTAGATGCATCTTTGAAAATATGATTACACACCTAATTATGGACATTCAACTTCTGTTTAAGCTAATACAAAAAAATGAAAAATTGATGTAACTTGGTTAAAACATAACATAGCAAATAAAATATATTGTTGTTTATGTAATCCAAAAGGATTCAAATCAGGACTATTCGTTCGATCTAGCACTATCGAATTTAAATTTAGAAATGTCATTAAAATTTCAATAGGCACCATCCACTAAAACATATAAAGAAGCATTAATACCCGGTTGGGTTTTTTTAATACACGGTGCGGGTTTTTTCCCAACCCGATGCATACCCGAACCCTACCCGATGAATACCCGAACCGGACCCGAACCCGGAAATAGGGTATTATAATACCGGGTTTTATAAAACCCGACCCGAACCCTACCCGAACCCGAGTATACAGGGTATACATTTTTGGTAGAAAACCCGGACCCGGACCCGACCCGGTTTTTAAAAAAACCCGATCCTACCCGAACCCAATTCCATACCCGGAATCGATTTTTAAAAAAAACCCAATTTGTGCACCACTACATGCAACCTAAAATTGACTTGGAGAAAAAGGAAATCCACTTTGGACGCATGGGAATTAATATTAGACGTGAGAACATCAACATCAGCCGCAACTAATAGGGGAGAATTATTATTAGACGACTGCAATAGGGACGCACGAAGAGAATTTTTTGGAGGTCGACGAAACAGAGAACAAGGAAAAAAAGAAAAAGCAAGGGCGATCAAGAAAAAAAAAGAAACAATTGGTTCGAGGGTTCAAGCCGCGATTAATAATGTTAACGAACTTGTTGGTTTATATAAAACACAACGATTTCAATAATGTGAACGAACTTGTTGGTGCGTTAATTCATAACACGCATGACATTCATTAGCTTTGGGCAAGCCGACCAGTAATATGTTATGGTACCATAGGATATGACAAATCCCGTTATCGGGCTATCTGACGTGTGCGCGTATACACATATTTTTATCATGAAAAAACACACGATTCGGTTTTAAATTTATAAAAAGTGATTATACTTCAACATCAAAACACACACGAAAGAGGCAAGTGTACCTCGTCATATATGTAGTAAAGTATCGGTAAGAACCAAGTATCGATCCAAGGAAATGGGCGGAGGAATAATACTAGACCTTTGTCATTAAATTAACGGAAGAAAGATAAGTTTTGTGATTTTCTAAAAACTAAAGTAAGCATAAATAAATACTTATAGAAACATAATAGATTTCAAATATGAAAATAGATAAAAAGCCTTGCTTAATACACAACCAAAGCATATCAACTAAGTCGATTTTGGCACTAGAAACATGCGATCAATTCTCCATTTTCAAGACAATTAGTATCCCTTTCGGGAATCCTAACATGACAATCATTCAGAAAGCTAAAACGATAAACACACTTTAACTACCTAAAATTGTACTTTAACGTGCAATTGATAAATGTCTATGAAAATCTCTTAAAAATAAGTTAGTCATCCGTTAGGAGTTTTCTAACCTCACTTAAACAAGGAAAGTGACATCGATAAACACAATGCAACCACCGAGACAAGCATATACTAGATTAAATCACAACCGAGTTCATTTTACAAATCTTGCATATAAATTTACCAAGATAGCAATTTTGGCCTAAACTACTAACTAAGTTAACAATTCATGACAAGAATTCATAACAACACCATTTAACCCGTTAAGGTCCTTACGTGACGGAAAGCTTTCTTGATTAACAATAATTACATTTTATTAAACCACTAACCATTTCTAGTATTATGGTGCACACATTTTAACCAAGCTAAACTAGTTAACCAAGTTTAAAGTTTACTAATACAAGATTAATTAAGCTTCATTTTTCAACTATCTTAACTAACCAAATACCAATCATCCAACACAATAACTTATACTCAAGAAATCAACAACAATAATAAGGTTGCAAACTAATCATCAAAGATTAACATAGAAAATACTTCCAAGTGTCATTACAAACAAAGTTAACATACTAATGATTATAATTAAGCAATGGATTGTTGTGTTTTTGCCCAAAGGCTACAATAATACATAAACATTAATCTAAATGCTTGAAAGATTAACAAAATTATGGAAAGATTAGAAAACCAAACCATAAACAAGCACTAGATTAAGAATCCGGATAGTAATGGAGCTAAACGGGACAATGTGGCTTGAATCCGGGTGAAAGCTGTCACACCCCGACCGCGTAAAACAACAAATCGCGGCGGAATCGTCGGGGAGTGTTGTAATAGAATCATTGTTTCAAAACACACGGAAATTTGAAGTTTCGTTTTATTAAACATTAAATATTTACATCGTCTTGAAATCTAAATAAACAATTTAAACATAGTCTATCATTGTTGTTAAGTCACTAAGGCCTCGTCCAGTCCTATGTGAGCATTGTTGTTAATCGTTTTTGAAATCATTGTTATAATATCAAAAATCGTTTTGAAAACCATCGTTAAAACCTTGAAAACATTTAGCACATATGAATCACCCTAAAACAATTGAAAACAGTAAAATAGGGGAACTATGTACTCACCTGAGAATGCTTAGAGGTCTTGAACAACAACCAAGCAAAGCTAGAGGGAGCATAGAATCAATCGGCAACCTAATAACTATATAAATAACCCGGACCTAAGTCGGAAGATCGGATAGGATGAGGTTTTGTAAACCAAATGAGTATTGGAACTCATATGACATGGTTTAACAAAGTCTACATCCTAAATCGAAACCTAACCTAAGTGCTTTCGACCCATTGTGACCCATTAAGGTAGCTTACGCTACTTTAACGTGTCGTTCGCGCAAAAGCGCGTTCGAGACGTCTAACTAGTCCTATGACAAGTATTATATGCCTAAACATGATTAGATATGTTTCATAATCAATTAAGTGACAAAAGTTTATGTTACATATGCTTAATTACCAATTATGCATGAAAAGGGCATTTTGGTCATTTACCTAAGGCATATAAACTACCTATCATACAACTAATTAAACCTAAGTGACCATAAGGTATAACCTCGGAAGGTTATTCCCTATGCAACTATGGTCACTAAACATGTTTGGTCGGATCCTAATGATCGACCAAACGGGTCGTGTTCGAAAGTCTAAGCGGGTGTTTAGTCCGCTTGACTTACGACTCTACACAAGCACTAATCTAAAAAGTGACGAGTTAAACATGTTAAAACATGTTTAACGAATTTAGAAAATAGTTTTTGTATCAAAACAAACTGTTTTGATACCTATAAGTAGTTTGGTTACAAAATACGCAAGAATGTGCATTTTGGCCGAAACTACGACTCGTCACTACACCTAGATAACGTGGTAATCAATAGGTATAGTCACTAGGGAATATAACCATCGTGATTACGCTCACGTTATGAAGTTCAAACGAACTTCTCATTGACCATAAACTGGTCAATGCAGAGAGTCAAACGCAGTTTGACTTTCAGACTTGAAAAGCGATAAAAGAACGAAAGAATACTCACAAAAGGTCCCCGCAAGCTTTGATCCGATTTACTCTCAGGTATGAAGCATAAACTTCAACTTAGAGAGCCAAAATCAGATCAATGTGGGTTTTTCAAGTGAAAGGGGATAGCTATTTATAGGAAAACTAGAACCGTTAGGATCGTTCATCGTAAAACGAGCTTCGATCTCATCCGTACACATGTGCCCATGGTTTTGTGAAACCATGGGAGCCCATAGTTTCATAAAAACCATGTGCAAATGAGGGGAACAGCTAGAACAAGCTGGAATTTAGATTTTTCATTTTGGTCCCTTCCTAAGATAACTATGGCAGAATGACAATTTTGGTCCCTGAACTTCAGAATCTTGCATTTCGGCTCATTTTTGACACGTTTAAGCCCCGTTAACCTCATTTAAAGGCTCTAAAATGAAGTTAAAGTATAGGAAACTCAAAACATGCTCAAAAATATCTCGGATGTCAGTTCGTTTGGTCGTACGGTTGTGTTGTTCGGTTAATTACGACGGAAGTCGTAACGAACGCAAAAACGATCCAAATTACGCGACGAATGGAATTTTATCATGCCAATCACTAAAATAAAATATTTTAATGATTACATAAAGTTTTGGATGTCCGGATGTATTCAGAACGTAAGATATGCGCGAAAATGCAAACTTATGCACTTTTGACGCTTTTAGTCCCTGAATGACCAAAAAGTTTATTTTAGCACACCGAACCCCTCAAAGCCTATTTCTAAGCTATGTAAATGATATTTAGGGTATGTTTAACTTATGGTCATGTTCGGGAATGTTCGTTACAGTACAAATCGGCATACTTTCGCAGTTTGTCGAAATTAGTCCATGTAAGCGAATAAACTTGATTTCGCCACACCAAACCCTCCAAAACTTATTTCTAAGTTATGTAAAGGTTATTTAAGGTATGTTAAGACTATGTCACTGTCCCAGAGTGTTTGTTGCATTAAACTGGTTATATTTACGCATCAGTGCGCGTATAACCTTCCAGAAAGCGATTTAGAGCCCGAAATCGAACAAGAGTTGATATGTGCAAATGATACAAATATTTATACAAATCCCAAGTATGAAACACAATTTTTCATTGATTTGGTATTTGTTCGATGGCCGTGGAGGCACAGATGTCACAGTCTCCCCTACTTCAGGAAATTTCGTCCCGAAATTTAATTAGAGGAAACTTGTGAGAGCTCGAAACATGAATTCGAAAAGATAAAACAACACTGGTTAGGGTTCTGAACTTCTAGTAACTTTAAATAACATTATGCTTGCAATGTAAGAGGGACACTTATATACAAGTATATGAAGCGCCATTGGTGCGTCCACCGTACCTCCATTACATTGTTCACATTTCGTTATTGTTGTCACTATTGGTTCTTACACATGATAAATCTGACTGTGGTTTCCATGCACTGAATTTTTATAATTATGTATGCGTCCATAATTACGTAATTCCTTGCATAGTCCACACAGTGCATTTGATAATGTGTAGGGGAAAACCAAATGAATGAACCTGTGATGAGTGTGACTGGACCACCATAGGGTCCTTGCAGCTGTATCATCACTTGCCATTCTTAACCAGATTCTGAATCAATCTTTAACTAGACCACTCAAGGGTCTCTTTTCGAATCATGGAATGGTACTATATAACCCAAGGGTCTTAACTACCACGTAGAAGCCCATTAAGGATTTAAGGTAGTACCTTTTTAATATCCTACTATGAATCCCTCATATGAAGATATGGAAGATTCTATGAGGATTTGGATAACGAAAATCGGATCACACCAAAAACATAAAGGAGAACACATAAACACATAATCGCATAATCGTTTAACTTGACCTTTAATTTGTTATCTTTGGACACGGGTATTTAAAGCATACCAGGAATCCAATCCGTGGATTTCATTTGGCACTTTAAATATTTTCAAGAATCTAACTATGAAGATAGGAAGATCTTAATAGGAATTCGGTTTGTCCTTATTGAGTTGTAATGTACATATTAAGGTGTACAAGGAATCCAATCAGGGCTTCGATTTGGGCGATAATTATCCACAAGGATTCTTGAAATAGAGCAACCCATCGCCCTTTCGTTTCGAGTTTAAGCTCGAGTTGAAGTGGTAGCTCATATTTCAATAAGCCTTCGTTTACACAAGATCGTTGTGCTTGAAGGACACGAGATTGAATATCAGATTGAGTTTGAACATAATGAAGCTTGACTCGCTCCTTTCGACCAAGCGCATCGGCTACGACATTCGCCTTACCAGGAAGGTAGCGAATCTCGAAATCGTAATCGTTCAAGAGCTCAACCCATTGTCGCTGCCTCATGTTCAGCTCCTTCTGATTAAGAATGTGCTGGAGACTTTTGTGGTCTTGTGAAAACCACACACTTCGTTCCATAGAGGTAATGTCTCCAGATTTTGAGAGCAAATACCACAACACCTAACTCAAGATCATGAGTTGTGTAGTTCTTTTTGTGAACTTTCAACTGTCTTGACACATATGCTATGACTTTACCTCATTGCATAAGAACACAACTAAGGCCTAGATTCGACGCGTCATAAAAGACAACGAAATCATCATTTCCATTAGGCAAGGACAAAACAGGAGCATCACATAGCTTCCGTTTCAGCGTTTGGAACTCTTCTTCTTGCTTATATCCCCACTCCAAAGGCTTATTCTTCTGAGTCAAAGTAGTGAGTGGCACCGCGATCTTCGAGAAGTTCAAAATAAAACTGTTGGATCGTTGTGTGATCCTAACGAGTCAATCAGAAGAGTTTAGCATCTATTTCAAAGGCGGAATCAAAGAAATAGACGTGTAACAGCTTGATATTCCCTAATTATCTTCTTTTTATTGATTCCAAAGCTTTTACAGATCGTTTGACAAACTGGCAGCACCTCGGCTCTGAATCGGAAAAGTTACAAATGACCAATTGCCTCAGCTATTTATAGAGTGGGTGATTCCGCTTGAAAGTGTCACAGCCCATTTCAAACGGAATTACAAAATCTAATTTCGTTTGAAATGGTCAATGGCCATTTCAAGCGAAATTACCCAAACACATACATACAAACCCTAGATTTTAACCTGCTGAGCACTGGTTTATCCTATCTAGACATAAGACTCGATAAAGACGAAGTTAACAGACATTTGTGCACCAACAGACTCCCCCTTGGATGTTGACGAAGTCTTTAGCATCAAATCTTCTGTCTTTAGACTTTGTCTATCTTCTTGCTCTGTCCAATTTGTCTGACACTGTAAGCATCCTTCAATTCTTCTCTTCTTCTATCAACAGCTAGCATGAAACACATAAACTGAATCTTTAACAACCTTCAAACTCCCTCTTGAATGTAGATCCAGAATCTGTATCTGAATTTTAAATCTTCAGACTCCCCCTATCAGTTAGCTGGGATTTTGCTATGCTGTTTTCAATAACAAACCTGTTACCTGCACAATCTCTACCTTAACATAAGATTTATGATTATGACAATTTCAATCCAAACTTACCATTGACTTCATTTGTTGGTTTTTTCAGAATTTAGAAATCCACTTAAGTATCCAGGTCCAAATTAATGACCCTGATTACTCAATTTGTCTACCAAGTCCAATTTAATGACCTTGGATGACCTGAGATAAATCACACTGACATTTTGTACAAACTAGTTCAAACAATTTTCTGAAAATTTACAAGTTTCAAATTAATGAACTTGTTTTGACTTTTCAATTTCCAGGTTTTAACAAGATAAGCTCACAACCCATTTTCCAGCAGAAAAACTTCCTGCATCTGCTTCAATTTACGAATCTGAAGATCAGCTTTCCACTTTGGTTCGTCGGAAAATAAAGCAGAAATATAAAATCTTTTTGGATTTTTAAAAAAAGTTTCTAAACTAGAAATGAAATACAAAAATGAAATGCAGTAAATGTAAACTATTTACAACCATATTTTTGGTGAGCGTGTTAGGGAATCATATCAGATATTCGACAAGTCACAAGTACCGTTAAGCTTAGATTTCATACTCAGAATTAAACAATTCACTTAGATTGTCGATATACTGATCCACTTAAATTCTCACACAAATTTCAATCTATCTAGGATACGATTTAGGTGTATTAAGAACTTAAACTCATTCATGTGTCCCACCTCTTGAATATACTCCCGTATCCAGATCCCAATATTCAGTCTTACAGGTGAGTATACCACAGATGATATCTGTAAGGGGTTAATTGCGAAGACCGTGAGAGCTCAGGTCAGAACTTCCGTTCAGCAGAGAGATGACGGCTTCGACTTTAAGTGGGTCCCCTTTAGAGGATCTTTTTTAAAACAACACATGATTAGCATTTTTTCAATGTTTCA
Source organism: Helianthus tuberosus (assembly GCA_030545235.1). Classification (NCBI taxonomy): domain Eukaryota; kingdom Viridiplantae; phylum Streptophyta; class Magnoliopsida; order Asterales; family Asteraceae; genus Helianthus; species Helianthus tuberosus. The sequence goes on along the minus strand of CM060447.1, from coordinate 128,329,230 downwards.
TCATTTTTTATGCTGAGGGCAGGCTTTTATTTCAAGCAAGTGTAAAGTATTATACGGGGACTAGGCCATTGCTTCCCCAAAATCAGAAGTCCCGGGATAATACCCCAGATATCACTAAGTATAAAGACCTAGTATCTCAGAAAGAGGGGTCCTTCAAACAAGATTTCAGGGGTTACCTATATATCCAAGTAGTGTTCCCCACGAAATAAGCAAGTTTGGATTTAGGTTTATGTCACACCCCCAAAATCCACACGCAGAGTATCACCGCTTGGAGGCGTGACTGACCAGGATCGAGCCACCAATAATATTGAACATTGTAAGTGATAAATAAAATTCAACCACACAATATGAAAGGTGTTCAAACAAAAGCATAGTTAAATGTTTAGCGGAAGCATAAATGTAAAAAAACCCAACATAAGTATTAAGTTCGAAATGATATAATGTTTTTAACATGACACCCACTGTCCATGTCCCACAACGACCGCGCCTCCCTATGCAAGCTCCATGAGTATCTAACGACCTGCAAGGCATGTAACAACGAGTCAACAATAAAGTTGAGAGAGTTCACAGTTGATTGTTCAGTTAATGAGTTCGTTTCAGAAATCGTAAGTTTGTTTCATAATCATGTGTTAACCGGTATCCTTGTTTCCCAAACCTTCTCACGATATTTAGTGGGGGCTTCCCATGTTGTAATTCAATAGACTAGTTGTATCTAAAGGTGTCCTTCCCAATCCGAGGACAGAGGTACGTAAGAGAATACGTAGGTTTTGCGTAGGTGCCCTTCCCAATCCGAGGACAGAGGTACGTATGAGAATACGTAGGTTTTACGCAAGCATCCTTCCCAATCCGAGGACGGTGGTACATAGCGAGTACGTAGGTTTAGCGCTGGCGTCCTTCCCAATCCGAGGACGGTGGTAAGTAGTCTAGTAGTGGTGAATGTATGAGTTCTGTCATAGTTATTCAATCCCATTCCCAACCCACCGGGAATCCCATGCCTTAGAAGTGTGAACTCACCTCGGTTTGCTCGGTATGGTTAAATACTTGTTTCCAACTAATCAGTCAAAGCCTATGGGATGCACGTATATACAATCAGTTTATGTTCGTATTGTTTTCACGTAACTTATAATCATGGAATGCACGCAAGGTAATGATCATTAATTAACACATTACAGTTATACAACTCAATCAAGCACACCTTATACATATATGTTTCGTATGCAAAAATTCATACTTCTCAATCATGATCAACAATACAACCAGTCAGATAATAAGCATTCAGGTTACACACACACACATTCAATCCAGTCTGTTGTAAATCAGATGCTGGACGACGAAACTCCGGACGATGAAACCTATAGGGTTTCGTTAAGGACCATGTTTCGTCGGGGACCAGGTTTCGTCGATCAGCTGGGTGACGAAACTCCCAAGTTTCGTCGACCTGAGGATTTCGTCAGTACACATGAGTTTCAACAGAAAGAAAGTTTCACCAACGGTTACACAGAAACCCTAATCATCATTTTCAGCCGTTTCATACTATCATCAATCATGCAGTCATCATACAACACAGAAATCATTGAGCATCATACATGTAGCCCGTGTCCTATACATAACAGGTTGCTAAACATTCCTTCGATCTACACAATCATTACATATAATCGATATTCACTTAGGTCTACTAGTTCTTTGTCATCAGGAATCATCATATGTTTATGATCTAATTAGCATGACCAGACGCTATGCTAGCATCCTTTAACCTAACAGTCAACGGCAACATGTAAGATTTACAAGGTTTTAATCTACGCAACATGATAGTCATCATCAACAATCCAAATCATGAAACCCCATTCGAAACATACTGAGCGGTAACAATCTAAGCATCCAAATCAAGGCAAGTAATCCATCATGATAACGATGATAACGATTTGACCATATACTTACCGGTTACGTGGTGAAATTAGTGAGGGCTTCGAGAGAGACGGGGGTTGCCGTCGGGTGCACATAAAATAGGGAGGTAGGAGCTCTAGGGTTTGAGAATTGATAATTGATGCCTTTACGTAACCTATATCCTTATATACGTATGATATAACGTGTTGGGCCTTACTGGGCCGCGGAGAAACCTGGGCCAGCGAAACCCCACCAGGTTTCGTCGTGAGGGTTTTGGCGAAACCTTCAGTTTCATCGAAGTATATATGGCGAAACCCCTGGGTTTCGTCGAGTTCATTCCTAGTGACATAATTTAAGGTTTTTCACTATTCAAACAGGTTAATGTTATATTACCAAACATATCAACACAATAATCGCATAACGTTTCCACATATATCAAATATGTACAGTTACAAGGCAAATATGTACAGTTACAAGGCAAACAACTAAACAATTAACGTACAATTAGTGTGAAGATGGAATCTTGGAAACTCGAGTTGTCACATTATCCCCAACTTGAAAGAAATTTCGTCCCAAAATTTGGCATGCGGTTACTGAGGAAGCTAGTTAGGTTGCGTGGTTCACTGGTTTTCTTGGGGTGTCACATCATCCCCCCGTTGATTTGGAATTTTGTCCCGAAATTCCACAGTAGCTTCGCCTCAGTAGTAGTGGCATTGTTCTCAAACAACTGGGGATACTTGAGTTTCATTTGGTCTTCTCGTTCCCAGGTGAACTCTGGGCCACGACGGGAGTTCAAACGAACTCGAACAAGAGGTATTCTGGTGTGCTTGAGAACCTTAACGTCTCGGTCCGTGATTTCAACTGGTTCCTCGATGAATCGCAACTGATCGTCGATAGTGAGCTCCTTCAAAGGAACTATGAGTGTCTCATCTGACAGACACTTCTTCAGATTTGACATGTGAAATGCGTTGTGAACTCCACTGAGTTCTGCTGGTAGGTTCAGTTTATAGGCCACCCTGCCTGTTTTCTCAATGATTTCGAACGGTCCGACATAACGCGGATTGAGTTTGCCTCGTTTTCCAAAACGAACTACACATTTCCAAGGTGAGACTTTGAGTAGCACTCGATCCCCAACCTGGAACTCAAGTGGTTTCCTGCGTTTATCAGCGTAGCTTTTCCGACGGTCACGAGCTGCCGCCATACGTTGTCGTATCTGAGCAATTCTTTCCGTTGTGTCTACTACAAGTTCTGGACCCGTGATCTGACTATCCCCCACCTCTGCCCAACAAAGAGGTGATCGGCATTTACGCCCATACAATGCCTCAAATGGAGCGGCCTGAATACTGGTGTGGTAGCTGTTATTATACGAAAATTCCACTAACGGTAGATGTTTTTCCCAACCATTGCCAAAATCAATCACACATGCCCTAAGCATGTCTTCATGGGTTTGGATGGTGCGTTCAGGCTGCCCATCCGTTTGCGGGTGATAAGCTGTGCTCATGTCTAATCGAGAGCCAAAAGATTTGTGCATAGCTTGCCACAGTTCTGAAGTAAAACATGCATCACGATCAGAGATAATAGAGGTTGGCACCCCGTGCCTCGAGACAACTTCCTTAAGGTAAACATCTGCTATGGTGGAGAACTTATCCGTTTCCTTGATAACCAAGAAGTGTGCAGACTTTGTGAGTCGATCCACGATCACCCAAATAGTATCATTCCCACGTTGAGATCTAGGCAGGCCAGTAACGAAATCCATGGAAATTTGCTCCCATTTCCATTGTGGTATTTCTGGTTGTTGGAGTAGGCCCGATGGTTTCTGATATTCAGTCTTGACTCTCGCACAAGTCAAACATTTGCTAACGTAAGTTGCTATGTGAGCTTTCATGCTAGGCCACCAATACGTAGTTCTGAGATCGTGGTACATCTTATCCGAACCAGGATGTACCGAGTAACGAGACTTATGTGCTTCATCCATTACAAGTTCTTGTAGATTGCCATAGAGTGGGACCCAGATGCGTCCTGTTACGTAGTTGGCGCCGTCTTCCTTTTGCTCTAACCGTTTCCTTGAGCCGCGTAGGGCTTCAGCCCTGATGTTTTCTAGTTTCAATGCTTCTACCTGAGCATCTCGTATCTGGGAAGGAAGACTAGATTGAATGGTGAGTTGTAATGCTCGCACACGCTTATGTGTAGTATCCTTTCGACTGAGGGCGTCGGCCACAACATTTGCTTTACCCGGATGGTACTTGATTGCACATTCGTAATCATTCAATAGCTCGACCCATCGACGTTGCCGCATGTTCAATTTCTTTTGCTTGAAGATATGCTCGAGACTCCTGTGATCGGTGTAGATGGTGCACTTGGTACCGTACAGGTAATGTCTCCATATCTTGAGAGCAAAAACCACTGCTCCCAATTCCAAGTCATGCGTAGTATAGTTCCTTTCGTGAACTTTAAGTTGACGTGACGCATAAGCAATGACCTTGTCACGTTGTGACACCCCAGGAAAAACCAGTAAACTACATAACACAACTAGCTTCCTCAGTAACCACGTGCTAAATTTCGGGAAGAAATTTCTTTCAAGTTGGGGATAATGTGACAACTCGAGTTTCCACGATTTCCATCTTCGCATTAATTGCGCGTTAATTGTTTAAGTTGATTGTTAAAACGACTTGTTTGTCCACAACTGTACACGTTTGTAATATGCTAAATTGTATTGTGGTTGTTATGATATACATATGGTGTGCATTACATGTGGGTGTATGTTAATAATATGTTAATGTTAATATTGTGTTATGTGTATTATTTATGTATATGTAATAATATTGTTGATTAAACCACAACATTCACACCTCATGGACTAACCGAGCCCACTACACACACACCTTGTATATTTCCATTTTTGATTTCGGCCCAAGCTCTTGACCCCCGGCCACACTCAATTGGATTGAGCCCATCTCGATTATAACATGAACCGCCCCAAACAATTATATATATTATGTTTACGTTTTAGTGGTTATGGGGATGAGATAGAATTCTAAACAAAACAAACCCTACCCCTTTCTCCTATTGGCGACGGCAGGCCCCCACTCCATCCACAATCTCACCAGTTCGGACTTGATTGATAACTTGTGAGCACATAGTTAGCATACCGAGCAAACCAAGGTGAGTTCACACTCTTACCAAGGCATGGGATTCCCGGGGCTGGGAATGGGTTTTGAATAATGGGATTGAACAATTACTCGTACTTACACTGCTACTAGACTATCTACCATCGTCCTCAGGTTAGGCAGGACACTTACGTAAAACCTACGTAAACTTGTACTTACCACTGTCCTCAGGTTACGAAGGGCACTTACGTAAAACCTACGTAAACTCATACATACTACTGTCTTCGGGTTAAGAAGGACACTTACGTAAAACCTACGTAAACCCCTACGTACCACTGTCCTCGGGTTGAGAAGGGCACTTACGTAAAGCCTACGTAAACCTCATACATACTACTGTTCTCGGGTTAAGAAGAACACTTATGGTACAACTAGTCTAGTAAATACAAACATGGGAAGCCCCCACTGATTGTAAATACAAACATGGGAAGCCCCCACTGATAGTACATACAACATGGGACGCCCCCACCAATTGAATCTACACAATGGCTTAGTTAATAACGCATAGTGATGCAACGAACTTACTTACTGTGAACTCGCTCAACTAGTTGTTAATTTTCTGTTACATGCCTTGCAGGACCATAGGTACTCATGGAGCTTGCACGGGAGGCGCGGTCGTTGTGGGCACGGATTGTGGATGTTTTGATGAAAACTTTATGACTCTTTAAACTAAACACTTGTGTTGGATTTTCATACTATGCTTCCACTACCTATACTATGTTTTTGATTGAACACCAATTGTATTGTGATGGATTACATTTACTTTTGCTTATTACTTATATGTTCAATATGATTGGTGGCTTGATCCTGGTCAGTCATTCCTCCAAGCGGTGATACTCCGCGTGTGGATTTTGGGGGTGTGACAAATTGGTATCAGAGCCATTGGTTATAGTGAACTTGGTTTTAATAAGGGAAAAAGTTTTTGTTAAAACCAGACTATAACCTGAACAGTGCTCAACGATCCACAACGACGCTTCGCTCCACGTGCAAGACTCAACACTCTAGGTACTACTATTCATGTTTACATTGCCTACTTGCTAGATTACATAGAACTTTGCTCACGGTATGCTTAGATAAACGTAACAACTATTGATTGAAACACATGTGTGCTTACTCTCTTCTGTCATCGAACTTTCGCGAACCTTTCTCACTCATGTTTCCACTGATATGAAGATCATGAGTGGACGCGTTAACCTAACTCAAGCCCAGTTGGCGGCTTTGATCACTGAACAAGTTACTGCAGCACTCGCAGCTGCCCAGGCAGGAGGTACAGCCTGCCATCACAACTTACTCTAGGATCGTTAGATCCTACTCTCGTAAACCAACACTCGTGCTCAAGTATGTTTACTCTTACGCACACGACAAGTCAACACGCTCAGCCACCTGTGTGCACCTTCAAGACTTATATGGACTGTTGTCCTACTACTTTCAGTGGCACTGAAGGGGCCGTTGGACTCCTCCATTGGTTCGAAAAGCTCGAATCGGTCTTCGAAATGTGTGAATGCCCTGAGGCTCACAGGGTGAAGTACGCCACTGGTACTCTCGAAGGCACTGCGCTAACTTGGTGGAACGTGCAAGTTCAGATGCTGGGGCTGGCGGCTGCTAATGCCACTCCATGGAATGATTTTAAGGAACTGATCAAACATGAATACTGTAGTCGTGATGACATCAACAAACTGGAAGTGGAGTTCTTTAACCTGAAGATGACGGGGTCAGAGATAGAAGCGTACACGAAACGATCCAACGAACTGGCAGTGTTATGTCCAACTATGGTGGATCCTCCCATCAAGCGCATTGAGCTGTACCTCAAAGGCTTAGTACCAGAGATTCAAAGCCATGTGACTGCTGCCAACCTTGCTACTATCCAGGATGTTACTCGTCTTGCTCATCGTCTCACGAACCAGGCAGTGGAACAGAACAAACTGCCTAAGCGTATAGGTGCTACTACTACTAGTACTACTACTTCTGCTACTCCCAGTGACAACAAACGAAAGTGGGATGGAACCTCCAGCAAGGGTTCGACTTCAGTTCAGTCTCAGGCACAGCAGCGAAAGATTGATGACTATCAGAGCCCTGGTCAGCAGTCTTCTAGTAGTCAAGGGCAGGGTGGATATCAAGGAAACCACCCAAAATGCAACAGATGCAACAGACACCACAGTGGTCACATAGTCAAGGGTTGTAACCTCGTCTTAACTGGTCAGACTTTCTCTATTGATCTCATTCCTATAGCTCTGGGTAGTTTTGACATCATCATTGGTATGGATTGGTTATCCCAACAACAAGCAGAGATCCTATGCAAGGAGAAGGTCATTCGTATTCCTCGTACTGGCAAAGAACCTCTCGAAGTTCAAGGCGACAAGAGTGGTGTCGTGAGTGGCATCATCTCCTTCTTGAAAGCTCAGAAGTGTTTACAAAAGGGCCACACTGCTATCTTAGCACTCGTTACTGATGCATCAATGAAAGAGAAGAAGATCGAGGATATCCCAGTAGTACGCGATTTTCCTCAGGTGTTTCCTGAAGATTTACCGGGGCTACCGCCTCATCGCCAGGTCGAATTTCAATTCGAGCTAGCTCCTGGAGCAGCACCCATAGCTGGAGCACCTTATCGCTTAGCTCTAACCGAACTGGAAGAACTGTCTAAGCAATTGCAAGAACTTCTGGAAAAGGGATTCATTCTTCCTAGCTCTTCGCCCTGGGGAGCTCCAGTATTGTTTGTGAAGAAGAAAGACGGTACCTTTCGCATGTGCATAGATTACCGCGAACTGAACAAGGTGACCGTGAAGAATCGCTATCCTCTTCCACGCATCGACGACTTATTCGACCAGTTGCAAGGGTCGAGCTATTACTCGAAGATTGACCTAAGGTCAGGCTATCACGAACTGAGAGTCCGGGATGAGGACGTCTCCAAAACAGCATTCAAAACTCGCTACGGCCATTACGAGTTTTTTGTCATGCCATTCGGGCTAACGAACGCACCTGCGGTTTTCATGGATCTTATGAACAGGGTGTGCAAACCTTATCTTGACAAGTTTGTCATTGTTTTCATCGATGATATCCTGATCTATTCGAAGAGTCAGGAGGAAAACGAGCAGCATTTATGACTTATTTTGGAACTCCTTCGAACGGAACAGCTGTACGCCAAGTTTTCAAAATGCGACTTCTGGCTTCGTGAAGTCCACTTTCTAGGCCACGTGGTAAACAAGGATGGGATTCATGTTGTTCCCTCCAAGGTAGATTCGATCAAGAACTGGCCTGCACCTCGCACACCAACAGAAATTTGCCAATTCTTGGGTTTGGCAGGCTACTACAGAAGGTTCATCAAAGACTTCTCAAAGATTGCACAGCCGCTTACACTACTGACACAGAAAGGTGTTGCTTACCGTTAGGGTAATACACAGGAAACAGCGTTTTAGAACTTAAAGGATAGACTTTGTAGCGCACCTATACTCTCATTGCCTGAAGGCACGGACGATTTTGTAGTCTACTGCGACGCATCTATCCAAGGTCTTGGATGTGTGTTGATGCAACGGGATAAAGTCATTGCTTAAGATTCACGAACGGAATTACACTACACATGATTTAGAGCTGGGAGCTGTTGTTTTTGCGCTCAAGATATGGCGACATTACCTGTACGGTACCAAGTGCACCATCTACACCGACCACTGGAGTCTCGAGCATATTTTCAAGCAGAAAGAGTTGAACATGCATCAGCGTCGATGGGTCGAGCTACTGAATGATTACGAATGTGCTATAAAGTACCATCCGGGCAAAGCCAATGTGGTGGCCGACGCCCTCAGTCGAAAGGATACTACACCTAGGCGTGTACGAGCATTGCAACTCACTATTCAGTCTAGTCTTCCTTCTCAGATACGAGATGCTCAGGTAGAAGCATTGAAACCAGAAAACGTCAGGGCTGAAGCTCTACGCGGCTCAAGGCAACGGTTAGAACAAAAGGCAGACGGCGCCTACTATGTAACGGGACGCATCTGGGTCCCACTCTATGGCAACTTACGCGAGCTTGTAATGGATGAAGCTCATAAGTCTCGCTACTCAGTACATCTTGGTTCGGATAAGATGTACCACGACTTGAGAACTACATATTGGTGGCCTAGCATGAAAGCTCATATAGCAACTTACGTTAGCAAGTGTTTGACTTGTGCGAGAGTCAAATCGGAATATCAGAAACCATCGGGCCTACTCCAACAACCAGAGATACCACAATGGAAATGGGAGCAAATTTCCATGGATTTCGTTACTGGCCTGCCTAGATCTCAACGTGGTAACGATACTATTTGGGTGATCGTGGACCGACTCACAAAATCTGCACACTTCTTGGCTATCAAGGAAACAGACAAGTTCTCTACTTTAGCAGACGTTTACTTGAAGGAAGTGGTTTCGAGGCACGGGGTGCCCACCTCTATTAGTTCCGATCGTGATGCACGTTTCACTTCAGAACTTTGGCAAGCGATGCACAAATCCTTCGGCTCACGATTAGACATGAGCACAGCTTATCACTCGCAAACGGATGGGCAGTCTGAACGCACCATCCAGACTCTTGAAGACATGCTTAGGGCATGTGTGATTGACTTTGGCAACGTCTGGGAAAAGCATCTTCCACTTGTGGAATTTTCGTACAATAACAGCTACCACACCAGCATTAAAGCTACTCTGTTTAAGGCATTGTACGGGCGTAAATGCCGGTCACCTCTTTGTTGGGCAGAGGTGGGAGATAGTCAGATCACTGGCCCAGAACTGGTGGTAGACACAACAGAACGAATTGCTCAAATACGACAACGAATGGCGGCAGCTCGTGACGGTCAGAAAAGCTACGCCGATAAGGGCAGGAAACCACTCGAGCTCCAGGTTGGGGAGCAGGTACTACTCAAAGTCTCACCCTGGAAGGGTGTGGTTCGTTTTGGCAAACGAGGCAAACTAAATCCGCGATATGTCGGACCATTCGAAATCATAGAGAAAATAGGCAAAGTGGCCTACAGACTGAACTTACCAGCTGAACTCAATGCAGTTCACAACGTCTTTCACGTGTCGAATCTGAAGAAGTGTCTGTCAGATGAGACCCTCATAGTTCCTTTGAAGGAGCTCACTATCGACGATCAGTTGCGATTCGTCGAGGAACCTGTTGAAATCACGGACCGGGATGTTAAGGTCCTCAAGCACACCAGAATACCTCTTGTTCGGGTTCGTTGGAACTCCCGTCGTGGCCCAGAGTTCACCTGGGAACGAGAAGACCAAATGAAACTCAAGTATCCCCAGTTATTCGGAAACAGTGCAACCACTACTGAGGCTGAAGCTACTACAGAATTTCGGGACGAAATTCCAAATCAACGGGGGGATGATGTGACACCCCAGGAAAAACCAGTAAACTACATAACACCACTAGCTTCCTCAGTAACCACGTGCTAAATTTCGGGACGAAATTTCTTTCAAGTTGGGGATAATGTGACAACTCGAGTTTCCACGATTTCCATCTTCGCATTAATTGCGTGTTAATTGTTTAAGTTGATTGTTAAAACGACTTGTTTGTCCACAACTGTACACGTTTGTAATATGCTAAATTGTATTGTGGTTGTTATGATATACATATGGTGTGCATTACATGTGGGTGTATGTTAATAATATGTTAATGTTAATATTGTGTTATGTGTATTATTTATGTATATGCAATAATATTGTTGATTAAACCACAACATTCACACCTCATGGACTAACCGAGCCCACTACACACACACCTTGTATATTTCCATTTTTGATTTCGGCCCAAGCTCTTGACCCCCGGCCACACTCAATTGGATTGAGCCCATCTCGATTATAACATGAACCGCCCCAAACAATTATATATATTATGTTTACGTTTTAGTGGTTATGGGGATGAGATAGAATTCTAAACAAAACAAACCCTACCCCTTTCTCCTATTGGCGACGGCAGGCCCCCACTCCATCCACAATCTCACCAGTTCGGACTTGATTGATAACTTGTGAGCACATAGTTAGCATACCGAGGAAACCAAGGTGAGTTCACACTCTTACCAAGGCATGGGATTCCCGGGGCTGGTAATGGGTTTTGAATAATGGGATTGAACAATTACTCGTACTTACACTGCTACTAGACTATCTACCATCGTCCTCAGGTTAGGCAGGACACTTACGTAAAACCTACGTAAACTTGTACTTACCACTGTCCTCAGGTTACGAAGGGCACTTACGTAAAACCTACGTAAACTCATACATACTACTGTCTTCGGGTTAAGAAGGACACTTACGTAAAACCTACGTAAACCCCCGCGTACCACTGTCCTCGGGTTGAGAAGGGCACTTACGTAAAGCCTACGTAAACCTCGTACGTACTACTATTCTCGGGTTAAGAAGAACACTTATGGTACAACTAGTCTAGTAAATACAAACATGGGAAGCCCCCACTGATTGTAAATACAAACATGGGAAGCCCCCACTGATAGTACATACAACATGGGAAGCCCCCACCAATTGAATCTACACAATGGCTTAGTTAATAACGCATAGTTATGCAACGAACTTACTTACTGTGAACTCGCTCAACTAGTTGTTGACTTTCTGTTACATGCCTTGCAGGACCATAGGTACTCATGGAGCTTGCACGGGAGGTGCGGTCGTTGTGGGCACGGATTGTGGATGTTTTGATGAAAACTTTATGACTCTTTAAACTAAACACTTGTGTTGGATTTTCATACTATGCTTCCGCTACCTATACTATGTTTTTGATTGAACACCAATTGTATTGTGATGGATTACATTTACTTTTGCTTATTACTTATATGTTCAATATGATTGGTGGCTTGATCCTGGTCAGTCATTCCTCCAAGCGGTGATACTCCGCGTGTGGATTTTGGGGGTGTGACACACGTTGCATCAACACACATCCAAGACCCTGAATGGGTGCGTCGCAATAAACCACAAAATCGTCTGTGCCTTCAGGCAATGAGAGGATAGGTGCGCTACAAAGTCTATCCTTTAAGTGCTGAAACGCCGCTTCCTGTGCATCACCCCAATGATAGGTGATGCCCTTCTGAGTTAGCGAAGTGAGAGGTTGCACAATCTTGGAGAAATCCTTGATAAACCTTCTGTAGTAGCCTGCCAAGCCCAAGAATTGGCGGATTTCTGTTGGTGTACGAGGCGCAGGCCAGTTCTTGATCGAGTCTACCTTGGATGGATCAACATGAATCCCATCCTTTTTTACCACGTGACCTAGGAAATGGAATTCACGAAGCCAGAAGTCGCATTTCGAGAACTTTGCATATAGTTGCTCTGTTCGAAGAAGTTCCAAGATAAGCCGCAAATGTTGCTCGTGTTCCTCCTGACTCTTAGTGTAGATCAGGATGTCATCAATAAATACGATAACGAACTTATCCAGGTATGGTTTGCACACTCGGTTCATAAGATCCATGAAAACCGCAGGTGCGTTTGTTAACCCGAATGGCATGACCAGAAACTCGTAGTGGCCGTAGTGAGTTCTGAATGCTGTTTTGGGGATGTCCTCGTCCCGGACTCTCAGTTGATGGTAGCCTGATCTCAGATCAATATTTGAATAGAAGCTCGACCCTTGCAACTGGTCGAATAAGTCATCAATGCATGGAAGAGGATAGCGATTCTTCATGGTCACCTTGTTGAGTTCACGGAAATCTATGCACATACGGAAGGTACCGTATTTCTTCTTCACAAACAACACTGGAGCTCCCCAGGGCGAAGAGCTAGGACGAATGAAACCCTTATTCAAGAGTTCGTGCAATTGTTTGGACAGTTCTTCTAGTTCGGTTGGAGCTAAGCGATAAGGTGCTCGAGCCGTGGGCGCTGCTCCAGGAGCCAGCTCGATTTGGAATTCGACCTGGCAATGAGGCGGTAGGCCAGGTAATTCCTCGGGAAACACTTGAGGAAAGTCACGTACTACTGGAATATCCTCTATTTTCTTCTCTTTCGATGATGCGTCAGTAACAAGTGATAAAATAGCAGTGTGGCCCTTTCGCAAACACTTATGGGCCTTGAGAAAGGAGATGATGCCCACCACAGCACCACTCTTGTCGCCTTAAATTTCGAGAGGGTCTTTACCAGAACGGGGAATACGAACAATCTTTTCCTTGCACATGATCTCTGCTTGCTGTTGGGATAACCAATCCATCCCAATGACGATGTCGAAACTACCTAGAACTATAGGAATAAGATTGATGGAGAAGGTCTGACCTGCTAAAACGAGATTACAACCCTTAATTATATGCGTGGCCTCTAGGATTTTACCATTTGCTAACTCTACTATGTGCTTGGTGTTCATAAGTGTTGGTGTGCGCTTGAGCATTTGACTAACTTTTAGAGACACATAACTGGTATCGGCACCCGAATCAAATAAAACAGTAACATAAAAGTCGTAGAAGGAACTTACCCATCACTACGTTAGGATCATTCCTTGCGTCACCCTGACCCAGCACGAACGCTCGACCCCTGGCACCATTGCCGTCCTGGTTTCCCCCATTGTTGTTCCCGTTCCCTGGGTTATTGTTGTCGTTCTGATTCTGATTTCACTGTGGGCAGTGTCTCTTGAAGTGACCTTTAGCGCCACACTGAAAGCATCCCCTGTTGCCCTGTTGCTGTTGCTGATTCTGCGATGCTTGTTGTTGCTGCTGACGATTCTGATTTGCAGGCCGTGAGCTCCTACAATCCTTGGCTTCATGACCCATCTTGAGACACCTCTGACAACGTCCCTTGTTGCACTGACCACTGTGGTGTCTGTTGCATTTGTTGCACTTTGGGTGGTTTCCTCGATATCTACCCTGCCCTTGACTACCAGAAGATTGCTGACCAGGACTCTGGTAGTCATCGGTCTTTCGCTGCTGTGCCTGGGACTGAACTATAGTCGAACCCTTGCTGGAGGCTCCATCCCATTTTCATTTGTTGTCACTAGGAATAGCAGAAGTAGTAGTAGTAGCACCGATACGCTTAGGCATCTTGTTCTGTTCCACTGCCTGGTCTGTGAGACGATGAGCAAGACGAGTAACATCCTGGATGGTAGCAAGGTTAGCAGAGGTCACATGGCTTTGAATCTCTGGTACTAAGCCTTTGAGGTACAGCTCGATACGCTTAATGGGAGGATCCACCATAGTTGGTCATAACACTGCCAGTTCGTTAGATCGCTTCGTATACGCCTCTATCTCTGACCCCGTCATCTTCAGGTTAAAGAACTCCACTTCCAGCTTGTGGATGTCATCACGGTTATAGTATTCTCGCTTGATCAATTCCTTGAAGTCGTTCCATGGGGTGGCATTAGCAGCTGCCAGCCCTAACATTTGAACTTGCGCGTTCCACCAAGTCAACGCAACGCCTTCGAGAGTACCAGTGGCATACTTCACCCTACGTGCCTCAGGGCATTCACACATCTCGAAGACAGACTCGAGCTTCTCAAACCAGTGGAGGAGTCCAACGGCCCCTTCAGTGCCACTGAAAGTACTAGGACGACAGTCCATAAAAGTCTTGAACGTGCACACAGGTGGCTGAGCATGCTGACCTATTGCGTATATAAGAACAGGACAAAGTTAAACACAAGAGTTGGTTTATGAGGGTAGGATCTAAAGATCCTAGAGTGAGTTGCGACTGCAGGGTATACCTCCTGCTTGAGCGGCGGCAAGTGCCGCAACAACTTGTTCGTTGATCAAAGCCGTCAGCTGGGCTTGTGTGAGGTTGATTCATCCACTCATGATCTTCACAATACAGAGAACACAAGTGAGAAGTACGTCGTATCAATACGCAAGTGTGGAATGACAGAAGAGAGTGAACACACAAAGTTTTCAAGCAGTAGTTACTACGTTATCTAAGCATACCATGAGCAATGTTCCATGTAACTAACAAGTAGGTAATATAAACATGAATCATATCACCTATAGTGTCGAGTCTTGCACGTGGAATGAAGCGTCGTTGTAGATCGTTGAGCACTGTTCAGGTTATAGTCTGGTTTTATCCAAAAGTTTTCCCCTTTTTAAAACCAAGTTCACTATAACCAATGGCTCTGATACCAATCTGTCACACCCCCAAAATCCACACGCAGAGTATCACCGCTTGGAGGCGTGACTGACCAGGATCGAGCCACCAATCATATTGAACATTGTAAGTGATAAATAAAATTCAACCACACAATATGAAAGGTGTTCAAACAAAAGCATAGTTAAATGTTTAGCGGAAGCATAAATGTAAAAAAAACCCAACATAAGTATTAAGTTCGAAATGATATAATGTTTTTAACATGACACCCACTGTCCATGTCCCACAACGACCGCGCCTCCCTGTGCAAGCTCCATGAGTATCTAACGACCTGCAAGGCATGTAACAACGAGTCAACAATAAAGTTGAGCGAGTTCACAGTTGATTGTTCAGTTAATGAGTTTGTTTCAGAAATCGTAAGTTTGTTTCATAATCATGTGTTAACCGGTATCCTTGTTTCCCAAACCTTCTCACGATATTTAGTGGGGGCTTCCCATGTTGTAATTCACTAGACTAGTTGTATCTAAAGGTGTCCTTCCCAATCCGAGGACAGAGGTACGTAAGAGAATACGTAGGTGCCCTTCCCAATCCGAGGACAGAGGTACGTATGAGAATACGTAGGTTTTACGCAGGCGTCCTTCCCAATCTGAGGACGGTGGTACGTAGCGAGTACGTAGGTTTAGCGCTGGCGTCCTTCCCAATCCGAGGACGGTGGTAAGTAGTCTAGTAGTGGTGAATGTACGAGTTTTGTCATAGTTATTCAATCCTATTCCCAACCCACCGGGAATCCCATGCCTTAGAAGTGTGAACTCACCTCGGTTTGCTCGGTATGGTTAAATACTTGTTTCCAACTTATCAGTCAAAGCCTATGGGATGCACGTATATACAATCAGTTTTTGTTCATATTGTTTTCACGTAACTTATAATCATGGAATGCACGCAAGGTAATGATCATTAATTAACACATTACAGTTATACAACTCAATCAAGCACACCTTATACATATATGTTTCGTATGCAAAAATTCATATTTCTCAATCATGATCAACAATAAAACCAGTCAGATAATAAGCATTTAGGTTACACACACACATTCAATCCAGTCTGTTGTAAATCAGATGCTGGACGACGAAACTCCGGACGACGAAACCTATAGGGTTTCGTCGAGGACCATGTTTCGTCATGGACCAGGTTTCATCGATCAGCTGGGTGATGAAACTCCCAAGTTTCGTCGACCTGAGGATTTCGTCAGTACACATGAGTTTCAACAGAAAGAAAGTTTCGCCAACGGTTACACAGAAACCCTAATCATCATTTTCAGCCGTTTCATACTATCATCAATCATGCAGTCATCATACAACACAGAAATCATTGAGCATCATACATGTAGCCCGTGTCCTATACATAACAGGTTGCTAAACATTCCTTCGATCTACACAATCATTACATATAATCGATATTCACTTAGGTCTACTAGTTCTTTGTCATCAGGAATCATCATATGTTTATAATCTAATTAGCATGACCAGATGCTATGCTAGCATCCTTTAACCTAACAGTCAACGGCAACATGTAAGATTTACAAGGTTTTAATCTACGCAACATGATAGTCATCATCAACAATCCAAATCATGAAACCCTATTCGAAACATACCGAGCAGTAACAATCTAAGCATTCAAATCAAGGCAAGTAATCCATCATGATAACGATGATAATGATTTGACCATATACTTACCGGTTACGTGGTGAAATTAGTGAGGGCTTCGAGAGAGACGGGGGTTGCCGTCGGGTGCACAGAAAATAGGGAGGTAGGAGCTCTAGGGTTTGAGAATTGATAATTGATGCCTTTACGTAACCTATATCCTTATATACGTATGATATAACGTGTTGGGCCTTACTGGGCCGCGAAGAAACCTGGGCTGGCGAAACCCCCCCAGGTTTCGTCGTGAGGGTTATGGCGAAACCTTCAGTTTTGTCGAAGTATATATGGCGAAACCCCTGGGTTTCGTCGAGTTCATTCCTAGTGACATAATTTAAGGTTTTTCACTATTCAAACAGGTTAATGTTATATCACCAAACATATCAACACAATAATCGCATAACGTTTCCACATATATCAAATATGTACAGTTACAAGGCAAACAAGTCATGTAAGCAAACAACTAAACAATTAACGTACAATTAGTATGAAGATGGAATCTTGGAAACTCGAGTTGTCACAGTTTATATCCCGAACAAACCTACTAAATGTGTAAAAACCTATCGGCACATCATCAGCAAGACTGTTTAACTCTTTTAAACTTTCCAATTCTTTAGCATACCGTAACTGTCAAGCCAATGTACTATCATTTTCCCTTTTTACACAAGCTCTTTCTGGTTTTCTATTGTTTTTGGATTTTGAAAATATCTCATGTTTTTGGATTTTTGAAATTTTTTTACTGTTTTTGTATTTTCTGAAAATATTACCCTATACTCTCCCTAAATACCAAAACAAGTAAAAAATCGACAAACCATTGCAGATTGCTTCTCAACATCATCTACAATGTCTCCTTCATCAACGCCAAGAATCTCCTCCAACACCGAGAAAAGCTTCATACCGTTCAATTTTAACAAATATTGAAAACGACTTTTATCAAACGCTTTGGTATGTAAATCAGCTTTTGTTCGTCAGTGTGGATTTTCTCAATTCGTATCAACTTCTTCTCGAAACAGTCTTGGATAAAGTGATGTCGAATTTCAATGTGTTTTGTTTTAGCGTGATGAACATGATTTTTAGTAATGTTTATCACTGCCTCATTATCAACAAAGATAGGGGTGTTAAGAAATTGCAAACCATAGTCGCGCATCTGTTGCTGGATCCATAAGATCTGAGAGCAACAACTGCTAGCAGATACATACTCGGCTTCACATGTGGACAAAGCTACAGAGGTCTGCTTTTTGCATTTCCAGGTGACCTATCGTGGTCCGAAAAACTGGCAACCCGCTGTTGTTGATTTAGCGTTCACTTTGCAGCATCCGAAATTGGAATCGGAATACCCTTCGAGCGTGAAATCGCCTTCTTTTGGATACCACAACCCCAGTGATGGAGTTCCTTTCAGGTAGCGTAATATCCGTTTCACAATCACCATATGCGAAGCTCTTGGGTTAGACTGAAATCTTACTGCGAGGCAGGTTGGATACATAATATCGGGTCTTGAAGCTGTCAAATACATCAGCGATCCGATCATGGAACGATATAACGTTTCATCTACCTTCTCTCCGGTGAGATCAGGATGTATCCCATGGTTCGTCGCTAATGGGGTGGAAGCTGGAGTAGATCCTGACATCCCAAATTTCTCTAAAATATCATGAACATACTTCGTTTGATGTATGAAAATTCCTTTGGGCAGTTGATCAACCTAAAGTTCCAAGAAAAATTTCATCTCACCCATCGATGACATTTCAAATTTTTGCTTCATAACTCTTTCAAAATCTTTGCACAGATTTTCACTTGTAGACCCAAATATGATGTCGTCCACGTATATCTGAACTATCAGAAGATGACCGTCGACCTCTTTGGTGAAAAGAGTGGCATCCACTTTTCCACGGATGAAACTGTTGGCTAGAAGGTGTTGAGACAAAGTCTCATACCAAGCTCTCGGGGCCTGATGTAAACCATACAGCGCTTTGTCCAGTAAATAAACCTTGTCTTTGTGGATTGGATCGGTGAAGCCCGGTGGCTGTCCGACATATACCTCCTCTTTTACTTTCCCATAGAGAAACGCCGATTTAACATCTAGCTGATAAACTTTGAAATTTTTCCAAGATGCAAATGCTAGGAAGATTCTGATCGCTTCAAGTGTAGCCACGGGAGCATATACTTCGGTGAAATCTATACCCTCCTACTGACTGAAACCCTGGACTACGATTCGAGCTTTGTTACGAATAATAATCCCTCTATCGTCTCTCTTACACTTGAACACCCACTTGGTGTTTATCTTCCTTTGACCATCAGGCAAGTCTACCAATTTCCATACTCCTAACTTCTCAAACTGACTCAACTCCTCTTGCATCGCGTTGACCCAAGAATCTTCAGTTAGTGCCTCCTTATATGTTCGCGGTTCAATCTGCGAAATAAAACAACTAAGTGAAAACTCAGTTTGTAACGGAGCTACTGTAGAATAAAAACATGTAAGGCCTTGGTCAATTTGACGTCTAGTGCGAACGCCTGATTGTAATTCTCCAATAATCAACTCTTCTGGATGGTACGAAAGAGTTCTCGGCATCACCTCGCCTGGAACATCTACCTCGCCTTCCAAATTTGTGACATTCTGATTTGCACCTTGTTCACTGACTGGAATTGTTTGATCTGAAATCTGGATCTGCTCCCCCTCAGAATCTGAATCACCATGATCGAATACTGGTCTGTTCTCAGATTCTTGATTATCATTCATTGCCGTCTGATTATCATGAGCAACTTCATCTTGTTGAATATCATCATGTTCTCCTGCATTGGTTGGACCTGCTTCATCGTCATTTGAAGTATGCCTTAGACGTCTTGAAGACTCAGCTGGGAACCTTTCCTGCGATGACTCATACTCTCTCAGAATATCAAACTCATCAAAGAAGTCTTCTTCTTCTTCCTCTTCCATGTCAAACGAATTCCATAAAGTGTCATAGTGAAAACGCCATGAATCGCCGGGATTTTGCGGTGGCATTGTGTAGCCTTGACATTCAACATTATGTGCCTCAATAATCCGCTTTAAGCTCGGAACAAAGACTCGTTTCAAAGGACTTGAGTAACCCACAAATATTCCCTCAATGCTCTTTGGACCAAACTTTCCAAAAGGTTCTAGAACTGTACAGGGAGACCCAAACGGTTCAAGATACTTCAGGTTCGGTTTGCAGTTGTTGATTAGCTCAAAACATGTCTTGTTGAATTTCTTCACTATGAGAACCCGGTTGAGCGTATAACATGCGGCTGACACTGATTCTGCCGAAAAGTTGACAGGTAGTTTAGAATTAGTAAGCATCATCCTGGCCGTTTCAATTAGCGTCCTGTTCTTTCTTTCAGCTACTCCATTCTGCTGCGGAGTGTAAGGCGCGCTAAATTCATGCAATATACCTCTTTCATCACAATATTCTTCCATTTTGAAATTCTTGAACTCAGTACCATTGTCACTACGTAATCTTCTGATGCGGGTTTGGTACAAGTTTTCTATCTTTTTGAAAAGCGTCATCAAGCGATCAAACGTCTCATCTTTTGACTTAAAAAATAATACCCATGAAAATCTTGAGTAATCGGCTGTAACTACTAGATAATAGAGATCCCCAGTTATGCTTTTGACGTTCACTGGACCAAACAGATCCATATGAAGTCTCTCTAAAGGTTTCCAAATTGAGTTTTCTTTCTTCCCAGGGTGAGATTTCTTCTTTTGCTTGCCTTTGACACAACTAATGCACTCCCCCTCAAGATGAAAACCTTTCACATGAACACCAATTACTAAGTCGTTATGCACCAGGTGATTCATTTTTCGCAAGTGAATATGACCCATCTTTCTATGCCATAACTGTGATTCTTTTTCCGTTGCTCTTGACATAAAACAATGAGCCTGAACCGTGGTAGTACTTGCTACACTCATGTCCAACACGTACAGATCATTGACTCTGGGCGCTCTCATGATAACCCACTCTTCGGGAACAACAAATCCTGGTTTCAAGATCAAACATTCTTTGTCTGTAAAGTGCGTAGTATACATACGATCACAAATCTGAGAGATGCTCAGAAGATTGTTTTCAAGCTCGGGGATGTAGTTTACTCTTTCAAACGTGACAATTCCATTCGATAAAGTTCCTTCACCAACTATTCGACCACCTTGATTTCCTGCAAATCCCACATATCCTCCATTAAACCCACGAACATCGTACAGTAGGGTTTTCTTCCCCGTCATGTGCCGAGAAGCTCCACTATCCATAATCCAACGTGAAACGGATCTTGGAAGCTCCTGCACATATCACAAACACTTAGTTAGAAGTTGATGCCACCCAAGCCTCTTTTGACTCAGGTAGCTTGACATTTAGATGAGTTTTTGCAATGTAAAGTGGTGGAAAATTCTTGTCATTTATCTTTAAGCTCTCCTCAGATCCAATCTCAACCTTTTTGTATAAAAAGAAATCATTTTGATAAGGTTGACCAGATGATTGGTCTTTCTTTGGTACATACTTCTTTTCAGAAGTAGTAGACTTTTGTTTCTCCAGTTTCTCATAGTGATCCAAAGGAACATTCATCTTTACCGGAGCGGTAGAAGACGATTGTTTTTCTGTCTCAGAAACCTTTAGTTTTGGAGAACTTGTTTTCTTTTCAACTAATTTTGGCCTCCATGCTTGTTGAGGCGAACCAACCCGTTTATAAAATTTGTTAGTTTTAGTTACCATATTCTTTACAGATTCAGTTTTGAGTTTGATGTTTTCATTTTTCAAAACTTTCTTCTCAACAACCATTGGAGCTTTTCCTTTTGTATCAGCTTTCTTTTTCTGACTCTCAACAACTTCAGACTTAGGCTTTAAGTTGGTGCACTTTCATGCAATATGTCCAACTTTGTTGCCCTTAAAGCATGTACGAGTATCAACTACCCGACTTGTGCCTTCGGTCTGAGGCTGTGAGACCTTTTCTTCAAAAAATTCTTCATTTGTTTTTGAAAATATTTCTGATTCCTGCTCAGAATGAGAACTTGAGCTTTTTACAAACACCTTTTTCTCAACAAATTTCTTGTTTTGAAAGTTCCTTCTTTGATTATTCTTACCACCCTTATAACCACCCGACCATTTGTTTTGATAGTTGTTAGAAAAACGCGGTGGTATAACGGGTTTTTTGTAGTAAGCTTTATCTTTTTCAAAATTCAATTGTCGTTTGGAACATTTCAAACCTTCGATCTCAGACACATCAATCTCAATCAATTTGAACACATTTCTCAATTTCCCAACATTCGCATTCTCCAAAGGAAAATCACGATCCGAATACAACTTATCAGATCCCGCCATCTTGTACATCACAAGATTAGGTTCTTCACATAAGTTGTTTTTGGATTTTGATTTTGGAATGTATTTATCCAAAAAACATTCATCATCCTCAGTAGTGTCACTTTCAGTTTTCAAAACATTTTCAGCCATGCTTTTAACAATTTCAGATTGGACACTATCTTCATCAGATGATGTGGTAAATGTGACATCAATCGTGTCTGGAAGCTTAACTTCATTTTCTTCTTCATCATTAACCAACCCTGATTTTTTCTTTGAAAAATTATTTAAAACTGGTGGTGGAACCTGATGAAACCCAACCCCAGTTCCATCAAAGTATACATCTTCGCCTGCTTTGTTCTTTCCAATTGGTTTAGGAACGATATGTTGAAGAACAAAACTTGCAGAGTTGTAACTGATCAGTTTCAACCGAATGCGTTCATTTTCAATTTTAGCTTCTTGAAACTTGTCACACCCCAACCGATGGCGGAATCATCGGGGCATGGCACTGAGCGAAACATATTGTCCAGAAGTTTCCATAAGAATTCGTAGTGGCCGTAATGAGTGCGAAACGCGGTTTTGGGTATATCCTCCTCTTGAATACGTAGCTGGTGATAGCCTGAACGTAGATCGATCTTCGAGAAACATGTAGCACCTTGTAGTTGATCAAACAAATCGTCGATGCGGGGTAGGGGATAACGGTTCTTGATAGCTAACTTATTCAATTCCCGATAGTCGATGCACATCCTGAACGACCCATCCTTGTTTTTGACGAAAAGGACTGGCGTGCCCCAAGGAGAGGTGCTCGGGCGAATGAAGCCTTTCTCAAGTAATTCCTGAAGTTGGTTTGAGAGTTCACGCATTTCAGACGGCGCGAGTCGATAAGGAGCTTTGGCAATAGGGTTGGCTCTAGGAATGAGGTTGATACGAAAGTCGATATGACAATTTGGCGGTAGTCCGGGAAGATCCTCTGGAAAGACATTAGGAAATTCTCGAACCACTGGAACGTCTTTTACTTCCTTTTTCTCTTTCTTTTCCTTCTCCGCTACTAAAATGTTAGCCAAGAAAGCCCTGTATTCCTTGCGGAGATACTTGCTAGCTTGAACACATGACATGAGCTTGAGACCTCTCGAAGCAGTATCACCGTAAACACACAATAAATCACCATTCGCAAGCGAGAATCGAATCATCTTGTCGAAGCACACAACTTCAGCATGGTTTTCACGAAGAAAGTCCATGCTTACTATGATGTCAAAACTTCCGAGTTGCATCGGAATTAGGTCGATTGGGAAGATGTGATTGTTGAGCTCAAGAGTACAATCACGAAGTACAGAATTAACGACGACAGTTCTTCTGGTAGCGACTTCAACATCGAACGTCGAGGAGAGTTGGGAGCGTTTACGACTAAGGAGTTTCTCGAATTCGAACGACACAAAGCAATTATCGGCTCCAGTATCAAATAAACACGAAGCATAAATACCATTCACAAGGAACGTACCATTGACCACGTTGTTGTCGGCTTGGGCTTGACGCACGTTGATGTTGAAAGTTCTGGCACGCGCGGCCTGTTGTTGCTGTTGTTTCTGGTGCTGCTACTGCTGTTGAGGCTGCTACTGCTGGGGCTCTTGTTTCACAACCCTGTTTGGGCACATGTTGGCGAAATGGTTAGGATCGCCACATGCAAAGCAGGCTCTGGCTTTGACCGCGGGTGCCGGAGGAGCTTGTTGACCCTGAGGGGCGGTAAGTAGAGCTTGATGAGCAGGAGCTTGTCGAACACGACAGTTGGTAGTAAAATGGCCGTACATATTGCAATGAGCACAAAAACGGCAAGCAATGGCAGTCGGGTGGTGGTAGGTACAAGTAGGGCAGAGCGGGTGTGGCCCAGTGTATGCACGCTTTGCAAGCGGTGCATTAGACACAGGCGCCGCTGCTTGACGCTGTTGGGCTGGTGCAGCTTGAATCGGTGCAGCAGTAATCGCACAGTTCTTGTTGCTGGAGATGTTCTTTCTCTTGTTCTTCCTCTTGTTGCTCGATGAGGTGGTGGTTTCAGCAGTTGGTGCGGCGGTGGTAGCCTGATGCAGGTGCTTTGAAGTTTTATCCCAGACACCGGCCTTGACCCGTTTGTCATTGATTTCAGCAGCCAGTAGATAAGTTTCTTCGATCGTCGTAGTCTTAGCCGCTTGCACGAAATCAGCAACACAGTCAGGCAGGGCTCGGATATACTTCTTGATTGCCATGTCTGGAGTCTTGACCTGATCGGGACAAATGATGCTGAGCTGTTTGAAGCGAGCAGTGAGTGCAGCATTTTCACCATCCTTTTGCTGTATGTGCCAAAATTCATCCTCTAGCTTCTGACATTCATGAGGAGGGCAGAATTCTTCCAGCATGACTTCCTTGAGCTCGTCCCACGACAGACCGTAGGCTGCATCGTTCCCTCGCTTGTTCCTTTCGGCCGTCCACCAGTCTAGTGCATGGGACTGGAAAACGCCGGTAGCATTCAGAGTTCGGAGGTCATCGGGGCAACCACTCTGCCGTAGAGTGACCTCAATAGAATCAAACCATTGGAATAGTGCAGTACGACCTCCCTCGCCAGTGAATTCTTTTGGCCCACACGACTTGAATTGCTTGAAATTGAAAGCCTTGGTGGTAGCTTTAGGAGCTTTGGTCCTTGATTCCTCAGATGATTTGCTGGCATTCTCGTAAACATCACTCACGGCCTTTGCTACACTTTTAGCGATGATAGCAGCAAGGCGTTTGTCTCTCTTTTCTTGACGAGAAAGTAAGGGATGACGGGATCCAGATGACATTGTCTGCAACAGACATCGTCACAGGACTCAACACATTTGTATTCGAATCTCACCTCACACGTCTACTACTTACTAAAGCTCAGGAACACGCATACTCATGTAAACACATAGACACATAACCATGTAGAACACAGAACCACATAATCACATAAGCACATAAGCACGTAGAGCACAGAAACACATAAACCACATACGCATGTAATCACAAAGACATATAGGAGCATATAGAAACACACAGAGTATTCCGACTGCCTCAGAATACAAAACCTAGCATTCAAAGTTCGCGAGTGTTCGAATATAGCGATCACGTCTAGTATATCGAATAGCGTAGTATAAGCGTTTAACATAGCATGAGGTCGTCCACAATTCAACGATTTGTCAGCGTATTGAGATAGAAATGCAGGGTGAGTTGTGTGTGTCGATCGAAGTGAAAGCAAAAATCGAGTAAATTTCCAAAATTTAAACACATAAACAGGTAAACACACATATAGCACATAAAATCGACGAATCATCAGAGTCGGCAGTTGCGGGCTCAGAATCGAAACACATAAAATCGAGAAATAGATTGTCTGCGGCTAGTAGACTTCGACTACCCAAAGTGGTTAAACTATTCACAAGGACTTGTTGTGCACACTTGACCTACAGGACTATGCTTTTGCCTCGATTCTTGGGCGTTTGGCACACATCCCGTTAGTCATATTGTGACTTCAGGTCATTGGAGTCCGTCGAAACTTTGGTGAGACTTTTGTATAAAAGCAGAACAAGTCGTCAAGGTTAGGGTTTCACCCCTAGCTTAACAACTTCGTTCCAGTTGGTAATAAAATAGAGGAGATTATTCATCAAAATACGGATTTCACTCCTGATTTGGCATAATTCTCCTCGTTTGTAGATAAAATGCGGGTTGATTAAGCAACTTTAGTCGAGAGTTTGCGGTTTTCACACCTATTCTCGGCTTAGTTACTCTTTCATAGTTGAAAATTCGAGTGCAGTGATAGTGTAGCATAAGTGAGAATAGTGAGAAATAAGCTCGTACTTAGTCCCTACTGGATGTACTCAAGTCGGTCTGTTGGTTCCTAACTATAGACTAGGTCTCTAAGACGTCGAC
This sequence comes from Helianthus tuberosus, assembly GCA_030545235.1. Classification (NCBI taxonomy): domain Eukaryota; kingdom Viridiplantae; phylum Streptophyta; class Magnoliopsida; order Asterales; family Asteraceae; genus Helianthus; species Helianthus tuberosus. The sequence goes on along the minus strand of CM060447.1, from coordinate 128,303,259 downwards.
CCAGACTAGGTCGAGTCTTGCCTAATTCCCTATAGTTATGGCTCTGATACCAATCTGTCACACCCCAACCGATGGCGGAATCATCGGGGCATGGCACTGAGCGAAACAGATTGTCCAGAAGTTTCCATAACAATTATCATTACCATTCAATTTAAAATAACATGTCCCATACCATGTCTCAAACAGCAAACAAATTATTACAGATAAAATCTAGGCAAATAACTCTGTTTCGACAACTCAGATTTATACATAGATAGTTTATTTATTGGTTTCTAGGACCTCTTTTCCTAGCTTCGATTTCATCACTGCGCAGAGAGCATCCTAGACCTTTCCTAGCCTCGATTTCACAGTGTGCTAGGCATACAAACAACTTAAGCACCTGTCACATACGTTAAAATAAAGTCAATACATATAATGTAAAGGTGAGCATACAAGTTTGATAATAGCATATAAAGTTTGAATTCGTTTATGTGACACCTGGGTCACTTCGACCATCAAAAAAATACCAAGCCAATGAAATATTGTATTTCATACTTGGGATCTGTATAAATATGTGTATCTTTTGCACATATCAATTCTTGTTCGATTTCAAGCTCTAAATCGCTTTCTGGAAGGTTATACGCGCACTAATGCGAAAATATAACCAGTTTAATGCAATGAACACTCTGGAATAGTGAAATAGTCTTAACATACCTTAAATAACCTTTACATAACTTAGAAATAAGTTTTGAAGGCTTTGGTATGTCAAAATCAAGTTAAATCGCTTACAGGGACTAAACTTGACAAACTGCGAAAGTATACCAATTTGAACTGTAACAGACATTCTGGAACATGACCATGAGTTAAACATACCATAAATATCCTTCACAAAGCTTAGAAATAGGCTTTGAGGGGTTTGGTGTGATAAAATAAACTTTTGGGTCATTCAGGGACTAAAAGCGTCAAAAAGTGCACAAGTTTGCATTTTCGCGCATAACTCACGTTCTGAATACATCTGGACATCCAAAAATTTATGTAAGCACTAAAATATTTTATTTTAGTGTTTGGCTTGAGAAAAATCCATTCGTCGCGTGATTTGGATCGTTTTTCGCGCTTATGCGCATTCCGTCGTAATTAACCGAACAACGCAATCGTACGGCCAAACGAACCGACATCTGGCATATTTTTGAGAATATTTCATGTCCACAATGTTTAGGCATCATTTTAGGGCCTTAAAGTTGGCTTGATGGGCCTTAGAAGTGCCGGAAATAAGCTTAAACACCAACAGGGACCAAAGCTGTCAAAATGCAAACATGTTTCTGATCTGTGCAGGCCAGGCGGCCCGCGTAAGATCAGTGTGTATCTTTACGCGGCCCGCGTCAGAGTCCCAGATCAGATAAGATCGATTAGTCAGCAGATTACAGCTGTTAAACCCCCAACCACACACTCACACTTGCCCTTTCAGCTCATGAGAGGCCATTTTTAGTCACCACAACATTCCAACAAGTGTACGCACGAGATTCGATCACGTTATTCAAGAAACGATCTTAACGGTTCGGGAAATACTATAAATACCCCACCCCCATTTGCTTCAAACTCACTAGAATCTGATTTGAGGAGCTCTAAGTTGAAACCTTTGTTTCATACCTGAGCTACTTGAATCAAGATTAGCATTCGGGGACCCTTCGTAGGTATTCCTTCGTTCTTTCATTGTTTTTCTTGTCCGAAAGTCAAACTTTGTTTGACTTTCTGCATTGACCAGTTAATGGTCAATGCGAAGTTCGTTTGAACTTCGCAACGTGATTGTAATCACGATGGTTATAGTCCCTTGTGACTATGCCTACTGATTACCACGTTGTCTAGGGTCGTAAGGGTAAGCGATCTAATAAATCGCTTATACCTTCGAACCCGACCCATTTGGTCGATCATTAGGATCCGACCAAACACATTAGGTGACCATAGCATATAGGGAATAACCTTCCGAGGTTATACCTTATGGTCGCTTCGTTTAAGTAGTTGTATGATAGGTAGTTTATATGCCTTAGGTAAATTACCAAAATACCCCTTTGATGCCAAAATTCATTTTAAACATATGTAACATAACTTTTGACATCTAAACTGATTTGACAACAATATTAGGCATGTTAAGGCATATTCTACTTGTCATAGGACTAGTTAGGCGGTCCGAATGAGTTTCACGCGAACGACGCGTTAAAGTAGCATAAGCTACCTAAACGGGTCGTAATGGGTCGTAAGCGCTTAGGTTAGGTTTCATTTAGTATGTAGGCTTTGTTAAACCATATTACACGAGTCTCCATACTCGTTTGGTTTACGAACCCTCATACTATCTAAATCCTCTGATTTAGGTCCGGTTTATTAACATAGTTACCTATATTAGGTGCCGTTTGATTTCCGAGATCTCTAGCATTGCTTGGTGGTTATCTTAGGACTTCTGAGCAATCTCAAGTGAGTACATAGACCCCTCTTTTACTGTTTTCCAAACATTTTGGGGTGGAACACATGTGCCTAACTTGTTACTTTCATGCTTTCCATGCTTTCACATCATATACCTGCTATGTTCGTTAGTACATTATAGTACAAGATTTCATTACATTTCATGCTATGTATGCCCATTGTGTGCGTACTTAGTACATCGTTTTACATTACATGCTATATATGCCCATTGTGTGTGTACTTAGTACATCGTTCTACATTACATTTCATACTATGTATGTCCATTGTGTGCATACTTAGTACATTGTGTTACATTGCATTTCTGTTGCATATGCTCATCCAGCATATGAACACATTATACTACATTTTGGACCGTTGTAACTATTTGACTATGTGAACCGTCGTAACCCTTTGATTATATGAACCGTTTGTAACTGTTGAACCGTGTGAACCATTTGTATCTGTTGACATGATTTACATTTGACAATAGACATTTGACTATACATAAACATTTCTATAATCGTTAAACATTACATCTTGGTGGTTTGGTTGGAGTAAGTGATTTAAGTAACGAGGCGTGTGTAATATGATACAAGCATGGTGGATACGCCGCTGGTACTTCCTATATATAAATGTTTGTATGGTATCACATATTGTAGCGTTATTTGAATCATTTCAATTTGAGACATATAACATTGTAAACAAATAACATACTTTTCACAAGACATTGATTTACAAACAACTTATCTTATACAAACTCATTTTACATGGTTATTCATTTAACCATACATTATTCTCTTATTTATACATATCATCTGATCTTATCGTTTTTCAAATGATTTACAAGACAAAGCAAATTACAAGGTTCATGACTAAACATTTTCTCAAACATAAGTCATGAATCCTATTTTCACAAAACCTATGTATCTCACAGGCATTTTTATGCTGACGTACCTATTTTCACATGTGTTTTCAGGAGATGATGCATAGGACTTATCAAGACATACTTAGGCGGACCTGTGCCTTAGTGACTTAAAACGAGACAAGAACTAGTTAATTTATGTTATGTACTCTTTGTTTCTTGTTTAAAACAATGTAAACTCTCATGTTTGATTAATAAAACAAAACTTCAATTGCCATGGATTTGAAACAATTAATTCTGTTACAACACTCCCCGACGTTTCCGCCACGTTTGGTTGTTCCACGTGGTCGGGGTGTGACAGTTTATGCATAACCAGCACGTACACATAGTGAAATGAAGCACGTTAGTTATCGACATAGATCCATCGATACCAATGAATGCAGGTTGACTGCCCGAGGCAGTTCGCAATACATGATTACCACCGTAATCCATGCAAGTAATTATCCTTAACAAGCCCTGTGTGAACGGGTGCTGAGTCCAAACTATAGTACTATCGCTGCTAAGGCAGGTAGACAGCATTCCATGTGTAAACATAACAACCAAGCATTCATAAGCCACGTATAACATGCATTAACGGTTAGCATTCAAATAGTATTGAGTAGTGTGTTTGATGTGATTTGAATAGTTGTAACGTATGTAACACCCAAAAGTGCATAAAGCAAAAAGGGATCGAGTATACTCACAGCGGTTGATGGATTGAAGGGAGCGCTTAGCGAGTAGGGTTAGCCTGAATAGTTTGATAGCATGATAATAAGCGACGCGTAAAACGGAAAACAAGTGTTGGAGAGTCGGACAGCTGGTCGATCGGACGGTAGTTCGATCGGACGGCTGACCGTTCGGTTGACAGTCCGCTCGGACCGCTGTCCGGTCGGTCGGTAGGCCGATCGGATGGCTATTCGAGTGGATTGTTTCTTCCTTTGAGAAGGATGTGTTTGTGTATGATGGCTTGACTTTTGAAGTTTTCGTTGTAGTATTTGAAAACATTGAAATACCTTTACCCTTCAGGTCGGTCGATCGGACGGCTGTTCGATCAGCCGGCAACCCGATCGATTAGGTATTTTAATGAATTGTAGTGATTTGCTTTGGATCGGACAGGTGTTCGATCGGACAGGTCAACAAGTCAAAAACTTAATGATTTGCTGACCGATCGATTGGCAAGTCAACAATAATAGTCAACCACTTTAAATGAAATGCAAGGTATCTCCTGATCGGACGGCTGTTCGATCGGGTGGCACTCCTAGTGCATCGAACATGTTGAAAAAATCGATTAAGTGTTGAAGTATAGTATCTCATGATCCGAAGAGTAATCCGATGTCCGATCGAACAACAGTTCGTTCATTACTAGTCTTCAAAATAAATTGATTAAGCGTTGGACCATGTGTTAACCGATCGGCTGGCCAGTCGATCGGCTGACTGTCCAATCGGCTGGCTGTCTGTTCGGACAGCAGTCCGATTGGTCAGCATTCTGACCTGATCAGCCTATTCGTCTAACACTTGGTTGTTTTGATTGTTTGTCGTTTTATTGAGGTATTTTGACAACGAGTCGAACCATAGATCCCTCGTCCTTACTTGGTTCCCCTGGTCGGACAGGAATCACCCAAATCCGGCTGGTGAACTGTTCGGAACAGAGTTTATTGTTTAACCCGAAATCGGTTAACCTCATGGATAGAATCCGGATCTTGAGCCATGCAACCACCGGAGTGATTTGTAAGCCGGCACAGGCTCCGTTTCTATCGGTTTGAAGGCATTGAGTGAAAAAGAGTTGAAAGAAAGTTGGAAAATCCATCTTTCAATCCTTTTCACCGGGTATATGTTTAGATCTATGAAAGATCTTTGTTTGTTTATGTGGAAATCGGCTAGATCCAAGTTATTCTTGGTGGGTTGAGGCCAAAACATGAAGTTCTTCAAGAACCCATGATGACATCATCCTAGAACACTTGAATCTTGATGATTTCACGGTTAAAAGTTAAGATTTGAAAGATAGAAAGGTGTAGGAGTGCGTGTAGATTAAGAAGGTACAAGGTTTAGGACGAAATCTTACCGGAATCGAGAGGAATCTGAGAAAAGGATGAACTAAGCGTGCTGGTCGAACAGAGGTTTCCAAAAGTGGAAAGGATGACAATGACAGGGGTATTTATAGGATGCTAAATGAGGAAAGTGCTGGCCGATCGGCCAGGCAGCTCGATCGGACAGCCTGTCCGATCGGACAGCAGTCTGTTCGGCTGGCTGTTCGATCGGCTGGTAGCCTGATCGATCAGCTGCACGTTTCGAGTGTTCGGTGCGACGATTTTTGATATTTCGATTTCGGTTGCGAATGGTTCGATACGATAGGGTTTCCTAGTCAAATTACTTTTAATCCCAACCACTCATATCTTGCGCTATCCTTTCTCCACTAATTATCATAGTTCGATTATGATTCGAGTTCGATGTCGATTGAGTTCGATTGTGTTTTGAGTTTCGATTGATTTCCACAACATACAAAATTAAACATGCGCAGGTAACACGTAAGGCACACACACACGTATAACAATAACTAAAATGTGTAGTTCGAGTTGAGATTCGATTCGATGTCGATTTGATTAGCATACTTTGATTATCGTTTCGTTAACTTTATCGCATTGTTACTTCCTACAGTTCATAGTCGTAAGTCGATTAGATGGCGATTGTAATACGTCGATTGTTGTAATTATTGACACTTACTCCACATAATACAACTAAATTAAACACATAAAAGAAATTCTCTACAAGTCGGGCTGCGCGAAATCGGTCGTTGACTTTGACCTTGACTTTGACTTCCCGAAAACACGGGGTGTTACAAAATTGAAGCTTCAACTTAGCAATTTCATCCAGTTGCTGGTTGATTAACTCTTCTTTCACTCTAAGAAATCCAGTCAGTTGAAGATTTTCTTTGGTTGTTTTACCATTTCTTTCATCAGAATCTTTTACCGTTCGTTTTAGCTTCTCAAAATTTTCTGAAGTTTGACGATTTTCAAGAATCAACTTTTTGTTTTCTTTCCTAATTCTTTCTATGTCATTTTTATCATTTTCGATTTTCTCAGTTAATTCTTTTAATCTGTCGTTCGAAGCTTTCAACATTTTGTCACGGTTTAAAATCTGATCTTCAACATTTCTGACTTTTCCAGTCAGTTCTTCAACCTTCTTACCGCTGAGGTAAGCAATTGTACTACAAACTTTGCACTCTTTCATGCAATTTTTGCAGTTGTTCTCAGTTTTGACTTTCTTACTTGACTCATGTGTATCATTTGAACTGACCTTGTTTTTGGACTCAGTTCCAAAACCAGAAACTACCTCTAGTTCTTTTGCTGCAAAAACTTTATCAGCCATCTTCTTCAAGTTTTATGCGGTAAACTCTTGTGATGTATCAATAATCCCGTCATCAATTTTCTTTGGCTGCGGCTCTTTCTCTTTCTCTTTCTCATCAGCTTCTCCTCCTCCCCACCACATTCTTTGCCTGGCTTCTTCTTCTTCAGCAAGTTGTTTGGTGAGAATTTCAACATCTACAGTATCTGGATCAACAACTATGTTTCCATTAGGATCGAGATAACATTCTCTATCAGGATCCCATCGATTTGCTTTCTTTGCTTCCATCCATGTACGTTAGATTTTGCTTTTCATGAATTGAGCTGTTGCCTTCCTGTTGAAGTACTTCACTTCTTCAGATCTGGTATCTTTAAAAGGAACAATTTTTGCTACTGTAAAGGCATATCCAACTGCATCTTCCTCTGGCAAAATATCACTCCAATCATAACCTTCATCATCATGAAAAACAGAAAGTGCCTTGGATTTTTCTTTGGGTGCCTCTTCTATCTGCTTCATCCTGGGAGGTTCTGCTTTATTTTGATGATAAATTGCTTTTTTGTAATAATCCTCTCGAAAAGGATTTGCAGTATCATCAGTGTAAGCATTTCGGCACTCACGCTTAAAATGACCTTTTTGTTTACATTTGAAACATGTAACTTTTGACTTGTCAAATCCTAACTTGGTAGAAGGTCCACCAATAGACTGTCTTCCGGTAATCTCCATGAATCGCTGCGCTCTTCTCACTGCACTCGCCATACACCACCTTATATCGATCAACTCCATCTCCTCAGGATCGATCTGATCGTAGTCTTCTTTTGTTAGGTTGGTGTTTCCTTTCTTTCCTGCAACGAGGCTTTCGTACGATTCTAACACAGATGCTAAAAACACCATCTGTTGTTTGGCAGATTCTTCACTAAAATTCTGACCATTCTTTAAATCCACAGCAATGTTGCACTAAAATAGATTTTTCGGAACAGATTGACTTTGAGCAGTTGATGAGGATCCACTATGATAGCCACTGCTAGGAGTTTCTTGATTCACTGTATTTGAACTTTCTGCAGAAAATGCTGTTTTTGGTGATGCAGATTTCGGGATCATACTTCCTCTGTAATACAGCTCCACATTTTGCTGGTATGATGTGTTGTTGACTTTATTGGATTTTCTGATCTCCAATTCATGGCTTTCCAGTCTTTCGATAAGCAGATCCACTGTAAAATCTTCTGACTTGATTGTGTTTTTCAGCATCAAGGCAAAGTATTGCCAGTCTTGCTCATTTGGTAGTGAATCAAATAATTTGTCAACCAACTCCTCTCGAGTGTATATGATTCCGTGTCTTGCAAGCTCCATCTTCAAATGCCCAAATCTTTCAATCATTTTAGACACCGATTCGTTTTTCAAACATCCAAACAAATCAAATTCCTTTCGTAACAACTTCTTTTTGTTCTTAACTATCTCGGCACTACCCACACATTTCACTCTCAGTTTCTCCCATAGATCTCTCGAATCTTTGTACTCAATCAATGAAATGATGTCATCTCTCACAGACTGATGAAGCAAAGCAATGAACTTTTGTTCAGCAACATATCTTTCTATTTGGTTGTCTTCTAAATTTTCATAATCCGTTCTCCCCAAATCAAAACCATTCTTCAAGCATTTCCAACTAGAATATGCAAACACTTGAAGCCATTCTTCAAATCTTGTAGCCCACCTGTTGTAATCTTCAATTACCATCAACTTGGGCGGTTTATTGGATGCTCCATATGCACTGTCTACACTCATTGCATCAGAAAGAATTTTCTTTGCACTTGGTGTTGGTGTAGTTTCATTCGTGTTATTTGATGTGCCATCGCCCGAACCACTGGTAAATACAAACACGTCACTAAATGGATTCATAAAATCATCCATTTTTCAAATACCTGAAACAATCAATAAACACTTAGAAAAATTTTGGATTTTAAAAGCAATAGTTTCAAACGAAATCAGTTCAAACGAAATCAGCTTTCAAGCGAAATAGGCTTTCAAGCGAAATAAGCCTTTTCACACGGAATAGGGTTTTCAAACGAAATTACCAAACGGAATTAGCTTGATTCAAACGGAATCAAGTCACTTTGAAGCGAAATAGCTAATTTCGTGTGAACTTTCAAATGGAATCTGATTTCGTGTGAAATCAGACAACAATTTCAAACGAAATTAGTTATTCCGTGTGAAATAAGTAGCACTTTCAAACAGAATTAGTGATTCCGTGTGAAATTAGCAACAGTTTCAAACGGAATTAGTAATTCCATGTGAAAAACGATTTCGAGCGGAATTAGGATGACATCATCCTGTCGGCCACCAATTTGTCAAATTGACCTGGATTTTGATCGAATTTTGGTCCAAATCTTTCAGGGATTCAATAAAATGGTGTTACGCGTGATATATGTGAAATTTAGTCCATTTTAACCGTAAAATCTCGTTTAATTTTGAAAAGAAAGAGTAGAAGTGATGAAAACAAGCTGAATTGGTATAAACTCTTCTTCCTGAGCTCTGATACCACTTGTTGGATCGTTGTGTGACCCTAACGAGTCAATTAGAAGAGTTTAGCATCTATTTCAAAGGCGGAATCAAAGAAATAGACGTGTAACAGCTTGATATTCCCTAATTATCTTCTTTTTATTGATTCCAAAGCTTTTACAGATCGTTTGACAAACTGGCAGCACCTCGGCTCTGAATCGGAAAAGTTACAAATGACCAAGTGCCTCAGCTATTTATAGAGTGGGTGATTCCACTTGAAAGTGTCACAACCCATTTCAAACGGAATTACAAAATCTAATTTCGTTTGAAATGGTCAATGGCCATTTTAAGAGAAATTACCCAAACACATACATACAAACCCTAGATTTTAACCTGCTGAGCACTAGTTTATCCTATCTAGACATAAGACTCGATAAAGACGAAGTTAACAGACATTTGTGCACCAACAAAAATGACGATAATAACCAGCGAGACCAAGAAAAGAACGAATTTCTGTAGGTGTCGTTGGTGTATTCCAATCCTTAATTGCAGCAAACTTGGATGGATCCACATGAATACCCTGCTCGTTGACTACATGACCCAAAAACTGAACTTCTTTAAGCCAAAATTCACACTTGGAGAATTTAGCGAAAAGTTTGTTCCTTCTTTTGGAGTTCCAATGTCAAACGAAGGTGTTGCTCGTGATCGGCTCGAGACTTCGAATAAACAAGGATATCGTCGATGAACACATTAATGAACTTATCTAAATAAGGTTTACAGACCCTATTCATTAAGTCCATGAAGATAGCCGGGGCATTCGTCAAACCAAAAGGCATGACAGTGAACTCGTAATGCCCTTATCTTGTGCGGAAAGTAGTCTTGGGAATATCTTCTTCGAATACACGAAGCTGATGATACCCTGAACGCAAATCGATCTTGGAAAATTAGGTAGCACCTTGTAGTTGATTAGAGAGATCATTGATTCGAGGTAGGGGATATCGATTCTTGACGGTAAGCTTATTAAGCTTACGATAATCGATACACATTCGAAAAGATCCATCTTTTTTCTTCACAAAGAGGACAGGAGCTCCCCTAGGGTGAATAATTTGATCGGATGAATCCTTTATCAGATAACTCTTGAAGTTGTTTCGATAATTCTTGCATCTCAGATGGTGCAAGACGATAAGGTGCTTTCGCAATTGGGTTGGCATTGGGTATAAGGTCAATATGAAACTCGACTTGACGAACTGGAGGCAAACCAGGCAGTTCATCAGGAAACACCTCTGGATAATCCCGAACAATCGAAACATCCTAAATACTCCTGCTCTTGCCTTTCTCCTCGGTGACATGTGCCAGAAAAACAACATATCCTTTTCGTAAATAACTTTGGGCCTTCGTACACGACATGAGCTTCAATCCACCAGAAGGTTTCTCGCCACGAACTTCCAGAACATCGCTAGACGAAAGAGGAATGCGAACAATCTTATCGAAACCAATTACCTCAGCATGATGTTTGGTTAACCAATCCATCCCTATGATAATGTCGAAACTCCCAAGTTGCATCGGTGTGAGGTCAAAAGGAAAAGATGATTCCTCCAATTGCCACTTCGTTTCTTAGAATGAAACGAGCACTTAGAATTTTCAAGGAAATCATGAGCGATCAAATGAACGAGAGAACTACAAATACGGTTCTTTGGTGTAGGTATCGTAGGAGTATGCCATACACACATGCAACTATATTTGTACATCAGAATTGCAAATAAAGATTTATTTATAAACAAAATCGATTGTTTCCGAGTTCAAAGGAAAAACACTAGAAACATAAACATAAGATTCGGATTATTCAAAGCAGCAGCTTCTTATAATCGGCCAAATGCTCATTCGTGGGTCGGATTTGCATTGAAAAACTTTGGGTATCTGTCCCTGACGTAACCCGTCTCGCCATAGGTGTAGCAAATACCAGGAGGAAAATGAGCCTGTGCTGGATCTGCTTGAAATTGAATGGGGTTCTGAAAAGCTTGGTTTAGCACAGTGACTGAACGACAGTCTCTTGCCAAATGACCAATGAGTCCACAGTTGAAACATTTCCGACATTTGACATTTGACACTGGCATAGTGGTGGAGGTTACACTGATTGCACAGAGGAGCAGTTCCTAAGTACGGCTTCTTGGCTGGTGGTGCTGCCAATTGGCTAGGTTTTGCTTGATTTGGTGTAACGGCTACGGGATCCTTTGGAGCTTTACGCTTCTTTGACTTTTTCGATGGCTCGGCTTCTTCTTCTTTCGATGCTTCTTGGGTGGCTTCATTATTGAGACGAGACATGGCGATACCTAAATCCACAGTCTTCAGGATTACTTCGCCTATTCGCTGGGCAAATTTGGCAGTTTGCTTGGAGATTTGAATGTCGTTGCGATGAAGAGACATTCTAGAGGAAATGAAAGACATAGGAGAAAACAAGTGAAATGTTATCGGATAATTAAAACAGAACGACAACGCATAGAAATTGCGATCATTTTTTTGTTACCTAAGGCAAACAAATGAGACGGTGATTAATCAAAGTAAACGGGTCATATTAATGTATCACTGAAGACATGCTCGCCTATAAGTGAACACTCACCCCAAGAGTTCCCAGGTAAGAGTGACTGGTCTGATACTGCGGATTTGTACGAACACTCTAGCCTTAGACAGAAAACTCAGGGTACAGGCATTCACTCTTCCAGTTTGCACGTGTTCACATTATTTGGACCCAAACTTTGACGAGATTTCCAAAACTTAGAGGGTTCAAAACCTAGTAATCAATCATCCTAGAACAGATGATTGGTTTTCGAAGAGGATTTGAAATTTGTGTTCTTGTTGTGGTTGTCACCTAAGGATAAGTGACGGTATTGTTTTAAGATCTAAACACAAGGATCTTGTGTTAGGGTCCTAGGAAGGTTATAGTCTAGGTCAAAGCATTACTAATAACCTAATTCCCTATAACCATGAGCTCTGATACCAAATTTTCTGTCACACCCCGACCGCGTAAAACAACAAATCGCGGTGGAATCGTCGGGGACTGTTGTAACAGAATCATTGTTTCAAAACACACGGAAATTTGAAGTTTTGTTTTATTAAACATTAAATATTTAAATCGTCTTGAAATCTAAATAAACAATTTAAACATAGTCTATCATTGTTGTTAAGTCACCAAGGCCTCGTCCAGTCCTATGTGAACATGCATCCTAGCAATCAACATCATTCAACAACACCAGAAACATATGTGAAAACAAAGTCAGCAAAGAAATGCTGGCGAGTACATAGGTTTTTGAGAGTGTCGGATTCATGGCTAGTTTACATGTTGCAATACTTAATTAAAAACCTTGTTTTGAAAAGTATTGTATTGTGACATAATTAACCAACTCAAATCAAGTTGGTTATAATTTATAAAATCTCGTAGCCATGATTCTTAATCCAAAACATTTATTTAATAAAATTCTCGTTAATAATTCTCGTTAACAAAAATCGTTAATAAATCTTGTTAATAAAACTCGTTAATAAATCTCGTTAATAAAACTCGTTAATAAATCTCGTTAATAAAACTCGTATGGTTTATATCATTTCGAAAACCTCGTTTGTGTGACATCGTTTCAAACCGTTTACCCAAGTGAACTAAAAAAAGCCACGGTATGTAATACGATGAAAACATATATATATATATATATATATATAGGAAGTACCAGCGGCGTATCCACCATGCTTTCATCATATTACACCCGTCCCGTTATCTAAACACTAACCAAAAACCAATCGTTTACCCAAATCGTTTAATTCGTTAAAAATCGCTTTAGTCGTTTAAATCATTCTCGTTTTAAATTGTGAAACTACTTTTGATTGTCTCGCTAATAACATCCAAACCTTCGTGACTCGACTATCTCGCCTATCGCTTCTCGCATTAATAAACCACCAAAGGGTAAATTAAAAATCACAGATTCAGTCGTTACCCACCTAACCCACACATAACCATGGGCGCAGTCTGATAACGGGATTTGTCAGATCCTATGGTACCATAACCTAATACTAGTCGGTTCGGCCAAAACTAATGGATATTATTCGTTTTGTAAATACAACCAACAAGTTTGTTTACTATATCGAAATCGTTATTAAATTAATATAAACCATTTTAATCGTTTTTGAAATCATTGTTATAATATCGAAAATCGTTTTGAAAACCATCGTTAAAACCTTGAAAACATTTAGCACATATGAATCACCCCAAAACAATTGAAAACAGTAAAATAGGGGAACTATGTACTCACCTAAGAATGCCTAGAGGTCTTGAACAACAACCAAGCAAAGCTAGAGGGAGCACGGAATCAATCGACAACCTAATAACTATACAAATAACCCGGACCTAAGTCGGAAGATCGGATAGGATGAGGTTTTGTAAACCAAATGAGTATTGGAACTCATATGACATGGTTTAACAAAGTCTACATCCTAAATCGAAACCTAACCTAAGTGCTTTCGACCCATTGTGACCCATTAAGGTAGCTTACGCTACTTTAACGTGTCGTTCGCGCAAAAGCGCGTTCGAGACGTCTAACTAGTCCTATGAAAAGTATTATATGCCTAAAAATGATTAGATATGTTGCATAATCAATTAAGTGAAAATTTTTTATGTTACATATGCTTAATTACCAATTATGCATGAAAAGGGCATTTTGGTCATTTACCTAAGGCATATAAACTACCTATCATACAACTAATTAAACCTAAGTGACCATAAGGTATAACCTCGGAAGGTTATTCCCTATGCAACTATGGTCACTAAACATGTTTGGTCGGATCCTAATGATCGACCAAACGGGTCGTGTTCGAAAGTCTAAGCGGGTGTTTAGTCCGCTTGACTTACGACTCTACACAAGCACTAATCTAAAAAGTGACGAGTTAAACATGTTAAAACTTGTTTAACAAATTTAGAAAATAGTTTTGGTATCAAAACAAACGGTATTGATACCTATAAGTAGTTTGGTTACAAAATACGCAAGAATGCGCATTTTGGCCGAAACTACGACTCGTCACTACACCTAGATAACGTGGTAATCAGTAGGTATAGTCACTAGGGACTATAACCATCATGATTACGCTCACGTTATGAAGTTCAAACGAACTTCGCATTGACCATAAACTGGTCAATGCAGAGAGTCAAACGCAGTTTGACTTTCAGACTCGAAAAGCGATAAAAGAACGAAAGAATACTTACAAAAGGTCCCCGCAAGCTTTGATCCGATTTACTCTCAGGTATGAAGCATAAACTTCAACTTAGAGAGCCAAAATCAGATCAATGTGGGTTTTGCAAGTGAAAGGGGATAGCTATTTATAGGAAAACTAGAACCATTAGGATCGTTCATCGTAAAACGAGCTTCGATCTCATCCGTACACATGTGCCCATGGTTTTGTGAAACCATGGGAGCCCATAGTTTCATAAAAACCATGTGCAAATGAGGAGAACAGCTAGAACAAGCTGGACTTTAGATTTTTCATATGGACGCTGCTGGTAAGGTTGGTTGTATGGCTGGAACTATTGACCCTGACCCTGCTGGGGAGCTGGAGCGCGCTGAGTAAATCCCAGTGGGTTTTGATTACCTGTATTGGCTCGCCACCCAAAATTTGGGTGATTTCTCCATCCGGGGTTATAGGTATTGCTGTAGAGGTTGTTCTGCGGCCTCACCTGATTACTCACAAAATCTACTTCTTCGTGGCCCTCATACATGACTCCCTGAAAGCATGCACCAGGCTCGTGTGACACTCCACACTGGTCACATCCCGAACCCGCTTGTGCGATCATCTGGGACTTATCGAATTTCGATGCAAGAGCCGAGATTTGTGCAGTAATGGCTGTGTAATCATCCACAGCGTGAACTCCTGCACGAGATGCTGATGATGATGATGTAGCCTGACCCCTATCTCCTTCTCGACGCGAGCAATACTTCAATGCAGCTTTTTCTATGATATCATAAGCCTCATTCGGCGTCTTCGTTCCTAGATTTCCTCCTGCATTCATGTCTAATCTCTCCTGCGTGTTGTAGCTAAGCCCTTGGTAGAACGTCAAGACCAGCTGTCTCTTGGAGAGGCCATGATGTGGGACATCAAGTAACAGATCTTTAAATCTCTCCCATGCTGCGTGCAACGACTCTCCCTCATCTTGGTGAAAGGTCACAACCCGGTTTCTTAACTTGGTTGTCTTCTCAGGCGGAAAGTATTTTTGCATAAACAGATCCGCCAGCTCATTCTAGGTCCTGATGGACCTAGCTGGAAGTGACATAAGCCAAGCTCTAGCTTTGTCATGCAGTGAGAATGGAAACAACCTCAACCGAACTGCATCCTCCGAAACATCTCTAATCTTGAACGTGGAACAAACTTCGAGAAAAGCCGCTATATGTCGTCCGGGATCCTCATGCTCACGCCCGTCAAACTGCACTGAATTCTGCACCATATTAATAATACTAGATTTAATTTCAAAAACAGGTGCATCTGTAGTAGGTCGTAGGATACTCGGCTCCAGGCCTGCCCGTCTGGGCTGATTTGATTCATTCAAAGGTCGCTCCTCGTCCACCATGATTGCGTTCCTTGTTGCCCCTGAGCCCTCGGCTTCAGCGGGTACCACTTGCTCCTGCTCACCAGCTGCGAGCACTAGCCCAACCGCGCGGGATCTATTCCGAAGGCGTTTCCTCAGATCGCGCTCGGGTTCGTCTGACGGTTCAACAGGATCGGGAGCGGGGGTTGAGGACATCAACCTGCAAACGAAAATTTGACACCATGAATATTTTATTAATATAATAATGCTGTTTTTTTTTCTTTTTTTTTTGGCTGAAAAGAAACAGAATATTATTTTAAATGGGCTGAAAATTTTATAAAAATTCGAAAATGTAAAAATGATTTTTCAAAGCCGAAAACTCAAAGAATAAATGAATAAATAAATCCGGAATCGAACAAAAGCAAGAAATATTAACAAATATTAACAAATAAATAAACAAATAAATAATCAAGAAAATATTCACAAATATTAACCGGTATATACACCGATAAAACAATGACTCGGGTTGTTCCTAAAGCTCGCCATCTCCGCGGCAACGGCGCCAAAAACTTGACGTGTGCGCGTATACACATATTTTTATCATGAAAAAACACACGATTCGGTTTTAAATTTATAAAAGTGATTATTCTTCAACATCAAAACACACACGAAAGAGGCAAGTGTACCTCGTCATATATGTAGTAAAGTATCGGTAAGAACCAAGTATCGATCCAAGGAAATGGGCGGAGGAATAATACTAGACCTTTGTCATTAAATTAACGGAAGAAAGATAAGTTTTGTGATTTTCTAAAAACCAAAGTAAGCATAAATAAATACTTATAGAAACATAATAGATTTCAAATATGAAAATAGATAAAAAGCCTTGCTTAATACACAACCAAAGCATATCAACTAAGTCGATTTTGGCACTAGAAACATTCGATCAATTCTCCATTTTCAAGACAATTAGTATCCCTTTCGGGAATCCTAACATGACAATCATTCAGAAAGCTAAAACGATAAACACACTTTAACTACCTAAAATTGTTCTTTAACGTGCAATTGATAAATGTCTATGAAAATCTCTTAAAAATATGTTAGTCATCCGTTAGGAGTTTTCTAACCTCACTTAAACAAGGAAAGTGACAGCGATAAACACAATGCAACCACCGAGACAAGCATAAACTAGATTAAATCACAACCGAGTTCATTTTACAAATCTTGCATATAAATTTACCAAGATAGCAATTTTGGCCTAAACTACTAACTAAGTTAACAATTCATGGCAAGAATTCATAACAACACCATTTATCCCGTTAAGGTCCTTACGTGACGGAAAGCTTTCTTGATTAACAATAATTACATTTTATTAAACCACTAACCATTTCTAGTATTATGGTGCACACATTTTAACCAAGCTAAACTAGTTAACCAAGTTTAAAGTTTACTAATACAAGATTAATTAAGCTTCATTTTTCAACTATCTTAACTAACCAAATACCAATCATCCAACACAATTACTTATAATCAAGAAATCAACAACAATAACAAGGTTGCAAACTAATCATGAAAGATTAACATAGAAAATACTTCCAAGTGTCATTACAAACAAAGTTAACATACTAATGATTATAATTAAGCAAGGGATTGTTGTGTTTTTGCCCAAATGCTACAATAATACATAAACATTAATCTAAATGCTTGAAAGATTAACAAAATTATGGAAAGATTAGAAAACCAAACCATAAACAAGCACTAGATTAAGAATCCGGATAGTAATGGAGAAAAACGGGACAATGTGGCTTGAATCCGGGTGAAAGCAAACGCCTCCGGAGCCTGAAAATTGCCTGAATTGCTCTCCAAAATTCCAGAGTTACGAGCAGAATGTTTCTGCATGTTTTTTATATCATTTCGCTCTCGCACGGTCGTGCACTTTATTGGCACGACCGTTCACTTTATGCATTATTGGAGTTACTGTACACCATACCGCATGACATCATCTTATCTTGACCGTCTTCGATCCCGCACGGTCGTTCCATTGGAGGCACGATCGTGCATCTCCGGGTTTTGTTGGCACGAACATCTGAACGGGTGCAACCAACCGAACGCCCGTTCATCTCCGGGATATGCATGCACGCTGGATCGCACCATCGTTCATTGCCAGACTGGTCTACATTATCGGAAACGCACGGTCGTTCCTCTCGATGCACGACCGTTCCAAACGCCCAGGTCAGATTTCTTCACATAATGTTCGCAGCTTTGTCGTTTCGTCCGGAAAGTCCTCGTTTTCACTATCATCTTGTCTGGTATGCTGTTTTAGGCCTGTAAACAAAAGTATACATGATTAAGTATCCGATTCACGAGTTTACGGCCGAAAACGCATAAAATGGTGGTAAAATGGGGGACTAAAATATGTATAAATTGGTGAATATCACTGTGACAACCCGAGTTTCCAAGATTCCTACTCGACTTAATCCTAGTACTTGTTTGCAAAATGTTTTGATTTTTATTTATAATGGGTGTGCAACATAAGTGTGTTTAATAATTATTGAGGTGCAATATAAATGTATAACTGTGATATGTATTATATGTGTACATATTTTACACATTGGGATTGTTTAATTTATTTTAAAACATGGGACTTCACCTAACAATCCTACCCGAAAACACCCTTGTGGTGAAAACACTTTGTGTTTTCGTCCACTATGGGTCCAACATGAACTAGAGTGGGCCTTTGGCCCAGTAATGTTTACTTAAATGGTTTTACTTAACCTGTACGCAAAGGGGGCAACGATTAGAAAACCCTAATCACCTCTCACATTTTCTCTCGCCCACTTTTGAAACCCAACGGCAGTTCCTAGCACTCGAGCCTTGCACACCGATCGAAGTACTGTCTTCTCTGTTTAGGTTAGTAATCCACTATTGATATATAATTGTTTGAAATCATCATGAATTGTTTGTTGGTATCTTATATTAACTGCTACTGCGACGTATTATGATCTTATGATCTGATTGTGATTGTAAATCTTCAAGATAAAGGGATCGTAGATAGTCGGTTGATGAATGCATAAACTAGATCTCCTGTCATATGTTAAACACTATGATGTTGTCGGATGTTAATCCTGATAATACAGATGAGTAAATATCTAATCGAATGATTTAGCTCCTGTTTGACCGATTGTTAGTACAAATGGTTGAATCTGATAAGTGATGATTAAGATTTGTTATTGTTGCGTAACCTGTTGTTGTTGATGATGATGTTCAACGAAAACACCCCACAATTATAAGCTGGACGAAATCACATAAGTGATTTCGGCCCAAAACAGTTTTGGCCCAAGTGTTCTAGGCCCAAGGAGTGATTTCGGCTTGTGTATTGGCCCATAAAGGGTTTTCGGCCCACCTAGTGTTTTCGGCAGTAAGGGATTTCGGCCAAGGAGGGAATTCGAATACCTAGTGATTTCGTCCCATATGTTATATGTATTACTAAACTGTTAATAATTAACTCAGTTAAATTACTCCGTTAGAGGTTAATTAAGTTAACTAGGTTAACTTTATTGACTAATGTAACTTAATTAAGAGGGTAATCCTAATGGTTGTTAACTCAGTTAGTTAAGTTAACTCCTGTTAGTTTACTGGGTTCTATCAAACATGAAAACACTGTTAAGCTGGTTAACTTTGCTGGGTTATTTAGTTTGTTAGTTTATTAACTTGATTAAGTTATTAACTTTGTTAACCTTGTTAGTTCTGTTAAGTGAAGCATGAAACACAGTTAGTTAATAGTTCTGATTCATGTCAACTCTGTTAACTGTGTAACTCTGATAGATGCATTAATTCAGCTAAACTGTTAACCCTGTTAAGTGTATTATTGGGTATCTATCCTGGAAGAAACTGTAAAAGATATTGATGTGGTACATGAACTGTATGGATGCAATTAACTGTTTGTATGTTACATAATAATAACTGTCAAACACACTCTGTGATATTACAGTGATGCTAGTTACATGTGAAACATTACGAACGTGAACTGATTGAGTATACGTGCACTATAGGACTTGACTGATTTTCTTGTGAGCACATAGTTTAGCATACCGAGCAAACCAAGGTGAGTTCACACTTCTACCAAGGCATGGGATTCCCGGGGTTGGGAATGGGTTGATTGATTATTTATGCTTAAGAGTTATCGGAATTACATACCATAGGCCTCGGGAGAGGAAGGTCAATGGTAGATACTACTAGACTAGTGATACATATACTTCTCTTCGCACACATGCCGGGATCGGCCGCGATACTAGAACAATCTTCGCAAACATGCCTGGAATGGCCGCGAACTATACTTTAATCTTCGCAAACATGCCTGGAATGGCCGCGAACTATACGAACAATCTTCGCAAACATGCCTGGAGGGCCGCGATACAAATATACCTAGTCTAGAGAACATATGGGAAACCCCCACTAAACTTCGCAAACATGCCTAGAGGGCCGCGATGCTATTACATACGATACATGATTACTAAACGAACATACGATTTACGATACGAACATTATAACTAAATAACCAACTGTGAACTCGCTCAACTAGTTGTTGACTCTCTGTTACATGCCTTGCAGGACCTTAGGTACTTTTGGAGCTTGCACGGGAGGCACGGTCGTTGTGGACATGGATCGTGAATGTGTCGTTAATCATTATGACATTTTGTACTTATACTTATAAAGGGTTTTACATTATTGCTTCCGCTACACACTTGTTTATGTTTGGTTTTGAAAGCACCTATCGTATCGATGAATGACTTTTACTATTTACTTATATGTTCAATATGATTGGTGGCTTGATCCTGGTCATGTCACGCCTCCAAGCGGTGGTACTCCGCGTGTGGATTTTGGGGGTGTGACAGATTGGTATCAGAGCCATTGGTTATAGAGAACTCGGTTTTAATAAGGGGAAAACATTTTTATTAAAACCAAACTATAACCAGGACAGTGCTCAACGGTCCGCAACGACGCTTCGCTCCACGTGCAAGACTCAACATCCTAGGTAATATGGTATATGTCTTATTGCCTACTTGCTAGAATTGCATAGAACTTTGCTCAGGGTATGCTTATATAAACGTAACACTATTGCATGAGAACACTTGTGTGCTTACTCTCTTCTGTCATCGCTCTACTCGCGAACCTCTCTCACTTATGTTATATTTGCTATGAAGATCATGTCTGGACGCATTAACATGACACAGGCCCAGTTGACGGCTCTTATTAACGAACGAGTTGCTGCGGCACTTGCAGCCGCACAAGAAGGAGGTCAGCACGCTTAGCCACCTGTTTGAACCTTCAAAACTTTCATGGACTGTCGTCCTACTACTTTTAGTGGCACGGAAGGAGCGGTTGGACTCCTCGATTGGTTTGAAAAGCTCGAGTCCGTATTTGAAATGTGTGAATGCCCTGAGGCTCGTAGGGTGAAGTACGCCACTGGTACTCTCGAAGGCACTGCGCTAACTTGGTGGAACGCGCAAGTTCAGATGCTGGGGCTGGCGGCTGCTAATGTCACCCCATGGAATGATTTTAAGGAACTGATCAAATGTGAATACTATAACCGTGATGAAATCCACAAGCTGGAAGTGGAGTTCTTTAACCTGAAGATGACGGGGTCAGAGATAGAAGCGTATACAAAACGATCACACGAACTGGCAGTGTTATGTCCAACTATGGTGGATCCTCCCATCAAGCGCATTGAGCTGTACCTCAAATGCTTAGTACCAGAGATTCAAAGTCATGTGACTACTGCTAACCTTGCTACTATTCAAGATGTTACTCGTCTTGCTCATCGTCTCACAGACCAGGCAGTGGAACAGAACAAGCTGCCTAAACGCATTGGTGCTACTACTACTACTACTACTTCTGCTATTCCCAGTGACAACAAGAGAAGGTGGGATGGAACCTTCAGCAAGGGTTCAACTTCGGTTCAGTCCCAGACACAGCAGTGAAAGACAGATAATTAACAGAGCCCCAGTCAGTAGTCGTCTGGTAGTCAAGGGCAGGGTGGATATCAAGGAAATCACCCAAAATGCAATAGATGCAACAGGAACCACAGTGGTCAGTGCAACAGGGGTCGTTGCCAGTGGTGTCTCAAGATGGGTCATGAAGCTAAGGATTGCAGGAGCTCGCGACCTGCGAATCAGAACCAACAACGACAACAATAATCAGGGCAATGGGAACAACAACGGGAGTAATAACGACGGCAATGGTGCCAGGGGTCGAGTGTTCGTGATTGGTCAGGGCGACGCAAGGAATGATCCTAACGTGGTGATGGACTTTCCTTATCAATTTCATTCCTATAGTTCTGGGTAGTTTCGACATCGTCATTGGTATGGATTGGTTATCCCCAACAGCAAGCAGAGATCCTATGCAAGGAGAAGATCATTCGCATTCCCCGTTCTGGTAAAGAACCTCTCGAAGTTCAAGGCGACAAGAGTGGTGTCGTGAGTGGCATCATCTCCTTCTTGAAGGCTCAGAAGTGTCTGCGAAAGGGCCACATAGCTATTTTAGCACTCGTTACTGATACATCGTCGACAGAGAAAAAGATTGGGGATATTCCTGTAGTACGTGACTTTCCTCAAGTGTTTCCTGAAGAGTTACCTGGGTTACCGCCTCATCGCCAGGTCGAATTTCAGATCGAGCTAGCTCCAGGAGCAGCACCCATAGCTCGAGCGCCTTATCGCTTAGCTCCAACTGAACTGGAAGAACTGTCTAAGCAATTGCAAGAACTCTTGGAAAAGGGTTTCATACGTCCTAGCTCTTCGCCCTGGGGAGCTCCAGTATTATTTGTGAAGAAGAAAGACGGTACCTTTCGTATGTGCATAGATTACCGCGAACTAAACAAGGTGACCGTGAAGAATCGCTATCCTCTTCCACGCATCGACGACTTATTCGACCAGTTGCAAGGGTCGAGCTATTACTCGAAGATTGACCTGAGGTCAGGCTATCACCAACTGAGAGTCCGGGATGAGGACGTCTTCAAAACAGCATTCAGAACTCGCTACGGCCATTACGAGTTTTTGGTCATGCCATTCGGGCTAACGAACGCGCCTGCGGTTTTCATGGATCTTATGAACAGGGTGTGCAAACCCTACCTTGACAAGTTTGTTATTGTTTTTATTGATGACATCCTGATCTACTCGAAGAATCGGGTGGAACATGAGCAGCATTTACGACTTATTCTGGAACTCCTTCGAACGGAACAGCTGTATGCTAAGTTTTCAAAATGCGACTTCTGGCTTCGTGAAGTCCACTTTCTAGGCCACGTGGTAAACAAGGATGGGATTCATGTTGATCCATCCAAGGTAGATTCGATCAAGAACTGGCCTGCACCTCGCACACCAACCGAAATACGCCAATTCTTGGGTTTGGCGGGTTATTACAGACGGTTCATCAAAGACTTCTCAAAGATTGCACAGCCGCTTACATTACTGACACAGAAGGGTGTTGCTTACCGTTGGAGTGATACATAGGAAACAGCGTTTCAGCACTTAAAGGATAGACTTTGTAGCGCACCTATCCTCTCATTGCCTGAAGGCACGGATGATTTTGTAGTCTACTGCGACGCATCCATCCAAGGTCTTGGATGTGTGTTGATGCAACGGGATAAAGTTATTGCTTATGCTTCACGCCAACTTAAGATTCACGAACGGAATTACACTACGCACGATTTAGAGCTTGGAGCTGTTGTTTTTGCGCTCAAGATATGGTGACATTACCTGTATGGCACCAAGTGCACCATCTACACCGATCACAGGAGTCTTGAGCATATCTTCAAGCAGAAAGAATTGAACATGCGACAACGTCGATGGGTCGAGTTACTGAACGATTACGAATGTGCTATAAAGTACCATCCGGGCAAAGCCAATGTGGTGGCCGACGCCCTCAGTCGAAAGGATACTACACCTAGGCGTGTACGAGCGTTGCAACTCACTATTCATTCCAGTCTTCCTTCACAGATACGAGATGCTCAGGTAGAAGCATTGAAACCAGGAAACGTCAGGGCTGAAGCTCTACGCGGCTCAAGGCAAAGGTTAGAACAAAAGGCAGACGACGCCTACTATGTAACAGGACGCATCTGGGTCCCACACTATGGCAACCTACGCGAGCTTGTAATGGAAGAAGCTCATAAGTCTCGCTACTCAGTACATCCTGGTTCGGATAAGATGTACCACGACCTCAGAACTACATATTGGTGGCCTAGCATGAAGGCCCACATAGCAACTTACTTTAGCAAGTGTTTGACTTGTGCGAGAGTCAAGGCGGAATATCAGAAACCCTCAGGCCCACTCCAACAACCTGAGATACCACAATGGAAATGGGAACAAATTTCCATGGATTTTGTTACTGGCCTACCTAGATCTCAACGCGGAAATGATACTATTTGGGTGATCGTGGATTGACTCACAAAGTCTGCTCACTTCTTGGCTATCAAGGAAACGGATAAGTTCTCCACTCTAGCAGACGTATACCTTAAGGAAGTTGTCTCGAGGCACGAGGTGCCCACCTCTATTATCTCTGATCGTGACGCACGTTTTACTTCAGAACTGTGGCAAGCAATGCACAAATCTTTTGGCTGTCGATTAGACATGAGCACAGCTTATCACCCTCAGACAGATGGGCAGTCTGAGCGCACTATTCAAACTCTAGAAAACATGCTTCGGGCGTGCGTAATTGACTTTGGCAATGGCTGGGAAAAACATCTGCCACTTGTGGAATTTTCGTACAACAAAAGTTACCACGCCAGCATTAAAGCTGCTCCATTTGAGGCATTGTACGAGCGTAAATGCCGATCACCTCTTTGTTGGGCAGAGGTGGGTGACAGTCAGATCACAGGTCCAGAAATGGTAGTTGATACTACTGAGAAGATTGCTCAAATACGACAACGCATGGCGGCAGCTCGTGACCGTCATAAAGCATACGCCGATAAAGACAGGAAACTACTCGAGTTCCAGGTTGGGGATCGAGCGTTACTCAAAGTTTCACCCTAGAAGGGTGTTGTTTGTTTTGGCAAAAGGGGCAAACTCAATCCACGATACGTTGGACCATTTGAAGTCATAGAGAAGATAGGCAAAGTGGCCTACAGACTGAACTTACCAGCTGAACTCAGTGCAGTTCACAACGTTTTCCACGTGTCGAATCTGAAGAAGTGTCTGTCAGATGAGACCCACATAGTTCCTCTGAAGGAGCTCACTATCGAGGAACGGTTGCATTTCGTCGAAGAACCAGTTGAAATCACGGACCGGGATGTTAAGGTCCTCAAGAACACCAGAATACCTCTTGTTCGAGTTCGTTGGAACTCCCGTCGTGGCCCAGAGTTCACCTGGGAACGCGAAGACCAAATGGAACTCAAATATCCCCAGTTGTTCGAAAACAATGCAACTACTACTGAGGCTGAAGCTACTACAGAATTTCGGGAAGAAATTCCAAATCAACGGGGGGATAATGTGACACCCCAGGAAAACCAGGATACAACACAACACAACTAGCTTCCTCAGTAACCGCATGCTAAATTTCGGGACGAAATTTCTTTCAAGTTGGGGATAATGTGACAACCCGAGTTTCCAAGATTCCTACTCGACTTAATCCTAGTACTTGTTTGCAAAATGTTTTGATTTTTATTTATAATGGGTGTGCATCATAAGTGTGTTTAATAATTATTGAGGTGCAATATAAATGTATAACTGTGATATGTATTATATGTGTACATATTTTACACATTTGGATTGTTTGATTTATTTTAAAACATGGGACTTCACCTAACAATCCTACCCGAAAACACCCTTGTGGTGAAAACACTTTGTGTTTTCGTCCACTATGGGTCCAACATGAACTAGAGTGGGCCTTTGGCCCAGTAATGTTTACTTAAATGGTTTTACTTAACCTGTACGCAAAGGGGGCAACGATTAGAAAACCCTAATCACCTCTCACATTTTCTCTGGCCCACTTTTGACACCCAACGGCAGTTCCTAGCACTCGAGCCTTGCACACCGATCGAAGTACTGTCTTCTCTGTTTAGGTTAGTAATCCACTATTGATATATAATTGTTTGAAATCATCATGAATTGTTTGTTGGTATCTTATATTAACTGCTACTGCGACGTATTATGATCTTATGATCTGATTGTGATTGTAAATCTTCGAGATAAAGGGATCGTAGATAGTCGGTTGATGAATGCATAAACTAGATCTCCTGTCATATGTTAAACACTATGATGTTGTCGGATGTTAATCCTGATAATATAGATGAGTAAATATTTAATCGAATGATTTAGCTCCTGTTTGACCGATTGTTAGTACAAATGGTTGAATCTGATAAGTGATGATTAAGATTTGTTATTGTTGCGTAACCTGTTGTTGTTGATGATGATGTTCAACGAAAACACCCCACAATTATAAGCTGGACGAAATCACATAAGTGATTTTGGCCCAAAACAGTTTTGGCCCAAGTGTTCTAGGCCCAAGGAGTGATTTCGGCTTGTGTATTGGCCCATAAAGGGTTTTCGGCCCACCTAGTGTTTTCGGCAGTAAGGGATTTCGGCCAAGGAGGGAATTCGAATACCTAGTGATTTCGTCCCATATGTTATATGTATTACTAAACTGTTAATAATTAACTCAGTTAAATTACTCCGTTAGAGGTTAATTAAGTTAACTAGGTTAACTTTATTGACTAATGTAACTTAATTAAGAGGGTAATCCTAATGGTTGTTAACTCAGTTAGTTAAGTTAACTCCTGTTAGTTTACTGGGTTCTGTCAAACATGAAAACACTGTTAAGCTGGTTAACTTTGCTGGGTTATTTAGTTTGTTAGTTTATTAACTTGATTAAGTTATTAACTTTGTTAACCTTGTTAGTTCTGTTAAGTGAAGCATGAAACACAGTTAGTTAATAGTTCTGATTCATGTCAACTCTGTTAACTGTGTAACTCTGATAGATGCATTAATTCAGCTAAACTGTTAACCCTGTTAAGTGTATTATTGGGTATCTATCCTGGAAGAAACTGTAAAAGATATTGATGTGGTACATGAACTGTATGGATGCAATTAACTGTTTGTATGTTACATAATAATAACTGTCAAACACACTCTGTGATATTACAGTGATGCTAGTTACATGTGAAACATTACGAACGTGAACTGATTGAGTATACGTGCACTATAGGACTTGACTGATTTTCTTGTGAGCACATAGTTTAGCATACCGAGCAAACCAAGGTGAGTTCACACTTCTACCAAGGCATGGGATTCCCGGGGTTGGGAATGGGTTGATTGATTATTTATGCTTAAGAGTTATCGGAATTACATACCATAGGCCTCGGGAGAGGAAGGTCAATGGTAGATACTACTAGACTAGTGATACATATACTTCTCTTCGCACACATGCCGGGATCGGCCGCGATACTAGAACAATCTTCGCAAACATGCCTGGAATGGCCGCGAACTATACTTTAATCTTCGCAAACATGCCTGGAATGGCCGCGAACTATACGAACAATCTTCGCAAACATGCCTGGAGGGCCGCGATATAAATATACCTAGTCTAGAGAACATATGGGAAACCCCCACTAAACTTCGCAAACATGCCTAGAGGGCCGCGATGCTATTACATACGATACATGATTACTAAACGAATATACGATTTACGATACGAACATTATAACTAAATAACCAACTGTGAACTCGCTCAACTAGTTGTTGACTCTCTGTTACATGCCTTGCAGGACCTTAGGTACTTTTGGAGCTTGCACGGGAGGCACGGTCGTTGTGGACATGGATCGTGAATGTGTCGTTAATCATTATGACATTTTGTACTTATACTTATAAAGGGTTTTACATTATTGCTTCCGCTACACACTTGTTTATGTTTGGTTTTGAAAGCACCTATCGTATCGATGAAGGACTTTTACTATTTACTTATATGTTCAATATGATTGGTGGCTTGATCCTGGTCATGTCACGCCTCCAAGCGGTGGTACTCCGCGTGTGGATTTTGGGGGTGTGACAATCACTATCCCTTGGAGTTGGTGGATAGTTTAGGATAATAACAGAATCTGTTATTTTAACAAACTCTTTGGTGGTTTGTTAGTTGATTTAAAGATACCCTTTGGTGGTATAGACGAGTCACACAGGTTTGAATGTATTCAAACAGAACGATCAAAAGTTTTTCACAATTAAAACAAGGACGATTGACGAATGGTTTTATAACACGAACGAATGACGATTTGTTTATAACACGGACGATTAATAACACGGAAGATTGATAACACGGACGAATTGGACGATTGGTTATGGTAAGTGATTAGATAACGGGACGGGTGTAATGTGATAAAAGCATGGTGGATACACTGCTGGTACTTCCTATATATAAGTGTTTTTATCATATTATATAATGGTGGCGTTATTTAGATCACTTGGACGAATGTTTTCAAACGATGTCGCGCAACGATGTTTACTAAATGATATAAACCATACAAGTTTTCTTACAAGACGATTTACTACTTGGTTTACAAAAGAAAATGTTTTAGTCAAGATTCATGGCAACGAGGTTTTATAAACTTTAACCAACATGTTTTAGTTGGTTAGTTGTATTGCAATACCAAACACTTTTCGATACAAGGATTCCAATTATCGACTCTAGTAGCCATACGAGGTATTGCAATATGTATACAAGCAATGAATTTGACACACTCACAAAACCTATGTACTCGCCGACATTTTTATGCTGACTCTCTTTTCACATATGTTTCAGGTGATGTTGTTTGATGATTTTGATGCATGCTTCACGTAGGAATGGACGGGGGGCCTTAGAGACATAAAAACAATGAAAGACAATTTAATTATGTTTTGCTTTTAATTCCAAGACAATGTACATAATAATTCAATAAAAAGAAACTTAAAACACCATGTGTTGTGAAACAATTTATCTTGTGACGTGACTTCCCGACGTTTCCGCTGTGGTTTGTTGTTTTACGCGGTCGGGGTGTTACACTATACACTTACATTTTTTTTTATTACAATTACTTGAATTCAATAGGTTTCATTTTATAATAAAACATGTATCTTTTTACGGATTTTTACGAAAAACGGGCAGAGTTTGCTCTGTTTTTTGGACGATCCTGAGAACATAAGTTATCGATTTAATTTTCAAAACACAACAATAACCAAAACAATCTATACTACTTTATAAAGCATATCCAAAGGACTTCTTAAAGTCATAAAAATTCCCTTAAAACACCTCTAAAGCATGCTGTACAACCCTCTAAAACACAATATAATTTACAATTCCAATTATGCCCTCCAAAACTTTTACCCTTCACCCGGATCCATCATCAGCCGTCCATTTTCTTTCACTTCTTCACACGGATTGTGATCTGACGGATGATATTGTTTTCACACGGATCCACCTTTCCCCTTCCTTCTCTCTCATCTCTCTCACAACTCACATCTCACCAGATCTCATCCGCCCCCAACTCCATGCTTTCTCTCTCCCAGGCGATTTCCAGATCTAGGGTTTCAATAACCCTGAATCGTTCATTTTCTCTCAATCCGACAGAAGATCCAGTGGGGTTGACCTCTAGGTACTGTTTTAAACCACATCTAAAGTTTTTGTTTGTTATTTGAGTCTGATATGTTTGTTATTTGTGTTGAATCGTTCATTTTCTCTCAAATCTGACAGAAGATCCACTGGGTTTTTCTCTATTCGGCACAAGATCCACTGTGGATGACATCTAGGTACCGTTATAAAACCACATCTAATGTTTTTTGTTTGTTATTTGAGTCTGATTTGGATCTGGTTAAAATTCTGTTTGCGAGGCAATGCTTGAACGGGTCTTTGACATGATGGAAAAGGATTTGATTCTTGTTGGTGCAATTGGTATAAACCATCTTCTCCGAGATCGGTTGCTGCTTATGTTAATCCTCATCGTCTTCTGTTCAGATCTTGTTTTAATACCGGTAATCATTTAATCGATCTATTGATTCATTCTCAAAAATTATGCGATTCAATTGTTAATTTTGCTTGTTCGGATCTCAGTATAAATAATTTGTTCGTGTTGAATACGATTTTGATCTTACACAATCGTATTAAATTTATCGATGAGTGTTCTAGGTTTTTTGCATCAATATATTGATTTTGTTTGTTTAATTTTCAAAATGATGCGGTTGAGTGGTTAATTTTGTTTGTTTTTAATGGTTATTAAGAATACAGAGTGAACGGTGAACTGAAACCGTTCGATGAGAGTGAGTTTTTGAGAAGTTGATGATTAATTTGATGATGATCAGATCTCGGTGGTTGGAGTTCCAGATGCGATTCCCGTCAAGTATATGGAGGGACTGACGGATGATGTTGAAAAATCAAATGAGATGGTATAATTGATCTTTTTTTGTTGAAGATTGAAGATAGTTGCCCAGATTTGGTAACATCTGTTGAGGCTACCCAAATTCGGCTTCAAAACGAGCCTGCCTGTTAGGTAACATCTGTTTATGTTTCAGCTTCATTTGTGTTGACAGATTAGATCTCGGCGGTGGCAGAAGACAAAGGTCTTTACAAAGGTCCTTCTCGTCAGTATGCCCAGCAGAAGCTTCTAGAAGGGAATCAAGCACAATATGTAAAGGAATCTTCTCATGAAGATGTTTCAAAGAACCCTTCTGTTGGTCAAGGTGCAAGTTCTTCTAAACAATAGGAGGCATCGGGTTAAAACCGTCTTCAGGCAATTCTACTAAAGTAGACAGTCAATCATTTGGGGTTATTGATACAAAACCATATTCATCTGATCACATATACAGGCTGTTATCCTTTTATGTAAGATTTTAATCCTTTTTTCCGGTTAATCGATAGATAAACATGGATTTGATGACTCCGATGAAGAGGGCACTCGCCGTTTCATGGTAAATGTTATCGAGCCACAATTCAATCTTCACTCTGAAGATGCCAACGTAAGTTGTTAAGGTGCTAGAACTGTGTTTCTTTAGCAAACTATATTAATTAATCATTTTTAATGGTTAACAGGGAAGATTTTTGCTTGCTGCTATTAGTGAAAGGGTTTTAGCTCGGTCATTCCATGCAGTTCTTAACGTACGTATAGAGATGATCAAACAAGCGCTCCGGAGTGGAGACGTGAATAATCCGGAATCCCAACCTGAATTAACATGGAATCGTATGGAACTATCGGTGATGTTGGAACATGTGCAGGCTCATGATTTGACTTCATTTCATTTTTTATAAGCTTTTTTCCTTTTTGTTGATTTTATTTACTACTGGATGAAGTTCAACTTAATTCTCAGGTGATTGGCAAGGAGGAACCTACAAGAAGCAATATCCTGTCTGGTGAGGCCCATAAAAACGTTTATATATACAATGAAATTCAAGTAATTAGTATAAAGTTACAGTTGGCTCATTGATCTTTATTCAACTGTGGCAATAAAGGTTCTCAACCATGGGAGTAAGATAGATGAACGTGTTGCTCTTGAAAGCCATTTTGCTCGAGAAGTTACTTTGATGTTAAGAGTGAAACACTAAACATCAGTGAAGGTAAATTTACTTATTACAAGCTTTTAAATTATAAAAATGCAAGTGCTTTGTTTTT
This sequence comes from Helianthus tuberosus, assembly GCA_030545235.1. Classification (NCBI taxonomy): domain Eukaryota; kingdom Viridiplantae; phylum Streptophyta; class Magnoliopsida; order Asterales; family Asteraceae; genus Helianthus; species Helianthus tuberosus. The sequence continues at coordinate 128,271,921 of CM060447.1, read as the reverse complement.
GTCCGAGTGCAGTTATATATGTGTTTCTTTGTTGCAGACATATGGTCTAAACGGGTTAACCTAAACGGGTTCGCGGGTTCATCCTGAAACTAACCCGAACCCCTTTAGACTAAACCTACCCCGACCTAAATTACCTCCTTAAATTGCATTGATTTATCGTACATTCTACTATGGTTGTTAGGCCATATTCTAAATTTGGCATGTTAATTCTTTCCCTTCAAAATCATATTTTTTATGGAAAATGTTACATAATGAACCTACAAAAATAATATAAGAATAAAAAATTTATTTTAAGTTACAAAATTTACTACAATACCCATGAAATCCAAAAGGAAAAGAATACTACTTTTTGTTTTCAACTTTGTTGTACAAGAGATCAATTAGATCGTTAGAGTTTATATTTTCTTTTCAAAATTTTTTGTATAATTGTTTTCAAGAATTTGACTCCTGGTATGTTTTAGCTTATTTATTTAGTGATTCTATTATCTAAATTGTAAGTGTTTATTGTTAATTATAAGTTTATTACTTTGTAGTGTTATGCCTGCTTTCATCTTTCCCCTAAACCGCAACAAGCAGTGGTGGCTTCTGCTTCCGTACGACCTGGTTCTTCTAAGTTTACAACCAGCAGAGCACCAGGTGGTTTGGGTGCTGCTTCAGGTGCAGCCAATTTAGCCTCAGTGAGTTCTTCGACAAATGCAGTTGCGCCTGAAAGGACCTTTAAATACTTGTGTTCATCCATTTTACACCAATTTCAAGAGAGCTTATTTTATGATCTGTTATAATTTATTGTTGATGCTTCTACCAAACTCTCTTGTTATGGTTGTTTGCATCTATTGTGATTCTTATTCAGACCCACACATATCACTAAAGATTTTACTTGTAATAATTTATGAAGGCAGCCTGACACCAACCAGAAGCGGTATAAGGAGTGGGTCAAAAGAGTTGTGTAATTGCTCAAATGGGTAATCTTTTGGTATGGGCTAGGTTGACCCGCACATGTTTTAGTCCATTTTTAAGTGGTGTTAAACATGATTACATTAACATGAATAGTACGATAATATATGTGAGGCGGTTTCACCTCCTTTGAATATTCTGGATTAATTTTTTTTGTGCTCATGAATGATATATAATTGGGTCAGCTGGATGTTTGGACAAAACGAAAGAGAAGCTGTTGGGTTAAAGGCCAACTTGACAACTTTAATCTCTGAAGTTCAATGTACAAAGTACCTGGAATTTTATTGGTTGTTTTTCCGTAGACACGTTACATGCTATTGACGATACATATGTTCAATATAACTCCTATTTTCTTTCAGTGACTATTTAATTACGTAAACTGATGAGTGTTGAATGACCAACCATTACCTATATTACTTATCTTGCAAATTTAACATGTGATAAAAGTTGTGCTAATAAAGTTAAAATTCATTTATTACTTGATCTCATTAATCTATACTATATTATATAGCATAACAACTTAAGATAATTTGTCACTTTACTTAAAACACATTCAAAGCATGATGTACAACTCTCTAAAGCACAATACACTTTACACCTTTCCAACGATACCCTTTATACCCTCAATCTCTTGTGTCGGATTTTTGGCTTTCAAACAATACCCTCAATTCTTGGGCGGGATTTTAAATTTCGAATGCCCTGAACATTATTAGAAAACGTCAAGCTTCGCCACTGCTGAAGGCCTCATTGTAATCTAACTAATGATACGATTCATCATTCAAAACCGTTGATTTAACCACATCTTTAAAACCCCTCATAACATAACTAGAATCACACAATTTTCTTTGTTTTCTCCTGAAGCCGGTAACCGGCCGTTGCACAATAACCACCAAACGCCATCACGAAACCATCAATCACCGCACACCGCTGATTCTCCGCCGCTGAAGAAGGCCACAACTGACCCTCACGTTCTACTACACTGCCACCATCGTCGTCCTAAGTGATTTGTTTCCCGCCGCATCGCGCGGGTAAACGACTAGTATATATATATATATATATATAGGGTCAGGATTTAGAGAAAACGGTAGAAAGTGTAAAAAGGTGAAAACGCTTATGGATCGTCCGATCAAAACAATCTATGGACTAGATTGGCGCGGTGGCGTTTTCGTAAATAACACAACTTCTATTAAGTGGACGCGCTTCATTAAGGGTAAAATGGTCTTTTACACTTCTCTACCAAAACGCCAAACTAAAGAATAAAACGCCATTACGGGCCAAAACACATCCCTATATAAACAAAACATCTCAGACATAAAAATACACCCCCGAACCTGAAACGCCATATTTTCTACTATATACCATTCATCTTACAAACGCCAAAAACCCCAAAACTTCAAACACACCTACTCAAAAACGCCATATTTTACTATATACCAATCATCTTAGAAAACGCCAAAACACTCAAATATCAAAGATTCCAAAAAATCGACGTTTCCTTCAGATACACTATTTCCTCAGTAAAACGGCAAAAATGGCAAACATCGTTTCTTGTATATTCAATATTGTTCTACTCGAAATTTGGCAGAATGCATTCTTCCCTGAGGTGCTGTGACTCAATAACATCTTGCTGCATGAGATGGACAAATCATAAACAAAAAGATGCTGGTGTCAGACTTATGTCATATTTTTTGTGTTTTGTTATTAATAAATATTATAATGGCATGAAAAGACGAATGACACTGATGAGTGATTTGAAGATACATATTCAAACAAAAAACTCACGTCATTTTGTCTTTCCAAACGGCCACAAAAACACAAGCATGACAAAGTCAAACCGCCAGTGAATATGTTTTGAAGAAAAAAGAGACTGATGACAGTGAAGATTTGGAAGATGAATTGTTTCTCTTTTTATTTTTTTAATTTTCTTTTTCTGTTGTTTGTTATGTATTTTTCAGCTAAGAACAATAAAATACATTATATTAATAAACGCCAAACAGTCATAATGATTGTGAAACGCCATAACGCAGTAAAACGCCAAAAACTCCCAAACTATAATAAAACTAATTTGGAGAAGTTTTATTAAAAGCTAAAAATGAAAAAAAAAACGCCAAAAACTACTTAAAGCCATTAAAAAGCGCCAAACTTGGAAGATGGAACGTCTATCAGCCTAAAAACTCATAAAAACAGAACAAAAACAGAAAAAATACACACAGTAACTGAAAAGACGGCTACTTTATTAATATAATTTATTATAAATAAAATCCCGCCTAATCTACGCTCCAAAAACATCCTATAAGAGGGACGTCTTTGCACAATCAACTGATCACACACCAAAAACAACGTCATGTTTCCTAGAAACCATTCACTTTAAAAATGTTGGGATTGAACCCTATAAAGGAACAGTTGATAAAGCCAAAACAGGATCAGAGCAGTGGATCCAGAATAAGCAGTAGTTTGCAACAAGTCTTCTCCCTTTAAAGTGGCCCTAAACATCTGTTGACTTCTAAGTACTGCTCTTCACAACAACTGCTGATTCCTAAAGACTGATGAAGACAAAGCACTGATGCTCAATCTACTGATATTGTTCAAGTACTGCTGAAGACACAAAGCACTGCTGGAGCTATAATAGTGGAATGAAGAAGCAGTAATTTAGTCTTGTATTGTATTTGTTTATTGTAATCAGTGGTTTATGATAAGTAGTTGTATAGAACAGTTGTTAGAGTTGTTAGGAAGTTAGATGTCACTTTCATGGTGAAGTCAGCCAAAGATGTTCAGTGGTTTGTTCTGTACTATAAATAGAACAGTACCTTGTACTGTTCTATCACCTCTCTTCATCACCATGTCATTCTGTACGAATAATCATAGTGAGCTCAGGCTGAGGGGGAGATTAGTGCATGCATGCAGTTGTGATTGATTATTGTAATAAATACAATCATTCGATTTCAAGTTAAACATGTTTGCTAAAACTTATTCTCTCATTGATTGTGTGTTGAAAGTTTGTTTCATTTAATTCCGCTGCATTTAGCTCTGTTTCATCTTCATTCTAATCAAACGAACACAATCAAAAGAAACTCAGATCCTAACAATTGGTATCAGAGCTAGGACAGTCAAATTTGATTTAACAATCATCTTGACGTAAAAGTTCAGCTCAATTTCGTTGATACTTTCGATTGTTCGGTTTTGTTGAAAAACATAGTAAGGTTTAATCACGCACAAAAGTTGATTAATCAGTACCTATAAAACAACCAGAATGACGTAATAATCACAGGATAACACAATGAACATGGGTTCACTCTTCAAACCACCTATGCTGGTCAGATCTGAGTATAATATCTGGCAGCGTAGGATGGGTCACATCTTAACTCAACAAAATACAGGGTGTTGGCGATCGGTTTCCTTTGGACCACATGTTCCAATGACGCCGAGTGCCGAGGATCTAAAAGTCATGGTTCCTAAGAAAATTGAGAACTATACTGACCAAGATTTTCAGAAAATTGAACTGGATGCCAAGGAATTTAGCATCGTTGCATCTGCACTCCCAAATGAGATCTATGCTGGGCTGTTACACTGTAACAGAGCCAAGGAATTATGGGATGCACTTAAGGAACAGTTTGGTGGTACCCAAGAAGTTATTGAAAACAATAAAGAGGTTTTGAATCAACAGTATGAAACCTTTTGTCATGTCAAGGGTGAATCATTAACACAACAGTTTGAACGTTTTAGCTGTCTCATAAGTGAACTAAAACTTGTTAACACTGAATTTACTAAACCAACTCTAAACAGCAGGTTTTTAAGGTCACTTCTTGAAAAATGGGACACAATTGCTTTTGTAACCAGAAATTCAGTTGGGTTCAAAGAGTTGACACTGACTCAACTTCATGGTAGACTCCTGACCTATGAAAGGGAGTTGAACCAGAAAAAGAAGTTACAAGAGTTACGGAAGGTTGCTGATGACTACACATTTGGTAGCACAACACTTCTGGGTCAAGAGGAATCAGGTAGTAGTAAGGATCAGGGTTACGATCATTATATTGACATAACTGCTAGTGGAGCTTTTAATAACTCTAATTCTTACTCAAACAACTATGCCTTCAAAGCTGGTTGTGAAAGCCAGATCTCTGACAATCTCTTATTTGAACTAAATGATCTTCAGCATTTTGATCCAACTGATTTAGAGGAAATGGACATATTGCACCAACTTGCACTGCTGAGTGTTAGAACCAGCAAGTTCTACAAAAGGACAGGGAGAAAATTTCCAGAGTTACATGGGAACTTAAAAGTAGGGCTGGATAAGTCAAAGATAAAATGCTACAAGTGCAATAGATTAGGTCATTTTGCTAGAGAGTGTAGGAGTCAAACAAGTGGACCCATCATCACACATCCTAGTCCTAGCCCTAGACCACAAAATAACCAAACCACTGTGTATTATTCCCAATATGCGCCTGCTGCTCATGTAAACACTACTCACTATGCACACCCTGCAACCCCTGTTCCTGTTCACTATGTCCAAACCACTGTTCCTCAGATACAGTATGTCCAGGCTCCAGCTCCTCAGGTTCAGGTGCAACAAGTTGCACCTCAACAAGCTACACCAGCAGTGGTTCAACCAGATCAGCAAAGCTTTTTCACCCAACGCTTTGTGGATTGGAGTAGCTTGCCTGATGAATTAGGTGATGAAAATTTTGTTCTATATGCTAAAAATGATGCTTCTATTGATGACTTCTGTTTTGTAGCATTAGAGTCTATACAAGAAGGGCTGGAAACTGAGGAAGGGGAATCAATTGAAGAAATAGTGGATACAATTGCTAAAGCAGTGGTTATTACTGTTGTGGGTGAACAACTGTTGGAACAAAATTTAGAACCCCTGTTGGAACCACCGTCTGACCCCTAGTCTGCTGAAGAAGAAGAGAAAAAGCAAGATGAAAAGGAAGAGAAGAAGTCAGAGGAAAGAGAACATGTCTGTGATTGTGCCATGATGGCTGCAACTAAGGGAGCTTCTGCATGCTTAGATAGTCTTTGGTATGTAGATAGTGGAGGCTCCAGGCACATGACTGGATGTAGAGCCCTACTCAAAGAATTCAAAACTCATGGAGGGGGTGATATATTTTTTTGGTAATAATAGTAAAGGCGACAAGCCCACAAACCCTCTTTTTATAATGAAGATAGAAAGAGAGAAGTGGTGTGCGTATGTTTGGATGAGATTATAATGAAGGAGTTAGGGTTTACAAGGCTTTTTATTCTCAGGATTTTCTTAGTAGGTTTGGGCCCAAGGCCCACCAGCCCACTTTTTGCGTTTTGAGCGGCCCAAACACACCTACGAGCCCCGTTTTTGTGAGTGCATTTTGTATGTCCATACAGTTCGGCACGATACGAAGATAACAGATATGATCAGGTATGATGTCATCACACATCATGTGACATCAAAAATATTATTCTATTACTGTGAGAACATGATAACATACAACATAAGAAGTCTACATGGAAAGAATTGAATCAAAGGTTGCATGGCACTTCGTACGATGGGAGGTTGCATGAGTTTGTACGAAGCCGAGTATGTGTTGGTACGAAGCTACACAATTATAAATATCCTGCATGGCACTTCGTACAAAGATAGATCTCATATATCAGAGAAGATACATCAGAGAGTCTCATCGTACAAACACACATCAACTGTTCTTCAACGTGCATTATCTACATCATACAAGACACTCTCGGTTTCGTTATGATTCTTATATTTCGAGTGTATAGATCGAGTCGAAACTTAATTTGTCCGGTTGTCGTTTGTATGATAATAAAACGATATTATTTATGTCTTCGCGCACAATTACGGTTCGATTTAACGGATTCCACACGTTAAATCGAATCCACTACAGAGCTTGTGATCATTTACGATCCGATCCTGAACTCACAAGTGGTATCAGAGATCAGATCGTAAACAATCACAAGCTCTGCGGTGGATTCGATTTAACATGCGGAATCCGTTAAATCGAATCGTAATCGTGCGCGAAGACTTAATAATATCGTTTTATTATCATACAAACAACCGGACATAGTTTCAACTCGATCTATACACTTGATACTTGAAATATAAGAATCGTAACAAAACCGAGAGTGTCTTGTATGATGTTGATGATGAACGTTAAAGGACAGTTGATGTGTGTTTATACGATGAGACTCTCTGATGTATCTTCTCTGATATATGAAATCTATCTTTGTACAAAGTGCCATGCAGGATATTTATAATTGTATAGCTTCGTACCAACACATACTCGGGTTCGTACGATGCAACGTATACTCCCCTTCGTAATTGTGATGTTTTCCATGCAGTAGAAAATTGTGCAAATTTGTTATAAGCCTTTTCATAAACTCCATGCAACTTTGTAGGATGTGATGTCACATGTGTGATGTCATCACAATCTTGTGATGACATCATGCTTGTTGAAACCCACTCTTTTCGTATCGTTCCGTACCGTATACTGACCTAGCATTACCTAACGACACCTAGCGAAACCTCTGTCTGGTATGATACAAACTCAAGACTTTAAACGTTACAAATACAGATAGATTTCTATATATGGAGATACAAAATGCACTCATAGATTGAGAGTTCAGGATCGGATCATAAACGATCACAGGCTCTGCGGTGGATTCGATTTAAAGTGTGGAATCCGTTAAATCAAACCGTAATCGTGCGCGAAGATGTAAATAATATCGTTTTATTATCAAACAAACGACAACCAGACATAGTTTCGACTCGATCTATACACTCGACACTCGAAATATAAGAATCATAACGAAACCGAGAGTGTCTTGTATGATGTTGATGATGAACGTTGAAGAACTGTCGGGATTCAACCCTACCAGAGGAACATATAATGAAAGCCAAAACTGGTTCACAACAGTGGATTCATAATAAGCAGCTGTTTATGCTAGACTTCTCCCTTGAAAGTGATTATAACATCTGATGGTCCTCTATCCACTGTCTGTATACAACAGCTGCTGTTCTTCTAACTACTGATGAAGCCCTGAAGACTGCTAAGAAGTAAACATTGCTGGTTCAATCTACTGATGACAAAGCACTGCCCAATCAAGGACTGATCAACCTTGAGGAAAGCACTGATGTAAAGGGAAGGCAGTAGTTTAGTGTGTCACTTGTCTTGTGTAAAGTCAGTGGTTTAGATTAGCAGTGTCTGTATAGGAACAGTGGTTACAGGTTGTTAGGTTGTTAGACGTCGCTTTCATGGTGACGTCAGCTGAGATGCCTCAGCGGTTTGGTTTGTCTATAAATGGAACAGTACTATGTACTGTTACATTTGATCGTGTTGAGTGAGTTCTTCTCCTCAATTCAATCCTTTCATCTTGTGCAACCAACCATGGAGTATCAGGCTGAGGGGGAGTTTTAGTTCATAAGCATGCTTGTAATCTTTTGGTTTGTATTGTAAATCTTTCGACTCAATGAAAAGCATGTGTTTATCAAAACTGTTTCTCTCTTTAATTGTTGTTACAAAGTTTGTTGTTCATTTCCGCTGCACTTAAACTCTGTTCATTTCTATTTGATTTGTTCAAATTATACAAACAAGCACAATCATTAGAGCCTCCGATTCCAACAATTGGTATCAGAGCTTGGACAGTCAAATTCGATCTAACAGTCAATTTGACATAACAGTTCAGCTCAAAATTCATTGATACTAAGGTTGATTGCATTTAGTTGAAAAACAGAGTAACGAGTTATCACGTTCAAAGCTGCTATTCAAAAACTCTGTAAAACAACCAAGATGTCATAAGATACACAAATTTCACACAACAAGTGATGTCATGCACATGTCACCCATAGTTCTCAGATCTGAAAACATGTCTGGTAACTATGGTATGATCAATTCTTTTCAAAATTGACTTCAACTGTTGTTATGAAATTTGTGATGGTTTCATCATGTTTGATGCTAAAGTATGAACCTCAGATTAACAAAAACCTATGTTCATAAAAACATTAGTGTTTTTGCTAACGTAAAAAGAGGGAAATTAAAACTTTAGTCATTAGATCTTATGTGTTGTAAAATAGGTTGAGAATCCTCAAAAGGACCAAATCAACATTGTTAAAAATACATTAAGGAAATCAAGGATCAAAATAGTCCAAATCATCTGTAATGTAAGATTTGGAAATGGAACGTGTACAAATGTGGCCAAATTTCTCAAAACATTACTACAAAATGATTCTGGATTAAACATTCCTTCAATAAAACCTCCCAGTGAGTATTTCAGTACTTATGAATGGAAAGGGTAAAATGGGAAAAAGAAAAATTTCAAAATCTCAAAAGTGTGTTTATCTCAAAAACTTTTGATGTCAAAATAAAAAAGCATAAATGTAAAACACTTAAGAGTACAAAAGTAGGGTGGACAATGGTCATCAAGCAACTTTGTGCATTCATTGGTACAGGGCAGTTCAGGTAAAAATAGTATCTCCAGTAAACAAAAGAGGACTAGACAAGTTTTTCAGTGTCATCACATGGTAACAAAGTCTATGACAGGACTGTCAAAACCTTGTGTGCATGTCTCCTCATTCTTGCAATCAATTGACAAGAAAATGGTCTCAAACAGTGGTTATTGTAGTATATTTCAAATCATGGACCATCTTCTTACAACTTGAGAATGATATGACTATGAGTTTTTAATTGAAAAATATACCAGATCCTTTTTGATGTTGTTTTCAGAATAACCTTTACTTATTTTTTTTCAAAAAGGTTTTTCTCAATAAAACAGGATTTATTATTCTTTATTTTTCATTAGAATGATATTTTTTATACTTTTACTTGTTTTTAATAGTAAAAGTTTCAATCTCCTATCAGGATATAGAACCTTATTTTTTGTTGGTGATATTATCCTTAAAAACATATCAAAAGGATATGGTACAAGTGTCAAGGTTATGTCAAACTCAAGTTTGTTTTTAAAACAGATCAAAGATTGATTGCTAAAAGACCTTAAAATGCTTGGGTACTCATGTTCTAATTCAAATATTATGACACAAAATGAGTTGCCTTAGTAAAAAGAATCTATATCATCTAGGGGTACTAAACCACTGTCAGGAATCTATAAAGGTTTCAAAATGTGTAATTGACATGTGGCAAAACCTTGAATGAAAATTTCCTGAAAAGACTGCTGACATATTGAACTTGACAAACTGCATCTAAAATGTATTTTGTTGACATACTTATCCACTGATGCACTAACAGTTGCTGATATACTAGTCTTTCAAATATTTACCATTTCCCTTAACCACTGCTTTGTTCAAACATCTGTTTCCTAAATACTGTCCACTACTGAAAGTCAACTCCTGATTCTTCATTCTCTTGGCAAGCACTGATGCTCAAAATCAGTGTCTTATCCACTGATATGTTATCCACTGATAGTAAAAATCACCCACTGCTCTCATATTGTTACCGTTGAAACCACTGATATTTACTTCATCAGTGGTTCTCTAAAACAACTGTCCTCCATTACTCATCTTTTCATCAGCGGTTGACACGTGGTCAGTTTTTAGCCTTTAGATCTTTTGTAACCGCTGCCACGTCAGCATTCATTTTTTCCCTAAATAAAACCCTGATCAAAACCCCAAACAGGGTTTTACACTGTCGAATTGAATTCCAAAATTCTCTTCTCAAAGCAGTTTCCAAACTTTCATCCCAAATCATTCTTTGCTCCTCTTCATCAAAATGACGAAATCAAAGTCAAAATCAAAATCAAAATCATCCTCGTCTCCCAAAGAGGACACTCAAATGGTTGCTGAACCCATTGAAATCCCTTACAAATCCCCTCACAACTACTTGGGTCTACTCACAAAACCCACCAACAACCATACCTTCGATTCCATTATCGACATCATGACTGCGTCAAGGTATAAAACTTTGCTAACAGCAGATGCTCCAATCTACCAACAAACCCAGAGAGAGTTTTGAAAAAATGCTACGCTTGAAAAACAAGACGATAAAGTCATAGCCATTAACTCCTCAATACAGGGTAAAGCGATTCAAATTACTCCTAAATCCATCTCGGAAGTCTTTAAACTCGATGATCAGAAAGGTAAAACATCTTTTCCCAAAAAAGAGTTGAAAACTGATTTTCTGAAAAAGGGGTATGCAGAACAAACAAAAAGAGATACCTTACAAAAAGGTTTCTTTTCTTCTGCACCTAGATTTTTATTCCACACACTCTTGATGTGTGTTTCAAATAAAACGACAGCTTTTAACGAAATACCATTGAAGATCCAATGTCTGGGTTATGGTATTTTAAATAACAAAGATTATAACTATTCCCAGGATATCTTTGATGATTTGGTGAAAAATGTTGATAGCAAAGCATTTCTACTTTTTCCAAGGTTTTTAAGCTACTATTTTAAACAAAAATTTGAAAAAGAAAATGAAAATTTGCTTGAACAAGGTGTTTATTTTCAAATAAAAGGTTTAACAACTGAAAAATTCACTAGAATGTTAACACCTTTAAAAACAAAAGCAGAGGTGCCTGAGCAAAATTTAGCAGTTACCACTGCTCCTCAGGTATCAGCTGCTGAGCCCACTGCTCTAGGTGATCATAGCAGCACAACCATTGCTTTGAAACCCACACCTGCCATCACCAAAAATACCAAAAAGAAATCATCCAAAAAGCCCACTAAACCCTCTAAAAAGGCAACTCTGGAAGATGAGATCCCAGAGCTAATGCCAGTGACAACACAAACGTCACCACAAACCACTGCTGCTACTTCCTCACAGCAGATGGTTGAAAGATCTCCACCATTGCCTCAAACTCCTCCTGCATCCTCACAAAAGGATCAGGTTGTAAGCACAGGGACCCCACATTATGAAGCTCTGGATCCGATTGGTTCCATCTTCCTCAGTCCTGATCCCAAGGACATGTCTCTTTCAACACCCATACCCTCACCAATCACATTACCACAATCAATAATACCTTTGTTGCATGCAGTTGCTATAGCTCAGACACAAACCTGTTCCTCTCTATCACCTATCACTGAGAGTACACTCCCACAAGTGACTGGGTCTGATACTACTACCCCTGCTATCCCAGCAACAACTGAGGAGGTTACACCCCTTGAGTTACAAGTAGCTCTTGGTGGTAGCTCAAGTGGAGCAGCAACTACAAGTGATGCATCAACAGATCTTCATTTGGACAGTTGTTTCATTAGTAAGACTCCCTTGAAGGCAATCTCTTCTATAGCACCTCTGGTAACCACCAGTGAGTTTGTTTTAACCACTGGTACCATCGAAAGGTTATCAAGTGCTGAAGAAAGAAGTCCCCAGTACCAAGAACAAGGGGCATCAATGGATGATTTCTGGGCTTCATGTCCTAAGTTACACATTGGTACAACCACTGCTGGTGGGGAAACAGATGACTCCATTAAATTGGATGATGATTCAAAATATCAGGAATTGACGGGGAGAGTTGAAAAACTTGAAACATCAGTTGGTGAAATAAAGGATATGGTGCAACAACTGTTAAAAGCTCAAAAAGCACAATCCACTGCTGCTCCAGCTCAAGCACCTGCACAACCTGCACCTGCTGCAAATGAGCTATGGAATGTATTTCAACCCCTACTTGAAAAACAAAAACAAATGGCTGATCAGCAGCATGCAATACAAGTACAAATGCTGACAAACATGGTGGAGTCAAGATTTAAAGATACTCAAGCAGACATCAAAGCTATCAAGGCTCATATACAAAGCATCACTGGAAAAGTTCCTCCTACTATTCTCTTCATGAATAACCCCTTGCCAGATAATGCCAAAAAGGGGGAGAAGATAAAGTTGAAAAAGAAGGGAATAGAAGATGGCCTGTATGTTGAACCAGAACAAGAAAAACAGACATCTAAACCACCTCCCAAAGGCCCCAAACCTGAAATCACAAAATCTCAAACTTCCATCCAAACAGTTGATATGTCAGTAGTTTCAAAAACTGCTAGCCAAACAGCTGCCATTTCTTCAACACACACCACTACAACACACACTACAACCACTGCCCTATCATCACAACCTAAAACTACACCACCACCCACCAAATTACCACCTGCTTAAAAGCAGAAGACATCTACTGACATATCAGTAGTTGTAATGACAACAGAGGTTGAAACACCAGTTGTTTCAATAGCTGTTTGCCAGTCATCCACCACTGCTCTCATCAATGTCACATCACCACCATCACCTCCTGCGAAAAAGCAGAAGACATCAGATGTTACAACATCTGTTGTAATGACAACAGCAGTTGAAACACCAGTTGCTTCAACAACTGTTAGTCAGTCACCATCCACCACTACTCTCACTTCACTTCAAACCATCTTCACTCCAATAAACAAATCACCCAAAAGCACTCCTTCACTGGTGAAAATTTACACCAGAAAAAGGCAAACAACTCCGGCAGGTGATGACAAATATGATCCTATTGCTGCAAAATATCCACTGGAACCTGAAGCTGTAAAAAATGAGATGAGACAATTCTACACTGAGAATGATCCTTCAAAAAGAAGATTTCCTTCTCTCATAGGCTTCATAATCCCAGAAAATATGGATGAATATCTTGAGTTCAAAGCAAGGCAGGCTAAGATAAGAGCTAAAATTGAATGCAAAGACCAAGGTGACGAAGCCATTTCAGAAAAAATGGAATCCTTGCTCACTAAAGTCAAACAGATGGAAGATTATGCAAGAGATCTGAGCAAAGAAATGTCAGATTTACCACCCAAAGCAGATCTATGAAAAGAAATGAGAAAAGAATATCTTGCATACATCATGAAAGAAAAATTCTATCCAGCTGAAGAAAAACAGTTTGAAGAATGGCCAATCGTTGCATTAAAGCATGAGGCAAACAAAATTGAAAGAATTAAAAATGATCCAACCAAGAAGAGGAATGCTCCAAACTGGAGAAAATACAAAAAGCTCATTGCTGATCTTACTTTTGAATACAAAAGAAAGAAACAGGAGCTGGTGGATGCAAACGTTGGAGATGCTGAATCCATAGCAAAATGGACAAAGCAATATACAGACGAGGCTTATGAAAGGCTTAAGAAAAGGAGGATAACAGTCTCAGATACTCCAAATAAGTCTGACTACAAAAGGCTAGAACAGCAGATTAGTGCCCTTAAACCACTGATCACATCAGCAGATAACCCTGTCCTTGTGAAAAACCAAGAAAAAGGAAAACCGTTGACCAGTGAAGAAGCAAAAGAAAAGGAAGCTGAGTACTTCACAGAAGCCATCAAGAAAATGGATCTAAAAGAAGATAGCTCAGTGAAACTTCAAAACCTTGTCAAAAAGGTATTAACCAAACCTGCATCACCTAACACATCAGCAGATATCTCAGACATTGAGCTGGATCAACAAAAGAGACAAGAACAGATTGACAAAGAAGTTGCAGAAGACATAGCTGTAGCAAATGAAGTCATAGAAAAGGCTTTCAAACAAATATCTGAAGCTCAGGATACTGCTCTACAAATCTTCACAAGGCCAAAATCTCCAACCTCATCAGTAAATAAATCTCTCCCAAGAAACCCATTGCGTTCAAAAATACTAAAGTGGCTCTCTGATCAAAAGACCCATGTATTGACCCTGATCAGATCCAATGGTGAAATGAAGTACATATCAAGGAAACAAGCACTAAGCCTTGGTGTTGAAGATCTACAAGATATCCTTGAACTTTCATTGTGCAGGGATGAGGATGACTTAAGTTCCAAAGAATTTGAAGCAAAATTTAAAAGACAAGCTAGTGAACTTCTGATGAGGAATAAAGATCCAAAATAATGAAGTGTTTTGGCATTATCTGTTCCAGGGGGAGATTGTTGGGATTGAACCCTACCAAAGGAACAGATAATGAAAGCCAAAACTGGTTCACAATAGTGGATTCATAATAAGCAGCTGTTTATGCTAGACTTCTCCCTTGAAAGTGATTATAACATCTGATGGTCCTCTATCCACTGTCCGTATACAACAGCTGCTGTTCTTCTAACTACTGATGAAGCCCTGAAGACTGCTAAGAAGTAAACACTGCTGGTTCAATCTACTGATGACAAAGCACTGCCCAATTAAGGACTGATCAACCTTGAGGAAAGCACTGATGTAAAGGGAAGGCAGTAGTTTAGTGTGTCACTTGTCTTGTGTAAAGTCAGTGGTTTAGATTAGCAAGGTCTGTATAGGAACAGTGGTTACAGGTTGTTAGGTTGTTAGACGTCGCTTTCATGGTGATGTCAGCTGAGATGCCTCAGCGGTTTGGTTTGTCTATAAATGGAACAGTACTATGTACTGTTACATTCGATCGTGTTGAGTGAGTTCTTCTCCTCAATTCAATCCTTTCATCTTGTGCAACCAACCATGGAGTATCAGGCTGAGGGGGAGTTTTAGTTCATAAGCATGCTTGTAATCTTTTGATTTGTATTGTAAATCTTTCGACTCAATGAAAAGCATGTGTTTATCAAAACTGTTTCTGTAGGATCGGTTTTCGACCTAAACGAGTCGTTCGGAAGAGCTCTCGTACGTTTCAGAGGCGGAAACTAAGAAACGAACGTATACACAGCTTGAAAAGTACTTTAATCCTCTTGTATATTATATTGACAACGTTTACAGTGAGAGGAAATACCGGCAGCACTTATCACAAGACCTGATCGTTACAAATGAAATGACATTGTACCTATTTATAGTAATTCTGGTCCGCTTATGTGACATGCCATAAAAGCGGTCCAGAAGACTTGACATAAAAGCGATCCACAAACTATCCTATGAGCGAACCAGCCTAGTACGTATGAGCGGTCCTGATTAAGATACATAAGCGGTCCAGACATCTTGACTTTCATGAGAATTAACACATTCCATATTCACGAACTTTCATGTTGACTTTCAAGAAAAACTCACTTCATTGGACCTTTTTAATGGTCCAATCACCAAATAGCAATTTCTTGTATCATGACATCACTTGTGATGTCACCATGGTGATGTCACTCGTGATGTCATACCCGATCGGGCCCGCAACGAGATCAAGACTCGATATTAAGACGTAGTCGACAGATGACTGCACCAACAGACTCCCCCTCAGATGTTGACGGAGTCTTAAGTGTCGAGTCTTTGACAATGTCGTATCTTTAAGTCTTCAGTCTTGATCAGTCTTCGAGCTGCCTTCACTCTAACCGGCTCTATCCTATCTCCAATTCTCTTTCAGGATCTCTGGCTCCTAGCTCTAGCATCTTCAGACTCTCTTTCTCTAACAGACTCCCCCTCAACTTGTGCTGGGATCGTAGTCTGGCTTTCACAGGTTCAGGTATCGTAACCTGATTGACCTGCATATTCTCTACCCAAAAGTAAGTTTCTCAAAGTTTAACATTTAACAAATTTAGAAACTTCACTAATCACCTGAAGACACAACCCTGAATAGAAAAATTTATCATGTCAATTTCTAATGAACCACTTGAATATATATCATTTTCATTTCACACATTTTCAAAACACACTTTACCAAACCTGTTCGTAATGTTTAGCACTCGGAATTTTGAAAATCAGCTTTTCAACATCAGTCGTCTAAAATCTTTTTGAATTTTTCAAAATTTATGCTAAAACACACTGAAAATCTTTTTGGATTTTTGATATAACAGAAATAAAATGTTTACAAACAATATTTTTGTGAGTTTGCGTAAGAGGATCATATCAGTTTTTGAGACAAATCACCAACACCGTTAAGCTTCATTTCATTTTAAGTTCTAAACAATTCACTTAGATTGTCAGTATGTTTGTCCACTTAAATTTTCACACAAAGTTCAACTGATCCGAGATACTATATTAATTGTTTTAAGAGACTTAAACTTATCCGTGTGTCCCACTACTTGAATATACTCCCGTATCCAGATCCCAATATTCAGTCTTACAGGTGAGTATACCACAGATGATATCTGTCAGAGGAATAAATTATAGTACGAGGGCCGTGAGAGCTCAGGTCGATCTTTCGATACGCAGAGAGATGACGGCTTCGACTTTTGGTGTGTCCCCTTTAGAGGATCTTTTGTTTCAACAGCCATGATTAGCATTTTTCAATGTTTCATCATTTTTTAGCTGAGGGTGAGCTATATTTCAAGCAAGCGTAAAGTATTATACGGGGACTAGGTCAGAAATTTCTTTCAGCAGAAGTCCCGGGATAATACCCCAGATATCACTGAGCATAAAGACCTAGTATCTCAGAATAAGGGACCTTTCAAACGAGATTTCAGGGGTTACCTATATATCCAAGATGTTGTTCCCCACGAAATAAGCAAGTTTGAATTTTAGGTTTATATCTCGTCACAATCTACTAAATGTGCAAAAACCTACTGGCATATCCGCAGTGAGATTGTTTATCACATTTTAACTTCCATTTCTTTAGCATGTTGTGACAGTCTACTGATGTACTATCATTTCCTCTATTCACAACTAAACTCATTTTTGATTTTATCATGTTTTTGGCTTTTTCAAATTTTCAAATGTTTTTGGATTTTTCTGAAATTTTCTACTCCCCCTAAAATGCAAACACATTTTAGGAAATTTGAAAATAAACTATACAGTAAAGTGACAACTGATATCAAATTGCATCAATTCGCCATCCACTAGGCATAAACAATCAGAACTCCCCCTTTCACAAAACTATTTTCTCATAATGATTTCAAAACACTTAAGTTTGTTTTAACCAAAATGATTTGTCCGGAAAATAAGTTTTGTTAATTTTCAAACCACTTGTAGGTTAGGGGAATGGTTCATCATTTTGTCCATACAATCTCTTGTATCAGGATTACATCAAGTTCAAACTAATGACCTTGAGTAATCACTTTGTCAGAATCAACCTCTCACCACTTGTAAGAATATCCAACATTTTAAACACATGTAGGAATAAACCTCTACACAAACCATTTTACCAATCAAGATGCCGATTCCTGCTTCGCACTTACCAACCTGGAAGCTCCGGCAAGTCAGGTTTTTCAAGCAAAGAAAATGTCCACCCAAGCCTGACCAGCCTTGGGTGTTTTCAATTCAGAAGCAGTTGGAGTGTAAGTTGCTTTCTTTTTAGCATAAAATTCCTTAACCCCTTTAACTTTCCCATCGACCATCTTTCCGAAAATCTTCTTAATTTTTCCATTAAACGCTTTCTCAACATCAAAATCATTCTTATCAGAATAAAATTGATTTGAAATTTCAACCTTTCCAACCTTTGATTTAAAATTCTCAGCTCTCAATGGTGGAAAATGAACATCATCCATTAGAGGCACTGAGTTTTCACTTTTTACCTCAACCAGTGGCTCCTCCGATTTTGTGGAATCAGATTCATCGCCAGATTTTACCTCTGATTTCTTAACAACCCAAGCTTGGTTGTCAAGATTTCCCTTTTTCTTGTAAAACTTTTTCGAACACTCTCCAACTTCATATGTTGAATTTTTGAACACTTTGAATCTTTCAGTTGGTGGTTCAGCTTTGTCAACAACAACTTCTTTCAGTTTTCCAGAAACTCCCTGTTTTGTATTTGTCGCTTTCGGACAGTTCCACGCGATGTGACCAGCTTCATTGCATCGGAAACAGGTTCTTGTTTCTTTCTTCTGATAAGCTCCATGCTTCATCTTTTCAGCAAGAAACTCCTGGTTTGACTGTTTCCAGAATGAGCTCTTTGCTTCTTCTTCATGGCTATTTCCTGCAACATATGCCATTTTTGATTTAAAATCTCGAACATATTTTTCATTTTTATAGTTTTCAGGTGGAATAAAACCAAGTCCTTTCTTTTTGTAGCTACAATTGTGGTTTGATTTCTTTTGAAAACCAGAACCAGAATTGTAACCCCTTTTCTTGTTTATCCGCTGTTGAACTCTTGAAGTGTATTTTTTAGGTTTTTCAGTAAGATTTAAATCTTTTATTTCAGAAATACTAATTTCTGTCATTTTGAAAACCTTTTTGATCATGTCAAAACGAACACTTCTTATTGGAAACTCTTTATCAAAATATAATTTGTCAGAATCATTCAAAGTATATACAACTTCAAATGTTTCATCATTCAAATTAGATTTTGATAATAAAAATTCTTTACTATAAACCCGTTTTTCCGACGATTTTGAATTCTTGACAGACGAACTCGAACTTCTGACTGACTGACACGAACTTTGGGATTCAGACTTTGACTCTGACTCCTCATCCTTATCCAACACCTGATCGACCACTCGTTTTATCAGTTCTGACTCATGATCTGTGTCGGACGCTGTGAACGTGACGTCAATACTATCCGGTAAAACATCAGTTATCTCGGACTCCAACTTTATATTGACTGCCTTTTTTAATTCTTCCTCGTTAGGTTTTCTAGACGAATACCCTTCCCAAATCGGGGGCGGACACTTATTATAACAGACACCCTGTTTCTTACCAGTATCCTTTTTCTTCTTTAGCTTTGTTTCTTCACCTTTAAACGCCTCGAAACCTTCAACTGTTGGATAAATTCTATTCATTACGTAGTCACAACCTTTGTAACTTTGCAGCAATCTTCTGATTCTTTCATTCTCAGCTGCTTCATTCTCCAACTCTTTCTTTCTCTTTGCACATTCTTCTATGTACATGTTAATCTCTTTCTGCTTTGTCATCATAGTAGCATTCAACATCTTCAAAGCTTTCTCTCTTTCAGAGTTAGTCTTTTCCAAACTATTCACAGTTCTGTTCAATACATCATATGACTGTTTCAAATTTTTTACATCAAACAACAATTGTTCTTTCAACTTTTCTAACTCACTAAACCTCTCATCTTTCTCTATACATTGTTTACAAGACTCTAAACATGTAAGACAAGGTTTTATAACTTCAACAATCTTCTCTACTTCCACAATCTTTTCAACTTCCACAATCTTCTCAACAACCTTGACTTTTTCACTCTGTTCATTCTTTTCTTCTTGAGAAACAGACTCTTCATCTTGACTTTTCTCATCATCATCACTGTTATCAATTTGTTCTTCAAGTTTTTCAATGAATTGAGCAATTGACAATCTACTAAACTGTCCAGAATTCTTCAGAATCATGAGATATGTACCCCATTCCTTTTGTGGTAAAGCATCAGCAAGCTTTTTAACCCATTCTGCTGGAGTTTTAGTAATTTTCAACTGAGACATGGTACGCACAAGATGACAATATCTCTCAATGAGACTCTTTGTACTTTCTCCTGGACAACCTGAAAACAAATCAAACTCTTTCTTTAGTACATTTATTCTATTAAAAGTTTCACTTGTCATATTAAAGAAATTGATATCCATGATTTGTAAACACGTTTATCAAGACAATCCCGTTAAGCGAAATATTAAGTCCAAGATAGATCACCTTTTTAAAAATATACCTGAAACAAACAAACAAACAATCAGTTTAAACACTATTAAACAACTGAAACAAACTGGTACTCGAACTGGTGAATTTTGAGCGGACTGAAGATTGATGAACTGTGCGGACTGAATGACCAACTGTACGAACAGAATGACCTGACCCTTTTTAAACCTTTGAACTTCAAACCGTACGAACTGAACTTTATCACACGATTTGACCACACAAAACGACTTGACTGTTCAAACGTACTGATCGAAACGTGCAAACGGACAAACACTCCAAACCTTGTGACCTGACAACTTGCGAACTGACTGTTTAAGCCACACAAACTGACAACTTGAAAAGATATCACCAAACTTGACTTTAGTGATATGGAATTTGAATTATAATTGATCCGTTAAACGATTATGAAACTTGGGCTTGGGTTGACAACAATAAAACCATTGAACCGAGAAACTTTATTGTGATTGGGCCTCCTAAATCCATTAGACTAACATATAGATTTTATTTAAATGAAATGATGGCCAACAAGATTTTAGTTCAACAAGATTGGGTAACTGAATGATAATGGGCGGTGGATGTATAGATCAAATACAGTGGATTGGACCGAAGATTGGGCTAGATTTTCAAGGGGCGGTGCTGAATTAAGCAAAACAAGGAAACAACTTTTAATACTCAAACAACGTGATTGGGCCGCTGACTTGGGCCTTTATCCGACACTTTCACTGCCAAACTGAATAATAAGTCTCATTGTCACATCCATATGAACTGACACTACCATATGATTTATTTTCCACTTGTAGACCCGAGACACTATGTCAAATTTGTGAACCTAATTCACATGCGACTGACACACAACACACTGAATTAATTGTTATCATATGCAAACTATCCAACACATGCAAACCGACAACTGATACACGTTACTATCTCTTTTACTCAAACTGACAGCCTTTGATGGTCACAAGAGCGAACCAGATGATGACATATAAGCGGACCTCAATTGTTTCAAAGAGCGGACCTCAAATGTCACTAAGAGCGGACCTCAACTGTCACTAAAAGCGGACCTCAACTGTTCGAATAAGCGGACCAGATAAGTAGATCAGACGAGCGGACCTCGATGACGTCAGTACTAGCGAACTGATTATGGTCTGATTGAACAAGTTTTATTCCGTTTTTAGATCTGAAACTCTCAAGGATTGATTAAAACATGTTTACGCACGTATTGTGAAAGTTTGAATCGATTTTATCCGTAAAAAGTTCAGTTTTTTCAAAATAGAAAGGTGTAGAAGCAGAAAAAATGATGAAAACGAGCTGTATATGCGAGATCACCTCCTCCTTAGCTCTGATACCAATTGTAGGATCGGTTTTCGACCTAAACGAGTCGTTCGGAAGAGCTCTCGTACGTTTCAGAGGCGGAAACTAAGAAACGAACGTATACACAGCTTGAAAAGTACTTTAATCCTCTTGTATATTATATTGACAACGTTTACAGTGAGAGGAAATACCGGCAGCACTTATCACAAGACCTGATCGTTACAAATGAAATGACATTGTACCTATTTATAGTAATTCTGGTCCGCTTATGTGACATGCCATAAAAGCGGTCCAGAAGACTTGACATAAAAGCGATCCACAAACTATCCTATGAGCGAACCAGCCTAGTACGTATGAGCGGTCCTGATTAAGATACATAAGCGGTCCAGACATCTTGACTTTCATGAGAATTAACACATTCCATATTCACGAACTTTCATGTTGACTTTCAAGAAAAACTCACTTCATTGGACCTTTTTAATGGTCCAATCACCAAATAGCAATTTCTTGTATCATGACATCACTTGTGATGTCACCATGGTGATGTCACTCGTGATGTCATACCCGATCGGGCCCGCAACGAGATCAAGACTCGATATTAAGATGTAGTCGACAGATGACTGCACCAACAGTTTCTCTCTTTGATTGTTGTTACAAAGTTTGTTGTTCATTTCCGCTGCACTTAAACTCTGTTCATTTCTATTTGATTTATTCAAATTATACAAACAAGCACAATCATTAGAGCCTCCGATTCTAACAAGAACAGTTGATGTGTGCTTGTATGATGAGACTCTCTGATGTATCTTCTCTGATATATGAGATCTATCTTTTTTACGAAGTGCCATGCAGGATATTTATAGTTGTGTAGCATCGTACCAAACACATACACAGCTTCATAATCTCCGGTTCGTACGAACCCATGCAATCTCCGTTCGTAAAATCCACCTTCGTGCATGTTGACTGACTATCAAAATCCATGCATGCACTTGTGTACGTAATCTATGTTTCCTCAAAATAATAGGATAATATTTATGATATCATCATGATGTATGATGACATCATTCCTAAAGTTCACTCTTTGTATCGTGCCGTACCATGTACTGACCTGACTTTGCCTAATGACACCTAGTGAAACCTAGCGAAACCTCTGTCTGATATAATACAGACTCAAGACATTAAACGTTACAAATACAGACAGATTTCCAAGTATGGACATACAAATGTACTCACAGACTCCCCCTTGGACATAGCTTAGAAATCTGTGAAGTTTAGTCTTGATCTGCCTCGGATTACATATTCAAGCAATCAAAGTAAAACTGTAAGCTCCCACTTGAATAATGCTCTGAATCACTAAACATTTTTAGATTTGACAATTAATCTTGCTCCCCCTTTGATTTAGCTTCCTGTCAAATCTTATCATTCTTCAGACGTTTAGATTCAACTGGTGAGAGTTTTCTAAACATATAAATGTCTATTATCATATTTGACTTTTAAGCATGATCAAATTCAGTGACTCTCACAGATAATCAAGTTCAAATTAATGACCTTCGCTATCCAGCTTATCAACTTTTTAAATTTTCATTTTAAAATTCAAGTTTCAAATTAATGAACTTTTTTATGTTCAGCATCTTCAGATTTTGAAATTCAGCTTTCCAACATCAGTTGTCGAAACATAAAGTGAAACAAAAGCTTTTTGTATTTTACAAAGTTTATGCTAAAACACTCCTAAAATCTTTTTGTAATTTTTCTTTATTGAAAGTAGTAAAGAAATATTTACAGACAATATTTTTGTTTAAGTTCGTGTCAGAGGATCATATCAGTTTATGACAAGTCACTAGCACCGTTGAGCTTTAAACACTTTAAGTTTTAAACGATTCACTTAGATTGTCAGTATACTAATCCATTTAAATTTTCACACAAACTTCAACTGATTCAAGATACGAGATTAGTGTTTTAAGAACTTAACTTACTCGCGTGTCCCACCTCAGAATATACTCCCGTATCAAGATTCTCTAGATTCAGTCTTACAGCTGAATATACTATATTATATCTGTTCTCTGGGTAGTGCGAGACCTTGAGAGCTCAGGTTAGAACTTCCGTTCAGTCAGAGAGATGAAGACTCGACTTTAGGTGTGTCCCACTTAGGGATCTTCTTTACAACTGCACTTGATTTATATCTTTCGATATTTTCTCAATTTTTATGCAGAGGGAAAGCTTTTTAAATCGCATAAAGTATTATACGAGGTCTAGGCCATTGCTGACACAAAATCAGAAGACCAGGTATAATAACCCATATATCAAACAGTATAAAGACCTAGTATCTCAAAATCAGGCAATCTCTCAAACGAGATTTCGGGGGTTACCCATATATCCGAAAGATGTTCCCCACGAGATAAGCAAGATAATGTTTTTATGTTTATACCTCGAAATTAATCTACTAAATGTGCAAAAACCTATTGGCATATCATTAGTGAGACCGTTGAACACTTTTTAACTTTCCAATTCTTTAGCGTACCGTGACAGTCTAACTGATTTACTATCATTTCCTCTTTTTACACAAAGACTCATTTTTGAAATTTATCATGTTTTTTGGCTTTTTCAAATTTTCAAATGTTTTTTGTATTTTTAAAATTTTTACTCCCCCTTCTTAAATTTTCTTTAAAAAATAGTGGGCTAGAGATTGTGATTTGGGCCTATTACTTTTGGATCAAACGTGGGCCGAGTTTGAATAAGTGGGTCGATAATAATCACGCCGAACTGAGTTTGGGTCGATATTTTACAAGTTTGGGTCATTTTGGCGAAAAGTTTAACGCTTTTTGAATTGAATTTTGAATTGCAATATTATTTTAGTGGGCCAAAATTTTTTTTTGAGTTTGGACTGGGATTGGTATTTGGGCCAGTAAGAAGTTTTGAACAAATTATGTTTTGAATTGATATTGGGCTAATTGTTTGAGTCGGATATTTTAAAACTTTCATTTGGGCCGAAGATATAATTGAAATTGTATCGGGTCGAAAGTTTTTAAAAGCGATTTGGGCCAAGACTTTGTGATTGGGCTTGTAAGCGGGTCGATACAAGAAAATATTTTTGAAAAAATTTTTCAATCTACAAAAACTTTCAAGTTTAAAAATGTATGATTGGGATGATGGTATGGAGGTACATCCGTGGTTGCTGGATGAAATTAAAAGAAACATTAGGGTTAAGAGATTTGAACAATTTCGGTGTAAAAAACATGAATCGTTGGATCAGTTGAAAGGACGGTATTGTGATTTACTAAGCAGGTTAAGGTGTTACGCGGTAAGAATGTCGAATACTGAAGAAATATCAAAATTTGTAGATGCCTTACCTTCAAAATGGAATGAAGCTTTGATTGAGTTGAAAAAAGATTATAGATTTTCAAGATTTACTCTAAATGATTTTGTCAACAAGCTTCAAGAACACGATCCTCAAATTGTGTGCTCAAATTGTGAAAAATCAAAATCTGAAAATGTCAAACTGTTGAGAGATGTGGAAAGTTTGACATTAGAAAACAAAAAAATTATAAAATTAGAAAATGATTTGAAAAATCAAATAAAAATTTTAGAAAATGAAAAATCAATTTTAAATAAAAATGATTTTGAAAAACAAAATATAATAAACTCGCATCTAGAAAAAATCACAAAACTTGAACAAGATGTTGAGATTGCAAAAAATAAAATTGAAGATTTAGAAAAGAAATTGAAAAGTTTTGTTGCTTCGTCCTTAATGCTTGATAATATAGTTCTAAAACCAATCAATAAAAATGAAGAAACTGGGGATGACGAATATGAATTTTGTAACCGTGATATTGGGTATCAATCGTCAAGAAAGGGCAAAACAAAAATGGTTGTACCTAATAACACGAAAAACAAAACTCCCTCAGTGAAAACTCCAATAAGTGACGATGTCACAAATTATGACGAAGTCATAATTGAAGATTGTGATGACGAATCTGATGATGAAAATGATAAAAAGAATATATTTTTGAAACTAAAAGAAAAATTTAAAGAAACAATTCCACAATTTGCTGAAAAAGGTGAATGTTCAACTTCTAAGCAAATTGAGGAAAAAAACAAAATAAAAATTCTAAAACTTTTCAAAATCAAATTCAAAGATCATCAGTTCAATCGTCAAATCACTATAAAAACAAAAATTCACAAAAAGTTGGTAAAAAGTGGTGCAGGTTTGACCACAGTGCTCAAGAGATAAATCAAGCTTACAGGAAAAAATGGAATGAAGATTTTTCAAAGATAAATCATTACTATGATAGAAAACAGAGAAATGAGGAATACTATCTAAGTGTATGGTTTGAAAGAAAAGAATGGTGTGATAAAAGAATATGCTACAATTGTGGATTAATCGGGCATGTTGCTGTGTATTGCATGAAGCCAAGGATGGAACAAAGACAGAGAAATGATATGCAAAGATGCTTTAAATGTCAAATAAAAGGTCATATCATCAGAGATTGTCCGATAAGTTTGAAAAGAGAATCGTCGGATAAATCTCAGGGGAAGGAAAAGAAAGTTGTGAAGAAAACAGTCAAAATTCAAGAAAAGCCCAAAGAACAGAAAGTGAAATTATCACAAGGGCAGAAAGATAGACCGCGAAAGAATAAGAAAAAAGGCGAGAGAGTATTTAGAAAATATTTTGTCATCGGATACAATTGATGACCCAGATAACAATTCTGAAGAATGGTTTTCGTAACACCTAGCAAAATCATGTCAAATGTAATAAAGACACGTGTCATGGACTTTAAACATGTAATGAATTGATTCTGAAGGACTAAAATTGTCAAACAACGTAAATATGTAAGTAAAAGGATCCAAAGTGTCAACATGCCAATCTTGTGCCTCTGAATGACCTCACACGACGTTCGTATTTTTTAATGAATAAATTGTCGGACATAGAAAGCCGTTTGTGCTTAAATTGAGAATTTTACAAAGCATAGGAGTTAAATGTGTCAACATGTTAAATGTTACCTCTGAGTGACCTTTTAACGATCCCAAAAGCATTGTGATATTTGTATTTTTGCTCTCATGAATGCCGGACAATAATCTCATGGAGTTTCGATGAAAACAAGACTTTTCGGGTGATCTCACAACTAACCGGGAGGTTAACAGAGTTAATTTATGACCCAAGGCACTTGTTAGTTAACTATGGGGGTCAATAGTGCAATAAAAGAAAGTTATTTAAACTTAAAATGGACCAGGGACTGAAAATGCTAAGTTTTCAAACTTTTAACCGGAACTACCCGTCGTCGCGGGCCACGTAGGCCATCTTCAAATCCTTCGCGGGCCGCGTAGAAGGTACCAGCGACCAAAACAGGGACAGCTGCATGTTGCAGCCTGTTCCACCGCCATTGCATGCTTGTTTTTGATACCAGGGACTGTGCAACTGGTTTTTACTGCCCTAGGGACACTTGGGATCATCTGGTAACATCCTAGGGACAGTTGCAATGATCCAAGAGCATCCAATTTCCTATATAAGGGCCTTGATTTTAACTTGTTCATGCACACTTAAAAACTTTCACTTCAAAACTCACTCTCCGAAGCCTCCTAGTGTTCAAGGAAGCTTTCTCGAGTTCAAATTTCGTGCTAAGGACTATTGTAAGTGTTCTTAGCTTCCATAGTTTTGTTTTCATTAGCTTAATGACCGAAAGTCAAAGTTATCATAATTACGCTTTGACTTTGTGATTAATCACTAACGGTGCAGCCATTATTCGAATTGAAAGTGGCTATGTGTTGGTAATTATGTAGGTAATAAACCCTTAAAAGGGCACCTTCAAATTATCACATTATCTTAGTCAATTGTCGGGTCAAACTTCTTAACAAAAAGTCAAACGAGTCAGTTTTTGCAAAATAATTCATAACTGATAATGCTGAAGTTATGGAACATGTTTTAACACTTAAATAACTTGGTAAATAATATGAGAACATGTTTAGGCATGTTCAACCCAACAATTCTGAGTTTAGGCTCGGTTCGCAACCGAACGTCGCAAAAGTAGACTTTTGCTTTGACTTTCAGTTCTGACCCGATTTAGCTTAGTTTGGTTATGCCTTAGGGTTCCTTTAGGACCATATTATATGTTAGTATAACCCTCTAAGGTTATACAACACGGTTCCATAGAAATCCTAGTTCATTGCATGTTTCCGTTAAATGCTTAAAAGTTGACCGTTATGCCCCTTTGGTATAAAAACGAGATTTTTGAAAATGTAAGAGGACAAAAATCTTTATTACTGATTTATAAGCATGTCCTAAAAATTTGACATCAGTTATGGTCTAAAATGAAAGTTATGCAAGATATCGTAATTTTTTTTTTTTGTTAATTAAATGGCATTTTCCACATAAATCATGTTTAAACCCAATTTTTGACACCAAACTTTCTACCCACTGTTATAATATAATATTTAGGGATTTTTTGAAATTTTTGTAAAATTTTATACTGATCATATTATAGAGTTCTTGTGTAAATTCGGTATTGACGAAATTGCCCTTTTCATTGATAAAATGTGTTTTACATATCATTTTGATACCAAACCTTTTTCTACTGATTTCATATGTTAAATAAAATATTTTAAACCTTAGAGACTAATCAAAACTTCAAAATTTTATAAACATTTTAAATATCATTAAATACCGACATTTACGCTTATTAAGCGCATAATATGGTTTAAAACCATATTTAATGCCAAAAACTTGTTACCTACTGATGTGGTAAATAAATTTTTATACTTTAACAGTAAGTATAAGTCTTGAACTCAGATTTCCAAATTTAACCTTAAAAGCATATGTGAAATGACCAAAATGGCCCTAAAGTGCATAGTTTGGCCATAAATGTTAAACCTCACATATGTATGATATCTTCTGAATTAACTACATAAAATAAATGTTTTTACTGATACTTTTGGACCAGAACCTCAGTTTATTATTTAACCTCTTTTATAAACATTAAATTTTAAATTCGTTATGGGCATAATGGAAGATATCCTACTGATATCACAACATAATTTAAGCATAATAACTTATGGAACTTGTACATGACTCTCTCGGTTACCCATTATGCATATACGCATTCGGTACGGTTTATGTAACTAGTTTGCATAAATTAACCAAAACAGGTCAAAACCTTATCATTTTTACTTCAAAATCCAGAATGTATTTAGTTTACCCATTTATTACAAGTCTTCATACTTGCTGGGTCTGAATCACATTCTAATCTGGTCTTCGCTTAATCTTGCGTTTTGAACCGTAAACCTTTCCTAAAAACTACCGGTCTAAGTTAAAACTTAAGCAAGACCCGTTAGGAATCTTTTAGGTTATTAAAACCTTTGTTCCAGATTAGGAGCCCAGTAAAAGCTACTTGTACTTGCTGATTTTGATATACGGCTGAGAATAAAATTACATTTTAGCTCAGGTAAATACTTTTAACTTATTTTCCCTTATACGGGCTTGGGATACGGTATTATAATAATACCGCTTGGTCGGGTATGAAATCATTTAATCGGATTATGATTAATAAATTGCATAACCCGTTTTAATATGTTTTGTTTGGTGCAAAGCCTTTGGGGGGTTAATGACCGTGTCCTGGATATCCTCGCTCATTCATTTGAAATGGCCATGAGTTAAGCACGGGGTGTAGGCATACACCTGACAGTTGTGCATGTAAAAGATATAACCACTTGTTGAGGATAACTCGCCATGGGATTATATTAGTGGTGTGTCTATTAATCTTGTCTCGGCTCTTCTAACTGGGCCCTGAATGGACGACAGACATATAAATCTGTATACAAGATTATTTTAAAAATTGTCCCAAGTTATGAAATATTTTATGCCTTGTGCATCCAAACCAATTTTATAAACACTTTTAAAAAAGAGTCGGTTAATTGCATTTACCAGTGTAAACTGACGTATTTTTCAAAAAGGTTAAGTGCAGGTACTACGCGTAATGGGCTGGAAACTCCTGAGTATTAAATAAAGAGTCTTGCAAGCTTTTAATACTTAAAGTTTGTTGAACAATATTTTCTTTCTGTTTTAGATCCGCCTGTGGATCCACTTACAACCGTTGTGTAATATTTTATTATACTTTCAATTCGGTTTGTACTGTTATTTTAGACTTCCGCTGTGCATTAAACTGTGATTATTTGACTATGATGATATCAACTACGTCATGATACTCCCCACCGGGCCCACCGGCAATACGTGGAAATATCGGGGTGTGACAGGTTGGTATCAGAGCCAACATTGAGTGAATTAGACACTAGCCTTTTTGTGTTTAATCTCAA
The DNA here is from genome assembly GCA_030545235.1 of Helianthus tuberosus. Lineage (NCBI taxonomy): Eukaryota > Viridiplantae > Streptophyta > Magnoliopsida > Asterales > Asteraceae > Helianthus > Helianthus tuberosus. The sequence goes on along the minus strand of CM060447.1, from coordinate 128,242,009 downwards.
TGACACAGTTGCACATCCCTCGACTTCCTAGTCTAGGCAAAGGACTTATGATTAATCCTAATCTTAATTGTTTTTGTCTTCTGTTGTTTTCTTTTGTTTTGACAGGTTCCAAAGACAAAATGCCGCCACGTGTTAGAGGTAGAGGTGGAAGAGGAAAGGCACCAATGACTGCAAGAAATGACCAGGAAGCCGGGCCATCCCATCGACGAACACCATCAGCGAACCTTAGCTCTAGTCCTCACGAGGATTGGAGAACATATCTAGAGCCTATGAGACGCTTTGTCTCGCTCAGTTCCTCTCCATCCTATCATGATTCATTCGGGCTGCATCAAAACAACGAGTCCGACCATTCTCACCATTCCTTCATACTCTTGCAGCGATCGGGTTCGCACCGTGCCTTCCAAGACCCGACCCCATACTTCTAGAGCCGGTTCAATCCGATGAACAAGGTACAAGAATTAGAGGGTCCGAACCATTTGGGATCGGTTGACCACTATCCTGAGATGCAGGATATGGATGTGGACGAGGATCCAGATCCCGAGCTACCACTGACTGGGACACCTACGCATGCCATCGATATATCAAGCGGATCATCCTTCCATTGTTCGCCTTACAGGGGCCCATACATTTTTGTTGAAAGATTGGTTACATACAAGTGGGAGTATACTCCCCCTCACAACCCACCTCCACAGCAGCAGCAGGATCCCTCAGAGGATCCACATTTTGAGGCAGTCACGCCACCGCCACTACCACCACCAGAACAGCAACTGCCTCCAGAACCACCGAGACGAAGAAGAACAGGTGCACGGATGTCCGTGCGTGGGGGTTTCCACTTCAGCACCCCCAACACTCCAGCAACAGCAACTACCCGCCGCTGTATAAAGACCCGTAAATGGGTGGGCCTTCAAACCTAGTTTCTGAAGTCGACTCTGCTCTAGTCGCACCACCACTACCGCCCATGGGTTATGATAACCCAATTCCTTCTTACCCTGGTGCAGCAGCGTATAACCCGTTTGAGCAGCAGGCTTATCCGGGTTACAATTACAACAATGCCCCCGCCGTCAACCCGTACCTTGAAGCGGCGAACTACAATGCTCTCTACCCTGGACCCTATCCAGCTACGTACCCAACTGGGTACCCAACATATGGGTATCAATACCCACCACCTCCGCAACCTCAGCAGCAGCAGCCGCCGCAGCCTCCACAGATCCAACCAGCACAGCAGCAGGAAATCCTTCAACAGTTGCACGAGGTGGAGCAACAGGTCCATGAGGAGCGTAGAAGCCGTCGGGGTCTACTAAAGGGTTTGGCAAACCTTATAAAGGGGAAGAAGAAGAGGGATTATTGAAATTCCTTATTTATTTGTTTTGTAATTCTTATTTTCAATTAAGTCCCTGTGTGGACATTTTATTTATGTACTTGGTCCCTGTGTGGACTTATCTTTCTTATTTATGTCCCTGCGTGGACAATGTTCCGTTTAGGGCAGTTATGTACTTCTTTCAATTTATGGAATGTTTTAGTTTAAAATTTCATTGCCATTATATGTATATGAATATATTATATGAAACAAATCAAAATATCATTTCAATTTACAATTGATCTGCCATTCAATATTAAAAGAAAAATCTTAAAGGTAAAAACCTAGCCCATATGTCATTTTAAGACATGGCCACGATAGTAATTCCTTTTTAAGAAAATAAATCCTTGTTAACACCTGATAACGTGTTAGCACTCTTGGCAAACGTGATACGATAAAATCACACTTGTTATCTTTATATTGGGTTCTTCCAATCCCTTATCTAGCCTAATGATTTAGAGATCATGGGTTCAAATCATCAGTTAAGATGATCATATATTAAACATCCATTAGTGATGAAGAGCCTACGGGCCATATTCATTGTCTAATAAGACAAAGGACAGTTGTAGTCTACGACTCCCTGTCAAGAAAAGGTAATGAACTATGTTCAAACCTTAATGCTTCGATCTTATAAGATCATGGCTTATAACTTAAAACTGTCCTTGTGACTAGGCCATTTGTGCCACTCTAATATCCTTAATGATTATAACTAGGATTAATTATGATTTAAATATATATAATTATCTAATTAACCAAATATGGTTTATAATTACCGTGGTTAATGAATCGTCAAAAATGATGATTCCATAATAAACCTCTGAACAAACTATTGTCAATTGTTTTATAGAAATCAAGCTTCAGCATGTCTGAATCAGAAGAGGTTAACAGTCCTCCCAGAGAAAGAAATAATAACACCCGAATGAATGTAATGGGTGCAGACTTACAAGCAATGATAGATAATGCGGTCACTCGAGCCATTGATCGAGAATTCAAAGAACCAAGTAATACTCGTTCAAAGACTCTATATGTGGCTCATAGTAAGCCCCTTTCTAAAACACACGAGTCGAAGAAGGACGATTCTCATCATTCATCGAATCAGAAAAGTATTCCATCCAAGCAGATTGTGCTTAATCAAGAACCACATGTTTAGACTTGTTCTTATAAATACTTCATCTCTTACAACCCAAGGGACTTCACGGGAGAAAAAGGAGCCATTGACTGTTTGACATGGCTCGATGAGATAGATACTGTGGTTGATATCAGTGGTTGTGCGGAACAGGATATTGTGAAGTTCGTTTCACAATCATTTAAGGGAGAAGCATTGGCTTGGTGGAGATCGTTGGTTCAAGCCATAGGGAAAATCCCACTTTACAACATGTCTTGTATCAGTTCGTTGCGCTGATCAAAGATAACTTATGTCCTCAGCATGAGGTGGAAAGGATCGAAACCGACTTCTTGACTCTGTTCATGAAGAACTTGGATTGTCAGACATACCTTACAAGCTTCAACACCATGTCCCGATTAGTTCCTTATTTGGTCACACCAGAACCAAAGCTTTCACACCCTGACTTTTGCAGAAGCGTGATTATGATGTGACTTTCTTAATACCATTGCATTCAATCATAACAACAACTATATGATAAAACCATAGATTTGTCATCTATTAAATAAGTTTAAAACATAACACCATTGTTTTAAAACGTAGACTTCAATTGCAAACTACAAACCATACAAATTGTTTATTAGTTCACTAAGGACTCATCAAAAGATATTAAATAAAACCAAGGTTTGGAAGACGTGTCTCGTCTAGGAATAAGACACCCAACCCAAACCTCAAACCATGGATGACATCTTTATTCACAACGCAGCATGAACTTCCAACGCCCGCCAGATCCACTTACTAATTCCCTGAAATACATGTATTTTGAAAACATCAATAAAAGTTGAGCGAGTTCGTGTGTTTGTTTGTATGTATGTATAAACCTTTGAAATCACTGTAAGTATGTATGTAAGTTTATAAATCCCGGTATGAAAGCAACAAGGAAAACAAATCACCAATGGTTTGCAAGGCCATTGATATGTGTGACGTGATGCAGGGAGCTCAAACCTCGCAGATTTGCACCGGGCTTCCGGCTGTAAGACATAGTCTACCCATGGGCCAACCCTGGTCCAACATGGGCGGGGCTCGCTACACCCAAATAGATCTATCACTCATGTCCCTCGGTCCTACAACGAGGATTGATGGCCTTAAGCGTTATGCCCACCACTCACATGATCTAAATGTACCCTTCGTTAGCTAACCATACCAAATAATAATGTTTGTAAACAATTGTAACATGTACTTCACCCCCGAAGTTATAAAACTGAAACAGTTAAAGAAAAGGGGGAACACGAAACTCACAGTCTTGCGTCTTCAACAATCGTACTCGAACTTCTCCGGTGAACACGACTACCTACAACGTACTAATGTCTATTAGACGAACGGGCCGTGCCTTGACTTAGTGTTAACGTTTCTGAGTTACGTTTCTTTTACGCTTCTGATATTATTCCAAGTTATATAATTTGTCAAAATAACTTATATTTTAACTTAAATTATATCTATAACTTTTTGGAATAATTGTTAAACAAAATTTTGTAATAATACTTCTCAAGTATTTATACTTGTATTTCCTTCCCAAGGATGGGGGTATCTTATACATGTGTATTTTTGCCACATTTTGGGGTCGTATTCCGGTGTATATTTATACGTACGAGAATATGTATTCTTAATGTATTTATTAAGTATCCTCATATTTAATTAGTTATTAAACTTTCCGGAATATCATTTCTAATAAAAGTCCACCAACATATATATTTCCAAAATATATATTTAAGAAGTATCACTTAGAAAAATTGTTTATAACTTTTCTCTTGGCAAAATATTTGTAGTTCCAAAATAATATATTTTCAAGTCTAACTTAAAAAATATTTATAAACTCATTTTTATCAAAAAAATAATATATCTTCTAATATTTCCAAGGAAAATACATATTTTTATACTTGTCAAAAATGCTATATTCTTCCCATGTATAAAATATGATATACTCTTGAAGTAATTGTGAAAATCACACTTTCACTCCTTTGTATCCAAAATATTATTTACCAAAATATATTTTGTGAACATATTTACGGAATATTTTGTAAGTTACATTTCTTGTTCGGTTTTTGCCAATATTTTGTGTGTAACTTGTATGTTTATTCCTTGAGATTTTGGTGATATTTTGGATGGTAATTCTTGGTGTTTTGATGTGTTACATTATTTCATGCCCTAAAATAATATAACTAATACACAAAGTATACAAATAATCACACATGTGTGTCTTTATTGTATATATATATTCTAAATATATATCTAGCCACTTTTATTTATAAAACCAACCTCCAATATTTGTATTTTTGCAACCAAAATTTATGGCAAAGTTTATGTAACAATTTATGGTTTTAAAATACACTTTGTAAATATTTGTTTGAAAATATTTCTCTAAGTGTTTATATTTTTAGAAAGTTTTGCCATAGTTTCCCCTAAATATGGAGGTTCCCATGCTTTCAAGCATATCATTTTCTTTTGTAAAATCATCACAATCAATTTACAATCAACTCTTAAGCAACTTATACTTGCAAATTTTGCCAAAATCATGCTTAATCTACCACTTCATGAACTTGAAAGTTTATGAAAATTTGTAGTAACTTGGTAGTGTGTTTAGTGAATTTAGTTACCCTTTAAAGTGGGGTTGCTTATTTAAAAACATCATTCTTGAAAGACTTACATGTTTACAACTTGTAATCATGTTTTACAAAAATGTTTCCTTATGAAATTTCCTTGTTACACAAGTGTTTCTACACTTGGTTAATCACTAAAACCAAGTCTTGTTTATGGAAGAACCAAGATTATATGAAACTTATGTTTTTAACTTGGTTTCTTTGAAATCCTTCATAAATATTTAGATCCATATGATCAACATCTTACTTTAATCATGGTTTTTCAAGAAAACATTATTTCCTTCAAGTTCATGCTTTAAGTGTGGATGATCCATCATCCCACAATAATTTCTACTTTCACATCTTGCTAAACTATGTTTTTAATCATGATTTAGCAAGACCTTATGATGATTAACATCACTTCTACAAACAATCAAAGATCAACAAGCATAACAACTTATATTTATCAAGATATCTTTACTAAACAAGCTTATGTTCATGTTTACTTCATATGATCTTTAGTGTTCTTGATGTTTTTTTTTATCATGGTTCACTATTAACCACTTAAAATAGATGTAACATAGAGTGTACAAGGATCTTACCACTAGCACAAAGCTAGGGATGATTCAAGAGTAGAAATCAAGAGGATAAAAGCAAATAGAGAAGGTCCTTCAAGATCCAAAGCCACCAAGCGTCCTTGTATGATCTCTAGCTTCCTTGTATATGCTTAGAACGGATGAAGATGAATGATTGAAGGTGGTGGTGGTGTGGGTTGGGTTCGGCTGAGATCTCCCAAGAGAGGAGAGGGAGAAGTGTGTTTTTGTGTGTGTGAAGAAATGAGGCTTGATCTTTCATGTCTTTATATAAACCATGTTCTCAATTTATCTCTTGGGTTTTATGTGATAAAAAGCACAACATGATCTAATTTAATATAGAAATAAAATCCACAAGGTATGGGGCCAAGTATGGTTGTCCCATAGGAGGGGGGGGGGGTCTAGCTTAGGTGCTAACCATTAAGTTATAATCTAGTTCAAATTCAAGTATTCGTTACGTGTTTCAGTTATTAGATATTTTTAGGAGGTGTTATGATGTTCGGGGATCATAACTAGCTTGGAAATGTTAAAACAATGCTTCTAGTGTAAATTTGGTGTTTCGGGTAGTGTCCGGTTGTTCGGTTGGTTACCGGTACGTTAAAGTGCTAAACTTGCAGTTTAGTGTGCTTTATGTACCCTTTTGTGACACTTTTAATTCTCGACACTTAGGAAAGCATTCAGGACCATTTAACCATGTTTCTGCATAATATTAATGTGTTTAAATGCCGATTGCACTTTATATGAGTTTTAGTCACTTTCCAGCACCTAAACTATCACTAGGATGGCAGTTTTGGTATCCTTACTCTCCTACACACTATTCTAATGTACTACTTAGCTTCTGGTTCATTCTATGTCTCAACACACTGCCTGACAATGTACTGAACTTCGTCAGCATATTCCTGATTTATCAGATAACTGTGCTAACTGTACTTAATGCATCATTTGAGGCAATATTGCTTTCTTGCAATGTTGGTATGATATTTAACAATGTATGATGCATATGTTTGTGTATGGCAGAAATTAGAATGCAGTTAATTATAATTTCAGCACAGTCATTAAGCGCTAATCAAGATTAATTAGTTGTACGGATACCTGGATTTTTGACCGTTGTCACATTCTCCCCCTGTTAAGAAAATTTCGTCCCGAAATTTTAAGCTTTACTATTAGCAGCAGGGGTGTTAGGGAATAAGTGCGGGTATTTAGCTTTCATGCGGTCCTCACGCTCCCAAGTAAACTCTGGGCCGTGACGTGCGTTCCATCAAACCTTAACAAGTTTGACACTACTCCTTCGAGTCTTGTTAACTTTCCAATCCGTAACCTCAACGGGTTCTTCAGTAAAATGGAGTGTGTCGTCAATGTGAACTTCGTCGGCAGGAATAACCACAATTTCCTATGTTGGACTCTTTTTCAGATTAGATACATGGAATGTATCATGGACACCATTCAGTTCCGCAGGTAGGTCCAACTTGTATGCTACAGAATCAATCCTCTCCAGGATTTTAAACTGTCCAATGAATCATGGGTTTAACTTTCCACGCTTACCAAAGCGTGCCACACCTTTCCATGGTGAAACTTTCAACAAAACCATATCTCCCACTTCGAATTCCAATGGTTTTCTTCTTTGGTCCGCATAGCTCTTTTGTCGATCACGAGCCGCCTTAATGCGCTCTCGGATCTGTATGATCTTATCTATCGTTTCTTGAACCAACTTGGGACCAACTAGCTGTCTATCGCCCGCATCTGCCCAACATAATGGCGATTAACACTTGCGTTCATAAAGAGCTTCAAACGGTGCAGCTTGAATGCTTGTATGGTAGCTGTTGTTATAGGAGAACTCAACCAAAGGTAGGTGAGTGTCCCAACTGCCACCCAAGTCCATTACACAAGCTCGTAACATATCTTCAAGTGTCTGAATCGTTCTCTCGCTCTGACCATCCATCTGTGGATGAAAAAAGTGCTCAAATTCAACTGAGAACCAAATGCTTCCTGGAAAGATTGCTAAATCCTTGACATAAATCTTCCGTCTCTATCAGAAATAATCGAGATAGGCACTCCATGACGTGCTACTATCTCCCTTAGGTACAGCTCAGCTAGCTTACCAGTGTTATCCTTTTCCCTGATCGGCAGAAAGTGCGCAGATTTTGTCAGACGGTCTATGATTACCCAAATCGTGTCATGACCTCTGGGTGTCTTTGGTAACTTTGTTATAAAATCCATTGATATCTGCTCCCATTTCCACATAGGTATTTCAGGTTGCTGTAGAAGGCCTGAGGGCTTTTGATTTTCAGCCTTTACTTTGGCACATGTTAAGCACTTTCCAGCATAAGTTGCAACATCACCTTTTACTCTCAGCCACCAGTAGAAATCCTTCAAATCCTGGTACATCTTATCCGATCCTGGGTGGATCGAGTACCTTGATTTATGTGCTTCATCAAAAATCATGTCTCTAAGACCACCAAAGAGGGGAACCCAAATTCGTTTCATAAAACACAATGTTCCTTCCCCATTGGGAACCAACTGTTTCTCCATCCCACGGAAGTATTCATCCTCAAGATTCTCCTTCTTAAGAGCTTCTCTCTGCGTAGCACGAATGCGCAACGAGAGGTCTGTCTGTATAATCATCTCCAAAGCCCTAACCCTTATGGGCTTAATCCTCTCTTTTCGACTCGTCTGCCACTACATTCGCCTTACCTGGGTGATATTTGATTTCACAATCATAATCATTTAACAACTCAACCCATCGTCGTTGTCTCATATTCAGCTCCTTCTGGTCGAATATGTGCTGTAAGCTCTTGTGATCTGTAAAGATCATACAGCGCGTACCATACAGATAATGTCGCCAAATCTTCAATGCAAACACCGCAGCGCCTAATTCCAAATCATGCCTGGTGTAAATCTTCTCATGAACCTTCGACTGGCGCAAGCATAAGCGATAACCTTCTGTCGTTGCATCAGCACACAGCCCAATCCCTGACGCGAGGCATCACAGTATACCACGAAATCATCGGTGCCATCGGGTAGGGATAAAATAGGTGCATCGCAAAGCTTGTTCTTCAGCAACTGAAAAGCTTCCTCTTGTTTATCTCCCGATTCGTACTTCTTATCCTTTTGAGTAAAGGAGGTCAGCGGTTGAGCGATTTTCGAAAAATCCTCAATGAATCTGCGATAGTAACCAGCTAAACCTAGGAACTGGCGGATCTCTGTTGGCGTCTTCGGAGTTTCCCAATTCTTAATCCCCTTGACCTTGGTGGGGTCCACATGAATCCCATCTTTGTTTACCACGTGACCAAGGAACTGAACCTCACGCAACCAGAACTCGCACTTTGAGAACTTTGCGTATAGTTTCTCCTTCTTGAGCAGCTCTAAAATGGCTCTAAGGTGTTGCTCATGCTCTTCCTTCGTCCTTGAATAAATCAAAATTTCGTTGATAAACACAATCACGAATTTATCGAGATATGGCTTGCAGACTCTATTCATCAAATCCATAAATACTGCTAGAGCGTTTGTCAAACCAAACGGCATTACCAGAAACTCGTAGTGTCCATAACGAGTCCTGAAGGCAGTCTTCGGTATACTCTCTTCTTGAATTCGCAGCTGGTGATAACCTGATCGAAGATCGATCTTGGAGTAATAACTCAAACCTTGAAGTTGATCGAAGAGGTCGTCAATCCTCGGTAAAGGATACCTATTCTTGATAGTTAACTTGTTTAGCTCGCGGTAGTCAATGCACATACGGAAACTACCGTCCTTCTTCTTAACAAACAAAACTGGAGCTCCCCAAGGCGAGAAGCTTGGTCTAATGAATCCCTTCTCCAAAAGCTCTTGAAGCTGCGTCAACAACTCTTGCAATTCTGAGGGTGCAAGTCGATAATGTGCCTTGGCTACAGGCGCGGCGCCTGGAACCAAGTCAATGTGGAATTCGACTTGTCGTTGAGGCGGCAATCCTGGCAAGTCTTCGGGGAAGACTTCAGGATATTCCCTCACAACTGGGATATCTTCCAGCTTTGGCTCAGCGGCTTCCTTGTCAACGACGTGCACCAAGAAAGCAACACATCCCTTCTACAAACATCTTCGGGCCTTCAAACAACTGATAATCCTTAGAGGCATATCATGCTTCTCTCCATGCACTACAATCATCTCTCCATTCGCCATTGGAATGCGAAGGATCTTCTCGTGGCATACGATCTCAGCTCGGTTGCTCAACAACCAATCCATTCCCACTACCACGTCAAAGCTTCCCAACTCGACTGGCAGAAGGTCAAGCGTAAAATCATGCTCTCCAAGTTCTATTACATAGCCTCTAATTACTTCGTTTTCCTCTACTAGCTTTCCATTAGCTAGCTCTATCGAGTACGGAATATCTAGCTTACTAGCTACTAACCCAAGTATATTCTTAAATTCTAGGGATACAAAGCTATAATCGGCACCAGTATCAAACAGTACAGATGCATAGTGTTGGTTGATAGGGAACGTACCCGTGACTACGTTCGGATCTTGGCGAGCTTCCCTAGCTCTAATGTTAAAAACTCTCCCCTGAGCTTGGTTGTTCTTTGGGCAATCTCTCTTGAAATGCCCGACATCTCCACAGCTAAAGAATCCTTGCTTGTTTCCAGTACCACCTTGGTTGTTGTTTTGGTTGTGGTTTCCATTTCCTGCTGGGTTTCCAAAACCACCACGATTCGCATTACCACCATTTCCTCCTTGATTGCGGTTTACGTAACCGTTTCCACCACGGTTTCCACTGCCACTACCATTACCTCTCTGGCCACCATTTCCACGACTGTTACCAGCCCAGCACGTCTCCTTTGAATGACCATTCCTTCCACAGTTTTCACACTTCCTCTACCTACATGGGCTGGCATGATGTAACATGCATATATCACACTTAGGCAAAGTGCCCATGTATCCTTTCCCTTTGTTCTCAGAACTCGCAACACCAGTTTTGACCTCGGCTGGTGGGTTTGCATCCTTTTCTTGTTACCACTGTTGTTTCCTTGAGTACCCTTCTTGAAGTTAGAGAACATCCGCTTGTTTTCTCCAGATGACTCGACATGAGTTCTTTCCATCAGAGATTGAGAACTTGTTCAGCCTAATTGCTTCTTCGGTCAATGCCACACTCAGATCAATGGCCTCAGTGATCGTTTGAGGCTTCGATGTCGTCACCATGCTCATGATTTGGGGTGCCAATCCCCAAATAAAAAGCTCAATTCGCTTGAACTCCGGATCAACCATGTAAGGAACAACACGAGATAAGTCATGAAATCTCTGTACGTACTCAGCAATCTTTGGACCATCCATCTTAAGGTTCCAAAACTCGGTCTCCAATTTCTGAATCTCAGCCCTTGAACAATACTTTTTGCGTATAAGTTCCTTCATCTCATCCCAAGTCATAGCATATGCAACCTCTTCTCCCAGAGTCTGAACTTGGAGGTTCCACCATGATAGAGCTCCGTCTAAGGAAAGTCCATAAATGTAGGTGACCTGGTGCTCTGGCGCGCGCTTGCTCATTCGCAGCATAGAATCGGTTTTCTCAGCCCATCTAACGAAAGCTGCAGCACCTCCAGTGCCGTCAAAATTCAGAGGCTTGCAGTCAAGGAACTGCTTGTAAGTACAGCCTGTACAAGCAACATCATTCACAGAAATCATTAGCAAACACACATGGAATGTCCAAACGTATTGTAATGTGTCTTAAGTAACTTAAACATTACCGTGAGGTGGGTTATTTCCTGAGGTACCTCCGCTGTATTGAGAGCGCAAGGCCTCATGTTGTGCGATTGCTTGTGAAATCCGTTCTTGAAGTTCTTCCTCTGTTGTGGGCAACTGATTGTTTCTTCGAGGAGGCATCTTCTATAAGGAAGATTGTATTGGTCAGGTCTTATGTATATATAAGTATGTAGTACGCGTATGTAATAGCATTTATCAACGCAAGTAAGCATATAACATCACATTCGTATTACCAATGTATAATTTAACAATGTAAATAATGAGAACATTGCGATTGAGCTATCATAAATCATCGACAACAAATACAGTTACATGTTCTACAAATGTATCGTATCTCATCAAAAGGGGCTACAGGGTCACACCACCCTCGTCCAAAATGTAAATCAGTTTACAACAGTCATATACTCAAAAAGTGGTCTCCAAAAGGCTTTGCAAGCTAAGCTCAATAGCGGTGCTCTCATCAAAAGCAAGCTACCTACATAAAAACAAAAACCGGCTATGCTGATGGTGGTGGAGGAGGTGGAGGAACAAAAAGCAAGCTGCGCACATGCGCTATCTCCTCCTCAAGATCATAAACGTGACGCAACAGATAAATGATCTACTGCTCCATGGTGAGAAATCGAACATCAAAATCTGGATAAGGCAAAAGAGGAGCAGGTGGAGTCTCAAAAGGTGATGGACATAAACAAGGTGGAGGACGTGGAGTCCTCTCAAGCTCCATAACTCTACGACACAGGATCTCCTGCTGAAGCTGCAATGACAAGAGTAACTCATCCCTCATGTAACCAATAAAGTGGGAGGGATGGTAGGGATTAGAAACTGGCATGGTGTTCGGCGAAAACCATATGAGTGGCTCGCCTGGCGTTGAAGAAGTAAAATGAGTAGCGGGTGTATACTGAGGCACATGAGGAAAAGCTGCTGATACGTGTGGAACATGGCTAGGCTGCTGGCTAGACGGGCCTTCCCCTGGACGGGGTGTGGGTATGTCCTGTAAGAAAGTGATAGGCAGGTAAGTGCGGTGGTCATCGGTCACAATCGGGTGAAAAGGGGCAACATCAATAGGTGCAGGTGCAGGTGGGGGAGTGACTGGCTCAATGAAAGGGGGTACATCATCATCATCATCTATCCACCCATTGCTAGTGAAAGCGTATCGGGGGTCTATCTGACTGGCAAAAGAAGCAGGGTCAGTGGGTGCAGGACTCGTGGCTGGTATAAGGGGTGCAACATCAGGTATGCCAAATGGAATAGGATCAAAATCAGGCAAAGGCTCAGGAGCGGGCATCGGCTCAGGATCAGCGGGTGCATCAATAGGCTGATCGATAGGGATAAAATCAAGCTCAAGTCCAGGCTCAACGTCATGTGGGGGATCGATGTAGCTGACATAGCTGTGTCGTCATCAGTATCAGTGGCGTAACGTCGCAGTCCTACTGCATGCAAGGCGGTGGATGACACAGACTCAAAGGAATCTGGAACAGAATGATCAGAGGAAACCTCAATAATCGGAATCTCAACGAGTGGAACAACAATGACGTCCTCAGCTAAAACTCCATCACCCTGGGCATCATCAGGGGGACCATCAATAAAAAGATCGACATCATCATCAGACAAGTCATCAAAAGGTAAATCCTCGAAAGGAAAGGCCGTAAGAGGCAAAGGGGTGAGGATCGGAACCACGGCATGCTCACCATCGGGATGTCTGAGGATGAGATGGTCCTGGGCCGTAATAGGAATAAGAAAGGGATCCTCGTTGGGGAAACCATCAGCATGCGGTACATCTTCGCCAAAGTCGGGCAGCGCAAAAGGCTGGATATCATCGTTGTAATCCAACATCATCTCCGGGTAACTCTCAGTGTCGGAGGTAAAAATCTCTGGCTCTGGGACGATCTCATCGTCAGAAACAATGGTCATGGGGTCGACAGTATCAGACAGTCCACTCTCAGACAAAGACATAGTGTTTGTAACAAAACAATCACAACATATGCACATATATCAACAATCATCAATAAGCATGTAATCAGTAACAATGTATTCACGTAACCATCTTAGTCTTCCCAGACTATCATGTCACACCCCCAAAATCCACAAGCGGAGTATCACCGCAGGAGGCGTGACTGACCAGGATCTAGCCACCAATCACATTGAACTCATAGGTATATTTAAATAAAACTTTCATCGATTAACATTAAGTGTTACACGTTACAAATAATTCACGATATACAGCGGAAGCATAATTCATTCTTTAAGTATTTATAAACCACATGTAAAATCCAATAGTCTTGTGTTGTGATTCCATGTATCTCGACCCATGACCACTCTAGCCTCCCAGACAGCAAGTTCCAATGATTTGCACCTAAAGGCCTGCAAGGCATGTAACAACGAATCAACAACAAAGTTGAGCGAGTTCACAGTTGGGTGTTCGTTTTAAGTTGTTTCAAAACATAGTTTTTCTTTAGCTGGCTTACTTTCCGTGGGGGTTACCCCATAGTTGAAAATACGATTAACCAATTCCTTCTTTCCCAAACCATAACCAGTATCTTTATTTCCCAAACCATATCCATAATCCGTGGGGCTTTCCCCGTGTGAACCGCTAGACCCGTTTACCATATCGACTACTGACTGAAGTAAGTTGGTTCCCTAGTCAATGTCTATCATCATTGACGTGCCATGGTCCATTAGTCCACGCCCGTCCTCTGTGGCACGGTGTGAGGCTTGTCAAACCTAATAGCGCTATTTAACTAATGACCCGCTCGCCATTGGCCTCGGCGATTAAGTCGATACAAAATGAGGGACTTAATGATAGAGTTTTTGGTCTAGTATCCGTGTTGTCAACCTTCAATAAAGAGGGTGTGTACGTAATCCCCAAACCAGGAGATTACGCAGGTTCCGAATATATTCTTATCACGTGTTGTCACCCTTCAATAAAGAGGGTGTGTACGTGTCCCAAACCAGGAGATCACGCAGTTTCAGTTTCAATCCTTTACCCATTCCCAACCCTTGGAAATCCCATGCCTTGTGGAAAGTGTGAACTCACCTCGGTTTGCTCGGTTTGACTAGTTACGTGTTCAAGTTGCTCAAAACAATCCTAACATAGTTTATCTGTAACAATCAGTGTCGCATTCATTTTATATCACGTATTTTGTCACATAATACACTGTACACATTCGGAATGCAAGTTATTTCACATAAACTCATACATAATGACATACAACTCGTAACATGAAATCACGCACTAACAATCATTCAATCTTGACGTTTTACACACCACAAAGTTTTACACGAGTCATTACTTAACAACCCAACATAGGTTCTCGTGTCGTGCTGCCCAACTGATCCCGGGCCCACTACGGCATGTGACCCAGATACGGCCCAGAGTCTAGGGCCCAAAAGCATTAATGTATTTCTTAACACTAATCGGTCCCTTCATGAAAATGGATAACAGTTCATGGAAGTTTTCAAAATAAAATAACAATTCATTGAAGGATCATATATTATCAAATACTAGTTATCAGCCCAAGACATTTGTCAAAACAAGAGGTCCAATAATGTGCATTTTGTCTTGATAACCCATGTGATCTGAACAAGTTATTATCGGTTGCAATCATTACTTAGTCACCAATTTCATACCAATCATCCACTCATTATGCCTAACCACATTCCATCAGTTATACACGGTTTGTCCATTAACAAAAATAATTAGATGTATCATTGTATTATCATCCTAATTATCATTCTCAAATTCAACAATTTCGCTAACAGTTACCATCATACATTAATCAATGGATTTCCTACTACTCACTGTTTTCCACGAAAGAGCTACAAAAAAACTGTTAAATACAATAGGGTAAATTGATACTGAGCAACTACACACGTACATTCACTTCCAAAACAAAATCATAACAAGGCACAGACGACACAAGAAAACCTTAACAGATTTTTATATAAACTTACACCAGTTGTAAGGAGTCTGTACGGCTGCCGCTACTGCTACTGTTCATGAGTCGGTGCTCCAAAACTGCACCGGGTATGAATCGGACTCGAGTAACCCGGTTAACCACCATTGTCGCCGGTGTAACAGTCATCACTTTAGTCGCCGTCACAACCATCGGCGCCACCATCATGTCGTCCTCCCACCGAAAAGCATCAACATCCGCACCTCGGCTCCGGTTGCTGTTTTGACGGCTCCTCCTTTGCTGCCGTCGTTAGTCTGCTTCCTGGGTCACCGGAAAACGACGCTGGTCGCCGGTGTGTGGTTGTTCGAACAGGGGGGGGGGGTCGTCTGCCGTTCGCAGGTCAAGTGAGAGGAAGTAGGGTTTGTTATGATTATTCTAAAACAAAGTAATGTTACGTAACAAACTTAAACACATGCTACACCTATGGAGGTTGGGCTCGGAGAGTACTTTGGGCCTGGAATGTGTGTGGGTCAAAAACAAGAGGGGCCCGATTTGTCACAAGAGTCCAAGTAGTATGCATGCCGCCTAATATGAAGTCCGGAGGTGGTTTGGGCTTAACCTTGGGCCGATGAGATTTCATGTGGATCAAAGGGTATATTATTTGAAGGAGGAGGTGTATGGCTAAGCCCAACAGATCAATAAATAAAGCCTAACAACTTACACCAACATACACTCAATCATACCAATTTACGTTTGCGTTAAACCATTTATCGAAGCAAGGATGTTGGACACGTTTATCATAGCGAGGATGTGAAAGAGAAAAGCGCGAAATAGGGGTGCCTTAGCGACAGGCGCGACGCCTGGAACCAAGTCAATATGGAATTCTACTTGTTGTTGGGGTGGTAATCCTGGCAAGTCTTCGGGGAAGACTTCAGGATATTCCCTTACCACAGTGATATCTTGGAGCTTTGGTTCTTCGGCTTCTTTATCAATAACGTGAGCCAAGAAGGCAACACATCCTTTAAGCAAAAACTTTCGTGCCTTTAAACAACTGATAATCCGTAGAGGCGTATCATGCTTTTCTCCGTGTACCACAATCGTCTCTTCATTCGCCATCGGGATGCGGATAATCTTCTCATGGCATACGATCTCAGCTCGGTTACTTGACAACCAATCCATTCCAACTACTACGTTAAAGCTTCCCAACTCAATCGGCAGAAGATCTCTCGCAAACTCACGTTCTCCAAGCTCTATCACACAGCCTCTAATCACTTCACTAGCTTCTACTAGCTTCCCATTAGCTAGTTCTATCGAGTATGGGATATCTAACTTACTTGCAACTAACCCAAGTATATTCTTAAACTCTAGGGATACGAAGCTATAGTCGGCACCAGTATCAAATAGCACAGATGCAAAATTGTGACACCTGTGTCACTGCGACCATCAAACAAATGCCAAACCAATGAAATATTGTATTTCATACTTGGGATTTGTAAAAATATGTGTATCGTTTGCACATATCAACTCTTGTTCGATTTCAAGCTCTAAATCGCCTTTTGGAAGGTTATACGCGCACTGATGCGTAAATATAACCAGTTTAATGCAACGAACACTCCGGAATAGTGAAATAGGCTTAACATACCTTAAATAACCTTTACAAAACTTAGAAATAAGTTTTGAAGGCTTTGGTATTGCAAAATCAAGTTAAATCGCTTACAGGGACTAAAGTTGACAAACTGCGAAAGTATGCCAATTTGAACTATAACAGACATTCCGGAACATGACCATAAGTTAAACATACCACAAATATCCTTTACATAGCTTAGAAATAGGCTTTGACGGGTTCGGTATGCTAAAATATACTTTTGGGACATTCAGGGACTAAAAGCGTCAAAAAGTGCACAAGTTTGCACTTTCGCGCATAACTTACGTTCTGAATACTTCCGGACATCCAAAAATTTATGTAAGCACTAAAATATTTTATTTTAGTGTTTGGCATAAGAAAAATCCATTCGTTGCGTCTTTTGGATCGTTTTTCGCGCTTATGCGCATTCCGTCGTAATTAAGCGAACATCGCGATCGTACGACCAAACGAAGCGACATCCGACATATTTTTGAGCATGTTTCATGTCCACAATGTTTAGTCATCATTTTAGGGCCTTAAATTTGGCTTAACGGGCCTTAAACATGCCGGGAATGGCTTAAACACACAACAGGGACCAAAACTGTCATTTCTGAAGGATGTTTGCTGATACATCGAATCTGGTCCATTCCAGTTGTTGCAAATGGTTTTGGGGAATCTATGGGCTGGTTTTGATGTGCACATGGTTTTGGGCAATACCATGGGCTCACATGGTTTTGTAAAACCATTATCTTGAGGTGTATGGCCAAGATCAAAGCACGGTTTCCAAGAAACGATCTTAACGGTTCGGGAAATCCTATAAATACCCCACCCCCATTTGCTTCTAAACTCACTAGAATCTGATTTGAGAAGCTCTAAGTTGAAACCATTGTTTCATACCTGAGCTACTTGAATCACGATTAGCATTCGGGGACCCTTCGTAAGTATTCTTTTGTTCTTTTATTGCTTTTCGAGTCCGAAAGTCAAACTTTGTTTGACTTTCTGCGTTGACCAGTTTATGGTCAATGCGAAGTTCATTTGAACTTCGCAATGTGATTGTAATCATGATGGTTATAGTCCTTTGGGACTATGCCTACTGATTACCACGTTGTCTAGGGTCGTA
This sequence comes from Helianthus tuberosus, assembly GCA_030545235.1. Classification (NCBI taxonomy): domain Eukaryota; kingdom Viridiplantae; phylum Streptophyta; class Magnoliopsida; order Asterales; family Asteraceae; genus Helianthus; species Helianthus tuberosus. The sequence goes on along the minus strand of CM060447.1, from coordinate 128,223,963 downwards.
AGGGTAAGCGATCTAATAAATCGCTTATACATTCGAACCCGACCGATTTGGTCGATCATTAGGATTCGACCAAACGCATTAGGTGACCATAGTATATAGGGAATAACCCTCCGAGGTTATACCTTATGGTCGCTTCGTTTAAGTAGTTGTATGATAGGTAGTTTATATGCCTTAGGTAAATTACCAAAATGCCCTTTTTACGCCAAAATTCATTTTAACCATATGTAACATAACTTTTGGTATCTAAACTGATTCGACAACAATATTAGACATGTTAAGGCATATTTTACTTTTCATAGGACTAGTTAGGCGGTCCGAACGCGTTTTACGTGAACGACGCGTTAAAGTAGCATAAGCTGCCTAAACGGGTCGTAATGGGTCGTAAACACTTATGTTAGGTTTCATTTAGTATGTAGGCTTTGTTAAACCATATTACACGAGTTCCCATACTCGTTTGGTTTACGAACCCTCATTCTATCCGATCCTCCGATATAGGTCCGGTTTATTAACATAGTTACCTATACTAGGTGCCGTTTGATTCCGTGATCTCTAGCATTGCTTGGTGGTTATCTTAGGACTTCTGAGAAATCTCAAGTGAGTACATAGACCCCTCTTTTACTGTTTTCCAAACTGTTTTGGGGTGGAACACATGTGCCTACTTGTTACTTTCATGCTTTCCATGTTTTTACATCATATACCTGCTATGTTCGTTAGTACATTATAGTACATGATTTCAATACATTACATGCTATGTATGCCCATTGTGTGCGTACTTAGTACATCGTTTTACATTACATGCTATGTATGCCCATTGTGTGCGTACTTAGTACATCGTTCTACATTACATTACATGCTATGTATGCCCATTGTGTGCGTACTTAGTACATCATTCTACATTACATTTCATGCTATGTATGCCCATTATGTGCGTACTTAGTACATCGTTCTACATTACATTTCATGCTATGTATGTCCATTGTGTGCATACTTAGTACATTGTTTTACATTGCATTTCTGTTGCATATGCTCATCCAGCATATGAACACATTATACTACATTTTGAACCGTTGTAGCTATTTGACTATGTGAACCGTCGTAACCCTTTGATTATATGAACCGTTTGTAACTGTTGAACCGTGAGAACCATTTGTATCTGTTGACATGATTTACATTTGACAATAGACATTTGACTATACATAAACATTTCTACAATCGTTAATCATTACATCTTGGTGGTTTGGTTGGAGTAAGTGATTTAAGTAACGAGGCGTGTGTAATATGATACAAGCATGGTGGATACGCCGCTGGTACTTCCTATATATAAGTGTTTGTATGGTATTACATATTGTAGCGTTATTTGAATCATTTCAATTTGAGAGATATAACATTTTATACAAATAACATACTTTTTCACAAGACATTGATTACAAACAACTTATCTTATACAAACTCATTGTACATGGTTATTCATTTAACCATACATTATTTTCTTATTTATACATATCATCTGATCTTATCGTTTTTCAAATGATTTACAAGACAAAGCAAATTACAAGGTTCATGACTAAACATTTTCTCAAACATAAGTCATGAATTCTATTTTCACAAAACCTATGTATCTCACGGGCATTTTTATGCTGACGTACCTATTTTCACATGTGTTTTCAGGAGATGATGCATAGGACTTATCAAGACATACTTAGGCGGACATGTGCCTTAGTTACTTAAAACGAGACAAGAACTTGTTAATTTATGTTATGTACTCTTTGTTTCTTGTTTAAAACAATGTAAACTCTCATGTTTGATTAATAAAACGAAACTTCAATTGCCATGGATTTGAAACAATTAATTCTGTTACAACACTCCCCGACGTTTCCGCCACGTTTTGTATGTTCTACGTGGTCGGGGTGTGACAAAAATGTAGATTGATAGGGAACGTACCAGTGACTACGTTCGGATCCTGACGAGCTTCCCTAGCTCCAATGTTGAAGACTCTTCCCTGAGCTTGGTTATTCTTTGGGCAATCCCGTTTGAAGTGCCCTACATCACCACAGCCAAAACAACCTTGGCCGCGACCATTTCCATTTCCACTTTGATTGTTGTTATTATTTCCTCCGCGGTTTCCATTTCCCGCCTGATTCCTGTTTCCATTCCGGTTTCCATTACCTCCCTGATTATTGTTTCCTCCTTGATTCCTATTTCCATAACCGTTTCCACCACGGTTGCCATTGCTATTTCCATTTCTGTTTCCTCTTTGACCACCATTTACATGACCGGCTCCATACCAGCATGTCTCCTTGGCATGGCCAACTTTTCCGCAAGTTTCACATTTTCCAGCTCTGCATCGTCCAGTGTGATGAAACTGACACACATCGCATTTGGGCAGGGTGCGCATATACCCTTTTCCTCTAATCTCAGCACAAGTAGCACCAGCTTGTGCCTCAACTGGTGGGTTAGCGTCTCTACGCTTGTTGGCATTGTTGTTTGCACAAGTACCCTTCTTGAAGTTTGAAAACTTCCTTTTGTTCTCTCCTGACGACTCGACATGAGTCTCCTTCTTCTTTTGCTCAGTGATCGAAAACTTGCCCAATCTAATGGCTACCTCTGTTAGTGCCACGCTTAAGTCGATGGCTTCAGTAATTGTTGGAGGCTTAGAAGCAGTCACCATGCTCAGTATTTGGGGTGCCAATCCCCAAATGAAACATTTAACTCGCTTGAACTCTGGTTCTACCATGTAAGGGGTAACACGAGACAAATCATGGAATCTCTGCACATATTCTGCTATCTTAGGACCATCCATTTTCAGATTCCAAAACTCGGTTTCCAACTTCTGAATTTCAGCCCTCGAACAATTCTTCTTTCGCATCAATTCTTTCAACTCGTCCCATGTCAACGCATATGCTGCAGCTTCACCCAGCGTCTGAACTTGAAGTTTCCACCATGACATGGCTCCATCGAGAAACAATCCAGAGATGTAAGTGACTTGATGCTCTGGCGCACACTTGCTCATCTACAACACAGAATCTGTCTTCTCAGCCCATCTCACAAAAGCTACGGCACCTCCAGTGCCGTCGAAGTTCAGAGGTTTGCAGTCCATAAATTGCTTGTAAGTACAACCTGTATGTGACACCCCAGGAAAACCAGGAAACCACACAACTTAACTAGCTTCCTCAGTAATCATGTGCTAAATTTCGGGATGAAATTTCTTTTAAGTTGGGGATGATGTGACAACCTGAGTTTTCAAGGTCTTTCCTCGACACGTTATTTGTTTCACAATTATGTTTGCGTAACTTGTTTGCTTTGTAATTGTACACGTTTGATTATATGTTTGAGATATTATGTTATTCGTTAATATATGATTAATGTGATTAGGATGTTTGGTTTTATAAACTTTTGAACTGTTTGCAATCAAAACCATACTCGATGAAACTTAGGTGTTTCACTACAAACCATCTCTACGAAACATTGGGAGTTTCACCATCTCTCACTCGACGAAACCTAGAGGTTTCGTCATGTGCATATCGACGAAACTTAGGAGTTTCTCCAGTTGGGCCCGCGGCCCAAGCAAGGCCCAGTTATGAGTCGGTCATGTTACCCAGTTTCTTTATATATTCGCATAACCGTATGATAGCGAATCCCTAACCTCTCTTCCCTTGAAACCCGATGGCAACCATCATCTCTCTCGAATTCTTGCTAGTCTCATCTTGCAACCTCTCACTTCACTAACTCAGAAGGGCGTCACCTATCGGTGGGGTGATGCGCAGGAATCCGCGTTTCAGCACTTAAAGAAAAGACTTTGTAGCACATCTATTCTCTCGTTACCTGAAGGCACAGACGATTTTGTGGTCTATTGCAACACGTCAATCCAAGGACTTGGTTGTGTGTTGATGCAACGTGACAAAGTCATTGCGTGTGCATCACGCCAACTCAAGGTTCACGAAAGGAACTACACTACCCACGATCTGGAGCTGGGAGCTGTTTTTTTCGCACTCAATATATGGAGGCATTACCTGTACGGTACCAAGTGCACCATTTACGCCAATCATAGAAGTCTCTAGCATATCTTCGAACAGAAGGAGTTGAACATATGACAGCGTCGGTGGGTCAAACTTCTGAATGATTACGAATGCGCGATCAAGTATCATCCGTACAAAGCCAATGTTGTGGCCGATGCCCTCAGTCGAAAGGAGACTAAACCTAAGCGTGTACGTGCGTTACAGCTTACCATCCACTCTAGTCTTGCCGCACAAATTCGTGATGCTCAGGTCGAAGCGTTGAAAGCAGAGAACATCAGGGCTGAGTCCCTGCGAGGATCGAAGAAACGGTTAGAACAAAAAGAAGACGGCGATTACTACGTAACAGGGCGCATCTGGGTTCCATTTTATGGAAATCTACGTGAGCTTGTGATGGATGAAGCACAAAAGTCTCGTTACTCGGTACATCCTGGTTCGGATAAGATGTACCACGATCTCAAGACTACGTACTGGTGGACCCACATGAAAGCCAACATAGCAACCTACGTTAGTAAATGTTTGAGTTGTGCGAGAGTCAAGATCGAATACCAGAAACCATCAGGCCTACTTCAACAACCAGAGATACCGACATGGAAATGGGAGCAAATTTCTATGGATTTCGTTACTGGCTTACCTAGATCTCAACGAGGAAATGATACCATTTAGGTGATCGTGGATCGACTGACCAAGTCTGCATATTTTCTGGCTATCAAGGAAACGGATAAGTTTTCTACTTTAGCAGACGTATACCTGAAGGAAGTAGTTTTAAGGCACGGGGTGCCAACCTCCATCATATCTGATTGTGACGCGCGTTTTACTTCTGAGTTGTGGCAAGCGATGCACAAATCTTTTGGTTCTCATCTAGACATGAGTACAGCATATCATCCGCAGATGGATGGACAGTCTGAACGCACCATCCAAACCCTTGAACACATGCTTCGAGCATGTGTAATCGATTTTGGTAACGGCTGGGAAAAACACCTCCCGTTAGTGGAGTTTTTGTATAACAACAGTTACCACACCAGTATCCAGGCTGCTCCATTTGAGGCATTGTACGGACGGAAGTGCCGATCACCTCTTTGTTGGGCAGAGTTTGGCGACAGCCAAATCACTGGCCCAGAACTCGTCGTAGACACAACAGAGAAGATTTCTCAGATACGACAACGAATGGCGACAGCTCGTGACCGTCAGAAAAGCTACGCTAATAAGCGAAGGAAACCACTCGAGTTCCAGGTTGGGGATCGAGTACTACTTAAAGTCTCACCTTGGAAAGGTGTAGTTCGTTTTGGTAAATGAGGCAAACTCAACCCGCGATATGTCGGACCTTTCGAAATCACTGAGAAAATTGGAAAGGTGGCTTATAGACTGAACTCAGCGGAGTTCACAACGTATTCCATGTGTCAAATCTGAAGAAGTGTCTGTCAGATGAGACCCTCATAGTTCCTCTCAAGGAACTCACTATCGATGATTAGTTGCGATTCGTCGAAGAGCCTGTAGAGATTACAGACCGAGACTTTAAGGTTCTTAAGCGTACCAGGATACCTCTTGTTCGAGTTCTTTGGAACTCCCGTCGTGGCCCAGAGTTTACCTGGGAACGAGAAGACCGAATGAAACACAAGTATCCCCAGTTGTTCGAGAAACGTGAAACCACTACTGAGGCTGAAGCTACTGCGGAATTTCGGGATGAAATTCCAAACCAACGGGGGAATGATGTGACACCCCAGGAAAACTAGGAAACCACGCAACTTAACTAGCTTCCTCAGTAAACACGTGCTAAATTTCAGGACGAAATTTCTTTCAAGTTGGGGATGATGTGACAACCCTAGTTTTCAAGGTCTTTCCTCGACACGTTATTTGTTTCACAATTTTGTTTGCATAACTTGTTTGCTTTGTAATTGTACACGTTTGATTATATGTTTGAGATATTGTGTTATTCGTTAATATATGATTAATGTGATTAGAATGTTTCGTTTTATAAACTTTTGAATTGTTTGCAATCAAAACTATACTCGATGAAACTTAGGTGTTTCACCACAAACCATCACTACAAAACATTGGGAGTTTCGCCATCTCTCACTTGACGAAACCTAGAGGTTTCGTCATGTGCATATGGATTGAAACTTAGGAGTTTGGCCAGTTGGGCCCGTGGCCCAAGCAAGGCCCAGTTATGAGTCGGTCATGTTACCCAGTTTCTTTATATATTCGCATAACCGTATGATAGCGAAACCCTAACCTCTCTTCCCTTGAAACCCGACGGCAACCATCATCTCTCTCGAATTCTTGCTAGTCTCATCTTGCAACCGGTTAGTATGTGCTTAGATTTCCCGACTTAATCACCTTGATTCCTTGTTAATGATTGTTATGGTGCTTTTGTGAGTATAGGACCTTGTTAGATACTGGATTACCAGATTCTGTCGATTAGTGTTTGAATGTTTCCTGAATTTTACATATTATTATCGGTTGTTCATGTTTGACTGAATGCTCGCATAGGATCTGATCAAAATGTTTAAGTCATAATTATATGATGATTCTTAATAGTAAGGAACCAGTAGATCTAAGTGGTCATCAATTACAAGTATGTTATGATTATGGGAATTGTATGAAAGCTTGTAAACTGTTATGCATAGGGTGCAAGTAATGTATGATGAATTACTGTTATACTGTGTAAGCATGATAATACATAACAAGGATACATGATCATCGCTGAATCTGTTATTAGATCTGTTGAGTATTAATGAAAATAATAACTTACGGCTGAATGAAAGAGAAGATAACTGTTTGGCTAGGGTTGTGACGAAACACTAGAGACTTTCGCCACACCTCGTCTCGGCGAAACTCAGGATGTTTCGCCATCTTGTGTCTTGACGAAACATTAGATGTTTCGCCACCATGTATGTCGACGAAACACTATAGGTTTCGTCACCTGGCATCTCGATGAAACTCTATAAGTTTCGCCGTATGAAGTTTCGCCGTATGAAGTTTCGCCGCCCTGTGTAGTCACAATAGATTGTAGGTTAAAACACTTAAGATAATAAATAACTATGTTGTTATTGATGATAGTGAAGACTGGTTTTTGCATGAACTTGAATGACTGTTAAGATGTTCGAATGCACACTGTGATTGTATGTTATACGTGAACTTTATGGATGTAAACTGATTTCATATGCATGCATACTATAGGCTTTGACTGATTAACTGTGACCAAGTAGATTAACAAACCGAGCAAACCAAGGTGAGTTCACAGTTTCTACAAGGAATGGGATTCTCGGTGGTTGGGAATGGGTAAAGGATTTAATCAGAAACTGCGTGACCTCCTGGTTTGGAACACGTACCACATCCTCTTTATTGAACGGTGATAACATATACTAAGGATTTAATCGGAACCTGCGTGATCTCCTGGTTTGGGGACACGTACCACATCCTCTTTATTGAAGGGTGATAACATTGATACTAGACCAAAAATCTCTATCATGAAGTCCCTCATTTTTATATCGACTTAATCACCGGGCCAATGGCGAGCGGGTCATTAGTTAGATAGCGCTATTTAGGTTTGACAAGCCTCACACCGTGCCGCAGAGGACGAGCGTGAACTAATGGATCTGGGCACTAGTCAATGATGATAGAAATTAACGTTAGGGCACCAACTTACTTCAGTCAGTGGTCGATATGGTAACGGGTCTAGTGGATAACATGGGGTAGCCCCCACAGCTTATGGTTTGGGAAACAATGAACTGATTAACTACTGATTTTCAAATGAACTTATGGTTTTTGGAACAAATTTAAATGGACAACCAACTGTGAACTCGCTCAACTTTGTTGTAGACTCGTTGTTACATGCCTTGCAGGTCGTTAGAGGTTTAGCTGGAGCTTGCAGGGGAGCAGGAGTCATTGTGGGACATGGACTGTTGTGTGCCATGTTAAACTTTATGAACATTTAAACTTATACTTTGGTTTTTAAACTTTATGCTTCCGCTGGTAACTTGAATTTGATTAATTTGTTTTGGACACCAATTATATTGTGTGGTTGGAATTTTATTTATTTAATTACATTGTTCAATATGATTGGTGGCTGGATGCTGGTCAGTCACGGCTCCTGCGGTGATACTCCGCTTGTGGATGTTAGGGGTGTGACACTGTACAAGCAACATCATTCATAGAAAGTATTAGCAAACGCACATGGAAATGTCCAAACGTATCGTAATGTGTCCTTAGTGACTTAAACATTACCGATAGGTGGGTTATTCCCTAAGGTGCCTCCGCTGTGTTCGGAGCATAGGGCCTCATGGTGTGCGATTGCCTATGAAATTCGTTCTTGTAATTCTGCCTCGTTTGTGGGCAACTGAGTGTTCCTTCGAGGAGGCATCTTCTAAGAAAAAGATTGTATAGGTGTGACAACTGTGCTCTGTAAACATTGTATAATGTAAAACAATATCAATTATCAATAAAACATTGTGTTTCGATGTTATTATATGTGTATTTTTGTTTGATGATTTTACGATTTGATTCGAGTTCGATTTCAAGCTTTAAATCGCTTTCTAGAAAGTTATACACAAACTAGTGCGTAAACGCAGTCAGTTTAACGTGACAAACAATCCAGAATAGTGACATAGGCATAACATACCTTAAATAACCTTCACATAACTTAGAAATAAGTTTTGGATGGTTTGGTGTGTCGAAAACAAGTCTATTCGATCGCAGGGACTATTTATCTCAAACTGTGAAAGTATGCCGATTCTTTCTGTAACAAACATTCCGGAACTTGATCATAAGTTAAACATGCCCTAAATATCCTTTACATATCTTAGAATTAGGCTTTGAGGTGTTTTGTGTGCAAAAATAAACTTTCTTGATCAACAGGGACTAAAAGCGTCAAAAGGTGCATAAGTTTGCATTTTCGCGCATATCTTACGTTCTGAATATATCCGGACATCCAAAAAATTTTTGTAATCAATAAAATATGTTATTTTAGTGATTGGAATGCAAAAATTTCATTTGTTTCGCAATTTGGATCGTACACGCGTTCATTACGATTTCCGTCGTAATTAACCGAACAACGCAACCGTACAACCAAACGAACCGACATCCAAGATGTTTTCAAGCATATTTCATGTTCCCTATGCTTTAACATCATTATGGAGCTTGAAAATGGGCTTGACGGGTGTTAGAAGTGCCTAAACGCGACAAAACAAGCTCAGGGACTAAAACTGCCAAACTTTGAAAGTTGCTGACCCGCAGGTCCCATACGGACCGTATGGGTATCTGCTTACGGTCCGTAAGCTATCACCAGCTTAGCAATTTGCAGAAATATTGAATCTGGTCTCTTAGGCTGGCTTTAATGGTTTTTAACCCTTGTATTTGCACTCTATGGACCGGTATTTGAGTACCCCTAGTATTCTAAACCATGTGCCCAAGTGTAAGACCTAGATTGAAGCTCAAACTTCGAGAAACGATCTTAACGGTTCTTCGAAATCTATATAAACCCACCAATTCATTTCATTTTTTCTCACACTTTGTTATGAATTACTCTAAGTTGAAGTTCAAAACTTCATATCCTTAGTATTTTGGATCAAAAGCTTCCTAGCTCAGACCTCTTGTAAGTTTCTTTCGTGCTTTTATTGCTTTTCAAGCATAAAAGTCAAACAGTGTTTGACTTTCTGCTTTGACCATGAATTGGTCAACACAAAGTTCGTTCGAACTTTTCAACGTGAGCGTAAGCACGATGGTTATAGTCCCGTGTGACTATACCTACTGATTACCACGTTGAGTAGTCGAAGTGACGAGTCATAGTTTCGGTCAAAATACGTAATTATGCGTATTTTGCAACCAAACTATTGTTGAGTATCAAAACCCTTTGTTTTGATATCAAAACCTGTTTTCTAACATAGGTAAACATGTTTTAACATGTTTAGCTCGTCACTTTTAGTCTAGTGCTAGTTTAGGGTCGTAAAGTCGAGCGGTCTAAACCACCGCTTAGACTTTCGAACCCGATCTGTTTGGTCGATCATTAGGATCCGACCAAGTATATTTAGTGACCATAGTTGTATAGAGAATAACCTTCTGAGGTTATACCTTATGGTCACTTAGTTTAATTAGTTGTATGATAGGTAGTTTATATGCCTTAGGTAAATGACCAAAATGCCCTTTTCATGCATAATTGGATTTTAAGCATATGTAACCTAACTTCTGTCACCTAAACTGATTATGCAACATATTTAAACATGTTAGGGCATATAATACTTGTCATAGGACTAGTTAGGCGTCTCGAACGCGCGTTTGCGCGAACGACGCGTTAAAGTAGCATAAGCTACCTTAATGGGTCGTAACGGGTCGTAAGCACTTAGGATAGGTTCCGATTTAGAATGTAGGCTTTATTAAACCATATCACATGAGTTCCAATACTCATTTGGTTTACAAGACCTCATTCTTCCCGATCTTCCGATTCAGGTGTCGATTTATTAACTAGCGATCCGATTACTAGGTGCTATTTGATTTCCTTGGTTTACTCGAGCTTTGCTAGTTCACTTTAATCAAGGATACTTTGCACTTTGACGTGAGTACATAGTTCCCCTATTTTACTGTTTTCAATTGTTTTGGGGTGATTCATATGTGTTAAACGATTTTGATGCTTTTAACGACTATTTTCTAAAACGAATACTATGGTTTATATTAAACAAGAACGATTTCGATAATGTGAACGAACTTGTTGGACGTATTTACATAACGAATAACATTCATTAACATTGATCAAGCCGACCAGTATTAGGTTATGGTACCATAGGATCTGACAAATCCCGTTATCAGACTGCACCCATGGTTATGTATGGGGGTTACGTGGGTAACGACTGAACCTGTTAATTGTTAACTTACCCTTTGGTGGTTTGTTAATATGAGTTGAACGATGGACGAGTCACGAAGGTTTGAATGTATTCCACGAGACGACCAAAAGTAGTTTTCACAATTAAAACGAGAACGATTGAACGATTTTGAACGATTGAAACGATTAAAATGATTTGAACGAGTTAAACGAATTGAACGAACGATTGGTTTTTGGTTAGTGTTTAGATAACGGGATGGGTGTAATGTGATAAAAACATGGTAGATACGCCGCTGGTACTTCTTATATATAAGTGTTTTTATCATATTACATACCGTGGCGTTATTTACTTCACTTGGGAGAACGATTTGAAACAATGTCACACAAACGATGTTTACTAAATGATATAAACCATACGAGTTATTTTATGAGAACGAATTTACGATTTGGGTTTACATAAACAAATGTTTTGAGTTAAGATTCATGGCATCAAGGTTTTATAAACTATGACCAACTTGTTTTGAATTAGTTATTCATTTTACAATACAAACATTTTACGAAACAAGGTTTTCTAATATTGATTAACGAAGTTGTACGAGTTATTTTAACATGTAAACGAGCCATGAATCTGACACTCACACAAAACCTATGTGCTCGCCGCCGTTTTTATGCTGACTTTATTTTTACATATGTTTCAGGTGGTGTCGAATGATGTTGATTGCTACTAGGATGCATGCTCACTTAGGACTGGACGAGGCCTTAGTGACTTAATAACGATGATAGACTATGTTTAACTTGGTTGTTTTAACTTTAAGACAATGTTTAATGTTAATATTTTAATAAAACAAAACTTTTGAATCCATGGTTGTGAAACAATAATTCTGTTGCTCCACTCCCCGATGTTTCCGCCGCGGTTTCGTTGTTTTAACGCGGTTGGGGTGTGACAGAAGAGTTGGTATCAGAGCCAATGGTTATAGGGAATTAGGTTATTAGTAATGCTTTGACCTGGACTATAACTTTTCTAGGACCCTAATGTAAGTTTAATTGCGTTTAGATTTTTAAAACAATAACGTCACCTATCCTTAGGTGATAACCACAACGAGAACACAATAACGAATCCGCTTTAAAAATCAATCATCTCTTCGTAGATGATTTCTTATAAGGTTTTGAACCCTCTATGTTTTCAAAATCTCGTCAAAGTTTGGGTCTTATAGTGTGAACACGTGCAATCTGGAAGAGTGGATGCTTGTATCCTGAGTTTTCTGTCTAAGGCTAGAGTGTTCGTACAAATCCACATAATCAGACCAGTCACTCTTACCTGGGAACTCTTGGGGTGAGTGTCCACTTATAGGCTAAAGCATGTCTTCACGATACATTATATTGACCCATTTACTTTGACTAGTCACTGTGTATCGTTTGTTTGTTCGAGATAACGAACGAATGATCACCTTCCTTATGTTTTGTCGATGTTTTCAATACCTCTTTTGTTTATCCAATTGTCGATCTCACCCGTTTCTCATGTTTCCTTATTCTTTCTAGAAAATGCCTCCTCGACGAGATGCACAACCTCTAACTAACGAAGAAATCGCAGCCCTTGTCTCTCAGCAAATGGCTGCTGTGTTTCCAAACATAGTAACCCAAATCCATCAATTATACAACAACAATAACAACAATAATGCTCAGTGTAGTTTCAAGAATTTCAATTCAGCTAAATTGCTAAAGTTTTCTGGGTCTCAAGGAGCAACTGCGCTCCTGCAATGGTTCGAAAGTTTGGAGAGCACATTTAGACATGTTCAGTGTCCGAATGAGCGTAAGGTTGAGTTTGCATCAAGTGTGTTCGAGAAGCATGCTCTAACATGGTGGAACGGTGTTATGCATGATAGGGGTACCGATGTGGCAATGGCACAAACGTGGGAAATGCTTCGAGCTCTCATGATGAAAGAGTTCTGTCCCCGTCACGAGATTCGAGCTTTGGAACGAGAATTTGACGATTTGAAACAAGATGGGGGAGAACACCGTGCGTATACGGATCATTATAAGGAGCTCAGTTTGTTGTGTCCTACTATGGTTACCCCGTTGGAGAAAGGGATTGAGAGGTATATCGATGGTTTGCCCGATTCTATGCAAGATATTGTCACTGGTAGTAATCCTACCACTGTTCGTCAGGCAATTAAATTGGCTGCTACTCTGACCGAGTCTTAGGTCAGAAAAGGGAAACTGACCCGAAAGGTGACAAGAAGCAGTCGGCCGATTCCGTTCAGGACAAGGGTAAAAGTAAGGGTAAGAAAGGCGAGTCTTCTAAGAGGTCGAGGAAGCGCAAGGCTTCCCAGAACTTTGCTGTCACTGCACAAAATCCTCAGAACCCACCAGCACTACCTCCTGCGAAGAAACAGTATGCTGGTACCGCACCTCATTGTACTCAATGCAATGGTCATCATGCTGCCCAACATGCTTGTAAGCAGGGTACTACTTGTGGTAAACTCGGGCATCAAGCCAACATCTGTCGTCTAGGTCAGAACCAAGCTGTTCAGAATCAAGCTCAAGCTTAGGGGAATGCTGCTAGATTCCCACCAGGTTCGTGTTATAACTACGGAGAAATGGGTCATTTCCGCAACAATTTTCCGAGGCTCGCGAATGCCAATGTGAATCCCGCTCGTGGACGAGCATACAACTTGAATGCAAACGAGGCTCGAGCTGACAACGAGGTTGTCAGTGGTACGTTCCTTGTTAACCATCGACCTGCATCTGTTCTTTTCAATTCTGGTGCCGATAGAAGTTTTGTTTCGTTATCTTTTGAGCCTTTGCTTACGATACCTAGAACTAAACTGAGGAAACCCTTATCTGTCGAATTTGCTACTGGTAACCTCTTGTACTCGATTCTATTATTCGTAATTATCAGTTGAACCTCGATAACCATCTTTTTTCCTATTGACCTCACGCCGATGCAACTTGGGAGTTTCGATATTATCGTAGGGATGGATTGGTTAACAAAACATCATGCTGAGGTGGTTTGTTTCGATAAGATTGTTCGTATTCCTCTTTCTTCTGGTGAAGTTTTAGAAGTTGGTCGCGAGAAACCATCTGGTGGTTTGAAACTCATGTCGTGTACGAAAGCCCAAAGTTATTTACGAAAAGGATATGCTGCTTTTCTGGCACATGTCACCGAGGAGAAAGGCAAGAACAAAAGTATTAAAGATATTCCAATTGTTCGAGATTATCCAGAGGTGTTTCCTGATGAACTGCCTGGTTTGCCTCCAGTTCGTCAAGTCGAGTTTCATATTGATCTTGTTCCTAATGCTAACCTGATTGCGAAAGCACCTTATCGTCTGGCACCTTCTGAGATGCAAGAGTTATCTAAACAGCTTCAAGAGTTATCTGATAAAGGATTCATCCGACCAAGTTATTCACCGTGGGGCGCTCAAGTCCTGTTTGTGAAAAAGAAAGATGGGTCTTTTCGAATGTGTATTGATTATCGTGAGCTTAATAAGCTTACCATCAAGAATCGATATCCCCTACCACGAATCGATGATCTCTTTGATCAGCTACAAGGTGCTACATGTTTCTCCAAGATCGATCTGCGTTCTGGGTATCATCAGCTTCGTGTTCTCGAAGAAGATATTCCCAAAACTGCTTTCCGCATGAGATATGGGCATTACGAGCTCACAGTCATGCCTTTTGGTTTGACGAATGCCCCAGTTATCTTCATGGACTTAATGAATAGTGTTTGTAAACCTTATTTAGACAAGTTCATCATTGTATTCATTGATGACATTCTTGTTTATTCGAAGTCTCAAGCCGATCACGAACAACATCTTCGTTTGACTATGGAACTCCTAAAGAAAGAACAACTATTTGCCAAGTTCTCCAAGTGTGAATTCTGGCTTAAGGAAGTTCAATTTTTGGGTCATATAGTTAACGAGCAGGGTATTCATGTGGATCCTTCCAAAATTGCTGCAATTAAGGATTGGAATACACCTACGACACCTACAGAAGTTCGTTCTTTTCTTGGTCTTGCTGGGTATTATCGACGATTTATTTCAAACTTCTCAAAGATCGCGGTTCCACTCACTGCTTTGACCCAAAAGAATAAGCCTTTTGAATGGGGACCTAAATAAGAAGAAGTGTTCCAAACGCTGAAACGAAAACTATGTGATGCTCCTATTCTATCTTTGCCTGAGGGAAACGATGATTTTGTTGTCTATTATGACGCATCGAATCTAGGCCTTGGTTGTGTTCTTATGCAACGAGGTAAAGTTATAGCTTATGCGCCAAGACAACTGAAAGTTCATGAGAAGAACTACACAACTCATGATCTTGAGTTGGGTGCTGTGGTTTTCGCACTTAAAATCTGGAGACACTATCTTTATGGAACAAAGTGTGTGGTTTTCACAGACCACAAAAGCCTCCAGCACATTCTTAATCAGAAGGAGCTGAACATGAGGCAACGATGTTAGGTTGAACTCTTAAACGATTACGATTGCGAGATTCGATACCATCCTGGTAAGGAGAATGTCGTAGTCGATGCGCTAAGTCGAAAGGAACGAGCCAAGCTTCATTTTGTTCGCACTCTATCTGATATTCAGACTCGTGTCCTTCAAGCTCAATGATCATGTGTAATCAAAGGCATATTGAAATATGAGCTACCACTTCAACTTGAGCTTAAACTCGAAACGAAAGACGATGGGTTACTTTATTTCAAGGATCATTTATGGACTTCGAAACAAGACAATCTTCGCACTTTGGTAATGGATGAATCTCACAAGTCTCGATATTGTATCCATCCTGGTGCTGACAAAATGTACAAGGATCTTCGTACTCAATACTGGTGGCCTTGTATGAAGAGGGATATTGCCTTGTATGTTTCGAAATGCCTAACTTGTCTCAAAGTCAAGGCTGAACGTCAACGACCATCTGGTTTGCTTGTACAACCAGAGATACCGGTTTGGAAGTGGGAGAACATTGCTATGGATCTCATCACTAAGTTTCCGCATACATCTAGAGGTCACGATGCTATTTGGGTTGTTATCGATCGATTAACGAAGTCAGCTCATTTTATACCAATTCGCGAGGATCTATCTACTGATAAACTTGCAAAGATTTATGTTGATGAGATTGTGTCTCGACATGGTGTTCCTTTGGATATCATTTTCGATCGAGATGCTTGATTTTCATCTCATTTTTGGAAGACCATGCAATCTGCTTTGGGAACCCAACTAAATCTAAGTACTGCTTATCATCCCCAAACAGATGGATAATCTGAAAGGACGATTCAAAAATTGGAGGATATGCTTAGAGCATGCGTGATAGACTTTGGTGGTAATTGGGATTCTCATCTTCCGTTGATCGAATTCTCTTACAACAATAGTTATCATGCTAGCATTAATATGGCACTGTTCGAAGCTTTATACGGTCGAAAATGCCGTTCACCTGTCTGTTGGAATGAGATCGGTGAAGCTAAGCTTACTGGACCTGAGCTCATTCTGGAAACAACTGACAAAATTAAGAAAATTCGCGATAATCTTGTGACAGCTAGAAGCCGTCAAAAGAGTTACGCGGATATGTGACGCAAGCCCTTGGAATTTCAAGTCGGAGACCATGTCCTACTCAAGGTATCCCCTTGGAAGGGAGTGGTTGTGACAACCCGAACTTTCAAGGTTAGTGCCGTTTAGTCTCGTGATCCTAACTTCTCTCATTATTTCTCTCCAACGTTTTTTGTTATGTTAAATTTGTTAAACGTAAAGGTAATCGGGTACGATTGAGTGTGTACTTGAGTTGTTTTAGTGTCTAGTAGTTAGCTTGGGCCACAAATATCATTAAACCATCTCGGCCCACATACCCGAAGCCCAACCCGAGCACATACACACATAGTGTCACACCCTGGCTTTGCGGAAGCGTGGTAAATTTTGGTGTGACTTCTTAATACCATAGCTTAATCATAACAAAGCTATATGAAATAGAAACATGCAAGATCATCCGTTTAATTTAGTTTTAAAACCAGAGTAACATACCATTGTCTTAAAAACTTACAACATTATAACATAAAACATTGTCTTAAACATCAACATGAGATAAACGCAGTTTAAGATTTGTGACTTGTCCAGGAAAGAGTCACATTTCCTAAACTGGGATGACCTTGGAACCCAATATGCAGCGGGAAAACACGTCATACCGTGCCAGATCCTGCTAATTTCCTGAAATACATGTAAGTTGAAAAATCAACAATAATGTTGAGCGAGTTCATGTGCAAGTGAGTATGTAAAACACTTGTAAGTATAAAAGTTCCCTGGTATGTAGCAGTGTAAGGAAAAGAGATCACCAATGGTTTGCAAGGCCATTAGCATGTTGTGAAATGCAAGTAGGAAGACTCAACCTAGCCGATTTATGCGTCGGGCACAAAGTCACTCAAGGTCCGTTCTGTTGGTCCTCTTAGAGGTCCGTTCTGTTGGGCCTAGAGTTGGGCTCGCTACACCCAGATAGATCTACCGCTACTGTCCCTCGGTGTTCTGCCTACCCATTCACATGATCTAAGTAGTAAACCTCCTTACGTTAACATACCGTGTATAATAGTACTTGTAAACAAAGTAACATGTATTTCACCCCCGCAGTTACGAAAACTGAAAACAGTTAGAGAAAAGGGGGATATGAACTCACAGTGAAGCGTCTCTACCAAGTATCTCCAAATCAGAAAGCTGTGCGACGACCTACAAGTGCTAATTCTATTAGACGGACGGCCGTGCCTTAGCTTTATAGTTAAATCTTTTGGGAAATAGTTAGACAACTATCTCGTGTTTACGTTCTGTATATACTTGGTAGTTAATTTCCTTCCCAAGGATGGGGGATTCAATACATGTGCGTTCAAATTATATCATTAAGTCTCACTTAATATATATACCTTTCCAATTCCAAAATATAAGTATTTTTCTCAAAAATATTATATTTTCATTTCACATAATTTTTCTCCAATAATACGTTGTTAAAATACGCGTTCATAAATATTTCGTAAGTGCGTAAGTTACGTTTTAACAATCGAGTGGTAAAATACTTACCGGTGTAACTTATATATATTTATGGTGAAAGCGTTCGTATTATTTTAGATTCGTTAACGTTAGTAAATATTATTTTTACCCTAAAAATAATATTTATGTATTTCACAAAATAATCATAAACAGTGTGTGAAAAATTTATATATTTATCACGTTAAATTTTGTGAAAATCCCACCTCCGAATATTTAGTAAATAAAGTCATGGCGATATTTATGTTTTGAAAACATGTCAAACATGATTCTAACACTTGTAGTGTAAGTAGTTTTAAGTGTTAGATTTTTAGAAAAAATTCGCCAGAGTTTCCTCTGTAACTGGAGGTGGCCACGCTTTCAAGCGTATCATTTTCTTTAACAAATCAAATCAACCAATGTTCTCAACATTATCAAACAACTTTTCAACATTTTAACTAGTCAAAGATAGACAAAATCGCAAAAATATACGAACTTGTGGTTTGTCTAAAAATACGTAGTAAATCTCTGTACTTTTAATGGATCTTTTGTGTAAATAATCCGATTTTGTAAAAACCTCGTTTTTAGAGAAAATCCATCTTTACAACTTCTAGTAACATTTGACAAAACTAGTTCTTTGTCGGATCTTTTTATTTCACAAGTGCTTACACACTTGTGGTTTATAAAAATCATGCTTGTTAGTGTAAGGTCCATCTTTTAAAATACATGATTTTCTTGATACGTGGTTCTTTGAAAATACCGGTTGTAGATACGTAGATCTACTAGTTTTAATCACTATTGTACCAGTCAAAACACTTTTACACAAGTTCGTGTTTCATGTGTGGTAGAGTTTCATCTTTTAACCCTCGTATCATTTAAAACAAGCTTATGTTAAGATCCATGATCTTACCAAACCGGGTTAAACGATGATCCGAGCTACCACATCATAGATCGGGTCTAAATATTCACACATTTCGAATACTACAACTTTTACACAACATATATGCTATTAACCACCATTTTTAGTGTTTTAAGTAAACTTTTGTGCATCATATTGCATTTAAACGAGATTTAACCGATACAAATCCTTTTAACCACTCTAGAATAGTTCAAATACGAGTTTTAAGTATTATACCTCTAGCTCGAAGCTAGGGAAGAATCTATGCGCAAAAGAGGTGGATAAAAGCCAAAGAAAGAGGTCCTTCGCGTTCCGCTTGCTCCAAGACTCCTTATTCGAGACCTCTAACACTTGTATGATGATGGAATGTGATGATCAAGAACCGAAAGTATGATGGATGTAAGAGGGGTGTTCGGCCGAGAATGGTAGAGCAAGAGGGAGAGAGTTTGTTGTGGTGTTGTGTTGTGATAATGATCTCTAATGTTTAAGTGTTAACTTATAGACAAAGTTTGTGTATATTAACCAATGGTAATTATGTAGGCTAGATACTAAGCATAGAAGATTTAGCAAATCAACAAGTACATGGGGGTGTCCCCTAGGTGACCGATTCGGTTGGGGGGGGGGGGTCCCTTGGTTCGATTTTAACTAGCCATTAGGTAAATAGTTAGGGTAAGTTAAGTAATTAACTTGGTTACTTGTGTGTTATGCGTTATGGCGGGTGTTAGGGTAATCAGGGACCCTAACTGGCTCAGAAAAATATAAATAGTGAAAATAACAATATTTTCATGTCCCGGGTAAAGTCCGGTTGTTCGGTTGGATAGTAATCCGTTAAAGCGCTTAATAAAGCTTTAAAGTGTCGTTATATTATTTTAGTGACACAATTTGTTTTCCTGACACTTTAGAAAGTGTCTAGTGTTATTTTCCCCATGTTTTGGCACTTTACTAGTCAGCTAGAAGCTGGATTATTTATCAAAGTGCTGTGTTTTGTGCTTAGAGTACGTTTTAGGCACATCCAGTCATTGTAACTTATTCCTAGAGACGCAGTTCCACAACCCTTATATCCCTACACTCACTTCTAGTGTAGCAAAACATCTCAGGCTCTTACAGGCCTTAGAGGCAGTGTTTGCCTGATGCTGGCTTTATCAGCATGTTCAGTAGGTTATCCGTGATAGTGCTACTGTGCTTTTTGTGCATCATGTTTGTCACTAGGGTTTAGCATGTAAATAATGTAGTGACGATAAGTAGAGTATGATGCAAGTAAGTACATGTATCAAATATCAAGTAGCAGTTCATCAGCTAGTTCAATCAAGCACAGTAATTAAGCAGTAATTAATCATTAATTAAGTCGTACGGATACCTGGTTTAGTGCGGGTTGTCACATTCTCCCCCCGTTAAATAAATTTCGTCCCGAAATTTAAGTTCTGCTACTAGATGCAGAGTTCTTAGGAAAAAGGTGGGGGTATTTCTCTTTCATCCGGTCCTCACGTTCCCAGGTGAATTTAGGACCGTGTCTGGCATTCCAACGAACTTTGACGAGTTTGACACTGCTCCGGCGGGTCTTGTTCACTTTCCAATCCGTGACCTCAACAGGTTCTTCAACGAAGTGGAGCGTGTCGTCAACATGAATCTCGTCGATAGGAATGGTAACGTCAACTTGAGTTGGACTTTTCTTTAGATTGGATACATGAAATGTATCGTGAACACCATTCAGTTCAGCAGGTAGGTCCAACTTGTATGCTACTAGTCCTATCCTTTCCAGAATCCTGAAGGGACCAATGTAGCGCGGATTTAACTTCCCACGCTTCCCAAAGCGTGCCACCCCCTTCCAGGGTGATACCTTCAATAAAACCATTTCTCCAACTTGGAAATCCACATGTTTCCGGTTTGGATCCGCATAGGCCTTCTGTCTGTGGCGAGCTGCTTCGATGTGTTTAAGAATCTGCGCGATCTTGTCTGTCGTCTCTTGGACGATCTCGGGACCAGCGAGTTGCCTATCACCTGCGTCAGCCCAACATAGAGGTGATCGGCACTTGCGTCCGTAAAGGGCTTCGAATGGCGCGACACCAATACTGGTGTGGTAACTGTTGTTGTACGAAAATTCGACCAAAGGTAAATGCTTATCCCAGCTACCGCCTAAATCCATAACACACGCTCTCAGCATGTCTTCCAAAGTCTGTATCGTTCGCTCGCTCTGGCCGTCAGTTTGCGGATGAAATGCAGTGCTCAGATTCGATTGGGATCCAAACGCTTCTTGGAAGGATTGCCATATCCTAGACACAAACCTTCCGTCTCTATCAGAGATGATCGAGAGAGGTACTCCATGGCGTGCGACAATCTCTCTCATGTAAATTTCCACAAGTTTACTAGTACTGTCTTTCTCCTTGATTGGCAGAAAGTGTGCGGACTTTGTTAGGCGGTCAACTATCACCCAAATCATATCGTGGCCTCTTGGCGTCCTTGGCAATTTTGTAATAAAATCCATGGAGATTTGTTCCCATTTCCACTTGGGAATTTCAGTTGTGAGCTTCATCAAAGATAACTTTCCTTAACCCACCAAACAGAGGAACCCAAATCCTTTTCTCAAAACATAACGTCCCTTCCTCGTTTGTGAGCTTCATCAAAGATAACTTTCCTTAACCCACCAAATAGAGGAACCCAAATCCTTTTCTCAAAACATAACGTCCCTTCCTCGTTTGGTACCAAAAGTTTCTCCATCCCACGGAGATATTCCTCTTCAAGGTTTCCTTCCTTGAGAGCTTCCTTCTGCGCGGCACGAATGCGCAAGGAAAGATTGGTTCGGACAATCATTTCCAAAGCCCTAACCCTTATGGGCTTGATTCTCTCTTTACGACTTAAGGCGTCGGCGACTACATTCGCCTTCCCTGGATGATACTTTATCTCGCAGTCGTAGTCGTTCAACAATTCAACCCAACGTCTTTGCCTCATATTCAACTCCTTCTGGTTGAATATATGCTGTAGGCTCTTGTGATCTGTAAAGATTGTACACTTTGTACCATAAAGGTAGTGTCTCCAGATCTTTAAAGCAAAAACCACTGCGCCAAGCTCTAAATCGTGTGTGGTATAGTTCTTTTCGTGCACTTTCAACTGACGCGATGCGTAAGCAATAACCTTCTGGCGTTGCATCAACACGCAACCCAATCCTTGGCGCGATGCGTCGCAGTATACCACAAAATCATCAGTACCTTCTGGTAGAGCTAAGATAGGCGTGTTGCAGAGCTTATCCTTCAATATCTGGAAGGCTTCCTCCTGCTTGATTCCCCAATCAAACGTCTTATCCTTCTGGGTGAGGAGCGTCAAAGGTTGAGCGATTTTTGAAAAATCCTCAATGAACCTTCGGTAATAGCCAGCCAAACCCAAAAATTGCCGAATCTCGGTTGGCGTCTTTGGCGTTTCCCAATCCTTGATCGCCTCGATCTTGGTGGGATCCACGTGGATTCCATCTCCATTTACCAAGTGCCCAAGGAATTGCACCTCTCGTAGCCAAAACTCGCACTTAGAGAATTTGGCATACAGCTGTTCCTTCTTCAGCAGCTCTAGAATGGCTCTAAGATGCTGCTCGTGTTCAGCCTTCGTCTTTGAATAAATTAAAATGTCATCGATGAATACAATCACGAACTTATCCAAGTACGGCTTGCAAACTCTATTCATTAGATCCATGAATACCGCGGGTGCGTTTGTCAAACCAAATGGCATAACGAGGAACTCGTAGTGTCCATAACGAGTTCTGAAGGCTGTCTTCGGAATGCTTTCCTCTTGTATCCTTAACTGATGGTATCCAGACCGAAGATCGATCTTTGAATAAAAGCTGGAACTTTGAAGTTGGTCGAACAGATCATCAATTCTTGGCAGAGGATACCTATTCTTGATCGTCAGCTTGTTCAGCTCCCGGTAGTCGATGCACATACGGAAACTACCGTCCTTCTTTTTGACAAACAGGACCGGAGCTCCCCAAGGCGAGAAGCTTGGTCGGATAAATCCCTTGTCTAACAACTCTTGAAGTTGCGTCGACAATTCTTGCATCTCAGACGGAGCAAGTCTATAGGGTGCCTTAGCCACAGGCGCAGCGCCTGGAACTAAGTCAATGTGAAACTCTACTTGTCTCTGAGGTGGCAGTCCAGGCAAGTCTTCTGGGAAGACTTCTGGATACTCCCTCACGACAGGGATGTCTTCGATCTTTGGCTCAGCAGCCTTTTTATCCACAATGTGTGCCAGAAAAGCAACACATCCTTTCTGCAAACACTTCCTTGCTTTCAAGCAGCTGATATTCCTCAACGGCGTCTCACGCTTCTCTCCATGAACAACAATGGTCTCACCATCATCGGTTGGGATACGAACAACCTTCTCATGACAAACTATCTCTGCATTGTTGCCTGATAACCAATCCATTCCTACCACCACATCGAAGCTTCCCAACTGGACTGGTAGTAGATCTAGAGCGAACTCACGCTCTCCTAATTCGATCACACAATGTGACACCTGTGTCACTGAGACCATCAAACAAATGCCCAACCAATGAAATATTGTATTTCATACTTGGGATTTGTAAAAATATGTGTATCGTTTACACATATCAATTCTTGTTCGATTTCAAACTCTATATCGCCTTCTGGAAGGTTATACGCGCACTAATGCGTAAATATGACCAGTTTAGTGCAACGAACACTCCGGAATAGTGACATATACTTAACATACCTTAAATAACCTTTAAATAAACTTAGAAATAAGTTTTGAAGGCTTTGGTATTGCAAAATCAAGTTACATCGCTTACAGGGACTAAAGTTGACAAATTTCGAAAGTATGACAATTTGAACTGTAACAGACATTCCGGTGCATGACCATAAGTTAAACATACCATAAATACCCTTCACATAGCTTAGAAATAGGCTTTGAGGTGTTCGGTATGCTAAAATAAACTTTTGTGTCATTCAGGGACTAAAAGTGTCAAAAAGTGCACAAGTTTGCATTTTCGCGCATAACTTACGTTCTGAATACATCCGGACATCCAAAAATTTATGTAAGCACTATAATATTTTATTTTAGTGTTTGGCATAAGAGAAATTCATTCGTTTCGTCATTTGGATCGTTTTTCGCGCTTGTGCGCATTCCGTCGTAATTAAGCGAACATCGCGTTCGTACGGCCAAACGAACCATCATCCGACATATTTTTGAGCATGTTTCATGTCCACAATGTTTAGGCATCATTTTAGGGCCTTAAAGTTGGCTTTACGGGTCTTGTAAGTGCCGGAAATGGGCTAAAACACGTGCAGGGACTGAAACTGTCATTTCTGAAACATGTTTGCTGATCAGTAGTCTCAGGCCGCCCGCCTGAGTTTTCACTGATCCTGACGCGGGCCGCGTCCACCTGTCTGATCAGATAATATCGAACAGTCAGCGTGTTCCAGCTGTTTTAACCACAACCACACCTTTCCCACTTGCATATTCAGCTGATAAACACCATTTTTAGGCACCACAACTTTCCGACACTTGTACGGATACGATTAAGGCACGATATTCAACAAACGATCTTAACGGTTCGGGTATTCCTATAAATACCCAACCCACACAACTTCAAAACCCACTAGAATCTGGATTTGAGAGCTCTAAGTTGAAACCATTGTTTCATACCTGAGTTCTTGGATCGAGATTAGCATTCGGGGACCCTTCGTAAGTATTCTTTCGTTCTTTTATTGCTTTTCGAGTCTTTCGAGTCTGAAAGTCAAACTTTGTTTGACTTTCTACATTGACCAGTTATGGTCAATGCGAAGTTCGTTTGAACTTCGCAACGTGAGTGTAATCACGTTGGTTATAGTCCCTTGGGACTATGCCTACTGATTACCACGTTGTCTAGGGTCGTAGGGTAAGCGATCTGATAAATCGCTTATACCTCGAACCCGACCCATTTGGTCGATCATTAGGATCCGACCAAACACATTAGGTGACCATAGTAGGTAGGGAATAACCTTCCGAGGTTATACCCTATGGTCACATCGTTTGAGTAGTTGTATGATAGGTAGTTTATATGCCTTAGGTAAATTACCAGAATACCCTTTTCATGTATAATTGGTAATTAAGCATATGTAACCTAAACCTTTGTCACATAACTGATTATGTAACATGTTTAGGCATATAACACTTGTCATAGGGCTAGTTAGGCGGTCCGAACGCGTTTCACGCGAACGACGCGTTAAAGTAGCATAAGCTACCTAAACGGGTCGTAATGGGTCGTAAACAATTATGTTAGGTTTCATTTAGTATGTAGGCTTTGTTAAACCAAATGACACGAGTCTCTATACTCGTTTGGTTTACAAACCCTAATGCTACCCGATCTTCCGATCTAGGTCCGGTTAATTAACATAGTTACCTATATTAGGTGCCGTTTGATATCCGCGATCTCTAGCATTGTTTGGTTGTTACTCAAGGACTTCTGAGCAATCTCAAGTGAGTACATAGACCCCTCTTTTACTGTTTTCCAAACTGTTTTGGGGTGGAACACATGTGCCTACTTGTTACTTTCATGCTTTCCTGTTTTCACATCATATACATGCTATGTTCGTTAGTACATTATAGTACATGATTTCATTACATCTTATGCTAGGTGTGCCCATTGCGTGCATTACTTAGTACATTGTTTTACATTACATTTTGTTGCATATGCTCATCCAGTATATGAACACATTATATTACATTTTGAACCGTTGTAAACATTTGACTATGTGAACCGTTGTAAACATTTGACTATGTGAACCGTTGTAATCATTTGACTATGTGATCCGTTGATATCTGTGAACCGTTTGTACCTGTGAACCGTTTGTATCTGTGAACCGTTTGTATCTATGAACCGTGTGAACCGTATTTGACTACACATGAACATTTCTACAATTGTTAAACATTACTTTGGTGGTTTGGTTTGATTTAGTGATTAAGTAACGATGCGTGTGTAATATGATACAAGCATGGTGGATACGCCGCTGGTACTTCCTATATATAAGTGTTTGTATGGTACTACATATCGTAGCGTTATTTGAATCATTTCAGTTTGAGACATATAACATTTTATACAAATAACATATTTTTCACAAGACATTGTTTTACAAACAACTTATCTTATACAAACTCAGTTACATGGTTATTCATTTAACCATACATTATTCTTTTATCTATACATATCATCTGGACTTATTGATTTTCAAACGATTTACAAGACAAAGCAAATTTACAAGGTCCATGACTAAACATTTTCTCAAACATAAGTCATGAAACCTATTTTCTCAAAACCTATGTATCTCACAGGCATTTTTATGCTGACGTACCTATTTTCACATGTGTTTTTCAGGAGCTGTTGCATAAGATGATCAAGATACACATAGGCAGACTTGGGCTTTAGTGACAATAAAAGATGCAAGAGTAGTTAATTATGTTGTATTTCTATGTTTGTTAAGACATTGTAACACTTTTAATCAATAAAACGAAACTTCATTTGCCATGGATTTGAAACAATTAATTCTGTTACAACACTCCCCGACATTTCCGCCACGTTTTGTATGTTCTACGTGGTTGGGGTGTGACACACAACCTCTAATAACTTCATTGGCTTCTACTAACTTCCCATTGGCCAATTCGATCGAGTAGGGAATATCTAACTTATTAGCGGCTAGACCAAGCATATTCTTAAACTCTAGCGACACGAAGCTATAATCGGCACCAGTATCAAATAAAACGGATGCATAGCGTTGGTTCACAGGGAACGTACCAGTAACGACATTGGGGTCCTGGCGCGCTTCCCTTGCTTCGAGTTGGAACACTCTTCCACGGGCTTGGTTTAAGTCTGGGCAGTTCTTCTTAAAATGCCCGATATCACCGCAGTTAAAACACCCAAGTCTTTGCCCGTTTCCACCAGCTTGATCATTCCTCTGATTATGATTCACAACGCCCGCTTGGTTAGCATTGTTGCCTCGATTCTCGTTACCTCCATAGTTTCCTTGTGGGCGATTTCCATTCCCACCCCGGTTGTAATTTCTGTTTCCGAATCCTCCCTGGCCTCCCTGACCAGCAGTGGCCCAACAAGTGTCCTTCGAGTGGCCACGTTTCCCACATGCTTCGCATACTTTTGACCCGCAATGACCAGAATGGTGGCGTTGGCAGACGTTGCACTTGGGTTGGGTGCCCATGTACCCTTTTCCTTTCTTCCCTCTACCAGCTGTAACCTGAGCTGGTGTGTCTGATCCTCCTTTCTTAACCGCCACACTGGCGCCCTGCTTGAAGTTTGAGAACTTCCGTTTGTTACCTCCTGATGACTCGACATGAGTCTCTGTCTTCTTCATCTTGATCTCATCAAACTTGTTTAGGCGGATCGCTTCCTCAGTGAGAGCTATGCTTAAATCAATCGCCTCAGTAATGGTTGCAGGCTTAGATGAGGTCACCATGCTTATGATTTGAGGAGCTAATCCCCAAATGAAGCGCTCGATTCGCTTGTATTCTGGTGTAACCATGTAAGGAACCACTTGAGATAAGTCATGGAATCTTTGAACGTATTCTGCTACCTTTGGACCGTCCATTTTCAAGTGCCAGAACTCGGTCTCCAATCGCTGGATTTCTGCGCGGGAACAGTACTTTTTGCGCATGAGTTCCTTTAGTTCGGTCCAGGTCAGCGCGTAGGCAGCAGCTTCGCCTAGTGTCTGTACTTGTAGATTCCACCAGGATAGGGCTCCATCTAGAAACAGCCCTGAGATATAGGTGACTTGCTGATCCAGCGCGCACTTGCTCATGCGTAGAACAGATTCGGTTTTCTCAGCCCAACGAACAAAGGCGACAGCACCTCCTGTGCCATCAAAGTTTACGGGCTTGCAGTCTAAGAACTGCTTGTAGGTGCACCCTTCACATACGTTATAACATATGAATGGCATTAGCATCATCGCTAAAGATATCCAATTAGGTCACGGTATGTCTTAATGACTTAGGTATTACCGTGAGGTGGATTGTTATTGCCCTGGTTAATACTTCCGCTCGTTCCGGGCTGAGATGCTGCATACTGTGCTATGGCAGCAGCAATAATCTGCTGGAGCTCTGCCTCATTAGTAGGCATGCGTGTCTCACGTCTTGGCGGCATCTTCTAAAAGATGGTTTAAGTTGGTCAGGCCATAGTAAAGCTCCGATGTTATAATACGTAAGTCAGGTCATAATGTAGTGTACGTATATAACGATAGTAATAGTATAATCACATAACATCTCATGTTCTCAATACATCACAAATACCAATCACACAACATCCCATGTCATAAAAATACAAATAAGCAATCAAGCGAATCAAATATGATGAGAATACTGCGATTGCCATATATCGAGACCACATAGTAAGTGTATCAGTACATCCCTGTATCATACAATCATCAATCAACTAGGGGCTACATCACCCCTGTCCAAAAACTATATCATGTCAATGTCAAATACATGTCAACAAAAGTCAGAATCAGATGTAGTCTCCAAAAATGCTGTGCAGTCCAACAATCGCCGTCTTCTCATCCTCGTCTACCCAAACAGTACTGATGAGCTCTATACAGATGGTGGTGGAGGAGGAGGAAAGTGGGTGTAAAACAAACGACGTAACTGGAGCCAGTCCGCCTCCATAGCCTGCTGAGTACGAATGATAGAAGCAACCTGTTGCTCTAGTGTAAAGAGACGGGCAGCATAATCTGGAGGTAAAGGTCGAAATGTCTGCAGAGGAGAGTGTGTCTGACCATGGCACGGACATGGTGGCAGCCGAGCTCTCTCAAGCTCCTGGATGCGCTGCTTGTGCGACTCGTGCTGGGCGACAAAGGACATCAAAACGTCCTCGATAGTATACCCCATGTGGAAATGATGGTAGGGGTCAGTAGGTGGTACAGCAGAGTCTGGTGCCCAAAGGAACGGCTCTCTGGTGGGGTCGAAAGGTGCCACGTGAAATGGAGCAACAGAGGGTGGAACAGATGACATCTGGGGCATAAAAGGGATAGACATTGGTACATGTCCAAAAGGATGGGCTGAAGAACCCTCTCCAGCCCTCGCTGGAGGTACAAACTGAGGAACCTGAAAAGAAAAATCAGCATGTCGTGTAACAGGGATCTGAGGGGGAAATGGTGGAACATCCTCATCAGCAGGTATCCAACCGTGCTGTGCATGCTCATCTGGTGGATCCATGTGTGTCGCGAATAGTGCATGCTCGGGCTCTAGGGGAACGGGATCAGGTGCAACAAAAGGGTGAACAGGTGCAATGTGCTCAACAGGATGGTCAACAGGTATATCAACAACAGGCAGAGGAACAACAGGATCAACAATAACATGATCGCCCTCTAACAAAGGAACATCCATGGGGAGATCATCAACATGTGGGTCTGCTATAACAGGCGCAAAAGGGATGTCAGCATGTACGGGGTCATGCTCAAGTATGGGGTCTAGAGCGGCTGCCTGCTCAGGAGCGACGACAGGCTCAGGGTCATCGAAAGCCATCTCGAAGTCAAACTCTGGGTCGATAGGGTCTACTGGGTCAGCTGGATCCTCCATGGGCTGATCCATAGGTATAAACTCGATATCGCGATCCGGGTCGTATCCCGGGGGAAAGATAGGGTCAGAATCCTCTATGTCATCATGGTCAAACTCAAAACTGGGAATGGGTGCAACAGAGGATGCCTTGTCAGGATCAGAATCGTGCGCAAAGTGCTGTGCGCTCAATGTGTGAGAAGGTGCGAATGCCACAGACTCGAAGGAGTCTGGGACAGGAGAATGTGCTGGCGAATCCTCAGCGGGAACGTCAGCGATCATCAGAAGATCGACCGCAGGAAGAAGGGCCTCGCCCTGGATCTCATCCTCAAAAGGCTCATCCTCAAACAGATCAATATCGCCATCAGCCTCGGCGTCAAGAAGGAAATCATATGCTGGATAAACGGCTAAGGGTATAGGAGCCGGAATCTCTACTAAAGGTAGGTACTCAGCGGGAGGGTCATCTGCAGGCTCATCAGCACCATCGGGTAGTGCGAAGGGCTGGAAATCATCCTCGTCAGTACTGGTATAGTCAGAAGTGTGCACCTCGTGCTCGGAGGATGTGGGGTCATCAGATATGATAGGTATGGGTCTAGTGGTGTCCGAAATGCCAGTATCGGCTGAATCCATGAGTCTGTAACATAAACACAAATATGCTCAAATAATCAGTCATACAATCAGATAATCACATAAGTCACCAAGTAAGATATCACATAATTCTCCTAGTCCCACTAGCCTCCCAGTCTTCCTAGACTGCTCTATCAACTACCTCGACCTCTCAGATCGAGCCTCGGTCTCCATCACCGAACCTCAGTCTCCAAACTGAGCCTACTTTTCCTAGTCCCACTAGCCAACTACCTCGATCTCTCAGACCGAGCCTCGGTCTCCAACACCGAGCCTCAGTCTCCAAACTGAGCCTACTCTTCCTAGTCCCACTAGCCAATCCTCCTAGTCCCACTAGCCAACTAATCCTCGATCTCTCAGACCGAGCCTCGGCCTCTCAGACCGAGCCTCAGCCCTTTCCAGACTGAGCCTATAAATAATAAAATGTGCTCAACATTTGTTTGTAAAAGTTTTGGATCTGGGCTTAAGTGGTATGCAGAAAAATGTTTTCGTGCGAGCCCTAGTGATCATAGTCTAGACTCGAGAAGGAATCCTAGTTCGCTATGATCAGAGCTCTGATACCAAGCTGTCACACCCTGGCTTTGCGGAAGCGTGGTAAATTTTGGTGTGACTTCTTAATACCATAGCTTAATCATAACAAAGCTATATGAAATAGAAACATGCAAGATCATCCGTTTAATTTAGTTTTAAAACCAGAGTAACATACCATTGTCTTAAAAACTTACAACATTATAACATAAAACATTGTCTTAAACATCAACATGAGATAAACGCAGTTTAAGATTTGTGACTTGTCCAGGAAAGAGTCACATTTCCTAAACTGGGATGACCTTGGAACCCAATATGCAGCGGGAAAACACGTCATACCGTGCCAGATCCTGTTAATTTCCTGAAATACATGTAAGTTGAAAAATCAACAATAATGTTGAGCGAGTTCATGTGCAAGTGAGTATGTAAAACACTTGTAAGTATAAAAGTTCCCTGGTATGTAGCAGTGTAAGGAAAAGAGATCACCAATGGTTTGCAAGGCCATTAGCATGTTGTGAAATGCAAGTAGGAAGACTCAACCTAGCCGATTTATGCGTCGGGCACAAAGTCACTCAAGGTCCGTTCTGTTGGTCCTCTTAGAGGTCCGTTCTGTTGGGCCTAGAGTTGGGCTCGCTACACCCAGATAGATCTACCGCTACTGTCCCTCGGTGTTCTGCCTACCCATTCACATGATCTAAGTAGTAAACCTCCTTACGTTAACATACCGTGTATAATAGTACTTGTAAACAAAGTAACATGTATTTCACCCCCGCAGTTACGAAAACTGAAAACAGTTAGAGAAAAGGGGGACATGAACTCACAGTGAAGCGTCTCTACCAAGTATCTCCAAATCAGAAAGCTGTGCGACGACCTACAAGTGCTAATTCTATTAGACGGACGGCCGTGCCTTAGCTTTATAGTTAAATCTTTTGGGAAATAGTTAGACAACTATCTCGTGTTTACGTTCTGTATATACTTGGTAGTTAATTTCCTTCCCAAGGATGGGGGATTCAATACATGTGCGTTCAAATTATATCATTAAGTCTCACTTAATATATATACCTTTCCAATTCCAAAATATAAGTATTTTTCTCAAAAATATTATATTTTCAATTCACATAATTTTTCTCCAATAATACGTTGTTAAAATACGCGTTCATAAATATTTCGTAAGTGCGTAAGTTACGTTTTAACAATCGAGTGGTAAAATACTTACCGGTGTAACTTATATATATTTATGGTGAAAGCGTTCGTATTATTTTGGATTCGTTAACGTTCGTAAATATTATTTTTACCCTAAAAATAATATTTATGTATTTCACAAAATAATCATAAACAGTGTGTGAAAAATTTATATATTTATCACGTTAAATTTTGTGAAAATCCCACCTCCGAATATTTAGTAAATAAAGTCATGGCGAAATTTATGTTTTGAAAACATGTCAAACATGATTCTAACACTTGTAGTGTAAGTAGTTTTAAGTGTTAGATTTTTAGAAAAATTTCGCCAGAGTTTCCTCTGTAACTGGAGGTGGCCACGCTTTCAAGCGTATCATTTTCTTTAACAAATCAAATCAACCAATGTTCTCAACATTATCAAACAACTTTTCAACATTTTAACTAGTCAAAGATAGACAAAATCGCAAAAATATATGAACTTGTGGTTTGTCTAAAAATACGTAGTAAATCTCTTTACTTTTAATGGATCTTTTGTGTAAATAATCCGATTTTGTAAAAACCTCGTTTTTAGAGAAAATCCATCTTTACAACTTCTAGTAACATTTGACAAAACTAGTTCTTTGTCGGATCTTTTTATTTCACAAGTGCTTACACACTTGTGGTTTATAAAAATCATGCTTGTTAGTGTAAGGTCCATCTTTTAAAATACATGATTTTCTTGATACGTGGTTCTTTGAAAATACCGGTTGTAGATACGTAGATCTACTAGTTTTAATCACTATTGTACCAGTCAAAACACTTTTACACAAGTTCGTGTTTCATGTGTGGTAGAGTTTCATCTTTTAACCCTCGTATCATTTAAAACAAGCTTATGTTAAGATCCATGATCTTACCAAACCGGGTTAAACGATGATCCGAGCTACCACATCATAGATCGGGTCTAAATAATCACACATTTCGAATACTACAACTTTTACACAACATATATGCTATTAACCACCATTTTTAGTGTTTTAAGTAAACTTTTGTGCATCATATTGCATTTAAACGAGATTTAACCGATACAAATCCTTTTAACCACTCTAGAATAGTTCAAATACGAGTTTTAAGTATTATACCTCTAGCTCGAGGCTAGGGAAGAATCTATGCGCAAAAGAGGTGGATAAAAGCCAAAGAAAGAGGTCCTTCGCGTTCCGCTTGCTCCAAGACTCCTTATTCGAGACCTCTAACACTTGTATGATGATGGAATGTGATGATCAAGAACCGAAAGTATGATGGATGTAAGAGGGGTGTTCGGCCGAGAATGGTAGAGCAAGAGGGAGAGAGTTTGTTGTGGTGTTGTTTTGTGATAATGATCTCTAATGTTTAAGTGTTAACTTATAGACAAAGTTTGTGTATATTAACCAATGGTAATTATGTAGGCTAGATACTAAGCATAGAAGATTTAGCAAATCAACAAGTACATGGGGGTGTCCCCTAGGTGACCGATTCGGTTGGGGGGGGGGGTCCCTTGGTTCGATTTTAACTAGCCATTAGGTAAATAGTTAGGGTAAGTTAAGTAATTAACTTGGTTACTTGTGTGTTATGCGTTATGGCGGGTGTTAGGGTAATCAGGGACCCTAACTGGCTCAGAAAAATATAAATAGTGAAAACAACAATATTTTCATGTCCCGGGTAAAGTCCGGTTGTTCGGTTGGATAGTAATCCGTTAAAGCGCTTAATAAAGCTTTAAAGTGTCGTTATATTATTTTAGTGACACAATTTGTTTTCCTGACACTTTAGAAAGTGTCTAGTGTTATTTTCCCCATGTTTTGGCACTTTACTAGTCAGCTAGAAGCTGGATTATTTATCAAAGTGCTGTGTTTTGTGCTTAGAGTACGTTTTAGGCACATCCAGTCATTGTAACTTATTCCTAGAGACGCAGTTCCACAACCCTTATATCCCTACACTCACTGCTAGTGTAGCAAAACATCTCAGGCTCTTACAGGCCTTAGAGGCAGTGTTTGCCTGATGCTGGCTTTATCAGCATGTTCAGTAGGTTATCCGTGATAGTGCTACTGTGCTTTTTGTGCATCATGTTTGTCACTAGGGTTTAGCATGTAAATAATGTAGTGACGATAAGCAGAGTATGATGCAAGTAAGTACATGTATCAGATATCAAGTAGCAGTTCATCAGCTAGTTCAATCAAGCACAGTAATTAAGCAGTAATTAATCATTAATTAAGTCGTACGGATACCTGGTTTAGTGCGGGTTGTCACATTCTCCCCCCGTTAAATAAATTTCGTCCCGAAATTTAAGTTCTGCTACTAGATGCAGAGTTCTTAGGAAAAAGGTGGGGGTATTTCTCTTTCATCCGGTCCTCACGTTCCCAGGTGAATTCAGGACCGTGTCTGGCATTCCAACGAACTTTGACGAGTTTGACACTGCTCCGGCGGGTCTTGTTCACTTTCCAATCCGTGACCTCAACAGGTTCTTCAACGAAGTGGAGCGTGTCGTCAACATGAATCTCGTCGATGGGAATGGTAACGTCAACTTGAGTTGGACTTTTCTTTAGATTGGATACATGAAATGTATCGTGAACACCATTCAGTTCAGCAGGTAGGTCCAACTTGTATGCTACTAGTCCTATCCTTTCCAGAATCCTGAAGGGACCAATGTAGCGCGGATTTAACTTCCCACGCTTCCCAAAGCGTGCCACCCTCTTCCAGGGTGATCCCTTCAATAAAACCATTTCTCCAACTTGGAAATCCACATGTTTCCGGTTTGGATCCGCATAGGCCTTCTGTCTGTGGCGAGCTGCTTCGATGTGTTTAAGAATCTGCGCGATCTTGTCTGTCGTCTCTTGGACGATCTCGGGACCAGCGAGTTGCCTATCACCTGCGTCAGCCCAACATAGAGGTGATCGGCACTTTCGTCCGTAAAGGGCTTCGAATGGCGCGACACCAATACTGGTGTGGTAACTGTTGTTGTACGAAAATTCGACCAAAGGTAAATGCTTATCCCAGCTACCGCCTAAATCCATAACACACGCTCTCAGCATGTCTTCCAAAGTCTGTATCGTTCGCTCGCTCTGGCCGTCAGTTTGCGGATGAAATGCAGTGCTCAGATTCGATTGGGATCCAAACGCTTCTTGGAAGGATTGCCATATCCTAGACACAAACCTTCCGTCTCTATCAGAGATGATCGAGAGAGGTACTCCATGGCGTGCGACAATCTCTCTCATGTAAATTTCCACAAGTTTACTAGTACTGTCTTTCTCCTTGATTGGCAGAAAGTGTGCGGACTTTGTTAGGCGGTCAACTATCACCCAAATCATATCGTGGCCTCTTGGCGTCCTTGGCAATTTTGTAATAAAATCCATGGAGATTTGTTCCCATTTCCACTTGGGAATTTCAGTTGTGAGCTTCATCAAAGATAACTTTCCTTAACCCACCAAACAGAGGAACCCAAATCCTTTTCTCAAAACATAACGTCCCTTCCTCGTTTGGTACCAAAAGTTTCTCCATCCCACGGAGATATTCCTCTTCAAAGTTTCCTTCCTTGAGAGCTTCCTTCTGCGCGGCACGAATGCGCAAGGAAAGATTGGTTCGGACAATCATTTCCAAAGCCCTAACCCTTATGGGCTTGATTCTCTCTTTACGACTTAAGGCGTCGGCGACTACATTCGCCTTCCCTGGATGATACTTTATCTCGCAGTCGTAGTCGTTCAACAATTCAACCCAACGTCTTTGCCTCATATTCAACTCCTTCTGGTTGAATATATGCTGTAGGCTCTTGTGATCTGTAAAGATTGTACACTTTGTACCATAAAGGTAGTGTCTCCAGATCTTTAAAGCAAAAACCACTGCGCCAAGCTCTAAATCGTGTGTGGTATAGTTCTTTTCGTGCACTTTCAACTGACGCGATGCGTAAGCAATAACCTTCTGGCGTTGCATCAACACGCAACCCAATCCTTGGCGCGATGCGTCGCAGTATACCACAAAATCATCAGTACCTTCTGGTAGAGCTAAGATAGGCGCGTTGCAGAGCTTATCCTTCAATATCTGGAAGGCTTCCTCCTGCTTGATTCCCCAATCAAACGTCTTATCCTTCTGGGTGAGGAGCGTCAAAGGTTGAGCGATTTTTGAAAAATCCTCAATGAACCTTCGGTAATAGCCAGCCAAACCCAAGAATTGCCGAATCTCGGTTGGCGTCTTTGGCGTTTCCCAATCCTTGATCGCCTCGATCTTGGTGGGATCCACGTGGATTCCATCTCCATTTACCACGTGCCCAAGGAATTGCACCTCTCGTAGCCAAAACTCGCACTTAGAGAATTTGGCATACAGCTGTTCCTTCTTCAGCAGCTCTAGAATGGCTCTAAGATGCTGCTCGTGTTCAGCCTTCGTCTTTGAATAAATTAAAATGTCATCGATGAATACAATCACGAACTTATCCAAGTACGGCTTGCAAACTCTATTCATTAGATCCATGAATACCGCGGGTGCGTTTGTCAAACCAAATGGCATAACGAGGAACTCGTAGTGTCCATAACGAGTTCTGAAGGCTGTCTTCGGAATGCTTTCCTCTTGTATCCTTAACTGATGGTATCCAGACCGAAGATCGATCTTTGAATAAAAGCTGGAACCTTGAAGTTGGTCGAACAGATCATCAATTCTTGGCAGAGGATACCTATTCTTGATCGTCAGCTTGTTCAGCTCCCGGTAGTCGATGCACATACGGAAACTACCGTCCTTCTTTTTGACAAACAGGACCGGAGCTCCCCAAGGCGAGAAGCTTGGTCGGATAAATCCCTTGTCTAACAACTCTTGAAGTTGCGTCGACAATTCTTGCATCTCAGACGGAGCAAGTCTATAGGGTGCCTTAGCCACAGGCGCAGCGCCTGGAACTAAGTCAATGTGAAACTCTACTTGTCTCTGAGGTGGCAGTCCAGGCAAGTCTTCTGGGAAGACTTCTGGATACTCCCTCACGACAGGGATGTCTTCGATCTTTGGCTCAGCAGCCTTTTTATCCACAATGTGTGCCAGAAAAGCAACACATCCTTTCTGCAAACACTTCCTTGCTTTCAAGCAGCTGATAATCCTCAACGGCGTCTCACGCTTCTCTCCATGAACAACAATGGTCTCACCATCATCGGTTGGGATACGAACAACCTTCTCATGACAAACTATCTCTGCTTTGTTGCCTGATAACCAATCCATTCCTACCACCACATCGAAGCTTCCCAACTGGACTGGTAGTAGATCTAGAGCGAACTCACGCTCTCCTAATTCGATCACACAATGTGACACCTGTGTCACTGAGACCATCAAACAAATGCCCAACCAATGAAATATTGTATTTCATACTTGGGATTTGTAAAAATATGTGTATCGTTTACACATATCAATTCTTGTTCGATTTCAAACTCTATATCGCTTTCTGGAAGGTTATACGCGCACTAATGCGTAAATATGACCAGTTTAGTGCAACGAACACTCCGGAATAGTGACATATACTTAACATACCTTAAATAACCTTTAAATAAACTTAGAAATAAGTTTTGAAGGCTTTGGTATTGCAAAATCAAGTTACATCGCTTACAGGGACTAAAGTTGACAAATTTCGAAAGTATGCCAATTTGAACTGTAACAGACATTCCGGAGCATGACCATAAGTTAAACATACCATAAATACCCTTCACATAGCTTAGAAATAGGCTTTGAGGTGTTCGGTATGCTAAAATAAACTTTTGTGTCATTCAGGGACTAAAAGTGTCAAAAAGTGCACAAGTTTGCATTTTCGCGCATAACTTACGTTCTGAATACATCCGGACATCCAAAAATTTATGTAAGCACTATAATATTTTATTTTAGTGTTTGGCATAAGAGAAATCCATTCGTTTCGTCATTTGGATCGTTTTTCGCGCTTGTGCGCATTCCGTCGTAATTAAGCGAACATCGCGTTCGTACGGCCAAACGAACCATCATCCGACATATTTTTGAGCATGTTTCATGTCCACAATGTTTAGGCGTCATTTTAGGGCCTTAAAGTTGGCTTTACGGGTCTTGTAAGTGCCAGAAATGGGCTAAAACACGTGAAGGGACTGAAACTGTCATTTCTGAAACATGTTTGCTGATCAGAAGTCTCAGGCGGCCCACCTGAGTTTTCACTGATCCTGACGCGGGCCGCGTCCGCCTGTCTGATCAGATAATATCGAACAGTCAGCGTGTTCCAGCTGTTTTAACCACAACCACACCTTTCCCACTTGCATATTCAGCTGATAAACACCATTTTTAGGCACCACAACTTTCCGACACTTGTACGGATACGATTAAGGCACGATATTCAACAAACGATCTTAACGGTTTGGGTATTCCTATAAATACCCAACCCACACAACTTCAAAACCCACTAGAATCTGGATTTGAGAGCTCTAAGTTGAAACCATTGTTTCATACCTGAGTTCTTGGATCGAGATTAGCATTCGGGGACCCTTCGTAAGTATTCTTTCGTTCTTTTATTGCTTTTCGAGTCTTTCGAGTCTGAAAGTCAAACTTTGTTTGACTTTCTACATTGACCAGTTATGGTCAATGCGAAGTTCGTTTGAACTTCGCAACGTGAGTGTAATCACGTTGGTTATAGTCCCTTGGGACTATGCCTACTGATTACCACGTTGTCTAGGGTCGTAGGGTAAGCGATCTGATAAATCGCTTATACCTCGAACCCGACCCATTTGGTCAATCATTAGGATCCGACCAAACACATTAGGTGACCATAGTAGGTAGGGAATAACCTTCCGAGGTTATACCCTATGGTCACATCGTTTGAGTAGTTGTATGATAGGTAGTTTATATGCCATAGGTAAATTACCAGAATACCCTTTTCATGTATAATTGGTAATTAAGCATATGTAACCTAAACCTTTGTCACATAACTGATTATGTAACATGTTTAGGCATATAACACTTGTCATAGGGCTAGTTAGGCGGTCCGAACGCGTTTCACGCGAACGACGCGTTAAAGTAGCATAAGCTACCTAAACGGGTCGTAATGGGTCGTAAACAATTATGTTAGGTTTCATTTAGTATGTAGGCTTTGTTAAACCAAATGACACGAGTCTCTATACTCGTTTGGTTTACAAACCCTAATGCTACCCGATCTTCCGATCTAGGTCCGGTTAATTAACATAGTTACCTATATTAGGTGCCGTTTGATATCCGCGATCTCTAGCATTGTTTGGTTGTTACTCAAGGACTTCTGAGCAATCTCAAGTGAGTACATAGACCCCTCTTTTACTGTTTTCCAAACTGTTTTGGGGTGGAACACATGTGCCTACTTGTTACTTTCATGCTTTCCTGTTTTCACATCATATACATGCTATGTTCGTTAGTACATTATAGTACATGATTTCATTACATCTTATGCTAGGTGTGCCCATTGCGTGCATTACTTAGTACATTGTTTTACATTACATTTTGTTGCATATGCTCATCCAGTATATGAACACATTATATTACATTTTGAACCGTTGTAAACATTTGACTATGTGAACCGTTGTAAACATTTGACTATGTGAACCGTTGTAATCATTTGACTATGTGATCCGTTGATATCTGTGAACCGTTTGTACCTGTGAACCGTTTGTATCTGTGAACCGTTTGTATCTGTGAACCGTTAGTATCTGTGAACCGTTTGTATCTATGAACCGTGTGAACCGTATTTGACTACACATGAACATTTCTACAATTGTTAAACATTACTTTGGTGGTTTGGTTTGATTTAGTGATTAAGTAACGATGCGTGTGTAATATGATACAAGCATGGTGGATACGCCGCTGGTACTTCCTATATATAAGTGTTTGTATGGTACTACATATCGTAGCGTTATTTGAATCATTTCAGTTTGAGACATATAACATTTTATACAAATAACATATTTTTCACAAGACATTGTTTTACAAACAACTTATCTTATACAAACTCAGTTACATGGTTATTCATTTAACCATACATTATTCTTTTATCTATACATATCATCTGGACTTATTGATTTTCAAACGATTTACAAGACAAAGCAAATTTACAAGGTCCATGACTAAACATTTTCTCAAACATAAGTCATGAAACCTATTTTCTCAAAACCTATGTATCTCACAGGCATTTTTATGCTGACGTACCTATTTTCACATGTGTTTTTCAGGAGCTGTTGCATAAGATGATCAAGATACACATAGGTAGACTTGGGCTTTAGTGACAATAAAAGATGCAAGACTAGTTAATTATGTTGTATTTCTATGTTTGTTAAGACATTGTAACACTTTTAATCAATAAAACGAAACTTCATTTGCCATGGATTTGAAACAATTAATTCTGTTACAACACTCCCCGACATTTCCGCCACGTTTTGTATGTTCTACGTGGTCGGGGTGTGACACACAACCTCTAATAACTTCATTGGCTTCTACTAACTTCCCATTGGCCAATTCGATCGAGTAGGGAATATCTAACTTATTAGCGGCTAGACCAAGCATATTCTTAAACTCTAGCGACACGAAGCTATAATCGGCACCAGTATCAAATAAAACGGATGCATAGCGTTGGTTCACAGGGAACGTACCAGTAACGACATTGGGGTCCTGGCACGCTTCCCTTGCTTCGAGTTGGAACACTCTTCCACGGGCTTGGTTTAAGTCTGGGCAGTTCTTCTTAAAATGCCCGATATCACCGCAGTTAAAACACCCAAGTCTTTGCCCGTTTCCACCAGCTTGATCATTCCTCTGATTATGATTCACAACGCCCGCTTGGTTAGCATTGTTGCCTCGATTCTCGTTACCTCCATAGTTTCCTTGTGGGCGATTTCCATTCCCACCCCGGTTGTAATTTCTGTTTCCGAATCCTCCCTGGCCTCCCTGACCAGCAGTGGCCCAACAAGTGTCCTTCGAGTGGCCACGTTTCCCACATGCTTCGCATACTTTTGACCCGCAATGACCAGAATGGTGGCGTTGGCAGACGTTGCACTTGGGTTGGGTGCCCATGTACCCTTTTCCTTTCTTCCCTCTACCAGCTGTAACCTGAGCTGGTGTGTCTGATCCTCCTTTCTTAACCGCCACACTGGCGCCCTGCTTGAAGTTTGAGAACTTCCGTTTGTTACCTCCTGATGACTTGACATGAGTCTCTGTCTTCTTCGTCTTGATCTCATCAAACTTGTTTAGGCGGATCGCTTCCTCAGTGAGAGCTATGCTCAAATCAATCGCCTCAGTAATGGTTGCAGGCTTAGATGAGGTCACCATGCTTATGATTTGAGGAGCTAATCCCCAAATGAAGCGCTCGATTCGCTTGTATTCTGGTGTAACCATGTAAGGAACCACTTGAGATAAGTCATGGAATCTTTGAACGTATTCTGCTACCTTTGGACCGTCCATTTTCAAGTGCCAGAACTCGGTCTCCAATCGCTGGATTTCTGCGCGGGAACAGTACTTTTTGCGCATGAGTTCCTTTAGTTCGGTCCAGGTCAGCGCGTAGGCAGCAGCTTCGCCTAGTGTCTGTACTTGTAGATTCCACCAGGATAGGGCTCCATCTAGAAACAGCCCTGAGATATAGGTGACTTGCTGATCCAGCGCGCACTTGCTCATGCGTAGAACAGATTCGGTTTTCTCAGCCCAACGAACAAAGGCGACAGCACCTCCTGTGCCATCAAAGTTTACGGGCTTGCAGTCTAAGAACTGCTTGTAGGTGCACCCTGCACATACGTTATAACATATGAATGGCATTAGCATCATCGCAAAAGATATCCAATTAGGTCACGGTATGTCTTAATGACTTAGGTATTACCGTGAGGTGGATTGTTATTGCCCTGGTTAATACTTCCGCTCGTTCCGGGCTGAGATGCTGCATACTGTGCTATGGCAGCAGCAATAATCTGCTGGAGCTCTGCCTCATTAGTAGGCATGCGTGTCTCACGTCTTGGCGGCATCTTCTAAAAGATGGTTTAAGTTGGTCAGGCCATAGTAAAGCTCCGATGTTATAATACGTAAGTCAGGTCATAATGTAGTGTACGTATATAACGATAGTAATAGTATAATCACATAACATCTCATGTTATCAATACATCACAAATACCAATCACACAACATCCCATGTCATAAAAATACAAATAAGCAATCAAGCGAATCAAATATGATGAGAATACTGCGATTGCCATATATCGAGACCACATAGTAAGTGTATCAGTACATCCCTGTATCATACAATCATCAATCAACTAGGGGCTACATCACCCCTGTCCAAA
Source organism: Helianthus tuberosus (assembly GCA_030545235.1). NCBI lineage: Eukaryota > Viridiplantae > Streptophyta > Magnoliopsida > Asterales > Asteraceae > Helianthus > Helianthus tuberosus. Next base: position 128,182,114 of record CM060447.1, on the reverse strand, counting down.
AACTATATCATGTCAATGTCAAATACATGTCAACAAAAGTCAGAATCAGATGTAGTCTCCAAAAATGCTGTGCAGTCCAACAATCGCCGTCTTCTCATCCTCGTCTACCCAAACAGTACTGATGAGCTCTATACAGATGGTGGTGGAGGAGGAGGAAAGTGGGTGTAAAACAAACGACGTAACTGGAGCCAGTCCGCCTCCATAGCCTGCTGAGTACGAATGATAGAAGCAACCTGCTGCTCTAGTGTAAAGAGACGGGCATCATAATCTGGAGGTAAAGGTTGAAATGTCTGCAGAGGAGAGTGTGTCTGACCATGGCACGGACATGGTGGCAGCCGAGCTCTCTCAAGCTCCTGGATGCGCTGCGTGTGCGACTCGTGCTGGGCGACAAAGGACATCAAAACGTCCTCGATAGTATACCCCATGTGGAAACGATGGTAGGGGTCAGTAGGTGGTACAGCAGAGTCTGGTGCCCAAAGGAACGGCTCTCTGGTGGGGTCGAAAGGTGCCACGTGAAATGGAGCAACAGAGGGTGGAACAGATGACATCTGGGGCATAAAAGGGATAGACATCGGTACATGCCCAAAAGGATGGGCTGAAGAACCCTCTCCAGCCCTCGCTGGAGGTACAAACTAAGGAACCTGAAAAGAAAAATCAGCATGTCGTGTAACAGGGATCTGAGGGGGAAATGGTGGAACATCCTCATCAGCAGGTATCCAACCGTGCTGTGCATGCTCATCTGGTGGATCCATGTGTGTCGCGAACAGTGCATGCTCGGGCTCTAGGGGAACGGGATCAGGTGCAACAAAAGGGTGAACAGGTGCAATGTGCTCAACAGGATGGTCAACAGGTATATCAACAACAGGCAGAGGAACAACAAGATCAACAATAACATGATCGCCCTCTAACAAAGGAACATCCATGGGGAGATCATCAACATGTGGGTCTGCTATAACAGGCGCAAAAGGGATGTCAGCATGTACGGGGTCATGCTCAAGTATGGGGTCTAGAGCGGCTGCCTGCTCAGGAGCGACGACAGGCTCAGGGTCATCGAAAGCCATCTCGAAGTCAAACTCTGGGTCGATAGGGTCTACTGGGTCAGCTGGATCCTCCATGGGCTGATCCATAGGTATAAACTCGATATCGCGATCCGGGTCGTATCCCGGGGGAAAGATAGGGTCAGAATCCTCTATGTCATCATGGTCAAACTCAAAACTGGGAATGGGTGCAACAGAGGATGCCTTGTCAGGATCAGAATCGTGCGCAAAGTGCTGTGCGCTCAATGTGTGAGAAGGTGCGGATGCCACAGACTCGAAGGAGTCTGGGACAGGAGAATGTGCTGGCGAATCCTCAGCGGGAACGTCAGCGATCATCAGAAGATCGACCGCAGGAAGAAGGGCCTCGCCCTGGATCTCATCCTCAAAAGGCTCATCCTCAAACAGATCAATATCGCCATCAGCCTCGGCGTCAAGAAGGAAATCATATGCTGGATAAACGGCTAAGGGTATAGGAGCCGGAATCTCTACTAGAGGTAGGTACTCAGCGGGAGGGTCATCTGCAGGCTCATCAGCACCATCGGGTAGTGCGAAGGGCTGGAAATCATCCTCGTCAGTACTGGTATAGTCAGAAGTGTGCACCTCGTGCTCGGAGGATGTGGGGTCATCAGATATGATAGGTATGGGTCCAGTGGTGTCCGAAATGCCAGTATCGGCTGAATCCATGAGTCTGTAACATAAACACAAATATGCTCAAATAATCAGTCATACAATCAGATAATCACATAAGTCACCAAGTAAGATATCACATAATTCTCCTAGTCCCACTAGCCTCCCAGTCTTCCTAGACTGCTCTATCAACTACCTCGACCTCTCAGATCGAGCCTCGGTCTCCATCACCGAACCTCAGTCTCCAAACTGAGCCTACTTTTCCTAGTCCCACTAGCCAACTACCTCGATCTCTCAGACCGAGCCTCGGTCTCCAACACCGAGCCTCAGTCTCCAAACCGAGTCTACTCTTCCTAGTCCCACTAGCCAATCCTCCTAGTCCCACTAGCCAACTAATCCTCGATCTCTCAGACCGAGCCTCGGCCTCTCAGACTGAGCCTCAGCCCTTTCCAGACTGAGCCTATAAATAATAAAATGTGCTCAACATTTGTTTGTAAAAGTTTTGGATCTGGGCTTAAGTGGTATGCAGAAAAATGTTTTCGTGCGAGCCCTAGTGATCATAGTCTAGACTCGAGAAGGAATCCTAGTTCGCTATGATCAGAGATCTGATACCAAGCTGTCACACCCTGGCTTTGCGGAAGCGTGGTAAATTTTGGTGTGACTTCTTAATACCATAGCTTAATCATAACAAAGCTATATGAAATAGAAACATGCAAGATCATCCGTTTAATTTAGTTTTAAAACCAGAGTAACATACCATTGTCTTAAAAACTTACAACATTATAACATAAAACATTGTCTTAAACATCAACATGAGATAAACGCAGCTTAAGATTTGTGACTTGTCCAGGAAAGAGTCACATTTCCTAAACTGGGATGACCTTGGAACCCAATATGCAGCGGGAAAACACGTCATACCGTGCCAGATCCTGTTAATTTCCTGAAATACATGTAAGTTGAAAAATCAACAATAATGTTGAGCGAGTTCATGTGCAAGTGAGTATGTAAAACACTTGTAAGTATAAAAGTTCCCTGGTATGTAGCAGTGTAAGGAAAAGAGATCACCAATGGTTTGCAAGGCCATTAGCATGTTGTGAAATGCAAGTAGGAAGACTCAACCTAGCCGATTTATGCGTCGGGCACAAAGTCACTCAAGGTCCGTTCTGTTGGTCCTCTTAGAGGTCCGTTCTGTTGGGCCTAGAGTTGGGCTCGCTACACCCAGATAGATCTACCGCTACTGTCCCTCGGTGTTCTGCCTACCCATTCACATGATCTAAGTAGTAAACCTCCTTACGTTAACATACCGTGTATAATAGTACTTGTAAACAAAGTAACACGTATTTCACCCCCGCAGTTACGAAAACTGAAAACAGTTAGAGAAAAGGGGGACATGAACTAACAGTGAAGCGTCTCTACCAAGTATCTCCAAATCAGAAAGCTGTGCGACGACCTACAAGTGCTAATTCTATTAGACGGACGGCCGTGCCTTAGCTTTATAGTTAAATCTTTTGGGAAATAGTTAGACAACTATCTCGTGTTTACGTTCTGTATATACTTGGTAGTTAATTTCCTTCCCAAGGATGGGGGATTCAATACATGTGCGTTCAAATTATATCATTAAGTCTCACTTAATATATATACCTTTCCAATTCCAAAATATAAGTATTTTTCTCAAAAATATTATATTTTCATTTCACATAATTTTTCTCCAATAATACGTTGTTAAAATACGCGTTCATAAATATTTCGTAAGTGCGTAAGTTACGTTTTAACAATCGAGTGGTAAAATACTTACCGGTGTAACTTATATATATTTATGGTGAAAGCGTTCGTATTATTTTGGATTCGTTAACGTTCGTAAATATTATTTTTACCCTAAAAATAATATTTATGTATTTCACAAAATAATCATAAACAGTGTGTGAAAAATTTATATATTTATCACGTTAAATTTTGTGAAAATCCCACCTCCGAATATTTAGTAAATAAAGTCATGGCGAAATTTATGTTTTGAAAACATGTCAAACATGATTCTAACACTTGTAGTGTAAGTAGTTTTAAGTGTTAGATTTTTAGAAAAATTTCGCCAGAGTTTCCTCTGAAACTGGAGGTGGCCACGCTTTCAAGCGTATCATTTTCTTTAACAAATCAAATCAACCAATGTTCTCAACATTATCAAACAACTTTTCAACATTTTAACTAGTCAAAGATAGACAAAATCGCAAAAATATACGAACTTGTGGTTTGTCTAAAAATACGTAGTAAATCTCTTTACTTTTAATGGATCTTTTGTGTAAATAATCCGATTTTGTAAAAACCTCGTTTTTAGAGAAAATCCATCTTTACAACTTCTAGTAACATTTGACAAAACTAGTTCTTTGTCGGATCTTTTTATTTCACAAGTGCTTACACACTTGTGGTTTATAAAAATCATGCTTGTTAGTGTAAGGTCCATCTTTTAAAATAAATGATTTTCTTGATACGTGGTTCTTTGAAAATACCGGTTGTAGATACGTAGATCTACTAGTTTTAATCACTATTGTACCAGTCAAAACACTTTTACACAAGTTCGTGTTTCATGTGTGGTAGAGTTTCATCTTTTAACCCTCGTATCATTTAAAACAAGCTTATGTTAAGATCCATGATCTTACCAAACCGGGTTAAACGATGATCCGAGCTACCACATCATAGATCGGGTCTAAATAATCACACATTTCGAATACTACAACTTTTACACAACATATATGCTATTAACCACCATTTTTAGTGTTTTAAGTAAACTTTTGTGCATCATATTGCATTTAAACGAGATTTAACCGATACAAATCCTTTTAACCACTCTAGAATAGTTCAAATACGAGTTTTAAGTATTATACCTCTAGCTCGAGGCTAGGGAAGAATCTATGCGCAAAAGAGGTGGATAAAAGCCAAAGAAAGAGGTCCTTCGCGTTCCGCTTGCTCCAAGACTCCTTATTCGAGACCTCTAACACTTGTATGATGATGGAATGTGATGATCAAGAACCGAAAGTATGATGGATGTAAGAGGGGTGTTCGGCCGAGAATGGTAGAGCAAGAGGGAGAGAGTTTGTTGTGGTGTTGTGTTGTGATAATGATCTCTAATGTTTAAGTGTTAACTTATAGACAAAGTTTGTGTATATTAACCAATGGTAATTATGTAGGCTAGATACTAAGCATAGAAGATTTAGCAAATCAACAAGTACATGGGGGTGTCCCCTAGGTGACCGATTCGGTTGGGGGGGGGGTCCCTTGGTTCGATTTTAACTAGCCATTAGGTAAATAGTTAGGGTAAGTTAAGTAATTAACTTGGTTACTTGTGTGTTATGCGTTATGGCGGGTGTTAGGGTAATCAGGGACCCTAACTGGCTCAGAAAAATATAAATAGTGAAAACAACAATATTTTCATGTCCCGGGTAAAGTCCGGTTGTTCGGTTGGATAGTAATCCGTTAAAGCGCTTAATAAAGCTTTAAAGTGTCGTTATATTATTTTAGTGACACAATTTGTTTTCCTGACACTTTAGAAAGTGTCTAGTGTTATTTTCCCCATGTTTTGGCACTTTACTAGTCAGCTAGAAGCTGGATTATTTATCAAAGTGCTGTGTTTTGTGCTTAGAGTACGTTTTAGGCACATCCAGTCATTGTAACTTATTCCTAGAGACGCAGTTCCACAACCCATATATCCCTACACTCACTGCTAGTGTAGCAAAACATCTCAGGCTCTTACAGGCCTTTGAGGCAGTGTTTGCCTGATGCTGGCTTTATCAGCATGTTCAGTAGGTTATCCGTGATAGTGCTACTGTGCTTTTTGTGCATCATGTTTGTCACTAGGGTTTAGCATGTAAATAATGTAGTGACGATAAGCAGAGTATGATGCAAGTAAGTACATGTATCAGATATCAAGTAGCAGTTCATCAGCTAGTTCAATCAAGCACAGTAATTAAGCAGTAATTAATCATTAATTAAGTCGTACGGATACCTGGTTTAGTGCGGGTTGTCACACATAGTGATACCACAATCATGTATGGGCTATGTAAAGCCCAAACAAAGTTTGGAAGTGGGCCGGCTAGTATGGAATTCGTATAAACACACACACGCAAAGAAGATTGCATGGGATTTTCATAATTTGGCAATTACAATTAGCAAAACCTAACTACCTCCCTCCTATTCTTCCCCACAACTCGACGGCAGAAGCTCCCAACTCGTTCATTTTTGCATCCTTGCACGTTCAATATTCGGTTAGTTTGATTGTGTTTCTTTAATCTTTGGTTGATTACTCCCGGCTATGTGTAACTGATTTATATGTGATCATGTATAACGAGTGAGATGTAGGATTGGATGTTATCAAATAATAATGGTGATGTAGAACAATATGTAATACTGATTTATAACATGGAATCGTTAATGGGATGCACTTGTTAAAGCATGTATCATAGGAATTATGAGGGGGGGTTGTGCATGGATCGAATATGGATAGTTGTCATGTTAATTAATATGCATATGATAGGGAATTCGATATGATGATGATTTATCTGATTTGAATGTGTTGTTAACGATCAAATTGTGTTTTAGGGTTCATGTTAATCAATGACGTTCGCGTGATTATATGGTAGTTTCACTTATTGAATTGATGGAATAATCATGATGTTTACCTGGTTAATTCGTTTGAACACTGCCATAATGTTTGACTGATTTAGCTGGGCCGATTGGGCTTCGCCTGATCATGGGCCATGTGGTTGGGGTTGAGATATTAGTGTTGGGCCGAACCATGTTATGATAGCACAGTTAAAACCACTCGCATACATTAGTATTGGGCCGTAGTATGGGGCCGAGCACATTATGGAATACATGTATTACTTGTTTGTGTGTGATTATGTGTTAAGTTTAACTGATTAAATGAGATGTATTGGTTGTGAAACATATGGAAAGGACCTGGACTTTGATTATGTGCGAAACAAATGAAAATCAAAGATCTGGGCTTTACTTGCAAGCCTGCTTAACAATAGGGCCACATGCCCTAAATGGGTGCACATTACACCGGGTCGCACAAGGGTAGTTGGGCCGGAGAACATAAGGAGTCGCACAGTTGTTTGGGCCCTTCAGGTTGTCAAGTTGAACAAGTGTATTAGATTACCATACAACGTAAAGTAAATCTAGATTTCATGCATAGGGTGTCAAATGTGAATACATGTATTGTTGTGCATTACTTGCATATATGTGTGAAGTACTATGTGTTGAATCTGAATATAAAACTAATGGTGAAAGGTGACCATGATAGGATTGGTAGACTAGCTCGAACAAGTAACTAATCTTACCGAGCAAACCAAAGGTGAGTTCATTTCTCTTAAGCATGCGTCCCGGTGGGTGGGACAGTCAAATGGGAATCCCTGAGAGGGATAAATCTTTAGGGTAAAACAGGAATGTTAGATAATACACTCTTCCTATCATTTTAAGTCCCATCTTATACCGAATAGTTACCTGAGAGGTAACGGGGTATTAGTTGATAGCACTATTAGGCTTGGCAACCTCCCACCGTACCTGAGAGGACGGGCGTGAACTAATGACCTTAAATCATGACCAGTGTTTGGATAGGGGCATTGGGGACGGGCAAAACAATCTGGTAGCCATCTTGTACGGTACTCGAGTTATTATCAACGTTATTATCAATGAACTGAACTAAACACTTGGTAACTGACGTTTTCACAAACTATGAACTCGCCAGCTTTGTCTGATACACTTGTTGCATGCTCGCAGGTAATTAGATTTCTTGGATTTGGAACTTGCTGTCTGGAGTGGCTAGAGTGGTCATGGGTCGTACTGATTGGATACACATGATGGATTTATTGATTTCACACATTTTCTTTGAAACATTTAAACTATGGTTTACTTACTGCTTCCGCTGAACTTGTTGGATTTTTATTAAACTTATTGTTGGTACATTTCATTAATAATTGGCAATTTCATTTGAAAACTTGCTATGAGTTCAACATGATTAGTGGCTCGTTATTGGTACGTCACACGCTTAGCGGGATTTCCGTAGGTGGTATTTTGGGGGTGTGACAGTTTGGTATCAGAGCCACTGGTTATAGTGAACTTGGTTTTAAAACATTTTTATAAAACCAGACTATAACCGAATTGTTCCGAAATCGACCATGACACTCAGCTCCAGATTGCAAGGTTCGTATCTCGTTTACTTATTGCATAGCATATCTAGTGTACACTTATGTATGACATTACACGCTAATGCACACTTAGTATTATAGACTGAATCCATGTGTTACTTGCCTATGTTATGTGGATGATAGAGTCACAATGAGATATTCCTCTAGACTTTCATGGCCCATGTTTTGTGATGTCTTTTGTCTCGTTACTCAAATTTGAGGAACCTTTTTAGCATGAGTTGGGAGGAGCTGATGTGACAACTGGCACCAAACCGGTAATTTCCGTACAATTTAAATTAATATTTAATATCTGCAATTATGTGCTTAAATGTCAACATTGTCTGATTACATGCTATACATGTGAATTCATGCATGTTTTATACTTCAAATATCTCTTTATGCATTACTATTAGCGTTGCATCAGAAAGACTAGTAAACTCACTGGTAAGACACACTGTGTCAGCAACTCTGCTGAAAGTAGTCAGATAATGGAATTAGGGCCTGTGAGTAGGTCCAACATCTAAAATACATTAAAACCCAAGTATGGATACAAGGGTTAACACATAAACATTTCGGAAGCTAAATTATGCATTAAAAAGCACCCGAAATACACTTAAATTGCTGAATTCAGCATATTTCAGCAAAATTCAGCATTTTAACAAGTTTGTACCATGCAAAAACATGACTAAATGGTCCTGAATGCCTTCCAAAGTGTCGGGAATTAAAAGTGTCACAAAAGGGTATTCAAAGATCACTAAACGGAATAATTTGACACTTTAACGAACTGGTACCTAACCGAACAACCGGACACTACCCGAAACATCAAAATTATACTAGAAGCATTGTTTTAATGTTTCTAATCTAGTTATGATCCCCGAACACCCTAGCGTGCTATATAACATCTAATACACATGAACACTAATCAATACACTTAACTTCTAACTAGATAACTTAACTTACCATTTAATCACAACCAATACCCCCCCCCCCCCCATGTAAGTGGATGGTCACAAGGGTGACCCCACCAAGATCCTTCTTGATCTTGCATAATCTCCCTTTGATTCACTTAGATATGATGAAGATCGTGTTGTGTACTTTGAGAACATGTGATCCATTGGGTAAACACTTAACATGGTTATAAGAAACCATTAAGCTCTCATTCTCACACCACATTTCACACACCATCTTTCTCCTCTCCTCCCTCCCACTCTCGGCCGAACACCATCACCCACACTACCACCATCTTCAAATCACTTCCATACATTCCAAGTTCATTTCAAGGTGTAAGAAGGTCTTCAAGAAAGTTTGGTGGTCTTGGAACTTCAAGGACCTCTCCCGATTGCTTTTATCCATCACATTTGCCATCATCAACCTCTTGTGTTCATCCCTAGCCATAGAGCTAGTAGTAAGGCCCTTATGATCTCTTATTACTTCATATTTTGATGGTTAAAAGATGATGAACATTGTTAATCTTGAAGAACACTAAAGAACATGATCATGAATCTTTAACATAAGCTTAATAACATAAGAATACATGTTGATTGTGTTGATTTGCTTCTTGATGATTGATGATTTGTGTTAGAAATGTTATACATCATATGAAACCTACTAGATTGTGACTTAACACATGATCTAGTAAGTTAAGGTGATGATCTTGTGAAAGACCAAGATGATCATACTTTGTATACATGAACTTGAATGATGAAATTTGTTTTCATATGTAAAGATGATTTAAACAAAATACAAGTCTTGTAAGTAGATGATTTCCAAAATAGCTTTCCAAGGAAACTAAGTTAAATCCCAAGATTTACATAAACATTGTTTTTAAAGAAACCAACCATGTTCCTAGTGGTGAAACAAGTATAAGAATACATTGTTTACAAGAAAAATTCAAAAGAATGATTTTTGGAAAAATCATCTAGTAAGTTGTAAAAGACTAAAATTTACAAGAACGAGATTTACAAACAAATAGCCACTTTTTAAACGGTAACTAAACAAACTAAACACACTACCAAGATACTACAAGTTTTTATGAAAGTTCAAGTTCATGTTGTTAGGTAAAATTACTTGATTTTGGCACTTGGTAAGTGTTGAATGAGTTGTTGATTGTTTGTGATGATTTTAAAAGAAAATAAACACATGTTTTGAAAACATGGGAAACCTCCAATTTTAGGGGAAACCATGTCAAAAATTTTATAAAATTTTGACACTTAGAAAAATATAAGTTTTGGTGAAACTTGTTCTCTAAAAACTTACCTAAAAATATTTACCAAGGTTTCCCTAATTTTTGTAAATTTCAAGTTAAGAAATGATGATTTCTTCAAGATAAAAATTGATATTAAGTATGTATATTTTTGAGGAAAATATATACCTATTTATTGATCACCAAATTCTGTGCTAAGTGTATGTGATATGTATTATATGTAATAGTGTGTTAGGACTTGAAAATACACTAAATACTCCTAAGGAGTGAAAATACAAAAATACACATACAACATGCTTAGACAAATACAAGAACATATATTTACGAAAATATATTTCTTAAAAGATTATGTAACTTGGACAAGTTACGAACTTAAAATGTCTTTTTGGACGAAAATATATAACTCGGGTGAAAAATACAAGATACTTATATTTATTTTTGGGAAAATAATATAAGTAAGATACATAGTTAAAAATATAAAATTATTTTTAACAACAAAGAACACATACATAAAAGGTGGTGACTTGTACTTGTGCGATACAAGTCTAGTGACTAACGTTAATAAAACACGTATAGGTCACGACGCTATAAAAACAACCGGTGAAGTTTACGGCGCAGGATACGCAAAGTTGTGAGTTCATGTCCCCCTTTTCTTTTAACTGTTTTCAGTTTTTATAACTTCGGGGGTGAAATACATGTTACAAATGTTACAATGTTTACAAATGGTATGATAAATACAAAACTAAGGAATAATACTATAGATCATGTGACGAATAGGGTGCCATAAGCACCATTAATCAACAATATACCTAGACCGCCGAACAAAAGGTTAGATCTAATGGGTTTCAGGCAGCCACACTCTGGGCCACGTGCTACCTGGAGTGCTTTTGTGTCTCTAGTCGTGAATCGAGAACTAAAAAATCCTATGGTTTGGATGCTTCCTATGTCGTTACACATGTTAGTGGCCTTGCAAACCACTAGCGATCTCGTATTCCTTACAATTACAGGACACAGTTTCGGATACGACTAAACAAAATACATACAATGTTTTCATACAAGTATTCAGCATTTATTACAACAACTGCATGAACTCACACCAACATTATGTTGACGATTTTCCAAAACTCACATGTATTTCAGGTAACTAAAGTGGATGTGCGCGCGGTCTTACACTTGCTCTTGGATGTTGTTTATGTTAGTAGCTATGTTGTGTCAAGACTCTGGTGCCCGTTTTGCTGGGTTTGGTTGTTATGTCCCACTCCGTGTGGTGATATAAGGACCAAACCTTTATGTTCGTCTATTAAATGAAGTTGTAAACTTTTCAGACAATATGTTGTCTTGTGATGTAAACACTTAGCGAATGTTTTTAGTTATGTAATGTTTTGGCATTTGGAGTTATTTTTACGAGCATGTAGTTTGTTTACCATTCGTATGCAATGAGAACCTTTCAAGATCACACCTCGTGCTTTCGCCTTAGAAAGGGGTGTGACAGATTGGTATCAGAGCTGCGATTGTAGTGAACCAGGATTCCTTCTCGAGTCTAGACTACAATCTTTAGGATCCTTTCACGAAAACAATTTTTCAAAAAGTTTTCATTGCATAAAACTTTCCGCGACATCCACTGCCTGAAACAGTTTTTCAAAGAGTCAAGTAAGGACACCACGAGACTTAGGGTGCACTGGAGTAGCACTTATCTTTGACTAAGAATTACTTGCCACTACATGTAATAATTGATATATACATATAATAGAAATAGAATATCTCATGTACTCGTGTCCTCGCTTGAAAGCAGTGGCCTATCTGAAGGAAGTGATCCGATGATGAAACGAACTGTGTGGATTATGCAAGGAATTACGTAATTATGGATGCATACATAATTATGGAATTCAGTGCACATAAACCACAGCAAGTCTTGTCACGTATCAAACGAGATTCCTTCAGTGCAAGAAAAGGTCAAACGTGAACACTCTCACCCCTCCCCCAGCCTATTAAATGCTCTATTGGAGTAATAATTTAGGGTATAAAGACAAGAACCTCCAATGTGAAGAAAGATATTTTGTCCTTTACATATATTAAACTTGTACTTTGGGGAGATGTAACCCTTATGCATTTTGTTTACCTCGCAAACAATGATGTAACAAGTTGCCCTGATATGTGTAAAGACTCGGTGAATATCTTATGACACATCAGTATTTATCTATTTATGCATGCTTGTTGCTGTATGAATTGATTTATACGGTTGGCGGATTGTTTGATGTCACTTATGTGGGTATATATACTACTACTGTCTCGTATGACCATATCAAAAAAATGTCTAACCCTATTGTGTTGTGTTCTTTCAGAACATGGCACCTAGGAGAGCTATGAACAATCAGGATTCCGATCAACCCACTCCTCCTCATCTGCCGATGACTGCTGAAGAACCGAACGCCCTACTGGAAGAAAGGATCTCCGCAGCTATCGCCCAACACGAGGCAAACCGCAATGAACAAAGTGGAGGACCAAGCAATGCTAGGCGTAATGGACAGGGAGATACATCTGGAGGAAACACAGCTCAAGGCTGCACCTTCAAGCAGTTTCTCGACTGCAAGCCACTGAACTACGACGGCACTGGAGGTATAGTGGATTTTGTACGTTGGATGGAGAAGACTGATTCCACTATCCATATGAGCAAGTGTACCGCGGATCAGTAAGTCACTTTCGTTACAGGGTTGTTTGTTGATGAAGCTTTGACTTGGTGGAATTTGCAAGTCCAGACTCTGGGTGATGATGCTGCGTACGGCATGACATGGGATGAGCTAAAGGAACGAATGAGAGAGAAGTATTGCTCTCGTGCTGAACTCCAAAGGTTGGAGACTGAGTTCTGGCACTTGACCATGGAAGGTGCAGACATTACTGGTTATACCCGAAGGTTCCACGATTTGTCAAGAGTGATCCCCTATATGGTGACTCCCGAATTTAAGAGCGTTGAGCGCTACATCTGGGGATTGGCTCCAGAGTTTTGCATCATGGTAACTTCGGCTAAACCTGAAATGATCACTCAGGCTGTAACTCTGGCTGTCAGCCTTACTGAAGATGCTGTTCGTATGAAGAAGTTATCACTGAACCCTACCGAGAAGACCGAGACGCATACTGAGTCGTCTGATGACAAAAAAAGGAAACATCCAAGTCTGAATCAGGCAACCCGCAGCAACAACAAGGGTTCAAACAATAAGAAGCATGATACTAACCCACCTAAGGAGGAGAAAACCTTTGCAACGGCAAATGATACTGTAGCTAGAAGATACCAAGGCACCCTGCCTAAATGCCAAAAATGTAGGTATCATCATGAAGGAGCTTGTCGCGTTCCAAGATGCGACAAATGTGGTAGGTTGGGTCATCAAACAGAAGATTGTTGGGGAAGAGGAAACGAAGGCGCTAATAGGAATGGAAGTGATAATAGGAACGAGAATGGAAACCGTAACGGTGCTGGTAATGGAAACGGTGGTCGAAATGGCAATGGTAATGGTAACCGGTATAGTAATGGAGCTGGGCAGAACCAAGGATGCTTTGGTTGTGGAAGAAAGGACCATTTTGTCACACCCTGACTTTTACGGAAGCGTGGTTATTGGTGTGACCTCTTAATACCATAGCATTCAATCATAACAAATGCTAAATGATAAAACCAAAAGACATTCATCCATTGATTAAATTTAGAAAATACCGTAACATACTTGTCTTGAAAACATCGACACCAAATTAAGTTATAAACCATGACTTGTCTAACTGAGTTCATAAAGACTCCACAAACGACTTTAAATAAAACCTGAGTTTGGAAACATGTATCCCGTCCAGGAATAGGATACACCCCCTAAACTCAACAACCATGAATAACATCTTTTATTAAAACGCAGCTTGAAGACACATGCATACCCTTGCCAGATCCACTAGTTCCCTGAAATACATGTAATTTGAAAAACATCAACAAAAGTTAAGCGAGTTAATGTGTGAGTGTATGAATAAGCCTTTAAAGTATGTCTTGTATGTATGTATGTCCCTGGTATGTAGCAATAAGGAAAAAGAGATCACCAATGGGTTGCAAAGCCAATGATATGTGTGAAACGGTGCATGAAAACTCAAACCTAGCAAATTTGTACCGGGCTTCCGGCTGGAAGACATAGTCACCACTATGGGCCACCCTGGCCTCATGGGTGTGGGCTCGCTACACCCAAATAGATCTATCACTCATGTCCCTCGGTCCTACGACGAGGATTAATGGCCTTAAGTGTTGTACCCACCCTTCACATGATCTAGTAGTAAACCCTCCTTAAGCTAATCATACCATGTATAAAACGTTTGTAATAATCGTAACATGTATTTCACCCCCGAAGTAAATAAACAAAATAGTTTAAAGAAAAGGGGGACATGAACTCACAGTATTGCGTCCTCAGCTCGAAACTCAACTCTGTCAGCAACACGACTACCTACACTGTACTAACGTCTATTAGACAGACGAGTCGTGCTTTTGCTTAGTATTAATGTTTTTGAGTTACGTTTCTTATATTATTCCGAGCTATAATTACTTGTCAAAATAATATTTCAACTTAAATTATATTTGGTTTTGGAATAATGGTTTAAGCAATATTTCTGTAACAATACTTCTCAAGTATTTACTTTCGTATTTTCTTCCCAAGGATGGGGTATCTTATACATGTGTTTTCGTATCATTGTATTTGTATAACTCCAAAATATATTTTCAAGTCTCACTTTAGAAAATATATAATAACGTATTTTGTCCCAAAAATAAAGTATTGTCCAGAAAATATATACTTTCCCAAAAGTCATATATCTTCTAAATATACTAGGAAAATATATTTTTACTTCCAAAAATAATACATTTCTCCTTGTCCAAAAATAATATTTACCGAAAATATATAAGTAACGGTATTGTTTTGGATAGTAAATTTCACGGTACTATGTTAAGTTATATTACTTTACCCTAAGATAATATAACCGTTTCACCAAGTATACAAATAATCACACAAGTGTCTTAATATGTATATATATTCTCAATATATATATTTACCCACTTTTATTTATAAAACCAACCTCCAATATTCGTATTTTTGTTATAAAAATTATGGCAAAGTTCATATTTGAAACTTATGATCAAAATATACTTGTAAATACTCATTAGAAAATATTTTCAAGTGTTTATATTTTTAGAAAATTTTGCCTTAGTTTCCCCTAAAAATGGAGGTGTCCATGCTATTAAAGCATATCATTTTCTTTTTTAAAAATCATCAAAACAATCAATAATTAATTCTTAAACAACTTACACTTCTCAAGTGTAAAAACTATACAATTTATATAACATCATGAACTTGAACTTTTATTAAAAACTCGTAGTAATTTGGTAGGGTGTTTAGTAGGTTTAGTTACCCTTGAAAGTGTGTTTACTTCTTTAAAAATTCCATTCTTAAAGAAACTAGGTGTTTACAACTTGTAAACATATTCTACAAAAATTATTCTTTTGAACTCTTCTTGTAAATAAAGTGTTCTTACACTTATTTTATCACCAAAAATAGTGTACATTTAAGTAAGAATCAAGTTCTACTAAAAATCATATTTTGAACTTGGTTTTCTTGGAAAATTATTCATAAATCTTAGATTCACAAAATTACTAGTTCACTTTATTTATTATTTTTCAAGAAATCATCTTATCATTCAAGTTCATGTTCATGCATGAGGATGATCTTCTTGTGTTAGCACACAATCATCCTCTAACTTGCTAGATCATGTGTTTAATCACAATCTAGCAAGCTCCTTATGTTGATCAACATCACAATCTCAAATAAACAACAATAAGTATCATGCATATACTTAAACAACATTATTTCATCCATATATCATCATATGTAAGCTTTATGTTCATGATTCAAGTTTAAGTCTTTTAGTGTTCTTGTGATTTATAGCATAACACATCTTTTAAACAAATCAAAATAGAAGTAAAGACTAGTAACAAGAAGCTTACAACTAGCTTAAAAGCTAGGGAAGAACACTAGAGAAAAAGATGATGAAAATGGTGGATGAAAGCAATGGATGAAGGTTCTTCAAGTTCTACAAGTTTCAAGCTTCACAAGACACCTTCTAACACTTGAAATGAGCTTGAAATTGGATGAATGGTGGTTGCAAATGGTGGTGGTGGTGGCGGCACTTCTAGGCCGAGAGGGAGAGAGAGAGTATGAGGGAGATGAGTGAAGTTGTGAAGTGTGAGAATGAAATGATTTTAGGATCCATGAACCATACTTATAAAGATTTCTACTCAATATCATGGCAACTCAATCAAGCAAAATCAAATAAAATATAGGATGAAATCTAGTGGGGTATGGTGGTGGGTCCATGGTGACCGGAAATCATGAGGGGGGGGGGGGGTTAATTGTAACTTGAATGGTAACTTGGATAACTAGTTGGAGGTTAAGTGTAATATCAAGTGTTTTATGTGTATGACATATTATATAGTGTGTTAGGGTATTCGGGGACCATGACTAGTTCAAAAATAATAAAACAATGTTTCTAGTAAAATTTTGGTGTTCCGGGTAATGTCCGGTTGTTCGGTTAGATACCGGTTCGTTAAAGTGTCAAGCTATACCGTATAGTGTCTTTTATGTAACTCTTTGTGACACTTTTAATTTCCGACACTTAGGAAAGCATTCAGCACCATTTAGTCAATTTTCTGCATAATACTAGCATGTTAAAAAGCTGAATTTTGCTGAAAAATGCAGAATTCTGCACTATAAGTGGGTTTTAGGCACTTTCCGGCACTTGAACTATCACCTAGTGACGCAGTTTTATGGTCCTTACTTCCCTACACCCCATACTAGTGTAGTACCTTGTCCCTGGCCCATACTGGGGCTCAAAACACTGTCTGTCTATGTACTGAACGTTGTCAGCATTTTTCTGAGTTATCCGCTAACTGTGCTAACTGTGCTTTGTACATCATGTATGCTAATAAAGTTTGTATGTGATAATGATGTAACATTATGTAATATGTGATGCACATGTAAGTATGATGCAGTAATCAGAAAGCAATTATGTATACACCAGCACAATCATTAAGCATTAATTAATATTAGTTAATTGTACGGATACCTGGATTTGTGAGGGTTGTCACATTCTCCCCCCGTTAAGAAAATTCCGTCCCAAAATTTTAGTTCCGCTACTAGTTGCACAGGTCTTGGGGAACAAATGTGGGTATTTTGCTTTCATATGATCCTCACGCTCCCAAGTGAACTCTGGGCCATGTCTCGCGTTCCAACGAACCTTGACGAGTTTAACACTACTCTGTCGCGTCTTGTTAACCTTCCAATCAGTAACCTCAACAGGTTCTTCAGTAAAGTGGAGTGCGTCGTCGATATGAACTTCGTCAGCAGGTATGATAACTGTCTCTTGAGTTGGACTCTTTTTCAGGTTAGATACATGAAATGTATCATGAACGCCATTTAGTTATGCGGGTAGATCCAACTTGTAAGCTACAAGACCAATCCTCTCCAGGATTCTGAACGGTCCAATGTATCTTGGGTTCAACTTCCCACGCTTCCCGAAGCGTGCTACACCCTTCCAGGGTGAAACCTTTAACAAAACCATATCTCCCACTTGAAACTCCAACGGTTTCCTTCTTCGATCCGCGTAACTCTTTTGTCGATCGCGAGCCGCCTTTATGCGCTCTCGGATCTGTGAAATCTTATCAGTCATCTCTTGAACCAATTCAGGACCAACAAGCTGTCTATCACCCGCGTCTGCCCAGCATAACGGTGATCGACACTTGCGTGCATAAAGAGCCTCAAACGGTGCAGCTTGGATACTCGCATGGTAGCTGTTGTTGTATGAGAATTCTACCAAGGGTAAGTGAGTGTCCCAACTACCACCCAAATTCATCACGCATGCTCGCAACATATCTTCCAACGTTTGAATCGTTCGTTCGCTCTGGCCATCTGTCTGTGGATGGAATGCAGTACTCAGATTCAACTGAGAACCAAAGGCTTCTTGGAAGGATTTCCAAATCCTTGATATGTTCCATCTCTATCAGAAATAATCAAGAGAGGCACTCCATGTCGGGCAACTATCTCTCTCAGGTATAGCTCAGCAAGCTTACTAGTATTGTCTTTCTCCTTGATGGGAAAAAAGTTTGCAGATTTGGTCAGACGGTCCACGATTACCCAAATCGTATCGTGACCTCTGGGTGTCTTTGGTAACTTCGTTATAAAGTCCATTAAAATCTGCTCCCATTTCCACTGGGGTATTTCGGGTTGTTGCAGAAGACCTGAAGGCTTCTGATACTCGGCCTTTACCTTGGCGCAAGTCAAACATTTGCCAACATATGTTGCAACATCGCCCTTTAATCTCGGCCACCAATAGAAATCCTTTAAATCCTGGTACATTTTATCCAACCCTGGATGGATCGAGTACCGTGACTTGTGCGCTTCATTGAAGATAACGTCTCTCAAACCACCAAAGAGGGGAACCCAAATTCTTTCCAAGAAACACAATGTTCCATCCTCCTTTGGTACCAATTGCTTCTCCATCCCACGAAGATATTCGTTCTCAAGATTCTCCCTTTTAAGAGCTTCCCTCTGCGCAGCACGAATGCGCAACGAGAGGTCTGTCTGTACAATCATTTACAAAGCACGAACCCTTAAAGGCTTGATTCTTTCTTTCCGACTCAAGGCATGTGCGACTACATTCGCCTTCCCTGGGTGATACTTGATTTCACAATCATAATCGTTCAACAGTTCTACCCAGCGTCTCTGTCTCATGTTAAGCTCTTTTTGATCAAATATATGTTGTAAGCTCTTGTGATCCGTGAAGATTGTGCATCGCGTGCCATACATATAATGTCATCAAATCTTTAATGCAAACACCACTGCGCCTAACTCCAAGTCATGCGTGGTGTAATTTTTCTCATGAATCTTCAACTGGCATGATGCATAGGCTATAACTTTCTGTCCCTGCATCAGTACGCAGCCTAAACCTTGACGCGAAGCGTCGCAATATACCACGAAGTCGTATATGCCTTCGGGTAGGGATAAGATGGGTGCGTCGCAAAGCATGTTTTTCAACAATTGGAAGGCTTCTTCTTGCTTGTCTCCCCATTCGAACTTCTTGTCTTTTTGCGTAAGGGAGGTCAAAGGTTGAGCGATTTTCAAGAAATCCTCAATGAATCTGCGGTAGTATCCTGCCAAACCTAGGAATTGTCGAATCTCGGTTGGCGTCTTTGGAGTCTCCCAATTCTTGATCGCCTCGATCTTTGTGGGATCCACATGGATTCCATTTCCATTTACTACATGACCAAGGAATTGAACCTATCGTAACCAAAATTCGCACTTCGAGAACTTCGCGTACAACTTTTCTTTCTTAAGCAGCTCTAAGATAGCCCTTAGATGTTGCTCATGTTCTTCCTTCGTCTTCGAGTAGATCAAAATGTCATCAATAAACACGATCACAAACTTATCAAGATACAGCTTACAAACTCTGTTCATCAAATCCATGAATACAACTGGCGCGTTCGTCAGACCAAACGACATTACTAGGAACTCGTAATGTCCATAGCGGGTCCTAAAGGCCGTCTTTGGGATACTTTCCTCTTGTATACGCAACTGGTGATAACCCGATCAAAAATTGAACTTGGAATAACAACTCGAACCTTGTAGTTGATCGAACAGGTCATCAATCCTTGGCAAAGGATATCTATTCTTGATAGTCAACTTGTTAAGCTCGCGGTAGTCGATACACATGCGGAAACTACCATCTTTCTTCTTGACAAACAAAACTGGAGCTCCCCAAGGCGAGAAGCTTGGCCTGATAAATCCCTTATCCAATAGCTCCTGAAGTTGCGTTGACAGCTCTTGCATTTCGGAGGGCGCAAGTTGATAAGGTGCCTTAGCTACAGGCGCAACGCCTGGAACTAAATCAATGTGGAACTCGACTTGTCGCTGCGGCGGCAATCCTGGCAAGTCTTCGGGGAAGACTTCAGGATATTCCTTAACAACTGGTGTATCTTCTAACTTCAGCTCAGCGGCTTCTTTATCCACAATGTGCGCCTAGAAGGCAACACATCCTTTCTGCAAACACTTTCGAGCTTTTAAACAGCTAATGATCCTTAGGGGCGTATCGCGCTTCTCTCCATGTACCACAATTGTTTCTCCATTCGCCATCGGAATGCGAATGATCTTCTCATGACATACAATCTCTGCTCGGTTGCTTGACAACCAATCCATCCCTACTACCACGTCGAAGTTTCCCAACTCGACTGGCAGCAGATCAAGTGTGAACTCGTGCTCTCCCAGTTCTACCATGCAACCCCTAATAACTTCATTCGCTTCTACTAGCTTCCCATTAGCTAGTTCTATCGAATATGGAATGTCTAACTTACTGGCTACCAACCCAAGTATTTTCTTAAATTCTAGCGATACAAAACTGTAATCGGCACCAGTAACAAATAGTACAGATGGAAAGCGTTGATTAATAGGGAACGTACCAGTAACTACATTAGGATCTTGGCGAGCTTCCCTCGCACCGATGTTAAAGACGCTTCCATGTGCTTGATTCAGCCTTGGACATTCTCTCTTGAAATACCCTACGTCTCCACAATTGAAATAACCTGGTCCTCGACCATTACCATTCCCATTTCCACCTTGAGCATTGTTTTGGTTGAGGTTTACATTCCCAGCTTGATTCACAACGTTACCATGGTTTCCGTTATCACCATTCCCTCCTTGAGGGCGGTTTCCGTATCCATTCCCTCCTCGGTTGTTGTTGCCAAAACCCCTTTGACCACCACGGCCAGTATCAACCCAACATGTTTCTTTCAAGTGGCCAACCTTCCCACAAGACTCACACTTCCTGAGTCTGCACTGGCCGGAGCGATGGTACTGGCATGTATCACATTTGGGCAGAGCGCCCATGTAACCCTTCCCTCTGTTTTCAACCCCGGGCTTGGCTTCAGCCGGTAAGTACAACTCTCTCTTCTTGTTGACACTGCTGACTCCACGTTTGAGAACTTTTGGGTTGATGACTCCACGTGAGTCTTCTGGTGCCCTTTTTGAAGTTTGAGAACTTCCTCTTGTTCTCACCCGATGACTCCACGTGAGTCTCCTTCTTCTTTTGATCAGAGATTGAAAACTTGTTTAATCTGACTGCTTCTTCAGTAAGTGCCACGCTGAGATCAATGGCTTCGGTAATTGCCGGAGGCTTTGACGTTCTTACCATACTCATAATCTGAGGTGCCAACCCCCAGATGAAACGCTCAACGTGCTTGAATTCTGGTGTAACCATGTATGGTACCACGTGAGATAGATCGTGAAATCTTTGTACATATTCTGAAATTTTGGGGCCATCCATTTTGAGGTTCCAAAACTCTGTTTCCAATTTTTGGATTTTAGCCCTGGAGCAGTACTTTTTACGCATGAGCTCCTTCAGCTCGTTCCAAGTCAAAGCGTATGCTGCTGCCTCTCCCAGAGTTTGGACTTGGAGATTCCACCATGAAAGCGCTCCATCTATGAACAAACCAGAGATGTAGGTAACTTGCTGATCTGGTGCGCATTTACTCATTCTTAACGCCGAATCGGTCTTTTCTGTCCATCGAACAAAAGCCACAGCACCCCCGGTGCCGTCAAAATTCAGCGGTTTACAGTCTAAAAACTGCTTGAAGGTACAGCATGTACAAATAACGTCATTCACAGAGAGCATTAGCGAACGCACATGGAATATCCAATTGTAATGTAATGTGTCTCAAGCTACTTAAACAATACCATGTGGTGGGTTGTTTCTCGAGGTACCCCCGCTAGTTTCGGCGCGTGAGGCCTCGTGCTCTGCTATTGCTCGGGAGATCCTTTCTTGTAATTCGGCCTCAGTAGTGGGCAATCGTGTTTCTCTTCGTGGAGGCATCTTCTATAAGAAGATTGTATAGGTCAGGTCGTATGCATATAAGTATGTAGTACGCGTATGTAATAACATCCATCAACACAAGTAAACACATAACATCCCATGTCATAACACAATCAAGTAATCCAACAATGTATATAATGAGAATCTTGCGATTGAGCTTTCATATATCAAGACCACAAGTACAGTTTTACATGTTTTACAATTGTATCATACATCAAAATGGGACTATAGCGTTACATCTCCACTGTCCAAACCATCTAACAACTACAATAATCAAAAGTCAAAAGTCAAAGTGTGGTTTTCAGAAAGCTGTGCAATCTGGCTCAATAGCTGCACTCTCATCAAAAGTAGTCTATCTACATAAGACCAAAAACCTCTAAGCTGATGGTGGAGGTGGAGGAGGTGGAGGAATGAAATGCAAACGGCGCATACGCGCTAACTCCTCCTCTAGGGTATGAACAAGATGCAACAAACAACCAATCTTCTGCTCCATGGTAAGAAAACGGATGTCGAAATCCGGGTAAGGAAAAAGTGGAGCAGCAAACTGTGATGGACCAGTACCAGGTGGAGGACATGGGATCCTCTCTAGCTCAGTGACTCGGTGACTCAACATATCCTGCTGGAGCTGCAAGGATAGAAGCAGATCATCCCTCGAGTATCCAATGTGGAAGGGATGGTATGGATCACATATAGGCATCACGTTGGGCAGAAACCACATCGGTGGCTCGCCCGTGGGTGTAGAAGAAGAAGCAGCATGTGTAAACTGTGGCATGAAATGATCGGCTGCTGACACAAAAGGTACGTGTGTGACAACTCGAGTTTCCAAGACTCCATCTTCGCATTAATTGCACATTAATTGTTTAAGTTGTTTGTTTACACGACTTGTTTGCCTTGTAACCGTACACGTTTGTGATATGTAAAACGTATTGTGATTATTGTTTTAATGCTTGGTATTATAACATGTAACTTAAACTATTAAACAATGAATGAGTTTGACGAAAACCCAAGGGTTTCGCCATAACCACTTTGACGAAACACAGGAGGGTTTCGCCATCTTCATCTCGACGAAACCTAGGGTTTCGCCGGCCCAGAGTTGCGCTGAAGCCCAGTAAGGGCCCAGTACGTTGTTTTAGATTTGACTAAGTGAAACGATTTCATTTTCTCACACGGTTAGCAAAGTAGAAACCCTAGAGCTCTCTCTCCCTATTGACGGCGATCTTGTGTTCTCGAAGCCCCTTTAGACCGATCAAGTTAGTATTTCCGTTTATCACGGTTAGTGTTTACCCCTTGCATGATTAATTGATTGTTATCATTGCTACCTGTTAATTGAAAACATGATTCATCAATGTTATGTGATGCTTAATCTTATGTTTAGATTCCCTTTGATTCTTGATGATGATTATTATGATATGTATGAACAAGAATGATACCTGTAAACACTATTCGGATTATGTGACGGCAAGATGTTGAGTCTGTTGACGATTAGGGTTTCTTGATGTTATTGAGTAAATGGGATATTGAACGATGGGATAAGTTGATTGATATTGTTGAATCTATGAAATTGTGTTCGTGTAATGGACATGGTATGTGCTAGATCGTTTAAGATTAATGCATGGTTCTATTATGATTGAATGATTATTGTATGATTTCCGTATGATGTGATCGGCGGTTAGGGTTTCTGGGTAATCATCAATTACATGACGTAACTGACATAAATGGACCAAATGCCGATGTCGACGAAACCAGGGGTTTCCCCGAGGGTAGTCACGACAAAAGCTAGGGGATTCGTCAAAAGGGATTCACGACGAAACAAGGGGGGTTTCGCCATATAGGGGGTTTCGCCATAAGGGTCTTTGCAGGAACAGTAGGGTAGTATGTCATGACTACTGTGTGAATATTAGTGTTTGTCTATGTGATTAAGATTCGTTACGATTGTAGTCAAATGATAAAAGTTGGTTCTTGCAATCAATACACTCAACTGCTAGATATTGTTACATAACATACATGTGAACTATGGACTGATATGAACTAAACCAACTGTTAAATGCTATGTGTTAGTTTGTGCTCAAATACCTGTTATGGTCATGACTGTTACTTGAACTATGTGATTATCAACTGATTACGCATGTACGAACACTATAGGATTGGATTGAATTATTTGTGAGCGAGTAATTAATCAAACCGAGCAAACCGAGGTGAGTTCACACTTTCTACAAGGCGTGGGATTCCCGGTGGTTTGGGAATGGGTTAATACACTAAAACGGAACCTACATATCCTCCTTGGGTAGGATATGTGTGACAACTGGCACAAACCGGTAATTTCCGTACACTTTAATTATTATTTATTGACTGCAATTATGTGCTTAATTGTCAGCAATGTCTGAACACGTGATTAAACAAGTGAATTCATGCACGTTGTATACTACAAAATATTGCTTTATGCATAAACGAGAGCGTTGCGTCAAAAATACTAAGTAAACTCACCGGTAAGACACTATGTGTCAACGGAACTGCAGAAAGCAGTCAGACAATAAAATTGAGGCCTAGGTGTAGGTCCGACGACAAAAGTGCATTAAAACCCAAGAGTACATATAAAGGTTTAATTTATAGACATTGCGAAAGCAAAAATAAGCACTAAAAAGCACCTGAAACGCACTTTAAGTGCAGAATTTTGTATAATTCAGCTTTTAGCACGCGAATATTATGCAGAAAATATAATTTTTCAGTCAGAATATTTCCCCAAGTGTCGGGAATCAAAAGTGTTACAAAAGGATACATTAAAGACACTAAAAAGTGTAATTTAGCACTTTAACGAACCAGTGTCTAACCGAACAACCGGACTTTACCCGGAGCACAAAAAAAATTATATTGTCAATAACATTGTTTATTTTTTTTTCTAAGTTAGTTAGGGTCCCCGAGTACCCTAACACCCTTTATATTACACTACACCATAAACCACTAATCTAGCATTTGAATTGTAACTAAAAGGTGTAACATGAAAGTGAAACCAAACTAGATGCACCCTCCCCCACTTACGGTTAGGAGGCAAGGGTGACCCACCCTTGCTTGCTTTTGATTTTTCTATTCCAAGTGTTGGTGGATTAGAGACATTTTGCACATTGGTTAAAAAAAAGGAATTGAGTTATAAATAAACCCACAAGGTTATGATCATCTTCTTATTTACAACACACAAAACAAAAACTCCTATCTTCCCTCCTCCCTCACTTACGGCTTCAACCACCCACACCCATACTTTCATTTTCAAGTTTGTTCAAGGCATTCTAAATACATACAAAGGTGAAGGATCACACATAAGGAAGCTCGGTGCTTACGGATTGCCAAGGACCTCACCACAACGCTATTAACCACCCGTTTTTCGTCTAGTTTCTTCCCTAGCCTCGAGCTAGTAGTAAGTGACTTTAAACACTCTATTGTTCATATCTAAAGTGGTTAATAAGAAAATTAACGGGTAAAAAAAATTATGAACACTAGAGACCAAAACTAAAAGTCTACTAAAAATAATAAACATGGTGGTTAATGAATGAATGTTAGTGTAAAACTTTTGAAACTAGTTTTGTTATGATTATTTATTGTTGTGGATTGCTAATGTTGGAATGGATCGTCATCAAACCACGCTAGATCATGTTCTTGGAACATGAACTAGCCTTATGTTAAGTCGTAAAATTTTTAGATGACGAACCCTTTCAAACATAAACATGAACTTGTGTGAAAACAATTTTCCTTACGAAATGGGGTTCTAAACTGGTAGATCTAAAGATCTACAAATGGTATTTTCGAAGAACCAACTGTAAGACGAAACCATGTTTTAAAACCGGATCTTTCATGAACTAGAGGTGTTTTTTTGTGAACAAAAAAAGTGTGTAGACACTTGTGTAACGAAAGGATTTAACCAAGAAATATTTTCGTAAATACCGACTAGAAGTTGTAAAACTTCATATTCTTTAAAAATAAAGTTTTCGAGATAATGATTTTATTTTTAGAGATGGAAAGACTTACTAAATGTGCTAGTAAGTTACTACACATTTTTGTAAATATTCAAGTTCATGAAATGGAGAAATTAGTGATTGTTGTTGATGAATATTGTTGGTAATTGTTGTTGATGATTGATGACGATTTAAAAGAAAATAAACACATGTTTTGAAAACATGGGAAACCTCCATTTTTAGGGGAAACTCTGTCAAAATTTTTATAAATTTTGACACTTAGAAAAATATAAGTTTTCGAGAAACTTATTCCCTAAAAATGTATTTAAGAGTATTACCAAGGTTTCCCTAATTTTTGGTGATAAGAAATGAAGATTTCTTCAAGAATAAAAAAAATGGATATAAGTATGTATATTTTTGAGAGAAAAATATATATTATTTTATCACCAACTTTTGTGCTAAGTGTATAAAGTATGTGTTATACGTGCTAGTGTATTAAGACTTAAAAATACACTAAATACTCGTGAGGAGTATAAACATAAGAATACACATACAACATAAGATACATAATTCGGGTGCAAAGTGCAAAATACAAAAGCTTATATTTATTTTTGAGAAAATAATATAAGTAAGACATTTAGTTAAAAATATAAAATATTTTTAACACAAGAAAATATATACAAAAGAGAGTGACTGTACTTGTGCGACGCAAGTCTAGTGACTAACGTTAAGAAAACGCGTATAGGTTACGACGTTAATTAAGCAAATCCGGTGAAGTTTACGACGCACAGGAATGCAAAGTTGTGAGTTCATGCTCCCCCTTTTCTTTAACTGTTTTCAGTTTTTATAACTTCGGGGGTGAAATACATGTACAAATGTACAATATTTATAATTGGTATGATATAAATATAAGAAGCACACTTGGTGAGAACGAGAATCAAGTGTGATGAAATATAAATACAAGAAGTACACTTGGTGAGAACGAGAACCAAGTGTGACGAAATATAAGAATACAAGAAGTACACTTGGTGAGAACGAGAGCCAAGTGTGACGAAATAATAGAATATGAGAAAGGCACTTGGTGAGAACGAGAACCTAGTAGGATGCGTTATGAGAAATGATAACAAGAAACGCGCTTGGTGAGGACGAGAACCAAGTAGGATGCGTTATGAGAAATAGTGTCACGAATAGGGTACAGAAGCACCATTAATCAACAATATACCTAGACCGCAGAACAAAAGGTTAGATCTAACGGGTGCCTGGCAGCCACACTCTCGGTGAGGGCGAGAATCGAGTAGTGCTTTTGTGTCTCAGAATATACCAATTAAATGCCTTAGGTTTGGTGACTTCCTATGTCGTGTCACATGTTGATGGCTTTGCAACCCATTAACAATCCTGAAACTTACAGGAATACTTTATTTACATAAAAGTCATACCATACTAAAAATTGATGAATACTTGAGTACGTGGGGTACTCAAGAAAAGATTGAATTATACTTGAGTACGTGGGGTACTCAAGAAGAAATTGAATTATACTTGAGTACGTGGGGTACTCAAGAAGAAGTTGAATTATACATGAGCACGTGGTGTACACATGAAACTGGACTTATATATGAAAACTTGATTTATTCACAAACTATGTTTTCATACAAAGTATACAAACGTGAAAATACAAAACTGCATGAATTCACACCAACATTATGTTGACGTTTTTCCAAAACTCACATGTATTTCAGGCAACTAGGATGGATGTGCGCGCGGTCTCGCTTATGCTCGTGGATGTCGCTTATGTTTATCTTTAAATAAAGTTGTAAACTTTTTAAGACAATGTTTTATGCGACTTAGCGATGTAAACGCTAACGTGTGTTTTCAAATTATGGTATTTGAATTTTATTTTACGAGCATATAGCATGTTTACCTTTCGTATGCAATGAGAACCTTTCATGATCACACCTCGTGCTTCCGCCGCAGAAAGGGGTGTGACAGATTGGTATCAGAGCTGCGATTGTAGTGAACCAGGATTCCTTCTCGATTCTAGTCTACAATCTCTAGGATCCTTTCACGAAAACAATTTTCAAAGAGTTTTCATTGCATAAAACGTCCCGCGACATCCACTACCTGAAACTGTCTACATGAGTCTAGAAAAGACACTACGAGACTTAGAGTGCACTTGAGTAGCACTTGTCGTTGACTAGAAATTACTTGCAATTATGTGTGGTAATTAGCATGTACTAGAAGTAGAATGTCAAAAGTATACGTGACTTTATCTGAAAGCGATGGCCCATCTGAAGGAAGAAATACGAGGATGAAACGAACTGTGCGGACTGTGCAAGGAGTTACGTAATTATGGATGCATACATAATTATGGAATTCGGTGCACAGAAACCACAGCAAGTCTTGTCACGTGTAGATTCCCTCAGTGCAAGCCTACTAAGTACTCTGCTAGAGTAATAAATGTTTGATGTCACTTATGTGGTATATACCTGTGTATATATATACTACTACTGTCTAGTATGACGATATCAAACAAATGTTTAACCCTGTTGTGTTATGTTCTGTCAGAACATGGCACCCAGGAAAGCTGTGAATGCTCGCAATGATGATCAACCTCCTCCTCCCCCACTGCCAAGAACTACTGAAGAGCTGAACGCTCTACTGGAAGAAAGGATCTCCGCTGCTATCGCCCAGTACGAGGCGAACCGCACTCAAGACAGTGGAGGGCCAAGCAATGCTAGACGTAACGGGCATGGAGATTCGTCTAGAGGAAACGCAGCTCAAGGTAACCTTAAGACGATTTGCTAAGCATGGAGAAATTTATGAACGGTCTTTGTTTCATTATTTCTTCGATTGCTCACATGTGAATTGGTTGAATCAATTCCAGGCTGCACTTTCAAGCAGTTCCTCGACTGCAAGCCGATGAACTATGACGGCACAGGAGGTGCAGTAGCATTTGTGCGCTGGACGGAGAAGACTGAAGCTACTATCCGCATGAGCAAGTGTACCGCGGATCAACAAGTCACCTTTGCTACTGGGTTGTTTGTCGATGAAGCTCTGACTTGGTGGAACCTGCAAGCCCAAACTTTGGGTGATGATGCCGCTTATGGCTTAACTTGGGAGGAACTGAAGGAAAGAATGAGAGAGAAGTATTGCTCTCGCGCTGAACTCCAAAGGCTGGAAACGGAGTTCTGGCACTTGACTATGGAAGGTGCTGACATTAATGGTTATACCCGAAGGTTCCACGATCTGTCAAGAGTACTTCCCTACATGGTGACTCCCGAATTCAAGCGCGTTGAACGCTACATTTGGGGACTGGCCCTAGAGTTTCGTGGCATGGTGACGTCGGCCAAACCACAAACAATCACCGAGGCTGTGACTCTGGCTGTCAGCCTTACTGAAGATTGTGTTCGTATGAAGAAGTTATCGTTGAACCCAACAGAGAAGACCGAGACACATGCTGAGTCGTCCGGTGACAAAAAGAGAAAGCATACAAGTTTGAACCAAGCAACTCGCAACAACAAGGGTTTTAACAAGAAGCGCGACACTAACCCGCCTCAGGACACGAAAACCCATGCAACCAAAGCATACCAAGGCTCCATGCCTAAATGCCAAAAATGTAAGTATCATCATGATGGAGCTTGTCGCATTCCAAGGTGCGACAAATGTGGTAAATTGGGTCATCAAACAGAAGACTGTTGGGGAAAAGGAAAGAACCGAAATGGAAATGGTGCTGGTAACAAGAATGGTAACGTGAAAGGGCAGAACCATGGATGCTTCAAATGTGGAAGCAATGATCATTTCATGAAGGACTGCCCAGAAGGAAACAATGCTCAGGCTCGAGCATTTGTGATTGGAGCAAAGAACGCACGCGAGGACCCTAACGTGGTTACCGGTACGTTTCTCATTAACAATCACTTTGCATCCATATTATTTGACACTGGCGCCGATTATAGCTTCATGTCTGTGGAATTTAAACGCATACTCGGAATAGAATCTAGTAGATTAGAAATTCCTTATTCCATAGAACTAGCCAATGGTAAACTTGTTGAATCGGGTGAAGTTGTTAGAGGCTGCACACTAGAGCTTGGTGAACGAAGATTTAGCATCGACCTCTTACCTATTCAATTGGGTAGCTTCGATGTAGTGGTCGGAATGGACTGGCTGTCCAAGAACAAAGCTGAAGTTGTATGTCATGAGAAAATCATTCGCATCCCTTTGGCGAATGATGAAACTCTCATCGTGCATGGAGAAAAGCGAGACACGCCTCTTCGAATCATCAGTTGTATGAAGGCACAGAAGTGCTTAAGGAAAGGATGTGTCGCTTTCCTAGCACACATTATAGACAAGAAGGCTGTGGAACCAAAACTCAAAGACATTCCTGTGGTGAAGGAATTTCCTGATGTGTTCCCTGAAGATCTGCCAGGACTACCTCTGCAACGACAAGTCGAATTCCGTATAGACTTGGTTCCGGGAGCTGCTCCTGTAGCCAAGGCACCCTATCGACTTGCGCCATCCGAAATGCAAGAATTATCTACACAGCTCCAGGAGTTGTTGGATAAAGGATTCATAAGGCCAAGCTTCTCACCCTTGGGAGCTCCAGTATTGTTCGTGAAGAAGAAGGATGGAACACTGCGGATGTGTATCGATTATAGAGAACTGAACAAGCTCACAATCAAGAATCGGTATCCACTACCGAGGATTGATGACTTATTTGATCAATTGCAAGGATCAAGCTACTATTCCAAGATCGACCTTCGATCTGGATACCATCAGCTGAGAATCCATGAGGAAAGCGTACCAAAGACTGCATTCAGAACACGCTATGGGCATTACGAATTTCTTGTGATGCCATTTGGATTGACAAACGCGCCAGCAGTCTTTATGGATCTGATGAACCGCGTATGCAAACCATATCTCGATAAATTCGTGATTGTATTTATCGATGATATCCTGATTTATTCGCGAACGAAAGAAGAACATGAGCAACATCTCAGAACTATTCTGGAACTACTGAAGAAAGAGAAACTTTATGCAAAGTTCTCAAAATGCGAATTCTGGATTCGTGAAGTACAATTTCTTGGTCACGTTGTGAATGAGAAGGGCATTCATGTAGACCCATCCAAGATAGAAGCAATAAAGAATTGGGAAGCTCCCAAGACCCCAACCAAAGTACGATAATTTTTGGGCTTAGCGGGCTACTATCGGCGATTCATTGAGAATTTCTCAAAGATAGCTCAACCGCTAATAACCCTTACACAGAAAGACAAGAAATACGACTAGGGTCATAAACAGGAAGAAGCCTTTCAGCTACTTAAGAACAAGCTCTGCGATGCACCGATACTATCATTACCCGAAGGCACTGAAGACTTCGTGGTATACTGCGACGCCTCACGACAAGGCTTGGGTTGCGTGCTCATGCAACGCCAAAAAGTCATCGCTTACGCTTCAAGACAATTGAAGGTTCATGAGAGAAATTACACCACGCACGACTTGGAACTAGGTGCAGTGGTATTCGCCTTGAAGATCTGGCGACACTATTTATATGGTACTCGATGTACAATTTTCACAGATCACAAAAGCTTACAACACATATTTGATCAGAAGGAATTGAATATGCGCCAGCGACGTTGGGTCGAGCTGCTGAATGATTACGACTGTGAGATCAAGTACCATCCTGGAAAGGCAAACGTTGTAGCGGACGCATTGAGCCGAAAAGAAAGGGTTAAGACCCTAAGAGTTCGAGCGTTAGAAATGACCATTCGAACGAGCCTCACTGCACACATTCGTGATGCACAACAAGAAGCCCTTAAAGAAGAGAACCGTAAAGCTGAATACCTACGGGGTATGCTGAAATACATGGTGCCAAACGAAGAGGGAGCCTTATACTTCAAGAAGCGTATTTGGGTTCCACTCTATGGTGGCATACGAGAAGTCATCCTTAATGAAGCCCACAAATCGAGATATTCGATCCATCCAGGATCGGACAAAATGTATCAAGACTTGAAAGAATATTATTGGTGGCCGAGACTCAAGAGCGACGTTGCTGTCTATGTTGGAAAATGCCTAACCTGTGCTAAGGTTAAGGCCGAATATCAAAAACCGTCCGGCCTACTACAACAACCAGAGATTCCCATGTGGAAGTGGGAACAAATCTCGATGGACTTCATAACGAAATTACCCAGGACCCCGAGAGGGCACGATATGATATAGGTAATAGTTGATCGGTTAACGAAATCTGCGCATTTCCTACCGATCCGAGAGAAGGATAGCACTGGAAAGTTTGCAGAGATATACTTAAGGGAAATTGTGGCACGTCATGGAGTGCCAATCTCAATCATTTTAGACAGAGATGGACGCTTTGTCTCAAGAATCTGGCAATCATTTTAGGAAGCCTTTGGATCTCACTTAGACCTGAGCACGGCCTTCCATCCGCAAACAGACGGCCAGAGCGAACGGACTATACAAACGTTAGAAGATATGCTTCGCGCATGTGTCATGGATCAAGGCGGCAGCTGGGATACTCATTTACCTTTAGTTGAGTTTTCCTACAATAACAGTTATCATACGAGCATAAAAGCCGCGCCGTTCGAAGCTCTATATGGCCGCAAATGCCGATCGCCCTTATGTTGGGCAGACGCTGGAGATAAACGTATGGTTGGTCCTGAACTTGTACAAGAGACAACCGACAAGATTGCGCAGATCCGAGAGCGCATTAAGGCGGCTCGAGATCGAAAAAAGAGCTACGCTGATCCGAAAAGAAAATCAGTAGAATTCAAGGTGGGAGACAAAGTATTGTTAAAAGTCTCACCATGGAAGGGCGTAGTCAGATTTGGAAAACGTGGAAAGCTGAATCCACGATACATCGGACCATTCAGAATATTGAAAAGAATTGGTACCGTGGCATACAAGTTGGAGTTGCCGGAAGAACTTAATGGAGTACATGATACGTTTCATGTATCCAACCTGAAGAAGAGTCCAACACAAGAAAGCGTGATCATCCCGATGGATGAAGTGCATATTGATGAAGCCCTCCGATTTACAGAACAACCCGTTGAGGTTACCGACTGGAAAGTCAACAAGACCAGGAGGAGCAGCGTAAAACTTGTCAAAGTACGTTGGAGCTCTAAGCACGGACCCGAGTACACATGGGAACGTGAAGACCAGTTCAAGGAAAAGTATCCCCACCTATTCAAGAAGACTCCAGCGAGAGTTAGTTCAGCCTGAATTTCGGGACGAAATTCTTTTAACGGGGGGAGACTGTGACAACTGGCAAAAACCGGTAATTTCCGTACACTTTAATTATTATTTATTGACTGCAATTATGTGCTTAATTGTCAGCAATGTCTGAACACGTGATTAAACAACTGAATTCATGCACGTTGTATACTACAAAATATTGCTTTATGCATAAACGAGAGCGTTGCGTCAAAAATACTAAGTAAACTCACCGGTAAGACACTATGTGTCAACGGAACTGCAGAAAGCAGTCAGACAATAAAATTGAGGCCTAGGTGTAGGTACGACGACAAAAGTGCATTAAAACCCAAGAGTACATATAAAGGTTTAATTTATAGACATTGCGAAAGCAAAAATAAGCACTAAAAAGCACCTGAAACGCACTTTAAGTGCAGAATTTTGTATAATTCAGCAATAATTCAGCTTTTAGCACGCGAATATTATGCAGAAAATATAATTTTTCAGTCAGAATATTTCCCCAAGTGTCGGGAATCAAAAGTGTTACAAAAGGATACATTAAAGACACTAAAACGTGTAATTTAGCACTTTAACGAACCAGTGTTTAACCGAACAACCGGACTTTACCCGGAGCACAAAAAAAAATATATTGTCAATAACATTGTTTATTTTTTTTTCTAAGTTAGTTAGGGTCCCCGAGTACCCTAACACCCTTTATATTACACTACACCATAAACCACTAATCTAGCATTTGAATTGTAACTAAAAGGTGTAACATGAAATTGAAACCAAACTAGATGCACCCTCCCCCACTTACGGTTAGGAGGCAAGGGTGACCCACCCTTGCTTGCTTTTGATTTTTCTATTCCAAGTGTTGGTGGATTAGAGACATTTTGCAGATTGGTTAAAAAAAGGAATTGAGTTATAAATAAACCCACAAGGTTATCATCATCTTCTCATTTACAACACACAAAACAAAAACTCCTCTCTTCCCTCCTCCCTCACTTATGGCTTCAACCACCCACACCCATACTTTCATTTTCAAGTTTGTTCAAGGCATTCTAAATACATACAAAGGTGAAGGATCACACATAAGGAAGCTCTGTGCTTACGGATTGCCAAGGACCTCACCACAATGCTATTAACCACCCGTTTTTCGTCTAGTTTCTTCCCTAGCCTCGAGCTAGTAGTAAGTGACTTTAAACACTCTATTGTTCATATCTAAAGTGGTTAATAAGAAATTTAACGGGTAAAAAAATTATGAACACTAGAGACCAAAACTAAAAGTCTACTAAAAATAATAAACATGGTGGTTAATGAATGAATGTTAGTGTAAAACTTTTGAAACTAGTTTTGTTATGATTATTTATTGTTGTGGATTGCTAGTGTTGGAATGGATCGTCATCAAACCACGCTAGAACATGTTCTTGGAACATGAACTAGCCTTATGTTAAGTCGTAAAATTTTTAGATGACGAACCCTTTCAAACATAAACATGAACTTGTGTAAAAACAATTTTCCTTACGAAATGGGGTTCTAA
Organism: Helianthus tuberosus; assembly: GCA_030545235.1. Classification (NCBI taxonomy): domain Eukaryota; kingdom Viridiplantae; phylum Streptophyta; class Magnoliopsida; order Asterales; family Asteraceae; genus Helianthus; species Helianthus tuberosus. The sequence goes on along the minus strand of CM060447.1, from coordinate 128,147,471 downwards.
ACTGGTAGATCTAAAGATCTACAAATGGTATTTTCGAAGAACCAACTGTAAGACGAAACCATGTTTTAAAACCGGATCTTTCATGAACTAGAGGTGTTTTTTTGTGAACAAAAAAAGTGTGTAGACACTTGTGTAACGAAAGGATTTAACCAAGAAATATTTTCGTAAATACCGACTAGAAGTTGTAAAACTTCATATTCTTTAAAAATAAAGTTTTCGAGATAATGATTTTATTTTTAGAGATGGAAAGACTTACTAAATGTGCTAGTAAGTTACAACACATTTTTGTAAATATTTAAGTTCATGAAATGGAGAAATTAGTGATTGTTGTTGATGAATATTGTTGGTAATTGTTGTTGATGATTGATGACGATTTAAAAGAAAATAAACACATGTTTTGAAAACATGGGAAACCTCCATTTTTAGGGGAAACTCTGTCAAAATTTTTATAAATTTTGACACTTAGAAAAATATAAGTTTTCGAGAAACTTATTCCCTAAAAATGTATTTAAGAGTATTACCAAGGTTTCCCTAATTTTTGGTGATAAGAAATGAGGATTTCTTCAAGAATAAAAAAAATGGATATAAGTATGTATATTTTTGAGAGAAAAATATATATTATTTTATCACCAACTTTTGTGCTAGGTGTATAAAGTATGTGTTATACGTGTTAGTGTATTAAGACTTAAAAATACACTAAATACTCATGAGGAGTATAAACATAAGAATACACATACAACATAAGATACATAAATCGGGTGCAAAGTGCAAAATACAAAAGCTTATATTTATTTTTGAGAAAATAATATAAGTAAGACATTTAGTTAAAAATATAAAATATTTTTAACACAAGAAAATATATACAAAAGAGAGTGACTGTACTTGTGCGACGCAAGTCTAGTGACTAACGTTAAGAAAACGCGTATAGGTTACGACGTTAATTAAGCAAATCCGGTGAAGTTTACGACGCACAGGAACGCAAAGTTGTGAGTTCATGCTCCCCCTTTTCTTTAACTGTTTTCAGTTTTTATAACTTCGGGGGTGAAATACATGTACAAATGTACAATATTTATAATTGGTATGATATAAATATAAGAAGCACACTTGGTGAGAACGAGAATCAAGTGTGATGAAATATAAATACAAGAAGTACACTTGGTGAGAACGAGAACCAAGTGTGACGAAATATAAGAATACAAGAAGTACACTTGGTGAGAACGAGAGCCAAGTGTGAAGAAATAAATAGAATATGAGAAACGCACTTGGTGAGAACGAGAACCAAGTAGGATGCGTTATGAGAAATGATAACAAGAAACGCGCTTGGTGAGGACGAGAACCAAGTAGGATGCGCTATGAGAAATAGTGTCACGAATAGGGTACAGAAGCACCATTAATCAACAATATACCTAGACCGCAGAACAAAAGGTTAGATCTAACGGGTGCCTGGCAGCCACACTCTCGGTGAGGGCGAGAATCGAGTAGTGCTTCTGTGTCTCAGAATATACCAATTAAATGCCTTAGGTTTGGTGACTTCCTATGTCGTGTCACATGTTGATGGCTTTGCAACCCATTAACAATCTTGAAACTTACAGGAATACTTTATTTACATAAAAGTCATACCATACTAAAAATTGATGAATACTTGAGTACATGGGGCACTCAAGAAAAGATTGAATTATACTTGAGTACGTGGGGTACTCAAGAAGAAATTGAATTATACTTGAGTACGTGGGGTACTCAAGAAGAAATTGAATTATACATGAGCACGTGGTGTACACATGAAACTGGACTTATATATGAAAACTTGATTTATTCACAAACTATGTTTTCATACAAAGTATACAAACGTGAAAATACAAAACTACATGAATTCACACCAAAATTATGTTGACGTTTTTCCAAAACTCACATGTATTTCAGGCAACTAGGATGGATGTGCGCGCGGTCTCGCTTATGCTCGTGGATGTCGCTTATGTTTATCTTTAAATAAAGTTGTAAACTTTTTAAGACAATGTTTTATGCGACTTAGCGATGTAAGCGCTAACGTATGTTTTCAAATTATGGTATTTGAATGTTATTTTACGAGCATATAGCATGTTTACCTTTCGTATGCAATGAGAACCTTTCATGATCACACCTCGTGCTTCCGCCGCAGAAAGGGGTGTGATAATATGTACGTCCATCCTCCTTGGGTAGGATGCCACTATAAATCCTGCGTATTCTCCTTGGGTAGAACTACGTACGTTCATCCTCCTTGGGTAGGACAACAACCTTAAACTTACTAGACAAAACTCTATCATGAAGTCCCTCACTTTATATCGACTTAATCGCCGAGGCCGATGGCGAGCGGGTCATTAGTTAATAGCGCTATTAGGTTTGACAAACCTCACACCGTGTCGTTCGAATGGGCGTGTACTAATGGACTATGGCAAACTGTCAGTGATGATAGACACTGATGTAGGGCACAACTTATTTCGTTAGTAGTCGATATGGTACGGTCTAGTGGTTCATATTGGAAGCCCCCACTGGTTATGGTTATGGTTTGGGAAACAAAAGGTTACTGGTTAACTCGTGGTTTATGAAACAACGTATGATTTCAAAACAAACTGGTAAAACTAAACAACCAACTGTGAACTTGCTCAACTTTGTTGTTGACTCATTGTTACATGCCTTGCAGGTCGTTAGGTACTTTTGGAGCATGCACGGGGAGACGTGATCGTTGTGGGATATGGACTGTTATGTCCTACACTCAACATTTGAACGTTAAACTATGTTTTGGTTATTTACACAATACTATGCTTCCGATGATTTCTTAAACATGTTTGGTTTATTTTGAAATACCAATTATATTGGGTTTGGTTTTTATTTACTTAATGGTATTGTTCAATATGATTGGTGGCTTGATCCTGGTCAGTCACGCCTCCAAGCGGGGGTACTTCACGAGTGGATTTTGGGGGTGTGACAGATTGGTATCAGAGCCATTGGTTATAGTGAACTTGGTTATAAAAAGGGGAAAATCTTTTTGATAAAACCAGACTATAACCTGTACAGTGCTCAACGATCCACAACGACGCTTCACTCCACGTGCAAGGCCCAACACTATAGGTGATATGGTTTATGTTTTTATTACCTACTTGCTAGTTACATAGAACTCTGCTTATGGTATGCTTAGATGAATGTAACAACTGTTGTTTGAAAACACATGCGTGCTTACTCTCTTCTGTCATCGCACTTTCGCGATACCCTTTCTCACATATGTTTCCTTTGATATGAAGATCATGGGTGGACGTGTTAACCTAACTCAGGCCCAGCTAATGGCTTTAATCAATGAACAAGTTACTGCAGCACTCGCAGCTGCCCAGGCAGGAGGTATAACCTTCCATCACAACTTACTCTAGGATCTTTAGATCCTACTCTCGTAAACCAACACTTGTGTTTAATTTTGTCTATTCTTACACACAACAGGTCAACATGCTCAGCCCCCTGTGTGTACTTTCAAAACCTTTATGGATTGCCGACCTACTACTTTCAACGGCACTGAAGGAGCTGTAGGCCTCCTCCACTGGTTTGAGAAGCTCGAGTCTGTCTTCGAGATGTGTGAATGCCCTGAGGTACGTAGGGTGAAATATGCTACTGGTACCCTTGAGGGTATAGCGCTCACGTGGTGGAACGCTCAGGTTCAAATTCTGGGGATAGTTGCTGCTAATGCCACCCCATGGAACGATTTCAAGGAACTGATCAAGGAAGAGTACTGTAATCGTGATGATATTCACAAGTTGGAAGTCGAGTTATTTAACTTGAAGATGATAGGGTCGGAAATTGAAGCGTACACGAAAAGATCAAACGAGCTGGCAATATTGTGTCCTACTATGGTAGATCCTCCTATCAAGCGCATCGAGCTGTACCTCAAAGGTTTAGTGCCAGAGATCCAGAGTCATGTGACCGCAGCAAACCCCACCACTATCCAACAAACTATTCGTGTGGCTCATCGTATCACCGATCAGGCAGTCGAGCAGAACAAACTGCCCAAGCATATTGGTACTACTGCTACAGTTACTACTACTTCTGATGCCCCCAGTGACAACAAGCGCAAATGGGATGGAGTCTCAAGCAAGGGTTCGACATCAGCTCAGTCGCAGTCTCAGCAGCGAAAGACTGATGACTACAAGAGTCCTGGTCAGCAATCTTCTGGTAGTCAAGGGCAGGGTGGATACATGGGAAACCACCCCAAGTGCAACCGATGCAACAGGCATCATAGTGGGCAGTGCAACAAGGGTCGTTGTCTGAGGTGTAACAAGTTTGGTCATGAAGCAAAGGATTGCAGGGGCGCACGACCTGCGAATCAGAATCGTCAGCAGCAACAGCAAGCTCCACAGAATCCGCCGCAGGAACAGCAGGGTAACAGGGGTTGCTTTCAGTGTGGTGCTGAAGCTCACTTCAAGAGAAACTGCCCCTAGTTGAATCAGAATCAGAATAACAACAATAACCAAGGGAACGAGAACAACAATGGGGGTAACAACAGGGGTAACAACAATGGCAATGGCGCCCGAGGCCGTGCGTTCGTGATTGGGCAAGATGATACAAGGAACGATCCTAACGTTGTGATGGGTAAGTTTCTTCTGGATGACTTCTTTGTTAATGTTTTATTTGATTCGGGTGCCGATACTAGTTATGTGTCTCTAGAAGCTAGTCAAATGCTTAAGCGCGTCCCAACACTTTTGAACACCAAGCACATTGTAGAACTAGCAAATGGTAAAAGTCTAGAGGCCACACACATAGTTAAGGGTTGTAATCTCGTCTTAGCTGGTCAGACCTTCTCTATCGACCTCATTCCTATTGTTTTGGGTAGTTTCGACATTGTTATTGGTATGGATTGGTTATCGCAACATCGAGCAGAGATCCTATGCAAGGAAAAGATTGTTCGCATTCCTCGTTCAAATGGAGAACCTTTAGTGATTCATGGCGACAAGAGGGGTGCTGTTGTGGGCATCATTTCTTTCCTTAAGGCCCAAAAGTGTTTGCGGAAGGGCCACACTGCTATTCTAGACCTCGTGACTGACACCTCAAAGAAAGAGAAGAAGATAGAAGATATTCTGGTCGTACGTGATTTTCCTGAGGTATTTCCTGAGGAATTACCTGGTCTTCCCCCTCATCGTCAGGTCGAATTTCAAATCGAGCTAGCTCCTGGAGCAGCACCAATAGCTCGAGCACCTTATCGTTTAGCTCCATCGGAACTTGAAGAACTGTCCACGCAACTGCAAGAGCTCTTGGATAAAGGTTTTATTCGTCCTAGTTCTTCGCCTTGGGGAGCTCCAGTATTATTTGTGAAGAAGAAAGATGGTACCTTCATAATGTGTATCGACTACCGCGAACTCAACAAGGTGACAGTAAAGAATCGCTATCCACTTCCACGCATTGATGACTTGTTCGATCAGCTGCAAGGGTCGAGCTACTATTCGAAGATTGATCTGAGATCAGGCTACCATCAACTGAGAGTCCGAGATGAGGATATATCTAAGACAGCGTTTAGGACTCGTTATGGGCATTACGAGTTCCTGGTTATGCCTTTTGGATTGACAAATGCGCCTGCAGTCTTTATGGATCTTATGAACAGAGTATGCAAGCCCTACCTGGATAAGTTTGTTATTATTTCCATCGACGACATCCTGATCTATCCGAAGAGTCAGGAGGAACACGAGCACCATCTACAGCTTATTTTGGAACTCCTCCGAACAGAGCAGTTGTACGCTAAGTTTTCGAAATGCGACTTTTGGCTTCGTGAAGTCCACTTTCTAGGCCACGTGGTAAACAAGGATGGGATACACGTTGATCCATCCAAGGTAGACTCGATCAAGAACTGGCCTGCACCCCGTACACCAACAGAAATTCGCCAATTCTTGGGTTTGGCGGGTTACTACAGAAGGTTCATCAAGGATTTCTCCAAGGTTGCACAACCTCTCACCTCACTAACTCAGAAAGGCGTTACCTATCGTTGGGGTAATGCACCGGAATCAGCATTTCAACACTTAAAGGAAAGACTATGCAGCGTACCTATTCTCTCATTGCCAGAGGGCACAGATGATTTCGTGGTTTATTGTGACGTGTCAATTCAGGGTCTTGGTTGTGTATTGATGCAACGGGATAAAGTCATTGCTTATGCCTCGCGCCAACTCAAAATTCACAAAAGGAATTACACTACGCACGATCTAGAGCTGGGAGCTGTTGTTTTCGCACTTAAGATATGGAGACATTACCTGTACGGTACCAAGTGCACCATTTACACCGATCACAGGATTCTCGAGCATATCTTCAAGCAAATGGAGTTAAACATGCAACAACATCGATGGGTCGAGCTCTTGAATGACTACGAATGCGCGATCAAGTACCATCCGGGCAAAGCCAATGTTGTGGCCGACGCCCTCAGCCGAAAAGATACTACACCTAAAGGCGTGCGTGCATTACAACTTACTATCCAATCTAGCCTTCCTACTCAGATACGAGATGCTCAGGTTGAAGCATTGAAAGCAGAGAACGTCAGGGCGGAGTCCCTACGTGGATCAAGGAAATGATTAGAACAAAAGGGAGACGGCGCTTACTATGTTACAGGGCGCATTTGGGTCCCACACTATGGAAACTTACGCGAGCTTGTGATGGATGAAGCACATAAGTCTCGTTATTCGGTACATCCTGGTTCAGATAAGATGTACCACGACATAAAGACTACGTACTGGTGGCCTAGCATGAAAGCCCATATAGCAACCTACATTGGCAAATGTTTGACTTGTGCGAGAGTCAAGACTGAATATCAGAAACCATCGGGCCTACTCCAACAACCAGAGATACCACAATGGAAATGGGAGCAAATTTCCATGGATTTTGTTACTAGCATGCCTAGATCTCAACGTGGAAATGACACTATTTGGGTAATAGTGGATCGATTGACTAAGTCTGCACACTTTTTGGCTATCAAAGAAACGGATAAGTTCTCCACTCTAGCAGACGTCTATCTTAAGGAAGTTGTCTCGAGGCACGGGGTGCCAACCTCTATTATTTCTGATCGTGATGCACGATTTACTTCTGAACTGTGGCAAGCAATGCACAAGTCCTTTGGCTCACGTTTAGACATGAGCACCACTTATCATCCACAGACGGATGGGCAGTCTGAGCGCACCATCCAAACCCTTGAAGGCATGCTTAGGGCACGTGTGATTGATTTTGGCAATGGTTGGGAAAAACATCTACCGTTAGTGGAATTCTCGTATAATAACAGCTACCACACCAGTATTTAGGCCGCTCCATTTGAGGCATTGTACGGGCGTAAATGCCGATCACCTCTTTGTTGGGCAGAGGTGGGTGATAGCCAGATCACGGGTCCAGAACTTGTAGTAGACACAACGGAAATAATTGCTCAGATATGACAACGATTGGCGACAGCTCATGACCGTCAGAAAAGCTACGCTGATAAGCGCAGGAAACCACTCGAGTTCCAGGTTGGGAATCGAGTGCTACTCAAAGTCTCACCATGGAAGGGTGTAGTTCATTTTGGAAAACGAGGCAAACTCAGTCCGCGTTATGTCGGACCATTCGAAATCATCGAGAAAATAGGCAAAGTGGCCTACAAGCTAAACCTACCCGCATAACTCAGTGGAGTTCACAACGTATTTCACGTGTCAAATCTGAAGAAATGTCTGTCAGATGAGACCCTCATAGTTCCTTTGAAGGAGCTCACTATCGATGATCAGTTGCGATTCGTCGAGGAACTAGTGGAAATCATGGACCGAGACATTAAGGTCCTCAAGCACACCAGAATACCTCTTGTTCGAGTTCGTTGGAACTCCCGTCGTGGCCCAGAGTTCACCTGGGAACGAGAAGACCAAATGAAACTCCAGTATCCCTAGTTGTTTGAGAACAATGCAACTACTACTGAGGCTGAAGCTACTACAGAATTTCGGGATGAAATTCCAAACTAACGGGGGGATGATGTGACACCCCAGGAAAACCAGTAAACCACACAACTTAACTAGCTTCCTCAATAACCGCATGCTAAATTTCGGGACGAAATTTCTTTCAAGTTGGGGATAATGTGACAACTCGAGTTTCCAAGACTCCATCTTCGCATTAATTGCACGTTAATTGTTTAAGTTGTTTGTTTACACGACTTGTTTGCCTTGTAACCGTACACGTTTGTGATATGTAAAACTTATTGTGATTATTGTTTTAATGCTTGGTATTATAACATGTAACTTAAACTATTAAACATTGAATGAGTTCGACGAAACCCCAAGGGTTTTGCCATAAACCGCTTCGACGAAACAAAGGAGGGTTTCACCATCTTCATCTAGACGAAACCTAGGGTTTCGTTGGCCCAGAGTTGCGCTAAAGCCCAGTACGCTGTTTTAGATTTGACTAAGTGAAACGATTTCATTTTCTCACACGGTTAGCAAAGTAGAAACCCTAGAGCTCTCTCTCCCTATTGACGGCGATCTTGTGTTCTCGAAGCCCCTTTAGACCAATCAAGTTAGTATTTCCGTTTATCACGGTTAGTGTTTACCCCTTGCATTATTAATTGATTGTTATCATTGCTACCTATTAATTGAAAACATGATTCATCAATGTTATGTGATGCTTAATCTTATGTTTAGATTCCCTTTGATTCTTGATGATGATTATTATGATATGTATGAACAAGAATGATACTTGTAAACACTATTCGGATTATGTGACGGCAAGATGTTGAGTCTGTTGACGATTAGGGTTTCTTGATGTTATTGAGTAAATGGGATGTTGAACGATGGGATAAGTTGATTGATATTGTTGAATCTATGAAATTGTGTTCATGTAATGGACATGGTATGTGCTAGATCGTTTAAGATTAATGCATGGTTCTGTTGTGATTGAATGATTATTGTATGATTTCCGTATGATGTGATCGGCGGTTAGGGTTTTTGGGTAATCATCAATTACACGACGTAATTGACGTAAATGGACGAAACGCCGATGTCGACGAAACCAGGGGGTTTCGCCGAGGGTAGTCACGACGAAACCTAGGGGTTTCGTCAAAAGGGATTCGCGACGAAACAAGGGGGTTTCGCCATATAGGGGGTTTCGCCATAAGGGTCTTTGCAGGAACAGTAGGGTAGTATGTCATGACTACTGTGTGAATATTAGTGTTTGTCTATGTGATTAAGATTCGTTACGATTGTAGTCAAATGATATAAGTTGGTTCTTGCAATCAATACACTCAACTGCTAGATATTGATACATAACATACATGTGAACTATGGACTGATATGAACTAAAACAACTGTTAAATGCTATGTGTTAGTTTGTGCTCAAATACCTGTTATGGTTATGACTGTTACTTGAACTATGTGATTATCAACTGATTACGCATGTACGAACACTATAGGATTGGATTGAATTATTTGTGAGCGAGTAATTAATCAAACCGAGCAAACCGAGGTGAGTTCACACTTTCTACAAGGCGTGGGATTCCCGATGGTTTGGGAATGGGTTAATACACTAAAACGGAACCTACATATCCTCCTTGGGTAGGATATGTATGGCCATCCTCCTTGGGTAGGATACCACTATAAATCCTGCGTATTCTCCTTGGGTAGAACTACGTACGTTCGTCCTCCTTGGGTAGGACAACAACCTTAAACTTACTAGACAAAACTCTATCATGAAGTCCCTCACTTTATATCGACTTAATCGTCGAGGCCGATGGCGAGCGGGTCATTAGTTAATAGCGCTATTAGGTTTGACAAACCTCACACCGTGTTCTTCGAACGGGCGTGTACTAATGGACTATGGCAAACTATCAGTGATGATAGACACTGATGTAGGGCACAACTTATTTCGTTAGTAGTCGATATGGTACGGTCTAGTGGTTCACATGGGAAGCCCCCACTGGTTATGGTTATGGTTTGGGAAACAAAAGGTTACTGGTTAACTCGTGGTTTACGAAACAACATATGATTTCAAAACAAACTGGTAAAACTAAACAACCAACTGTGAACTCGCTCAACTTTGTTGTTGACTCGTTGTTACATGCCTTGCAGGTCGTTAGGTACTTCTGGAGCATGCACGGGGAGGCGTGATCGTTGTGGGATATGGACTGATATGTCCTACACTCAACATTTGAACGTTAAACTATGTTTTGGTTATTTACACATTACTATGCTTCCGCTGATTTCTTAAACATGTTTGGTTTATTTTGAAACACCAATTATATTGGGTTTGGTTTTTATTTACTTAATGGTATTGTTCAATATGATTGGTGGCTGGATCCTGGTCAGTCACGCCTCCAAGCGGGGGTACTCCGCGAGTGGATTTTGGGGGTGTGACAACGTGACTGGCCTGCTGACTCGATGGTCCTTCCCTGGGACGGGGAGGAGGGATATCCTGAAGAAATGTGATGGGTAAATCTGCGCGGTGAACATCTGATACGTGTGGGTGAAATGGAGCAAAGTCAATGGGTGCATATGTGGGTACAGGAGGGGGAGTAACCGGTGTAACAAATGGAGGTAAGTCGTCATCGTCCTCGATCCACCCATTGTGGGTGAAAGCATATATGGGATCAACTTAGGCTGCAAAAGGGGCGTGATCATCAAGTACAGGGATCGGGTCAGGTAGTGTAGGTGCAATAACTGGTATGTCAACGTGATCATGCTCCGGTAGGGGATCGAGAGCAGGCATGGGCTCCGGTGAAATCAGAGGCTCGGGGTCAGCTGGAGCAAGCTCATGATCAGCGGGTATATCAAGGAGCTGCTCATCAAGAATGACAGGGGCATCAATGGGCTGCTCAGCAGGAATAAAATCAATCTCCTGCTCAGGATCAAAATAAGGATCAACAGGTGCCTCAAAAGGCTGCTCATCAGGGACAAACTCAATCTCGTGATCTGGGTCAAAATCGTGTGGAAAGACAGGATCCATCTCATCATCAAAATCAAAATCATGATCATCGTCATGTGGACCAACAGGTGCGGCGGACATCGCTGTGTCCGAATCAGAATCGGTAGGATATCGCTGTAATCCCAAAGCATGTAAAGTAGTGGAAGAAACTGACTCGAAAGAATCAGGACCTGAATGGTCGGAAGGAGCCTTGACAACAGGAATCTCATCGTATGGAACAGCAATGTCATCAGCAACAGGAATCTTAACCAGAGGGATAACAACATCATCATCAACGGGAGCCCCACCATCCTGGGCATCCTCAAGGGGACCCTCAATCAAAAGATCGACGTCGTCGTCAGACATAGCGTCTAGAGGCAGATCCTGAAGAGGAACTGCAGCAAGGGGAAGAGGAGCAGGGATCTGAATGAGAGGTAGATCCTCGCCCGGAGGACCATCAGCTAAGGGTATGTCATCGGCAAAATCCGGCAAGGCGAAAGGCTAAAAATCGTCAGTATCATCTGAAAGCATCTCTGGATCTGTGGCCATCTCGTCATCTGAAACTATAGCCATGGGGTCAATGGTGTCGGATGCTCCGCTCTCTGAAGAGGACATGGTGTCTGTAACTAGTCAATCACAAGTATGCACATATATTAACAAACGTCAAATAAGCATGTAAGTAATAACAATGTAAGCATGAATGCAATCCTAGTCTTCCCAAGACTATCCCACCCAGCCTCTCAGACTGAACTACTTAGTCTCTCAGACTAGACCTCCCAGTTTCCCAAACTGAACTACCCAGCCTCTCAGGCTAAACCTCCCTGTTTCCCAAACTGCCCAACTAGTCTCTCAGACTACCCAGTCTCTCAGACTGAACTACCCAGTTAGTCTCTCAGACCAACTCCCCAGTCTCTCAGACTGACTCCCCAGCTAGTCTCTCAGACTAACTCCCCAGTCTCTCAGACTGCAATTAGAAATGAATTCTTTGAAATGTATTTTGTGTATTTTATTTGTAAAATGTTTGTTTCCTGGATCTGGACACTTTGTGTATGCAATGAAAACATTTAGTCAGAGCCCTAATGATCATAGTCTAGACTCGAGAAAATCCTAGTTCGCTACGATCCAAGCTCTGATACCAAGCTGTCACACCCTGACTTTTGCGAAAGCGTGGTTATTGGTGTGACCTCTTAATACCATAGCATTCAATCATAACAAATGCTAAGTGATAAAACCAAAAGACATTTATCCATTGATTAAATTTAGAAAATACCGTAACATACTTGTCTTGAAAACATCGACACCAAATTAAGTTACAAACCATGACTTGTCTAACTGAGTTCATAAAGACTCCACCAAAGACTTTAAATAAAACCTGAGTTTAGAAACTTGTATCCCGTCCATGAATAGGATACACCCCCTAAACTCAACAACCATGGATAACATCTTTTATTAAAACGCAGCTTGAAGACACATGCATACCCTTGCCAGATCCACTAGTTCCCTGAAATACATGTAATTTGAAAAACATCAACAAAAGTTGAGCGAGTTCATGTGTGAGTGTATGAATAAGCCTTTAAAGTATGTCTTGTATGTATGTATGTCCCTGGTATGTAGCAATAAGGAAAAAGAGATCACCAATGGGTTGCAAAGCCAATGGTATGTGTGAAATGGTGCAGGAAAACTCAAACCTAGCAAATTTGTACCGGGCTTCCGGCTGGAAGACATAGTCACCACTATGGGCCACCCTGGCCTCATGGGTGTGGGCTCACACACCCAAATAGATCTATCACTCATGTCCCTCGGTCCTACGACGAGGATTAATGGCCTTAAGTGTTGTACCCACCCTTCACATGATCTAGTAGTAAACCCTCCTTAAGCTAATCATACCATGTATAAAACATTTGTAATAATCGTAACATGTATTTCACCCCCGAAGTAAATAAACAAAACAGTTTAAAGAAAAGGGGGGACATGAACTCACAGTATTGCGTCCTCAGCTCGTAACTCAACTCTGTCAGCAAACACGACTACCTACAGTGTACTAACGTCTATTAGACGGACGGGTCGTGCCTTTGCTTAGTATTAATGTTTTTGAGTTACGTTTCTTATATTATTCCGAGCTATAATTACTGGTCAAAATAATATTTCAACTTAAATTACATTTGGTTTTGGAATAATTGTTTAAGCAATATTTATGTAACAATACTTCTCAAGTATTTACTTTCGTATTTTCTTCCTAGGATGGGGTATCTTATACATGTGTTTTCGTATCATTGTATTTGAATAACTCCAAAATATATTTTCAAGTCTCACTTTAGAAAATATATAATAACGTATTTTGTCCCAAAAATAGTGTATTGTCCAGAAAATATATATTTTTTCCCAAAAATCATATATCTTCTAAATATACTAGGAAAATATATTTTTACTTCCAAAAATAATATATTTCTCCTTGTCCAAAAATAATATTTACCGAAAATATATAAGTAACGGTAATGTTTTGGATAGTAAATTTCACGGTACTATGTTAAGTTATATTACTTTACCCTAAGATAATATAACCGTTTCACCAAGTATACAAATAATCACACATGTGTCTTAATATGTATATATATTCTCAATATATATATTTACCCATTTTTATTTATAAAACCAACCTCCAATATTCATATTTTTTTTATAAAAATTATGGCAAAGTTTATATTTGAAACTTATGATCAAAATATACTTGTAAATACTCGTTAGAAAATATTTTCTAAGTGTTTATATTTTTAGAAAATTTTGCCATAGTTTCCCCTAAAAATGGAGGTGTCCATGCTATTAAAGCATATCATTTTCTTTTTCAAAAATCATCACAACAATCAATAATTAATCCTTAAATAACTTACACTTCTCAAGTGTAAAAACTATACAATTTATATAACATCATGAACTTGAACTTTTATTAAAAACTCGTAGTAATTTGGTAGGGTGTTTAGTAGGTTTAGTTACCCTTGAAAGTGTGTTTACTTCTTTAAAAATCCAATTCTTAAAGAAACTAGGTGTTTACAACTTGTAAACATATTCTACAAAAAAATATTCTTTTGAACTCTTCTTGTAAATAAAGTGTTCTTACACTTATTTTATCACCAAAAATAGTGTACATTTAAGTAAGAATCAAGTTCTACTAAAAATCATATTTTGAACTTGGTTTTCTTGGAAAATTATTCATAAATCTTAAATTCACAAAATTACTAGTTCACTTTATTTATTATTTTTTAAGAAATCATCTTATCATTCAAGTTCATGTTCATGCATGAGGATGATCTTCTTGTGTTAGCACACAATCATCCTCTAACTTGCTAGATCATGTGTTTAATCAAAATCTAGCAAGCTCCTTATGTTGATCAACATCACAATCTCAAATAAACAACAATAAGTATCATACATATACTTAAACAACATTATTTCATCCATATATCATCATATGTAAGCTTTATGTTCATGATTCAAGTTTAAGTCTTTTAGTGTTCTTGTGATTTATAACATAACACATCTTTTAAACAAATCAAAATAGAAGTAAAGACTAGTAACAAGAAGCTTACAACTAGCTTAAAAGCTAGGGAAGAACACTAGAGAAAAAGATGATGAAAATGGTGGATGAAAGCAATGGATGAAGGTTCTTCAAGTTCTACAAGCTTCAAGCTTCACAAGACACCTTCTAACACTTGAAATGAGCTTGAAATTGGATGAATGGTGGTTGCAAATGGTGGTGGTGGTGGCGGGACTTCTAGGCCGAGAGGGAAAGAGAGAGTATGAGGGAGATGAGTGAAGTTGTGAAGTGTGAGAATGAAATGATTTTAGGATCCATGAACCATACTTATAAAGATTTCTACTCAATATCATGGCAACTCAATCAAGCAAAATCAAATAAAATATAGGATGAAATCTAGTGGGGTATGGTGGTGGGTCCATGGTGACCGTAAATCATGAGGGGGGGGGGTTAATTGTAACTTGAATGGTAACTTGGATAACTAGTTGGAGGTTAAGTGTAATATCAAGTGTTTTATGTGTATGACATATTATATAGTGTGTTGGGGTATTCGGGGACCATGACTAGTTCAAAAATAATAAAACAATGTTTCTAGTAAAATTTTGGTGTTCCGGGTAATGTCCGGTTGTTCGGTTAGATACCGGTTCGTTAAAGTGTCAAGCTATACCGTATAGTGTCTTTTATGTAACTCTTTGTGACAGTTTTAATTCCCGACACTTAGGAAAGCATTCAGGACCATTTAGTCAATTTTCTGCATAATACTAGCATGTTAAAAAGCTGAATTTTGCTGAAAAATGCAGAATTCTGCACTATAAGTGGGTTTTAGGCACTTTCCGGCACTTGAACTATCACCTAGTGACGCAGTTTTATGGTTCTTACTTCCATACACACCATACTAGTGTAGTACCTTGTCCCTGGCCCATACTGGGGCTCAAAACATTGTATGTCCATGTACTGAACATTGTCAGCATTTTTCTGAGTTATCCGCTAACTGTGCTAACTGTGCTTTGTACATCATGTATGCCAATAAAGTTTGTATGTGATAATGATGTAACATTATGTAATATGTGATGCACATGTAAGTATGATGCAGTAATCAGAAAGCAGTTATGTATACTACAGCACAGTCATTAAGCATTAATTAATATTAATTAACTTTACGGATACCTGGATTTGTGAGGGTTGTCACACATTTCAAGAAAGACTGCCCAAGGGAGAACAATGCTCGGGCTCGAGCATTCGTGATTGGAGCTAGGAACGCACGCGAGGACCCTAATGTGGTCACCGATACGTTTCTCGTTAACAATCACTTTGCATCCATACTATTTGACATTGGTGCCGATTATAGCTTCATGTCTGTGGAATTTAAACGTATGCTTGGAATACAATCTAGTAGATTAGATATTCCTTATTCCATAGAACTAACCAATGGTAAACTTGTTGAATCGGGCGAAGTTGTCAGGGGTTGCACATTAGAACTTGGTGAGCAAAGATTTAGCATCGACCTCTTACCTAATCAATTGGGTAGCTTCGATGTAGTGGTCGGAATGGACTGGTTGTCCAAGAACAAGGCTGAAGTTGTTTGTCAAGGGAAAATCATTCGCATCCCTCTGGCGAATGATGAAACTCTCATCGTGCATGGATAAAAACGAGACGCGCCTCTGCGAATCATCAGTTGTATGAATGCGCAAAAGTTCTTAAGGAAAGGATGTGTTGCTTTCCTGGCACACATTGTAGATAAGAAGGCCGAGGAGCCGAAACTCGAAGACATTCCTGTGGTGAAGGAATTCCCTGATGTTTTTCCCGAAGATCGGCCAGGACTACCTCCGCAACGGCAAGTCGAATTCCATATAGACTTGGTCCGAGGAGCCGCTCCTGTAGCAAAGGCACCCTATCGGCTTGCACCATCCGAGATGCAAGAATTATCTACACAACTTCAGGAGTTATTGGATAAAGGATTCATAAGGCCAAGCTTCTCGCCTTGGGGAGCTCCAGTATTGTTCGTGAAGAAGAAGGATGGAACTCTTCTGATGTGTATCGACTATAGAGAGTTGAACAAGCTCACTGTCAAGAATCGGTACCCACTACCGAGGATTGATGACTTATTTGATCAGTTGCAAGGATCGAGCTACTATTCCAAGATCGACCTTCGATCGGGATACCATCAGTTAAGAATCCAAGAGGAAAGCGTACCAAAGACTGCATTTCAAACACGTTATGGGCATTACGAATTCCTTGTGATGCCGTTCGGACTAACAAACGCGCCAGCAGTATTTATGGATCTGATGAACCACGTTTGCAAACCATATCTCGATAAATTCGTGATTGTATTTATCGATGATATCCTGATTTACTCGCGAACGAGAGAAGAGCACGAGCACCACCTCAGGACCATTTTGGAACTACTGAAGAAAGAGAAACTTTATGCAAAATTCTCCAAGTGCGAATTTTGGATTCGTGAAGTACAGTTCCTTGGTCACGTTGTGAACGAGAAGGGCATTCATGTAGACGCATCCAAGATAGAAGCAATAAAGAATTGGGAAGCCCCCAAACCCCAACTGAAGTTCGACAATTTTTGGGCTTAGCGGGCTATTACCGGCGATTTATCAAAAATTTCTCCAAGATAGCTAAACCGCTGGCTACCCTTACACAGAAAGACAAAAAGTATGACTGGGGTAATAAGTAGGAAGAAGCCTTCCAACTGCTCAAAAATAAGCTATGCGATGCACCGATACTATCCTTACCCGAAGGCACTAAAGACTTCGTGGTATACTGCGACGCTTCGCGTCAAGGTTTGGGTTACGTGCTCATGCAACGCCAAAAGGTCATCACTTACGCTTCAAGACAATTGAAGGTGCATGAAAGGAACTATACCACTCACGACCTAGAGCTAGGCGCAGTGGTATTCGCCTTGAAGATCTAGCGACATTATTTATATGGTACTCGATGTACAATCTTCACAGATCACAAAATCCTACAACACATATTTGATCAGAAGGAATTAAACATGCGTCAGCGACGGTGGGTTGAGTTGCTGAACGATTATGACTGTGAGATTAAGTACCATCCTGGAAAGGCAAACGTTGTAGCAGACGTGCTAAGCCGAAAAGAAAGGGTTAAGACCCTAAGGGTTCGAGCATTGGAAATGACTATCCGAAAGAACCTCACTGCACGCATTCATGATGCACAACAAGAAGCCCTTAAGGGGGAGAATCGTAGAGCAGAATACCTCCGAGGTATGATGAAGAATTTGGTGCCAAACGAAGAGGGAACCTTATACTTTAAAGGGTGTATTTGGGTTCCGCTCTATGGCGGTATTCGAGAAGTCATCCTTAATGAAACTCACAAGTCGAGATACTCGATCCATCCAGGATCGGACAAAATGTATCAAGACTTGAAGGAATACTATTGGTGGCCGAGGCTTAAAAGCGATGTTGCTGTCTATGTTGGAAAGTGCCTAACCTGTGCTAAGGTTAAGGCTGAATATCAAAAACCGCCCAGAATACTGCAACAGCCACAGATACCCATGTGGAAGTGGGAGCAAATCTCGATGGACTTCATAATGAAATTACCCAGGACCTCGAGAGGGCACGATATGATATGGGTGATAGTCGATCGATTAACGAAATCTGCGCATTTCCTACCGATCCGAGAGAAGGATAGCACTGGAAAGCTTGCTGAGTTGTACCTGAAAGAAATCGTGGCATATCATGGAGTGCCTACCTCAATTATTTCAGACAGAGATGGACGTTTTGTCTCAAGGATCTGGCAATCCTTCCAGGAGGCCTTTGGATCTCAACTAGATCTAAGCACGACCTTCCATCCGCAAACAGACGGCCAGAGCGAACAAACCATACAAACACTAGAAGATATGCTTCGCGCATGTGTTATGGACCTAGGCGGCAGCTGGGATACTCACCTACCTTTAGTTGAGTTTTCCTACAATAACAGTTACCATACGAGCATAAAAGTCGCACCGTTCGAAGCTCTATATGGCCGCAAGTGCCGCTCGCCATTATGTTGGGCAGACGCTGGAGACAAACGTATGGTTGGTCCTGAACTTGTCCAAGAGACAACCGAAAAAATCATGCAGATCCGAGAGCGCATTAAGGATGCTCGAGATCGACAAAAGAGCTACGTTGATCGAAGACGAAAGCCCTTAGAATTTGAGGTGGGAGAAAAAGTTTTGTTGAAGGTCTCACCTTGGAAGGGCCTAGTAAGATTCGGGAAACGTGGAAAGCTGAATCCACGATACATCGGACCATTCAAGATCTTGGAAAGAATTGGTACTGTGGCTTACAAATTGGAATTACCGGAAGAACTTAACGAAGTACGTGATACGTTTCATGTGTCCAACCTCAAGAAGAGTCCAACCCAAGAAACAGTGATCATCCCTTCGGATGAAGTGCATATTGACGACACACTCCGATATACAGAACAACCCGTTGAGGTTACAGACTGGAAAGTCACCAAGACCCGGAGAAGTAGTGTCAAACTTGTCAAAGTACGTTGGAACTCTAAGCACGGACCCGAGTACATGTGGGAACGTGAAGACCAGTTTAAAGAAAAATACCCCCACATGTTCAAGAAAACTCCGGCGAGAGTTAGCTCAGCCTGAATTTCGGGACAAAATTCTTCTAACGGTGGGAGACTGTGACAACTTGCACCAAACCGGTAATTTCCGTACAATTTAAATTAATATTGAATATCTGCAATTATGTGCTTAAATGTCAACATTTTCTGATTACATGCTATACATGTGAATTCATGCACGTTTTATACTTCAAATATCTCTTTATGCATTACTATTAGCGTTGCGTCAGAAAGACTAGTAAACTCACTGGTAAGACACACTGTGTCAGCAACTCTGCTGAAAGCAGTCAGATAATGGAATTAGGGCCTGGGAGTAGGTCCAACGTCTAAAATACATTAAAACCCAAGTATGGATACAAGGGTTAACACATAAACCTTCCGGAAGCTAAATTATGCATTAAAAAGCACCCGAAATACACTTAAAGTGCTGAATTCAGCATATTTCAGCAAAGTTCAGCATTTTAACAAGTTTGTACCATGCAAAAACATGACTAAATGGTCCTGAATGCCTCCCTAAGTGTCGGGAATTAAAAGTGTCACAAAAGGGTACTCAAAGATCACTAAACGGAATAATTTGACACTTTAACGAACCGGTACCTAACCGAACAACCGGACACTACCCGAAACATCAAAATTATACTAGAAGCATTGTTTTAATGTTTCTGAGCTAGTTATGATGCCCGAACACCCTAACGCGCTATATAACATCTAATACACATGAACACTAATCAATACACTTAACTTACCATTTAATCACAACCAATACCCCCCCCCCCATGTAAGTGGACGGTCATAAGGGTGACCCCACCAAGATCCTTCTAGATCTTGCATAATCTCCCTTTGATTCACTTAGATATGATGAAGATCATGTTGTGTACTTTGAGAACATGTGATCCATTGGGTAAACACTTAACATGGTTATAAGAAACCATTAAGCTCTCATTCTCACACCACATTCACACACCATCTTTCTCCTCTCCTCCCTCCCACTCTCGGCCGAACACCATCACCCACACTACCACCATCTTCAACTCACTTCCATAGATTCCAAGTTCATTTCAAGGTGTAAGAAGGTCTTCAAGCAAGCTTGGTGGTCTTGGAACTTCAAGGACCTCTCCCGATTGCTTTTATCCATCACATTCGCCATCGTCAACCTCTTGTGTTCATCCCTAGCCATAGAGCTAGTAGTAAGGCCCTTATGATCTCTTATTACTTCATATTTTGATGGTTAAAAGATGACGAACATTGTTAATCTTGATGAACACTAAAGAACATGATCATGAATCTTTAACATAAGCTTAATAACATAAGAATACATGTTGATTGTGTTGATTTGCTTCTTGATGATTGATGATTTGTGTTAGAAATTGTAGGATCGAATCGTGACCCAAATGAGTCGTTCAGAAGAGTTCTTGTCTATACGAATGGCGGAAACAGCCGTATAGACTGTGAAACAGCTTGATTATCACTTTAAACGTCTTGTATATTGATATAACACTGTTTACAATCAATAGACAAATCGGCAGCACCTCGGTATCACAATCTAATTATGTGTGAAATGAAAAGACCACAAACCTATTTATAGGCAACTTAATCTCGTTTGAAACACAACATGAGAATTCAAACGAAATTATAAGTTCACTGTTCAAAAGAAATTACAACATATCTTTTATACGAAATTAAAATCTGTTTCGTGTCAGCATCTTGTTTTGTGTGAAGTTGCCATTTTATGATGTCAAATTGTGATGTCATCATTGTGATGTCACATGATGTCAACTTGATGATGACATCATTCTTGTTTAGATCCGCAACGAATCCAAGACTAAAATCAGCTCTTCAATATCAGTTGTCGAAAATCAGCTCTTCAATATCAGTTGTCAAAAATCTTTTGGTATTTCCAAAAAAAAATTATGCTAAAACACACTAAAATCTTTTTTGGATTTTTGATATAACAGAAATGCAGTAAATAAATATTTACACACAATATTTTTTGTGAGTTTGTGTAAGAGGATCATATCAGTTTATGAGACAAAACACCAACACCATCAAGCTTTAAACATTTTAAGTTCTAAACAATTCACTTAGATTGTCAGTATACTGATCCACTTAAATTTTCACACAAAGTTCAACTGTTTCGAGATACGAGATTAATGTCTTAAGCACTTAAACTTATTCACGTGTCCCACCTCAGAATATACTCCCGTATCTAGATCCCAATATTCAGTCTTACAGGTGATACCTAGATGATATCTGTAAGGGGTTAATTGCGAAACCGTGAGAGCTCATGTCAGAACTTCCGTTCAGCAGAGAGATGACAGCTCGACTTTAGGTGGGTCCCCATTAGAGGATCTTTTTTACAACAGCACTTGATTTGCATTTTGCAATGTTTTATCATTTTTATGCTGATGGGAGGCTATATTTCAAGCAAGCGTAAAGTATTCTCCGGGGACTAGGCCATTGCTTCCGCATTATCAGAAGTCCTAGGATAATACCCCAGATATCACTAAGCATAAAGACCTAGTATCTCAGAAAGAGGGGTCCTTCAAACAAGATTTCGGGGGTTACCCATATATCCGAGAGATGTTACCCACGATATAAGCAAGTTTGAATTTAGGTTTATATCTCGTCACAATCTACTAAATGTGCAAAAACCTACTAGCACATCATCAGTGAGACCGTTTATCACATTTTTCTTTCCATTTCTTTAGCATGCTGTGATCGTCCACTGATGTACTATCATTTCCTCTTTTATACAACAAAACTCATTTTGAATTTTATCATGTTTTTTACTTTTTCAAATTTTCTAATGTTTTTGGATTTTCTGAAATTTTTACTCCCCCTAAAATGCAAACACATTTTAGGAAATTTGAAAACAAACTACACAAGCAAAATGACAACTGATATCAAATCACTTCAAATCGCCATCCACTTGGCAAAAACAATCAGAACTCCCCCTTTCAACAAACTATTTTCCCATTGTGATTTCAAAACACTTAAGTTTGTTTTAATCAAATGGTTTTTCCGGAAAATAAGTTTCGTTGATTTTATACACCACTTGTAGGTAAGGAACCCATCACATTGTTTCTTAATCATTTGTAGAAAAACAAGTACAATTTAATGTCCTTGACTTACCACTTGAAAGTGAAAACCTTATTCAACCTCTTGTAGGTTCACTTATCAACCAAAACCACTTGTAAATCAAAATATAACAATATTAAAATATCACCTGTAAATTTACCAAACAAACCAATTCAAGAATGATTCCGATTCCTGCTCCACGCTTACCAACCTGGGAGCTCTGGCAAGTCCGGATTTTTAGTTAGGAAACACTTTCCCCCAAGCCTGACCAGTCTTGGGAGATTCTGGTACACATCTATCCCACCAACATTTTGATTTATAAAAATCTTTTGCACTTTTAACCTTCCCATCAACCATCTTCCCGAAAATATGTTTAACTTTGCCATTAAACGCCTTTTCAGCATCAAATTCTTTGTTATCAGCAAAGAATTGACCTGACATTTCAGTTTTACCTACTTTCAACCTCAAATTTTCCTTCGACAACTCAGGAAAATTTTCATCGTTCACCTCAGGAACGAAATTAACAACCTTTTTCTCAACAGATGACTCCTCTGATTTTATGGAATCAGATTCATTGTCAGAACTACTTTCAGATTTTACAACCCATTTTTGTTTGTTTAAATCAAGTCTTCTTTTGTAAAAACGTTTTGAACTTTCACCTTCTTTGGAAGTTGAATTTTCAAACACTTTAAATTTCACAGTTGATTGTTTCTTCTCTGATTTTAAGTCAGAAGTAACTCCATGTTTTGTATTGTTGGACTGTTGGCAATTCCAAGCAATATGTCCAACTTTTTGGCATTTAAAACAGGTTCTTCTGTAAACTCTTGGACCAAATTTCTTCACATTCTTCTTTACTTGAGCAAGAAACTCTTGATTTGATTGTTTCCAGAATGGTTTCTTCTGCTCATCTTCAGAACTTCCTCCTGCAACAAATGTTGTTTTTGGTTTATAATTTTTCTCATTTTTATAATTTTCTGAAGAACTAAAACCAATACCTTTCTTTTTGAAATTACTATTATGGTTTGGTTTCTTTTGAAAACCATAACCATAACCAGAACCGTAACCCTTTTTCATGTTCAATCTCTGTTGAACTCTTGAAGTGTACTTTTTAGGTTTTTCATGAAGATTTAAATCTTTTATTTCAGAAATATTAATTTCTATTAATTTGAAAACATGTTTGATCATTTCAGTTTTGACACTTCTTATTGGAAATTCCTCATCAGAATATAATTTGTCTGAATCATTCAAAGTATAAGCCACTTTGATTGATCCGTCATTCAAATTAGATTTGGATAACATGAATTCTTTATTGTAGACCCTTTTAACCGGTGAACTCGGACTCTTTTCTGATGAACTCGAACTTTTGGACTTAGACTCCAGTTTTGACTCTTCATCCATATCCAACACCTGATCGACCACTTTCTTTAATAACTCAGACTCATGATCAGTTTCAGATGCTGTGAATGTGACATCAATATTGTCTGGTAATTCATCAATGATTTCAGACTTTAACTTGATGTTGACTGCCTTTTTAGACGCTCCTCGTTAGGATTCCTGGGAGAATAACTTTCATGGATCGGGGGCAGACATCTGTTATACTTGACACTTTGTTTCTTACCAGTATCAATATCTTCAATCTTTTCTCCATGAATGCTTCAAGACCTGCAACAGTAGGATAAACACGATCAATCAAATAATCACATGTTGTATAACTCAACAACAAACGTTTAATCCTTTCACTCTCAATCTTTTCAAGTTCCAACTCCTGCTTCAGCTTAGCACAATCTTCAATATACTCATTGATGACCTTTTGCTTTGTCATTAAAGTTGCATTCATCCTCATCTGAGCAGTTTCAACTTCTAAATTTGTCTTTTTCAGACCATCAACTGTTCTGTTCAGAAAATCATACGATTCTTTCACATACTTCACATCACACAACAAGTCTTCTTTAATCTTCCCCAAATCAGCAATCTTCTTATTTTTCTCCTCACAAACTTTGCAAGATTCTAAACACTTCAAACATGATTTTTCAACTTCAACCACTTTTTCAATTATCTTTTCAACCTCGACGATTTTCTCAACTTCAACGATTTTTTCTATCTCGACGAGTTTCTCTACTTCGACAAGTTTTTCAACTTCTACTATTTTTTCGACTTCAACAATCTTCTCCATCACTTTCTCCACTTCAACAATCTTTTCTATAACTTTCTCAGTTACTTGATCAACATTTTCTTCTCCAGCTTCTGTCTTTGCCTTTACATCAGCGAGTATTTTTGCTGCTTCCAGCTCTCTCCTCAATTTGGCAATCTTTTTCTGATCCAGCATCACCATTTTATCTGCAAAAAACAAATTAAAACTGGTAGGATCTATGCCTTTTCTAGCTTTGTTAAGATATTCTTCCTCATCATCGGTATCAATATCACTTCCTAGATCTGGAAAAATCGGGATTCTTTTCTCACTAGTCCCATCTTCACCCAGAATTCTAGCAACAAGACCTGAACCTGGTGGAATGTATTTATCCCAGCTAAATCCCTCTGCAACAAATTCATCATCTTGATCAATTATACCAAACAAAGCTCTTTTCTCTTCAATGGGACATGCATGAGCAGTTTGTGGTTGTTTAACAATTTGTGGTTGTTGATCAATCTGAAGAAAAATTGACTTTTGATAATAATCATTATTTCCATCTTGCCTTCCAGTTGCTTCTTTGTTTTTGCATTCTCGTTTAAAATGTCCCTTACCTTTGCAACGAAAACAGATAACCTTTGATTTGTCAAATCCTAACGGAGAACTAGCCATTCCTCGAAAATCATCTCTACCAGTGATTTGTGTGAACTTTTCTGCTCTTCGAACAACACTGGCTAAACACCACTTCACATCCATCAACTCAAGTTCCTCTGCATCAATTTGGTCATAATCCTCTTTAGTAAGCATCGGATTTCCAATTCTGCCACCAATCAAGCTATCATATGATTCCAACATAGCGACGAGTGATGCCATGTGTTGCTTTGCTATTTCCGGAGACATATTTTGACCATTTTGAATGTTCAAGGTAACATTGCATTGCAGATTTGTAGAATTTTGTTGTTGAGGACTTGATGTTGTAAAGTTTGGATCAAAACTTGAATATGAGGATGAAGATCCACCACTCTGTGTCACATTACTACCCTATGTTCCAGACGAAGTATCAGCACTGAAACCAGTTTGGATCTTTGGGCTAGGGCTGGGGGTAGCTTCAAACTTGTTCCCTCTATAATACAAACTGACATTGACATCTTGTTGAGCATTTGGATTCTTCATGATTGTTGTTTTCTGAATATCCAACTCGTGCTCTTCAATCTTTTGAATAAACTGTGCCAGATTCATATTTTCCGATTTTCTCATGTGTTTTACAATTAACAGATAAGTTCCCCATTTCTGCTGTGGTAATGCATCGGCAAGTTTATCCACCCATTCCTCATCATCTTTCTTTATATCCAATCTCCCCATTTCCAAAACCAGGTGACAATATCTATCAATAGTCTGCTTCGTTGTTTTGTGATCGAAAGCTACAAACATATCAAATGATTTCTTTAGCAACGCCTTTCTGTTCTTGATCATATCTGCACTTCCTTTAAACTTTTGAATCAATGCATTCCAAATCGATCTAGCAGTACCCTCATGCTGAAGTAAAACAAAGATGTCTTCTTTAATTGCCTGTTGAAGAATACTGATCATCATTTTCTCACTTGTGTATTTCAATTTATCAATTTCTGTAAAATCACAAAATCCCTTTTCAAGCCCACGTTCGTTTTTCGGTTTCTCGTAATCTTTCTCCAAAGCACACCATGCATCAAACTTGTAAGCTTGCACCCAGTTCTCAAATCGATTATGCCATCCTTTAAATCTTCAATGTACATAAGTTTTGGCGGTTTCTAATGAGTTCCCGTTTCATTCTCACTGTACAATGTTTCAGCAGCTGTAACGGGAGCAACTGGTGTGGCAAAAGCATTGTAAAATTCCTCTTCCATGTTTAAGCAAATTGTTTCACAAATACTTTCTTGTTTTAAAAATACTTGTCTCAAACGAGCTGGATCACCTCGTAAAACACCTGCAAACAAACAAACAAACGATCAGTTTAAACGAACTAAATATGTAAAAGTGTGTGTTGATGAAATCAATCTAAGACTCGTGTCGAAGATTTGCGGACTCGTTCCAATATTGTTCGAGTGAAATCACTGAATGAATGGGCTTGATTGGATGTGCCTAGAAATATGGGTTTAGAATGGACTGATGTGATACACTTTTGGGCTTAGAACGATTTGGGCCTCCCTTATCACACGCTTATTGAATCTTAACTTGTATTGGGCCTTTTTATTCTAATCACATGCAATTCACACAAACAAATCTTGGGCCGACACAATTAATAATCACATGCACAGTCTTTTTAGTCAAGAGCCGACAAACACACTTACCACCTAAAATTCTATTGGACAGAAACTTTGATTAAAATGATCTTTCAATTTATCACCACATGAAAATCTAAATGAGCCGACAACTTCAAGTTTCAAATATATATATGATTGGAGCGATATTATTGAACAATTAATGAACAAACAATTTTGATTGAGCCGATGATCAACTCACATGCATAACACACATTTGTTTTTTAACACATGCAGCACTTAAACCAACAACTTTAATAAAGTCACTCACATGCAAACAGATTGTTGATTGGACCAAAAATCTTAGTGAACTGATTACTTTATCTATTGATTAATGAGCCGACAATTTTGATTGGGCCTCAAAATCTTAATGATCACATGGACTGAAACAACAACAGCCTTTAATTTTGCATGAATTATTATTGGACCGATGATTGTTTTTTTTTTTAATAAATGGTCTGACAATTACTTTATCAACACAACTTGATTGGACCGATTCTTTGTATTCAGTCGATGTGGGTGATAAACACTTTCAAACGAAATAACAATTTCACGCGGAATTACTACTATCACGCGGAATCTTCAAACGGAATATGCACTTTCACACGGAATTAGGTGTTTTACAAACAGAATTAGCAAAACACAGTAATTCCGTATGGAATTAAAGAATATTTTCAAGCGAAATCATGCTCATGTCACCATGTTCGAACATATTTTCATACGGAATTACAGATTTTATCAGTTTTTGATTGAATTATGGTCCAATTCTCTCAAGGCTTTGTTAAAACACTGTTTTGCTTATGATGTGTGAAATTCAGTCCATTTTAACCGTCACAACTAGTTTAAATGAGAAAAGAAGGTGTAGAGGTAAGAAATCCGGATGAAATCAAGCTGAAAACTGCAGAACTCCTCCTCCTAAGCTCTGATACCACTTGTAGGATCGAATCGTGACCCAAATGAGTCGTTCAGAAGAGTTCTTGTCTATACGAATGGCGGAAACAGGCGTATAGACTGTGAAACAGCTTGATTAACACTTTAAACGTCTTGTATATTGATATAACACTGTTTACAATCAGTAGACAAACCGGCAGCACCTTGGTATCACAATCTAATTCCGTGTGAAATGAAAAGACCACAAACCTATTTATAGGAAACTTAATATCGTTTGAAACACAACATGAGAATTCAAACGAAATTATAAGTTCACTGTTCAAAAGAAATTACAACATATCTTTCATACGAAATTAAAATTTGTTTCGTGTCAGCATCTTGTTTTGTGTGAAGTTGCCATTTTATGATGTCAAATTGTGATGTCATCATTGTGATGTCACATGATGTCAACTTGATGATGACATCATTCTTGTTTAGATCCGCAACGAATCCAAGACTCCATATAAGACGAAGTCGACAGATGTATGCACCAACAGAAATGTTAGACATCATATGAAACCTACTAGATTGTGATTTAACACATGATCTAGTAAGTTAAGGTGATGATCTTGTGAAAGACCAAGATGATCATACTTTGTATACATGAACTTGAATGATGAAATTTGTATTCATATGTAAAGATGATTTAAACAAAATACAAGTCTTGTAGGTAGATGATTTCCAAAATAGTTTTCCAAGGAAACTAAGTTAAATCCCAAGATTTACATAAACATTGTTTTTAAAGAAACCAACCATGTTCCTAGTGGTAAAACAAGTATAAGAATACATTGTTTACAAGAAAAATTCAAAAGAATGATTTTTGGAAAAATCATCTAGTAAGTTGTAAAAGACTAAACTTTACAAGAACGATATTTACAAACAAATAACCACTTTTTAAAGGGTAACTAAACCTACTAAACACACTACCAAGATACTACAAGTTTTTATGAAAGTTCAAGTTCATGTTGTTAGGTAAAATTACTTGATTTTGGCACTTGGTAAGTGTTGAATGAGTTGTTGATTGTTTGTGATGATTTTAAAAGAAAATAAACACATGTTTTGAAAACATGGGAAACCTCCAATTTTAGGGGAAACCATGTCAAAATTTTTATAAAATTTTGACACATAGAAAAATATAAGTTTTGGTGAAACTTGTTCTCTAAAAACTTACCTAAAAATACTTACCAAGGTTTCCCTAATTTTTGTAAATTTCAAGTTAAGAAATGATGATTTCTTCAAGATAAAAATTGATATTAAGTATGTATATTTTTTAGGAAAATATATACATATTTATTGATCACCAAATTCTGTGCTAAGTGTATGTGATATGTATTATATGTAATAGTGTGTTAGGACTTGAAAATACACTAAATACTCCTAAGGAGTGAAAATACAAAAATACACATACAACATGCTTAGACAAATACAAGAACATATATTTATGAAAATATATTTCTTAAAAGATTATGTAACTTGGATAAGTTACGAACTTAAAATGTCTTTTTGGACGAAAATATATAACTCGGGTGAAAAATACAAGATACTTATATTTATTTTTGGGAAAATAATATAAGTAAGATACATAGTTAAAAATATAAAATTATTTTTAACAACAAAGAACACATACATATAAGGTGGTGACTTGTACTTGTGCGATACAAGTCTAGTGACTAACGTTAATAAAACACGTATAGGTCACGATGCTATAAAAACAACCGGTGAAGTTTACGGCGCAGGATACGCAAAGTTGTGAGTTCATGTCCCCCTTTTCTTTTAACTGTTTTCAGTTTTTATAACTTCGGGGGTGAAATACATGTTACAAGTGTTACAATGTTTACAAATGGTATGATGAATACAAAACTAAGGAATGATACTATAGATCATGTGACGAACAGGGTGCCATAAGCACCATTAAGCAACAATATACCTAGACCACATAACCAAAGGTAAGATCTAATGGGTTTCAGGCAGCCACACTCTGGGCCACGTGCTACCTGGAGTGCTTTTGTGTCTCTAGTCGTGAATCGACAACTAAAAATGCCTATGGTTTGGATGCTTCCTATGTCGTTACACATGTTAGTGGTCTTGCAAACCACTAGCGATCTCGTATTCCTTACAATTACAGGACACAGTTTCGGATACGACTAAACAAAATACTTACAATGTTTTCATACAAGTATTAAGCATTTATTACAACAACTGCATGAACTCACACCAACATTATGTTGACGATTTTCCAAAACTCACATGTATTTTAGGTAACTAAAGTGGATGTGCGTGCGGTCTTACTCTTGCTCTTGGATGTTGTTTATGTTAGTAGCTATGTTGTGTCAAGACTCCGGTGCCCGTTTTGCTGGGTTTGGTTGTTATGTCCCACTCCATGTGGTGATATAAGGACCAAACCTTTATGTTCGTCTATTAAATGAAGTTGTAAACTTTTCAGACAATATGTTGTCTTGTGATGTAAACACTTAGCTTGTGTTTTTAGTTATGTAATGTTTTGGCATTTGGAGTTATTTTTACAAGCATGTAGTATGTTTACCATTCGTATGCAATGAAAACCTTTCAAGATCACACCTCGTGCTTTCGCCTTAGAAAGGGGTGTGACAGTTGAGATGAACATGCAAATTGGATTATCATTATGGGTGCACACATAATAATAATGTGGGGTGCATGTGAGTCCCAGTGATGCTTAACGAGTGTGAAAGGGGTTCTGCTCTGTTGTCTGATGTAAACTTGGTAGTCTATAGGAGTCATCTTGATGTTTGACTTCCACTCAAGTCTGAACCTTAACCATTTTTTCCCTTCTTTTATATAGAATCATGAGTGGACGTAATGGTGGACGTGGTGGAGGCCGCGGCGGTGGACGTGGCAACATTGCTATGACTCAGGCTGAGTTAACCGATCTGATCAACACTCATGTGGCTGAAGCCCTAGCGGCTTATTAGGCTGGTACGATATGTGCCAATCATTCCTTTCCCCTGTGTTGCGTACCCAAATTTTAACCATGTGTTGTACTCTATTTTTTTTTAGGTCAACCTGCGAATCAAAACAATCTGCCTGTCTGCACGTTTAAGACTTTCATGGATTGTAAGCCACAGACGTTCAGTGGGACTGAAGGAGCTGTGGGACTCCTGCGTTGGTTTGAGAAGGCAGAATCGGTCTTTGCTATGTGAAACTGTCCCGTCGGGGACCGGGTGAAGTATGTTGCAGGCACATTAGAGGATGGTGCCTTAACTTAGTGGAATGCCCAGGTTCAAATGTTGGGCATTGAAATGGCTAATGCAACTACCTGGGATGATTTCAAGGAGTTAATGCGAGAGGAGTACTGTCCTCGTGATGAAATTCAGAAGCTTAAGAATGAGTACTACAATTTGAAGATGGAAGGGTCTGAGATTGAAGCGTATACGAAAAGGTCACACGAGCTCGCGAATATGTGTCCTAACTTATCACGACCACCACCCCGAAGAATCGAATTGTACATCAAGGGTCTAGCACCAGCAGTAAAGAGTTTCCTCACTGCTGCAAATCTCAACAACTTACCCCAGATCATCCGCTTAGCTCACAAGATCACGGATCAGGAGGTGGAGCATGGCTCGCTACCACCACGTGTTTCTTCTACGACTACTACTACTGCTACAGCTACTACTCCTGCTACTGATAGCAAACGCAAATGGAATGATGTGGACAAGGCGTCCAATTCGATACAGTCACAGAAGAAACAAGACACCGGTAGCAACTGCAGCTTTAGTCAGTCATCTTCTGTTAATCAGTACCAGAGCAACAATTCGAATCAGAGTTCTTACGCGGGGAAGTAGCCAAAGTGTAACAAGTGCAACTTTCATCATCATGGGCCATGTACCCGAGTCTGTCACAGGTGCAACAAAGTGGGTCACATTGCTAGAGATTGCAGGGCTCCACTCCCAAGGCAGCAACAGCAGCCACAGCAGCAGGATAGGCAGCAACCTAAGCAAAATCAGGGTAATCGAAAGGGCTGTTTTCAGTGTGGTAACGAGGGTCATTTCATGCAGGATTGCCCTCAGCTGAATCAGAATAATGGCAATAATAACAATAACACTGGGAATAACAACAATGGGAACAATGGTGGGAACGGTGCACGTGGGAGAGTGTTTACTATTGGTGCTGGGGAGGCTAGGAATGATGGCAACGTGGTGACTGGTACGTTTTCAGTAAACAATCTATTTGCTTCTATTTTATTCGACTCTGGTGCCGATTGGAGTTATGTATCTTTGGGGTTCAGTCGTCAGTTAGGGTTGACACCTACACCTCTTGTAAACAAACGTGTAGTGGAACTAGCTGATGGTAAATCGATTGAAGCTTCACATGTCCTCGTTGGGTGTAAACTCGATCTTATGGGTCAAGTGTTCGACATTGACCTACTCCCCGTTACTCTTGGAAGTTTTGATGTGGTCGTCGGTATGGATTGGTTGTCTAAGCATCAGGCGGAAATTCTCTGTAAAGAGAAAATCGTGCGTATCCCTCTCCCTAGTGGAGAATCCTTGTCAGTTCAAGGTCATCGTAGTGGTACAATGCTTGGCATTATCTCAGCTATGAAGGCCCAGAAGTGCTTACGAAAGGGCTACCCTGCTATTCTAGCTCTTATTACTGATTGTCAACCTGAAGAAAAGAAGATCGAAGACCTTCCAGTTGTTCGTGAGTTTTCCGATGTGTTCCCTGAAGAGCTTCCTGGTTTACCTCCACATCGTCAGGTGGAATTTCAGATTGACCTCACACTAGGGGCAGCCCCGATTGCTCGTGCTCCTTACCGTCTCGCACCAGGAGAGTTACAGGAGTTCTCAAATCAACTCCAAGAGCTGTTGGATAGAGGTTTTATCCGACCCAGCTCTTCACCTTGGGGAGCCCCAGTTCTGTTTGTGAAAAAGAAAGACGGGTCCTTTAGAATGTGTATTGATTACCGTGAACTCAATAAGGTAACCGTCAAGAACCGTTACCCTTTACCACGTATCGACGATCTGTTTGACCAACTGCAAGGGTCGAGTTTTTATTCAAAGATCGACTTAAGATCGGGCTATCATCAGGTGCGAGTCCGAGAGGAGGATGTTCCCAGAACGGCTTTTCGAACGCGGTATGGCCATTATGAGTTTTTGGTTATGCCGTTTGGATGGACTAATGCCCCAGCGGTTTTCATGGATCTCAAGAACTGCTGTGCAAACCGTATCTCGACGATTTTGTTATTGTGTTCATCGACGATATCTTGATCTACTCCAAGAGCAAGGAAGACCACGAGCGAAACTTACGTCTTATCTTGGAGCTCCTAAGGAAGGAGCAACTTTACGCGAAGTTTTCTAAGTGTGACTTCTGGATACGAGAAGTGCACTTTCTTGGCCACATTGTTAACGAAATGGGGATACACGTTGTCACACCCCGACCACGTAGAACATACAAAACGTGGCGGAAACATCGGGGAGTGTTGTAACAGAATTAATTATTTCAAATCCATGGCAATTGAAGTTTCGTTTTATTGATAAAAAGCGTTACAATGTCTTAACAAACAAGGAAATACAACATAATTAACTAGTCTTGCATCTTTTATTGTCACTAAAGCCCAAATCTGCCTATGTGTATCTTGATCATCTTATGCAACAGCTTCTGAAAAACACATGTGAAAATTGGTACGTCAGCATAAAAATGCCTGTGAGATACATAGGTTTTGTGAAAATAGGTTTCATGACTTGTATTTGAGAAAATGTTTAGTCATGAACCTTGTAATTTGCTTTGTTTTGTAAATCATTTGAAAAACGATAAGATCAGATGATATGTATAAATAAGAGAATAATGTATGGTTAAATGAATAACCATTGTAAAATGAGTTTGTATAAGATAAGTTGTTTGTAAATCAATGTCTTGTGAAAAGTATGTTATTTGTATAAAATGTTACATGTCTCAAACTGAAATGATTCAAATAACGCTACAATATGTAATACCATACAAACACTTATATATAGGAAGTACCAGCGGCGTATCCACCATGCTTGTATCATATTACACACGCATCGTTACTTAATCACTTAATCAAACCAAAACACCAAAGTAATGTTTAACAGTTATAGAAATGTTTATGTATGGTCAAAGACGGTTCACACGGTTCATAGATACAAACGGTTCACAGATACAAACGGTTCACAGATACAAACGGTTCACAGATATCAACGGATCACATAGTCAAATGATTACAACGGTTCACATAGTCAAATGTTTACAACGGTTCAATATGTAGTATAATGTGTTCATATGCTGGATAAGCATATGCAACAGAAAAGCAATGTAAAACAATGTACTAAGTATGCACAAAATAGACATACGTAGTATGAAATGTAATGTAGAACGATGTACTAAGTAATGCTCACAATGGGCACACCTAGCATGAAATGTAATGAACTCATGTACTATAATGTACTAACGAACATAGTCGGTATATGATGTGAAAACAGGAAAGCATGAAAGTATCAAGTAGGCACATGTGTTTCACCCCAAAACAGTTTGGAAAACAGTAAAAGAGGGGTCTATGTACTCACTTGAGATTGCTCAGATGTCTAAAGATAATCACCAAGTAACGCTAGAGATCTCGGAATCAAACGGCACCTAATATAGGTAACTATGTTAATAAACCGGACCTATCTCGGAAGATTGGGTAGCATTAGGGTTTGTAAACCAAATGAGTGTAGGAACTCACTTTATATGGTTTAACAAAGCCTATATGCTAAATGAAACTTAACCTAAGTCTTATTGACCCATTATGATCCGTTTAGGTAGCTTATGCTACTTTAACGCATCGTGCGCGTGAAACGCGTTCGGACCGCCTAACTAGTCCTATGACAAGTATTATATGCCTAAACATGTTACATAATCAGTTACGTGACAAAAGTTTAGGTTACATATGCTAAATTACCAATTATGTATGAAAAGGGTATTCTGGTAATTTACCTAAGGCATATAAACTACCTATCATACAACTACTTAAACGTCGTGACCATAAGGTATAACCTCGGAAGGTTATTCCCTACACTATGGTCACCTAATGTATTTGGTCGGATCCTAATGATCGACCAAACTGGGTCGGGCTCGAAGGTATAGGCGATTTATTAGATCGCCTACCCTACGACCCTAGACAACGTGGTAATCAGTGGGCATAGTCCCAAGGGACTATAACCAACGTGATTACGATCACGTTGCGAAGTTCAAACGAACTTCGCATTGACCATTACTGGTCAACGCTGAAAGTCAAACAAAGTTTGACTTTCGGACTCGAAAAGCAGTAAAAAAATAAGGAAAAGAACGAAAGAATACTTACGAAGGGTCCCCGAATGCTAATCCCGATCCAAGAACTCAGGTATGAAACAATGGTTTCAACTTAGAGCTCTCAAATAAGAATTCTTGTGCTTTAAAACAATGAAAGGCATGGGGTATATATAGTTTTCGGTGAACCGTTGAGATCGTTTCATGGAAACCGTGATTCGATCACATCCGTACACTTGTTGAAAGGTTATGGAAGCCACATATGATCCTTATCTTAGTGACTAAGCAACTTAAAACATGTGGTTAAGGATCAATCAGCTGCAACTTGTGTTTAGAAACATTGAATCTGATCAGATAGTCAGTCGCGTAGCGCGACAGGTAGCCCCATAGGCGTCGCGCTACGCTAGCACCCCCCCTGAATCAGAAAGTTTCAAAATTGGCAGCAATGGTCCCTGCACGTGTTTAAGGCCTTTTTCGATGCGTTTGAACCCCGTTAACCTCATTTCAAGGCTCTAAAATGAAGTTAAAGTATAGGGAACTCAAAACATACTCAAAAATATGCCGGATGATGGTTCGTTTGGTCGTACGAACGCGATGTTCGCTTAATTACGACGGAATGCGCATAAGCGCGAAAAACGATCCAAATGACGCGACGAATGGATTTTTCTTATGGAGAACACTAAAATAAAATATAGTCATGCTCACATAAATTTTTGGATGTCCGGATGTATTCAGAACGTAAGTTATGCGCGAAAATGCAAACTTGTGCACTTTTTGACACTTTTAGTCCCTGAATGACCCAAAAGTTTATTTTAGCACACCGAACCCAACAAAGCCTATTTCTAAGCTATGTAAAGGATATTTATGGTATGTTTAACTTATGGTCATGTTCCGGAATGTCTGTTACAGTTCAAATTGGCATACTTTCGCAGTTTGTCAACTTTAGTCCCTGTAAGCGATTTAACTTTGATTTCACCACACCAAACCTTCCAAAACTTATATCTAAGTTATGTATAGGTTATTTAAGGTATGTTAAGCCTATTTCACTATTCCGGAGTGTTCATTGCATTAAACTGGTTATATTTACGCATTAGTGCGCGTATAACCTTCCAGAAAGCGATTTAGAGCTTGAAATCGAACATGAGTCGATATGTGCAAAAGATACACATATTTATACAAGTCCAAAGTATGAAATACATTATTTCATTGGTTTGGCATTTGTTTGATGGTTGAAATGACACAGGTGTTACAGTCTCCCCTACTTTAGGAAATTTCGTCCCGAAATTAATTCGTAGGAGTCTATTTGTGACTTTGTGTCAGATAACCACCAGAGATATGTGAAGCATAATCCTGTCATTTCCTTAACGGACATTCTTCAGAATGAAAATGAACAAACGGAGTCATTTTCCTCAACGAGTATTCTTCAGAGGCGGAAATGAAGGAATAAACAAACGGGGATTCATTTCCTTAACGGACAATTCTGAGAAACGAAAATGAACAAACGGAGTCATTTTCAACAGATGCTTCCTCAGAAACGGAAATGAGAATGATAGACAAACGGATATTCATTTCCTCAACGGACAATTCTTCAGAAACGAAAATGAACAACAGAGTCATTTTCAACGGTTGCTTCCTCAGAAATGGAAATGAAAATGATAGACAAACGGATGTTCATTTCCTCAACGGATAATCTTCAGAAACGAAAATGAACTAACGGAGTCATTTTCAACGGTTGTTTCCTCAGAAACGGAAATGAGAATGATAGACAAACGGATATTCATTTCCTCAACGGACAATTCTTCAGAAACGAAAATGAACAACAGAGTCATTTTCAACGGTTGCTTCCTCAGAAATGGAAATGAAAATGATAGACAAACGGATGTTCATTTCCTCAACGGATAATCTTCAGAAACGAAAATGAACTAACGGAGTCATTTTCAACGGTTGTTTCCTCAGGTTCGGAAATGAAGATGATAGACAAATGGATGTTCATTTCCTCAACGGATAATCTTCAGAAACGAAAATGAACAAACAGAGTCATTTTCAACGGTTGTTTCCTCAGGTTTCGGAAATGAAAGATTAAACAACGGATATTCATTTCCTCAACGGATAATCTTTAGAAACGAAAATGAACTAACGGAGTCATTTTCAACGGTTGTTTCCTCAGGTTCGGAAATGAAGGATTACATAAACAGGTATTCATTTCCCTCGACGGATACTCTTCAGAACGAAAATGCACAAACGGAGTCATTTTCCTCAACGGTTATTCTTCAGAATTGGAAATGAAGGATAAACGGATATTCATTTCCTCAACGGATATTCTTCAGAAGTGAAAAATGAATAGCTAGTTCATTTTTCCTCAACGGATACTTCATCAGAATTGGAAATGAAGGATAAACGGATATTCATTTCCTCAACGGATATTCTTCAGAAGTGAAAAATGAATAGCTAGTTCATTTTTCCTCAACGGATACTTCATCAGAATTGGAAATGAAGGATAAACGGATATTCATTTCCCTCGACGGATACTCTTGAGAACGAAAATGCACAAACGGAGTCATTTTCCTCAACGGTTATTCTTCAGAATTGGAAATGAAGGATAAACGGATATTCATTTCCTCAACGGATATTCTTCAGAAGTGAAAAATGAATAGCTAGTTCATTTTTCCTCAACGGATACTTCATCAGAATTGGAAATGAAGGATAAACGGATATTCATTTCCTCAACGGATATTCTTCAGAAGTGAAAAATGAATAGCTAGTTCATTTTTCCTCAACGGATACTTCATCAGAATTGGAAATGAAGGATAAACGGATATTCATTTCCCTCGACGGATACTCTTCAGAACGAAAATGCACAAACGGAGTCATTTTCCTCAACGGTTATTCTTCAGAATTGGAAATGAAGGATAAACGGATATTCATTTCCTCAACGGATATTCTTCAGAAGTGAAAAATGAATAGCTAGTTCATTTTTCCTCAACGGATACTTCATCAGAATTGGAAATGAATAGGGTTAACTTCTAGGTACATGACAAAGCTCGCTGTGGTTTCTGTGCACTAAATTCCATAATTATGTATGCATCCATAATTACGTAATTCCTTGCATAGTCCGCACAGTTTGTCTTGTAATGTTCATAAGCACATAATCACATAGTTGTTTAATTGTTATTATCTTGTTATTGATTGCTATTAACTCGGCACCTCGTACTTCGTTTCTCTTGGAAGAAACGGGTACTTAGGATTTTCGTGAAAAACGCAAGAGATCGTATAATGGAAGAAATTTGGGGGCAGTCTGTTCTTCAAGGAACGCGGTTCCTTGATTGTCGGTATTGTAGGGGATATGTTGTTTATACATACAATCACATAAATACATTGCAATGTAAATAAAAGATTTATTTATAAACAACGATAACAACTGTTTCTTGGATCTTGACAACAAAAGAAAATAATACATAAGACGTGATTATTTCTAAATGATGTTGTCTTCTGGTTGATCATATGCTCATCCCTGCGCTGGATTTGCATTAGCAAGCCTTGGGCAATTCCTACGAAAATGGCCCATCTCGCCACAGTTGTAGCAAGATCCCGGTGGAAAACGAGCTTGAGCAGGATTGTTGCCAGCTTGATTTGGTGCAGCTGCGGTTAGGCAAACCCTAGCTGTATGACCTATAAGTCCGCAAACTTGGCATGTGCGGCACTTCACCCCAGCATGATGATGTAGGCCACATTGGTTGCACAAAGGTGCAGTTCCATTGTAGGGTTTCCTGGCAGGGGGTTGAGCTGGTTGGTTGAGGACGGCTTGATCATTGTGAGTAACCATGGCAAAGTTCTGAGAAGCCTTTCGCTTCTTTGACCTCTTAGGGGATTCAGTCTGTTCATCCATGGTCTTTGATTCCTCGATTGGTTTCGATTCTTCGACCGGCTTCTTGTCACCTTTTCGGAAAAGTTTACCTTTCCTGATCTTTGATTCAGTCAAGGTTGCAGATAGCTCAATGGCCTGTCTAACTGTAGTAGGGTTGCTACCAGTCAAAATGTCTTGTATTGAATCAGGGAGGCCATCAATGTACTTTTCGATTGCCTTATCCAAAGGCGTGACCATGTTTGGGCATAACAGACTCAACTCCTCATAACGGTCCGTGTAGGCTCGATGCTCACCGCTGTCTTGCTCAAGATTGTCGAATTCCCTTTCCAAAGCCCTGATCTCGTGTCGAGGACAGAATTCCTTCATCATAAGGGCCCTAAGTTCAGCCCATGTCTGTGCGAGAGCAACTTCTGCACCACGATCTCTCATAACCCCATTCCACCACGTAAGGGCTCTCTTCTGGAACACACTCGAAGCAAACTCGACCTTGCGATTGTCAGGACACTGCACGTGGCGGAAAGTATTCTCAATGCTCTCGAACCATTGAAGAAGCCCAGTCGCTCCCTCAGAACCACTAAACTTGAGTGGTTTTGCCGAGTTAAAACTCTTGAAATTGCATGGACCATTGTTGTTGTTGTTGGCTTGATTCCATTGAGCAAAGAGGTTTGGGAATTGAGCAGCCATTTGCTGCGCAATGATTTCTGCCAGCTCGGCAGTCGCTATCTGGTTTTCGCGTCGAGGAGGCATTCTAAAAGAGGAAACATGAAAGGAAACGAGTGAGAGAATTAGACGAAAAGAATGAGATGAAACAAATTTGATGAACGCAATGGATAGTGGTCATTTGTTTGTTACTACAAAGCAACAAACGACCTCGGTGAATAATCAAAGTAAATAGGTCAAAAATAATGTATCGCGAAGACATGCTCGCCTATAAGTGAACACTCATCCCAAGAATTCCCAGGTAAGCACAACTGGTCTCGCGTCTGGTTGAGATGTATACGAAGTGCTTGCCTAGACAGAAAACTCAGAATACAGGCATTCACCCTTCCAGTTTGCACGTGTTCACATTATTTAAAACCCAAAACCTTGACGAGATTTTGAAAATTCAAAGGGGTTCGAAACCATATAACAGAGGGTTCAAAACCTTACAATAGAGGGTTCAAAACCTTGTAATAAATCATCCTAGAACAGATGATTAGTTTTCAAAGCGGTTTCGAAAATTATGTTCTTGTTGTGGTCGTCGCCTAAGGATAGGTGACGGTATTGTTTTATGACTAAACGCAAGTAAACTCGCGTTAGGGTCCTAAGAAGGTTATAGACTAGGTCGAAGCATTACTAATAACCTAATTCCCTATAACCATTGGCTCTGATACCATCTTTTCTGTCACACCCCGACCACGTAGAACATACAAAACGTGGCGGAAACATCGGGGAGTGTTGTAACAGAATTAATTGTTTCAAATCCATGGCAATTGAAGTTTCGTTTTATTGATAAAAAGCGTTACAATGTCTTAACAAACAAGGAAATACAACATAATTAACTAGTCTTGCATCTTTTATTGTCACTAAAGCCCAAATCTGCCTATGTGTATCTTGATCATCTTATGCAACAGCTCCTGAAAAACACATGTGAAAATAGGTACGTCAGCATAAAAATGCCTGTGAGATACATAGGTTTTGTGAAAATAGGTTTCATGACTTGTATTTGAGAAAATGTTTAGTCATGAACCTTGTAATTTGCTTTGTTTTGTAAATCATTTGAAAAACGATAAGATCAGATGATATGTATAAATAAGAGAATAATGTATGGTTAAATGAATAACCATTGTAAAATGAGTTTGTATACGATAAGTTGTTTGTAAATCAATGTCTTGTGAAAAGTATGTTATTTGTATAAAATGTTATATGTCTCAAACTGAAATGATTCAAATAACGCTACAATATGTAATACCATACAAACACTTATATATAGGAAGTACCAGCGGCGTATCCACCATGCTTGTATCATATTACACACGCATCGTTACTTAATCACTTAATCAAACCAAAACACCAAAGTAATGTTTAACAGTTATAGAAATGTTTATGTATGGTCAAAGACGGTTCACACGGTTCATAGATACAAACGGTTCACAGATACAAACGGTTCACAGATACAAACGGTTCACAGATATCAACGGATCACATAGTCAAATGATTACAACGGTTCACATAGTCAAATGTTTACAACGGTTCAATATGTAGTATAATGTGTTCATATGCTGGATAAGCATATGCAACAGAAAAGCAATGTAAAACAATGTACTAAGTATGCACAAAATAGACATACGTAGTATGAAATGTAATGTAGAACGATGTACTAAGTAATGCTCACAATGGGCACACCTAGCATGAAATGTAATGAACTCATGTACTATAATGTACTAACGAACATAGTCGGTATATGATGTGAAAACAGGAAAGCATGAAAGTATCAAGTAGGCACATGTGTTTCACCCCAAAACAGTTTGGAAAACAGTAAAAGAGGGGTCTATGTACTCACTTGAGATTGCTCAGATGTCTAAAGATAATCACCAAGTAACGCTAGAGATCTCGGAATCAAACGGCACCTAATATAGGTAACTATGTTAATAAACCGGACCTATCTCGGAAGATTGGGTAGCATTAGGGTTTGTAAACCAAATGAGTGTAGGAACTCACTTTATATGGTTTAACAAAGCCTATATGCTAAATGAAACTTAACCTAAGTCTTATTGACCCATTATGATCCGTTTAGGTAGCTTATGCTACTTTAACGCATCGTGCGCGTGAAACGCGTTCGGACCGCCTAACTAGTCCTATGACAAGTATTATATGCCTAAACATGTTACATAATCAGTTACGTGACAAAAGTTTAGGTTACATATGCTAAATTACCAATTATGTATGAAAAGGGTATTCTGGTAATTTACCTAAGGCATATAAACTACCTATCATACAACTACTTAAACGTCGTGACCATAAGGTATAACCTCGGAAGGTTATTCCCTACACTATGGTCACCTAATGTATTTGGTCGGATCCTAATGATCGACCAAACTGGGTCGGGTTCGAAGGTATAGGCGATTTATTAGATCGCCTACCCTACGACCCTAGACAACGTGGTAATCAGTGGGCATAGTCCCAAGGGACTATAACCAACGTGATTACGATCACGTTGCGAAGTTCAAACGAACTTCGCATTGACCATTACTGGTCAACGCTGAAAGTCAAACAAAGTTTGACTTTCGGACTCGAAAAGCAGTAAAAAAATAAGGAAAAGAACGAAAGAATACTTACGAAGGGTCCCCGAATGCTAATCCCGATCCAAGAACTCAGGTATGAAACAATGGTTTCAACTTAGAGCTCTCAAATAAGAATTCTTGTGCTTTAAAACAATGAAAGGCATGGGGTATATATAGTTTTCGGTGAACCGTTGAGATCGTTTCATGGAAACCGTGATTCGATCACATCCGTACACTTGTTGAAAGGTTATGGAAGCCACATATGATCCTTATCTTAGTGACTAAGCAACTTAAAACATGTGGTTAAGGATCAATCAGCTGCAACTTGTGTTTAGAAACATTGAATCTGATCAGATAGTCAGTCGCGTAGCGCGACAGGTAGCCCCATAGGCGTCGCGCTACGCTAGCACCCCCCCTGAATCAGAAAGTTTCAAAATTGGCAGCAATGGTCCCTGCACGTGTTTAAGGCCTTTTTCGATGCGTTTGAACCCCGTTAACCTCATTTCAAGGCTCTAAAATGAAGTTAAAGTATAGGGAACTCAAAACATACTCAAAAATATGCCGGATGATGGTTCGTTTGGTCGTACGAACGCGATGTTCGCTTAATTACGACGGAATGCGCATAAGCGCGAAAAACGATCCAAATGACGCGACGAATGGATTTTTCTTATGGAGAACACTAAAATAAAATATAGTCATGCTCACATAAATTTTTGGATGTTCGGATGTATTCAGAACGTAAGTTATGCGCGAAAATGCAAACTTGTGCACTTTTTGACACTTTTAGTCCCTGAATGACCCAAAAGTTTATTTTAGCACACCGAACCCAACAAAGCCTATTTCTAAGCTATTTATAGGATATTTATGGTATGTTTAACTTATGGTCATGTTCCGGAATGTCTGTTACAGTTCAAATTGGCATACTTTCGCAGTTTGTCAACTTTAGTCCCTGTAAGCGATTTAACTTTGATTTCACCACACCAAACCTTCCAAAACTTATATCTAAGTTATGTATAAGTTATTTAAGGTATGTTAAGCCTATTTCACTATTCTGGAGTGTTCGTTGCATTAAACTGGTTATATTTACGCATTAGTGCGCGTATAACCTTCCAGAAAGCGATTTAGAGCTTTAAATCGAACATGAGTCGATATGTGCAAAAGATACACATATTTATACAAGTCCAAAGTATGAAATACATTATTTCATTGGTTTGGAATTTGTTTGATGGTTGAAATGACACAGGTGTTACACACGTGGATCCTGCTAAGATTGATGCTATCAGAAATTGGGCAGCACCAAGGAATCCTTCGGAGGTGCGACAATTTCTTGGTCTCGCTGGGTATTATCGTTGGTTTATTAAGGATTTCTCAAAGATCGCTCAACCTCTCACCTCATTAACACAGAAGAGTGTTGTTTACTCTTGGGGAACGAAGCAAGAAGACGCGTTGCAACTCTTGAAACAGAAACTCTACAGCGCATCGATCTTGTCTCTACCTGAAGGTACCGAGGATTTTGTGGTATATTGTGATGCTTCTATTCAGGGACTTGAAGCTAATGCAACGCAAGAAGGTAATAGCTTATGCTTCTCGACAGTTGAAGGTTCATGAGAAGAATTATACAACTCACGACTTGGAGTTAGGGGCCGCTATTTTCGCGTTAAAGATTTAGAGGCATTATATTTACGGTACCAAATGCACTATCTATACCAATCACAGGAGCCACCAGCATATCTTCGACCAGGAGGAATTGAATATGCGGCAACGTCAATGGATAGAAATTTTGAACGACTACGAATGTGCCATTAAGTATCACCCAGGAAAAGCTAACGTTGTAGCTGATGCCCTTAGTCGAAAAGAGACGAAGCCTAAGCGTGTCTATGCTCTACAGCTCACTATCCACTCTAACTTACCTGATCAGATTCGTTCCACTCAGATCGAAGCATTAAAAGAAGAAAACTATAAAGCTGAGTATTTGCGGGGCATGGAAAAGCGACTGGTAGAGAGATCTGATGGTATTCTCTACTTCATGGAGCGAATTTGGGTTCCGTTGTATGGTAATCTTAGAGAGCTTGTGATGGACGAAGCGCACAAGTCTCGCTATCCTATTCACCCGGGTTCAGATAAAATGTATCAGGATCTTAAAGTCATGTATTGGTGGCCAAAGATGAAAGCTCACATAGCGACATATGTGAGTAAGTGTTTGACTTGTGCTAAACTCAAAGTTGAGTACCAGAAACCCTCAGGCCTACTTCAACAACCAGAGATACACATGTGGAAATGGGAGCAGATTGTTATGGATGTCACACCCCAAAATTTATCAGAGCTAGCGTGACTGGACTGGTATCTTCATTGCACAGCGGAAGCAAAATAAGCTAAGACTTCTAGAAATTTGAACGCCACTAAGTACTCGACTCCACATGGTTCTCTTATTCCATCCGTGCCATAATTTCTGAAAAGTAATCTAAGAAAGAAACATGCGAAAAATCAACATAAAGTTGAGCGAGTTCATAGTTTGTTTGTAAAAGATTTGAAATAAATCTTTTGAATAACCAGTTTGTGAAATAATATTGAGAAAACGAATTTAGAAA
Source organism: Helianthus tuberosus (assembly GCA_030545235.1). Taxonomy (NCBI): domain Eukaryota; kingdom Viridiplantae; phylum Streptophyta; class Magnoliopsida; order Asterales; family Asteraceae; genus Helianthus; species Helianthus tuberosus. Next base: position 128,103,023 of record CM060447.1, on the reverse strand, counting down.
TCATTTTCTTGCCAAGTTATATGGAAACTTTGTATTTGCAACGCATTATGTTCGTAAAACCATGTATTTGTAAACTCTCGTATTTGTAATGTTCGTATAACCGTTAATGCCTACCCTGACTTTGACTCCATGCCCGCATAAATCCTATGCTTTGAATTTGTATAAAACACGGTATTTAATTTGTATAAATCAAGTATTTCTATAAGTATGTATGTCTCTGGTATGTAGCAATAAGGAAAAAGAGATCACCAATGGTTTGCAAGGCCATTGATATGTGTGAAGTGATGCAGGAAGACTCAAACCTAGCAGATTTCGTCGGTAAGACATAGTCACCTCATGGTCCACTTAGCGGACTCAAGAGTGGGGCTCGCTACACCCGAATAGATCTATCACTCATGTCCCTCGGTCCTACAACGAGGATTAATGGCCTTAAGTATCCGCCTACCCACTTACATGATCTAAGTAGTAAACCCTCCTTAAGCTAACCATACCATGTATAAAAATGTCTGTAAGTAATCCTTTTGTAACATGTATTTTACCCCAGTCTCTCGGACTGAACCTCCACAGCCTCTAAGGCTGAACCTCCCCAGCCTCTAAGGCTGAACCTGCCCAGCCTCTAAGGCCAACTCCCCAGTCTCTTTATATTATCACCAGACGATCCATCCCTAGTCATGAAAATCATTCACATTTCGATAATACACATTTGTTTTGTAAAAACCGGTATGTTTAGTATAATCCATTCGTAAACCATTTGAGTTCCTCGAAATCCATTCGTAACATGATTTAGAAATATGAGTTTTTGTTCGTTCAAAAACTTTGTATGTTCTTGCAAATCGTGCTGTCTAAAATATGCAATCTTTGTTCATCGAAAACTTTGTGTGTTTTCTGCAAATCGTGCATGTCTTTCCACCCCGAAAACATTTATAAAAATGTAAAACCATAAAAAGGTGGGGTTATGAACTCACCTGAATATTCCTGTGCGAAGCTAGCTAAATATGACTTCGTGATGTCGTTTCCAAGACGTGACTCGCTAGCGTGCATTCTACAATACTCCTAACATGGAATATCTAATAAGTTTCTAAAAAGCGATAACTATCTACGTGTCACCGAGCTCTACCGAATCGTTGACCGAACGATTCAACGGTAGTTATTAACTTGAAGGAAACGAAGAAGTTATACTTGCTAGGTTTCGTTTATTTTTGATAATAACTAGTAAGTCTTGAAAAGAATTCGTGTTGTACGATCTTTGAAATAAATATGTAACCTATATTTATTTTTATAAAAGAAGTCGTATTGTTTGACATTCGAAATAACTGCGCATACTACATGTATTTGTATAGTCGAAATCGGTTTATCGGTGTTTAAAACAATATAAATAATTATATTTATTTTGTAAAAGATTGTCGAATTTTTGAAGCTTAAAACAAATATCGTAACTATATTTATTTGTCGTCGAAATCATTTTCGTATCGTTGTTTTCGAAAGTAGTAAAGTGTCGTCGTAAGAAATTCTATATTTGCAAAATATTATTTGAATCCAGTAGTTTTATTTTATGATAACGCGCGTTGTATATTACGGATTTTTCTCGAAAAACGGGCAGAGTTTCCTGTGTTTTTGGAAGCCCCCGACAACTAAAGTTGTCATTATTTTATCAAAATTTAACAATTGTCAACAAACAATATATATGAAATTTTCATCAAGTGCCAAAACATAGATAATAACTAATGTATATGTGTTAATTAATCGGGTCGAGCTTGCTTGTCACGTAAGAATTAAAATTATAAAGATAACATAACGAACTAAATACGCCGTTAATTTTTACCAAATCTTCTTGTCGGGATGTTGACCGAGTCGACTCGCTGAGTTGACCGAGTCAACTGAGTTGACTCGGTTTGACCGAGTCGGCCGCACCACTTCAGAATCTGTCCCGTAACCCGAGACCCGAACCGAAATCTGAACCGAGCACGGAACTTGCTGAACCATGTGAACCGAAACCAAGTCGAATCATACTAAACCCGCTGACTAGCTTGGACTGAACCGAACCGTGATGCCCGAACGACATCTGGACCAAAACAAGGTCTGAATTCGCAACTGGAAGTGACCCGAAACAAAACCCAAGCCCGCTAACATGAGTTCGGAACTGAAATGAGACTGAGCTACTTACCGGAACCGTAAATAACCACCACCACCGTCACAGGTGTCGCCGCCGCACAGCGGCGGCTCTCCGCCGTCGCTCTCCTCGTGGACACTCTCTCTCCTCTTCTCAGCTCTCTCCCTCTTTCTCTTTGTCTCTGTTTGCAGCCGCCGTACGCCACCACCATCTGGTGGTGGCAGTCGAAAATCAGCAAAGAAGGGGGGTGCCTCGCTGAAATACTCACCGCCGCCGCCGCCTGCGGCGGCGCCGCTGCCTTGCTTCGCCGAGGGTACCTGAGTTGTCGGCCAGTTCGAGAGAGAAGGTAAGGGTGTGCTCCAATGTTGTTTTGAGAGGGGAAAGGGGATGCTAAGCTTTAATGTGGGTGTGCAGGAGAAATCGAGAGAGAGGGAGAGGATGAGGGAGATGAAGGGTCCTATCTTTTATTTGTGTGTATTTATTTTAGTTGCAGGCAATAGGATGGGTGTTTGGCCTTTATAAGGATGATAAAATCTTGTAAAGATTTGATAAGATTTTGGAGATATTTGGATGAGATTTTTATTAGATTTTATAAAGATTTGCCTCAACTTTTTGAGACAAAAATCTTATAAAGCTTTTATATAGATTTAGTAAATATTTTGCAAGATTTGTAGAGATTTTGTCTATTATGTGTAGGTTTAGGCTTGTGGGTTTTGGGCTTGGGCCCAGGGCCCACAAGCTCAATCCCCGTGTTTAAGCGGCCCGTAATTTCTACGAGACCCGTTAACACACTCGTGCTCCGTAAAATTTAATGACGTATGTTTATATAGCCGAAATCCCGTAAAATGCATGCCAGTAGCCGGTTGTCGTGTCCGTTCGTCAATTACGGTGAAAATCACGTAAAACCGTGTTGTCGTCGCTTTAATGCGTTTTCTAATCCGGATTTGACTGTAGTTGCTAAAATTTCATTACGGGGCTAAATATAGCGTAAAATGTAAGTTCTGAAAGTGACAGGCGTCTCCGTCGCTTCCGTTTTGCTGCCGATGCGTTTCCTACCGTCGCGTTTTCAGTTCACTTTTGCATTTGTGTCGCACGGAAGCCCAATGAAGTCACAAAATTAATTTCATAAACATAAAATATTCGTGTAACATCCATACTTGTCGGCGTTGTCAGTATTTTGTACGGCATCAGTTCGTTGTCGTTCGATGTTCCGCAGATTCCTCGCGAATCTTCATACGCGTACTTGTAAAGTCGGATAAACGTTCCTAGGCACTCCAAGGCCTAATTAAGTTAATTTGTGCTGTAAACACTATTTATTATCGCGTTAATCACCTGTTAATCACATGATTTAAGAGTCGTAAATCACCGGTTGTCACAATGGATTTCGTCACCGGTTTGCCAAGAACTCAGAGCGGAAACGATACCATTTGGGTGATCGTTGACCGTCTCGCGAAGTCATCGCATTTTCTAGCAATCAAGGAACCGGATAAATTCTCACAACTTGCAGTTGTTTATCTTAAGGAAGTGGTTTCTAGGCACGGGGTGCCAACCTCCATCATCTCAGATCGAGATCCGCGTTTCATATCTGATTTATGGCAGTCGATGCATAAATCATTCGGCTCACGTCTTGACGTGAGTACTGCTTATCACCCACATACGGATGGTCAAAGTGAAGGGACCATTCAGACACTTGAAGACATGCTGCGTACATGTGTGATCGATTTTGGCAAAGGCTGGGAGAAACATTTGCCGTTGATAGAGTTCTCGTACAACAACAGCTACCATACCAGTATTCAGGCAGCTCCGTTCGAAGCATTGTATGGGCGGAAATGTCGTTCTCCTCTCTGTTGGGCTGAGGTAGGTGACAGCCAGATCACAGGTCCAGAACTTGTACTTGAAACTTCAGAAAAGATTGTCCAGATCAGAAATCGTATGGCGGCAGCGCGTGACAGTCAGAAAAGCTACGCTGACAAGCATAGGAAATCGTTGAAATTCACTGTAGGTGATCATGTTATCTTGAAAGTTTCGCTGTGGAAGGGGGTAGTACACTTTGGGAAACGCGAAAAGCTAAACCCGCGTTATGTTGGGCCGTTCAAAATTTTGGAGCGAATCTGTAAAGTGGCTTACAAGCTCGAGTTACCTGCTGAGTTGGGTAATGTTCATGATGTCTTCCATGTTTCGCAACTGAAGAAGTGTTTATCTGATGAAACACTGGTGGTACCGTTTCAAGAACTCAAGATTGACGACAAGTTGCTGTTTGTCGAAGAACCTATCGAGATTATGGACCGAGATGTCAAGGTTCGTAAACATAGTCGAATTCCGATCGTTAGAGTTCGTTGGAACTCAAGGCGTGGACCAGAGTTCACGTGGAACTGCGAGGATCAGATGAAGCTCAAATATCCTCAACTCTTCCCTACTGATCAAGCTAATTCTAGGATAACTGGTGAATTTCGGGACGAAATTCCACTTCAAGTTGGGGATGATGTGGCACCAGGGGAAAATCTGCAGCAATCTTGAGTTACCACTTCACTTCTCTGGCTTACTTATCAAATTTCGGGACGAAATTTCTTTCAAGTTGGGGATGATGTGACAACCCAAACTTTCAAGGTTAGTGCCGTTTAGTCTCGTGATCCTAACTTCTCTAATTATTTGTCTCCAACGTTTTTCGTTATGTTAAATTTGTTAAACGTAAAGGTAATCGGGTACGATTGAGTGTGTACTTGAGTTGTTTTAGTGTCTAGTAGTTAGCTTGGGCCACAAATATCATTAAACCATCTCGGCCCACATATCCGGAGCCCAACCCGAGCACATACACACATAGTGATACCACAATCATGTATGGGCTATGTAAAGCCCAAACAAAGTTTGGAAGTGGGCCGGCTAGTATTGAATTCGTATATACACACACACGCAAAGAAGATTGCATGGGATTTTCATAATTTGGCAACTACAATTAGCAAACCCTAACTACCTCCCTCCTATTCTTCCCCATAACTCGACGGCAGAAGCTCTCCAACTCGTTCATCTTCGCATCCTTGCACGTTCAATATTCGGTTAGTTTGATTGTGTTTATTTAATCTTTGGTTGATTACTCCTGGCTATGTGTAACTGATTTATATGTGATCCTATATAATAAGTGAGATGTAGGATTGGATGTTATCAAATAATAATGGTGATGTAGAACAATATGTAATACAGATTTATAACATGGAATCGTTAATGGGATGCACTTGTTAAAGCATGTATCATAGGAATTATGAGGGGGGGGGGGTTGTGCATGGATCGAATATGGATAGTTGTCATGTTAATTAATATGCATATGATAGGGAATTCGATATGATGATGATTTATCTGATTTGAATGTGTTGTTAACGATCAAATTGTGTTTTAGGGTTCATGTTAATCAATGATGTTCGCGTGATTATATGGTAGTTTCACTTATTGAATTGATGGAATAATCATGATGTTTACCTGGTTAATTCATTTGAACACTGCCATAATGTTTGACTGATTTAGCTGGGCCGATTGGGTTTCACCTGATCATGGGCCGTGTCACACCCCGACCGAAATAAAACAACGAAACTGCGACAGAAACGTCGGGGAGTGGAGTGGCAGAATTATTGTTTCACAACCATGGATTCAAAAAGTTTCGTTTTATTGATTTATTAGGTAATTTACATTGTCTTAAAACAAAACAAACAAGTTAAACATAGACTATCATTGTTATTAAATCACTAAGGCCTCGTCCAGTTCTAAGTGAGCATGCATCCTAGCAATCAACATCATTCAACAACACCTGAAACATATGTAAAAACAAAGTCTGCAAAGAAATGCTGGCGAGCACATAGGTTTTGTGTGAGTGTCAGATTCATGGTTCGTTTACATGTTAAAATAACTCATACAACTTCGTTAATCAATATTAGAAAACCTTGTTTTGTAAAATGTTTGTATTGTAAAATGAATAACCAATTCAAAACAAGTTGATCATAGTTTATAAAACCTTGATGCCATGAATCTTAACTCAAAACATTTGTTTATGTAAACCCAAATTGTAAATTCATTCTCGTAAAATAACTCGTATGTTTATATCGTTTAGTAAACATCATTTGTGTGACATTGTTTCAAATTGTTCGCCCAAGTGAAACTAAATAACGCCACAGTATGTAATATGATAAAAACACTTATATATAAGAAGTACCAGCGGCGTATCTACCATGTTTATATCACATTACGCCCGTCCCGTTATCTAAACACTAACCAAAAACCAATTGTTCGTTCAATTCATTTAACTCGTTCAAATCGTTTTAATCGTTTCAATCGTTCAAAATCGTTCAATCATTCTCGTTCAAATCGTTCTCGTTTTAATTGTGAAAACTACTTTTGGTCGTCTCGTGGAATACATTCAAACCTTCGTAACTCATCCATCGTTCAACTCGTATTAACAAACCACCAAAGGGTAAGTTAACAAATAATAGGTTCAATCGTTACCCACACAACCCCCATACATAACCATGGGTGCAGTCCGATAACGGGATTTGTCAGATCCTATGGTACCCTAACCTAATACTGGTCGGCTTGATCAATGTTAATGAATGTTATTCGTTATGTAAATACGTCCAACAAGTTCGTTCACATTATCGAAATCGTTCTTGTTTAATATAAACCATAGTATTCATTTTAGAAAATCGTCGTTAAAAGAATCGAAATCGTTTAACACATATGAATCACCCCAAAATAATCGAAAATAGTAAAATAGGGGAACTATGTACTCACATCGAAGTGCAAAGTATCCTTGATTAAAGTGAAATAGCAAAGCTTGAGTAAACCAAGGAAATAAAATAGTACCTAGTAATCGAATCGCTAAGTTAATAATTCGACACCTAAATCAGAAGATCAGGTAGAACGAGGTCTTGTAAACCAAATGAGTTGGAACTCATGTGATATGGTTTAACAAAGCCTATATTCTAAATCGGAACCTATCCTAAGTGCTTTCGATCCGTTACGACCCATTAAGGTAGCTTATGCTACTTTAACGCGTCGTTCGCGCAAACGCGCGTTTGAGATGCCTAATTAGTCCTATGACAAGTATTATATGCCTAAACATGTTTAAATATGTTGCGTAATCAGTTTAGGCGACAAAAGTTAGGTTACATATGCTTAAAATCCAATTATGCATAATTAGGGCATTTTGGTCATTTACCTAAGGCATATAAACTACCTATCATACAACTAATTAAACTAAGTGACCATAAGGTATAACCTCAGAAGGTTATTCCCTACACAACTATGGTCACTAAATATGCTTGGTCGGATCCTAATGATCAACCAAACGGGTCGAGTTCGAAAGTCTAAGCGGTTGTTAAGACCGCTTATCTTACGACCCTATACAAGCACTAGACTAAAAGTGACGAGTTAAACATGTTAAAACATGTTTAACTAAGTTAGAAAACGGGTTTTGATGTCAAAACAAAGGATTTTGATACCCAAGAATAGTTTGGTTGCAAAATACGCATTTTGACCAAAACTATGACTCGTCACTACGCCTAATCAACGTGGTAATCAGTAGGTATAGTCACAAGGGACTGTGACCATCGTGATTACGCTCACGTTGCAAAGTTCGAATGAACTTTGTGTTGGCCAATTCGAGGTCAAAGCAGAAAGTCAAACACTGTTTGAATTTCACGTTTGAAATACATAAACGAGCATGAAAGAAACTTACAAAGTGTCCAAGCTAGGAAGAATTGAATTAAAAATACTCAGGTATGAAGCATAAGCTTCAACTTAGAGCATAAATGATTCAATGATGAGTTGCAAGAATGAAAGGTGGTGGGTATTTATAGAATTCCCACAACCGTTAGGATCGTTTCTCGTAATCCGTGCTTCAATCTTGGCCATACATGTGGGCACAAGATTTTACAATACAAGGGGTACTCAAAACCAGCCCATAGCATCCAAATTCAGTGGTTAAAAACCATCAAAACCAGTTCAATAGACCATATTCAATGTTTCTGCAAACTGCTATGCTGGCAAGGGCTTACGGACCGTAAGCATGTCCCCATACGGTCCTTATGGGACGTGCTGGTCAGCAACTTTCAAAGTTTGGCAGTTTTAGTCCCTGAGCTTGTTTTGTCGCGTCTCGGCACTTCTAACACCCGTCAAGCCCATTTTCAAGCTCCTCAATGATGTTAAAGCATAGGGAACATGAAATATGCTTGAAAACATCTCGTATGTTGGTTTTTTTGGTCGTACGGTTGCGTTGTTCGGTTAATTACGACGGAAATCGTAACGAACGCGTGTACGATCCAAATTGCGAAACGAATGAATTTTTTGTATTCCAATCACTAAAATATAATATTTTAATGATTACAAAAATTTTCAGATGTCCGGATATATTCAGAATGTAAGATATGCGTGAAAATGCAAACTTATGCACTTTTTGACGCTTTTAGTCCCTGTTGATCAAGAAAGTTTATTTTCGCATACCGAACACCTCAAAGCCTATTTCCAAAGCTCTGTAAAGGATATTTAGGGTATGTTTAACTTATGATCAAGTTCTGGAATGTTCGTTACTATACGAATCGGCATACTTTCGTAGTTTGTCACAAATAGTCCCTGCGATCAAATAAACTTGTTTTCGACACACCAAACCCTTCAAAACTTATTTCTAAGTTATGTAAAGGTTATTTAAGGTATCTTAAGCCTATGTCACAGTTCCGGAGTGTTTCTTGCATTAAACTGACTGCGTTTACACACCAGTTTACGTATAATTTTCCAGAAAGCGATTTAAAGCTTGAAATCAAACTCGAATCAAATCGTAAAATCATCAAACACAAATACACATATAATAACACCAAAACACATCGTTTTATTGATAATTGATATTATTTTACATTGTACAACATTTACAGAGCACAGTTTATGGTCAACTGAGTGTTCCTTCGAGGAGGCATCTTCTAAGAAGAAGATTATATAGGTGTGAAAATTGTGCTCTGTAAACGTTGTACAATGTAAAACAATATCAATTATCAATAAAAAATTGTGTTTCGATGTTATTATATGTGTATTTATGTTTGATGATTTTACGATTTGATTCGAGTTCGATTTCAAGCTTTAAATCACTTTCTGGAAAGTTATACACAAACTAGTGCGTAAATGCAGTCAGTTTAACACGAAAAACAATCCGGAATAGTGACATAGGCATAACATACGTTAAATAACTTTCACATAACTTAGAAATAAGTTTTGGATGGTTTGGTGTGTCGAAAACAAGTCTATTCGATCGCAAGGACTATATGTGTCAAACTGCGAAAGTATGTCGATTCATTCTATAACAAACATTTCGGAACTTGATCATAAGTTAAACATGCCCTAAATATCCTTTACATAGCTTAGAATTAGGCTTTGAGGTGTTTTGTGCGCAAAAATAAACTTTCTTGATCAACAGGGACTTAAAGCGTCAAAAAGTGTATAAGTTTGCATTTTCGCGCATATCTTACGTTTTGAATATATCCGGACATCCAAAAATTTTTTGTAATCGTTAAAATATGTCATTTTAGTGATTGGAATGCAAAAACTTCGTTTATTTCGCAATTTGGATCGTACACGCGTTCGTTACGATTTCCGTCGTAATTAACCGAACAACGCAACCGTACGACCAAATGAACCGACATCCAAGATGTTTTCAAGCATATTTCATGTTCCCTATGCTTTAAGGGTGTTAGAAGTGCCGAAACGCGACAAAACAAGCTCAAGGACTAAAACTGCCAAACTTTGAAAGTTGCTGACCAGCAGGTCCCATACGGACCGTATGGGTATCTGCTTACGGTCCGTAAGCTATCACCAGCTCAGCAGTTTGCAGAAACATTGAATCTGGTCTCTTAGGCTGGCTTTAATGGTTTTTAACCCCTGTATTTGCACTCTATGGACTGGTATTTGAGTACCCCTAGTATTCTAAACCATATGCCCAAGTGTAAGGCCTAGATTGAAGCTCAAACTTCGAGAAACGATCCTAACTGTTCTTCAAAATCTATATAAACCCACCAATTCATTTCATTTCTGCTCACACTTTGTTCTGAATTACTCTAAGTTGAAGTTCAAAACTTCATACCTGAGTATTTTAGATCAACATCTTCCTAGCTCGGACCTCTTGTAAGTTTCTTTCGTGCTTTTATTGCTTTTCAATCGTAAAAGTCAAACAGTGTTTGACTTTCTGCTTTGACCACGAATTGATCAAAACAAAGTTCGTTCGAACTTTGCAACGTGAGCGTAATCACGATGGTTATAGTCCCGTGTGACTATACCTACTGATTACCACGTTGAGTAGTTGAAGTGACGAGTCATAGTTTCGGTTAAAATACGTATGTATGCGTATTTTGCAACTAAACTATTGTTGAGTTCAAAACCCTTTGTTTTTATATCAAAACCTGTTTTCTAACTTAGTTAAACATATTTTAACATGTTTAGCTCGTCACGTTTAGTCTAGTGCTTGTGTAGGGTCGTAAAGTCGAGCGGTCTAAACCACCGCTTAGACTTTTGAACCCGACCCGTTTTGTGACAACCCTCATAATTACATGTATCCGTACGATTAATTAATGTTAATTAAAGTGCTTGATGACTATGCTGAATTACTTAACTGCTTTCTGATTACTGCGTCATACTTACATGTGCTTGTTAACATACTAGTCTTGTACAGAAAATTGACAAAATGGTCATGTATGCTTTCCTAAGTGTTGGGAATTAAAAGTGTTACAAAAAGATACATAAAAGACACTAAACGGAACAACTTAGCACTTTAACGAACCGGTATCTAACCGAAGAACCGGACATTTCCCGAAACACCAAAATTTTACTAGAAACACTGTTTTATTATTTCTTGGCTAGTTATGATCCCCGTACACCATAACACCCACTAGATATCAACTAACTAAAAACATGTAAGTATATACTTGGAATCTAACTATTATTTACCCACCTTTCACCAAAATACTTTCAATTAACCCCCCCCCCCTAACCAATCGTTCACCATCACCACCATATCTCCACACCATACCCCAAAGATTTTACTTCTTATTTTAATTAGATTTTGCTTGATATCTTGGACAAGATATTGGAGGTATGGCTATAAGTATGACAAAGGGATTCTAAGATTCTCAAGCGTACCAGAATACCTCTTGTTCGAGTTCGTTGGATCTCCCGTCGTGGCCCAGAGTATACCTGGGAACGAGAAGACCAAATGAAACTCAAGTATCCCGAGTTGTTTAAGAAAAGTACAACCACTACTGAGGCTGAAGCTACTGCAGAATTTCGGGATGAAATTCCAAACCAACAGGGGGATGATGTGACACCCCAGGAAACCACGCAACTTAACTAGCTTCCTCAGTAACCACGTGCTAAATTTCGGGATGAAATTTTCTTAACAAGGGGAGAATGTGACAACCCTCATAATTAGGGGTGAGCAAGAAAACCGAAATAACCGAACCATAACCGAAATAACCGAACCGAAACAAAAACCGACGGTTCAGTTTTCGGATTTTTAATAACCGAAAATTTTGGTTCGGTTTTCGGATAAACGTAACCGAACCAATAAGTTACAATCCATATATTTTTATGTTTAAGTTTAAATTGTTTAAGTGTTTAACCCAATGCTAGTAGAAAATGTTAATTTTATTCTTGAATGTAAAGTGTTTATAATAAAAAACATTATAACTGAAATGATTTATTATTACCTATAAAATATAACAAAATTTAATATAAAAATTAAATTTAATAAAACTTTGAAGAAACATAAAAATATATTAGAAGGTTAGGTTTATGTAAACAATACTAATTAAAGAGGTGAACTATAATAACTTAAATAGAAACATATAAAAAGATTGTTATAATATAAATTATACTTTTTTATTTTTTGAATCTAACATAATTTTGTTCCAAAAACCGAAATAACCGAAAAACCGAACCGAACCGAACCGACGTAAAAACCGAAAAACCGAAACCGAAAAAAACTGAAACCAAACGGTTTTTAAAACCCAAAAACCGACATTTCGGTTTCGGTTTTGATTTTACCCAAAAACCGAACTGAACCGAACCGTGCACACCCCTACTCATAATTACATGTATCCGTACGATTAATTAATGTTAATTAAAGTGCTTGATGACTGTGCTGAATTACTTAACTGCTTTCTCATTACTGCGCCATACTTACATGTGCTTGTTAACATACTAGTCTTGTACAGAAAATTGACAAAATGGTCCGGTATGCTTTCCTAAGTGTTGGGAATTAAAAGTGTTACAAAAAGATACGTAAAAGACACTAAACGGCACAACTTAGCACTTTAACGAACCGGTATCTAACCGAACAACCGGATATTTCCCGAAACACCAAAATTTTACTAGAAACACCGTTTTATTATTTCTTGGCTAGTTATGATCCCCGTACACCATAACACCCACTAGATATCAACTAACTAAAAACATGTAAGTATATACTTGGAATCTAACTATTATTTACCCACCTTTCACCAAAATACTTTCAATTAACCCCCCAACCAATCGGTCACCATCACCACCATATCTCCACACCATACCCAAAAGATTTTACTTATTTTAATTAGATTTTGCTTGATATCTTGGACAAGATATTGGAGGTATGGCTATAAGTATTACAAAGGGATTCTAAAATCATTTCATATCTCACACTTCACAAACTCCACTCCATCTCCCTCACTCTCTCCCTCTCCTCTCGGCTCCCTCCATAACCGCCACCACCACCACCTTGTCACGACCATATCATTCCAATTCCAAGCTCATTCAAGTCTAGAAGGTGATACATGGAGTTTGGAGCTTGAAGGTCTTGGAGAATCCTTCTCATTTGCTTTCATCATCCACTTTTCATCATCTTTTCTCTAGTGTTCTTCCCTAGCCTTTGAGCTAGTTGTAAGTTCTTGATTTACTCTTGGTTACTTCTATTTTTATGGATATAAGATGTAGTATGATTAAATACAAGAAACACTAAAAGAACACAAACATAAATCATGAACTTAAAGCTTTACATAAATATGAAACATGATGAAATGATGCTAGTATGATGTTGTTTTGTTTATGTTGATGATGGTATTTGACATGATAAATCTGAGATTAATAAACGATAACCTACTGCAAGTGATGTTAAATGTCGTTGTTGATCACTAAACATGTTAACGGAACAAATAGAACTTGCGTTAGAGCGCATAAGCTGAAAACAGGAAGCTGTCAAACTGTTACAGCCGCCTTCAGTCAGCTGTAACCGGGTCATAACTTAACAAAAATTAATTTTCTTGATTCTATAACGTGTTATTTCGAAATACGGTTCTAATGGCGCTGGAATCATATTTTTTGGACTTCGTTTGTTATTTTGTACAGCATCAAAAGCTGCGTTTTTAGTGCAGAAAATGTGCGTGATGTTTTTCGTCATAACATGAAATCTGTGTAGAATTAGCTCATTAAATTTGTACTGTAGATGACCACTGATGTCATTGTAATGCTCCAACTGGAATTTCATCAATCGGACTTACGATGAATTTTAAATGAATTATTCCATGGACTGCAGTCAGAAAGTGACTAATCTGATTGCAGTCTGGTAAATGATTTTTTATAAAATATTGGCAATGAATTGGGTCCCGAGATTTTTACACAATGATATATGGATCGTTTAAGACTCTCTGTAAAAAGTTGGAAATTTTTGGAACAGGTTAACTATTTTATTAAAATTCCCGAAAACAGCCCAGTTTTGAATGTTAAAGCTGAGACGGCATAAGTAGTAATTTGCGTGTCTAAATGTCGGGTAGGTTATCTGAGAATGATCTAACATGTTATATGTCAATGAAAGTGTTATGTGCAATGTCGTATGTTTGCTTATGAATAGGAATAGATGGGAAGTTTATATGGGCATGAACCGTTAAAATGAGTGCATGTTATGTGGTAGATGCGTGTAGGAACTTCGTGCTTATTTGAAGTCACTAATAAACTAAGTGGTAATCATACTAGGACATGATTTACCAACCTTGACTGTTAGCTATTTTTGAGAGTCAAACCGAGCAACCAAAGGTGAGTTCACACTCTTAAGGCATAGGATTCCCGGTGGGTTGGGAATGGGATTAAATAGCTAAGATGGAACTTGTACCTTCACCACTACTAGACTACTTACCTCCGTCCTCGGATTGGGAAGGACGCCAGCGCTAAACCCACGTATTCACTACGTACCACTGTCCTCGGATTGGGCAGGGCACCAGCACTAAACCTACGTATTCTTATACATACCTCTGTCCTCGGATTGGGAAGGGCACCAGCGCTAAACCTACGTATTTAATATGTACCTCTGTCCTCGGATTGGGAAGGACACTTATATATACATCTAGTCTAGTGGTTCACAACATGGGGTAGCCCCCATCGTTTATGGTTTGGAAAACAAAGAAAGCTGATTTAACTGGTAGTTGCAAACAAACTCATAGTTCTTGAAAAAAACTACTTTATAACAACACCTACTGTGAACTCGCTCAACTTTGTTGTTGACTCCTTGTTACATGCCTTGTAGGACGTTAGGTATCTATAAAGCTTGCACGAGAGGAAGGAGTCATTGTGGGACATGGACAGTGTGTGCCATGTTAAACTTGCTAAACTTATAACTTATGTTTTGGTTTTACAATTTATGCTTCCGCTGTTAACTTAAAGTTGGTTCCTTTCTTTTGGTCACCAATTATACTGTGGTTGGTTTTATTTACTTAATTACGTTATTCAATATGATTGGTGGTTGGATCCTGGTCATGTCACGCCTTCAAGCGGTGATACTCCGCATGGTGGATTTTGGGGGTGTGACAGATTGGTATCAGAGCCATTGGTTATAGTGAACTTGGTTTTAAAAAGGGAAAAGCTTTTTGACAAAACCACACTATAACCTGTACAGTGCTCAACGATCCACAATGACGCTTCGCTCCACGTGCAAGACTCAACACTCTAGGTGGTATGATTTATGTATGTATCGCCTGCTTGCTAGTTTACATTTACATTGTGTGTTGCACATGGTATGCCTAGTTAGATTAGTAGCATGTTATCTACTAGCCCGAATGTGCTCTTTATGACACCCAACTGTTTACTTGAAACTTGACGTGTGATGGTCAAATTCTTTCCTGATTTTTCGTCACCCCGCTACCATGACTGTTTATGCGTTCTATCTATTCGTACGATCATCTCGACATGACGTCACCATTTGACCCTCAGTACATTCGGCTTGTACGTCAACATTCATGAAGACCATACCTGGCTCAAACGAACTCGGGTTTTGGAGAACTATACCCACGCATCCCTGTTAACGAACCTCATCATCTCCACTGGTCATCGTTACCATAAACGAAGCAGCCACAGTTACGCGCGTTCGTCGCTTTGCAACTCGCAACCCTACCAACCAAACTCTGTTTTGGACAAGTGATATACTCCCGTGATCGTGATGCAACGAACTTCCCTTTTTGTGTCGTGCCGCCACACCTCACTACTAGAATTGCTTCTAAGCAATAGATTACTTGGTTGAATTCTTCTGTTATTAGTGGACCCCTGTTTTCGCTCGATTCTTCACATGAACCTCATTAATTCCCTGTTTCTTCGATTGGCAACTGATTTAATGAAACGCCAACAACCCTACCACGATTTTGACCGATCACAAGACTACCTTATCACCCTGTTGGATGGTTTATTAGCTCTCTCGTATACCCAACTCAGTGAATGAATACCATTACTGGTGAAATAGTCTTCAGGACATTTGGGGATGGAGATATGGATCACTCAACCCACCGGCGAACACGATAATTTATACGTTTACCTGACCCACCTTACACTACAAGAGACGTACTTTAATTTCATGATAGTTTTTCTTAAATATGCGGGATCTTTGCACTAGCTCTTGCACCGACACATGATTATTGATTAATGATACGTCCAATTTCTACCATTGGCTTAGATCAAACCATCACCCTCTTACCACAGTAACATTACGTTCTCGCTACTCCATGTTGAGATACAGAAACGAACACGCACTCGCTTAGAGAATTTGGAAGGCTCGACCTTCGATCATTAGTGATCACTCCTTGAAACCTTGAGGGTGGTGATGTATTGTTGATACGATCATACTCTCTTGAACACGTTTTCGCGTCTTTCCTTTGGAACCTCACGACTACGCAGACGTATTTTGGACTCATTCGCACAACCCAAGGAACTCCTCCTAACTTGGTTGCTTACTTGATGAATCACCAACCCACCTAAGTTCATGGATTCAGGTGAATTGTTCCTCCTTCGCATGTGGGCGAGTCCGACGACTTTTGATGGAAGTCTCAGTGAATCTTAACACTACACAATTGTACGACAATCATAATCATGCTGCTATGTTGAATTCTTGTTCTGATTGATTTAACCCCGTGACAGCTATATTTGATCAACGGCATACTTTATCCTAACTATACCCAACTTGCGTACAACCAGCTGTACCTTCGACATCAGGTAAACCCCTGCTAGGGATTATTAAACGCTTATTCATTGATTGCGGCTACCCTTTTCTAATGTTTCCCCACCCATACACGTTATACTTTTGAACCCTACGATCTTAAAAGTGTTCCCCGCGGACACTCGCTTGGACAAGTTACGCTCTATGAACGTTACTCAGTGAGCATTGGGCCATGAACATGTTGATACCCCAGGTACTTTTCCATGATCTTGATACGGCCGATATGGATCCTCAGACACGATAGATATGCCCCTTGTTTTCTTGGAAGACATCCGAACCCACTTGAAGAACTGTCCTCGCAACTACAAGAGCTCTTGGACAAGGGTTTTATTCGCCCTAGCTCTTCGCCTTGGGGAGCTCCAGTGTTATTTGTGAAGAAGAAAGACGGTACCTTCAGAATATGTATTGACTACCGTGAACTCAACAAGGTGACCGTGAAGAATCGTTATCTTCTCCCACACATTGATGACTTATTCGACCGGTTGCAAGGGTTGAGTTTCTACTCAAAGATTGACCTGAGGTCAGGCTACCATCAACTGAGAGTCCGAGATGAGGACATCTCCAAAACAACATTTAGAACTCGGTATGGGCATTACGAGTTTCTGGTTATGCCTTTTGGATTGACGAATGCACCTGCGGTCTTCATGGACCTCATGAACCGAGTGTGCAAACCTTACCTGGATAAGTTTGTCATAGTTTTCATCGAGGATATCCTGATCTATTCAAAGAGTCAGGAAGAACACGAGCAACACCTGAGGCTTATTTTGGAACTTCTTCGAACAGAGCAGTTGTATGCCAAATTTTCGAAATGTGACTTCTAGCTTCGCGAAGTCCACTTTCTAGGCCACGTGGTAAACAAGGATGGGATTCATGTGGATCCATCCAAGGTTGACTCGATCAAGAACTGGCCTGCACCCCGTACACCAACAGAAATCCGCCAATTCTTGGGTTTGGTAGGATATTACAGAAGGTTTATCAAGGATTCTCTAAGATTGCGCAACCTCTCACCTCGCTAACTCAAAAGGGTGTCACCTATCGTTGGGGTGATGCACAGGAATCTGTCTTTCAGCACTTAAAAGATAGACTTTGTAGCGCACCTATCCTCTCATTGCCTGAAGGCACATATGACTTTGTGGTTTATTGCGACGCTTCCATACAAGGATTTGGTTGCTTGTTGATGCAACGTGACAAGGTCATTGCCTACGCATCGCGCCAACTTAAAGTTCACGAAAGGAACTACACTACGCACAACTTGGAGCTGAGCGCAGTTGTTTTCGCACTTAAGATATGGAGACATTACATGTATGGTACCAAGTGCACCATTTACACCGATCACAGGAGTCTCGAGCATATCTTCAAGCAAAAGGAGTTAAACATGCGACAACGTCGATGGGTCGAGCTCTTGAATGATTACGAATGTGCGATCAAGTACCATCCGGGCAAAGCCAATGTTGTGGTCGACGCCCTCAGTCGAAAGGATACTATACCTAAACGTGTGCGAGCGTTGCAACTTACCATCCAATCTAGTCTTCCTACCCAGATACGAGATGCTCAGGTCGAAGCATTGAAAGCAGAAAACATCAGGGTTGAGTCCTTACGAGGATCGAGGAAGCGGTTAGAACAAAAGGGAGACGGCGCCTACTATGTAACAGGGAGCATTTGGGTCCCACTTTACGGAAACTTACGCGAGCTTGTGATGGATGAAGCGCACAAGTCTCGTTATTCGGTACATCCTGGTTCGGATAAGATGTACCACGATCTCAAGACTACGTATTGGTGGCCTGGTATGAAAGCCAACATAGCAACCTACGTCAGTAAATGCCTGACTTGTGCTAGGGTCAAGGTCGAATACCAGAAACCATCAGGCCTACTTCGACAACCAGATATACCGAAATGGAAATGGGAGCAAATTTCCATGGATTTCGTTACTGGCCTGCCTAGGTCTCAACGCGGAAATGATACCATTTGGGTGATTGTGGATCGACTGACTAAGTCTGCACATTTTCTGGCTATCAAGGAAACGGATAAGTTTTCTACTCTAGCAGACGTCTACCTAAAGGAAGTAGTATCAAGGCACGGAGTGCCAACCTCCATCATCTCTGATCGTGACTCACGTTTTACATCTGAGTTATGGCAAGCTATGCACAAGTCCTTTGGCTCTCGATTAGACATGAGCACGGCATATCATCCACAGACGGATGGGCAATCTGAACGCACCATCCAAACCCTTGAAGACATGCTTAGGGCATGTGTAATCGACTTTGGTAATGGTTGGGAAAAACACCTCCCGTTAGTGGAGTTTTCGTATAACAACAGTTACCACACCAGTATCCAAGCCGCTCCGTTCGAGGCATTGTACGGACGGAAGTGCCGATCACCTCTTTGTTGGGCAGAGGTTGGCGACATTCAAATCACAGGCCCCGAACTTGTAGTAGATACAACCGAGAAGATTGCTCAAATACGAAAACGAATGGCGGCAGCTCGTGACCGTCAGAAAAGCTACGCTGATAAGCGAAGGAAACCACTCGAGTTCCAAGTTGGGGATCGAGTGCTACTTAAAGTCTCACCTTGGAAAGGTGTAGTTCGTTTTGGCAAACGAGGCAAACTCAATCTGCGTTATGTCAGACCATTCAAATCATTGAGAAAATTGGCAAAGTCGCCTACAAACTAAATCTACCGGCAGAACTCAGCGGAGTTCACAATGTTTTCCATGTGTCAAATCTGAAGAAGTGTCTGCCAGATGAGACCCTCATAGTTCCTCTCAAGGAGCTCACTATCGATGATCAGCTACGATTCGTCGAGGAACCAGTAGAGATTACTAATCGAGATGTTAAGATTCTCAAGCGTACTAGAATACCTCTTTTTCGAGTTCGTTGGAACTCCCGTCGTGGCCCAGAGTATACCTGGGAATGAGAAGACCAAATGAAACTCAAGTATCCCCAGTTGTTTAAGAAAAGTACAACCACTACTGAGGCTGAAGCTACTGCAGAATTTCGGGATGAAATTCCAAACCAACGGGGGGATGATGTGACACCCCAGGAAAAACCAGGAAACCACGCAACTTAACTAGCTTCCTCAGTAACCACGTGCTAAATTTCGGGACGAAATTTTCTTAACAATGGGAGAATGTGACAACCCTCATAATTACATGTATCCGTACGATTAATTAATGTTAATTAAAGTGCTTGATGACTGTGCTGAATTACTTAACTGCTTTCTGATTACTGCGCCATACATACATGTGCTTGTTAACATGCTAGTCTTGTACAGAAAATTGACAAAATGGTCCTGTATGCTTTCCTAAGTGTTGGGAATTAAAAGTGTTACAAAAAGATACATAAAAGACACTAAACGGAACAACTTAGCACTTTAACGAACCGGTATCTAACCGAACAACCGGACATTTCCCGAAACACCAAAATTTTACTAGAAACACCGTTTTATTATTTCTTGGCTATTTATGATCCCCGTACACCATAACACCCACTAGATATCAACTAACTAAAAACATATAAGTATATACTTGGAATCTAACTATTATTTACCCACCTTTCACCAAAATACTTTCAATTAACCCCCCCCCCCCAACCAATCGGTCACCATCACCACCATATCTCCACACCATACCCCAAAGATTTTACTTATTTTAATTAGATTTTGCTTGATATCTTGGACAAGATATTGGAGGTATGGCTATAAGTATGACAAAGGGATTCTAAAATCATTTCATATCTCACACTTCACAAACTCCACTCCACCTCCCTCACTCTCTCCCTCTCCTATCGGCTCCCTCCATAACCGCCACCACCACCACCTTGTCACGACCATATCATTCCAATTCCAAGCTCATTCAAGTCTAGAAGGTGATACATGGAGTTTGGAGCTTGAAGGTCTTGGAGAATCCTTCTCATTTGCTTTCATCATCCACTTTTCATCATCTTTTCTCTAGTGTTCTTCCCTAGCCTTTGAGCTAGTTGTAAGTTCTTGATTTACTCTTGGTTACTTCTATTTTTATGCATATAAGATGTAGTATGATGAAATACAAGAAACACTAAAAGAGCACAAACATAAATCATGAACTTAAAGCTTTACATAAAGATGAAACATGATGAAATGATGCTAGTATGATGTTGTTTTGTTTATGTTGATGATGGTATTTGACATGATAAATCTGAGATTAATAAACGATAACCTGCTGCAAGTGATGTTAAATGTCGTTGTTGATCACTAAACATGTTAACGGAACAAATAGAACTTGCGTTAGAGCGCTATAAGCTGAAAACAGGAAGCTGTCAAACTGTTATAGCCGCCTTCAGTCGGCTGTAACCGGGTCATAACTTAACAAAAAATTGATTTTATTGAGTCTATAACGTGTTATTTCGAAATACGGTTCTAATGGCACTGGAATCATAATTTTTGGACTTCGTTTGTTATTTTTAAAGGGTCGTTTTGTACAGCAACAAAAGCTGCATTTTTACTGCAGAAAATGTGTGTGATGTTTTTCATCATAACATGAAATCTGTGTAGAATTAGCTCATGAAATTTGTACTGTAGATGACCACTGATGTCATTGTAATGCTCCAACTGGAATTTCATCAATCGGACTTACGATGAATTTTAAATGAATTATTCCCGTGGACTGCATTCAGAAAGTGACGAATCTGATTGCAGTCCGGTAAATGATTTTTTATAAAATATTGGTAATGAATTGAGTCCCGAGATTATTACACAACGATATTTGGATCGTTTAAGACCTTCTGTAAAAAGTTGGGAATTTTTGGAACAGGTTAACTATTTTATTAAAATTCCCGAAATCAGCCCAGTTTTGAATGTTAAAGCTAAAACGACATAAGTAGTAATTTGCGTGTCTAAATGTCGGGTAGGTTATCTGAGAATGATCTAACATGTTATATGTCAATGAAAGTGTTATGTGCAATGTCGTATGTTTGCTTATGAATGGGAATAGATGGGAAGTTTATATGGGCATGAACCGTTAAAGTGAGTGCATGTTATGTGGTAGATGCGTGTAGGAACTTCGTGCTTATTTGAAGTCACTAATAAACTAAGTGGTAATCATACTAGGACGTGATTGACCGACCTTGACTGTTAGCTATTTTTGAGAGTCAAACCGAGCAACCAAAGGTGAGTTCACACTCTTAAGGCATGGGATTCCAGGTGGGTTGGGAATGGGATTAAATAGCTAAGACAAAACTTGTACCTTCACCACTACTAGACTACTTACCTCTGTCCTCGGATTGGGAAGGACGCCAGCGCTAAACCCACGTATTCACTACGTACCACTGTCCTTGGATTGGGAAGGGCACCAGCGCTAAACCTACGTATTCTTATACGTACCTCTGTCCTCGTATTGGGAAGGGCACCAGCGCTAAACCTACGTATTCTTATACGTACCTAGGTCCTCGGATTGGGAAGGGCACCAGTGCTAAGCCTACGTATTTAATATGTACCTCTGTCCTCGGATTGGGAAGGACACTTATATATACATCTAGTCTAGTGGTTCACAACATGGGGTAGCCCCCACCGTTTATGGTTTGGAAATCAAAGAAAGCTGATTTAACTGGTAGTTGCAAACAAACTCATAGTTCTTGAAAAAAACTACTTTATAACAAACACCTACTGTGAACTCGCTCAACTGTGTTGTTGACTCCTTGTTACATGCCTTGCAGGTCGTTAGGTATCTATGGAGCTTGCACGAGAGGAAGGAGTCGTTGTGGGACATGGACAGTGTGTGCCATGTTAAACTTGCTAAACTTATAACTTATGTTTTGGTTTTACAATTTATGCTTCCGCTGTTAACTTAAAGTTGGTTCCTTTCTTTTGGTCACCAATTATACTGTGGTTGGTTTTATTTACTTAATTACGTTCTTCAATATGATTGGTGGCTGGATCCTGGTCATGTCACGCCTCCAAGCGGTGATACTCCGCATGGTGGATTTTGGGGGTGTGACACGTTTGGTCGATCATTAGGATCCGAACAAGCATATTTAGTGACCATAGTTGTATAGGGAATAACCTTCTGAGGTTATACCTTATGGTCACTTGATAGGTAGTTTATATGCCTTAGGTAAATGACCAAAATGCCCTTTTCATGCATAATTGGATTTTAAGCATATGTAACCTAACTTTTGTCGCCTAAACTGATTATGCAACATATTTAAACATGTTAGGGCATATAATACTTGTCATAGGACTAGTTAGGCATCTCGAACGCGCGTTTGCGCGAACGACGCGTTAAAGTAGCATAAGCTACCTTAATGGGTCGTAAGGGGTCGTAAACACTTAGGATAGGTTCCGATTTAGAATGTAGGCTTTGTTAAACCATATCACATGAGTTCCAATACTCATTTGGTTTACAAGACCTCATTCTTCCCGATCTTCCGATTCAGGTGTCGATTTATCAACTAGCGATCCGATTACTAGGTGCTATTTGATTTCCTTGGTTTACTCGAGCTTTGCTAGTTCACTTTAATCAAGGATACTTTGCACTTCGACGTGAGTACATAGTTCCCCTATTTTACTGTTTTCAATTGTTTTGGGGTGATTCATATGTGTTAAACGATTTTGATGATTTTAACGACGATTTTCTAAAACGAATACTATTGTTTATATTAAACAAGAACGATTTCGATAATGTGAACGAACTTGTTGGACGTATTTACATAACGAATAACATTCATTAACATTGATCAAGCCGACCAATATTAGGTTTTGGTACCATAGGATCTGACAAATCCCGTTATCAGACTGCACCCTTGGTTATGTATGGGGGTTACGTGGGTAACGACTGAACCTTTTAATTGTTAATTTACCCTTTGGTGGTTTGTTAATATGAGTTGAATGATGGACGAGTCACGAAGGTTTGAATGTATTCCACAAGACGACCAAAAGTAGTTTTCATAATTAAAACGAGAACGATTTGAACAAGAAAGATTGAACGATTTTGAACGATTGAAACGATTTGAACGAGTTAAACGAATGGAACGAACGATTGGTTTTTGGTTAGTGTTTAGATAACGGGACGGGTGTAATGTGATAAAAACATGGTAGATACGCCGATGGTACTTCTTATATGTAAGTGTTTTTATCATATTACATACCGTGGCGTTATTTAGTTCACTTTGGCGAACGATTTGAAACAATGCCACACGAACGATGTTTACTAAATGATATAAACCATACGAGTTATTTTACGAGAACGAATTTATGATTTGGGTTTACATAAACAAATGTTTTGAGTTAAGATTCATGGCATCAAGGTTTTATAAACTATGACCAACTTGTTTTGAATTGGTTATTCATTTTACAATACAAACATTTTACAAAACAAGGTTTTCTAATATTGATTAACGAAGTTGTACGAGTTATTTTAACATGTAAACGAGCCATGAATCTGACACTCACACAAAACCTATGTGCTCGTCGGCATTTTTATGCTGACTTTATTTTTACATATGTTTCAGGTGGTGTCGAATGACGTTGATTGCTACTAGGATGCATGCTCACTTAGGACTGGACGAGGCCTTAGTGACTTAATAACGATGATAGACTATGTTTAACTTGGTTGTTTTAACTTTAAGACAATTTTTAATGTTAATATTTTAATAAAACGAAACTTTTGAATCCATGGTTGTGAAACAATAATTTTGTTGCTCCACTCCCCGATGTTTCCGCCACGGTTTTGTTGCTTTAACGTTGTCGGGGTGTGACAATAGGTTAGGTCTTATTCGATAAATAATAAATAGTACGTATATATAATAGCATTTATCATAGCAAGTACGCATATAACATCACAGTCATAGCACGAACATGTAAATCAATAACGTATGTAATGAGAACATGACGATTGAGCTTTCATTAATCATTGACCACAGTTACATTGTTTAGATAGTGTATCACATCAAAAGGGACACAGGGTCACACTACCCTTGTCCAATAAGTCTACCAATCTACAGAAGTCATATAATCAAAAGGTGGTCTCCAAAAGGCTTCACAAGCTCGGCTCAATAGTGGTGCTCTCATCAAAAGTAATGCAACCTACATAAAACAAAAAACCACTATGCTGATGGTGGTGGTGGAGGAGGAGGTGGAGGAAAGAAAAGCAAGTTGCACACATGCGCAAGCTCCTCCTCAACCTCATATACATGACGCAGCAGATAACTAATCTGTTGCTTGACCATAAGAAATCGAGCATCAAACTCTGGAAAAGGAGTAAGAGGTGCAGGTGGATGTGAAAATGGAGACGGTGATGAACGAGGGGGAACAAAAGCAGGCTGGCAAGGACATGGTAAAGGGCGCGGTGTTATCTCAAGCTCCAAAATCCTACGACTCATAATCTCATACTGAAGCTGGAGTGATAAAAGTAACTCATCCCGTGTATAGCCAACAAACTGAGAGGGATGGTAGGTATCTGAAATCGGCATAGAATACGGTGGGAACGATCGGAATGGCTCATCAAATGGTGAAGAAGTAAAAGGAGCAAAAGGTGCAGACTGAGGGACCTGAGAAAAAGCTGCTGAAACATAAGGATCATGACTAGGCTGTTGGCCAGAAATACCTTCCCCTGGACGGGGTACAGGGATGTCCAGCAGGAAAACGATAGGTAAGTCGGTGCGATGGACATCAGACTCCATAGGGGGAAAAGGAGCAACATCAGCGGGTGCGGGTGCAGGTGGAGGAATGAATGGCTCAATAATAGGAGGGTCAACGGGTGCAGGAACTGGATCAAGTATGAGGGGTGCAATGTCTGGTAATCCAAAAGGAATAGGGTCATGATCAGGTAAGGGCTCAGGATCAGCAGGTGCAACGTCAGGCTGATCAACAGGAACAAAATCTGGCTCAAGACCAGGCTCGGGGTCGTGTGGAGGGGATGGTGCAGTTGACATGGCCGTATCATCATCAGAATCAGTGGCATAGCGTCGTAATCCAACTGCCTGCAAGGCGGAAGACGTCACAGACTCAAAGGAATCTGAGACAGAGTGTAAACTAGTGTCAGAGGAAATCTCAATAACGGGAATCTCAAGAGGTGGAATAGCAACAACGTCCTCATCCAACTCTCCATCACCATGGGCGTCATCGGGGGGCCATCAACAAACAGATCAACATCATCATCAAACAGATCGTCAAAAGGCCAATCCTCAGGAGGGATGACTATGAGAAGAACGGGAGCGAGGATCGGTGCCACAATATGCTCACCATCGGGATGCCCGATGATAAGATTATCATGGACTGGAATGGGAATAACAAAAGGATCCTCGTCTGGGATACCATCAGCAAGAGGTAAGTCATCTCCAAAAATCAGGCAACGCGAACGGCTGAAAGTCGTCCTCGTCGTCTGACATCATATCTGGGTCGCTCTCAGTATCGGATGTAAAGATCTTTGGCTCTGGGGCGATCTCGTCATCGGAAACAATAGCCATAGGGTCATCGGCGTCGGACAATCCGCTCTCGGATGAAGACATAGTGTCTGTAACAGAACAATCACAACATATGCACATATATTAACCACTAACATTTAGTATGCAATCAAAGACAGTGTATCTTGAAGTCATGTATCCTCGTGATTCCTCACGAACCCTTCCTATCCTTCCTTAGTCTACCCCAGACTAAACCACAAATGTAAACCTTGTAATCGTGTTTCGTATCTTTCCTTTTGTAAAAATGTTTGCTCCATGGATCTGGGCGTTTTGTGTATGCAATGAAAACATGTTGTAAAAATATTTTCTTGAGAGCCCTAATGATTGTAGTCTAGACTCGAGAAGGAATCCTAGTTCGCTACAATCGAAGCTCTGATACCAAACTGTCACACCCTGACTTTTGCGGAAGCGTGATTATGTGTGACTTGCTTAATATCATTGCATTCAACCATAACAAACAACTATATGATAAAACTAAAGATGATCATCCATTGATTAAGTTTTGAAACATCACAAACAACATTGTTTTAGAATCCAAACATAGACTTCAAATTCAAATTACAAACCATGCAAATTGTTTTAGAGTTCCACCAGGACTTGACAAAAGACATTAATAAAAACCAGGCTTTGAATTATGTATCTTATCCAGGATAAGACACACAATCCAAACCCTTAGACTCCGGATGGCATCTTTTATTCCCAACATCACTTGATATATCCAAACGCCCGCCATATCCACATTTAATTCCCTGAAATACATGTAGTTTGAAAACATCAACAAAAGTTGAGCGAGTTGATGTGTCTGTTTATGTGCACGAATAAACCTTTGTAATCATTGTAAGTATGTATGTTTTGTAAACCCGGTATGAAAGCAAACAAGGAAACAGATCAATTAATGGTTTGCAAGGCCATTAACATGTGTGCAACGACATAGGAAGGCTCAAACCTAGCAAATTTTGTACCAGGCCTCCGGCTGTAAGACATAGTCACCTCATGGGCCAAACCCCGGTCCACATGGGTGTGGGCTCGCTACACCCAAATAGATCTATCACTCATGTCCCTCGGTCCTAACACGAGGATTAATGGTCTTAGGAGTGCGCCTACCCATTCACATGATCTAACAGTGCATTCCTTAGCTAACCATACCAATTGTAATTGTTTGTAAACATTTTGTAACATGTACTTCACCCCCGAAGTTATAAAACAAAAACAGTTATAAGAAAAGGGGGACATGAACTCACAGTCTTGCGTTCTTCGTCACCAACTGTAACTCAAAGCTTCTTCGGGCGTACACGACTACCTACAACGTACTACGGTTTATTAGACGAGCGGATCGTGCCTTGACTTCGTATTAATTAGTGTCTTTGAGTTACGTTTCTTTGTGTCTTCAATATTATTCCAAGTTATATAATTATTTGTTAAAATAATAAATATTTTAACTTAAATTATATTTATCAAATTTTGGAATATTAGTTAAAATAATATATTTTAACTTGTTACTTTTTATGTATTTATACATGTATATCCTTCCCAAGGATGGGTGTATTTGTATTCGTATTCTTATCCTTGTATATTTTTGCCAAGTGTCGGTAGCGTATTCCGGTGTGTATTTATACGTACGAGAATACGTATTTTCTTGTAATTATTAAGTGTTTTATACTTAACTTTTCCGGAATAATATTTCTAATAAAAATACATCAATATATATTTCCAAAATATATATTTTAAGAAATATTACTTAGAAAAATTATTTATAATTTTTTCCTTGGCAAAATATTTATAAATCTCATACAAGTCTCAAAAATAGTATATTTCCAACTCTAACTTAGAAAATATATATAACCTTATTTTTCACCCAAAAATAATGTATTTCATGTTTATTCAAGAAAATATATTTTTCACCCAAAAATATTGTAGTTCATGTTTGTTTGAGAAAATATATATTTCTTTCCAAAAATAATACATCTTCTAATAATTCCAAGAAAATGTATATTTTTATTCACCCAAAAATAATATATTTTCTTCTTGTCAAAAATATGATATAATTTTCTAATAATTATTACCAAAATATACTTATGAATAAATTTTCAGGAATATTTTGTTTCACAACCATGTAAAAATCATAATTTTGTTCTTTTGGTGTCCGAAATACTTATTACCAAAATATACTTATGAATAAATTTTCAGGAATATTTTGTAAGTTATATTCCTTTGTTCGGTTTCTCCAATATTGTGGGTATAATTTGTATATTTATTCCATGGGATTTTGGTAATATTTTGGATTGTAATTTTTGGTATTTTGATGAGTTATATTATTTCAAGTCCTAAAATAATATAACTAATACACATAATATACAAATAATCACACACATGGTGCCTTCTAAATATATATTTCCTATATACATATTTAGTCACTTTTATTTATAAAAACCAACCTCCAATATTTGTAATTTTTGTAACAAAAATTATGGTAAACTTTATGTAAAAATTCATGGTTTGAAATATACTTGTAAATATTTGTTTAAAAATATTTTTCTAAGTGTTTAATTTCTAGAAAATTTTTGCCATATTTTCCCCTAAAAATGGAGATTTCCATGCTTTCAAAGCATATCATTTTCTTTTATAAATCAACACAATCATCAACAACTCAATCTACACTTACCAATTTGCCAAAATCAAGCATAAACTACTACCTCATGAACGTGAAAATTTACAAAAATGTGTTGTAACTTACTAGTGTGTTTAGTAAGCTTAGTTACCCTTTAAAGTGTGCTTGTTTCTTTAAAAACATCATTTTTAAAGAAATTAGTTCTTTACAACTTGTAATTACATTTTCTAAAAATGTTTCTTCTTGAGTTTTTCTTATTACATATGTATTTCTACACTTGTTTAACCACTAAATATGTGGTTAATTTCTTTAAGAACCAAGATTAAGTAAACTTTGTATTTTTAACTTGGTTTCTTGAAAAACCATTCTTGATATCATAGATTTACAAGACTTTATGCGCACTTTGTTCATCAGTTTACAAGAAAAACATTTCATACTTTCAATTTCATGGTTTACATGAGGATAATCTATTGATCTTTAACATTTTCATCCTCTCATCATGCTAGATTATGTCTTTAATCACTATCTAGCAAGATCATATGATGATCAACATCAAAAATATGAGCAAACAATATTAAACAAGATAACAACACTTAAACCTTATGTATTCTTATGTATTTAGTCTTATGTTCATGTTTCAAGTTCAAGATTCTTAGTGTTCATCATGATTAACAACATGTATCTTCTTTTAACCACTAACATAAGATGTAAAATGAAGAGTATGGTGTTCTTACTACTAGCTCAAGGCTAGGGATGATCACTAGTTGAAATGGAGTGGATAAAAGCATATGATGAAGGTCCTTCAACTCCCACAAGCTCCAAGCTTCCTTATACACCTTCTAGCACCTTTGAGATTGCTTGGAATTGAATGAAGATGAAGTGAAGGTGGTGGTTGTTGTTATGGGCCGCAAGCAAGAAGGAGAGAAAGAAGAAGAGTGATATGTTGGTGAGTTTGTGAAATGTGAAGTTATGAACCTTAGGTTAGTTCTTATAATACACCAACTCACAATTACCATTGATTTTTATGTTTAAAATGAAGGAACAATATCTATTATAATAACATAATAAAATCACAAGTCGGGCCATGATGTTGGGCCGATTACTAGGTGGGGGGGGGGGTCTAGGCTTAGGTTTCAACTATAAGTTAGTTTAGTTAGTTAAAATTCAAGTATTAGTTAGGTTAGTTAGTTACTAGGTGTTATATAGTGTGTTATGATGTTCGAGGACCATAACTAGCTTGGTAATGTTAAAACAATGCTTCTAGTGAAAATTTGGTGTTTCGGGTAGTGTCCGGTTGTTCGGTTGGTTACCGGTTTGTTAAGGTGCTAAACTATGCAGTTTAGTGTGCTTTATGTTACCTTCTGTGACAGTTTCGATTCCCGACACTTAGGAAAGCATTCTGGACCATTTAACCATATTTCTGCATGTTATTAAAGTGTTTAAATGCTGAATTTTGCTGAATTCTGCAGAATTCTGCAGTTTATGTGAGTTTTAGGCACTTTCCGGCACTTAAACTATCTCTAGGAAGGCAATTTTGTGATCCTTACTTTCCTACACATTATACTAGTGTAATACTTGGTTTCTGGCTCATTCTGTGTCTCAACACAATGTCTGTCTATGTATTGAACTCCGTCAGCATTTTTCGGATTTGTCTGATAACTATGCTAACTGTGTTTCGTGCATCATTTGAATCAACAAAGTTGCATGCAATAATGATATGTCATTTGCAATATACGATGCACATGTATGTATATGGCAATGATCAGAAAGCAATTCAAGTCATTAGTTGAAATTCAGCACAGTCATTAAGCACTAATCATTGTTTAATAATTGTACAGATACTTGGAATTTTGACAGTTGTCACAGAATATGCTAGGATAGTGCCTACCTTAGCCTCACCTTAACCAGTGTTAATCTCTCGTTATATTTGGGGATTAATTAGTGAGATTAGACACGTAGTCAAGGCAGCTAGACCGCAAACCATAGAAGAAGTAGAACTAGCAAATACCCTGACTGACGAATTGGTGCGTACACAAGAAGAAAACCAGAGAAAGAACCTAGCTCAAAAGCTTACCCAAGAATTTTGTTACAGTAACTCCAACCGTGGGAAAGGTACAGGTTCTTCCTCTACACCCTATTGTAAGTATTGCAAAAGAAAGCATTCTGGAAGATGCTCTGTATACTGCAAATTTGGCAAAATGTCTAGACACAAGGAAGAAGACTGTAGGAGGAAACCTAATAATAGGATATGCTACAATTGTGGAGAAGCTGGTCACATCAAACCAAACTGTCCGAAACTAGCTCTAGCCACAACCAATAAAGCTAAGACAACTGAAGGACCTAAGAAAAATGCTAGAGCCTTTGTTCTAACAACTGAGGAAGCCAAGATGATTCCAGATGTGATTGCCGGTACGTTCTTAGTCAATAATATTTTTGCCAAAGTATTGTTTGACTCTGGTGCAAACCAAAGTTTTATCAATACTTCTTTCTACAAACTTCTTGACCAACCCTTAGTCAAAATTCACCAAGATTGTCTGGTAGAGACAACAAATGGAGAATCCATTAAGATAAGCGAAATCTTGCAGGGAGCAAGAATAGAAATCCTAAACCATCATTTCTTTCCTAACCTTTTGACGTGTTGTCGTGGTACACGCAAATTTAATCCAAATAACAACTAGTAGATAGTGGTAAATGGGTATCGAACTCAGGGAGTATGTGGAAAATGTGTTTATGTTATAGCTTTGTAATTTTAACTACAATTACCTAATATGCAGAAAATAAAGATCACAAATTTGGATTGTTGTTTTAGAAAACTAAATTACTAGCTAATTGCAAATCAAAATTGGGTGTTTAACAGATTAAGAGAAAATGACCATCTTAAGTTCCGGTTTCCATTAACAATTGTGCATGAATCCAACTAGAAAGAGTTAGATAGACATAACTCATGCATAAACGTTTGTTGTGATAAAAGGGAACAAAGTACTCGGATTATGTAAATGCGAGGTTGTTACCCGATGATCAATTAACCAATATCCAACCCTAACCCTTCCTGTGATATCTCGATTGTCAACGACACCAAGAACGTATGATTTAGATTAGGAACAAAACATCAATTAACAATTTACAACCAAACATTCATGCATCATAATAAACATAGCAACATACCAAGTCTATTATTCTAGAAATAAAGATTCATCACACAAAAGTCATAAGAAAACCTTCACCTAAGATGATCACCGAAAGTTTAGCCGGACATTGTTTGGTGGATCATCATAACATCAAGATTGAAGTTCATATGAATCAAAAGACAAACCGAAATGTTAGAAATTGTTCACAAACACTTGCCAAAGCCAAAAATCGCCCTAGAACTCCAGAGAAACGTCCAATGATGAGATAATGTGAAAAGACACCAATAAAAACCGTTTTAATGAGCAGTTATGATTTTTCCCGTCGCCTCCACCGTAATTTACGGTCTCCACCGTAAATTACGGTGGTCTTCAAACATTACGGTGGGATGCTCCTGTGTTACGGTGGAAGAACATGAGTTTCAGGGCCACCGTAATTTACGGTGGCCACCGTAAATTACGGTGGACTCCTGAAATTTGTGTTTTGTTTCTTCTTTGATTCCATGCATGACCCGTTCATCTCCAATCCGTCCAAAACAGGGTTTTGTCCATTTTTAGCTCCCGAAACGTACCTGAAACATAAGCAACCGTAGTCATCTAATTCAAGATAATTACGCGATCAAGTGAGGGATAAACTCGTCTTTTAACATCATTAAGGGTTGTCCTATGGACCACCCGTCACATCCCCACACTTAACCGTTGCTTGTCCCAAGCAACTCATTAAAATCATTTTCAAAACAAGCGATCACATAAACCAAGCATAAACATGTAGTCCTTTTACTAACCCCTTCTTAACACCCAAAATAACGCACCCCTCGCTATGTCTCTCCTCTCGGCAACAAGTAAGCACTAGCACTATGAGCTAGACACATAAAAGGCAAACGGGTGGTTGCACAACTATAGGCTTGTACCTAAATTGATCCTTCTCCTAATAAGTGCCAAACATGAATGCAAATCAAAGGGGCTTTAAGGTTGTAACCTGGCTAGGTGTACGGGTAGGAAATGGAATATATATGTAGTAGCGAAAACGTAACCCGGTCTTTTTATTACACAAAGAAATAAACCAACAACTACCAAACTTAACTACTATATACAAGATAACTCGACATCACTTTTTTTTTAATCTTTTTCATTGCTTTTTTTCACTTTTTTTTCAAACAAAGCAAATATTCAACATAACATTAAATATATCTACATACTACTAAAACAACCACTAACACTATAAGATCGGGTCAAGTTGGGTAAATTTTTAGGTAACTAGCTAAGGGGTAACAAATGATAGGCTTTTAGGCACAAAATTGGGTAACTAAATGTCCAAACCCCCCGCCCCTCTCGCAACCATGCTCATATATTTAATTTATGAGGTCCAACCCCCCAAATCCCACACTCGCACACACTAAAGACGAGGCTACCTAAATGCCCTTATCCCTTTCGCATTCATATCCAACTAAGGACTCAAACCGTATTAAGGCACAAGTTCTAATGCACCCTCACCCGTAGCCACTCTCATCAAAGACAAGTATTATTTATTTACATGTGTGGTTTCAATTCTCACCAAGAACAAAGGGTATTAAGGGTTGCCGGTGCATCATTTGGGGTTAATCCAAGGTGTTCAAATTCTCACATTGTTTCGCTTGATTTAAAAATTTTTCAAAAACCTCAAAATTTCCCCCCATCCCCACACTTGGGATACATTGACCCCAATGTATGGTTTTAGGAGGATTTGTTGCTAAAACTCTTTAATACCAACTAAAAGCTCAACACTCAAACCACAAATTTCTTTTTGGTATTTTTTCTTTTATATTTTTTTTTATTTTTCTTCTTTTAAACAATACACCACCAACTCGCCCAACCCAAAACATAACCACACAAACTAACACCACCCAACCACCCGACCATAAACATATCAAACTAAACAAATATTCACAAAATGTACAAGAAGGAGCACGACCTGACTAATAATAGCGCGGTTGAGGCGGTCTGAAAATGGAAGACATCATCTCGTTCCATTCTCCAAAAGCAAATGCACCGCTACCGCTTCCACCTTGTTGCGACGCTCCTTGTTGTTGACGCGGGTCTAACCATTGTGAATAATGGAGCGGCGGGGTTGGATACGATACACTACCATCATATGGTGGTAGAGACGCATAATCCACCGGAGGTGGATCCACAACCACGGGCCGCCCGGCATGTCAATCCGCATGCATCCTTCTTGCTTGGTCATCTTCATACCGGTTGTTCATCTCTAGCTCATGGGAGTAAGCGTGTGCACGATTCCATGATTCTTGATGATCGAAGTTATGCTACAAAGACCGCTCCATGCTAGCACTCATCATCGTTTGTTGATCAAACAAAGTACGCTCCGAACACGACCATGACTAAAAAACAGGTGCCGGAGGACGTTGGTTCTCAATAACCTCTTGCATAGTGCCATTGTAAGCCCAATTCGGCTCATAGGAACGCTCCGTGTAATCATAGAAGGCACCACCATAACCCCTACCTAGGCCCCCTTAGCCCACATTCACATTCTCACCACCATGAGGCTCATCCGCATAATCCTCATCACCACTCGACGGTTCCGCATCACTCTCCGGTTCGTCCGCTTCACCCGGTAAAAGATCTCTTGCATCAACTTTCAATGCTCGCCATCTTTGACCCTCTGACTTGAGCTTATGATACCTTTCCGATTGCGTGTAGGTCCAACCAATTCCCAACTTTTGTAAAGTAAAAGGCTGATGCCTTTTTGGTGCCCCTTTATCCTTTGACGTGATCGCCTTAAACTGCTTCATCAATCCCGTGATAATTCGGTAATACGGGATAATATCTCTCCCCAACTTGTTTCAGCAAATCCAGAGATGGTTCATGATCAAATATCGGATTGGAAAATGTGGAGACCCATTGAGTAACGAATAAAGGACGAGTACTTCTGGGTACCTCACTTGCTCCTTATCTCCTCTTCGTGGAATGACATTCAAAATGCAAATCGCTAGCAACAACTTTGCTTCTATCTTCAAGTTCCTCCGGTACAAAATTCCACTATAAGTACCGGGCAAAAACAAAGCCGCTAACATATCATTCCAACGAGGATGCTTCTCCGGTTTTATCAAAAGGTCATCAAGACTAGGGATCATGTAGTCACGAGCCGGTAGACTGTCATACCTTGCCAACTTTCGTAGTGTATCAAAAGACATCTCTACCTTAATCCCATTCACCTCACCCGTTAACTTCATTTGTGATGGCCTATCGTACTTGTTACATTTCAACGTCGCCATCCATTCTTGAATCTCGGTCATAAACAGATTCTTGTTATCCTTATCATAACAATTGAGAGCCGCCTCCCATCCTAATACGCGGAATTGGGCAAACACATTGAACGGCCCAAATTCAACCTCTCGAACTTCCTTCTCACAAATGAACGCGGCAGCCTTGTTTTTCAATCGGTTCATACTGTCATGGAATAATGTTGGTTGCCAATGCTCCGGATGATCATCTAAAGGACCCGATTCCCACCTTGGCTTTTCAGCCGGGTCCAACTCTATCATCTCTTCATCCTCGCTTTCACTCTCACTAACTCTACCCAGGTATTGTCTTTTCTTCGGTTGTTCTTCCGGCTGTTTGCCTTTGCCTTTAGACGAAGAAGATGAACTAGCTCCCGCTCTTTCCTTCGTTCGTACCATTTTCCTACACAAATTGCAAAGCAAATAACACAACCAACACAAAAAAGTTAGCCCTTTTTTTTTCTAACACATCCCCACACTTGCTTGTTATTATGGTTGTAGATGTTAGTAAACCAAGAATTTTTGTAATTATTTTCTCAAAAGTTGGGCATGGTGTCTCTACAATGTAGAGATTCCCAAAAGTTCACTACTTTAATCATCAAACCTACATCTACAAACCATAACAATATTCAAGTAACAATTTTTTATGATAATATCTAAGAACAAGCAAGTGTGAATGAACAAATAAAAAAAAAACCTTAATCTTCACACTGCATCATCAAAACATAATAAATAAACTTCCATACCTTTGTTTGAAGATGCTAAAACACAAGTGAAGCAAGAACTTCAAAAACCCCCCAAAAATTTCGATTCTAGGGTTTGTGATTTGGACCAGAAATTGATGTTTTCTCACAAAACTCTACCCAAAACCAGCAAGTACGTGAAAAATTAGTCAAGATGGACCTAAAATTCACTTGATTTGGCTAAGAATTGAGAGAGTTATGAAGGTTGGAAGGTTGAAGAAGGTTATGGAGATTTTGTGGGGTTGAAGAAAGTGAAAGATATGTTTGTGGTTAGGGAAGAAGAAAGGAAATCGAGTGGTCAGGGTTAGTTCACGTGATTGCTTTATTTTTTTTATTTTTTTTATAACCGCTGTACACAAAAGACGCATCAGTTCGCCATGTCCATCGTAAATTACGGTGTAACCTGGAACAAAAATCCTACCGTACTTCAGTAGGTTCCTACCGTAAACATTTGACTCCCACCGTAAATTACGGTACCACCGTAAATTACGATGGTACCTGGGCGTTCCAGGTTTGGTTAAAAAAGCAATTTAAAGTGTCCTTTTTTATAATTTTTTTCAGTTTTTTTTTAATTTTTCAAAAACATGTAAAAATTACCCTACCCCCTCGAAAGTCCCGTGTTGTCCTCAACACAATGTTAGAGCAATTCGTGACCCGAATGTCCCCACACTTGTTTCAAACACAAGCTTCAAGCGAGTACGGTAAATATGCAAACTATACAAAACAAACTAAACAAAATGCTAACTATTTACATTACCAAACCTGGGCCTCTCATTGTTGTTCCTTGTGACACCCCAGGGAAATCAGGATAACAACGCAACTTAACTAGCTTCCTCAGTAACCACGCGCTAAATTTTGGGACGAAATTCTCTTAACAGGGGGAGAATGTGACAACCCTCATAATTCCATGTATTCCGTACAATTTATTAATAATAAATAAAGTGCTTGATGACTGTGCTGAATCATTTGACTGCTCTCTGATATCTGTGTATTACTTACATGTATTTGTTAACATACTAGTAATGTACAGAAAAGTTACTAAATAGTCCTGTGTAATTTCCTAAGTGTTAGAAATTAAAAACGTTACAAAAATATATATGTAAGACACTTTACGGATTAATTAAGCAGTTTAACGGAACAACACCGAACCGAACAACCGGACTTTACCCGGGACATAAAAATATTGTCATTGACATTGTTTTCTTTTTGTGAGCTAGTTAGGGTACCCGAACACCCTAACACCCGTTATAATTTACTACACACATAATACACTTATTTATTTCCTAACTAAACTAAATTATCACACTAACTATTTAGTAAAAACCAAACTATATTATACCCTCCTTGTCCGATCGGTTTCACCATGTGGTGACCACAATTGTCCTTGATTGATTATTATAATATCACTTGTTTAAAATCTAGTAAACATATGACCTAGTGGGTAATTGTATTGAATGGATTATATATTTAGCCAAGAGCTCATTATCTCATTCAAAGGCACTTAACAAAAAAAAAAAATCATTCTCTTTCTCCTCTTGCTTGGTCACGGCCGAGAGCCACAACACACATCCACCCACTTGCAAAAATTCAATCTTGCATTCTACATACATACAAGAGTGTAGGAGCTCGTACGAGGAGACCCGGTGCCTACAGAATCGCAAGGACCTCACCACAACGCTATTAACCGCCTATTTTTCGTCTAGTTTCTTCCCTAGCCTCGAGCTAGTAGTAAGTGACTCTAAACATCTTCTTGATCTATTCTAAAGTGGTTAATAAGAGTTTCGTCGGTTAAAAATCACTAACATATAAGATCACTAACGAAAAGTCTACTAAAGTGATGAACAAGGTGGTTAATGGATGAATGTTAGTGTAAATCATGTAGATCTTGTGTGATTATGATTATTGGTTGATTATCTGATGTTTTGCTGATTAATATTAATATGTGATGTTGTTGTGGTCACTAAACATGATTAACGGAATCAATCGAACACAAGTTAGTAAGTTAGAAAGTGAAAACAGAATCTGTCCCGGTTTTACAGCCAACTTCAGTTGGCTGTAAACAGGTCTTAAACGCTACGAAAAACCGATATTTTGAATCTAAAATATGTTATTATGAAATACGGTTATAATGGCACCGGAATCGTAATTTTTGGACTTCGTTTACTATTTTTAATGTGTCGATTTGTAACAACAGCTTAAGCTGAATTTTGACGGCAGTAAATGGGTGTCATACTTTCAGTCATAACCTGAGTTTTGTGATGAATCAGACCATGAAATTTGTACAGTAAATGACAACCGATGCATTTGTAATTACCCCACTGGAATTTCGTAAATCGGACACTCGATGAATTTTAAATAAATTATCCCGTGGACTGTGGTCAGAAAAATACAAATCTGAGTTCAGCCCCGGAAAATGAATTTTTATAAAATATTGGTAGGGAAACGGACCCCGATATTTTTACACAATAAAATTTGGAACGTTTAAGACATTCTGTAAAAATTTGGGAATTTTTGGAATAAGTTAACTATTTTATTAAAATATCCGAAAACAGCCCGGTTTTGAATATTTATGCTGAAATGACATAAGCTGTAAATTGCGTGTCTAAATGTTGAGTGTGCTATCTGTAAATGATCTAACATGTTATATGTGTTATGTGCATTATCGTATGTTTGTTTATGAGTGGGGAATGGATGGGAAACCTAGATGGGCATAAACCGTCAAAGTGACGCATGTTGTGTGATAGATACGTGTAGGAACTTTGTGCTCTATTTGAAAACCACTAAATTACTAACTGGTAAATCATACTAGGACGTGATTGACCGACCTTGACTGTTAGCTATATCTGAGAGTCTAACCGAGCAAACCGAGGTGAGTTCACACCCTTACTAAGGCATGGGATTCCCGGTGGTTAGGAATGGGATTGAATAACTATTTATATTATCAACACTACTAGACTACCTACTACTGTCCTCGGATTGGGAAGGGCACGTACGTAAAACCTATGTACACACATACTCACTATTGTCCTCAGATTGAGAAGGGCACGTACGTAAAACCTACGTACACTCATACTCACTACTGTCCTCGGATTGAGAAGGGCACGTACGTAAAACCTACGTACACTCATACTTAACACCGTCCTCGGATTGGGAAGGACACTTATGGAAACGCCTAGTCTAGTAACATACACAATGGGAAGCCCCCACTAAATATCGTAAAGGTTTGGGAATCAAGGATAATGGGTAATACATGGTTATGAAACGAACTTACGATTTCTGATACGAACTCATTAACTAAACAACCAAACGTGAACTCACCCAACTATGTTGTTGACTAGTTGTTACATGCCTTGCAGGTCGTTAGATGCTATGGAGCTTGCACATGGAGGTGGTCGTTGTGGAATACGAACTAATATGTCCTGTACTTACTAAATAAACGTTATGAACTCATGGAACTTATGTTTGGGGTCTTTAAACTTATGAACTACAAACTTATGTTCTGGTTTAATGTCTTATGCTTCCGCTATTTAAATTGAACTTAGATAACTTCCTTTTGGTCACCAATTGTATTGTGATTGGTTTTATTTACTAAAATGCGTTGTTCAATATAATTGGCGGCTCAATCCTGGTTACGTCACGCCTCCAAGCGGTGATACTCCGCGTGTGGATTTTGGGGGTGTGACAGATTGGTATCAGAGCCATTGGTTATAGAGAACTTGGTTTTAATAAGGGAAAAGTTTTCATTAAAACCAGACTATAACCTGTACAGTGCTCAACGATCCACAACGACGCTTCGCTCCACGTGCAAGACTCGACACTATAGGTGATACGATTCATGTTTATATTACCTACTTGTTAATTATATAGAACATTGCTTATGATATGCTTAGATAACATAGTATCTACTGCTTGAAAACTTTGTGTGATCACTCTCTTCTGTCATTCCACACTTGCGTAATGATACGACGCACTTCTCACTTGTGTTCTCCGTATGGTGAAGATCATGAGTGGACGAATCAGCCTCACACAAGCCCAGCTGGCGGCCTTGATCAAAGAACAAGTTACCACGGCACTTGCAGCCGCTCAAGCAGGAGGCCAGCTTACCCAGCCGCCTGTATGCACGTTCAAGACTTTTATGGACTGTCGTCCTAGTACCTTCAGTGGCACTGAAGGGGCCGTCGGACTCCTCCACTGGTTCGAGAAGCTCGAGTCGGTCTTCGAAATATGTTAATGCCCTGAGGATCGTAGGTGAAGTATGCTACTGGTACTCTTGAAGGGGTAGCGCTCACGTGGTGGAACGCTCAGGTTCAGCTACTGGGGTTGGTTGCTGCTAATGCCACCCCTTGGAATGACTTCAAGGAACTGATCAAGGAAGAGTACTGCAGTCGTGATGACATCCACAAACTAGAGGTGGAATTTTTCAATCTGAAGATGACGGGGTCTGAGATTGAGGCGTATAATAAGAGGTCGAATGAACTGGCCATCCTGTGCCCTACTATGGTGGACCCTCCCATCAAACGTATTGAGCTTTACCTCAAGGGCCTTGTACCCGAGATTCAGAGTCACGTGACTTCGGCTAACCTGGGTACCATTCAACAAATCATCAAGTTGGCTCACCGTCTCACCGACCAGGCAGTGGAACAAAACAAATTACCCAAGCGTATTGGTACTGCTACTACTGATACCCCTAATGATCACAAGCGAAAATGGGATGGAAATTCCGGCAAAGGCTCTACCTCTGTTCAGTCTCAGTCTTAGCAACGAAGGACTGAGGACCATAGGAGCCCTGGTCAGCACTCTTCTAGTAGTCAAGGGCAGGGTGGATATCGAGGAAACCACCCAAAGTGCAACAAATGCAACAGACACCACAGTGGTCAGTGCAACAAGGGACGCTGTCAGAGGTGTCTCAAGATGGGTCATGAAGCCAAGGATTGCAGGAGCCCACGGCCTACGAATCAGAATCGTCAGCAGCAACAGCAAGCACCGCAGAATCAGCAACAGCAACAGGGCAACAAGGGATGCTTTCAGTGTGGTGCTGAAGATCACTTCAAGAGACACTGCCCGTAGTTAAATCAGAATCAGAATCACAACCAATGAAACGGGAACAATAATGGAGGCAACAATGGAGGAAACAATGATGGCAACGGTGCCAGGGGTCGTGTGTTCGTGATTGGTCAAGGTGATGCAAGGAACGATCCCAACATTGTGATGGGTAAGTTTCTTCTGGACGACTTCTTTGTTACTGCTTTATTTGATTTGGGTGTCGATACTAGTTATGTGTCCTTAAAAGTTAGCCAAATGCTTAAACGCACTCCAACACTTCTAAACACCAAACACATGATAGAACTAGCAAACGGTAAAAGTCTCGAGGCCACGCACATAGTTAAGGGTTGTAACCTCGTCTTAGCTGGTCAGACCTTCTCTATCGATCTTATTCCCATCGTACTGGGTAGTTTTGATGTCGTTATTGGGATGGATTGGCTATCTCATCATCAAGCGGAGATTGTTTGCAAGGAGAAAATCGTCCGCATTCCTCGTTCTGGTGAAGAACCTCTCATGATTCATGGCGACAAGAGTGGTGCTGTCGAAGGCATCATCTCTTTCCTTAAGGCCCAGAAGTGTTTGCGAAAGGGCCACACTGCCATTCTGGCGCTAGTTACTGACACATCAACGGAAGAGAAGAGAATTGAAGACATTCCTATTGTGCGTGATTTTCCTAAGGTATTCCCTGAGGAATTACCTGGTCTTCCGCCTCATCGTCAAGTTGAATTTCAAATCGAGCTAGCTCCTGGAGCAGCACCAGTAGCTCGAGCACCATATCGTCTAGCTCCATCAGAACTTGAAGAACTGTCCACGCAATTACAAGAACTCTTGGAAAAGGGTTTCATACGTCCTAGCTATTCGCCCTGGGGAGCTCCAGTCTTGTTCGTAAAGAAGAAAGATGGTACTTTCAGAATGTGCATTGACTATCGCGAGCTTAACAAGGTGACTGTGAAGAATCGTTATCCTCTTCCACGTATTGACGACTTGTTCGACCAGTTGCAAGGGTCGAGCTATTACTCTAAAATTGATTTGAGATCGGGATACCATCAGCTGAGAGTACGAGATGAGGACGTCTCCAAAACAGCATTCAGAATTCGTTACGGCCATTACGAGTTTCTGGTTATGCCATTTGGGCTGACGAATGCACCAGCGGTCTTCATGGATCTCATGAATCGAGTGTGCAAGCCTTACCTGGATAAGTTCGTTATTGTGTTCATCGACGATATCCTGATCTATTCTAAGAGTCAGGCGGAACACAGGCAGCATCTACGACTTATGCTGGAACTTCTTCGAAAAGAGCAGTTGTATGCCAAGTTTTTGAAATGTGACTTCTGGCTTCGCGAAGTCCACTTTCTAGGCCATGTGGTAAACAAGGATGGAATTCATGTGGATCCATCTAAGGTTGAATTGATCAAGAACTGGCCTGCACCCCGCACACCAACAGAAATCCGCCAATTCTTGGGTTTGGCCGGATATTACAGAAGGTTTATAAAAGATTTCTCCAAGATTGCGCAACCTCTCACTTCACTGACTCAGAAGAGTGTCATCTATCATTGGGGTGATGCACAGGAGTCCGCATTTCAACACCTAAAGGATAGACTTTGTAGCGCGCCTATCCTCTCATTGCCTGAAGGCACAGATGATTTTGTGGTTTACTGCGACGCTTCCATCCAAGGACTTGGTTGCGTATTGATGCAACGTGATAAGGTCATTGCCTACGCATCACGCCAACTCAAATTTCACGAAAGGAATTACACTACTCACGATCTGGAGCTGGGAGCAATTGTTTTCACGCTTAAGATATGGAGACATTACCTGTACGGTACCAAGTGCACCATTTACACCGATCACAGGAGTCTCGAGCATATCTTCAAGCAAAAGGAGTTAAACATGCGTCAACGCCGATGGGTTGAGCTCTTGAACGATTATGAATGCGCTATCAAATATCATCCGGGCAAGGCCAATGTTGTGGCTGACGCCCTCAGTCGAAAGGATACTATACTTAAGTGTGTGCATGCATTACAACTTACCATCCAATCTAACCTTCCCGCTCAGATTCGTGATGCTCAGGTTGAAGCATTAAAAGCAGAGAACATCAGGGCTGAATCCTTACGAGGATCGAGGCAGCGGCTGGAACTAAAGGAAGACGGTGCCTACTATGTTAACGGACGCATCTGGGTTCCATTTTATGGCAACTTACGCGAGCTTGTGATGGATGAAGCACATAAGTCTCCTTATTCAGTGCACCCTGGTTCAGATAAGATGTACCAAGACATAAAGACTACGTATTGGTGGCCTGGCATGAAAGCCCACATAGCAACCTACGTCAGTAAGTGCTTGACTTGTGCGAGAGTCAAGACTGAATATCAGAAACCATCAGGCCTACTTCAACAACCAGAGATACCTAAATGGAAATGGGAGCAAATTTCCACGGATTTTGTTACTACCCTACC
Organism: Helianthus tuberosus; assembly: GCA_030545235.1. Lineage (NCBI taxonomy): Eukaryota > Viridiplantae > Streptophyta > Magnoliopsida > Asterales > Asteraceae > Helianthus > Helianthus tuberosus. The sequence goes on along the minus strand of CM060447.1, from coordinate 128,059,705 downwards.
CAGATCTCAACGCGGAAACGATACCATTTGGGTGATCGTAGATCGACTGACCAAGTCTGCACATTTTCTGGATATCAAGGAAACGGATAAGTTTTCTACCCTAGCAGACATCTATCTAAAGGAAGTAGTGTCAAGGCACGGAGTGCGAACCTCTATCATTTCTGATCGTGACGCGCGTTTTACTTCAGAACTGTGGCAAGCAATGCACAAGTCTTTTGGCTCACGTTTATATATGAGCACCGCTTATCACCCACAGACGGATGGACAATCTGAACGCACCATCCAAACCCTTGAAGACATGCTTAGGGCATGTGTAATCGATTTTGGTAATAGCTGGGAAAAGCACCTTCCGCTAGTGGAGTTTTTGTATAACAACAGCCACCACACCAGCATCCAGGCTACTCCGTTCGAGGCATTGTACGGACGCAAATGCCGATCACCTCTCTGTTGGGCAGAAGTTGGTGACAGCCAAATCACTGGCCCAGAACTTGTGATAGATACCACCGAGAGAATTGCTCAGATACGACAGCGAATGGCGGCAGCTCGTGACCGTCAGAAAAGCTATGCTGATAAGGGAAGAAAACCACTCGAGCTCCAGGTTGGGGATCGAGTGCTACTTAAAGTCTCACCTTGGAAAGGTGTAGTCCGCTTTGGCAAACGAGGCAAACTCAATCCGCGTTATGTCGGACCATTCGAAGGGACCGAGAAAATTAGCAAAGTCGCCTACAGGTTGAATCTACCTGAAGAACTCAGCGGAGTTCACAATGTTTTCCATGTGTCGAATCTGAAGAAGTGTCTGTCAGATGAGACCCTCATAGTTCCTCTCAAGGAACTCACAATCGACGACCAGCTGCGATTCGTCGAGGAACCAGTAGAGATTACGGATCGAGACGTTAAGATCCTCAAGCATACCAGGATACCTCTGGTCCGAGTTCGTTGGAATGCTCGTCGTGGCCCAGAGTATACCTGGGAACGAGAAGACCAAATTAAACTCAAGTATCCCCAGCTGTTTAAGAAAAACGCAACCACTACTGAGGCTGAAGCTACTGCAGAATTTCGGGACGAAATTCCAGATCAACGGGGGGATGATGTGACACCCCAGGAAAATCAGGATAACAACGCAACTTAACTAGCTTCCTCAGTAACCACGCGCTAAATTTCGGGATGAAATTCTCTTAACAGGGGGAGAATGTGACAACCCTCATAATTCCATGTATTCCGTACAATTTATTAATAATAAATAAAGTGCTTGATGACTGTGCTGAATCATTTGACTGCTCTCTGATATCTGTGTATTACTTACATGTATTTGTTAACATACTAGTAATGTACAGAAAAGTTACTAAATAGTCCTGTGTAATTTCCTAAGTGTTAGAAATTAAAAACGTTACAAAAATATATATGTAAGACGCTTTACGGATTAATTAAGCAGTTTAACGGAACAACACCGAACCGAACAACCAGACTTTACCCGGGACATAAAAATATTGTCATTGACATTGTTTTCTTTTTCTGAGCTAGTTAGGGTACCCGAACACCCTAACACCCGTTATAATTTACTACACACATAATACACTTATTTATTTCCTAACTAAACTAAATTATCACACTATCTATTTAGTAAAAACCAAACTATATTGTACCCTCCTTGTCCGATCGGTTTCACCATGTGGTGACCACAATTGTCCTTGATTGATTATTATAATCTCACTTGTTTAAAATCTAGTAAACATATGACCTAGTGGGTAATTGTATTGAATGGATTATATATTTAGCCAAGAGCTCATTATCTCATTCAAAGGCACTTAACAAAAAAAAAATCATTCTCTTTCTCCTCTTGCTTGGTCACGGCCGAGAGCCACAACACACATCCACCCACTTGCAAAAATTCAATCTTGCATTCTACATACATACAAGAGTGTAGGAGCTCGTACGAGGAGACCCGGTGCCTACGGAATCGCAAGGACCTCACCACAACGCTATTAACCGCCTATTTTTCGTCTAGTTTCTTCCCTAGCCTCGAGCTAGTAGTAAGTGACTCTAAACATCTTCTTGATCTATTCTAAAGTGGTTAATAAGAGTTTCGTCGGTTAAAAATCACTAACATATAAGATCACCAACTAAAAGTCTACTAAAGTGATGAACAAGGTGGTTAATGGATGTATGTTAGTGTAAATCATGTAGATCTTGTGTGATTATGATTATTGGTTGATTATCTGATGTTTTGCTGGTTAATGGATGAATGTTAGTGTAACAACAGCTTAAGCTGAATTTTGACAGCAATAAATGGGTGTCATACTTTCAGTCATAACCTGAGTTTTGTGATGAATCGGACCATGAAATTTGTACAGTAAATGAAAACCGATGCATTTGTAATTACCCCACTAGAATTTCGTAAATCGGATACTCGATGAATTTTAAATAAATTATCCCGTGGACTGTGGTCAGAAAAATACAAATCTGAGTTCAGCCCCGGAAAATGAATTTTTATAAAATATTGGTAGGGAAACAGACCCCGATATTTTTACACAATAAAATTTGGAACGTTTAAGACATTCTGTAAAAATTTGGGAATTTTTGGAATAAGTTAACTATTTTATTAAAATATCCGAAAACAGCCCGGTTTTGAATATTTATGCTGAAATGACATAAGCTGTAAATTGCGTGTCTAAATGTCGAGTGTGCTATCTGTAAATGATCTAACATGTTATATGTGTTATGTGCATTATCGTATGTTTGTTTATGAGTGGGGAATGGATGGGAAACCTAGATGGGCATAAACCGTCAAAGTGACGCATGTTGTGTGATAGATACGTGTAGGAACTTTGTGCTCTATTTGAAAACCACTAAATTACTAACTGGTAAATCATACTAGGACGTGATTGACCGACCTTGACTGTTAGCTATATCTGAGAGTCTAACCGAGCAAACCGAGGTGAGTTCACACCCTTACTAAGGCATGGGATTCCCGGTGGTTGGGAATGGGATTGAATAACTATTTATATTATCAACACTACTAGACTACCTACTACTGTCCTCGGATTGGGAAGGGCACGTACGTAAAACCTACGTACACTCACACCTACTACTGTCCTCGGATTGGGAAGGGCACGTACGTAAAACCTACGTACACACATACTCACTACTGTCCTCGGATTGAGAAGGGCACGTACGTAAAACCTACGTACACTCATACTCACTACTGTCCTCGGATTGAGAAGGGCACGTACGTAAAACCTACGTACACTCATACTTAACACCGTCCTCGGATTGGGAAGGACACTTATGGATACGCCTAGTCTAGTAACATACACAATGGGAAGCCCCCACTAAATATCGTAAAGGTTTGGGAATCAAGGATAATGGGTAATACATGGTTATGAAACGAACTTACGATTTCTGATACGAACTCATTAACTAAACAACCAAACATGAACTCACTCAACTATGTTGTTGACTAGTTGTTACATGCCTTGCAGGTCGTTAGATGCTATGGAGCTTGCACATGGAGGTGGTCGTTGTGGAATACGAACTAATATGTCCTGTACTTACTAAATAAACGTTATGAACTCATGGAACTTATGTTTGGGGTCTTTAAACTTATGAACTACAAACTTATCTTCTGGTTTAATGTCTTATGATTCCGCTGTTTAAATTGAACTTGGATAACTTCCTTTTGGTCACCAATTGTATTGTGGTTGGTTTTATTTACTAAAATGCGTTGTTCAATATGATTGGCGGCTCGATCCCGGTCACGTCACGCCTCCAAGCGGTGATACTCCGCGTGTGGATTTTGGGGGTGTGACATTCCTCATCGATCGGGCGTAGAATGTAGCCCGCTTTATCAAGCTCCAAGTTATTGATGACGTTCCCCTCCAAGTATGGCTTCAACCTATGGCCATTCACCGTTTGTTGTCTATTTGTTTGCTCATCTTGGATATCTACATCACCAAACCTCCCAACTCGCCGAACGACATACGGGCCCATCCATTTGCTTTTAAGCTTGCCCGCAAACATCTTGAGTCTTGAATTGTACAAGCAAACCTTTTGACCCACTTCAAAGGTTTTCTTCCTCAACTTTGCATCGTGTACCTTTTTTAGCTTGTCTTTGTAGGCCGATGCACACTCATACGCCTCGTCTCTAATTTCTTCAATTTCGCTTAATTGCAACTTCCTCATCTTCCCCACTTCATCGTAATCCGCATTTACCGTCTTGATTGCCCAATGTGCCTGATGCGCTAACTCCATTGGCAAGTGACAACCCTTTCCATAAACCATCCGATAAGGTGTTGTGCCAATTGGAGTCTTGTAGGCCGTTCGGTATGCCCATAACGCACCATCCAACTTGCTCGACCAATCCTTCCTATTCATTCTAACCGTCTTCATGAGAATTTCCTTTATTTGACGGTTGGACACTTCGACTTGTCCACTCGTTTGCGGATGGTAAGGTGTGGCAATCCGGTGATTCACGCTATACCTCTTCAATAATTTCCCGAAATTAAAGTTCTTGAAATGCGAACCACCATCACTTATGATAACTCTTGGAATGCCGAAACGGGAGAAGATGTTGGATTGAACGAATTTACAAACAACTGAGTGGTCATTTGTTCTTGTTGCAATAGCCTCAATCCACTTAGAGACGTAATCCACCGCCACCAAAATATATAGAAAACCATTCGAATTCAGGAAGGGACCCATAAAGTCAATGCCCCATACATTAAATATTTCTACAACCAAGATTGGTTGTAATGGCATCTCGTCTCTCTTTGAAATGCTTCCCATCCTTTGACAATTCACACAGTTTCTTGCAAACTCACAAGCATCCTTGAAAATTGTGGGCCAATAAAACCCACATGAGAGAACCCGGTAGCCCGTTTTATGCCCGCTAAAGTGACATCCACATGCGGATGAGTGGGCATGAGTCAAGATTTCCAACACCTCCGTTTCGGGCACACATCTCCTAATGACTTGATCCGGCCCGATCTTAAAAAGATCCGGTTCATCCCAAATGTCTTGCTTCACTTGGACCATAAATTGTTGTCTTCGCTTCTTGGTCCAATGATTTGGGATGGCACCCGTGGCTAAGTAGTTAACATAATGAGCATACCACGGTGCAACAAAGGTGGATACGGCTAATAAATGCTCATCGGGAAAGCTTTCATTTATCTCGCTAACATCATCAATCCCTTCCACCGGAATTCGAGACAAGTGATCCGCCACTACGTTCTCACTTCCCTTTTTGTCGCGAATCTCTAAGTCAAACTCTTGTAACAACAATACCCACCGAATTAAACGGGGCTTCGCATCCTTTTTATCCATCAAATATCGGACCGCACTATGATCCGAATAAACCACCACCTTGCTCCCCCAAATATACGAACGAAACTTATCCAAAGCATACACCACCGCTAATAACTCCGTTTCGGATGTGGTGTAATTCAGTTGCGCTTCGGATAAGGTCTTGCTTGCATAGTAAATCACCACCGGCTTTTTATCAACCCGTTGACCCAAAACTGCACCAAATGTAGTGTCGCTTGCATCACACATGATCTCGAACGGCTTTGCCAATCCGGTGGTTGCAAAATGGGAGCTTTCACCAAGTGTTCCTTCAAAACAGTAAATGCTTGCATACACTCATTAGTAAAATCAAATGGGACATCTTTTAATAACAAGTTACGTAAAGGTTTGGTGATAACACTAAAACCTTTTATGAAACGCCTATAAAACCCCGCGTGTCCCAAGAATGACCTTACACCCTTAACATTTTTCGATGGTGGCAAAGATGATATTACCCGTATTTTTGCCTTGTCCACCTCCATTCCCCTTTTCGATATTACATGACCTAACACAATGCCCTCTTGCACCATAAAATGACTTTTCTCCCAACTAAGTACTAAATTTTTCTCGACACATCGTTTTAAAAATTTTTGTAATTCATTGAGACACGATTCAAAACTAGTACCAAAAATTGAGAAGTTATCCATAAACACTTCAAGCGACTCTCCAACCATGTCCGAGAAGATACTCATCATACATCGTTGGAAAGTTGCCGGTGCATTGCACAAGCCAAATGGCATTCGCCGAAAGGCAAAAGTCCCATATGGACAAGTGAAGGTGGTCTTGTGTTGGTCATCCGGGTGTATTGCTATTTGATTCTAACCCGAATACCCGTCCAAAAAACAATAGTACTTTTGACCCGACAGTTTTTCAATGATTTGGTCAATAAAAGGTAGCGGGAAATGGTCCTTAGAAGTGGCGGCATTCAATTTTCGGTAGTCAATACATACACGCCACCCGGTGACCGGTCGGGTGGCAATTTGTTCACCATTCTCATCCTTGACTACTTGAATACCGGCCTTCTTAGGCACAACTTGGGTAGGACTTACCCAAGCACTATCCGAAATCGGATAGATAAATCCCGCATCCAACCATTTAATTACCTCTTTCTTTACTACCTCCCTTAGGTTCGGATTCAATCGCCTTTGAGCTTCTCGTGTCGGTTTTGCATCTTCGGTGGTGATTATCTTGTGCATGACGATTGATGGACTAATTCCCTTGAGATCAGCAATTATCCATCCAATAGCTCCTTTGTTCTCCCTTAAAACTTCCAATAACGATTGCTCTTGCGCCGTCTCTAAATTAGAGGCAATAATGACCGGTAGCGTGTCATTATCCCCTAGGAAAGCATACTTCAAATGGTTTGGCAAGTCTTTCAGTTCCAACTTCGGTGGTTCTTCTAATGATGGTTTAGTACCCGAATTTATCTCCACCGGCAAGCCTTCGAATTGGTGAGTCCATGGCGGTCGACCTTCTTTCAAAGCCATAGCATCCTGTTTTTCCTCTTCAACCCGTAATGCATAAGCATGTACCTGTTCAGAAAAATCACACAAGCAAACATCCATACCATCCTCCTCATACTCATACGGGTTGCATCCGTCAACTAAATCTGCCATGAAACACTCATCAACACCATTAGCATTAGAATTGTTAGTAAAAACATTCAAGCGCATTTTCCGGTTCCCAAAAGTCATATCTACTGTACCAAATCTACAATCGATCACCGCATGCGCGGTACTAAAAAATGGCCGACCCAAAATAACATTTTGTTGTTGTTTTGGGTCCGCGGATGAGTAGTCCAAGTCTAAAAAGTCGACCGGGTAATAGAACTCATCAATTTTAACAATCACATTTTGAACCATCCCCCGAGGTAGCTTATGAGACAAATCGGCCAAAACAACCATTGTCTCCACCCTAGCTAACAGACCAAAGTTATATTGGTCATATAAGCCCCCCGGTAAAATGCCCACCCCGGCTCCAAGATCCAATAACGCCTTTGCCATTTGAAAATTACCAACTTGTATATTAATTAATGGCGTACCCGGATCTTGGAGCTTAGGAGGAAGCTCCCCATTCAAAACCGCACTTACTTGCCCGGTTAAATCCACCCGCTTAGGCATTTTCTTCTTTTGTTGTCTTTTTTGTGTACATAATTCCTTTAGAAATTTAGCATAAGCGGGTACTTGTTTTATTGCATCAAGTAGTGGAAGATTGATTTTTACTTGTTTAAACATGTCCCACAATTCTTCTTTTTGGGGACCTCTTGATGCAATAAAAATTTTCTTACCCGGGTCAAGTAAAGCCGATGGAAACGGTAGTTGACTCGGTTCACCTTCATCTTTTTCACTTTTTTCATTTTCACCCAACCCCGGTTTTTTAACATTTGATTCTTTAGGTTTAACCGGTGAAACTTCATCATCACTTTCATTACCCGTGACATCCTCAACTACCCCCTCAACCAAATCGGGTGACAAATTGGCTTTAAATTCTTTGCCACTTCTTAAAACACTAACATGATGAACATTAACATTACCTCATGACGAACCATGTGAAGGATTTACCTTGGTGTCGCTAGGAAGTTGACCTTTGCTCTTCTTCAACTCCACCACATTGGTTGCTAATTGACCCATTTGGGTTGTTAGTGATTGGATGCTCTTGTCACGAACCTCATCCTTTTGCATCCGAACTTCGTCAAGTTGATTCTGTTTTTGCATATCTTGTTGCATAGCTCGAAGCATATCCCTGACTTCATTCCCGCTTGACGAACTTTGACCCGAACTGCTTTGACCCGTTTGTTGAAATTGCCCTTGGTACCCATAATTGTTTCCACCCCGATAATTGCCTTGATTGTATTGTTGACAAGGTGCAAAGTTACCTTGAGCTCCTTGAAAGTTTGGGTTAGCTTGGTTCGCCGCGTTCCCATAACGGAAATTAGGATGATTTCGTAACCCGGGGTGGTATGTGTTGGAGTTCATGTTGAAATTTCGACCACCCCCTTGAATTGCATTCACTTCTTCTACTTGCTCATTAACCACCCCCACTACACAAACTTCCGCCATGTGGCCTATTTCATTGCAATTAGTGCACACGTTGTACGCTTGATTTGTGGCTTGTCCATTGCCACTCTCCACTCCATGCACTTGCGGTCTTTGTATCACATGCCTTGCCCTTCTTGAAGATTGGGCCTTCCTCTTGGAATTCACCGCCATTTGCTCTAAAAACGCCCAATCAACGTGTTCATAATTCGTACCGAATTTACCATTGGTGATCGACATCAAATCTCGTGCATCCTCCGAACTCAACCCCTCGTGAAATGCATTCAACAACTCCCATAATTGGATCCCATGATGAGGGCAATTCCGTAACATCATATTAAACCTTTCGAAGGCTTCATGAAACATCTCCCCCGATTGTTGTTGGAAGCTTCTCAAACCTCTCCTTGCATCATTAGTCTTTTGAGAGGTGTAATATTCATCCAAGAATATTTGTTGCATATCGGCCCATGTAAAGATCGATGCGAAGGGTAGTGTGTGAAACCATCTCTTTGCTTTGTCTTCCAACGAAAATTGAAAGAGGACCAACTTGACATCATCCGAAGAGAAACCTTGACCTCCAATGGTATTGCAAATAGAATCATATGTTTCCAAATGAAAGTAAGGTTCTTCCATTGCTAATCCCTTGAACTTTGGTAGACTTTGGAGGGCGGTTGTTCTAACTTCAAAAGTTCTTCCGTCCGCATGATGAGGAATCACTATCGACGAAGGATTGTTAGTGATAATAGGCCGGAAGTGAGCTTCAATCCCCTGTACAACCTCCCGATGATGTCTTTGAGGTGCACCCAATGGTGCTCTTGGTTGACCCATTTGCCCTTGCATATGCACTTGAGGTGCAAACGGTGGTTGGTATTGATATTGATGAATTGGTGGTTGTTGTTGAATCGGCCTTTGAAATTGCGGTTGTGTATTTTGAGGGCGCACTTGTTGTAGCGGTGTAGGGCGTTGCAATTGTGGCCCTTGCGGTCTAATGTGTTGCACCCCAACCTGTAGTCTACTCATGTCTTGAAATTGCTGAATCGGTTGACTTTGTTGCCCCGCTCCTCCTTGAGGTCCTAAGTATCCTCCATCGCCCCCATAGTAAAAACATTCCTCTTCATACCCTATAAACTCCTCTTCATAACCATCATCATATCCATCCCCTTGAATACCCGAGGATTGCCCAAAGGGAAGAGTTGAGTATTGAAAACCCGATTGGTTCGATGGTCTAAATGTAGAAGTAGCTTGGACAATGTTTGAATTTGGTGGTATTGAATAGTGGGAAGATTGACCCGTAGTTGGGGGAAAGAAGTGTGACAATGGTGGTATTGTGGATGAAGGGCTAAAGGTAAGATTGGGTTCAACTTGAGTAGTAATCAGTTGTGTGGTATTGGTTGGTGTAGTGTCATGAGGTGGAGTAGAATTTGTAGTGGTATTAGCTATGGTTATGTTTCGTGATGGTTGTGTGGAAGTAGGTATGAATGATGAGGTCGTTTGACCCATTGTGGGTGGTATTTGAGATTCTTGCATGATGTTTCGTGGTGTGATGGGTGAGGTAGGTGAACCAATAAATCTGTTTTCTCGTACTAAAACTTTGTTTTTCCTTAACGTTCTTTCGATCTCCGGATCAAATGACAATGGTGACGACTTGTGAGAGCCTCTAGTATGCATGCACCTGTAATACCTGCACACTAAACACACCAGCGTAAACCCGAAAATAACAAAGCAAAACTAACAAACTGACACACATTACGCACTACTCCCCGGCAACGGCGCTAAAATTTGACGTGCTGTCGTGGTACACGCAAATTTAATCCAAATAACAACTAGTAGATAGTGGTAAATGGGTATCGAACTCAGGGAGTATGTGGAAAATGTGTTTATGTTATAGCTTTGTAATTTTAACTACAATTACCTAATATGCAGAAAAGAAAGATCAATGATTTGGATTGTTGTTTTAGAAAACTAAATTACTAGCTAATTGCAAATAAAAATTGGGTGTTTAATAGATTAAGAGAAAATGACCATCTTAGGTTCCGGTTTCCATTAACAATTGTGCATGAATCCAACTAGAAAGAGTTACATAGACATAACTCATGCATAAACGTTTGTTGTGATAAAAGGGAACAAAGTACTCAGATTATGTAAACGCGAGGTTGTTACCCGATGATCAATTAACCAATATCCAACCCTAACCCTTCCCGTGATATCTCGATGGTCGACGACAACAAGAATGTACGATTTAGATTAGGAACAAAACATCAATTAACAATTTACAACCAAACATTCATGCATCATAATAAACATAGCAACATACCAAGTCTATTATTCTAGAAATAAAGATTCATCACACAAAAGTCATAAGAAAACCTTCACCTAAGATGATCACCGAAAGTTTAGCCGGACATTGTTTGGTGGATCATCATAACATCAAGATTGAAGTTCATATGAATCAAAAGACAAACCGAAATGTTAGAAATTGTTCACAAACACTTGCCAAAGCCAAAAATCGCCCTAGAACTCCAGAGAAACATCCAATGATGAGATAATGTGAAAAGACACCATCAAAAACCGTTTTAATGAGCAGGTACGATTTTTCCCGTCGCCTCCACCATAATTTACGGTCTCCACTGTAAATTACGGTGGTCTTCAAACATTACGGTGGGATGCTCCTGTGTTACGGTGGAAGAACATGAGTTTCAGGGCCACCGTAATTTACGGTGGCCACCGTAAATTACGGTGGACTCCTGAAATTTGTGTTTTGTTTCTTCTTTCATTCCATGCACGACCCGTTCATCTCCAATCCGTCCAAAATAGGGTTTTGTCCATTTTTAGCTCTCGAAACGTACCTGAAACATAAGCAACCGTAGTCATCTAATTCAAGATAATTACACGATCAAGTGAGGGATAAACTCGTCTTTTAACATCATTAAGGGTTGTCGTATGGACCACCCCTCACCTTTACCCAATGAATCTAGCCAGATTCGATGTTGTATTAGGAATGGATTGGTTGGTAGCCAATCGTGCCAGTATTTTATGTGATCAAAAGATAGTATAAGTAAGTACACCAAGTGGTGAAAAGATCATAATCAAATGAGATAAGCCGACCAAATCAACAAAATTCATCTCTGTGATGATGGTCGCAAGTTATGAAAGGATAGGAGGAATGGTATATATGATTTCTGTAACCATTAATACTAAAGGGAAAGAATTAAAAGATATTCCCATAATATCTAAATTCTCAAACATTTTTTCCAGAAGAGTTACCTGGATTACCGCCTGATAGAGATGTTGAATTTAGGATTCACCTAGTACCAGGTATGGCACCGATTGCCAAAGCACCATATCGATTAGCACCAACAGAGATGCAGGAACTGAAGAAACAATTGGTCGAACTTCTTGACAAAGGTTTTATACAACCAAGTTCATCACCGTGGGGAGCACCGGTGTTGTTTGTTAAGAAGAAAGATGGATCGATGCATATCTGCATTGATTATCGAGAATTGAACAAAGTCACGATTATGAATCGGTACCCACTACCGAGAATTGATGATCTGTTCGATCAACTTCAAGGAGCTCGATTCTTTTCTAAGATCGATTTACGCTCAGGGTATCATCAATTGAAAGTACAGGAAGAGGACATTCCTAAAACTGCTTTTAGAACCAGATACGGTCATTATGAATTTACCATCATGCCATTTGGTTTAACCAATGCCCCAGCTGCATTTATGGACATGTTGAACAGGATATGTAAACCATACTTGGATAAATTCATAATCGTCTTTATAGATGATATTCTCATTTACTCTAAAGAGAAAAGAGGAACATGGAGCGCATCTGCATACACTTCTGATACTGTTGAGAAAAGAGAATCTTTATGCTAAATTCTCAAAATGTGAGTTTTAGTTACAAGAAGTGCAATTCCTTGGACATCTGGTTAATCATGAAGGAATTCAGGTAGATCCCACAAAGATCGAGGCGATTACTAAGTGGAAAGTCCCTGAGTCACCAACGGAAGTACAAAGTTTTCTTGGACTGGCAGGATATTATAGAAGGTTTATCCGAGATATGCTTAGTGTCACATCCCAACCGATGGCGAAAACATCGGGGCGTGGCACTGAGCGAAACAGATTGTCCAGAAGTTTCCATAACAACGATGATTACCAATTATTTAAAGCATCACGTCCCATACCATGACATAAAAAGTAACATAATTATTACAGGCAAAGTCAAGACAAATTGTTCTGTTTCGACAACTCAAAATTTAAGTATAGACAATTCATTTATTTGTTTCTATACCTTTCCTAGCCTCGATTTCACAGCAAGCCAAGCATTCTAACATCTTAAACACCTGCCACATACGTTAAAGTAAAAGTCAATACACATAGTGTAAAGGTGAGCATACAAGTTTAATAGATATAATAGAGTTCGAAATCGTTTACGCATAACCAGCACGTACACAGTGTGAAATGAAGCACGTAAGTTATCGACTTGATCCTATCAATACCAATGACTGCGGGTTGACTGCCCAAGGCAGTTCGTAATGCACACTCACCACTGTGAGCCATGTAATTAATTGTCCTTAACAACCCCTGAGTGAACAGGTGCTGAGTCCAAACTATAGTACTATCGTTGCTAAGGCAGGTAGACAGCAATCCATGTGTAAACATAACAAACAAGCATTCATTAAGTCACGTATAACACGCGGTAACGGTTAGCGTTAAAGTATTGTGTGGGGTGTTCGATGTGATTTACAATAAGTAACGTATGTAACACCCAAAAGTCCATAAAGCAAAAAGGGTTCGAGTATACCCACAGCGATGATGGATTGAAGGGAGCGCTTAGAGCGGAATTAGCCTGATCAGAATGATATCACAACGATAAGCGGCGCGTAAAACGGTTAGACAAATGGTACCTTGCACCGTATGTCGGATGGTAATCCGATCGGGTGGCAATCCGATCGGATGGCCAATCGATCGGGTGGCAATCCGTTCGGATGGTCACCCGATCGGGTGGCCATTCGATTGGATTGTCACCGCATTTGGTGAGGATGTGCTTGTGTATGATGGTTTGCCTTTTGAAGTTTTTGTTGTAGCATTTTGAAAATAGAGAAGTATCTCTACCTTTCAGGTCGGTCGCTCGGACGGTCGTTGGATCAGACAGCAATCCGATTGGCGAGGCTTCTTAGTTTGAGAACAAGTTCACAGCAGGATGGTCACTTGATCGGATAGCTATCCGATCGGGTGGCAATCCGTTTGTATTAAACCTATTAAAAATTGTCCCAGTCCCAAACGTCACACGATCGGGTGGTCACTCGATCGGATGGCAATCCGATCAGGTGGTAATCCGTTTCAACGTTTAGAACCTTTGAGTATTTTGAAAATAGTTTAAATATGGAACCCAAGTGCAACCCGATCGGATGGCTGGTCGATCGGGTGGCAATCCGATCGGGTGGCAATCCGATCGGACGGCAATCCGTCCCGACAATCCGTTCATCTTGTCACTTGATTCGTTTGAAGTTCTGTAGTGTTTGAACGAGGCATTTTGATAACATGCTTGAACAACAGAAACCTATCTCGACCCAAGTGACCCGACCGAACAGGAATCACCCTAGTCTGACCGGTTCACGGTTCGAGTCACTAGTTCATGTTCAAACCTGAAGTCAATACCTCTTGGATGGATTTCAGATCTCGAACTAATACATCACCAAGAATGGGTAGAAGATCAGGACAAGCTCCGATTCCATTGGGTTTGAGTGCATTGAGCGTAAAAGAGTTGAAAGAAAGCTGGAAAACCTTCTCTCAATCCTTTTATCCATGAATTAGTGTACATCTAAGTGAAATCATTGATGAATGTTGTGGAAATCCTTCAGATCTGAGTTGTTCTTGGTGGAATGAAGCCAAACATTGAAGTTCATAAGAACCCCATGATGACATCACCCTAGAACACCTCAAATCTGGTGATTTCACGGTTAAAAGTTAAGATTCAAAAGATAGAAAGGTGTAGGAGTGCGTGTAGATCAAGAATGTACAAGATTTGGGTTGAAAACTTACAAGAAACGGGAGAAATCGGAAGAAAAGTGGGCTAGAGCGAGATGAGCAGAGAGAGAGCTGTCAACATCAAGTGATGTGACATATGAGGGTATTTATAGGGTTTCCATAAAAGGAAAGTGGGGAAAATGGCTGGTCGATCGGGTGGCAGTCCGATCGGGTGGCAACTCGATCGGGTGGCAACTCGATCGGATGGCAACCCGATCGGATGACAATCCGATCGGATGGCCACCCTATCAGTTGGCCACTCGATCCGAGTGTTTGGCGCGATGAGTTTCGTTGTTTGGATTCGAGTCTTGAGCATCGCGATGCGATTCGAGCGAGCGATGTGATAGTATTACCCATCAAATTACTTTTAATCCCAACTACTATATCTAACATACAATCATCCTAATTAACTTGCGTTTAGCGTTTTTGATTCGATTGCGATGCGATAGATTTGCGATTGCGATTAACACCTCAACATAAACATAACATGCACAAATAACACATAAATAGTACACACACATAAAACAATAACCAGAACACATAATTCGAGTTGCGAATGCGATAGCGATAAGTCGATTAAACATGCGATTAATATGCGATTAAGCATCAATTATTAACAAGTACTCCACATAATACAACTAACGTGATAACATAAATAGGCTAACTACAAGTCAAAGAAGTCAAAACAGGAGTTAAGCAAGGAGTGACAGATCGCAATTAGCAATCTTGCCTCCCTTTGACTTTAATCTTGACTTTGACTTTGACTTCCAAAACACGGGGTGTTACAGCCTCCCCTTCTTAAGGGAATTTCGTCCCGAAATTAGGCTGAAGCCGTAACAAACAACTACGGGTACTTCGCCTTCATGTCGCTTTCAAGTTCCCAAGTGAACTCTGCGCCTCGTTTGCCTTCCCAGTGAACTTTCACAATGGGAATGCGCGAGCGTCGGAGCTGCTTGGTTTGGCGGTCCATGATTTCGACAGGCTTTTCCACAAAGTGCAGTGTTTCGTTTACTTGAAGATCTTCGAGCGGTACATATAGATCATCCTCAGCCAGGCACTTGCTGAGGTTCGAAACATGGAAAGTCGGGTGGACGTTGTTAAGTTCCTCCGGTAGTTCGAGTCTGTAAGCCACCTTTCCGATCCTTTCCAGAATCTTAAAGGGTCCAACATATCGAGGCGCGAGCTTTCCTCTCTAGCCGAATCTGACCACACCCTTCCAAGGTGATACCTTTAGGAGTACATGGTCGCCAACGTCAAATTCGAGGGGCTTGCGTCGTCTATTGGCGTAACTTTTCTGATGACTCCGAGCTTTCAGTAGATTGTCTCGAATCTGGAGGATTTTATCAGTCGTTTCTTACAATAGCTCAGGACCGGTTAATTGCGAGTGCCCAATCTTGTGCCATACAATAGGCGATCAATATCTTCTTCCATACAATGCCTCGAATGGTGCCATTTGAATGCTGGAATGATAACTGTTATTGTACGAGAATTCGACCATGTTGGATCGTTGTGCGACCTAAACAAGTCGTTCAGAAGAGTTTTAATCCATATCAAAGGCGGAATCAATGATACGAACTTGATTACAGCTTGATTCTTCCTAATTATCTTCTTTTTATTGATTTCAAAGCTTTACAGATCAGTTGACAAATTGGCAGCACATCGGCTCTGAAATCCGAATCGTTACAAATGACAAACCATGCTCCCCTATATATAGAGGTTTCATTTCGTACGAAATAGGCAAAACTCATTTCGTGCGAAATGGGCTTAATCCATTTCGTACGAAATGCTTCTTGCCATTTCGTGCGAAATGACTCTTACACAAACAAAACCTAATTTCTAACCTACTAAGCACTGGTTTATCCTATCTAGACATTAGACTAAATAAAGACGAAGTTAACAAACATTTATGCACCAACAGACTCCCCCTTGGATGTTGACGAAGTCTTTGGCATCGAGTCTTCAGTCTTTTCTTTCTTTATGTTCTTTCCAAATTGTTTGACACTGTAAGCATCCTTCAATCTCTATCAGCATCAGCAGCTAGCACTCGAACTTGGCTTTGACAATCTTCAAATTCCCCCTTGAATGTTGATCCAGAAAATGTTAGACTCCCCCTCTCAATAAGCGAGGATCATATTCTGGTTCAAGCTTTGTTCAGATTTAGCCACTGGGATCTCGCTTTGCTGCTTTCACAGGATCAAACCTGTTCCCTGCTTCCCAGAAATTTGACATTACAATCTATTCTCCATTTAACATCTATTGTTGTTTTTATCAGTTTTAATAATCCACTTAAGTATCTAGATCCAAGTTAATGACCCTAGGCACTTAATTTGTCTACCAAGTCCAACTTAATGACCTTGGTTGATCTAAACGAAGCAAAACTGACTTTTGTTCAACAAAGTTCAAAAACATTTTTCTAGAAAATCACAAGTTTCAATTTAATGAACTTGTTTTGACTTTTCATTTTTCACAAGATTAACATAATAAGCTCCCAACTCTTCTGTCCAGCTCAGAAACTTCCTGCATCTTCTTCAAACTGCGAGTCTGAAGATCAGCTTTCCACTTTGGTTTGTCGGAAAAATAAAGCAGAAATGTAAAATCTTTTTGGATTTTGAATAAAGTTTCTAGACTAGAATGCTAAACAGAAATAAAATGCAGTAAATGTAAACTATTTACAAACATATTTTTGGTGAGCGCGTTAGGGAATCATATCAGCTGTCGACAACTCACAAGTACCATTAAGCTTTGATTTCATATTCAGAATTAAACAATTCGCTTAGATTGTCGATATACTAATCCACTTAAGTTCTCACACAAATTTCAATCTAGGATACGAATTAGGTGTATTAAGAACTTAAACTCATTCTTGTGTCCCACCTCTTGAATATACTCCCGTATCCAGATCCCAATATTCAGTCTTACAGGTGAGTATACCACAGATGATATCTGTAAGGGGTTTATTGCGAAACCTTGAGAGCTCATATTTTTTGCTGAGTTGAAGGCTCGACTTTTGGTGGGTCCCCTTTAGAGGATCTTTTTTACAACAGCACATGATTTGCATTTTTTCAATGATTCATCATATTTTATGCTGAGGGCGGGCTTTTATTTCAAGCAGCAGTAAAGTATTATACGGGGACTAGGCCATTGCTTCCGCATTATCAGAAGTCCCGGGATAATACCCCAGATATCACTGAGCATAAAGACCTAGTATTTCAGAAAGAGGGGTCCTTCAAACGAGATTTCAGGGGTTACCTATATATCCAAGTAGTGTTCCCCACGAAATAAGCAAGTAATGATTTAGGTTTATATCCCGAACAAACCTACTAAATGTGTAAAAACATACCGGCATATCATCAGCGAGACTGTTTAACACTTTTAATCTTTCCATTTCTTTAGCATACCGCAACTGTCAAGCTGATGTACTATCATTTTCCTTTTTACACAAGCTCTTTTTCGGTTTTCTAATGTTTTTGTATTTTGAAAATATCTCATGTTTTTTGGATTTTGAAAATTTTTACTGTTTTTGTATTTTCTGAAAATATTAACCTACCTCCCCCTAAATACCAAAACAAGTAAAAAATCGACAAACCATTGCAGATTGCTTCTCAACATCATCTACAGTGGTACCTTCATCTACGCTAAGAATCTCCTCCAACACCGATAAAAGCTTCATACCGTTCAGTTTTAAAAGATATTGAAACCGAGTTTTATCAAACGCTTTGGTATGTAAATCAGCTTTTTGTTCGTCAGTGTGGATTTTCTCAATTTGTATCAACTTCTTCTCAAAACAGTCTCGGATGAAGTGATGACGAATTTCAATGTGTTTCGTTTTAGCATGATGAACAGGATTTTTTGTAATGTTTATAGCTGCCTCATTATCAACAAAGATAGGGGTGTTAAGAAATTGCAAACTGTAGTCTCGCATCTGTTGCTGGATCCACAAGATCTGAGAGCAGCAACTGCTAGCAGATACATACTCGCCTTCACATGTGGATAAAGCTACAGAGGTCTGCTTCTTGCATTGCCAGGTGACCAATCGTGGTCTGAAAAACTGGCACCCCGCTGTTGTTGACTTAGCGTTAACTTTGCAGCATATGAAATCAGAATCAGAATACCTTTCGAGCGTGAAATCGCCGTCTCTTGGATACCACAACCCCAGTGATGGAGTTCCTTTCAGGTAGCGTAATATCTGTTTCACAATCACCATATGCGAAGCTCTGGGGCTTGACTGAAACCGCGCTGCGAGGCAGGTTGGATACATGATATCGGGTCTTGAAGCAGTCAAATACATCAGTGATCCGATCATAGAACGATACATCGTTTCATCTACCTTCTCTCCGGTGAAATCAGGGTTTATCCCATGGTTCGTCGCTAATGGGGTGGAAGCTGGAGTAGTCCCGGACATCCCAAATTTCTCTAAGATATCATGAACATACTTCGTCTGATGTATGAAAATTCCCTCGGGCAGTTGATCAACCTGAAGTCCCAAAAAGAATTTCATCTCAGCCATCGATGACATTTCAAATTTTTGCTTCATAACTCTTTCAAAATCTTTGCACAGATTTTCATTTGTTGACCCAAATATGATGTCGTCCACGTATATTTGAACTATCAGAAGATGTCCGTCGACTTCTTTGATGAAGAGAGTGGCATCCACTTTTCCACAGATGAAGCTGTTGGCAAGCAGATGTTGAGACAATGTCTCGTACCAAGCTCTCGGGGCTTGGTGTAAACCATACATCGCTTTTTCCAGTAAATAGACCTTGTCTTTGTGGATTGGATCGGTGACGCCCGGTGGCTGTCCGACATAATCCTCCTCTTTTACTTTCCCATAGAGAAAAGCCGATTTAACATCTAGCTGATAAACTTTAAATCATTTCCAAGATGCAAATGCTAGGAAGATTCTGATTGCTTCAAGTCTAGCAACAGGAGCATATACTTCAGTGAAATCTATACCCTCCTGCTGACTAAAGCCCTGTACTACGAGTCGAGCTTTGTTGCGAATAATAATCCCCCGATCATCCCTCTTGCACTTGAACACCCACTTGGTGTTTATCTTCCTATGACCATCAGGCAGGTCTACCAATTTCCACACTCCTAACTTCTCAAACTGACTCAGCTCCTCTTGCATCGCGTTGACCCAAGAATCTTCAGTTAGTGCTTCCTTATATGTTCTCGGCTCAATCTGCGAAATAAAACAACTAAGTGAAAACTCTGTTTGTAAAGAAGCAACTGTAGAATAGAAAACAAGTAAGGCCTTGGTCAATTTGTCGTCTTGTGTGGACGCCTGATTGCAATTCTCCAATTATCAGCTCGAAACATGTCTTGTTGAATTTCTTCACTGTAAGAACCCGGTTGAGTGTATAGCAAGCGGCTGACACTTCTTCTGCCCAAAAGTTGACAGGTAGTTTGGAATCAGCAAGCATCGTCCTGGCCGTTTCAATTAGCGTCCTGTTCTTTCTTTCAGCTACTCCATTTTGTTGCGGAGTATAAGGAGCACTAAATTCTTGCAATATACCTCTCTCATCACAATACTCTTCCATCTTGTTGTTCTTAAACTCTGTACCGTTGTCACTCCTGATTCTTCTAATTCGGGTTTGGTACAAGTTTTCAATTTTTTTGAACAACGTCATCAAACTTTCAAATGTCTCATCTTTTGTCTTCAAAAATGATACCCATGAAAATCTCGAGTAGTCGTCTGTTACTACTAGACAGTAGAGATCACCAGTTATGCTTTTGACATTCACTGGACCAAAAAGATCCATATGAAGTCTCTCTAACGGTCTCGAGATCGAGTTTTCCTTCTTCCCAAGGTGAGATTTCTTTCTTTGTTTGCCTTTGACACAACTAATGCACTCCCCCTCAAGATGGAAACCTTTCACATGAACACCAGTTATTAAGTCGTTATGCACCAGGTGATTCATTTTTTGCAGGTGAATGTGGCCCATCTTTCGATGCCACAATTGCGATTCTTTTTCCGTTGCTCTTGACATAAAGCAGTGAGCCTGACTCGTAGTAGTAGTGGCTATGCTCATGTCCAACACGTACAGATCATTGACTCTAGGTGCTCTCATGATAACCCACTCTTCGGGAACAACAAATCCTGGTTTCAATATCAAACATTCCTTATCTGTAAAGTGCGTTGTATAGATACGATCACAGATCTGAGAAATACTCAGAAGATTGTTTTCAAGCTTGGCGATGTAGTTTACTCTTTCAAACGTGACAATTCCATTAGATAGAGTTCCTTCACCAACTATTCGACCACCTTGATTGCCTGCAAAACCCACATATCCTCCATTAAACCCTAGAACATCGTATAGTAGGGTCTTCTTCCCCGTCATGTGCTGAGAAGCTCCACTATCCATAATCCAACGTGAAACGGATCTTGGAAGCTCCTGCACATATTACAAATACTTAGTTAGATTTTGATGCCACCCAAGCCTCTTTTGACTCAGGTAGCTTGACTTTGAGGTGAGTTTTTGTAGTGTAAAGTGGCGGAAAATTTTTGTCATTCATCTTTAAGCTGTCTTCAGACCCAATCTCAACCTCTTTGTATAAAAAGAAATCATTTTTAGGAGGTTGACCAGATGATTGGTCTTTCTTTGGTACATACTTCTTCTCAGAAGCAGTAGACTTTTGTTTCTCAAGTTTTTCATAGCAATCCAAAGGAACATTCATCTTTACCGGAGTGGTAGAGGATGGTTGTTTTTCCATCTCAGAAACCTTTGGTTTTGGAGAACTTGATTTCTTTTCAACTGATTTTGGTTTCCATGCTTGTTGAGGCGAAGCAACCCGTTTGTAAAATTTATCAGTTTTAGTTACCACATTCTTTACAGATTCAGTTTTATTTTTGATGTTTTCATTTTTCAAAACTTTCTTCTCAACAACCATTTGAGCTTTGCCTTTAGCATCAACTTTCTTTTTCTGACTCTCAACAACTTCAGACTTAGGCTTTAAGTTGGTGCACTTTCGTGCAATGTGTCCAACTTTGTTGCACTTGAAGCATGTACGAGTGTCAGCTACCCGACTTGTGCCTTCGATCTGAGGCTGTGAGGCCTTTTCTTCAAAAAAACTCTTCATTTGATTTTGAAAAAATCTCATATTCTTGCTCGGAATGAGAACTCGAGCTTTTTACAAACACCTTTTTCTCAACAAACTCCTTGTTTTGAAAGTTCCTTCTTTGATAATTCTTACCACCCTTATAACCACCCAACCATTTGTTTTGATTGTTGTTAGAAAAACGCGGCGGTACAACAGGTTTTTTGTAGTAAGCTTTATCTTTTTCAAAGTTTAATTGCCTTTTGGAACGTTTCAAACCTTCGATCTCAAACACATCAATCTCAACCAGTTTAAAAACATTTTTCAATTTGTCAACATTCACATTTTCCAAAGGAAATTCAAGATCCGAATACAACTTATCCGATCCCGACATCTTGTACATCACAAGATTAGGTTCTTCACTTAAGTTGTTTTTGGATGCTGATTTCGGAATATATTTGTCCAAGAAACATTCTTCATCCACAGTTGAGTCACTTTCAGATTTCAAAACACTTTCAACCATGCTTTTAACAACTTCGGACTGAACACTGTCTTCATCGGATGATGAAGTGAATGTGACCTCAATTGATTCTGGAAGTTTAACTTCATTTGTGTTATTATCATAAACCAACCCATACTTTTTCTTTGAAAAATTATTCAATACTGGCGGTGGAACCTGATGATACCCAACCCCACTTCCGTCCGAATAAACATCTTCGCCAGCTTTGTTCTTCCCGATTGGTTTAGGAACAATATATTGAAGAACAAAACTTGCGGAGTTGTAACTGTTGAGTTTCAGATTGATGCGTTCATTTTCAATCTTAGCTTCTTGAACCTGAAGCTTTAGATTAGCAATCTCATCCAACTGTTGGTTGATTTGCCTCTCTTTCGACTGAAGTACTCCTTTCAGTTGAAGGTTTTCTTTAAATGTTTTATCATTTCTTTCATCAGAATCTTTTACCGTTCTTTTTAACTTCACGTGATTTGTTCTACGTCAATTTTATCTTTTTCAAGTTTATCAGTTAATTCTTTTAATCTGTCATTTGAAGCCTTTACCAACTTATCACGATTTAAAATCTGATTTTCAACTTCTCTGACTCTTTCTGTCAGCTCTTCAGTCTTTTTACCACTGAGGTAAGCAAGTGTGCTACAAACCTTGCAGTCTTTCATGCAATTTTTGAAGTCACTTTCACATCCGGCTTTATCAGTCTTACCTGACTCATTTTTTGAATCAATTGAACTGACCTTGCTTTTTGACTCAGTTCTGGACTTAGACTCTACCTCTAACTCCTTTGCTGCAAGAACTTTGTCAGCCATTTTCTTCAAATTATATGCAGTGAACTCTTTGGTCGTGTCTATAATCCCATCATCGATCTTTTTCGACTGTAGCTCCTTTTCTTTCTCTTCATCACTTCCCCACACAATCTTTGATTTGCTTCTTCCTCTTCTGTAATTTGCTCAATCAGAGTCTCGACAAAAAGTGTTGATGGTTCCACAAGAATATTTCCCTTAGGATCCAAATAGCATTCTCTCGCAGCGTCCCATCTCTTCGCGCTTTTTGCTTCTTTCCATGCACGAAAATGTCTGTCTTTCATTGTTAGAGCTAAACTCTTTCTGTTGACATATTTTACTTCCTCTGATCGGGTATCTTTCCAAGGAACAATTTTTGCCATGAAGGCATATCTCACTGCGTCTTCTTCTGGTAACACATCACTCCAATCATATCACTCATCGTCATGGATAACAGCTAATGCTCTCGACTTTTCTTTGGGAGCATCTTCTATCTGCTTCATTCTGGGAGATTCTGCTTTGTTTTGATGATAGATGGCTCTTTTGTAATAATCTTCACGGAAAGGGTTGGCTGTTTCATCAGCAGCTACATTTCGACATTCTCGTTTAAAATGCCCCTTTTGTTTGCATTTAAAGCATGTAACCTTCGATTTATCAAAACCTAGCTTCGTTGAAGGTCAGCCAATGGAGTGTCTACCTGTTATCTCCATGAATCTTTGAGCCCTTCTGACCGCACTTGCCATACACCATCTTATATCAATTAACTCCATCTCCTCAGGGTCTATTTGATCATAATCTTCCTTGGTGAGATTGGTGTTTCCGATCTTTCCAGCAACAAGGCTTTCATATGATTCCAAGACAGATGCCAAAAACACCATTTGTTTCTTGGCGGATTCTTCACTGAAGTTTTGTGCATTTTTTAGATCAACAGCAATATTGCACTGGAACAAATTTTTCGGAACTGATTGACTTGGAGAAGTTGAAGATGATCCTCCATGATAACCACTACTTGGACTTTCTTGATTTGACATGTTTGAATTTTCTGCTGAGAAGGCAGTCTTCGGGGACATAGTTTTAGGAATCATACTTCCTCGATAATATAAGTCAAAATTTTGCTGATACGAGGAATTATTGACTTTGTTCATTTTTCTGATCTCTAATTCATGACTTTCCAACTTTCGATTAGTAAATCAACTGTCAGATCAGTCGACTTCACTGTGTTCTTTATCATTAAAGCAAAGTACTGCTAGTCTTTCTCATCAGGCAGTGAGTCAAATAGCTTATCAACCTGTTGGTGCATGTTTGTGACAACAGCTTAGATTTGGTCTTTGGATATCTTGTAATTAGTTAAACAATAAACAATTAGCGGGTTTAGCTTTGTATTAGTGAGATAATAGAGTTTGGGCTAAACAAAACCCAATTAGGGTGATGGGGGCGAATTGGGCCTGTCCAATTCGCAGTCCATGATGTTTAACCTTGGCCCAAGTAGCAAACCTTGTGTTATATAAACAAGGTTAGGCTTTAGGGTTTAGGTTAATCAGCGAAAAACATTGTTAGAGTGAGAATTCGTGAGAGCTTTAGGGTTTGGACGAATTTGTTGAGTTGGTTAGGGATCTTGATTGATTGTAATCGCTTTGATAGATAATCAATAAAGATCCGGTTTGAAAGTGATTTGCTGTTTCTGTTTTCTACACGTTTTCTGCTTATTCTGATCAAGAGGATTCCGCACTCTTGATTGGAAAGACAATTCTGTGAAAGATCCATACGAATAAGGGACCTACAATTGGTATCAGAGCGTTGTGCTCTTGAAGGCTCGGTTCAGAATTGTTCTTGGAGAAACAGGGAGATTTTCTATTTTTTTGAAACCTGAAAAATTAGGGTTTTAAAATTTTCGAAATTTTTGATATAATTTTTCGAATTTTGTTGGCTGTTTTGATCTTCTGCACTGTTTGTTTGCTGTTTTTGCAGGTTTTAGGGTTTGCAGGACTGTTTTTGGTTGATTGTGTTGAAGGATTTTGGCTTGAATTTCTTGAAGATTCGAAGACTGTTCTTCGTGTTCTTCGTGGTTTTCCATCTGTTCTTGATAATTTTCGAAATTATTGTGCTGATTTGGTGTTTTGATTTTGCAGAAACTGTTAAGGAATCCGGAAAAATCATTAGAGTTTCGAAAAGATTGAATTTCCATAATTAACTGGCGAATTTAAGTAATTCCGTAGACTGGACCAGCGAATTTAAGACCTGCGAACTTGTCGGCGAACCTAAAATCCAAAGGCGACTTTGGTAATCGTATAATTTTCCTCAGCGAAATTATTACGATTTTCGGCGACTTTACAGGCCGTCGAAATCGCGAAATTGAGACAGCGAATTTGTGACCAGCGAAATTGAACTACCTACTGACCAGCGAAATTAACCACTGATCCAGCGAAATTACCAGCAAATTTAAAACCAGCAAATTTAAAGAGGTGGAATTTCAGTTGGCAAGCGTCGATAAAATTTCAGTGTTTTGCAAATAGAAATTGATCCGTAGCTCGTTAGACAGAACCGTTTGGACCGTTGAGTTCCTTGGATTTTTAGGGTAAAAAAAAATTGTACGGTTTTAGATATCATTGGATTCGTCTTTTCGAGACGATTCTAACGGTGTAATTTGGTAACCACTGTTTTCGGAAAAAATTTGTACAGTTTTATCAGTCTGTTACGTTAAAAATGTCGAACATGTCTAGTTTGAATGAGCTTTTGAGAATGGAGCATGAGGTTGGCACTACCAACAAACCGCCTAAGATGATGAAGGTGGAAAATTATTTGACATGGAAGGATCGTTTCCAATCCTTCATTGAATATCAAGACATGCGCATGTGGATATGTATTGAAGATGGGTACACAAACCCTACTCACGACTTTGAGGGCAGACCACGTAGAACAGCCTATGTGAACATGGAAGAGAATGATAAAAAGATGTATGAGGCTGAAAAGAGAGCATTGGCTGCTATTAAAATGTCGTTACCTGATAGCATCAAGCATACATTCACAAAGTACACAAATTCAAAAGATATGTGGGATGCATTAGAAAAACGATATGCAGGAAATGCAGATGTTAAGAAAAACAAGATTGATCTACTGAAGAAGCAGTTTGCTATTTTCAAGCACATGAAGCATGAGTCACTTGAGGACATCATCACTCGTTACTATCATCTGATGTCAGAAATGGAAAACTATAAGATTGATTGCTATACTGACGTAGAAAAGAATGATAAGCTGCTCGATGCCTTACCTACCAAGTGGGATATCT
Organism: Helianthus tuberosus; assembly: GCA_030545235.1. Taxonomy (NCBI): domain Eukaryota; kingdom Viridiplantae; phylum Streptophyta; class Magnoliopsida; order Asterales; family Asteraceae; genus Helianthus; species Helianthus tuberosus. The sequence continues at coordinate 128,033,684 of CM060447.1, read as the reverse complement.
ACACTCTCATGATCAAGGGTGAAGCAGATTATGAGACAAAGGAGCTGGAAGAAGTAGTTGGCAAGCTGAGAGCTTATGAGATCAGTATGAAGAAGAAAGACACTGGATATGATCAGGTTCAAGATCCAACGATTTACAATGGGCTTGCATCTTCTTCATCACACAACGCTTCTAGCGACTCTGCTACTACTTTTCTTTCGTGTGAGAATGAGCAGGTCACAGTGAATGAAGATGGTGATGTGTGTTTTGTAGCTGCTTCAGGAGGATCAACAGGAGCCAAGAAAACATCAGCTTCTAAGCAGAGTAGTGGTGTTAAGTCAATGCCAATGAGTGTGAAGTCTGCTGAAGAACATTTGGCTCTACTTGCTTCGTTTGTGGCTTCTTATGAAAACTACATTCAGGGAAAGATTTCTGATCCTGCTACTTTAGATGAAGACTATGATCAGATTGACCCTGATGATCTTGAAGATATGGATTTGCAGTGGCAAATGGCTATGATTACTAGACGAGTGAAGAGGTTTATGAACCGAACAGGTAGGAAGTTTATAGGAAAGACGGTTGGTTTCGACAAGACCAAAGTGAGATGCTTCAACTGTCATAGTTATGGGCATTTTGCTAGGGAATGTCAAAAACAAAAGCAGGATAATTCGAGTCAGAGTTCAAACAATAGGAATGCATCAAACAACTCTAACTCAAGAGCGCTGATCTCTACTGCTAGAGAAGGTTCATATGACTGGAGTATTCACTTGGAAAATGATGACAATGTCACACAGGCATTCATGGCAGAGATAACTCCAGTTGATGATGGTGAAGCTACTGTGGGAGATGCTGAAGCAAAAGTGGATGCTGAGGCTGAGGTGAAGATAGAGAATAAAGTTGACGAAAAGAAGGATGATCAGACAAAAGATGCTGAAGAGGATAAGCAAAAGTCTGACCATGAAAAGGAAGCTGAAGAGAAGGAAGCTGAATACAACAGAGTGAAAGCTCAGCTTGCGGCCCTCATGGCCAACCTTGATAAACAAACAGGAGAGGTAAAATCTAATTCTGTGTGTTTAAAATGTCGTGAATTACAGGGTGAAGTTGACAGGTTGTCCACACAAAACCAAAGTCTGGTGGGCGAGATGTCTACCATAAAAGAAGCAAACTTTTTTGCTAAAAGAAATGAATCATCATACTTGAAGAAGATAAAAGGTTATGAAAGTAAAATTGAAGCTGTAACCTGCAAATTAAATGAAAAACTTCAAGTCATAGACTTAGCTCATGAAATGATGGCTGAGAAAACAAAAGAGATTTCTGATAAATGCAAAGAGATGTCAGATGCACAACTCAAAATTGTTGAACTTGAAAAGAAATTAGGTCAATTCAGAGACTCTACTTTTGTTATGAAACATATGATGGGTGGCTTGAAGAAAAGTAATGACAAAACCAGTGTGGGATTTCATGGTTTCAATGAAGTTCCACCTCCTGTTAGTCATGACTATTCTTTCTTGCCTGATGAAGATGATCTCATGGACTTTGGGTCAACATCACCAAGTAGTTCCACTTCACGCCAAGGAAATGTTTTTGAGAATGATGATGCTAAGAAGGATAATAACAGCAAACCTGTTTTGAAAAAGAACACATCACATCCTAAGAATAAAAATCCAACTTTTGTTAAAAGTGTTACTTTTGTTCAAGGAAGTGACATGAAAGAGGAAACAGCTGTTATTGAAAATGAATCTAATATAGAGTTTGCTAAAAACAAGAACATAGAAAATTCTAAAACTAAGCAAACTGAACCAAATCCTTCCAAAGCATCATCAGAAGAAAAACCCGAATCTAGTTCAAAGGCTTCAGAAACGAAGTCTTCGAAAAGGAAATCGTGCTTCAAATGTCACACCAAGGGACATGTAGCTAGTTGCTGTCCTAACAAAAAGAGTGAAGCACAAGTGAGTGAGGAGAAGAGAGAGAAGTCACCAGAGAATAGTGGTGATAAACAGGAGAAAGTTGCAAATTCTCCAAAGAAATTTGCTGCTAAGCAACCAGAGAATGTTGCTGTTGGTGAAGATAAGGCTGAAAAAGGAACTCCACAAGTTCCTCGTTTTCAAAGAAATCAACCAAGATTTCAGCCTAGATCTCCACCAGGCAGATTTGAGAGACCTAGAAGCAGTTCACCAAGAATGAACAATTATAATGCTAATAATTTCAGAAGTCAAGGTCAATATCAAAATCGATACCAAAATAATGGTGGTCGAACTTTTTATAACAATGGCTTTAGAAATTACAACAATAATGCTTCTTGGAATCAAAATTCAAGATACCCAAATCAAAATTTCCAAAGGTCAAATAGTCCAAACACATATAGGAACCCTCAGGACCATAGACCTAGTGGAAATCAAAATCAAATTCCATCAACAGGTCTGAGATCCAAGACTCCAGTTAGGAGTAATGGATATTGGATGGATGTTCCAGTCGTTGGTGAATTTGGACGACCCAAGACCATTAAGGCTTGGGTCCCCCAATCAAACTAATTTCTTGATTGGTGTGTGCAGGAGCTGCTAAGGAGGATTATCAACTTGTGGTATGTTGATAGTGGCTGCTCCAGGCACATGATGGGGGATGCGAGATTGTTGACTGAATTTGAAGATTATGATGGTGGAAAGGTGAATTTTGCGGGTGCTAAAGGTGGTAGAATTACAGGACGAGGAAAGGTGACCAATGGGAAGATCACACTGGACAAAGTGAACTATGTGGAGCAGCTTAAACACAATCTGATGAGCGTGTCACAAGTCTGCGACAAGGGTCACTCGGTCCATTTTACCAAGAATGAAGCATTAGTGTTGAAACCAGGTTTCAAGATTCCAGACGATTGGATAGTGATGCGAGCGCCAAGGAGAAATGACACTTATGTCATGGACATGGGTGCTAAGGATCCAACTGTTGTGGTGGCGTGTTTACTATCAAAAGCATCTGAAGCTGAATCGATGTTGTGGCACAGACGCATGGCCCATATTCACTATCGAAAAATGAATTACCTTGTAAAAAATGAGCTAGTGAAAGGGGTTCCAATGCAGAGGTTTCACGTGGAAGATAAATGTCTTCCATGTCAAAAGGGAAAACAACATAAGAAACCTCATAAGTCTAAAACAGTAAATTCCATAGATGCCCCTTATGAATTACTTCACATGGATTTATTCGGTCCAGTGAACGTAAGGAGCATAGGTGGAAAGTACTATTGTTTAGTTGTCACTGATGATTATTCACGATATTCATGGGTTTTCTTTTTAGGTACAAAAGATGAGACGGTGGAGATGCTGATAGATCTTTTTACAAAATTGGAAAACGTTCATGATGCTAGGATCAAGAGGATAAGGAGTGATAATGGCACAGAGTTCAAGAATCGCATTCTGGATCTCTATTGTCTTCGCAAGGGAATTGAACATCAATATTCCGCTCCTTATACACCTCAACAAAATGGAGTTGCTGAGAGGAAAAACAGGACGTTGATTGAAGCCGCTAGGACAATGCTTTCAGATTCAAAGCTACCAGTTCTTTTCTGGGGAGAAGCTGTGAACACAGCTTGCTACGTCCTAAACAAAGTTTTGACTGTTAAACGTTTTAATAAAACTTGTCATGAATTAATGTTTAACAAGAAACCAAACTTAGAAGGCTTTGAACCATTTGGATTACCCTGCACCATTGTGCGAAATAAGGATAAACAAAAATTCGGTGAGGTGGCTGACGATGGCTACTTTCTAGGTTACGTGCCTGGCACACCGAATAAAAGGGTTTTTAATCTAAAAACTGGTAAAATTGAGGTTGTCTTTAATGTTGAAATTACTTCATACAAACCTCAACAATCAACGAGTGGTCCTGCTATATTATATGATTATGAAAGCACCTTTAAATCATTTAATATTCCTGAGTTTCCAAATGCAGATGATTCTCAGTTGATTCAGACAATGATTGGTGGAGACGATGAAGGCGAGTTCATGCCTAGATCGAATGTTGATATGACAGATGCTGCGGAAACTTCCCAAGGTGCTGCTGATCCTGATTCAAGCGATAGTGACTCTGAACCCATTGAGGGGGAGGATTTCATTAATCCATTTGCAGATCAGAACATTCAGGGGGAGGTTGGATCAAACCTGGGTGATAATCTTGAAGTTGATACCGTTGCTACTACACGAGCAAATAGAGATCATCCAGTTGACATGATACTTGGAGATCCTAATGCAGGTGTTCAGACAAGAAAGAGCATAGCAGCGAACTCTGGTTTATTTGTGTCAATTGAGAAGACTGGGATTGTGAACGAGTGCTTGTATAGCTGTTTTATTTCCCAAGAGGAGCCGAAAAACATTCATATGGCTCTTAAAGACAATTCATGGGTTGAGGCTATGCAAGAGGAATTGGCCCAGTTTGCAAAGTTGAAGGTTTGGGAGTTAGTTGACCTTCCTAAAGGTGAAAGAGAAATTGGAACTAAATGGGTGTTTAAGTGCAAGAAGGATGACAGAGGGATAGTGACGCGAAACAAGGCTCGATTGGTGGTTAAAGGTTTCAATCAGCAAGAAGGGATTGATTACAATGAAGTGTTTGCACTAGTGGCAAGGTTGGAGGCAATTCGTTTGTTTCTAGCTTTCGCAACATTCAAGGGCTTCAAAGTTTACCAACTAGACGTGAAGAGTGCATTTCTTTACGGGAAAGTCCAAGAAGTGGTGTATGTCTCACAACCAGATGGGTTCGTTGATCCAGATTATCCAGATCGAGTGTACAAACTTGATAAGGCTTTGTATGGATTACATCAAGCTCCTAGGGCGTGGTACGAGACACTGTCTACACATCTGATCAGGAATGGTTTTGAAAGAGGTCAGATTGACAGTACATTGTTCATCAAGAGGAAGAAGGAAGATTTTCTGCTGGTACAGGTGTACGTGGATGACATCATCTTTGGGTCATCAGATGATAACATGTGTAAAGAGTTCGAGCAGGTGATGAAGAGCAAGTTTGAAATGAGCGCTATGGGTGAGCTGTCTTACTTTCTGGGATTACAAGTTGAACAGAAGGAGGATGGGATGTTTATTCATCAAACAAAGTATGTGTATGACATTTTGAGTCGGTTCAAAATGAATGATTGCTCTACTTTCAACACACCCATATGTGAAAATCACAATCTTGGCCCAGATCATGAAAGTACTGAAGACGTTGATCCAACTCAATACAGGGCGATGATTGGTTCTCTAATGTACTTGACTGCTTCAAGACCTGACATCATGTTTGCCGTATGCTTGTGTGCTAGATATCAGGCGAATCCAAAAGAGTCACACATGAAAGAAGTGAAGCGTATTCTTCGTTACTTGAAGGGGAAACCTAAACTTGGGTTGTGGTATCCAGCTGATAGTGATTTGAATTTTGTCGGTTACACTGACTCAGACTTTGGAAGATGCAAGTCGAACAGGAAGTCTACAACAGGTGGTTGTCAGTTCTTAGGAGGCAGGATCGTGTCTTGGCAATGCAAGAAGCAATCCTGTGTGTCTACATCTACGTGTGAAGCTGAATATATTGTTGCGGGTAGCTGCTGCTCTCAGGTTCTCTGGATACAACAGCAGATGCGCGATTACGGTTTGGATTTCACTCGTACTCCTATTATGATAGACAATAATGCCACAATTTCAATAACTAATAATCCCGTGAAACACAGTCGCACAAAACATATTGACATACGTCATCATTTTATACGGGATTGTGCTGAAAAACGACTAATTGAATTACATCGAGTCGACACAGAAGATAACCTAGCAGATCTTTATACTAAAGCTTTTGACAGGGCTCGCTTTGAACATTTAGTCGAACTCAACGGGATGAGGAATCCTGAATAACTGGTTTTTCATAAGAATTTTCGTAAATAGTTTACTGCTTTTCTTAAAAATCAAAAATAAAAAAAATTGAAAAATCAAAAACATAAAAAAATAGAAAATCAAAAATGAGTTATCACTGTGTGAAAAAGAAGAAATGATAGTACATCAGCATGTTAGACTGTCACACTGAAAATGATATTAAATTGCTTAAGTGTGATAGCAGCTTCATTATATGATGTACCAGTAGGCAAAAAGCATGAAATAATCAACTTACCAATGTGATATAAACTTAAATACAACTGAGTTTGAGTGGGGAACACATCAGTGGTGTATGGTTTAATGACCTTAAATCTTGCGTTGATAGATTGCCAAAATCTGAAGTTTTGGGTCTTTATACTGTTATTTCATCTGGGGATATTTTGACTGTCTTTCTGTTCAGAACTAAAATTGTACATGACCCCAGGAAAGAAAGTCACTTGGAATTAGCACATTTCTATTTGAATGTCTGTATGTTGTCCCGATACACACAATTTTGATCTGATTCTGAAATCTTCTCTGAAAAAAGTCGTGTACCTCCTCTGCTGCATCCAGATATATGCTGACCTGGAGGTGCTAGGCAACGACAGCTTCTGCTGCATCCAGATACATGCTGACCTAGCTGTACGTTGTCGCGCTATAGATCTAATACACCCGAAAGAGGCCCTCAAGTGCCCAAAAGAAACCCAATAAACCTATATCAAACTGAGAAAAACTCATTTGATCTGTATATTATACCATCTCTGCTAAAGATCTATTATGTTCTCTTCTCAACCTATTCCCAGTTAAGATTTCAGAAATCTGGATTGGACTTGTGAAATATGTGGTAGGGAAGATACTTGCATGATAGAGTGTGTTGTTTATATTTCCAGGATTTGATTAGTATTTATTTGGGTGTTCATTGTTAAGCAATCAAAACATGATAAAACAGATTATATGCAGACCTAGACATTGTCAGGATATCTTAAAGGATGAAATCAGTATACTCACCTACTACGATGAATCTTTGTGCATACCTTGATCGCGGGGGTATATCCTGAAGTGGGACACACTAGTATATCAGAAATAAAATTACCTTAACGTATCATACGGTAATGGTACTTGAAATGTTCATGCATTTTGTTTAAGTGGACAAACATACTGGTAATCATCTTGGACTGCTGTTCATGAAAAATTAAATAAAGAATTATCTAATAGTGTGAAACAGTTTGATTTTGTTGATATGATCTTCTTACCGGTGATTCTCACAAAAATAGAGTGTTTATTGCTTTTCGTATTTACTTGCTTTCAGAAAATATAAAAATCCAAAAATAGTGTCTTTTTCTGTTTAAAATTCTTAACGTACGGAAAACTGTTATTCTTGGAGGAATTGTTACTGATAGGGGGAGACGGTGTTAGAAAGTGAGTTCAAAATTTTAAATCATGCGGGTTATAGGGTGTGTGATTAAAAAGTTTTGCGTGTTGGTGATGAAGTTGAAAATGCTTAATCTGTGATACAGTTTAACTATCTCTTGAATAATAATAATTTGTTTAACTTATGTTGAAAAATTCTTATGGTTTCTCGAGATGTTTGTTTTATAGTATACAGATTGAAGCAGTGTGTTGCTGAGAAGTTGCTGTGTTGCTGAGTTGCTGTGAAGATGAGAGTTTGATTGGATGCATGGTAGAACCTCCTTTCTATATTGCAGACAAAGTTGAAGAGTTTGAAGATTGTTATACATATGCTGAACTGGAGTTTACTCGAATGCTAAAGTTTTTGAAGATTTGGTGATTGGATGCATCAGCTTAGGGGGAGTCTGTTGCTGACAGAAGCTGTTGAAGCTGAAGCTATCCAAAGACCAAAGACAGTGCAAGAATACATGAAGATTGCAAGAAGACTGAAGACAAAGTTATTTTATGAAGCTATTGTCAAGGGGGAGTTTGTTGGTGCATGTTTGTGACAACAGCTTAGATTTGGTCTTTGGATATCTTGTAATTAGTTAAACAATAAACAATTAGCGGGTTTAGCTTTGTATTAGTGAGATAATAGAGTTTGGGCTAAACAAAACCCAATTAGGGTGATGGGGGCGAATTGGGCCTGTCCAATTCGCAGTCCATGATGTTTAACCTTGGCCCAAGTAGCAAACCTTGTGTTATATAAACAAGGTTAGGCTTTAGGGTTTAGGTTAATCAGCGAAAAACATTGTTAGAGTGAGAATTCGTGAGAGCTTTAGGGTTTGGACGAATTTGTTGAGTTGGTTAGGGATCTTGATTGATTGTAATCGCTTTGATAGATAATCAATAAAGATCCGGTTTGAAAGTGATTTGCTGTTTCTGTTTTCTACACGTTTTCTGCTTATTCTGATCAAGAGGATTCCGCACTCTTGATTGGAAAGACAATTCTGTGAAAGATCCATACGAATAAGGGTCCTACACAACCAATTCTTCCTGAGAATACACAATATCATATCTTGCAAGTTCTACTTTTAAGTGACCAAATCTTTCTATCATCTTTAACACACTCTCATTTTTTAAACACCCAAACAGATTGAATTCTTTTCTCAATAGCTTTTTCTTGTTTTTAACAATTTCGGCACCACCCACATATTTCATTTTTAATTTCTCCCAAAGATCTCTGGAATCTTTGTATTCAATCAATGATATAATATCATCTCTCACTGATTGATGAAGTAAAGCGATGCATTTCTGTTCTGCAATGAAATTCTCTTGTGGAGTATCAATTAAGTTCTCATAGTCAGTTCTTTCAATGTTAAAACCAGTTTTCATACTCTTCCAACTTTGATATGCAAATGCCTGTAACCATTCTTCAAATCTGCTAGTCCATCTGTTGTAATCCTCTATGGCCATTAGCTTGGGCGGTTTGTTGTAGGTGCCGTAGGCATTATCAACACTCAAAGTATCAGCAATGGTTTTCTTCAGACTTGGGTTTATTGGTGCATTTTCATTTGTGTTGTTTGTTGTATCATCTCCCGTGCTTCCAGTGTAAGCAAAAGCATCACTGAACGGATTCAGAAAATCATCCATCTTCAAGTATCTGAAACAATCAACAAACACTTAGAAAAATTTTTGTGATTTTAGAAACAATTTCAAACGAAATGGATTCAAGAGAAATGAATCAATCTTCAAACGAAATGAGTCTCAAGCGATATGATCTTCACGCGAAATGACTTTCAAACGAAATGCCAATTTGGTGCGAAATGGTAATCTTTCAAGCGAAATGACTATTTCGTGTGGAATAGTCAAACGAAATCACACTCTTCAATCGAAATAGTCCTCTGGTACGAAATGGATGACTATTTCATACGAAATGAAGTCTACAATGTTGATTCCATGAGAAATGAGATTTTCAAGGTCGATTCCGTGCGAAATAACTTCACCAGGTTGATTTCGTGCGAAATGAAGTTCCAGATGTTGATATCGTGCAAAATCAAATGTTGATTTCGTGCGGAATGATGATGACGTCACACTGTCGGCCAAGATTTTGTCAAATTGATCCGGTTTTACGTCGAATTAAGGTCCAATTCTTTCAAGGATTCGTTAAAACTGTATTTCGCGTGTAATGTGTGAAAATTAGTCCATTTTAACCGTAAAAATTCCATTAATTTTGAAAAGAATGAGTAGAAGTGAGAAATTCTGGTGAAAACAAGCTGAATCGGTATGAACTCTTCCTCCTGAGCTCTGATACCACTTGTTGGATCATTGTGTGACCTAAACGAGTCGTTCAGAAGAGTTTTAATCCATATCAAAGGCGGAATCAATGATACGAACTTGATTACAGCTTGATTCTTCCTAATTATCTTCTTTTTATTGATTTCAAAGCTTTACAGATTAGTTGACAAATGGGCAGCACCTCGGCTCTGAAATCTGAATCGCTACAAATGACAAACCATGCTCCCCTATATATAGAGGTTTCATTTCGTAAGAAATAAGCAAAACTCATTTCGTGCGAAATGGGCTTAATCCATTTCGTACGAAATGCTTCTTGCCATTTCGTGCGAAATGACTCTTACACAAACAAAACCTAATTTGTAACCTACTAAGCACTGGTTTATCCTATCTAGACATTAGACTTAATAAAGACGAAGTTAACAGACATTTTTGCACCAACAAACCAAAGGTAGGTACGCGTCCCAATTACCACCGAAAAATATAACACACGAACGGAGCATGTCTTCCAGGGTACGAATCGTTCTTTCAGTCTGACCGTCAGTTTGAGGGTGGAATGCGGTACTTAGATTAAGCACAGTACCGAGAGCAGCTTGAAATGTTTCCCAACAACGCGAGGTAAACCGGGCATCGTGGTCAGAAATGATGTCGCAAGGCGTCCCATGCCGACAAGTGATCTCCTTAGTGTAGATTTGGGCTAATGTTTCTACCTTGTAGTCTTCCCATATTGGCAGAAATTGGGCTGATTTAGTCAAGCGGTCAACGACAACCCAGATGCTGTCATGACCTGAGGGTGTTCGCGGATGCTTCGTTATGAAGTCCATAGCTATACTCTCCCACTTCCACACAGGGATCTCGGGTTGAACGAGTAAGCTAGAGGGTCTTTGGTGCTCAGCCTTGACCTTCGAGCAGGTTAGGCACTTTGAAACATAGAGGGCGATATCCCTCTTCATGCCCAGCCACCAGTACTTGTAGCGCAGGTCCTGGTACATCTTGTCGGCACCAGGATGAATAGAATATCGGGATTTGTGGGCTTCGTCCATCAAAATCTGTCGTAAGTTGGTCCGTTTAGGGATCCAAATTCGGTCCAGATAATGGAATATCCCATTCGACTTATTTTCTAGTTGGGCTCCATCGTTGAGAATCCTTTCCTTCTTCAAAGTGCGTTCATTAAAGCAGGCATGTTGGGCTTCGCGGATGAGGGTTTCGAGATCATATTGGGCTTGAATATTACGGATGCTGAGCAAATAACTTCGTCTGCTGAGAGCGTTGGCAACGACATTTGCTTTGTCAGGATGATAACGAATCTCACAGTCATAATCGTTGAGAAGTTCTACCCACTGGCGTTGACGCATATTTATTTCTTTCTGATCAAAGATATGTTGTAGGCTCCTATGATCGGTGAAGATCGTACACTTGGTACCATAAAGGTAGTGTCGCCAAATCTTTAACGCAAAAACAACTGTGCCTAGCTCGAGATCGTGGGTTGTATAGTTCTTCTCATGGATTTTGAGATGACGAGATGCGTAAGCAATAACCTTGTCTCGTTGCATGAGAACACAACCAAGGCCAAGGTTCGAGGCATCACAATAGACAATGAAGTCATCATTCCTGACGGGTACTTGAGGGTTTGAAAGGCAGTCTCTTGTCCAGTTCCCCAAACAAAAGGCTTATCTTTGTGCGTGAGGGCAGTAAGTGGCACGGCGATTTTAGAGAACCCTTCGATAAACCGGAGATAATAGCCCGCTAGTCCGAGAAAAGAATGGACTTCAGATGGGTTCTTGGGTGTAACCCAACTCTTGACAGCTTCAATCTTCGCGGGATTGACGTGAATACCTTGACTATTAACAATGTGACCAAGGAATTGAACCTCTTCTAGCCAGAATTCACACTTGGAGAACTTGGCATAGAGTCGATTCCCCCGGAGTAGCTCGAGAACCAAACGTAGATGTTGCGCGTGTTCGGCTTTCGGCTTGGAATAGATCAGGATATCGTCGATGAATACGATGACGAAGCGGTCGAGAAAAGGTTTACACACGCGATTCATCAGATCCATAAAAACCGCGGGTGCGTTGGTTAAACCAAAAGGCATAACAACGAACTCATAGTGGTCGTATCGAGTGCGAAAAGCAGTTTTGGGAATATCCTCCTCTTGTATGAGTAACTGGTGGTAGCCTGAGCGTAGATCGATCTTGGAGAAACACGTAGCACCTTGTAACTGGTCAAACAAATCATCGATGCGAGGCAGCGGGTAACGATTCTTGATTGTCAACTTATTCAGTTCCCGATAGTCGATGCACATCCGGAACGACCCATCCTTCTTTTTGACGAAAAGGACTGGTGCGCCCCAAGGAGAGGTGCTAGGGCGAATAAAGCCTATGTCAAGCAATTCCTGGAGCTGACTCGAGAGTTCACGCATTTCGGTCGGAGCGAGTCGATAAGGAGCTCTGGCAACAGGGTTTGCTCTAGGAATGAGGTCGATGCGAAAGTCGATATCACGACTGGGCGGTAGACCTTGGAGATCTTCAGGAAAAACGTTAGGGAATTCACAAACAACGGGGACGTCTTTCACTTCAGTCTTACCTTTCTTTTCCTTCTCTGCTACTACAATGTTAGCATAGAAAGCTCTGTATTCCTTGCGGAGATACTTGCTAGCTTGGATACATGACATAAGCTTCAGATCCTTCAAGAGAGTTTCACCATACACACACAATTGATCACCATTTGCGAGCGAGAAGTGAATCATCTTATCGAAGCAAACAACTTCAGCATGGTTTTCATGAAGAAAGTCCATGCCTATTATGACGTCAAAACTTCCGAGCTGCATCGGAATAAGGTCGATAGGAAAGATGTGATTGTTGAGTTCGAGAGTACAATCACGTAGAACAGAGTTGACGGCGACAGTTCTTCCGGTATCGACTTCAACATCGAACGTCATGGGGAGAGGAGCGCGCTTACGATTAAGAAGCTTTTCGAACTCAAGCGATACAAAGCAGTTATCGGCTCCAGTATCAAACAAACACAAAGCATAAATACCATTCACAAGGAACGTACCATTGACCATGTTGAAAGTTCGAGCACGAGCAGCTTGTTGTTGTTGCTGTTGAGGCTGCTGCTGTTGTTGAGGCTGCTACTGTTGTTGCTCTTGCTTCACAACCCAATTGGGGCACATGTTTGCGAAGTGGTTGGGATCACCACATGCAAAGCAGACTCTAGCGTTGACTACGGGTGCAGGAGCTGCCTGTTGGCCTTGAGGGACAGGGAGCATAGCTTGATGAGCAGTAGCTGGAGCTGGTGCTTGTCGAGGACCTGTACGGCAGTTGACGGTGAAGTGGCCGTACATGTTGCAGTGTACACAAAATCGGCAGGCAATTCCCACTAGATGATGGTAGGTACATGTCGGGCAAGCGGGGTGAGGACCAGTGTAAGCACGCTTTGCAGGCGGTGCTTGAGTAACAGGTGCTGCAGCTGATCGGTATTGAGGTTTATGCTGAGTTGGTATAGCTTGAAGCGGGGCAGCAGTGGTTACAGCACAGTTCTTGTTGCTGGAGTTGCTGTTGTTCTTCCTCTTGTGACGAGAGGCTTTTGAAGACTGCGGGGTGGTGGCGGTTTCAGCGGTTGGTACGGTGGTAGCTTGATGCATGTTCTTTGAGGCTTTGTCCCAGACACCAGCCTTGACTCGCTTGTCGTTGATTTCAGCAGCAAGAAGGTAAGTTTCTTCGATCGTTGCCGGCTTTGAAGCTTGCACAAAATCTGCGACGCAATCTGGCAGAGCTCGAATATACGTCTTGATTGCCATATCAGAAGTCTTAACTTGATCATGGAAAATAATACTAAGCTACTTGAAGCGAGCAGTTAAAGCAGCGTTGTCACCCTCCTTCAGCTTGATGTGCCATAATTCGTCCTCCAACTTTTAGTGCTCATGGGGAGGGCAGAACTCTTCCAACATGACGTTCTTCAACTCATCCCATGTCAATCTATAAGCTGCATCGTTTCCGCGTTTGTTTCTCTCGGCCGTCCACCAGTCTAAAGCATGGGACTGGAAGACGCCGGTAGCATTCAGAGTGCGGAGTTCGTCAGGACAGCCACTCTGGCGTAGGGTGACCTCGATCGAATAAAAAAATTAAAATAAGGCCGTAGGACCATCTCGCCACTAAATTCTTTCAGTCCGCAAGCTTTAAATTGCTTAAAGCTAAAAGTAGCTTTGGGAGTATCGGTCCTTGACTCTTCAGAAGATTTTCTCGCATTCTCGTGTAGTTCACTCACAATCTGGGGGATAACCTTCGCCATTTTCTTAGTAATCATAGAGGAGAGGGGTTTGTCTGCTTGCTTTCGGCGAGCAGCTTGAGTAGCGCGAGATCCAGATGACGACAATGTCTGCAACAGACATCGCCATAGGACTGAAACACAATATAATCGAATCTCACCTCACACGCCTAATACTACTAAAGCTCAGGAACACGATCACGTAACACGTATACACATAGACATGTAATCTCAGATTCACATAAGCACAAAAGCACATAAAGCACTGAAGCATATAAGCACGTAGAGCACGGAAACACATAAACACGAGAGGCAGTCAGAATACAGGAACCTAACTATATGTTGCACGTATTCCCTATCCTTCACAGCGTGTATAGCGATTAATTATAGCGATTGCGAGTATCGAGCAGCGATTGCGAACATTGACCAGCGATTTGTGGGCGATCGTGTAGTGTACTGTCCGTGTTGTGCACGTTTGGTCGAAATTAACTGCGAAAACAAATAAATCACCAAAAATAAAAACATATAATCACATAAAACACATAGATTCCACATAAAATCAGCAAATATCAGAGTCAGCAGTTGCGGGCTCAGAATCGAAACATATAGAAATCGAGAATGGATTGTCTGCGACTGGGATAGACGTCGACTATCCAAAGTGATTCGACTATTCACAAGGACCTTTGGTTCGCACTTTGTCCTTCAGGACTGTGCACTTGCCTCGAATCTTGGCAAATGGCACGCATCCTTCCAGTTATAGTGCGACTTCAAGTCATTGGAGTCCGTCAAGACTTTGGTGAGAGTTTTGTAAAACCAAAATAGAGAGCTGAATAAGTCGTTAAGGTTCGGGTTTCACCCCTGACTTAACAACTTTTGTTCCTGTTTTGAAAAAATAAAGAAGAATTATGCGTCAAAGTATGGATTTCACTCCTGATTCGACGCAATTTCTCCTGTTTATAGATAAGAATGCGGGTCGAACAAGCAATTTAGTCGAGAGTTTGCGGTTTTCACACCTAATCTCGACCTAATCGCTCGTTCATTTTCAAAAATTAGAGTGCAGTGATAGTGTAGTGCAGGCGAGGATGAGAAATAGCAAATAAGCTCGTACAAGACCCCTAAGGGTGTGCACAAGTCGATCTGTTGGTACTTAGACTATAGACTAGGTCGTTTCTAAGACATCGACCCAGACTAGGTCTAGTCTTGCCTAATTCCCAATAGTAATGGCTCTGATACCAATCTGTCACACCCCAACCGATGGAGGAAACATCGGGGCGTGCCACTGAGCGAAACAGATTGTCCAGAAGTTTCCATAACAACTATGATTACCAATTATTTAAAGCATCACGTCCCATACCATGACATAAAAAGTAACATAATTATTACAGGCAAAGTCAAGACAAATTGTTTTGTTTCGACAACTAAGAATTTAAGTACAGACAATTCGTTTATTTGTTTCTAGACCTTTCCTAGCCTCGATTTCATAGCAAGCCAAGCATTCTAACATCTTAAACACCTGCCACATACGTTAAAGTAAAAGTAAATACACATAGTGTAAAGGTGAGCATACAAGTTTAATAGATATAATAGAGTTCGAAATCGTTTACGCATAACCAGCACGTACACAATGTGAAATGAAACACGTAAGTTATCGACATGATCCTTTCAATACCAATGACAGTGGGTTGACTGCCCAAGGCAGTTCGTAATACTCACTCACCACTGTGAGCCATGTAATTAATTGTCCTTAACAACCCCTGAGTGAACAGGTGTTGAGTCCAAACTATAGTACGATCGTTGCTAAGGCAGGTAGACAGCAATCCATGTGTAAACATAACAAACAAGCATTCATTAAGTCACGTATAACATGTGGTAACGGTTAGCGTTAAAGTATTGCGTGGTGTGTTCGATGTGATTTACAATAAGTAACGTATGTAACACCCAAAAGTGCATAAAGCAAAAAGGGTTCGAGTATACTCACAGCGATGATGGATTGAAGGGAGCGCTTAGAGCGGAATTAGCCTGATCAGAACGATAGCACAACGATAAGCGGCGCGTAAAATGGTTACACAAATGGTACCTTGCACCGTATGTCAGATGGTAATCCGATCGGGTGGCAATCCGATCGGATGGCCAGTCGATCGGGTGGCAATCCGTTTGGATGGTCACCCGATCGGGTGGCCATTCGATTGCATTGTCACCTCGTTTGGTGAGGATGTGCTTGTGTGTGATGGTTTGCATTTTGAAGTTTTCGTTGTAGCATTTTGAAAATAGAGAAGTATCTCTACCTTTCAGGTCGGTCGATCGGACAGTCGTTCGATCGGATAGCAATCCGATTGGCAAGGCTTCTTAATTTGAGGACAAGTTTACAGCAGGACGGTCACTCGATCAGATGGCTATCGGATCGGGTGGCAATCCATTTGTATTGAACCTGTTAAAAATTGTCTAAGTCCCAAACGTCACACGATCGGGTGGTCACTCGATCGGATGGCAATCCGATCGGGTGGTAATCCATTTCAACGTTTAGAACCTTTGAATATTTTGAAAATAGTTTAAATATGGAACCCAAGTGCAACCCGATCGGATGGCCGGTCGATCGGGTGGCAATCCGATCGGACGGCAATCCGTCCCGACGATCCGTTCGCCTTGTCACTTTATTCGTTTGAAGTTTTGTAGTGTTTGAACAAGGCATTTTGATAACATGCTTGAACAACAGAAACCTATCTCGACCCAAGTGACCCGACCGAACAGGAATCACCCTAGTCCGACCGATTCACGGTTCGAGTCGGTAGTTCATGTTCAAACCTGAAGTCAATACCTCTTGGATGGGTTTCGGATCTGGAACTAATACATCACCAAGAACGGGTAGAAGATCAGGACAATCTCTGATTCCATCGGGTTTGAGTGCATTGAGTGTAAAAGAGTTGAAAGAAAGCTGGAAAACCTTCTCTCAATCCTTTTATCCATGAATTAGTGTAGATCTAAGTGAAATCATTGATGAATGTTGTGGAAATCCTTCAGATCTGAATTGTTCTTGGTGGAATGAAGCCTAACATAGAAGTTCATAAGAACCCCATGCTGACATCACCCTAGAACACCTCAAATCTGGTGATTTCATGGTTAAAAGTTAAGATTCAAAAGATAGAAAGGTGTAGGAGTGCGTGTAGATCAAGAAAGTACAAGATTTGGGTTGAAAACTTACAAGAATCGGGAGAAATCGGAAGAAAAGTGGGCTGGAGCGAGTTGAGCAGAGAGAGCTGTCAACATCAAGTGATGTGACATATGAGGGTATTTATAGGGTTTCCATAAAAGGAAAGTGGGGAAAATGGCTGGTCGATTGGGTGGCAGTCCGATCGGGTGGCAACCCGATCAGGTGGCAACTCGATCGGATGGCAACCCGGTCGGATGACAATCCGATCGGATGGCCACCCTATCGGTTGGCCACTCGATCCGAGTGTTTGGCGTGATGAGTTTCGTTGTTTGGATTCGAGTGTTGAGCGTTGCAATGCGATTCGAGCGAGCGATTCGAGCGAGCGATGCGATAGTATTACCCATCAAATTTCTTTTAATCCCAACTACTATATCTAACATACAATCATCCTAATTAACTTGCGCTTAGCGTTTTTTATTCGATTGTGATGGGATAGATTTGCGATTGCGATTAACACCTCAACATAAACATAACATGCACAAATAACACATAAATAGTACGCACACATAAAACAATAACCAAAACACATAATTCGAGTTGCGAATGCGATAGCGATAAGAGATAAGTCGATTAAACATGCGATTAATATGCGATTAAGCATCGATTATTAACAAGTACTCCACATAATACAACTAACGTGATAACATAAATAGGCTAACTACAAGTTAAAGAAGTCAAAACAGGAGTTGAGCAAGGAGTGACAGATCGCAATTAGCAATCTTGTCTCCCTTTGACTTTAATCTTGACTTTGACTTTGACTTCCGAAACACGGGGTGTTACAGCCCCCCTTCTTAAGGGAATTTCGTCCTGAAATTAGGCTGAAGCCGTAACAAACAACTGTGGGTATTTCGCCTTCATGTCGCTTTCGAGTTCCCATGTGAACTCTGCGCCTCGTTTGCGTTCCCAGTGAACTTTCACAATGGGAATGCGCGAGCGTCGGAGCTGCTTGGTTTGGCGCTCCACGATTTCGACAGGCTTTTCCACAAAGTGCAGTGTTTTGTTTACTTGAAGATCTTCGAGCGGTACATATAAATCATCATCAGCCAGGCACTTTCTGAGGTTCGAAACATGGAAAGTCGGGTGGACGTTGTTAAGTTCCTCCGGTAGTTCGAGTATGTAAGCCACCTTTCCGATCCTTTCCAGAATCTTAAAGGGTCCAACATATCGAGGCGCGAGCTATGGCGCCTGGCGGCTCGCGACGGGCAAGCCTTGGGGCGCAACGGGGCACGACGGGGTGTGTGATCAGCCTATAAAAAGGAGTCGTTAACTCATTCAGTCCTCGTTCATTTTTCTTTTCTCTCTCAAACGCTCTGATAGTATAAACTCTCGGGAAATAATACCCTATAAATCGAAGCTCTACCTCGTTGTAAGTATTATAACCCTGCTGTTACCCTACACGATCGATTTAGGGCTCCGTACCGCATGTCAGGGCTCTGCCTGACTCGGTCATTGGAGTTTAGTCTCGTGTTACACTCGATTAATCTAGGATTCCGTAATGCATGTCAAGGCTCTGCCTGACTCATTCATTGGAATTCTGTCTCGAGTTGTACGGTTAATGTGATTTGTGTTATTTTACTAACATGTGTGCATTGTTTAATTTTAATAGATAATAATTAGGAGAATCACCAGGAAGCTATAGTAGTATCACATAAATCTACAACGTGAGTCATTCTCTTTTTGTAAATCTTTTTTATAAAAACCATAAATGTTTTAATAAAATTTAAACAGTGATTGAGTCTATGTATTCTACAATTACTGCAGGTATGTTGGGGTTTTGTATACAAAATGTGAAAGACGTTACCATTGGACAAAGAGTTAGCCAATGAGTAATATGACCCACAAGTCTGGTATGGATAGTACTGAATGAGTAATTGTGTAGATACAAAACATTGTAATCACTCTCAATACTGTGGAAGTTATTTAAACTATTTTGATTAAACTGGAATGCACTCGCTAGTATTTCTTGCTGATATAATGTTTTAAAGACGCGTTTCAGGTAACAAAATGTGAAAGCCAATAGAAGCTAGCTGGAGAGCACTGAAGGCTTGGAAAAGTGGCTATAAAAGTTACCTAATTAAGAAGAAGTTGTTATTTTCAAACAATTAGGGTTTATCGCTACAAATGTATTGTCAAATGAACTTGGGTTTTATCCCAATAATATATTATTATAAAAGTTTGGAGTTTTGTGACAACTGTGCTCTGTAAACGATGTACGATGTAAAACAATATCAATTTTCAATGAAACGATGTGTTTTGGTGTTAATATTTGTGTTTGACGATTTTAATATTTGATTCTAATTCGATTTCAAGCTTTAAATCACCTTTTGGAAAGTTATACGCAAAATGTTGCGTGCACGTAATCAGTTTAATGCGACAAACACTCTGGAACAGTGACATAGGCTTAACATACCTTAAATAACCTTTACATAACTTAGAAATAAGTTTTGGAGGGTTTAGTGTGTCGAAAATAAGTTTATTCGGTCACAGGGACTATTTACGACAAACTGCGAGAGTATGCCGATTTGTATGGCAACAAACATTCCGGAACATGACCATAAGCTAATCATACCCTAAATATCCTTTACATAGCTTAGAAATAGGCTTTGAGGGGTACGGTATGCGAAAAAGTGCTTACTTGATCAATAGGGACTAAAAGTATCAAAAAGTGCATAAGTTTGCATTTACACACATATCTTACGTTCTGAACATATCCGGACATCCAAAAAGTTTTGTAATCATTAAAATATTTTATTTTAATGATTTGAATGAAAATTTGGGTGATGAATCGTAATTTGGATCGTTTTCGCGTCCGTTCGAGTTTTCATCGTAATTAACCGAATAACGTGACCGTACAACCAAATGAACCGACATCCGAGATGTTTTCAAGCATATTTCATGTTCCCTATTCTTTAACTTCATTGTAAAGCCTTGAAATGGGGTTAACGGGCTGAAATGCATCAAAATCAAAGTTTTGGACATGCAGGGACTAAAATTGACAATTTCTGATAGTTGCTGGGCGTGCCGCGAACACCTGTGTGTTTGTCTACGCGGGGCACAACCCTGGGTGCTGGCAGATTCAGTGAATTTGGCTTAACAGCCTGTTTCCACTAGTTTTAACCCCTGATTTGGCATACCATTAGCTTGTTTTTTAGCTCCCCTTGTATTAGAAACTATGAGCCACATGTGTATGGCCAAGATCATGCCTTGATCCTTGCAAAAACACATGTAATGATCCTAGAAACTCAAGATTTCCTATAAATAGCTTGGGTTTTTGCCATTGTTCCTTGCACAAATTGAATCAAATCTACTCTAAGTTGAAGCTCTCACTTATGAAGGCTTCATACCTGAGCATTTTAGTTCAATTCTTCCTAGCTTGGACCTTTTGTAAGCTTCTTTCATGCTTGTTTATGCTTTTCAAGCATGAAAGTCAAACAGTGTTTGACTTTCTGCTTTGACCATGAATTGGTTAAGTCAAAGTTCAATCGAACTTTGCAACGTGAGCGTAATCACGATGGTTATATTTCCTTGTGACTATACCTACTGATTATCACGTTGATTAGTCGAAGTGACGAGTCAAAGTTTTGGGAAAAATGCCGATTATGCGCATTTTGCGACGAAGCTATTTTCGGGTATCAAAACACTTTGTTTTGCAAAACACTTTGTTTTGATATCAAACCTGTTTTCTAACTTAGTTAAACATTTTTTAACATGTTTAACTCGTCACTTTTAGTCTAGTGCTTGTTTAGGGTCGTAAGTCAAGCGGTCTTGACAACCGCTTATACTTTCGAACCTGACCCGTTTGGTCGATCGTTAGGATCCGATCAAGCACATTTAGTGACCATAGTTGTATAGGGAATAACCTTCCAAGGTTATACCTTATGGTCACTTAGTTTAGTTAGTTGTATGATAGGTAGTCTATATGCCTTAGGAAAATGACCAAAATACCCTTTTCATGTATAATTGGTCATTAAGCATATGTAACCTAAAATTTTGTCACCTTCCAGGCTCTTTGGGAACTTCAACACTTTGTATCTTTTCAGCTTCATGAACCTTTGAAGTTGTAACATGTTTTTCACTCTTGCCTCCTTGATCTTTAGGCACAGAAGCACCACCTTTCTTGGCACGTACATTTCTTGGAATCACTCCTGTCTGAACTGCTTTACGCTTTGTTCTCATTTTCTTTTGCTCATCAACTGATGGAGTGTAAGTAGAATCTTCTTCGTCAGATCCTTTCTTCTTCTTTGTGGGCTTCTTTTTCAACTGAGATTTTCCACGACCAAGTGTTGTCAGATCAAGCTCTGTTTCTGTCTCGGTGGACTCATCATCAGCATCCTCACTAGAATCATCACGAGCAACACCTTCAAGCTCTGTAACTTTGACACTTTCAGTTTGAACACTTGAACTTTGATCCTTTGTAGTTTCAGCTTCCGTGTGCTGAATGTATTGTTCAAACGTCACTTTTGCTAGATCAATACCTTCTTGTGGAATACTTGATGGATCTAACACTGGCTCATCCACCAACCTTGACTGTGGTTCTTTTGAAGGCCCTGCAAGACAAGAATTTAAGTATTTATTAGTAAAACATAACAATTAAAGTTCTAACTTCTCTTACGACTCCCCCTTTCACTATACCCTTAACAACTATCTTCGGTGTAGGCTCCTTAGGAATAGGTACAACAGGGGATGTCTTGGGAGTTCTCTTTCTCTTGCCATCTTTCACAAACCACCAACGAGTTTTCTTCTCAACCATTTCATTCATCTTTTCATTTTCATTCTCAGAAGTACTATTCTCATGTCTCCACGCATCATCTTCTCGAGCAACATATGCTGGATTGTTAATTCTGCATATCATTCTTCTAACTCTTGGTTTAGGTCCTTTCGCCAATCTGCTTATAGTATCAGCTGTCATGTTTCTTAGACCTAATACATCATCATCATCCTTTTGAATGTCTTTTACTAAATCATCTATCATCATCATGATGTACTTTGCATTTCCAGCTCTCACAATTTCTACCAAGTAGTCAAATATCACCTTTGATACGTTGTATGGCCTATTCAGCACCAGACAAGTGATTATGTTCATGATATAGTCAGAAGTTTCATCGTAAGCTCCCTTCCTATGTGATAATGCATGTACTACACAATGGATCATGAACTTGTAGGGTTTACTGAACATTGTTTTACCCATTTTCCCATTTAAGTGCCCTGTAAATCCCATCCTACACCATAAACCTTTGCAAACATCTTCAAGAATAATGGTGGGATCTCTATCAGAATCACCTAACTCCAACACTCGTCTTATATCACCAACGTTGAACTTAATTTCTAAATCTACGTCTTGACCATTTACGTCTTTCTTTCTCACTGCAGAATAGATCATCTTTTCCTTCTCCTCGTATCTTGCTAAACTCCAAAATCGTCTCACATGAGATTCATAAACTATAGTCTTGTCGGTTAAGGCCTTAGCAATCTTGCTTACAATCAAGAACTTTGCTATAACTTCAAACAGAGTTTTGTCTGTACAAAAGTGCATCCAGCAGAAAATAGATGTTGTGAGATTTATCCCAGTCTGAAGCTTTTCCGTGCAATAATACACAATGTTAACAATTGCACGAGGTTCGAGACATCCAGTGACAAGTAATGAAAATTTTGAAAACTTAGAATTTTTCTAACTCTGGAACTCTCACTATGCATAGCACTGAGGATCGGATGGCTGTCCGATCGGAATGCCACCCGATCAGATTGCCATCTTGTGTAATGTATAGTCAACATAAGTCAAATGCATGTGGATCGGATGACCACTCGATCGGATTGCCACCCGATCGAGTTGCCACTCGATCCATGTGACAAGCAAGAGCACCATTGACCAGTCAACCTTATAGGTGAATGCCATGGATCGGATTACCACCCGATCGAGTTGTCACTCGATCCTTGACAACTTTGAACATTGAAAGTTTTTGTCGTTTTGTGATGAGGATCGGATGGCCACCCGATCGGATTGCCACCCGATCGAGTTGCCACTCGATATTTGACAAGGTTGCACATTTTCCAAGATATAGTATAAGGATCGGATGATTGTCCGATCGGATTGCCACCCGATCGGATTACCACTCGATTCATGGCATGTGATGAACAGTGAAAGAATGTATTGGAACGGATTGCCACCCGATCGAATTGCTCCCTGATCGGGTTTCCAACCTATCCAAGTCACTTTATGAACAGTGAAAGGCACACAAAACAAGACAAACACTTAGAATAACTTTCAAACATGAACTGCTAAGGATCTGATGGTCACCCGATTGGATTGCCACCCAATCGGGTTGCCAAACTATCCAAACACTTTGACAGATTAAAGGCACACATCCCAAGGAAATAACAATCAAATTACCAGTTTAAGCACAGTTATCAAGGCACAAAGACTTAGAAATAAAACATTCAGTCAAATAGTATGCATTGGATCGGGTGGTCACTCGATCGGATTGCCACCCGATCGAGTTGCCACTCGATTCATCAGACATGATGAACAGTTTGAACCATTTTTGAACATCAAAACTTTTCTAAGCTAAACATCAAAATGAACATAGATCTGTGTAGAGAATCTAAAGGCGATCAAATCCCTTTGTTCATCTTGTTCTAACTTGGCCTAATCAGAGATTAATTAGACAAAAACATGTCCGATAGCCGACTCGTTCTAAGCATCAAATCTCCTAGATCTAACATGTTATGGCACAAATTGAGAAGGTAAACTTGTAGATCTAAAACTCGTGATCAAAACCTTATGCTTAGATTTCATCAAAACTTCCTAAAAATGTCTAGATCTGAGTTCAAAGGTCTGACAGTCGCCGACTTCAAAAATTCATCAAAACCACCAAATTAACAGTTAAAGATCATGAAACTTACCTTTCCCATTGCGAAGGTTGTGCAAACCAACAATCCAATGTCTTGTGGAAAGAAAAAGTGAAAATCAAGATCAGAAAGTGAGAGTGTGTGAGGGAATAGGATGGTCGCCCGATCGAGTGAAAAGTTGACTGAAAGCATTGACCTCCTATTTATAGTGTGACCATGCATCGGATGGCCGTCCGATCGGATTACCACCTGATCGGATTGCCGCCCCATCCAAACACAACTCTTTTGACTTTCAAGTGTTGACCTTTAAATTTTTGTCGTTTTTCTCAAATTTTATCAGTTTTTAGAAATCCACTTAAGTATCTAGGTTCAAATTAATGAGCCTAGGTACTTAATTTGCCGACCAAATCCAAGTTAATGACCTTGGTTGACCCGAAACAAAACAGACTGACTTTTTGTTCATTTTTCAAACACATTTTTCTAAAAATTTACAAGTTTCAACTTAATGAACTTGCATTGACTTTGAATTTCTCAATTTTCAGATTAGCTCCCAACCCAGTTGTCCAGTTCAGAATCTTTCTTGCTCCGCTTCTCTTCTCAGAATCTGAAGATCCGCTTTCCACCTTGGTTTGTCACAAAACTAAAGCAGAAATGTAAAATCTTTTTGGAATTTTAAGAAAGTTTAAACTAGAAAATTATGAAATCTTTTTGGGTTTTTGTCGCTAAACGGAAATGAAATGGACAGCAGTAAATGAAACTATTTACAAACATATTTTTGGTGAGCGTGTTAGGGGATCATATCAGCTACCGGCAAGCTACAAGTACCGTTAAGCTTGATTACATACTAAGAATTAAACAATTCTCTTAGATTGCCGATATACTGATCCTCTTAAATTTTCACACAAATTTCAATTAATCAGGATATGATTTAGTGTTTTAAGATCTTAACTTATACGCGTGTCCCACCTCAGAATATACTCCCGTATACAGACTCCTATATTCAGTCTTACAGGTGAACGTACACTAATGATATCTGTAACGGGTAATGCGAGGCCATGAGAGCTCAGGTTAGAACTTTCGCTCAGACAAAGAGATGATGGCTCGACTTTAGGTGTGTCCCGTTTGGGGATCTTTTCTTCAACAGCACATGATTAGCATTTTTCAATGTTTCATCATTTTTTATGCTGAGGGTATGCTTTAAGATTAAAGAAGTGCAGAGTATTATACGAGGACTAGGCTATTGCTTCCGCAAAATCAGAAGTCCCGGAATAAAACCCCAGATATCATCACGCACAAAGACCTAGTATGTCAGAAATAGAAAGCCATTCAAACAAGATTTCAGGGGTTACCTATATATCCGAGAGATGTTCCCCACGTAAACGCAAGTTGTGATTTAGGCTTATATCCCGAAAAATCTACCAAGTGTGCAAAAACCTATCGGCATATCATCAGTGAGACTGCTTAATGCTTTTAAAACTTTACATATCTTTAGCATATTGTAACTGTCTAGCTGATGTACTATCATTTCCCCTTTTTACACAAACTCTTTTTTGGTTTTCTATTTTTTTTGGATTTTGAAATATCTCATGTTTTTGGATTTTTGCATTTTTTAATATTTTTGTATTTTCTGAAAAAGTTATCTATCTCCCCCTAAATACTAAAACAGCTAAAAATACGACAAAACAAAGCAGTCTGCTTCTCAACATCATCTGCCTCGGTTTCCTCATCAACGCCAATGATTTTCTCCACATCCGACAACAATTTCATACCATTTAGTTTTAAAAGATATTAAAAACGAGCTTCATCGAAAGTTTTGGTATGTAAATCTGCCTTTTGTTCGTCGGTGTGGATTTTATCAATTCGTATCAACTTCTCTTCATAAAAATCTCGTATGAAGTGATGACGAATTTCTATATGTTTTGTTTTAGCGTGATGTACCGGATTCTTTGTTATGTTTATAGCAACCTCATTATCAACAAAAATAGGTGAAGTAAGAAATTGCAAACCGTAGTCGCGCATCTGTTGCTGGATCCACGGGATCTGCGAGCAGCAGCTGCTGGCATATACGTACTCTGCTTCACATGTAGACAAAGCAACAGAGGTTTGCTTCTTACATTGCCACGTGACCAGTCGGGGTCCGAAAAATTGGCATCCTGAAGTTGTTGATTTAGCATTGACTTTGCAGCAGCCGAAGTCAGACTCAGAGTACCCCTCAAGCGTGAAGTCACCGTCCTTTGGATACCACAACCCCAGTGTTGGAGTTCCTTTCAGGTAGCATAATATCTTCTTGACGATCGACATATGCGAAGATCTGGGACTTGATTGAAATCGGGCCGCGAGGCAGGTTGGATACATTATATCAGGTCTTGAAGCCATCAAATACATTAGCGATCCGATCATGGAGCGATATAACGTTTCATCCACCTTCTCTCCGGTGAGATCAGGGTTGATCCCATGATTCGTAGCTAACGGGGTGGACATTGGAGCTGTTCCCGACATCCCGAATTTCTCCAGAACATCATGAACATACTTTGTCTGATGTATGAACGTTCCCTCGGGCAGTTAATCAACCTGGAGCCCTAAGAAGAACTTCATCTCACCCATTGAAAACATTTCAAACTTCTGCTTCATCACTTTTTCAAAATCTTTGCAGAATTCTTCATTTGTCAACCCGAAAATAATGTCTTCCATGTAAATCTGGACTATCAGAAGATGGCCGTCGACTTCTTTCGTGAAGAGAGTGGCGTCTACCTTGCCTCGGATGAAGTTGTTGGCTAGCAGATGTTGAGAGAGCATCTCGTACCAGGCTCTCGGGGCCTGATGCAAGCCGTACAACGCCTTGTCCAAGAGGTAAACCATATCTTTGTGGATTGGGTCGGTAAAGCCCGGTGGCTGTCCGACATATACCTCCTCCTTCACCTTGCCATAGAGAAATGCCAACTTCACATCTAGCTGATACACTTTAAATCCTTTCCATGAAGCAAATGCTAGGAAGATTCTGATAGCTTCAAGACGAGCAACAGGAGCATACACATCAGTAAAATCTATCCCCTCATGTTGACTGAAACCCTGGACCACGAGTCAAGCTTTGTTGCGAACAATTAATCCTCAGTCGTCTCTCTTACACTTAAACACCCACTTTGTGTTTATCTTCCTATAACCATCAGGCAAGTCCACCAGCTTCCATACACCAAGCTTTTCAAACTGACTCAGCTCCTCCTGCATTGCGTTGACCCATGAATCTTTAGTTAGTGCTTCCTTGTATGTTCGTGGCTCAATCTGTGAAATGAAACAACCAAGTGAAAATTTTGTTTGTAACTTTAGAATAAAAGTAAGTAAGGCCATAGTCAATCTGGCTTCTAGTGCGAACGCCTGACTGCAGCTCTCCTATTATCACTTCTTCTGGATGGTATGAAAGAGTCCTCGGCATCACCTCGCCTGGAACATCCTCCTCGCCTTCCAAATTCGTAACGTTCTAATCCGCAACTTGTTCATTGACAGGAATTGTCTGATCTAAAGATTGGATTTTCTCCCCCTCAGACTCTGAATCACCATGATCAAATGTTAGCCTTTCATCAGATTCTGAATTATCATTGACTGCCGTCTGATTATCAGGAGCAAGTTCACGTTCTGAAGAAGTCGGTGTAACACCTGTGCCTCCACGGCCATCAAACAAATACCGAACCAATGAAATATTATATTTCATACTTGGGATTTGTAAAAATATGTGTATCATTTGAACATATCAATTCTTGTTCAAATTTCAAACTCTAAATCGCTTTCTGGAAGGTTATACGCGCACCGATGCGTAAATATAACCAGTTTAATGCAACAAACACTCTGGAATAGTGACATAGGCTTAACATACCTTAAATAACCTTTACATAACTTAGAAATAAGTTTTGAAGGCTTTGGTATGGCAAAATCAAGTTAAATCGCTTACAGGGACTAAATTTGACAAACTGCGAAAGTATGCCAATTTGATCTGTACAAGACATTCCGGAACATGACCATAAGTTAAACATACCATAAATATCCTTTACATGGCTTAGAAATAGGCTTTGAGGTGTTTGGTGTGCTAAAATAAACTTTTGGGTCATTCAGGGACTAAAAGTGTCAAAAAGTGCACAAGTTTGCATTTTTATGCATAACTCACGTTCTGAATACATCCGGACATCCAAAAATATATGTAAGCATGACTATATTATGCTTTAGTGTTTGGCTTGTCAAAAATCCATTCGTCGCGTCATTTGGATCGTTTTTCGCGCTTATGCGCATTCCGTCGTAATTAAGCGAACATCACGTTCGTACGACCAAACGAACCAACACCCGGCATATTTTTGAGCATGTTTCATGTCCACAATGTTTAGGAATCATTTTAGGGCCTTAAAGTTGGCTTTACGGGCCTTAGAGGTGTCGGAAATGGCCTTAAACACGTGTAGGGACTGAAACTGTAATTTCTGAAACTTTGTTCTGATCTGTGACTCCTAGGCGGCCCGCCTCAGGATCTTAACATCCTTAGGCGGCCCCCGTCAGACCTTCTGACCAGGTTAAATGTTTCTAACAGCAGATTGCAGCTGTTTGATCCACCACCACACATTCTCATTTGTCTAGTCAGCTGATAAGAACCATTTTCTAGTCACCATAAGGTCCCGACACTTGTACGGGTGGGATTAAGGCACGTTTTCCATGAAACGATCTTAACGGTGGACCTTTTACTATAAATACCCCACCCCCCATGCTTCAAAATTACAAGAATTCTGATTTGAGAACCTCTAAGTTGAAACCATTGTTTCATACCTGAGATTCTTGAATCGAGATTAGCATTCGGGGACCCTTCGTAAGTATTCTTTCGTTCTTTTCTTTATTTTATTGCTTTTAGAGTCAGAAAGTCAAACTTTGTTTGACTTTCAGCGTTGACCAGCTTATGGTCAATGCGAAGTTCGTTTGAACTTCGCAACGTGATTGTAATCACGTTGGTCATAGTCCCTTGGGACTATGCCCACTGATTACCACGTTGTCTAGGGTCGTAGGGTAGGCGATCTAATAAATCGCCTATACCCTCGAACCCGACCCAGTTTGGTCGATCATTAGGATCCGACCAAATACATTAGGTGACCATAGTAGGTAGGGAATAACCTTCCGAGGTTATACCCTATGGTCACATCGTTTAAGTAGTTGTATGATAGGTAGTTTATATGCCTTAGGTAAATTACCAGAATACCCTTTTCATGTATAATTGGTCATTAAGCATATGTAACCTAAAATTTTGTCACATAACTGATTATGTAACATGTTTAGGCATATAACACTTGTCGTAGAACTAGTTAGACGGTCCGAACGCGTTTCACGCGAACGACGCGTTAAAGTAGCATAAGCTACCTAAACGGGTCGTAATGGGTCGTAAACAATTATGTTAGGTTTCAATTAGTATGTAGGCTTTGTTGAACCATACTACACGAGTCTCTACACTCGTTTGGTTTACAAACCCTAATGCTACCCGATCTTCCGATCTAGGTCCGGTTAATTAACATAGTTACCTATATTAGGTGCCGTTTGATATCCGCCATCTCTAGCATTGTTTGGTTGTTACTCAAGGACTTCTGAGCAATCTCAAGTGAGTACATAGACCCCTCTTTTACTGTTTTCCAAACTGTTTTGGGGTGAAACACATGTGCCTACTTGTTACTTTCGTGCTTTCCTGTTTTCACATCATATACTTGTTATGTTCATTAGTACATTTATAGTACATGATTTCATGGTGTTCTATGCTTTGTATGATGACTTTGCATACTTAGTACATTGTTTTACATGACTTTTCTACTTTGTATGATGACTTTGCATACTTAGTACATTGTTTTATACTGCATCTCTGTTGCATATGTTCCAGTAACATATGGACACATTGTTTTACAGCTCTACCCTGTATGTTTACTCTAGCATACTAGGTACATTATCTTCATAAAACATGCTTACATTTTGGTATGACATTTGGTTTGTTTAAACTATACTATACATTCATTAACACCGATCATGCCGTTCGTTAGTAGGTAGTGGTACCATAGGACTTGACAAATCCCGTTCCGGACATCCTAGGGAAAGGGGATGAAAGGAATGACCGAATCCGAATACATATTCTCTTGATAACTCACTTTTACATAGTTATCCGTCTGTCTCAAGGCTTGGATGTATGAATTTTCACAATACCGCATAAATGTTCATATTCAGTATAGCATGCATATATCTTACAAAACATAACTTTGATTTAAACCAAGTTTTACTTCAATACTTTGTTTTGTACATTTTTACTTATGGTTTAAGTAGTCTAAATTTTACTTACCATACATATCATTTTGGTTATACACTACTTGACTACTTTTGGACTATAAACATTTGACATGGTTTATACAAGGACTTTTGACTATTGGTTTAAACATAGACTTATTACATTGGTGGTTTGAGTAAGTGATTAAGTAACAATGCGTGTGTAATATGATACAAGCATGGTGGATACGCCGCTGGTACTTCCTATATATAAGTGTTTGTATGGTATTACATATATCGTAGCGTTATTTGAATCATTTCAGTTTGATACATATAACATTTTATACAAATAACATACCTTTCACAATACATTGTTTTACAAACAACTTAACTTTTACAAACTCATTTTACATGGTTACTCATTTAACCATGCATTATTTTCTTATTTATACATATCATCTGAACTTATTGTTTTTCAAATGATTTACAAAGACAAAGCAAATTACAAGGTTCATGACTAAACATTTTCTCAAACATAAGTCATGAAACCTATTTTCACAAAACCTATGTATCTCACAGGCATTTTTATGCTGACGTACCTATTTTCACATGTGTTTCTCAGGAGCTGATGCATAAGATGATCAAGATACACATAGGCAGACTTGGGCTTTAGTGACAATAAAAGATGCAAGACTAGTTAATTATGTTGTATTTCCTTGTTTGTTAAGACATTGTAACACTTTTAATCAATAAAACGAAACTTCAATTGCCATGGATTTGAAACAATTAATTCTGTTACAACACTCCCCGACATTTCCGCCACGTTTTGTATGTTCTAAGTGGTCGGGGTGTGACAGAAAAGATGGTATCAGAGCCAATGGTTATAGGGAATTAGGTTATTAGTAATGCTTTGACCTAGTCTATAACCTTCTTAGGACCCTAACGCGAGTTTACTTGCGTTTAGTCATAAAACAATACCGTCACCTATCCTTAGGCGACGACCACAACAAGAACATAAATTTCAAAACCGCTTTGAAAACCAATCATCTGTTCTAGGATGATTGATTACTAGGTTTTGAACCCTCTATTGTAAGGTTTTGAACTCTCTATTATATGGTTTTGAACCCCTTTGAGTTTTCAAAACTTCGTCAAGGTTTTGGGTTTTAAATAATGTGAACACGTGCAAACTGGAAGGGTGAATGCCTGTATTCTGGGTTTTCTGTCTAGGCAAGCACTTCGTATACATCTCATCAGATGCGAGACCAGTTGTGCTTACCTGGGAATTCTTGGGATGAGTGTTCACTTATAGGCGAGCATGTCTTCGCGATACATTATTTTTGACCCATTTACTTTGATTAGTCACCGTCTCATTTGTTTGCCTTAGGTAACAAACAAATGATCGCAATTTTCATGCGTTATCTTTCTGTTTTGATTGTCCAATAATCTTTCACCTGTTTCTCCCTATGCCTTTCTTTTTCTTCAAGAATGTCTCTTCATCACGATGACGCCCAGATATCTGAGCAAGCAGCCAAAAAAAAAAAAAAAAAAAAATTCGCTCAGCGAATAGGCGAAGTAGTCCTGAAGACTGTTGAATTAGCTACTGCCATGTATCATCTCCAGGATGAAGCCACTCAAGAGTCACCAAGACAGGCAGGACCTAGTCAGGCGACAACACTATCAGCCAATAAACCAATCGAGGAATCAAAGACCATGGATGAACGATCCCCTAAGAAGTCAAAGAAGCGAAAGGCTTCTCAGAACTTCGCCATGGTCGCTCACAATGGTAAAGCAGTCCCCAACCAACCAGCTCAACCCCCTGCTAGGTGTGTATGGCTTTTCCTATGATACCTACATCAAGGAACTATGTTCCTTACAAACTACTCTTGTGATTCTCTCTTTCAAATGATCGCTCATGATTTCCTTCGAAAATTTTAAGTACTCATTTCATTCTAAGATACGAAGTACAGAAAATAAAGTGACATTATGAGTAATCATGCTTCTGCACATCTGTGCCTTTGAAATCCTTGGTTAAATAACTAAGGGTATTTTCAAATCTCATACCCATTACGTTTTTATTTTATTTTTTACATATACAGTACAAGTATTTCAAAAACAATCTTCATGATCTCAAAACATTTCATATAGTTTGAAAACAATTTATCTAAATACATTATCTATGTTATTTCAAAAACATTAGCCATGTTATCAAAACCAACCTTCCTAATTTCAAAATATTTCATATAGTCTGAAAGCAATATTAACACAATACATTTCCTTATCAAGTGCATGATTTCGAAAAGCATCATTCATGTCTTTCAAAAAACCTTATACATAATTTCAAAATTCATCTCTCATGATTTTAAAACATTTTTGTAAATATATCTATCTAATACACCTACTTTATTTCAAAAGTATTATATATAAGGTTTCAAAAACGGTAAACACATTTTTTCTTAAAAGAACCCCATGCACAGTTTTCAAAAATATTTTCCTCGTACATTGACTTAACTTTCAAATTTCGCTTCATATGTCGCCTTGGCATATCTGGCATCTCAACTTTGTAAAGCATTTCAACTTCATGTTTTGACATAAGCACGTCCAGTGCAAGGTTTCAAAACATCTTCAACTTCTAAAATCCATATGGGATCTTTTTATCTTCATATTTAGACCCTTGTGGATGATCATCATTCAAATCAGAGTCCTTAATTGGATTCTTTATGTACCTTAATTCGAACATTTCGAGTTCTAGTAATCGAAATCGAATTTTCTTTTTGAATCTTTCTATCTTTATAGTTAGATTCTTGATAATGTTTAAAGTGCCAAATGAAATCCACGAGATGGATTCCTAGTGTGCTTTAAATACATGTATTCTGTTAGCAGAAGAAACTTCTAGTTAAACAATTTTGTGGTTATGTGACTATGTGTTTATTCATCTTATGTTTTCTTTTATGCATTTTTGTGTTTTTAATACTCTGGATATTCGTTATCCAAATCCTCGCAGAATCTTTCATATCTTCATATGAGGGATTCGTAGCAGGATATTCAAAAGGTACTACCTTCAATCCCTAATGGGCTTCTATGTAATAGTTAAGACCCTTGGATTATATAAGTACCGCTCCATGTTTCATAAGAGATCCTTTTAGTGGTCTAGTCTAAAAGATTGATTCACAATTTGGTTAAAGGACGACATCTAGTGATGTAGCTGGACAGACTCCTTGATAAGTCTATTTAGATCATTTATTGATTTAGTCAAAAGGACCCTATGGTGGTCTAGTCACACTCATCACCGGTTTGTTCATTTGGTTTTCCCCTACACACTATAAAATAGACTGTGTGTACTGTGCAAGGAATTGTCTGATTATGGACGCGTACATAATTATGAAATTTAGTGCACAGAAACCCAGTAAGATTTATTATGTGTAAGAACCGATAGTGACAACAATAACGAAATGAGAACGATGTAATGGAGGTACGGTGGACGCACCAATGACGCTTCATATACTTGTATATAAGTATCCCTCTTACATTGCAATCATGATGTTATTAAAGGTTACTAGAAGTTCAGAACCCTAATCAATATTGTTCGATCTTTTCAACTTCATGTTTTCAAGCTCTCGCAAGTTTCCTCTAAATAAATTTCGGGACAAAATTTCCTAAAGTAGGGGAGACTGTAACACCTGTGCCTCCACGGCCATCAAAAAAATACCGAACCAATGAAATATTATATTTCATACTTGGGATTTGTAAAAATATGTGTATCATTTGCACATATCAATTCTTGTTCAAATTTCAAACTCTAAATCGCTTTCTGGAAGGTTATACGCGCACCGATGCGTAAATATAACTAGTTTAATGCAACAAACACTCCGGAATAGTGACATAGGCTTAACATACCTTAAATAACCTTTACATAACTTAGAAATAAGTTTTGAAGGCTTTGGTATGGCAAAATCAAGTTAAATCGCTTACAGGGACTAAATTTGACAAACTGCAAAAGTATGCCAATTTGAACTGTAACAGACATTCCGGAACATGACCATAAGTTAAACATACCATAAATATCCTTTACATGGCTTAGAAATAGGCTTTGAGGTGTTTGGTGTGCTAAGTGTCAAAAAGTGCACAAGTTTGCATTTTTACGCATAACTCACGTTCTGAATACATCCGGACATCCAAAAATATATGTAAGCATGACTATATTATGCTTTAGTGTTTGGCTTGTCAAAAATCCATTCGTCGCGTCATTTGGATCGTTTTTCGCGCTTATGCGCATTCCGTCGTAATTAAGCGAACATCACGTTCGTACGACCAAACGAACCAACACCCGGCATATTTTTGAGCATGTTTCATGTCCACAATGTTTAGGCATCATTTTAGGGCCTTAAAGTTGGCTTTACGGGCCTTAGAAGTGTCAGAAATGGCCTTAAACACGTGCAGGGACTGAAACTGTAATTTCTGAAACTTTGTTCTGATCTGTGACTCCTAGGCGGCCCGCCTCAGGATCTTAACATCCTTAGGCGGCCCGCGTCAGACCTTCTGACCAGGTTAAATGTTTCTAACAGCAGATTGCAGCTGTTTGATCCACCACCACACATTCTCATTTGTCTAGTCAGCTGATAAGAACCATTTTCTAGTCACCATAAGGTCCCGACACTTGTACGGGTGGGATTAAGGCACGTTTTCCATGAAACGATCTTAACGGTGGACCTTTTACTATAAATACCCCACCCCCCATGCTTCAAAATTACAAGAATTCTGATTTGAGAACCTCTAAGTTGAAACCATTGTTTCATACCTGAGATTCTTGAATCGGGATTAGCATTCGGGGACCCTTCGTAAGTATTCTTTCGTTCTTTTCTTTATTTTATTGCTTTTAGAGTCAGAAAGTCAAACTTTGTTTGACTTTCAGCGTTGACCAGCTTATGGTCAATGCGAAGTTCGTTTGAACTTCGCAACGTGATTGTAATCACGTTGGTCATAGTCCCTTGGGACTATGCCCACTGATTACCACGTTGTCTAGGGTCGTAGGGTAGGCGATCTAATAAATCGCCTATACCCTCGAACCCGACCCAGTTTGGTCGATCATTAGGATCCGACCAAATACATTAGGTGACCATAGTAGGTAGGGAATAACCTTCCGAGGTTATACCCTATGGTCACATCGTTTAAGTAGTTGTATGATAGGTAGTTTATATGCCTTAGGTAAATTACCAGAATACCCTTTTCATGTATAATTGGTAATTAAGCATATGTAACCTAAACTTTTGTCACATAACTGATTATGTAACATGTTTAGGCATATAACACTTGTCGTAGAACTAGTTAGACGGTCCGAACGCGTTTCACGCGAACGACGCGTTAAAGTAGCATAAGCTACGTAAACGGGTCGTAATGGGTCGTAAACAATTATGTTAGGTTTCAATTAGTATGTAGGCTTTGTTGAACCATACTACACGAGTCTCTACACTCGTTTGGTTTACAAACCCTAATGCTACCCGATCTTCCGATCTAGGTCCGGTTAATTAACATAGTTACCTATATTAGGTGCCGTTTGATATCCGCCATCTCTAGCATTGTTTGGTTGTTACTCAAGGACTTCTGAGCAATCTCAAGTGAGTACATAGACCCCTCTTTTACTGTTTTCCAAACTATTTTGGGGTGAAACACATGTGCCTACTTGTTACTTTCGTGCTTTCCTGTTTTCACATCATATACTTGCTATGTTCATTAGTACATTTATAGTACATGATTTCATGGTGTTCTATGCTTTGTATGATGACTTTGCATACTTAGTACATTGTTTTACATGACTTTTCTACTTTGTATGATGACTTTGCATACTTAGTACATTGTTTTATACTGCATCTCTGTTGCATATGTTCCAGTAACATATGGACACATTGTTTTACAGCTCTACCCTGTATGTTTACTCTAGCATACTAGGTACATTATCTTCATAAAACATGCTTACATTTTGGTATGACATTTGGTTTGTTTAAACTATACTATACATTCATTAACACCGATCATGCCGTTCGTTAGTAGGTAGTGGTACCATAGGACTTGACAAATCCCGTTCCGGACATCCCAGGGAAAGGGGATGAAAGGAATGACCGAATCCGAATACATATTCTCTTGATAACTCACTTTTACATAGTTATCCGTCTGTCTCAAGGCTTGGATGTATGAATTTTCACAATACCGCATAAATGTTCATATTCAGTATAGCATGCATATATCTTACAAAACATAACTTTGATTTAAACCAAGTTTTACTTCAATACTTTGTTTTGTACATTTTTACTTATGGTTTAAGTAGTCTAAATTTTACTTACCATACATATCATTTTGGTTATACACTACTTGACTACTTTTGCACTATAAACATTTGACATGGTTTATACAAGGACTTTTGACTATTGGTTTAAACATAGACTTATTACATTGGTGGTTTGAGTAAGTGATTAAGTAACGATGCGTGTGTAATATGATACAAGCATGGTGGATACGCCGCTGGTACTTCCTATATATAAGTGTTTGTATGGTATTACATATATCGTAGCGTTATTTGAATCATTTCAGTTTGATACATATAACATTTTATACAAATAACATACCTTTCACAATACATTGTTTTACAAACAACTTAACTTTTACAAACTCATTTTACATGGTTACTCATTTAACCATGCATTATTTTCTTATTTATACATATCATCTGAACTTATTGTTTTTCAAATGATTTACAAAGACAAAGCAAATTACAAGGTTCATGACTAAACATTTTCTCAAACATAAGTCATGAAACCTATTTTCACAAAACCTATGTATCTCACAGGCATTTTTATGCTGACGTACCTATTTTCACATGTGTTTCTCAGGAGCTGATGCATAAGATGATCAAGATACACATAGGCAGACTTGGGCTTTAGTGACAATAAAAGATGCAAGACTAGTTAATTATGTTGTATTTCCTTGTTTGTTAAGACATTGTAACACTTTTAATCAATAAAACGAAACTTCAATTGTCATGGATTTGAAACAATTAATTCTGTTACAACACTCCCCGACATTTCCGCCACGTTTTGTATGTTCTACGTGGTCGGGGTGTGACAGTCGGAGTTTGCTGAACTTCAACATTCTCTCCAGCATTACTTGGACCAGCTTCATCATCATTGGAAGTTTTTCGTTGACATCTAGAAGACCCTGCTAGGAATCTTTCATGTGCTGCTTCATATTCTCTTAAAATATCTAAATCATCAAAGAACTACGGCTCTTCTTCTAACTTGAATGAATCCCATAGAGTATCGTAGTTGAATCGCCAAGAGTCTGCGGGCTTCTGTTGTGGCATTGTGTAGCCTTGGCACTCAACATGTTGTGCTTCGATGATCCGCTTGAAACTTGGAACAAAAACTCTTCTGAGTGGACTAGCATACCCCACGAAGATACCTTCAATGCACTTTGAACCAAATTTGCCATCAGGATCCAGAACTATAGAGGGAGACCCGAACGGTTCCAAATACTCAAGATTAGGCTTGCGGTTGTTGATCAACTCGAAACATGTCTTGTTATGCTTCTTCACAGTAAGTACCCTGTTGAGAGTATAGCAAGCGGCTGAAACTACTTCTGCCCAGAAATTAACAGGTAACTTAGAATCAGCAAGCATCATCCTGGCCGTTTCAATCAGCGTTCTATTCTTTCTTTCTACGACTACATTCTGTTACGGAGTATATGGCACGTTGAATTCTTGCAGAATACCTCTCCTATCACAAAATTCTTCCATCTTGTTATTCTTAAATTCAGTACCGTTTCACTTCTTAATCTTTTGATGCGGGTTCGGTACAAATTTTCAATCTTCCTAAATAGCCTCAGAAAACTCTCAAATGTTTCATCTTTTGTCTTCAAGAACGACACCCACGAGAATCTCGAATAGTCGTCTGTGACTACTAAACAGTATAGATCACCAGTTATGCTCTTGACATTCACTGGACCAAAGAGATCCATGTGAAGTCTTTCCAACGGCTTCGAGACTGAGTTCATCTTTTTGCACGGGTGAGATTTCTTACGTTGCTTCCCTTTTACACAACTAATGCACTCCCCCTCTAGATGGAAACTCTTCAAGTGAACACCTTTTACCAAGTCGTTGTGCACCAGATAGTTCATCTTGCGCAGGTGGATGTGGCCTATCTTCCAATGCCACAATTGCGACTCCTTTTCAGTGGCTCTTGACATGAAGCAGTGAGTTTGACCTGTGGTAGTCGTGGCTATGCTCATATCCAACACGTACAGATCATTAACTCATGGCGCTCTCATGATGATCCACTCCTCGGGGATGACAAACCCCGGCTTCAAGATCAGACATTCTTTATCCGTGAAGTGTGTCGAATACATTCGGTCACAGATCTGAGAAATTCTTAGAAGATTGTTCTCTAGCTCGGCGATGTAATTGACTCTTTCAAACGTGATAACTCCATTCGATAATGTTCCTTCACCAATGATACGACCTCCTTGATTACTGGCAAAACCAACATAACCTCCATTAAACCCTCTAACGTCATAAAGCAGGGGTTTTCTCCCCGTCATGTGCCTTGAAGCTCCACTATCCATAATCCAACGTGAGATAGATCTCGGAAGCTCCTGCACATTTCAAAACAGTCAGTGAGATTTTGAAGTAACCAAGCCTCTTTCGACTCAGGTAGCTTGACATTAATGCGTGTGGTTTTGGTGTACAATGGTGGGAAATTCTTGTCATTCATTTTGAGACTTTCAGACCCAATCTCAACCTCTTTGTACAAAAAGAATTCATTTTCCTGAGGATGACTAGATGATTGGTCTTTCTTCGAAACATACATCTTCTTGGGTG
This sequence comes from Helianthus tuberosus, assembly GCA_030545235.1. Classification (NCBI taxonomy): domain Eukaryota; kingdom Viridiplantae; phylum Streptophyta; class Magnoliopsida; order Asterales; family Asteraceae; genus Helianthus; species Helianthus tuberosus. Next base: position 127,994,701 of record CM060447.1, on the reverse strand, counting down.
AAGTAGAAGTTTGTTTCTCAAGTTTCTCGTAGTAATCCAAAGGTACATTCATCTTCACCGGTGTGGTTGAAGATGATTGTTTTGCAGACTCAGAAACCTTTGGTTTTGAAGTACTTCGTGTCTTACCATCTGATTTTGGCTTCCATGTTTGTTGCGAAGAAGCGACCCGTTTGTAAAATTTATCAGTTTTAGTTACCGACTATTTTACGGGTTCAGTTTTGACTTTGGTGTTTTCATTTTTCAAAACTTTCTTCTCAACAATCATTGGAGCTTTGCCTTTTACATCGTCTTTCTTTTTCGGATTCTCGACAACCACAGACTTAGGCTTCGAGTTGGTGCACTTTCGGGCAATGTGTCCAACATTGTTGCATTTAAAGCATGTGCGGGTGTCAACTTCCCGACTTGTGCCTTCGGTCTGAGGCTATGAGGCCTTCATTTGATTTTGAAAAAAATTTAGATTCTTGCTCAGAATGTGAAATCGAGCTCTTCACAAACACTTTTTTTTCTACAAACTTTTTTTTTTGAAAATTCCTTTTTAGGTTGTTCTTACCACCCTGATAACCTCCCGACCATCTCTTTTGGTTGTTGTTATTAAAACGTGGGGTTACAGCAGGTTTCTTGTAGTAAGATTTATCTTTTTCAAAGTTCAATTTCCTTTTGCACCGTTTCAAACCTTCGATTTCAGAAACATCAATCTCAACCAATTTGAACACATTTTTCAATTTGTCAACATTCACATTCTCAAGTGGAAATTCAAGATCCGAATACAACTTATCTGAACCAGACATCTTGTACATCACAAGAGTAGGTTCTTCACTTAAGTTGTTTTTGGATTTTGATTTCGGAATGTATTTATCCAAAAAACATTCTTCATCCTCAGTCGAATCACTGTCAGATTTTAAAACGTTTTCAACCACATTTTTTACGACTTCGGATTGAACACTGTCTTCATCAGATGATGAAGTGAATGTGACATCGATTGTTTCTGGAAGTTTAACCTCATTTGTTTCATCATCATTATCCAACCCAGACCTTTTCTTTGAAAAATTATTTAACACGGGCGGTGGAACTTGATGATACCCTACCCCAGTTCCATCTGAGTATACATCTTCACCAGCTTTGTTTTTCCCAATTGGTTTGGGAACTATGTGTTGAAGAACAAAGCTCGCGGAGCTGTAACTATTCAGTTTTAGATTGATTCGTTCGTTCTCAATCTTAGCTTCCTGAAACTGAAGCTTTAGATTTGCAATTTCATCCAACCGTTGGTTGATTTGCTTTTCTTTTGACTGAAGGACTCCTGACAGTTGAAAATTTTCTTTGGATGTTTTACTGCTTCACTCATTAGAATCTTTTATCGTTCTTTTCAGCTTCTCATGATTTTCAGAAAGTTGTCAGTTTTCTTGAATTAACTTTTCATTTTCTTTCCTAAATCGTTCTACATCAGTTTTATCTTTTTCAATTCTCTCAGTTAATTCCTTTATTCTATCATTTGAAGCTCTCACCAATTTATCACGATTTAAAATTTGATCTTCAACTGTTTTCACCTTTGCAACTAGTTCTTCAGTCTTTTTGGCATTGAGATATGCATGTGTGCTGCAAACTTTGCAATCTTTCATGCAATTTTTGCAGTTACTCTCAGTTTTAGCCTTATCAGTCTTACCTGACCCATTTGTTGAATCACTACAACTGACCTGGCTGGTTGACTTAGACGTAGTTTTGGAATCCACCTCTAATTCCTTTGCTGCAAGCAATTTATCTGCCATCTTCGTCAGGTTCTCTGCAGTCATTTCTTTTGTTGTATCGATTATCCCATCATCGACTTTTCTTGACTTTAACTCTTCCTCTTTAGCTTGCCTTGCCCATTCTCTCTGTCTTTCTTCTTCCTGTTGTGTTATTTGTTCAATGAGAGTTTCAACAATGAGTGTTGATGGTTCAGCAATTATGTTGCCTTTAGGGTCCAAATAGCACTCTCGATCAGCATCCCATCTGTTTGCACTTCTTGCTTCTTTCAAGGCTCGATAATTTCTATCCTTCATGGTTTGAGCTAACATCTTTCTATTAACATATTTCTCCTCTTCAGTTCGTGTGTCTTTGAACGGTACAACTTTTTCCATGAAAGCATAACCTACAACATCTTCTTCCGGTAAAAACTCACTCCAGTCGAAGCCCTCATAATCATGAATTACTTCTAAGGCTCTTGACTTCTCCTTAGGAGTTTATTCAATTTTCTTCATTCGGGGCGGTTCTTCCTTGTTGCGATGATAAATGGCCTTTTTATAGTAGTCGTCATGGAATGGATTTGTCGTTTCATCTGAAGCTGCATTCCTGCATTCCCTCTTAAAGTGCCCCTTCTGTTTGCACTTGAAGTAGATAACCTTTGACTTGTCGAAGCCCAGCTTCGTTGATGGCCCACCGATGGAGTGTCTTCCAGTTATCTCCATGAACCTTTGCGCTCTTCGAACTACGCTTGCCATGCACCAGCGTATCTCAATCAACTCCATTTCTTCGGGGTCGATTTGATCATAATCTTCTTTGGTAAGGTTCGTGTTCCCGATTTTCCCAGCTACCAAGCTTTCATAAGATTCCAGGATTGAAGCAAGGAATACCATTTGTTGTTTTGCAGTTTCTTCATTGAAATTCTGAGCATTGTTCAGATTTACTGCAATGTTACACTGAAACACGTTTTTAGGAACACTTTGTTGTTGCTGGCTTGGAGCGGATGAAGAAGTTCCCCCGTGATAACCACTACTGGGTGCTGGACTGCTGTTTTGTCTTTCTTCAGTAACTATATTCGAGCTCTCAGCTAAAAAAGCACTTTTTGGTGAAACAGTCTTAGGTATCATACTTCCCCGATAGTACAGATCGACGTTTTGTTGGTACGGAGTGTTGTTGATGGCTCTCAAACCTTTCTATCAGCCAATCAACAGTCATGTCAGATATTTTCATGGTGTTTCTCAAAACAAATGCATAATACTGCCAATCCTTTTCGTCTGACAATGATTCCAACAATTTTTCGACCAATTCTTCTTCGGTGAAAGTAATTCCATATCTCACAAGCTCTATCTTTAAGTGATAGAACCGCTCTATAATCTTCAACACTGACTAATTATTCATGCATCCGAACAAATCAAACTCTTTCTTCAGTAGACGTTTCTTATTTTTTACTATTTCTGCTCCTCCTACACACTTATTTTCTAAATTGCCCACACATCTCTTGAATCTTTGTAACTGATCAACGAAATGATATCATCCCTAACAGATTGATGTAATAATGCTATACATTTATGTTCAGCAATAAATGCTTCTTGTTCAGTATCGATCCGATTTTCATAATCATTCCTTCCAATATTGAAACCGTTTTTCAAACACTTCCAGCTCTGATAAACAAATGCCTTTAACCAATCTTCGAATCTGCTCACCCATATTTTATAATCCTCTATTGCCATGAGCTTAGGCGGCTTGTTGTAAGTACCATAAGCGTTGTCCACGCTAAGTGAGTCACCAATCGCCTTCTTTGGATTTGGATTTGGATTTGGAGATGTATTGGTCATGGTACTTGTCATGGCGTCTCCCGTGTTGTAAGCAAACACGTCGCTGAATGGGTTTAGAAAATTGTCTCCCATTGTTGAGTACCTGAAAAAGTTTCAAACACTTAGATAAAGTTTTACGTTTTTCAAAAATTTCAAACTGATGCACTTGCATCGGATGGTGATCCAATCGAGTGGTGATCCGAACGGATTACCCAACCAAGTGACAATGTCCAAGAATCAGATGGCGACTCGATTGGGTGGTGATCCGATCGAGTGGTTGTCCGATCGAGTGACACAAACTCTTAGAAAACTTAAACCCTCAACCCTTCACCGATCGGGTGGTGATCCGATCGGGTGACAAGATGATGTCAGTAAATGAGAACAACAAATATCAATGCCAATCCGATCAGGTGGTGATCCGATCAGGTGGGATGATGACGTTAGCAACAAATATCTAGAACAGACTATGCCAAACCGTTCGGACAGCTGTTCGATCGGGTGGATGACGTCAGCACGAACAATGAACTAGACATGGTTTTGATAGATTTGAATCAGTTTTAGTTGGAATTTTTATATGAAAATTTGAAGGATTGATCTTTGTTCAATTGCGAATCTAATGATATCAAATTTATCAAATTTTGTCCGTAAATTCCCGTTCAATTTTACGTTTTTTTCGTTTTTAAGGTGTAAAATTGTAAAACACAGCAAGAAATGAGTAGAAGATGAGAAAATTCGTCAAATTTCTGGTGAAATTCGACTGAAATCGGCAAGAATAGCTGAAATTCCGGTGAATAGCTGTTGTAGTCCTCGATTCAACCTCCTGTGGCTCTGATACCACTTGTTAGGCCTTTGGATTAGGATCTGTTCATGTGGAACGTGGTCGGAATCGATCTAAATCAATGTGCGGAATCCATTGATCAAGTCAGAGAATCAACAACAACGTATTCAACGATTAAATCCGTCTGATGTCTATTAGATTGATGTGAAAGTACAGTTGCACCGGTAGAGAATCAGACTGACAGCAATTTCTTACAAGTTGAGCAAAAGTTCTAAATGACTAACCCAAGCTGGGTATTTATAGGCAACATCAGGGAGGAATATGTGTCGTCCAATCGGGTGGTGATCCGATCGGGTGGTCATCCGATCGGATAGCCATCCGATCGGATGACATTAGTCAACCTTCGGACTTCACATTTACAACATGCACCGATCCCTGAGTTGTCGTTATACACACATACAAACACTTACATACAAATACACAAAAGACATATACAGTACAAAATAAGACTCAATGCTGACGGAAGCTACAGACATATGAACTAACATATGTAACCTAACTTTTGTCACTTAAACTGACTATGCAACATAATTAAACATGTTAGGGCATATAATACTTATCATAGGACTAGTTAGGCATCTCGAACGTGCTTTCGCGCGAACGACGCGTTAAAGTAGCGTAAGTTACCTTAATGAGTCGAAACATGTCGTAAGCACTTAGGATAGGTTCCGATTTAGGGTGTAGGCTTTGTTAAACCATATCACATGAGTTCCAATACTCATTTGGTTTACGAGACTTCATTCTACCCGATCTTCCGATTTTGGTGTCGATTTATTAACTTAGCGATCCGATTACTAGGTACTACTTGATTTCCTTGGTTTGCCCGAGCTTTGTTTAGTTCATTGAATCGAGGATACTTTGCACTTCAATGTGAGTACATAGTTCCCCTATTTTACTGTTTTCGATTGTATTAGGGTAATTCATATGTGTTAAACGATTTGGATGCTTTCAACGATGATTTCAAAAACGAATACCATGGTTTATATTAAACATAACGATTTCGATAATGTGAACGAACTTGTTGGGACGTAATTACATAACGAATGACATTCATTAGCTTTGGCCGAGCCGACCAGTAGTATGTTATGGTACCATAGGATTTGACAAATCCCATTATCAAACCATCACCATGGTTATGTGTGGAGATATGTGGGTAACGACAAAACCTGATGATTGTTAACTTACCCTTTGGTGGTTTGTTAATACAAGTTGAAAGATGGACGAGTTACGAAGGTTTGAATGTATTCACGAGACGACCAAAAGTTAGTTTTCACAATTAAAACACGAACGATCATGAACGATTTGAACGATTAAAACAATTTGAACGATTGTAACAATTTGAATGACTTGAATGATTTGGAACGATTTGAACGATTTAAACAAATGAACGATAACACGAACGAGTTGAACGATTTAAACGATTGGTTTTTGGTATGTGATTAAATAACGGGACGAGTGTAATGTGATTAAAGCATGGTAGATACGCCGTTGGTACTTCTTATATATAAGTGCTTTTATCATATTACATTCCGTGGCGTTATTTAGTTCACTTGGACGAACGATGTCACGTAACGATGTTTACTAAATTATATAAACCATACGAGTTTTATTACGAGAACGACTTACAATTTGGTTTACATAAACAAATATTTTGGGTTAAGATTCATGGAAACGAGGTTTTATAAACCATAACCAACTTGTTATGAGTTGTTTATTCATATTGCAATACAAACACTTTTCAAAACAAGATTTTCAATTATCGACTCTTGTAGTCAAACGAGGTATTGCAACATGAATACGAGCCATGAATCTGACACACTCACAAAACCTATGTGCTCGCCAGCATTTATTTGCTGACTTTATTTTCACATATGTTTTAGGTGGTGTTGAATCATGTTGAATGTGACTAGGATGCTTGCTCACTTAGGACCGTACGAGGCCTTAGTGACTTAATAACGATGATAGCCGATATATGAACTTGGTTGTTCTAACTTTAAGACAATGTAAATATTTAATAATTCAATAAAATGAAACTTTTGATTCATGTGTTGTGAAACAATAATTCTGTCGCTCCACTCCCTGACGTTTCCGCCGTGATTTGATGTTTTACGCGGTCAAGGTGTGACAGAAGAGTTGCTATCAGAGCTCATGGTTATAGGGAATTAGGTTATTAGTGATGCTTTGACCTAGACTATAACCTTTCTAGGACCCTAACGCGAGTTTCTTGCGTTTAGATTTTAAAACAATACCGTCACCTATCTTTAGGTGATAACCACAACGAGAATACAATAACAAATCCATTTTGAAAATCAATAATCTATTCCTAGATGATTTATTATAAGGTTTTTAACCTTCAAAGTTTTCAAAATCTCGTCAAAGTTTGGGTCTTATAATGTGAACACGTGCAATCTGGAAGGGTGGGTGCTTGTATCCTGAGTTTTCTGTCTAAGGCTAGAGTGTTCGTACAAATCCACATAGTCAGACTAGTCACTCTTACCTGGGAACTCTTGGGCCGAGTGTACACTTATTGGCTAAAGCATGTCTTCGCGATACATTATATTGACCCATTTACTTTGATTAGTCAATGTGTGTCGTTTGTTTGTTCGAGGTAATGAACGAATGATCACCTTCCTTATGTTTTGTCGATGTTTTCAATACCTCTTTTGTTTATCCAATTGTCACTCTCACTCGTTTCTCATGTTTCCTTGTTCTTTTTAGAATATGCCTCCTCGACGAGATGCACAACCTCAACCTAACGCCGAACTCGCAGCTATTATCACTCAGCAGATCGCTACTGTGATTCCGAACCTAATAACTCAGATCAATCTAGCGAACAACAATAATAACAACAATGCTCAGTGTAGTTTCAAAACGTTTAATTCGGCTAAACCACAAAAGTTTTCTGGATCTCAAGGAGCAACTGCGCTCCTACAATGGTTCGAGAGTTTGGAAAGCACATTTAGACATGTTCAATGCCCGAATGAGTGAAAGGTTGGGTTTGCGTCTAGTGTTTTTGAGAAGCGTGCTCTAACATGGTGGAACGGTGTGATGCGAGATAGGGGAGCTGATGTGGCTTTGGTACAAACTTGGGAAGAGCTTAGGGCTCTCATGATGAGGGAGTTCTGCCCCCGACATGAAATTAGGGCATTGGAACGAGAGTTCGACGATCTAAAACAAGATAGGGGAGAACACCGTGCGTATACGGATCGTTATGAGGAACTGGGTCTATTGTGTCCTACTATGGTTACCCCGTTGGAGAAAGCAATCGAGAGGTATATAGATGATCTGCCTGATTCTGTGCAAGAAATAGTTACTGGTAGTAACCCTACCACTGTACGACAGGCTATCGAATTGGCTGCAACCCTGACTGAGTCACAAGTCGGGAAAGGTAAACTGACTCGCAAGGGTGACAAAAAGCAGTCAACCGACACCGCACAAGACAAGGGTAAGGGTAAGAAAAAGGGCGTGTCTTTAAGGAGGTCGAGGAAGCGTAAGGTTTCCCAAAATTTTGCTGTTACCACACAAAATGCTCAGAACCCACCAGCACAACCTCCTGCCAAGAAACCATATGTTGGTACTGCACCTCACTGCAATCGGTGCAATGGTCATTATGCGACTCAGCAAGCTTGTAAAAAATGTACCACTTGTGGTAAACTTGGCCACACGGCCAACATTTATCGATTGGGTCCGATTCAAGCTGCTCAGAATCAAGCTCCAGTTCAAGGAAACGTTGCTAGATTTCCACTTGGTTCATGCTATAACTACAGAGAGATGGGTCATTTTCGCAACAACTGTCCGAGGCTTGGGAACGCGAATGTCAACGCTAATCCCGCTCGTGGATGAGCATACAACTTAAACGCTAACGAGGCTCGTGCTGACAACGAGGTTGTTAACGGTACGTTCCTTGTTAACCATCAACCTGCATCTATTCTTTTGGATTCTGGTGCCGATAGAAGTTTTGTATCATTATCATTTGAGCCTTTACTTGCGATACCTAGAACTAAACTGAGGAAACCCTTATCTGTCGAAGTTGCTACTGGTGAACGTCTTATACTCGATTCAGTCATTCGTGATTATCAATTGAACCTCGATAACCATTTTTTCCTATTGACCTCACACCGATGCAACTTGGAAGTTTCGATATTATCGTAGGGATGGATTGGTTAACTAAACATCATGCTGAGGTGGTTTGTTTCGATAAAATTGTTGGTATTCCTCTTTCGTCTGGTGAAGTTCTAGAGGTTCGTGGCGAGAAACCATCTGGTGGTTTGAAACTCATGTCGTGTAAAAAAGCCCAAAGGTACTTACGAAAAGGCCACATATCCTTCCTGGCACACGTCACTGAGGAGAAAGGCAAGAGCAAGCGTATTCAAGATATTCCGATTGTTCGAGATTATCCAGAGGTGTTTCCTGATGAACTGCCTGGTTTGCCTCCAGTTCGTCAAGTCGAGTTTCATATTGATCTAGTACCCAATGCCAACCCAATTGCAAAAGCACCTTATCATCTTGCACCGTCTGAGATGCAAGAGTTATCAAAACAGCTTCAAGAGTTATCTGACAAAGGATTCATCTGACCGAGTTATTCACCTTGGGGCGCTCCAGTCCTGTTTGTGAAAAAGAAAGTGTAACATCCCGAAAATACAAATTCTTAAGTTTGCAATTTAGTGCAAATAAATTAGTAAAACAAACTAACTAGAAATGACACTAACCTAGTTAGTTAATGACTTATGAGTAGATAAGGAGTTAAAACAAATTGAAAACGAAAGTTGAAGGACTAAAACTGTTTAAATTGAAAGTTATAATAATAAAACATAATAAAACATAAAACACACACATTTGTGTGGGAGCTGGTCGATCAAAACACAGAGGGGGCGACCTGGGTTCTTTCAAAACCCTAGTTCTTGCTAAATCCCACAAATTGAAGATCAAATACGTTCCCAAATCAAAAACCGAGTTAAGATTAGTAATCCCCATTACAAGGGGGTTGTAAGGTATGTAAAATTTGATGATAATTCTCTGTTTGAAATTCTCATGAATTTGGGAAATCCGAAAGTTGATGTTGCATGTTTGCTATTTGGATAGAATAGGGATAATATAGTGTCTATGAGTAAAACCTAGACAATAACATGTGAAATCATGCCTAAATTCTGGAAATTTCATGAGTGCATAGAAGGTTATTCATGGGTTTTGTGAGAAAATGATGAACACTAGGGTGTAGGATGCTAATCTTGTGTAAATTGATGCATAGAAACTGATTTTTGAAAGTATGATGTGTAATTCTATATGTAATAGCTCAATTGATGTTAATCAAGGCTAGTAGCAAGCAATGAATTAGAAAATAAAAGATATAAAATTATGCCCGTTAAGTGTTTGTAAAAATGCCCCAAAGAAGGCTCGAAATTGAAAATTAAAGTTAAAACGCATGATTGTGATGATTTGGCAAATTATGCGATATATGATGTAAAAGAGAGTTCTAAACGAATTGTGATTGAACTCTATAGGAAAAGATACCGGAGCGTCGAGTGAACAAGCCGGTGGCGATTTGCGTTTGAAGGGTGTGCACTAAAGGTATGTAACTTGATTCGTTACATTGGGTAAACTTTGATAATTTGCATATGTGTAGTGAATTGTAGAATAAAGATTGTCTTAATTTAAAGCTATAATGTTCGCTATATTGATTAATAAGACCAGGATTGGTTAGAACTTTTTGGTAGTCATCATAATGGGGGATTCCGTAGATGAGCCAAACGGGTCGAATAATCGATTAATGCGTGGCAAATGCTTCTTAATATAGTAAATTGGTCTTTTGTTATTGTTGATAAACGACATATTAGAATACGAGAAATTAACATGTTGGTTTGTAAGAATGAGAAATCCGAGAGTTTGGTTTGGGCTAAATAATCAAATCAATCAAAACATGAATTTATAGGGACTACCGTAAGTTACGGTATATACCGTAACTTACGGTAGAAATAAAAAAGTTACGGCAGTTTCTTACTGCCTTACGGCAGACCAGAGCTTTCCAGCAACTACCGTAACTTACGGTAGATACTTACGGTAGAACCTAAACATTTTTATTAAGTCTCGCATATTCTAGCTAATCGAATCCGTCTTTAAGCGTAGTTTCGATTAAGCAATAATTCTAAGAACTCTAACATTAATTTTTGATTAAAAATATCCAGTTTTCAAGAACCGAACACAAAACTTTTGGATGCTTCCGCACTAATTAAACTCTAGCTAAACTATGTAGTTTTGTAATCACTACTGAACGACTTATGTTTGAAACTAGTTATTTGATTATGTTAAACACTATGATGAAGTAAAACTTAGTCTACCAACTAACTTTTTGTTAGTTAAATATTTTGTTAATCAATTTTACATTTCGTACGATTAAATAAATGAATTAAATGGATGGGTGTTACAAGTTGGTAATCAGAGCTTAAGGTTGTCAACAAAGTGTTCGGTTCAAGCTTGATCGATCGTCCGGTAAGAATTAACTAATTATTTTAATAGATTATACCTTATGTAAGAAATGAGAAGTGAATTAATGTGCATGGGAAGAGTGTGTTAATTCACTCAAACCCGGAAAGTGCACCAAATGTGAATGGTTAAAGCAAGTTAGGAACTTGGCTAAACCGAAACAAATGAAGCAATGTTATAAATGAAATGTTTAACGTTTAATGTAAACATTTCAGTTTCAAGATGTCAGAAAGAAACGATGATGACCCGGTGCAGACAAGCACCGAATAAATGAAAGAGATAATTGCCGAAGAAGTGGGGAAGGCAATTGAAAGTAGTCTATCTGGGTTTATAGACAAAATTCAAAACACGGTATTGTCACTTGTCGAAGAACGAGTCAAAAGGTTGGAGGATAGTGTCAACCTTATGAAGGAGAAATCGGGAGAACGTAAAGGGTGTTCATACAAAGAATTTATGGCGTGTAAACAGCCAATCTACAACGGGGAGGTTGACCCGATAATTTGCCAAAGATGGTTGGGCGACGTTGAAGGGGTGTTTGAAAGGACCCATTGCGATGAAAGTGACTTTGTTACTTACGGAACGGGTCAGTTGAGAGGACAAGCCAAAGATTGGTGGGACAATAAAAAGAATGAAATAGGGGCCGAAGCGGCAAGGGCCATGACATGGGAGGAGTTTAAGACGCCATTTCTTAAACATCATAGTCCCAAGGCGGTCATTAATAAAATCAAGGAAGAGTTCATGCAACTTAGGCACAAGGGTGAGACCATAGACAAGATTACAGCGACGTTTATGGATAAGATGAAGTTTTGCAGTGAATTGGTGATGAATGAGGAACAAAAGATATACTACTACTATAACATGTTGAGCGCCGAATATAGGGAGTTCATTACTCCTTCAAAATAAGAGACCCTTACCGAGATCATAAACGTTGCTCGGGAACGGGAAATCAAGCTGAAGAAACAAGTTGAAAGGGGTGAGCGAAGGGCACAGGATGTGAATCCAAGCCCTACAAAGAAAGCTCGAACTAGAGAATAGGGAAAGAAGGTTGATGCTAAAAGTGGGTCGCCAAGTTGCAAGGTGTGTGGAAAGGGGCACAAGGGTGAGTGCCGCTTCAAAGATAAGCCGTGTCCGGTATGTGGGAAGACGGGACACACCGCATCGTTATGTCCCGGAAAGGTTTCCGTTTGTTATAAATGTTATCAGCCCGGCCACAAAAAGTCTGAATGCCCAGAATTGGTTGGAAAGAGAGACACTAAAGAATCTCCAACGGAAGCTCCAAAGGCGAAAGCTAGGTCCTTCCAACTTACAGCAGTTGAAGCAAAGACAGAACCCGATGTGGTCTCAGGCATATTCGCAATAAACTCGATCCCCGTACGTGTATTATTTGATACGGGTGCGAATAAATCCTTTATTTCACATGGATTTATTCGACATACTTCATTTGTATTGACGAAATTATATGTGCCCTTAGAAGTTGAAATAGGGGACAACAAAAGTTTTATAGTTTGTGATATTTGTCGAGGCTGCAAATTAAGCATCGACGATGAAGAATACTTGATAGACCTAATCCCGATGTCGATGGGGGAATTTCAAGTAGTCGTTGGGATGGATTGGCTATCTCAGCACCATGCAAAGGTCGTGTGTTTTCGTAAGGAGATAAAGCTAACATCTCCGAGCGGGAAACACGTCACTATCTATGGCGAAAAAGGAGGTAACCCCATAATATGCTCGACGTTGAAAGCTCACAAGCTTATGAAGCAAGGATGCAAGGCGTTTATGATATACGCGAATGAGCCCAAGAAGGAATCACTGAAGATTGAAGATGTACCAGTAGTACGGAACTACGAAGATGTGTTTCCAGAAGATTTACCGGGGATACCGCCCGAACGGGAAATAGAGTTCGGAATCGAATTGATTCTGGGCGCAAAACCTGTAGCTAGAGCACCGTACCGACTCGCACCGTCGGAATTACAAGAGTTGATGTCCCAGATTCAAGACCTGCTTGACAAAGGATTCATAAGGCCGAGTGTGTCTCCTTAGGGCACACCGGTACTGTTCGTGAAAAAGAAAGACGGAAGCATGCGCATGTGTATCGATTACCGGGAGTTGAACAAACTCACGGTAAAGAACCAATACCCGCTTCCGAGGATAGATGATCTATTCGACCAATTACAAGGTGCGAACTGGTTTTCATAGACTGACCTTAGATCGGGCTACCACCAACTAAAGGTCAAGGAAGAAGATGTGCCGAATACAGCTTTCCGCACGCGATACGGACATTACGAGTTCCTCGTGATGTCATTTGGGCTAACAAATGCACCCGCGGCTTTCACGGACCTTATGAACCGGTTTTGCAAGCCAATGCTGGATAAATCAGTCATCGTGTTTATCGACGATATTTTGGTGTATTCGAAAAGTGAAGCTGAGCATGCACACCACTTACAAGAGGTGTTAGAGACACTTAGACGAGAAAGGTTATATGCGAAATTCTCGAAGTGCGCCTTTTGGTTACGAGAGGTGCAATTCCTCGGCCACATCATAAGTGCCGATGGAATATTGGTGGATCCGTCAAAAGTTGAGGCCGTGTCGAAATGGAATCCCCCGAAGAACCCTTCGGAAATTAGAAGCTACTTAGGGCTTGCGAGATACTATAGGAGATTCATTCAAGATTTCTCCAAGATTGCGTCGCCACTAACAAAGTTAACTCGGAAGGAGGAAAAGTTCATTTGGCGTGTCGAACAAGAAAGGGCGTTTCAGACACTAAAAGAGAAATTAACTCAAGCTCCGGTATTAACGTTGCCGGATGGAGTCGAAGACTTAGTGGTTTACTCGGATGCCTCATTATCAGGGATCGGATGCCTTTTGATGCAACGGAGCAAAGTTATAGCTTATGCCTCGAGGCAATTAAAGATACATGAAAAGAAGTATCCCACGCACGATCTCGAATTGGCTGCGTTGGTCTTTGCGTTAAAAATATGGAGACACTATTTATATGGGGTAAAGTGCACCATATTCACCGACCACAAGAGCCTAAAATACTTCTTCGATCAGAAGGAGTTAAATATGTGTCACACCCCCAAAATCCACCATGCGGAGTATCACCGCTTGGAGGCGTGATGTGACCAGGATCGAGCCACCAATCATATTGAACATTGTAATTAAGTAAATAAGACCAACCACAATATGATTGGTGACCAAAGCTAGTTAACCATGTTTAGTTTAAACAGCGGAAGCATAAAAGTAAATCCAAAAGCATAAGTCCATAGTTTATAAGTTAAAGTTCAAAACGCAAGTTTAATAAGTTCATAAGGATTTAAATAATAAGCACGGAACATAACAGTCCGTACACCACAACGACTCCTTCCTCGTGCAAGCTCCAAGCGTTTAGCGACCTGTAAGGCATGTAACAACGAGTCAACAACAAAGTTGAGTGAGTTCACGTTTGGTTGTTTAGTTTTAAGTTGTTTCTGAAAAACGTGGTTTGACTTTCGTTGGCTTAATTGCCGTTGGGGTTACCCCGTAGTTGAAAGTATGTTTAACCAGTTCCTTTTTCATTACCCAAACCATAACCATAATCAGTGGGGGCCTTCCCCGTGTGAACTACTAGACGGTATGATATCGACTACTACGCAAATAAGTTGTGCCCTATATCAGCGTCTATCATCACTGATAGTCTGCCATGGTTCTTTAGTGTTCATGGTTCTTTAGTGTTCATGAATTTTCATCATCAAACATCTATTAACCACTTAAATAACATAAAGAATGAACGGATCTAAGTTCTTACCACTAGCTCAAGGCTAGGGGAGTTCGAGTGTAGAAAAATGATGGTTAATAGCAAGTGGAGAAGGTCCTTCCACTTCCGAGAGCACCAAGCTTCGTTGTTGGACCTCTTACACCTTTGTATGTATGAGGAATGATTGAACAAGAGCTTGATGATGGTGGTAGTATGGTGGAAGGTGGCTGCCGAACTCAAAGGAGGAGAGAAGAAGAGAAGTTTTGAAAGTGTGTTGTGTTGAGAATGATGGTTATGGTCTAAAGGCTAGTGCTTATATCCCCCAACACAATATAATCCCATGGATAATATGTTTCTTAGAGTACATACATATCTTAATTAAAAATCAAGGAAATCCCACCACTTTAGGCATGTGGTCGATTAGGCTAGGAGGGGGGGTCTCTAGTTGGGTTTCAACTAATTGGTTAAGGATCTTGGTTAGAATTCAAGAGTTTAGTTGGTGATTATATGTGTGGTGTAATATATAGTGTGTTAGGGTGTTCGGGGACCCTAACTAGCTTAGAAAATTAAAAACAATGTATTTGACAATATTTTTGTGTTCCGGGTAAAGTCCGGTTGTTCGGTTCGGTGTTGTTTCGTTAAAGTGCTTAATTAATCCGTAACGTGTCCTATATATATATTTTTGTTACGTTTTTAATTTCTAACACTTAGGAAATCATAACGGGCTATTTAATGACTTTTCTGTACGCTACTAGTATATCAACAAGCACATGTAAGTATAACACAGTAATCAGAGAGTAGTTAAGTAATTCCACACAGTCGTCAAGCACTTTAATTATCATTAATAAATTGTACGGAATACATGTAAATTTGAGGGTTGTCACATTCTCCCCCTGTTAAGAGAATTTTGTCCCGAAATTTAGCGCGTGGTTACTAAGGAAGCTAGTTAAGTTGTGTTGGTTTCCTGGTTTTCCTGGGGTGTCACATCATCCCCCCGTTGATTTGGAATTTCGTCCCGAAATTCTGCAGTAGCTTCAGTCTCAGTAGTGGTTGCGTTTTTCTTAAACAGCTGGGGATACTTGAGTTTCATTTGGTCTTCTCGTTCCCAGGTATACTCTGGGCCACGACGGGAATCCCAACGAACTCGAACGAGAGGTATTCTGGTGCGCTTAAGAATTTTAACATCTCGATCTGTAATCTCTACTGGCTCTTCGACGAATCGCAGCTGGTCGTCGATTGTGAGTTCCTTGAGAGGAACTATGAGAGTCTCATCTGACAGACACTTCTTCAGATTCGACACATGGAATACGTTGTGAATTCCACTGAGTTCTTCAGGTAGATTCAACCTGTAGGCGACTTTGCCAATTTTCTCAATGATCTCGAACGGTCCGACATAACGCGGATTGAGCTTGCCTCGTCTGCCAAAGCGGACTACACCTTTCCAAGGTGAGACTTTGAGTAGCACTCGATCCCCAACCTGGAACTCGAGTGGTTTTCTTCCTTCATCAGCATAGCTTTTCTGACGGTCACGAGCTGCCGCCATTCGCTGTCGTATCTAAGCAATCCTCTCAGTCGTGTCTACTACGAGTTCTGGGCCAGTAATTTGGCTGTCACCAACTTCTGCCCAACAGAGAGGTGATCGGCATTTGCGTCCGTATAATGCCTCGAATGGAGCGGCTTGGATGCTGGTGTGGTAGCTGTTGTTATACGAAAACTCCACCAGCGGGAGGTGCTTTTCCCAGCCATTACCAAAATCTATTACGCATGCCCTAAGCATGTCTTCAAGGGTCTGGATGGTGCGTTCAGATTGCCCATCCGTCTGTGGGTGATAAGCGGTGCTCATATCTAAACGTGAGCCAAAGGACTTGTGCATTGCTTGCCACAGTTCAGAAGTAAAACGCGCGTCACGATCAGAAATGATGGTGGTTGGCACTCCGTGCCTTGATACCACTTCCTTTAGGTAAATGTCTGCAAGAGTAGAAAACTTATTCGTTTCTTTGATAGCCAGAAAATGTGCAGACTTGGTCAGTCGATCTACGATCACCCAAATGGTATCATTTCCGCGTTGAGATCTAGGCAGACCAGTAACGAAATCCATGGAAATTTGCTCCCATTTCCATTTTGGGATCTCCAGTTGTTGAAGTAGGCCTGATGGTTTCTGATATTCAGTCTTAACTCTCGCACAAGTCAAGCACTTACTGACGTAGGTTGCTATGTGGGTTTTCATGCCAGGCCACCAATACGTAGTCTTGAGGTCGTGGTACATTTTATCCGAACCAGGATGTACCGAATAATGAGACTTGTGTGCTTCATCCATCACAAGCTCGCGTAGGTCTCCATAAAGTGGAACCCAGATGCGTCCGTTAACATAGTAGGCGCCGTCTTCCTTTTTTTCTAGCCGTTGCCTCGATCCTCGTAGGGACTCAGCCCTGATGTTTTCTGCTTTCAATGCTTCAACCTGAGCATCGCGAATCTGAGCGGGAAGGTTAGATTGGATGGTAAGCTGTAAAGCACGCACACGCCTAGGTATAGTATCCTTTTGGCTGAGGGCGTCGGCCACAACATTGGCCTTGCCCGGATGGTACTTGATCGCACATTCATAATCGTTCAAGAGCTCGACCCATCGGCGTTGTCACATGTTTAACTCCTTTTGCTTGAAGATATGCTCGAGACTCCTGTGATCGGTGTAAATGGTGCACTTGGTACCGTACAGGTAATGTCTAGATCGTGAGTAGTGTAATTTCTTTCGTGAACTTTGAGTTGGCGTGATGCGTAGGCAATGACCTTGTCACGTTGCATCAACACGCAACCAAGTCCTTGGATGGAAGCGTCGCAGTAAACCACAAAATCATCTATGCCTTCAGGCAATGAGAGGATAGGCGCGCAACAAAGTCTATCCTTTAAGTGCTGAAATGCGGACTCCTGTGCATCACCCCAACGATAGGTGACACCCTTCTGAGTCAGTGAAGTGAGAGGTTGCGCAATCTTTGAGAAATCCTTGATAAACCTTCTGTAATATCCTGCCAAACCCAAGAATTGGCGGATTTCTGTTGATGTGCGGGGTGCAGGCCAGTTCTTGATTGAGTCAACCTTGGATGGATCAACATGAATTCCATCCTTGTTTACCACATGGCCTAGAAAGTGGACTTCGCGAAGCCAGAAGTCACATTTAGATAACTTGGCATACAGTTGCTCTGCTCGAAGAAGTTCCAGCATAAGTCGTAGATGCTGCTCGTGTTCCTCCTGACTCTTAGAATAGATCAGGATGTCGTCGATGAAAACAATAACGAACTTATCCAGGTAAGGCTTGCACACTCGGTTCATGAGATCCATGAAGACCGCTGGTGCATTCGTCAATCCGAAAGGCATAACCAGAAACTCGTAATAGCCGTAACGAGTTTTGAATGCTGTTTTGGAGACATCCTCCTCTCGGACTCTCAGCTGATGGTATCCCGATCTCAAATCAATCTTAGAGTAATAGCTCGACCCTTGCAACTGGTCAAACAAGTCGTCAATGCGTGGAAGAGGATAACGATTCTTCACGGTCACCTTGTTAAGTTCGCGGTAGTCAATACACATTCTGAAGGTACCGTCTTTCTTCTTCACGAATAGTACTGGAGCTCCCCAAGGCGAAGAGCTAGGACGTATGAAACCCTTTTCCAAGAGTTCTTGTAGTTGCGTAGACAGTTCTTCAAGTTCTGATGGAGCTAGACGATATGGCGCTCGAGCTACTGGTGCTGCTCCAGGAGCTAGCTCGATTTGAAACTCAACTTGGCGATGAGGCGGAAGACCAGGTAATTCCTCAGGAAATACCTCAGGAAAATCGCGCACAATAGGAATGTCCTCAATTCTCTTCTCTTCCGATGATGTGTCAGTAACGAGTGCTAGAATGGCAGTGTGGCCCTTTCGCAAACACTTTTGGGCCTTAAGGAAAGAGATAATGCCTACGACAGCACCACTCTTGTCGCCATGAATCATAAGGGGTTCCTCACCAGCACGAGGGATGCGGACAATCTTCTCGTTGCAAAGAATTTCCGCTTGTTGATGCGATAACCAATCCATCCCAATAACAATGTCGAAACTACCAAGTGTGATAGGAATAAGATCGATAGAAAAGGTCTGATCAGCTAAGACGAGGTTCCAACCTTTAACTACGTGTGTGGCTTCAAGACTTTTACCGTTAGCTAGTTCTACCGTGTGTTTGGTGTTTAAGAGTGTTGGAGTACGCTTAAGCATCTGAGTAACTTTTAAGGACACATAACTAGTATCGGCACCCGAATCAAATAAAACAGTAACAAAGAAATCGTCCAGAAGAAACTTACCCATCACAACGTTAGGATCGTTCCTTGCATCACCCTGACCTAGCACGAAAACACGACCCCTTGCCCCATTAACATTGTTGTTACCCCCGTTGTTGCCTCCATTGTTGCCTCCATTGTTGTTCCCGTTTCCTTGATTGTTGTTGTTCTGATTCTGGTTCAGTTAGGGGCAGTTCCTCTTAAAGTGACCTTCAGCGCCACACTGAAAGCATCCTTTATTGCGCTGCTGTTGCTGCTGATGGTGGTTCTGTGGAGCTTGTTGTTGTTGTTGGCGATTCTGATTTGTAGGACGCGGGCTCCTGCAATCCCTAGCTTCATGGCCCATCTTGTGACATCTCTGACATCGACCTTTGTTGCACTGCCCGCTGTGATGCTTGTTGCACCGGTTGCACTTGGGGTGGTTTCCTCGGTATCCACCCTGTCCTTGATTACCGGAAGATTGCTGACCAGGACTCTGGTAGTCATCAGTCTTTCACTGCTGAGACTGAACCGAAGTAGAACCCTTACTGGAGTTCCCATCCCATTTTCGCTTGTTATCGGTAGGTGCATCAGAAGTAGCTGTGGCACTGATTCGTTTGGGCAGCCTGTTTTGCTCCACCGCCTGGTCAATGAGTCGATGGGCCAACTTGATGATTTGCTGTATGGTACCCAGGTTGGCTGAAGTCACGTGACTTTGAATCTCTGGTACAAGGCCTTTGAGATACAGCTCAATTCGTTTGATGGGAGGGTCCACCATGGTAGGGCACAAGATGGCCAGCTCATTTGACCATTTCGTATACGCCTCAATCTCAGACCCCGTCATTTTCAGGTTGAAAAACTCCACCTCTAGTTTGTGGATGTCATCACGGCTACAATACTCTTCCTTGATCATTTCCTTGAAATCGTTCCATGGAGTGGCATTAGCAGCAACCAACCCCAGCATCTGAACCTGAGCGTTCCACCACGTGAGCGCTATTCCTTCAAGAGTACCAGTAGCATACTTCACTCTATGAGCCTCGGGGCATTCACACATCTCAAAGATAGACTCGAGCTTCTCAAACCAGTGGAGGAGGCCTACAGCTCCTTCAGTGCCACTGAAAGTAGTAGGTCGGCAGTCCATGAAGGTTTTGAACGTGCACACAGGAGGTTGAGCATGTTGACCTGTTGTGCGAGAATAAAAGACAAGATTAAGCATGAGGGTTGGTTTGCGAAGGTAGGATCTAAACGTCCTAAGGTGAGTTGGTATGGCAGGTTATACCTCCTGCAGGGTTAGCTGCGAGTGCCTCAGCGACTCGTTCGTTGATCAAAGCCGTCAACTGGGCTTGAGTGAGGTTGATACGTCCTCCGCGTCCGCTCATGATCTTCATAATGAAGCAACGTAAGTGAGAAAGGTGTCGTGAAAGTGCGTAAGTGTGGGACGACAATAGAGAGTAAGCACACAAGGTTCAAATAACAATTGTCACATTATCTAATGCACAGTGAGAACTATCTAACCGACAATATAACATAAATCATACCACTTATGGTGTCGAGTCTTGCACGTGGAGCGAAGCGTCGTTGTGGATCGTTGAGCACTGTACAGGTTATAGTCTGGTTTTATTAAAAAGCCTTTCCCTTTTTAAAACCAAGTTCACTATAACCAATGGCTCTGATACCAATCTGTCACACCCCCAAAATCCACCATGCGGAGTATCACCGCTTGGAGGCGTGACGTGACCAGGATCGAGCCACCAATCATATTGAACATCGTAATTAAGTAAATAAGACCAACCACAATACGATTGGTGACTAAAGCTAGTTAACCATGTTTAGTTTAAACAGCGGAAGCATAAAAGTAAATCCAAAAGCATAAGTCCATAGTTTATAAGTTAAAGTTCAAAACGCAAGTTTAATAAGTTCATAAGGATTTAAATAATAAGCACGGAACATAACAGTCCGTACACCACAACGACTCCTTCCTCGTGCAAGCTCCAAGAGTTTAGCGACCTGTAAGGCATGTAACAACGAGTCAACAACAAAGTTGAGTGATTTCACGTTTGGTTGTTTAGTTTTAAGTTGTTTCTGAAAAACGTGGTTTGACTTTTGTTGGCTTAATTGTCGTGGGGGTTACCCCGTAGTTGAAAGTATGTTTAACCAGTTCCTTTTTCATTACCCAAACCATAACCATAATCAGTGGGGGCTTTCCCTGTGTGAACTACTAGACGGTAAGATATCGACTACTACGCAAATAAGTTGTGCCCTATATCAGCGTCTATCATCACTGATAGTCTGCCATAGTCTATTAGTACACGCCCGTCTGACCGGCACGGTGTGAGGTTTGTTAAACCTAATAGCGCTATTAACTAATGACCCGCTCGCCATTGGCCTCGGCGATTAAGTCGATATAATGAATAGGGACTTATTGATAGAGTTTTATCTAGCTAGTTTTTAAGGTTGTTGTCCTACACCAGGAGGACGAACGTACGTATTCTGCACCAGGAGAATTCGTAGGATTAATAATGGCATCCTACCTATGGAGGATGGCCGTACATATCTTCCCAAGGGGATATGTAGATTTAGTTTTAAATTCTTTAACCCATTCCCAAACCACCGGGAATCCCATGCCCTGTAGAAAGTGTGAACTCACCTCGGTTTGCTCGGTTAGATTCTCAAATATAGCTAACCGTCAAGGTCGGTCAATCACGTCCTAATATGATTACCAGTTAGTCATTTAGTGGTTTTTAAATAGAGCACAAAGTTCCTACACGTATCTATCACAGAACATGCATCACTTTAACGGTTTATGCCCATATAAACTTCCCATCCATTCCCCACTCATAAACAAACATACGATAATGCACCTAACACTTTTATTAACACATAATCAGGTTAGATCATTCACAGATAGCATATTCGACATTTAGACACGCAAATTACAACTTATGTCATTTCAGCTTAAATATTCAAAACCGGCTGTTTTCGGACATTTTAATAAAATAGTTAACTTATTCCAAAAATTCCCAATTTTTTACAGAATGTCTTAAATGTTCCAAATTTTATTGTGTAAAAATATCGGGGTACAGTTCATTACTAATATTTTATAAAAATTCATTTTCCGGACTGAACTCATATTTATCTTTTTCTGACCACAGTCCACGGAATAATTTATTTAAAATTCATCGAGAGTCCGATTTATGAAATTCCAGTGAGAGAATTACAAATACATCGGTGGTCATCTACAGTACAATTTTCATGATCTAAATCTACACAGAACTCAAGTTATGACAGAAAACAAAACGCATATTTTCAGCAGAAAAATGCAGCTCTAGCTGCTGTTACAAAATGACGCTTTAAAAATAGTAAACGAAGTCCAAAAATTATGATTCCGGTGCCATTAGAACCGTATTTCATAATAACACATTATAGACTCAAAATATCAGTTTTTCGTTGAGTTATGACCTGTTTACAGCCAACTGAAGTTGGCTGTAAAACTTGGACAGATTCTGTTTTCATTCTTTAACTTTCTAACTTGTGTTCGATTGATTCCGTTAACATGTTTAGTGACCACAACAACATCAAACATCAATATTACAAGTAGATCAGCAAGTAAATCAGTAACATAATCAAGACAACTTCAGTTTATCATCACTTCATCATGTTTCATCAATGTTTCATTACAAGTTAGTTTATATGCAAGACTTTGTTCATGGTTCTTTAGTGTTCATGGATTTTCATCATCAAACATCTATTAACCACTTAAATAACAAAAAGAATGAACGGATCTAAGTTCTTACCACTAGCTCAAGGCTAGGGGAGTTCGAGTGTAGAAAAGTGATGGTTAATAGCGAGTGGAGAAGGTCCTTCCACTTCCGAGAGCACCGAGCTTCGTTGTTGGACCTCTTACACCTTTGTATGTATGAGGAATGATTGAACAAGAGCTTGATGATGGTGGTAGTATGGTGGAAGGTGGCTGCCGAACTCAAAGGAGGAGAGAAGAAGAGAAGTTTTGAAAGTGTGTTGTGTTGAGAATGATGGTTATGTTCTAAAGGCTAGTGCTTATATCCCCCAACACAATATAATCCCATGGATAATATGTTTCTTAGAGTACATACATATCTTAATTAAAAATCAAGGAAATCCCACCACTTTAGGCGTGTGGTCGATTAGGCTAGGAGGGGGTGTCTAGTTGGGTTTCAACTAATTGGTTAAGGATCTTGGTTAGAATTCAAGAGTTTAGTTGGTGATTATATGTGTGGTGTAATATATAGTGTGTTAGGGTGTTCGGGGACCCTAACTAGCTTAGAAAAATAAAAACAATGTATTTGACAATATTTTTGTGTTCCGGGTAAAGTCCGGTTGTTTGGTTCGGTGTTGTTTCGTTAAAGTGCTTAATTAATCCGTAACGTGTCCTATATATATATTTTTGTAACGTTTTTAATTTCTAACACTTAGGAAATCATAACGGACTATTTAATGACTTTTCTATACGCTACTAGTATATCAACAAGCACATGTAAGTATAACACAGTAATCAGAGAGCAGTTAAGTAATTCCACACAGTCGTCAAGCACTTTAATTATCATTAATAAATTGTACGGAATACATGTAAATTTGAGGGTTGTCACAATATGCGCCAGAGACGATGGTTAGAAATGGTCAAGGATTACGATTGTGAAATACACTACCACCCCGGGAGAGCCAATGTAGTGGCTGATGCGTTGAGCCGAAAGGCAGATTATGCCCCGATACGAGTACAATCATTGCAGCTCATTGTGACCTCGGGCTTACTTGAACGAATCCGAGAAGCATAAGATGAAGCAGTAAAGACGGAAAACTGGAGAAAGGAAAGGATTGTTGGCCAAGTTAAAGATCTCGAAGTAGGCAACCACGGTTTGAAAACACGTTTCAATAGAATTTGGGTTCCTAACACATGTGGAGTTAAAAAGCTTCTACTCGATGAAGCTCATAAGACCCGTTATTCCATCCATCCGGGAGCGACCAAAATGTATAACGACTTAAAACAAAACATGTCTACAAGTCAAGGTGGAGCACCAAAAACCATACGGTAAACTCCAACCGTTAGAGATTCCGGTTTGGAAATGGGAACATATTACGATGGACCTATTAACCAAGCTACCAAAGACGACCCGCGGTTTCAATGCTATATGGGTAGTGGTGGATAGATTGACGAAAAGTGCTCACTTCATTCCGATTCGTGAGACTTATACATCAGAAAAGATGTCAAAAGTTTATACTAATGAGATAATAGCACGCCATGGAGTACCGGTATCCAATGTGTCTGATAGGGATACCCGGTTCACTTCAAATTTTTGGCGAGATTTCCAAGAGCAAATGGGAACCAAATTGTTCATCAGCACTGCGTACCATCCTCAGACGGATGGACACAGTGAAATAACAATACAAATGTTGGAGGACATGCTACGGGCATGTATAATCGACTTTGGAGGAAGTTGGGATGTTTACCTACCATTGGTCGAGTTTTCGTATAATAACAGCTACCATGCTAGTATTGGGATGGCACCGTATGAAATGCTCTATGGTAGGAAATGCCGAACCCCGGTATGTTGGGGTGAAGTGGGCCCACGTGAACTCGCCCACCAAGATATAGTACGAGCCACTAATGAAAAGATTGATGTGGTTCGGGCAAACTTGAAAGCGGCTCAAGATAGACAAAAGTCGTATGCTGACAAAAGGAGGAGACCGATCGAGTTCCAGGGTGGCGACAAAGTCATGCTCAAAGTATCCCCATGGAAGGGGGTTATCCGGTTTAGAAAAAGAGGAAAATTGAGCCCGAGGTTTATCGGGCCGTTTGCGATCTTAGAACGGGTAGGAAAGGTAGCTTACCGCCTTGAACTACCGGAGGAACTAAGCGGAATTCATAACACATTTCATGTGTCACATCTTCGGAAATGTCTACCGGATGAGACAATTTATATCCACTACGACGACATCGAGGTGGATGACAGGCTAAACTATGTGGTAAAGCCCATTGCGGTTTTGGATCGTAAGGTAAAAACCTTAAGGAATAAAGAGATCGATCAAGTTAATATCAAGTGGGAGCATAGAAAAGGTTCGGACACTACATGGGAGTCCGAAGAGGAAATGCGACGTCTCTACCCTACATTATTCGGTATGTACTCTGGTTTCGGGGACGAAACCCTTTTAAGGGGGGTAGACTTGTAACATCCCGAAAATACAAATTCTTAAGTTTGCAATTTAGTTCAAATAAATTAGTAAAACAAACTAACTAGAAATGACACTAACCTAGTTAGTTAATGACTTATGAGTAGATAAGGAGTTAAAACAAATTGAAAACAAAAGTTGAAGGACTCAAACTGTTTAAATTGAAAGTTATAATAATAAAACATAAAACACACACATTTGTGTGGGAGCTGGTCGATCAAAACACAGAGGGGGCGACCTGGGTTCTTTCAAAACCCTAGTTCATCCTAAATCCCACAAATTGAAGATCAAATTCGTTCCCAAATCGAAATCCGAGTTAAGATTAGTAATCCCCATTACAAGGGGGTTGTAAGGTATGTAAAATTTGATGATAATTCTCTGTTTGAAATTCTCATGAATTTGGGAAATCCGAAAGTTGGTGTTGCATGTTTGCTATTTGGATAGAATAGGGATGATATAGTGTCTAGGAGTAAAACCTAGACAATAACATGTGAAATCATGCCTAAATTCTGGAAATTTCATGAGTACATAGAAGGTTATTCATGGGTTTTGTGAGAAAATGATGAACACTAGGGTGTAGGATGCTAATCTTGTGTAAATTGATGCATAGAAACTGATTTTTGAAAGTATGATGTGTAATTCTATATGTAATAGCTCAATTGATGTTAATCAAGGCTAGTAGCAAGCAATGAATTAGAAAATAAAAGATATAAAATTCTGCCCGTTAAGTGTTTGTAAAAATGCCCCAAAGAAGGCTCGAAATTGAAATTTAAAGTTAAAACGCATGATTGTGATGATTTGGCAAATTATGCGATATATGATTGAAAAGAGAGTTCTAAACGAATTGTGATTGAACTCTATAGGAAAAGATACCTATAGAGTAGTGAATTGCGTTTGAAGGGCGTGCACTAAAGGTATGTAACTTGATTCGTTACATTGGGTAAACTTTGATAATTTGCATATGTGTAGTGAATTGTAGAATAAAGGTTATCTTAATTTAAAGCGATAATGTTCGCTATATTGATTAATAAGACCAGGATTGGTTAGAACTTTTTGGTAGTCATCATAATGGGGGATTCCGTAGATGAGCCAAACGGGTCGAATAATCGATTAATGCCTGGCAAATGCTTCGTAATATAGTAAATTGGTCTTTTGTTATTGTTGATAAACGACATATTAGAATACGAGAAATTAACATGTTGGTTTGTAAGAATGAGAAATCCGAGAGTTTGGTTTGGGCTAAATAATCAAATCAATCAAAACATGAATTTACAGGGACTACCGTAAGTTACGGTATATACCGTAACTTATGGTAGAAATAAAAAAGTTACGGCAGTTTCTAACTGCCTTACGGCAGACCAGAGCTTTCCAGCAACTACCGTAACTTACGGTAGAAATCGTAAGTTACGGTAGAACCTAAACATTTTTATTAAGTCTCGCATATTCTAGCTAATCGAATCCGTCTTTAAGCGTAGTTTCGATTAAGCAATAATTCTAAGAACTCTAACATTAATTTTTGATTAAAAATCTCCAGTTTTCAGGTATTGCAAGTATGGGGATGACGGTCAAGTTGATGCTTCCAGAACCGAACACAAAACTTTTGGATGCTTCTGCACTAATTAAACTCTAGCTAAACTATGTAGTTTTGTAATCACTACTGAACGACTTATGTTTGAAACTAGTTATTTGATTATGTTAAACACTATGATGAAGTAAAACTTAGTCTACCAACTAAGTTTTTGTTAGTTAAATATTTTGTTTATCAATTTTACATTTTGTACGATTAAATAAATGAATTAAATGGATGGGTGTTACAGAAAGATGGATCTTTCCGAATGTGCATCGATTATCGTGAGCTTAATAAGCTTACCATCAAGAATCAATATCCCCTACCATGAATTGATGATCTCTTTGATTAGCTGCAAGGTGCTACATGTTTTTCTAAGATCGATCTGCGTTCTGGGTATCATCAACTTCATGTACTCGAAGAAGATATTCCCAAAACTGCTTTCCGTACGAGATATGGTCATTACGGATTCACTGTCATGCCTTTTGGTTTGACGAATGCCCCAGCTGTTTTCATGGACTTAATGAATAGGGTTTGTAAGCCTTATTTAGACAAGTTCATCATTGTATTCATTGACGACATTCTTATTTATTCGAAGTCACGAACCAAGCACGAACAACACCTTCGTTTGACAATGTAACTTCTAAAGAAGGAACAACTTTTTGCCAAGTTCTCCAAATGTAAATTTTGGCTTAAAGAAGTTCAATTTTTGGGCCATATAGTCAACGAGCAAGGTATTCATGTGGACCCTTCCAAAATAGCTGCTATTAAGGACTGGAACACACCTACGACACCTACAGAAGTTCGTTCTTTTCTTGGTCTTACTGGTAATTATCGACGATTTATTTCGAACTTCTCGAAGATTGCGGTTCCTCTCACTGCTTTGACTCAGAAGAATAAACCTTTTGAATGGGGACCTAAACAAGAGGAAGCTTTCCAAACGCTAAAACAAAAACTCTGTGATGCTCCTGTCTTATCTTTGCCCGATGGAAACAATGATTTCGTTGTCTATTATAACGCGTCGAATCTAGGCCTTGGTTATGTTCTCATGCAACGAGGTAAAGTTATAGCATATGCGTCGAGACACCTGAAAGTTCACGAGAAAAACTACACGACTCATGATCTTGAGTTGGGAGCAATGGTTTTTGCACTAAAAATCTGGAGACACTACCTCTATGGCACGAAATGTGTGGTTTTCACAGACCACAAAAGTCTCCAGCACATTTTCAATCAGAAGAAGCTAAACATGAGACAACGACGCTTGGTTGAACTCCTGAACGATTACGATTGGGAAATTCGCTACCATCCTTGTAAGGTGAATGTCGTAGCCGATGCGCTAAGCCGAAAGGAACGAGTTAAGCTTCATCGTGTTCGAATTCTATCCGATATCCAATCACGTGTCTCTCAAGCTCAACATGCTTGTGTTACACAAGACTTGATGGGTAAGGAATTACCACGTCAACTTGAGCTTAAACTCGAAACGAAAGATGATGGGTTACTCTATTTCAAGAATCATTTGTGGATTCCGAAACAAGACGATCTTCGCACTTTAGTAATGGACGGATCTCACAAGTCTCGATATTCTATCCATCCTGGTGCTGACAAAATGTACAAGGATCTTCGTACCCAGTACTGGTGGCCTGGTATGAAAAAGGATATTGCTTTGTATGTGTCGAAATGCCTAACTTGTCTCAAAGTCAAGGCTGAACATCAACGACCATCGGGTTTGCTTGTACAACCAGAAATACCGGTATGGAAGTGGGAGAACATTGCGATGGATCTTATCACTAAGTTACCGCGCACATCTAGAAGTCACGATGCTATTTGGGTAGTTATTAATCGATTAACGAAGTCAGCTCATTTTATACCGATTCGCGAGGATCTATCTGCTGATAAACTTGCCAAGATTTATGTTGATGAGATTGTATCTCGACATGGTGTTCCTTTGGATATTATATCTGACCGTGATGCTCGATTCTCATCTCATTTTTGGAAGACCATGCAATCTGCTATGGGAACTCAACTAAATCTGAGCACTGCTTATCATCCCCAAACGGATGGACAATCCGAGAGGACGATACAAACATTGGAGGATATGCTTAGAGCATGTGTGATAGACTTTGGAGGTAATTGGGACTCTCATCTACCGTTGATCGAGTTCTCTTACAACAATAGTTATCATGCTAGCATCAATATGGCACCATTCGAAGCTTTATACGGTCGAAAATGTCGTTCACCTGTCCGTTGGAATGAGATCGGTGAAGCTCAGCTTACTTGACCTGAGCTCATTCTGGAAACAACAGACAAAATCAAGAAAATTCGCGATAATCTTCTGACAGCTAGAAGCCGTCAAAAGAGTTATGCGGATATGTGACGCAAGCCCTTGGAATTTCAAGTCGGAGACCGTGTCCTACTCAAGGTAGCCCCTTGGAAGGGAGTGGTGAGATTTGGAAAGAAAGTAAAACTTGCACTTCGATACGTTGGACCATTTAAGATTGTTGAAAGAATCAGAAAGGTTGCCTATCTACTAGAGCTACCTCCTGAGATTGGGAATATTCACTCAACATTCCACGTGTCCAATTTACCAAAGTGTGTAGCCGATACTGATCTTCACATTCCACTCGACGAAATTCAAGTTGACGACACGATGCACTTTGTCGAGAAACCAGTGGAAATAATGGACCGTGAAATCAAGCGACTGAAGAGCAAGCGAATACATTTGGTCAAAGTTCGCTGGGAGTCCAAACATGGCCTAGAGTTTACTTGGGAATGTGAGGACCAAATGAAAGCGAAATATCCACGTTTGTTTTCACAAGTTTCCTCTAGTTAAAATTTTGGGACGAAATTTTCTAAAGTAGGGGAGACTGTGACAACTGTGCTCTGTAAATGATTTACAATGTAAAACAATATCAATTATCAATGAAACGATGTGTTTTGGTGTTAATATTTGTGTATTTGTGTTTGACCATTTTACGATTTGATTCTAGTTCGATTTAAAGCTTTAAATCGCTTTTTGGAAAGTTAAACGCAAACTGATGCGTGAACGTAATCATTTTAATGCGACAAACACTCCAGAACAGTGACATAGGCTTAACATATCTTAAATAACCTTTACATAACTTAGAAATAAATTTTGGAGGGTTTGGTGTGTCGAAAACAAGTTTATTCGATCACAGGGACTATTTACGACAAACTGTGAGAGTATGCCGATTTGTATGGCAACGAACATTCTGGAACATGATCATAAGCTAAACATACCCTAAATATCCTTTACATAATTAGAAATAGGCTTTGAGGGGTATGGTATGCGAAAAAGTGCTTACTTGATCAATAGGAACTAAAAGCATCAAAAAGTGTAAAAGTTTGCATTTACACGCATATCTTACGTTCTGAACATATCCGGACATCGAAAAAATTTTATAATCATTAAAATATTTTATTTTAATGATTTGAATGAAAATTTGTGCGACGAATCGTAATTTGGATCGTTTTCGCGTCCGTTTGAGTTTTCGTCGTAATTAACCGAATAACGTGACCGTACGACCAAACGAACCGACATCCGAGATGTTTTCAAGAATATTTCATGTTTCCTGGGCTTTAACTTCATTGTAGAGCCATGAAATGGGGTTAACGGGGCTGAAATGCATCAAAATCAAAGTTTTGGACATGCAGGGACTAAAATTGACAATTTCTGATAGTTGCTAGGCGGGCCGCGAACACCTGAGTGTTTTTCTACGCGGGGCGCGACCCTGGGTGCTGGCAGATTCAGTGAATTTGGCTTAACAGCCTGTTTCCACTAGTTTTAACCCCTGATTTAGCAAACCATTAGCTTGTTTTTGAGCTCCCCTTGTATTAGAAACTATGGGCCACATGTGTATGGCCAAGATCATGCCTTAATCCTTGCAAAAACACATGTAATGATCCTAGAAACTCAAGATTTCCTATAAATAGCTTGGGTTTTTGCCATTGTTCCTCGCACAAATTGAATCAAAACTGCTCTAAGTTGAAGCTCTCACTTGTGAAGTCTTCATACCTGAGCATTTTAGTTCAATTCTTCCTAGCTTGGACCTTTTGTAAGCTTCTTTCATGCTTATTTATGCTTTAACCATGAATTAGTCAAGTCAAAGTTCAATCAAACTTTGCAACGTGAGCGTAATCACGATGGTTATAGTTCCTTGTGACTATACCTACTGATTACCACGTTGATTAGTCGAAGTGACGAGTCAAAGTTTCGGTCAAAATGCCGATTATGCGCATTTTGCGACGAAGCTAATTTCGGGTATCAAAACACTTTGTTTTGATATCAAACCTGTTTTCTAACTTAGTTAAACATGTTTTAACATGTTTAACTCGTCACTTTTAGTCTGGTGCTTGTTTAGGGTCGTAAGTCAAGCGGTCTTGACAACCGCTTAGACTTTCGAACCCGACCAGTTTGGTCGATTGTTAGGATCCGATCAAGCACATTTAGTGACCATAGTTGTATAGGGAATAACCTTCCGTGGTTATACCTTATGCTCACTTAGTTTAATTAGTTGTATGATAGGTAGTTTATATGCCTTGGGAAAATGACCAAAATGCCCTTTTCATGCATAATTTGAATTTAAGCATATGTAACCTAACTTTTGTCACTTAAACTGATTATGCAACATAATTAAACATGTTAGGGCATATAATAGTTGTCATAGGACTAGTTAGGCGTCTCGAACGCGCTTTCGCGCGAATGACGCGTTAAAGTAGCGCAAGTTACCTTAATGAGTCGTAACGGGTCGTAAGGACTTAGGATAGGTTCCGATTTAGGATGTAGGCTTTGTTAAACCATATCACATGAGTTCCAATACTCATTTGGTTTACGAGACCTCATTCTACCCGATATTCCGATTTAGGTGTCGATTTATTAACTTAGCGATCCGATTACTAGGTACTACTTGATTTCCTTGGTTTGCCCGAGCTTTGTTTAGTTCATTGAATCGAGGATACTTTGCACTTCAATGTGAGTACATAGTTCCCCTATTTTACTGGTTTCGATTGTTTTGGGGTGATTCATATGTGTTAAACGATTTCGATGCTTTCAACGATGATTTCAAAAACAAATACCATGGTTTATATTAAACATAACGATTTCGATAATGTGAACGAACTTGTTGGGACGTAATTACATAACGAATGACATTCATTAGCTTTGGCCGAGCCAACCAGTTTATGTTATGGTACCATAGGATCTGACAAATCCCGTTATCAAACTATCACCATGGTTATGTGTGGGGATATGTGGGTAACGGCAAAACCTGAGGATTGTTAACATACTCTTTGATGGTTTGTTAATACGAGTTGAACGATGGAAGAGTTACGAAGGTTTGAATGTATTCACGAGATGACCGAAAGTTAGTTTTCATAATTAAAACACAAACGATCATGAACGATTTGAACGATTTGAACGATTGTAACAATTTGAATGACTTGAACGATTTGGAACGATTTAAACAAATGAACGATAACACGAACGAGTTGAACGATTTAAACGATTGGTTTTTGGTATGTGATTAAATAATGGGACGAGTGTAATGTGATTAAAGCATGGTAGATACACCGCTGGTACTTCTTATATATAAGTGCTTTTATCATATTACATTCCGTGGCATTATTTAGTTCACTTGGACGAACGATTTTTAACGATGTCATGCAATGATATTTACTAAATGATATAAACCATACGAGTTTTATTACGAGAACGACTTACAATTTGGTTTACATAAACAAATGTTTTGGGTTAAGATTCATGGCAACGGGATTTTATAAACTATAACCAACTTGTTATGAGTTGTTTATTCATATTGCAATACAAACAATTTTCAAAACAAGATTTTCAATTATCGACTCTTGTAGTCAAACGAGGTATTGCAACATGAATCTGACACACTCACAAAACCTATGTGCTCGCTGGCATTTCTTTGCTGACTATATTTTCACATATGTTTCAGGTGGTGTTGAATGATGTTGAATGTGACTAGGATGCATGCTCACTTAGGACCGGACGAGGCCTTAGTGACTTAATAACGATGATAGCCGATATATGAACTTGGTTGTTCTAACTTTAAGACAATGTAAATATTTAATAATTCAATAAAACGAAACTTTTGATTCATGTGTTGTGAAACAATAATTCTGTCGCTCCACTCCCCGACGTTTCCGCCGTGGTTTGATGTTTTATGCGGTCGGGGTGTGACATGTTTTACTCTGATAATATTTCCTAACTACGGTCCTAATGTATTCCGCTGCAAATTAATAAACACCGATACCACCAGCTCTGAGACTCACGGCACCCGCTCCCGGGATAGGGGTCGGGGGTTGCGACATCACTAATGTTTCAACTTCCCCCAATACTTGGCCTTCTACTTCTTGAGCTAGTCTGGGAATGCTAGCCTCAATTGCCTTTCCTACTTCTTCCACAATTCTTTCGTTTATCATATCTTGTTGTGCTGCTTCATTATCATTCATGTTTACATTGTCTGCCATTTACATAAAACATTCATCTCATTCATTAAATTTCTTTTCATACTTCTCTTCATCATATTTAAACTCATGTTATCATACTGCATTTGATTTACAATTCATACCTTATACATTATCGTCATTTACGATCATGTTGTATCATGTAGATCATAATCTTTGATCATAAAGATTTACTTTCTCACCCTTCATATGTATTTTTTTCCTCATTATTCTTAATATAAAAATTACTTTAATCATTGGTTACGAGGCCTTAAAAACCGATTAAAACAAGTCCCACAATCAAAACAACAAAATAAAATAAAAACAATTGCTAGTATCTGACGCTCTCGCGGGCCGCGAGGGCTTGCCCTCATGTTTGTCGCGGGCTGCGACCACGCTTCCGACAGACTATTTAATTCTTTTGTTGCTGGACTTGTCCAGCTCCAACTTTTACCAAAATTTTAACTTTAAAACCTCATAACTTTAGTTCTACTAAACCGTTCTACGAAATTCTTGTTCCTACGTGTCCGTAATTTAAATGCGGACCTATTTAGCATCGTCGTTCACCTTAAAACTCGGTTTATGAGAAAATAACCTATAAATCCTTTTCCATTTTTAACTATAAGCATAATCAAATTTACAATTTACTTACTTGCATAGCGCTTCGGAACGAACACACCTTCATACGAGCTTTTGATTTGAGTTCAAGCATTTTAACTCTAATACTTGAATCCCTCAAAACTCGGCTCTGATACCAACTTGTCGCACCCACTTTTTCACATTTGAAAATAAGATAATGACATACTAATTTTTAACAAAAATTGGGCATGACCCGTTCGTACATTAAACGATTCCCTGCTTTTAACAAACATCATTTAAAATAAAATCTACGATACTTTTCAAAATATTCAAAAACAGTGACCATACAAGGTTCATCATAAGTGATTTGTCCGAACTACCCAAAATAAGATTTAAAAGCCAAACTACTTACAAACATCCTAGACATAAGATTAACATTTACATCATAAAAGTGTTTTTGACCCATTCACAAAAAAAGACATTAACCGGAAGCGCAAAAAGGGGGCACAAAGTGTAGCGTGTTCGTTCCAAGCTCGCCGTCATCAAACATGAGATTTACCTATTATTTACAACACCAAATATTCATTAGTTCGACATACATAAGCAATATCAAATCTTTCATTTACCTATCATTATTCGACCCGTTAACAAAAATTGTCCTCTTGTCATCAACCTTATTTCAATTCATTCTTTTCATTCTAACATAGCTTTCTCTATGCTCTTCTACATTCCTTTCGAAAACGTTCAACATATAGACCTTCCGACCCATCCGTAATTGATCGATACATACCATACATTTTGACATACTTTCATCCTTTTGACCTGTTATCAACAAGTCATTTCCTAACCATTACACATCCTACTTTCCAAACTATTTTGACCCACTTGAGTGGTCACTATACATCCGATACTATTGTATTACTTATCCGTTTTCCAACTTACAACATATCACAAATTTTACCATGAACGAACATACAACTCAACACTAGATTTTTAATTACCAAACTATCATTCGTAGATCTACATGAAAGGAGAATTAAGTTCATATGAACTTACCGTGATCTTGCGATGCTTGTGACTTCAAGTGACTAGGGCATTCTTCTTTCTTCGTGCCTATACGTTATAACTTCATACTTTCAGCTTTTATAAACATTACTTCACATATGCATTTTGATTTATTCGTCATGACTTAACATAATTATACACATATCCATTTTCATTTACATCACCATTAAATCAAGAATTCATGTCAAATTTCAACTAAATCATTCTTAGGCATTTCATCGAACACATAACGTGCGTACTATCTATGAAGCATGATGTACGAGTAATTATAGCATATTCATCCTAAATTCATCAATGGGTTAACCTAATCTTTCACAATCAATATGATAACCATACTACATATGATTCATATCAAATTACCCATCTAGACACCTTCTATAACATGAGTTTAACATCAACATCACACAATTCATCCATAACTTCACTAAATTTCATTATCTTACAATTTCAAGTGGGTTTTACCCCAAACTACCAATACAATCAAAATGGCACATAATATAACCCCTATTTGTTCATATCATCTAACATTTAGGTTCAATTTCATACAAAAATCATAAATTTCACATAACCCACTTCATAAAATTTCATAAAAACATGAAATTACTTACTTGATGTCAAGAACACTTAGGTGATTATAATTCTTAGCTCATGCATAGCAATTTCGACCCCTAAGCCTCTTGATTTGATGATTTTCCTTGCAAGGTTTTGAGAACAAAAATTTTCCCCTGCCTTCTCTTTCTCTCGATCACACAGGCACAGGGGAAAACACTGACCATTTTTTTTATCAAACTTTATCCCTTATTAGCATATTCAGCCCTTCATCTTTTAGAGTATACTCATATTTGTAATTTCCATACTAACTTGGTTACTTTCCTTTGGTTAACTTCATTTACATAAAAGGGTTTAAACTTGCTATTATTTATAAAACTTTCAAAATGGTAAAAATCTATATTTACCATTCCTTATTATTAGAGCATCACAATTAAATTATTATACTATGACATACAAAAAACCATAACTAGCTTAACATCATAAAAACAATGCTTCTAGTCTAATTTTGATGTTTTGGGTATTGTCCGGTTATTCGTTCGGTTAACGGTTCTTTAAAGTGATAAATTGCGCATTTTTACTAGATATGAAGCACCTTTTGTGATTTTAATTCCCGACACTTTGTAAGTTATTCTGGACACTAAAACATCAATTCTGCATAATATTTTGGTGTAAAATGCTGTTTTTTGTTGTTTTCCTGCAGAATTCTGCAGAATTCAGCATTTAAGGTGAGTTTCGGGTGTCTTTTAGTGCATATTTTAGTTTTCGGAAAGTGTATATGTTAACATTTGTATCCACACTTGGGTTTTAATGTGTTTTTGATGTTGGACCTACTCCTAGGCACTAAATCTATTGTCTGACTGCTTTCTGCGGAAGTGCTGACACAGCATGTCTTACCTGTGAGTTTACTAGTCTTTCTGACGCAACGCTTAATGTAATGCACAATGCAATATTTGAAATATAAAACATGCATGAATTCATATGTAAATAAAGTAATCACATAATGTTGACGTTTAAGCACATAATTGCAGATAATAAATAATAAATAAATAGTACGAAAATTACTGGTTTTGGGCAAGTTGTCACACTAGGTTCATGATCTTGGTAATCTAAAAAGCTTTAAATGTCATACATATGTGCTTAAAGCCAGGTTACCAATTCTGGGTGACTAAAAAGATTTAACTATTAAATATTTGTGTTTTTTAGATGTTGAGTCAGATTATGATCCTGATAGCTGAGGCTAAGGGGGGGGGGGGTCTGAAGAAAAGCTCAAAGCAAGGAGGAGCTTGCAATCGAAGAGCCAGGTGACTATCCTGGAGGAGAAACTGAAGAGAGAGAGAGAGAGTCTACCGAAAGGGGGAGCTGATTCAGAACGCAGAATCAAGAGGAGTTGGTTAAAGCTATGAGGAGTCTGTGGTGCTGAAGATGTCAAAGCTTCTAAAAGACATAGAGAGAGAAGATAGAAAGCTACGAGATTGACTTCAGCAATATCCAAGGTGGAGTCTGTGAATGCAGTATGTCTATCGCTTCCGTCAATCACGTATCGTAGCTAAGAAACATTTAAGACATGATTTAAAAGTGTTAAATATAGGAAATAAATGTACATCCTTAGTTTAGAAGTCCATCCTTATGAAAAGGCTTGCATGTTTGGTAAGGATGGACATCCCCTATAAATAGGAGGAGTGTCTTGACATTTGAGAACTTTTAAAACTTGGAGAGCTTTTGGAGATCTAGAGAGAGAAAGTTCTAC
Source organism: Helianthus tuberosus (assembly GCA_030545235.1). Lineage (NCBI taxonomy): Eukaryota > Viridiplantae > Streptophyta > Magnoliopsida > Asterales > Asteraceae > Helianthus > Helianthus tuberosus. Next base: position 127,957,640 of record CM060447.1, on the reverse strand, counting down.
ACAAGTGTTTTCAAGGTTGTAAATTGTAACATAATCAATAGAAAACACATTATAATTACATTCTTGTGTCTGATCCACTCACGTACACGGATTCCGCACGTGATACGTGATCTTCGCAGTCATCGGTGTTACAAATTCGATCCGGAAATGAACATACACCTTTGGATCGATTTAAATGTACGATTTAGTCACACCCATTCAATGATTGAGCGTTTCAGACGACGAGGAGGCAAATACAATTAAAGAAAGAAGGTAAAGGAAGTGTTAGAAGGGTAAAAGTGGAAATGAAATTTTGCCTTTAACCACAGGAGTATGTTTTACCTTTTTATCCCTTAGGTGTCTTAATATTTAGTGTTATTTACTATTATATCCCTCTCATACGCCTTGTGCTTATTTGTACATATTGCTTCAAAAATTGTACGAAAAGTAAAATTACATTTCTGTACATTAGATTTGCTTTATATAGTTATATAGATAATAAAGGGTTTTTAGCATAACCCAGTCATTTTAAATAAATAACTGAAAACATTTTATATCGTATTCATTTCAAAACAATCGATTAAACATTTTACAAACCGAAACCCTAGTATCAACTCCTAAATTAGTCTAGAAATCCCTAGTTTCCTATAAGCCCTAACATGCCTTAGTTCATAGCATTAGTTCAAACCATTTAAATGGTATCACTTGAACTTTATAGGATAACACTTTGGGATTCTCCCAACACCTTCAACTTTGTGTGATTGCTTTGCTACCTAAGGTGAGTATATAGTTCCCTTTTTACCTCTTTTGGGATGATACATATGTTGCACTAGTTTTTGCTTACATTTTTATACAATTCATTATTTTATGGCTTATTTGATCACTACTTGTAATTGTATGAAACTTGTTCGTTTGCTTAAACGCCTGCATTTGATAACTCTGAACAAGCCGTCCGGTAGTATATAATAGCACTATAGGTGTGACGACTCATCTCCACTTCTATTTGGTTTTGCTCATTTGCACATTTTGCTCTTAGGGAAGTGGAAGATGATAGAATATGTTAAACATGTCAGCTCAGGTTTGAATGTGCCCCAAGTGACCTATACTTGTTAAATGCAATTTGCTTAGTGTTCCACTTATGCCAGATGAATTGTTCAATATTTTTGTTACATGATTTGCTATAAAACCTATGTTGCTCACCAACTTCATTGAAGTTGACTCATGTTTTCTTACATATGTTTCATATGCTAACATTTGATGCTATCTAAGTTGCTTGATATAGGATTTGGACTTTTCCCTAGTTTTATTTAAATCAAAGACATTTGTTATATTATGTTCGGAACAAGTAATTTTATTTGTTGGTTTGTTATTTCAAACAATGTAATTTAGTTGAATAATATATTACAACAGTTGAATAATATATTACAACTTTAATTTAATGTCATGTGTTTTGAACAATTTTGTTACGTGATGCCCCGACGTTTCCTCCATTGGTTAAAGTGTTACACAACAAACATGTCATTCAGAACAACTTTTTGAGATAATTTTGAAGTACCAATTTTAGTTACATTAGCATTATTACCATTAGGACGTTTAACCTGAATCCCCCACTTGTGGCCTAGTGGTAGGAGGTTTGGGTTTTCCAATGGAGACTCAAGTTGAATTCCCACTCGTGTTATATTGGGGTGGATATAGGCAATGAAGGATTTAGACTACGCCTTGTGCGAGGTTATCAATTCGATTCTCGAGCCTAACCGGGTTTTCGTCTCACCGTGTGTTACGCCAGAGAGTTCTGCTCTTGTGGTGGAACAACGACTGTCAAGTGACAGCCGGCGGTATAGTTTCCCGGGGGAACGCCCAAAAAACCCAAAGTTTGAAGCCAGTATGGGCCCGGTTAAGACAACAAAGTCGAGCTAAAGTAGGACAATACGAGGCTCTCCGATTTGGAGAGTGTGATAACCTTATACATGAAGTTCACCATTAAAAAACGGTGTACCTATTTGCACACCCATTTGCCTATTGGGACACCAAAAAGGTGTTTTTTGTCCTATGTGCACACCCTGCAGTGTCGAGCTGTGGCCAAAGCGCGGCGTTTTGGTCCGGTCAACCAGACAAAGACTGACGGGTGTCTGACGGGTCTGTTGACCGGACCAAAACGCCGAGCTTTGGCCGCGTTTTGGTCCTGTCAACCAGACAAAAGACTGACACCCGGTCTGGTTGACAGGACCAAAACGCGGCCAAAGCTCGGCATTTTGGTCCGGTCAATAGGCCCGTCAGACACCCGTCAGTCTTTGTCTGGTTGACCGGACCAAAACGTCACGCTTTGGCCACAGCTCGACACCGCAGGGTATGCACATAGGACAAAAAACATATTTTTGGGTTCTACACACTTAGTGTGTAGATAGTTTGAGCCTTACAAAAAGGACGTTTAACCTGAATTTTAAACTCAGACACATCATTTAAATCAATTAATCCTTTTTCAGACATAAGCATGTGTTTGTTTGCTTCTGAACCTATTACCTAACCTATACACTATTAGACCTAGTTTTATCAGCTAAACAAAAGACATGATTACTATACATGTTTTCTGTTAAAGGTAGTGACAAACTACCCGACACATTGTAAGTTTGAGAATTATCTCCAAACTTATCATTTAATAAACTTAACAATATCCAAATATGATCAGATGTTAAAGAGTTTATTGGAATAGTAGAAGTATCAGAATAATTACTAACAACATTACTAGAACTTTGTTTTTTATTCACATTTCTTGGTTTCATTCAAGAAGGATAACCAATAAGCTCAAAACATTTTTATATGTTATGACCCACTTTGTCACAATGTGTACACTTAAAGTTTTGATTTAAACCTTTATTAGTCTTTTTCTTGTTATCAAAACCTTGATTAAATTTGGACACAAATCCAAGAGTAGTTTGTTCTTTTTACTAAGTTCAATTGTTATAAATTTGTGAAACTTATGTTGAGGTAGAGGATGTGCAGGTTAACAGGTTGTAAACTTCATTATTTCCAATGGAAGCTAATTATCAAAGCTTGAACCAGATATCTCAGATTCTAGCATATTGAGAGGGGGAGTCAGTGAAAGGGGGAGTCTGGATCAACAGTCAAAGGGAAGATGGAAGTTAGAGTCAGATTGTGATTCTGAAGCCTGTGAAGATAGAGTGCTTATGATGAAAAGACAGAGATGGAGAAAAGACTAAGACTGAAGACTCGGAACTGAAGACTTCGTCAACATCCAAGGGGGAGTCTGTTGGTGCACAAGAATGTCTGTTGACTACGTCTACATCAAGTCTTAAGTCAAGAAAGTCAAGATTAGGGTTTATAATGTTAATTTCACTTATGTGAACATAGGTTAGAAGTGATTCCGCTTTTATGTACATTAGGTGATTCCACTTATGTGTCACATAGTGATTCCGCTTATTTGGACATGCCATATAAGTGGAATCAGTCACATAGTGATTTCGCTTATATGGACATGCCATATAAGTGGAATCAGTCTTACTATATATACCCGGACATGTGACATTGGAGTGAAATCAGGTCATTAGCTTGGTAAAGGAACTCTGTCAAATTTTGTATCAGAAAGCATTAATAAAGAGAAGAAATGAATGAAACAGCTGTTGTTACGTTGCGTATACTGATTCCGCCTTTATACGTGATGATGAACTGCCTTGACTGATCGTTTAGGGTCACGACACGGTCCAACAGATTTGCTACTCTCTGGTTCAGACAAATTCACAGACATGTCAGCTTGTGTCCATTGCGTTTTAGAAATAAGAGAGTTTTATGTGTTTTCTGGCCATTGCGTTTTAGAAAAAACACATTTTTGAAGTGTTTTTAGTTCATTGCGTTTTAGGTAAACATATTTTTATTTGTTTTCAGTCCATTGTGTTTTAGAAAATACACTTTTTTTTTGTGTTTTTAGGCCATTGCGTTTTAGAAATAAGACATTTTTATGTGTTTTTTTGGCTATTGCGTTTTAGATAAACACATTTTTGAAGTATTTTTAGTTATTACGTTTTAGGTAAAACATATTTTATGCTTTTTCAGTCCATTGCGTTTTAGAAAAAAGACATTTTTAAGTGTTTTCTGGCCATTGCGTTTTAGAAATAAGACATTTCTTTGTGTTTTTTGTGCATTGCGTTTTAGGTAAAACACATTTTTATGTGTTTTCAGTCCATTGCGTTTTAGAAAACAGACATTTTAAGTGTTTTCTAGCCATTGCGTTTTAGAAATAAGACATTTCTTTGTGTTTTTAGTGCATTGCGTTTTAGGTAAAACACATTTTTATGTGTTTTCAGTCCATTGCGTTTTAGAAAGTACACTTTCTTTTGTGTTTTTAGGCTATTGCGTTTTAGAAATAGGACATTTCTTTGTGTTTTCTGGCCATTGCGTTTTACAAATAAGACATTTCTTTATGTTTTTTGTGCATTGCGTTTTAGATAAATGTCATTTTTTAGGTTTTTTTTCATTGTGTTTTATGCAACTGGGTTTTTTCCATTGCGTTTTACGCATCTGGGTTGTAAAAAAAATCGAAAATATAGCAATAGTATACTCGTTTTAAAGATAAAAAACGCTCATTTTTTTGTGCAATTTTTATAAAAAAAATAATGTCGTATGAAAGAGTTATTAACGTTTAAAAAATGGGAGGAATTGGAGGAGAGAGAAACTATTGTCTTGGATTGACTAGAATGGCCCTAAACAAACTCACGCGCCTCTTTTCTTCCCTTTAATTTCCCTTATTTAATCTTAGCCCTTGATTAACTAAATGGATGGTCAAGATTACTTTCTCGCTTTCTTAGCCAAATAAACTTTATATTATATTCTAACCCTACTTAAGAAATACTTAATATTTCCCCATTTTCCATGTTTTATTTATATTACTAATACAAAAATTTTCATTTTTTATTAAAAAAATACAATTTGCTGACTGTTCAAATGGTGGTCACGTGATTTCGCGTTAAACAAGGAATTGATTAGAACGATAAAGAATATCCTCAAATACAAAACCAAATGATATACACGTGATTTTTGTAAATATTGGTATAAACAAAGGGCAATATAGTCAATTCAACCACTTTATATACCAATCTCTTCGTCCCAGACCTAATAATCCAACCTGTCTACAAACTCCCCTATATTCTCCTGCCGACACACACACACACATATGGCAGCAGAACAACCTCAACTCTTGTTCGATCTCTTCGATTCCTACTGGTTTGCTCACCAGATCTTCAACAAACCCCAAACCCCACCTTCCAAATCTCCTGAACACAAAGAACCAGCTGCTAAAACATCTCAAAATCTTGATTTCTCATCTGTCCCAACAATTAACATTAGATGTCACAGTGACCCACTGTCCATTAACTCCAACCAACATAAGTTCATCTCAGATTCCCCTAACTCTGTGCTTAATCTCCAAACTCCAAAAGAAGTTGAAGAAGAAGAAGAGAAAGAAGTTATAATACAAGTGAAGAACAAGAATTTGAATAGAGATGAGAGAAGAAGCATGAAGAATCTGAAAAACAAAAGCAAAAGCAAAAGCAAAAGCAAGAGCAAGAGCAAGAGCTTGTCAGAGCTTGAATTTGAAGAGCTAAAAGGGTTTATGGATTTAGGGTTTTTGTTTTCGGAAAAAGATAAGGATACAAGTTTGGTTTCGATAATTCCGGGGTTGCAGAGGTTAGGGAAAGATGAGAAAGAACAAGTGAATGATGATTGTGTTAATGTTTCGAGACCGTATCTGTCGGAAGCATGGGGTGATATGGAGAAGATTAAGGAAGAAGCATCAAGACTGATAAGGATTCCGGTACTTGGGAATGAAGCGGATGTTAAGAATCAGCTTAGATTTTGGGCTCATTCTGTTGCTTCTGTTGTCAGATGACATGAGTTAAGATAAGAACATGAGACATTTGAGTTTTTGTTTTTTGTGTTGTACAATTTATGTTTCTTTGTAAAAATATTGTTAACTGTAAAATGATAAGATCAAGGTTGGTGTTGTGATATGTTATAACTTTCATTGGGAGATGGGATTGTAGAAACATGATGAAGGATGGCTTGTGTGGCACAAGATGTACATGGGATGCATAGTGACTATTTTGGTCAACACAAATCTTGAGTTAGGTTGACTTCTTGTACTTAATGGATGGTTTCTCATTTTCGGTTTATTTGAGAAAGCATAGAGATGGAATAATACTTGACCATCATCGTAAAAATTCTGACTATTTTCGATTAGTCGTCGATAAATCACGAAAAATCACCGATTATTGGCTCATTAATCGCTAGACGGTCAGTTATGGTCCTATTCTAACCAAATTTTGGCTAGATTCTGGCCAAATTTCGACCAAACCTTATAAATTTCTGCTAAATACATAAAAATAGAGGTTAAAACATGTCTACTTTAACAAAACTAGATACAAAAAATGTTTGTATACATATATATAACTAAAAATTACATAAGAAAATCCCAATCCGATTAATCTCTATTAATCCCGATTAATCGCTAGTCGGTACCCTACCGAGCACCTAGCGATTCTTACAACACTTGTTGGACCCAGTTTGGCCTTAACAACTTCTTTTCACGTAATATGGCAAGTGATTTCAGTAGATGTGACAAAGATGTGCGGAAATGGAAATCAGACTTTCAGAAACAAGACTTACAGAATTATCAAGTTTATATCACTTTGAAACAAAATAGTTTACAAGGTGATTGTAAGATTATTATCTAATACAGATGAATCTTGAATTCTGTGGGAGAGAGGGCAATGGAGTTTGTGTAGTATGTATGAATGCTAAGCTTCAAACTCAAGTATCCTCTGCTTGGTGAGCCTTCTATTTATAGAAGACTGGGTACATGAATAAAATAGTTTATTCATGCAATAAGTCCTGCAAAAAGTAGCAACTTGACATATTCATTGAATCCAACGTTCAAGTTGCCTTTGGAATCATGATATCCAATAATGTCAAGTTGTTTCTGTCACACCCCCAAAATCCACCATGCGGAGTATCACCGCTTGGAGGCGTGACATGACCAGGATCGAGCCACCAATCATATTGAACAACTCAATTAAGTAAGTAAAACCAAACATAATACGATTGGTGACCAAAGCTAGTTAACCTTGTTTGGTTTAAACAGCGGAAGCATAAACGTAAATCCCAAAAGCATAAGTTCGCAGTTCATAAGTTTAAAGTCCAACACTTAGGTTTAATAAGTTCAAAATGTTTTAAATATTAAACACTGGACATAACCGTCCGTACACCACAACGACTCCTTCCTCGTGCAAGCTCCGAGTGTTTAGCGACCTGTAAGGCATGTAACAACTAGTCAACAACAAAGTTGAGTGAGTTCACGTTTGGTTGTTTAGTTTTAAGTTGTTTCTGAAAACGTGGTTTGACTTTCGTTGGCTTATTTGCCGTGGGGGTCACCCCATAGTTGAAAGTATGTTTAACCAATTCCTTTTCTTTACCCAAACCATATCCATAATCAGTGAGGGCTTTCCCCGTTTGAACTACTAGACGGTATGATATCGACTGCTACGCAAATAAGTTGTGCCCTATATCAGTGTCTATCATCACTGACAATCTGCCATAGTCCATTAGTACACGCCCGTCCGACTGGCACGGTGTGAGGTTTGTTAAACCTAATAGCGCTATTAACTAATGACCCGCTCGCCATTGGCCTCGGCGATTAAGTCGATATAAATTGAGGGACTTCATGATAGAGTTTTGTCTAGCTAGTTTTAAGGTTGTTGTCCTGCACCAGGAGGACGAACGTACGTATTCTGCACCAGGAGAATTCGTAGGATTAATAATGGCATCCACTCTATGGAGGATGGCCGTACATATCCTACCCAAGGAGGATATGTAGATTTAGTTTTAATTCTTTAACCCATTCCCAAACCACTGGGAATCCCATGCCTTAGAAAGTGTGTGAACTCACCTCGGTTTGCGCGGTTAGATTCTCAATATAGCTAACAGTCAGGGTCGGTCAATCGCGTCCTAGTATGATTTACCAGTTAGTCATTTAGTGGCTTTCAAATAGAACACAAAGTTCCTACACGTATCTATCACACAACATGCATCACTGTAACGGTTTATGCCCATCTAAGTTTCCCGTCCATTCCCCACTCAAAATCAAACATACGATAATGCACATAACATATATAACATGTCAAATCATTCACAGATAGCATACTCGACATTTAGACACACAAGTCACAACTTATGTTAACTCAGCATTAATACTCAAAACCGGCAGTTTTCGGGCATTTAAATAAAATAGTTAGATTATTCCAAAAATTCCCAAATTTTTATAGAATGTCATAAACATTCCATATTTTATTATGTAAAAATATCGGGGTCCGGTTCATTACCAATATTTTATAAAAATTCATATTCGGGACTGAACTCAGATTTATGTATTTCTAACCACAGTCCACGAAACAATTTATTAAAAATTCATCGTAAGTCCGATTTGCGAAATTCCAGTGGGGTAATTACAAATACTTCAGTTTTCATCTACAGTAAAATTTTCATGGTCCGATTGATCACAAAACTCAGGTTATGACTGAAAGTATGACACCCATTTATTGCTGTCAAAATTCAGCTTAAGTTGTTGTTGCAAATTAACACTTTAAAAATAGTAAACGAAGTCCAAAAATTACGATTCCGGTGCCATTAGAACCGTATTTCATAATAACATATTTTAGATTCAAAATATCGGTTTTTCGTTGAATTTATGCCCTGTTTACAGCCAACTGAAGTTGGCTGTAAAACCGGGACAGATTCTGTCTTTCAGTGTTTAACCTTCTAAATCATGTTCGATCGATTCCATTAACAAGTTTATTAATCACAACAACATTAAACATCAATATCAATCAGCAAAACATCAGATAATCAACCAATAATCATAACAACACAAGATCTACACGATTTACACACATAACTTCTCTTTATCCACACCTTAACACATTATGTTCAAGACTTGTTCATGAGCTTTAAAGTTTCTTAACTTTTTATCATTCTAACATCTATTAACCACTAAAATAACATAAAGAATGAACGGATCTAAGTTCTTAACACTAGCTCAAGGCTAGGGAAGTTCGAGTGAAGAAATGTGGTGGTTAATAGCGAATGGAGGAGGTCCTTCCACTTCCGAGAGCACCGAGCTTCGTTGTTGGACCTCTTACACCTTTGTATGTATGCGGAATGATTGAAAAAGAGCTTGATGATGGTGGTAGTATGGTGGAAGGTGGCTGCCGAACAAGGGAAAGGAGAGGGAGAGAAGAGAGAGCTTGGTGGAATGGTGGTATTTATAAGATCTTCCATATAGCATATTCCTTAGCATATTCCTTAGCATATTAACAAATACGTGTAAGCATAACACAGATATCAGAAAGCAGTTAAGTAATTCCACACAGTCATCAGACACTTTAATTATCATTAATAATTTGTACGGAATACATGGGATTTTGAGGGTTGTCACATTCTCCCCCTGTTAAGAGAATTTCGTCCCGAAATTTAGCGCGTGGTTACTGAGGAAGCTAGTTAAGTTGCGTTGTTTTCCAGATTTTCCTGGGGTGTCACATCATCCCCCCGTTGATTTGGAATTTCGTCCCGAAATTCTGCAGTAGCTTCAGCCTCAGTAGTGGTTGCGTTTTTCTTAAACAGTTGGGGATACTTGAGTTTCATTTGGTCTTCTCGTTCCCATGTATACTCTGGGCCACGACGAGCATTCCAACGAACTCGGACCAGAGGTATCCTGGTATGCTTGAGGATCTTAACATCTCGATCCGTAATCTCTACTGGTTCCTTGACGAATCGCAGCTGGTCGTCGATAGTGAGTTCCTTAAGAGGAACTATGAGGGTTTCATCTGACAGACACTTCTTCAGATTTGACACGTGGAAAACATTGTGAACTCCGCTGAGTTCTTCAGGTAGATTCAACCTGTAGGCGGCTTTGCCAATTTTCTCAATGACTTCAAATGGTCCAACATAACACGGATTGAGTTTGCCTCGTTTGCCAAAGCGGACTACACCTTTCCAAGGTGAGACTTTGAGTAGCACTCGATCCCCAACCTGGAGCTCGAGTGGTTTTCTTCCCTTATCAGCATAGCTTTTCTGACGGTCACGAGCTGCCGCCATTCGCTGTCGTATCCGAGCAATTCTCTCGGTGGTATCTACCACAAGTTCTGGGCCAGTGATTTGGCTGTCACCAACTTCTGCCTAACAGAGAGGTGATCGGCATTTGCATCCGTACAATGCCTCAAACGGAGCGGCTTGTATGCTGGTGTGGTAGCTGTTGTTGTATGAAAACTCCACTAGCGGGAGGTGCTTTTCCCAGCCATTACCAAAATCAATTACACATGCCCTAAGCATGTCTTCAAGGGTTTGGATGGTGCATCCAGATTTCCCATCCGTCTGTGGGTGATAAGCGGTGCTCATATCTAAACGTGAGCCAAAAGACTTGTGCACTGCTTGCCACAGTTCTGAAGTAAAACGCGCGTCACGATCAGAAATGATGGAGGTTGGCACTCCGTGCCTTGATACCACTTCCTTTAGGTAAATGTCTGCAAGAGTAGGGAACTTATCCGTTTCTTTGATTGCTAGAAAATGTGCAGACTTGGTTAGTCGATCTACGATCACCCAAATGGTATCGTTTCCGCGTTGAGATCTGGGCAGGCCAGTAAAAAAAATCCATGGAAATTTGCTCCCATTTCCATTTCGGGATCTCCGGTTGTTGAAGTAGGCCTGATGGTTTCTGATATTCAGTCTTGACTCTCGCACAAGTCAAGCACTTACTGACATAGGTTGCTATGTGGGCTTTCATGCCAGGCCACCAATACGTAGTCTTGAGGTCGTGGTACATTTTATCCGAACCAGGATGTACCGAATAACGAGACTTATATGCTTCATCCATCACAAGCTCGCGTAAGTTGCCATAAAATGGAACCCAGATGCGTCCGTTTACATAGTAAGCGCCGTCTTCCTTTTGTTCTAGTCGCTGCCTCGATCCTCGTAGGGATTCAGCCCTGATGTTCTCTGCTTTCAATTCTTCAACCTGAGCATCGCGAATCTGAGCGGGAAGGCTAGAGTGAATGGTAAGCGGTAACGCACGTACACGCTTAGGTATAGTATCCTTTCGACTGAGGGCGTCGGCCACAACATTGGCTTTGCCCGGATGATACTTGATTGCGCATTCATAATCGTTCAAGAGCTCAACCCATCGGTGTTGACGCATGTTTAACTCCTTTTGCTTGAAGATATGCTCGAGACTCCTGTGATCGGTGTAAATGGTGCACTTAGTACCGTACAGGTAATGTCTCCATATCTTAAGCGTGAAAACAACTGCTCCCAATTCCAAGTCGTGCGTAGTGTAGTTTCTTTCATGAACCTTGAGTTGGCGTGATGCGTAGGCAATGACCTTGTCACGTTGCATCAACACGCAACCAAGTCCTTGGATGGAAGCGTCACAGTAGACTACAAAATCGTCGGTGCCCTCAGGCAATGAGAGGATAGGCGCACTACAAAGTCTATCTTTTAGGTGTTGAAATGCGGACTCCTGTGTATCACCCCAACGATAGATGACACCCTTCTGAGTCAGTGAAGTGAGAGGTTGCGCAATCTTGGAGAAATCTTTTATAAACCTTCTGTAATATCCTGCCAAACCCAAGAATTGGCGGATTTCTGTTGGTGTACGGGGTGCAGGCCAATTCTTGATCGATTCAACCTTAGATGGATCCACGTGAATCCCATCCTTGTTTACCATATGGCCTAGAAAGTGGACTTCGCGAAGCTAGAAGTCACATTTCGAAAACTTGGCATACAACTGCTCTTTTCGAAGAAGTTCCAGCATAAGTCGTAGATGCTGCTCGTGTTCCTTCTGACTCTTAGAATAGATTAGGATATCGTCGATGAACACAATAACGAACTTATCCAGGTAAGGTTTGCACACTAGGTTCATGAGATCCATGAAGACCGCTGGTGCATTCGTCAGCCCGAATGGCATAACCAGAAACTCGTAATGGCCGTAACGAGTTCTGAATGCTGTTTTGGAGACGTCCTCATCTCGGACTCTCAGCTGATGGTATCCCGATCTCAAATCAATCTTAGAGTAATAGCTCGACCCTTGCAGCTGGTCGAATAAGTCGTCAATACGTGGAAGAGGATAACGATTCTTCACAGTCACCTTGTTGAGCTCGCGATAGTCAATACACATCCTGAAAGTACCATCTTTCTTCTTTACGAATAGTACTAGAGCTCCCCAGGGCGAAGAGCTAGGACGTATAAAACCCTTTTCCAAGAGTTCTTGTAACTGCGTGGATAGTTCTTCGAGTTCTGATGGAGCTAGACGATATGGTGCTCGAGCTACTGGCGCTGCTCCAGGAGCTAGCTCGATTTGAAACTCAACTTGGCGATGAGGCGGAAGACCAGGTAATTCCTCAGGAAATACCTCGGGAAAATCGCGCACAATAGGGATGTCTTCAATTCTCTTCTCTTCCGTGGATGTGTCAGTAACGAGTGCTAGAATGGCAGTGTGGCCCTTTCGCAAACACTTCTGGGCCTTAAGGAAAGAGATGATGCCTTCGACAGCACCACTCTTGTCGCCACGTATCATGAGAGGTCCTTCACCGGAACGAGGAATGCGGACGATTTTCTCCTTGCAGACAATCTCCGCTTGATGATGAGATAGCCAATCCATCCCAATAACAACGTCGAAACTACCAAGCGTGATAGGAATAAGGTCGATAGGGAAAGTCTGACCAGCTAAGACGAGGTTACAACCTTTAACTACGTGTGTGGCTTCAAGACTTTTACCATTTGCTAGTTCTACCGCGTGCTTGGTGTTCAAAAGTGTTGGAGTGCGCTTAAGCATTTGGCTAACTTTTAAGGACACATAACTAGTATCGGCACCCGAATCGAATAAAACAGTAACAAAGAAGTCGTCCAGCAGAAACTTACCCATCACAACGTTGGGATCGTTCCTTGCATCACCCTGACCAATCACGAAAGCACGACCTCTTGCCCCATTACCATTATTGTTGCCCCCATTATTGTTTTCGTCTCCTTGGTTGTTGTTGTTGTTCCGTTTCCGGTTCAACTGGGGACAGTTTCTCTTGAAGTGACCTTCAGCACCACACTGATAGCATTCCTTGTTACCATGCTGTTGCTGTTGGTTCTGTGGGGCTTGTGGCTGCCGTTGCCGATTCTGATTCGCAGGACGTGAGCTCCTGCAATCTCTGGCTTTATGTCCAAGCTTGTTACATTTCTGACAACGATCCTTGTTTGCACGGCCAGCTGTGGTGCAAACTACATCGTTTGCACTTAGGGTGATTTCCCCTGTATCCACCCTGACCTTGTTTTCCAGAAAACTGCTGACTGGGGCTCAGGTGTTCATTTGCCTTTCGTCGCTGGGGATGGGACTGAACTGGAGTGGAACCCCTGCCCGAATTTCCATCCCACTTGCGCTTGTCACTGCTGGGAGCACCAGTAGCAGTAGTGCTAACACGCTTGGGCAGCTTGCCCTCTTCCACCGCCTGATCGGTGAGTCGGTGCGCCAAACGAATGACTTGCTGGATTGTGGAAAGGTTGGCCTCCACTACAGACCCTTGGATTTCCGGAACTAAGCCCCTGAGGTATAGCTTGATCCGTCTAGATATGGGTCGTGACAAGTTAGGACATAAGTCAGCCAAGTTGTTGGACCTCTTTGTGTACGCCTCAATTTCTGATCCTTCCATCTTCAAACCATAATACTCTGTTTCAAGTTCCAGGATGTCGTCCAGGTGGCAGAAGTCTTCCTTAATCAAATCCTTGAAGTCGCTCCAAAGGGTGGCATTCGCGTCTGCCAACCCGAGCATCTGGACTTGTGTGTCCCACCAAGAATACGCTTTCCCTTGCAACATGCTGGTAGCGTACTCTACTCGTTTGCTGGCAGGGCTTTCACTCTCTTCGAATGCGTATTCGATTCTTCGGATCCAGTGCAGAAGGCCGATTGCCCCTTCAGTGCCGTCGAAAGTGGGAGGTTTGCATTCCAGGAACGCCCTGGAGGTGCCCATTCATGTTGGAGAGTGCATGGGTTGATTCCTTGATTGGGTTGCTAAGGCTTCAGCAATCCGTTCGTTAATCAAGGTCGTCAGCTGACCCAGGGTCATGTCGAGACGTCCACTCATGATCTTCACGTCGAAGGAACTTACGTAAGAAAGGTGTCGCAAAGTGCGTAGGTGTGGAGTGACAGAAGGGAGTAAGCACACAAGGTTCAAATAGCAAATATCACATTATCTAATGCACAGTGGGAACTATCGAACCGACAATATAACATAAATCATACCACTTATGGTGTCGAGTCTTGCACGTGGAGCGAAGCGTCGTTGTGGATCGTTGAGCACTGTACTGGTTATAGTCTGGTTTTATCAAAAACTTTTCCCTTTTTAAAACCAAGTTCACTATAACCAATGGCTCTGATACCAATCTGTCACACCCCCAAAATCCACCATGCGGAGTATCACCGCTTGGAGGCGTGACATGACCAGGATCGAGCCACCAATCATATTGAACAACTCAATTAAGTAAGTAAAACCAAACATAATACGATTGGTGACCAAAGCTAGTTAACCTTGTTTGGTTTAAACAGCGGAAGCATAAACGTAAATCCCAAAAGCATAAGTTCGCAGTTCATAAGTTTAAAGTCCAACACTTAGGTTTAATAAGTTCAAAATGTTTTAAATATTAAACACTGGACATAACCGTCCGTACACCACAACGACTCCTTCCTCGTGCAAGCTCCGAGTGTTTAGCGACCTGTAAGGCATGTAACAACTAGTCAAGAACAAAGTTGAGTGAGTTCACGTTTGGTTGTTTAGTTTTAAGTTGTTTCTGAAAACGTGGTTTGACTTTCGTTGGCTTATTTGCCGTGGGGGGCACCCCATAGTTGAAAGTATGTTTAACCAATTCCTTTTCTTTACCCAAACCATATCCATAATCAGTGGGGGCTTTCCCCGTTTGAACTACTAGACGGTATGATATCGACTACTACGCAAATAAGTTGTGCCCTATATCAGTGTCTATCATCACTGACAATCTGCCATAGTCCATTAGTACACGCCCGTCCGACTGGCACGGTGTGAGGTTTGTTAAACCTAATAGCGCTATTAACTAATGACCCGCTCGCCATTGGCCTCGGCGATTAAGTCGATATAAATTGAGGGACTTCATGATAGAGTTTTGTCTAGCTAGTTTTAAGGTTGTTGTCCTGCACCAGGAGGACGAACGTACGTATTCTGCACCAGGAGAATTCGTAGGATTAATAATGGCATCCACTCTATGGAGGATGGCCGTACATATCCTACCCAAGGAGGATATGTAGATTTAGTTTTAATTCTTTAACCCATTCCCAAACCACCGGGAATCCCATGCCTTAGAAAGTGTGTGAACTCACCTCGGTTTGCGCGGTTAGATTCTCAATATAGCTAACAGTCAGGGTCGGTCAATCGCGTCCTAGTATGATTTACCAGTTAGTCATTTAGTGGCTTTCAAATAGAACACAAAGTTCCTACACGTATCTATCACACAACATGCATCACTGTAACGGTTTATGCCCATCTAAGTTTCCCGTCCATTCCCCACTCAAAATCAAACATACGATAATGCACATAACATATATAACATGTCAAATCATTCACAGATAGCATACTCGACATTTAGACACGCAAGTCACAACTTATGTTAACTCAGCATTAATACTCAAAACCGGCAGTTTTCGGGCATTTAAATAAAATAGTTAGATTATTCCAAAAATTCCCAAATTTTTATAGAATGTCATAAACATTCCATATTTTATTATGTAAAAATATCGGAGTCCGGTTCATTACCAATATTTTATAAAAATTTATATTCGGGACTGAACTCAGATTTATGTATTTCTGACCACAGTCCACGAAACAATTTATTAAAAATTCATCGTAAGTCCGATTTGCGAAATTCCAGTGGGGTAATTACAAATACTTCAGTTTTCATCTACAGTAAAATTTTCATGGTCCGATTGATCACAAAACTCAGGTTATGACTGAAAGTATGACACCCATTTATTGCTGTCAAAATTCAGCTTAAGTTGTTGTTGCAAATTAACACTTTAAAAATAGTAAACGAAGTCCAAAAATTACGATTCCAGTGCCATTAGAACCGTATTTCATAATAACATATTTTAGATTCAAAATATCGGTTTTTCGTTGAATTTATGCCCTGTTTACAGCCAACTGAAGTTGGCTGTAAAACCGGGACAGATTCTGTCTTTCAGTGTTTAACCTTCTAAATCATGTTCGATCGATTCCGTTAACAAGTTTATTAATCACAACAACATTAAACATCAATATCAATCAGCAAAACATCAGATAATCAACCAATAATCATAACAACACAAGATCTACACGATTTACACACATAACTTCTCTTTATCCACACCTTAACACATTATGTTCAAGACTTGTTCATGAGCTTTAAAGTTTCTTAACTTTTTATCATTCTAACATCTATTAACCACTAAAATAACATAAATAATGAACGGATCTAAGTTCTTACTACTAGCTCAAGGCTAGGGAAGTTCGAGTGAAGAAATGTGGTGGTTAATAGCGAATGGAGGAGGTCCTTCCACTTCCGAGAGCACCGAGCTTCGTTGTTGGACCTCTTACACCTTTGTATGTATGCGGAATGATTGAAAAAGAGCTTGATGATGGTGGTAGTGTGGTGGAAGGTGGCTGCCGAACAAGGGAAAGGAGAGGGAGAGAAGAGAGAGCTTGGTGGAATGGTGGTATTTATAAGATCTTCCATATAGCATATTCCTTAGCATATTCCTTAGCATATTAACAAATACGTGTAAGCATAACACAGATATCAGAAAGCAGTTAAGTAATTCCACACAGTCGTCAGACACTTTAATTATCATTAATAATTTGTACGGAATACATGGGATTTTGAGGGTTGTCACAGTTTCGGTCATTGTGGCAGGATAGAGCTGATTTTTAGACAAGTGGGGTATTCATCAGAATTTCTGATTAACCACTTCATCAGAAATTCTGGTGAACAAATCATCAGAAAATCTGATGATCAGAATCGTCAGAAACTGATGATATTTCATCAGAAATATCATCAGATCCATCAGAATTGACCTTCTCTGATAATCTTCTTCAGCTCTTGATCAACTTGTGATTCTTTGAAGTAGATGCTATTCATTTCAGTTGTCCTATCCGATCTTCTTCTTCTTGTTGTGATCTTCAGGACTTTTATCTCTTCATAGATCCAGTTGATTGTGTTTTTCTTCAATACTTACAAATAAAGTTTCCTAACAGTTTCCCTCTAAGTATTGTAAGAAAAAGAACTATCTCTATATCTAACATAAACAATTTTCAACTACTTCTTGAAAGAAAAATTCAAAACAACTAAGTTCAGAAACATAGAACATAATCAAACCAACCATTGTTCAAAACAGACAAAAATAAAAAATTGTTTAGAAACAGAAATTTAATCTCATCAATTCATTAATTGATCTTCACTCCACTTCTGTATTTGTCTCCTGGTTTCAGCCTTTTCTTGTGATCAATTGCCTTTTGAGTTTCCTTGTACATTTTTTTGTACCATCCTCTTGATTCCATCCAGTTTTCAATTTGTCACACCCCGACCACGTAAAACAACAAAGCGTGGCGGAAACGTCGGGGAGTGTTGTAACAGAATTATTGTTTCATAACCATGGATACAAAAAGTGTTTCGTTTTATTGATAATATTAAGCATTAACATTGTTTTAACACATAACAAATAAGTTTTATATCAACTATCATCGTTTTATGTCACTAAGGCCTCTTCCAGATCCTATGTGACGCATGCATCCTAGAACGTCAATCAAGCAACAACACCTGAAACATATGTAAAAACAAAGTCAGCAAAGAAATGCTGGCGAGTACATTGGTTTTATAAGAGTATCGGAATTGTGGCTTCGTTTACATGTTGCAGTACTTTATTAGACTTCAAGAGTCAAAATACAAACCTCGTTTTGAAAAGCGTATTGCAACATAATTAACCAACTCAACCCAAATGGGTTATCGTTTATAAAATCTCGTAGCCATGATTCTTAACCCAAAAACACTTTTGTTTTAGAAAAACCATTTTGTAAAACATCTCGTAAAAACTCGTTTATTATTTCGAAAACATCGTTGAGTGACATCGTTTCAATATCGTTTACCCAAGTGAACTAAATAACGCCACAATATGTAATATGTTGAAAACACTTATATATAAGAAGTACCAGCGGCGTATCTACCATGTTTTCACCACATTACACCCGTCCCGTTATCTAAACACTAGCCAAAAACCAATCGTTTACCCAAATCGTTTAACATCGTTTCCAAATCGTTTACTCGTTTAAATCGTTTAAATCATCCTCGTTTTAATTGTGAAAACTTATACATAGTCGTCTCGCTAATAACATTCAAAACTTCGTGACTCGACTACCTCGTTCCTCGCTTCTCATATTAACAAACCCCCAAAGGATAAGTTAATAATTACAGATTCAGTCGTTACCCACAAAACCCACACATAACCATGGGTATAGTGAAATAACGGGATTTGTCAGATCCTATGGTACCATAACCTAACACTGGTCGGTTCGGCCAAAATTAATGAATGTCATTCGTTATGTAACTACAACCAACAAGTTCGTTCACATTGTCGAAATCGGTATTAGTTTAGTATAAATCGTTCTATTCCTTTTTGAAATCATCGTTTAAACCTTGAAAACATTTTGTACATATGAATCACCCCAAAACATTTGAAAAACAGTAAAATAGGGGAACTATGTACTCACATGTAGTGCAAGGTATCCTCAATCAATAGTACTTCAACAAACTCGAGTAAACCAGAGAAATCAAGCAGCACCTAGTAATCGAACCACTAGTCAAACAATAGACGTCTAAATCGGAAGATCGGACAGAATGAGGTCTTGCAACCCAAATGAGTGTTGGAACTCATGTGATATGGTTTAACAAAGCCTACATCCTAAATCGGAACCTAACCTAAGTGCTTTCGACCCATCGCGACCCATTAAGGTAGCTTATGCTGCTTTAACGCGTCGTGCGCGCAAACGCGCGTTCGAGACGTCTAACTAGTCCTATGACAAGTATTATATGCCTATACAAGTTTAATCATGTTGTATAATCAGTTATGTGACAAAAGTTTAGGTTACATATGCTTAATTAGCAATTATGCATGAAAAGGGCATTTTGGTCATTTACCTAAGGTATATAAACTACTTATCATACAACCATCTAAACTAGGTGACCATAAGGTATAACCTCGGAAGGTTATTCCCTATGCTACTATGGTCACCTAATGTGTTTGGTCGGATCCTAATGATCGACCAAACGGGTCGGGTTCGAAAGTATAAGCGATTGATTAGATCGCTTACCTTTACGACCCTATAAAAGCACTAAACTAAAAGTGACGAGCTAAGCATGTTAAAACATGCTTAAATAAGTTAGAAAACAGGTTTTGATATCAAAACAAACGGTTTTGATATCCTAAAGTAGTTTGGTTACAAAATACGCGTAAATGCGCATTTTGGCCGAAACTTCGACTCGTCACTGAGCCTAGATAACGTGGTAATCAGTAGGTATAGTCACTAGGGGCTATAACCATCGTGATTACACTCACGTTATGAAGTTCAAACGAACTTCACATTGACCATAAACTGGTCAATGCAAAAAGTCAAACGCAGTTTGACTTTAATGCTAAAACGAATGAAAAGAACGAAAGAACACTTACAGAAGGTCCCCGCAAGATTTGATTCCGATTTTTCTCTCATGTAGGAAGCATATACTTCCACTTAGAGAGCATAAATAAGATTTCAAATTGTGGGTTTTGAAGTGAAATGGATGGGGTATATATAGGATTTCTAGAACCGTTAAGATCGTTCCTCGAAAACTGAGCTTTGATCTGGACCTTACATGTGTGCCCATGGTTTTCTAAAACCATGGGAGCCCCTAATATGGACTATGTTCATTTAATACCAGCCCATGGTTTTGCAAAACCATGGGTTAAAACCATCAACACTTCAAAATGGACTAGGTTCATTGAATCTGCCAGAAATTTCAAAAATGGTCCCTGCACTTGTAAAACTTGATTTTTTGGCACTTTTAAGCCCCGTTAACCCCATTTCAAGGCTCTAAAATAAAGTTAAAGTATAGGGAACTTAAAATATGCTCAAAAAAATCTCGGATGTCGGTTCGTTTGGTCGTACGGTTGCGTTATTCGCTTAATTGCGACGGAAGTCGTAACGAACGCAAAAACGATCCAAATTAAGCGACGAATGGAATTTTATCATGCCAAACACTAAAATAAAATATTTTAATGCTTACATAAATTTTTTGGATGTCCGAATGTATTCAGAACGTAAGTTATGCGCGAAAATGCAAACTTATGCACTTTTTGACGCTTTTAGTCCCTGAATGAGCATAAAGTTTACTTTAGCATACTGAACCCCTCAAAGCCTATTTCTAAGCCATGTAAAGGTTATTTAGGGTATGTTTAACTTATGATCAAGTTCCGGAATTTCGTTACTATACAAATCGGCATAGTTTCGCAGTTTGACACAAATAGTCCCTACGATTGAACAAAGTTGATTTCGACACACCAAACCATTCAAAACTTATTTCTAAGTTATGTGGAGGTTATTTAAGGTATGTTAAGCCCATGTCACTATTCCGGAGTGTTTGTCGCGTTATACTGACTGCGTTTAAGCACCAGTTTGCGTATAACCTTCCAGAAAGCGATTTAGAGCTTGAAATTGGAATCGAATCAAATTGTAAAATCACTAAACACAATTACACATATAATAACAACAAAACACATATAATAACACCAAAGCACATTGTTTTATTAATAATCATCATTGTTTTACATCGTACATCGATTACAGAACACAGTTGTCACAGTCTCCCCTACTTCAGGAAATTTCGTCCCGAAATTTTAACTAGATGTAGCTTGTGAAAACAAATGCGGATATTTCGTTTTCATCTGGTCCTCACGTTCCCAAGTAAAATCTGGGCCACGTTTGGATTCCAAGCGAACTTTGACCAATCGAATCCGTTTGTTCTTCAACTGTTTGAAAGCACGGTCCACGATCTCCTCGGGTTTCTCGACAAAGTGCATTGTTTCATCGATTTGGATCTTGTCGAGAGGAATGTGTAGATCAGCGTCAGCTAAACACTTTCGCAGATTGGACACGTGAAAAGTCGGGTGAATATTTCTAAGCTCTGGAGGTAGCTCTAGACGATAGGCAACCTTTCCAATTCTTTCCACAATCTTAAATGGTCCCACATATCGAGGTGCAAGTTTTCCTTTCTTTCCAAATCTCACCACTCCCTTCCAAGGTGACACCTTGAGTAGGACACGGTCTCCGATTTGAAATTCTAAGGGCTTGCGTCGCAGATCCGCATATCTCTTTTGACGGTTTTGCGCTGTCACAAGATTATCGCGAATTCTCTTGATTTTGTCTGTTGTTTCCAGAACGAGCTCAGGTCCAGTAAGCTGAGCTTCACCTGTCTCGTTCCAACAGACAGGTGAATGACATTTTCGACCGTAGAGAGCTTCGAATGGTGCCACTTTAATGCTAGCATGATAGCTATTGTTGTAAGAGAACTCGATCAGTGGCAGATGAGAATCCCAATTACCACCAAAGTCTATCACGCATGCTCTAAGCATATCCTCCAAAGTTTGAATCGTTCTCTCAGATTGGCCATCTGTTTGGGGATGATAAGCAGTGCTTAGATTCAGTTGGGTTCCCAAAGCAGATTGCATGGCCTTCCAAAAATGAGATGAAAATCGAGCATCACGATCGGAAATGATATCTAAAGGAACACCATGTCGTGATAGAATCTCGTCTACATAGATCTTGGCAAGCTTCTCAGCAGAGAAATCCTCACGGATTGGTAAGAAGTGAGCAGATTTTGTCAAACGATCAACTACAACCCAAATAGCATCGTGACCTTTAGACGTACGCGGTAACTTAGTAATGAGATCCATGGCAATGTTTTCCCATTTCCAAACCGGTATCTCTGGTTGTACAAGCAAACCAGAAGGTCGTTGATGTTCTGCCTTGACTTTGAGACAAGTTAGGCATTTTAACACATACAAGGCAACATCTTTCTTCATACCAGGCCACCAGATCTTAGTACGGAGATCCTTGTACATTTTATCAGCACCAGGATGGACAGAATATCGAGACTTATGTGATTCGTCCATCGCTAAAGTGCGAAGATCGTCTTGTTTCGGAATCCACAAACGATCCATGAAATAGAGTAAACCATCATCCTTCGCTTCGAGTTTAAGCTCAAGCTGATGTGGTAATTCATTACCTATCAAATTTTGTGAAACACAAAATTGTTGAGCTTGAAGGACACGAGATTGAAGATCAGATAGAGTTCGAACAGAATGAAGCTTGACTCGCTCCTTTCGACTAAGCGCATCGGCTACAACATTCGCCTTACCAGGGTGGTAGCGAATCTCGCAGTCATAATCGTTTAAGAGTTCAACCCAACGTCGTTTCCTCATGTTTAGCTCTTTCTGATTAAGAATATGCTGGAGACTTTTGTGGTCTGTGAAAACCACACACTTCATTCCATAGAGGTAGTGTCTCCAGATTTTAAACGCGAAAACCACAGCTCCTAACTCAAGATCATGAGTCGTGTAGTTTTTCTCGTGAACTTTCAGCTGTCTAGATGCATATGCAATAACCTTACCTCGTTGCATAAGGACGCAACCAAGGCCTAAGTTGGACGCATCGCAATAGACAACGAAATCATCGTTTCCCTCGGGCAGAGATAGAACAGGAGCATTACATAACTTCTGCTACAGCGTTTGGAATGCTTCTTCTTGCTTGCGTCCCCACTCAAAAGGCTTATTTTTTGAGTCAAAGCAGTGATTGGAACCGCAATCATCGAGAAATTTGAAATGAATCGACGATAATAACCAGCAAGACCAAGAAAAGATCGAACCTCTGTAGGCGTCGTCGGTGTATTCCAGTCCTTAATAGCAGCAATCTTGGATGGATCCACATGAATACCCTGCTCATTGACTATATGACCCAAGAATTGAACTTCTTTAAGCCAGAATTCACACTTAGAGAATTTAGCAAAAAGTTGTTCCTTCTTCAGGAGTTCCAATGTTAAGCGAAGGTGTTGCTCGTGCTCGGCTCGAGATTTTGAATAAATGAGAATATCGTCGATGAACACAATAATGAACTTGTCCAAATAAGGTTTGCAGACCCTATTCATTAAGTCCATAAAGATAGCTGGAGCATTCGTCAAACCAAAAGGCATGACAGTGAACTCGTAATGCCCATATCTTGTGTGGAAAGCAGTTTTGGGAATATCTTCTTCGAGAACACGAAGTTGATGATACCCAGAATGCAAATCGATCTTGGAAAAGCATGAAGCACCCTGCAACTGGTCGAAGAGATCATCAATTCTAGGTAGGGGATATCGATTCTTGATGGTGAGCTTATTAAGCTCACGATAATCGATACACATTCGAAAAGATCCATCTTTCTTTTTCACGAAGAGGACAGGAGCTCCCCAAGGTGAAAAGCTCGGTCGGATGAATCCTTTATCAGATAACTCTTGAAGCTGTTTCGATAACTCTTGCATCTCCGACGGTGCAAGACGATAGGGTGCTTTCGCAATCTGGTTGGCATTGGGTACAAGGTCAATATGAAACTCGACTTGACGAACTGGAGGCAAACCAGACAGTTCATCAGGAAACACCTCTGGATAATCCCGAACAATCAGAATATCCTGAATACTCTTGCTCTTGTCTTTCTCCTCGGTGACATGTGCTAGAAAAGCAACATATCCTTTTCTCAAATACCTTTCGGCTTCCATACATGACATAAGCTTCAATCCACCTGAAGGTTTCTCGCCACGAATCTCCAGAACATCGCCAGAAGACAAAGGAATACGAACAATCTTATCGAAACAAACCACCTCAGCGTGGTGTTTGGTTAACCAGTCCATCCCCACGATAATATCGAAACTCCAAAGTTGCATCGGCGTGAGGTCAATGGGAAAAAGATGGTTATCAAGGTTTAACTGACAATCACGAATAACAGAATCAAGAACAAGAGGTTTACCAGTAGCAACTTCGACAGATAAGGGTTTCCTCAGTTTAATTCTAGGTATCGCAAGCAAGGGCTCAAATGACAATGAAACAAAACTTCTATCGGCACCAGAATCAAAAAGAATAGATGCAGGTTGATTGTTAACAAGAAACGTACCATTGACAACCTCGTTGTCAGCCCTTGCTTCGTTTGCATTCAAATTGTACGCTCGCCCACGAGGGGGATTCACATTAACATTGACGTTCGCATTCGGGTTCGCGTTAGCATTCGCGTTTGCATTCACCAGTCTCGGACAATTGTTGCGGAAGTGACCATACTCTCCACAATTAAAACATGAACCCGGTGGGAATCTCACAACATTCCCCTGACCCGGAGCTGGAACCTGAGCAACCCGATTCTGTCCCAAACGACGAGTATTTGCCAAATGCCCAAGTTTACCACACGTCGTGCATTGCTTGCAAGCCTGTTGTGCAACGTGATGACTGTTGCAACGAGCACAATGAGGTGCGGTACCAGCATACGCTTTCTGTTGGTGCACGAATGTCTAAAACCTGCGTCTTAGTCTTAGTTGATCAATATATAGGGTCTAGATGTGATAATTATGTATTGTATAGGGGGTTGAAGTGTAAATGTTGGGTTTTCATGTTGAAGTCTCGCTTATATGAACATGTGCCATAAAAGCGAAACCTTAGCTTATGGTTTCGCTCATACGGACATGCCCTATAAGCGAAACCTTCTCCCCTATAAATACCTAGTCTGTTTTCTCATTTGGTACGTTCATGTCTCCCGTGTAGCCGAACTGCTGCTCGTGTATTTTGTGAAGATTGAATGAGAAAACCGTATTAAAGTGAATTTCATCTGTTTCTACTCATTTCTGCTTTGATTCATGCCGATTTTGTATTTCCGCTGCATTTTCGGTAGTTGCTAGCTCTGATTGACTCACACGACTGTCAAATACGGTCCTACAATTGGTATCAGAGCCAGTTGTGAGCTAGTTGACCTGAATCAAAGCCTTTTTCAAGCACATTTTGAGTTTCTGAACTTTCCGACAGACAAAATGGACTGAAATTTGAGTATATAGTGTAAAATTGACTAATAACAAACCCTTGAGATTTTCAGAACTAAAATCGGCTTAAAAGTGACCAAAAATGGCTCGTGAATAGGTTCCGCTTTTGTGTCATACTGAGAGGTTTCGCTTTTACGGCATTAGAAACCAGAGGTTTCGCTCATAGGTTTCGCTCCAAGTGTCATTTTAGTGGTTCCGCTCTTAAGGTCACTTAGTGGTTTCGCTTATTAGTCAAGTTATAGGTTTCGCTTTTAAGGACATTAAGTGGTTTCGCTTTTAAGTACATTAAGTGGTTTAGCTTATACATACATTCTGATTTCGCTTGTTAGGTCATTACCAGGTTTCGCTTATACATACACATAGAGTCTGGTTTCGCTTATTTGACCTGTTTTAGTGTAAAATCATGTTTTGAGCGTTTAGTCCATTTCGTACGTGATCGAGTGTTGGAAACTTAGTTTGTGTTAAAAGTTTTCGATAAAAACAACCTGTTAATCAAAAAGTTAAACATTTTTGGAAATTTGTCACTAAAAATGGAAAATCAAGATTTTTACAACTTCTTCGCGGGCAGTGGTATGGCAGCAGGACAAACCTCGGGTAGTGTTATACAAAACGTCAACATGGAGAACGAATTGGGAACAATGCAAAAGCCTCCCAAGCTGATGAACATAGATGAATATGCGGGATGGTCAAGCAGATTTAAGAACTGGGTTCAGGCTAACCATTTTGAATGCTGGATGAAGATAGAGAGAAAATATGTTCCACCAGTTGATGGTTTAAATATTAAGAAGAATATTGTAAGCCTGACAGAATCAGAACAGAATGATTTCAAAGCCGAGAAAAAGATGATTAGTATTCTCCAGCAGGCTATCAAAGAAGATATTTTAGTATTGTTGCAATATGAAGATAATGCTCAATCTATGTGGAATGCATTGAAAGCAAAGTTTAACGGTAGTGATTCCATGATCAAGAACAAGAAGGCTCTGCTCAAGAAGGAGTTTGATATTTTTACCGGTATGAAGGGTGAAACTACAAGGCAACTAATTGAAAGATATTGCCATTTGGTACTTGAGATGAATAGATTAAAAATTGAAAAGACCGATGAAGAATGGATTGACAAATTGTCTGATGTGTTACCTTATAACGAGTGGGGTACATACCTGATGATGCTAAAGAACAATTCAGACTTTGCCAATTACAATCTTAGTTTGTTCATAGAAAATATTGAAGCTCATGAGTTAGAATTGTTGAAGATCAAAAAGATGAACTCAGCTAATGTTCAATAAGATGTATCGTTGTATTAAAAAAACAACCCTACAGTTTCAACCAATCAAAGCCCAAAAATACAAACAGGGTTCATTGCTGATAACACATCAAGTGTTTCTTCAAACACTCCGCAATCCGGAAATTCTTCACCATTTGTGAACTATGATCCAAACTTCAAAGCTCAAGAGCAGTCTTCACCTCAAAGCTCTACAAGTTCCAATAATCAGGCTTATGTTTCTGGGGTGCAGTGCAACATCGCGGTGAATATTAAGAATGGGAATGAAATTACTAAAACAACCGCAAAACGACACATTGCGTTACTTGCTTCCGTTCTAGAGGCTTATGAAGGTTTAGTGGCGGGTAGGATTGGTAATCCTGATATGACAAAAGAAGATTATGACCAGATCGATATAAAATGGGGCATGGCAAGTTTGGTTAGAAGAGCACAACGCTTTATGGAGATCACAGGCAGAAACAGTCTCTCAGGTCCTGATCAGAAGTTAGGGTTCGACAAATCGAAAGTTACGTGCTTCAAGTGTAAAGAACGTGGTCATTTCAAGAGAGAATGCCCAAACCGTGAAGTGAACAACCATCAGAACCCTTTCACAAACGATTATTATAAGCAGGCAATTTATCATCGACCAAATCAACAGCCAACTGTTCAAAGACCACAAATTGAGAATAAACCGGAAAAAGCGCTGATCGTGAATCAAGACGATGAGAAGGTAGCTGCAGGTTTCAACTGGGATAAGTATATCCCCGGTAGCGATGGACAGGCCATGATGGCTGAAGTTGTTGAAATTTCCGAGACGGTGTCTGAGCCGGAAATAGTGGCTGAAGAGGTTTCTGTGATTGTTGAAGAGGTTTCTGCTGATAATGCGATCGATATTGAAGAAATAGCTGCTGAAGTGTATTATTATCAGTCTGAGCAGGAGGTTTTGGGAAGTTTAATGAAATCTGTATTGCCTCCTAACATTTCTGAATCTTTTGCAGGTTACTTTGAAGAACCAAGGACCGGATCATGTCCAAGGTTTGAAGAGAAGAAAGAAATCATTGAAGAGTTGATAGTTGTGACAAAGGAAATGACCGAAGATACTTTGAAAGAAATTGCTGACAAGGCTCTCATGGCGAAACTGAGAGAGGTAGACACAGAACTTGTGAAACCCGAGTCTGTTGGTACTGAGTCAGTTCAAAAGGAGTCGGATAAGGAGTCGGGAATTGAGGAGGTCAAATCTGAGAAAGTGTCTGAGTCAGAGTCCAAAAATGTCGGTAAACAGGAAGTGAAAACTGCTCATGAAGCAGAAATTGTTGAGAAAGTGGATTCAATGTCTGAAACTCCATGCCAAAAGTGTTTACAATTGTGCATGGAGTGTCTTGAAAAAGACACTAAGTTTCAGGAATTGAAACAACATGCTGACATGTTAAAATTTGATCTAGGACAAGTCAAAGAATCATATGATACATTAGCCAGATCAGTTAAAATGATTAAAAAGGAAAGTGTCGAAAATGATAAAGCAACAAAACTTGCGAAAGCAACACTTTTTGATAAACAAGTGGAAGTCAATTTTTATATTGACACAATCGCATCATTAAAGAAAGAATTGGAATTGCCTAAAATTGAAAATGAGCGAATTGATAAGAAATTGATGAGTTATGTTGCATCGTCCTATGTTCTTGAACAAATTGTTCCACAACAGCTCAATGCTGAACCGGTCTTTAACAGTGTTCCACCCCCAATGCGGAATCATTATACTAAAAAATATCCAGATGGGGTGGAATCTGCATTGAATCTCAAGTTAAAAACAATTGAGGATGAATTGCCAGAGAGCATCGATGTTACATTCTCTGCATCCGATACCGACAACGAATCACAGGTTATCAAAACCGTTGTCGATCAGGTGTTAGATGAAGAGAGTGATAACTCTGAGAAGTCTCAATCTGAGAAAGATGTTATAGATTCTGAAGATGAGGGAAATTTCTTGGAAAGGTTCATACCGAAATCGGACAAGAGTGCGAATGATGATCCGATTATGGTAGTATATACTATGATTGGAACAGACAAACTTTACTCTGATTTCGAGTATCCTCTTCAGAATGTGAAAATTGAGAATGTTGAGAAAGTTTTTAAGTTGGTTGAAATGAACATTGATGAGGTTAATAACAAAGAATTCTTTTCAAAACCTAAAAAAACGTTTGTTACATTACATCCTACCAGCTTGGGAAAGAAAGAATGGGAGGGTAAGGGTAATAACAAGAAAAACAATTTTAAGAACAAAGGGATTGGTTTTGAAAAGAAGGTGGCTAAGCAGATGTTTAAGCCAAAAGAGAAAATAAATGATATCTTTGTTGCTGGTCCAAGTGTGGACGATGAGAAGAATTACATCTTTAGTCAGAAGGCCATTGACGATTTCAATGCAGCAAAGAAACTGAAAGAAGAATCAGTCAAATCAACTTTTGTTGAATATGACAAAAGAGTTTGCTATCGCTGCAATGAGATCGGACATATGGCAAAACAATGCAAGAAAGTTTTCGAAAAACCTGTCGTAAAATCTGTTGTTCAAAAACCTCAACCTAAGTCACCAGTTGACAAAAAGGGTAAAAAACAAATGGTTTCACCAATTCGCATCTTGAAAAGAGGTGAATCATTGAAGTCAGAAGATAATCCGAAATCGACATTCGAGATTGGCGAATCTTCAAAGTCACAAAAGACTTCAAAGATTTATCCGAAAACAAAAATTTTTGAAACACAATCATGGGTGGTTAAATCAAAACAATCAGTTGAGGTGAAGAAAATGGAGAATGAGTTAAAGTTTGAATCAAAAGCTTTTAATCCAAATGTTTTAAATATTTTTGGAAAAATGGTTGACAGAAAAGTCAAAGGGGTAAAGGAATTTTATGAATCAAAAGTGGGTACTAATGAAAATCATGAATTTGAATTTGAATGTAACAACTGTGCTTGTAATCACTATGAACAGTTCTGTTATCAATAAAACAATGTTATTTGATCCCAATGTTTGTTTTGTTATGTTATACATTTTTCATGTTTTGACTTTTATGTAATTTCAAACTCTACATCGCTTTCTGGAGAGTTATACGCAAACTAGTGCGTAAACGTACTCAGTTTAATGCGAGAAATACTCCGGAACATCAACATATACTCAACATACCTTAAATAACCTTTACATAACTTAGAAATAAGTTTTGAAGGCTTTGGTATGGCAAAAATAAGTTAATTCGCTTACAGGGACTAAATATGACAAACTGCGAAAGTATGTCAATTTGAACTGTAACGAACATTCCGGAACATGACCATAAGTTAAACACACCTTAAATATCCTTTACATAGCTTAGAAATAGGCTTTGAGGGGTTTGGTGTGCTAAAATAAACTTTTGGAACATTCAGGGACTAAAAGTGTCAAAAAGTGCACAAGTTTGCATTTTCGCGCATAACTTACGTTCTGAATACATCTGGACATCCAAAAATTTATGTAAGCATGACTACATTATATTTTAGTGTTCGCCTTAAGAAAAATCCATTCGTCGCGTCATTTGGATCGTTTTTCGCGCTTATGCGCATTCCGTCGTAATTAAGCGAACATCGCGTTCGTACGACCAAACGGACCATCATCCGGCATATTTTTGAGTATGTTTTGAGTTCCCTATACTTTAACTTCATTTTAGAGCCTTGAAATGAGGTTAACGGGGTTCAAACGCATCGAAAAAGGCCTTAAACACGTGCAGGGACCATTGCTGCCAAAATTGAAACTTTCTGATTCAGGATGAGTGCTAGCGTAGCGCGAGCCCATAGGGCTTATCCGTCGCGCTACGCGACTGACTATCTGGGCAGATTCAATGTTTCTAATTACAAGTTGCAACTAATTGATTCTTAACCACATGTTTTAAGTTGATGTGTCACTAAGATAAGGAGCATTTGTGGCACCATAACATTCCGACAAGTGTACGCACGAGATTCGATCACGTTATTCAAGAAACGATCCTAACGGTTACCCGAAAACTATATATACCCCATGCCTTTCATTGTTTTAAGGCACTAGAATCTTATTAGTTGTGTTCTAAGTTGAAACCTTGTTTCATACCTGAACTATACTGATCTAGATTAGCATTCGGGGACCCTTCGTAAGTATTCTTTCGTTCTTTTCCTTATTTTTACTGCTTTTCGAGTCAGAAAGTCAAACTTTGTTTGACTTTCAGCGTTGACCAGTAATGGTCAATGCGAAGTTCGTTTGAACTTCGCAACGTGATTGTAATCACGATGGTCATAGTCCCTTGGGACTATGCCTACTGATTACCACGTTGTCTAGGGTCGTAGGGTAGAAGATCTAATAAATCCCCTATACCTTCGAACCCGACCCAGTTTGGTCGATCATTAGGATCCGACCAAATACATTAGGTGACCATAGTGTAGGGAATAACCTTCCGAGGTTATACCTTATGGTCACGACGTTTAAGTAGTTGTATGATAGGTAGTTTATATGCCTTAGGTAAATTACCAGAATACCCTTTTCATACATAATTGGTAATTTAGCATATGTAACCTAAACTTTTGTCACGTAACTGATTATGTAACATGTTTAGGCATATAATACTTGTCATAGGACTAGTTAGGCGGTCCGAACGCGTTTCACGCGCACGATGCGTTAAAGTAGCATAAGCTACCTAAACGGATCATAATGGGTCGTAAACAATTATGTTAAGTTTCATTTAGCATGTAGGCTTTGTTAAACCATATCACGTGAGTTCCGACACTCATTTGGTTTACAAACCCTAATGCTACCCAGCCTTCCGAGATAGGTCCGGTTTATTAACATAGTTACCTATATTAGGTGCCGTTTGATTCCGAGATCTATAGCATTACTTGGTGGTTATCTTTATACAACTGAGCAATCTCAAGTGAGTACATAGACCCCTCTTTTACTATTTTCCAAACTGTTTTGGGGTGGAACACATGTGCCTACTTGTTACTTTCATGCTTTCCTGTGTTCACATCATATACATGCTATGTTCGTTAGTACATTATAGTACATGATTTCATTTCATCTTATGCTAGGTGTGCCCATTGTGTGCATTACTTAGTACATTGTTTTACATGACATTTCCTGCTAGGTGTGCCCATTGTGTGCATTACTTAGTACATTGTTTTACATGACATTTCCTGCTAGGTGTGCCCATTGTGTGCATTACTTAGTACATTGTTTTACATGACATTTCCTGCTAGGTGTGCCCATTGTGTGCATTACTTAGTACATCGTTTTACATGACATTTCACGCTATGTATTTCATTTGATTACATACTTAGTGCATTGTTTTCACATGTTTACATTATGGTATGACATTTGGTTTGTTTACATGGGACAATACATTCATTAACATTAGCTACGCCGTTCGTTAGTAGGTAGTGGTACCATAGGAATTGACAACTCCCGTTCCGGACATCCCAGGGAAAGGGGACAGAAAGGAATGACCGAATTCGTTGATATAAGACAGATAGACCTTTAATTTTTTTAAAGGGTTTATCACCACAGTCGAAAGGCTTGGATGTATGCATTTTCACAATACCGCATAGATGTTCATATTAAATAGTTGCATGCATTTACACAAAACATAGCGTTGATTTAAACCAAGTTTTACTTCAATACTTTGTTTTTGTGCATATGGTTTAGTTGAGACATTTCACTTGCCATACATGACATCTTGACATAGACGTTTGACATGGATATTTGACATAGACATTTGACATGGATATTTGACATAGACATTTTGACATGATTTACATCTTAACATGAACACTTTGACATATTACCCAATACATTTGACAATTGATTTAAACATAGACTTCTTACATTGTTTGGTTTGGTTTGATTAAGTGATTAAGTAACGATGCGTGTGTAATATGATACAAGCATGGTGGATACGCCGCTGGTACTTCCTATATATAAGTGTTTGTATGGTATTATATGTCGTAACGTTATTTGAATCATTTCAATATTGAGACATAGAACATTTTATACAAATAACATACTTTTCACAAGACATTGATTTACAAACAACTTATCTTATACAAACACATTTTTACATGGTCATTTATTTAACCTGACAATTACTTATACATATCATCTGATCTTATTGTTTTTCAAAAGATTTACAAGACAAAGCAAATAACAAGGTTCATGACTAAACATTTTCTCAAACAAAAGTCATGAATCTTATTTTCACAAAACCTATGTATCTCACAGGCATTTTTATGCTGACGTACCTATTTTCACA
Organism: Helianthus tuberosus; assembly: GCA_030545235.1. Lineage (NCBI taxonomy): Eukaryota > Viridiplantae > Streptophyta > Magnoliopsida > Asterales > Asteraceae > Helianthus > Helianthus tuberosus. The sequence continues at coordinate 127,924,877 of CM060447.1, read as the reverse complement.
TGTGTTTTCAGGTGCTTTTCCATAGGATGTTGATCATGATACTAGGGCGGACCAGTGCCTTAGAGACTTTAAAAGAAACTAGACTATGTTTAATTATGTTCTGAACTCTTTAATTTCCTGTTTGAAACAATGTAACACCTTTGTTTATAAATAAAATACACTTTGTGTGCCATGGTTATGAAACAATTAATTCTGTCGCAACACGCCCCGATGTTTCCGCCGCGATTTGTTGTTTTACGCGGTCGGGGTGTGACAGAAGAGTTGGTATCAGAGCCAATGGTTATAGGGAATTAGGTTATTAGTAATGCTTTGACCTAGACTATAACTTTTCTAGGAACCTAACACAAGCTATCTTGTGTTTAGATCTTAAAACATGTACATCACCTATCCTTAGGTGATTAACAAAACAAGGAACCAAAATTTTTCCGAAACGATTTTTGAAAAACAATCATCTGTTTTTGAATAAATTTTTACAAGGTTTTGAACCCTCAATTGTAAGGTTTTGAACCCTCTGTTATATGGTTTTGAACCCTTTTTCAAGTTTGGTTTTTGGCCTTGTGCCTTCTAATTTTCAAAAATCCCGTCAAACGTTTTGGGTTTTAAATAATGTGAACATGTGCAAACTGGAAGGGTGAATGCCTGTATTCTGAGTTTTCTATCTAGGCAAGCACTTCGTATACATCTCAACCAGACGCGAGACCAGTTGTGCTTACCTGGGAATTCTTGGGATGAGTGTTCACTTATAGGCGAGCATGTCTTCATTATACATTATTTCTGACCCATTTACTTTGATTAGTCACTGTGTGTCGTTTGTTTGCTTTGTGATACGGACGAATGACCACCATCTTTGCTTTTGTTGATTTTGTTTCATCTCATTCTTTTCATCCAATCATCTCACTCGTTCCTTTACATGTTTTCCTCTTTTAGAATGCCTCCTCGACGCGAGAACCAAATAGCTACTGCCGAGCTGGCAGAAATTATTGCGCAGCAGATGGCTGCTCAGTTTCCAAATCTCTTTGCTCAATGGAATCAAGCCAACAACAACAACAATGTTCCATGCAAATACAAGGATTTTAACCAGGCTAAACCACTCAAGTTTAGTGGTTCTGAAGGAGCGACTGGGCTTCTTCAGTGGTTCGAGAGTATAGAGAATACTTTTCGCCATGTGCAGTGTCCGGATAATCGCAAGGTCGAGTTCTCCTCGAGTGTATTTCAGAAGAGGGCTTTGACATGGTGGAACGGGGTTATGAGAGACCGGGGTGCAGAAGTTGCTCTCGCACAGACATGGGCTGAACTTAGAGCCCTTATGATGAGGGAATTCTGTCCTCGCCATGAACAGCGAGCGTTGGAGAAAGAGTTTGATGTTTTGAAGCAAGATAGTGGTGAGCACAGGGCTTATACTGATCGGTTTGAAGAATTGAGTCTGCTTTGCCCAACAATGGTCACCCCACTCGACAAGGCTATCGAGAGATACATCGATGGCCTACCTGACTCGGTACAAGACATTCTTACTGGTAGTAACCCTGCCACACTTCGTCAGGCGATCGAGTTATCTGCGACATTGACTGAGTCGCAGATCCGGAAGAACAAGTTACACCGGAAGGGTGACAAGGGCAAGAAGCAGTCAGCTGACAAGGAAGATAGCAAGAAAGGTCAAAACTTGAGTGGAAAGAACTCTGGTTCTTCAAAGAGGGCAAAGAAGCGTAAGGCTTCCCAAAATTTTGCTATCACTGCTCAAGCTAACCAGGTAGCTCCCAACCAACCTGCACAGCCTCCAGCGAAGAAACCCTATTCAGGGAATGCACCTTTGTGCAATAGATGCAACAGTCACCACCAGCCGCAACTTCAATGCCGTTTCTGTACTAACTGTGGGAAATCAGGCCATCTCGCCAATGTTTGTCGGTCTGCTCAGAATCCCGCGGTTCAGAACCCGGCTCAACAAGTTGCTCAGCCTCCTGCTCCGCAACAGGGTCAAGCTGCACGACCACAATACCCACCAGGTGCTTGTTACAATTATGGGGATCTGACCCACTATAGAAATCGGTGCCCAAGACTGGCGAACCAGAACCAGAACCAGAATCCGGCTCCGGCTCGAGGCCGAGTTTTTAACATGAATGCCCAAGAGGCACAGGCTGACGATAATGTGGTGAACGGTACGTTCTTTATTAATAATCAGCCTGCATCTGTTCTTTTCGATTCCGGTGCCGATAAGAGTTTCGTGTCTTTATCTTTTGAGCAAATGCTTCGAGTGTCTAGAACGAAACTAGGCAAATATTTGACAGTAGAAGTTGCTAGTGGTGAACCCATTGTTCTTGATTCTGTTCTTCACAACTGCCAGTTGAATCTTAACGACCATCTTTTTCCTATTGACCTCGCGCCTATGCAACTTGGAAGCTTCGACGTTATTGTGGGAATGGATTGGTTATCCAAGCATCACGCAGAGATAGTTTGTTCTAAGAAGATTGTTCGTGTGCCGCTTTCGACAGGCAAGATCCTGCAGGTTCAAGGTGAGAAGCCTACCGGTGGTCTCAAACTCATGTCTTGTTTTAAAGCTCGGAAGTATCTGCAGAAGAACTATGTGGCTTTCTTAGCACATGTTACAGAAGATAAAGGCAAGGGTAAGTCTATTTCAGATATTCCTGTCGTACGGGATTATTCTGAAGTATTCCCTGAAGACTTACCTGGTCTACCTCCAGCACGCCAAGTCGAGTTCCGCATTGATCTCGTACCTGGTGCAAATCCCATTGCCAGAGCTCCATATCGTCTTGCACCGTCTGAGATGCAAGAGTTGTCTAAGCAGCTTCAGGAGCTCTCTGACAAAGGTTTTATACGTCCTAGTTTTTCACCTTGGGGTGCTCCCGTTCTTTTTGTCAAGAAGAAGGATGGATCCTTTAGAATGTGTATCGATTATCGTGAGCTTAACAAGCTTACCATCAAGAATCGATATCCCCTACCTCGCATCGATGATCTCTTTGATCAGTTACAAGGCGCTTCTTATTTTTCGAAGATTGATCTGCGATCTGGATATCATCAACTTCGGGTACAAGAAGAAGACATTCCGAAGACAGCATTCCGTACTCGTTATGGACATTACGAGTTCACAGTCATGCCATTCGGTTTGACTAATGCTCCTGCTGTTTTCATGGACTTAATGAATAGGGTCTGCAAACCTTATTTGGATCAGTTCGTCATTGTTTTTATTGACGACATCTTGATTTACTCTAAGACGCGAGCTGATCACGAGCAGCATCTTCGTCTTACTCTGGAACTCCTGAAGAAAGAGCAACTTTTCGCCAAATTCTCCAAGTGCGAATTTTGGCTTAAAGAAGTTCAATTTTTGGGGCACATTATCAACGAACGAGGTGTTCATGTAGATCCCTCCAAGATCAGTGCGATTAAGGATTGGGATACGCCTACTACTCCTACTGAAGTTCGTTCATTTCTTGGTCTAGCGGGTTATTATCGCCGCTTCATAGAAAACTTCTCAAAGATTGCAGTTCCTCTAACTGCTCTAACTCAGAAGAAAATGCCCTTTTACTGGGGATTCAAACAAGAGGAAGCTTTTCAACACCTGAAGCAAAAGCTTTGCGATGCGCCTGTTCTATCATTGCCTGAGGGTGATGATGATTTTGTTGTGTATTGTGATGCATCGAAATTGGGTCTTGGCTGTGTTCTTATGCAAAGGAACAAAGTCATAGCCTATGCATCAAGACAATTGAAGATACATGAGAAGAACTACACCACTCATGATCTTGAGTTGGGTGCAGTAGTCTTTGCTCTAAAGATCTGGAGACACTATTTGTACGGTACAAAATGTGTGGTTTTCACTGACCACAAAAGTCTTCAGCATATCTTCAACCAGAAAGAACTCAACATGAGACAACGACGTTGGGTTGAGCTTTTAAACGACTATGACTGCGAAATTCACTACCATCCTGGTAAGGCGAATGTCGTAGCTGATGCATTGAGTCGTAAGGAACGTACTAAGCTTCATTGTGTACGTGTTCAATCTGTTATTCAAGCTCGATCCGATATTCAAGCACGCATTTCTCAAGCTCAACAATCTTGTGTTTCACAAGGTTTGATGGATAAAGAATTTCCTTACCACATAACACCTGCTCTTGAACTGAAGGACAATGGATCATATTACTTCATGGACCGTTTGTTGGTCCCAAGCCAGGATGATATTCGTACCTTGCTTATGGATGAAGCCCATAAGTCTCGTTATTCCATTCATCCGGGCTCAGATAAAATGTATAAGGACCTTCGTACTCACTATTGGTGGCCTGGTATGAAGAAAGACATTGCCTTATACGTATCCAAATGCCTTACTTGTCTTAAGGTTAAGGCCGAACATCAGCGTCCTTCTGGTTTATTGGAGCAACCAGAGATCCCAGTTTGGAAATGGGAAAACATTACTATGGATCTTATTACTAAACTCCCGCGCACAAAGAAAGGTCATGATGCCATCTGGGTAGTCGTTGATCGTCTTACAAAGTCAGCACATTTCTTGCCAATCCGTGAGGATTTTCCTGCTGACAGACTTGCTCAAATCTATGTAGATGAAATTGTGGCTCGACATGGTGTTCCTTTGAACATCATTTCTGACAGAGATGCTCGTTTCACTTCTCATTTTTGGAGAACCATGCAATCTGCCATGGGGACCCAACTTAATCTGAGCACAGCTTATCATCCGCAAACGGATGGTCAATCTGAGAGAACAATCCAGACTCTGGAGGATATGCTTAGAGCTTGTGTGATCGATTTTGGTGGTAGCTGGGATTCACATCTTAAATTGATTGAATTCTCCTACAACAACAGTTATCACACTAGCATCAAAATGGCTCCTTTCGAAGCTCTCTATGGTCGAAAATGTCGTTCACCAGTCTGCTGGAATGAGATTGGCGAGGCTCAACTTACTGGACCTGCCCTCATTTTAGAGACAACTGACAAGGTCAAGAAAGTTCGTGATAACCTTCAGGCAGCTAGAAGCCGTCAGAAGATTTACGCGGACCCAAAACGCAAAGCCTTGGAATTTCAAGTCGGTGATCGAGTATTACTTAAGGTCTCACCTTGGAAAGGTGTGATCAGATTTGGAAAGAAAGGAAAACTTGCACCTAGATACGTTGGACCATTCAAGATCGTCGAAAGAATCGGAAAGGTAGCCTACAAACTTGAGTTACCTCCTGAACTTGGAAATGTTCATCCAACTTTTCACATATCAAATCTCAAGAAGTGTACAGCTGATGAGAACTACTCCATACCGCTTGACGAAATTCGTGTTGGCAAAACACTGAAATTTGTTGAGAAACCAGTGGAAATCATGGAACGTGAAGTCAAGTGGCTTAAACGCAAGCGCATTCCTTTGGTCAAAGTTCGCTGGGAAGCTAAACGTGGACCCGAGTTTACTTGGGAACGCGAAGATCAAATGAAAGCGAAATATCCACATCTTTTTCCACGAGTTTCCTCTAAATAAATTTCGGGACGAAATTTCCACAAGTAGGGGAGACTGTAACAACTATGCTTGTAATCACTATGAACAGTTCTGTTATCAATAAAACAATGTTATTTGATCCCAATGTTTGTTTTGTTATGTTATACATTTTTCATGTTTTGACTTTTATGTAATTTCAAACTCTACATCGCTTTCTGGATAGTTATACGCAAACTAGTGCGTAAACGTACTCAGTTTAATGCGAGAAATACTCCGGAACATCAACATATACTCAACATACCTTAAATAACCTTTACATAACTTAGAAATAAGTTTTGAAGGCTTTGGTATGGCAAAAATAAGTTAATTCGCTTACAGGGACTAAATATGACAAACTGCGAAAGTATGTCAATTTGAACTGTAACGAACATTCCGGAACATGACCATAAGTTAAACACACCTTAAATATCCTTTACATAGCTTAGAAATCGGCTTTGAGGGGTTTGGTGTGCTAAAATAAACTTTTGGAACATTCAGGGACTAAAAGTGTCAAAAAGTGCACAAGTTTGCATTTTCGCGCATAACTTACGTTCTGAATACATCTGGACATCCAAAAATTTATGTAAGCATGACTACATTATATTTTAGTGTTCTCCTTAAGAAAAATCCATTCGTCGCGTCATTTGGATCGTTTTTCGCGCTTATGCGCATTCCGTCGTAATTAAGCGAACATCGCGTTCGTACGACCAAACGGACCATCATCCGGCATATTTTTGAGTATGTTTTGAGTTCCCTATACTTTAACTTCATTTTAGAGCCTTGAAATGAGGTTAACGGGGTTCAAACGCATCGAAAAAGGCCTTAAACACGTGCAGGGACCATTGCTGCCAGAATTGAAACTTTCTGATTCAGGATGAGTGCTAGCGTAGCGCGAGCCCATAGGGCTTATCCGTCGCGCTACGCGACTGACTATCTGGGCAGATTCAATGTTTCTAATTACAAGTTGCAACTAATTGATTCTTAACCACATGTTTTAAGTTGATGTGTCACTAAGATAAGGAGCATTTGTGGCACCATAACATTCCGACAAGTGTACGCACGAGATTCGATCACGTTATTCAATAAACGATCCTAACGGTTACCCGAAAACTATATATACCCCATGCCTTTCATTGTTTTAAGGCACTAGAATCTTATTAGTTGTGTTCTAAGTTGAAACCTTGTTTCATACCTGAACTATACTGATCTAGATTAGCATTCGGGGACCCTTCGTAAGTATTCTTTCGTTCTTTTCCTTATTTTTACTGCTTTTCGAGTCAGAAAGTCAAACTTTGTTTGACTTTCAGCGTTGACCAGTAATGGTCAATGCGAAGTTCGTTTGAACTTCGCAACGTGATTGTAATCACGATGGTCATAGTCCCTTGGGACTATGCCTACTGATTACCACGTTGTCTAGGGTCGTAGGGTAGGCGATCTAATAAATCGCCTATACCTTCGAACCCGACCCAGTTTGGTCGATCATTAGGATCCGACCAAATACATTAGGTGACCATAGTGTAGGGAATAACCTTCCGAGGTTATACCTTATGGTCACGACGTTTAAGTAGTTGTATGATAGGTAGTTTATATGCCTTAGGTAAATTACCAGAATACCCTTTTCATACATAATTGGTAATTTAGCATATGTAACCTAAACTTTTGTCACGTAATTGATTATGTAACATGTTTAGGCATATAATACTTGTCATAGGACTAGTTAGGCGGTCCGAACGCGTTTCACGCGCACGATGCGTTAAAGTAGCATAAGCTACCTAAACGGATCATAATGGGTCGTAAACAATTATGTTAAGTTTCATTTAGCATGTAGGCTTTGTTAAACCATATCACGTGAGTTCCGACACTCATTTGGTTTACAAACCCTAATGCTACCCAGTCTTCCGAGATAGGTCCGGTTTATTAACATAGTTACCTATATTAGGTGCCGTTTGATTCCGAGATCTATAGCATTACTTGGTGGTTATCTTTATACAACTGAGCAATCTCAAGTGAGTACATAGACCCCTCTTTTACTGTTTTCCAAACTGTTTTGGGGTGGAACACATGTGCCTACTTGTTACTTTCATGCTTTCCTGTGTTCACATCATATACATGCTATGTTCGTTAGTACATTATAGTACATGATTTCATTTCATCTTATGCTAGGTGTGCCCATTGTGTGCATTACTTAGTACATTGTTTTACATGACATTTCCTGCTAGGTGTGCCCATTGTGTGCATTACTTAGTACATTGTTTTACATGACATTTCCTGCTAGGTGTGCCCATTGTGTGCATTACTTAGTACATCGTTTTACATGACATTTCACGCTATGTATGTTCATTTGATTACATACTTAGTGCATTGTCTTCACATGTTTACATTATGGTATGACATTTGGTTTGTTTACATGGGACAATACATTCATTAACATTAGCTACGCCGTTCGTTAGTAGGTAGTGGTACCATAGGAATTGACAACTCCCGTTCCGGACATCCCAGGGAAAGGGGACAGAAAGGAATGACCGAATTCGTTGATATAAGACAGATAGACCTTTAATTTGTTTAAAGGGTTTATCACCACAGTCGCAAGGCTTGGATGTATGCATTTTCACAATACCGCATAGATGTTCATATTAAATAGTTGCATGCATTTACACAAAACATAGCGTTGATTTAAACCAAGTTTTACTTCAATACTTTGTTTTTGTGCATATGGTTTAGTTGAGACATTTCACTTGCCATACATGACATCTTGACATAGACGTTTGACATGGATATTTGACATAGACATTTGACATGGATATTTGACATAGACATTTTGACATGATTTACATCTTGACATGAACACTTTGACATATTACCCAATACATTTGACAATTGATTTAAACATAGACTTCTTACATTGTTTGGTTTGGTTTGATTAAGTGATTAAGTAACGATGCGTGTGTAATATGATACAAGCATGGTGGATACGCCGCTGGTACTTCCTATATATAAGTGTTTGTATGGTATTATATGTCGTAACGTTATTTGAATCATTTCAATATTGAGACATAGAACATTTTATACAAATAACATACTTTTCACAAGACATTGATTTACAAACAACTTATCTTATACAAACACATTTTTACATGGTCATTTATTTAACCTGACAATTACTTATACATATCATCTGATCTTATTGTTTTCAAAAGATTTACAAGACAAAGCAAATAACAAGGTTCATGACTAAACATTTTCTCAAACAAAAGTCATGAATCTTATTTTCACAAAACCTATGTATCTCACAGGCATTTTTATGCTGACGTACCTATTTTCACATGTGTTTTCAGGTGCTTTTCCATAGGATGTTGATCATGATACTAGGGCGGACCAGTGCCTTAGAGACTTTAAAAGAAACTAGACTATGTTTAATTATGTTCTGAACTCTTTAATTTCCTGTTTGAAACAATGTAACACCTTTGTTTATAAATAAAATACACTTTGTGTGCCATGGTTATGAAACAATTAATTCTGTCGCAACACGCCCCGATGTTTCCGCCGCGATTTGTTGTTTTACGCGGTCGGGGTGTGACATTGAACTCGATAAATTTCTTGCAGAGTTTCCCCCGATCAAAAATGAAGTAAAACCAAAAGCTAAAACTGATGTTCCAAATGTCATGTTTAACTTTCCTAAGACTGATGAGAAGTGTGATGTTGTGTTTGGGAGTGTTTCAGCAGTTAAAAAGTCATGGAGTTCATTGTTTGAATAATTTGATATGATATTTGCAGGGGCTGCCCAAGTCGATACTGTCAAAGTGGATTATGGATAGTGGAGCTTCAAGGCATATGATTGGGATGCTTGCTTTGCTATTTGATGTCAAATCCATAAATGGAAGCTATGTTGGATTTGCCGGGAACCAAGGTGGAAGGATTGTTGGTCAAGGAACGCTTTCAAATGGCGTGATTTCATTCGACAAAGTGAACTACATAGTAGAGTTAACAAACAATTTACTCAGTATTTCATAAATCTGTGATAAAGAGTTTAGTGTACATTTTACAAAAACTGAATGTGTGGTTTTGAAACCAGGGTTTAAAATCCCTGATGAGATGGTGCTGTTGCGGGCTCCGTGGGAGAACGATCTTTATTATCTAGATATGAGAGTCGCAACGCCAACATCCCATCAGAAACAGTGTTTTGTGTCAAAAACTAAAGCGACAAAAAAGGATTCGATTATGTGGCATTGAAAGATAGGCCACATTCATGTTCGCAAAATGAACTTTTTAGTACACAATGATTTGGTTGATGGTGTTAATCTAAAGAATTTTCACTTAAATGATGATTGTGTAGCGTGTAAGAAAGGAAAGCAGACTCAGAAGTCACACCCTTTGAAGATCATGAACACGATCAGGTTACCTCTTGAGAGATTGCACATGGATCTCTTCGGGCCTGTCAACGTAAAAAGCATTAGCGAAGATTTATATTGCTTGGTGGTGACTGATGACTTTACGAGATTTTCTTGGGTAGTGTGCTTGGAACGAAAAGATCAAACTTTTGAATCTTTGATGGTGCTGTTCAAGAAGATGGAAACGGTGTATAAACTGCCAATCCGGAGGATTCGGAGCGACAATGGAACGGAATTCAAGAACAACAAGATGTACGAGTTTTGCAACGAGAAGGGAATTCTTCATGAATTCAGTGCGCCGTACACACCACAGCAAAACAGCGTTGCTGAACGAAAGAATCGGACCCTGACAGAAACAGCCCGTACAATGTTAGCCGATTCCAAGCTACCAATTTTTTTCTGGAGTGAAGCAGTATCAGCAGCCTGTTACACATTGAATAGAGTTCTCACTGTCAAGAAGTATAAAAAGACTTGCTTTGAGCTGTTGCACCGTTATAAGCCGAATCTTGAGTTTTTGGAGCCATTCGGGTCTCCTTGTACTTTTATTGATGAAAACGGTAAATTTGGCGCTAAATCTAATGAGGGTTTCTTTGTAGGTTACGCTAGCCCACTCAAGAGGGTGTTCGTACCATGCCTGGGTAAGGTGATTCAAGTCCAACACGTGGATTATCAGAAGCACACTGCATCACCACAACTTCCCGGACAAAGATTCCTGTTCGACTACGATAAGCTCTGGGAGTCGTTTCATCTGCCGGTCGAGCCGAGTGAGGAGGAACTAGCTCTTATGTACCTGTATCAGCAAAATGTGTCACAGGAGCAAGTATCTAGACCGCTAGAAGTTTCTCAACCCACCATGGGTACTCACGATGATGAAGCAGGACCAAGTGGAACAGCTCACGAACCACCAGAGGAACCAGTTTCATCGTTTGATGAATCTGACGACTCAGAAGCGGAACCCGCTCTGACTTTTGACGAGGATCCAACGGAAGCTGAGGATCAAACCATTGATCTTGACATATCAAGTTTGGAATCGGAAGTGAATGTGCCTGACAATGCTATGCCACGGACGTTGTCTTATCATCCCTCAGAACAGATTATTGGTGACCTGCAAAGTGGTGTTAAAACCCGACATCAAATAGACCGAGCTCTTACATGTTTCTATTCATCTATTGCTGATATGCAGAAAGAAGTCTCATTAAAATGTTTTATTTCGCAGATAGAGCCCAGAACCTACAAAGAGGCATTAACCGAGGATAGCTGGGTGAATGCAATGCAGGAGGAGCTGCAACAGTTCGAAAAACTGGGCGTCTGGAGACTTGTTGATCTGCCTAAGAATCAAAAGCTAATCCAGACGAAATGGGTTTTTAAGTGTAAGCGTGATGACAGAGGTGTTGTGGTGAGAAACAAAGCTCGACTTGTGGTTCAAGGTTTCAGTCAACAGGAAGGAATAGATTATGATGAAGTTTACGCGCCGGTTGCCAGACTTGAGGCAATTCGGATTTTTCTAGCCTTCGCGTCATGGAAAGATTTTAAAGTATATCAACTTGACGTCAAATCTGCCTTCCTTTGTGGAACTATCAGAGAAGAAGTGTATGTGGGGCAACCGCCGGGGTTCACAGACCCACTGCACAAAAACAAGGTGTATCTACTGGACAAAGCGTTGTACGGACTTCACTAGGCCCCGAGAGCCTGGTACGAGACGCTTTCGACATACTTGCTGGACAACGGGTTCACAAGAGGAACAGTAGACAGCACTTTGTTCACCAAAGAAGAGGCAGGCCACTTGTTGATTGTGCAGATATATGTTGACGATATCATTTTTGGATCCACCAACGACGACCTATGCAAAGAATTTGAGAGGGTAATGAAGAAGAAGTTCGAGATGAGTTCAATGGGGGAGATGAAGTTCTTTCTCGGGCTGCAGGTAGAGCAAATGCCCGATGGAATCTTCATTCACCAAACGAAGTATGTGAAGGATGTGCTAGACAAGTTTGATATGACAGATTGCAGTCCTGCATCCACCCCCCTCGCGCAGAATCATGGAATTTGTCCAGACGAGAATGGTGTGAAGACGGACGAGACATTGTACCGATCAATCATTGGATCTCTGATGTATCTCACGGCTTCCCGTCCAGACATCATGTACCCGACGTGTCTCTGTGCCAGATATCAGTCAAATCCAAAGCAGTCACACCTGACCATAGTGAAACGTATTTTACGGTATTTGAAAGGCTGCCCAAGCATCGGCTTGTGGTATCCTCGATCGGGTGACTTTACTTTATCTGGTTTTGCTGATTCTGATTTTGGGAGCAAGCAAAACGCAAAGTCCACCACTGCTGGGTGTCAGTTCTTCGGAACTCGACTCGTCACCTGGCAGTGTAAGAAACAAACCGCAGTAGCGCTCTCTACATGCGAGGCTGAATACGTTTCAGCCTCCAGCTGTTGCTCGCAGATCCTTTGGATCCAACAGCAGATTCGAGACTTCGGTTTGCAGTTCTTAGATACTCCTATCTACGTGGACAATGAAGCAGCTATTAACATCACTAAAAATCCGGTTCACCATTCAAAAACGAAACACATTGAGATCCGTCACCATTTTATTCGTGATTGTCACGAGAAAAAGTTAATTCGGATTGAACACTTGCACACCGATGATCAGAAAGCGGATTTTTATACTAAACCATTTGACAAAAAGAGATTTTATTATCTTTTGAAATTGAACGGGATGAAAAATCTGCAATCTGGGAGGGTTATTGAATGTGAAGCCGAGTTGGGCGGCGATCTGACGTGAACCATGTCGTGTTGTCAAATTTGTTTGTACAGTTTGTTTTCTGCTTTTCGATAAAAACAAAAACACAAAAATATGTTTTTCTTTTTAGGGGGAGAAAGTTTGCAGAAAAATACAAAAACATGATAAAAACTACAAAAACCAAAAACATTTGAAAAAGTAAAAATGAGTTTGTGTATAAAAGGGGAAATGATAGTACATCAGCTAGATAGGTGCAGTACGCTAAAGAAATGTAATGATAAATGTGTTAAGCAGTCTTGTAGATGATGTGTCGATAGGTTTTTACACATTCAGTAAATTTGTTCGGGATATAAACATAAATTTTACTTGCTTTTGTGTGGGGAACATCTCTCGGATATATGGGTAACCCCCGAAATCTTGTTTGAAAGATTCCTTTTTCTGATATACTAGGTTTGTTTACTCAGTGATATCTGGGGTATTATTCCGGGACTTCTGCTGAATGGTGGTTCTGACCTAGTCCTCGAATAATACTTTCCGCAAATGCTTGAAACATAGCATCACCCACTACAAAAACCAAAAACATTTGAAAAAGTAAAAATGAGTTTGTGTATAAAAGGGGAAATGATAGTACATCAGCTAGATAGGTGCAGTACGCTAAAGAAATGTAATGATAAATGTGTTAAGCAGTCTTGTAGATGATGTGCCGATAGGTTTTTACACATTCAGTAAATTTGTTCGGGATATAAACATAAATTTTACTTGCTTTTGTGTGGGGAACATCTCACGGATATATGGGTAACCCCCAAAATCTTGTTTGAAAGATTCCTTTTTCTGATATACTAGGTTTGTTTACTCAGTGATATCTGGGGTATTATTCCAGGACTTCTGCTGAACGGTGGTTCTGACCTAGTCCTCGAATAATACTTTCCGCAAATGCTTGAAACATAGCATCACCCTCAGCATATATGATAAGACAATAAAATTGCTTAGCAATGCTGTTGTAAAAAAGATCCTCTAAAGGGGACACACCCAAAAGTCGAGTCATGATCTCTCTGCTGAACGGTAGTTCTGGCATGAGCTCTCATGATTCTTCATAATTTATTAACCCCTTACAGATATCATTTATGTTTAAAACTCACCTGTAAGACTGAATATTGGGATCTGGATACGGGAGTATATTCTGAGGTGGGACATATATAAAAGTTTAAGTCTTAAAACATTAATCCTGTATCCTGAACAGATTGAGAAATGTGTGAAAATTTAAAATGGATCAGTATATCGACAATCAATGCAAACTGTTTAATATTGAAAATGTAATCAAGCTTAACGGTACTTGTATCTCGTCGGCAGCTGATATGATCCCCTAACACGCTCACAAAAAGATTGTGTGTACAGTTTCAGTTTATTCAGTTAAAAATCCAAAAAGATTTTTGTTTCTCTTTTATTTTCGACAACTGACATTGGGAATCGGACGATCAAAGCTTAGTGCAGATCATGTCAGTGTATGATGAGGTTTGGGTACGCTGGTGATGCAGAACAATGATTGGTACAGTGTTGGATGGTTAAAAAGTGTTTGAAAGTTCAAAACATTCAAAAGTTCATTCACTTGAACTATTTTCAGAATAAAATGACTGTGTACTTCATAATTAGGTCACCCAAGGCCATTAACTTGGACTTGGTGGGCCAAGCAGTTGACCAAGGTCATTGACTTGGACTTGGTCAACTGGGTGTGTCGGTGGTTAATCTGAAAAATGTTAAAAAGTTAAATTTTTGAAAATCACAACATGGTTTCGCTCATATGGCTGCTTATTGTGAGGTTTTGCTTGTATGCCAATGTGGTTTCGCTTTTATGTCATTGGTCACAAGAGCGAAACCATACCAACTATATAAGTCAGCAGGTTTCGCTTATTCGTCACTCTTACCCTTTCGCTCATACGATCATCTTCTCCGGCGACTAAGAAGTGAAACCCTAAATCCTCCATTTACAGGCGAAGTGCTGCCCAATTTTTCACAGATCTTGTTGATTATTATAATAACCAATCATGGGCAAGGTAGTTTGAGGCTTAATTTGATTCGTATCATGCTATTTTTGAACTGTCGGCAAGAACTGTTGAACGAAACATAGTTTTAGGCCTTTAACAGTTAAATCTGAACTTCAAATTAAACTTGTGTTGTCGTCTGAGTGAGTAGATCATGATAGTGTGTGTTGATTGTTTCAAATCTGTTGTTTGTTGATGTTTGTCAATGTCTGAGTATTGCAGGTTTAGATATAGAAGGTTTAATAGATCAAAAGTGAAATCAAAACAAACCCCAAGTGTCGGAATTAACAGTTTAACAGATTAGTAGGTTCAATTTTGGGATTTGATGAACTTTGAATGTCTGATGATGATTCCGCTCATTTGTACTTTCTGTAGTTCCGCTCATCTGTATATCATGATGTTCCGCTTTTGTGTACATTAAAGGTTCCGATCATAAGGGCATTTTGTGGTTCCGCTCATAAGTGCAGACTTGTGATTTCGCTTATTGTGCTTAGTGTGATTTCACTTGTAAAACTTCTAAATAATTCTGATTAAGTGTGTATGATTGTGATGTGCAGGGTTCTATTGTTGTTTTTGATCCTCTTCACAACAACTGTTGTGATTTGGATATTCAGAAATATCCAGAATTGGTCAAGTTCAGCGATATATTGGAATTCATGAGTCGTATTCCCATTCAGAAGGCATTAACTGATCAACGACCACTGTACAGATCTCACATAGACCGTTTCTGGAAAAATGCCAGCTATGATGATCAGAACAAAGTTATATCTTCAATTGTTGAAGTGCATGGCAAGATGGAGAAGATTTTAGTCACCGAAGATCTTATTCGTAAAGTTATTAACTTTCCTGATGAGGCAGATTCGCCAATAAGATTTCCAGAACGAATGGTGAAAGGATGCATGTTAAGAATGGGATATCAGGGAGCTTTGAATGCTGGAAGTTATCTGAAGTCAAAGTTTATAAAGCCATACAAGTTCCTGATTCATTGTGTATTGATGTCTTTAAGTCACACAAAAGGAGGGTATGATGCGATGTGTGACTATCAAATGAACATGGTCACTGCATTAGTGCTAAAAAAGAAATACAACTTTTCGCATATCGTGTTTCATTACATGGCAGAGAACATTACGTCAAAGAGAAAGACCTTGACATATCCGAGGTTTGTGCAAATGTTGATTGATCACGCTTATCCTGAAATTGACAGAAATATAAAAGATGATTTATTGGTGCAATCCCACATGAACGAAGTTACAATTCAACAGCTTGTGAGATATCATCAGAACCACCCTGAACCAAAAGTTGTTGCTGAATTCTTCCGTTTCGTAAAAGATGCAAATTACGTTGATCCCGATCCAGTTGATCATCAGAATTGGAGAAATGAAGCTGAAATGAAAGAGGCAGCGTATGCTGAAGAGTTGAAAATTCTTGAAGACTTCAAAAACACTAAGAATGAATGGTATGTGAAAGAAACCGGGAGACGACGCAGAAAGGCCACTCCTATTGTTCAAAATGTTGAGGAATCTTCTTCACAACCAAAGAAGAAGCAAAAGAAGGCTGCTAAAACATCGTTGATTGATGAGCCGGAAGAAGATAATCCAGTGGTCACTGCGGAAAAGGAACAAGTGGTAGCTACGGAAGAGGATCCATTTAATGTTGATGATTTGTTTGATACTGATGTCTTAGAGACAGGGCCACCAGTGGTTGCTGATGTTGATAAAGTTGTAAATGTTGAAGTTCAGAAAGGGAAAGAAAAGGTTATTGATGATGTTGAAGGAGATGATGTGAATAAAGACACTACAAGCTCCTCTAGTTCTTCAGAAGAGGAAGTTGATGAAACTGAACGTTTACGAAAAATTCAGGAAGCAACATAACAAGAGAAGTTATTAAGGAAGAGAAAGAGATAGGAAAAGGACGATGATGATGCTTATGTTCCTTCTCCAGATCATGTCTCCGAGTCACAATCTCCTCCTAGTGGTAAAAAGAGAGGTGGAGCACGAAAGAAAGTCGTATCTCCAAAGATTCTTAAAGTCACACCGAAGATCAAAATGCCAAAGATTATACTAAAGAAGAAACCAACAAAAGAAACCAAGAAACCACCTACACCACCACATGAACCAACACCACCATAATCTCCAATCCAATCACCACCTCGACAACCTACTCCACCACAACAATCTTCACCACCTAAACAACCAACTCCACCCAGACATCTTTCACCATTACATCTCTCACCACCTCCACAACAAACTTTATTCATATCACAAGAACTTTTCCAAACACCACCTCGCACACAAATACAACTAACTCCTGGTTCTTCTGGTCACAAGGGTCTTCTTACTCCTACAGATAATCTTGAAGATATTGGTGTTGGAGATTTTGGCTTTATTAATGATGAACAGGTGAAAAGATTAGAGAAGAAGATGGATGAAGTTCTGAATGAGAGCAAAATGGGTGCGGCTGAAAGCAAGAGAGTAGCAGACCATGAAAAAATTCTTGAAATGAGAGTAAAGAGGTTGGAGAATGATAACAAAGAGTTGGTGAAAAAGATTGATTCTGATCAGTCAGAGATTGACATTTTGAAAGTAAGAGTTGCGGAGCTTGAAAAGAGAAAGTTCGACGTGATGAACAGAATGTATACTTCAAGTTAATGAACAAAGAGCTTAAAGCAGCCAAAGCGTTCAGAGATCATGAATTCTATATGCTGAATAAAGTAGTTGAAAGTATGCTCGGTACGTTTGTAGAGCAAAGGTTTGAAGAGCTGCAACTTGAAGAGCTTAGAGCACAATCTCAAGCAGAGATTAATAAGCAAATGAAAGTAAAAGGCGTGGAAGGAAGTTCTGCTGTGACAGAAAGATCGATTGTTCCTGCTATGGTTGTTGAAAATCCCGAGCCTATCTCTACTGTTTGTGGTCTTTTTGAGGATTATACACCTTTTGAAGAATTAATGGGTGTCAGTAGTGATGAAGATGATGAAGAAGAGGAGGAAGAAAAGAAAGATGATAAAGATGAGAAAGTATTTTCTGCGAGCAGTCATGGATCTGGTAAAGACGATGATGACGATGATGCTCAGGGTGGTACAGGGTTGAAAGTTACTGAGGCTTCTTCTGAACAGAATGTTGATGATTTGATGAACGATTCAGTAAATGAAGAATCAAGGGAAGCAGATGGAAAGAGGGAGTCTAGTGATACACAAAATGTTCAACAAGATGCTGAGTTAATTTTGAGACTAGATACTTATCGTGAAGAAGGAGATCATTTCCATACTTACACGTTGGAAACAATTAAGGAAATGACTCGCAAGGAAAATCCTAATTTCAAATTCGATTTTGAGGAAGAAATGAATGCTGAGTTTGAAAAAGAGTTGAATGCTTTTGATATTAATCAGCAGCCTGAATATGAGTATTGATATGTTGAAGAGGCTGATTTGTATGATAGAGTTGAAGTTGAAGACTGGACAGATGATGAAAGTGTCAGTGAAGATACTTCTTAGTTACCAACGTTGATGGAATTCTTTACGGAAGAGAATCGTGATGAATTACGAAGAAAAGTTTCTGAGATTTTGAAAGATGTGAACTTTGATGGAACTCAAAAAGATATGGCAAAGGAAGAACGAAAGAAATGGTTCAGAGTTAGTCACGAGAGAAAATTTAAAAGGCCACTAAAGTATTATCAATGTGATAGAAGCGTATCTCTCGGTGATATTATCAGCTGGGGTTTTTTGCCACAGATTAATGCGTATGCGATAAGAAGAGAATGTGGTGTGCAATATTTTGAAAAGTTATATGATATTATGTCACTTCCATGGTGGGATATGGATGAGTTATCAAAAGTCAGAACTTTGGGTTATTCTGTTAGGAAAAATGATGTCGGCATGTGGGGATTTATAAAGTTTGAGGCTTTGAGAGATTTCAGACACTGGAAGCCACATCGTCCGAAGAAAGTTAGTAGAGTTAATCCAGAAACGGGAGTTGAAGAGATGATACTGAATGTGAAAAATCCTAGAACGATGAAAACTATACCAGTGCCACCGATGGAACAAGAGTTTTACAAAGGCTTTGTGGACTGGGTTTATAGTTGTATTACTACTTAAGCAGTGATTACTTATCGAGCTGGTGGAGAAATTAGAGAAATACACGTGTATGATCCTATGTGGCTTGTTAATTGCTCTGCAAAGGATATCGAATGTCTTTTCATAAACAAAATTCATTATCAGCCAGAGGATAAAGAACAGGCTATGCAGTTTCAGCGAGTTGTTACTCTTTGTTTTCAGAAAAGCATCAACTCTGAAACTAAATGGAAGTCTTCATGGTGGTCACTGGATGAGAAGATGAAAAGAAAAGCTAAGCGTGAACGTCAAAAGCTTGAAGAAAAGAAAGGAGTGTTTATGAAGATTCAAGCTGAAGAGGAAAAGGCAAGAAAGAAACATAATGATATAGTAAGGAATGCGCTCAGAAGAAAGCCAAAGCCAAGGGAAGAAACATTCAGAGCAATTTGAAGACCCGAAGACAAAGACTGAAGACTGCGGCTATATCCAAGGGGGAGTTTGTTGGTGCACGAATGTCTAAAGCCTGCGTCTTAGTCTTAGTTGATCAATATATAGGGTCTAGATGTGATAATTATGTATTGTATAGGGGGTTGAAGTGTAAATGTTGGGTTTTCATGTTGAAGTTTCGCTTATATGAACATGTGCCATAAAAGCGAAACCTTAGCTTATGGTTTCGCTCATACAGACTTGCCCTATAAGCGAAACCTTCTCCCCTATAAATACCTAGTTTGTTTTCTCATTTGGTACGTTCATCTCTCCCGTGTAGCCGAACTGCTGCTCGTGTATTTTGTGAAGATTGAATGAGAAAACCGAATTAAAGTGAATTTCATCTGTTTCTACTCATTTCTACTTTGATTCATGCCGATTTTATATTTCCGCTGCATTTTCGGTAGTTGCTAGCTCTGATTGACTCACACGACTGTCAAATACGGTCCTACACTTTCTTTGCAGGTGGCTGAGCCGGTGGGTTCTGCGGGTTCTGAGCAGTCTGTGCTGTAACAGCAAAATTCTGAGCACCCTTTCGCTTCCTCGATTTCTTCAACGTCTCACCTTCCTTACCCTTACCCTTTTTCTTGTCCTTCCCTGAATCAGTCGCCTTCTTTTTATCACCCTTGCGGGTGAGTTTACCCTTCCTGACTTGAGTCTCAGTCAGGGTAGCAGACAACTCGATTGCTTGACGAAGGGTAGTAGGATTAACACCGGTCACAATTTCCAGAATAGAATCGGGTAGACCATCGATATATCTCTCGATTGCTTTCTCCAGAGGGGTAACCATGGTGGGACACAATAGACTGAGTTCCTCAAAACGATCCGTGTACGCACGGTGTTCAGCCCCATCTTGCTTTAAATCATCAAACTCTCGCTCCAAAGACCGAATTTCGTGACGGGGACAAAACTCCTTCATCATGAGAGCCCGAAGCTCTTCCCATGTTTGTGCCAGCGCCACTTCGGCACCCCTGTCACGCATAATACCATTCCACCAGGTAAGCGCTTGCTTCTCAAACACGCTCGAAGCAAATTCAACCTTACGCGCATTCGGACACTGCACATGTCTGAATGTGTTCTCGATACTCTCAAACCACTGCAGTAGCGCAGTTGCTCCTTGCGACCCAGAAAACTTAAGCGGCTTCGCAGTATTGAAATTCTTGAAATTACACGGTGCATTATTGTTGTTATTATGGTTGTTGTATATCTCATGGACTTGGGTCACAACGCCTGGAAGCATAGCAGCCACTTGCTGAGAGACCAAGGCTGCGATTTCTTCAATAGTGAAAGATTGTGCTTCATGTCGAGGAGGCATTGTCTAACAAGGAAATAAGAGAAACAAGAGAAACAAGTGAGGTTGAAAAACAAAAGAGGTTTTGAAAATACCGTCAAAACACTAGAAAGGCTGTTAGTGCATGCATCTGTCAACTTCGTCTTGTATCGAGTCTTAGACTATATTGTGTAGATCAGGGCACGTAGATCGAGAAAATAGGATAGTTTATGTGTTTATCAAGCTGATTTCGCTCCTAGAGGTTAATTCCGCCCGAAATGACATGAAGACACTTTCGAGCGGAATCACCAAGTTCTAATTTCGCTCCAACAGGTCTTATGTCATTCTGAGTGGAATCAAAGGCCTATATATAGTGTCACTATGAGCGAAATCAATATCCAGTCCTTGTATTCCATACCGAAGTGCTACCGGTGTGAAATTTGATTGTAAACAACGTCTAATCAATACAATCAGTAGTTAAAGTGAAGATTTAGCTGTTTCTACCTTTGTTTCTTAGTTTCCGCCTCTGAAACGAAGTAAAACTCCTCTGAACGACTCTTTCGGGTTCGTACATGATCCTACAATTGGTATCAGAGCTCAGGAGGAGGAGTTCTGCAGAGATTAGCTGGATTTCATCGAAACTTCTTATTTCTACACCTTCTTTCTTCATCAGAACGAGATTTAACGGTCAAAATTGGTTCAAATTTTCACAGACTGTGTATAATTGACTATTAACAAAGCCTTGAAAGTTTGAGACTAAAATTCATAGTAAAAATGGACAAAATGGACTCCCGAACTGATTCCGCTCGTACGGATGTTGTCTGATTTCGCTCCAAAACTTGTTGTTGATTCCGCTCCTGGCTGTCAAACTGTTGATTCCGCTCCAAAATTTGGTTGTGATTCCGCTCCAAGTTAACAAGCCAGAGATTCCGCTTCAAAGTTTTTTTTTTATTCCGCTCCAGGGTAACTAATCAGTGATTTCGCTCTAGAGAATTTTCTGATTTCGCTTCAAATTACAAAACTTCTGATTCCGCTCCTGTGTGCATTGTATTTTCGCTCTAGACTGTTTGTAGTGATTTCGCTCCAAACATCATTTAGTGATTTCGCTCCAAAGGTTGTTTGCTATTTCGTTCGAAATTGCATCTTGGTTAATTCCGCTCGAAAGCTACTGTTTTTGAAACACGTGATACGTCATCATGAGTGAAGAGTTCTACAACGCGTTCGCTTCATCTCCGAATACTCCAGCTTCTATTGCTCATAATATGAATTTGGAAAATGAGACCGGAACGTTACAAAAGCCCCCGAAACTAATGAGTATTGAAGAGTACTACGGCTGGAAAGACAGATTCGAAAACTGGGTTCAGGCAAATCATCTTAGGTCATGGGAGTGTATTCTGAAGAAATATGTTTTACCTCGTACTGATTTGCAAGTTGTGAAAACAATTTCTGAATTTAGTGATCAAGAACGAGATATGTATCGTGCTGAAAAGATGATGATTAGTTTATTACAGCAGGCAATCAAAGAAGACATTTTCATTCTGCTTCAGCATGATAAAACTTCAAAGTCAATCTGGGATGCTCTACGTGTTAAGTTTGAGGGGAGTGAGAACATGATTAAGAGCAAGAAGGCGTTGCTCAAGAAAGAGTTTGATCTGTACAGTAGTTTACCGGGAGAAAACACGAAGAAGCTGATTGAACGTTACTGCCATTTAGTACGATCTATGTCGATGATTGGTATAACCAAAGATCCTGATGAGTGGGTAGACAAGTTAGCGGACGCTTTACCGCAGAAAGAGTGGGGAACTTACTTGATGATTCTGAAAAATACCGGGGTTTATGATGGATTAACGATTTCTCAGTTCATTGAGAAAATTGAAAGTCAGGATTTGGAACAGCAAAAGATCGCAAGGATGAATAGTTCGAGTGGTCAATAGGATGTAAAAATGTACTACAAAGGCAGTGTTCCAGAAATTGAAAGAAGCCCAAAGATACAAACTGCATTTAGTACGGGAGATTCAACTGAAAATGTTGATCAAAGTCCTAAAAGCAGTAGTGGTTTCTCTTCATACCCGAGTATTAATCCAAAGAGCACAACTTCAAGTTTCAGTTCTCAAAGTACATAAAGTGGAAGTGGTTATGTGATACAATGCAATATTGCCTTGAATCTTCCAGATGGTCAAAGTTTTTCTGAAGAGATTGCAAAAGATCACATGGCTTTACTTGGTTCTGTGCTACTATCATATGAAGGTTTGGTTGCTGGTCGTATCGGAAATCCTATGCTCACAAAAGAGGATTACGATCAGATAGACGCTGAAGAAATGGAGTTAATGGATATCAAATGGTGTCTAGCTAGCGTTCTTAGGCGTGCTGAAAAATTCAAGATGATTATTGGGAGAAATGACTTTCTTGATGCACATGTGTCTACTTTAGGTTTTGATAAATCTAAAGTTACTTGTTTTCGATGCAGGGAGAAAGGTCATTTCAAGAGGGAATGCAAGAACAGAGAAGCTAATGATGTAAAGAATCCGTTCGGAAAAGATGACTATTACCGGAAAGCCATATATCAGCAAGTTGGTCAACAACAACAACAAGAACCACAAGTGGCTCATGGTAGAAAAGTGATCGAGGATTCAAAAAGAGCATGTCTGGGGAATCAAGAGAACTTTAACTGGAATTTTCAAGATGATGAAAAATTGCCTGAAGGTTTTAGCAGGGATATGTTTGTGAATGATAAAGGAGATTTCAAAGCTTTCATTGCTAAAATTTTGAAAGAACCAGATATGTTTACTACATGGATGAAGTCTATTGGTGAGACTATGAAGAATGTAGAGAAAGAGTCTGTTGCATCTGAAAAAAGCTCACATAGCTCAGATGAAAGTTCACATAGTGATGAAAGTTCAGAAAAGGAAGTTGTTTTTGATCAAACATCATCTGATTCTGGTTCTTTGGATGATAATGCTGAAAAGTTAATTAAATTTGATCAATCATCAACTGATGACAGCAGTAGTGATGATGAAGAAGAAAAACATATTAATATTGCAAAATCTCATCTCTCCTGAAAGTTTTCATTTCTATTTTGCAGATCGCTTGGAGAAGCTGAAGGAGAAAAGAGCTGCAAAAGAACAAAAAGAAATGAAGTCTGAAAGTGTTGCTGAGGAGAGTGTTGAGCCTGAGAAGGTGACTGAAATAGAGAAAGTGGTTGAAGTGGTGAAAACAATAGAAGTCGAAAAAATTGTAGAGGTTATCAAGCCATGTTCAAAGTGTCTTAAACCTTGTAAGGAATGTGCAGCTAGAGATGAGAAGCTAGCTGAGTTTGAAAAGATGAAGGAACAGTTATTGTTCAATCTCAACAATGTGAAAGAATCTTATGATGTCTTGAACAAAACAATAACTGGTCTTCAAAAGACAAATTTTGAAAGAGAACAAGCACTAACGATGATGAATTCTGTGATGATGACAAAGCAGAAAGCTATAAATTTCTACATTGAAGAAAGTGCAAAGTGGAAGCAAGAGTTGGAGACCAAGAAAATTGAAAATGAGAGAATCAGACGATTATTGCAGAGTTATTCTAGTTCTGATTATCTTATTGATAGAATTTATCCAACTGTTGCAGGTATGGAAGCTTTTCAAGATGAGAAGCTAAAGAAGAAGGATACTGGTAAGAAACCGATTGCTAGCTATAACAAGTGTCCGCCTCCAATCTGGGAAGGGTATTCTCCCAGAAAACCAAACGAAGAGCAAGTCGAAAAAGCAGTCAATATAAAGCTAAAAACCGATACAACTGATGATTTACCAGAAAACATTGACGTTACTTTCACATCGTCTGACACTGATCATGAGTCTGAGTTAATAAAAAAGGTGGTCGATCAGGTGTTGGATACTGATGAGGAGTCTGAGTCAAAATCTGATTCTGGAGGGTCAAGTTTGTCGGTCAACAGTCCAAAGTCGTCGGTTAAACGGGCATACAGTAAAGAGTTTTTTTTTTATCAAAATCGAATTTGGATGATGAAACATTTGAAGTAGCATACACTTTAAATGATTCTGACAAATTATATTCTGACAAAGAGTTTCCAATAAGAAGTGTTAAATTTGAAATGATCAAAAAGGTTTTCAAAATGACAGAAATTAAGATTTCTGAAATAAAAGATTTAAATCTTACTGGAAAACCTAAAAAATACACTTCAAGAGTACAACAACGATTAAACAAGAAAAAGGGTTACAATTCTGGTTCTGGTTTTCAAAAGAAACCAAACCATAATGGTAGCTACAAAAAGAAAGGATTAGGTTTTATTCCACCAGAAAATTATAAAAATGAGAAAAATTCTAAAACAAAAATAGAATTTGTTTCAGGTGGAAGTGCTGAGGATGAACAGAAGAAACCGTTCTGGAAACAATCAAACCAGGAGTTTCTTGCTGAGAAGAAAAGGAATGGAACTGGAGTGTTTCATCCAAAAGAGACTCGAACCTGTTTCAAATGCAATGAAGCTGGTCATATTGCATGGAACTGTCCGAAAAATGTTAAGACTAAAAAGGGAGTTTCTGAAAAATTGAAAGAAATAGTTGTTGATGTTGAACCACCAACCGAAAAATTCAGAATTTTTGAAAACTCAACTTATGAGGTTGGTGAGTGTTCTAAAAAGAATTTTTACAAAAAGAAAGCCAAGAACAATCAAGTGTGGGTTGTTAAGAAGTCTGAAGAGAAAGTCGGCGATGAATCTGGTTCCACAAAGCCAGAAGAGCCACAAGGTGAGGTGAAAGAAGTACTTTCAGTGAATGATGATGAATTTCCATCACTGAATTTTGAAAAGGTTAAACAGAAAGTTGGTAAGGTTGAGATCTCAAATCAATTCTTTGATGATCAGAAGGAATTTGATGTTGAGAAAACATTTAATGGAAGTGTTAAGAAAATTTTTGGGAAAATGCTTGATGGGAAAGTAAAAGGGGTTAAAGATTTTTATGCAACTAAAAAGACAACTTACAACCCTACTGAACAAGAGCTAAAAGAGTTAAAAACACCCAAGGCTGGTCAGACTTGGGTGGAAATTCTTTTCCCTTAAACAATCTGACATGCCGGAGATCCCAAGTTTGTAATCGTGGATCAGGAATCGACATCTTTCTTAGTAATTGATTATGTGATTGAATTTTAAATAGTTAAATTTTTACAGGATAAGTGTGAATTGCCGGAGCTTCCAGGTTGGTAAGTGCGAAGCAGGAATCGGCATCTTTATTGGTAAAATGATTTTGTGTAGATGTGATATTCCTACAAGTTGGTTGATGAAGGTTTACACCTACAAGTGGTAAATCAAGGACATTAAGTTGTACTTGTTTTTCCTACAAATGGTTAATCAAGGTCATTAGGTTGAACTTGATTGGACCATACTTACAATTGGTATTTTGAAAGACAATGTGATGAACCACACCCCTAACTTACAAATGGTAAAATCAACAAAACTTATTTTTCGGAAAAATCATTTTGGTTAAAACAAACTTAAGTGTTTTGAAATCATAATGAGAAAATAGTTTTGTGTAAGGGGGAGTTCGGATTATTTATGCCAAATGGATGGCGATTTGAAGCGATTCGATATTGGTTGTCAAGTTTATTGTACAGTTTGTTTTCAAATTTCCTGAAATGTGTTTGCATTTTAGGGGGAGTAGAAATTTCTGAAAATCCAAAAACATTAGAAAATTTGAAAAAATCAAAAACATGATAAAATACAAAAATGAGTTTTGGTGTCAAAGAAGAGGAAATGATAGTACATCAGTAGACAGTCACAGTGTGTTAAAGAAATGTAATGTTTAAATAGAGTTAAACAGTCTCATTGATGATATACCGATAGGTTTTTACACTTTTAGTAAGCTTGTTCGGGATATAAACTTAAATTCAAACTTGCTTATTTCATGGGGAACACTACTTGGATATATAGGTAACCCCTGAAATCTTGTTTGAAAGGTTCCTCTTTCTGAGATACTAGGTCTTTATGCTCAGTGATATCTGGGGTATTATCCCGGGACTTCTGATTTTGCGGAAGCAATGGCCTAGTCCCCGGAGAATACTTTCCGCATGCTTGAAAAATAGCGCCGCCCTCAGCAAACTGATGAAACAATAAAATTGTTAGTCATTGCTGTTGTAAACAAAAGATCCTCTAAAGGGGACACACCAAAAGTCGAGCCATCATCTCTCTGCTGAACGGAAGTTCTGACCTGAGCTCTCACGGTTTCATACTATAATTTATTCCCTTACAGATATCATCTGTGGTATACTCACCTGTAAGACTGAATATTGGGATCTGGATACGGGAGTATATTCAAGAGGTGGGACACATGAATGAGTTTAAGTCCTTAAAACATCTAACTAAAGGGGACACATTGCTGTTGTAAACAAAAGATCCTCTAAAGGGGACACACCAAAATTCGAGCCGTCATCTCTCTGCTGAACGGAAGTTCTGACCTGAGCTCTCACGGTTTCGTACTATAATTTATTCCCTTACAGATATCATCTGTGGTATACTCACCTGTAAGACTGAATATTGGGATCTGGATACGGGAGTATATTCAAGAGGTGGGACACATGAATGAGTTTAAGTCCTTAAAACATCTAACTCATATCCTGAATCAGTTGAAATTTGTGTGAGAATTTAAAAGGATCAGTATATCGGCAATCTAAGTGAATTGTTTAATTCTTAATGTGTAACTAAGCTCAACGGTACTTGTGACTTGTCAAAAACTAATATGATCCTCTTGCACGAACTCACAAAAATATTGTATGTGAATATTTCTTTACTGCATTTCTTTACTTTAAAAAATCCAAAAAGATTTTCGGTGTGTTTTAGCATAAATTTTTGAAAAATCCAAAAAGATTTTCGACAACTGATGTTGGAGAGCTGATTTTCAAAATCCCAAGTGTTAAACATGATGACATGTTTGTGAAAAGAAGTATGTGTTTGAAAATCAAATGTGTTTTGATCAAATTTTAAAGTGGTTCATCAAGTATATTGAGTTATTTTTGAGGGAGAGTCAGTGTTAATATATACATTGAATTGTTAAATTTAGAAAATTTACTTCTGGGTTAAGAATGTGCAGGTGTAGCCAGGTTTTCGATCCTGACAAGCTTGTGTTTTAAAGAGCCAGGTTTCTGATACCTGAAGACTAAGAGAAGAGAGTGTAAGACAGATTACGATCCTGAAGCATATGATGCTGATGAACTGAAGAAATGCCAACACATTGTTAAGGGGAGTCTGGTAATGCTGAGTGAAAGAATGAAGCCCAGAGACTGATCAAGATTGAAGATGCGAAGACTAGACACAGTCAGACTCGACACTGTCAGACTCGTTAACATCTGAGGGGGAGTCTGTTAGTGCATGCATCTGTCAACTTCGTCTTGTATCGAGTCTTAGACTATATTGTGTAGATCAGGGCACGTAGATCGAGAAAATAGGATAGTTTATGTGTTTATGTGTTTATCAAGATGATTTCGCTCCAAGAGGTTAATTCCGCCCGAAATGACATGAAGACACTTTCGAGCGGAATCACCAAGTTCTAATTTCGCTCCAACAGGTCTTATGTCATTCTGAGTGGAATCAAAGGCCTATATATAGTGTCACTATGAGCGAAATCAGTATCCAGTCCTTGTATTCCATACCGAAGTGCTGCCGGTGTGAAATTTGATTGTAAACAACGTCTAATCAATACAATCAGTAGTTAAAGTGAAGATTTAGCTGTTTCTACCTTTGTTTCTTAGTTTCCGCCTCTGAAACGAAGTAAAACTCCTCTGAACGACTCTTTCGGGTTCGTACACGATCCTACAAAGGCGATCATTTGTTCGTTACTTCGAACAAACAAACGACACGGAGTGACTAATAAAAGTAAATAGGTCAAAAATAATGTATCACGAAGACATGCTCGCCTATAAGTGAACACTCACCCCAAAAGTTCCCAGGTAAGAGTGACTGGTCCGATTATGTGGATTTGTACGAACACTCTAGCCTTAGACAGAAAACTCAGAGTACAGGCACTCACTCTTCCAGTTTGCACGTGTTCACATTATTTAGACCCAAACTTTGACGAGATTTTGAAAACTCAGAAGACACTAAGCTAAAAATGAGTTAAACTGGTAGGGTTCAAAACCTTACAACAGAGGGTTCAAAACCTTACAACAGAGGGTTTACCCACTACCGCCGCCGTCGTCGGCCGACCATGGAGCCGCCGGCTGTGGCGTCCAACCGTCGAGAACCACCACCACCCATCCATCTTTATCATCATCAACATCCCCGCTTCTACATCATCATCCCCAGTAAAGAAAGGAACCCAGTCCCCAGTCGATTAACACTTACAATCTAAAAGAAAATCAAAAGTAACGAGAGAGGTGGGAGGGATTTACCAGAAAATTCGTCGGAAAATCAAACATTGCCGTCACCGTGAAACCGGTCACCGGGCGTCACCAGTGCGGTTGCAGGCTTTTCCGGTTCTATCGCCGTTCGTCACCATCAACATCCTCAATCTTCAACGGCGATCACCGGCAAACGACATCGGCGCAACCCGTTCTCTCTCTTCTGATCTTGTTGAATCACACCGTAACCGGGTGTGTGTGGGTAACTCGCCGAAGAAACGGGGCGTCAGGGGTTGGTGTGTGTGTGGTATCGCCTCCGCCGTACTCCGGCCAGAGCTCCGGCTGTCGGAAAGCAGAGAGAGATCCAGGTGAATGCTTGTGTGTGCGGATGAAAGTTTGAAGGAGAAATGAGATTAGGGTTTTTATTATTTGGTGAGGGGTTATAAGAAAGTTTAAATAGTGTAGGGTTTAGGTTAGTTGGGTTGGGCCTAGCTCAAGTGCGTGATCTCGTTAAACGATTAGGCGTCTCGCTCAATAGACTGGCCCGGTTTTGTTAGTAAGATAAACGGAAATTAAAATAAATAATAAACCTTTCATCGTGCGTTTCTATTATTTGATAAGTCAAATAATAATAATAATAATAATAATAATAATAATAATAATAATAATAATAATAATAATAATAATAATAATAAGATCCTTCTCTCGACGACTCGGGTCAAGAGTACGGGTTGTCACATTCTCCCCATGTTACTGGAATTTCGTCCTCAAAATTTAAGCTAAGATATACGATTCGTTACACGTAAATACACGTAGTTTCACACAAGTTCACGAAACGAACCATGCAAAGCACCTAGCACATGAAGTCACGTATCAAACAAGGTCACATAGCATGTAAAGTCCTGTTGCATGTAAATTCATGTAATTCTCAAAACATGAAAATTTTCACATAGTTTATTCTTATTTCACATAGCAGGGAATATTTTATAAGTTATAATTTTGCTCACGAACATTGTGTCACGATTGTATGTGAAATTTTTGGGACACCTGATTTATCTGAACTTGAGCACAACGCCTAAGTGAATACATAAGTTAACGAAGTTAACGGGGTTTGTGTTCACCCTGTGAAGGTCGGGTGTAACAATAAACACTTGTTCAGAATCTCCATTAATACTTGCAAGAAGGCAGGTAGCTTATTCCTCTTGAATTCACTGATTTTTGAAATCTTTGTCCTGTAACCCATCACAGTATCAAGTAGTGAAAACATATCTTCTTTTTCTGGTGCTTCTTCATAGCTTTGACTTAAGGGTAATTCCAAACATTCCCTTATTTTCTCTGGTGAGATTGTAATGAAGATATCTCCCCACACATGTGCTGTTAGCTCGATTTGATTTGAGACTTTGAGAGTTTTTTAGAGCTTGTTGTATGAGTCTTTCTGGTACCTCTCTGGTCTTTATGAGAGCTTGAGCTATCGGGCATCTTATCAGAAATTCAATTAGGATTTGACACTTTATATCATATTCTTCAATATTGTCATTCATCGCTTCATTGTTGCTCTTTAATGGAAGAAATTCAGCTTCGGTGATGAAAGGAACAGAGTGTTCGATTGGTGGCATGTTGATGTTTGTAGGACCGGTTTTGACTCCGAAACTATTGCGAAACGAACGTGTGACGTGCAGAATCCGTACACGAACGTGACCTAACACACAAGACGTAATATAAACGTGACTCTATTAGAAACGTATGAAATTGTACACCACCTGAATCACTTTCTCTCTCTAGAATCTCTCTCTAGATCTAGAGCTCTCTAAATGTCAAAAGTGAGCAAAAGTTTCTAAACTATGACATAACATCCCTATTTATAGTCCAAGGCTTTTAATGAGATTTCTCATTAATTACAAGATTGCCACCTTGCCTTTTGACTAGTTATTACAATATAAACTTGTTATCTTCAGTTTCTCACTACGGCTCGGATTGACGAAGGCGATAGACACATGCACTAACAGACTCCCCCTTGGATATTGCCGCCGTCAATCTCGTAGCATCTTGTCTTTCTCTCTCTCTTTGAGTCTTCTTGAAGCTTTAACACGTTTTCATCAACGTAGACTCCCTCTTGCTTGAACAGAATCCCCGTGGATCTGTCTTCAGCTTCAGCTTCCCCTTTCTATAGACTCTTTTCTTCATCAGGCTCCCCCTTTCGTCAAGCTTCCGTGCTTTTGGGATCGACACCTTGCTTTTCGTATACAATCTCCTTCAGAATAGTTTCATGGCTCCTTGAATCCACGCTTCCTCTTGCGTTGAGCTCGTCTTCAAACTCCCCCTTAGACTCGGCTATCGGGATCGTAGTCTGGTACAACATCTGCAATTTCTCAAACATTTATAAGTACAAACATTTTAAACATTCAATTTTCCAGGAATAGTGACCTGGCTATATTAAACTTTCTAAATCAAGATCCTAGATTTAAGATATAATAATATAAATATATCCAGAAATACTTGATACTCTCCCCCTATCAACAAACTACATAGATTTGGCAGTATTAAGAATCCAACATTTAAAAAATGGCTTTTTTACAGATTTTAACAATATGAGCATTCAAATCCTTCACGGTTAATCATCCAAGTCCAATTTAATGACCTTGGAGATATCACAAACTGTTTTTGATTTTTGATTTTAAAACTACAAGTTTCAAATTAATGAACTTGATTTATTTTCAGAAACACAATCAGCATACTTGGATTTTGAAACTTAGCACTCAGACATCGGTTGTCGAAAATAAGGCAGAATTCAAAATCTTTTTGCATTTTTCTGAAACATAAAGTAGTAAAGAAATATTTACAAATATATTTACAGACAATATTTTTGTTTGAGTTCGTGTTAGAGGATCATATCAGTTTATGACAAATCACTAGCACCGTTGAGCTTTAAACACTTTAAGTTCTAAACAATTCACATTGATTGACAATATTGTTGTCCACTTAAACTCAATCTAAAAACTTTTGAAATGCTTACTGATACGTTAAGGTATATTAATTTGCACTAAATTCTTATGGACCCCACGATCTCAGCATATCCCCTCATCATGCAATACACTAACTCAAATAATGCTTTTAAACTTTCATCAACTGTGATATGTGTAAAAACAACGCAAAATGTTTAAACATTAACAATCAGGTCGATCTTTCGATACGCAGAAAAAGTCCAATGTTTAAACAAAATAAGAAATAAAAACAAGTTGAAATTGTTTAGGCTTTAACAACCAGTTCGATACTCCCGTATACGTAGAGGTGATCCAAAGCTTAAACGAAACACCAAAGAAAATAAAGCAGAACGTTTAGGAAATAACATCCAGTTCGATACTCACGTATACGCAGAGGATGTCCAATGCTTAAACAAAATAAAGAAATCAAACAAGTTTAAATCTTTGCAAAATGAAATACACAATCACAGTGACTTTTTCAGCAAGTTGTGAAAGTTCACAAACTGACCGGTTTTTATGCTCTTTCAGCATTCAGCAATTACTGAGTAGGTACACAGTCATGAAGGATAAAACTAAGTACTATGCTTTCAACAGCGTTTCCCACTAGAACTAGGCTTTTTCATTTAAATTTGTATTGTTATCGCAAATCTACTAGTCTAGCTGAGCCTATTGTCACATCTTTAGTGAGATTGTTTATTGCTTTTTAACTTTCCATATCTTTAGCGTACTGTAATTGTCTACTGATGTACTATCATTTCCTCTTTTAACACAAAAACTCATTTTTTGAATTTTATCATGTTTTTGACTTTTTTCAAATTTTCTAATGTTATTGGATTTTCTGACAATATTACTCCCCCTAAAATTCAAAATCATTTAAAAGAAAATTTGATAACCGATGTAGATAGCTTTGTCTCGCCATCCATTTTCTGCTTTTCATGTACTGATTTGCAGAAAATCTAACATACCCCCATGATTTACAACACATTGATATTTTACAGTTTGAAAACCGTTTTTCAATCTTGTGAAATTAATCATGTTTGTTCCGCCGTGAGGGTTTCGACATATTCAATCAACATCTTTTTGAATTTTTTAATATTTGACAAATTTAAAAATAAACATATTTTTTATTTTTCAAAATTTTGACAAAATAAAACATATTTTTGGTTTTTCAATTTTTCAATTTTTAGGGTTTTTGAAATATTGTTTATTTATGTATAGAAATCAAACAAACTCCCTGTTTCAACCAAACCAGGGTTCAGCTGCCTCTTCTTCTTGTGCCAGGCTGCTCCTATTTTCATTTTCACAATCTTCAGTTTTCTTGAGCACCTGCACATTCAACTATTCAGTCACTTGAACAATGTAGCCCAGGTCTGTTTGACCT
Source organism: Helianthus tuberosus (assembly GCA_030545235.1). Taxonomy (NCBI): domain Eukaryota; kingdom Viridiplantae; phylum Streptophyta; class Magnoliopsida; order Asterales; family Asteraceae; genus Helianthus; species Helianthus tuberosus. The sequence goes on along the minus strand of CM060447.1, from coordinate 127,891,739 downwards.
TAGGCATTTCAACACAATATGCATCACTTAATTTCAGAAAATCTTTGTCATTTTGAATAAAGACTTTTTCAACTTTGACTTCAACTTTTTCGTTATTTACCGAAGTTACTTGTTTCTTAGCACTCCATGTTTGACCTTTAGGAGTACCTCGTTTGTAAAAATGTGACTCTTTTTGAACATTTTGATTTTGAACAACAGTTGGTTTCCAAAACTTTTTGGGTTTTGTCATATCAACGGATGTTTGCCAACTTTGCGTTGTTCTGAATCTGGGTGTGTGAGAATTCCAGGTCTGTCTTGAATCAAACCTATTCGGGTTTGATTTCCAAGTTTGATTCGATTTCCAAGATTGATTCGAAGCAAACTTGCTTGTGTTGTACCTCCAAGTTTGTTTTGAATCAAATCTGGTTGACATTTGTTTCATATCCTCAGATTTCTGTTTTTCCACATTATCAGATTTTTTTTTCTCAACATCAACAGGTTTCAGATTTGGACACTTGCGTGCAAGATGTCCCATTTGATCACATTTAAAACATGTTCTCTTGGACACATCTTTGACCTGTTGTTGTTGCTTTTTCTTTTGAGCATAGAATTCTTCATTAGACTGTCGTCTAAATTGGATTTCTTTCTCTTCTTCCGAACTTGTTCCGTGAACAAAATTCATCTTTGTCTGATAATTTGGCGTTTCATTTTTATTTCGACTTTATTTCTTCTTATAACCCAACCCATCCTTCATGTTTTTCTTCTTGTAACCAGGTTTGTTATAAAAAAATTTCTGACACTTTCCAGCAAATTTTGAAATTTCAGACTTTTCAATTTCAACCATTTTGAAAACTTTGTCAATTTTGTCTGAAATCACATTCTGGATCGGGAATACAATATCTAAGAATAATTTGTCCGATCCAATCATGGTATAAACCAATCATTTTGAATCATCATCCAAATTTTTCTCAGATTTTGAGTTTTTCAGATATCCATCATGAAAATTACCTTCATTTTCATCTTGTGATTCAGATTTACCTGTTTCAACCGACTCTTCTTTCAACACACTTTCAACGACCTTACCTACCACCTATGAATCACTAGAATTATCAGATTTGGAATAGGTTACGTCAATGTTATCTGGCAATTGATCTACCATGTTGAAAGCTTTTTCGACCTTTTCATCATCATAAAATGCAAACTTTTCCGGTGGTGGAACTTGATGAAACCTGTTCTAAATCAGCAATCTGACGCTTAAGTTTAGCAACATCTTCAATATAAGAATTTACAACTTGTTGCTTTATTTCATACTGTCTCTTAAGTGTATTAGTTGTTTCAGAACAGTAATTCAATCTGGATTGAACAAGTTTCATTTGACTTTTCACATTTTCATATGACTCTTTTGTAATATGATAAGCCAATTTTATTGAATCATATTCCTTTTTCATTTCTTGACACTCATTTTCCTTTTGAGAACATTCTTCTGTCATTTTCGAAATTTTTTCTTTCAAATTTCATTTTCTTTTTCTAAATTTTTACATTTTTCTGTAAGTTTTTCATCATTATCTTTCAAAACTTTTTCATTTTCTAACATTTCTTTGTATTTATTTTAAAAAACCTCTTTGATTTTTGTGAATTCAAGATCTCTTGTTCTGAACTTTTCGTCTTTTTAAGTACAAGCACTGCACATTTCCATGCATTTCTTGCACTGTTCAACAGTTTCATTTACGACTTCAGAATCAGAATTTACCTCAGTGATTGACACCTCGGTGTTTTCTGCTGTCTGTTCCAGCTCAGCTTCACTCTTCTTTTCTTCACCAGTACTAGCATCACCAACAACATCAGCTGAATTTTCACTCTTTAATTCAACCGAACTTTTTAACTTTTCCTCAGCTTTTTCAACTTGCTGTTCTTCAATAACAGCTTCTTTTTCAACAACTCTTTCTTCTACCTTATCTTCCTCTTCTATCTTCACATCCTCCACTTTCACAGCTTCGTCTTTAGCTTCTTCAGCAACTTTCTTCAAATTGTTCACCATCTCATCAACATTCTTCTTCATTCTCTCTTCATCCCTCTTCCTCAGACTTGAAGTCATAACATCTCTAAGAAGTTTTTCAAACTTTTTCACATATGTTTTATCTTTTCCAACATTTGTAAAGTATTCGACGGATCGAGGGATTACTAACAGAACATCATCAAAGATTATGTCTTTCTTGGGAACAACAGGTTCACCATTTCTGTTGACATATCATTCTCGCTTCTTGTCCCATCTCTTGTTGCTTACTGCACTTTCATACTCTTCTTGCATTTCATCCATTCTATTCCAAGCAATGTTTCTTTCTCTGTACGTTTTCTCACTCAGAATCTCTTCTCTAGTTTTCTCTTTGATTTCAGCAACAAAAACATAATGTTTGCCTTGTGATATTTTTCTTCCATGAGCTGTGACTTTTTCATCAACACAATCTTCTTCATTTCTTTTCTTGATCTCAGCAGCCAATCCTGAATCAGATGGAATGTATTTGTCCCAACTGAAACCTTCTGCCACTTTTTCATCATCTTGATGGATAAGTAAGGCTTTCTTCTTGCTTTCAATCATTTTCGGCTCTTCTTTGCTTCGGTGGTAAATCGCCTTTCTATAATAATCATCATTGAAAGGATTTTCATTTCCATCAACTGCAGAATTATGACACTCTCTCTTGAAATGACCTCTTTGCTTGCATTTGAAACAAGTCACTTTGGATTTATCAAATCCCAGCTTAGTTGATGGACCACCGATTGACTGTTTCCCAGTTTTCTCCATATATCTCTGAGCTCTTCTGATGCAACTAGCCAAACACCAGCGGATATCAATAAGTTCCATCTCTTCCGGATCAATCTGGTCATAGTCTTCTTTGGTCAATTCGGAATTTCCAATTTTGCCAGCTACCAGACCTTCATATGATTCCAGAACAGATGCAAGGAAACTCATTTGTTGCTTGGCTTCAGTAATGCTCATAGACGGAGAATTCTTCAATTTGAGAGCAATGTTGCAAAGAACTTCTTCAGAATCTTCAACACTTGCTTTTGATGAAGACGAATGATATCCCGGATTGTAGCTTGATGACCTTGTCTCAGGTTCTTTTGTCTTCACACCACTAAATGCTGTTTTTGGTGATTCACTAAATGCTGTTTTTGATGAGCTTGATGAAGGTATTACACCTTTATAATAAAGACCCACATTCTGTTGATATGAAGAACCACTCATCTTGTTCTGCTTTTGCAATTCAAGCTCATGACTTTCTATCTTTTCTATCAAAACATCAAGAGAAATTGTATCATATAAAGCATCATTTTTCAATATGAATACAAACGTTTGCCACTGATCAGCTCGTGGTAAAGCTTCTATGATCTTATCAATTATTTCTTCTCGAGTTTTAACAATGCCAAAACGATCAAGTTCAATTTTCAAATGACCAAATCTTTCTATCATCTGTCTCACAGTCTCTCCATTCAAACTATCAAACAAATGAAATTACTTTTTTAATAATGAAATTTTGTTTTTCTTGATTTGTTTACCCCCCTCAGCTTTAACCCGTAAAGCTTCCCAGATAGATTTCGATGACCCATCATGTTGTAGTAAAGCAAACAAATCATGTCTAATTGATGATTGAATTAAAGCAATCATTCTTTGTTCAGCTGCGAATTCAGATTTGTCTTCTTTGGGTAAGCTTTTGAGTGGGAGATCTTCTCCTTTATCATTGACTGGCCTCCTATAACCAAACTCCAAACAGAACCAGCTTTCATGAGCGTAAGCTTTTGCCCAGTTGATGAACCGCTCTTTCCACCAAGTGTAATCTTCAACGCTTTCAAGTGTTGGTGGTTTTGAATTTGTTCCGTAGAAATTATCATGTTTAATGTTTTCATTGATCGCTTTTATAATGGTTTTTGGTGTGACAGTTGAAGTTTCGGAAGACTCGGATGTAAACGCGTTGTAGAACGTGTTGTAAAATTCTTCAGCCATGATGTGATCTTCTAAAATTACCTGAATCAAACAAACAAACAAACACTTATCAGTTTAAACACTATCAAACAACTGAATCAAACTGATACTCGGACTGGTGAATATTTTGTGCGGACTGAGTTTGATGCGAACTGAGATCTAAGTTGTCAAACCGTACGAACTGCTATGACCCAGATCAAAATCAACCGACCTGACCCACTACTTGCAAAATGATTACAATTCCAAACGACCTAGTTCAAAGTTCAAGTGGACTGGACCTTTGAATGATCAAACCATGAGACTTGGACCTTTGACTGATCAATCCGTGTGAGTTGATTTTTCAATCGAGTCACACTACACGACAAAATTCTTGGTAATGAACAATTAAGAACTTCAATATCACGTGAACAAAATGAATATGAACAATTAAGTGGACTGTCACCACTTAAATTCTACTGGACCTTCTATTTTAAAGTGGCCAACATACAATTAACTTTTGACCTAATGAATCACATGGATCGAGATATATTGATCATATCAACTTGATTTTTATTAAATTTGCCGACAATTTTAATTGTTCAAAAAACTGATTTGTAGGATCGAATTCGGACCCAAACGAGTCGATCAGAAGAGTTTATCTCAGTTTGAGCGGCGGAAACGAACAAACCGAGGTCAATTCAGCGAGTTTACACTTTAAACTGTTGTTTCTATTGATTTGTATGACGTTTACAACCTGACAACACTTCGGCAGCACTTCGTTGCTATGACCGGAAAATCTCAGAAAAGTTGCAAATGATTTAGCTTGAAAGGTATTTATAGTGGTGGGGGTTTAGCTTGAAATGACACTTGACACTTTCAAGGGAAATCAACATTGTTGATTTAGCTTGAAACTGTCATGTGACACTTTCAAGGGAAATCACCACTTTCAAGCTAAATTACATTAAACAAACTCTAAAACCTCCTATACTCTTGTATAACAAGTTCTAATCTAACAATTTTAATCCTAGACTCGATACAAGACGAAGTCGACAGACGCATGCACCAACAGACTCCCCCTCGAATGTTGACGAGTCTTCAGTGTCGAGTCTTCGCATCTTCAGTCTTTATCAGTCCTTTCGAACTCTTTAAAGTATCTGACGTTGTATAGCATCCTCAAATCTTCTCTCTTTTCTTTTCATCATCAACATACTCCTTCCTTTAGGTGTCTTCAGACTCCCCCTTTCAATATGCTGGGATCGCAGCCTAGAATTCGCGAAAAATCCTCAGGTATCGAAACCTGGCACTCTTTCTTCAGGTTCAAGATCAAAACCTGGCTACACCTGCACATCCTTAACCCAGAAATAAATTTTCTGATGATAACTTATAGAGTAAATTTTAGAATGATTCAACATTTATAGTCTTTGATGAACCACTTGCAGAAATATCATTTTCATTTCAAAATAACACACTTTCTCAAACCATTTGTTCATCATGTCTAGCACTCGAAATTTTGAAAATTAGCTCTCCAACACCAGTTGTCGAAAATCTTTTTGAATTTTTCAAAATTTATGCTAAAACACACTGAAAATCTTTTTGGATTTTTGAATGTAAAGAAATGCAATAAAGAAAAATTTACAGACATTATTATTATTATTATTATTTTGAGTTTGTGCAAGAGGATCATATCAGTTTTTGAGACAAATCACTAACACCGTTAAGCTTCATTGCATTTTAAGTTCTAAACGATTCACTTAGATTGTCAGTATACTGGTCCACTTAAATTTTCACACAAAGTTCAACTGTTTCGAGATACGAATTAATGTCTTAGATACTTAAACTCAATCGCGTGTCCCACCTCAGAATATACTCCCGTATCCAGATCCCGATATTCAGTCTTACAGGTAATTATGACACAAATGATATCTGTAGGGGCTAATAAATTATGAAGAATCATGAGAGCTCAAGTCAGAACTACCGTTCAGCAGAGAGATCATGACTCAACTCTTGGGTGTGTCCCCTTTAGAGGATCTTTTTTACAACAGCATTGCTAAGCAATTTTATTGTCTTATCATATATGCTGAGGGTGATGCTATGTTTCAAGCATTGCGGAAAGTATTATTCGAGGACTAGGTCAGAACTTCCATTCAGCAGAAGTCCAGGAATAATACCCCAGATATCACTGAGTATAAAGACCTAGTATATCAGAAACAGGAATCTTTCAAACAAGATTTCGGGGGTTACCCATATATCCGAGAGATGTTTCCCCACGATATAAACAAGTTTGAAATTTAGGTTTATATCTCGTCACAATCTACTACATGTGCAAAAACCTACTGGCACATCATCAGTGAGACCGTTTATCACATTTTTACTTTACATTTCTTTAGCATGTTGTGACAGTCCACTGATGTACTTTCATTTCCTCTTCTTTGACACTAAAACTCATTTTGAATTTTATCATGTTTTTGTCTTTTTCAAATTTTCAAATGTTTTTGGATTTTCTGAAATTTTCTACTCCCCCTAAAATGCAAACACATTTTAGGAAATTTGAAAACTACTAGACTCTTGACCCACTTGAAACATAACATGAACTGTACAAAAACTTGACAACTGACATCGAATCACTTCAATTCGCCATCCACTTGGCATAAACAATCAGAACTCCCCCTATCACAAACCATTTTCTCATTTAGATCTCAAAACACTTAAGTTTGTTTTAATCAAAATGATTTTTCCGGAAAATGAGTTTGTTTTTACCACTTGTTAAGTATGGGGATATGGTTCATCATCTTGTCAGTTTTATCAACTGTAGTAAATCAAGTACAACTTAATGTCCTTGATTCACTGTTTGCAATCAAGCAACCTCTAAACCATTTGTAAGAATAACCACTTGTAGATATAACCAATCAATACCAATTGTAGGAATGAGTCATCTACATTTTACCCATCAAAGTGCCGATTCCTGCTTCACACTTACCAACCAGGAAGCTCCGGCAATTCACAATCTGTAAAATTTAACAAACTTTAAGATTCAATTACACAATCAATTTTTAAGAAAGATGCCGATTCCTGATCCACGATTACAAACTTGGGATCTCCGGCAAGTCAGGTTTTTCAAGCAAAGAAAATGTCCACCCAAGCCTGACCAGCCTTGAGTGTTTTTAATTCAGAAGCAGTTGGAGTGTAAGTTGTTTTTTTAGCATAAAACTCCTTTACCCCTTTTACTTTCCCTTCAACCATTTTCCCAAAAATCTTCTTTACTTTTCCATTAAACGCTTTCTCAACATCAAAGTTATCCTTCTCAGAATAACCCTGATTTGAGATCTCAGACTTTCCAGTTTTCCTTTTAAAATTTTCAGTCCTCAATGGTGGAAAGTTCTTATCATCCATTGAAGGAACTGAGTTTTCATCAATTTTAATCTCAGACTGTGGCTCATCTGACTTTGTGGAATCAGATTCATCGCCAGATTTTACCTCTGATTTCTTAACAACCCAAGTTTGGTTGTCAAGATTTCCCCTTTTCTTGTAAAATCTTTTCGAACACTCACCAACTTCATATGTAGAGTTTTTAAACAATTTAAATCGTTCAGTTGGTGGTTCCGTTTTATCACAACTATATCTTTGAGTTTTTCTGAAACTCCCTGTTTTGTGTTGGTTGCCTTAGGACAATTCCATGCAATGTGACCAACTTCATTACATCTGTAACAGGTTCTTGTTTCTTTCCTTTGATAAGTTCCATTCTTCATCTTTTCAGCAAGAAACTCCTGGTTTGACTGTTTCCAGAATGAGCTCTTTGCTTCTTCTTCATGGCTAGTTCCTGCAACATATGTCATTTTTGATTTATAATCTCGAACATATTTTTATTTTTATAGTTTTCAGGTGGAATAAAACCAAGTCCTTTCTTTTTGTAGCTACGATTGTGGTTTAGTTTCTTTTGAAAACCAGAACCAGAATTGTAACCCTTTTTCTTGTTCAAACGTTGTTGTACTCTTGAAGTGTAAGGTTTAGGTTTTACATTAAGATTTTCATCTTTTATTTCAGAAATATTAATTTCTGTTAGTTTGAAAACCTTTTTGATCATTTCTGATTTAACACCTCTTATTGGAAACTCTTTATCAAAATATAATTTGTCAGAATCATTCAAAGTATACACAACTTCAAATGTTTCATCATTCAAATTAGATTTTGACAACAAAAACTCTTTACTGTAAACCCGTTTTCCCGACGACTTTGAACTCTTTTCGAACGAACTCGAATTCCTGACTGACTGACACGAACTTTCGGATTCTGACTTTGACTCTAACTCCTCATCCTTATCCAACACCTGATCAACCACTCTTTTTATCAATTCGGACTCATGATCTGTGTCGGACGCTGTGAACGTGACATCAATATCATCCGGTAAAACATCGGTTATCTCGGATTCTAACTTAATATTTACAGCCTGTTTTAGTTCTTCCTCGTTAGGTTTCCTAGATGAGTACCCTTCCCAAATCGGAGGCAGACACTTATTATAACAGACACCTGTTTCTTACCAGTATCCTTTTTCTTCTTTGGCTTTGTTTCTTCACCTTTAAACGCTTCAAATCCTTCAACTGTTGGATAAATTCTATCAATTATGTAGTCACAACCTTTGTAACTTTGCAGCAATCTTCTGATTCTTTCGTTCTCAGTTGCTTCACTATCCAACTCTTTCTTCCACTTTGCACATTCTTCTATGTACAAGTTGATCTCTTTCTGCTTTGTCATCATGGTAGCATTCAACATCTTCAAAGCTTTCTCTCTTTCAGAGTTAGTCTTCTCCAAACTATTCACAGTTCTGTTCAATACATCATATGACTGTTTCAAATTTTTTACATCAAACAACAACTTTTCTTTCAACTTTTCTAACTCACTAAACCTCTCATCTTTCTCTATACATTGTTTACAAGACTCTAAACAAGTAAGACAGGGTTTTGTGATTTCAACGATCTTCTCGACTTCAACTATCTTTTCAACTTCCACAATCTTCTCAATCACTTTGACTTCTTTTAAATCTTTTGCAGCTTTCCTTTCTTTCAGTTTCTTCAATTTTTCTGCAAAATAAAATTCAAAAGTGTTAGAAGATAAATGTGTTTTTCCAAGATTTATATGTTCCATCTCTTCATCACTATCACTTGTTTCTGATGAACAGTTTTCAGATGAAACAAATTCTTCATCTTTATCTTCATCATCAGATAACACATCCATCCATTCCTTCAACATTTCTGGCTTTCGAACAATATGTGCAATAAACGCTTTAACATTTGAATCAGCTGGAATAAGCTTGTCCCAGCTAAAACCTTCAGCCATTTTCTCATCTTCTTGATCAACAATTCCATGATAAGCTTTCCTGTTTGCATCCTCGATCATTCTTCCATGTGCCGTTTGAGCTTCTTTTTGTTGATGCAGTTGATGAGTGATTTGCTGATAAATGGTTTTCCTATAATAATCATCTTTCCCAGATGACTCCTTTGCTCCTCTCGGCTCCTGATTCTTGCACTCTCTTTTAAAGTGGCCTTTCTCCCTGCAACGAAAACAAACAACTTTAGATTTATCAAATCCAAGATTAGAAAGATTTGCATCCAAGAAATCAGTTCTTCCTGTAACCAATCTAAATTTTTCTGCTCTCCTCAAAACGCTCGCCAATGCCCATTTAATATCCATTAGTTCCAGCTCCTCTGCATCGATCTGGTCATAATCTTCCTTTGTGAGCATCGGATTGCCAATTTTTCCGGCAATCAACCCTTCATAAGACTCTAATGCAGTGACCAATAATCCCATATGATGCTTTACAACTTCTTTAGAATAATTTTGACCGTTTTGAAGATGTAGAGCTACATTGCACTGAATCAAATGACCATTTCCAGCAGATGAACTTTGAACACTTGGAGGATTCACCGTTGAGAATCCACTAGTGTTGACTGATCCTTGACTACTTGGTGTAGATTGATTTCCCGCACTAAATGCAGTTTGTATCTTTGGACTTGCTTCAGCAGTTTGAACATTTCCTTTATAGTACAATTTAATATCTTGTTGATGAGTAGAACTGTTCATTCTAGCAATTTTCTGCTGCTCCAGATCCTGTGCCTCCAACTTCTCTATAAACTGTGCAATCGATAACTTTTTAAACTGTCCGGAATTTTTCAATATCATCAGATATGTACCCCATTCCTGTTGCGGTAATGCATCAGCAAGCTTTTCAACCCATTCTGCTGGAGTTTTTGTAATCTTCAACTGTGACATGGTACGTACAAGATGACAGTATCTTTCAATAAGACTCTTTGTTGTTTCACCAGGCATGCACGTAAACAGTTCAAACTCCTTTTTCAACAAAGCTGCTTTACTCTGTAGCATTTCAGTACTACCCTCAAATTTCTTTTCAAGAGCTTCCCAAATAGAATAAGCGTTATCATTATGTTGAAGCAACACAAATATATCTTCTTTAATAGCTTGTTGTAACAAATTGATCATCATCTTTTCTCCTTTGTAACTTTCTCTTTCTTGCTCTGTGAATTCTGAGATGATTTTAACAACTCCCGTTGAACTCTTTGGCCTTTCATATTCAGTTTCGATGCTCTCCCAAGCTTTTAGATGATTTGCCTGAACCCAATCCTCAAACCGTTTCTTCCATCCGTGATAATCTTCAATTCCCATAAGTTTCGGGGGTTTTTGCATTGTTCCGGTTTCATTCTCCATGTTCATGTTCTTAGTAATTTCGGATGGACTAGTCGGGGTTGTAGCAAAAGCGTTGTAGAAATCTTCACTCATGATTCAATATCGAAGAATTTTTCAAACTGGCTTTCAAACGAACTGGTTCACCTTGTGAAAACACCTTAATCACCTGACAATTACCTGACAACCAAACAAAACAAACGACAATCAGTTTAAAAACTTCTCAATTAACTGAAACAAACTAGTACTCGAACTGATGATTTTCTGTGCGGACTGAAAGTTGACCAACTGTGCGGACTTCTAGGACCCGAATCGAATTCAAGTGACTTGACCCTTCGAAACCTTTGAACTCCAAACCGTACGAACTGGATAATTTCACGCAACTGACCACACAAAACGACCTAACTGTAATATATAAAAAAAATCACGTGACCACAAGTCTATTCAATTAAATCTTTCCAACACAATCACATGATATATTGATTAAACCAATCGAATCTCTTAGTATGTGTCAGACAACAATTATCTTTCACATGCAAACAATTATTATAACATGCTCATGCAATTACAAGTCCACTAACCCGACAAGTATGAAATGTGTATGAAACTGATTGAACCGTAAAAGAATAGTCACATGCAACCGATTATATGTCTTGGATATGGTCGACAAAGTAATTCCGATTACATACAAACAATTCACACAATACGATATGTTTTCAAGCGGAATCACAAACCAACAGTCTTGAAGCGGAAACAACTAGACACATGTCATATTTTCAAGCGAAATCTGACAAATGTTAACTTTCAAGCGAAATCATGCCATAATCTCAAGCGAAATCTTCAATTATATTATACATTCAAGCGAAATAGTGTGAAATACAAGCGAAACCTATGATGACATCATCATTTCGGTTCGTTTTTGGTCTGATTGAACGTGTAAATGACCGAATTACGTTCTGAAACTTTCAAGGATTTGTTAAAACATGTTTTCGCACATATTGTGAAAAGATTAGCCGATTTAACCGTAAAAACCCGTTCGATTTTGAAAAGAAGGTGTAGAAGTGAGATTTTAGATGAAAAACAAGCTGAATCAGTAAGAACTCTTCCTCCTGAGCTCTGATACCACTTGTAGGATCGAATTCGGACCCAAACGAGTCGATCAGAAGAGTTTATCTCAGTTTGAGCGGCGGAAACGAACAAACCGAGGTCAATTCAGCGAGTTTACACTTTAAACTGTTGTTTCTATTGATTTGTATGACGTTTACAACCTGACAACACTTCGGCAGCACTTCGTTGCTCTGACCGGAAAATCTCTGAAAAGTTACAAATGATTTAGCTTGAAAGGTATTTATAGTGGTGGGGGTTTAGCTTGAAATGACACTTGACACTTTCAAGGGAAATCAACATTGTTGATTTAGCTTGAAACTGTCATGTGACACTTTCAAGGGAAATCACCACTTTCAAGCTAAATTACATTAAACAAACTCTAAAACCTCCTATACTCTTGTATAACAAGTTCTAATCTAACAATTTTAATCCTAGACTCGATACAAGACGAAGTTGACAGACGCATGCACCAACATGATTGGACCGCTATTCAATGTAATCAATGACTATATGTAATCAAAGTCCAACACGTTTGATTCTTCACATGCAATCTAATGTCCGACAATTTTTAAAGTCAACAATTTTAATTAGACCTCACTTGTTTTCAATATTTCTGTTAATGATTTGATTGAGCCAGCAAAACCCACTAAGCCACCAATATTAATGCTAATCACAATCCTATTGGGCCAACTTTTTAAATGTGTTAAATGTATTTAAGAATTCACGTGGACTGCTGATACAGACTTCTTTCAAACGATATGACTCACGCGAAATCAACTAACTTTCAAACGAAACACTTCACACGAAGTGATGTATTCACACGAAATAAGCACCTTCAAACGAAATAGAATGATGTCGCACGAAATGAAACTTATTTTCAAACGAAATAGAATGATCTCGCACGAAATGAAACTTATTTTCAAACGAAATTAAATTCCTTCACACGAAATGAACTTTATTTCGTACGAAATAACATGTTTTCAAACGAAATAGGGTGTTTTCAAGCGAAATAGGTGAACTTTCAAACGAAATAGCTCTGATTTCGTACGAAATGAAGTTATTTGGTACGAAATGACATGTTTTCAAACGAAATAGCTAATTTCGTGCGAAATTAAGCTGACGTCACGCGGGATCGAACACAAAATCTCAGATTTCTCTTAAACGGTTAGGAATTAGGATCTGAAACTTTGTAGGGTTATAGATCAGGTATTTTCGCAAAACATATCAAAATATCAGCTAATTTGGACCGTAAAAACCTGTTCAATTTTGAAAAATAAAAAAAAACGTGAAAGAAGTGTAGAAGATGAAGAAATCGATTGAATTTGATGCAATTCGGATCTGAATCTGTGCGTTTGATCAGTGCAATCGAGCTCCTGCTCTGATACCCCTTGTAGGACCGGTTTTGACTCCGAAACGATTGCGAAACGAACGTGTGACGTGCGGAATCCATACACGTACGTGACCTAACACACAAGACGTAATATAAACGTGACTCTATTAGAAACGTATGAAATTGTACACCACCTGAATCACTTTATCTCTCTAGAATCTTATTGGGATTGAACCCTACCAGAGGAACAGATAATGTAAAGCCAAAGCCAGGTCACAACAGAGGATTCACAATAAGCAGCAGTTTACACTTTGCTCTCCCCTTGAAAGTGATTTATAACAACTGATGGTCTCTATCTGCTGTTCATATTCAGCTGCTGCTGTCCTTTCAACTGCTGATGAAAACCCTGAAGTATCCAACACTGCTGGTCCTATCTACTGATGATAAAGCACTGCCCAATCAAGGACTGATCAACCTTGAGGAAAGCACTGACATAAAGAGAAAGCAGCTGTTTAGTTAAATATCTGTTTTATGTATAGTCAGTGGTTAGGTTAGCAGTGTTTGTGTAAGGACAGTAGATACAGGTTGTTTGGCTGTTAGACGTCGCTTTCATGGTGACGTCAGCTGAGCTACCTCAGTGGTTTGGATTGCCTATAAATGTAACAGTACCCTGTACTGTTACATTTGATTGACTGAGCGAGCTCTTCTCCTCATGTCTAATCCTTTCATCTTGTCTGCAACCAACCTTGGGGCATCAGGCTGAGGGGGAGTTTAGTTTGTAAGCATATCTGTAATCTTTTGCTTTGATTTGTAAATCTTTTGACTCTATGAGAAGCAATTGTTTATCAAACTATTTTCTCCATTTGATTGTGTTTACAAAGTTTGTTTTCATTTCCGCTGCACTTTACATGTTTTCATATGTACAAATCGTTCCAAACATACAAACAAACACAATCATGAGAGCCTCCGATCCTAACAATTGGTATCAGAGCTTGGACAGTCAAATTCGATCTAACAATCAATTTGACATAACAGTTCGGCTCAAAATTCATTGATACTAAGGTTGGTTGTATTTAGTTGAAAAACAGAGTACTGTGTAAATCATGTTCAAAATGGTTATTCAAAAACTCTGAAAATCAACCAAGATGTCATATGACACACAAATTTCACACAACAAGTGATATCATGCAAAAGTCACCCATAGTTTTCAGATCTGTAAACATATATGTTAAATTATGGGATTGTCTTATATTTTTCAATATTGATTTCAACTGTTGTTTTGATATTTGTGATGTTTTCATTAAATACTAAAGTATGAACCTCAGATTAACAAAACCTATGATTCATAAAACATTGATGTCTTGTTAACTCAAAAAGAGGGAATTAAAACTTTAGTCATTCAGATCTTATGTGTTAAAAACAGGTTGAGTCCCTCAAAAGGACAAAATCAACTTTGTTAAAATACATTGAGGAAATTCACAAAAACTCAGAAGTGTGTTTATCTCAAAACTTTTGAAGTCAAAAGAAAAGAGTATAAACATAAAACACTTAGGAGTCAAAGTTTAGGGTAATAATGGTCATTAAGCAACTATGTGCATTTATCTGTTCAGAAAAAGGTTTTGATTCCAGTAAATTAACTCCAAAGAGGACTAGACAAATGTTCAAAAATTTTCTCCATGTGTCCTCAGGTTTGCAATCAACTGACAAAGAAAATGGTTCCAAACAGTGGTCAAAATGTATCCAAAAGTTTCCTACCACTGTTGTCAAACCACTGACCATCTTCAAAAACTTGTGAATGATATGATTATACACTCTATTGAAATTATACCAGATCCTTTTTGATACTATTCTCAGAAAATCCTTTAACTATTTTTGTTGTTCATAGGATTTTCTCAAATAACCAGGATATATTATTCATTTTTTTTGGAATAATATATTTGGAACTTATGCTTGTTTTTGTTGGCAATAGTTTCAGCTCCTGTCAGGATGTAATACCTTATTTTTTGATGGTATTAGTGTCCTCATAAATGGGTCAAAAGGAAATGGTACATATGTCATGATCATGTCATACTCAGGTTTGCTCCTAAATTTTTATCAAAGGTTGATTGCAAACTGTGCTTAAATTACTAGGGTACTCATGTGTTAATTGAATGTTAAACGAAAATGAGTTGCCTTAGCAAAAAGTTTTCATCATCTGGGGTACTAAACCACTGTCTTTCAAAATTGACATGTGGCAAAACCTTGAATGAAAATCCTCAAAACTATTGCTGAAACACCTGTCCTTCAGATTTGTACCATTTACCCTAACCACTGTTTTGTTCCAACGTCTGATCTCTAAACACTGTCCACTGCTGAAAGTTAACCACTGATCCCTCATTTTCTTGAAAAACACTGATGCTCAAAATCAGTGTCTTATCCACTGATATGCTATCCACTGATAGTAAAAATCATCCACTGCCCATAATTTTTACCGTTGTAACCACTGATGCTTGATACGTCAGTGGCCCTTAAAACAACTGTTCTCCATACTTCATCCACTTCATCAGTGTTTGACACGTGGTCAGTTTTTAGCCCTCAGATCTTAATAACCGCTGCCACATCAGCGATCATTTTTTTAAATAAAACCCTGCCCTAAACCCCAAACAGGGTTTTACACTGTCGAATTGAATTCCAAAATTCTCTTCTCATAGCAGTTTACAACCCTTCTTCTCAAAATCTCCAAAATCCTCCTTCGTTCTTCTCCGCAAAAATGACAAAATCAAAGTCAAAATCAAAATCAAAACATAAATCACCATCACCTTCCAAAGAGGTCGCTCAAACGGCCGAAGAACCCATCGAAATACCATTCAAACAATCTCACAACTATCTGGGTTTACTCAAAAAACCTACTGATAATCACACCTTAGACACCATCATTGATACATTATCTGCATCAAAGTACAAAACTTTGTTAACAGCAAATGCTCCCATCTATCTGCAAACCCAGAGAGAGTTTTGGAAAAAGGCGTCGCTTGAAAAACAAGACGGAAAAGTCATAGCCATTAACTCCTCAATACAGGGTAAAGCAGTTCAAATAACCCCACAGTCGATCTCCGAAGTCTTTAATCTCAACGATCAGGAAGGTAAACTCTCTTTTGAGAAAGCCGAGATGAAAACTGATTTCGTAAAAAGGGGATATGCAGAACAATCAAAGGTTGATACCTTACAAAAAGGTTATTTTCCTTCTGCTCCAAGATTTTTATTTCACACACTTTTGATGTGTGTTTCAAATAAAACAACATCATTTAATGAAATACCATTGAAGATTCAATGCCTGGGGTATGCCATTTTGAATAACAAAGATTACAACTATTCCCAGGAAATCTTCAATGACTTAGTGAAAAATGTTGACAACAAAGCATTTTTACTTTTTCCAAGATTTTTGAGTTATTACTTTAAACAAAAATTTGTAAAGGAAAATGAAAATTTTCCAAAACAAGGTGTTCATTGTCAAATAAAAAGCTTAACAAAAGAAACATTTTCAAGGATGATGGAACCAATAAAAACAAAAGCAGGGGTACCTGAGCAGATTTTAGCAGTTACAACTGCTCCTCAGGTATCAGCTGCTGAGCCCACTGCTCCAGGTAATCATAGCAGCACAACCACTGCTTTGAAACCCACACCTGACATCACCAAAAAGACCGAAAGAAAAACATCCAGAAAACCCACCATACCCAAAACAAAGGCAATTCTGGAAGATGAGATCCCAGAGGAAATGCCTGTGACAACACAAAAGTCACCACAAACCACTGCTGCTACTTCCTCACAGCAGTTGGAAGAAAGATCTCAACCCATGCCTAAAACTCCTCCTGCATCCTCACAAAAGGATCAGGTTGTAAGCACAGGGACACCACAATATGAAGCTCTGAATCCACTTGGATCCATCTTCCTCAGTCCTGATCCCAAGGACATGTCTCTTTCAACTCCCATCCCCTCACCAATAATAATGCCACAATCCATGCTACCTTTGTTGCGTGCAGCTGCTATAGCTCAGACACAAACCAGTTCCTCTCTATCACCTGTCACTGAGAGTATACCCCCACAGGTGACTGGGTCTGATGCTACTACTCCTGCTATCCCAGCAACAATTGAGGAGGTTACACCCCCTGAGTTACAAGTAACTCTCGGTGGTAGTTCAAGTGGAGCAGCAACTACAACTGGTGGATCAACAGGTCTCCAGTTGGCCAGTTGTTTCATAAATCAGACTCCCTTGAAGGCAATTTCTTCAATAGCACCAATGTTAACCACTAGTGAGCCTATTTTGACCAATAGTAACATCAAAGGTTTATCAAGTGCTGAAGAAAGAAGTCCCCAGTACCAAGAACAAGGGGCATCAATGGGTGATTTTTGGGACTCTGTTCCTAAGACACACATTGATATAACCACTGCTGGTGGGGATTCAGATGATCCTACTAAAGTAGGTGATGATTCAAGATATCAGGAATTGACGGGCAGAGTTGACAAACTTGAAGAATCAGTTGCTGAAATAAAGGAGATGGTGCAAGAGATTTTAAAAACTCAGAAAGCACAAGCCACTGCTGTTCCTGCTCAAGCACCTGCACAACATGCTTTTGCTGAAAATGAGCTTTGGAATACTTTTCAACCCATGCTTGAAGCACAGCAACTTATGGCTGACAAAAAGCATGCTATTCAAGTACAAATGCTGACCAACATGGTTGAATCAAGATTTAAAGACACTCAAGCAGATATCAAGGCTATAAAGGCTAGCATTCAAAGTGCCTCTGGCAAAGTTCCTTCTTCCATACCATTTCTTGTAAACCCCCCTTTAGATAATGCCAAAAACGGGGAGAATAACAAGCTGTTGGGAAAAATGAATAGGATGGGAATAGAACATGGCCTTCATATTGAGCCTGAAAAAGTAAAAGAAAAAGAAAAGCATGTCTCAAAACCTGTTAGTCAAACAGCTGCCATGTCATCAAAACCTGTTAGCCAAACAGCTGATACAGCAGTAGTTACAAAAACTGCTGTCAGTAGCCAAACAGCTGCCACATCATCAACACACACCACTCTACCACACACCACCACAACTACTGCTCCACCATCATCATCTACAATCATACCATCACCACTGCCTCCTGTCATAAAACAGAAGACAACAGATGTTACAACATCTGTTGTAATGACAACAGTGATTGAAACACCAGTTGTTTCAACCACTGTCAGTCAATCACTGTCATAAACCACTGCTATCCAATCTACCACCACTGATCCACCCAAAACATCATCTGCTCCTTCTTCATTAAAAAGGAGAAGGAATCTAATATCAGATGATGATTCACCACCACCATCACCACCATCAAAAACTACTTCACCACTTCCATCCCCTGCTCAAAAGCAGAAGACAACTGCTGATATATCAGCAGTTGTAATGCCAGCAGATGTTAAGACACCAGTTGTCTCAACAGCTGTTAGTCAGTCATCCACCACTGCTCTCACCTCTCATACTTCACAGCCAAAGCTCTTCAACAGAAAAAGAAAGCCAATACCTGCCGATGAGAGTACACATGATCCTAATGCTGCACAACATCCACTGGAACTTGAAGCTATCAAAAATGAGATGAGGCAATTCTATACAGAAGAAGATCCTTCAAAAAGGATATTCTCCTCACTCATAGGCTACATGCCACCAGAGGATATGGATGATTACCTCAAACTCAAGGCAAGGCAGGCTAAAGCAAGAGCTAAATTTGAAAGTGAACGTGAACGTCTAAGCGAAGAAGGCATTGCTAAAAGACTAGATTTCTTCCTTGAAAAGGTAAAGCAGATGGAAGAATTCGCGCAGGAACTAATCAAAGAAAAGGCTGAACAACGCAAAGAGCTAAGAAAACAATATCTTGCCTACATTATGGAAGAAAAATTCTATCCTGCTGAAGAAAAACAGTTTGAAGAATGGCCAATAATCGCTCTAAAGCATGAGGCTGAGAGGATTGACAGAATTAAGAATGATCCTACAAAGAAGAAAAATGCTCCAAACTGGAACAAATTCAAAAAGCTCATTGTTGACTTCACTGCTGAGTATAAAAGAAAGAAAAAGGAGCTGGTGGATGCAAAAATGGATACTGCTGAAGCCATATCAAAATGGTCAAAACAGCAGACTGATGAAGCCTACGAAAGGCTGAAGAAAAGAAAGATAACTGTTTCAGGCACTTCTAAGAAGCAAGAACAAATGATGAAGCTTGAAAAAAAGATAGGAAACCTTGACACACTGTTCCGGTCTACTTTTGTAACAAATCAAGAAGAGGGAGAACAGCTGACTGAAGAAGAGGTAATAGAAAAGGAAGCAGAGTACTTCAAAGATACCATCATGAAAATGGGTCTAAAAGAAGAAACTTCAACAAAGCTTCAAAGCCTTTTTAAGGCATTAAACAAACCTGCGTCTCCAAACACTGCTAAAGACAAGACAGAAGCTGAAAGACAAGAACTTATTGAACAAGAAACTGCAGAAGATATAGCTGTAGCAGACAAAGTCACTGAAGAAGCTTTCAAAAGAATGTCTGAAAGTCTGCAGGTGTTTTCAAGGCCATCATCCCTCAACTCATCATCAAATAAGTCTCTCCCAAGAAACCCACTTGGCTTAAAAATACTAAAGTGGATGTCTGATCAAAAGACTCACGTATTGACCCTGGTCAGAGCCAATGGCGAAGTGAAGTACATATCAAGGAAAGAAGCACTAGGCCTTAGTGTTCAAGATTTGCAGTATCTCCTTGAACTTACACTGTGTAGGGATGAGGATGACCAGAGTGCACAGGAATTTGAAGCTGAATTCAAAGATCAAGCTAATGCACTCTTGATGAGTAATAAAGGTCCTGAATAATGAAAGGTTTTGGCATTATCTGTTCCAGGGGGAGATTGTTGGGATTGAACCCTACCAGAGGAACAGATAATGTAAAGCCAAAACCAGGTCACAACAGAGGATTCATAATAAGCAACAGTTTACACTTTGCTCTCCCCTTGAAAGTGATTTATAACAACTGATGGTCTCTATCTGCTGTTCATATTCAACTGCTGCTGTCCTTTCAACTGCTGATGAAAACCCTGAAGTATCCAACACTGCTGGTCCTATCTACTGATGATAAAGCACTACCCAGTCAAGGACTGATCAACCTTGAGGAAAGCACTGACATAAAGAGAAAGCAGCTGTTTAGTTAAATATCTGTTTTATGTATAATCAGTGGTTAGGTTAGCAGTGTTTGTGTAAGGACAGTAGATACAGGTTGTTAGGCTGTTAGACATCGCTTTCATGGTGACGTCAGCTGAGCTACCTCAGTGGTTTGGATTGCCTATAAATGTAACAGTACCCTGTACTGTTACATTTGATTGACTGAGCGAGTTCTTCTCCTCATGTCTAATCATTTCATCTTGTGTGCAACCAACCTTGGGGCATCAGGCTGAGGGGGAGTTTAGTTTGTAAGCATATCTGTAATCTTTTGCTTTGATTTGTAAATCTTTTGACTCTATGAGAAGCAATTGTTTATCAAACTATTTTCTCCATTTGATTGTGTTTACAAAGTTTGTTTTCATTTCCGCTGCACTTTACATGTTTTCATATGTACAAATCGTTCCAAACATACAAACAAACACAATCATGAGAGCCTCCGATCCTAACAAATCTCTCTCTAGATCTAGAGCTCTCTAAATGTCAAAAATGAGCAAAAGTTTCTAAACTATGACATAACATCCCTATTTATAGTCCAAGGCTTTTAATGAGATTTCTCATTAATTACAAGATTGCCACCTTGCCTTTTGACTAGTTATTACAATATAAACTTGTTATCTTCAGTTTCTCACTACGGCTCGGATTGACGGCGATAGACACATGCACTAACAATGTTGATAGCTGCCATTGAGAATTTGGGTTTTTGTTTCGGAAAAGGGTTTTAGGGTTTTGAGTTTGAAGGTTGAAGATGGAAGTCTCTGTTTTTTAATGAGATATTTATAGTGAATAGAGAAAGAGATCTTTGAGTGTTTTTCGTGGGTTGTTTGTATTCAAGGTGGTTAATGACACCTTAATGATGTTTTAATCCGTTTAGGAAACAACCGTTTTTGAAAAACCTTTGGTTTATCTCTAATTTAATGTAAATCCTTTTAAAGAAAATCAGAGATTCCAAGGATTTAGCAGATAAACACCAATGTCCAACTTGCACCTTTTCTCCATGTGGGACCCCTTTTGTTTCAAAAAGGTCCAATAGAAACCTTTTCTGAGATTGTGTATCTTCCCAAGTTTTCCTCTTGATGATATATATCAGAAAATCTTTGAATAAAACTTTTGAGAGTTGGATTTTCTTCATATATCATCAGAATGCATTTGATCCATTTTCAGAGATTGAATCAACATTTTTTTTTAGATGAGAGGGAATAAGTAGAGTTTCGAGATTTTTACTTACATTGCAGTTCTGAACTCTACACCTTTGTACTGATTTTCAGGAAGTGTTTGCCATATAGCTTGTTCCAATCCTCAGAAAAAAAAATATTTTGAAAGAGACTCATTTCAAAAATTTAGATGATCATAAGTTTCTTTGAATCCGATTAAAGGCAATGTTTTCTGATGTTTCTTTCTGTTGATTTGTCAGACTTCCTGGTTGTCAAGAGATTTTTCTGATAAAAATTTAATTTCTGATCTATTATCAGATTTTCTGGTTATTTTGAGAATTTTCTGTTGAATGAACAGATTCTGATGGCTTAATGGGTTTTTTGAAAAATTACCAGATTTTCTGATTGATCATCAGATTTTCTGAGTTTCACTACATCCTATCAGATTTCATTTGAATTTCACCAGATTTTCCTTGTTTTTATCAGAAATGTTGTTTTAGTTCCCCCTAGATCCATTGACATGTTTTTGTTGTTTTTTTTAAGTTAAAAAGAAAGAATTAAGGCAAACTTAATATATATAAAAAACATTAAACACACAAAACAAAACAAGCAAACAACTACTCATCCTCCTCCTCCAGCACGTTGTACATGCAATTCACATATAACCAGAGACTGGTTATTCGACCAGTGTGATTCGTTGATGGCACCAGGGTAGGATCACTTATGTTTTCTTGAAGTGCCAGCTCGGCCCTTGGATAGCAGCTTCTCACTCCTCCGAAGTCCAGCTAACGGTCATGAATGTTTGCTTCTAAGTCTCTCATGAGAAACTTAGTGTAGTTGTAAGGTTTTTCCTGTACAACAACATGAATCACCTCCATCATCCTATGGGACAACTCGTTGAAGTGTCCAATCTTCTTAGAGAAGCAGACACTTAGCTGTGTCACAAAATACTGGAAAGGTGGTATAAAACCAGATTTGCTAACCTGCCTTGACACGTTGTTCGTCTGATAACCCATTTCTGTCAAGGTTTGTTGCACATCTGCCTTATCCAGGAAGGTGTTTTCTTGATCATTACCCAGCCGAAGGGCTTCTCTACGAGTTTCCTCCTTTAGGGTAATTTTGACCCCCTTAACCTTGCTTTCAATCCACATGGAAGTGCCACTTAAAATGATTGGAGCATTCCACCAGAATTCTTGAAGAAGTTCTGGATGAATAGTGACATGTGTTGATACAGCAAATCCCAAAGGACTTCGCATGATCATGTTATACACATACCTGCAGTCCTCCCAAGCAGGTCCTTCCAAGTTAGATCTTAATCTAAGATTATGATGTCTGTGAAAAGGGAGAGGGAATTGAGTTGCATTCATTGATTTTGGGTGACCCATTTTAAAATAAGAAGTTTCTGATGAAGAGCTTTTGAAGAGATGATTTTGGTGTGAAGAAAGTCCTTTTCAGGTTGTTAATATTTATAGATGAAAGTGATAGTTCCTCATAAATGATATTAACAGCAAAAGGTTTTTATTTTCATCTCTTCAACTAAGACGATATCTGATGCAGTGAATATGACAGTCTATTAAGCCCCATGTGTGAGTAAGCATTAAATAGCTAGGCGGCTACTTTCATAGCTCCTAATCATTTTAATGCCTACGTGTCTCTTAAATTTCTTATGAAAAAATGACGTTGCATGCATTGGTAGTGAAAGAATAATTCAATTTTCTGCAAAAAATTTCTTGTGACGGTTGATTTTATCAGCTATATTGAATTTTATCTTAATGCATGTTACTTTTCCCCTTTTTTTGTTTTTTTTAATTAAATACAAAAAAAATATAAAAACAGACTATACACAATTATGAATTTATACATATGGGATATGCATGAAGATGGAGAAATTTTTGATGATCAGTGATCATTTTGATGTTTAAACAAAGTTTCTGATGATGTATCAGAATTTCTGATGATTTCATCAGATTTTCTGATACATCTTCAGATTTTCTGATAAATCATCACATTCATTGATGATTTATCAGACCTTCTGATGATCCATCAGATTGATGGATTTCTTTATCAGAACCCTGTTTAATTAATATTTGATTATCAGAATTTTGATGATCATCAATTTGGTTTTCAATTTGTGTTTTTTTGTTTTCTAAAAAATCTTCATCTTTTATATTAACCATGCCAAGTTTGCTGATCAAAAAATTGTCTCTCTTTTCATCAAGAGGTTTTGTAAAGATATCAGCAATTTGGTTTTCAGTTGGAACAAAATACATTTCTATGTTACCTTTCTCCACATGATCTTTTATGAAGTGATATCTGACATCTATGTGTTTGGTTCTTGAGTGATGAACTTGATTTTCTGTTATTGCAATTGCACTCTTTGAATCACACAGGATTGGTATTTTTGTCAGATTTACTCCATAATCTTTCAATTGAGTTTGCATCCACAACACTTGTGAACAGCAACTTGCTACGGCTACATATTCTGATTCTGCTGTTGATGTGGCAACACAGTTTTGCTTCTTGCTTGCCCAACATACCAATTTTTCTCCCAAGATCTAACAAGCACTAGGTGTGCTTTTTCTGTCAATCTTGCACCCTGCATAATCTGCATCTGTATATGCAATTAATTCAAGGTGTGTATCCTTTGGATACCAGAGACCAAGTTCTGATGTGCCTTTTAGATATTTGAAAACCCTTTTTATAGCTTTTAGGTGGGATTCTTTAGGATCACATTGATATCTGGCCAGAAAGCATGTTGCAAACATAATATCTGGTCTGCTTGCAGTGAAATATAGCAATGATCCTGTCATCCCCCTATAGGTTTTAATATCTACACTTATTCCGTCTTTATCAGAATCTAATTTGTTCCCTGTTGCCATGGGAGTTTTTGAAACGGAGCAGTTTTCAAGTGAGTATTTTTGTAGAATTGTTTTCACATATTTTGATTGACTCAAAAATATTCCATCAATTCCTTGTTTAACTTGTAACCCTAAGAAAAAGGTTAACTCACCCATCATACTCATTTCAAAGTGGCTGGTCATCAACTTTTGAAACTTTTTACAAAAATTTTCATTTGTTGATCCAAATATAATGTCATCAACATATATCTGGACAACCAAAGTGTGACCTTTGTGTGTTTTGAGGAAAATTGTGGTGTCAATAGTACCTTTAGTAAACCCTGAATTAACTAAGAAGTTTGATAATGTTTCATACCAGGCTCTAGGAGCTTGCTTCAACCCATACAAGGCTTTGTTTAATATGTAAACATGATTTTGAAATTTTGGATCAACAAAGCCTTCTGGTTGTTGCACATAAAATTCTTCCTCACTTTTACCATTCAGGAAAGCTGATTTTACATCCATTTGATAAACTTTGAAATCCTTGGATGCATCATAAGCAAGAAAAATTCTTACAGCTTCTAATCTAGCTACTGGTGCAAAAGTTTCATCATAATCAATACCTTCTTGTTGACAATAACCTTTGACCACTAACCTTGCTTTGTTCCTGGTGATTATGCCATTTTCATCAGATTTATTCCTGAATACCCATTTTGAGCCTATGACAGATTTGTCATTTGGCTTGGGTACCAGATCCCATACCTTGCTCTTTTCAAACTGATCAAGCTCTTCTTGCATGGCTTGTATCCAGTCTGAGTCATTCAGAGCTTCTTTGACAAACTTGGGTTCTATTTTGCTTAAGAACCCAGCAAATGCACACTCATGTGCAGTTGCAGATCTTGTTCTCACACCATCTGCTGGATTGCCAATGATGTCAGAATGAACATGTCCTTTGATCCATCTTAACTTGTTGTGAAAAGTTGTTGGTTTTGATGGATTTGAAGTTCCCCCCTGAACAGTTGCTTTAGTTGAGTACCAGAATTTTGATTTTCTGATGTACTACTCGCTTGTTCTGCAGGGTTAGTACATGAAATATATGTTGATTTGTATGTGAGAGATTTATCATGTTCCAAGAAATCTTCAGTCATCATTTTAAAGAGATGTTCATAATTTTCTTGTTTGTCAGAAAAATTTATTTCTTTCATGTATTCATCAGAAACCTCTGGTTCTGATGAGTCATCAAATGAAACATACAGACTTTCTCTGATTGTCCTTGTGTTAAGAATAAAAATTCTATAAGCTTTTGAGACGGGTGTTTGTGAAGTATATAAACATTCAAAGGAAAAAAATATAGACAGTGAGAGTGATATTTCTTCAATGATTAATTCTTATTAAACAAAGAAGAAGGGGTCGATCCGAGAATAAACTCGAATCTAAATGTCACCCCCCTGGGCCAAACCAGGAGGTAATCTCTCATGAAAAACTCTATATTTAAAATATTACTACACAAAGACACACATAATTCCTTCGTAGGAATTATGTATTTATAGAGATTTTCATATATCTATCTCAAATGTGATTGGTTGATAGGAAATTGGTTTGTGTGCCCATCCATTATTTAAATGTGGCTTATCTTCATTTTCACCAACTTGCCTTTCTTTTCTGATAAAGTCTTCAACTTTGAAATATTATTTTCTGATGAAAAGCTAAAGATTCCTTTTTAGGAAAAAGGAATCTTTTTCCTTTTCTGTTGAAATGCTTTTCAAAAGGAAATTTTCCTTTTGTCTTTTTATGGAAGCCTTTTCATAGAAAATATTTAATGTGTTAATAAGATATATTATCTTATTAACACAATTCTTTGACTTTGTATCTTGTAAACTCCATAATGTCCCGCTAACATTTTGAAGTCTTGTAACCTTGTCGTGATCTTTAATCAAAGAATTAGAAGCTTGATTTATTTCTTTCTCGGTCTTCATATTTAGTGCTTCTGGGACGGTTCGTCGGTCGGTTCATGTTGACGGAATTATTTCTAAGTAATTTAAACTATTTTTAACAACAAATACAATAAAGTTTCCTAACAGTCACCCCCTATTTGTTGTTGAAAATACAAACAATGCACTTATACCTAGAAATAACAAATAAACTTGCTAAAGATGTATCTTTCTGTTCTTCTTGTCACGTTATCATGTAGGCACCTTTTTAGTGATATTCGTTGACTTTATCTTCATTGGCATGAAAGTTTATTTGGCAAACGTCCGACTTTTTATGGTTGATCATCTGATTATATTTCATTTCTAGTTATAATTCTTCACCTCGATTTATAATTCCACCTTAATGTAAGCATTATATCTTGTATCCCCATAACATAGGATATAAGTATCTTCTATCCAATATAGGATAAGTGTTTAGGCTATCGATTGATGAGGCTTCAAAAAATAACGAATCATGCAAGCCATAAAAAATGATCGTGAACCGTCGAGGTTTTTTTTTCGGATCAGAATATCTGATGAATCTGATAAAATTTATGATAAAATAATCAGAAAACTGAAAAAAAAAAACGTTTTTTTTAACATAATTTCTGCTGTTTTCTGATAAATCTGATGAAATTTCTGATAAAATAATCAGAAAATCTTAAATTTTTTTTAACAAAAATTCTGATGGAATCTTATAGATTCTGATGAATTTCTGATGAAATAATCAAAAAATCCGAAAAAAGTTTTTTTTTTAAACAGAAAATCTGATGACATCATCAGAAATCTGATGACATCATCAGAAATGCTGATGACCTCATCAGAACCCCCTTTTTTTCACTAGAAATTCTAATAAATTCATCAGAATTCACTAGAAAATCTTAGTAAACTCAAAAAAAGTTTTAATATGAGAGGTAATAAGTAGAAACCAGAGATATTACTTACACATATTTTTCTATTGAAAATCTAAGTACTTGTTCTTTTTCTTCAAAGAATTTTTGTGTAAACTTTTTAAAGAAAAATAATAATCTGTATGTTTTCTAAAGTTTCACACAGTTTTTATCTCCTTTTTTTTTTTATAATTATCATTCCTTTTTGAAGATTAACTAACCAGAATTTTGAGTTATTTCATCAGATAAGATACAAATAAACTTTATTTTATCAGAAACTTTCTTTTTAGATGTCAAAATTTTTCTTTCTGATAAACTAAAGTTCATTTATCTTTGTTTAACTCCTTTTTTTTGTGTTTTATATCCTTTTTCTACATCTCTTTTTATCCTAGAAAAAAAATACTAATAGAGATAATAATAATACTAATAAAAGCAATAATAAAAGTAACGAAAATAACAGAAAAACAATAACTCTTCTACATACTTTATTTTTCTTTTGGATCTGCAAAAAAAGATTTTTCTTTTTACCTTTAACAGATCATGAATATACGTCTCTCTTACAGGAGCAAGGGATCTTGGAAATAATTTATCCAATCTGCTCTGATACCAATTGTTGGACCAAGTTTGGCCTTAACAACTTCTTTTCACGTAATATGGCAAGTGATTTCAGTAGATGTGAAAAAGATGTGCGGAAATGGAAATCAGACTTTCAGAAACAAGACTTACAGAATTATCAAGTTTATATCACTTTGGAACAAAATAATTTACAAGGTGATTGTAAGATTATTATCTAATACAAATGAATCTTGAATTCTGTGGGAGAGAGGGCAATGGAGTTTGTGTGGTATGTATGAATGCTAAGCTTCAAACTCAAGTATCCTCTGCTTGGTGAGCTTTCTATTTATAGAAGGCTGGGTACATGAATAAACAATAGTTTATTCATGCAATAAGTCCTGCAAAAAGTAGCAATTTGACATATTCATTGAATCCAACGTTCAAGTTGCCTTTGTAATCATGATATCCAATAATGTCAAGTTGCTTCGGTTATTGTGGCAGGATAGAGCTGATTTTTAGACAAGTGGGGTATTCATTAGAATTTCTGATAAACCACTTCATCAGAAATTCTGGTGAACAAATCATCAGAAAATCTGATGATCAGAATCGTCAGAAACTAATGATATTTCATCAGAAATATCATCAGATCCATCAGAAATGACCTTCTCTGATAATCTTCTTCAGCTCTTGATCAACTTGTGATTCTTTGAAGTAGATGCTGTTCATTTCAGTTGTCCTATCCGATCTTCTTCTTCTTCGTGTGATCTTCAGGACTGTTATCTCTTCATAGATCCAGTTGATTGTGTTTTTCTTCAATACTTACAAATAAAGTTTCCTAACAACACTTAACCGTGCAAAGTGAAATTCACACACACAACTTCGAGAGACATCTCCGGCAAGTTCCCGCACCCATTTTCCCTGCATCAACTCCCACCCTCTCACACACTCTCCACCGTGTGGATCAGAGCCGGCCCTGAAGGAGGGCGGGGAGGACAACCGGACAGGGCCCGTGATTTCGTAGGGCACGTAATTTAAAAAAAAATCCGATATTATATATGTAAAAAAATTTTTAATAGGGTATAACCAAACAAATATTAAGATATGCCCACTTAAAAAAATCATGTTGTTTAAACTATTTAGCCCATTAGGTTAGTGAACCCAATACCCAAATAATTCTAAAAACTAATAAAAAAAAGAAATCTGGGCGGCAACTGGGACTGGGTAATGAAACGTGAAACTGAAACGTCGCAGGAACAGGAAGGATAATCGATTAATCGAGATAGAGCAGGCCCTGGCCTTCGATCATCAATTCATCATTCTGCAGTTTTCACACAGCAGCAGGCCTTCGATTTCACACAACAGCCACTCGCCAGCAGGCCTTCGATTTCACATAATCACAGTCACAGCCTTCGTCTTCGATCACGGAGTCGGATCAGTTCACAGGTAACTTATGATTTAGGGTTGATGCTTTACGATTTCAGTTATTATGTCGAATTCAGTTATTCAGTTAACTTATGTCGATTTCATATTTTCAGTTAATTTATGTTGTCGATCAGTTAAGTTAAGTTATTTACGAATTCAGTTAACTTATGTAGTTATGTCGATTTCAGTTAAGTTATGTCGAATTCAGTTAATTTATGTTGTCGATCATTAATTAGGCGTTAACTTAATTTGATACAAACTTTGTTGATTAATGATTATTTAGGCGTTAATGGCTTCTAAACAAGCATCCGGATGGCAAAAACGTCAAAAGAGGAAACGAGTTGATGAATTGGTGAAGTCACAAAAGGGTGCTATGCAAAAATTTTTACGGTATGTCATTCATTCGAATACTATATTTTGTATTTTGTTAATTGCATTGTTTATCGAATGCTATATTTTTGTCAACGGTTCAAAGTTGTATGAAAAACTAGTTTAATTTTTTATTTAGTTAAGACCTAAGGGCACGTTTTTTCTAGCTCGAACAGTGTACATAAATTCTTAGAGCCCGCCCTGGTGTGGATGCAGAGAACCTGGCTCTTCCCATGCTTGACTCGGTTTGTCAATTATTTATATTATAATATAATATAATCATCATGTGCTAATAAGAGAATGTTTAATCGTCTATTTAAATTAGCAAGACGGTTAGAAACTTTCTTCTCTGTTGAATTCAGTCCTCTTTAAATTTTCATCACATTCCATCTTAATTCTTTGTAGCATGTTCTTTATACATTCTATATTTCTATTTCAGTCGAGTATAGATTTAAAAAATTGAAAACAATACATAAAGCATTATTCTCTTTAAAACGGTGAACACATAACAATCTTTGAGATCATTAAGAGGTAGGTATTAATATTGATGTCCTTAAGGGGACATCATGGTAATTAAGAGGTGTACTCCACAAACTAAATGTTGAAAGCTAAAATCTTTTTTCTTTAAGGTGAATGTTTTGTAATTCGTGTTGTATATGGAAATTGAACCTAGATCTTCAAACTTAGGTGTTCTTAAAGTCAGTCTTTGTCAATGAGCCATCAACCTTATTAGTAAGAGCTTAAATCTTGTAGGGTGCAAGTTTTAGTGTATTTATCTTAAAATTACAAAAAAAATGTATTAATATTGATATTGAAGTAGCACTAAGAAACAAGTATTTAATGATTTTTATTGAAATTGTGTTTAACTCATCTTAAACTGTTTGAATGTTTGACTATTTTTAGGTCACCGGGGAATTGAATTTAAACCGTCTTTATTCAATGTCTTAGGCTGTGTGGTATGGTGACGGTTCATCTTTGGAGGATGATCCGTTACGTAAGTGTCACGTAGATCGGGTGTTAGTATGGGGCAAAGATGATGGAGCTAAGGAAGAAATGGGGGGATGAGCCTAATATATATATATATATATATATATATATACATATATATATATATATAGGGGATGGATCATGAGAAAACTAGTTGAAATGAGAAAACAAAAAAACTAACTAAAAAAGCCTAAAAACATACCAATTTTTTTTTACATTTTTTTAATAAAAAATCGCTAGTTTTTATGCATGGAGAAAAATTTCAAAAAAAAAAATTTGTTGTATTGCACATATGCACTATTACGGATATAGTGCACATTTGTAGTACACATATAATGCACATGTGTAGTACAACAAAAAAAAGTTTTGGAAATTTTTATATATATAAAAAATAGCGATTTTTATATAGAAAATTTTAAAAAAAAATTTGGTATGTTTTTTAGCTTTTTTTTTAGGCTTTTTTAGTTAGTTTTCTAGTTTTCTCATTTAGATGTAGTTTTCTCATGATCCTCTTGCTATATATATTGTATGTATAGGTGTGTGGGAGAGGGGGAGGGGCGTCTTTGTCGTCGAGACCCCAACGTTGGCGACGATGGAGGAACGGCGACGAAGGGCATGAAATGGAGAGGGGAACGACGTCTCAACCACGACGTTGTTGGACGGTCCCCTATATTGTCCAGCCTTAGAACACATGAAAAATTGAATCTAAGACTAATTAATTATTGTGTTTGAAAACATGCGAATTTACATTCATAAATGATTAAAAAATATGTTTTTCTTTTATATTTAGTTTAACTTCGAGTTTTCTACACTCAGACCACACGATGTGTAGGGGCTTAAAGATGGGGCGTTATGCGACATGTGAACGTCACGTAAGCACACGATAGAAAAGTTGTGTGGTGGAAGAAAGGGGGTGTGGGAATGGGTGTGGAAGAGGGGCGTTATTCGACACGTGTAACCTATTTAATATTATTATTTTCTATTTAAAAATTATATAAATCAATTAAATTTAATTTAAGAACATTAATACTAATTGAATAATAAACATAAATTTAAAAAACTACATAAACTAGAAAATTAAAAAATACATAAACTTTAATTTTTGTCTTTGTCTTCCTGAGGGTCGTCTTGTGAAATGCTCCTAATGTGTTCAACGGAATCCGCTCGAAGGTTGTGATGTGTTGTATTATTTTTCATTTCATTCAAGTTCACTTCTTCTTCATCACTTAACTATACAGTGCTTGGTTGACTTGTCTCCTCGTAATACTTGCAATTGCACGTTCATCATCCTCCAAAATCATGTTATGCAAAATAACGCACACCTACATCAAATTTCGAATACTAGGTGTTATGGATAGAATTTTATAGCATGTGGATCACGGATCCTCAAGTGTAGCCTGGATCATGGATCCTCAGTTTAGTATAGATCGAGGATCCTCAAAAGATGATACATGAAGGCTAAGGATGCAGGATCCTCATTGTTATTCTAAACTATCAATTGTTTCCATTGTTTTTAAACTTGTTTTGCAGGTGTATTCGAATGAGACTTGGTCATACCGAGATTCCAGGGGAATATGCTTGACATTTATGCACGTGCAATGGCTCCATGACCGTTGTGGTGATCGTGGGGGAGCTAGCACCAAATTCGGATAGTTTGTTACTTAGATATTTTCTAATTTTAAAGGGGATAACAAGCTTTATTTGGCAATTTTTAGTTACACAGATACATACATCTCGAACTCCCTGCAATCACTTGGCGATTACACACACTAACACTCTAGCAATCATTGTACCAAGCTTGTTATCATCCGAAGTTGTAAACTTTATTTGTTCAATATAGTTGGTGATTGGTAGTTTCCATCACCCGTGGTTTTTTATGCCAGAGATCATTCATTGATCAAGGGCTTTTTCCTCATATAAATCCTTGTGTTCATAATTCATTTCATTCATTTGTTGTTCATACATTTGTTCAATTAACCAATCATCTAACCTCACAAAAATCAGATTTGGTTACGTTATCCTTGTGTGATTTTTGACCAAAACAGTTTGGCGCCCACCATGGGGCAATCGGTGCTTCATTCTTGAAAAATCTTGTTCATTTCACTCATTTCTGTTCATTGCCTTCAACCACATGGCTTCTCAAGGGAGGAATACTTCAAGCTCCATGCCGGCGATCACTTCTTCACAGGGCATTCCACCTTTGCCTCCTGTTCCTTCTGGATCCCAGAAGAATTCTGAGAATGCTGCGAAGAAACACACCCCCGTTTTCACAAAAGCAACTACTGCTTTTTCTTCTGTTCCTTCTAACAATGATCTTTATTCTTTGATTTTGCAGATGAAGGATTACATGCAGCAGCAGGACAAAACTAATGACAGCATCCTTCGTGAGATTGATGAAATAAAGAAATTGAAGAGATCAACGGAGGATCACTCTCCATTGGTGCCTAGATCACTGAATTTCGATACTCCAGCCATAACTGCCCAGCATTCCATGGCATCAGGTGTCCAATACCATGGAGGATCATCAAGTATGCACTATGGATCATTGGCAATGACACAGGCTCAAGGATCCTACTTCCAGCCTTCAGGATCCTCTCTACAGCCTCAAGGATCCTCCTTCCAGCATCAAGGATCCTTCTCAAGTTCAGGGGGATACATGTAGACTCTATCGGCTCAAGGATCCTATCTTTAGAATCTAGGATCCTCTTCACAGGTTTAAGGATCCTCATCGCAGGTTCACGGATCCATGGAGTATCCTCTAAGACATTCAGCTCTGGTGTATACTGGATCCAACATCTTTCAGGATCAAGGATCCTTAAGGAGTCAACAACCCAAAAGTTCAGAGATTCATGTGGGAGACTTCATCCCCATGCAGACTATTGCTCATCTGGTACCACGATCATTCCAGAAGCACATCAGTTTAGATTCACATCAGGAATCCCAGCCTCGAATCAATCAAGAGGTAACACTTTAAATACATCTTATAATACTAACCATGGCTTCGTGCAGGAACCAGGGATCAACCAAGCTATGGCAAGAGAGTTGGAAAAACTCAAGGATATGATATCCAGTGTCCTGGGAGTGGTTAAACCCATTCCTGAGATCCCGGATGGGAGTCACAGAGTGTCACGCTTTGCACCACCTATATGTGATGCAGAGATACCAAAGAGGTTTCAAACACCAAACATGAAGCTCTGTGATGGTACAACTGATCGAGAAGAGCATGTAGCTCAATACAGGAAAAGAATGGAGATCAACCCCATTCCTGAAAGGTTAAAAGAAACATGTCTTTGCAAGGGTTTTGGATCCACATTGACAGGATCAGCTCTTAAATGGCTGCTAAGTCTCCCCCCTTACTCTATTACTTCATTTTCTAATCTAGTTAACTTGTTCAATAGCCAATTTTCATGTAGTAGAAGATTTGAACGTTTAACTAGTGATTTATAAAGGGTAACCCAAGGTCACAATGAATCACTAAGGGATTACATAACTAAATTCAGTAGAGAATCCTTAGAGATTCCCAATCTGCATATTGTCACAGCTGTAGAGGCTTTTAAAATGGGTTTGCTTAAGGATTCACAATTCTATGATGATCTTGTTATGAATCCTTGCATGAACCTTGATGAAATAAGAAACAGGGCCCTTAGGTTCATCTGTTTAGAGGATGATAAGAGGATCCAGGAAAG
This sequence comes from Helianthus tuberosus, assembly GCA_030545235.1. Classification (NCBI taxonomy): domain Eukaryota; kingdom Viridiplantae; phylum Streptophyta; class Magnoliopsida; order Asterales; family Asteraceae; genus Helianthus; species Helianthus tuberosus. Next base: position 127,857,586 of record CM060447.1, on the reverse strand, counting down.
ACTGTCAGGATCCTCAAAGCAAGAAAAGCAAGGATCCTATTTCAAGAACAACAAATCTAAGTCATACAACAAGTCTGACAATCAAAGTGTGCATGCTATGGAGCAAGAGGAAGATGATGAAGATTATCCTCCTATTTCTGAATATTGATTTGCTGTTGATAATAGTGAACTAATCTTGGCTATGCAGAATCTAGGTGATAAAGCTAGATGGCCTAGAAAGAATGACAAGCTAGCTGCCACCAAAGACAAATCAAAATGGTGTGCCTATCATGAAGATTTTGGTTATCTCACGGATGAATGTATAGCACTCAAGAAAGAGATTGGTTACAACTTAAGAAAAAGATACTTGAAGGAGCTATTTAGAAGAAAGAAATCAAGGATCCATGATCCTGAAAAAATTCCAGAAAGGGCTCCTGCTCCTCCAGCTGATTCCCAGATTATCAACTTCATCTCCGGTGGATCAGACATATGTGGCACTTCCTTTTCAGCAGCTAAAAGGCATGCAAAAGAGACAAAGATGGAGAATGGGGATAGGCCTATTCTAACTTCCATCCTTACACTGGATAAAGTCATATCCTTTGATGAGGATGACCGCGTGGATATCCAGGATCCTCATCATGATGGTCTTGTTATTACATTGTTTATTTCTAACCATTTTGTTTGCAGGATTCTCATAGATGGGGGAAGCTCAGTGAACATTATCTAACTAGATGTCCTCAAGAAAATGAACATCACTGAATCAGAAATTATCCCAAGATCATCAGTTCTTATGGGATTCAGTGGAGAAACCAAGAACACATTGGGGGACATTAAACTTCCTATTTACATAGCGGGAGTTAATTCTTTTCAAAAAATTTGTGTCATAGATCGCTTATCTTGTTGTAATGTTATTCTTGGCAGGCCATGGATACATGATATGAAAGCAATCCCATCTAGGTATCATCAGTGCGTTAAACTCCCAACTCCATGGGGCGTGGTAAAGATAGAAAGTGATCAGAAAGAGGCCAAGAATTGTTACACTTCATCAATGAAGCCAGCCTCAAGACCTAGGGATGCATAGCAATTAAAGTATCCTCCAAGGGGTGTCCTGGAGGCAAGAGAACAAGATGCCAAAGACATTCTGATGGACACCCAGGATCCTGAATCCAAGGTCTTTATAGGATCCGGGATCCTTGACACCATTGAACAGGGTTTAGTATCCTTCTTAAAAAGGAGAAAAACTACCTTCTCCTAGAAACATGAAGACATGACAGGTATTTCTAAAGATATTATTACTTATAAACTTGGCATTGACAGGTCCTACAAACCCATAGATCAGAAGAGGAGAAAGTTTGAACCTGAAAGAAATACCATCATCCAAGAGGAGGAAGATAAACTGCTCAGGGCAGGTATGATTAGAGAGGTAAAGTATCCAAGATGGTTAGCCAATGTGGTTGTTGTTCAAAAAAAGAATGGAAAGTGGAGGGTATGTGTCGACTTTACTGATTTAAACAAGGCATGTCCCAAAGATCCTTTCCCATTACCCCACATTGACTCCATGGTGGATACTACAGCGGGTCATGAGTTGTTAACTTTTATGGATGCTTCATCTGGATTCCAACAAATTCAGATGGAACCATCTGATAAAGAGGATACAGCCTTTATGACCCCTACTGGTATCTATTGTTATATTGCTATGCCCTTTGGACTAAGAAATGCAGGTGCTACATACCAAAGGCTAGTAAATATGATGTTTAAAGAACAAATTGGATACACAATGGAAGTCTATATTGATGACATGGTGGTTAAGTCCAAGAGAGCTGAGGATCACCTTAGAGATTTGGAGGAAGCATTTGATATCCTTGATAGATACAACATGAAATTGAATCCTTCCAAATGCCACTTTGGAGTGAAAGCTGGAAAATTCTTAGGTTACATGGTGACAAAAAGAGGGATAGAGGCAAGTCCAGAACAAATCAAGTCCATTGTGAATATCAAGTCTCCTGCCAATGCCAAGGATGTGCAAACATTGACAGGAAGGATCGCAGTCTTGAACAGATTCATCTCAAAGTCATCAGAGAAATGCAAAGAATTCTATGACATCCTGAGAAAGAACAAAAAATTTGAGTGGACGGAAAAGCATGAGAATGCCCTCAAGGCCCTTAAGGATTACCTATCCTCAGCTCCAGCTTTAATGAAACCAGAGAATGGGGAGATATTATCCTTATATCTGGCAGTCTCTACTAAGGCAATAAGTGCGGTCCTTGTAAAGTGTCACACCCCGACCACGTATAGCATACAAGACGTGGCGGAAAACGTCGGGGAGTGTTGTAACAGAATTAATTGTTTCATAACCATGGCATTCAAAGTTGTATTTTATTTATTAACATAAGAGTTTCATTGTCTTAAACAGAAATTAAAGAGTTCAGAACATAATTAAACTAAGTCTTTCTTCATTTTAAATCTCTAAGGCACAGGTCCGCCCTAGTGTCACGATCATCATCCTACGGAAAAGCTCCTGAAAACACATGTGAAAATAGGTACGTCAGCATAAAAATGCTTGTGAGATACATAGGTTTGTGAAAATAAGATTCATGACTTAAGTTTAAGAAAATGTTTAGTCATGAACCTTGTAATTTGATTTGTTTTGTAAATCGCTTGAAAAACAATAAGTTCAGATGATATGTATAAGTAAAAGAATAATGTATGGTTAAATGAATAACCATGTAAAATGAGTTGTATAAAATAAACCGTATTGTAAAACAAAGTCTTGTGAAAACATGTTACTTGTATAAAATGTATAAGTCCAAAATCAATGATTTAAATAACGCTATGATATGTAATATAATACAAACACTTATATATAGGAAGTACCAGCGGCGTATCCACCATGCTTGTATCATATTACACACATTTCGTTACTTAAGTCACTTAACCAACCAACAATGTATAATGTCTATGTTTAAACCAATTGTCAAAAGTCCTTGTATAAACCATGTCAAATGTTGATAGTCCAAAAGTAGTCAAGTAATGTGTAACAAATGTTATGTCTTGTAAGTAAAGTATTGTCAAATAGTCCAAATGTAGAAATGTACAAAACAAAGTATTTTGAATGTATCAAAAAGTTATGTTTCGCAAAGTAATACATGTTACATTGATACAAACATTTATGTGGTAAGTTAACGCATACATTCAAGCCTTGAGATAGTCGGACAACCCTTTCAGTCAAGGTTATCAAAAGTAATGTTTTCGGATTCAGTCATTCCTTACATCCAAACAAACCCGGGATGTCAGGAATGGGATTTGTCAAGTCCTATGGTACCAGTACTTACTACCGAGCGGCGTAGCTAATGTTAATGAACGTATAATAGTCTCGTTTGTGCAAACCAAATGTCATAGCAAAAGTGAACATGTTATATGAAAACAACGAACTAAGTATGCTAAGTTAACATACAAAGCAGAAAAGTCATGTAAATCAATGTGCTAGCATGCTATCAGTTAACATACATAGCAGAAATGTAATGTAAACCAATGTACTAAGTATGCACACAATGGACATACATAGCATGAAATGTAATGAAATCATGTACTATAATGTACTAACAAACATAGCAGGTATATGATGTGAAAACAGGAAAGCACGAAAGTAACAAGTAGGCACATGTGTTCCACCCCAAAACAGTTTGGAAAACAGTAAAAGAGGGGTTCTATGTACTCACTTGAGATTTGCTTAGAAGTCCTAAGATAACCACCAAGCAATGCTAGAGATCTCGGAATATCAAACGGCACCTAATATAGGTAACTACATTAATAAACCGGACCTAAATCGGAAGATCGGATAGAATGAGGGTTCGTAAACCAAATGAGTATGGGAACTCATGTAGTATGGTTTAACAAAGCCTACATACTAAATGAAACCTATCCTAAGTGCTTGTGACCCATTACGACCCGTTTAGGTAGCTTATGCTACTTTAACGCGTCGTTCGCGTGAAACGCGTTCGGACCGCCTAACTAGTCCTATGACAAGTAATATATGCCTTAACATGTCTAATATGGTTGTCAAATCAGTTTAGATGTCAAAAGTTATGTTACATATGTTTAAAAATGAATTTTGGCATAAAGGGGTATTTTGGTAATTTACCTAAGGCATATAAATTACCTATCATACAACTACTTAAACGTAGCGACCATAAGGTATAACCTCAGAGGGTTATTCCCTATATACTATGGTCACCTAATGTATTTGGTCGGATCCTAATGATCGACCAAATGGGTCGGGTTCGAAAGTATAAGCGATTGTTTAGATCGCTTACCTTACGACCCTATACAAGCACAACTAAAAGTGACGAGCTAAGCATGTTAAAACATGCTTAACTAAGTTTAGAAAACAGGTTTGGTATCAAAACAAACGGTTTTGATACCCATAAGTAGTTTGGTTACAAAATACGCAAGAATACGTATTCTGACCGAAACTACGACTCGTCACTGAGCCTAGATAACATGGTAATCAGTAGGTATAGTCACTAGGGACTATAACCATCGTGATCACGCTCACGTTATGAAGTTCAAACGAACTTCGCATCGACCATAAACTGGTCAATGCAGAAAGTCAAACAAAGTTTGACTTTCGGACCCGAAAGCGATAAAAGAACGAAAGAATACTTACGAAAGGTCCCCGAATGCTAATCTAGATCCAAATAACTCAGGTATGAAACAATGGTTTCAACTTAGAGTCTTTTAGATCAGATTCTAGTGAGGAATGAGTGAAAATGGGTTGGGTATTTATAGTAAACCCACAACCGTTAGGATCGTTTCTTGGAAAAGGGGGCACGATCTAGGCCGTACACTTGTCAAAATGTTGTGGTAACTAATTTTGGCCACCATAGGAGATTAACATGTGGCACTTGACCTTTGGGAAGTGTTAGGGGCTGCTAACTTATGTTTAAAATGGCTTTTTGCTGCATTTATTTATTTATTTATTTATTTTTTTATATATTTTTTTTTTGCAGTTTTGCAGTTTTGGTTCCTGAGCGCGTATCGTCGTGTTTTGGCACTTCTAACACCCTTCAAGCCCATTTTTAAGATTCACAAGGATGTTAAAGTATAGGGAACATGAAACATGCTCAAAAATATGCCGGATGTCGGTTCGTTTAGCCGTACAATCGCGTTGTTCGGTTAATTACGACGGAATGCGCATAAGCGTGAAAAACGATCCAAATTGTGTGACGAATGGATTTTTCTCATGGCAAACACTAAAATAAAATATTTTAGTGCTTACATAAATTTTTGGATGTCCGGATGTATTCAGACCGTAAGTTATGCGCGAAAATGCAAACTTGTGCATTTTTTGACACTTTTAGTCCCTGAATGACCCAAAAGTTTATTTTAGCACACCGAACCCCTCTAAGCCTATTTCTAAGCTATGTAAAGGATATTTAAGGTGTGTTTAACTTATGGTCATGTTCCAGAATGTTCGTTACAGTTCAAATTGGCATACTTTCGCAGTTTGTCAAGTTTAGTCCCTGTAGCCGAATTAACTTGTTTTTGCCATATCAAAGCCTTCAAAACTTATTTCTAAGTTATGTAAAGGTTATTTAAGGTATGTTAAGTATATGTTGATGTTCCGGAGTATTTTTCGCATTATACTGATTACGTTTTCGCATCAGTTTGCGTATAACTCTCCAGAAAGCGATATAGAGTTTGAAATTACATAAAAGTCAAAACATGAAAAATGTAAAATATAACAAAACAAACATTGGGATCAAATAACATTGTTTTATTGCTAATAGAACTGTTCATAATGATTACAAGCACAGATGTTACAGTCTCCCCTACTTGTGGAAATTTCGTCCCGAAATTTATTTAGAGGAAACTCGTGGAAAAAGATGCGGATATTTCGCCTTCATTTGATCTTCGCGTTCCCAAGTAAACTCAGGTCCACGTTTAGCTTCCCAACGAACTTTGACCAAAGGAATGCGCTTACGTTTGAGCCACTTGACTTCACGTTCCATGATTTCCACTAGCTTCTCAACAAATTTCAGTGTTTTACCAACACGAATTTCGTCAAGTGGTATGTGGAGGTTCTCATCAGCTAAACACCTCTTGAGATTGGACACGTGAAAAGTTGGATGAACATTTCCAAGTTCAGGAGGTAACTCAAGTCTGTAGGCTACCTTCCCGATTCTTTCGACGATCTTGAATGGTCCAACGTATCTAGGTGCAAGTTTTCCTTTCTTTCCAAATCTGATCACACCTTTCCAAGGTGAGACCTTAAGTAATACTCGATCACCGACTTGAAATTCCAAGGCCTTGCGTTTTGGATCCGCGTAACTCTTTTGACGGCTTCTAGCTGTCTGAAGGTTATCACGAACTTTCTTTATCTTGTCAGTTGTCTCTAAAATGAGAGCAGGTCCAGTAAGTTGAGCCTCGCCGATCTCATTCCAGCAGACTGGTGAATGACATTTTCGACCATAGAGATCCTCGAAAGGAGCCATTTTGATGCTGGTGTGATAACTGTTGTTGTAGGAGAATTCAATCAAATTAAGATGTGAATCCCAACTACCACCAAAATCGATCACACAAGCTCTTAGCATATCCTCCAGAGTCTGGATTGTTCTTTTAGATTGACCATCCGTTTGCGGATGATAAGCCGTGCTCAGATTAAGTTGGGTCCCCATAGCAGATTGCATGGTTCTCCAAAAATGAGAAGTGAAACGAGCATCTCTGTCAGAAATGATGTTCAAAGGAACACCATGTCGAGCCACAATTTCATCCACATAGATTTGAGCAAGTCTGTCAATAGGAAAATCCTCACGGATTGGCAAGAAATGCGCGGACTTAGTAAGACGATCAATAACTACCCAGATGGCATCATGACCTTTCTTTGTGCGCGGAAGTTTAGTAACAAGATCCATAGTAATGTTTTCCCATTTCCAAACTGGGATCTCTGGTTGCTCCAATAAACCAGAAGGACGCTGATGTTCAGCCTTAACCTTAAGACAAGTAAGGCATTTTGATACGTATAAGGCAATGTCTTTCTTCATACCAGGCCACCAATAATGAATACGAAGATCCTTATACATCTTATCTGAGCCCGGGTGAATAGAATAACGCGACTTATGGGCTTCATCCATAAGCAAGGTACGAAGATCATCCTGGCTTGGGACCCACAAACGGTCCATGAAGTAATACGATCCATTGTCCTTCAGTTCCAAAGCAGGCGTTATGTGATAGGGAAATTCCTTATCCATTAAACCTTGTAAAACACAAGATTGTTGAGCCTGAGAAATGCGTGCTTGGATATCGGATTGAGCTTGAATAACAGATTGAACACGTACACAATGAAGCTTAGTACGTTCCTTACGACTCAATGCATCAGCTACGACATTCGCCTTACCAGGATGGTAGCGAATTTCGCAGTCATAGTCGTTTAAAAGCTCAACCCAACGTCGTTGCCTCATGTTGAGTTCTTTCTGGTTGAAGATATGCTGAAGACTTTTGTGGTCCGTGAAAACCACACATTTTGTACCGTACAAATAGTGTCTCCAGATCTTTAGAGCAAAAACAACTGCACCCAACTCAAGATCATGAGTGGTGTAGTTCTTCTCATGTATCTTCAACTGCCTTGATGCATATGCTATGACTTTGTTCCTTTGCATAAGAACTCAGCCAAGACCCAGTTTAGATGCATCGCAATAAACGACGAAATCATCATTGCCCTCAGGCAAAGTTAGAACAGGCGCATCGCAAAGCTTCTTCTTCAAGTTTTGAAAAGCTTCCTCTTGTTTGAATCCCCACTCAAAGGGCTTGTTCTTCTGAGTTAGAGCAGTTAGAGGAACTGCAATCTTTGAGAAGTTCTCAATGAAGCGGCGATAATAACCCGCTAGACCAAGAAAAGAACGAACCTCAGTAGGAGTAGTAGGCGTATCCCAATCCTTGATCGCACTGATCTTGGAGGGATCTACATGAATACCTTGTTCGTTGATGATGTGTCCTAAAAATTGAACTTCTTTAAGCCAAAATTCGCACTTGGAGAATTTGGCGAAAAGTTGCTCTTTCTTTAGGAGTTCCAAAGTAAGACGAAGATGTTGCTCGTGATCAGCTCGCGTCTTGGAGTAAATCAAGATGTCGTCAATAAAAACAATGACGAACTGATCCAAATAAGGTTTGCATACCCTATTCATTAAGTCCATAAAAACAGCGGGAGCATTAGTCAAACCGAATGGCATGACTGTGAATTCATAATGCCCATAACGAGTGCGGAACGCTGTCTTCGGAATATCTTCTTCATGCACCCGAAGTTGGTGATATCTTGATCGCAGATCAATCTTTGAAAAATAAGAAGCGCCCTGTAACTGATCAAAGAGATCATCGATGCGAGGTAGGGGATATCGATTCTTGATGGTAAGCTTGTTAAGCTCACGATAATCGATACACATCCTAAAGGATCCATCCTTCTTCTTGATAAAAAGAACGGGAGCACCCCAGGGTGAAAAGCTAGGACGGATAAAACCTTTGTCAGAGAGCTCCTGAAGCTGCTTAGACAACTCTTGCATCTCAGACGGTGCAAGACGATATGGAGCTCTGGCAATGGGATTTGCACCAGGTACGAGATCAATGCGGAACTCGACTTGGTGTGCTGGAGGTAGACCAGGTAACTCTTCAGGGAAAACTTCGGAATAATCCTGAACGACAGGAATATCTGAAATAGACTTACCCTTGCCTTTATCTGCTGTAACATGTGCTAAGAAAGCCACATAGTTCTTCCGCAGATACTTCCGAGCTTTAAAACAAGACATGAGTTTGAGACCACCGGCAGGTTTCTCACCTTGAACCTGTAGGATCTCGCCTGTCGAAAGCGGCACACGAACAATCTTCTCAGAACAAACTATCTCAGCGTGATACTTGGATAACCAATCCATACCCACAATGACGTCGAAGCTTCCAAGTTGCATAGGCGTGAGGTTAATAGGAAAAAGATGATCGTTAAGGTTCAACTGGCAGTTGTGAAGAACAGAATCAAGAATAATGGGTTCACCACTAGAAACTTCTACTGTCAAAGGTTTACCTAGTTTTGTTCTAGACACGCGAAGTAATGGCTCAAAAGACAATGACACAAAACTCTTGTCGGCACCCGAATCAAAAAGAACAGATGCAGGCTGATTATTAATAAAGAACGTACCGTTCACCACATTATCGTCCGCCTGCGCCTCTTGGGCATTCAAGTTAAAAGCTCGTCCTCGAGCCTGAGCCTGATTTTGGTTCTGATTCTGATTCTGGTTGGCTAGCCTTGGGCACCGGTTCCTGTAGTGGGTCAGATCCACACAATTGTAGCACGAACCAGGAGGAAAATGAGGTCGTGCAGCTTGACCTTGTTGCTGAGTAAGAGGCTGAGCAACTTGTTGGGCTTGGTTCTGAACTGCCTGGTTCTGGTTAACAGGAATGCGGCAGGTGGCAGCAAGATGACCAGGCCTTCCGCAGTTGGTGCACTGACGACACTGGAGGTGTGGTTGATGATGGCCGTTACACCTGTTGCACAAAGGTGCATTGCCAAGATAAGGCTTCTTGGCTAGTGGTTGTGCAGGCTGATTTGGTGCAGCTTGAGCCTGTGCAGTAACAGCATAGTTTTGGGAAGCCTTCCGCTTCCTAGACCCTCCAGAATTCTTTCCCTTCTTGTTTTGACCTTTCTTGCTATCTTCCTTATCAGACACCTGCTTCTTACCCTTGTCACCCTTTTTGTGCAGCTTCCCCTTTCGAACCTGCGACTCAGTCAATGTCGCTGATAACTCGATCGCCTGACGTAGTGTGGCAGGGTTACTACCAGTAATGATGTCTTGTACCGAGTCAGGTAGGCCGTCGATGTATCTTTCGATAGCCTTGTCGAGTGGGGTAACCATAGTTGGGCAAATCAGGCTCAACTCTTCAAACCTATCAGTATAAGCCCTGTGCTCGCCACTGTCTTGTTTCAAGTCCTCAAACTCTTTCTCCAACGCTCGCTGTTCATGACGAGGTCAGAATTCCCTCATCATAAGGGCCCTAAGTTCAGCCCAAGTTTGCGCTAGAGCAACTTCTGCACCCCGATCTCTCATAACCCCATTCCACCATGTGAGAGCCCTCTTCTGAAACACGCTCGAAGAAAACTCGACCTTGCGATTATCCGGACACTGCACGTGGCGGAAAGTATTCTCAATGCTCTCAAACCATTGAAGAAGCCCATTCGCTCCCTCAGAACCACTAAACTTGAGTGGTTTAGCCGAGTTAAAATCCTTGTATTTGCATGGAGCATTGTTGTTATTGTTGGCTGCGTGCCATTGAGCAAAGAGATTTGGGAACTGAGCAGCCATCTGCTCCGCAATAATTTCTGCCAGTTCGGCAGTCGCAATCAGATTGTCGCGTCGAGGAGGCATTCTAAAAGAGGAAACATGAAAAGAAACGAGTGAGATGATGGGATGAAAAGAATGAGATGAAACAAAATCAACAAAAGCAAAGATGGTGGTCATTTGTCCGTATCACAAAGTAAACAAACGACACACAGTGACTAATCAAAGTAAATGGGTCAAAAATAATGTATCATGAAGACATGCTCGCCTATAAGTGAACACTCATCCCAAGAATTCCCAGGTAAGCACAACTGGTCTCGCGTCTGATGAGATGTATACGAAGTGCTTGCCTAGACAGAAAACCCAGAATACAGGCATTCACTCTTCCAGTTTGCACGTGTTCACATTATTTAAAACCCAAAACGTTGACGAGATTTTGAAAATTTGAAGGCACAAGGCCAAAAATTTAGTCAAACTGGAAGGGTTCAAAACCATATAACAGAGGGTTCAAAACCTTACAATAGAGGGTTCAAAACCTTGTAATAAATCAGTCAAAAACAGAAGATTGTTTTTCAAAAATCGTTTCGGAAAAATTTGGTTCTTGTTTTGATAATCACCTAAGGATAGGTGACGTACATGTTTTAAGATCTAAACACAAGATAACTTGTGTTAGGGTCCTAGAAAGGTTATAGTCTAGGTCAAAGCATTACTAATAACCTAATTCCCTATAACCATTGGCTCTGATACCAACTCTTCTGTCACACCCCGACCACGTATAGCATACAAGACGTGGCGGAAAACGTCGGGGAGTGTTGTAACAGAATTAATTGTTTCATAACCATGGCATTCAAAGTTGTATTTTATTTATTAACATAAGAGTTTCATTGTCTTAAACAGAAATTAAAGAGTTCAGAACATAATTAAACTAAGTCTTTCTTCATTTTAAATCTCTAAGGCACAGGTCCGCCCTAGTGTCACGATCATCATCCTACGGAAAAGCTCCTGAAAACACATGTGAAAATAGGTACGTCAGCATAAAAATGCTTGTGAGATACATAGGTTTGTGAAAATAAGATTCATGACTTAAGTTTAAGAAAATGTTTAGTCATGAACCTTGTAATTTGATTTGTTTTGTAAATCGCTTGAAAAACATTAAGTTCAGATGATATGTATAAGTAAAAGAATAATGTATGGTTAAATGAATAACCATGTAAAATGAGTTGTATAAAATAAACCGTATTGTAAAACAAAGTCTTGTGAAAACATGTTACTTGTATAAAATGTATAAGTCCAAAATCAATGATTTAAATAACGCTATGATATGTAATATAATACAAACACTTATATATAGGAAGTACCAGCGGCGTATCCACCATGCTTGTATCATATTACTCACATTTCGTTACTTAAGTCACTTAACCAACCAACAATGTATAATGTCTATGTTTAAACCAATTGTCAAAAGTCCTTGTATAAACCATGTCAAATGTTGATAGTCCAAAAGTAGTCAAGTAATGTGTAACAAATGTTATCTCTTGTAAGTAAAGTATTGTCAAATAGTCCAAATGTAGAAATGTACAAAACAAAGTATTTTGAATGTATCAAAAAGTTATGTTTCGCAAAGTAATACATGTTACATTGATACAAACATTTATGTGGTAAGTTAACGCATACATTCAAGCCTTGAGACAGTCGGACAACCCTTTCAGTCAAGGTTATCAAAAGTAATGTTTTCAGATTCAGTCATTCCTTACATCCAAACAAACCCGGGATGTCAGGAATGGGATTTGTCAAGTCCTATGGTACCAGTACTTACTACCGAGCGGCGTAGCTAATGTTAATGAACGTATAATAGTCTCGTTTGTGCAAACCAAATGTCATAGCAAAAGTGAACATGTTATATGAAAACAACGAACTAAGTATGCTAAGTTAACATACAAAGCAGAAAAGTCATGTAAATCAATGTGCTAGCATGCTATCAGTTAACATACATAGCAGAAATGTAATGTAAAACACTGTACTAAGTATGCACACAATAGACATACATAGCATGAAATGTAATGAAATCATGTACTATAATGTACTAACAAACATAGCAGGTATATGATGTGAAAACAGGAAAGCACGAAAGTAACAAGTAGGCACATGTGTTCCACCCCAAAACAGTTTGGAAAACAGTAAAAGAGGGGTTCTATGTACTCACTTGAGATTTGCTTAGAAGTCCTAAGATAACCACCAAGCAATGCTAGAGATCTCGGAATATCAAACGGCACCTAATATAGGTAACTACATTAATAAACCGGACCTAAATCGGAAGATCGGATAGAATGAGGGTTCGTAAACCAAATGAGTATGGGAACTCATGTAGTATGGTTTAACAAAGCCTACATACTAAATGAAACCTATCCTAAGTGCTTGTGACCCATTACGACCCGTTTAGGTAGCTTATGCTACTTTAACGCGTCGTTCGCGTGAAACGCGTTCGGACCGCCTAACTAGTCCTATGACAAGTAATATATGCCTTAACATGTCTAATATGGTTGTCAAATCAGTTTAGATGTCAAAAGTTATGTTACATATGTTTAAAAATGAATTTTGGCATAAAGGGGTATTTTGGTAATTTACCTAAGGCATATAAATTACCTATCATACAACTACTTAAACGTAGCGACCATAAGGTATAACCTCAGAGGGTTATTCCCTATATACTATGGTCACCTAATGTATTTGGTCGGATCCTAATGATCGACCAAATGGGTCGGGTTCGAAAGTATAAGCGATTGTTTAGATCGCTTACCTTACGACCCTATACAAGCACAACTAAAAGTGACGAGCTAAGCATGTTAAAACATGCTTAACTAAGTTTAGAAAACAGGTTTGGTATCAAAACAAACGGTTTTGATACCCATAAGTAGTTTGGTTACAAAATACGCAAGAATACGTATTCTGACCGAAACTACGACTCGTCACTGAGCCTAGATAACATGGTAATCAGTAGGTATAGTCACTAGGGACTATAACCATCGTGATCACGCTCACGTTATGAAGTTCAAACGAACTTCGCATCGACCATAAACTGGTCAATGCAGAAAGTCAAACAAAGTTTGACTTTCGGACCCGAAAGCGATAAAAGAACGAAAGAATACTTACGAAAGGTCCCCGAATGCTAATCTAGATCCAAATAACTCAGGTATGAAACAATGGTTTCAACTTAGGGGCTGTTTGGTAGCCTCTGAATGGTCATTAAGAGGCTACCTCTTAATGGAACCATTAAGAATTTTACCAATGAGAAGGTAGAAGAATGTGACATGTGATGATTTACCATTCAGAGGTTACCTCTTAACCATTCAGACTTGAGGTTACCTCTTATTCATTCAGAGGTTTTAAACCATTAAGAGGTAGCATCTGAATGGTCATTAAGAGGCTACCAAACAGCCCCTTAGAGTCTTTTAGATCAGATTCTAGTGAGGAATGAGTGAAAATGGGTTGGGTATTTATAGTAAACCCACAACCGTTAGGATCGTTTCTTGGAAAAGGGGGCACGATCTAGGCCGTACACTTGTCAAAATGTTGTGGTAACTAATTTTGGCCACCATAGGAGATTAACATGTGGCACTTGACCTTTGGGAAGTGTTAGGGGCTGCTAACTTATGTTTAAAATGGCTTTTTGCTGCATTTATTTATTTATTTATTTTTTTTTTATATTTTTTTTTGCAGTTTTGCAGTTTTGGTTCCTGAGCGCGTATCGTCGTGTTTTGGCACTTCTAACACCCGTCAAGCCCATTTTTAAGCTTCACAAGGATGTTAAAGTATAGGGAACATGAAACATGCTCAAAAATATGCCGGATGTCGGTTCGTTTAGCCGTACAATCGCGTTGTTCGGTTAATTACGACGGAATGCGCATAAGCGTGAAAAACGATCCAAATTGCGTGACTAATGGATTTTTCTCATGCCAAACACTAAAATAAAATATTTTAGTGCTTACATAAATTTTTGGATGTCCGGATGTATTCAGACCGTAAGTTAGGCGCGAAAATGCAAACTTGTGCATTTTTTTGACACTTTTTGTCCCTGAATGACCCAAAAGTTTATTTTAGCACACCGAACCCCTCTAAGCCTATTTCTAAGCTATGTAAAGGATATTTAAGGTGTGTTTAACTTATGGTCATGTTCTGGAATGTTCGTTACAGTTCAAATTGGCATACTTTCGCAGTTTGTCAAGTTTAGTCCCTGTAGCCGAATTAACTTGTTTTTGCCATATCAAAGCCTTCAAAACTTATTTCTAAGTTATGTAAAGGTTATTTAAGGTATGTTAAGTATATGTTGATGTTCCGGAGTATTTGTCGCATTATACTGATTACGTTTTCGCATCAGTTTGCGTATAACTCTCCAGAAAGCGATATAGAGTTTGAAATTACATAAAAGTCAAAACATGAAAAATGTAAAATATAACAAAACAAACATTGGGATCAAATAACATTGTTTTATTGCTAATAGAACTGTTCATAATGATTACAAGCACAGATGTTACATAAAGGATCATGAAGGGACTCAAAATCTAGTATACTATGTAAGTAAAATTCTACTTGATGCTGAGTCCATGTATTCTCATTTAGAGAAACTTATTCTTGCTTTAATCATGGAATCTACTAAATTATGTCATTATTTTGAGACTCATCCAATTATTTTCCAGACTAACTTTCCTATCAAGAATGTTCTCAGGAAACCTGAAATGTCAGGAAGGATTCTGCAATCATACCCAGTGATGGTGCACACTCAAGTTCAGGATCTTGGATCCTTCCAATCCTGAGATATATACAACATGGAGAGATTTCTACTGGAGAAAATCCTAGAGCTTTCAAAGTCAAGGTATCTCAATTTACAATACTAAATAACAAATTATATAAACGATCTCTTGCAGGTCCATATCTAAGGTGCATCGAGGATCCAGAAATCTAAGTAGTTCTGAAGGATTTGCATGAAGGAGATTGTGGAAACCACACTAGGGGCAGTGCACTGTTCTCAAGGATCCTTAGAACATGATATTATTAGCCTACCATGAAGAAGGATGTTATGGATTATGCGAAGAAATGTGATGCTTGTCAAAGACATAGCAATATCCTTCATCAACCAGCGGAGCTCCTGCATCCTATATCCTCTTCCTAGACATTCATGAGATGGGGAATGGATATAGTTTGCAAACTTCCCAAGGCACCAGGAGGAAAAGTGTTTATGCTTGCTATGACTGATTAATTTTCCAAATGGATAGAAGCTGAAGCCTTTGCACAAGTTAAAGAAAAGGAAGTGATATACTTTATTAAAAGAAACATCATTACTAGTGTTAAGGCGTGGATTTTATGCTAAGGATCATCTATCCTGAGAATTGGCATGGATCACGGATCCATAACGGATTATGCAGGGAGTCTGAGGATCCAGAGTGTGAGGATCCATGATCCTTAACATTACTTATGATTTCTAATAATTGTCACGTTTTTAATGTTTATACGCAGATAATGGACTTAGTGGACTAAATCTCAGCTAGAATCTCGGGAATATTCGTTCAAAATGCCCCACATGTGCTATTTTCACAACGGTTATGGGAAAAGAACGTGGACTAGCTTAATTTTTGGATTTTTTGTTATCTCTAAGATATAAGGGGTTGATCAAGTGTTGTAAGATGTTTTTTACACCTTCATACACACACACACTCGCATATATCGAAAACCAGAAGCTCTAACAACGCACATAGCACCCAATCAGTTGTAACACACTTGATCAACATCCAAAGTTGTAATCTTTTTCGTTCAATATAGTTGATAGTGATAGTTTTCACTATCCGAGGTTTTTATGCCGCCGATCTGCTAGCGATCAAGGGCTTTTCCTCGTATAAATCTCGGTGTTCATAGTTGATCTCATTTTCTATTCATTCATGCATTTGTTCAATTAACCAAGTATCTAACCTCACAAAAATCAGATTTGGTTACATTATCCTTGTGTGATTTTTGACCAAAACAACTAGATTTGGCATACCTTCTGAAATTGTTTATGATAATGGATCCCAATTCATTCGGAGTAGAACTACTAAATTTTGTGACAGCTGGGGGATTAGGATGATAACATCAACACCAGTCCACCCACAAGCTAATGGTCAAGCAGAATCATCCAACAAGATCATCATCAACAATTTGAAAAATAAGCTTGGATCCAAGAAAGGGAAATGGGCGGAAGAACTACTTTATGTGTTATGGGCTGATAGAACAACTCCCAAGAATGCTACTGGTCAAACTCCATTTTCTTTGGTGTTTAGAGCTGAATCTGTGATCCCTACAGAGATGGTAGTCCCTACTGCAAGAACAAGCATCCGTGATCCTGAAGAAAATGCAGAAAACTTGGTCTAATATTTGGATACCATAGAAGAACTGGAGTTAGCGCAGCCTCACGGATCCTACTTCCAGCCTCAAGGATCCTCTTTTCAGCCTCAAGGATCCTCATCTCAGCATCAAGGATCCTTATTTAGTTCAGGAGGATACATGGGGACACTTTCAGATCGACGATCCTACCCTTAGTATCAAGGATCCTCATCATAGGTTCAAGGATCCATGGAATATCCTCTCAGGCCTTCAGCACCGATGTATCCTGGATCCAACATCTTCCAGTGTCAAGGATCCTTAGGGATTCAACAACCTAGAAGTTTAGAGATTCATGTGGGAGACTTCATTCCCATGCAGACTATCGCTTCATATGATCCCACCGTTGCACCAGAATTGCCTCATTTTGGATTCACATCTGGAATCCCAGTCTCGAATCAATCGGGAGGTA
Source organism: Helianthus tuberosus (assembly GCA_030545235.1). Lineage (NCBI taxonomy): Eukaryota > Viridiplantae > Streptophyta > Magnoliopsida > Asterales > Asteraceae > Helianthus > Helianthus tuberosus. The sequence continues at coordinate 127,840,468 of CM060447.1, read as the reverse complement.
ACACTTTCAATACATCTTATAATACTAACCATGGTCTTGTGCAGGAACCAGGGATCAACCAAGCTATGGCAAAGGAGTTGCAAAAACTCAAGGATATGTTATCCAGTGTCCCGGGAGTGGTTAAACCCATTCCTGAGATCCCGGATGGGAGTCATAGAGTGTCACGCTTTGCACCACCTATATGTGATGTAGAGATACCAAAGAGATTTCAAACACCAAACATGAAGCTCTATGATGGTACAACTGATCCAGAAGAGCATGTAGCTCAATAAAAGGGAAAGAATGGAGATTAACCCCATTCCAAAAAGGTTAAAAGAAGCATGTCTTTGCAAGGGTTTCGGATCCACACTGACAGGATCAGCTCTTAAATGGCTGCTAAGTCTTCTCCCTTACTCTATTACTTCATTTTCTAATCTAGTTAATCTGTTTAATAGCCAATTTTCATGTAGTAGGAGGTTCGAACGTTTAACTAGTGATTTATATAGGGTAACTCAAGGTCACAATGAATCACTAAGGGATTATATAACAAAATTCAGTAGAGAATCCTTAGAAATTCCTAATTTAGATATTGCTACAGCTGTAGAGGCTTTTAAAATGTGCTTACTTAAGGATTCACAATTCTATGATGATCTTGTTATGACACCTTGCAGGAACCTAGATGAAGTAAGGAACAGGGCCCTTAGATTCATCCGTTTAGAGGATGATAAAAGGATCCAGGAGAGGTTGTCAGGATCCTCAAAGCAAGACAAACAAGGATCCTATTTCAAGAATAACTGATCCAAGCAATACTCCAAGCATGACAACCAGAATGTGTATGCTGTGGAACAAGAGGAAGATAATGAGGATTATCCTCCTATTTCTGAATATTGTTTTTCTGCTGATAATAGTGAACTAATCCTTGCTATGCAGAATTTAGGTGACAAGGCTAGGTGGCCAAGGAAGAATGACAAACCGCCTGCTACCAAAGACAAATCGAAATGGTGTGCTAACCATGAGGATTTTGGTCATCTCACAGATGAGTGCATAGCATTAAGGAAGGAGATAGGTTATCTTTTGAGCAAAGGATACTTGAAGGAATTTCTTGGAAGGAATTGCTTGGAAGGAAAAAGTCAAGGATCTAGGATTCTGAGAAAGTTCCTGAAAAAGCTCCTCCTCTACCAGCTGATGCTCAAATCATCCATTTCATCTCCGGAGGTTCTCAGCAGCTAAAAGACATGCAAAGGAAATAAAGATGGAGAATGGGGATATACCTGATTCTCATTGATGGGGGAAGCTCAGTGAACATAATCCAGTTGGATGTCCTCAAAAGATTGAACATCCTTGAATTTGATATTGTCCCAAGATCATCTGTCCTTGTGGGATTCAGTGGAGAGACAAAGATTACATTGAGGGACACCAAACTTCCTATTTATATAGAGGGAGTGAATTATGTTAAAAAATTCTATGTTATTGATTGCTTATCTTGCTGTAATGTTATCCTTGACAGGCCATGGATACACGATATGAAGGCAGCCCCCTCAACATATCATCAATGTGTCAAGCTCCCAACTCTATAGGGTGTGGTGAAGATAGAGAGTGATCAGCAGGAGGCAAAGAACTGTTACACTTCTTCAATGAAACCAGCCTCCAAGGAGCAAGACGTCATGGAGGCAAGAGAGCAAGACGTCAAGGATATTCTTTTGAACCCAGAGGATCCTGAATCCAAAATTTTTATAGGATCCGGGATCCTAGACAGTATTGAGCAGGATTTAATATCCTTCTTGAAAAGAAGAAAGTCTACCTTTTCTTGGAAACATGAAGACATGACAGGTATATCTAAGGATGTTATTGCTCACAAACTTGGTATTGACAGGTCCTTCAAGCCAATACATCAAAAAAGGAGGAGATTTGCACCCGAAAGAAATGTCATTATCCAAGAAGAGGTAGATAAATTGCTCAAGGAAGGTAAGACATATTGAGGAAGAATAAGAAGTTTGAGTGGACTGATAAGCATGAAGCTGCACTCAAGGTTCTTAAGGATTAATCTATCCTCAGCACCAGCCCTGATGAAACCAGAAAAAAAGGGATATATTATCCTTATATTTGGCAATCTCTTCTAAAGCAGTAAGTGCAGTCCTTGTTAAGGATCATGAAGGTACTCAACATCCTGTGTATTATGTAAGTAAAAGTTTGCTTGATGCTGAATCCAGGTATTGTCATTTAGAAAAACTTATCCTTGCTTTAATCATGGCATCTACTAAATTACACCATTATTTTGAAACTCACACTATTATTGTGAAAACTAACTTTCCTATTAAGAATGTTCTCAGGAAACCTGAAATGTCAGGTAGAATGGAAAAGTGGATAGGCAAGCTTAGTGTATATGACATTAAGTATAAACCAAGAACTGCCATCAAATCCCAAGCCTTAGCTGACTTTGTGGCTGATTTTAGTAGTGATCTACAAAGGGAAGCTGAATTAGACGTTCAACAACTTGAGAAGACCAAGGATCCTTGGACACTCTTCACAGATGGAGCTTCAAATGTTAAAGGAACTGGACAAAGCACACTACTAAAATCACCACAGGGGGACATTATACCCCAATCCACTGCATGTGAATTCCAAACGACTAATAATGAGGCAGAGTATGAGGCCTTGATAGCAGGTTTATTAGCTAAGAATATGAGGATCAGGTATCTTCAAGTATATGTAGATTCTCTGTTAATTTCTAACCATTATAACGGTTCTTATGCTGTCAAATGTGAAAAGCTAATCAAGTACTTAGAAATAGTCAAGAAATTGGCAGATTCTTTTGCCTTTTTCAGTCTAACACAGGTACCCAGGGAAGAAAATGCAGAAGCTGATGTCCTAGCTAATCTTGGATCATCATTGAAGATTCCAAAGGATGTGAAAATACCTATCATCCATGTTCTAACCCCTGCAATTGAGGATAACGTAGCCATGGAAATAGTAGAAGATTCTGCAATTGTACCCAGCGATGATGTGCAGTCAAATTCAGGATCCTGGATGTTAGGGATAGATTTTCCATAACTAAGGATCACAAATCCACAAATGCAGCCAAGATCACGGATCCTCAATTCTGTTTGAATTAAGGATCCTCAGAAGACGTTGCAGATTTAAGGATCCAGGATCCTCATTGTTATCCTAACACTAACGGTTGTTTCCATTACATTTAAGCTTGTTTTGCAGGAAGGAACGAGTGGGACTTGGTGTTACCGATATTCCTGGGGAATATGCTCTAATATTCTGCACGTGCATGGCTGGAATGACCGTTTTAGAAGTCGTAGGTAGCTTGCACATTTGGCGGATAGTTTGTTAGTTTATTTCTATTTTTAAAGGGGATAACAAGCTTGATAGTGAGAACGATTAGAAAACACACACACTCTCGCAAGCTCTCTGCAACTCATTGGCGATTATATACATTTTGCACACTAGTGATCCTTTTAACAGGCTTGTTATCATCTCTAGTTGTAACGATCATTTGTTTAATTATAGTTGGTGATCGGTAGTTTCCATCACCCGAGGTTTTTTATGCCAGAGATCATACATTCATCAAGGGCTTTTTCCTCGTACAAAACCTTGTGTTACTTGTTCATTTCATCTACAAGTTATTCATACATTTGTTCATTGATCTAAGCATCATTCCTCACAAAAGAAGATTTGGTTACATTATCCTAGTCTGATTTTTGACCAAAATAGTTTGGCGCCCACCGTGGGGCCATTGGTGCTTCATTTCTGAAAAATTTTGTTCATTGTGTTCATTTCAGTTCATTATCTTCAACCATATGGCTTCTTCAGCTAAGAACACTTCAAGCTCTATGCCGGCAGTCACTTCTTCACAGGGTATTCCATCTTTGCCTCCAGCACCTTTTGGATCCCAGAAGAATGCTGAAAATGCTGCGAAGAAACAAAGCCCTATCTTCCTAAAACCACCAACTTCTACTGTTTCTTCTAGCCCTTCTAACAGTGATCTTTATTCTTTGATTTTGCAGATGAAGGATTACATGCAGCAGTAGGACAAAACTAATGATAGGATCCTTCGAGAGATTGATCACATCAAAAAATTGAAGAGATCAGTAGAGGATCACTCTCCACTGTAACCTAGATCACTGGATTTTGACACTCCAGCTATAACCGCCCTGCAATCTACAGCTCCGGATATCCAGTACCAGAGTGGACCGTTGGGAAGGCGTTATGGATCAACAACAATGAGTCAGGCTTTAGGGTCCCACTTCCAGCCTTCAGGATCCTTTTTTCACCCTTTAGGATCCTCTTTCCAGCATCAGGGATCCTTCGTTAGCTCAGGAGGATATATGGGGATGCACACAATTCAAGGATCCTCCCAGGTTCAAGGCTCCTCCCAGGTTCAAGGATCCTCCTCTCAGGTTCAAGGATCCTCCTTTCAGGTTCAAGGATCCTCATCTCAGGCTTACGGATCCATGGATTATCCCCCAAGACCCCCAGTCACAGCACATCAAGGATCCAACATCTTTCAGGATCAAGGATTCTTAAGGAATGTGCAACCCGGAAGTACAGACGTTCATCAAGGAGACTTCATTCCTATGCAAACTAATGCTTCATCTGGTCCCTCAATTGTACTAGAATCCCGTCAATATGGATTCACATCTGGAATTCCAAACTTGAATCCTTCAGGAGGTAACACTTTGAATAATTCTTATAATACTAACCATGGCTTTATGCAGGATATAGGTATCAATCAGGCTATGGGTAGGGAATTTCAAAAACTGAAGGATATGATATCCAGCGTTCCAGGAGTGGTTAAGCCCATTCCTGAAATTGCAGATGGAAGCCACAGGATATCCCGCTTTGCACCACCCATTTGTGATGTAGAAATTCCAAAGAGGTTCCAAATACCAACCATGAAGCTGTATGATGGTTCGACGGATCCAGAAGAAGATATAGCTCAATATAGAGAAAGGATGGAGATCAATCCCATCCCAGAGAGATTAAAAGAAGCATGTTTGTGCAAGGGTTTTGGATCCACATTAACAGGATCAGCCCTTAAATGGCTGCTAAGTCTTCCCCCTTACTCTATTACTTCATTTGCTAATCTAGTTAATCTGTTTAATAGCCAATTCTCATGTAGTAGAAAATTTGAACGTTTAACTAGTGATCTATATAGGGTAACACAAGGTCAAAATGAATCACTTAGAGATTATATCACCAAGTTTAGTAAAGAATCCTTGGATATTCCTAATTTGGATATTGCTACGGCTGTGGAAGCCTTTAAAATGGGTTTACTTAGGGATTCACTATTCTATGATGATCTTGTCATGACCCCTTGCAGGAATCTTAATGAAGTAAGAACCAGGGCCCTTAGATTCATCCGACTAGAGGATGATAAAAGGATCCAAGAAAGACTGGCAGGATCCTCGAAGCAGGAAAAGCAAGGATCCTACTTCAGGAACAACAAGTCCAAGTCTTACAATAAATCTGATAATCAGAGCGTGCATGCAATCGAACAGGAAGAGGATGATGAAGATTATCCTCCAATTTCTGAATATTGCTTTTCTGTTGATAACAATGAACTAATCCTTGCAATGCAGAACCTAGGTGAAAAAGCAAGATGGCCCAGATAAAGTGATAAGCCAGCTGCAACAAAAGACAAATCCAAATGGTGTGCATATCATGAAGATTTTGGTCATCTCACTGAAGAATGTATTGCACTGAGAAAAGAGATTGGTTACTTGTTAAGCAAAGGGCACTTGAAGGAGCTTTTGGGAAGAAAAAAGTCAAGGATCCAGGATCCTGAAAAGGTTTCAGAAAGAGCTCCTAATCCTCCGGCAGATGCACAAGTTATAAACTTTATATCCGGTGGATCAGACATTTGTGGTACTTCCTTTTCAGCAGCCAAGAGACATGCCAAGGAAACCAAGATGGATAATGGGGATAGACCCATCCGAACCTCTACTGTTACACAGGAAAAAGTTATAACTTTTGATGAGAATGATCGTGTTGACATTCAGGATCCTCATCATGATTGTTTTGTTATTACCTTATTTATATCTAACCTTTTTGTTCGCAGGATCTTGATAGATGGAGGGAGCTCAGTAAACATCATTCAGCTTGATGTCCTCAAGAAAATGAACATCCCTGAATCGGATATTATCCCAAGATCCTCAGTTCTTGTGGGATTCAGTGGAGAAACCAAGAATACATTGGGGGACATTAAAATTCCCATCTATATAGAAGGACTTCATTCTTATAAAAAAATTTGTGTTATAGATTGCTTATCATGTTGCAATGTTATCCTTGGCAGGCCATGGATACATGACATGAAAGCAGTTACATCTAGATATCATAAGTGTGTAAAACTTCCTAGTCCATGGGGGGTGATAAAGATTGAGAGTGACCAACAAGAAGCAAAGAATTGCTATACCTCATCAATGAAGCCAGCCTCAAGACCAAGGGAGCAATAGCAATTAAAGCGTCCTCCAAGAGATGTCCTGGAGGCAAGAGAACAAGATGTGAAAGATATCCTTATGGATCCTCATGATCCTGAATCCAAAGTCTTCATAGGATCATGGATCCTCAGCAACATCGAACAGGATTTGGTATCCTTCCTCAAGAGGAGAAAAACTACCTTTTCCTGGAAGCATGAAGACATGACAGGTATCTCTAAAGATATAATTACTCATAAGCTTGGCATTGACAGGTCATTCAAACCCATACATCAGAAGAGGAGGAAGTTTGCACCTGAGAGGAATGCTATTATCCAGGAGGAGGTAGATAAACTGCTCCGAGCAGGTATGATTAGAAAGGTTAAGTATCCAATATGGTTAGCCAATGTGGTTGTTGCTCAAAAGAAAAATGGAAAGTGGAGGGTATGTGTCGATTTTACTGATTTAAACAAGGCATGTCCCAAGGATCCTTTCCCATTACCCCACATTGACTCCATGGTGGATGCTACCTCGGGTCATGAGTTGTTGACTTTTATGGATGCTTCATCTGGATTTCAACAAATTCAGATGGAACCATCTGATCAAGAGGATACAGCCTTTTTGACCCCAACTGGTATCTATTGTTATATTGCTATGCCATTTGACTAAGGAATGCAGGTGCTACTTATCAAAGGCTAGTCAATATGATGTTTAAGGAACAAATAGGACACACTATGGAAGTCTATATAGATGACATGGTGGTTAAGTCCAAGAGAGCTGAGGATCACCTTAGAGACCTGGAGGAAGCATTTGATATCCTTGACAGATTCAATATGAAATTGAATCCTTCAAAGTGTCACTTTGGTGTTAAAGCAGGCAAGTTCCTAGGCTACATGGTAACAAAAAGAGGCATAGAGGCAAGTCCAGAGCAAATCAAGGCAATTGTGAATATCAAATCTCCTGCCAATGCTAAGGATGTGCAAAGATTGATAGGGAGGATCGCAACCTTGAACAGGTTCATATCAAAGTCATCAGAAAAATGCAAGGAATTATATGACATTTTGAGAAAGAACAAGAAATTTGAGTGGACTAAAAAGCATGAGAATGCTCTCAAAGCCCTTAAGGATTACTTATCCTCAGCTCCTGCCTTGATGAAACCAGAAAAAAGGGATATATTATTCTTATATCTAGCGGTATCCTCTAAAGCAGTAAGTGCAGTCCTTGTTAAGGATCATGAAGGTACACAACATCCTGTCTATTATGTAAGTAAGAGTTTGCTTGATGCTGAATCCAGGTATTCACATTTAGAAAAACTTATCCTTGCTTTGATTATGGCATCTACTAAACTAAGACATTATTTTGAAACTCATGCCATTATCGTTAAGACTAACTTCCCAATTAAGAATGTTCTCAGGAAACCTGAAATGTCAGGGAGGATGGCTAAATGGGCAGTGAAGCTTAGTGCTTATGATATGAGATATGAACCAAGGACTTCCATTAAATCCCAAGCCTTAGCTGACTTTGTGGCAGATTTTAGTAGTGACTTACAAAGAGAAGCTGAGTTAGAAGTTCAGCAGCTTAAAGAGACTAAGGATCCTTGGATACTCTTCATTGATGGAGCCTCTAATGTCAAAGGAACAGGACTTGGAATATTACTAAAATCTCCACAGGGGGACATAATACCCCACTCAATAGCTTGTGAGTTTCAAACTACTAATAATGAAGCTGAATATGAGGCCTTGATAGCTGGTTTGCAAAATGGCAAGCATATGAGGATCAGGTATCTTGAGGTAAATGTAGATTCATTGCTAATTACTAATCACTTTAATGGATCTTATGCTGTTAAAAGTGAACGACTGATCAAATACCTAGAGATAGTCAAGGAATTGGCACTCTCTTTTGTTTCCTTTAGTTTATCACAAGTACCTAGGGAAGAAAATGCAGAAGCTGACGCATTAGCCAATCTTGGATCATCATTGAAGATCCCAGAGGATATCAAAATTCCTATCATCCATATTTTGGTTCTTGCTATTGAGGATCATATAGCTATGGAAACAGGAGAGGATTCTACAGTCGTTCCCAGTGATAATGCACAATCTCATTCAGGATCATGGATCCTTCCAATTATGAGATATGTACAACTTGGAGAAATTCCTACAGGAGAGAACCCCATGGCTTTCAAAATCAAGGTATCTCAATTTACAATATTAAATGACATGTTATATAAACGATCTCTTGCAGGTCCATATCTAAGGTGCATAGAGGATCCTGAAATTCAAGAAGTCCTAAAGGATTTTCATGAAGGAGATTTTGGAAACCACACTGTGGCAGGGCATTGTTCTCAAGGATCCTTAGGACAGGATATTATTGGCCGACTATGAAGAAGGATGCTGTGGATTATGCCAAGAAATGTGATGCTTGTCAGAGACATAGTAATATCCTTCATCAGCCAGCAGAGCTCCTGCATCCTATATCCTCTTCTTGGCCATTCATGAGATGGGGAATGGATATAGTTGGTAAGCTTCCCAAAGCACCAGGAGGAAAAGTGTTCATGCTTGCCATGACTGATTACTTATGCAAGTGGATAGAGGCTGAAGCCTTTGCTCAAGTCAGAGAAAAAGAAGTGATATCCTTTATTAAAAGAAATATTATTACTAGATTTGGTATCCCTTCTGAAATTGTTTGTGATAATGGATCCCAATTTATTGGGAATAGAACTACTAACTTTTGTGACAGCTGGGGGATTAAGATGATAACATCAACACCAGTCCACCCACAAGCTAATGGTCAAGCAGAATCATCCAACAAGATCATCATCAACAATTTGAGGAAGAAGCTTGGATCCAAGAAAGGAAAATGGGCAGAAGAGTTACCTTATGTGCTATGGGCTGATAGAACAACTCCCAAGAATGCTACTGGCCAAACTCCATTTTCTTTAGTGTTTGGAGTAGAATCAGTGATCCCTACAGAGATGGTGGTTCCTACCGCAAGAACAAGCATCCGTGATCCTGAGGGAAATGCCGAAAACTTGATTCAAGATTTGGATACCATAGAAGAACTCAGGGATTTGTCAAGGATAAGGATGGTCAGTTATCAGCAAAGGATGGCTGGAGCCTACAATAAGAATGTCAGGATCAAAAAATTCCAAGTTGGTGACATGGTATTGAGGAAAGCATTTCAGAATACCACAAATCCTGCTGATGGAAAGTTGGCACCAAAATGGGAAGGCCCCTACCTGATTGAAGCTGAGGCAGGAAAGGGGGCATGTCGATTGCTAACAATGGAAGGTGATTTACTACCAAGAGCTTGGAATGCTATCCACCTGAAGAGATACTTCATGTAATAAGGATCCAGGATCCTTAGCTATTTTCGTGTCCGATGTAACCGAAGGATCCTTAGAGGATAAATGATCCTCATTTTGGTAATGATCTAACCTCAATTTATCCACTTCTTTAATTAACTTATATCCAAGGAGAAGGATCCTGGATCCTTTATCCTTCTTTCACTTAGTTCTGAGTTTTGCAGAAGGTTGATCAAGTATCCACAGAAGTCTCCTAACTTTTATGGGCTTGTCCCCAGTATTTGGGCTTGTCCCCAGTATTTGGGCTTGTCCCCAGTTTTTTGGGCTTGTCCCCAGTTTCGCCAGTAGCGCACGATGGTCCTGGTACAGTTCAAGGCAATGGGACCAGTACTCGCTTTAGGGGCTGACAATTTCATTGTACTGGCTGTATTCAGTATCCTACGTATAATGGTAGACGTACCATACATCTGTTCCTAAGGTTTCTAACGTTTTCACGTTAGCTAAGGTTTTGGCATTTTCATGTCACTAAGTTTGGATAGTCGCCAGTGAGGGCCATACTCCAGTTTACACAAGATCCTTTGGGCTTGTCCCCGGTTTTTTGGGTTTGTCCCCAGTTTTTTGGGCTTGTCCCCAGTTGCTAACTTTTCTCTTATATTGGCTTAGTCCCAAGTTATGTTCCATTTCAGGTTTTTGAAGCTAAACAACTAAGGATCCTTGATCCTAACCTTTTATTAAGGTTTGTCTTTTGGTTATCCTAATTGTTAGTATTGAAGGTTTAGGATCCTAACTTGGATTCTCAGGTATGATTCTTAATCACCTTAATTTTATTCTTTATTTATTTCAGTGACCCTTATTCTTTGACAACGGGATACATGATCCTTAAATTACGTCACCTTTTTGAATTTTTCGATTATAGGATATGTGATCCTTGATCATATCCTAAACTTTTTGACAATATCTGTTAAACTTTTATTCTTAACTTATGAATTCAAACAAAGTGTATCATAATAATTGAAAGATAAAGTATTCGCAAAAATAACAACACATGATAAGCCAAAAGATTAAACTTTTATTTATTTAGCAAAAGGTTAACCCTCTAAAGGTTGTCAAAATTACCTACCCCAAGCATCTACCAGCAATCCGTGGCCCGTCCGCTGGGGCAGGTAAAGGGTGTCCATGATAATGAGTTCTAAATAAGTGCAGGAATAGAAAGACGGCAGGATCACAATGGCTTCATCCCCCAAACAGAGGATCCTTCCACCATTTGTTATCCTACCTATTGTCTGAAGGATCAGTGATCCTTAAACCTAAGAACTATTGTTTAGAGTTATTACAGACCAGCATTGTTTATCATTAAAACACCAACAACAAAAAAAAACAACCAAACTATAAAAAATGGGCTCCGGCCACGTCTAGAAATTTCCATCATCGCCCATTTTTGCAACTCACCCCTTCACTGCATCACCCTCACCCCCAGCCACTGCATCCTCAGCCTGATCCTTCACCCCGCTGCCACTGGCTTCAATCATCAGGACCTCTCCAGCCTCCTCTTCATCGTCAAGATCAGCCAGCTTAGACTTCCAACCTTCCTGGTCCCAGGTGGTCCTGCCAAAGCTAGGATCCTCAACTTCCTTTGCCATCTGCAGTTTAATCTTGAGCATGGCAATGGTGGCAGAAAGCTTAACACCCTCCATCACTTCAGCCTTCTCCTGATCAGCAGTGATGTGGGCCATGACCAGCTGCTTTTTCACCAAGTTGAGCTCCTTCTCAAGGAAAGAGATGGTCTGATCCTTAGCCAAGTACAACTTTTGGAAGTCCATCTCCTTTTGCTCAGCCTCTTCAGCATAGGAATCCATGAGCATTTGGATCTCAGCAAATTTCTGTAAAAGAATGACACGCATCAGGATCCATTATCCTCAATATGGGTATAACAGATTTAAGGATCAAGGATCCTTACCTCAGAGACGTATTCCTCAAACTGATGCTGGAGGAGAGGCAGGCCTTCAAGAGTGTCAGCGGTTTTCCTCTTCTTTCCACCCTTGCCTTTGTTGCTGACAGCCTTAGGAACTGGGATGCTGGGACTAGCAGCAAGTCGTTTTTGCCGGACCTCGAGGAAGCAAATGCGTCAAGATCACTGACGCTGAAGCAAGAGGCTGATTTTGAAGACTTTCCGGCACCTACAAAGGACAAATAACAGATAAGTATCCTTATTCTATATCTATTTAAATATTTAATTATGTATAAATGAGAATACTTACTTGACATGGTGACTGAACCAGAGGATACTTCTTGTGAATCCTTTGTTTTGGCCTGTTCTAACAGCATGATCAAGGTTCCAAAAGGCAGCGATCCTTCCTTTTGTTGCAGGTGACTCAAAGAGATGAGAAACTGAAATAGCTGCACAATAGAAACAGAAGAAGATCAGTTATCCTCAACAAAAACAGAGTCATCCTATGATCCTTCTATAAGGATCCTATATCCTACCATGGGTGGCCCACTTTTTGGGGAGATCCTTCCCGTCTGGGATAGAATCCCTCCTAACAAAGAAGAATCGGTTTTTCCAGTGGGTATCGTTTTTTGTGGTCTTGAGGATTGGATGAGGATCACCAGGTTTGTGCTTAAACAAGAAATGGTGTGAACCATGGCTGACAAGATTATATAACTCGGCCAACTCAGACATTCCTATTTCTATACCCTCTTGCTCGGTGATATTCTCTATGGTGTATTGAACCCTCCACATCATCGGCATGGCCTGGATATAGCACATGCCGGTGAGTGCAAAGAAAGATTGAGTGAAGGAAGGGAAAGGATAGGAGAATCCAATCAAGAATGGGGTGGTCAGAAAAGCAACCCAAGTGTCGGAGACAGAATCACTTTTGGCAGTAGGGTCAAAAGGTTTAAAGACGGTGTCCGCCGGGAAACAATGGCGAATCTGGTCAATCTCTGGGTCGGTGAAGCGGCAAAGTTCCTTTGAAGGATTTTGGATAATGACTTGGCTTTTCAAGGGACTATCCTTCTTTGGATCCATGGCCGGTGAGGATCTAAGAACCATCTTCGTCATGGGTGTTCAGAAAAATAAAGATCAAAATAAGCAAATGAAGAAAGAAGGAGAAAGAGAGATACCTGATCAGTCTTGGGATGAGGATTTAAAGGGAAGTAACGCACGAATTTAAATGCCTATCGATCCTTATCTCTAATCTCAAATTTATAATGATGATTTTGCAGGTTGTCACGTCGCTGACGTATGATGTGCAACGGCTATATATCCCTTAGTCAGTTCGTTGGAGATAAGATCAAAAATATGACTCATTAAGTTATATTTTATTCCTCATATTTTGGGGGCAATTGTTAGGGATAGATTTTCCATAACTAAGGATCACGGATCCACAAATGCAGCCAGGATCACGGATCCTCAATTCTGTTTGAATTAAGGATCCTCAGAAGACGTTGCAGATTTAAGGATCCAAGATCCTCATTGTTATCCTAACACTAACGGTTGTTTCCATTACATTTAAGCTTGTTTTGCAGGAAGGAACAAGTGGGACTTGGTCTTACCGATATTCCTGGGGAATATGCTCTAATATTCTGCACGTGCATGGCTGGAATGACCGTTTTAGAAGTCGTGGGTAGCTTGCACATTTGGCGGATAGTTTGTTTCTTAGTTTATTTCTATTTTTAAAGGGGATAACAAGCTTGATAGTGAGAACAATTAGAAAACACACACACTCTCGCAAGCTCTCTGCAACTCATTGGCGATTATATACATTTTCCACACTAGTGATCCTTGTAACAAGCTTGTTATCATCCCGAGTTGTAACGATCATTTGTTTAATTATAGTTGGTGATCGGTAGTTTCCATCACCCGAGGTTTTTTATGCCGGAGATCATACATTGATCAAGGGCTTTTTCCTCGTATAAAACCTTGTGTTACTTGTTCATTTCATCTACAAGTTGTTCATACATTTGTTCATTGATCTAAGCATCATTCCTCACAAAAGAAGATTTGGTTACATTATCCTAGTCTGATTTTTGACCAAAACATTGGATCCTTCCAATTCTGAACTATATCCATAGTGGGGAAATTCCCAAAGAGGAAAATCCTAGAACCTTCAAGATTAAGGTATCTTAATTCACCATACTAAATAACATGTTATATAAGATATCTCTTGCAGGTCCCTATTTGCGGTGCATTAAGGATCCAGAAATTCAAGAAGTCTCAAAGGATTTTCACGAAGGAGACGGTGGAAATCACACTGGGGGCAGAGCACTATTTTCAAGGATCCTCATAACAGGATACCATTGGCATATGAGGAAGAAGTATGCTGTGGAATATACACAAAGATGTGATGCTCGTCAAAGGCACAGAAACATTCTGCATCAACCAGTAGAGCCTTTGCATCCTATATCCTCTTCTTAGCCATTCATGAGATGGGGAATGGATATAGTAATTAAGCTTCCAAAGGCACCAGGAGGGAAAGTATTTATGCTATCCATGACAAACTACTTCTCTAAATGGATAGAAGCAGAAGCTTTTGCTCAAGTCAGAGAAAATGAAGTTATATCCTTCATTAAGCGAAACATTATTACTAGATTTGGAATTCCTTATGAAATTATTTGTGATAATGGATCCCAATTTATTGGGAGCAGAACTACTAACTTTTGTGACAGATGGCCAGTTATCAACAAAAAATGGCTGGAGCATACAACAAGAATGTCAGGATCAGAAGATTTCAAGTTGGTGATTTTGTGCCAAGGAGAGCATTCCAAAATACCACAAATCCTACTGATGGCAAGCTAGCACCAAAATGGGAAGGCCCCTATCTAATTGAAGCTGAAGCAGGAAAGGGGGTATATCGTTTGTTAACAATGGATGATGATCTCCTACCAAGAGCTTGGAATTCTGTTCATCTCAAAAAATACTTTAAGTAAGAAGGATCAGGGATCCTCAGCGATACCAGTATTCCGATTAAGGATCCGGGATCCTCAAAGTATATATGATTCTATATTTGGTAACACATTACTTTCATTTTCAATCATTTTATACTTATTACTTATCATAAGTCAAAGATGTTAAACATTTAACATCTATTTTCATACAGTTTAAGCTTTTGCAGAGTTATCATTTTACAGAAGATCAAAGTGGTTGGCCAACTCTCCAAAGTTTTTGGGCTTGTCCCCCGTTTTTTGGGCTTTTCCCCAGTTTTTGGGCTTTTCCCCAGTTTTTGGGCTTGTCCCTAGTTTAAGGTTCCTACACCTTCGCCAGTAGCGCACGATTATCCTGGTGCAGTTAAAGGCAATGGGACCAGTACCCGCTTTAGGGGCTGATAATTTCATTGTACTGGCTGTATTTAGGATCCTAAGTATAATGGTAGACGTACCATACATCCGTTCCTAAGGTTTCTAACGTTTTCACGTTAGCTAAGGTTTCGTTATTTTTGTTTTGGTCAAAAATCAGACTAGGATAATGCAACCAAATCTTCTTTTGTGAGGAATGATGCTTGAATCAATGAATAAATGTATGAACAACCTGCAAATGAAATAGACAAGTGACACAAGGATTTATACGAGGAAAAAGCCCTTGATCAATGTATGATCTCCGGCATAAAAAAACCTCGGGTAAGTACCGATCACCAACTACAATTAATCAAATGATCGTTACAACTCAGGATGATAACAAGCTTGTTACAAGGATCACTAGTGTGCAAAATGTATGTAATCGCCAATGAGTTGCAGAGAGCTTGCGAGATTGTGTGTGTTTGCTAATTGTTCTAACTATCAAGCTTGTTATCCCCTTAAAAAATAGAAATCAGCTAAGTAACAAACTATCCGCCAAATGTGCAAGCTACCCACGACTTCTAAAACGGTCATTAAGCTATGCACGTGCAGAATATTGAGTTGGTCCCGTTGCACAGGATCTGATCGTAAGGAACAAGATGAATCGACTTTGTCTAATGTGCGGAATCCATTATGACAAATCTCAGATGACCAACACAGAATTCAATGATTAAACACGGTCTGTTCTTTCTATTAATTGTTCTGAAAGTACAAAGCTCCAGTAGAAGACAGACACTGGTCAGGTTCTCGCTCAAGTCAAAAGTTCTTAAAGTAATACCCGGACGAGGTATTTATAGGCAACTCAGGAAGTGGTGAGTGTTGTCCGATCGGATAACAAGCTATCCGATCGGATGACATCCTGTCCGAACGGATAACATGCTGTCCGGTCAGATGAGTGCTATCCGATCGGATGGCAATCCGATCGGATGACATCAGTCAACAAAAGTCAACACTTTACATATATGCCCCGTTTCCTGAGTTGTCATACTATCTACACACATACATTACATAATTGTTTACAAAGACACAAATATACAAAACATGACTACATGCTGACGGAAGCTACAGACGTTATGCACTAACAGACTCCCCCTCGGATGTAGCTGTAGTTCCTTCCAGCATAGTCTTTAATTCCTCCTGTTGCGTCTTCGTTCTCTTGCTTTCTGTCTTCTCAACTCTGCTTTTTCTTCTAACATTCTTTTTCTTTTATGTCTTCCTTCAGTCAACCACCAATTTCAATAAACAGGATCACCATCACGCTTCCGATCCCATTTAGGAATCTTGTTTTCCTCTGATTCAATTGGCGTTTGATCTGTTGGTGGCACTTTTCCCAACCTTCATTTGCCCAATTCAGCAGCTCTTTCAGCAATCTTTTTAGATCTTTGTTCACGCTTATACTTTTTCAGGAATTCATCAATCTCCAAATTTCTCCATTTTGTCTTCCAGTATCTTCCTGAATTGATGTCTTGCGCAAAACATACATCTACAATAGCTTGATATTGTTGAGCTTGAACTTTGTCTCTCTTTTCGTAAACGATCTTGTTGTAGAACAAGCAATCGATATCCTTCTTTGAACAATTAACAAGCCACATTGGATCCAGAATACTTATTCTTCGAGACTTTCCCGTGGACTTGTCAAACAGAGAGATAACTGCCTCAGCCGTCGTTTCGTTGTACAACCATCCTTGAAACAAATCATGGAAGTCTTGCTCAATAGCTCTGAGAGGCGTATTCTTCAAGCATCTAGGCGGCTTTACATCCAGAGTTATATCTTTTCTACCATTCTCTAGATATGTGACAATCTGCTTTGGATACTGTGGTTTCCAATCAGGATAACCATTCTTTGCTTGTAATTTGATGTAGTTCCACAAATCTTGATCATGTTGTCTAACTTCTGGACCATAGTAGAACTGCTTGATATTCTTTGTTTTTACCAACTCATCCACATCCCAACATGGTAGAGAACTGATATCTGACAGAAATTCGAAGTACTGAAGTCCTTCTTCCCGTCTGATAGCATAGACTTTAAGATCTTCAAGATATCCCCATGATAGAATATCTACCCAAGATAGATTTTTGTCGTGAGTGAAATACTGAAGAGCTCTAAGAGACTTTCTTTCTTTGGGCATAACTTTGAACCATTTCTTTCGTTCGTCAGCAAGAATTTCTCTGGGGATTGTTTCCGGAACACCTTCAGTAGAAACTTTTTCAACGATTTTCCTTCTGATTTCATCTTCATTTCTATCTTTGAACATTTCAGCAAATGAAGGAAATGTTTCATCAATTCCAGAATAATGGAAATCAATTCCATCATCAGATGAATCTGAAGCATCTTCAATAATAACTTCATCATAATGATCAGCTTCATATGCATATCTTGATTCAAAATCTTTCTCTGGTGACTGAGGAATCTCATCCTCAATATCAAGCTTGAACTTTCCATCTTCCAAACCCAACTCTTCTAACATTTCAGCTCTAGTTCTCTGTACCTCGATCTCACCTTCATATTTCTCATGTAGGTAGATAACAGTAGGGTTTGTTAGGAATACCTGGTCTGCATGTTGTTTTTCTGATGATGAGGCTTCATGTTGGGTATCATATTTCTGTTCGTTAATTTCATCATTCAGCAACTCTTCAATCCTTTCTTGAACATTAGGATTATTGATTAACAAGCCAGAAGACCCTTGATCATCATCATCGTTTTTCTTGTCATCATTGTCTTTCTGATCATCTTTCTGAACAGACTCGTCTTTATCATCATTTTCATCTTCATTCTCTTCATCTCCAAACAACTCTATATCAGAATCTTCTTCAACGATTTCACCACGTGCTTTCTTTGCCTTTCTTCGCCTTTCCTTAATCTTTATTTGGCGAGCAATTTCTGGTATACTGTAAGGCTTTGTAGAAGCTCTACCAACAAGTACAAACTGTTGCGTTTTCCATTCTAGTAGCAACACTTCTTTGGCCTTTCTTTTCTTTTGTATGGCAACAACTCTATGAATAATTTCATCAGTATCAATAGATAAAGAAGACTCACCAACTAACATGTAGTCTTGACCTTCTTCATTTTCAGCATCTTGTTCAACAACTTGTTCTTGTACAACTTCAACAACTTGTTCTTGAACATCTTCAGCATCAACCATTTCAACATCAACTTTACTTGAAGAACCACCAGCTTCTTGAATATCTTCAACAACACTTTTGTTCTTTTGAGTGGCATCTTCAGCTAGTCGTCTTTCTCGTTCCATTCTTCTCTCTTCTACCTTTTTAACTTCAAGATCATTGAAGGTAGCATGAACATCAATCTTTAAGTGACTTTGCATTACCGCATACAACATGTTAAGCTGGTTGTCTTTCATTACTTTATCAGCCTTCATTGCTTCCATCTCCAACTTCATAGCTTTCATTTCATTTGATGAAGCTTCACTCATTTCACTGAGAAGCTGATTAAGCGTCTGATTCACATCTTGAAGATTCTTTATCTTCACATTTAATGAAGAAATTTTTGCTGTCAACAATTCAAACACTTTAGAATTATCACTGCTGTCATTCTTTAATTCATTTATCATCTTCTCTTTGTCTATCAGCACCGTCCTGATTTGATCATGAGCTTTCATCAGCTGATTAACCTGCTTCTTTAAAACATCACGTTCTGCTTCAGCTTTGTCTTTAGCCTTTTCGAGAGCAGCAACTTTCTTCAGTAATTCTTTTACAGCTTCATTATTGAACATGTCATAATCATCTTCTGGAATATCTTCACTAAAAATTCCAGTTGCAGGTGGAAGATTGCCAAAGAAATCATCTGTAACTTTTGGACGTGAAGATTCTGGAATCTCAATATTTTAGGAATTGGTGGAAATTTTGAAGAAAAGTCTCCACCCTCAGTCACTTCAACATAATCATCGTGACCAACTTTCTTTTTACTCTCTGGTTCTTGAGCCTTTGATGATTCAGCATGCTTTTTGCCTTTGCCTCCTTGATCTTTTTGAGCTTTAGCTTCTCCTTTCTTTGCACGCATGCTTCTTGGAATAACTCCAGTTTGAACAGCTTTGCGCTTCTTTATTTGTTTCTTTGGTTGATCTGGTTCAAAAGAAGAGTCTTCCTCATCTGATACTTTTTGTTTCTTTGTAGGCTTTTTCTTCAGTTGAACTTTGCCTCTGCCAAGTGTAGTTGGATCAAGTTCTGATTCTGACTCTGTAGCTTCAGAATCTTCATCACTTGATATATCTTGAACAACACCTTCAGGTTCTTTGCCTTTGAAACCTTTAGCTTGAACATTTGAACTTTTCTCTTTCTGAGCAGCAACATCTTCATTCTTTTTTAAAAAGCTTTCAAGAGATTGTGACAGCAACTCAGTTCCTTCTTGAATAACTGTAGACGGTTCCAAAACTATGTCATCCACCAATTTTTGCTGTGGTTCTGCAAAATAGACATAGAAGATGTCATTAGAATAATATAACATTTTAAAATTCTAACTTCTCTTATTACTCCCCCTTTCACTGTACCCTTAATAACAATCTTAGGAACTGGTTCCTTTGGAATCGAAACTGTAGGAGATGACTTGGGAGTTCTCTTTCTCTTCCCATCTTTTACACACCACCTTCTAGTATTCTTTTCAGAAAACAAACTCATTTTCTCATTTTCATTGTCAGAATTACTATCTTGATGTCTCCAAGCATCATTCTCTGGAGCAACATAAGCTGGTCTGTTAATTCTGCATATCATTCTTTTTGCTCCTGTGTTCGGACCCTTAGTAAGTCTGCTTATTGTTTCTGCTGTCATGTGTCTCAGTCCCAAAATATCATCATCATCTTTCTCAAGGTCTTTGAACTGATCATCAAGTAGCATCTGTACAAAGCGAGGATACATGATGTACTTCTTGTTTCCAGCCTTTGTATTTTCAATCATGTAGTTAAATATCACTTGAGAAATATTATATGGTCGGTTCAACACAAGACAAGTGACAATATTCATGATATAGTCTGAAGCTTCATCATAGGCACCCTTCCTGTGTGATAAAGCATGAATAACACAGTGTACCAAGAACTTGTAAGCATTACTGAAACTTGTTTTCAAGATCTTTCCATTAACACTTCCTGTGAACCCCATTCTGCACCACAAACCTTTTGCTAGACGTTCAGAGATAATGGTTGGATCATCATCAGAATCACGTAAGTCTAACACACGTCTTACATCGCCAACTGTTATCTTAATCTCCAAATTTATTTTCTTTCCCTTCTCATCTCTCTTTGTTACTGCAGAGTAGATCGTTTTATCTTTCTCTTCGTATCGTGCAGAATTCCAAAAACGTCTGACATGCGATTCGTAAACTATGGTCTTATCAGTTAAGGCCTTAGCTATTCTACTCTCTCTCAAGAATTTAGCAACCTCCTCAATCACTAATTTCTCTGTATATTCTTTTTCTAACAGGCAGTAAATATTATGCGTTTTCTCCCAGTCCTGTAGAAGAATACTTGGAATTTTATCAAAAATTTTCTAACACTGAAGATTTCACTTTACTTAGTGCAGAGACTCGGATGCCTATCCGACCGGATGATCATCCGTTCGGATTGCATTATGAATAGCTTGAATGGTTATCCGATCGGATTGTCATCCGAGCGGATTTCTTTTTAAAATGAATTTGATTTAGCTGTCCAGTCAGATAGCTATCCGACCGGATTGTTATCCGAGTCTTGTGAAATAAATGACTGTCCGATCGGATGGTCATCCGATTGGATTGTCATCCGTATCATGTGAATGCTATGTTATCCGATCGGATTGTCATCCGAGTCATGACATGAGATGCACAGACTTCAAGAATCAAGTGATAGAACGAATTGCCATCCAATCGGATTGTCATCCGATCGGATTGCTATCCGACTCAAACATTGGCACACATTTCAAGAAATTTATGATGGAACGGATTGTCATCCGATCGGATTGCCATCCGATCGGATTGTCATCCGATTAAAACAACTGTTCAAAAACATTCTATAAACATCAAAATTTTTCTAAGGCAAAATCTCAAATTGAACACAGATCTACACAGAGAATCTCATCGTGATCAAAACCCTATGTTCAATGTAATCTAAAACATCCTAATCAGGGTTTAATTTGACAAAAACGGCACCGATAGCCGTAATATCCTAACATCAGATCTACTAAATTTTAGCATGTTTTGACATAAATTAAACCGGTAAACCTATAGATCTGAACATTCCGAGCACAACCCTATGATTATTTCTTATCAAAACTGATCAAAACTTCCTAGATCTAACCTAAACCCTCCGACAGTGACGTCATCGTTAGGAACGGACAACAAACAAGGAATTCTAACAGATTTGAGTAAGAAATACATACCTTTGCCATTGTGAAAGTTATGCAAACCAACAATCCAAAGATTCGTGCAAAGAAATCCGAAGAAAATAAGATCAGAAAATCAAAGTGTGTGAGAGAGAAAGAAGGTTGTCCGAGCGGGTAAGTTTTGACTGACCTTGGCCCCTATATATAGTGACGCATGAGTCGGATGGTCATCCGACCGGATTGCCATCCGACCGGATTGCCATCCGATCGGATTGCTATCCGAGTGAGGCACACTACTTTTCTTTTAAAAACTTTGACTTTTTGACCATTAATCATTTTCTCAAATTTTATCAGTTTTTAAAAATCCACTTAAGTATCTAGGTCCAAGTTAATGACCCTAGGTACTTAATTTGTCGACCAAGTCCAACTTAATGACCTTGGTTGACCCGATTCAAAGCATATTGACATTTTCTTTATTTTTGTTCAACCATGTTTCTGAAAATTACAAGTTTCAACTTAATGAACTTGTTTTTGACTTTTCAATTTCATGATTAGTATAATTAGCTCCAAACTCATCTTCTAGCTCAGTAACTTCCTGCATCTGCTTCTGTTCGAATCTGAAGATCAGCTTTCCACTTTGGTTTGTCGGAAAATAAAGCAGAAATGTAAAATCTTTTTGGATTTTTAATAAAGCTTCTAAACTAGAAATGAAATGCAGTAAATGTAAACTATTTACAGGCATATTTTTGGTGAGCGTGTTAGGGAATCATATCAGCTACCGACAAGTTACAAGTACCGTTAAGCTTGATTTCATACACAGCATTAAATAATTCGCTTAGATTGTCGATATACTGATCCACTTAAATTTTCACACAAATTTCAATCTGTCCAGGATACGGATTAGATGAATTAGAGACTTAAACTTATACGTGTGTCCCACCTCTTGAATATACTCCTGTATCCAGATCCCAATATTCAGTCTTACAGGTGAGTATACCACAGATGATATCTGTAAGGGAATAAATTATGAAAAAGTATGAAACCGTGAGAGCTCAGGTCAGAACTTCCGTTCAGCAGAGAGATGACGGTTCGACTTGGGTGGATCCCCTTTAGAGGATCTTTTGTTACAACAGCATTGATTAGCAATTTTATTATCTTATCATTTAATGCTGAGGGCTGCGCTATATTTCAAGCATGCGGTAAAGTATTCTCCGGGGACTAGGCCATTGCTTCCGCAAAATCAGAAGTCCCGGGATAATACCCCAGATATCACTGAGTATAAAGACCTAATATCTCAGAAAGAGGGATCTTTCAAACAAGATTTCAGGGGTTACCTATATATCCAAGTGATGTTCCCCACGAAATAAGCAAGTAAGATTTAGGTTTATATCCCGAACAAACCTACTAAATGTGTAAAAACCTATCGGTACATCATCAGTGAGACTGTTTAATGCATTTAAACTTTCCATTTCTTTAGCATACCGTAACTGTCTAGCTGATGTACTATCATTTTCCCTTTTTACACAAGCTCTTTTTGAATTTTATCATGTTTTTGGGTTTTTGAATTTTTTATTGTTTTTGTATTTTTTGAAATTATATCTCCCCATATAGACCAAAACAAGTAAAAATTCGACAAACCATTGCAGATTGCTTTTCAACATCATCTACACTGGTACCTTCATCGACACCAACGATTTCCTCCTCATCCGATAGTAACTTCATACCATTAAGTTTCAAAAGATATTGAAAACGTGTTTTGTCAAATGCTTTGGTATGTAAGTCAGCTTTTTGTTCATCGGTTTGGATTTTTTCTATTCGTATCAACTTCTTCTCGAAACAGACTCGGATGAAGTGATGACGAATTTCAATATGTTTCGTTTTAGCGTGATGAACAGGATTTTTTGTTATATTTATAGCTGCCTCATTATCAACAAAGATAGGGGAGTTAAGAAATTGCAAACCGTAGTCTCGCATCTGTTGCTGAACCCACAAGATCTGAGAGCAGCAGCTGCTAGCAGATACATATTCGGCTTCACATGTGGATAAAGCGACAGAGGTCTGATTTTTGCATTGCCAGGTGACCAATCGTGGTCCGAAAAACTGGCACCCCGCTGTTGTTGATTTAGCATTAACTTTGCAGCAACCGAAATCAGAATCAGAATATCCTTCAAGCATGAAATCGCCTACTTTTGGATACCACAACCCCAGTGATGGAGTTCCTTTCAGGTAGCGTAGAATCCTTTTCACAATTATCATATGCGAGGCTCTAGGATTTGACTGAAACCGAGCTGCGAGGCAAGTTGGATACATAATATCCGGTCTTGATGCCGTCAAATACATTAATGAACCGATCATGGAGCGATACAGCGTTTCATCTACCTTCTCTCCGGTGAGATCAGGGTTTATACCATGGTTCGTCCCTAATGGGGTGGACATAGGTGACATTCTTGACATCCCGAATTTCTCCAGAAAATCATGAACGTACTTTGTTTGATGTATGAACATTCCCTCGGGTAGTTGATCAACCTGAAGTCCCAAGAAGAACTTCATCTCACTCATTAATGACATTTCAAACTTCTGCTTCATAACCTTTTCAAAATCTTTGCAGAGTTGTTCATTTGTAGACCCGAAAATTATGTCATCCACATAAATTTGGACTATCAGAAGATGACCGTCGACAACTTTAGTTAAGAGAGTGGCGTCTATCTTTCCACGGATGAAGTGATTGGCTAACAAATGTTGAGACAGAGTCTCATACCAGGCTCTCGGAGCCTGGTGTAAGCCAAATAACGCCTTATCCAAGAGATAAACCTTATTTTTGTGGATTGGGTCGGTAAAGCCCGGTGGCTGTCCGACATATACCTCCTCTTTCACTTTGCCATAGAGAAACGCCGACTTCACATCTAGCTGAAAGACTTTAAATCCTTTCCATGATGCAAATGCTAGGAAGATTCTGATTGCTTCAAGTCTAGCAACTGGAGCATATACTTCAGTGAAATCTATCCCCTCCTGCTGACTGAAGCCTTGGACAACTAGTCGAGCTTTGTTGCGAATAATAACTCCTCGATCATACCTCTTGCACTTGAACACCCACTTGGTGTTTATCTTCCTGTGACCATCAGGCAAATCCACTAACTTCCACACTCCTAACTTCTCGAATTGGCTCAGTTCCTCCTGCATCGCATTGACCCAAGAATCTTCAGTAAGCACCTCTTTATAAGTCCTTGGTTCAACCTGCGAGATAAAACAGCTTAGTGAAAAATCAGTTTGTAATGGAGCAACTTTTGAATAAAAACATGTAAGCCCTTGATCAAGTTGTCTTCGAGTGCGGACGCCTGAGTGCAGTTCTCCAATTATTAACTCCTCTGGATGATATGAGAGTGTTCTTGGCATCACCTCGCCTGAAACATCTACCCCGCCTTCCAAATTTATGACATTTTGATTTGCATCTTGTTCATTGACTGGAATTGTTTGATCTGAAAACTGAATTAGCTCCCCCTCAGAATCTGAATCATCACGATCAAATATAGGTCTGTTCTCAGATTCTTGATTATCATTCTCTACCGTCTGATTATCCTGAGCAACTTCATTTTGTTGAATATTGTCATGTTCTCCAGCATTGCTTGGTCCTGCTTCATCATCATTTGAAGCTTGTTGTTTGTGATAAATTTCTGCTGGGAATCTTTCATATGGTTCTTCATACTCTCTTAGAATATCCAACTCGTCAAAGAACTCTGGTTCTTCCTCCATGTTGAAAGAATCCCACAAAGTATCATAATTGAAACGCCATGAGTCGCCGGGATTCTGCGGTGGCATTGTATGGCCCTGACATTCAACATTGTATGCTTTAATGATCCGCTTTAAACTTGGAACAAAGACTCGTTTTTGTGGACTAGAATAACCCACAAATATTTCTTCAATGCTCTTTGGACCAAACTTCCCAAAAGGTTCTAGAACTGTGCAGGGAGACCCAAACGGTTCAAGATACTTCAGGTTAGGTTTGCGGAGATTTATCAGCTCAAAACACATCTTGTTGAATTTCTTTGCTGTGAGAACCCAGTTGAGAGTATAACAAGCGGCTGACACAGCTTCTGCCCAAAAGTTGATTGGTAACTTTGAATCAGCAAGCATTGTTCTAGCCGTTTCGATTAGTGTCCTGTTCTTTCGTTCTGCAACTCCATTTTGCTGTGGAGTATAAGGAGCACTAAATTCATGTAATATTCCTTTTTCATCACAAAATTCTTCCATTCGGTTGTTCTTAAACTCTGTACCGTTGTCACTTCTGATTCTTCTGATACAAGCTTGGTACAAATTTTCAATTTTTCTGAACAACGCGATCAAACTTTCAAAAGTTTCATCTTTAGTCTTCAAGAATGATTCCCACGAAAATCTGGAATAATCATCAGTAACCACAAGACAGTAAAGTTCTCCTGTATTACTTTTGACATTCACAGGACCAAACAAATCCATGTGAAGTCTCTCCAGAGGTCTTGAGACTGAATTGACTTGCTTTTTAGGGTGTGACTTTTTCTTTTGCTTGCCTTTGATGCAACTAATGCACTCCCCTTCCAGATGAAAACCTTTAATGTGAATACCCAGAACTAAATCATTATGCACCAAGTGATTCATTTGTCGTAGGTGAATGTGGCCCATTTTACGATGCCACAACTGCGATTCTTTCTCCGTTGCTCTTGACACAAAACAATGAGCCTGACCCGTTGTTGTAGTTGCTACAATCATGTCTAATACATACAGATCATTCACTCTAGGCGCTCTCATAATAATCCATTCTTCAGGGATAACAAAGCCTGGTTTCAAGATCAAACATTCTTTGTCTGTGAAGTGAGTGGTATACATCCTGTCACAAACCTGCGAGATACTCAGCAGATTATTCTCCAGCTCAGCAATGTAGTTAACTCTTTCAAACGTGACGATCCCATTTGATAACGTTCCTTCACCAACAATTCTACCACCTTGGTTACCTGCAAACCCTACATAACCTCCATTGAAATTTCTAACATCATACAACAATGTTGTCTTCCCTGTGATGTGCCGAGAAGCTCCGCTATCCATAATCCAACGCGAAACGGATCTTGGAAGCTCCTGCACATATCACAAATATTTAGTGAGATTTTGTTGCCACCCAAGCCTCTTTTGAATCGGGTAACTTGACATTAATGTGTGTTTTAGAAGTGTAAAGTGGCGGAAAATTCATATCATTTATCTTCAAGCTCTCTTCAGACCCAATCTCAACCTCTTTGAGTAAGGAAAAATCATTTTTCGGAGGTTGACTAGATGATTGGTTTTTCTTTACCACATACTTCTTTTCAGAAGTTGAGTTTTGTTTTTCTAGTTTTTCATATAAATCCAAAGGTACATACATCTTCTTGGTTGAAGATGATGGTTTTTCAGTCTCAGACACCTTTGGTTTTGGAGAATTTGCTTTCTTGTCAACAGTTTTTTGCTTCCATGTTTGTTGAGGTGATGCAACCCGTTTGTAAAATTTGTCATTTTTAGTTACCAAATTCTTAACAGGTTCAGTTTTGATCTTGGTGTTATCACTTTTCAAAACCTTTTTCTCAACAAACAATGGAGCTTTTCCCTTCACAACATCTTTCTTGCTTGAATTCATCACAACTTCAGTCTTAGGCTTCAAGTTGGTACACTTTCGTGCAATATGTCCAACTTGATTGCATTTGAAGCATGTTCGGGTGTCTACACCCCGACTTGTGCCTTCAAACTGAGGCTGTGAGGCCTTCTTCTCAAAGAACTCTTTGTTTGATTTTGAAAAAAATTCAAATTCCTCATCAGAAAGTGAACTTGAACTGTTTACAAACACCTTTTTCTCAATAAACCACCCGACCATTTGTTTCGGTTGTTATTATAAAAACGTGGTGGAACAACAGGTTTCTTATAGTAAGCTTTATCTTTCTCAAAATTCATTTGCCTCTTTGTCTGATTCAAACCTTCTACTTCAGACAAATCAATTTCAAACAATTTGAAAACATTTTTCAATTTGTTCACATTAACATTCTCCAGAGGAAACTCAAAATCTGAATACAACTTATCAGAACCAGCCATCTTGTACATCACAAGACCCGGTTCATCACCTAAGTTGTTTTTAGATTTTGGTTTTGGAATATAATTGTTCAGAAAACACTCTTCATCTTCAGCTGAATCACTATCCAAAACACTTTCAGCCATGCCTTTAACAATCTCAGTTTGAACACTATCATCAGATGATGATGAAGAAAATGTCACATCAATTAACTCTGGAAGTTTTATCTCATTTGTTTCAACTTCATCATTAACCAACCCTGATTGTTTCTTTGAAAAATTGTTTAGAACTGGTGGCGGAACTTAATAAAACCCGACCCCAGTTCCATCACAGTATACATCTTCACCTGCTTTGTTTTTCCCAATGGGTTTGGGAACAATGTGTTGCAAAACAAAGCTTGCAGAGTTGTAACTGTTCAGTTTCAAATTAATACGCTCATTTTCAATCTTAGCTTCTTCAAACTGAAGCTTCAATTTAGCAATCTCATCCAATTGTTTGTTGATTAATTCTTCTTTAACCCTCAAAACACCTTGCAAGTGACAATTTTCTTTGTATGTTTTACCGTTTCTATCATCAGAATCTTTTACTGTACGTTTTTGTTTCTCAAAACTTTCAGAAATTTGACGATTTTCAAGAATTAGTTTTTCATTTTCTTTCCTAAATCTTTCTACGTCAATTTTATCAGTTTTGATTTTGTCAGTTAATTCTTTTAATCTATCATTCGAAGCTTTCAACATTTTATCACGGTTAAGGATCTGACCCTCAACACTTCGGACTCTAGCAGTCAGATCATCAACTTTCTTACCATTGAGATAAGTGATTGTACTACAAACTTTGCATTCTTTCATGTAATTTTTGCAGTCAATATCACTATTTACTTTCTTACCTGACGTACTCGTTGATGCATTTGAACTGACCTGGCTTTTGGACTCAGATTCGGATTTAGAGTCTACCTCAAGTTCCTTAGCAGCCAGCACTTTGTCAGCCATCTTTCCGAAGTTTTCAGCATTCAACTCTTGTGATGTATCAATGATCCCATCATCAATCTTCTTTGACTTTTCTTCTTTTTCTATTTCTTTCTCTTCTTTCTCTTCTCCACTTTCCCACCATTTTCTTTGCCATCCCTCTTCTTCTTCAGCAATTTGTTGAATTATGGTTTCAAGATCGAGGGTCTTATAGTCAACAGCAATGTTTCCCATGGGGTCAAGATAGCATTCTCTGTCTGGATCCCATCTCTTTGCCCTTTTTGCTTCAGTGTATATATCAGATATTCTGATCATTCTATTTTGAGCAATCATCTTTCTGTTGACATACTTTTCTTCTTCATTTCTGTTGTCTTTAAAAGGAACAGGTTCAACAGACTTTGCCATAAAAGCATATCCAACCGCATCTTCCTCTGGTAACAACTCGCTCCAGTCAAAACCTTCATCGTCATGAATCACAGCGAGAGCTCTGGATTTTTCTTTATTATCCTCAAGTTGTTTCATTCTTGGAGGTTCTGATTTATTCTGATGATAGATCGCTCTCTTGTAGTAATCTTCTTTGAACGGATTTTCAGAATCATCAGCATAAGCATTCCGACACTCTCTTTTAAAATGACCTTTCTGTTTACATTTGAAACATGTCACTTTTGATTTGTCAAAGCCTAACTTGGTAGATGGTCCACCAATAGACTTTCTTCCTGTAATTTCCATAAAACGCTGTGCCCTTCTCACTGCACTGGCCATACACCACCTTATGTCGATCAATTCCATCTCCTCAGGATCTATTTGATCGTAGTCTCCCTTTGTTAGGTTGGTGTTGCCTATCTTGCCTGCCACGAGGCTCTCATACGACTCTAGCACAGATGCTAAGAAAACCATCTGTTGCTTTGCAGACTCCTCGCTGAAGTTTTGAGCGTTCTTTAAATCCACAGCGATATTGCATTGAAATAAGTTCTTTGCAGCTGATTGGTTTGAAGTAGACAAAGACCCACTGTGAAATCCACTGCTTGCACTCTCTTTGCTTGTTTCTTTGCTTGATGTGTTGGAATTTTCAGCAGAAAAGGCTGTCTTGGGAGATGTATTCTTTGGAATCATGCTTTTTGGATAATACAATTCCAAATTTTGCTGATATGACGAGTGATTGACTTTGTATGTTTTCTTTATCTCCAGCTCGTGACTCTCTAGTCTCTCGATAAGCCGATCCACTGTCATCTCTTCAGTCTTGGTAGTATTTTTCAGCATTAACGCATAGTATTGCCAATCCATCTCATCTGGCAACGAATCAAACAATTTGTCGACTAACTCTTCTTGAGAATAGGTAATTCCATGTCTCGCTAACTCTAACTTCAAGTGTCCAAACCTCTCAATCATCTTACAAACTGATTCATTTTTTAAACAACCAAATAAATCAAACTCTTTTCTTAGTAGTTTCTTTTTGTTTTTCACTATTTATGTACTTCCCAAGCATTTTACTTCTAACTTTTTCCACAGATCTTTAGCATTGGTATACTCGATCAAAGATATTATATCTTCTCGAACAGACTGAAATAGAAACGCGATGCACTTTTGCTCGGCAACAAAAACATCTATTTCTTCAGTTGATGTCAAGTTTTCACCATTTTTCCCTCCATCACTGTATCCATTCTTTAGACTTTTCCAGCTAGTATACGCAAATGCTTTTAGCCATTCTTCAAATTTCTTGGCCCACCGACTGTACTCTTCGATCGCCATCAACTTTGGGGGTTTGTTATATGTTCCGTATGCACTTTCCACGCCTAACGCATCCGTCAAAGTTTTCTTTGCATTTGACGTGTTCTCATTGGTGTTGCTAGAAGTACCATCATCTCCAGAGTTTCCAGCAAAGGCATACATATCACTGAAAGGATTCATGAATTCGTCCATCTTTCAAGTACCTGAAACAGTCAACAAACACTTAGAAATTTTTTTGCAAATTTCAAAATAGAACTTCTGAATCGGATGGTGATCCGATCGAGTCACTACCCGAAAGAGTGACACAGGTTATCCGACCGGATGATGATCCGCTCGGATGGTCGTTCGTTCGGGTGACAAGTTTGACTTTGAAAGTTGACTTTTCAACCTCTCACCGCTCGGATGGTGATCCGACCGGATGACAGGTTAGAATTGTAAATGAGATAAAGAACTTTCAAATCCTATCCGATCGGATTGTGATCCGATCGGGTGAGATGATGACGTAAGCTGAAGTTCTTGATCAAACTGAATCACACCACTCGGATAGTAATCCGAGAAAGTAACACTGATGATGTCAGCAAAATGTCAGCAAGCAACTAGCAGGTACTAACTAATCCAATCCGTTCGGACAGCTGTCCGAGCGAGTGGATGACGTCAGCACATATGAACAGCTAAACATGGTTTTTAATGAATTTGATCTAGTTTTTGATTGAATTTGATTACGAAACTTAGTAGGATTATACTTTGAATGATTGCGAATCAAATGATATCGATTTTATCAATTTTTAACCGTAGATTCACATTCAATTTTAAGTTTTTCTGATTTTAAGGTGACAAACTAAGAAATAATGCAAGAAATGAGTAAAAAGAGAAGAAATATGTCAAATATCCGGTGAGATTTGAAACTAAACGGCAAGAAATGTCAAATCTCCGGTGAAATTTGAAACTGATCAGCAAGAAATGTCAAATCTCCGGTGAAATTTGAAACTGATCAGCAAGAAATGTCAAATCTCCGGTGAAATTTGAAACTGATCGGCAAGAAATGCCAAATCTCCGGTGAAATTTGACTCTGATCGGCAAGTGAAACTTGAATTCCGGTGAATTCAGTGTCGTTGATCTTGATTCAGCTCCCTGGACGCTCTGATACCACTTGTTGGTCCCGTTGCACAGGATCTGATCGTAAGGAACAAGATGAATCGACTTTGTCTAATGTGCGGAATCCATTATGAGAAATCTCAGATGATCAACACAGAATTCAATGATTAAACACAGTCTGTTCTTTCTATTAATTGTTCTGAAAGTACAAAGCTCCAGTAGAAGATAGACACTGGTCAGGTTCTCGCTCAAGTCAAAAGTTCTTAAAGTAATACCCGGACGAGGTATTTATAGGCAACTCAGGAAGTGGTGAGTGTTGTCCGATCGGATAACAAGCTATCCGATCGGATGACATCCTGTCCGAAAGGATAACATGCTGTCCGGTCGGATGAGTGCTATCCGATCGGATGGCAATCCGATCGGATGACATCAGTCAACAAAAGTCAACACTTTACATATATGCCCCATTTCCTGAGTTGTCATACTATCTACACACATACATTACATAATTGTTTACAAAGACACAAATATACAAAACATGACTACATGCTGACGGAACCTACAGACGTTATGCACTAACATATTGAAAGCATATTCCCCTGGAATCTCGGCAAGACTTGGTCCAATGTGTATACTCCTGCAAAACAAGTTTAAATATAGTGGAAGCAACCGTTAGTGTAAGGATAACAATGAGGATCCTGGATCCTTAATCCTGCAACGTCTTCTGAGGATCCTTAATTCAAACAGAATTGAGGATCCGTGATCAAAGATCGGAACAGGTATCTCTCTTCTCCTTCTCTCTTCATCTGCTTATTCTGATCTTCTCTTTTCTTATCATCTTTGGTGAAAATGGTTCTTCGATCCTCACCAGCCAAGGATCCAAAGAAGGATGATTCCTTGAAAAGCCAAGGCGTCATCAAAAATCATTCGTCTGAGCTATGCCGCTTTACCGACCCGGAGGTTGATCGGATCCGCCATTGCTTCCCGGTGGATGTTGTTTTTAAACCTTTTGTCCCTACTGCCAAAAGTGACTCTGTCTCCGACACTTGGGTTGCTTTTCCGGCCACTTCCTTCCTGATAGGATTCTCATACCCTTTCCCCGCTTTCACCCAATCCTTCTTTGCACTCACCGGCGTGTGCTATATTCAAGCCATGCCGATGATGTGGAGGGTACTGTACACCATGGAGAACATCATAGAGCAACACGGTATAGAGATAGGAATGTCGGAACTGGCTGAGTTGTACAACCTTGTGAGCCATGGTTCACACCGTTTCCTGTTCAAACATAAGCCTGGTGATCCTCATCCAATCCTTAAGACCACAAAGAATGATACCTACTGGAAAAACCGATTCTTCTTTGTTAGGAGGGATTCTATTCCAGATGGGAAAGATCTCCCCAAAAAGTGGACCACCCATGGTAGGATATAGGATCCTTATAGAAAGATCATAGGGTGATTCTGTTTATTTTAAGGATAACTGATCCTTTTCTGTTTCTATTATGCAACTATTTCAGTCTCTCATCTCATTGAATCACCTGCAACAAAAGAAAGGATCGCTGCCTTTTAGGACCTTGATCCTGCTGTTAGAACATTCCAGGCCAAAACAAAGGATTCACAAGAAGTATCCTCTGGTTCAGTCACCATGTCAAGTAAGTATTCTCATCTATGCATAAAAAAATATTTAAATAGATATAAAATAAGGATACTTATCTGTTGTTTGCCACTTGTAGGTGCTGGAAAGTCTACAAAATCAGCCTCTCGCTTCAGCGTCAGTGACCTTGATGCATACGTTCCCTCCAAGTCTACCAAGAGACAAGATGCTTCTAGTCCCAGCATCCCAAATCCTAGGGCTGTCAGAACCAAAGGCAAGGGTGGAAAGAAGAGGAAAACCGCTGACACTCTTGAAGGCCTGCCTCTTCTCCAGCATCAGTTCGAGGAATACGTCTCTGAGGTAAGGATCCTTGATCCTTAAATCTGTTCTACCCATATTGAGGATAATGGATCCTGATGCGTGTCAATCTTTTGCAAAAATTTGCTAAGATCCATTAGCTTATGGATTCCTATGCTGAAGAGGCTGAGCAAAAGAAGCTGGACTTCCAAAAGTTGTTCCTGGCTAAGGATCAAACCATCTCTACCCTCGAGAAGGAGCTCAACTTGGAGAAAATCAGCTGGTCATGGCCCACATCACTGCTGATCAGGAGAAGGCTGAAATGATGGAGGGTGCTAAGCTTTCTTCCACAATTTCCATGCTCAAGATCAAACTGCAGATGGCAAAGGAAGCTGAGGATCCCAACTTTGACAGGACTGCCTGGGACCAAGAGGGCTGGAATAAGAGGCTTGAAGAGCTGGATGACGAGGAGGAGACTGAAGAGGTCCGGGCAATCGAGGCTAGTGGCAGCGTTGAAGGATCAGGCTGAGGATGCAGCGGCTGGTGGTGATGCAGCGAAGGTGTAGGTTGCAACAATGGGCGATGATGGATTTATCTAGACGCGGCCGGAGCCCATTTTTTTATGGTTTGGTAGTTTTTTTGATTCTTGATGTTTTTGAACAATGGTGGGTCCGTAATAACTCTAAACAATAGTTCTTAGGTTTAAGGATCACTGATCCTTCAGACAATAGGTAGGATAACAAATGGTGGAGGGATCCTCTGTTTGGGGGATGAAGCCATTGTGATCATGCCATCCTTTTATTCCTACACTTATTAGAACTTATTATCATGGACACCCTTTAACTACCCCAGCGGACGGGCCATGGATTGCTGGTAGATGCTTGGGGTAGGTAATTTTGACAACCTTTAGAGGGTTAACCTTTTGCTAAATAAATAAAAGCTTAATCTTTTGACTATCTTATGTGTTGTTATATTTGTGAATACTTTACCTTTCAATTGTTATGATGCATTTTGTTTGAATCCATGAGTTAAGAACAACAGTTTAGTAGATTATGTCAAAAAGTTTAGGATATGATCAAGGATCAAATATCCTATAATCGAAAAATTCAAAAAAGTAATATAACTTAAGGATCATGTATCCTGTTGTCAAAGAATAAGGGTCACTTAAACAAATAAAGAATAAACTTAAGGTGATTAAGGATCATACCTGAGAATCCAAGTTAGGATCCTAAACCTTCAATACTTACAATCAGGATAACCAAAAGACAATCCTTAATAAAAGGTTAGGATCAAGGATCCTTAGTTGTTTAGCTTCAAAAACCTGAAATGGAACATAACTTGGGACTAAGCCAATATAAGAGAAGAGTTAGCAACTGGGGACAAGCCCAACAATCTAGGGACAAGCCCAATAAACTGGGGACAAGCCCAAAAAACTGGGGACAAGCCCAAAAGACTGGGGACAAGCCCAAAAAACTAGGGACAAGCCCAAAGGATCTTGTGTAAACTAGAGTATGGCCCTCACTGGCGACTATCCAAACTTAGTAACATGAAAATGCCAAAACCTTAGCTAACGTGAAAACGTTAGAAACCTTAGGAACGGATGTATGGTAAGTCTACCATTACACGTAGGATCCTGAATACAGCGAGTAAAATGAAATTGCCAGCCCCTAAAGCGGGTACTGGTCCCATTGCCTTGTACTGCACTAGGATCATCGTGTGCTACTGGCGAAACTGGGGACAGGCCCAAAAAACTTGGGACTAGCCCAAAAGACTGGGGACAAGCCCTAAAAACTTAGGAGACTTCTGTGGATACTTGGTCCTTTGCTAAGGATATATCAATCTTCTGCAAAACTCAGAACTAAATGAAAGAAGGATAAAGGATCCAGGATCCTTCTCCTTATATATAGGTTAATTAAAGAAGTGAATAAATTGAGGTTAGATCATTACCAGAATGAGGATCATTTATCCTCTAAGGATCATTCATGATCATCGGACACGAAAACGACTAAGGACCCTAGATCCTTATTACATGAAGTATCTCTTCAAGTGGATAGCATTCCATGCTCTTGGTAGCAAATCACCATCCATTGTTAGCAATCGATATGCCCCCTTTCCTGCCTCAGCTTCAATCAGGTAGGGGCGTTCCCACTTTGGTGCCAACTTCCCATCAGCAGGATTTGTGGTATTCTGAAATGCTTTCCTCAATACCATATCACCAACTTGGAACTTCCTGATCCTGACATTCTTATTGTAGGCTCCAGCTATCCTTTGTTGATAACTAGCCATTCTTATCCTTGCCAAATCCCTGAGTTCTTCTATGGTATCCAAGTCTTGAACCATGTCTTCAGCATTTCCCTCGGGATCACGGATGCTTGTTCTTGCAGTAGGAACCACCATCTCTGTAGGGATAACTGATTCTACTCCAACCACTAAAGAAAATGGAGTCTGGCCAGTAGCATTCTTGGGGTTTGTTCTATCAGCCCATAGTACATAAGGTAGTTCTTCTGCCCATTTTCCTTTCTTGGATCCAAGCTTCTTCTTCAAGTTGTTGATGATGATCTTGTTGGATGATTCTGCTTGACCATTAGCTTGTGGGTGGACTGGTGTTGATGTTATCATCTTAATCCCCCAGCTGTCACAAAAGTTAGTAGTTCTATTCCCAATAAATTGGGATCCATTATCACAAACAATTTCAGAAGGGATACCAAATCTAGTAATAATATTTCTTTTAATAAAGGATATCACTTCTTTTTCTCTGACTTGAGCGAATGCTTCAGCCTCTATCCACTTGGAGAAGTAATCAGTCATGGCAAGCATGAACACTTTTCCTCCTGGTGCTTTGGGAAGTTTACCAACTATATCCATTCCCCATCTCATGAATGGCCAAGAAGAGGATATAGGATGCAGGAGCTATGCTGGCTGATGAAGGATATTACTATGTCTCTAACAAGCATCACATTTCTTGGCATAATCCACAGCATCATTCTTCATAGTAGGCCAATAATATCCTGTCCTAAGGATCCTTGAGAACAATGCCCTGCCCCCAGTGTGGTTTCCACAATCTCCTTCATGAAAATCCTTTAGGACTTCTTGAATTTCAGGATCCTCTATGCACCTTAGATATGGACCTGCAAGAGATCGTTTATATAACATGTCATTTAATATTGTAAATTGAGATACCTTGATTTTGAAAGCCCTGGGGTTCTCTCATGTAGGAATCTCTCCATGTTGTATATATCTCATAATTGGAAGTTTCCATGATCCTGAATGAGATTGTGCATTATCACTGGGAACGACTGCAGAATCCTCTTCTATTTCCATAGCTATACGATCCTCAATAGAAGGAGCCAAAATATGGATGATAGGAACTTTGATATCCTCTGGGATCTTCAATGATGATCCAAGATTAGCTAATGCATCAGCTTCTGCATTTTCTTCCCTAGGTACCTGTGATAAACTAAAGGAAACAAAAGAGAGTGCCAATTCCTTGACTATCTCTAGGTATTTGATTAGTCGTTCACCTTTAATAGCATAAGATCCATTAAAGTGATTAGTAATTAGCAATGAATCTACATGTACCTCAAGATACCTGATCCTCATATGCTTGCTAATTTGCAAACCAGCTATCAAGGCCTCATATTCAGCCTCATTATTAGTAGTTTGAAACTCACAAGCTATTGAGTGGGGTATTATGTCCCCTTGTGGAGATTTTAGTAGTATTTCGAGTCCTGTTCCTTTGACATTAGAGGCTCCATCTGTGAAGAGTATCCAAGGATCCTTAGTTCTTCAAGCTGCTGAACTTCCAACTCAGCTTCTCTTTGTAAGTCACTACTAAAATCTGCCACAAAGTCAGCTAAGGCTTGGGATTTAATGGTAGTCCTTGGTTCATATCTTATATCATAAGCACTAAGCTTCACTGCCCATTTGGCCATCCTTCCTGACATTTCAGGTTTCCTGAGAACATTCTTAATTGGAAAGTTAGTCTTAACGATAATGGCATGAATTTCAAAATAATCTCTTAGTTTAGTAGATGCCATAATCAAAGCAAGGATAACTTTTTCTAAATGTGAATACCTGGATTCAGCATCAAGCAAACTCTTACTTACATAATAAACAGGATGTTGTGTACCTTCAGATCCTTAACAAGGACTGCACTTACTGCTTTGGAGGATACTGCTAGATACAAGGATAATATATCCCCTTTTTCTGGTTTCATCAAGGCGGGAGCTGAGGATAGGTAATCCTTATGGGCTTTGAGAGCATTTTCATGCTTTTCAGTCCACTCAAATTTCTTGTTTTTTCTCAAAATGTCATAGAATTCCTTGCACTTTTTTTATGACTTTGGTATGAACCTATTCAAGGCTGCGATCCTCCCTATCAGCCTTTGCACATCCTTGGCATTGGCAGGAGATTTGATATTCACAATTGCCTTGATTTGCTCTGGACTTGCTTCTATGCCTCTTTTTGTTACCATGTAGCCTTGGAACTTGCCTGCTTTAACACCAAAGTGACACTTTGAAGGATTCAGTTTCATATTGAATTTGTCAAGGATATCAAATGCTTCCTCCAGGTCTCTAAGGTGATCCTCAACTTTCTTGGACTTAACCCCCATGTCATCTATATAGACTTCCATAGTGTGTCCTATTTGTTCCTTAATCATCATATTGACTAGCCTTTAATAAGTAGAACCTGCATTCCTTAGTCCAAATGGCATAGTAATATAACAATAGATACCAGTTGGGGTCATAAAGGTTGTATCCTCTTGATCAGATGGTTCCATCTGAATTTGTTGAAATCCAGATGAAGCATCCATAAAAGTCAACAACTCATGACCCGCAGTAGCATCCACCATGGAGTCAATGTGGGGTAATGGGAAAGGATCCTTGGGACATGCCTTGTTTAAATCAGTAAAATCGACACATACCCTCCACTTTCCATTTTTCTTTTGAACAACAACCACATTGGCTAACCATCTTGGATACTTAACCTCTCTAATCATAGCTGCTAGGAGCAGTTTATCTACCTCCTCCTGGATAATAGCATTCCTCTCAGGTGAAAACTTCCTCCTCTTCTAATGTATGGGTTTGAATGACCTGTCAATGCCAAGCTTATGAGTAATTATATCTTTAGAGATACCTTTCATGTCTTCATGCTTCCAGAAAAATGTAGGTTTTCTCCTCTTGAGGAAGGATACCAAATCCTGTTCGATGTTGCTGAGGATCCCTGATCCTATGAAGAATTTGGATTCAGGATCATGAGGATCCATAAAGATATCTTTCACATCTTGTTCTCTTGCCTCCAGGACATCTCTTGGAGGATGCTTTAATTGTATTGCTCCCTTGGTCTTGAGGCTGGCTTCATTGATGAGGTATAGCAATTCTTTGCTTCTTGTTGGTCACTCTCAATCTTTATCACCCCCCATGGACTAGGAAGCTTTACACACTGATGATACGTAGATGCAACTGCCTTCATGTCATGTATCCATGGCCTGCCAAGGATAACATTGCAACAGGATAAGCAATATATAACACAAAATTTTTTATAAGAATGAAGTCCTTCTATGTAGATGGGAAGTTGAATGTCCCCCAATGTGTTCTTGGTTTCTCCACTGAATCCCACAAGAACTGAGGATCTTGGGACAATATCCGATTCAGGAATGTTCATCTTCTTGAGGGCATCAAGCTGAATGATGTTTACTCAACTCCCTCCGTCTATCAAGATCCTGTGAACAAAATGGTTAGATATAAATAAGGTAATAACAAGACCATCATGATGAGGATCCTGAATGTCAACACGATCATTCTCATCAAATGTTATAACCTTTTCCTGTGTGACAGTAGAGGTTCGGATGGGTCTATCCCCATTATCCATCTTGGTTTCCTTGGCATGTATCTTGGCTGCTGAAAAGGAAGTACCACAAATGTCTGATCCACCGGATATAAAGTTTATAACTTGTGCATCTGCCGAAGGAGCAGGAGCTCTTTCTGGAACCTTTTCAGGATCCTGGATCCTTGACTTTTTTCTCCCCAAAAGCTCCATCAAGTGCCCTTTGCTTAACAAGTAACCAATCTCTTTTCTTAGTGCAATACATTCTTCAGTGAGATGACCAAAATCTTCATGATATGCACACCATTTGGATTTGTCTTTTGTTGTAGCTGGCTTATCATTTTTTCTGGGCCATCTTGCTTTTTCACCTAGGTTCTGCATTGCAAGGATTAGTTCATTGTTATCAACAGAAAAGCAATATTTAGAAATTGGAGGATAATCTTCATCATCCTCTTCCTGTTCGACTTCATGCATGCTCTGATTATCAGATTTGTTGTAAGACTTGGACTTGTTGTTCCTGAAGTAGGACCCTTGCTTTTCCTGATTCGAGGATCCTGCCAGTCTTTCTTGGATCCTTTTATCATCCTCTAGTCGGATGAATCTAAGGGCCCTGGTTCTTACTTCATCAAGATTCCTGCAAGGGGTCATGACAAGATCATCATAGAATAGTGAATCCCTAAGTAAACCCATTTTAAAGGCTTCCACAGCCGTAGCAATATCTAGATTAGGAATATCCAAGGATTCTTTACTAAACTTAGTGATATAATCTCTAAGTGATTCATTTTGACCTTATGTTACCCTATATAGATCACTAGTTAAACGTTTAAATTTTCTACTACATGAGAATTGGCTATTAAACAGATTAACTAGATTAGCAAATGAAGTAATAGAGTAAGGGGGAAGACTTAGCAGCCATTTAAGAGATGATTCGGTTAATATGGATCCAAAACCCTTGCACAAACATGATTCTTTTAACCTTTCAGTGATGGGATTGATATCCATCCTTTCTCTATATTGAGCTACATGTTCTTCTGGATCCGTCGAGCCATCATATAGCTTCATGGTTGGTATTTGAAACCTCTTTGGGATTTCTGCATCACAAATGGGTGGTGCAAAGCGAGATATCATGTGGCTTCCATCTGCAATTTCAGGAATGGGCTTAACCACTCCTGGAAAGCTGGATATCATATCCTTCAGTTTCTGTAATTCCCTAGCCATAGCTTTATTGATACCTGTATCCTGCACAAAGCCATGGTTAGTATTATAAGAATTATTCAAAGTGTTACCTCCCGAAGGATTCAAGTTTTGAATTCCAGATGTGTATCCATATTGACGGGATTCTGGTATGACTGAAGGACCAGAAGAAGCAATGGTCTGCATTGGAATGAAGTCTCCTAGATGGACCTCTGAACTTTCGGGTTGCACACTTCTTAAGAATCCTTAATCCTGAAAGATGTTGGATCCTTGATGTGCTGTAACTGGGGGTCTTGGAGGATAATCCATGGATCCGTAAACCTGAGATGAGGATCCTTGAACCTGAAAGGAGGATCCTTGAACCTGAGAGGATCCTTGAACCTGAGAGGAGGATCCTTGAACCTGGGAGGATCCTTGAACCTAAGAGGATCCTTGAACCTGAGAGGATCCTTGAACTGTATGCGTCCCCATATATCCTCCTGAGCTAACGAAGGATCCCTGATGCTGGAAAGAGGATCCTGATGGATGGAAGTGGGACCCTAAAGCCTGACTCATAGTTGTTGATCCATAACGCCTTCCCAATGGTCCACTCTGGTACTGGATATCCGGAGCTGCAGATTGCAAGGCGGTTATAGCTGGAGTGTCGAAATCCAGTGATCTAGGCACCAATGGAAAGTGATCCTCCGCTGATTTCTTCAATTTCTTGATGTCATCAATCTCTCGAAGGATCCTGTCGTTAGTTTTATCTTGCTACTGCATGTAATCCCTCATCTGCAAAATCAAAGAATAAAGATCACTGTTAGAAGGACTAGAAGAAACAACAGAAGTTGGTGGTTTTGAGAAAACGGGGCTATGTTTCTTCGCAGCATTCTCAGCATTCTTCTGGGATCCAAAAGGTGGTGGAGGCAAAGGTGGAATGCCCTGTGAAGAAGTGACTGCTGGCATAGAGCTTGAAGTGTTCTTCACTAAAAAAGCCATATGGTTGAAGGCAATGAACCGAAATGAACACAATGAACAAAATTTTTCAGAAATGAAGCACCAATTGCCCCACGGTGGGCGCCAAACTGTTTTGGTAAAAAATCAGACTAGGATAATGCAACCAAATCTTCTTTTGTGAGGAATGATGCTTGAATCAATGAATAAATGTATGAACAACTTGTAAATGAAATGGACAAGTGACACAAGGATTTATACAAGGAAAAAGCCCTTGATCAATGTATGATCTCCGACATAAAAAACCTCGGGTGATGGAAACTACCGATCACCAACTATAATTAAACAAATGATCGTTACAACTCGGGATGATAACAAGCTTGTTACAAGGATCACTAGTGTGCAAAATGTATGTAATCGCCAATGAGTTGCAGAGAGCATGCGAGAATGTGTATATTTGCTAATTGTTCTAACTATCAAGCTTGTTATCCCTTTAAAAAATAGAAATAAGCTAAGTAACAAACTATCCGCCAAATGTGCAAGCTACCTACGACTTCTAAAACGGTCATTAAGCTATGCAC
Source organism: Helianthus tuberosus (assembly GCA_030545235.1). Lineage (NCBI taxonomy): Eukaryota > Viridiplantae > Streptophyta > Magnoliopsida > Asterales > Asteraceae > Helianthus > Helianthus tuberosus. Next base: position 127,798,862 of record CM060447.1, on the reverse strand, counting down.
GTGCAGAATATTGAAAGCATATTCCCCTGGAATCTCGGCAAGACTTGGTCCAATGTGTATACTCCTGCAAAACAAGTTTAAATATAGTGGAAGCAACCGTTAGTGTAAGGATAACAATGAGGATCCTGGATCCTTAATCCTGCAACGTCTTCTGAGGATCCTTAATTCAAACAGAATTGAGGATCTGTGATCCTGGCTGCACTTGAGGATCCGTGATCCTTAGGTTTAGAAAATCCATCCCTAATAATTTTCATGTCGCTCACATTTGGATAGTCGCCAGTTTGGGGCATACTCCAGTTTACACAAGTTTATTTGGGCTTGACCCCAGTTTACACCCGTTTATTTGGGCTTGTCCCCAGTTTGTTGGGCTTGTCCCCAGTTTATTAGGGCTTTCCCCAGTTATTATGGGTTCATTCCCAATTATTTGGCTTGGTCCCAAGTTTGTTTTTCTTACAGGATCTTGGAGCTCTAAAGTTATACAAGTTCTAACAATAAGGATCCTGGATCCTTGAAACTTTACTTTTCACAGTTTGTTTATTCAGTAATAATTTACAAGGATATAGAATCCTAACTTGGATTCTCTGGTATGTTATGTTCTAACTTTTTATAAGCTGTAAGTTGTCTCTTATCCTTTTTGGTTAAGGATCATTGATCCACATTTGTCCGAACACTTCAAGTTTTCTGTTAAAAGTTTAACATTATCATCAGAATTCCAATAACTTTCCAGTTGTTTGGCGATGATATCTTTGAAAACAGAAAGCATACATGAAAAATAAAGAGGGAAGAAACAACAACAGATGTAGCTAAAAAAGTTTAATATTATTACCCACTCATTATGTATCAAAATCATCCGACCTGGATTTCACCAGCAAAACCATGGACCATCCATCCAGGCTGGACAGTGCTATCTAACAGTTAAAGTGTCTATGCAGAAATTAAAGTGCAGGAAGGTTAATAGCGAACGCAGGTCTTATCAGTGACGACAGGCAGTGTAACGACTAGTTTCCAGCAGCAACGACTAGTTCGCTTCTAACGGAAATATGACAGCTGTGAATCCTTATCACAACTGCCATATTCGGGGCAATTGTTATGCATGGATTTTATGCTAAGGATCATCTATCCTGAGACTGGGCATGGATCACGGATCCTTAATGGATTACGCAGAGAGTCTGAGGATCCAGGATCCTTAACATTACTTATGATTTCTAACAATTGTCACGTTTTTAATGTTTATATACGTAGATAATGGACTTAGGACTAAATCTCAGCTAGAATCTGGGGAATATTCGTTCAAGATGCCCCACATGTGCTATTTTAACAACAATTATGGGAAAAGAACGTGGACTAGCTTAATTTTCGGATTTTTTGTTATCTATAAGATATAAAGGGTTGATCAAGTGTTGTAAGACATTTTTTACACCTTCGCACACACACACACTCGCATATATCGAAAACCAGAAGCTCTCACAATGCACATAGCACCCAATCAGTTGTAACACACTTGATCAACATCCAAAGTTGTAATCTTTTTCGTTCAATATAGTTGATAGTGATAGTTTTCACTATTCGAAGTTTTTATGCCGGCGATCTGCTAGCGATCAAGGGCTTTTCCTCGTATAAATCTTGGTGTTCATCATTGATCTCATTTTCTATTCATTCATGCATTTGTTCAATTAACCAAGCATCTAACCTCACAAAAATCAGATTTGGTTACATTATCCTTGTGTGATTTTTGACCAAAAACAACTAGATTTGGCATACCTTCTGAAATTGTTTGTGATAATGGATCCCAATTCATTGGGATTAGAACTACTAACTTTTGTGACAGCTGGGGGATTAGGATGATAACATCAACACCAGTCCACCCACAAGCTAATGGTCAAGCAGAATCATCCAACAAGATCATCATCAACAATTTTAAAAAGAAGCTTGGATCCAAGAAAGGGAAATGGGCGGAAGAGCTACCTTATGTGTTATAGGCTGATAGAACAACTCCCAAGAATGCTACTAGTCAAACTCCATTTTCTTTGGTGTTTGGAGCTGAATATGTGATCCCTACAGAGATGGTAGTCCCTACTGCAAGAACAAGCATCCGTGATCCTGAAGGAAATGCTGAAAACTTGGTCCAAGATTTGGATACCATAGAAGAACTCAGGGATTTAGCAAGGATAAGATTGGCTAGCTATCAGCAGAGGATGGCTGGAGCTTATAACAAGAATGTCAGGATCAGGAAATTTCAAGTTGGTGACATGATGTTGAGGAAAGCATTCCAAAATACCACAAATCCTGCTGATGGCAAGTTAGCACCAAAGTGGGAAGGCCCCTACCTAATTGAAGCTGAGGTAGGAAAAGGGGCATATCGTTTGTTAACCATGGAAGGTGATCTATTACCAAGGGCTTGGAATACTGTCCATTTAAAGAAATACTTCATGTAAGAAGGATCCAGGATCCTTGGTTATCCTAATACCCAGTACATATCAAGGATCCTCAGAAGATATATGATCCTCATTCTGGTAATGATTTCATTATTATTTCTCTAATTCTTTAATTTATTTAATTATAAGGAGAAAGATCCAGGATCCTTTATCCTTTTTTATCAAGTTCTGAGTTTTGCAGAAGTAGGTGTGTTTTTGACAAAGGATCAAGTATTCCATCAAATCTCCAAAGTCTTTGGGTTTATCCCTAGTTTATTGGGCTTGTCCCCAGTTTAAGGTATCTATTACTTTTAGGGATGGATTTTCTAAATCTAAGGATCATGGATCCTCAAGTGCAGCCAGGATCACTGATCCTCAGTTCTGTTTGAATTAAGGATCCTCTGAAGACGTTGCAGGTTTAAGGATGATCGTGGATCCTCATTGTTATCCTAACACTAACGGTTGCTTCCACTATATTTGAACTTGTTTTGCAGGAATGAGCGAGTGGGACTAAGTCTTGCCGAGATTCCAGGGGAATATGCTTCCATATTCTGCACGTGTATAGCTTGAGTGACCGTTATAGAAGTCATGGGAGGCTAGCACAATTTGCGGAATGTTTGTTACTTAGTTTATTTCTATTTTAAAGGGGATAACAAGCTTGATAGGGAGAACAATTAGCAACACACACACACTCTCAAAAGCTCTCTGCAACTTATTGGTGATTACACACATTTTACACATTAGTGATCCTTGTAACAAGCTTGTTATCATCCCGATTTGTAACATTTACTTGTTTAATATAGTTGGTGATCGGTAGTTTCCATCACCCGAGGTTTTTTGTGCCGGAGATCATCTCTTGATCAAGGGCTTTTTCCTCGTATAAATCCTTATATTTCTTGTTCATTTCATCTACAAATTGTTCGTACATTTTCTAGTTAATTCAAGCATCACACCTCATAAAATAAGCTTTGGTTGCATTATCCTAGTCTGATTTTTTGACCAAAACAGTTTGGCGCCCACCGTGGGGCAATTGGTGCTTCATTTCTGAGAAATTTTGTTCATTGTGATCATTTCGGTTCATTACCTTCAACCATATGGCTTCTTCAGCGAAGAACACTTCAAGCTCTATGCCGGCAGTCACTTCTTCACAGGGCATTCCACCTGTGCCTCCACCACCTTTTGGATCCTAGAAGAACGCTGAGAATGCTGCGAAGAAACAAAGCCCCATTTTCCCAAAACCACCAACTTTTGCTGTTTCTTCTAGCCCTTCTAACAGTGATCTTTATTCTTTGATTTTGCAAATGAGGGATTATATGCAGCAGCAGGACAAAACCAATGACAGGATCCTTCGAGAGATTGACGACATCAAGAATTTGAAAAGATCAGCGGAGGATCATTCTCCATTGGTACCTAGATCACTGGATTTTGACACTCCAGCTATAACTGCCCTGCAATCTGCGGCTCCAGATATCCAGTACCAGTGTGGATCATTGGGAAGGCGTTATGGATCAACGACAATGACTCAGGCTTTAGGATCCCACTTCCAGCCTTCAGGATCCTCTTTCCAGCCTTTAGGATCCTCCTTCCAACATTAGGGATCCTTCACTAGCTCAGGAGGATACATGGGGACGCAGACAGTTCAAGAATCCTCATCCCAGGTTCAAGGATCCTCTTCTCAGGTTAAAGTATCCTCTCAGGTTCAAGGATCCTTCTTTCAGGTTCAAGGTGTTGGTTTTTTCTCATGTTTATCAAAATATTTTATCCTTATAAAATAAAAAAGCAGCGGAAAATATTATTTAAAACATGTTACTTACAAGATATAAAACCCATTTTATATGTAAAACCCAATCCCCGGATCCATATACGAACATGCATGCTATCAAAATTAAAACACAACAATAGGGTGTTTAGAATACTACCTTCCAAGGAGTAAAGGATATGAAGAAGATGATGCTTCTTGAACGGTTGCCTTCAAGTGTAGAAGACCTCAAGCTTGCATACCCCAAGCCTTCCAACAAACACCTTGATTTAGCTAGGATTTATACACTCATGAACTCACATGAAAAATCCCTCATGGACAACCCAACTTGGCCGAAAATTAGAGAGACAAAAAGGAGTTCTTGCACTTGATTTTTAAACTTGAAAAACCCTCTTGTGATACACTATGTTGGGCGATTTTTAGAGAGTTTTTTTACAAGTCTTACACTTGAAAAATACAAAATTGAAACTCTTGGATCACCCACTATAGCCGAAAATTTTGAGAGCAAATTCTAAAAATTCAAGTTCATCTCTTATCTAATTTTGTAATACAAAATTATTATAAAACAAGGAGAGAGAGAGCCACCCCATTTGCCCAATAAGAAAACATCTAGACATGCAATTTGCATGAGATGTCATTGGACCAACACATTTGGGAATTCCCATGAGGGGGGCGGCCTAGGCTTTATTATATAAAAAAATTTCAAATTTCTTTTATAAAATTTAAGTCTTGTTTATTTTATACCTTTTATAAAATATAACATCATATGTTCACAAGACTTTACAAAACTTTTATTAAGTTATTTAACCCATTAAATAACAAAATAAAATATTCTATCAAAATAAATTATCCATATAATTTATTAGTTTGTCAAGTGTAATTATTTAGAAAACCAATTTCTAAATATTATAAGTGTTAATATTTATTTGTTTGATCATATCACAAATAAATATTCTAAGTGTTTGTCTAGCTTGTATTTGGGTATGACTCGACTTGGATCATAACGTACTAGGCACATCAATTTAATATGTGTCTTGGGCATACAGAATCCAACAATCTCCCACTTGCACAAGATACATAGAAGATTGATGCAAATAGTAAAGACCACCTAACTATAGTTTACTACCCCTAATACGTATGACTATATGTCCCATTCAATAACATCATCCCCTTCAAGTCCCTTACTTGAAAATGATTTAGGTGAATCTATCGTTTATCCTTTCGTTACAGATGTCATGTCAAATCCAGAGACATAGAGTGATCACACTCTGTTGATTTAACTTTAGCAGGCCTTAGACATCTTACTCTGAACGAATAAGAGGAACAAATCCCTTCTTGACTACATACGTTGTAGGATCGATTTCAGATCCGAACGAGTCGGTTAGAAGAGCTTTTCACCAAAACAAGAGGCGGAAACAAGTGTTTCGGTGCAATTCAGCGAGTATTCACTTTAATCTGTTGTTTCTATTGATCAGGAAGCTAATTACAATCACGACAACACTTCGGCAGCACTTCGTGGCTTACCGGAAGACAACACCTAGAACTCTTACTGATTTCGCTCCTAATGACCTTATATATAGTCAACCTGATTTCGCTCCTAGCTACATCTCATCATCAGGAGCGGAATCACAACATAACATTATGAGCGAAATCAGAACTTAAGACTCTACGGGTGGAATCAAAACAATGTAGGTTTCGCTCCAAATGACAAGATGTCATTTGGAGCGGAATCACATCTAAAGACAATATCTTGGATTCCGTGTCCCGTTCTAGCCTATCCTACACAAGACTCGATACAAGACGTAGGCGACAGACGGATGCACCAACAAACTCCCCCTCAGATGTTGACGGAGTCTTCAGTGTCGAGTCTTCGATTGTCAAACCTTCAGTCTTTATCATACTTCGAGCTTCTCTTCGAAGTATTCTCCATTGTAGGCATCCTCAAACAATCTTCTTTTCTCTTTCTTCCAGAATCACAATCTAGCTCTGAGCTCTCTCTTGATGTCCTCAGACTCCCCCTCTCACTAAGCTGGGATCGTAGTCTGGAAATCACCATCTACAGGTTCTTAGATCGTAACCTGGCACTCATATAACTCAGGTTTCGGAACCTGGCTAACCTGCACAACTCTACCCAAAAATAAGTTTCACAAATTTTAAACTTTTGTAAATTTAGAAACTATATGCACGTAACATTAAAAAAAATGATTTATTCTCTGCAAACCACTTGTAAAAACTTTTTCATACACTCTCTCCCAAACCTGTTCATCAAGTTTAGCACTTGGAATTTTGAACGTCAGCCTTCCAACAACAGTTGTCAAAAATCTTTTTGTATTTTTCAAAATTTTATGCTAAAACACACTTAAAATCTTTTTGAATTTTTGAATGAAACAGAAATGCAGTAAAATGAAATATTTACAAACAATATTTTTTGTGAGTTTATGCAAGAAGATCATATCAATTTATAAGACAAATCACTAACAACGTTAAGCTTGATTTCATTTTAAGCTCTAAACGATTCACATAGATTGACGATATTGTTATCCACTTAAACTCAATCTAAAAACTTTCGAAATGCTTACCGATACGTTAAGGTATATTAATTTTGCACTAAGTTCTTATGAACCCCACGATCTCAGCATATCCCCTCATCATGCAATACACTGACTCAAGTAATGCTGATGTGTTCAAATATTAACATATAAATTTCATCAAATGAGGCATAAAACTAACCCCTTTTTAGTACTAATGTTGGAAAAAGTGTGCTTTTGTCTTCCTTTTGTATTTTCAGGATTAAATGAGCTCAAATTAACAAAAGAAGCAAAAAGACATCAAAATCTGACATAAATACAAGAAAAGGAACAAGATGTGACATGCCCGACCCCACGACAGCATCTTCCCAAGCAAAACAAGATGTGACACGCCCCGTGCTCAGCCAGCATGGGGGCGTGCCCAAGTGTCAGCAGAAAAGACAAAGTGGTAGAAGCTTCTATTGCCCACCACGGGGCCGTGCTCAGCGGACACGGGGCCGTGGTCAACTATAAGATTCGCACAATCCAGCAAATCTGCATAGTACAAAGATTCTTCTGCACCACGGGGTCGTGCTCAGCGGACACGGGGGCGTGGTCAACTAATAAGACAAAGCTGCATTTAATGAAGAAAGAGAGGATGTGGACACGGGGCCGTGCCCACTGGACACGGGGCCGTGCCCGAGCTTCTGTTCAGCCTATAAATAGATGTGCTTGGCTCAAGCTCAAACCATCCCTTGGCACACCACCTCTCTCACACTTCACCCACCACCCACCACCACCATAACACCATCATCCACCACCATCATCCATTGTCCATCGTAGTCGAGGGTACTTAGTCGAGGGTAACGTCACCTCCAAAAGAGGGGCCTACCATAATATTGCATTAATAACTTAATTCATTATCTTCCAATAATCCACCCTTTTAGGATTGTATCCTTGCTGACTCAAACTACTGGGGTGAGGGTAACGTCACCTTCAAAAGAGGGGCCTACTACAATAACTAAGATAATCTCTTAATTATGTGCAAAAGTGCGGAAATAATCAAAGGTTACACTAGATACGAGTCGGAACCAAGTGATTCATCTTGTCTATCTGTTTTTTTCTTTTTATTTTATTTTCAGCATTTTAGTTAGTTTTTATTTTTCTTAGTTTAAAACCTTTTTCTAAACTTTTTATTTTGATTAGACGTTGAGGATAAACCGGTACTAAAAGCTCTTGTGTCCTTGGACGACCTCGGTATCTTGCCAACACTATACTACGCTCACGATGGGTGCACTTGCCCATATGTGTGTTTAGTGTTAGTAAAATATCGTGTTTTATAAATTTAAAACTTGGCTAAAATAAGTGTTAAAGGGGCTTAAAATATACACCTAATATATATAACACTTCACACGCATCAAATGCCTTTAAACTTTTATCAACTGTGATTTGTGCGAAAACAAAGCAAAATGTTTAAACATTAACAATCAGGTCGATACTTCCGTATACGTAGAGAAAGTCCAATGTTTAAACAAAATAAGAAAAATAAAACAAGTTGAAGTTGTTTAGGCTTTAACCACCAGGTCGATACTTCCGTATACGCAGAGGAGGTCCAAAGCTTAAACGAAAAACCAAAGAAAATAAAGCAGAATGTTTAGGCAACAACATCCAGGTCGATACTCACGTATACGCAGAGGATGCCCGATGCTTAAACAAAATAAAGAAATAAAAAAGTTTAAATCTTTGCAAAATGAAATACACAATCACAGTGACTTTTCAGCAAAGTTGTGAAAGTTCACAAACTTAACCAGTTTTATGTCTTTCGACAATCAGCGATTACTGAGTAGGCACACAGTCAAGAAGGATAAAACTAAGTACTATGCTTTCGACCATGTTTCCCACTAGAACTAGGCTTTTTCATTTAAATTTGTATCGTTATCGCAAATCTACTAGTCTAGCTGAGCCTACCGTCACATCCTTAGTGAGACCGTTTATCACATTTTAACTTTCCATTTCTTTAGCGTGTTGTGACAGTCCACTGATGTACTATCATTTCCTCTTTAATGCAACAAAAACTCATTTTTCGTTTTATCATGTTTTTGGCTTTTTCAAATTTTCTAATGTTTTTGGATTTTCTGAAAATATATTCCCCCTAAAAAACAAATACATCTAAAGAAAATTGAAAACAAACTGTACAAGAACATGAAAATTGATATCGAATTGCCTCAATTCGCCATCCACTTGGCATAAACAATCAGAACTCCCCCTGACAACAAACTATTTTCCCATTATGATTTCAAAACACTTAAGTTTGTTTTAATCAAATGGTTTTTCCGGAAAATAAGTTTTGTTGATTGATTTTAACCATTTGTAGGTTAGGGGAAAAACTCATCACATTGTTTACCAACATTTTTTAAATGATAGTTAAATCAAGTTCAACTTAATAACCTTGATTAACCACTTGTAAGATCAAATATCAAACATTTTCAACCAATCATAATCTGTTGGTTGAATTCTCAAAGTGCCGATTCCTACTCCACACTTACCAACCTGGGAGTTCCGGCAAATCACACTTATAGAAAAACAATTTTCATAAACAATGAATGATGCCGATTCATGCTCCACGATTACCAACTTGGGAGCTCCGGCAAGTCAGGTTTTTACTGTTTGAAAAATATATCCACCCAAGCCTGACCTTCCTTGGGTGTAACAACCTCTTCTTCATCTTTACTTTCAACAGACTTATGAACATTCATTTTGGAAGCGTAGAATTCTTTAACTCCTTTGGCCTTACCATCGACTATTTTTCCAAAAATGTGTTTCACATTTCTGTTGAAAACCTTATCAACATCAAATTTCTTCTTGTCAGAATAAAATTGATTTGGAATTTCAACTTTTCCAACTTTCTTTTTTAAATTTTCAGCCCGCAGAGGTGGAAAATTCACATCATCCACATTCGGAACTGATTTCTCAACCTTTTCTTTAACAACTTTTGGCTCCTCTGATATTGTGGAATCAGATTCATCACCAGAACTGTTTCCTGAACCCTTAACAACCCATTTTTTATTTTTCAGATTTTCTTTTCTTTTAACCACATTCTTTGAACATTCACCAATCTCAAAGGTTGAATTTTCATAGCCTGTAAATTTTCTGGTTGTAAGTTCAGTTTTCTCAACAACTTTTTCTTTCATTTTACCAGAGACTTCCTGTTTTGGTTTGAATGTTTTCGGACAATTTCTAGCAATATGACCAGCAGTTTTGCACTGAAAACAAGTTCTCGTCTCTGTAGTCTTCTGAGCAATACTCTTCTTCACTTCTTCTTGCTTTTTGGCAAGGAATTCTTTGTTTGTCTGCTTTCTGAACGCTTGCTTTTTCTCATCTTCTAAAGATTTTCCTGAAACAAACACAGTTTTTGGTTTATAAAATTTTTCATTTTTATAATTTTTCGGTTGATTAAATCATAATCCTTTCTTTTTGAAATTACAGTTATGGTTTGTTTTTTTATGAATACCAGAACCAGAACTGTAACCCTTTTTCTTGTTTAATCTTGGTTGCACTCTTGAGGTGTAAGGTCTTGGATTTTCAGAAAGATTAATATCTTTTATTTCAGAAATGTTGATTTCTGTTAGTTTGAAAACCTTTTTAATCATTTCAGTTTTAACACCTCTTATTGGAAAAGTCTCATCAGAATATAATTTGTCAGAATCTTTCAAAGTATATGCTAATTTGACTGGTTCGTCATTCAAATTAGATTTTGATAGCAAAAATTCCTTATCATAAACCCGTTTGTCCCTTTTGATTGTTGACTTTGACTTGTCGGACCCAGACTTTGACTCAGATTTGGACTCCGGTTTTGACTCCTCTATGTCATCGTTGTCTAACACCTGATCGACCACACTTTTTATCAACTCAGACTCATGATCAGTATCAAATGATGTGAACGTAACATCAATATTTTCTGGCAAATTATCCGACAACCCAGACTCCCATTGTAAGTTAATTGCCTTTTTGACTCTTTCGGAATTTGGATTTCGAGACAAATATCCATTTTCGACCGGGGGCGGACATCTATTGTAGACAACACTTGGTTTCTAACCAGAAATTTCTACTTCATCCTCTTCTTTTGTCTCGGAATTCTTTTCTTCTGAAGTCTTTTCTTCCTCAAAAGTCTTCAATTTTTCCACAATCGAATAAATCCTGTCAACAACAAAAGTAGAACATGAGTAACTTTTCAATAAATTGTTGACTCTTTCAGTTTCAATTCTTTGTGTTGCCAATTTCAATTCCAGCTCAGCACATTTCTCTGTGTAATAGTTGACGTCATCAAGCTGTCTCATGTAAGCTCCTTTGAGTGTATTCAATGCAACGGCTTGTTCACTGTTTGAATCAGTGTACTTGTTAATCTCTCTATTCAAAGTATCATAAGATTCTTTCAATCTTTTTATGTTGTGTAGCAGCTCGTTGTTTTGCATGATCAATGAATCACAATTCAAACACTTTTCAGGAACTTTGACTGCTTCAGTATCAATTTTGATTTCAAATTCCGGAACATCTTTGACTGTTCTTTTTGCTTGGAAAAACTCAGCTCTTTTCTTTTTCTCGGCTTCAGCTTCAGCTTTTAATCTTTCTTCTTCTTCTTCTTCCTCTTCTTCAATTTTTCTCCATTTTTCCTCTACAACTTCCCTGACTTTTCTGTATTTTGCAGCCCAATACTTATCATAAGCATTAGCAATAAAGGCTTTACCATTTGACATCTCTTTTTCCATAAATTCTTTATCTGGGCAAAAATTATCCCAACTGAACCCTTCTGGAAATTTTTCATCATCTTGATCTGCCAAACACACTTTACTTTCTGTTAGAATGTATTTATCCCAGCTAAATCCACCATCCTTGCCCTGATTAACCAGACACGCTCTCTTTGAATCTTCAATTTCTTTTCTACCATGTGCAGTTTGAGCCTGATGTGGTGTCTGTTGTTGTTGATATGGCTGTTGTGTGACTTGATGATAAATCGCCTTTTTGTAGTAATCGTTGTTTCCAAAAGGGTTTTGAGCTCCACTCGCTTCTCGATTTGTGCACTCCCTCTTAAAATGTCCCTTTTCCCTGCAACGAAAACAAGTAACTTTAGTTTTATCAAAACCTAAAAGTGTGACATGTGCCTCGCGAAAATCATCTCTGCCTGTGATTTGTTTAAACTTTTCAGCCCGTCTCAACACACTAGCCATGCACCATTTAATATCCATTAATTCCATTTCCTCGGCATCAATTTGATCGTAATCCTCTTTCATGAGCATTGGATTTCCGATCCTCCCTGCAACTAAGCCTCCATAGGATTCAAGCACAGTCACTAATAAAGACATGTGACTTTTTGCAACTTCCTCAGTATAATTCTGATTATTCTCAAGCTTTAAACCAATGTTGCATTGAAGAACTTTGCCACTCTTTGTCATAGAAAACTGTGGATCATATGTTGGAAACGAAGAGAATCCAGTTGTGCTGCTTGATCCCTGAGACGTATTTTCAGAAGAACCTTTTGCATTATACGCAGTTTCAACTTTTGGAGAAAAAATTGTCTTTTCACTAACACCACTCTTGAAATACAAGCCGATGTCTTGTTCTTCATCGTAGTTCTTCATCCTGGCAATCTTTCTTTGCTCCATCTCTTGAGCTTCCAGATGTTTGATAAATTCACCCAGTGTTAATTTTTTATATTCTTTTCGATTGTTTCTCAACATCATCAGGAATGTTCCCCAAGTATCATGTGGCAACGCATTTGCAAGTTTCTCAATCAACTCATCAGTATCCTTTTTGATGCCTAGCTTCGTCATATTTCTCACCAAGTTACAATATCTTTCAATAATCTGCTTGGTGTTTTCGGATTTCAAACCACGAAATAGATCAAATTCTTTCTTCATGAGAGACATCTTGTTTTTAAGCATATCATCACTTCCTATAGACTCTGCTAACAATTCAGTCCAGATTGAATAAGCACTTCCATCATGTTGAAGCAAAATCAGAATGTCCTCTTTGATCGCTTGCTGTAACAGACTCACCATCAATTTCTCATCTCTATACTTCTTTTTCTCATCAGCACTCATTTCTCTGATTGTTAACTGAATACCATTCCTTATGGGCCTTTCATATGGGACTTCAGTGTGTTCCCAAGCATCCAAGTGATAAGCTTCAACCCAATTTCCAAAACGTTCGGACCAACCATTGTAATCATCAATATCCAAGAGCTTGGGCGGTTTCTGTGATGTCCCGGTTTCATTTTCAAGCAAAGCATTCTGAGTAATGGTGATAGGACTAGCAAATGCATTGTAGAACTCGTTATCCATTGTTCAAGTTTCCAAAATTATCAAAAATTTCAAGTTCAAGCGAAATCAGGTTTTGGAGCGGAATCTCAAAGTTCAACTGGACCGGAATCATGTTAGATCTTTGGAGCGGAATTAGGTTCAACTTTTGGAGCGGAATTAGACTGAAACTCTGGAGAGGAATTAAGTTAGATCTTTGGAGCGGAATTAGGTTCAACTTTTGGAGCGGAATTAGACTGAAACTCTAGAGCGGAATCAGCAAAGATCTGGTAAGTTGGAGCGAAATCAGCAAAGATCTGGTAACTTTGGAGCGGAATCAAGAAAATTCACGAAGGAATCAAAGCTGATGTCATCATACTATCGATCAATTTCGAGCTGAATCACAATTTTGTCAAGATTTAGTTCGATTTTGGACTTGAAACTTCTAAGGCTTTGTCAATACAAGATTCCGAGCAATGTGTGCAAAACTGAACCGATTCTGACCGTGAAATGATGTTCAATTTGAAAAGAAGATGTAGAAAAACAGAAATCGCAGCTGAATTGTATAGAAATCTTCAACCTGAGCTCTGATACCACTTGTAGGATCGATTTCGGATCCGAACGAGTCGATTAGAAGAGCTTTTCACCAAAACAAGAGGCGGAAACAAGTGTTTCGGTGCAATTCAGCGAGTATTCACTTTAATCTATTGTTTCTATTGATCAGGAAGCTAATTACAATCACGACAACACTTCGGCAGCACTTCGTGGCTTACCGGAAGACAACACCTAGAACTCTTACTGATTTCGCTCCTAATGACCTTATATATAGTCAACCTGATTTCGCTCCTAGCTACATCTCATCATCAGGAGCGGAATCACAACATAACATTATGAGCGAAATTAGAACTTAAGACTCTACGGGCGTAATCAGAACAATGTAGGTTTCGCTCCAAATGACAAGATGTCATTTGGAGCGGAATCACATCTAAAGACAATATCTTGGATTCCGTGTCCCGTTCTAGCCTATCCTACACAAGACTCGATACAAGACGTAGGCGACAGACGGATGTACCAACATACGTCTCTCACAATCACCTTGTACCACACCTGAGCTTAGACTTATGTACTGTCATATTACTGACAGCGAAAAACTAGGTCAAGGTATAATACTTGGTGAATATCAAGACCCAATATGTATCTCAGGTCAAAGGAGACTATGATATTCTCCTTTACTCAAATTTACTTATGATCAATCACAAATGATTCCATGGAGTAATATTCGAGAGCGAGTCAGTCCAATATTTGTATCCCACAAATATCTATGAACCTTGGCAGCAACACTTTGCTCTATATTCATACCTAATGAATATCCACCAATCCAAGTTCATAATAGTCTTACATTCATATTTGTTCCCACAAGTATGATCGACTACGGACATTTAGAATAAGTAACTTATTCACGGATTTAAACATGCTAAAATGGAACATAACTCAAAATACTATAAAGAGTTATAATAACAGTTGTTCCAATATCCAAATATAAAATAGATCAAATCCAATCACTAGAATATCGAAATCCTAAGGCACAAGTATAACCCTTCATGCTTTGCCCGTTCAAGGAGCTTCGTGAGTGGATCCGCAATATTTTGATCAATGTGAACTTTGCGAATACATATCTTTCCTTTTTCAACTTCATCCCTTATATAGTTGAAACTCCGCTCAATGTGCCTAAACTTTTGATGTGCACGAGGATCCTTGATTTCAGCAATCACACCATCGTTATCACAAAGATTTCTAGGGGTCCTGAATGGTAGGGACTACCCCTAGATCGGGCAATAATTCAAGTGGCAGATCCACATGAATCATCTCGATCAATGAAGCGGCGATGTATTCTGATTCTGTAGTGGACAATGTTACCCTAATTGTGATCAAGAATCATCTTCATCAGTTTGGAAACTCGTATCCATGTAACCCTTTACAACGAATTCCGAAACTCGCATCCCTGTAACCCTTTACAACGAGTTCTTCTTCACCAGATCCATATATTCGAAATATATCCTTAGTCCTTCTAAGTTATTTCAATATATATAAATTTTTAACAGTCACTCAATGACCGTTACTCGTTGGTATCTTCTCGTCATGCTTAAAGCGCATAACTTGTCCGGTCTAGTGCATATCATTACATACATAATGAATCCTATAGCTGACGCATATGGGATTCCTTTCATTCTTTCTTGCTCATCCTTTGAGCTTGGACGTTGAAACGCATTCAATATTGTCCTCTCTTTGAATAGGTACCAAACCTTTCATAGAGTTCTCTATCTTGAACCTTTTCAAGACTTTGTCAATGTATGCACTTTGGTTTAAACCTATCAAGTGCCTCAATCTATCCCTATAGATCTTTATTCCCAAAATATAGGCGACTTCACCAAGATCCTTAATGGAAAAACAACTTTCAAGCCAGGTTTTTACACCTTCCATGGTTGGAATGTCATTTCCAAATAGTATAATGTCATCGACATACAATACTAAGAAGGTCATAATGCTCCCACTAGCCTTCTTATACACACAAGCTTTATCAACGTTCTTAATGAATCCATATTCCCTAATCTCTTCATCAAAATGGTGATTCCAGCTTCTAGATGCTTGTTTCAATCCATAGATTGATTTCTTTAACTTGCATACTTTGTTAGGATGTTTTGGATCGACAAAAGCTTCAGGTTGAACTATATAGACGTCTTCCTCAAGATATCTATTAAGGAAAGCCGTTTTGACATCCATTTGCTAAATCTCATAATCATATTATGCAGGTATGGCAAATAATATACTAATAGACTTTAGCATTGCCACAGGCGAAAAGGTCTTATCATAATCAACCCTTTAAGTTTGAGTAAAACCTTTTGCTACAAGTCTCTCTTTATAAGTATCCAAGTTACCATGCATATCAGTTTTCTTCCTGAAAACCCACTTATTTCCAACCACTTTGGAGTTAAGAGGTTGCATAACCAATTCCCATACTTGGTCGTTATACATGGATTGCATCTCTACGTTCATGGCTTCAAGCCATTTGTCATAATCGGATTTTGACATTGCATCATGGTATGTGGTAGGTTCACCCGAATCTACCACGTAGCATCCAACCATGAAAAATCCAAATCTTTCAGGTGGACTACTAATTCTACCATATATGTGAACGTTTTTGTGTGTATTGAGCAACCACTTGATCATTTTCAACAACCTCTTGTTGAGTGCTAGTATTAACCAAACGTGTATCGGCTTGTGGTTCTCGATCCTCATTAAGTTCCACTGTTCTACTAATTCCTTCCATAAGGAACTTAGCTTCCAAGAACTCAGCCTTTCGAGAAATAAATACCTTTTACTCTGTTGGATCGTAGAATTAATATCCTATACCATATTTAGGATATCCTAC
The DNA here is from genome assembly GCA_030545235.1 of Helianthus tuberosus. Taxonomy (NCBI): domain Eukaryota; kingdom Viridiplantae; phylum Streptophyta; class Magnoliopsida; order Asterales; family Asteraceae; genus Helianthus; species Helianthus tuberosus. The sequence goes on along the minus strand of CM060447.1, from coordinate 127,782,459 downwards.
AAAGATACACTTAGTGGATCGTACTTCTAATTTGTTTGGGGTGTATTGCTTCACATAAGCTTCACAACCCATACCTTTAAATATGATGATGATGGAACCCTTCCATGCCATATTTCAAAAGGTGTCTTATCCACTTTCTTGGTTGGGCCATATTTGATATACGGACCGCGGAGACCAAAGCGTAACCTCAAAATGATAGTGATAATGTGCTCCTAGCCATCATAGATCGAACCATATCCAAATAGAGTTCGATTACTCCTCTATCGAAACGAAGAACTTTGATTGAGTTGATTTAGTACTTTACCTTTCGAAGATTTTGAACATTTCAAAACTTCATACTTGTGTCAAGTACACATAACCATAACTACTATAGTCGTTGGTAAAAGGTAATGAAATATCTTTCACCATTCCTACTTATTGGCTTAAAAGGACCACATACATTCGAATGTATGATACCTAATAAATCTTTTGCCCTTTCCCACTAAGGGATTGTTGGTCATTTTATCTTTTAAACAAGATTCGCATATATCAAATAAACCAATTTCATTTGTTTCCAAAAGACCACTCTTTTGAAGTGTTTGTATGCGATTCTGTTTATATGACCAAGACGATAATGCCAAAGATAGGTCTTGCTCAAATCCGTTTTTGAGTTTCTTGGTGATTGCTTGGTACATTGAACAATCAAATGATGTATTATTATGAACCAATTCATAAATACCATTTGAAAGCATAGCTTTAAATTAAAACATGTCATTCATCGAAATATAAATGTCATGGTTTTGAAACTTTAAATCAAAACTATATCGTCTTATAAGGGAAACTTGAATAATGTTCCTAGTCAAATTAGGAGCATATATAACATGTTTAAAACAATTTCCAAACCATTTGGAAGTTTCAAAACATAGTCTCCTTGGACTTCAACTTGAACTTTCACTCCATTGCCCAAGAGCATACTAGTGTCTCCCTTCTTGTAATGTCTATTTCTTTTGAACCCTTTTGCAACAAATTGCAAACATGAGTTCCACATCCGATATCTAATACCCATGTGTTTGAAGAAATAACATTAAGGTCAATATGTTTCATAAAGATTGTACCTGAGTTTTGCCTAGTATCCCTCTTGTTTTTCAACTCTTCTAGATAGGTTGGACAATTCCTTTTCAAATACCCTATCTCACCATACTTAAAGTATGGATCGTTTGTGGCAACCTTTGCCTTCTTTTCTTTTGGTTTCAGTGGTTCCGCTTTAGACTTTCTTTTCTTTTCCCTTTGAATTGCCCCTTTCATTTGCAACATTTGCCTTGGTGTCGGGGTGATGCTCTTTCTTGTTGCCACCCTCATTGATCGTTAGAATGGGTAAAGCCCTTTTACCCATATTGAGCCTTTCGAAGTGATCAATGTGGCTTTTCATCTTAAAGATATAAGATTAGACCGATTGGGTTTCCTCCATTCGACATGCATGGAGCGCTCGAACTGTTTCGATGCGTTCTACCCTTAGGAACATTTCCTACAATTGGTTAATCATGTCGTATACTCATGATGTTCAAAATCCTTTTGAATCTCGGGAATTATAATTCCTAATCATGAGGCAAGAGGCTTGCATAGTATCATCGATATACTTAATCCAATCGTTATAGGCATCCTTATCTTCCATAAGAGGTTCATCGGGATTAAGATCGTTTTCAGTGATAAGTTACGGACGGTTTGGGTAATATTGTTAGCGGCCATCTACAAAATTTAACAAGGTTCAATTTTAGAATTTTCGATATTATTATATTTTAATCATTAATACCCTTTTATGTCTCATAGAGAATTAATTATTAAAATCTAGAATCCAACGTTACATTTAAATATTGGTTAGGTGACCTTTATCCCATTATTTAAATTAATAAGGTAGTCAACGTTTGACGATTGCAACCCTTTGCAACTTCTAGCCATATGGGATCGGTTAAACATCTTTATGTTTAGTTGGCATGTTTAATCCCATCAACACCTTTTGTTCGCCATGCTTCGGTGACCCTAAGTTCATGGTTTCCAAATCAAGTCGTCCAACTTACACACACGTGTGAGTTTATACACATTAGTGGTTAGGTGACCTTTATCCCACAAACATGGTAAACCCACCTCAAATATACAAGTTCCCTCAAATGTGGTTAGGTGACCATTATCCCACAAAAGAGTTCCCAAGTGATTCGAGTGTTGTATAAAAGGATGGTGTTTGACTTGTTTTATAAAAGGGATTTTGAGTTTTCAAAATTCTAGTTTAGAAAACCTTATGTACCATACATTTGCATGCATTCAAATCCTTGGTACTTATGTGAAAACAAATTTTCGAGGTTCTTTTAAATAAAGCTCATTTTATTATAAAATCATTAATTTTTAATAACCCTTTATTAACCAATTTTAATGATTTATTAAGAACCAATTTTAAGCTTGTTGTTGATTATTAGTTTGTTAAGCATGCATATCCAAATATCATCCGAACAATAAAATAAGCAACCACACAAGCACAACATACATAACAATAGATACATAACCATAGCCAACTATTTTGACCACACTTATTAGCCGAAACAAGTGTGTCAAAAGGTCCTTCCTAAGGGTGAATATTGACACAAATAATGTGTCGTTGAACTCCCACTTGATCCCGCATCCAAATGCTTCAAGTCTTCCTTTTGTGTTGTGATTTCTTCACTTTCTTTGGGCTTCCAAAATGTACTTTAATTCAGCTCCAAACTTCTTTGGACTTCAAAAATGTGTTTTGGTTATCGGGCTAAAATCCCGTTAAGAACTATGAAGTCCTTTAGGCCCGAAATTGGCCAAAACCAAAACCGCATTTTTGTGTGCATCTTCTTTTACAAAAAAATATCCTAATACATTTTTTCTAATAAAACAAAATGCACCTAATCTATTTATTTTACATACCAAATGAAAATAAATAAATTACATAACTTTACAAATGGAAGAACAAAAAATAATTAATTGTTACAGCCTTTGAAATAATTAAATACAAATCACAAACACAATCATTCAACATATTCATACAAGGTCATGGTTAGGTTATGAACACCAAAAATATATATCCACATATATATAATTCAAGAAGTAAAAATGGTTTCCTTTTTACAACCCACTTTTCGGTCAAGAATGATAAAACCGAAAAATGTGGGTTTTTGTCCAAACAAAACAAATCATCCATATGACATAATTTTTTCAAGATTCCTTTATGCATGTAGGAAATAAATCTTGAAAAAACAAAAGGATAACCATATATAAAATTTCGGCCAAAGGGTTTTAACCAAACCCGAAACCCGAAAATTTCATATCCTATGAAGCATGCACTCATATAAGCGTCTCTGATACCATTGTTGAGGTTTTGTTGGTGCATACATCTGTCGTCTTCTTCTTATATCGAGTCTCGGTCGCGGTGCGAATCTGATCAAAACATGATATCATTTTATTCATTGATGACATCATGTAGATGACATCATCTTGAGCCACATCTCACGAAATTAAATGGTCACATAAGACAAAATAGAATACGTTTGAAATAGAATTGTAAATATTTGTTGATTTCACTCCAACAATCAAGTGAAGGTGATTCCGCCCGGAATCAAGAGTTGATTCCGCTCTTATTGTTACCGTGTCATTTCGGGCGGAATTAGACCTCTATATATAGGTCACTCATGAGCGAAATCATTAGGAGATTTCTTGATTTCCATACCGAGGTGCTGCCAGTGTGACGTTTGCTTGTAATCTGTTAGATATCAATACAAAAGGTGTTAAAAAGTGAATTGCTAGCTGTTTCTACGTTGGTTACTTGTTTTCCGCACTTGTAACTGATTAAAACTCCTCTGAAAAGACTCGTTCAGGTCCGTATACGATCCTACAATTGGTATCAGAGCCAAGTACGAGGAGTTCTGTCGAATTCAGCTGGATATCATTGTTTTTCTGTCTTCTACACCATTCTTTATTCATTTCAGCAATTTTTAACGGTCAAAATCTGTCCAATTTTTCACAGATTGTGTAAAATTACCTATTGATAAACCCTTGAAAGTTACACGTTAAAATTCGGACTAAAAATGGGTAAAAATGATGTCCGAAGTGATTCCGCTCGAACAGACATTTAGGGATTCCACTCCAAAATACTTGAGTTTTGTCAGATTCCGCTTGAAAAGCCTGCTGATTCCGGTCCTAGTTATCAAAATTGTTGATTCCGCTCCAAAATACTTCTGATTTCGCTCCAAAGTGTTTACTGATTCCGCTCCTGACTACCATACATCTGATTCCGCTCCTGACTACCATATTTCTAATTCCGCTCCTGAATATCATACTTCTGATTTTGTTCCAGACTTGAAAGATATATCTTGTGTGAAATCTTAATTGCTTGTGTCAGTATATGTGATTAAAGTCTTTATCGAGAAAAACAATGACCGCTTGAAAAGGTGTATCGAGATCATGTGAAAGAACATTGTATTCGAGGTTGTCAGTTAGTTGAAAAAAGAAATCACATGACTTGTGTCAGTCTAAATTGTGATTGCATGTGATTCTCGTAATTTGTAATAGCCCATTCAGATTTCTTAAATAATTAAAATTGTTGGTTTAGTGGATTTAACGGCCCAATGAAAGAGTCTTGAAAGTGGTGAAATTTGAGCATGTGAACATATGATAGTGTAGTAAATGTTGTCGGTACATGTGAATGGTTATTAATACATCTCGGTCCAAGTGTTTAATCATAAGAGTTGTCGGCTTAGTGGGTTTGTAGTCAGCCCATCATATATTTTCAGCCTATTAAAGTCAAGTTTGGTGAGATTATTAAGTGTGTTGTCAGCCCAAGTAATTCAACGGCCCAAGTTTCAACATTATAAAGTCATCGGCCCAATCATCATTGTGTATTGTCAGCCCAAGCCCATTCATTCAGTTTGCGAATTACATTAAACGAGTCCATAATTTTTCGAGACGAGTCCTAGATTGATTCAACCGTCACACACTTTTACGTATTCAGTTCATTTAAACTGATCATTTGCTTGTCTCGTTCAGGTGATTTGACCAGGTGAATCAGTTCGTGTGAAAGCTTGTTTGAGAAATTCTTCGATTCCGAATCATGGATAACGATTTCTACAACGCCTTTGCGACTCCGACTACTCCGGCTTCCATTGCTCAGAATATGAATTTGGAAAATGAGACCGGAACGTTACAAAAGCCCCCGAAACTGATGAGTATTGAAGAGTACTACGGGTGGAAAGACAGATTCGAAAACTGGGTTCAGGCAAATCATCTTAGGTCACGGGAGTGTATTCTAAAGAAATATGTTTTGCCTCGTACTGATTTGCAAGTTGTGAAAACAATTTCTGAGTTTAGTGATCAAGAACGAGATATGTATCGTGCTGAAAAGATGATGATTAGTCTATTACAGCAGGCAATCAAAGAAGACATTTTCATTCTGCTTCAACATGATAAAACTTCAAAGTCTATCTGGGATGCTCTACGTGTTAAGTTTGAGGGTAGTGAGAACATGATTAAAAGCAAAAAGGCGTTGCTCAAGAAAGAGTTTGATCTGTTCAGTAGTTTACCGGGAGAAGACACGAAGAGGCTGATTGAACGTTACTGTCATTTAGTGCAATCTATGTCGATGATTGGTATAACCAAAGATCCTGATGAGTGGGTAGACAAGTTAGCGGATGCGTTACCGCAGAAAGAGTGGGGAACTTACTTGATGATTCTAAAGAATACGGGTGTTTATGATGGGTTGACGATTTCACAGTTTATTGAGAAAATCGAAAGTCAAGATCTGGAATAGCAGAAGATCGCAAGGATGAACAGTCCAAGTGGTCAACAGGATGTGAAAATGTACTACAAAGGTAGTGTTCAGGAAGCAGAAAGAAGGCCAAAAATTCAAACTGCGTTCAGTGCTGGGGATTCAACAGAAAAGGTTGATCAAAGTTCCAAAAGCAGTAGTGGATTTTCTTCATTTCCGAGTGTCAATCCGAAAGAGACTACATCAAGTTTCCATTCTCAGAGCACAAAGACAGGAAATGGTTATGTGATCCAGTGCAATATCGCTTTGAATCTTCCTGAAGGTCAAAGTTTTTCTGAGGAAACCGCTAAAGATCACATGGCTCTGCTTGGTTCTGTATTGCTTTCTTATGAGGGTTTAGTGGCTGGACGGATCGGAAATCCTATGCTTACAAAGGAGGATTACGATCAGATAGACGCCGAAGAAATGGAGTTAATGGACATCAAATGGTGTCTAGCTAGCGTTCTTAGACGTGCTGAAAAGTTCAAGCCTGAGCCGCTTGTTGGCCTTGCGGGGCTGGGAGCAGAGCTTGATGAGCAGTGGCTTGAGCTGGGGCTTGACGAGGACCAGTATGGCAGTTAGTAGTGAAGTGGCCGTACATGTTGCAGTGAGCGCAGAAACGACAGGCGAGACCCACCGGGTGATGATAGGAATATGTCGGGCAAGCCGGGTGGCGGCCTGTGTATGCACGCTTTGCTGGTGGTGCATAAGTAACTGGTGCTGGACGGTGATGGGGCTGCTGCTGGGCCGGTACGTCCTGAAGTGGAGCAGCAGTGGTAGTGACAACACAGTTCTTGTTGCTGGAGCTGTTGTTGTTGTTCTTCTTCTTGCGGGGTGAGGACTTGGACGATTGAGCGGCGGTGGTTTCGGTGGTTGGTGCGGCGGTGACTTGGTGCAGGTTCTTCGAAGTTTTATCCCAAAAACCAGCTTTTACCCGCTTGTCGTTGATTTCAGCGGCAAGCAAGTAAGTTTCTTCAATCGTTGCTGTCTTTGCGGCATGCACAAAATCCGCAACACAGCCGGGTAGAGCTCGGATGTACTTCTTGATTGCCATGTCGGGCGTCTTCACTTGATCGGGACAGATGATGCTGAGCTGCTTAAAGCGAGCAGTTAGGGCAGCGTTGTCACCTTCCTTCTGCTTAATGTTCCAGAATTCGTCCTCCAGCTTTTGGCGTTCATGAAGAGGATAGAACTCATCCATCATGATGGCCTTCAACTCTTCCCATGTCAGCTCATAAGTTGCATCGTTCCCGCATTTGTTTCTCTCGGTCGTCCACCAGTCTAGTGCACGGGACTGGAAGACGCCGGTAGCGTTTAGAGTGCGGAGATTTTCCGGACATCCACTCTGGCGCAGAGTGACTTCGATGGAATCGAACCATTGAAACATAGCCATCGGGCCATCTTCTCCTGTGAATTCCTTCGGACCGCATGCCTTGAACTACTTGAAGCTGAAAGCAGTTTTGTTAGCAACTTTAGGAGCTTCGGTTCTAGACTCCTCAGACGATTTGCTAACATTCTCATAAATTTCACTCACGATCTGGGGCACAACCTTGGCCACTTGTTTAGCAAGGATGGCAGCAAGGCCTTTGTCCTTCTGTTCTTGACGAGAGAGTCATGGGTGATGGGATCCAGATGATGGTCCAGTTGAAATTGTCTGCAACAGACATCGTCATAGGTCTCAGACACGTCATGATCGAATCTCACCTCACACGTCTAATACTTACTAAAGCTCAGGAACACGCATAGTCATGTAAGCATATAAGCACATAGGCACATAATCACAGATTCACATAAACACATAAGCACATAATCATGTAAGCACGTAGAGCACAGAAGCACAGAAGCACATACGCATGTAATCATCAGATGCATATAGAGACACGTAAGGCATTCTGACTGCATCTATTATCTAAGATTTACGCGCGTTCGAGGGTAGCGATTGCGGATAACATATCGAGTAGTATAGTATAAGCGTACAACATAGCATAAGGTCGTCCATTATTTAGCGATTTGTCAGCATCTTGAGATAGAAGTGCAGTGCGAGTAGTGCGTGTCGATCGAAGTGGAAGCAAAAATCGAACAATTTTCCAAAATTAAGCATATAAGCAGGTAAATACACATACAAACACATAAAATCAACGAATCATCAGAGTCAGCAGTTGCGGGCTCAGAATCGAAACACATAAAAAATCGAGAAATAGATCGTCTGCGGCTATTAGACTTCGACTACCCAAAGTGATTCAACTATTCACAAGGACCGCCTGAGCACACATCTGACCTTCAGGACTTGTGCTTCCGCCTCGAATCTGGGCGTATGACACGTATCCTTTCAACCTCTGCGTGATCTTCGATCGTTGGAGTCCGTCGAAACTTTGATGAGAGCTTTGTAAAACAAATAAAGATCGAAACAAATCGTCAAGGTTAGGGTTTCACCCCTATCTCAACAACTTCGTTCCTATTTTTGATAAGTTAAAAGAGAATTATGAGTCAAAGTATGGATTTCACTCCTATTCCAACGCAATTTTCCTAAATTTATAGATAAAAATGTGGGTTGAACAAGCAATTTAGTCGAGAGTTTGCGGTTTTCACACCTATTCTCGACTTAATCGTCTATTCATGATTTGAAATTCCGAGTGCAGTGATAGTGTAGCATAGGCGAGAATAGCGAGAAATAGCAATTCCTCTGTTTTTGTGCAAGCTTACTGCTATTCCTATCATACATAACCCCTACTGGATATGCATGAGTCGGTCTGGTGGTTTCTAACTATAGACTAGGTCTCTAAGACATCGACCCAGACTAGGTCGAGTCTTGCCTAATTCCCTATAGTTATGGCTCTGATACCAATCTGTCACACCCCAACCGATGGCGGAAATATCGGGGCATGGCACTGAGCGAAACAGATTGTCCAAAAGTTTCCATAACAATTATCATTACCAATTAATTTAAAGTAACATGTCCCATACCATGTCTTAAAAGGCAAACAAATTATTACAGACAAATCTAGTTAAGTAGTTCTGTTCCGACAACTCAGATTTATACATAGATAGTTTATTTATTGGTTTCTAGGACCCCTTTTCCTAGCTTCGATTTCATCACAGCACAGAGAGCATCCTAGACCTTTCCTTGCCTCAAGTTCACAGCAAGCTAAGCATATAAACAACTTAAGCACCTGTCACATACGTTAAAGTAAAAGTCAATACACATAGTGTAAAGGTGAGCATACAAGTTTGATAATAGCATATAGAGTTCGAAAGCGTTACGCATAACCAGCACGTACACAGAGTGAAATGAGGCATGTTAGTTATCGACATGAATCTATCGATACCAATGACTGCGGGTTGACTGCCCAAGGCAGTTCGCGATACACACTCACCACTGTGAGCCATGTAGGTAATTGTCCTTAACAACCCCCGAGTGAATGGGTGCCGAGTCCAAACTAATAGTACTATCGTTGCTAAGGCAGGTAGACAGCATTCCATGTGTAAACATAACAAACAAGCATTCATTAAGTCACGTATAACATGCGGTAACGGTTAGCGTTTAAAGTATTGCGTAGTATGTTTGATGTGATTTAGTATAAGTAATGTATGTAACACCCAAAAGTGCATAAAGCAAAAAGGGATCGAGTATACTCACAGCGATGATGGATTGAAGGGAGCACTAGAGAGTAGGGTTAGCATGAATAGATTTATAGCATAACGATAAGTGACGCGTAAAACGGTGCAAAGTACAAGTGGTTCGGACAGCAGTCCGTTCAGATGGTAGTCCGATCGGACAGCCAGCCGTGCGAGTGGTAGTCCGTTCGGACGGTCGTCCAGTCGGATGACGGTTCGAGTGGATTGTTTCTTCCTTTGGAAAGGATGTGTTTGTGTATGATGGCTTGACTTTTGATGTTTTCGTTGTAGCATTTTGAAAATATTGAAGTACCTCTACCTTTCAGGTCGGTCGATCGGACGGCCATTCGATCGGACGGCAACCCGTTCGGTTGGGCACTTCAGTGAGAACAAGTTCACAGCAGGGTGTCACTCAATCGGGTGGCATCCTTTGTGCATTGAGCATGTTGAAAATTGTTTAAGTGTTGAAGTTTAAAAGTCTCATGATTCGATTGGCAGTTCGATCGGATGGTAGTCCGATCGAACAGCAATTCGTTCAACATTCAGACTTCAAGTGTTGGCAAAAATGGTTAAGTGTGGGACCAAGGTGCAAGTCGTACGGGTGGCCGGTCGTCCGGGTGGCTGTCCGCTCGGACAGCAATCCGTGCGGACGGCACTCCGTCCTGGTTGACCTGTTTATCTTACACTTAGTTGTTTTGATAGTTTGTCGTTTTATCGAGATGTGTTGATATCGTGCTAACCAACAGAACTCCATCCTAAGCTCTAGTGACCCGATCAAACAGGAACCACCCAAGTTCGGTCAGTCCACCGGTTCAGGATGATTGTTCTTGGTTAACCCGAAATCGATAATCTCATGGACAGAATACGGATCTTGAACCAACACAACCACAATAATGAGTAGTAAGTCGGCACAAGCTCCGATTCTATCGGTTTTGAGTGCATTGAGTGTAAAAGAGTTGAAAGAAAGTTGAAAACCCATCTTTCAATCCTTTTTCTTGTGAATATGTGTAGATCTATGAAAGATCTTTGTTTGTTTATGAGGAAATCGGTTAGATCTAAGTTGTTCTTGGTGGATTGAGGCCAAAATATGAAGTTCTTCAAGAACACATGATGACATCATCCTAGAACACCTTGAATCTTGATGATTTCACGGTTAAAGTTAAGATTCAAAAGATAGAAAGGTGTAGGAGTGCGTGTAGATTAAGGAAGTACAAGATTTAGGACGAGATCTTACCGGAATTGCCAGAAATCGAAGGAAAAAGCGAGCAAGAGCACGGGTTGGACGTAAGTTGCCAAAAGTAGAAAGTATGAAAGTGACATGGGGTATTTATAGGGTTACCCAAAGTGGAAAGGAGTGGAGAGGGGCTGGTCGCTCGGTTAGGCAGTCCGGTCGGACAGCTGTCCGATCAGACGGCAGTCCGATCGGTCGGCTGGTCGAACGGCTGGTCGCCTGGTCGATCAGTGACATCGTTCGAGTGTTCGGCGCGACGAGTTTTGATGTTTCGAGTTCGATTGCGAGCGTTGCGATGCGATAGAGTTTCCTAGTCAAATTACTTTTAATCCCAACTACTCATATCTCGCACTATCTCTTTTCCACCAATTATCATACCATTTCGATTGCGATTGAGTTCGATTGCGTTTCGATTGATTACCACGACATAACATAAATAAACATGCACAAGTAACACATAAGGCGCACACACATGTATATTAATAACCAAAATGCGTATTTCGAGTTGCGAGTGCGATTGCGATAGCGGTAAAGCGATTAAACATGCGATAAATAGCGATTACTATGGGATTATTAATAGATACTCCACATAATACAACTAAAGCGAAAGTAAAATAGACTAATTACAAGTCAAAGAAGTCAAAACAGTAATTGAGCAAGGAGAGACAGATCGCAATTAGCAATCTTGTCTTCCTTTGACTTCAATCTTAACTTTGACTTTGAATTCAGAAACACGGGGTGTTACATGGGAGGCCATGGATACATGACATGAAGGCAGTCCCATCTACATATCATCAATGTGTAAAGCTTCCTAGCCCATGGGGGGTGGTGAAAATTGAGAGTGGCCAACAAGAAGCAAAGAATTGCTACACCTCATCAATGAAGCCAGCCTCAAGACCAAGGGAGCAATAGCAATTAAAGTATCCTCCAAGAGATGTCCTGGAGGCAAGGGAACAAGATGTAAAAGATATCCTTATGGATCCTCAGGATCCTGAATCCAAGATCTTCATAGGATCAGGGATCCTCAATAACATTGAACAGGATCTAGTACCCTTCCTCAAAAAGAGAAAAACTACCTTTGCCTAGAAGCACGAAGACATGACATGTATCTCTAAAGATATAATTACTCATAAGCTCGGCATTGATAGGTCATTCAAGCCCATACATCAAAAAAGGAGAAAGTTTGCACCTGAAAGGAATGCCATTATCCAGGAGGAGGTAGATAAGCTACTCTGAGCAGGTATGATAAGAGAGGTCAAGTATCCAAGGTGGTTAGCCAATGTGGTTGTTGTTCAAAAGAAAAACGGGAAGTGGAGGGTATGTGTCGATTTTACTGATTTAAACAAGGCATGTCCCAAGGATCCTTTCCCATTACCCCACATTGACTCCATGGTGGATGCTACCGCGGGTCATGAGTTGTTGACTTTTATGGATGCTTCATCTGGATTCCAACAAATTCAGATGGAACCATCTGATCAAGAGGATACAGCCTTTATGACCCCAACTGGTATATATTGTTATATTGCTATGCCATTTGGACTAAGAAATGTAGGTGCTACTTATCAAAGGCTAGTCAATATGATATTTAAGGAACAAATTGGACACAATATGGAAGTCTATATAGACTAGCCTAATTTGGATATTGACTAGGCTTTGATAAGTAGCACCTGCATTTCTTAGTCCAAATGGCATAGCAATATAACAATAGATACCAGTTGGGGTCATAAAGGCTTTATCCTCTTGATCAGATGGTTCCATCTGAATTTGTTGAAATCCAGATGAAGCATCCATAAAAGTCAACAACTCATGACCCGCGGTAGCATCCACCATGGAGTCAATGTGGGGTAATGGGAAAGGATCCTTGGGACATGCCTTGTTTAAATCAGTAAAATCGACACATACCCTCCACTTTCCATTTTTCTTTTGAACAACAACCACATTGGCTAACCATCTTGGATACTTAACCTCTCTAATCATACCTACTCGGAGCAGTTTATCTACCTCCTCCTGGATAATAGCATTCATCTCATGTGCAAACTTCCTCCTCTTCTGATGTATGGGTTTGAATGACATGTCAATGCCAAGCTTATGAGTAATTATATCTTTAGAGATACATGTCATGTCTTCATGCTTCCAGGCAAAGGTAGTTTTTCTCCTCTTGAGGAAGGATACCAAATCCTGTTCGATGTTGCTGAGGATCCCTGATCCTATGAAGACTTTGGATTCAGGATCATGAGGATCCATAAGGATATCTTTCACATCTTGTTCTCTTGCCTCCAGGACATCTCTTGGAGGATGCTTTAATTGCTATTGCTCCCTTGGTCTTGAGGCTGGCTTCATTGATGTGGTATAGCAATTCTTTGCTTCTTGTTGGTCACTCTCAATCTTTATCAGCCCCCATGGACTAGGAAGCTTTACACACTGATGACATGTAGATGCAACTGCCTTCATGTCATGTATCCATGGCCTGCCAAGGATAACATTGCAATAGGATAAGCAATCTATAACACAAAATTTTTGATAAGAATGAAGTCCTTCTATGTAGATGGGAAGTTTAATATCCCCCAATGTATTCTTGGTTTCTCCACTGAATCCCACAAGAACTGAGGATCTTGGGATAATATCCGATTCAGGGATGTTCATTTTCTTGAGGACATCAAGCTGATTGATGTTTACTGAGCTCCCACCATCTATCAAGATCCAGCGAACAAAACGGTTAGATATAAATAAGGTAATAACAAGACCATCATGACGAGGATCCTGAACGTCAACACGATCATTCTCATCAAAAGTTATAACTTTTTCCTGTGTAACAGTAGTGGTTCGGATGGGTCTATCCCCATTATCCATCTTGGTTTCCTTGGCATGTCTCTTGGCTGCTGAAAAGGAAGTACCACAAATGTCTGATCCACTGGATATAAAGTTTATAACTTGTGCATCTGCCGGAGGAGCAGGAGCTCTTTCTGGAACCTTTTCAGGATCCTGGATCCTTGACCTTTTTTCTTCCCAAAAGCTCCTTCAAGTGCCCTTTGCTTAATAAGTAACCAATCTCTTTTCTTAGTGCAATACATTCTTCAGTTAGATGACCAAAATCTTCATGATATGCACACCATTTGGATTTGTCTTTTGTTGTAGCTGGCTTATCACTTTTTCTGGGCCATCTTGCTTTTTCACCTAGGTTCTGCATTGCAAGGATTAGTTCATTGTTATCAATAGAAAAGCAATATTCAGAAATTGGAGGATAATCTTCATCATCCTCTTCCTATTCGACTGCATGCACGCTCTGATTATCAGATTTATTGTAAGACTTGGACTTGTTGTTCCTGAAGTAGGATCCTTACTTTTCCTGCTTCGAGGATCCTACCAGTCTTTCTTGGATCCTTTTATCATCCTCTAGTCGGATGACTCTTAGGGCCCTGGTTCTTACTTCATTAAGATTCCTGCAAGGGGTCATGACAAGATCATCATAGAACAGTGAATCCCTGAGTAAACCCATTTTAAAGGCTTCCACAGCCGTAGCAATATCCAAATTAGGAATATCCAATGATTCTTTACTAAACTTAGTGATATAATCTCTAAGTGATTCATTTTGACCTTGTGTAACCCTATATAGATCACTAGTTAAACGTTTAAATTTTCTACTACATGAGAATTGGCTATTAAACAGATTAACTAGATTAGCAAATGAAGTAATAGAGTAAGGGGGAAGACTTAGCAGCCATTTAAGAACTGATCCTGTTAATGTGGATCCAAAACCCTTGCACAAACATGCTTCTTTTAATCTCTCCGGGATGGGTTTGATCTCCATCCTTTCTCTATATTGAGCTACATGTTCTTCTGGATCCGTCGAACCATCATACAGCTTCATGGTTGGTATTTGGAACCTCTTTGGAATTTCTGCATCACAAATGGGTGGTGCAAAACGGGATATCCTGTGGCTTCCATCTGCAACTTCAGGAATGGGCTTAACCACTCCTGGAACGCTGGATATCATATCCTTCAGTTTCTGTAATTCCCTAGCCATAGCCTGATTGATACCTATATCCTGCACAAAGCCAAGGTTAGTGTTATAAGAATTATTCAAAGTGTTACCTCCTGAAGGATTCAAGTTTGGAATTCCAGATGTGAATCCATATTGACTGGATTCTGGTACAATTGAGGGACCAGTTGAAGCATTAGTTTGCATAGGAATGAAGTCTCCTTGATGAACGTCTGTACTTCCGGGTTGCACATTCCTTAAGAATCCTTGATCCTGAAAGATGTTGGATCCTTGATGTGCTGTGACTGGGGGTCTTGGAGGATAATCCATGGATCCGTAAACCTGAGATGAGGATCCTTGAACCTGAAAGGAGGATCCTTGAACCTGAGAGGAGGATCCTTGAACCTGGGAGGATCCTTGAACCTGGGAGGATCCTTTAACTGTGTGCGTCCCCATATATCCTCCTGAGCTAACGAAGGATCCCTGATGCTGGAAAGAGGATCCTAAAGGCTGAAAAGAGTATCCTGAAGGCTGGAAGTGGGACCCTAAAGCCTGACTCATAATTGTTGATCTATAACGCCTTCCCAACAGTCCACTCTGGTACTGGATATCCGGAGCTGCAGATTGCAGGGCGGTTATAGCTAGAGTGTCAAAATCCAGTGATCTAGGTACCAGTGGAGAGTGATCCTCCGCTGATCTCTTCAATTTTTTGATGTCATCAATCTCTCGAAGGATCCTATCATTAGTTTTGTATTGCTGCTGCATGTAATCCTTCATCTGCAAAATCAAAGAATAAAGATCACTGTTAGAAGGGCTAGAAGAAACAGCAGAAGTTGGTGTTTTTGGGAAGATGGGGCTTTGTTTCTTCGCAGCATTTTCAGCATTCTTCTGGGATACAAAAGGTGCTGGAGGCAAAGGTGGAATGCCCTGTGAAGAAGTGACTGCCGGTATAGAGCTTGAAGTGTTCTTCGCTGAAGAAGCCATATGGTTGAAGATAATGAACCGAAATGAACACAATGAACAAAATTTTTCAGAAATGAAGCACCAATTGCCCCACGGTGGGCGCCAAACTGTTTTGGTCAAAAATCAGACTAGGATAATGTAACCAAATCTTCTTCTGTGAGGAATGATGCTTAAATCAATGAACAAATGTATGAACAACTTGTAGATGAAATGAACAAGTAACACAAGGATTTATACGAGGAAAAAGCCCTTGATCAATGTATGATCTCCGGCATAAAAAACCTCGGGTGATGGAAACTACCGATCACCAACTCTAATTAAACAAATGATCGTTACAACTCGGGATGATAGCAAGCTTGTTACAAGGATCACTAGTGTGCAAAATGTATATAATCACCAATGAGTTGCAGAGAGCGTGCGAGAGTGTGTGTGTGTGTTTTCTAATTGTTCTAACTATCAAGCTTGTTATCCCCTTTAAAAATAGAAATAAACTAAGTAACAAACTATCCGCCAAATGTGCAAGCTACCCACGACTTCTAAAACGGTCATTCCAGCCATGCACGTGCAGAATATTAGAGCATATTCCCCAGGAATATCGGTAAGACCAAGTCCCACTCGTTCCTTCCTACAAAACAAGCTTAAATGTAGTGGAAACAATCGTTAGTGTTAGGATAACAATGAGGATCCTGGATCCTTAAATCTGCAACGTCTTCTGAGGATCCTTAATTTAAACAGAATTGAGGATCCGTGATCCTGGCTGCACTTGTGGATCCGTGATCCTTAGTTATGGAAAATCTATCCCTAACAGATGACATGATAGTTAAGTCCAAAAAAGCAGAGGATCACCTTAGATATTTGGAGGAAGCATTCGATATCCTTGATAAATTCAATATGAAATTGAATCCTTCAAAGTGTCACTTAGGTTACATGGTAACAAAAAGAGGCATTGAGGCAAGTCCAGAGCAAATCAAGGCAATTGTGATGGTGTTTTAATTTCAATATTTGTTTAATTATTTGTGACATTAGTACATTTTCAATCATTGTTCAATTCCGAACTCTCAAACCTGTTCTGGAAGTGAAATCATAAACCGTTACGTAAACATAATCAGTTTAACGCGACGCACACTCCGGAACTGTGACATAAGCCAAATATACCCTAAATACCCTTTACATAACTTAGAAATAAGTTTCGAAGGATTCGGTATGGCAAAAACATGTTTATTCGAACTAAAGAACTATTTACGACAAAACTGCGAAACGAACGTTGGTGACTGGCCGGATAATATTTAAATTTCAAAAATATTCTGTTATGATTAAAAAAAATTTTTTAATCATGATCGTGTTGAAAAAAATAAATTAAAACGCTTAAAAACGTTATTTTTCAACTTTAAGCGCGTACCGCGTGTTACTGCGTAACACAGTGCTTCTACTGCAAAACACAGACAATGCAGCCAGTCTCTCCAACTGAAATTTATTTCAGTAATAATTTGGTGAGTTTATTTTTATAGAATAAGAAAAATAATTTAGAACGCCATAAACCGGGATTTAAACGCTAGATAAAATACCCGGTATCCAGTTAAACACCTGTTTTTTAACCTACATGAATCATTTATGTGTATTTTTGTGCTTATATATATATGTATATCGTGTATGTATGTATATAGACAAGTGCCCATCTCTTCCTTCCACTTGACACATGTTAGTGCATGCTACCTCCTTAGATCCACCATATCTCTATATATCTCCTCCATATCTTCAAGATCACTTCATATCTTTCAAGATCACAACTCCCCTCAACAAATCTTCCTCTCTCTCTCCCTTACCCAAACCATAACCCCCCTCCCATCACCTCCATCTTCATCTTCAACCTGGTTCTTGAAGAATCCAACTCCATTTCAAGCAAACTTCAAGTTGGTGTGAAGATCCAAAGGAGTTTCCAAGGTGCTTTCAAGTGATTTCAAGCTCCCTATCATCAAAATCTCATCCAAAAACTTACTTGAATCTTGAAGGTATAAAGTTTATGTTTAAATCATACTCTTGATTCTTGGTTGTTCTTGATGATTGGAAGTTTCTCTTGAATCTTGGAATTTTTCACAAACTTGAAATCTAAAAAGAAATGGGTCTTGATACAAAAAAAAATGGTAGTGTTATGTGTGTATATGTAACCGTACATATATATATATATGTGTGTGTGTATAAGATTTGAGCTTGATCTTTGGTAAATACTTGTTTAAGATGTTTGCTTGCATGAACAAGGTTATATGCAAATACGTAGAGATATAAAGGAAAGATTGAATCATGAGTTGTAAATTTGAAGTAATGTTAGTATTTTGACATGTAAATAGCCAAAAATTTATTAGACATATTTGAGAATTTTTAAGTTGTTGCATGTTCTTGAATGATAATTAAAGTGCAAGTGTTTGATGATTTGTGTATGATATGATGAATGTTAAATTAAATCAGTAAATAAACATGAATAAATCTCATATTTGATGCATTTAAATACATATGAAATGATGTTAATATGATAGTGTGCTTTAGACACTTGTACATAAGAATACATGTTGATTTAAAGCTCAAGAAATGATAAAAAAAATGATTGTATGCAAAAATGTTTTAGAACAGGTTATAAACACTAAAAATAACATTATTTGGTATATTATAATGGCATGAAACTTGGTCATAGGTTTGATAGCTTTGCATGTTGTACATATAGCTTCGAAAGTGGTAAAATATGTGAAATTTGCATGATTTAATTGCTTTATGTGAGACCTGCACTATCATGAGTATAACCATTATTTTATTCAGTAAATAACATGGGTTATGTTAAAATATCAAGTCGTTTCGATTTGGGATGGTTAGGGTAACGTTTAATGCAAAACTATGCGGTAAAACGGTTAAAAATCGGCTTTTCAGTGGATTTTTATAAAACTGTTTTAGATTAGTAAGTAAACTGATATTTTTGATATAAAAATAAGTATTTTAACTTACATTAAGTTTACTTGGTGTTTGGTTTGTCATACGTGACTTCCGGCGCCCAAAAACTTTACCGAATCGCTAAAATACGTGTTTTTCAATGTACACTAGAATGGGTTGTTCATGGGTAAATTTTATGTGTTACAATGTGCTATGTGTTTTACAATATGTGTATGATGATATGTTTAATGTTAACAATATTATGTGTATTACGATATTAAATTTATGTCACCTTTGAGTATATATATTACGACGGGCAAATAGTAGATATATTGCTTATAACATGATGAGGGTCACCAATAAAATCGTTCAAGTCGTAAAGTTCTTAAAATGTATATATATGAACTCATATATATATAAATACACCAATATATTCAAAAATAATAACTTTTCGAGAAATCTCAAAGTTATGTGAAAATTATAAGTATCGGAGAAACTTAGTTATTTTTGTGAGTGTTGATTATTAAATCGTTCCTATTTAATTTAGGACGAATAAACAATTTGAGGGATTGTGTTAACTTATAAAAACGCACCCAAAGGTGAGTACATAGTTCCCCTATTTTACGTTTTCAAATGTTTTGGGGTGAAGCATATGTGCATAACTTTACTTTCCGTTTTCATGACATTATACATTTTTATTACATATTATATATAATACATTATTTCAAAGACATTTTTATGGTATATTGACTTAGTATATTGACTTAGTATGCCTAATACATGGTTTTACAAAGACATTTTTATGACATGCTTACATTGAGAAAGACATTTGGTACGTTTAACGGAGTAGTACATTCATTAACATTGATCACGCCGCTCGGTAGTATGTAATAGAGCTATAGGACTTGACAAATCCTGTTCCCGCTTTCTAGGTATTTCGTTAGGGGAATGACAGAATCCGAATACATTTTTTTTGATAAATTCCTGATCCTGATAAGGGTTTATCCGACAGTCTCAATGCTTGAGTGTATGCTATAGACAAACCATATAAATGTTCATATGAATAAAAGCAATGGTTTTCAAAACATAACTGTTGTTTTAAACTTTTGTTTATTCAAAGACATTGTTTTGTACATGACATTTTGATTACATAAGACATTTGTTTACACATGACATTTGACATTTGACATTGGACATTGACATTATACAAGACATTATTTCATGGTTATTAATAAGTGATTTAAGTAACGAGACGTGTGTAATATGATAAAAGCATGGTGGATACGCCATTGGTGCTTCCTCTATATAAGTGCTTTTGTTGTATTGCATATCGTGGCGTTATCTAAACCACTTCAACAAAGACAAGACATTGACATATTTTATACATATTATTTTATTTGGTTATTAAATTAACCATATATCATTCTTTTATATCATTTGGTTGTTCATATGATTTTATAAAAAGAAAATATTTTTATAAGGTTCATGACTACTTTTCGTTAAACATTTCTTTTAATCTTGAAGGTCATGAATCTTCAACACTAAACCTATGTTACTCACAGGCATTTTTATGCTGACGTATTTACTTTCACATATGTTTCAGAAGCGATTGTTTGATATGAGCAAGCTTCACTTAGGGCGACTTGGGCCATAGCAATCTAAAATCAAGAAAGTTATCATCTTCTATGTTATGCGTTTTGTTTGAACTAAGACAATGTAATAATTTAAGCTTGTAAAACTTAACTTTAATTATCATGTGTTTTGGAACAATAATTCTGCCACAGCACTCCCCGACGTTTCCGCCGCAGTTTGTTGTTTTAACGCGGTCGGGGTGTGACAGAAGAGTTGGTATCAGAGCTCATGGTTATAGGGAATTAGGTTATTAGTAAAATTTTGACCTAGACAATAACCTTTCTAGGACCCTAACACACGTTACCTTGTGTTTAGATCTTAAAACAATACTATCACCTATCCTTAGGTGATTACCAAAACAAGTACACAAATCTCAATTCCATTTGAAAATCAATCATCTATCCTTAGATGATTTTTTTTAGGCTTTACACCTTTAAAGTTTTCAAATCTCGTCAAAGTTTGGGTCTTAATAATGTGAACACGTGCAATCCGGAAGGGTGGGTGCCTGTACCCTGAGTTTTCTGTCTATGGCTAGAGTGTTTGTACAAATCCACATAATCGGACCAGTCACTCTTACCTGGGAACTCTTGGGGTGAGTGTCCACTTATAGGCTAAAGCATGTCTTCATTATGCATTATGTAGACCTATTTACTTTGATTAGTCACTGTGTTGTTTGTTTGTTTTAAGTAACGAACAAATGACCACCTTCCTTTGTTTTGTCGATATTTTCAATACTCCTTTTGATTGTCTTATGTCAATCTCACACATTTCCCTGTGTTCGTTTTCTTATCGATGCCTCCTCTACGTGATCAAACTCAAGACGCCGCTATGGCAGCCTTGATCACTCAACAAATCGCTGCTGTACTCCCGAACCTAGTAACTTAGTTAAACCAAGCGTACAACAACAACAACGCACCTGCTCCGTGCAACTTTAAGACATTCAGTTCGGCTAAACCGCTTCAGTTTTCTGGGTCAGAAGGAGCAACTGGGCTCCTACAGTGGTTCGAGAGTCTCGAGAGTACGTTTCGTCACGTTCAATGCCCGAATGAGCGAAAGATTGAGTTTGCGTCAAGTGTGTTTCAGAAAAGGGCGCTTACTTGGTGGAATGGTGTGATGAGGGACAGAGGTGCCAACGTGGCATTGGCTCAAACATGGGAAGAGCTTTGCGCACTTATGATGAGGGAGTTTTGTCCTCGTCATGAAGAGAGGGCACTAGAGAACGAATTCCACGATCTCAAGCAAGATAGTGGAGAGCACCGTGCCTACACAGACCGATACAAAGAACTGAGCCTGTTGTGTCCCACCATGGTCACGCCTTTGGACAAGGCGATTGAGAAGTACATAGATGGTCTGCCTGATCCTGTTCAGGATATTGTCACCGGCAGCAACCCTACCACGGTTAGACAAGCCATTGAGCTAGCTGCGACCTTGACTGAGTCTCAAGTCAAGAAGGGTAAACTCCACCGCAAGGGTGACAAGAAACCATCTGACAAGCCATAGAAAAAGAAGGGAAAGAAAGCTGAAACCTCGAAGAAATCTAGGAAGCGTCAGGCTTCCAAGAACTTTGCTGTTGTTGCACAGACCAATCAAGCTGCTCCTACCCAGCCAGCACAACCACCTGCCAAGAAACAGTATGTTGGTACTGCACCTATTTGTAACAAGTGCAATTGTCATCATCAACCACATCTTAAGTGTCGTCTTTGCAACAACTGTGGAAGATATGGCCATTTGGCTATCACATGTCATTCTCCTCCTGCTCCGAATCAAGCAGCACAAAACCCTGCCCAACAGCCAGCAAATCATGCACGACCTCCTTTTCCGCCTGGGTTTTGCTATAATTGTGGAGACTTGACTCACTACAGGAACAATTGCCCGAAGTTGGCTAATGCGAATCCGGCTCGTGGACGAGTATACAACATCAATGAAAATGAAGCGCGTGCCGACAATGAGGTGGTGAACGGTATGTTCTATGTTAACAACCAACTTGCTTCTATTCTTTTTGATTCGGGTGCCGACAAGAGTTTTGTATCCCTAGCTTTTGAACCACTGCTTGCAAAGCCTAGAACAAAACTAGGAAAACCCTTGACATTAGAGTTAGCCAGTGGTGAATCCCTTGTACTTGATTCCTTCATTCCAAATTGCCAGTTGAACCTTAACGATCATATTTTTCCCATTGACCTCACGCCAATGCAACTTGGGAGTTTCGACGTTATAGTAGGGATGGACTGGTTGACCAAATACCATGCAGAAGTGGTTTTTTTTGACAAGATTGTTCGTGTACCTCTTTCGTTTGGTGAAGTCTTAGAAGTTCGTGGAGAAAAACCCGCTAGTAGCCTTAAACTAATATCTAGCACCCAAGCTCATAGATATCTACGAAAGAATTATGTGGCTTTCTTGGCACGTGTCGTAGAGGAGAAAGACAAGGGTAAGACTGTTCAAGACATCCCTGTTGTTCGGGATTATCCTGAGGTGTTTCCTAAAGACTTACCTGGTTTACCCCCAGCACGTCAAATCGAGTTCCGTATTGACCTGGTACCTGGTGCTAACCCGATTGCTAAATCTCCATACCGTCTTGCACCGTCTGAGATGCAAGAGTTGTCGAAGTAGCTGCAGGAGTTATCAGACAAAGGATTTATTCATCCAAGCTTTTCCCCTTGGGGCGCACCTGTCCTATTTGTAAAGAAGAAGGATGGATCTTTCCGAATGTGCATCGATTACCGTGAGCTTAACAAATTCACCATCAAAAATCGATATCCACTACCTCGCATTGATGATCTCTTTGATCAGCTTCAGGGTGCTACCTGCTTTTCGAAGATTGATATACGTTATGGGTATCATCAGCTTCGCGTATCCGAAGAAGATATTCCCAAGACTGCTTTTCGCACACGATACGGCCACTATAAGTTTGCCGTTATGCCTTTCGGTTTAACGAATGCTCCTGCCGTCTTCATGGATTTAATGAATAGGGTTTGTAAGCCTTATTTAGATAAGTTCATCATCGTCTTCATTGATGACATCTTGATTTATTCCAAGACACGAGCTGACCACGAACAACATCTCCGTCTAACAATGGAACTCCTAAAGAAGGAATAACTTTTCGCTAAATTCTCCAAGTGTGAATTTTGGCTTAGGGAAGTTCAATTTTTGGGACATATTGTTTACGAACAAGGTATACATGTAGATCCCGTCAAAATCAGTGCAATTAAGGATTGGAATACACCAACTACTCCTACCGAGGTTCGTTCATTTCTGGGTCTCGCGGGTTATTACCGCCGCTTTATTTCAAACTTCTCCAAGATTGCGGTTCCTCTCACAGCCTTAACTCAAAAGAATAAACCTTTTGAGTGGGGACCCAAACAAGAAGAAGCTTTGCTGACCTTGAAACATAAACTCTACGACGCTCCTGTGTTGTCTCTACCTGATGGAAATGACGACTTTGTCGTATATTGTGACGCATCAAATCTAGGTCTTGGTTGTGTTCTCATGCAAAGGAACAAAGTCATAGCCTACGCGTCAAGACAATTGAAAATCCATGAGAAAAACAACACGATTCATGATCTTGAGTTAGGCGCATTGGTTTTTGCTCTCAAAATTTGGAGACACTACCTTTACGGAACAAAATGTGTGGTTTTCACAGACCACAAAAGTCTCCAACACATCTTCAATCAGAAAGAACTAAACATGAGCCAACGACATTGGGTAGAACTTCTAAACGACTATGACTGCGAGATTCGCTACCATCCTGGTAAGGCGAATGTCGTAGCCGATGCGTTGAGTCGAAAAGAAAGAGTCAAGCTTCATTGTGTTTGAGTTCGAACTAATATTCAAACCCGCATCTTTCAAGCTCAACATACTTGTGTTACACAAGGCTTGATGGGTAAAGAATTACTGAGTCACATTAAACCTGAGCTTGAATTGAGAGACTTTGGGATATTCTATTTCATGGGACGTTTGTGCGTCCCAAGTATAGACAATCTTCGCACCTTGCTTATGGATGAAAATGTATAAGGATCTTCGAACCCAGTACTGGTGGCCAGGAATGAAGAAGGACATTGCCTTATACGTATCAAAATGCCTTACTTGTCTGAAGGTTAAAGCAGAACATCAACATCCCTCTGGATTATTGGAACAACCAGAGATACCGGTTTGGAAATGGGAAAACATTGCCATGGATCTCATTACCAAACTACCGCGCACTAATAGAGGACATGATGCCATTTGGGTAGTAGTTGATCGTTTGACAAAATCTGCTCACTTCTTGCCAATCCGTGAGGATTTCTCTGCTGAAAAGCTTGCCAAGATCTACGTAGATGAAATTGTATCCCGACATGGTGTTCCTTTGAACATCATATCAGACCGAGATGCTCGATTCTCATCTCACTTTTGGAGAACCATGCAATCTGCTATAGGAACCCAACTCAATTTGAGCACAGCTTATCATCCTCAAACGGATGGACAATCTGAAAGAACAATCCAAACATTGGAGGATATGCTTAGAGCTTGTGTGATCGATTTTGGTGGTAGTTGGGATTCGCATCTTCCATTGATCGAATTCTCCTACAATAATAGTTATCACTCCAGCATCAACATGGCTCCTTTCGAATCTTTATACGGTCGAAAATGTCATTCACCGATCTGCTGGAATGAGATTGGTGAAGCTCAGCTCACTGGACTTGAACTCATTCTAGAGACTACAGACAAAGTTAAGAAAATTCGCGACAACCTCTTAACAACTAGAATCCGTCAAAAGAGTTACGCGGATAGACGACGCAAGCCTTTGGAATTCCAAGTCGGTGATCTCGTCCTACTCAAGGTATCTCCTTGGAAAGGTGTAATTAGATTTGGGAAGAAAGGAAAACTTTCACCACGATATGTTGGACCATTCAAGATCGTTGAAAGAATCGGAAAAGTAGCCTACAGACTTGAGCTGCCTCCTGAACTTGGAAATGTTCATCCAACTTTCCATGTGTCCAATCTTAAAAAGTGTTTGGCTGACAAAAACCTCCACATCCCCCTTGATGAAATTTGTGTCGACAACACGATGCACTTCGTCGAGAAACCTGTGGAAATATTGGACCATCAAGTCAAGAAGCTCAAGCGCAAGCGCATACGGATAGTCAAAGTTCGCTGGGAATCCAAATGTGGCCCAGAGTTTACTTGGGAACGAGAGGATCAAATGAAGGCGAAATATCCACACCTTTTCCCACAAGTTTCCTCTAATTAAATTTCGGAACGAAATTTCCAAAAGTAGGGGAGACTGTGACATCTATGCATTTTAATTCTTGTACTGTTTCGAACAACTTTGTATTTAATGAAATATGGTGTTTTAATTTCAATATTTGTTTAATTATTTGTGACATTAGTACATTTTCAATCATTGTTCAATTCCGAACTCTCAAACCTGTTCTGGAAGTGAAATCATAAACCGTTACGTAAACATAATCAGTTTAACGCGACGTACACTCCGGAACTGTGACATAAGCCAAATATACCCTAAATACCCTTTACATAACTTAGAAATAAGTTTCGAAGGATTCGGTATGGCAAAAACATGTTTATTCGAACTAAAGAACTATTTACGACAAAACTGCGTTACGAACGTTGGTGACCGCCCGGATAATATTTAAATTTCAAAAATATTCTGTTATGATTAAAATTTTATTTTTAATCATGATCGTGTTGAAAAAAATAAATTAAAATGCTTAAAAACGTTATTTTTCAACTTTAAGCGCGTACCGCGTGTTACTGCGTAACACAGTGCTTCTACTGCAAAACACAGACAACGCAGCCAGTCTCGGCAACTGAAATTTATTTCAGTAATAAGTTGGTGAGTTTATTTTTATAGAATAATAAAAATAATTTAGAACGCCATAAACCAGGATTTAAACGCTAGATAAAATACCCGGTATCCAGTTAAACACCTGTTTTTAACCTACATGAATCATTTATGTGTATTTTTGTGCTTATATATATAAGTATATCGTGTATGTATGTATATAGACCAGTGCCCATCTCTTCCTTCCACTTGACACATGTTAGTGCATGCTACCTCCTTAGATCCACCATATCTCTATATATCTCCTCCATATCTTCAAGATCACTTCATATCTTTCAAGTTCACAACTCCACTCAACAAATCTTCCTCTCTCTCTCTCTCCCTTAACCAAACCGTAACCCCCTCCCATCACCTCCATCTTCATCTTCAACCATGTTCTTGAAGAATCCAACTCCATTTCAAGCAAACTTCAAGTTGGTGTGAAGATCCAAAGGAGTTTCCAAGGTGCTTTCAAGTGATTTCATGCTCCCTATCATCAAAATCTCATCCAAAAACTTACTTGAATCTTGAAGGTATAAAGTTTATCTTTAAATCATACTCTTGATTCTTGGTTATTCTTGATGATTGGAAGTTTCTCTTGAATCTTGGAATTTTTCACAAACTTGAAATCTAAAAAGAAATGGGTCTTGATACAAAAAAAAATGGTAGTATTATGTGTGTATAAGATTTGAGCTTGATCTTTGGTAAATACTTGTTTAAGATGTTTGCTTGCATGAACAAGGTTATATGCAAATACGTAGAGATATAAAGGAATGATTGAATCATGAGTTGTAAATTTGAAGTAATGTTAGTATTTTGACATGTAAATAGCCAAAAATTTATTAGACATATTTGAGAATTTTTAAGTTGTTGCTTGTTCTTGAATGATAATTAAAGTGCAAGTGTTTGATGATTTGTGTATGATATGATGAATGTTAAATTAAATCAGTAAATAAACATGAATAAATCTCATATTTGATGCATTTAAATACATATGAAATGATGTTAATATGATAGTGTGCTTTAGACACTTGTACATAAGAATACATGTTGATTTAAAGCTCAAGAAATGATAAAAAAAATGATTGTATGAAAAAATGTTTTAGAACAGGTTATAAACACTAAAAATAACATTATTTGGTATATTATAATGGCATGAAACTTTGTCATAGGTTTGATAGCTTTGCATGTTGTACATATAGCTTAGAAAGTGGTAAAATATGTGAAATTTGCATGATTTAATTGCTTTATGTGAGACCTGCACTATCATGAGTATAACCATTATTTTATTCAGTAAATAACATGGGTTATGTTAAAATATCAAGTTGTTTCGATTTGGGATGGTTAGGGTAACGTTTAATGCAAAACTATGCGGTAAAACGGTTAAAAATCGGCTTTTCAGAGGATTTTTATAAAACTGTTTTAGATCAGTAAGTAAACTGATATTTTTGATATAAAATAAGTATTTTAACTTACATTAAGTTTACTTGGTGTTTGGTTAGTCATACGTGACTTCCGGCGCCCAACAACTTTACCGAATCGCTAAAATGCGCTATGTGTTTTACAATATGTGTTTTACAATAAGTATTTTAACTTACATTAAGTTTACTTGGTGTTTGTTACAATGTGCTATGTGTTTTACAATATGTGTATGATGATATGTTTAATGTTAACAATATTGCGTGTATTACGATATTAAATTTATGTCAAGTTTGAGTATATATATTACGACGCGCAAATCGTAGATATATTGCTTATAACATGATGAGGGTCACCAATAAAATCATTCAAGTCGCAAAGTTCTTAAAATGTAAATATATGAACTCATATATATATAAATACACCAATATAATCAAAAATAATAACTTTTCGAGAAATCTCAAAGTTATGTGAAAATTCTAAGTATCGGGGAAACTTAGTTATTTTTGTGAGTGTTGATTATTAAATCATTCTTATTTAATTTAGGACGAATAAAAAATTTGAGGGATTGTGTTAACTTATAAAAACACACCCAAAGGTGAGTACATAGTTCCCCTATTTTACGTTTTCAAATGTTTTGGGGTGAAGCATATGTGCATAACTTTACTT
This sequence comes from Helianthus tuberosus, assembly GCA_030545235.1. Lineage (NCBI taxonomy): Eukaryota > Viridiplantae > Streptophyta > Magnoliopsida > Asterales > Asteraceae > Helianthus > Helianthus tuberosus. Next base: position 127,754,426 of record CM060447.1, on the reverse strand, counting down.
TCCGTTTTCATGACATTATACATTTTTATTACATATTACATATAATACATTATTTCAAAGACATTTTTATGGTATATTGACTTAGTATACCTAACATCTGGTTTCAAAGACATTTTATTGGCATATTGACTTAGTATGCCTAATACATGGTTTTACAAAGACGTTTTTATGACATGCTTACATTGAGAAAGACATTTGGTACGTTTATCGGAGTAGTACATTCATTAACATTGATCACGCCGCTCGGTAGTATGCAATAGCGCTATAGGACTTGACAAATCCCGTTCCCGCTTTCTAGGTATTTCGTTAGGGGAATGACAGAATCCGAATACATTTTTTTTTGATAAATTCCTGATCCTGACAAGGGTTTATCCGACAGTCTCAAGGCTTGAGTGTATGCTATAGACAAACCATATAAATGTTCATATCAATAAAAGCAATGGTTTTCAAAACATAACTTTTGTTTTAAACTTTTGTTTATTCAAAGACTTTGTTTTGTACATGACATTTTGATTACATAAGACATTTGTTTATACATGACATTTAACATTTGACATTTGACATTTGACATTGAACATTGACATTGTACAAGACATTATTTCATGGTTATTAATAAGTGATTTAAGTAACGAGACGTGTGTAATATGATAAAAGCATGGCGGATACGCCGCTGGTGCTTCCTCTATATTAGTGCTTTTGTTGTATTGCATATCGTGGCGTTATCTAAACCACTTCAACAAAGACAAGACATTGACATATTTTATACATATTATTTTATTTGGTTATTAAATTAACCATATATCATTCTTTTATATCATTTGGTTGTTCATATGATTTTATAAAAGAAAATATTTTTATAAGGTTCATGACTACTTTTCGTTAAACATTTCTTTTAACCTTGAAGGTCATGAATCTTCAACACTAAACCTATGTTACTCACAGGCATTTTTATGCTGACGTATTTACTTTCACATATGTTTCAAGAGCGATTGTTTGATATGAGCAAGCTTCACTTAGGGCGACTTGGGCCTTAGTAATCTAAAATCAAGAAAGTTATCATCTTCTATGTTATGCGTTTTGTTTGAACTAAGACAATGTAATAATTTAAGCTTGTAAAACTTAACTTTAATTATCATGTGTTTTGGAACAATAATTCTGCCACAGCACTCCCCGACGTTTCCGCCACGGTTTGTTGTTTTGAACGCGGTCGGGGTGTGACATGTGAATATAAAATCTCCTGCCAATGCCAAGGATGTGCAACGATTGACAGGGAGGATCGCAGCCTTGAACAGGTTCATATCTAAGTCATCAGAAAAGTGCAAGGAATTCTATGACATTTTGAGAAAGAACAAGAAATTTGAGTGGACTGAAAAGCATGAGAATGCTCTCAAAGCTCTTAAGGATTACCTATCCTCAGCTCCTGCCTTGATGAAACCAGAAAAAGGGGATATATTATCCTTATATTTGGTAGTCTCTACCAAAGCAGTAAGTGCGGTCATTGTTAAGGATCACGAAGGTACACAACATCCTGTCTATTATGTAAGTAAGAGTTTGCTTGATGCTGAAATAATTGTATTTTCATTTAAACCTCACGAAGGTACACAACATTCTGTCTATTATGTTAAGGATCACGAATGTACACAACATCCTTGGCAAAAATAATTGTATTTTCATTTAAACCTCAAAAATAATATATTTTCAAGTTTAACTTAGAAAATATATATAAATCTATTTTTCACCCAAAAATAATATATTCTATGTTTATTTAAGAAAATATATATTTTCTCCCAAAAATAATATATCTTCTAATAATTTCAAGAAAACATATATATTTTTATTTACCCAAAAATAATATATTTTCTGCTTGTAAAAAATATGATATATTTTTGTAATAATTAAAAAAATCATATTTTAGTTTTCTTGGTGTCCAAAATACCGTTTACCAAAATATACTTATGAATTAAATTCCGGAATATTTTGTAAGTTATATTCCTTGTTCAGTTTCTCCAATATTTTTGGTATAAATTATATATTCATTTATTGGAATTTTGGTAATATTTTGGATTGTATTTTCTTGGTATTTTGGTGAGTTATATTATTTCAAGTCCTAAAATAATATAACTAATACACATAATATACAAATAATCACACACATGGTGACATCTAAATATATATTCTCCTAAATACATATTTAGTCACTTTTATTATCAAAAATCAGCCTCCAATATTTTGTAATTTTTGTAACAAATATTATGGCAAACTTTTTTTTATGAAAAATCATGGTTTAAATATACTTGTAAATATTTGTTTAAAAACATTTTTCTAAGTGTTTAATTTCTAGAAAAATTTTGCCATAGTTTTCCATTAAAAATGGAGGTTTCCATGCTTTCAAAGCATATCATTTTCTTTTATAAATCATCACAATCAACCACAAATGAAATAATACTTACCAATTTGCCAAAATCTAGCCATAATCGCTACTTCATGAACTTGAAAGTTTATAAAAATTTGTAGTAACTTGGTAGTGTGTTTAGTAGACTTAGTTACCCTTTAAAGTGTTGTTGTTTATTTAAAAACATCATTCTTGAAGGATTTAGATGTTCACAACTTGTAAAGTGATTTTCTGAAAAAATTTCTTCTTGTATTTTTCTTGTTAAATACATGTTTCTATACTTGATTAACCACTAAAAATGTGGTTAGTTTCTCTAAGAACCAATTTTATGTAAATCTTGTATTTTAACTTAGTTTCTTGAAAAAATATTCTTTGAAATCAACCATCTATATTGTAGGATCGAGATTCGATCTAAACGAGTCTATCAGAAGAGTTCTAATCCATATCAAAGGCGGAATTCAATGATATAGACTTGAATACAGCTTGATTCACTCTTTAAATGTCTTGTTTATTGATTTGAAAGCGTTACAGGTCAAACGACACGTCAGCAGCACTTCGGCTCTGGAATCACGAACTGTTACAAATGAACTGGCAGCTCAGGTATTTATAGATGTGGCATTTTGCACGGAATGGGCAAATGCCATTTCATACGAAATGGAAAAAGTCCATTTCGTGCGAAATGGATTCTTCCATTTCATGCGGAATGGTCCAACCACACTAAAACCCTATTATCTAACCTACCGAGCTCCATTCTATCCAATCTAGACACAAGACACGATACAAGACGAAGTCGACAGACATATGCACCAACAGACTCCCCCTTGGATGTTGACGAAGTCTTCGGTGTCGCGTCTTTGGCATGGCACGTCTTCAGTCTTGATCAGTCTTCGTGCTCTTTCCAAACTGGCTCTTTATCATTCAAACTCCCCATTGAATGTTGATCTAACAGTCTTCAATATCCTCTTTTCTTCACATATTCAGAATTGCAACCTGGCTTTTGATCTTTCTAATTTTCTTGATCAGAAACTGGCTCTACTGCCTTCAGACTCCCCTTTGCTAGCAGACTCCCCCTTAAATTGTTCCGGGATCGCAATCTGACATAGCTTTTGTTCCAAGATCGTGACCTGGCTCATACTCTGCTCAGGCTTAGACACGGGGATCTGCACAAAACTCTACCTCAAAATTAATTTCACAAATTTAACAATTTGACAAATTTATAAACTACTTGCAGGTATTGTTCAAAATGATTTATCATTTTAAAATTTCTGATGACCACTTGTAGGAAAAACATTCAAATTTTTTGTTTCAACTTAATGATTTTCAAAATCAATTCTCAATTCATACACACTCTCCCAACCTGTTGTTCATCAAGATTAGCACTCGGAATTTTGAAAATCAGCTTTTCAAACATCAGTTGTCGAAAATCTTTTTGAGTTTTTCAAAATTTATGCTAAAACACTCCGAAAATCTTTTTGGATTTTGTTTTTAGTGAAATGCAGTAAAGAAGTATTTACGAACAATATTTTTGTGAATTTGTGTAAGAGGATCATATCAGTTTATTGAGACAAATCACCAACACCGTTAAGCTTTAAACATTTTAAGTTCTAAACGATTCACTTAGATTGTCAGTATATTGATCCACTTAAATTTTCACACAAAGTTCAACTGTTTCGAGATACGAGATTAATGTTTTAAGAGACTTAAACTCATTCGTGTGTCCCACCTCAGAATATACTCCCGTATCCAGACTCCTATATTCAGTCTTACAGGTGAATGTACACTAGTGATATCTGTAAAGGGTTAAATTCGAGACCATGAGAGCTCAGGCTATTTCTTCCGCAAAATCAGAGAGATGATGGTTCGACTTTAGGTGTGTTCCCTTTAGAGAATCTTTTCTTCAACAGCACATGATTAGCATTTTCAATGTTTCATCATTTTTTATGCTGAGGGCAGGCTTTAAGATTTAAAGCAATGCAAAGTATTATACGAGGACTAGGCTATTGCTCCCGCAAAATCAGAAGTCCATGTATAATACCCCAGATATCACCACGCACAAAGACCTAGTATGTCAGAAATAGACAGCCCTTCAAACAAGATTTCAGGGGTTACCTATATATCCGAGAGATGTTCCCCACGAAATAAGTAAGTTTGATATTTAGGTTTATATCTCGAAAACAATCTACTAAGCGTGCAAAAACCCACTGGCATATCATCAGTGAGACCGTTTATCGCATTTTACTTTCCAATTCTTTAGCATGCTGTGATTATCCACTGATGTACTATCATTTCCTCTTTTTCATTTTTATCATGTTTTGGGATTTTTCAAATTTTTGAAATTTCTAAAAATTTTTACTCCCCCTAAAATCAAAAATATGTTTCAATTTTTGATTTTCAAGGAAAAATTTGAAAACAAACTATACATATAAAGTGACAACTGATTCGAATTGCTTCAATTCGCCATCCACTTGGCATAAACAATCAGAACTCCCCCTGACAACAAACTATTTTCCCATTATGATTTCAAAACACTTAAGTTTGTTTTAATCAAAATGGTTTTTTCGGAAAATTAGTTTTGTTGATACCTCATGTAAGATCGGGGTTATGATCATCACTTTGTTTTCCAATTAACTTGTATGAAAGTTAAATCAAGCTCAACTTAATGACCTTGATTAACCACTTGTAGGTGAAAACCTCTTTTTTCAACCACTTGTAGGTTTACTTATCAACCATACCACTTTGTAAAACGAAATATGACAATTTTTCAAGAATATAACCACTTGTAGGTCAAAATTTCACATATGTGAATTTCTCAAGAAAGATGCCGATTCATGCTCCACGATTACCAACTTGGGAGCTCCGGCAAGTCAGGATTTTAAGTAGAGAATGCTGTCACCCAAGCCTGACCAGCCTTGGGTGTTTCCGAGTTCTTTTCACTTGGTCTCCATCTCTTTGATTCATAAAATTCTTTTGGGCTGTTTACCTTCCTGTTAACCATTTTTCCAAAATTATATTTCACATTTCCATTAAAAGCCTTTTCAGCATCAAATTCTTCTTTACCAGAGAAGAATTGATTTGAAATTTCAATCTTTCCAACTTTTGATTTCAAATTATCTTTCGACAATGGCGGAAAGTTTTCATCGTTCATTTCTGGAACGGAATTCTCATCACTTTTCACAGCAAATGACTCCTCTGACTTTGACGAGTCAGATTCATTGTCAGAACTGGTTTCAGATTTAACAACCCATCTTTGTATGTTCAAATCAACTTTTCTTTTATAAAAAACGTTTCGAACTTTCACCAGTTTCGAAAGTCGAATTTTTGAACTTTTAAAACTTTCTGTTGGTTGTTTCTTTTCATCAACACATTCTTTTTTCAACCTTGAGTTAGAAGTAACTCCCTGTTTTGTATAAGTGGGCTTTGGGCAATTCCAAGCGATGTGTCCAACTTCTTGGCATTTGAAACAGGTTCTTCTGTCAACTCTTGGTGCAGATTTTTTCAACATATTCTTTTTCTTTTCAGCGAAAAACTCTTGATTTGATTGTTTCCTGAACAGTTTCTCCTTCTCTTTTTCTAAACTTATTCCTGAAACAAATTTAGTTTTTGGTTTATAATTTTTCTCATTTTTATAATTTTCAGGTGGAATAAAACCCAATCCCTTCTTTTTGAAATTACTGTTATGGTTTGGTTTCTTTTGAAAACCTGAACCAGAACTGTAACCTTTTTTCTTGTTCGATCTCTGTTGAACTCTTGAAGTGTATTTTTTAGGTTTTTAATTAAGACTTACATCTTTTATTTCAGAAATATTAATTTCCGTTAATTTGAAAACCTGTTTGATCATTTCAGTTTTGACACTTCTTATTGGAAATTCTTCATCAGAAAATAATTTGTCAGAATCATTCAAAGTATAAGCTACTTTAAATGTTTCGTCTTTCAAATTATTTTTTGACATCAGAAATTCTTTATTGTAAACCCGTTTGACCGGTGAACTCGGACTCTTGTCTGATGAACTCGAAATTTCAGATTTAGACTCCGACTTTGACTCTTCATCCATATCCAACACCTGATCGACCACTTTCTTTAATAACTCAGACTCATGATCAGTGTCAGACGTTGTGAATGTGACGTCAATGTTGTCTGGTAACTCATCAATGGTTTCAGACTTTAACTTTATGTTGACTGCCTTTTTTAATCGCTCCTCATTTGGTTTTCTGGGAGAATAACTTTCCCAGATCGGAGGTGGACACTTGTTATACTTGACACTTTGTTTCTTACCAGTATCCTCTTCCGTCTTTTTATCTTGAAAAGCTTCAAGACCTGCAACAGTAGGATAAACTCTGTTAATCAAATAATCACAAGCTTTATAACTCATCAGCAATCGTTTGATTCTCTCATTTTCAATCTTTTCGAGTTCCAAATCCTGCTTCAGCTTTGCACAGTCTTCAATATACTCATTGATGACCCTCTGCTTCGTCATTAATGTTGAACTCATCATCGTCATAGCAGCATCTACTTCTAAGTTTGTCTTGTTCAGACTATCAATTGATCTGTTTAGCACATCATATGATTCTTTTACATATTTCACATCAAACAACAATTTTTCTTTCAACTCTTCTAGTTCACGATACTTCTTGTCTTTCTCCTCACAATCTTTGCATGTTTTTAAACATTTTAGACAAGGTTTCGTGACTTCAACAATCTTTTCAACTTCAATAATCTTTTCAACTTCAACAATTTTTTCAACTATTTTCTCCACTTCAACAATTTTCTCCACCACCTTCTCAATCACATTTTCAACCATCGGTTCTTCATCAAATTCCACTTTTACCTCACACTCTTCATCTTCAACCTTTTCTGTCGAATTTTCTTCAGCTTTTGCTTTTTCAGCTTCCAATTTTGCCTTTTCTTCAACAATTCTTCTTGCTTCCAACTCTCTCTTCATTCTAGCAGCCTTCTTTTCATTCAACATCTCAATCTTATCTGCAAAAAACAAATTAAAACTGAATGAGTCTAAATTTTTTCTAGCATTATTAATGTACTCTTCCTCATCATCAGTGTCTTCATCACTTTCAGATGATCTGAAAATCTTCGTTCTTTTTGGCACGGATTTGACTGCTTCTTCTTCCAATATTTGAGCAACAAATGCTGAAACAGCCGGAACGTATTTGTCCCAGCTAAATCCCTCTGCCAATTTTTCATCATCTTGATTTACTAGATAAGCTTTCTTCTTTCCTTCTTCAATAGCACGGGATGATGACGGTTGTTGAGTAATCTGATGATAAATTGATTTTCGATGGTAATCGTTGTTTCCAAATGGATCTTGTCTCCCTGTTGCTTCTTTGTTTTTACACTCTCCTTTAAAATGCCCCTTTTCTCGGCAACGAAAACAAGTAACCTTTGATTTATCAAACCCTAACGGAGATGTAGCAACATCACGACGATCATCTCTACCGGTGATTTATGTAAATCTTTCTGCTCTTCATACAGCACTTGCTAAACACCACTTGATGTCCATCAACTCAAGTTCTTCAGCAACAATCTGGTCATAATCTTCTTTGGTGAGCATCGGATTCCCAATTCTTCCAGCAACTAAGCTTTCATACGATTCTAACTTAGTGACAAGCGATGCATGTGTTGCTTAGCCATTTCTGGAGAAAGATTTTGACCATTTTGAATATTCAATGTAACATTGCATTGCAAATTTGTTGAATTCTGTCATTGAGGACTTGGTGTTGTGAAATTCTGATCAAAACTTGAATACGACGACGAATATCCACCACTCTGGGTTACAGTACTAACATTTGTTCCAGAAGAACTATCAGCACTAAAAGCAGTTTTAATCTTCGGACTAGGAGTAGTCTCAAATTTGTTTCCTCTGTAATATAGACTAACATCCTGTTGAGCATTTGGATTATTCATGATAGCAGTTTTCTGAACATCCAATTCATGTTCTTCAATCTTCTGAATGAATTTACTCAAATTCATATTTTCAGATTTTCTCATATGTTTCAAAATCAACAAATATGTTCCCCATTTATTCTGCGGTAATGCATCGGCTAGCTTATCAACCCATTCATCGTCGTCTTTCTTGATTTCCAATCTTCTCATTTCCTGAACAAGATGACAATATCTATCGATAGTCTTCTTAGTCGTCTCATCTTCAAAAGCTACAAACATATCAAATGATTTCTTTAGTAATGCACGTTTGTTTTTTATCATATTAGTGCTTCCCTTAAACTTGTTACATAACGCTAACCAAATTGATCTAGCATTATCTTCATGTTGAAGCAAAACAAAGATATCTTCTTTTACAGCTTGTTGAAGAATACTAATCATCATTTTTTCACTGGTGTATTTCAATTTCTCAACCGCTGAATAGTCACTTAAAGCTTTTTCAATCCCACGTTCATCTTTCGGTTTAACGTAATCTACATCTAACGAACACCATGCGTCAAATTTATAGGCTTGCACCCAGTTTTCAAAACGATTTTGCCATCCTTTAAAATCCTCGATGTACATAAGCTTTGGAGGCTTTTGAGACGTTCCCGTTTCATTTTCGATTTCTATTGTTTCTGCAGCTGTGACTGGGGCAGCTGGAGTAGTAGCAAACGCGTTGTAAAATTCCTCTTCCATGATTCGGTCAAAAGTTTCAAAATATCTCAAAGTTCACTCGAAATGCAAATTCAAACGAAATGGGATTCTCAAACGAACTGACTTTGGTGCGAAAATATCTTTTCAAGCGAACCGGTTCAACAGAGTTCGATCCGTGCGAAATGGGGGTCCTTCAAACGAAATGACACAGTTCACGCGGAATGGAAAACTATTTCGTACGAAATGGACCAATACTGTCCAATTCGTGTGAAATGAAGGTGCTTTGAAACGAAATGGGCCAATTCAAGCGAAATGGACACCTAAAAGTCCAATTCATGTGAAATGGAAGACAGTTTCACACGAAATGGGCTATTTCGTACGAAATGCTGCTGATGTCATACATTCGGACAGATTTTTGTCAAATTGATCACGTTTTAAGCTGAATTAAGGTCTAATTCTTTCAAGGATTGTTCAAAACAGTGTTTCGCTTATTATATGTGAAATTCAATCCATTTTATCCGTAAAATCTTGTTAATTTTGAAAAAGAAAGTGTAGAAGTCAGAAATTTTGGTGAAATCAGGCTGATTTGGTAAGAACTCTTCCTCCTGAGCTCTGATACCACTTGTAGGATCGAGATTCGATCTAAACGAGTCTATCAGAAGAGTTCTAATCCATATCAAAGGCGGAATTCAATGATATAGACTTGAGTACAGCTCGATTCACTCTTTAAATGTCTTGTTTATTGATTTGAAAGCGTTACAGGTCAAACAACACGTCAGCAGCACTTCGGCTCTAGAATCACGAACTGTTACAAATGAACTCGCAGCTCAGGTATTTATAGATGTGGCATTTCCCACAGAATGGGAAAATGCCATTTCGTGCGAAATGGATTCTTCCATTTCATTCGGAATGGTCCAACCACACTAAAACCCTATTATCTAAACTACCGAGCTCCATTCTATCCAATCTAGACACAAGACTCGATACATGATGAAGTCAACAGACATATGCACCAACATATATGATCTACATCACACTTTGATCATCATTTTTCAAGAAAACAATTTATACTTCAAGTTCATGCTTTACATAAGGATGATCACTTTGATCTACAACATAATCATCCTCTCATCTTGCTAGATTATGACTTTAGTCACCATCTAGCAAGATCATATGATGTTTAACATCATAAACACAAATAATCACCAATCAAGAAGCATAACAACACTTAACAACATGTATTCTTATGATTTTTAAGCTTATGTTTTAGATTCACGTTCTTGATCATTAGTGTTCTTCATGTTAAGCTACTTGTATCATTCTTTAACCAACTAAATAAGATGTAAATATGGATGTAGATGATCTTACTACTAGCTCAAGGCTAGGGATGAACACAAGAAGATGAAGATGATATTTGAGGTGGTTAATAGCTTGTAAGAGATGTCCTTTAACTTCCAAGAACTCCTAGCTTCCTTGTGATGCTTCTTACACCTTTGTATGAGTAGAGATTGGATGAAATTTGAATGATGAAGGTGGTGGTGTGTGGTGTTGGTTACGGCCGAAGACAAGGAGAGGGGAAGAAGAAGAGTTCAAGTGTGGTGAGTTGTGAGAATGAATGTCATGATCTTGAAGTTACTTATATTATCCTCCAACATCTAATTCTCTAATGTGTAATGTGTTGTAAAAATGGAGATATGATCTATTAAAATAACAAAATAAAATCAAGAAGTGGGCCATGCTTGTTGGCCGTAAATAGGAGGGGGGTATAGATTAGGGTGTAATGGTTAGTTAGATTACTTAGTTGAAATCCAAGTGTCATAGTTAGGTGTTTAGTTATTAGGATGTTATATAGTGTGTTATGATGTTCGGGGACCATAACTAGCTCAGAAATGTTAAAACAATGCTTCTAGTGAAAATTTGGTGTTTCGGGTAGTGTCCGGTTGTTCGGTTGGTTACCGGTTCGTTAAGGTGCTAAACTATGCAGTTTAGTGTGCTTTATGTTACCTTTTGTGACAGTTTTGATTCCCGACACTTAGGAAAGCATTCTGGACCATTTTACCATATTTCTGCATGATATTTAAGTGTTTAATAGCTTAATTGTGCTGAATTTTGCTGAATTCAGCAATTTTAGTGAGTTTTAGGCACTTTTCGGCACTTACACTATCACTAGGAAGACAGTTTTATGATCCTTACTTTCCTACACACTATACTAGTGTAACTCTTGGTTTCTGGCACATTTTGTGTCTCAATACCATGTCTATCTATGTACTGAACTCCGTCAGCATTTTCTGATTTGTCTAATAACTATGCTAACTTTGTTTCGTGCATCATTTAAATCAATAAGTGTTGCATGCAATAATGTTATGACATTATGCAATATGTGATGCACATGTATGTATATGGCAATAATCAGAAAGCAGTTCATGCCATTAATTGTAAATCAGCACAGTTATTAGGTCATAATTACTGTTTAATAATTTTACGGATACATACAAATTTGACAATTATCACATTCTCCCCCTGTTAAGAAAATTTCGTCCCAAAATTTTAAGCTTTACTATTAGATGCAGGGGAGTTGGGGAACAACTGTGGGTATTTAGCTTTCATACGATCTTCACGCTCCCAAGTAAACTCTGGGCCATGACGTGCATTCCATCGAACCTTGACAAGCTTAACACTACTCCTCCGAGTCTTGTTAACTTTCCAATCGGTAACCTCAACGGGTTCTTCGGTGAAGTGGAGTGTGTCGTCAATGCGTACTTCATCTGCAGGGATGACAACCGTCTCTGGTAGCTCCAACTTGTATGCCACTGAACCAACCCTTTCCAAAATTCTGAATGGCCCGATATAACGTGGGTTTAACTTACCACGCTTCCCAAAGTGTGCCACACCTTTCCAAGGTGAAACTTTCAACAAAACCATATCACCCACTTCAAATTCCAAGGGTTTTCGTCTTTGGTCCACATAACTCTTCTGTAGATCACGAGCCGCTTTGATGCGCTCTTTGATCTGTGTGATCTTATCAGTTGTCTCTTGGACCAGTTCGGGACCAACCATCTGTCTGTCACCTGCATCTGCCCAGCATAACGGTGATCGGCACTTGTGTCCGTAGAGAGCCTCGAACGGTGCAGCTTGGATGCTTGTGTGGTAGCTGTTGTTATAGGAGAACTCAACCAAAGGCAGGTGAGTATCCCAACTACCACCTAAATCCATTACACAAGCACGTAGCATATCTTCCAACGTCTGAGTCGTTCTCTCTCTTTGTCCGTCCGTCTGCGGGTGAAAAGTTGTACTCAGATTCAACTGAGAACCAAAAGCTTCTTGAAAGGATTGCCAAATCCTTGACACAAATCGTCCATATCTGTCCGATATAATCGAGATAGGCACTCCATGACATGCAACTATCTCTCTTAGGTGAAGCTCAGCTAGCTTACCAGTGTTATCCTTCTCTCTAATCGGCAAGAAGTGCGCAGACTTTGTCAATCGGTCCACGATTACCCAAGTCGTATCATGACCTCTGGGAGTTCTAGGTAACTTGGTTATGAAGTCCATAGAAATCTGCTCCCACTTCCACATGGGTATCTCCGGCTGTTGCAAGAGACCTGAAGGCTTCTGATACTCGGCCTTTACCTTGGCACAAGTTAAACACTTCCCAACATAAGTAGCAACATCACCTTTAAGCCTTGGCCACCAATAGTAATCCTTAAAATCTTGGTATATCTTGTCCGATCCTGGATGGATCGAGTACCTCGATTTATGAGCTTCATAAAAAATAACCTCTCTAAGACCACCAAAAAGCGGAACCCAAATACGTCCCATAAAATACAAGGTTCCTTCCTCGTTGGGTACCAACTTTTTCTCCATTCCTCGGAGATATTCATCCTTGATGTTCTCTTTCTTCAGAGCTTCTTTCTGTGCAGCACGAATACGCAACATGAGATCTGTCTGAATAATCATCTCTAAAGCCCTAACCCTTATGGACTTGATCCTTTCCTTTCAGCTTAAGGCGTCTGCCACCACATTCGCCTTTCCTGGATGATATTCAATCTCGCAGTCATAATCATTTAACAACTCAACCCATCGTCGCTGTCTCATATTAAGCTCTTTCTGATCGAATATGTGCTGAAGGCTATTGTGATCCGTAAAAATAGTACATCGGGTATCATATAGATAATGTCGCCAAATCTTCAAAACAAACACCACTGCGCCTAACTCCAAATCATGCGTTTTCTTCTCATGGACCTTTAATTGGCGCGAAGCATACACGATAACCTTCCGGCGTTGCATTAGCACACATCCCAAACCCTGACGCGAGGCGTCACAATATGCCATGAAGTCATCGGTGCCTTCGGGTAAGGATAATATAGGTGCATCGCAAAACTATTCTTAAGCAGCTGAAATGCTTCTTCTTGACTGTCTCCCCATTCATACTTCTTATCCTTTTGAGTGAGGGAGGTCAGCGGTTGAGCGATCTTGGAGAAATCCTCAATGAACCTGCGATAGTACCCTGCTAAACCAAGAAAATGTCGGATCTCGGTTGGCGTCTTCGGAGTTTCCCAATTCTTAATCGCCTAGATCTTGGTGGGATCCACATGAATTCCATTCTCGTTTACCACGTGGCCGAGGAACTGCACTTCACGTATCCAAAACTCGCACTTCGAGAACTTAGCGTAGAGCTTCTCCTTCTTTAGTAGCTCTAAGATGGCTCTAAGGTGTTGTTCATGATCTTCCTTTGTCCGCGAATAGATCAAAATATCATTGATGAATACGATCAAAAATTTATCTAGATATGGCTTGCAAACCCGGTTCATCAAGTCCATAAACACTGCCAGCGCATTTGTCAACCTAAACGGCATCACTAGAAACTCGTAATGTCCATAACGAGTTCTGAAGGCAGTCTTTGGTATACTTTCTTCTTGAATCCGCAGCTGGTGATAACCTGATCGAAGATTAATCTTGGAATAGTAACTTGATCCCTGATGTTGGTCGAATAAATCATCAATCCTCAGCAAGGGATACCGATTCTTGATGGTTAACTTGTTCAGCTCTCGGTAGTCGATACACATTCGAAAACTACCATCCTTCTTCTTGACGAATAGAACTGGAGCTCCCCAAGGCGAGATGCTTGGCCTTATAAATCCTTTATCCAGCAACTCCTGAAGCTGCGTTGATAACTCTTGCATCTCTGAAGGTGCAAGTCGATAAGGTGCCTTGGCTACAGGCCCGGCGCCTGGAACCAAGTCAATGTGAAATTTGACTTGTCGTTGAGGCGGTAATCCTGGCAAGTCTTTGGGGAAGACTTCAAGATATTCCCTTACCACTGGGATATCTTCGAGCTTCGGTTCTTCGGCTTCCTTATCCACAACGTGAGCCAAGAAAGCAACACACCCTTTACGCAAAAACTTCCATGCCTTCAAACAAATAATAATCCATAGAGGCGTATCCTGCTTCTCCCCATGAATCATGATCGTCTCTTCATTCACCAACAGGATGCGAATAATCTTCTCATGGCATACAATCTCAGCTCGTTTACGCGAAAACCAGTCCATCCCAACTACGACGTCGAAGCTTCCCAATTGTGACACATATGTCACTTCAACCATCAAACAAATACCAAACCAATGAAATATTGTATTTCATACTTGGGATTTGTATAAAAATGTGTATCATTTGCACATATCAATTCTTGTTCGATTTCGGGCTCAAAATCGCTTTCTAGAAGGTTATACGCGCACTGATGCGTAAATATAACCAGTTTAATGCAACAAACACTCCGGAACAGTGACATAGGATTAACATACCTTAAATCACCTTTACATAACTTATAAATAATTTTTGGAAGGTTTGGTGTGCCGAAATCAAGTTTATTCGCTTACAGGGACTAAATTCGACAAAAATCCATTCGTCACGTCATTTGGATCGTCTTTCGCGTTCGTTCGTGTTTCGTCGTGATTAACCGAACAACGTAATCGTACGACCAAACGAACCAACATCTGAGATATTTTTGAGCATGTTCCATGTTCCCTATACTTTAACTTCATTTTAGAGCCTTGAAATGGGATTAACGGGGCTTAAACGTGTCAAAAATGCATCAAAAACCATGTTTTGCTCATTCAGGGACCAAAATTGACAATCTGCCATAGTTATCTTAGGAAGGGACCAAAGTTGAAAATCTGATTTCCAGCTTGTTCCATCTGTTCCCCTCATTTTCACATGGTTTTTATGATACTATGGGCCATTTTTGAGGTGCCCATGGTTTTACAAAACCATGGGTGCACATGTACGGATGAGATCGAAGCTCGTTTTACGATGAACGATCTTAAGGGTTGTGCAAAAACTATAAATACCCCACCCATTCATTGTTGCAACCCACACTTTTGATCTGATTTGGCTCTATAAGTTGGAGTATTCACTTCATACCTGAGAGTATTCGGATCAAAACTTCCGTTCTTGGACCCGTTGTAAGTCCTCTTTCGTTCTTTTATGCGTTTTTTGTGACAACCCGCACTAAACCAGGTATCCGTACGACTTAATTAATGATTAATTACTGCTGAATTACTGTGCTTGTTTGAACTAGCTGTTGAACTGCTACTTGATATCTGATACATGTACTTACCTGCATCATACTTTACTTATCGTCACTACATTATTTACATACGGCACCTTAGTGACAAACATGATGCACAAAGAGCACAGTAGCACAATACACGGATAACCTATTGAACATGCTGATAAAGCCAGCATCAGGCAAACACTGCCTCTAAGGCCTGTATGAGCCAGAAATATTTTGCTACACTAATGGTGAGTGTAGGGATATAAGGGTTGTGGAACTGCGTCTCTAGGGATAAGTCACTATGACTGGATGTGCCTAAAACGTACTTAAAGTACAAAACTCAGCACTTTAATAAACAATTCAGCTTCTAGCTAACTAATAAAGTGCCAATACATGAGAAAATATTCCTGACACTTTGAAGGGATAAGTTGTGTCACTAAAAATAATATAACGACACTTTAAAGCTTTGTTAAGCGCTTTAACGGATTACTATCCAACCGAACAACCGGACTATACCCGGAACATGAAAATATTGAGGTTTTCATTATTACTCTTTTTCTGAGCCAGTTAGGGTCCCTGATTACCCTAACACCCGTTGTAACACACTACACATTAGTAACGGGGTTAAACACTTAACTTAACTTAGTTTAACATAACTAACTACCTAATTACAAGTTGAGATCGAACTAGACCCCCCCCCCTTTTCTCTAACCGGCCCCAAACCATGGGGAACACAATTGTACACTATTTGATTATTTTAATCCTCTTGTCCCATATCTAAACAACACATAATCCATTGGATTAAAACCTTTAAACTTGTCTATAAGTTCTTAGCTAAACACTAGAGATCATTCACTTCACAACATCCCAACCTCAAACTCTCTCCCTCTCTTTATCACTTTCGGCCGAGACCCCCACCCACATCCATCATACTTTCGGTTTTGGTTCTTGCCATTCCAACATCATTCAAGCATCAAAGGTCACGTATTAGGAGCCTTGGAGCAAACGGAACGCGAAGGACCCCTCCGCTTTGCTTTTATCCACGCCATTTTCGTCAAGAATCTTCCCTAGCCTTGAGCTAGAGGTATAATACTTAGAACTCGTTTTTAAACTATTCTAAAGTGGTTAAAAGGAATTATATCGGTTAAATCTCGTTAAAATGCTAAGTGATGCACAAAAGTCTACTAAAAACATGAAAAATGGTGGTTAAAGGCTCATGTGTTGTGTAAATGTTGTAGTAATTGAAAGTTGTGTTTATTTAGACCCGATCTATGATTGTGGTAGCTCGGATCATCGTTTAACCCGGTTTGGTAAGATCATGGATCTTAACATAAGCTTGTTTTGGATAATACAAGGGTTAAAAGGTGAAACTCTACCACACATGAAACATGAACTTGTGTAAAAATATTTTATTTGGGTAACAGTGTTTTAACTTGTACAATAGTGTTTAAAACTAGCAGATCTACGTATCTGCAAGTGGTATCTTCAAAGGACCAAGAGTTAAAGAAATCATGTTTTCTAAAAGACGGATCTTACACTAACAAATATGATTTTTATAAACCACAAGTGTGTAAACACTTGTCAAAAAATGAAAAGATCCGACAAATAACCGTTTTTGTAAAAGATGACGAGAAGTTGTAAAGATGGATTTCTCTAAGAACAAGGTTTTTACGAGGTCAAAATTACTTTATATAAAGATCCACAAAATATAATGGGATTTACACTATAGTTTTCGGGAAAAACTACAAGTTCATGCAATTATGCGATTTACATACTTGTCGACTAGTTTGATGTGTCGGAAATTGTTTGATTGAATAAGGAAGTTATTGGAAATTGATTTTGTAAAAGAAAATGATACGCTTGAAAGCGTGGCCACCTCCAGTTACAGAGGAAACTCTGGCGAAATTTTTCTAAAAACCTAACACTTAGAATTATTTACATTACAAGTGTTAGAATTATTTTTGACATGTTTTCGAGATATGAATTTCGCCATGACTTTAATTACTAAATATTCGGAGGTGGGATTTTCACAAAATTTAACGTGATAAATATATATTTTTCACACACTGTTTATGATTATTTGGTGAAAATGCATAAATATTATTTTTAGAGTAAAAATAATATTTACGAACGTTAACGATCCCAAAATAATACGAACGCTTTCACCATAAATATATAAGTTACATCGGTAATTATATTACCACTCGATTGTTAAACGTAACTTACGCACTTACGGAAATATTTATGAACGCACATGTATTGAATCCCCCATCCTTGGGAAGGAGATTAACTACCAAGTATATACAGAATGTAAACACGAAATAGTTGTCTAACTATTTCCCAAAGACTTAAACTATAAAGCTAAGGCACGGCCGTCCGTCTAATAGAATTAGCACTTGTAGGTCGTCGCACAGCTTTCTGATTTGGAGATACTTGGTAGAGACGCTTCACTGTGAGTTCATGTCCCCCTTTTCTCTAACTGTTTTCAGTTTTCTTAACTGCGGGGGTGAAATACATGTTACTTTGTTTACAAGTACTTTATATACGATATGGTTAGCGTAAGAAGGTTTATTACTCAGATCATGTGAGTGGGTAGGAGCAATATGAGGCCATTAGTCCTCATGTCGGGACCGAGGGACAGGAGCGGTAGATCTATCTGGGTGTAGCGAGCCCAGCCCCAGGCCAAACTAGAAACGGACCTTGGGGTGACTTTGTCCACATACTAATGCCGTGGCGAAATCTGCTAGGTTTGAGTCTCCCTATTTGCACTTCACATATATCAGTGGCCTTGCAAACCATTGGTGATCACAAGTCCCCTTATTGGCTACATACCACGACTATTTTTATACTCACAAAGGGTTACTTACTCACTTACACATGAACTCGCTCAACATTATTGTTGATTTTTCAACTTACATGTATTTCAGGAAATTAACGAGATCTGGCACGGTATGGCATGTTTTCCGCTGCACTAGTTTCCGAGGTCATCCGGGGTTTAGGGGATGTGTCTCTTTCCTGGACAAGACACAATCCTCAAACCATTTTTATGTTATGTTTTAAGTTTGTAATGTCTGTTGAACAAGGTTGTGGTTGTTAGGGTACGTTCCCGTTAAAACAATGGTACTGTATTTGGTTTTCAAAACTTAATGGATGATCTTGCATGTTTTTACTTCATATAGCTTTGTTATGATTAAGCTATGGTATTGAGAAGTCACACCAAATTAACCACGCTTCCGCAAAAGCCAGGGTGTGACAGCTTGGTATCAGAGCTCTGATCATAGCGAACTAGGATTCCTTCTCGAGTCTAGACTATGATCACTAGGGCTCTCACGAAAACATTTTACTGCATACCACTTAAGCCCAGATCCAAACTTTTTACAAACAAATGTTGAGCACATTTTATTATTTATAGGCTCAGCCTGGAGGGCTGAGGCTCGATCTGGAGGATTGAGGCTCGGTCTAGGTGACCGAGGTAGTTGAGCACGTTGATTTATTATAGGCTCAGCCTGGAGGGCTGAGGCTCGGTCTGGAGGATCGAGGCTCGGTCTAGGTGACCGAGGTGGTTGGCTAGTGAGGCTAGGAAGAGTAGGCTCAGTCATGAAGGCTGAGGCTCGGTCAAGGGGACCGAGGCTCGATCTAAGAGGTCGAGGTGGAGGATAGAGCAATCTTAAAGACTGGGAGAAATTGGCTAGTGAGACTAGGAGAATTATTTGATTGGCTAACATGTTTATATGATTATATGATTGATTATCATACGTATATGTGTTTGTGTTACAAACGTCATGCTTTCATCAAGTACTAGAAAGATGGACACTACGAATCCCATGGCCATAGTATCAGACGACATAGTTTCATCGAAGCACGAGGTGTACATTTCCGATACTACCGGCATAGACAATGACGACTTTCAGCCCTTTTGCGCTGCCTGAAGTCGTAGCAGAGCCTACTGATGGCCATCTTGTTGGGAATTTGCCCCCTTGCCGCTTATCCTATTGTTGATATGCCCCCCCCCCCCCTGACGTGGCCTCTGACGACGATAACGATCTACTGGAGGAGGACCCATTCGAGGGCAGGGCCCTATTGCTGCTGGTATTAGACTACTGCATGCAGACGCTCCTGTAGGGGAAACTCATGTCCATTCCCCTATCCCAGACTCATTTGATTTTCTGACATCCGCGTCTTCGCACATACAGGGAATGCAGCACCACTCACACGACGCCGACCCTGATATGGCATCATCAGCTGCACCGAATCCCGCCCACAGCTTTGAGTTTGACCACGATATTGAGGTTGATCCTGCTTTTCCACCTGGTTTTGATCCAGACCATGACCTTGAGTTCATACACTTAGACCAGCCCTTGGAGGATCCTGTAACCCCCTGTGTTTGTTGATCCAGCTGATCTTGAGATGGAGTTTTTGATCCGGAGCCGGCCGTGGCCCCTGAGCCAGGCGCTGCTCCTGACCCCGCATTGGAGCATGACCCTGTTCATGCCAATGCACCTACTATTGCTCCTTGATTGATCATCTGCTTGGACGAGAGAAAATTTGGGGTAACTGTGCAAGACAATTTATTATTACGGGGGCCCACGTAATAACGATTTGTAGTGCACAGGAATCCTGGTGGACTCTGCGGGTCAAGCTAATGATAACCAATGCAGCAGGAAATAACTTAAACACGAATGACCAAGGCGATGTAGCCTCGAGTTCATTCTATTACGAGCAACAAGCCAAATTGGCAAGCCTATGTGAATGCTCAGAAATTTACTTCCCCACTCATACACTGAGTATATTTGCGTGTGAAATTGGGTGATTACATGATGGCTTATGTTGCTATATACACCTCATAGACAATTGAAACGTTGTCTAACCCGCTTCACACCACTTCGACAAAAGGGAATGTCACCCAGGCGTGACACAGACACCAGTACGTTGCCAAGGACAGAAGCCGAGCTGCAAGAACGCATCTCACAGATAAATGCACGACATGAAGCCCTCCGCTCTAAGTACAACGATGGTATTACTGGAAATAACCCTCCAACTGGCTGCACCTATAAACAGTTCTTGAACTGCAAGCCTTTGAACTTTAACAGAACAGGAGGCGCCGTTGCATTTGTTCGTTGGTCCGAAAAGACCGACTCCATTCTAAGAATGAGTAACTGTTCGCCCCAACAGAGTGTTACCTATATCTCGGGGATATTTCTAGATGGCACACTCTCTTAATGGAACCTCCAGGTTCAGACCCTTGGCACAGACGCTACTTATGCACTGAGCTGGGACGAGCTCAAGGAAACGATTGAGAAGAAATGTTGTTTTAGGACTGGAATTTAGAAGCCTGAGGTGGAGTTCAGGAATTTGAAAACGGACGAACCAGAAATTCCTGAACTTGTCCAGCGATCGCACGACTTATCTAGGGTCGCCCCCCTACTTAGTCAAACCGGAGTTCAAAAGGATTGAACGATTCATTTGGACACTTGCACCCCAGATCAGGGGTATGGTTACTACCTCAAAGCCCTCAACCATTGCAGAAGCTATCAATATAACATGAGATGTTATGTGATTGATAACATGAGATGTTATGTACTATTACTATCGTTATATACATACGCTATATGATGACCTGACTTATGTATTATAACTATGGCCTGACCAACGTAAACCATCTTTTAGAAGATGCCGCCGAGACGTGAGCCACACATGCCTACTAATGAGGCAGAACTCCAGCAGATTATCGCTGCTGCCATTGCACAATACGCCGCCTCTCAAGGAGGGACTAGTGGAAGCAACTCTGGCAACACTGGCAACAACAATAATCCACCTCATGGATGCACCTTCAAGCAGTTTCTAGACTGCAAACCGGTCAACTTTGATGGCACTGGAGGTGCTGTCGCCTTTGTTCGTTGGGCTGAGAAAACCGAATCTGTTCTACGCATGAGCAAGTGCGCGCTGGATCAGCAAGTCACCTATATCTCAGGGCTATTTCTAGATGGAGCCCTATCCTGGTGGAATCTACAAGTACAGACACTAGGCGAAGCTGCCGCCTACGCGCTGACCTGGACCGAACTAAAGGAACTCATGCGCAAAAAGTATTGTTCCCGCGCAGAGATCCAGCGATTGGAGACCGAGTTCTGGCACTTGAAAATGGACGGTCCAAAGATAGCAGAGTACGTTCAAAGGTTCCATGACTTATCTCATGTGGTACCCTACATGGTCACTCCTGAGTTCAAGAGAATTGAACGCTTCATTTGGGGACTAGCTCCTCAAATCATAAGCATAGTAACCTCATCCAAGCCTGCGACTATTACTGAGGCGATCGATTTGAGCGTAGCTCTCACCGAGGAGGCTATTCGTTTGAACAAGTTTGATGAAGCTGAACCAAAGAAGAAAGAGACTCACGTCGAGTCGTCAGGAGGTAGCAAACGGAAGTTCTCAAACTTCAAGCAAGGCGCCAGTGTGGCGGTTAAGAAAGGAGGATCAGCTAGCAGCGGGAAGAAAGGAAAAGGATACCAGGGCACCCAGCCCAAGTGTAATACCTGTCAACGCCACCATACTGGCCATTTTAGTGTGAAAATATGTGAAGCATGTGGAAAGCTGGGCCACTCAAAAGATTCCTGTTGGGCTAGTGCTGGCCGAGGAGGCCAGGGAGGATTTGGGAATAGGAATAATAACCGTGGTGGTATTGGAAATCGCTCACAAGGAAACAATGGAGGAGACGGAAATCGAAGCAACAATGCTAACCAAGCGGGCGCTGTGAATCGTAATCAGAGGAATGATCAAGCTGGTGGAAACGGGCAAAGACTGGGATGTTATAACTGCGGAGATATCGGGCATTTCAAGAAGAACTGCCCAGAGTTAAACCAAGCCCGTGGAAGAGTATTCCAACTCGAAGCTAGGGAAGCGCGCCAGGACCCCAATGTCGTTACTGGTACGTTCCCTATAAATCAACGCTATGCATCCGTTTGTTTGATACTGGTGCCGATTATAGCTTCGTATCGTTAGAGTTTAAGAATATGCTTGGCTTAGCCGCTAATAAGTTAGATATTCCCTACTCAATCGAATTGGCCAATGGAAAGTTAGTAGAAGCCAATGAAGTTATTAGAGGTTGTGTGATCGAATTAGGAGAGCGAGAGTTCGCTCTAGATCTACTACCAGTCCAGTTGGGAAGCTTCGACGTGGTGGTAGGAATGGATTGGTTATCAGGCAACAAAGCAGAGATCGTTTGTCATGAAAAGGTTGTTCGTATCCCAATCGAAGATGGCGAGACAATTGTGGTTCACGGAGAGAAGCGTGATACGCCGTTAAGGATTATCAGCTGCTTGAAAGCAAGGAAGTGTTTGCAGAAAGGATGTGTTGCCTTTCTGGCACACATTGTGGATAAAAAGGCTGCTGAGCCAAAGATCAAAGACATCCCTGTCGTGAGGGAATACCCAGAAGTCTTCCCAGAAGACTTACCTGGACTGCCACCTCAGAGGCAAGTAGAGTTTCACATTGACTTAGTTCCAGGCGCCGCGCCTGTGGCTAAGGCACCTTATAGACTTGCTCCGTCTGAAATGCAAGAACTGTCGACACAGCTCCAAGAGTTGTTAGACAAGGGTTTTATCCGACCAAGCTTCTTGCCTTGGGGAGCTCCGGTCCTGTTTGTCAAAAAGAAGGATGGTAGTTTTCGAATGTGCATCGACTACCAGGAGCTGAACCAGCTGACGATCAAGAATAGGTATCCTCTACCAAGAATTGATGATCTGTTTGACCAACTTCAAGGTTCAAGCTTTTATTCAAAGATCGATCTTCGATCTGGATACCATCAGCTAAGAATACAAGAGGAAAGCATTCCGAAGACAGCCTTCAGAACTCGTTATGGGCACTACGAGTTCCTTGTTATGCCGTTTGGTTTGACAAACGCACCTGCAGTCTTTATGGATTTGATGAATAGAGTTTGCAAGCCGTACTTGGATAAGTTCGTAATTGTATTCATCGATGACATTTTAATTTATTCAAAGACGAAGGCCGAGCACGAACAACATCTTAGAGCCATTCTAGAGCTGCTAAAGAAGGAACAACTGTATGCCAAATTCTCCAAGTGCGAATTTTGGCTACGTGAAGTCCAATTCCTTGGGCACGTGGTAAATGGAGATGGAATCCACGTGGATCCAACCAAGATCGAGGCGATCAAGGATTGGGAAACGCCAAAGACGCCAACCGAGATTCGGAAATTCTTGGGTTTGGCTGGCTATTATCGAAGATTCATTGAGGATTTTTCAAAAATCGCTCAACCTTTGACGCTCCTCACCCAGAAAGATAAGACGTTTGATTGGGGAATCAAACAGGAAGAAGCATTCCAGATACTGAAGGATAAGCTCTGCAACGCGCCTATCTTAGCTCTACCAGAAGGTACTGATGATTTTGTGGTATACTGCGACGCATCGCGCCAAGGATTGGGATGCGTGTTGATGCAACGCCAAAAGGTTATTGCTTACGCATCGCGTCAACTGAAAGTACATGAAAAGAACTATACCACACACGATTTGGAGCTTGGCGCAATGGTTTTTGCTTTAAAGATCTGGAGACACTACCTTTATGGTACGAAGTGTACAATCTTTACAGATCACAAGAGCCTACAGCATATATTCAACCAGAAGGAGTTGAATATGAGGCAAAGACGATGGGTTGAGTTGCTAAACGATTACGACTGCGAGATAAAGTATCATCCAGGGAAGGCGAACGTGGTCGCCGACGCCCTAAGTCGTAAAGAGAGAATCAAGCCCATAAGGGTTAGGGCCTTGGAAATGATTATCCGAACCGATCTTTCCTTGCGCATTCGTGCCGCGCAGAAAGAAGCCCTCAAAGAAGGAAACCTGGAAGGAGAATATCTCCGAGGGATGGAGAAGCTATTGGTACCAAACGAGGAAGGAACGTTATGTTTTGAGAAAAGGATTTGGGTTCCTCTGTTTGGTGGACTAAGGAAAGTTATTTTCGACGAAGCGCACAAGTCACGGTACTCTATCCACCCTGGATCGGATAAAATGTACCAGGATCTCAAAGATTACTATTGGTGGCCTAGGATGAAAGGCGATGTTGCTGTTTACGTGAGCAAATGTTTAACATGCGCTAAGGTTAAAGCGGAATACCAGAAGCCTTCAGGACTTCTGCAACAGCCTGAAATTCCCAAGTGGAAATGGGAACAAATCTCCATGGATTTTATTACGAAATTGCCAAGAACGCCAAGAGGCCATGATATGATTTGGGTGATAGTTGACCGCCTAACAAAGTCCGCACACTTTCTGCCGATCAAGGAGAAAGACAGTACTAGTAAACTTGCGGAAATATACATGAGAGAGATTGTCGCACGCCATGGAGTACCTCTCTCAATCATCTCTGATAGAGACGGAAGGTTTGTGTCAAGGATATGGCAATCCTTCCAAGAAGCCTTTGGCTCACAATTGAATCTGAGCACTGCGTTTCATCCGCAAACTGACGGCCAGAGCGAGCGCACGATACAGACTTTGGAAGACATGCTAAGGGCATGTGTTATGGATTTGGGCGGTAGCTGGGATAAACACTTACCTTTGGTCGAATTTTCATACAACAACAGCTACCACACCAGTATTGGTGTTGCGCCATTTGAAGCCCTTTACGGACGCAAGTGTCGATCACCTCTTTGTTGGGCTGACACAGGTGATAGGCAACTCGCTGGTCCCGAAATCGTCTAAGAGACGACAGACAAAATCACGCAGATCCATAAACGCATCGAAGCAGCTCGCCACAGACAAAAGGCCTATGCGGATCCAAACCGGAAACATGTGGATTTCCAAGTTGGAGAAATGGTGTTATTGAAAGTTTCACCCTGGAAGGGTGTGGCAAGCTTCGGAAAGCGTGGGAAGTTAAATCCGCGCTACATTGGTCCTTTCAGAATTCTGGAAAGAATAGGACTAGTAGCATACAAGTTGGACCTACCTGCTGAACTGAATGGTGTTCACGATACATTTCATGTATCCAATCTAAAGAAAAGTCCAACTCAAGTGGACGTTGCCATTCCCACCGACGAGATTCATGTTGACGACACGCTCCACTTCGTTGAAGAACCTGTCGAGGTCACGGATTGGAAAGTTAACAAGACCCGCCGGAGCAGTGTCAAGCTCGTCAAGGTTCGTTGGAATGCCAGACATGGTCCTGAGTACACCTGGGAACGTGAAGACCGGATGAAAGAGAAATACCCCCACCTTTTTCCTAAAAACCCTGCTTCTACAAGCAGAACTTAAATTTCGGGACGAAATTTATTTAACGGGGGGAGAATGTGACAACCCGCACTAAACCAGGTATCCGTACGACTTAATTAATGATTAATTACTGCTTAATTACTGTGCTTCTTTGAACTAGCTGTTGAACTGCTACTTGATATCTGATACATGTACTTACCTGCATCATACTTTACTTATCGTCACTACATTATTTACATACGGCACCTTAGTGACAAACATGATGCACAAAGAGCACAGTAGCACAATACACGGATAACCTATTGAACATGCTGATAAAGCCAGCATCAGGCAAACACTGCCTCTAAGGCCTGTATGAGCCAGAAATATTTTGCTACACTAATGGTGAGTGTAGGGATATAAGGGTTGTGGAACTGCGTCTCTAGGGATAAGTCACTATGACTGGATGTGCCTAAAACGTACTTAAAGTACAAAACTCAGCACTTTAATAAACAATTCAGCTTCTAGCTAACTAATAAAGTGCCAATACATGAGAAAATATTCCTGACACTTTGAAGGGATAAGTTGTGTCACTAAAAATAATATAACGACACTTTAAAGCTTTGTTAAGCGCTTTAACGGATTACTATCCAACCGAACAACCGGACTATACCCGGAACATGAAAATATTGAGGTTTTCATTATTACTCTTTTTCTGAGCCAGTTAGGGTCCCTGATTACCCTAACACCCGTTGTAACACACTACACATTAGTAACGGGGTTAAACACTTAACTTAACTTAGTTTAACATAACTAACTACCTAATTACTAGTTGAGATCGAACTAGACCCCCCCCCCTTTTCTCTAACCGGCCCCAAACCATGGGGAACACAATTGTACACTATTTGATTATTTTAATCCTCTTGTCCCATATCTAAACAACACATAATCCATTGGATTAAAACCTTTAAACTTGTCTATAAGTTCTTAGCTAAACACTAGAGATCATTCACTTCACAACATCCCAACCTCAAACTCTCTCCCTCTCTTTATCACTTTCGGCCGAGACCCCCACCCACATCCATCATACTTTCGGTTTTGGTTCTTGCCATTCCAACATCATTCAAGCATCAAAGGTCACGTATTAGGAGCCTTGGAGCAAACGGAACGCGAAGGACCCCTCCGCTTTGCTTTTATCCACGCCATTTTCGTCAAGAATCTTCCCTAGCCTTGAGCTAGAGGTATAATACTTAGAACTCGTTTTTAAACTATTCTAAAGTGGTTAAAAGGAATTATATCGGTTAAATCTCGTTAAAATGCTAAGTGATGCACAAAAGTCTACTAAAAACATGAAAAATGGTGGTTAAAGGCTCATGTGTTGTGTAAATGTTGTAGTAATTGAAAGTTATGTTTATTTAGACCCGATCTATGATTGTGGTAGCTCGGATCATCGTTTAACCCGGTTTGGTAAGATCATGGATCTTAACATAAGCTTGTTTTGGATAATACAAGGGTTAAAAGGTGAAACTCTACCACACATGAAACATGAACTTGTGTAAAAATATTTTATTTGGGTAACAGTGTTTTAACTTGTACAATAGTGTTTAAAACTAGCAGATCTACGTATCTGCAAGTGGTATCTTCAAAGGACCAAGAGTTAAAGAAATCATGTTTTCTAAAAGACGGATCTTACACTAACAAATATGATTTTTATAAACCACAAGTGTGTAAACACTTGTGAAATGAAAAGATCTGACAAATAACCGTTTTTGTAAAAGATGACGAGAAGTTGTAAAGATGGATTTCTCTAAGAACAAGGTTTTTACGAGGTCAAAATTACTTTATATAAAGATCCACAAAATATAATGGGATTTACACTATAGTTTTCGGGAAAAACTACAAGTTCATGCGATTATGCGATTTACATACTTGTCGACTAGTTTGATGTGTCGGAAATTGTTTGATTGAATAAGGAAGTTGTTGGAAATTGATTTTGTAAAAGAAAATGATACGCTTGAAAGCGTGGCCACCTCCAGTTACAGAGGAAACTCTGGCGAAATTTTTCTAAAAACCTAACACTTAGAATTATTTACATTACAAGTGTTAGAATTATTTTTGACATGTTTTCGAGATATGAATTTCGCCATGACTTTAATTACTAAATATTCGGAGGTGGGATTTTCACAAAATTTAACGTGATAAATATATATTTTTCACACACTGTTTATGATTATTTGGTGAAAATGCATAAATATTATTTTTAGAGTAAAAATAATATTTACGAACGTTAACGATCCCAAAATAATACGAACGCTTTCACCATAAATATATAAGTTACATCGGTAATTATATTACCACTCGATTGTTAAACGTAACTTACGCACTTACGGAAATATTTATGAACGCACATGTATTGAATCCCCCATCCTTGGGAAGGAGATTAACTACCAAGTATATACAGAATGTAAACACGAAATAGTTGTCTAACTATTTCCCAAAGACTTAAACTATAAAGCTAAGGCACGGCCGTCCGTCTAATAGAATTAGCACTTGTAGGTCGTCGCACAGCTTTCTGATTTGGAGATACTTGGTAGAGACGCTTCACTGTGAGTTCATGTCCCCCTTTTCTCTAACTGTTTTCAGTTTTCTTAACTGCGGGGGTGAAATACATGTTACTTTGTTTACAAGTACTTTATATACGGTATGGTTAGCGTAAGGAGGTTTATTACTCAGTTCATGTGAGTGGGTAGGAGCAATATGAGGCCATTAGTCCTCATGTCGGGACCGAGGGACAGGAGCGGTAGATCTATCTGGGTGTAGCGAGCCCAGCCCCAGGCCAAACTAGAAACGGACCTTGGGGTGACTTTGTCCACATACTAATGCCGTGGCGAAATCTGCTAGGTTTGAGTCTCCCTATTTGCACTTCACATATATCAGTGGCCTTGCAAACCATTGGTGATCACAAGTCCCCTTATTGGCTACATACCACGACTATTTTTATACTCACAAAGGGTTACTTACTCACTTACACATGAACTCGCTCAACATTATTGTTGATTTTTCAACTTACATGTATTTCAGGAAATTAACGAGATCTAGCACGGTATGGCATGTTTTCCGCTGCACTAGTTTCCGAGGTCATCCGGGGTTTAGGGGATGTGTCTCTTTCCTGGACAAGACACAATCCTCAAACCATGTTTATGTTATGTTTTAAGTTTGTAATGTCTGTTGAACAAGGTTGTGGTTGTTAGGGTACGTTTCCGTTAAAACAATGGTACTGTATTTGGTTTTCAAAACTTAATGGATGATCTTGCATGTTTTTACTTCATATAGCTTTGTTATGATTAAGCTATGGTATTGAGAAGTCACACCAAATTAACCACGCTTCCGCAAAAGCCAGGGTGTGACATTTTTAGCACGAAAGTCAAACTTTGTTTGGCTTTCTACATTAACCAGTTTATGGTCAACACGAAGTTCGTTTGAACTTCGCAACGTGAGTGAAATCACGATGGTTATAGTCCCTAGTGACTATACCTACTGGTTATAGTCAACACGAAGTTCGTTTGAACTTTGTTAAACATGTTTTAACATGTTTAGCTCGTCACTTTAGGTTTAGTGCTTATGTAGGGTCGTAAGGTAAGCGGTCTAAACAACCGCTTATACTTTCGAACCCGACCCGTTTGGTCGATCATTAGGATCCGACCAAACACATTAGGTGATCATAGTTGCATAGAGAATAACCTTCCGAGGTTATACCTTATGGTCACTTCGTTTAGTTAGTTATATGATAGGTAGTTTATATGCCTTAGGAAAATGACCAAAATCCCCTTTTTACGCATAAATTCATTTTAAGCAAATGTAACCTAAATTTTGACATCTAAACTGATTAGGTAACATTATTAGACATGTTAAGGCATATAATACTTGTCGTAGGACTAGTTAGGCGTTCTGAACGCGTTTTACGCAAACGACGCGTTAAAGTAGCATAAGCTACCTAAACGGGTCATAATGGGTCATAAGCACTTAGGTTAGGTTTCGTTTTAGAATGTAGGCTTTGTTAAACCATGTTACATGAGTTCCTATACTCATTTGGTTTATGAAACCTCATTTTATCCGATCTTCTGATTTAGGTCCGTTTATTTACATAGTTACCTATATTAGGTGCCGTTTGATTTCGTGATCCCTCTAGCTTTCCTTGGTTGTTGTTCAAGACTTCTAAGCACCCTCAAGTGAGTACATAGACCCCTCTTTTACTGTTTTTCAAACTTTTTGTGGTGAAACACATGTGCCTACTTGTTACTTTCATGCTTTCCATGTTTTCATATCATATACTTGCTATGTTCATTAGTACACTACTAGTACATGATTTCATTATGTTTTTGCTATGTATGTCCATTTAGTGCATACTTAGTACATCGTTTTAAATTTCATTTCATGCTATGTATGTCCATTTAGTGCATACTTAGTACATTATTTTACATTACATTTCATGCTATGTATCTCCATTTAGTGCATACTTAGTACATTATTTTACATTACATTTCATGCTATGTATGTCCATTTAGTGCATACTTAGTACATTATTTTACATTTCATTTCATGCTATGTATGTCCATTTGTTAGTAAATTATTTTCATAAAACATGCTTACATTTTGGTATGACATTTGGTTTGTTTAAATGGCTCAAAAATACATTCATTAACATTAGCTACGCGGTTCGTTAGTAGGTAGTGGTACCATAGGAATTGACAACTCCCGTTCCTGACATCCTAGGTATGTTTGGATGGAAGGAATGACTGAATTCGATAAACATAACTCAGATAAATCTTTAATTCGTTTAAGGGTTTATCGCCACAGTCTCAAGGCTTGAATGTATGCATTTTCACAACACTGCATAGATGTTTGTATCAGTAAAGCATGCATTATTTTACAAAACATAAATTTTGATTATAATTTATCAATTGCATTGTTTTGTACATTTTTTCTTATAGGGCCGAGTAAATGCTTTTAATCAATAAAGGCTTTTTATTCACTCTACATTACATTTGTTTACATAATAACATTTCAACATTTGTTTAAACATTACATTTAGTTATACATGACCATTTTTACATTGGTGGTTTGTTTGGGTAAGTGATTTAAGTAACGAGACGTGTGTAATATGATAAAAGCATGGTGGATACGCCGCTGGTACTTCCTATATATAAGTGCTTGTATGATATTACATATCGTAGCGTTATTTAAATTAATTCGATTTTGACATATTACATTTTACACAAATTAACATATCTTTACAAAACATTGTTTTACTAACAACACATTTTATACAAATTCATTTTACTCGGTTATTTATTTAACCATACATATTTATTTTATGTCATCTGTTTCTTTATCGATTTTTATACGATTTATAAAACAAAAACCTTTTACAAGGATCATGACTGACTTTTGTTAAACAACTTTTTCTAAACTTATAAGTCATGAATCTTAATCAATAAAACATATGTATCTCACAGGCATTTTTTATGCTGACGTACTTATTTGCACATGTGTTTCAGGTGCTGTTGTTAGATGATTATGATGCAAACGTAGGATTGGACTTGGGCTTTAGTGACAATAAAAGATGCAAGACTAGTTAATCATGTTATGTGATTTGTTTATAAGACATTGTAACCTCTTTTAATTCAATAAAACAACATTTAAATTTCCATGTGTTATGAAACAATGATTCTGTTACAACACTACCTGACGA
Source organism: Helianthus tuberosus (assembly GCA_030545235.1). Classification (NCBI taxonomy): domain Eukaryota; kingdom Viridiplantae; phylum Streptophyta; class Magnoliopsida; order Asterales; family Asteraceae; genus Helianthus; species Helianthus tuberosus. Next base: position 127,722,951 of record CM060447.1, on the reverse strand, counting down.
TTCCGCCATGATTTGTTGTTTTACGTGGTCGGGGTGTGACAGAAAAGTTGGTATCAGAGCCCATGGTTATAGGGAATTAGGTTATTAGTAATGCTTTGACCTAGTCTATAACCTTCCTAGGACCCTAACGCGAGTTTACTTGCGTTTAGATCTTAAAACAATACCGTCACCTATCCTTAGGCGACAACCACAATAAGAACATAAATTTCAAATCTGCTTTGAAAACAAATCATCTGTTCTAGGATGATTTATTATAAGGTTTTGAACCCTCTAAGTTTTCAAAATCTCGTCATAGTTTGGGTCTTATAATGTGAACACGTGCAAACTGGAAGGGTGAATGCCTGTACTCTGAGTTTTCTGTCTAAGGCTAGAGTGTTCGTACAAATCCGCAGAATCGGACCAGTCACTCTTACCTGGGAACTCTTGGGGTAAGTGTTCACTTATAGGCAAGCATGTCTTCAGTAATACATTAATATGACCTGTTTACTTTGATTTGTCACCGTCTCATTTGTTTTGCCTTAGGTAACAAACAAATGATCGCAATTTTATGCATTGCTATTCTGTTTTGATTATCCGATAACATTTCACTTGTTTCTTCCTATGTCTTTCACTTCCTTCAGAATGTCTCTTCATCGCATCGACACTCAAATGTCCGAGCAAACTGCCAAATTTGCCCAATGAATAGGCGAGGTAATCCTGAAGTCTGTGGATTTAGGTATCGCCATGTCTTGTCTCAATAATGGAGCCACCCAAGAAGCATCGAAAGAAGCAGAAGCCAAGCCTTCGAAAAGGTCAAGGAAGCGTAAAGCCTCAAAGAATCCTCCAGTCGTTACACCAAATCAAACAGGACCTAGACAGGTGGCAGCACCACCAGCCAAGAAGCCGTACTTAGGAACTGCTTCCTTGGGCAATCGATGCAACCGTCATCATCCAGATCAAACACCATGTTTCAAATCTACCCACTGTGGACGATGGGGACATTTGGTTGACGTGTGCCGCTTTGCTATCCAAAACAAAGCTGTTGCAAATCTTGCTGCTACTCAACTCCAAGCCAACCCTGCTCAAGCTCGCTTTCCACCTAGATCATGCTACAACTGTGGCGAGATGGGTCATTTCGTGAATAAATGCCCAAAGCTTGCTAATGCAAATCTGACCCACGGATGAGCATTTGGCTGATTATAAAATGTTGCTACTTTGAATAGTTTGTATCTGATGCTTTTGTTTCTTTTGTTGAACTCTAAAACAATCAGTTTTGTTTATAAATAAATCGTTGTTCACAATTCTGATGTACAAGTGTAGTTACATATGTGTATGGCATTTCCCTATGATACCTACATAAAAGAACCATGTTCTTTAAACAAACTACTCTTGTGATTCTCCCTTTCAACTGATCGCTCATGATTTCCTCGAAAATTTTAAGTACTCGTTTCATTCTAAGAAGCAAAGTACAGAAAATAAAGTGACATTACGAGTAATCGTGCTTTTTGCACATCTGTGCCTTTAAATCCTTGGTTTGATAACTAAGGGTATTCCTCAATCTCATATCCATATCATTACATTCTGGTTTTCATAACAACATACATAGTATAAGTTTTCAAAACAACCTTCATAATTGCAAAATATTCCATATAGTTTGAAAACATTTTTTAACATAGTACATTTACTCAATATATCAAGTGCATGATTTCAAAAGTATCATCCATGTTTTCAAAGAACCTTATAGATAATTTCAAAATTCATCTCGCATGATTTTTGTTTTTTTAAACATTTTGTAAATATACTTATCTAATACACCTACCTTATGATTTCAAAAGCATTATGTAAGATTTCAAGAACATTAAACACATTTTAAAAGACCTCGTGCATAGTTTTCAAAAACATTTTGCCCATACATTGACTTAACCTTCAAACTTGCTTCATATGTCGCCTTGGCATATCTAGCACCTCAACTTCATGAGCATTTTACCTCGTGTATCGACTTAAGCACGTCTAGTGCAAAGTTTTGAAACGCCTCCCGCTTTTCAAATCCCTAAATCCATATAGGGCCTTCTTACCTTCACAATTAGATCCTTATGGATGATTATCGTTCAAATCAGAGTCCTTCATTGGATTCCTTGTATGCCTTAATTCGAACATTTCGATTCCTTATAATCGAAATCGAATTTTCTTTTTAAGATCCTCCTATCTTTATAGTTAGATTCTTAGAAATATTTAAAGTGCCAATCAAAATCCACGAATTGGATACCTGGTGTGCTTTAAATACATGTGCACAATTAACAAAACAAATTAACAAAATGATAACAAATTAAAGATCAAGATAAAAAATTTTGTGATTATGTGTTATGTATTTTTCTTTTGTGTTTTTGTTTTCATTATCCAAATCCTCGTAGAATCTTCCATATCTTCATGTGAGAGATTCGCAGTAGGATATCCAAAGGTACTACCCTAAATCCTTAATGGGCTTCTACGTAATAGTTACAACCCTTGGATTATATAGTACCATTCCAAAATTCAAAGAGACCCCTTGAGTGGTCTAAGTTAAAAGATTGATTCAGAATCTTGTTAAGAATGGCATGTGAGGATATAGCTGAAAATACTCCTTGGTAGTCTATTTAAATCATTTATTGATTTAAGTAAAAGGACCCTATGGTGGTCTAGTCACGCTCATCACAAGTTTGTTCATTTGGTTTTCCCCTACACATTATAAAATGCGTTGTGTGGACTATGCAAGGAATTATGTAATTATGGACGCGTACATAATTATGAAATTCAGTGCACAGGAGCCCAATAGGATTTATCATGTGTAAGAACCTATGGTGGCAACAATAATGAAACGTGAACAATGTAATGAAGGTACGGTGGACGCACCAATAATGCTTTATATACTTGTATATAAGTGTCCCTCTTACATTGCAAGCGTGATGTTATTTAAAGTTACTAGAAGTTCAGGACTCTAACCAGTGTTGTTTGATCTTTTCAACTTCATGTTTCAAGCTCTCACAAGTTTCCTCTAGATAAATTTCAGGACGAAATTTCCTGAAGTAGGGGAGACTGTGACACATGTGTCGCTTCAACCATCAAACAAATACCAAACCAATGAAATATTGTATTTCATACTTGGGATTTGTATAAATATGTGTATCATTTGCACATATCAATTCTTGTTCGATTTCGGGCTCTAAATCGCTTTCTAGAAGGTTATACGCGCACTGATGCGTAAATATAACCAGTTTAATGCAACAAACACTCCAGAATAGTGAAATAGGCTTAACATACCTTAAATAACCTTTACATAACTTAGAAATAAGTTTTGGAAGGTTTGGTGTGCCGAAATCAAGTTTATTCGCTTACAGGGATTAAATTCGACAAACTGTGAAAGTATGCCGATTCGTACTGTAACGGACATTCTGGAACTTGACCATAAGTTAAACATACCCTGAATATCCTTTACATAGCTTAGAAATAGGCTTTGAGGTGTTCGGTGTGCTAAAATAAACCTTTTGGTCATTCAGGGACTAAAAGCGTCAAAAAGTGCATAAGTTTGCATTTTCGCGCATATTTTACGTTCTGAATATATCCGGACATCCAAAAATTTATGTAAGCATTAAAATATTTTATTTTAGTGTTTGGCATGATAAAAATCCATTCGTCGCGTCATTTGGATCGTCTTTCGCGTTCGTTCGTGTTTCGTCGTAATTAACCGAACAACGCAATCGTACGACCAAACGAACCGACATCCGAGATATTTTTGAGCATGTTTCATGTTCCCTATACTTTAACTTCATTTTAGATCCTTGAAATGGGATTAACGGGGCTTAAACATGTCAAAAATGCATCAAAAACCATGTTTTGCACATTCAGGGACCAAACTTGACAATCTGCCATAGTTATCTTAGGAAGGGACCAAAGTTGAAAATCTGATTTCCAGCTTGTTCCAGCTGTTCCCCTCATTTTCACATGGTTTTTATGATACTATGGGCCATTTTTGAGGTGCCCATGGTTTTACAAAACCATGGGTGCACATGTAAAGATGAGATCGAAGCTCGTTTTACGATGAACGATCTTAAGGGTTGTGCAAAAACTATAAATACCCCACCCATTCATTGTTGCAACCCACACTTTTGATCTGATTTGGCTCTCTAAGTTGGAGTATTCACTTCATACCTGAGAGTAATCGGGTCAAAACTTCCGTTCTTGGACCCGTTGTAAGTCCTCTTTCGTTCTTTTATGCGTTTTTAGCACGAAAGTCAAACTTTGTTTGGCTTTCTGCATTGACCAGTTTATGGTCAACACGAAGTTCGTTTGAACTTCGCAACGTGAGCGAAATCACGATGGTTATAGTCCCTAGTGACTATACCTACTGATTTCCACGTTGTTTAGGTGTAGTGACGAGTCGTAGTTTCGGCCAAAATACATATTCTTGCGTATTTTGTAACCAAACTACTCTTGGGTATCAAGACCCTTTGTTTTGATACCAAACCTATTTTCTAAATTCGTTAAACATGTTTTAACATGTTTAGCTCGTCACTTTAGGTTTAGTGCTTATGTAGGGTCGTAAGGTAAGCGGTCTAATCAACCGCTAATACTTTCGAACCCGACCCGTTTGGTCGATCATTAGGATCCGACCAAACACATTAGGTGACCATAGTTGCATAGGGAATAACCTTCCGAGGTTATACCTTATGGTCACTTCGTTTAGTTAGTTATATGATAGGTAGTTTATATGCCTTAGGAAAATGACCAAAATGCCCTTTTTACGCATAAATTCATTTTAAGCAAATGTAACCTAAATTTTGACATCTAAACTGATTAGGTAACATTATTAGACATGTTAAGGCATATAATACTTGTCGTAGGACTAGTTAGGCGTTCTGAACGCGTTTTACGCAAACGACGCGTTAAAGTAGCATAAGCTACCTGAACGGGTCGTAATGGGTCATAAGCACTTAGGTTAGGTTTCATTTTAGAATGTAGGCTTTGTTAAACCATGTTACATGAGTTCCTATACTCATTTGGTTTACGGAACCTCATTTTATCCGATCTTCTGATTTAGGTCCGTTTATTTACATAGTTACCTATATTAGGTGCCGTTTGATTTCGTGATCCCTCTAGCTTTGCTTGGTTGTTGTTCAAGACTTCTAAGCACCCTCAAGTGAGTACATAGACCCCTCTTTTACTGTTTTTCAAACTTTTTGGGGTGAAACACATGTGCCTACTTGTTACTTTCATGCTTTTCATGTTTTCATATCATATACTTGCTATGTCCATTTAGTGCATACTTAGTACATTGTTTTACATTTCATTTCATGTTATGTATGTCCATTTAGTGCATACTTAGTACATTATTTTACATTACATTTCATCCTATGTATGTCCATTTAGTGAATACTTAGTACATTATTTTACATTTCATTTCATGCTATGTATGTCCATTTGTTGCATACTTAGTACAATATTTTCATAAAACATGCTTACATTTTGGTATGATATTTGGTTTGTTTAAATGGCTCAAAAATACGTTCATTAACATTAGCTACGCCGCTCGTTAGTAGGTAGTGGTACCATAGGAATTGACAACTCCCGTTCCTGACATCCTACGTATGTTTGGATGGAAGGAATGACCGAATTCGATAAACATAACTCAGATAAATCTTTAATTCGTTTAAGGGTTTATCGCCACAGTCTCAAGGCTTGAATGTATGCATTTTCACAACACCACATAGATGTTTGTATCAGTAAAGCATGCATTATATTACAAAACATAAATTTTGATTATAATTTATCAATTGCACTGTTTTGTACATTTCTTTCTTATAGGGCCGAGTAATTGCTTTTAATCAATAAAGGCTTTTTATTCACTCTACATTACATTTGTTTACATAATAACATTTCAACATTTGTTTAAACATTACATTTAGTTATACATGAACATTTTTACATTGGTGGTTTGTTTGGGTAAGTGATGTAACATCTGTGCTTTTAAATCATTGTGAACAGTTCAATTATCAATAAAACAATGTTATTTGATCCCAATGTTTGTTTGGTTGTGTTTTACATTTTTCATGTTTTGACTTTTATTCAATTTCAAACTCTGTATCGCTTTCTGGAGAGTTATACGCAAACTGGTGCGTAAACGTAATCAGTTTAATGCGACAAATACTCCAGAACATCAACATATACTTAACATACCTTAAATAACCTTTACATAACTTAGAAATAAGTTTTGAAGGCTTTGGTATGGCAAAAACGAGTTAATTCGCTTACAGGGACTAAACTTGACAAACTGCGAAAGTATGCCAATTTGAACTGTAACTGACATTTCGGAACATGACCATAAGTTAAACATACCAAAAATATCCTTTACATAGCTTAGAAATAGGCTTTGAGGGGTTCGGTGTGCTAAAATAAACTTTTGGGTCATTCAGGGACAAAAAGCGTCAAAAAGTGCACAAGTTTGCATTTTCGCGCATAACTTACGTTCTGAATACCTCCGGACATCCAAAAATTTATGTAAGCACTAAAATATTTTATTTTAGTGTTTGGCATAAGAAAAATCCATTCGTCACGCATTTTGGATCATTTTTCGCGCTTGTGCGCATCCCGTCGTAATTAAGCGAACATCGCGATCGTACGACCAAACGAACTGACATCCGATATATTTTTTAGCATGTTTCATGTCCACAATGTTTAGGCATCATTTTAGGGCCTTAACATTGGCTTAACGGGCCTTAAACGTGTCGGAAATGGCTTAAACACGTAACAGGGACTGAAACTGTCATTTCTGAAAGTTGGTTTCTGACCAGTCAGGCCAGGCGGCCCGCGTAAGGTTAGTGTGTCCTCTTACGCGACCCGCGTCAGGCTCCCAAATCAGATAAGATCAATTAATCAGCAGATTACAGCTGTTAAACTCTCAACCACACACCCACACTTGCCCTTTCAGCTCATGAGAGGCCATTTTTAGTCACCACAACATACCAACAAGTGTACGCCTTAGATTCAATCACGGTTTCCAAGAAACGATCCTAACGGTTCGGGAAATCCTATAAATACCCACATCCCCCAACTTCAAAATCCACTAGAATCTGATTTGAGAAGCTCTAAGTTGAAACCTTTGTTTCATACATGAGCTACTTGAATCAAGATTAGCATTCGGGGACCCTTCGTAAGTATTCCTTCGTTCTTTTATTGCTTTTCGAGTCCGAAAGTCAAACTTTGTTTGACTTTCTGCGTTGACCAGTTTATGGTTAATGCGAAGTTCGTTTGAACTTCGCAACGTGATTGTAATCACGATGGTTATAGTCCCTTGTGACTATGCCTACTAATTACCACGTTGTCTAGGGTCGTAAGGGTAAGCGATCTAATAAATCGCTTATACCTTCGAACCCGACCCATTTGGTCGATCGTTCGGATCCGACCAAATACATTAAGTGACCATAGTAGGTAGGGAATAACTGTGACAACTCGAGTTTCCAAGATTTCCATCTTCACATTTATTGCAAGTTAAATTTTTTTTTTTTGTTGTTTGTTACTCGACTTGTCATGTTTCACAATTGTACACGTTGTAATATGTTGAATCGTACTTAATCGTAAGTGTATTTTATATATATAATTGAGGTGCTATATAAATGTTATTGTTATGTGTATATTATACATATCTTGCTTAAGTAATAAAGCATTGGCCAATAACCTAACCAACCTGAAAACACCCTTCTGTGATGAAAACACATTAGTGTTTTCGTCCAGCAATGTTTGGCGAAATCAAAGATGGGCCTTAGGCCCAGTAGTGAATTATTTATATATTTCTTTTTTTTATCACAATCTTCTCGGATAAGTTTTCAATCGGCAAACCCTAGACTCTCTCTAATAGACTGACGGCAACAAACTCTCTCGAAACATCTCTGTGCTCTACCTTGTGTTGGGGTTAGTTTCGATGTTTACGTGATTGTCTAATTTAAGCTATCTTTTGGCTACCTGTTAGATACTTGTGTTTATCTATTGATGATTTATGTTTAGATCATGACTAGGGGTGATTCTTGATGACATCAGATTGTTATGTTCTTCGATTTGAACTGTGATCTTTGTATTGATCGGATTTGGGCTGATGATTTAATAGTGTTATTTGTTGAAATCCGGTAGCCACTAGAGTTTCAGTAATACATAACTGATGTCTAATGATGATAGTTCATTATTTGAAACCTGCAATCGAAACAGCCATGGATGATTATGAAGATGATTAACTGTTATTGTGTACTGGATTGTTGATGATGATTGAAGGACCCAACGAAAACACCCCCATATTTATAGACTGGACGAAATCACAATAGTGATTTCGGCCCAATCACAGTTCTCGGCCCAAGGGTGATTTCGACCCACTAGTGTTTTCGACCCATGTATGATTTCGGCACACAATAGGGATTTCGGCTCTAAGGTGATTTCGTCATGAGTTGTTATTAACCTGTTAGTTATTTACTCAGTTTATAAATTCAGTAGTTATTAACTTGGTTAAGTTATTTATCTTGTTAACCTTGTTAATTCTGTTAAGCTCATAACATATCTAGTTTATTAACTTCTTTAAGTTAATTTGATTAATTCGGTTAATCAATTAATTTTATTAACTCTATTTACTCAGTTATGATATGTAACTCTGTTAAGAGCGTAACCCTTATTAACTGTGTAACCCTGTTAGTTCTGTAAACCCAATCAGTTTGTTAGTTCTGTTTTGGATGCTAATTCTGTTAAGTGTGCACCTCTGTTAGTTCAGCAACACAGTTAGTATATTAGTTCTGTTAATATGTTAACTGGGTTATGTATGTAAAGCTTGAATTACATGAATGTGACTAACTGTTTGTGTGTTGCATCATATTAACTGTCAAACACTTCTGTTAGTCTGTTAATGTATAACCTTGTCAAAATGGACTGTGACAGCTTTTCTGTGAAACATAAATTGCATAAGTTGGATTAACTGTTTACATGGTACAAGATGTAAATTGCTAGGCACACTTTATGATATTACTGTGGTGATAGTTACATGTGAAATATTACGAACGTGAACTGATTGAGTATACGTGCACTATAGGACTTGACTGATTTATTGTGAGCACTTAACTTAGCATACCGAGCAAATTAAGGTGAGTTCACACTCTTACCAAGGCATGGGGTTCCCGGGGTTGGGAATGGGTTGAATGATGGAATTTAACAATTACTCGTACTTACGCGGCTACTAGACTATCTACCATCGTCCTCGGGTTAAGCAGGACACTTACGTAAAACCTACGTAAACAAGTACTTATCACTGTCCTCAGGTTTCGAGGGACACTTACGTAAAACATACGTAAACTCACACATGCAACTGTCTTCCGGAGTCAGGAAGGACACTTACGTAAAACCTACGTAAACCCCACGCGTACCACTGTCCTCGGGTAAAGAAGGGCACTTAAGTAAAACCTACGTAAACCTTGTACGTACTACTGTTCTCGGGCTAAGAAGAACACTTATGGTTACAAATAGTCTAGTGTATATACAAACATGGGAAGCCCCCACTAATAGACCATACTATCGGCCTAGTAGAGCCACACGTTATGAAGAGAATTTACTATTACGAACTTTCTTACTGTGAACTCGCTCAACTAGTTGTTGACTCTCTGTTACATGCCTTGCAGGACCTTAGGTACTTTTGGAGCTTGCACGGGAGGCACGGTCGTTGTGGACATGGATCGTGAATGTGTTGATTAACATTATGACATTTTGTACTTAAACTTATGTTGGGTCTTACATTATTGCTTCCGCTACACACTTGTTTATGTTTGGTTTTGAAAGCACCTATCGTATCGATGTATGACTTTTACTATTTACTTATATGTTCAATATGATTGGTGGCTTGATCCTGGTCATGTCACGCCTCCATGCGGTGGTACTCCGCGTGTGGAATTTGGGGGTGTGACAATAACCTTCCGAGGTTATACCTTATGGTCACGACGTTTAAGTAGTTGTATGATAGGTAGTTTATATGTCTTAGGTAAATTACCAAAATACCCCTTTGATGCCAAAATTCATTATAAACATATGTGACATAACTTTTGACATCTAAACTGATTTGGTGACAATATTAGGCATGTTAAGGCATATTCTACTTGTCATAGGACTAGTTAGGCGGTCCGAACGCGTTTCACGCGAACGACGTGTTAAAGTAGCATAAGCTACCTAAACGGGTCGTAATGGGTCGTAAGCACTTATGTTAGGTTTCATTTAGTATGTAGGCTTTGTTAAACCATACTACATGAGTTCCCATACTCATTTGGTTTACGAACCCTCATTCTATCCGATCCTCCGATATAGGTCCGGTTTATTAACATAATTACCTATATTAGGTGTCGTTTGATTCCGTGATCTCTAGCATTGCTTGGTGGTTATCTTAGGACTTCTGAGCAATCTCAAGTGAGTACACAGACCCCTCTTTTACTGTTTTCCAAACATTTTGGGGTGAAACACATGTGCCTACTTGTTACTTTCGTGCTTTCCTGCTTTCACATCATATACTTGCTATGTTCATTAGTACATTTATAGTACATTGTTTTACATTACATTTCATGCTATGTATGTCCATTGTGTGCATACTTAGTACATTGTTTTATATTACATTTCATGCTATGTATGTCCATTGTGTGCATACTTAGTACACTGTTTCACATTACATTTCATGCTATGTATGCCCATTGTGTGCATACTTAGTACAGTTGTTTTCATCACATGTTTACATTTTGGTATGACATTTGGGTTGTTTAAAATGGAACAATACATTCATTAACATTAGCTACGTCGTTCGTTAGTAGGTAGTGGTACCATAGGAATTGACAACTCCCGTTCCGGACATCCTGGGTAGGTTTGGATGAAAGGGATGACCGAATTCGATACACATAACTTAGATAAACCTTTAATTTGTTTAAGGGTTTATCGCCATAGTCTCAAGGCTTGGATGTATGCATTTTCACAATACCGCATAAATGTTTGTATCAGTATAGCATGCATTTGTTCCACAAAACAGAACTTTGATTTAAACCATGTTTTACTTCAATACCTTGTTTTTTGTGCATTTTACATATGGTCTAGTTGATATATTTCACTTACCATACATGATATTCTTGGGTACATATTACATGATCTATATTAAACATAAACATTTTGACATTGATATACACATTTAGTGGTTTACATTGGACATAGACGTTTCGATTTGGTTTACACATTAACACATGACAATTCATTTATACATAAACAATTTACATTGGTGGTTGGTTTGAGTAAGTGATTTGAGTAACGAGGCGTGTGTAATATGATACAAGCATGGTGGATACGCCGCTGGTACTTCCTATAAATAAGTGTTTGTATGATATTACATTTCGTAGCGTTACCTAAATCATTTCAATATTTGACATATTACGTTTTACATAAACAACTTATTTTCACAAGACATTGATTTACAAAACAACTTATGTTATACAAACTCATTTTCTTGGTTATTCATTTAACCATGCATTATTCTCTTATTTATACATATCATTGCTTTTTGAATGATTTACAAAACAAAACAACTTACAAGGTTCATGACTGACTTTTGTTAAACAACTTTTTCTAAACTTATAAGTCATGAATCCTATTTTCACAAACCTATGTATCTCACAGGCATTTTTATGCTGACGTACCTATTTTCACATGTGTTTTCAGTAGCTTTTGCGTAGGATGATGATCGTGACACTAGGGCGGACCTGTGCCTTAGAGACATAAAATGAAGATAGACTTAGTTTAATTATGTCCTGAACTCTTTATTTCCTGTTTAAGACAGTGTAACTCTTATGTTTATAAATAAAATACAACTTTGAATGCCATGGTTATGAAATAATTAATTCTGTTACAACACTCCCCGACGTTTTCCGCCACGTTTTGTATGTTATACGTGGTCGGGGTGTGACAAGTGATTTAAGTAATGAGACGTGTGTAATATGATAAAAGCATGGTGGATACGCCGCTGGTACTTCCTATTTATAAGTGCTTATATGATATTACATATCGTAGCGTTATTTTAATCAATTCAATTTTGACATATTACATTTTACACAAATTAACATATCTTTACAAAACATTGTTTTACTAACAACACATTTTATACAAATTCATTTTACTTGGTTATTTATTTAACCATACATATTTATTTTATGTCATCTGTTTCTTTATCGATTTTTATATGATTTATAAAACAAAAACATTATACAAGGATCATGACTGACTTTTGTTAAACAACTTTTTCCAAACTTATAAGTCATGAATCCTAAATCAATAAAACCTATGTATCTCACAGGCATTTTTTATGCTGACGTACCTATTTTCACATGTGTTTTAGGTGCTGTTGTTAGATGATTATGATGCAAACGTAGGATTGGACTTGGGCTTTAGTGACAATAAAAGATACAAGACTAGTTAATCATGTTATGTGATTTGTTTTTAAGACATTGTAACCTCTTTTAATTCAATAAAACAACATTTAAATTTCCATGTGTTATGAAACAATGATTCTGTTACAACACTCCCCGACGATTCCGCCCCGATTTGTTGTTTTACATGGTCGGGGTGTGACACCAATTCAACAGGCAGAAGATTTATCGCAAACTCACGCTCTCCAAGCTCTATAACACAATCTCTAATCACTTCTTTGGCTTCTACTAGCTTCCCATTAGCTAGTTCTATTGAGTATGGGATGTCTAACTTACTTGCTACCAAACCAAGTAAATTCTTAAACTCTAAAGATACGAAGCTATAGTCGGCACCGGTATCAAATAGCACAGATGCAAAATGTTGATTAATAGGGAATGTACCAGTGACTACGTTCGGATCCTGGCGAGCTTCCCTAGCTCCAATGTTGAACACTCTTCCACGAGCTTGGTTATTCTTTGGGCAATCCCGCTTAAAATGCCCTACTTCACTGCAATTGTAACAACCTTGGCCGCGTCCATTCCAATTACCACCTTGATTGTTGTTATTATTTCCTCCGTGGTTTCCATATCCCGCCTGATTTCCATTACCTCCCTGATTGTTGTTTCCTCCTTGATTCTGGTTCCCATAACCATTTCCACCACGGTTGCTATTACCATTTCCATTTCCTCCTTGCCCACCATTTCCACGACCAGTTCCAACCCAGCACGTTTCCTTAGAATGACCATTCCTTCCGCAGTTACCACACTTCCTAAACCTACACTGACCGGCATGATGAAACTGACATACATCACACTTGGGCAGAGTGCCCATATACCTTTTTTTTCATTTGTTCTCCGCATTTGTAGCACCAGTCCTGACCTCGGCTGGTGGGTTAGCATCTCTACGCTTGCTAGCACTATTGTTGTTCCCTTGGGTGCCCTTCTTGAAATTCGAATTCCTTTTGTTTTCTCCAGACGACTCTACATGAGTCTCTTTCTTCTTGGTCTCAGAAATTGAGAACTTTCCCAGACCGATCGCTTCTTCAATCAGTGCCACACTCAAGTTGATGGCCTCAGTAATTGTTAGAGGCTTAGAAGCAGTTACCATGCTGAGAATTTGGGGTGCCAATCCCCAGATGAAACGTTCGATCCTCTTGAACTCTGGTTCTACCAAGTAGGGGACAACACGAGACAAATCATGGAATCTCTGCACATACTCAGCTACTTTAGGGCCTTCCATTTTCAAATTCCAAAATTCAGTTTCCAACTTCTGAATTTCTGCCCTCGAACAATACTTCTTTCGCATCAGCTCTTTTAACTCATCCCAAGTCAAAGCATACGCCGCAGCCTCACCTAAAGTCTGAACATGAAGGTTCCACCATGACAGAGCCCCATCTAGAAACAGTCCAGAAATGTACGTGACTTGATGCTCTGGCGCGCACTTACTCATCCGCTGAACAGAATCCGTCTTCTCAACCCATCTCACAAAAGCTACGGCACCTCCAGTGCCGTCGAAGTTCAGAGGCTTACAGTCCAAAAACTGCTTGTAAATACAGCCGTTAGGTGGGTTATTCCCTGAGGTGCCTCCGCTGTGTTTGGAGCGAAGGGCCTCATGTTGTGTGATTGCCTGTGAGATGCGTTCCTATAATTCTGCCTCGATCGTGGGCAGTTGATTGTTCCTTCGAGGAGGCATCTTCTAAGAAGAAGATCGGATAGGTCAGGTTTTATTCGTTAAATAAATATATAGTATGTATATATACAATAGCAAGCAATCATACAACAACACAATCATAGCATAAACATGTAAATCAACAACGTGTTTAGTGAGAACATGACGATTGAGCTTTCATTAATCATCGACCACAGTTACATTGTTTACAAAGTGTATCTCATCAAAAAGGGACACAGGGTCACACTACCCTTGTCCAATAAGTCTGTCAACATACAAAAATCACATGGTCAAAAAGCGGTCTTCAAAAGTCTTCACAATCTCAGCTCAATAGTGGTGCTCTCACCAAAAGTAATGCAATCTGCATAAGACCAAAAACCAACTATGCTGATGGTGGAGGAGGAGGAGGAGGGAAGAAAAGCAAGCTGCGAACATGCGCAAGCTCCTCCTCGAGCTCGTATACACGACTAGGTAAATAACTGATCTGCTGCTCGACAGTAAGGAAACGAGCATCAAAACCTGGAAAAGGAGTAAGAGGAGCAGGTGGATGTGCAAAAGGAGACGGTGATGAATATGGAGGAACAAATGTAGTCTGACAGGGACACGGTGGGGGACACGGAGTCAGCTCAAGCTCCAAAACTCTACGACTCATAATCTCAAACTGAAGCTGAAGTGATAAAACCAACTCATCCCGTGTATAACCAACAAAATGAGAGGGATGGTAGGGGTCTGAAATCGGCATAGAGTATGGTGGGAACCATCGGAATGACTCCTCAAGCGGTGAAGAAGTGAAGGGAGCAAACGGTGCAGCCTGAGGGATCTGAGGAAAAGCTACTGAAGCAAAAGGATCGTCATGCGGGTGCTAACCTGAAGTACCTTCCCCTGGTCGAGGTGCAGGGATGTCCTGTAAGAAAACGATCGGCTAGTCAGTGCGATCGACATCAGACTCTACAGGAGGGAGATGAGCAACATCAGCGGGTGCGGGTGGAGGAATAAATGGCTCAACCAAAGGAGGGTCAATAGGTACAGGAACTGGGTCAGGAATAAGAGGTGCATTGTCTGGTAAACCAAAAGGAACAGGGTCATGAGCAGGAATCGGCTCAGGGTCAATAGGTGCATCATCAGGCTGATCAAGAGGAGCAAGATCTGGCTAAGGACCAGGCTCGGGGTCGTGAGGAGGAGATGGTGCAGCTGACATAGCAGTGTCATCGTCAGAATCAGTATTGTAACGCTGTAATTTGACCGCCTGTAAAGCTGAAGACGTCACAGACTCAAAGGAGTCTGAGACTGAGTGTTAGCTAGAATTAGAGGATATCTCAACAACAGGAATCTCAGGAGGTGGGACAGCAACCACATCCTCATCTATCTCTCCATCACCCTGGGCGTCGACTGGAGGACCATCAACAAACAGATCAATATCGTTATCAAACAAATCATCGAAAGGCCAGTCCTCGGGAGGAATGACCACGAGAGGAACAGGATCGAGGATCGGAGCCACGATGTGCTCACCATCGGGATGACCAATGATGAGGTGATCATGGACTGGAACAAGAATGACATTAGGATCCTCGTCAGGGAAACCATCAGCAAGGGGTAAATCATCTCCAAAGTTGGCCAACGCGAGCGGCTGGAAGTCGTCCTCGTCATCGGATAGCATGTCAGGATCACTCCCAGTGTCTGACGTAAGTATCTCTAGCTCAGGTGCAATCTCATCATCTGAGACGATAGCCATAGGGTCATCAACATCGGATAATCCGCTCTCTGAAGAAGACATGATTCCTGTAACATAACAATCATAACATGTGCACATATATTAACCACTATCACTTAGTATGCAATCAAGACAGTTATCACTCAATCATGTATTCACATTATCCTTCATGAAACCTTTTCTATCTTTCCTAGTCTATCCCATACTAAACCACCAATGTGACCTTGCATTATGTTTCTTGTCTTTCCTTTCGCAAAACGTTTGTTCCATGGATCTGGGCGTCTTATGTATGCAATGAAAACGTGTTGTAAAAATATTTTCGTGAGAGCCCTATTGATTGTAGTCTAGACTCGAGAAAGAATCTTAGTTCACTACAATCGAAGCTCTGATACCAAACTGTCACACCCTGACTTTTGTGGAAGCACGATTATGTGTGACTTGCTTAATATCATTGCATTCAACCATAACAAACAACTATATGATAAAACCAAGATGTTCATCCATAGATAGTTTTTAAAACATTACAACAACATTGTTTTAAATCCCAAACACATACTTCATGTTCAAATACAACACCAACAAAGTTTTAAGTTCCAAATAAGACTTCACAAAAGACATAAACAAACTAGGCTATGAGCCATGTATCTTATCCAAGACAAAATACATAACTCAAACCCTTCGACTTCGGATGACATCTTTTATTAAAGACACAACTTGAAAACTTCAGCGCCCGCCAGATCCACATTTAGTTTCCTGAAATACATGTAGTTTGAAAACATCAACAAAAGTTGAGTGAGTTCATGTGTTTTGTATATGAGCTCGAATAAACTTTGTAATCATGGTAAGCATGTATGTATTTGTAAACCTGGTATGAAAGCAACAAGGAAACAAATCAATTAATGGTTTGCAAGGCCATTAATATGTGTGAAGTGATGCAGGAAGGCTCAATCCTAGCGGATTTTGTACCGGGCTTCCGGCTGGAAGACATAGTCACCTCATGGGCCAAATCCCGGTCCTCATGGGTGGGGCTCACAACACCTAAATAGATCTATCACTTATATCCCTCGGTCCTACTACGAGGATTAATGGTCTTAAGCGTTGTACCAACCACTCACATGATCTAGCAGTACCTTCCTTAGATAACCATACCATATGTAAATGTTTGTAAACATTTTGTAACATGTACTTCACCCCCGTAGTTATAAAACGAAAACAGTTAAGAGAAAAGGGGGACATGAACTAACAGTCTTGCGTCTTCAATCAAACAACCCAAAGCTTCCCTTAGAGTTCACGACTACCTACAAACGTACTACGGTTTATTAGACGAGTGGGTCGTACCTTGACCTTAGTTTTAATCAGTGTCCTTGAGTTACGTTTCATTGTGTCATTGATATTATTCCAAGTATATAATTATTTGTTAAAATAATAAATATTTTAACTTAAATTATATTTATTTAATTTTGGAATATTAGTTAAAATAATATATTTTAACTTGACACATTTATGTATTTGTACATGTATAATTTCCCAAGGATGGGTGTATTCATACTCGTATCCTTTAACTTGTATATTTTTGCCAAGTATCGGTGGCGTATTCCGGTGTATATTTATACGTACGAGAATACGTATTTTTATTGTGTTTATTAAGTATTCTTATAATTAATTTTTGTATTAAATTTTCTGGAATAATATTTCTAATAAAAATATACATTCTCAAAATATACATTTTAAGAAACCTTAGATAGAAAAATTATTTATAGTTTTTCCCTTGGCAAAAATAATTGTATTTTCATTTAAACCTCAAAAATAATATATTTTCAAGTTTAACTTAGAAAATATATATAAATCTATTTGTCACTCAAAAATAATATATTCTATGTTTATTTAAAAAAAATATATATTTTCTCCCAAAAATAATATATCTTCTAATAATTTCAAGAAAACATATATATTTTTATTTACCCAAAAATAATATATTTTCTTCTTGTCAAAAATATGATATATTTTCGTAATAATTATAAAAATCATATTTTTTTTTCTTGGTGTCCAAAATACCGTTTACCAAAATATACTTATGAATTAAATTCCGGAATATTTTGTAAGTTATATTCCTTGTTCGGTTTCTCCAATATTTTGGGTATAAATAATTTTGGTAATATTTTGGATTGTATTTTCTTGGTATTTTGGTGAGTTATATTATTTCAAGTCCTAAAATAATATACCTAATACACATAATATACAAATAATCACACACATGGTGACATCTAAATATATATTCTCCTAAATACATATCTAGTCACTTTTATTATAAAAAAAACCTCCAATATTTTGTAATTTTTGTAAAAAAAATATTATGGCAAACTTTTTTTATGAAAAATCATGGTTAAAATATACTTGTAAATATTTGTTTAAAAACATTTTTCTAAGTGTTTAATTTCTAGAAAATTTTTGCCATAGTTTCACCTTAAAAATGGAGGTTTCCATGCTTTCAAAGGATATTATTTTCTTTTATAAATCATCACAATCAACCACAAATCAAATAATACTTACCAATTTGCCAAAATCTAGCCATAATCACTACTTCATGAACTTGAAAGTTTATAAAAATTTGTAGTAACTTGGTAGTGTGTTTAGTAGACTTAGTTACCCTTTAAAGTGTGGTTGTTTATTTAAAAACATCATTCTTGAAGGATTTAGATGTTCACAACTTTGTAAAGTGATTTTCTAAAAAAATTTATTCTTGAATTTTTCTTGTTAAGTACATGTTTCTATACTTGATTAACCACTAAAATGTGGTTAGTTTCTATAAGAACCAAGTTTATGTAAATCTTGTATTTTAACTTAGTTTCTTGAAAAATTATTCTTTGAAATCATCCATCTATATGATCTACATCACACTTTGATCATCATTTTTCAAGAAAACAATTTATACTTCAAGTTCATGCTTTACATAAGGATGATCACTTTAATCTACAACATAATCATCCTCTCATCTTGCTAGATTATGTCTTTAATCACCATCTAGCAAGATCATATGATGTTTAACATCATAAACACAAATAATCACCAATCAAGAAGCATAACAACACTTAACAACATGTATTCTTATGATTTTTAAGCTTATGTTTAAGATTCATGTTCTTGATCATTAGTGTTCTTCATGTTAAGCTACTTGTATCATTCTTTAACCAACTAAATAAGATGTAAATATGGATGTAGATGATCTTACTACTAGCTCAAGGCTAGGGATGAACACAAGAAGATGAAGATGATATTTGAGGTGGTTAATAGCTTGTAAGAGAGGTCCTTTAACTTCCAAGAACTCCTAGCTTCCTTGTGATGCTTCTTACACCTTTGTATGAGTAGAGATTGGATGAAATTTGAATGATGAAGGTGGTGGTGTGTGGTGTGGGTTACGGCCGAAGACAAGGAGAGGGGAAGAAGAAGAGTTCAAGTGTGGTGAGTTGTGAGAATGAATGTCATGATCTTGAAGTTACTTATATTATCCTCCAACATCTAATTCTCTAATGTGTAATGTGTTGTAAAAATGGAGACATGATCTATTAAAATAACAAAATAAAATCAAGAAGTGGACCATGCTTGTTGGCCGTAAATAGGAGGGGGGTAGAGATTAGGGTGTAATGGTTAGTTAGATTACTTAGTTGAAATCCAAGTGTCATAGTTAGGTGTTTAGTTATTAGGATGTTATATAGTGTGTTATGATGTTCGGGCACCATAACTAGCTCGGAAATGTTAAAACAATGCTTCTAGTGAAAATTTGGTGTTTCGTGTAGTGTCCGGTTGTTCGGTTGGTTACCGATTTTTTAAGGTCCTAAACTATGCAGTTCAGTGTGCTTTATGTTACCTTTTGTGACAGTTTTGATTCCCGACACTTAGGAAAGCATTCTGGACCATTTTACCATATTTCTGCATGATATTTAAGTGTTTAAAAGCTGAATTTTGCTGAATTCAGCAATTTTAGTGAGTTTTAGGCACTTTCCGGCACTTAAACTATCACAAGGAAGGCAGTTTTATGATCCTTACTTTCCTACACACTATACTAGTGTAACTCTTGGTTTCTGGCACATTCTGTGTCTCAATACCATGTCTGTCTATGTACTGAACTCCGTCAGCATTTTCTAATTTGTCTGATAACTGTGCTAACTTTGTTTCGTGCATCATTTGAATCAATAAGTGTTGCATGCAATAATGTTATGACATTATGCAATATGTGATGCACATGTATGTATATGGAAATAATCAGAAAGCACTTCATATCATTAATTGTAAATCAGCACAGTCATTAGGTCATAATTACTATTTAATAATTGTACGGATACATGCAAATTTGACAATTGTCACACTACAGACCCCGCATAGACTACTTCGGCACTGCCTAAGCCGCGCGCGAGGCCCAAGCAAGGGTAAAGCTCAGATTATACACTTAGCATCCTGAATGAAAGCCCTCGAGCCCTAGACCTCGCGCCAGCTGACGGGACACACGCCAAAGGCCGCGCGAGGGTAGCGGCGCAGGTTCAATCCAGGAAGCACGAAAGGTACGAGTGGCAGAGGAGTAAGCCAATAAGCGTCCAACAGGCTGTATTCTATCATGCTCCATGATCAACAATCATGCAGGAGACAAAAAAGTACACAAGGACGCCTACGTGGCACCAATTAGAGGGCGGCGACAACTACCCCATGATCTCCACTCACCTGCTGATGTCAGAGAGACAACAAGGACGATAACCCGGACACGTGGCTCCAATCAAGGTGCGCCAGTACCAAAGATCTTCTAGAAGCACTAATGGTCATCACAGAAGAGACAAGACGGATATTCCTTATTGTCGGCTTCAGGCCCAAGGCCCATCGGCCCATCAACCCATCTCCTTCTACACTACTCCGGCTATAAATAGGGACCTTCATACACAGGTTAATTCATTCTGCTCTTTACTCTCTCACTCTTAACACACACTTATTTCCTCAAAACAAATACTTATTCTCACGCCGGAGAGTGGTTAAGAGGGAAACCCCCATATTCCCCTCTTAATGAGCTTAACAGGGTGTTGATTGTTTCGTAGGAAGGATCACAGCTGAGCTCAGGAAGGATTAAGAAGATTAACCCTTATGGTTGTGATATTCGTTAATTTACACATATTTTAGTCCCCCGTTTTACCCCTATTTTATGCGTTTTTGGCCGTAAAACCGTCATTCGGATACTTAATTATCTACACTTTTGTTTATAGGCCTAAAACAGCATACCAGACAAGATGATAGCGAAAACGAGGACTTTCCGGACAAAACGACGAAGCTGCGGACATTCTGTTAAGGATTCTGACCTGGGCCTGTGGAACGGTCGTGCGACCTGATGCACGACCGTGCGTCTCCGACAGATGTTGATTAGTCCGGCAATGAACGAGCAGTGCGACTAGGCGTGCAAGGTAAACAAGGCCAGACCGGTGACGCACGGACGTGCCATCCGAAGAACGACCGTGCGACTCCGAAGATCAGCCAAAATCTCGGTGATGAACGCCCGACCCAGCAGCTCGTGCAACAAGAACCCGGAACTGAACGACCGTTCCATCCAAAGAACGGTCGTGCGATATCGTATCCGGTCAAAGATCTGATGACGTATGCAGCATGGTGACCCATCCCCAATAATTACTTAAAGTGCACGGTCGTGCCATATGAAGAACGACCGTGCCACAACGAAAAAATATAAAAACAGAACAGAAACATTCTGTTCGACATTCTGGAATTTTGGAGAGCAATTCAGGCGATTTTCAGGCTCCGGAGGCGTCAACTTTCACCCGGATTCAAGCCACATTGTCTCGTTTAGCTCGATTACTATCCGGATTCATAATCTTATGCTTGTTTATGGTTTGGTTTTCTAACCTTTCCA
This sequence comes from Helianthus tuberosus, assembly GCA_030545235.1. Classification (NCBI taxonomy): domain Eukaryota; kingdom Viridiplantae; phylum Streptophyta; class Magnoliopsida; order Asterales; family Asteraceae; genus Helianthus; species Helianthus tuberosus. The sequence continues at coordinate 127,701,208 of CM060447.1, read as the reverse complement.
TGATTTTGTTAATCTTTCAAGCATTTAGATTAATGTTTATGTATTATTGTAGCCTTTGGGCAAAAACACAACAATCCCTTGCTTGATTATAACCATTAGTGTGTTAATCTTTGTCTGTAATGACATTTGGAAGTATTTTCTATGTTAATCTTTGATGATTAGTTTGCAACCTTGTTATTGATATTGATTTCTTGATTATAAGTAATTGTGTTGGATGATTGGTGCTTGGTTAGTTAAGATAGTTGAAAAATGAAGCTTAATTAATCTTGTATTAGTAAACTTTGAACTTGGTTAACTAGTTTAGCTTGGTTTAAATGTGTGCATCATGATACTAGAAATGGATAGTGATTTAATAAAATGTAATTATTGTTAATCAAGAGAGCTTGCCGTCACGTAAGGACCTTAACGGGTTAGATGGTGTCGTTATAAATTCTTGCCATGATTTGTTAGCTTAGTTAGTAGTTTAGGCCAAAATTGCTATCTTGGTGAATTATTATGCAAGATTTGTAAAATGAACTCGGTTGTGATTTAATCTAGTTTATGCTTGTCTCGGTGGTTGCATTGTGTTTATCGGTGTCTCTTTCCTTGATTAAGTGCGGTTAGAAAACTCCTAACGGATGACTAACTTATTTTTAAGAGATTTTCATAGACATTTATCAATTGCACGTTAAAGAACAATTTTAGGTGGTTAAAGTGTGTTTATCGTTTTAGCTTTCCGAATGATTGTCATGTTAGGATTCCCGAAAGGGATACTAATTGTCTTAAATTGGAAAATTGACCGAATGCTTCTAGTGCCAAAACCGACTTAGTTGACATGCTGTGGTTGTGTATTAAGCAAGGCTTTTTATCTATTATCTATTATGTTTTTATTATGTATTTGTTTACGCTTACTTTAGTTTAATTAAAATCAAACAAAACTTATGTTTTTACCGATAGTTTAGTGACAAAGGTCTAGTATTAATTCTCCGCCCATTTCCTTGGATCGATACTTGGTTCTTACCAATATTTTACTACATATATGACGGGGTACACTTGCCTCTTTCGTGTGTGTTTTGATGTTAAAGTAATAATCACTTTTATAAATTTAAAACCAAATCGTGTGTAATTTCATTGCAATATTATGTATATATACGCACACGTCAAGTTTTTGGCGCCGCTGCCGGGGAAATGGCGAGTTTTAGGAACGACCCGAGTCATTAAGTTATCGGTGTATATACTTGTTAATATTTGTGTATAATTTCTTGATTATTTATTTGTTTATTTATTTGTTAATATTTCTTGTTTTTTATTTCATTTATTCGTTTTCCAAGTCATTTTTTGTACACTTGTAAATTTTTATTCCATTTATTTATTTTAATCCGGATTTATTATTTATTTATTCTTTGAGTTTTCGGCTTCGGGTATCCATTTTTACTTTAGCCGATTCGATTATTTTTATTGTGTTGATTTTTATAAAATTTCGGGCCCATTTTCGGATTTTTATAAAATTTTCAGCCCATTTATAATAATATTATGTTTCTATTCAGCAGTAAAAAAATAATAATAATATAATTATTATACTAATATACTATTCATTGTGTCAAATTTTCGTTTTCAGGTTGATGTTCTCAACACCCGCTCCCGATCCTATTGAGCCGTCAGACGAGCCTGAACGAGATCTGAGGAGACGTCTTCGTGAGAAATCTCGTGCGGTTGGGCTGCTACTCGCATCTGGTGAGCAGGAGCAGGTGGTAACCACTGAAGCCGAGGGCTCAGGGGCAGCAGAGAACGCGATCATGGCAGACGATGAGCGACCGTTGAATGAGACGAATCAGCCTGGAAGGACAGGCCTGGAGCCGAGTATCCTTCAACCTACTATTGATGTACCTACTTTTGAAATTAGATCTAGTATTATTAATATGGTACAAAAATTAGTACAGTTTGACGGACGTGAGCACGAGGATCCAGGGAGGCATATTGCTGCTTTTCTCCATGTTTGTTCTACGTTTAAGATTACAGGTGTTTCGGAGGATGCAATTCGGTTGAGGTTGTTTCCCTTTTCGTTACTTGACAAAGCTAGAGCTTGGCTTATGTCACTTCCAGCCGGGTCCATCAGGACCTGGAATCAGTTGGCGGAGCAGTTTATGCAGAAATATTTCCCACCTGATAAAACGAACAAGCTACGGAACCGAATTGTGTCTTTTCACCAGGACGAGGGTGAGTCGTTGCATGCGGCGTGGGAGAGATTCAAGGATTTGTTGATTGATGTGCCACATCATGGCTACTCCAAGAGACAGCTGGTTTTAACGTTCTATCAGGGGCTCAGTTACAATACACATGAGCGATTAGACGTGAACGCGGGAGGCGATCTAGGAACTAAGACGCCGAATGAAGCGTATGATATTCTTGAGAAAGCCGCGTTGAAATCCAGCTCGCGTCAGGAGGGAGATAGAGGCCGGGCATCATCATCATCATCTCGCGCAGGAGTCCATGCTGTAGACGACTATACGGCCATTACTGCACAAATCTCGGCTCTCGCATCGAGATTCGACAGGTCCCAGATGATTGCGCATGCGGGCTCGGGTTGTGACCAGTGTGGAGTGTCACACGAGCCTGGGGCATGTTTTCAGGGAGTCGTATACGAGGGCCACGAAGAGGTAGATTTCGTGAGTAATCAGGTTAGGCCGCAGAACAACCCTTACAGTAACACCTATAATTCTGGTTGGAGAAATCACCCAAATTTTGGGTGGCGAGCGAATGCAGGCAATCAAAATCCTTTGGGATTTAATCAGCGCGCTCCAGCACCACAGCAAGGTCAGGGTCAGCAGTTCCAGCAATTCAACCAACCTTACCAGCAGAGTCCATTTTCATATCAGAATCAGGGCACTGGGAATAGTTCCCAGCAGCAGGCCCCTCAGTCTAGTTCTACGCTGGAGGATATGATGTCTCAGCTTCTTACTAGCTCCTCGAGTGCAAATCAGTTGGCTGAAAAACGCTACCAGCAGAGCGAGGATCGTTTTCTCTCTCATGAGGGAGAAATGAGGAGTCATAAGGCCCCGATTCAGAATATAGAGAATCAGGTTGGTCAGCTGGCACAGATGATGTCAAAGAGACCCCAGGGTGGTCTTCCGGGTAATACCGAACCAAACCCGGGCGGACACCGGGATTGAGCTCCAAACCCCGCACACATCATAAGTGTGGGGAGGAGAGAGTCTTGCTATCGACTCGCCGACAAAAATTTAGCATGAGTCTTGCTATCGACTCGCCGGCAAAAATTTAGCATGAGTCTACGCTACTGATTCGCCGACAAAAATGTAGCAGGAGCGTCTTTGGCGCTATAAGGGTAAATTAGTCTTCTTTTGTTTTTTTTGTAGTTTTAGCGTAATTTAAGTTAGTTAGGTAGTTTACGTTAGTTTGTTTAGTTTTCGTACGTGCCGAGCGAAGGTTCTGTATTGCAATATTGTTAGAACAGTTGGTGTGTCGAAAAAAATGGCGAAAAACGGCCGAAACAGTTGCTGGAAAAGGCTTCTGCGGAAAAATTCTGATCTGCACCTGATGCACGATCGTTCCTCTGGTCGCACGACCGTGCGTTTCCGAGGGCCGGCACGGTGGATCGCACCCCCGGTGTATTTCTGAGAAAAGTTTATAGGGTTTGGGCGATGTCGGCGATGCACGACCGTGCCACACGGAGAACGACCGTGCGTCAGGCTGAGGGCAGTTTTGTCTTTTGGCACTATAAAACCCTCATCTGCAGCCCCCATTCACAATTCGCGAAACCCTAGTCGCTGCAGGCCGTTCCAGAGCGATTCTTCATCATTTTCGCACGGTTTTTCGCACGATCTCACACCCTTCTTCGCACGGTACGTTCCTAGTTGTAGATTTCTTGTTTCCTTGCTTTCTAGGTTAGATTTCCTCCGATTCTTCAAGAGATTTATTAGGGTTCTCTTCATAAACAAATCGAAACCCTAACCCTTGTTGAATCGAAGTATCGTGAACACCCGGTTGACTTTCAGACCCCTGTTGGCCTAATACTTGTTGATATTTTGCAAAAATCAGGTTGTTCTAAGTACAGGGGTCGAAATCTGCAGACACTGTGTCGCACGGACGTTCCTTAGATGGAACGGTCGTGCCATTCCGGCTTGTTCACGATATCTGCTGTTTGTTCGGTGTTGCACGGTGGTGCCACAAATCGCACGCCGTGCAGTTCCGGCATATTTGGGCATTTGGTACTCGTCATCGGCGACGCACGACCGTGCCATATGCCCAGAACAGATTCACAGAAGCTTCATAATTTGCTGCTCGGCTGTTTTCAATTCAAATCTCTCCTGTTTCTGTCTTTCTAACAATGTTCCCCATTACAGATGGATCACCCTTTCCTTCAGTTTGACCCCGACATTGAGAAAGAAGCTTTGTGCATCCCGAAGCGCGACGCCTTGTGGGAAAGGCGGGGACAGTTCGGAGTCCCACGATGGTTGGACTGGGAAGTCATGCGTGAACTCAATCAGTATGATCGACTGGACGACATGATGAGTCGCCCGCTAGCAAATCTGGTCGGTTGCAACCGACCCGTTTACCGGGAGCTGACTATAGAGTTCTTTGCATCCTATTCCTATGAAAAGCCGGCTGCTTATACAAGACCTAAATTTCGCTACAAGAAGCGGGTAACTTTTAGGTTATGTGGGCAATGGCATAGTTGGTCGGTTGGTCGTTTGGGAAGGAGGCTAGGGATTTATACTAGGGACGACATGGATGATGAAGATGTCTTCACTGAACAGTTCACCTTCCCTTCTGATGCAGATCGGGATGCATTTTGGGCAGAAAACGCTATTGGGGAGCCCTACAACCCGAGGATGTCAAAGGCCTCGCGACTCCGAGACCCTCTGGTGCGAGTGATGCACCATGTATTCAGCCATTCGATATGCGGTCGCATGGACAGTATCGGTAACTGTCCCACACCTGACTTGATCTTTTTATATGCGTTGGTTGACAAAGCACCAATCAACCTGGGCGCACGCATGGCTGAGTATTTCGTCAAGAGGTCGGGGCGGACCCCGAACAGTGAGATACATGGCGGTCAGTACGTGACCGAAATAGCCTACAACGAAGGCTATATGACTGAGGAGGTTCTTCAGGGTCTCACTTTGATTACTGACTGGGTTCATGTCGATATCCGGTCACTGAAGTTCATGGGGGTGATTGTAGAGCTTGATAGGGGGGATAGGTTGAGAGGATTGAATAACGAGGTCTGGGACCCGTTGCCTCCAGTTGAGGAGGAACATGAGGAGGAAGATGAGGATGTTGAGATGGGGGAGCAACACGAGCAGCACCAGCCACCGACACCACCACACTCGCTGCAGCACCATGCATTTCATCAGCATGAGGACTGGCCCACGTTCTACCAGCAGTTCCAGGATATGCGTGTGACGCAGGAGCAGCATGGTACCTACTTTGACGAGATTAGATCTAGCCAGGACCAGATCCGGGCTAACCAGGACGAGATTCGGGCCAGTCAGGCTCAGATTCGGGCCACACATGACCAGCTTCGGCAGAGCCAGGATACTTTATATCAGGGGGTCAGTGCGGGATTCTCATATCTTTTCGGGGAGATGCATCACGCATACCCCGACTACTTTCAGCACCCTCCGGAGTTCCCACCGTGGAACCCCCCTGGTCATGGCGATGTCGGCCCGTCCTATACGAGACATGATGATGATGATGGAGATGAGTAGTTGGCAGTGGTGATAGCAGTTGGTGGTGTTTTCTGTTTCAGTACTTTATTTACTTTTGGGTGTTTATTTTGACTATTATTTAAAACACCCCGGTTATGTATTTCAGACAATTTCCTTTGTGTTTTGTTTGGATTTTAGTATTTATGTATATTATGGTTGTTTTGTGATTTTTCTATTTCTGTTATGTTTTGGGTGCACATGTGACATACTCGCAGGTTTTATCTATCGGATCTTGGACCGGAGCACGTACCAGATACAGCTTCGGAAGTCTCGTGGCGCCAATATCATCTTGAGGGGAGTATTTTTTATCCCTTTCTCTATATTTTGGGTCTCGCATTGGGGACAATGCGAAGTTCAAGTGTGGGGAGGGGGTTAACTTTGTTAACTTTGTTTGTCCTCATAAAAAAAAATCAGAAAATCAGAAAAATCATTCAAAAATACATGTGTTTTGTATATATGTTGGTAAATAAACCGGTTGGTTGTGTTTTAGAAAACTTCGGACTTGATAAAAACTCGACAAGCAAAATATTTTTGAAAAAGGAAACCGGAAAGCGTGACAAACAAAGAAAGACTTAAATGATAGTTTTCACACTTTTACCCATTCCTTCCGTTACGTGAGCATATTTGAGCCTTGATTGTTATATATTTGTTCATTTCGGATATAGGAGTGAGCCGGATGTTATGTGCAATTTAGAACTTGTCACTAGTATGCTTGTTAAGACCATGAACTTGTGAATTTGTGTAAAAATGATAGAGGCACTTAGATTACCCCTTTGTTGTGTACTTGTTCTTTGTGTTGTGCTTCCCGTTCACCTTATATTACCCTTTAGGATTAACCATGTCGAGCCTTCCCGTTCACCTTTGTTTACCCACATTATCGCCCACTTAACCAAATTTAGCCTTTTTATGTTTTAAACCTTTTTACTGTTGAAACTGGGTCAAAATAAAAGTTTAACTAGCTTGTTATTGTTTATATTTCATTGTATAGTTTGCAAAAAAAAAAAAAACACACAGAAAATAAAACACCCTAAAATAGGGTGAAGTTGATAGAAATCGAGCAATTTTGAATGCTTAAATGTTAAAATTTCGTTGATAAGCTCGATTGCGCTTTAGTCGCCTTTTTAAGGCGTTTGTATGTATAGTTGTATTATTTTCTTGCTAGTTAAACGCTACTACCGAGTTTTAACCATTTTCGCCACTTTAAATGTCCACTTCCATACCCTTCGCCCAAGCCTAACGTTACAACCCGTAAAGACCTCTTGATTTACACTTGTTCGCATGTTAGTTGGTGGAGATGAGATCTTATGACAAGCTTATGATATTGCACATTTCATTGACTAGGCATTGAGTGTTTGCACATACACATTTTATGTATGTTTCACAAGTAAAACCGAGTGTGTGTGAACATTGTGAGTCGTGTGAAGATTAACATGTGAGTTAATTAAATGTGAAGTCACGGCTTTTTAGTTGTCGCTTTATAATTGCATATGCTTGTTGGGTTTGAGTCTTTTGATGTTGCCTTTCGACAAACCGGCTAACCGTTTATAGTAGTTTTCAATAAAATAGTGTGTAAATTATCGTTCTTGTTTGTTTATGTCTTTTATTGCTTTTTAGTTTAGCTTGCTTGAGGACAAGCAAGGTTCAAGTGTGGGGAGATTTGATATTCGTTAATTTACACATATTTTAGTCCCCCGTTTTACCCCTATTTTATGCGTTTTTGGCCGTAAAACCGTCATTCGGATACTTAATTATCTACACTTTTGTTTACAGGCCTAAAACAGCATACCAGACAAGATGATAGCGAAAACGAGGACTTTCCGGACAAAACGACGAAGCTGCGGACATTCTGTTAAGGATTCTGACCTGGGCCTGTGGAACGGTCGTGCGACCTGATGCACGACCGTGCATCTCCGACACATGTTGATTAGTCCGGCAATGAACGAGCAGTGCGACTAGGCGTGCAAGGTAAACAAGGCCAGACCAGTGACGCACGGACGTGCCATCCGAAGAACGACCGTGCGACTCCGAAGATCAGCCAAAATCTCGGTGATGAACGCCCGACCCAGCAGCTCGTGCAACAAGAACCCGGAACTGAACGACCATTCCATCCAAAGAACGGTCGTGCGATATCGTATGCGGTCAAAGATCTGATGACGTATGCAGCATGGTGACCCATCCCCAATAATTGCTTAAAGTCACGATCGTGCCATATGAAGAACGACCGTGCCACAGCGAAAAAATATAAAAACAGAACAGAAACATTCTGTTCGACATTCTGGAATTTTGGAGAGCAATTCAGGCGATTTTCAGGCTCCGGAGGCGTCAGCTTTCACCCGGATTCAAGCCACATTGTCTCGTTTAGCTCGATTACTATCCGGATTCTTAATCTTATGCTTGTTTATGGTTTGGTTTTCTAATCTTTCCATGATTTTGTTAATCTTTCAAGCATTTAGATTAATGTTTATGTATTATTGTAGCCTTTGGGCAAAAACACAACAATCCCTTGCTTGATTATAACCATTAGTGTGTTAATCTTTGTTTGTAATGACATTTGGAAGTATTTTCTATGTTAATCTTTGATGATTAGTTTGCAACCTTGATATTGATTTCTTGATTATAAGTAATTGTGTTGGATGATTGGTGCTTGGTTAGTTAAGATAGTTGAAAAATGAAGCTTAATTAATCTTGTATTAGTAAACTTTGAACTTGGTTAACTAGTTTAGCTTGGTTTAAATGTGTGCATCATGATACTAGAAATGGTTAGTGATTTAATAAAATGTAATTATTGTTAATCAAGAGAGCTTGCCGTCACGTAAGGACCTTAACGGGTTAGATGGTGTCGTTATAAATTCTTGCCATGATTTGTTAGCTTAGTTAGTAGTTTAGGCCAAAATTGCTATCTTGGTGAATTATTATGCAAGATTTGTAAAATGAACTCGGTTGTGATTTAATCTAGTTTATGCTTGTCTCGGTGGTTGCATTGTGTTTATCGGTGTCTCTTTCCTTGATTAAGTGCGGTTAGAAAACTCCTAACGGATGACTAACTTATTTTTAAGAGATTTTCATAGACATTTATCAATTGCACATTAAAGAACAATTTTAGGTGGTTAAAGTGTGTTTATCGTTTTAGCTTTCCGAATGCTTGTCATGTTAGGATTCCCGAAAGGGATACTAATTGTCTTAAATTGGAAAATTGACCGAATGCTTCTAGTGCCAAAACCGACTTAGTTGACATGCTGTGGTTGTGTATTAAGCAAGACTTTTTATCTATTATCTATTATGTTTTTATTATGTATTTGTTTACGCTTACTTTAGTTTAATTAAAATCAAACAAAACTTATGTTTTTACCGATAGTTTAGTGACAAAGGTCTAGTATGTAGGTCCCTATCCCGTATGGATCGTAACAAAACTGTTAATCTATCAAGGGTGCGGAATCCCCTTGATAAACCTTCGAACTAGAAACAAGAATATTAGACGAATATGAACTCGAACACACAAACTTTCAAACTGATCTTCTGTGATTATCAAACCTTAGAAACGTTTTACAATCACTAAGATCTCCTAGAACCCAACAGCCGATTTCTGTCTGTTCTAAAACTCTCACAATTCGAATGCTCTCAATAATCTCCAAAAGTCTAACCCTAAAACTCTAGGTAAAGGTTGTTTATATACACACAACCATACAATTCGACCTGGGCCAAGCCCATACGCATTCTAGATACAATTCGGGCTAAACTAGATGGACTTTAACTTTAACTTGAACTTGGATGATTTGGGCTTTAACAAACTCGAATTCCTTTCAGTCTTCATAAGTCTTCGCGGCCCAAAACACGTTTAATATCCAAAGACCAATCCAACGCTGTTGTCACATAAAATGCACCAACAAACTCCCCCTTGACAATAGCTTGCAAAGGAAACTTTAGTCTTCAGAATATCAAAGTCTTTGGTCTTTGGATAGCGTCAGCTTCAACATGAATTCTGTCAGCAACAGACTCCCCCTAAGCTGATGTATCCAATCACCAAATCTTCCAAGATGTTCAGCATTCTCAACAAGTCTTCACAGCATCCACTCTGCATTGTAGAAGGAGGATTCTACCAAGCAGCAACAAACTCCTCATCTTTTCAAAGCAACTTCTCATCAACAAACTGCTTCAATCTGTATACTATAAAACAAACATCTCGAGAAACCATAAGAATTTTTCAACATAGTTAAAGAATTATTATTATTCAAGAGATAGTTAAACTGTATCAGATTAAGCAATTTCAAGTTAAGCACCAACACGCAACAATTTTTAAACAAACACCTTATAACCTGCATCATTTCAAAACTTTGAACCCACTTACTAACACCGTCTCCCCCTATCAGTAACAACTCCTCCAAGAATAACAGTTTTCGTACATTAAGAATTTTAAACAGAAAAAGACACTATTTTTGTATTTTTGTATTTTCTGAAAGCAAATAAAAACTAAAAGCAATAAACACTCTATTTTTGCGAGAATCACTGGTAAGAAGATCATATCAGCATAATCAAACTGTTTCACACAATTAGATAATTCTTTATTTAATTTTTCGTGAAAAGCAGTCCAAGATGATTACCAGTATGTTTGTCCACTTAAACAAAATGCATGAACATTTCAAGTACCATTACCGTATGATACGTTAAGGTAATTTTATTTCTGAAATACTAGTGTGTCCCACTTCAGGATATACCCCCACGATCAAGGTATGCACAAAGATTCATCGTAGTAGGTGAGTATACTGAATTCATCCTTTAAGATATCCTGACAGTGCTTAGGTCTGCATATAATCTGTTTTATCATGTTCTAATTGCTTAACAATGAACACCCAAACAAATACTAATCAAATCCTGGAAATATAAACAGCACACTCTATCATGCAAGTATCTTCCCTACCACATATTTCACAAGTCCAATCCAGATTTCTGAAATCTTAACTGGGAATAGGTTGAGAAGAGAACAGAATAGATCTTTAGGAGAGATGGTATAATATACAGATCAAATGAGTTTTTCTCAGTTTGATATAGGTTTCTTGGGTTTCTTTTGGGCACTAGAGGGCCTCTTTCGGGTGTATTAGATCTATAGCGCGACAACGTACAGCTAGGTCAGCATGTATCTGGATGCAGCAGAAGCTGTCGTTGCCTAGCACCTCCAGGTCAGCATATATCTGGATGCAGCAGAGGAGATACACGACTTTTTTCAGAGAAGATTTCAGAATCAGATCAAAATTGTGTGTATCGGGACAACATACAGACATTCAAATAGAAATGAGCTAATTCCAAGTGACTTTCTTTCCTGGGGTCATGTACAATTTTAGTTCTGAACAGACGGACAGTCAAGATATCCCCAGATGAAATAACAGTATAAAGACCCAAAACTTCAGATTTTGGCAATCTATCAACGCAAGCTTTAAGGTCATTAAACCATACACCACTGATGTGTTCCCCACTCATACTCATTTCATTTATGTTTATATCACATTGGTAAGTTGATTATTTCATGCTTTTGCCTACTGGTACATCATATGATGAAACTGCTATCACACTTAAGCAATTTAATTCAGTTCGAGTGTGACAGTCTAACTTGCTGATGTACTATCATTTCTTCTTTTTCACACAGTGAAAACTCATTTTTGATTTTCTATTTTTTTATGTTTTTGATTTTTCAATGTTTTTTGTATTTTTGATTTTTGAAAAAGCAGTAAACTATTTACAAAATTCTTATGGAAAACCAGTTATTCAGGATTCCTCATCCCGTTGAGTTCGACTAAGTGTTCAAAGCGAGCTCGATCAAAAGCTTTAGTGTAAAGATCAGCAAGGTTATCTTCTGTGTCGACTCGATGTAATTCAATTAGTCGTTTTTCAGCACAATCCCGTATAAAGTGATGACGTATGTCAATATGTTTAGTTCTACTGTGCTTTATGGGATTGTTTGTGATTGATATAGTGGCATTATTATCTAGCATAATAGGAGTACGAGTGAAATCCAAACCGTAATCGCGCATCTGCTGTTGAATCCAGAGAACCTGAGAGCAACAGCTACCCGCAGCAATATATTCAGCTTCACACGTAGATGTAGACACACAGGATTGCTTCTTGCATTGCCAAGACACGATCCTGCCTCCTAAGAACTGACAACCACCTGTTGTAGACTTCCTGTTTGATTTGCATCCTCCAAAGTCTGAATCAGTGTAAGCAACGAACCTCAAATCACTATCAGCTGGATACCATAACCCAAGTTTAGGTTTCCCCTTCAAGTAACGAAGAATACGCTTCACTGCTTTCATGTGTGACTCTTTCGGATTCGCCTGATATCTGGCACACAAGCATACGGCAAACATGATGTCAGGTCTTGAAGCAGTCAAGTACATTAGAGAACCAATCATCGCCCTGTATTGAGTAGGATCAACATCTTCAGTGCTTTCATGATCTGGGCCGAGATTGTGATTTTCGCAAATAGGTGTGTTGAAAGTAGAGCAATCATTCATTTTGAACCGATCCAAAATGTCATACACATACTTCGTTTGATGAATAAACATCCCATCCTCCTTCTGTTCAACTTGTAATCCCAGAAAATAGGACAGCTCACCCATAGCGCTCATTTCAAACTTACTCTTCATCACCCGTTCAAACTCTTTACACATGTTCACATCAGATGACCCAAAGATGATGTCATCCACGTATACCTGTACCAGCAGAAAATCTTCCTTCTTTCTCTTGATGAACAGTGTACTGTCAATCTGACCTCTCTCAAAACCATTCTTGATCAGATGTGTAGACAGTGTCTCGTACCACGCCCTGGGAGCTTGATGTAACCCATATAAAGCCTTATCAAGTTTGTAAACTCGATCTGGATAGTCTGGATCAACGAACCCATCTGGTTGTGAGACATACACCACTTCTTGGACTTTCCCGTAAAGAAATGCACTCTTCATGTCCAGTTGGAAAACTTTAAAGCCCTTGAATGAAGCGAAAGCTAGAAACAACCGAATTGCCTCCAACCTTGCCACTGGTGCAAACACTTCATTATAATCTATCCCTTCTTGCTGATTGAACCCTTTTACCACTAACCGAGCCTTGTTGCGCGTGACAATACCTCTATCATCCTTCTTGCACTTAAACACCCACTTAGTGCCAATCTCTCTTTCACCTTTAGGAAGGTCCACTAACTCCCAAACCTTCAACTTCGCAAGCTGGGCCAATTCTTCTTGCATAGCTTCAACCCATGAATTGTCTTTAAGAGCCATGTGAATGTTCTTCGGCTCCTCTTGGGAAATAAAGCAACTGTACAAGCATTCATTCACTATCCCAGTCTTCTCAATCGACACAAATAACCCAGAATTCGCTGCTATGCTTCTTCTAGTCTGAACACCTGCAGTAGGATCTCCAAGTATCATGTCAACTGGATGATCTCTATTTGCTCGTGTAGAAGCAACTGCATCAACTTCAAGATTATCATCCAGATTTGATCCAACCTCCCCCTGAATATTCTGATTTGCAAAAGGATTAATAAACTCCTCCCCCTGAATGGGTTCAGAGTCACTATCGCTTGAATCAGGATTAGTAGCACCATGGGAAGTTTCCGGAGCATCTGAAATATCAACATTAGATCTAGGCATGAATTCGCCTTCATCGTCTTCACATACTACTGTTTGAATCAGCTGCGAATCATCTGCATCAGAAACCTCAGGAATATTAAATGATTTAAACACACTTTCATAATCATACAGTATAGCAGGACCACTCGTTGATTGTTGAGGTTTGTAGGAAGTAATTTCCACATTAAAAACAACCTCAATTTTACCAGTTTTGAGATTAAAAACCCTTTTATTCGGTGTGCCAGGCACGTAACCCAGAAAGTAGCCTTCGTCAGCCACCTCACCGAATTTTTGTTTATCTTTGTTTCGCACAATGGTGCAGGGTAATCCAAATGGTTCAAATCCTGTTAAGTTTGGTTTTTCGTTAAACATCAACTCATGACAAGTTTTGTTAAAACGTTTAACAGTTAAAACTTTGTTTAGGACATAGCAAGCTGTATTCACAGCTTCTCCCCAGAAAAGAACTGGTAGCTTTGAATCTGAAAGCATCGTCCTAGCGGCTTCAATCAACGTCCTGTTTTTCCTCTCAGCAACTCCATTTTGTTGAGGTGTATAAGGAGCAGAATATTGATGTTCAATTCCTTTTCGAAGACAGTAGAGATCCAGAATCCGATTCTTGAACTCCGTGCCATTATCACTCCTTATCCTCTTAATTCTTGCATCATGGACGTTTTCCAATTTCGTAAAAAGATCTATCAACATCTCTGCTGTTTCATCTTTTGTACCTAAAAAGAAAACCCATGAATAACGTGAGTAATCATCAGTGACAACCAGACAGTAGTACTTTCCACCTATGCTCCTCACGTTCACTGGACCGAATAAATCCATGTGAAGTAATTCATAAGGGGCATTAATGGAATTTACTGTTTTAGACTTATGAGGTTTCTTGTGTTGTTTTCCCTTTTGACATGGAAGACATTTATCTTCCACTTGAAACCTCAGCAATGGAACCCCTTTCACTAGCTCATTTTTTATGATATAATTCATTTTGCGATAGTGAATGTGGGCCATGCGTCTGTGCCACAACATAGATTCAGCTTCAGATGCTTTTGACAGTAAACACGCCACCGCAGCAGTTGGATCCTTGGCACCCATGTCCATGACATAAGTATCATTTTTCCTCGGTGCACGCATCACTATCCAATCGTCCGGAATAACCAAACCCGGTTTCAACACCAATGCCTCAGTATTTGTAAAATGGACCGAGTGACCCTTGTCGCAGACTTGTGACACGCTCATCAGATTGTGTTTAAGCTGCTCAACATAGTTCACTTTGTCCAAAGTGATCTTCCCATTCGTCACTTTTCCTCGTCCAGTTATCCTACCACCTTTAGCACCAGCAAAATTTACATGTCCACCATCATATTCTTCAAATTCAGAAAACAACCTCGCATCCCCCGTCATGTGCCTGGAGCAGCCACTATCAACATACCATAAGTTGATAATCCTCCTTAGCAGCTCCTGCACACACCAACCAAAAGATTAGTTAGATTGGGGGACCCAAGCCTTAATGGTCTTGGGTCTTCCAGATTCATCAACTACAGGAACATCCATCCAGTATCCATCACTCCTAGGTGGAGTCTTGGATCTTGGGCCTGTTGATGGAAATGGGGCATGATTTCCATAAGGTCTCTGGTCTTGAGGGTACCTGTTTGTGTTTGGACTATGTGACCTTTGAAAACTTTGATTTTGATTCCAAGAACCTTGATTGTTGTAATTTCGAAAGCCATTGTTATAAAAATTTCGACAACCATTATTTTGGTATCGATTTTGATATTGACCTTGACTTCTAAAATTATTTGAATTTTGGTTGTTCATTCTCGGTGAACTACTTCTTGGTCTTTCATATCTGCCTGATGTAGATTCAGGCTGAAATCTTGGTTGATTTCTTTGAAAACGAGGAACTTGTGAAGTTCCTTTTTCAGCCTTATTTACACCACCAGCAACACCCGATTGTTGCTTTGGAGCAGATTGCTTTGGAGAACTTGAGACTTTCTCCTCATTATCACCTTTCTTCTCTGGTGATTTCCCTCTTTGTTTCTCACTAACTTGTGCTTCAACCTTTTTGTTAGGACAGCAGCTAGCTACATGTCCCTTGGTGTGACATTTGAAGCACGATCTCTTATTCGAAGACTTCTTAGCTGAAGCCTTTGAACTAGATTCTGGTTTAGATGATGATGCCTTAGAAGGATTTGGTTCAGTTTGCTTAGTTTCAAGATTTTCTATGTTTTTGTTTTTAGCAAACTCTACATTTGATTCATTTTCTATAACAGCTGTTTCGTTTTTCATATCACTTCCTTGAACAAAATTAACCCTTTTAACAAAAGTTGGATTTTTATTCGTAGGATTTGAATTTTTCTTTTTCAAAACAGGTTTGCTGTTATTGACCTTCTTAACATCATTATCTTCAAACACATCACCTTGACTAGATGTGAAACTACTTGGTGATGTCGACAGAAAGTCTGTGAACTCATCTTCATCAG
Source organism: Helianthus tuberosus (assembly GCA_030545235.1). Classification (NCBI taxonomy): domain Eukaryota; kingdom Viridiplantae; phylum Streptophyta; class Magnoliopsida; order Asterales; family Asteraceae; genus Helianthus; species Helianthus tuberosus. The sequence goes on along the minus strand of CM060447.1, from coordinate 127,685,401 downwards.
GTAAGAAAGAATAGTCATGACTAAGAGGAGGTGGAACTTCATTGAAGCCCTTGAATCCCACACTTGTCTTGTCATTACTTTTCTTTAACCCACCCATCATGTGTTTCATAACAAAAGTAGAATCCCTGAATTGACCTAATTTCTTTTCGAGTTCAACAATTTTGAGTTGTGCATCTGACAACTCTTTGCATTTTTCAGAAATTTCTTTTGTTTTCTCAGCCATCATGTCATGAGCTAAGTCTATGACTTGAAGTTTTTCGTTTAGTTTACAGGTTAAAACTTCAATTTCAGCTTCATAGCCTTTTATCTTTTTCAAATATGATGACTCATTTCTTTTTGCAAAGAAATTTGATTCTTTTACGTTAGATATTTCGCTCACCAGACTTTTGTTTTGTGTTGACAACCTGTCAACTTCACCCTGTAATTCACGACACTTTAAGCAAACAGAAGTAGCAGAGTTACTTACCTCTCCAGTCGATTTGTCTGAGTTGGCCATAAGAGCAGCAAGTTGAGCTTCCATTCTTTTGATGATTTCATCTTTCTCATCTGCTTCCTTTTCATCATCCATTTCATGCTCAGACTTTGGTGTTTCTTTTTCAGCATCTGTTGTCTGATCAGCCTTATCTTCCTCAGCTTCACTTTTCGTCTCAACTTCAGCATTCATGTTAGCATCAGCTTCATCAACGGAAACAATCTCTGCCATAAATGCTTGAGTGACGTTCTCATCATTTTCCAAGTGAATACTCCAGTCATATGAACCTTCTCGTGCAGTACAGATCAGTGCTCTTGAGTTAGAGTTGTTGGAAGCATTCCTGTTGTTTGAATTCTGACTCGACGTCTCTTGCTTTTGTTTTTGACATTCTCTAGCGAAATGTCCATAACTTTGACAGTTAAAGCACCTTACTTTGGTCTTGTCAAAACCAACAGTTTTTCCTACAAACTTCCTTCCAGTTCTGTTCATGAACCTCTTCACCCTTCTAGTAATCATGGCCATTTGCCATTGCAAATCCATATCTTCAAGATCATCAGGGTCAATCTGATCGTAATCTTCATCTAAAACGGCAGGATCAGATATCTTCCCCTGAATGTAGTTTTCATAAGAAGCAACAAAAGAAGCAAGTAGAGCAAGATGTTCTTCAGCAGACTTCAGACTCATTGGCATCGATTTTGAACTACTACTTTGCTTAGCAGTTGATGTTCTCTTAGCTCCAGTTGATCCTCCTGAAGCAGCTACAAAACATACATCACCATCCTCATTTACTGTGACTTGAACCTGATCATATCCAGTGTCCTTCTTCTTCATGCTGAGCTCATAAGCTCTTAGCTTTCCAACCACTTCTTCCAGCTCTTTTGTTTCATAATCAGCTTCTCCCTTTATCATGAGAGTGTAAATATCCCATTTAGCAGGCAGAGCATCAAGCAGCTTGTCATTTTTCTCTATGTCAGAATAGCAATCTATATCATAATTGTCCAATTCTGACATCAGATGGTAGTATCGAGTAATGACGTCCTCAAGTGACTCATTTTTCATGTACTTGAACACAGCAAACTGCTTCTTCAGTAGATCAATTTTGTTCTTCTTGACATCAGAATTCCCTTCATATCTCTTCTCTAACGCATCCCACATTTCTTTTGAAGTAGTGTACTTCTTAAAAGTGTGTTTGATGCTATCAGGTAGGGACATCTTGATAGCTGCCAAGGCTTTCTTTTCAGCCTCATACATCCTTTTATCATTTTCTTGCATGTTCACATAGGCTGTGACACGCGGTCTGCCTTCAAAGTCATGTGTAGGGATTGTGTACCCATCTTCAATACAAATCCACATGCGTGTGTCCTGATATTCAATAAAGGATTGAAACCTATCCTTCCATGTCAAGTAATTCTCCACCTTCATCATCTTAGGTGGTTTGTTTGTTGTGCCTACCTCGTGTTCCATCCTTAAAAGCTCGTTCAATTTAGACATGCTCTCAATAATCTCCAAAAGTCTAACCCTAAAACTCTAGGTAAAGGTTGTTTATATACACACAACCATACAATTCGACCTGGGCCAAGCCCATACGTATTCTAGATACAATTCGGGCTAAACTAGATGGACTTTAACTTTAACTTGAACTTGGATGATTTGGGCTTTAACAAACTCGAATTCCTTTCAGTCTTCATAAGTCTTCGCGGCCCAAAACACGTTTAATATCCAAAGACCAATCCAACGCTGTTGTCACATAAAATGCACCAACATAGTATTAATTCTCCGCCCATTTCCTTGGATCGATACTTGGTTCTTACCAATATTTTACTACATATATGACGGGGTACACTTGCCTCTTTCGTGTGTGTTTTGATGTTAAAGTAATAATCACTTTTATAAATTTAAAACCAAATCGTGTGTAATTTCATTGCAATATTATGTATATATACGCACACGTCAGGTTGAAATATAAACCAAACTAATAAACCTAAAATTAGTTCCGTGTTTCCTTATTGGCGCCCACCGATTTTTACAATCATCTCCTCTTCTTTTCTGAGCATTTTTCTGTTCTCTAGATCATGGCTGGTCAGGGAATACCAGATTTTGGTTTCGGTACACACTCTCAAGTGGGAACGGGGAGGACAACTCGCACGTTCAACCTCTTCCCATTGACGATTTAGCCGAGGGCGAAGCAACAAACACTGGGGGACCCCGCGTGAGTATCACTCACATCACTCAAACGGCTACCCTTGCGAGTAACACTACTGGACCATCAAACCCAGCTCCTCCAAACATTTTTTTTTTTGTCCTAAAAATCCAAGGAGTCAAACGGTGCAAACGGTTTGTCCAGATGAGTTACGGATAATTCTCTAAACCCGAAACTATGAAATTTTTCCTACGATTGCCTAGAAAAATTCCACCACTTTCAAACCACCTGTTGCGAGTCGAAACCACGGTTGCGAGTCAGATCAGCACAAGCCGAAACCACGGTTGCGAGTCGAGACCTTAGTTTCGAGTCGAGACCACGGTTGCGAGTCAACCAGCACAAGTCGAAATCACGGTTGCGAGTCACGGTTGCGAGTCAAATCAGTACAAGCCGAGACCACGGTTGCGAGTCGCGACCTTGTTGCGAGTCAAATCAGCACAAGTCGAGACTACAGTTGCGAGTCGCTACCACTGTTGCGAGTGAGCAATACCCTGTCGAGACCAGCAATCTTCCAGTAATAAATCCCGAAAAATCAGCACCTTTTACACCGTAGAATCTTCTGATTGATAACTTTCCAACTAAAACTCCAAAAAATCAGCAAACAACTTCCAAATAACACCAAAACAGATCAAAATCGTAAAAATTTTGACTGTTCTTCGATGTTCTTCGTGAATCCAAAAACTGCAACCCAAAAACTTGTTTCTTTCCAATCAGTTTTGAACCGTACACAAGAGCAAATGCTCTGATACCAATTGTAGGTCCCTATCCCGTATGGATCGTAACAAAACTGTTAATCTATCAAGGGTGCGGAATCCCCTTGATAAACCTTCGAACTAGAAACAAGAATATTAGACGAATATGAACTCGAACACACAAACTTTCAAACTGATCTTCTGTGATTATCAAACCTTAGAAACGTTTTACAATCACTAAGATCTCCTAGAACCCAACAGCCGATTTCTGTCTGTTCTAAAACTCTCACAATTCGAATGCTCTCAATAATCTCCAAAAGTCTAACCCTAAAACTCTAGGTAAAGGTTGTTTATATACACACAACCATACAATTCGACCTGGGCCAAGCCCATACGCATTCTAGATACAATTCGGGCTAAACTAGATGGACTTTAACTTTAACTTGAACTTGGATGATTTGGGCTTTAACAAACTCGAATTCCTTTCAGTCTTCATAAGTCTTCGCGGCCCAAAACACGTTTAATATCCAAAGACCAATCCAACGCTGTTGTCACATAAAATGCACCAACATAGTATTAATTCTCCGCCCATTTCCTTGGATCGATACTTGGTTCTTACCAATATTTTACTACATATATGACGGGGTACACTTGCCTCTTTCGTGTGTGTTTTGATGTTAAAGTAATAATCACTTTTATAAATTTAAAACCAAATCGTGTGTAATTTCATTGCAATATTATGTATATATACGCACACGTCAGGTTGAAATATAAACCAAACTAATAAACCTAAAATTAGTTCCGTGTTTCCTTATTGGCACCCACCGATTTTTACAATCATCTCATCTTCTTTTCTGAGCATTTTTCTGTTCTCTAGATCATGGCTGGTCAGGGAATACCAGATTTTGGTTTCGGTACACACTCTCAAGTGGGAACGGGGAGGACAACTCGCACGTTCAACCTCTTCCCATTGACGATTTAGCCGAGGGCGAAGCAACAAACACTGGGGGACCCCGCGTGAGTATCACTCACATCACTCAAACGGCTACCCTTGCGAGTAACACTACTGGACCATCAAACCCAGCTCCTCCAAACATTTTTTTTTTTTGTCCTAAAAATCCAAGGAGTCAAACGGTGCAAACGGTTTGTCCAGATGAGTTACGGATAATTCTCTAAACCCGAAACTATGAAATTTTTCCTACGATTGCCTAGAAAAATTCCACCACTTTCAAACCACTTGTTGCGAGTCGAAACCACGGTTGCGAGTCAGATCAGCACAAGCCGAAACCACGGTTGCGAGTCGAGACCTTAGTTTCGAGTCGAGACCACGGTTGCGAGTCAACCAGCACAAGTCGAAATCACGGTTGCGAGTCACGGTTGCGAGTCAAATCAGTACAAGCCGAGACCACGGTTGCGAGTCGCGACCTTGTTGCGAGTCAAATCAGCACAAGTCGAGACTACAGTTGCGAGTCGCTACCACTGTTGCGAGTGAGCAATACCCTGTCGAGACCAGCAATCTTCCAGTAATAAATCCCGAAAAATCAGCACCTTTTACACCGTAGAATCTTCTGATTGATAACTTTCCAACTAAAACTCCAAAAAATCAGCAAACAACTTCCAAATAACACCAAAACAGATCAAAATCGTAAAAATTTTGACTGTTCTTCGATGTTCTTCGTGAATCCAAAAACTGCAACCCAAAAACTTGTTTCTTTCCAATCAGTTTTGAACCGTACACAAGAGCAAATGCTCTGATACCAATTGTAGGTCCCTATCCCGTATGGATCGTAACAAAACTGTTAATCTATCAAGGGTGCGGAATCCCCTTGATAAACCTTCGAACTAGAAACAAGAATATTAGACGAATATGAACTCGAACACACAAACTTTCAAACTGATCTTCTGTGATTATCAAACCTTAGAAACGTTTTACAATCACTAAGATCTCCTAGAACCCAACAGCCGATTTCTGTCTGTTCTAAAACTCTCACAATTCGAATGCTCTCAATAATCTCCAAAAGTCTAACCCTAAAACTCTAGGTAAAGGTTGTTTATATACACACAACCATACAATTCGACCTGGGCCAAGCCCATACGCATTCTAGATACAATTCGGGCTAAACTAGATGGACTTTAACTTTAACTTGAACTTGGATGATTTGGGCTTTAACAAACTCGAATTCCTTTCAGTCTTCATAAGTCTTCGCGGCCCAAAACACGTTTAATATCCAAAGACCAATCCAACGCTGTTGTCACATAAAATGCACCAACATAGTATTAATTCTCCGCCCATTTCCTTGGATCGATACTTGGTTCTTACCAATATTTTACTACATATATGACGGGGTACACTTGCCTCTTTCGTGTGTGTTTTGATGTTAAAGTAATAATCACTTTTATAAATTTAAAACCAAATCGTGTGTAATTTCATTGCAATATTATGTATATATACGCACACGTCAGGTTGAAATATAAACCAAACTAATAAACCTAAAATTAGTTCCGTGTTTCCTTATTGGCGCCCACCGATTTTTACAATCATCTCATCTTCTTTTCTGAGCATTTTTCTGTTCTCTAGATCATGGCTGGTCAGGGAATACCAGATTTTGGTTTCGGTACACACTCTCAAGTGGGAACGGGGAGGACAACTCGCACGTTCAACCTCTTCCCATTGACGATTTAGCCGAGGGCGAAGCAACAAACACTGGGGGACCCCGCGTGAGTATCACTCACATCACTCAAACGGCTACCCTTGCGAGTAACACTACTGGACCATCAAACCCAGCTCCTCCAAACATTTTTTTTTTTTTTTGTCCTAAAAATCCAAGGAGTCAAACGGTGCAAACGGTTTGTCCAGATGAGTTACGGATAATTCTCTAAACCCGAAACTATGAAATTTTTCCTACGATTGCCTAGAAAAATTCCACCACTTTCAAACCACTTGTTGCGAGTCGAAACCACGGTTGCGAGTCAGATCAGCACAAGCCGAAACCACGGTTGCGAGTCGAGACCTTAGTTTCGAGTCGAGACCACGGTTGCGAGTCAACCAGCACAAGTCGAAATCACGGTTGCGAGTCACGGTTGCGAGTCAAATCAGTACAAGCCGAGACCACGGTTGCGAGTCGCGACCTTGTTGCGAGTCAAATCAGCACAAGTCGAGACTACAGTTGCGAGTCGCTACCACTGTTGCGAGTGAGCAATACCCTGTCGAGACCAGCAATCTTCCAGTAATAAATCCCGAAAAATCAGCACCTTTTACACCGTAGAATCTTCTGATTGATAACTTTCCAACTAAAACTCCAAAAAATCAGCAAACAACTTCCAAATAACACCAAAACAGATCAAAATCGTAAAAATTTTGACTGTTCTTCGATGTTCTTCGTGAATCCAAAAACTGCAACCCAAAAACTTGTTTCTTTCCAATCAGTTTTGAACCGTACACAAGAGCAAATGCTCTGATACCAATTGTAGGTCCCTATCCCGTATGGATCGTAACAAAACTGTTAATCTATCAAGGGTGCGGAATCCCCTTGATAAACCTTCGAACTAGAAACAAGAATATTAGACGAATATGAACTCGAACACACAAACTTTCAAACTGATCTTCTGTGATTATCAAACCTTAGAAACGTTTTACAATCACTAAGATCTCCTAGAACCCAACAGCCGATTTCTGTCTGTTTTAAAACTCTCACAATTCGAATGCTCTCAATAATCTCCAAAAGTCTAACCCTAAAACTCTAGGTAAAGGTTGTTTATATACACACAACCATACAATTCGACCTGGGCCAAGCCCATACGCATTCTAGATACAATTCGGGCTAAACTAGATGGACTTTAACTTTAACTTGAACTTGGATGATTTGGGCTTTAACAAACTCGAATTCCTTTCAGTCTTCATAAGTCTTCGCGGCCCAAAACACGTTTAATATCCAAAGACCAATCCAACGCTGTTGTCACATAAAATGCACCAACATAGTATTAATTCTCCGCCCATTTCCTTGGATCGATACTTGGTTCTTACCAATATTTTACTACATATATGACGGGGTACACTTGCCTCTTTCGTGTGTGTTTTGATGTTAAAGTAATAATCACTTTTATAAATTTAAAACCAAATCGTGTGTAATTTCATTGCAATATTATGTATATATACGCACACGTCAGGTTGAAATATAAACCAAACTAATAAACCTAAAATTAGTTCCGTGTTTCCTTATTGGCGCCCACCGATTTTTACAATCATCTCATCTTCTTTTCTGAGCATTTTTCTGTTCTCTAGATCATGGCTGGTCAGGGAATACCAGATTTTGGTTTCGGTACACACTCTCAAGTGGGAACGGGGAGGACAACTCGCACGTTCAACCTCTTCCCATTGACGATTTAGCCGAGGGCGAAGCAACAAACACTGGGGGACCCCGCGTGAGTATCACTCACATCACTCAAACGGCTACCCTTGCGAGTAACACTACTGGACCATCAAACCCAGCTCCTCCAAACATTTTTTTTTTGTCCTAAAAATCCAAGGAGTCAAACGGTGCAAACGGTTTGTCCAGATGAGTTACGGATAATTCTCTAAACCCGAAACTATGAAATTTTTCCTACGATTGCCTAGAAAAATTCAACCACTTTCAAACCACTTGTTGCGAGTCGAAACCACGGTTGCGAGTCAGATCAGCACAAGCCGAAACCACGGTTGCGAGTCGAGACCTTAGTTTCGAGTCGAGACCACGGTTGCGAGTCAACCAGCACAAGTCGAAATCACGGTTGCGAGTCACGGTTGCGAGTCAAATCAGTACAAGCCGAGACCACGGTTGCGAGTCGCGACCTTGTTGCGAGTCAAATCAGCACAAGTCGAGACTACAGTTGCGAGTCGCTACCACTGTTGCGAGTGAGCAATACCCTGTCGAGACCAGCAATCTTCCAGTAATAAATCCCGAAAAATCAGCACCTTTTACACCGTAGAATCTTCTGATTGATAACTTTCCAACTAAAACTCCAAAAAATCAGCAAACAACTTCCAAATAACACCAAAACAGATCAAAATCGTAAAAATTTTGACTGTTCTTCGATGTTCTTCGTGAATCCAAAAACTGCAACCCAAAAACTTGTTTCTTTCCAATCAGTTTTGAACCGTACACAAGAGCAAATGCTCTGATACCAATTGTAGGTCCCTATCCCGTATGGATCGTAACAAAACTGTTAATCTATCAAGGGTGCGGAATCCCCTTGATAAACCTTCGAACTAGAAACAAGAATATTAGACGAATATGAACTCGAACACACAAACTTTCAAACTGATCTTCTGTGATTATCAAACCTTAGAAACGTTTTACAATCACTAAGATCTCCTAGAACCCAACAGCCGATTTCTGTCTGTTCTAAAACTCTCACAATTCGAATGCTCTCAATAATCTCCAAAAGTCTAACCCTAAAACTCTAGGTAAAGGTTGTTTATATACACACAACCATACAATTCGACCTGGGCCAAGCCCATACGCATTCTAGATACAATTCGGGCTAAACTAGATGGACTTTAACTTTAACTTGAACTTGGATGATTTGGGCTTTAACAAACTCGAATTCCTTTCAGTCTTCATAAGTCTTCGCGGCCCAAAACACGTTTAATATCCAAAGACCAATCCAACGCTGTTGTCACATAAAATGCACCAACATAGTATTAATTCTCCGCCCATTTCCTTGGATCGATACTTGGTTCTTACCAATATTTTACTACATATATGACGGGGTACACTTGCCTCTTTCGTGTGTGTTTTGATGTTAAAGTAATAATCACTTTTATAAATTTAAAACCAAATCGTGTGTAATTTCATTGCAATATTATGTATATATACGCACACGTCAGGTTGAAATATAAACCAAACTAATAAACCTAAAATTAGTTCCGTGTTTCCTTATTGGCGCCCACCGATTTTTACAATCATCTCATCTTCTTTTCTGAGCATTTTTCTGTTCTCTAGATCATGGCTGGTCAGGGAATACCAGATTTTGGATTCGGTACACACTCTCAAGTGGGAACGGGGAGGACAACTCGCACGTTCAACCTCTTCCCATTGACGATTTAGCCGAGGGCGAAGCAACAAACACTGGGGGACCCCGCGTGAGTATCACTCACATCACTCAAACGGCTACCCTTGCGAGTAACACTACTGGACCATCAAACCCAGCTCCTCCAAACATTTTTTTTTTTTTTGTCCTAAAAATCCAAGGAGTCAAACGGTGCAAACGGTTTGTCCAGATGAGTTACGGATAATTCTCTAAACCCGAAACTATGAAATTTTTCCTATGATTGCCTAGAAAAATTCCACCACTTTCAAACCACTTGTTGCGAGTCGAAACCACGGTTGCGAGTCAGATCAGCACAAGCCGAAACCACGGTTGCGAGTCGAGACCTTAGTTTCGAGTCGAGACCACGGTTGCGAGTCAACCAGCACAAGTCGAAATCACGGTGGCGAGTCACGGTTGCGAGTCAAATCAGTACAAGCCGAGACCACGGTTGCGAGTCGCGACCTTGTTGCGAGTCAAATCAGCACAAGTCGAGACTACAGTTGCGAGTCGCTACCACTGTTGCGAGTGAGCAATACCCTGTCGAGACCAGCAATCTTCCAGTAATAAATCCCGAAAAATCAGCACCTTTTACACCGTAGAATCTTCTGATTGATAACTTTCCAACTAAAACTCCAAAAAATCAGCAAACAACTTCCAAATAACACCAAAACAGATCAAAATCGTAAAAATTTTGACTGTTCTTCGATGTTCTTCGTGAATCCAAAAACTGCAACCCAAAAACTTGTTTCTTTCCAATCAGTTTTGAACCGTACACAAGAGCAAATGCTCTGATACCAATTGTAGGTCCCTATCCCGTATGGATCGTAACAAAACTGTTAATCTATCAAGGGTGCGGAATCCCCTTGATAAACCTTCGAACTAGAAACAAGAATATTAGACGAATATGAACTCGAACACACAAACTTTCAAACTGATCTTCTGTGATTATCAAACCTTAGAAACGTTTTACAATCACTAAGATCTCCTAGAACCCAACAGCCGATTTCTGTCTGTTCTAAAACTCTCACAATTCGAATGCTCTCAATAATCTCCAAAAGTCTAACCCTAAAACTCTAGGTAAAGGTTGTTTATATACACACAACCATACAATTCGACCTAGGCCAAGCCCATACGCATTCTAGATACAATTCGGGCTAAACTAGATGGACTTTAACTTTAACTTGAACTTGGATGATTTGGGCTTTAACAAACTCGAATTCCTTTCAGTCTTCATAAGTCTTCGCGGCCCAAAACACGTTTAATATCCAAAGACCAATCCAACGCTGTTGTCACATAAAATGCACCAACATAGTATTAATTCTCCGCCCATTTCCTTGGATCGATACTTGGTTCTTACCAATATTTTACTACATATATGACGGGGTACACTTGCCTCTTTCGTGTGTGTTTTGATGTTAAAGTAATAATCACTTTTATAAATTTAAAACCAAATCGTGTGTAATTTCATTGCAATATTATGTATATATACGCACACGTCAGGTTGAAATATAAACCAAACTAATAAACCTAAAATTAGTTCCGTGTTTCCTTATTGGCGCCCACCGATTTTTACAATCATCTCATCTTCTTTTCTGAGCATTTTTCTGTTCTCTAGATCATGGCTGGTCAGGGAATACCAGATTTTGGTTTCGGTACACACTCTCAAGTGGGAACGGGGAGGACAACTCGCACGTTCAACCTCTTCCCATTGACGATTTAGCCAAGGGCGAAGCAACAAACACTGGGGGACCCCGCGTGAGTATCACTCACATCACTCAAACGGCTACCCTTGCGAGTAACACTACTGGACCATCAAACCCAGCTCCTCCAAACATTTTTTTTTTTTTGTCCTAAAAATCCAAGGAGTCAAACGGTGCAAACGGTTTGTCCAGATGAGTTACGGATAATTCTCTAAACCCGAAACTATGAAATTTTTCCTACGATTGCCTAGAAAAATTCCACCACTTTCAAACCACTTGTTGCGAGTCGAAACCACGGTTGCGAGTCAGATCAGCACAAGCCGAAACCACGGTTGCGAGTCAACCAGCACAAGTCGAAATCACGGTTGCGAGTCACGGTTGCGAGTCAAATCAGTACAAGCCGAGACCACGGTTGCGAGTCGCGACCTTGTTGCGAGTCAAATCAGCACAAGTCGAGACTACAGTTGCGAGTCGCTACCACTGTTGCGAGTGAGCAATACCCTGTCGAGACCAGCAATCTTCCAGTAATAAATCCCGAAAAATCAGCACCTTTTACACCGTAGAATCTTCTGATTGATAACTTTCCAACTAAAACTCCAAAAAATCAGCAAACAACTTCCAAATAACACCAAAACAGATCAAAATCGTAAAAATTTTGACTGTTCTTCGATGTTCTTCGTGAATCCAAAAACTGCAACCCAAAAACTTGTTTCTTTCCAATCAGTTTTGAACCGTACACAAGAGCAAATGCTCTGATACCAATTGTAGGTCCCTATCCCGTATGGATCGTAACAAAACTGTTAATCTATCAAGGGTGCGGAATCCCCTTGATAAACCTTCGAACTAGAAACAAGAATATTAGACGAATATGAACTCGAACACACAAACTTTCAAACTGATCTTCTGTGATTATCAAACCTTAGAAACGTTTTACAATCACTAAGATCTCCTAGAACCCAACAACCGATTTCTGTCTGTTCTAAAACTCTCACAATTCGAATGCTCTCAATAATCTCCAAAAGTCTAACCCTAAAACTCTAGGTAAAGGTTGTTTATATACACACAACCATACAATTCGACCTGGGCCAAGCCCATACGCATTCTAGATACAGTTCGGGCTAAACTAGATGGACTTTAACTTTAACTTGAACTTGGATGATTTGGGCTTTAACAAACTCGAATTCCTTTCAGTCTTCATAAGTCTTCGCGGCCCAAAACACGTTTAATATCCAAAGACCAATCCAACGCTGTTGTCACATAAAATGCACCAACATAGTATTAATTCTCCGCCCATTTCCTTGGATCGATACTTGGTTCTTACCAATATTTTACTACATATATGACGGGGTACACTTGCCTCTTTCGTGTGTGTTTTGATGTTAAAGTAATAATCACTTTTATAAATTTAAAACCAAATCGTGTGTAATTTCATTGCAATATTATGTATATATACGCACACGTCAGGTTGAAATATAAACCAAACTAATAAACCTAAAATTAGTTCCGTGTTTCCTTATTGGCGCCCACCGATTTTTACAATCATCTCATCTTCTTTTCTGAGCATTTTTCTGTTCTCTAGATCATGGCTGGTCAGGGAATACCAGATTTTGGTTTCGGTACACACTCTCAAGTGGGAACGGGGAGGACAACTCGCACGTTCAACCTCTTCCCATTGACGATTTATGTCACACCCCCAAAATCCACCTGCGGAGTACTACCGCTTGGAGGCGTGACTGACCAGGATCCAGCCACCAATCATATTGAACAAGCATATAAGTAGTTATAAGAATCCAACCAATACAATTGGTGTTCACACAAAACATAGTAAGTTGCAAGCGGAAGCATAAGTCTTATATCAAAACATAAGTTTAATTGTTTCATAGTTTTAACATGGCACATAGCCGTCCATGTCCCACAACGATCCTCCTCCATGCAAGCTCCAGCTTAAGAACCTAAGGACCTGCAAAGCATGTAGTAACGAGTCAACAACAAGTTGAGTGAGTTCACGGTTGGGTGTTCGTTTTAAGTTGTTTCGAAAACAGTTTCCTTTAGCTGGCATCCTGCCGTGGGGGTTACCCCATAGTTAAAAACGTGATTTGTTTATTCCCGGTTACTCTGGCAATCCTGCCGTGGGGGCTACCCCGTGTTAGTTATCTGGCATTTCGGCCGTGGGGGCTACCCCATGTATACACTAGACTCGTTACCATATCGACTGCTGACTGTAGTCATGTTTAAGTGCCCTGAAACTGTCAATGTCTATCATCATTGACGTGCCCCAGATCCATTAGTTCACGCCCGTCCTCTGCGGCACGGTGTGAGGTTTGTCAGACCTAAATAGCGCTATCTAACTAATGACCCGCTCGCCATTGGCCCGGCGATTAAGTCGATATAAAAATGAGGGACTTCGTGATAGAGTTTTGGTCTAGTACGAGATATCTGTCCGTGAGGACGAGGAATTTCATTCCTGAACCTTTGCTGTCCTACCCAAGGAGGACGAGGAACCCAGTTCCTTAACCCCAATTCCCGACCCCTGGGAATCCCATGCTTTGTAGAGGGTGTGAACTCACCTTGGTTTGCTCGGTAGAAAACACAGAAAAGTCAAACAAGCAACGTTGAGGCTACTCACGTCCTATCATAGTTGTATCATACAATCAGGTTCGCATTCGAGTAGTGCACGTATGGGTTACACGTTTAATCATGGCAGTTCATCGACATTCACATTCAACAGTAATATATCAGGTCTGTACACTAGGCCCAAGAGTCCAGCCCAAATCAACTAAGTCCGAAATGAATTGCAAGCCCAAACAGTTATGTCTGCGTATTGTCTCGAGTCGCAATTAGACGTTTGCGACTCGCAACCTGAGTCGCAATCGTGGTTTCGGTCCGTGCTGGTTTGGTTACGAGTCGCAACTGGACTCGCAACCGTGGTTCCGAGTCACCAAGTTTGGTGTGCTGATCATGTGTGGTTTCGAGTCGCAACAAGGCGTTTGCGACTCGCAACTGATGTCGCAACCGGGGATCTCGACTCGTCATGCAATGGTTTCGAGTCGCAACTAGCGGTTTCGGTTGGACAGGAGCTGATTCGGAACAGTGTACTATCCAATGAGAATTTGCTTTCAGAAAATGGTTTGTACTATCCACTTAAACATGTTTATTTGTCTAACCATTACCATTTTGGATCAAACATATCAGAAATTCAAATATTCAACCGTGTTCATAACATATTCAACTAGTTCTTCCTACATTCATCATGTTCTTCACACATTCAAGTAGTTCATCATCATTCATATGAACCTAAGTCTAACAAAGTCATGAACAACAATCAATTCTTGAACATATTCATCTCATAGTTTCAAATCATCGCATAACATATCAAAATCAACTCTACACTAATCTCATTAACATGGTACTACACCTATGCAAACCGGTTTTTATGAACATCAACACTCCATGGTTTGAATCATACTTAGACATAAAATATTGTGTGTTCATTAAGCCACATATCCGAAATCAAAGTATGTTAACCAAGCATCATCATATACATCATACACATTCGGTTCACAACCATCATCAAGCATACAACTACACTAGTTAAATCCTACCATTCATGCTATCATTTAACACAACAAACATCATAAAATCACTAACCAACATCAAAAGCACTAACCGGTTGTGAGGTGGTGAAAGATGAAGCTTTGTTTGGTGTGAACAAGCAAAATCCGAGAATCCCTTTGGTGGTCGGTTGGTTGGATCCGAGAAGAAGGAGGAGAGGCGATGTTTAGTGTTTAGGGTTTTAGTGTGAGAGAGTGGAGAGTGTATGTTGGTGAAGTATGAGTGTTCTTGCCCAAAAATGACAAGTATGGCTAACATGAGGGTTATATACTAGTCCTAAGTAGTGCACCCTAATGGACTCGGATGAGGTGCATGGCCCAACCGGCCCATATGTCACACTAGTTCACTCGAGACCACATGGTCTCGAGTCGGGTTCATGGCTTTCGGCTCCTAAACATACTCGAATACATACACATAAACACACATGTACACATAGCACATAATCATATCAAAGGTTGTAGCTTATCATTAATCACATAAGTTTAACTATTCACACGTTTAAGCTTACAACGAAAGGTTCTAAATTTCGAGTTGTCACATCATCCCCAAGTTGAAAGAAATTTCGTCCCGAAATTTGGTAGGCACTCACTGAGGAAGCTAGTTAAGTTGTATGGTTTTCCTGGTTTTCCTGGGGTGTCACATCCACCCCCCGTTGATCTGGAATTTCGTCCCGAAATTCCGTAGCTTCGGCCTCAGTAGTGGGTGTACTGTTTGTGAACAGTTGGGGATACTTTTGTTTCATCTGATCTTCGCGCTCCCAGGTGAACTCTGGGCCGCGACGTGAGTTCCAACGAACTCGAACGAGAGGTATCCTAGTGCTCTTGAGGACCTTAACATCCCGGTCCGTGATCTCGACTGGTTCCTCGACGAATCGTAACTGCTCGTCGATAGTGAGTTCCTTCAAAGGAACTACGTGGGTCTCATCTGATGGACACTTCTTCAGATTCGACACGTGAAAAACGTTGTGAACTGCACCGAGTTCCGCTGGTAAGTTTAGTCTGTAGGCCACCCTGCCTATTTTCTCAATGACCTCAAAAGGTCCAACGTATCGTGGGTTGAGTTTACCGCGTTTACCAAAACGAACCACACCCTTCCAGGGTGAAACTTTGAGTAGTACCCGCTCCCCAACCTGGAGCTCAAGTGGTTTCCTGCCCATGTCGGCGTAAACTTTCTGACGTTCGCGAGCGGCCGTCATGCGTTTTCGTATCTGAGCGATTTGCTCGGTTGTGTCTACCACATATTCTGGACCAGTGATCTGACTTTCTCCCACCTCTGCCCAGCAAAGAGGAGACCGGCATTTACGTCCGTACAATGCCTCAAACGGAGCAGCTCCAATGCTGGTGTGGTAGCTGTTATTGTACGAGAATTCCACAAGTGGCAGATGCTTTTCCCAGCGGTTGCCAAAGTCAATCACACATGCACGAAGCATGTCTTCTAAGGTTTGAATAGTGCGCTCGGACTGCCCGTCCGTCTGAGGATGGTACGCTGTGCTCATGTCTAGTCGCGAGCCAAAGGATTTGTGCATTGCTTGCCACAGCTCTGAAGTAAAACGCGCATCTCGATCTGAGATAATGGAGGTGGGCACCCCGTGCCTCGAAACGATTTCTTTGATGTATATTTCTGCCAGAGTGGAGAACTTATCCGTTTCCTTGATAGCCAGGAAGTGTGCAGATTTTGTGAGTCGATCCACGATCACCCAAATAGTATCGTTCCCGCGCTGGGATCTAGGTAGGCCGGTGACAAAATCCATGGAAATTTGCTCCCATTTCCATTGAGGTATCTCTGGTTGTTGGAGCAGGCCTGATGGTTTCTGGTATTCCGACTTGACTCTCGCACAAGTCAAACACTTGCTGACGTAAGTTGCTATGTGGGCCTTCATGCTAGGCCACCAATACGTAGTCTTGATGTCGTGGTACATTTTATCCGATCCGGGATGTACCGAGTAGCGAGACTTGTGTGCTTCGTCCATCACAAGCTCTCGTAGGTTGCCGTAGAGTGGGACCCAAACGCGTCCCGTTACGTAGTAAGCACCGTCTTCCTTCTGTTCTAATCGTTGCCTTGATCCGCGTAGGGCTTCAGCCCTGACGTTTTCCGGTTTCAGTGCTTCTATCTGAGCTGCTCGTATCTGGGAAGGGAGACTAGAGTGGATCGTGAGTTGTAAAGCTCGTACGCGCTTAGGCGCGGTGTCCTTCCGACTGAGGGCGTCAGCCACAACATTGGCTTTGCCCGGGTGATATCTGATTGCGCACTCGTAGTCACTTAGCAACTCGACCCATCGTCGTTGCCGCATATTCAGTTCCTTCTGCTTGAAGATGTGCTCGAGGCTCCTGTGGTCAGTGTAGATCGCGCACTTGGTACCATACAGGTAATGCCGCCATAACTTAAGCGCAAAGACAACAGCTCCCAGCTCTAAATCGTGCGTAGTGTAGTTCTTTTCATGAACCTTGAGTTGACGTGAGGCGTAGGCTATAACTTTATCTCGTTGCATCAACACGCAACCAAGACCCTGAATTGATGCGTCGCAGTAAACCACAAAGTCGTCTGTTCCTTCCGGCAAGGAAAGGATAGGTGCGCTACAAAGTCTATCCTTTAGGTGCTGAAATGCCAACTCCTGTGCGTTTCCCCAGCGATAAACAACGCCCTTCTGCGTTAGTGAGGTGAGAGGCTGTGCGATCTTAGAAAAATCCTTTATGAATCTCCGGTAGTATCCTGCCAAACCCAAGAATTGGCGAATTTCCTTTGGTGTACGAGGCGCAGGCCAGTTCTTAATCGAGTCTACCTTGGATGGATCAACGTGAATCCCATCCTTGTTCACCACGTGGCCTAGGAAATGGACTTCTCGAAGCCAGAAGTCGCATTTCGAGAACTTTGCATAAAGCTGTTCTGTTCGAAGGAGTTCCAGAATAAGTCGCAGATGCTGCTCATGTTCCTCCCGACTCTTGGAATAGATCAGGATGTCGTCGATGAAGACTATAACGAACTTGTCCAGGTAAGGCTTGCACACTCGGTTCATCAAGTCCATGAAAACCGCAGGTGCGTTTGTCATCCCAAAAGGCATGACCAAAAACTCATAGTGCCCGTATCGAGTTCTGAAAGCTGTTTTGGAGACGTCCTCTTCCCGGACTCTCAGCTGGTGATAACCCGATCTCAAATCGATCTTCGAATAGTAGCTCGACCCTTGCAGCTGGTCGAACAAGTCGTCGATACGCGGTAGTGGATAACGGTTCTTCACCGTCACCTTGTTGAGTTCTCGGTAGTCGATGCACATCCTGAAGGTACCGTCTTTCTTCTTCACAAATAGCACTGGAGCTCCCCAGGGCGATGAGCTAGGACGAATAAAACCCTTATCCAGAAGCTCTTGTAGTTGCGTGGAGAGTTCCTTCAACTCTGATGGGGCTAAGCGATAAGGTGCACGAGCTATAGGCGCAGCTCCAGGAGCTAGTTCAATCTGAAACTCGACTTGGCGATGAGGCGGAAGACCAGGTAATTCCTCAGGAAATACCTCTGGATAATCGCGTACAACTGGAAAATCTTCTATCCTCTTCTCTTTCTCCGTGGTGTCAGTAATAAGAGCCAAAATGGCGGTGTGGCCCTTTCGCAAGTACTTTTGGGCCTTAAGGAGAGAAATGACGTTCTCAACAGCACTCCTCTTGTCGCCATGAATCATGAGAGGTTCACCATCGGGACCTGGAATACGGACAACCTTCTCGTTGCAAAGAATCTCTGCTCGGTGTTGGGATAACCAATCCATCCCAATGACAACGTCGAAACTACCCAAGACAATAGGAATGAGGTCGATAGAGAAGGTCTGGTCAGCGAGAATGAGTTTACAACCCTTGACTACGTGTGTGGCTTCTAAACTCTTACCATTTGCTAGCTCTACGGTGTGCTTGTTGTTCAAAGGGGTTGGAATACGCTTAAGCATTCGACTAACTTCTAGTGACACGTAGCTAGTATCGGCACCCGAATCAAATAAAACTGAAACATAAAAGTCGTCGAGAAGGAACTTACCCGCCACAACATTGGGGTCGTTCCTTGCTTCACCTTGGCCGATCACAAACATCCGCCCCCTGGCGCCATTGTTGTTGTTGTTCCCATTGTTACCATTCCCCTGATTGTTGTTATTGTTGTTGTTGTTGTTCTGGTTCCTGTTCAGTTGGGGACAGTCTCTTTTGAAGTGGCCCTCAGCTCCACACTGAAAGCACCCTTTGTTATCACCCTGTTGCGGTTGCTGGCGCTGGTTCTGTTGAGCTTGCTGACGATTCTGGTTAGCGGGGTATAAGCTCCTGCAATCCTTTGCAGCGTGACCAGGCTTGTTGCACCGATGACAGTTGCCCCTGGTGCATGGCCCGCTGTGGTGCAGGCTGCAGCGATTGCATTTGGGATGATTTCCTTTGTATCCACCACCAGACGATTGCTGATTAGGGCTCTTGTAGTCCTCAGTCTTTCTCTGCTGAGACTGGGACTGAACTGAAGTCGAACCCTTACTCGAAGTTCCATCCCATTTTCGTTTATTGTCACTAGAGGTACCAGTAGTAGTTGCAGCGCCAATGCGTTTTGGTAACTTATTCTGCTCCACCGCTTGATCCGTGAGACGGTGAGCCAACTGAACGGTTTGCTGGTAGGTAGCGAGGTTCGCTGAAGTCACATGACTTTGGATTTCCGGCACTAAGCCCTGAAGAAACAGTTCGATGCGTTTGATGGGAGGATCCACCATAGCAGGGCACAGAATTGCCAGTTCGTTCGACCTTTTCACATAAGCTTCAATTTCGGACCCCGTCATCTTGAGGTTGAAGAACTCCACTTCCAGTTTGTGAATTTCATCACGGCTGCAGTACTCTTCTTTGATCATTTCCTTAAAAGTTTCCCATGGGGTGGCGTTGGCAGCAACCAACCCTAGCATTTGAACTTGAGCGTTCCACCATGTGAGGGCTAAACCCTCGAGAGTACCAGTAGCATACTTCACCCTGCGCGCCTCAGGGCATTCACACATTTCGAAGACAGACTCTAGTTTCTCAAACCAGTGTAGGAGACCTACTGCTCCTTCAGTGCCGCTAAAAGTGGTTGGTCGGCAGTCCATGAAAGTCTTAAAAGTGCACACGGGTGGTTGAACATGCTGACCTATCGTAGGTGAAAGAAAAGACAGAGTTTAACACAAAGGTTGGTTCACGAGAGTAGGATCCTAAAGATCCTAGAATGAGTTCGGACTGCAGGATATACCTCCTGCGTGTGCAGCTGCAAGTGCTGCGGCAACTCGCTCGTTGATCAGAGCCGTCAACTGGGCTTGTGTCATGTTAACGCGTCCAGACATGATCTTCATACCAAGAAGAACGTGAGTGAGTGGGGTTCGCGAAAGTGCGATGATAGGATAGAGTAAGCACGCTCGTGTTCAAGCAACAGTAGTTATACTAACCAAGCATACCATAAGCAATGTACCATGTAACTAACAAGTAGGCAATATATACACAGATCATATTACCTAGAATGTCGAGCCTTGCATGTGGAGTGAAGCATCGTTGTGGACCGTTGAGCACTGTACAGGTTATAGTCTGGTTTTAACAAAAACGTTTTCCCCTTTATTAAAACCAAGTTCTCTATAACCAATGGCTCTGATACCAATCTGTCACACCCCCAAAATCCACCTGCGGAGTACTACCGCTTGGAGGCGTGACTGACCAGGATCCAGCCACCAATCATATTGAACAAGCATATAAGTAGTTATAAGAATCCAACCAATACAATTGGTGTTCACACAAAACATAGTAAGTTGCAAGCGGAAGCATAAGTCTTATATCAAAACATAAGTTTAATTGTTTCATAGTTTTAACATGGCACACAGCCGTCCATGTCCCACAACGATCCTCCTCCATGCAAGCTCCAGCTTAAGAACCTAAGGACCTGCAAAGCATGTAGTAACGAGTCAACAACAAGTTGAGTGAGTTCACGGTTGGGTGTTCGTTTTAAGTTGTTTCGAAAACAGTTTCCTTTAGCTGGCATCCTGCCGTGGGGGTTACCCCATAGTTAAAAACGTGATTTGTTTATTCCCGGTTACTCTGGCAATCCTGCCGTGGGGGCTACCCCGTGTTAGTTATCTGGCATTTCGGCCGTGGGGGCTACCCCATGTATACACTAGACTCGTTACCATATCGACTGCTGACTGTAGTCATGTTTAAGTGCCCTGAAACTGTCAATGTCTATCATCATTGACGTGCCCCAGATCCATTAGTTCACGCCCGTCCTCTGCGGCACGGTGTGAGGTTTGTCAGACCTAAATAGCGCTATCTAACTAATGACCCGCTCGCCATTGGCCCGGCGATTAAGTCGATATAAAAATGAGGGACTTCGTGATAGAGTTTTGGTCTAGTACGAGATATCTGTCCGTGAGGACGAGGAATTTCATTCCTGAACCTTTGCTGTCCTACCCAAGGAGGACGAGGAACCCAGTTCCTTAACCCCAATTCCCGACCCCTGGGAATCCCATGCTTTGTAGAGGGTGTGAACTCACCTTGGTTTGCTCGGTAGAAAACACAGAAAAGTCAAACAAGCAACGTTGAGGCTACTCACGTCCTATCATAGTTGTATCATACAATCAGGTTCGCATTCGAGTAGTGCACGTATGGGTTACACGTTTAATCATGGCAGTTCATCGACATTCACATTCAACAGTAATATATCAGGTCTGTACACTAGGCCCAAGAGTCCAGCCCAAATCAACTAAGTCCGAAATGAATTGCAAGCCCAAACAGTTATGTCTGCGTATTGTCTCGAGTCGCAATTAGACGTTTGCGACTCGCAACCTGAGTCGCAATCGTGGTTTCGGTCCGTGCTGGTTTGGTTACGAGTCGCAACTGGACTCGCAACCGTGGTTCCGAGTCACCAAGTTTGGTGTGCTGATCATGTGTGGTTTCGAGTCGCAACAAGGCGTTTGCGACTCGCAACTGATGTCGCAACCGGGGATCTCGACTCGTCATGCAATGGTTTCGAGTCGCAACTAGCGGTTTCGGTTGGACAGGAGCTGATTCGGAACAGTGTACTATCCAATGAGAATTTGCTTTCAGAAAATGGTTTGTACTATCCACTTAAACATGTTTATTTGTCTAACCATTACCATTTTCGATCAAACATATCAGAAATTCAAATATTCAACCATGTTCATAACATATTCAACTAGTTCTTCCTCCATTCATCATGTTCTTCACACATTCAAGTAGTTCATCATCATTCATATGAACCTAAGTCTAACAAAGTCATGAACAACAATCAATTCTTGAACATATTCATCTCATAGTTTCAAATCATCGCATAACATATCAAAATCAACTCTACACTAATCTCATTAACATGGTACTACACCTATGCAAACCGGTTTTTATGAACATCAACACTCCATGGTTTGAATCATACTTAGACATAAAATATTGTGTGTTCATTAAGCCACATATCCGAAATCAAAGTATGTTAACCAAGCATCATCATATACATCATACACATTCGGTTCACAACCATCATCAAGCATACAACTACACTAGTTAAATCCTACCATTCATGCTATCATTTAACACAACAAACATCATAAAATCACTAACCAACATCAAAAGCACTAACCGGTTGTGAGGTGGTGAAAGATGAAGCTTTGTTTGGTGTGAACAAGCAAAATCCGAGAATCCCTTTGGTGGTCGGTTGGTTGGATCCGAGAAGAAGGAGGAGAGGCGATGTTTAGTGTTTAGGGTTTTAGTGTGAGAGAGTGGAGAGTGTATGTTGGTGAAGTATGAGTGTTCTTGCCCAAAAATGACAAGTATGGCTAACATGAGGGTTATATACTAGTCCTAAGTAGTGCACCCTAATGGACTCGGATGAGGTGCATGGCCCAACCGGCCCATATGTCACACTAGTTCACTCGAGACCACATGGTCTCGAGTCGGGTTCATGGCTTTCGGCTCCTAAACATACTCGAATACATACACATAAACACACATGTACACATAGCACATAATCATATCAAAGGTTGTAGCTTATCATTAATCACATAAGTTTAACTATTCACACGTTTAAGCTTACAACGAAAGGTTCTAAATTTCGAGTTGTCACATCATCCCCAAGTTGAAAGAAATTTCGTCCCGAAATTTGGTAGGCACTCACTGAGGAAGCTAGTTAAGTTGTATGGTTTTCCTGGTTTTCCTGGGGTGTCACATCCACCCCCCGTTGATCTGGAATTTCGTCCCGAAATTCCGTAGCTTCGGCCTCAGTAGTGGGTGTACTGTTTGTGAAGTCACGGTTGCGAGTCGAGACCTTAGTTTCGAGTCGAGACCACGGTTGCGAGTCGAGACCTTAGTTTCGAGTCGAGACCACGGTTGCGAGTCAACCAGCACAAGTCGAAATCACGGTTGCGAGTCACGGTTGCGAGTCAAATCAGTACAAGCCGAGACCACGGTTGCGAGTCGCGACCTTGTTGCGAGTCAAATCAGCACAAGTCGAGACTACAGTTGCGAGTCGCTACCACTGTTGCGAGTGAGCAATACCCTGTCGAGACCAGCAATCTTCCAGTAATAAATCCCGAAAAATCAGCACCTTTTACACCGTAGAATCTTCTGATTGATAACTTTCCAACTAAAACTCCAAAAAATCAGCAAACAACTTCCAAATAACACCAAAACAGATCAAAATCGTAAAAATTTTGACTGTTCTTCGATGTTCTTCGTGAATCCAAAAACTGCAACCCAAAAACTTGTTTCTTTCCAATCAGTTTTGAACCGTACACAAGAGCAAATGCTCTGATACCAATTGTAGGTCCCTATCCCGTATGGATCGTAACAAAACTGTTAATCTATCAAGGGTGCGGAATCCCCTTGATAAACCTTCGAACTAGAAACAAGAATATTAGACGAATATGAACTCGAACACACAAACTTTCAAACTGATCTTCTGTGATTATCAAACCTTAGAAACGTTTTACAATCACTAAGATCTCCTAGAACCCAACAGCCGATTTCTGTCTGTTCTAAAACTCTCACAATTCGAATGCTCTCAATAATCTCCAAAAGTCTAACCCTAAAACTCTAGGTAAAGGTTGTTTATATACACACAACCATACAATTCGACCTGGGCCAAGCCCATACGCATTCTAGATACAATTCGGGCTAAACTAGATGGACTTTAACTTTAACTTGAACTTGGATGATTTGGGCTTTAACAAACTCGAATTCCTTTCAGTCTTCATAAGTCTTCGCGGCCCAAAACACGTTTAATATCCAAAGACCAATCCAACGTTGTTGTCACATAAAATGCACCAACATAGTATTAATTCTCCGCCCATTTCCTTGGATCGATACTTGGTTCTTACCAATATTTTACTACATATATGACGGGGTACACTTGCCTCTTTCGTGTGTGTTTTGATGTTAAAGTAATAATCACTTTTATAAATTTAAAACCAAATCGTGTGTAATTTCATTGCAATATTATGTATATATACGCACACGTCAGGTTGAAATATAAACCAAACTAATAAACCTAAAATTAGTTCCGTGTTTCCTTATTGGCGCCCACCGATTTTTACAATCATCTCATCTTCTTTTCTGAGCATTTTTCTGTTCTCTAGATCATGGCTGGTCAGGGAATACCAGATTTTGGTTTCGGTACACACTCTCAAGTGGGAACGGGGAGGACAACTCGCACGTTCAACCTCTTCCCATTGACGATTTAGCCGAGGGCGAAGCAACAAACACTGGGGGACCCCGCGTGAGTATCACTCACATCACTCAAACGGCTACCCTTGCGAGTAACACTACTGGACCATCAAACCCAGCTCCTCCAAACATTTCGGCGTTATTAGGTTTACCAGAGGGTGAAACCCTAGCTTCCTGGTATGCCAAACAGATCGCTACTATAAACGCTGCTTACCAGTCGTTAAGTGCACAACAAGCACTATTGCAAGCGGAACCATCTCTGGTGACACCCCCTACGCCAACACAGGGGGCGCGACAAACACCTCTTCAGCAAAACGTAAAAGGGCAGTTCAGCAGACCTCCTCCTCAAAGAAGACTTAGTGTGCATGACACACGCTACACGTATGAGGAGACAGGCAGTTAATATGATCATCCGTCCAATGCGCAACACAGGCGTCTGTTGCATAGTCAGCTGGGGCCGCACAACATCAACAATGAATGGGATAACACGGATGAAGATGATCCTACTTGGCAAGAAGACGAAGGTTCTTCAGTTTTCAACCGCTTGCAAAGAAATCATGAGTCTTACAGACCAAGGTCACGTGCCGTCTATAATGAAGCAGCAGAGCATGATTTCAGTCTTGTCTACAGACCAGCAAAAGCCGCCGAACATTAGAAGTTTATCCGAAGCATCGCTCTAGCTCCGCTGGAAAAAGCAAAGCCGCCACAAACCCTGGGAAAGTTCAAGGGTCTTACTGACCCTGATGATAACGTGAGACTCTTCACGAGTGTTGGTGTATTGGGACAATGGACCATGCGAATGTGGTGCCATTTATTCGTCTAAACTTTCACAGGGGATGCTCGTGTATGGTTCGACAGCCTCCCATCTGGGAGAATTAAATCGTGGATCGATTTCAAGGACCAGTTTGTAACACACTTCAGCCAGCAGAGACGCTATCAGTGCGATACGTTCGAAGTAAAAGACATCTGGCCAAGGGAGAATGAGGGGTTAGAAGATTTCATCACCCATTTAAACAAAGAGTGTTTGGAAATTGGAGGTGTTAGTGAAGATTTGATGCACGCCCACTTCAAAAAGGCTATCCGTTGTGACAGTCTGATCAGAACTATCACAGGTAAAGACGACATGCCTAAAGAATTGGACATACTTATGGTAGCAGCAAAGATCGTTGTGCAGATAGAAGAATCGTTGGTAGGTGGCAAGAATTCTTATTCTGAAGATCGTTTTTCAAGAGGAAACTCACGCGACATTGGCAGGCGCAACAAGAACAGAAACCGTGGCTGGAAGGCAGGCCAGTCCAGCGGTTATGAAGAGAGATCTCGCTTCAAAGAAGATGCGCGAGATATAATTGGTCAAATTGGCTACCGCAAAGCCATCAAGAATGAAAACCGAGAAAAACATTGGACCCCGCTCATTAAAACACCTAAGGAGGTGCTCATGACGGAGAACCATGATTTTAAGGCGCCGAAACCCATAACCAACAAGAAAGAGCAAGACCCCAATCTTTATTGTGACTTTCACAAAGATACAGGCCATTTAACCGATGACTGTATCAGTTTAAGGTAAGAGATAGAGAAGGCCTTGAAAAGCGGAAAGTTGAGCCACCTAGTCAAGAACGTGCGCAAAGAAACGCGCCAAATACAAAGGGATGATGATGGAGGCCAGAAGAAAGTCAGGCGTTTGAAAACCCACATGGTCAATGGACCGAGACACAGCGCGAAGAGCAAGGGCAAGCGCCCATTTGAGCCGGCTTGGCAAGAGCACCAAGTCATTTTTCCAGTAGTGCGCGGGGGACCACACGCCACGTGCCCCAAAGTCATTACTGGCATTATAGGACACTATGAAACAGAGTATGTCTTCATCGATCCAGGAAGTACGGCCGACATAATCTATAAACAATGTTTCAATCAGTTCGACCATGAAGACCAAGCGCGTCTCGAGCCAGTTAACTATCCTCTATCCGGGTTTTGCAACGAAACAGTCTTCCCATTGGGTCAGATTAGATTCCCAGTCACGCTATCTGACGGGAAGCACTCAAGAACAACGAACGTCAACTTCATGGTGATGCCAGTAAAGTCAAGACACGATGTTCTGATCGAAAGAGAAACCCAAGGAGAGATGAACATGGTAACCTCCACGCCCCATTCAGCCATTGGCTTCCCGACTGAAACGGGGGTGGCGATTATCTATTCAAAGAAAGAAGTGATGGCGATAGAGGATGCTCGCCCGGTTAAAGTGTCACACCCCAACCGATGGCGGAATCATCGGGGCATGGCACCGAGTGAAACAGATTGTCCAGAAGTTTCCATAACAATTATCATTACCATTCAATTTAAAATAACATGTCCCATACCATGTCTCAAACAGCAAACAAATTATTACAGATAAAATCTAGGCAAATAACTCAGTTCCGACAACTCAGATTTATACATAGATAGTTTATTTATTGGTTTCTAGGACCTCTTTTCCTAGCTTCGATTTCATCACTGCCCAGAGAGCATCCTAGACCTTTCCTAGCCTCGATTTCACAGTGAGCTAGGCATACAAACAACTTAAGCACCTGTCACATACGTTAAAATAAAGTCAATACATATAATGTAAAGGTGAGCATACAAGTTTGATAATAGCATATAAAGTTTGAATTCGTTTACGCATAACCAGCACGTACACATAGTGAAATGAAGCACGTTAGTTATCGACATAGATCCATCGATACCAATGACTGCGGGTTGACTGCCCGAGGCAGTTCGCAATACATGATTACCACCGTATTCCATGCAAGTAATTGTCCTTAACAACCCCCGTGTGAACGGGTGCTGAGTCCAAACTATAGTACTATCGTTGCTAAGGCAGGTAGACAGCATTCCATGTGTAAACATAACAAACAAACATTCATAAGCCACGTATAACTTGCATTAACGGTTAGCGTTCAAATAGTATTGAGTTGTGTGTTTGATGTGATTTGAATAGTTGTAACGTATGTAACACCCAAAAGTGCATAAAGCAAAAAGGGATCGAGTATACTCACAGCGGTTGATGGATTGAAGGGAGCGCTTAGCGAGTAGGGTTAGCCTGAATAGTTTGATAGCATAATAATAAGCGACGCGTAAAACGGAAAACAAGTGTTGGAGAGTCGGACAGCTGGTCGATTGGACGGTAGTTCGATTGGACGGCTGACCGTTCGGTTGACAGTCCGCTCGGACCGCTGTCCGGTCGGTCGGTAGGACGATCGGATGGCTGTTCGAGTGGATTGTTTCTTCCTTTGAGAAGGATGTGTTTGTGTATGATGGCTTGACTTTTGAAGTTTTCGTTGTAGTATTTGAAAACATTGAAGTACCTTTACCCTTCAGGTCGGTCGATCAGACGGCTGTTCGATTGGCCGGCAACCCGATCGGTTAGGTATTTTAATGAATTGTAGTGATTTGCTTTGGATCGGACAGGTGTTCGATCGGACAGGTCAACAAGTCAAAAACTTAATGATTTGCTGATCGATCGGTTGGCAAGTCAACAATAATAGTCAACCACTTTAAATGAAATGCAAGGTATCTCCTGATCGGACGGCTGTTCGATCGGGTGGCACTCCTAGTGCATCGAACATGTTGAAAAATCGATTAAGTGTTGAAGTATAGTATCTCATGATCCGAAGAGTAATCCGATCGAACAGTAGTCCGATCGAACAACAGTTCATTCAATACTAGTCTTCAAAATAAATTGATTAAGCGTGGGACCATGTGTTAACCGATCGGCTGGCCAGTCGATCGGCTGACTGTCCGATCGGCTGGCTGTCCATTCGGACAGCAGTCCGATCGGTCAGCATTCTGACCTGATCAGCCTATTCGTCTAACACATGGTTGTTCTGATTGTTTGTCGTTTTATTGAGGTATTTTGACAACGAGTCAAACCATAGATCCCTCGTCCTTACTTGGTTCCCCTGGTCAGACAGGAATCACCCAAATCCGGCTGGTGAACTGTTCGGAACAGAGTTTATCGTTTAACCCGAAATCGGTTAACCTCGTGGATAGAATCCGGATCTTGAGCCATGCAACCACCGGAGTGATTTGTAAGCCGGCACAGGCTCCGTTTCTATCGGTTTGAAGGCATTGAGTGAAAAAGAGTTGAAAGAAAGTTGGAAAATCCATCTTTCAATCCTTTTCACCGGGTATATGTTTAGATCTATGAAAGATCTTTGTTTGTTTATGTGGAAATCGGCTAGATCCAAGTTATTCTTGGTGGGTTGAGGCCAAAACATGAAGTTCTTCAAGAACCCATGTTCACATCATCCTAGAACACTTGAATCTTGATGATTTCACGGTTAAAAGTTAAGATTTGAAAGATAGAAAGGTGTAGGAGTGCGTGTAGATTAAGAAAGTACAAGGTTTAGGACGAAATCTTACCGGAATCGAGAGGAATCTGAGAAAAGGATGAACTAAGCGTGCTGGTCGAACAGAGGTTTCCAAAAGTGGAAAGGATGACAATGACAGGGGTATTTATAGGATGCTAAATGAGGAAAGTGCTGGCCGATCGGCCAGGCAGCTCGATCGGACAGCCTGTCCGATCGGACAGCAGTCCGTTCGGCTGGCTGTTCGATCGGCTGGTAGCCTGATCGATCAGCTGCACGTTTGGAGTGTTCGGTGCGACGATTTTTGATATTTCGATTTCGGTTGCGAACAGTTCGATACGATAGGGTTTCCTAGTCAAATTACTTTTAATCCCAACCACTCATATCTTGCGCTATCCTTTCTCCACTAATTATCATGTTCGATTGTGATTCGAGTTCGATGCCGATTAAGTTCGATTGCGTTTTGAGTTTCGATTGATTTCCACAACATACAAAATTAAACATGCGCAGGTAACACGTAAGGCACACACACACGTATATCAATAACTAAAATGCGTAGTTCGAGTTGAGATTCGATTCGATGTCGATTTGATTAGCATACTTTGATTATCGTTTCGTTAACTTTATCGCATTGTTACTTCCTATAGTTCACAGTCGTAAGTCGATTAGATGGCGATTGTAATACGTCGATTGTTGTAATTATTGACACTTACTCCACATAATACAACTAAATTAAACACATAAAAGAAATTATCTACAAGTCGGGCTGGGCAAAATCGGTCATTGACTTTGACCTTGACTTTGACTTCCCGAAAACACGGGGTGTTACAGCCTCCCCTTGTTTAGGGAATTTCGTCCCGAAATTAAGCTGAAAGTTGTACAACACCGTGAATCACGTTTGAGAACTTTCTCTTTCTAGACTTTCTCCTTAAATAACTGCGGGTACTTTGCCTTCATGTCGCTTTCGAGTTCCCAAGTGAACTCTGCGCCTCGTTTGCCTTCCCATCGGACTTTCACAATAGGAATGCGAGAGCGTCTGAGTTGCTTGGTTTGGCGGTCCATGATTTCGACAGGCGTTTCCACAAAGTGTAATGTTTCGTTCACTTGCAGATCATCGAGAGGTACATGTAAGTCGTGGTCGGCTAGGCATTTTCGGAGGTTTGACACGTGGAAAGTCGGGTGGACGTTACTAAGTTCCTCCGGTAGTTCAAGTCTGTAGGCGACTTTACCGATTCTTTCCAGAATCTTAAAAGGTCCAACATATCGAGGCGCGAGCTTTCCTTTCTTGCCGAATCGGACCACACCCTTCCAAGGCGATACCTTTAGGAGTACGTAGTCACCAACGTCAAATTCAAGGGGCTTGCGTCGTCTATCGGCATAACTTTTCTGTCGATTCCGAGCTTTTACCAAGTTGTCTCGAATTTGGAAAATTCTGTCTGTCGTTTCTTGTAATAGCTCAGGACCGGTTAATTGCGAATGCCCGATCTCGTGCCACACAATAGGCGATCGACATCTTCTTCCGTATAAAGCCTCGAATGGTGCCATTTGAATGCTTGCATGATAGCTGTTCTTGTACGAGAATTCGACTAATGGCAGGTATTTATCCCAATTACCACCGAAGTCTATGACACACGAACAGAGCATGTCTTCAAGAGTACGAATCGTTCTTTCAGTCTGACCGTCGGTTTGAGGGTGGAGAGCGGTACTTAGATTAAGCGATGTACCGAGTGCCGTTTGAAACGTTTCCCACAGTCGTGAGGTAAACCGAGCATCACGATCAGAGATGATATCACGAGGCGTCCCATGATTACAAATGATCTCGTCGGTGTAGATTCGGGCTAATCGTTCTACCTTGTAGTCTTCCCGTATTGGTAAAAAGTGAGCTGATTTAGTCAATCAGTCAACCACAACCCAAATGCTGTCGTGACCTGATGACTTGTGCGGTAGCTTTGTTATAAAGTCCATAGCTATACTCTCCCACTTCCACATGGGGATCGGTGGTTGTTCGAGTAAGCCAGAGGGTCTTTGATGTTCAGCCTTGACTCTTGCACATGTCAGGCATTTTCCAACGTAGAGGGCAATATCCCTTTTCATGCCGGGCCACCAGTACTTGTAGCGAAGATCCTGGTACATTTTGTCGGCACCGGGATGAATAGAATACCGGGATTTGTGGGCTTCGTCCATCAAGATTTGTCGCAATTCGGTTCGTTTAGGGATCCAAATTCGGTCCAGAAAGTGTAATATCCCATTTGACTTGCTCACAAGCTGGGCTCCATCGTGGTAGATTCTTTCTTTCTTCAGAGTGCGTTCGTTGAAACACGCGTGCTGAGCTTCGCGAATGAGGGTTTCGAGATCGTACTGGGCTTGAACATTACGAGTGCTAAGCAGATAGCTCCGTCTGCTGAGTGCGTCGGCAACAACATTTGCTTTGCCTGGGTGATAACGAATCTCACAGTCGTAATCGTTGAAAAGTTCTACCCATCGGCGTTGACGCATGTTAAGTTCCTTTTGATTAAAGATATGCTGTAGGCTCCTATGATCGGTGAAAATCGTACACTTGGTACCATACAGGTAGTGTCTCCAAATCTTTAACGCAAAAACAACTGCGCCTAGCTCGAGATCATGGGTTGTATAGTTCTTCTTGTGGATTTTGAGCTGACGAGATGCGTAAGCTACAACCTTATCTCGTTGCATGAGAACACAACCAAGACCAAGGTTGGAAGCATCACAATAGACAATGAAATCGTTGTTTCCGTCGGGTAATGTGAGAACAGGAGCGTTGCAAAGCTTATGCTTGAGGGTTCGAAAGGCAGACTCTTGTTCAGTTCCCCAAACAAAAGGCTTGTCTTTATGCGTGAAAGCGGTAAGTGGTACATCGATCTTTGAGAATCCTTCGATAAATCGTCGATAGTAGCCTGCTAGTCCGAGAAAAGAACGAACTTCAGACAAGTTCTTAGGCGTAATCCAACTCTTAACAGCTTCAATCTTCGCAGGATCGACGTGAATACCTTGACTATTAACAATGTGACCCAGAAACTGAACTTCCTCCAACCAGAATTCACACTTGGAGAACTTGGCATAGAGTTGGTTCCCCTGGAGTAGCTCGAGAACCAAACGTAGATGTTGCGCGTGTTCGGCTTTCGATTTGGAATAGATCAAGACATCGTCGATGAATACGATGACAAAACGGTCGAGATATGGTTTACACACGCGATTCATCAGGTCCATAAAAACCGCAGGTGCATTGGTTAAACCAAAGGGCATAACAACGCATTCGTAGTGGCCGTAACGAGTGCGGAACACGGTTTTGGGTATATCCTCCTCTTGAATACGTAGCTGGTGATAGCCTGAACGTAGATCGATCTTCGAGAAACACGGAGCACCTTGTAGTTGATCAAACAAATCATCGATGCGGGGTAGGGGATAGCGGTTCTTGATAGTTAACTTATCTAATTCCCGATAGTCGATGCACATCCTGAACGACCCATCCTTCTTTTTGACGAAAAGGACTGGCGCACCCCAAGGAGAGGTGCTCGGGCGAATGAAGCCTTTCTCAAATAATTCCTGAAGTTGGTTTGAGAGTTCACGCATTTCAGACGGCGCGAGTCGATAAGGAGCTTTGGCAATAGGGTTGGCTCCAGGAATGAGGTCGATACGAAATTCGATATCACGACTTGGCGGTATTCCGGGAAGATCCTCTGGAAAGACATTAGGAAATTCTCGAACCACTGGAACGTCTTTTACTTCCTTCTTCTCTTTCTTTTCCTTCTCCGCTACTACAATGTTAGCCAAGAAAGCCCAGTATTCCTTGCGGAGATACTTGCTATCTTGAACACATGACATGAGCTTGAGACCTCTCGAAGTAGTATCACCGTAAACACACAATAAATCACCATTCGCAAGCGAGAATCGAATCATCTTGTCGAAGCACACAACTTCAGCATGGTTTTCACGAAGAAAGTCCATGCCTACTATGATGTCAAAACTTCCGAGTTGCATCGGAATTAGGTCGATTGGGAAGATGTGATTGTTGAGCTCAAGAGTATAATCACAAAGTACAAAATTAACGGCGACAGTTCTTCCGGTAGCGACTTCAACATCGAACGTTGAGGAGAGTTGGGAGCGTTTACGACTAAGGAGTTTCTTGAATTCGAACCACACAAAGAAATTATCGGCTCCAGTATCAAATAAACACGAAGCATAAATACCATTCACAAGGAACGTACCATTGACCACGTTGTTGTCGGCTTGGGCTTGACGCACGTTGATGTTGAAAGTTCTGGCGCGCGCGGCCTGTTGTTGCTGTTGTTGCTGGTGCTGCTGCTGCTGTTGAGGCTGCTGCTGCTGGGGCTCTTGTTTCACAACCCTGTTCGGGCACATGTTGGCGAAATGGTTAGGATCACCACATGAAAAGCAGGCTCTGGCTTTGATCGCGGGTGCCGGAGGAGCTTGTTAACCCTGAGGGGCGGTGAGTAGAGCTTGATGAGCAGGAGCTTGTCGAACACGGCAGTTGGTAGTAAAATGGCCGTACATATTGCAATGAGCACAAAAACGGCAAGCAATGGCAGTCGGGTGGTGGTAGGTACAAGTAGGGCAGAGCGGGTGTGGCCCAGTGTATGCACGCTTTGCATGCGGTGCATTAGCCACAGGCGCCGCTGCTTGACGTTGTTGGGCAGGTACAGCTTGAATCGGTGCAGCAGTAATCGCACAGTTCTTGTTGCTGGAGCTGTTCTTTCTCTTGTTCTTCCTCTTGTTGCTCGATGAGGTGGTGGTTTCAGCAGTTGGTGCAGCGGTGGTAGCCTGATGCAGGTGCTTTGAAGTTTTATCCCAGACACCGGCCTTGACCCGTTTGTCATTGATTTCAGCAGCCAGTAGATAAGTTTCTTCGATCGTCGTAGTCTTAGCCGCTTGCACGAAATCAGCAACACAGTCAGGCAGGGCTCGGATCTACTTCTTGATTGCCATGTCTGGAGTCTTGACCTGATCTGGACAAATGATGCTGAGCTGTTTGAAGCGAGCAGTGAGTGCAGCATTTTCACCATCCTTTTACTGTATGTGCCAAAATTCATCCTCTAGCTTCTGACGTTCATGAGGAGGGCATAATTCTTCCAGCATGACTTCCTTGAGCTCGTCCCATGACAGACCGTAGGCTGCATCGTTCCCTCGCTTGTTCCTTTCGGCCGTCCACCAGTCTAGTGCACGGGACTGGAACAAGGCGTTTGTCTACATCATCGTTCCCTCTCTTAAACATCACTCACGGCCTTTGCTACACTTTTAGCGATGATAGCAGCAAGGCGTTTGTCTCTCTTTTCTTGACGAGAAAGTAAGGGATGACGGGATCCAGATGACATTGTCTGCAACAGACATCGTCACAGGACTCAACACATTTGTATTCGAATCTCACCTCACACGTCTACTACTTACTAAAGCTCAAGAACACGCATGCTCATGTAAACACATAGACACATAACCATGTAGAACACAGAACCACATAATCACATAAGCACATAAGCACGTAGAGCACAGAAACACATAAACCAGATACGCATGTAATCATAGAGGCATATAGGAGCATATAGAAACACACAGAGTATTTCGACTGCCTCAGAATACAAAACCTAGCATTCAAAGTTCGCGAGTGTTCGAATATAGCGATCGCGTCTAGTATATCGAATAGCGTAGTATAAGCGTATAACATAGCATGAGGTCGTCCACAATTCAACGATTTGTCAGCGTATTGAGATAGAAATGCAGGGCGAGTTGTGTGTGTCGATCGAAGTGAAAGCAAAAATCGAGTAAATTTCCAAAATTTAAACACATAAACAGGTAAACACACATATAGCACATAAAATCGACGAATCATCAGAGTCGGCAGTTGCGGGCTCAGAATCGAAACACATAAAATCGAGAAATAGATTGTCTGCGGCTAGTAGACTTCGACTACCCAAAGTGGTTCAACTATTCACAAGGACTTGTTGTGCACACTTGACCTACAGGACTATGCTTTTGCCTCGATTCTTGGGCGTTTGGCACACATCCCGTTAGTCATATTGTGACTTCAGGTCGTTGGAGTCCGTCGAAACTTTAGTGAGAGTTTTGTATAAAAGCGGAACAAGTCGTCAAGGTTAGGGTTTCACCCCTAGCTTAACAACTTCGTTCCAGTTGGTAACAAAATAGAGGAGATTATTCATCAAAATACGGATTTCACTCCTAATTTGGCATAATTCTCCTCGTTTGTAGATAAAATGCGGGTTGATTAAGCAACTTTAGTCGAGAGTTTGTTGTTTTCACACCTATTCTCGGCTTAGTTACTCTTTCATAGTTGAAAATTCGAGTGCAGTGATAGTGTAGCATAAGTGAGAATAGTGAGAAATAAGCTCGTACTTAGTCCCAACTGGATGTACTCAAGTCGGTCTGTTGGTTCCTAACTATAGACTAGGTCTCTAAGACGTCGACCCGGACTAGGTCGAGTCTTGCCTAATTCCCTATAGTTATGGCTCTGATACCAATCTGTCACACCCCAAACGATGGCGGAATCATCGGGGCATGGCACTGAGCGAAACAGATTGTCCAGAAGTTTCCATAACAATTATCATTACCATTCAATTTAAAATAACATGTCCCATACCATGTCTCAAACAACAAACAAATTATTACAGATAAAATCTAGGCAAATAACTCTATTCCGACAACTCAGATTTATACATAGATAGTTTATTTATTGGTTTCTAGGACCTCTTTTCCTAGCTTCGATTTCATCACTGCGCAGAGAGCATCCTAGACCTTTCCTAGCCTCGATTTCACAGTGAGCTAGGCATACAAACAACTTAAGCACCTGTCACATACGTTAAAATAAAGTCAATACATATAATGTAAAGGTGAGCATACAAGTTTGATAATAGCATATAAAGTTTGAATTCGTTTACGCATAACCAGCACGTACACATAGTGAAATGAAGCACGTTAGTTATCGATATAGATCCATCGATACCAATGCCTGCGGGTTGACTGCCCGAGGCAATTCGCAATACATGATTACCATCGTAATCCATGCAAGTAATTGTCCTTAACAACCCCCGTGTGAACGGGTGCTGAGTCCAAACTATAGTACTATCGTTGCTAAGGCAGGTAGACAGCATTCCATGTGTAAACATAACAAACAAGCATTCATAAGCCACGTATAACATGCATTAACGGTTAGCGTTCAAATAGTATTGAGTAGTGTGTTTGATGTGATTTGAATAGTTGTAACGTATGTAACACCTAAAAGTGCATAAAGCAAAAGGGGATCGAGTATACTCACAGCGGTTGATGGATTGAAGGGAGCGCTTAGCGAGTAGGGTTAGCCTGAATAGTTTGATAGCATAATAATAAGCGACGCGTAAAACGGAAAACAAGTGTTGGAGAGTCGGACACCTGGTCGATCGGACGGTAGTTCGATCGGACGGCTGACCGTTC
Source organism: Helianthus tuberosus (assembly GCA_030545235.1). NCBI lineage: Eukaryota > Viridiplantae > Streptophyta > Magnoliopsida > Asterales > Asteraceae > Helianthus > Helianthus tuberosus. The sequence continues at coordinate 127,649,175 of CM060447.1, read as the reverse complement.
GGTTGACAGTCCGCTCGGACCGCTGTCCGGTCGGTCGATAGGCCGATCGGATGGCTGTTCGAGTGGATTTTTTCTTCCTTTGAGAAGGATTTGTTTGTGTATGATGGCTTGACTTTTGAAGGTTTCGTTGTAGTATTAGAAAACATTGAAGTAACTTTACCCTTCAGGTCGGTCGATCGGACGGCTGTTCGATCGGCCGGCAACCCGATCGGTTAGGTATTTTAATGAATTGTAGTGATTTGCTTTGGATCGGACAGGTGTTCGATCGGACAGGTCAACAAGTCAAAAACTTAATGATTTGCTGACCGATCGGTTGGCAAGTCAACAATAATAGTTAACCACTTTAAATGAAATGCAAGGTATCTCCTGATCGGACTGCTGTTCGATCGGGTGGCACTCCTAGTGCATCGAACATGTTGAAAAATCGATTAAGTGTTGAAGTATAGTATCTCATGATCCGAAGAGTAATCTGATCGGACAGTAGTCCGATCGAACAACAGTTCGTTCAATACTAGTCTTCAAAATAAAGTGAGTAAGCGTGGGACCATGTGTTAACCGATCGGCTGGCCAGTCGATCGGCTGACTGTCTGATCGGCTGGCTGTCCGTTCGGACAGCAGTCCAATCGGTCAGCATTCTGACCTGATCAGCCTATTCGTCTAACACTTGGTTGTTCTGATTGTTTGTCGTTTTATTGAGGTATTTTGACAACGAGTCGAACCATAGATCCCTCGTCCTTACTTGGTTCCCCTGGTCGGACAGGAATCACCCAAATCCGGCTGGTGAACTGTTCGGAACGGAATTTATCGTTTAACCCGAAATCGGATAATCTCGTGGATAGAATCCGGATCTTGAGCCATGCAACCACCGGAGTGATTTGTAAGCCGGCACAGGCTCCGTTTCTATCGGTTTGAAGGCATTGAGTGAAAAAGAGTTGAAAGAAAGTTGGAAAATCCATCTTTCAATCCTTTTCACCGGGTATATGTTTAGATCTATAAAAGATCTTTGTTTGTTTATGTGGAAATCGGCTAGATCCAAGTTATTCTTGGTGGGTTGAGGCCAAAACATGAAGTTCTTCAAGAACCCATGATGACATCATCCTAGAACACTTGAATCTTGATGATTTCACGGTTAAAAGTTAAGATTTGAAAGATAGAAAGGTGTAGGAGTGCGTGTAGATTAAGAAAGTACAAGGTTTAGGATGAAATCTTACCGGAATTGAGAGGAATCTGTGAAAAGGATGAACTAAGCGTGCTGGTCGAACAGAGGTTTCCAAAAGTGGAAAGGATGACAATGACAGGGGTATTTATAGGATGCCAAATGAGGAAAGTGCTGGCCGATCGGCCAGGCAGCTCGATCGGACAGCAGTCCGTTCGGCTGGCTGTTCGATCGGCTGGTAGCCTGATCGATCAGCTGCACGTTTCGAGTGTTCGGTGCGACGATTTTTGATATTTTGATTTCGGTTGCGAACGGTTCGATACGATAGGGTTTCCTAGTCAAATTACTTTTAATCCCACCCACTCATATCTTGCGCTATCCTTTCTCCACTAATTATCATAGTTCGATTATGATTCGAGTTCGATGTCGATTGAGTTCGATTGCGTTTTGAGTTTCGGTTGATTTCCACAACATACAAAATTAAACATGCGCAGGTAACACGTAAGGCACACACACACGTATAACAATAACTAAAATGCGTAGTTCGAGTTGAGATTCGATTCGACGTCGATTTGATTAGCATACTTTGATTATCATTTCGTTAACTTTATCGCATTGTTACTTCCTACAGTTCACAGTCGTAAGTCGATTAGATGGAGATTGTAATACGTCGATTGTTGTAATTATTGACACTTACTCCACATAATACAACTAAATTAAACACATAAAAGAAATTCTCTACAAGTCGGGCTGCGCGAAATCGGTCGTTGACTTTGACCTTGACTTTGACTTCCCGAAAACACGGGGTGTTACATAAAGCAAGTAAGGCCTCACCAACTAAACTAGAGAAATGGGTCTTAAATCGCAAGTACCCAGAACAAACGGTGATGATCGGCCATGCAATTTCACCAGGCATCAGGACGTACCTCAAACAACTGTTGTTCAGAAACATGGATATATTCTCCTGGACACCGTCTAACATGATGGGCGTCCCGCTCGACATCACTGAACATTGTTTGAACACTTATCCATCTGTTGAGCCTAAGGTCCAGAGGAAGCACAGCCTAGGATCAGACAAGACAAAGGCTATAAATGAACAAGTTTGTGAGCTGCTCAAGGCAGGAATTTTGCGAGAGGTGCGCTACCAGAGTTGGGTTGCGAACCCTGTAATGGTCGAGAAGTCTACAGGTGGGTGGCGCATGTGCGTCGACTACACAGATCTCAATAAGGCATGTCCTAAAGACTGTTATTCACTGCCGGAGATAGATAAGAAAATAGACTCCCTCGCGCCATTCAGGTGGAAATGTTTTTTAGATTGCTACAAAGGATATCACCAAGTCTAGATGAAGCTGGAAGACGAAGACAAAACTGCCTTCCGCACCGACATCGGTATTTTTTGCTACACAAAGATGCCCTTCGGGCTCAAGAATGCTGGCGCAACTTACTATTGATTAATGGACAAAACGTTTAGTGATGACATTGGGAAGCATATCGAAGTGTCCATTGATGATCTTGTGATCAAGAGTCCTGAAGAGGACCAAATGTTGAAAGACATCGAGAAGACGTTCAATTCTCTGCGAAGCGTGAACATGAAGCTTAATCCGGCGAAATGTTCTTTTGGAATGGAGGAAGGCAAGTTTCTCAGTTCCATAGTTACAAACGGGAGTTTTAAAGTCAACCCAGAGAAAGTCCAAGCAATCGAGAGAATGTCGTCACCGCGCACAATCAAAGAAATGCAAAGATTAGTCAACCGCCTAGCCGCGCTCAATCGTTTTCTATCAAATCACGTGGCAAAATCTTACCCTTTCATCAGTACATTGCGCAATTGCGTGAAAAAGCAAGAATTTAAATGGACAACGGAAGCAGAAGCAGCCTTCCAGCATATGAAAGAATGCTTGATCAAGCTCCCTACTTTAACAGCACCATTTGAAAAGGAACCCCTCATTTTGTACTTGTTCGCTTCGAACAAAGAAATTAGGTCAGTATTGCTAGTGGATAGAGATGGAGTTCAAACTCCAATTTATTATGTCGGTAGGGTACTCACTGATCCGGAAACACGCTATTCGACCATGGAGAAGTTAGTTCTTGCGCTACTACATGCTACCAGAAGGCTGCGTAGATATTTCTTTGGCCATGTTATCACGGTACTCACCAACTTTCACATTGGCACTATCTTGCAAAAGCCAGAAACATCGGATTGGTTGGCAAAATGGGTGGTCAAACTGGGGAGCCATAACATCTTGTATAGGCTGCGCCCAACTATCAAAGGCCAAGTGTTAGCAGATTTCATCACTGAAGTTCCGGAAGCCAAGATAAAAGAAAGTGAAGTAGTGGATATCCCCGCCCAGAACACATCTGATGAATTGTGGTTGTTATTCACCGATGGAGCTTCAAATGAAGACGGCACAGAAGCAGGTTTGCGCCTCGTCAGTACAGAAAAGCATGAGTTCACCTATGCTATCAAGTTGGATTTTAAGAATACCAACAATGAAGCAGAGTACAAAGCGTTCTTGGTAGGCTTACGCCTGGCCATCAAGATGGGGACATAAAACTTACAAGCGCATGTTGACTCCCTACTAATAGCGAGTCAAATCAATGGTATATACGATGCAAAAGGCGAGGTAATGGCTTTGTACTTGGAATAAGCAAGAGAGCTGCTCCAATGTCGCAACCCCCGACCCCTGCCCCGGGAGGCGGGCGGCCGCGGCCTACTCGGAGATGGTGGTATCGGTGTTTATCATTAATTTTGCAACGGAAATTTCATCAGGACCATAGTTAGGAAGTATTTTATCAGAGTAAAACACCACATTTTTATAACAATAATTATATTGGGATAACCCAAGTTTCCCTTACAAACATGTTTATAGGGATAAACCCTAATTTATTGAAATAAAACTTCTTCTTTATCTAGGTAACTTTTATAGCCACTTTTCCAAGCCTTCAGTGCTCTCCAGCTGGCTTCTATTTGGCTTTTACATTTTCTTACCGGAAATGCGTTTAAAAATATTTTATCAGCAAGAAATACTGGCGAGTGAATCCCAGTTTAATCAAAACAGGTTTTATCATTTTACAGCATTGAGGGCAATCCAACAATTACATTTGTTTACATCTACTTTAATTACCACCCACGGTACTGTCAATCCTGACTTGTGGAAATGTTACTACTCACAGTGTAGTAACGAATTTTGTATACAAAACCCCAACAAACCGACGATAATTGTAGAATACAAATACTCAATCACTGTTAATTATAATTTAAAACAATTGAGGTTTTGTGAAAACACTTTGTGAAAAGAGGAATCACTCACATTGCTATTTTAGGTATTTCCATGAGACTTCCTGGTTATAATCTAGTTAAATAAACAACGCACACGTGTTAGTATAATAAACCAAATTTAAATTAGTTATACCCTCCCCGAGACAGAATTCCAACGACTGAGTCAGGCGGAGCCTCGACATGCGTTACGGAGCACTAGATCAATCGAGCAGCGTATCTAATACGTAACCGGGGTTTATAATACTTACATCGAGGTAGAGCTTCGCTGTTTTAGTGAGTATAATACTCGGGAATTACTTTTACTATTCAAAATTGAGAGAGAGAGAGAGAGATGGAATTTTGAACGACGAAAACTGAATGCCGATCTCCTATATATATAGGGTTGTACAGGGAGTCCCTGGTGCCCCGCGACAGACACACACGGGTGTGTTGCGCCCCGCGAGGTAGGTGTAGTAGGGTTTAGGGTTGATCGGTCACGAGTATAGGCTCGACGAGTGGCAGGACACGTGGTGGCCTAGGGTTCCGCCACCCATTACTCGCTCGCGCCCCGCGACGGACCAAGGGGGTCTATCGCGCCCCGCCAGAGCCCCTCGAATTTTGTTTTTATTTGATTTTTATTAAATTAAAGTATTTGGGGCCCACTTTTCGTATACGGGGTGTATTTTAGGGCGTATATGGTTGTTCTAATAATTTTTAGGAGGGTTGATATAACCTCCCCACCTTATTTTATAACTCGTCCTCGAGGTCTGCTGGAATAGGTGTGGATACTTTCTCTGCATTTCTAATTCAAGCTCCCAAGTGTATTCTGGTCCTCTTTTGGAATCCCATTTCACTTTGACTAGAACTAGTCTCTTGTGTTTGAGATTCTTGATCTTTCTGTCTTCAATCTGTAGAGGCTTCTCTACGAACTTAAGCTTTTCATTTACCTCTATAGCCTTAAGAGGTACTACTAATGATTCATCGGCTAAGCACTTTTTGAGATTACATACATGAAATACATCATGTATTCCTGCCATTTCCTCTGGTAGTTGTAGCTGATAAGCTGCTGGTCCTACTCTTTTAATAATCTCAAAAGGTCCAACATACCGGGGGCTTAGCTTTCCCCTCTTGATGAATCTAACTATTCCTTTCCAAAGGGAAACTTTTAACAATACCTTATCTCCTACTTGGAACTCCAATGGTTTTCGCCTGTTATCAGCATAACTCTTCTGACGATCGCATGCTGCTTTTAGTCTATCCTTGACTTGAATAATCTTGTCAGTTGTTTCTTGTACTATCTCGGGTCCAGATAGTTGCTTTTCTCCAATTTCTGCCCAACAGACTAGAGTTCGGCACTTTCGTCCATAAAATGCTTCAAATGGTGCAGCATTGATACTAGTATGATAACTTTTATTATAGGAAAATTCTATTAATGGTAGATGATTATCCCAATTTCCTCCGAAATCAATTACACAAGCTCTAAGCATATCTTCCATTGTCTGAATCGTCCTTTCGCTTTGTCCGTCCATTTGAGGATGATAAGTTGTGCTTAACTTTAACTTGGTTCCCATTGCTTTTTGAAAACTAGTCCAAAAATGAGAAGTAAAACGGCTATCTCTATCAGAAACAATAGATAAAGGAATTCCATATAATGAAACTATTTCATTTACATATAACTTCGCTAATTGTTCCATACTGAAAGTTTCCTTCATCGGTAAGAAATGAGCCAACTTGGTTAATCTATCTACAATCACCCAGATTGTATCATTACCTTTTCATGTCTTGGGTAATTTGGTAACAAAATCCATTGTTATCAATTCCCATATCCATATTGGCATTTCTAACTGTTGTAATAAACCTGAGGGTTTCTGATGTTCAGCTTTAACTTGTGAACAGGTTAGACATTTGCCAACATAAGCTGCTACATCCTTTTTCATTCCTATCCACTATAAATTTTTTCTTAAGTCTTGATACATTTTATCACTTCCAGGATGTATCGTATACTTAAACTTATGGGCTTCTTCTAATATTCGGTGGCGTAGGTCTCCTTGTTTGGGTATCCAAATTCTTTTTTTATGGAATCTCCAAATTCCATCGGTTCCTTGTTCTAATTCCTTAATCATTCCTTTCAATTTTTCAGTATCATCCTTGATTACTAATTCCTGTACTTCTCTAATTTATTCATTTAAATCTATCTGCAGATTTAATTTAAGAGAACGTACTCTTTTTGGCTTTTCATGGTACTTCCGACTTAAAGCATCAGCTACTACATTAGCCTTTCCTGCATGATACTGGATATTACAATCATAGTCACTAAGAATTTCCATCCAGCGTCTTTGTCTCATATTTAACTCCTTTTTCCCAAAAACATATCTTAAACTCTTATGATCGGTGAAAATGGTAAACTTACTACCGTAAAGGTAATGTCTCTAAATTTTAAGGGCAAAAATTATGGCTCCTAATTCTAGATCATGGGTTGTATAATTTTCTTCATGATTTTTAAGTTGTCTAGAAGCATAGGCTATAACCTTTTGACGTTGCATCAACACACATCCATAACCTAATTTAGACGCGTCACAATAGACTACAAAGTCTTCGCTTCCTTCTGGTAACGCGAGTATGGGTGCGTTGGTTAATCTTTTCTTAAGAATTCTAAAGGCTTCTTCCTGTTTTGGTCCCCATTCAAACTTAACTGATTTACAGGTCAGTTTTGTTAAGGGAATGACTATTCTAGAAAAATCTTGGATAAACCGTCTATAATAACTGGCCAGTCCTAGAAAACTTCTAACCTCCGTTGGTGATTCAGGGACTTTCCATTTAGTGATCGCCTCGATCTTTGTGGGATCCACATGAATTCCTTAATGATTGACTATATATCAGAGGAATTGCACTTCTTCTAACCAAAACTCACATTTCTAAAATTTAGCATAAAGCTTTTCTTTTCTCAATAATATAAGGAGTGCATGCAAATGCGCTGCATGTTCCTCTTTACTCTTAGAGTAAATGAGAATATCATCTATAAAGACAATTATGAATTTATCCATATATGGTTTACATATTCTGTTCATCATGTCCATAAATGCAGCTGGGGCATTAGTTAAACCAAATGGCATGACTGTAAATTCATAATGGCCATACCTTGTTCTAAAAGCGGTCTTAGGAATGTCCTCTTCCTGTACCTTTAATTGATGATATCCTGAGCGTAAGTCGATCTTGGAAAAGAATCGAGCTCCTTGCAATTGATCAAACAAATCATCGATTCTCAGTAATGGGTACCGATTTTTAATCGTGACTTTGTTCAATTCTCGGTAATCAATGCGCATACGCATTGACCCGTCCTTTTTCTTGACAAACAAGATTGGTGCTCCCCACGGTGATGAACTAGGCTGTATGAATCCTTTCTCCAGAATTTCATCTAACTGTTTCTTCAGTTCTTGCATCTCTGCGGGTGCCAAACGGTAAGGTGCCTTGGCAATCGGTGCTGTCCCTGGTAGCAGGTGAATTCTGAATTCGACTTCCCTGTCTGGTGGTAGTCCTAGTAATTCTTTTGGGAACACATCTGAGAATTGAGATACTACGGGAATATCTTTCAATTCCTTTCGTTTAGTGTTAATGATTATGGAAATCATATACACTAATGATCCTTTCCTTGCACAACTTGTTGTTTTCATCACAGAGATGAATTTCGTGGATCGAGATGGCTTATCTCCTTTAATTGTGATCTTTTCACCCTTTGGTGAATTTACTTGTATTGACTTTTGATCACATAGAATACTGGCTTTATTGGCTACTAACCAATCCATTCCTAACACAATATCAAATCCTGCCAGATTCATGGGGTAAAGATTTGCAACAAAATTATGGTTTAAAATTTCTATTCTTGCTCCCTGCAACATTTCAGTAATCTTAATGGATTCTCCATTTGCTGTCTCTACTAGACATTCTTGTTGGAGTTTAGTTAATGGTTGATTGCGAAGTTTGCAAAATGAAGTATTAATAAAACTTTGGTGCACACCAGAGTCAAATAATACTTTAGAAAAACATCATTAACTAAAAACGTACCGGCAACCATGTCCGAAATCATCTTTGCTTCTTCGGCTATCAGAATAAATGCTCTAGCATTCTTAGTAGTCTTGTTGTTCATGGCTGGAGCTAGTTTCGGACAATGCGGCTTGATATGCCCCTTTTCTCTACAATTGAAGCATACTCCATTACTGGATTTCTTCCTGCAGTCTTCTTCCTTGCAGGCCTTACAGTAAGGTGTAGAGGTAGAACCAATATTTTTCCCACGGTTGGAATTACCGTAGCAAAATTCCTGGGTAAGCTTTTGAGCTAGGTTCTTTCATTGGTTTTCTTCTTGTGTACGTACTAGTTCACTAGTCAAGGTATTGGCTAGTTCTACAGCTTCTTCTATAGTTTGTGGTCTAGCTGCCTTGACTACGTGTCTAATCTCACTGATTAATCCCCAGATGTAACGGAAGATTAATACTGGTTCTGGTGAAGCTAGGGTTGGCACAATTCTAGCATATCGAAGAATACGATGGTGTAACCTGTCACACCCCCAAAATCCACACGCGGAGTATCACCGCTTGGAGGCGTGACTGACCAGGATCTTAACCATCAATCACATTGAACCCATAAGCATAGATAAATAATACTTTCATTTATAAACATCAAGTGTTACAATGTTACAATATTTCACAGTTTACAGCGGAAGCATGTTTAACTCGTTAAGTGTTTATAAAACCATATATAAGCTCTTAGTCTTATTTTGCGTTTCCATGTGTCTCGACCCATGACCACTCCAGCTTCTCAGACAGCAAGTCCCTTTGATATGCACCTAAAGACCTGCAAGGCATGTAGCAACGAATCAACAACAAAGTTGAGCGAGTTCACAGTTGGTTATTTAGTTATAGTATTCGTTTCGTAAATCGTTTGTTCGTTTTGAAAACCATGCATCGTATTAATCCTTATCGCGGCCAATCCAGGCATCTGTGCGATGATTAGTGGGGGCTTCCCATGTGTTACTAGACCACGCGTATCGACTGCTACGAAAATATAAGAGGTGCCCTAAGTCAATGTCTATCAGCATTGACCCTTTGCCCATAGTCCATTAGTACACGCCCGTTCGGACGACACGGTGTGAGGTTTGTTAAACCTAATAGTGCTATCTACTAATGACCCGCTCGCCATAGGCCTCGGCGATTAAGTCGATAAATGAGGGACTTCCTTTGATAGAACTGATGGTCTTATAGTCGTGTACGTAGGTTTTACGTACGTGCCCTTCAATCCGAGGACAGTAGTAAGTATAACTGTACGTAGGTTTTAAGTACGTGCCCTTCAATCCGAGGACAGTAATAATTAATTTAATAGTAATGGTTGTATGAGTAGTTATTCAATCCCATTCCCAACCCCGGGGAATCCCATGCCTTGGCTAGTGTGAACTCACCTTGGTTTGCTCGGTATGCTAAGTTAAGTGCTCACAATAAATCAGTCAAGTCCTATAGTGCACGTATACTCAATCAGTTCACGTTCGTAATATTTCACATGTAACTAACATCACAGTAATACCACAGAGTGTGTTTGGCAGTTAATCATACATCACATAACAGTTAATCACATTTGCACAATTCGTGTTTCACATAACAGTTAATCACATTTGCACAATTCGTGTTTCACATAACAGTCATTCACAGTTTAATCTAACATAGTTAATGAGCCATAACATGGTTGCATCAGAACTAACAGAGTTAGCATATGTAAATAAGGTTAACATACTTAACGTGGTTAATGACTTAACAGAGTTTGCAAGATTAACAGAGTTGACAACTAACTGAATCAAAACTAACTGAGTTTGCATGTTTAACAAGATTACAAACTAACAGAGTTATAACTAACAGGTTATAACTAACAGAGTTTTTGTTTAACAGTTACTGAACTAACAGGGCCGAAAACACTATGGTTCGAAATCCACTTTTTGGCCGAAATCCCCTAATAGCCGAAATCGCTCATGTGCCGAAATCACGGAAAACCCTTTATGGGCTTAACACATTGGGCCGAAATCACATAAGTGATTTCGTCCAGTTTCAAATGTGGGGGGGGGGGGTTCGTTAGTTTTATCATCATCAACAACAGCAGGTTTTAAACCCAGAAAATCCCCAAACATTTCTAACCATCTCGCCAGTTTCAGTAATAATCAAACGACCCCAAACAATAAATACCATCGCACAGATTAATAAATCATTGAGATATCAAGATTATCATTTAATCCTCAGATCTTTCATAACATACATATCAATACAAATCATATACCCAATATCATCACATACAACAAGTTCATTCATGAGGTCCAGTAATCAAGTGATTCCAAATCAAATAATCATAAGAAATCAATAACTAACCTAAGCAGCAAGGTGTACTTCGATCGATGTGTGCCGTCGGATTTCACAAGGGAGCGAGAGAGAAAGATCGTGATAAGTGGCTAGGGTTTTCGAATACCCTTTTACTCCCAAAAATCAAAATATATAGTAACTCAATACTAGGCCAAGGCCCATTCTCTGATTTCGTTGGTCCACTAGTGGATGAAAACACAAAGTGTTTTCACCACTAGGGTGATTTCATTGATGTGTGGGTGAGGGTGTTTGGCCAGATGTCTTGTGTAGATTATACAACACATAATTTAAAATTTAGACATACATCAATACACACTTATAAGGCATACCGTATACAACATATAAATCACATCACGATTAACATGCTACAAACGTGCACAGATGTGAAACAAACAAGTCGTGCAACAAAAAAATAAAAATAAAAAAAATAACGTGTAATAGTGCGAAGATGGAATCTTAGAAACTCGAGTTGTCACATTATCCCCAACTTGAAAGAAATTTCGTCCCGAAATTTAGCATGCGGTTACTGAGGAAGCTAGGTAAGTTATCGTTTACTGGTTTTCCTAGGGTGTCACATTATCCCCCCGTTGATTTGGAATTTCATCCCGAAATTCTGTAGTAGCTTCAGCCTCAGTAGTAGTTGCATTGTTTTCGAACAACTGGGGATATTTGAGTTCCATTTGGTCTTCTCGTTCCCAGGTAAACTCTGGGCCACGACGGGAGTTCCAACGAACTCGAACAAGAGGTATTCTGGTGTTCTTGAGGACCTTAACATCCCGGTCCGTGATTTCATCTGGTTCCTCGACGAAATGCAACCGTTCGTCGATAGCGAGCTCCTTCAAAGGAACTATGAAGGTCTCATCTGACAGACACTTCTTCAGATTCGACACGTGAAAGACGTTGTGAACTGCACTGAGTTCAGCTGGTAAGTTCAGTCTGTAGGCCACTTTGCCTATTTTCTCGATAATTTCGAACGGTCCGACATATCACGGATTAAGTTTGCCTCGTTTTCCAAAACGAGCCACACCCTTCCAGGGTGAAACGTTGAGTAGCACTCGATCCCCAACCTGGAATTCGAGTAGTTTCCTGTATTTATCGGCGTATGCTTTCTGACGGTCACGAGCTGCCGCCATGCGTTGTCGTATCTGAGCAACCTTTTCTGTAGTAACAACTACAAGTTCTGGACCTGTGATTTAACTATCCCCCACCTCTGCCCAACAGAGAGGTGACCGGCATTTACGTCCGTACAATGCCTCGAATGGAGAAGCTTTAATGCTGGTGTGGTAGCTGTTATTGTACAAGAATTCCACAAGTGGCAGATGTTTCTCCCAACCATTGCCAAAGTCAATTACGCATGCCCGAAGCATGTCTTCTAAAGTTTGAATAGTGCGCTCAGACTGCCCATCTGTCTGGGGATGATAAGCTGTGCTCATGTCTAAACGAGAGCCAAAAGATTTGTGCATTGCTTGCCACAGTTCTGAAGTAAAACGTGCATCGCGTTCAGAGATAATAGAGGTGGGCACCCCGTGCCTCGAGACAACTTCCTTAAGGTATACGTCTGCTAGAGTGGAGAATTTATCCGTTTCCTTGATAGCCAAGAAGTGTGCAGACTTTGTGAGTCGATCCACGATCACCCAAATAGTATCATTCCCACGTTGGGATCTAGATAGGCCAGTAATAAAATCCATGGAAATTTGCTCCCATTTCCATTGTGGTATCTCTGGTTGTTGGAGTAGGCCTGATGGTTTCGGATATTCAGTCTTGACTCTTGCACAAATCAAGCACTTGCTGATGTAAGTTGCTATGTGAGCTTTCATGCTAGGCCACCAATATGTAGTTCTGAGGTCGTGGTACATCTTATCCGAACCAGGATGTACTGAGTAGCGAGACTTATGAGCTTCTTCCATTACAAGCTCATGTAAGTTGCCATAGTGTGGGACCCAAATGCATCCTGTTACATAGTAGGCTTCGTCTGCCTTTTGTTCTAACCGCTGCCTGGAACCGCGTAGGGCTTCAGCCCTGACATTTTCTGGTTTCAATACTTCTACCTGAGCATCTCGTATCTGAGAAGGGAGACTAGACTGAATAGTGAGTTGCAATGCTCGTACACGCCTAGGTGTAGTATCCTTTCGACTGAGGGCGTCGGCCACCACATTGGCTTTGCCCGGATGGTACTTTATGGCACATTCGTAATCGTTCAGTAGTTCGACCCATCTACGTTGTCGCATGTTCAATTCTTTCTGCTTGAAAATATACCCAAGACTCCTGTGATCGGTGTAGATGGTGCATTTAGTGCCATACAGGTAATGTCGCCATATCTTGAGCGTAAAAACAACAGCTCCCAGCTCTAAATCGTGTGTAGTGTAATTCCGTTCGTGAATCTTAAGTTAGCGCGAAGCATAAGCAATAACTTTATCCCGTTGCATCAACACACATCCAAGACCTTGGATGAATGCGTCACAGTAGTCTACAAAATCGTCCGTGCCTTCAGGCAATGAGAGGATAGGTGCACTACAAGGTCTATCCTTTAAGTGCTGAAACGCTGTTTCCTGTGTATTACCCCAAGGGTAAGCAACACCTTTCTGTATCAGTAGTGTAAGTGGTTGTGCAATCTTTGAGAAGTCTTTGATGAACCGTCTGTAATAGCCCGCCAAACCCAAGAATTGGCGTATTTTGGTTGGTGTGCGAGGTGCAGGCCAGTTCTTGATCGAATCTACCTTGGATGGATCGACATGAATCCCATCCTTGTTCACCACATGGCCTAGAAAGTGGACTTCACGAAGCCAGAAGTCGCATTTCGAAAACTTGGCGTACAGTTGCTCCGTTAGAAGAAGTTCCAAAGTAAGTCGTAAATGATGCTCGTGTTCCTCCTGACTCTTGGAGTAAATCAAAATGTTGTCGATAAATACAATGACGAACTTGTCAAGATAAGGTTTGCACACCCTGTTCATAAGATCCATGAAAACCGCAGGCGCGTTCGTTAGCCCGAGTGGCACGACCAAAAACTCGTAATGGCCGTAGCGAGTTCTGAATGCTGTTTTGGAGACGTCCTCATCCCGGACTCTCAGCTGATGATAACCTGATCTCAGATCAATCTTGGAGTAGTAGCTCGACCCTTGCAACTGGTCGAATAAGTCGTCGATGCGTGGAAGTGGATAGCGATTTTTCACGGTCACCTTGTTCAGTTCGCGGTAATCTATGCTCATGCGAAAAGTACCGTCTTTCTTCTTCACAAATAATACTGGAGCTCCCCAGGGCGAAGAGCTAGGACGTATGAAACCCTTTCCCAAGAGTTCTTGTAATTGCTTAGACAGTTCTTCAGTTGGAGCTAAGCAGTAAGGCGCTCGAGCTATGGGTGCTGCTCCAGGAGCTAGCTCGATCTGAAATTCGACTTGGCGATGGGGCGGTAACCCAGGTAACTCTTCAGGAAACACTTGAAGAAAGTCGTGTACAACAGAAATATCCTCTAACTTCTTCTCTGTCTTCGATGTACCTGTAACAAGTGCTAGAACAGCTGTGTGGCCCTTTCGTAAACACTTCTGAGCCTTCAAGAAGGAGATGATGCCACTCCCGACACCACTCTTGTCGCCTTGAACTTCGGGAGGTTCTTTGCCAGTACGGGGAATATGAATGACCTTCTCCTTGCATAGGATCTCTGCTTGCTGTTGGGATAACCAATTCATCCCAATGACGATGTCGAAACCATCACAACGTTGGGGTCATTTCTAGCATCACCCTGACCAACCATGAACACTCCACCCCTGGCACCATTGCCGTCGTTATTACCCCCGTTGTTATTCCCGTTACCCTGAGTATTATTGTTGCTGGTTCTGCGGTGCTCGCTGTTACTACTGACGATTCTGATGTGCAGGTTGTGAACTCCTGAAATCTTTGGCTTCATGATCAATCTTGAGACACCTCTGACAGCGGCCTTTACGACACTGACCACTGTGGTGTCTGTTGCACCTGTTATACAGTGGGTGAATTCCCCGATATCCACTCTGCCCCTGACCACCAGACGATTGCTGACTCGGACTCTGGTAATCACTAGTCTTGCGTTGCTGCTGTGCTTGAGACTGTACGGTAGCTGAACCCCTACTGAAATCCCCTTCCCATTTCCGCTTGTTGTCACTGGGAGTAGCAGGAGTAACTGGAGTGGTAGCGGTAGTAGTAGCGCTGATACGTTTAGGCTGCTTGTTCTGTTCCACAGCCTGGTCTGTGAGACGATGAGCAAGACGAGTAACATCTTGAATAGTAGCATGGTTAGCAGAAGTTACATGACTTTGAATTTCTGGTAGTAAGCCTTTGAGGTACAGCTCAATGCGCTTGATGGGAGGATCCACCATAGTTGGACATAACACTGCCACTTCGTTGGACCGTTTCGTGTATGCTTCTATCTCTGACCCCGTCATCTTCAGGTTAAAGAACTCCCAAAACTGTCATTGTTCCTTGGGTTGATGATGTTTTAACCTAACCCGTACAGAGGTCGGTAAGGTGCTACGCTCATCCTCCTGTCCGTCGTCGTTACGAGTGGTTCGAGTGGTTCGCTATCTGATACGAGAGTGTTGCGGAGGTGATCACCCTTCGGGATCGGAGACGTCAATCCATGAGTTTCAGGAGACGAGGAGGGGCAGGAAAGGGTATCGTTCAATCATTCTACGCAGGGACATCCAACTCAAGGACGTTTGTATAAGCACCTAACATTCTACGCGGTTTGCTAGACGTTCTAATGGGTGCTCAGGTAATACTCGTCAACACCGAGTTTCGAAGGGATCCAACTATAATTGAGAAGTTCACGTTTATGTTTGAGTAGGGGGACAATTACTGCTATGGCCCCTATAGGTTGGTCATGTTTCATATTGATCAAATAACGGGACAGAACCCCTTTTCCACTTGTTAAGCCTTACTGGGACTCACATGCACCCCACATTATTATTATGTGTGCACCCACAATAATATTGTGATTTGCATGTTCATCTCAGCTCCTCTTAACTCATGTCAAATGGTTCCCCACACTCAAGTAGGAATCAAAGAGTATCACATAGCGTAGGTTATGAAGGTTTAGGGAAAGACCACCCTATCGGTCACTTATTACGTGAAAGTGTTCATGAATTCATATCGGTGTGCTAAACGTGCTATCACATGCATTATTGTATGTAGCTGTTCACTAGCTATGTAGTACAATGAGTATAAGAGGGACGAACCTTGCAATCTGGAGCTGAGTGTCATGGTCGTATTCCCGTTTTCAGAATCTGTCCGGTTATAGTCTGGTTTTACAAAAACAGTTTCCCCTTTTTAAAACCAAGTTCACTATAACCAATGGCTCTGATACCAATCTGTCACACCCCCAAAATCCACACGCGGAGTATCACCGCTTGGAGGCGTGACTGACCAGGATCTTAACCATCAATCACATTGAACCCATAAGCATAGATAAATAATACTTTCATTTATAAACATCAAGTGTTACAATGTTACAATATTTCACAGTTTACAGCGGAAGCATGTTTAACTCGTTAAGTGTTTATAAAACCATATGTAAGCTCTTAGTCTTATTTTGCGTTTCCATGTGTCTCGACCCATGACCACTCCAGCTTCTCAGACAGCAAGTCCCTTTGATATGCACCTAAAGACCTGCAAGGCATGTAGCAACGAATCAACAACAAAGTTGAGCGAGTTCACAGTTGGTTATTTAGTTATAGTATTCGTTTCGTAAATCGTTTGTTCGTTTTGAAAACCATGCATCGTATTAATCCTTATCGCGGCCAATCCAGGCATCTGTGCGATGATTAGTGGGGGCTTCCCATGTGTTACTAGACCACGCGTATCGACTGCTACGAAAATATAAGAGGTGCCCTAAGTCAATGTCTATCAGCATTGACCCTTTGCCCATAGTCCATTAGTACACGCCCGTTCGGACGACACGGTGTGAGGTTTGTTAAACCTAATAGCGCTATCTACTAATGACCCGCTCGCCATAGGCCTCGGCGATTAAGTCGATAAATGAGGGACTTCCTTTGATAGAACTGATGGTCTTATAGTCGTGTACGTAGGTTTTACGTACGTGCCCTTCAATCCGAGGACAGTAGTAAGTATAACTGTACGTAGGTTTTACGTACGTGCCCTTCAATCCGAGGACAGTAATAATTAATTTAATAGTAATGGTTGTATGAGTAGTTATTCAATCCCATTCCCAACCCCGGGGAATCCCATGCCTTGGCTAGTGTGAACTCACCTTGGTTTGCTCGGTATGCTAAGTTAAGTGCTCACAATAAATCAGTCAAGTCCTATAGTGCACGTATACTCAATCAGTTCACGTTCGTAATATTTCACATGTAACTAACATCACAGTAATATCACAGAGTGTGTTTGGCAGTTAATCATACATCACATAACAGTTAATCACATTTGCACAATTCGTGTTTCACATAACAGTTAATCACATTTGCACAATTCGTGTTTCACATAACAGTCTTTCACAGTTTAATCTAACATAGTTAATGAGCCATAACATGGTTGCATCAGAACTAACAGAGTTAGCATATGTAAATAAGGTTAACATACTTAACGTGGTTAGTGACTTAACAGAGTTTGCAAGATTAACAGAGTTGACAACTAACTGAATCAAAACTAACTGAGTTTGCATGTTTAACAAGATTACAAACTAACAGAGTTATAACTAACAGGTTATAACTAACAGAGTTTTTGTTTAACAGTTACTAAACTAACAGGGCCGAAAACACTATGGTTCGAAATCCACTTTTTGGCCGAAATCCCCTAATAGCCGAAATCCCTCATGTGCCAAAATCACTTAAGTGGGCCGAAAACCCTATGTAGCCGAAATCCCTTTATGGGCTTAACACATTGGGCCGAAATCACATAAGTGATTTCGTCCAGTTTCAATTGTGGGGGGGGGTTTCGTTAGTTTTATCATCATCAACAACAGCAGGTTTTAAACCCAGAAAATCCCCAAACATTTCTAACCATCTCGCCAGTTTCAGTAATAATCAAACGACCCCAAACAATAAATACCATCGCACAGATTAATAAATCATTGAGATATCAAGATTATCATTTAATCCTCAGATCTTTCATAACATACAGATCAATACAAATCATATACCCAATATCATCACATACAACAAGTTCATTCATGAGGTCCAGTAATCAAGTGATTCCAAATCAAATAATCATAAGAAATCAATAACTAACCTAAGCAACAAGGTGTACTTCGATCGATGTGTGCCGTCGGATTTCACAAGGGAGCGAGAGAGAAAGATCGTGATAAGTGGCTAGGGTTTTCGAATACCCTTTTACTCCCAAAAATCAAAATATATAGTAACTCAATACTGGGCCAAGGCCCATTCTCTGATTTCGTTGGTCCACTAGTGGATGAAAACACAAAGTGTTTTCACCACTAGGGTGATTTCATTGATGTGTGGGTGAGGGTGTTTGGCCGGATGTCTTGTGTAGATTATACAACACATAATTTAAAATTTAGACATACATCAATACACACTTATAAGGCATACCGTATACAACATATAAATCACATCACGATTAACATACTACAAACGTGCACAGTTGTGAAACAAACAAGTCGTGTAACAAAAAATAAAAATAAAAAAAATAACGTGTAATAGTGCGAAGATGGAATCTTAGAAACTCGAGTTGTCACATAACCCTTACAGTCTACTCCAGTCATTCTATGGTTTAAGAACTTATTAGCTATTTGTTCTTTTTCATGGGGAGGACATAATTTCCTTTCAACCATGTTCTTAAACTCGTTCCATTCCATATTATAGACTCTGTCACTTCCCCTAGACTGGAGAATAGTGTTCCACCATTCTAGAGCTGCATTCTTAAAAAGATTGGAGGCAAACATGATTTTATCTTCTTCTTCACACTTGCTTATTTTTAAGACTGCCTCAGTCTTTTCTATCCAGCGTAGAGCTGCAATGGCTCCTTCATTGCCAGAGAATTCCATTGGTTTCCAAGACCAGAATTCTTTGTAAGAACAACCATAAGACATGGTTCTTCTTCTTTTTGGAATAGGCAATTGAAGTAACGGTCCATTGTTTACGCTGTGACTGGGTTCAGTAGGTGGTCGTTTATTTCCACTGTTACTTTTATTATTTTCTGCTTCCTTAGCCGTTTTGATAATATATGGCATAGCGTCTATAATCCCTTGTGCCACTATGTGTTGGATGGCACTGTTGTCTAATTGGTTCCCGTTATTATCGTTATTCGGGTTTTCTTGATTTACTTCATTATCCATCTGGATTATAAACATTTACCAAATATTAATATCACAGAACAATATTTAATGCGAACAATCACACAACAAACACATTGATCAAAATCGTCATGCATTGCGACATTTACTCTATTTTATATATATTACATGCTACAAATGGAAATGGAAATTAAAATACAATACTAGCTATGCATCAGTAGGTAGTGTACTATCTATTTTTTTCAAACTACTCGCATATATCATAGATATAAATATATATATATATATATCTATACTACTTTAATAAGGATATAGGAAGGACAGAATGGTAATTCAACAAGGTGTTGAAAACACCCTCAATGCACAATGTACAAGTCTTAAGGCACCAAGAAACACAAATAAATTACCCTTTAACTGGTTCATCTTCAGCCATCCATTTCTCTCACTTTTTCACACGGATCGCGATCTAACGGCTGATATTCAATTCACACGGATCGACCTTTCCATTTCCTTCTCTCTCACAACTCACATAGTCACAAAACTTCATCAGACCTTCTCTCTCTCTCTCTCTCTCTCTCTCTCTCTCTCTCTCTCTCTCTCTCTCTCTCTCTCTCTCTCTGCGACTCAAGAACATCATGCCAAATCTCTCACCAGATGCCGTTTCATGACAACATCTGTGAGGATTTCACCAGATCGATGAAGGTAACCTGCAACCCTTGTTCTAGGAATCTTGAAAATCTTTCATCAGGTCTTACTCCTTTTCTCTCTATCTCTCTCTCAAATTCATCAACACTGAACCACGGGGTTAGATCTAGAGCATCTGCCATCATCTTCTCTTTGCTACGTTGTGCAGGTGGTCTCATTTAGGGCTTTTGATTTTTGTTTCTATCTATTGATTTATTTAATCACAGACATGGTGGAAGGATTGTTCATTGTTTTAACATCCATGAATAGCAAGTCCTGATCTCTTCCCCTTCATTTGTAGCCTCTGATTTTAGTTAATGTTAAAGTATATTTATTGATGATGAATGGAATTAATAACATGCAGAGATGTCTGAAATTATGCATTGGATCCAGGAATCAATATACGTTTGGTTCAATCTAGGGATCAGAGGCTCATAATTTTGAGTTTTGTATGTTCAAATCGATTATTTTTTTTATCAAATATTTGTTTAGTTGATGTATTTTTTTTTTGTTGTACAGCAACTTGCGCTGAACTTTGAGTCTACATTGACTGAAGGTAGATTGAAGGTAAAAGTATTGTTGATACACACAATTTATGTATTTTGACACAACTATCTTTTTTTTTGGTTTTATAGTTGATAAATAGATTGCTAATGCCTAACTAAATGGGTTATGTTTTCCATAGGTTAAATAGGTCCACCAGGCTACTTTTGAGCTCATATAAGATGCACTCATAAGACGTGTTGAGCTATCATCTGATGTTGGTAAGACTTCTATCTACATCAAAAGTTGTATAGTTTTTGCGAGATTTTGGGAATCTGATGAGGTTGAGAAGATTAGGTAACCTGCTACCCGTAACCAACTTTTGATTAAAACAAAGAGAAAATGATACAAAGCACATAAAAAATGTTGTGTTCGGTGAGGTTAAATGCCATTGCTTTGAAGGTCTAATTTTAGTCTTTATCACCTGTTTTGTTTTGTAACGGGTCGCCAAAGATTTTTAACACTAGACCGCTTTATTCAATAGAAGAAATTATCATCACATTAAATATAGTATTTGTAATTATATAAAATATATTTATTTTCTAACTTTGAAAAGAATGACAGTGTAAATGTGTTCTCTCCAAACGCTAATACAATTACTCGACATTGCTGAAACCAACTAATTCCATCAGTTGTTAGTAAGGATGGTTTTTCGGATAATGCGCACACGGTGTTTATAAAGATAAATTGTTGATAGAAACTTTATTTTTGATATTATGTTCTCTAGCCTCTTATTATTTAATATTAATTTTTTATGTTCTCTAAATGATTTTTGGTAATTTATGGATTGTGTAGAAAGTATTTGCCTTTGGTCATCAAGCTTCATTGTTCATATACCAGGAAGCATGGGTCGTAGAGTGAAACCCTAACTACGTCGACGAAGCTGAATGGTATATGAAGTCTAAATCTGTATTTTCATACTTTTTTGTTTGTTATTTGAGTCTGATATGTTTAATACTTCTACATATGTGATTGGATCTGGTGGCTGATGGGTCGTGGAGCGAAACCCTAACAACGTCGACGAAGTTGAACGATATATGAAGTCTAAATCTGTATTTTCAAAGGTTTTTTGTTTGTTATTTGAGTCTGATCTGTTTAATACTTTTACATATGTGTTTGGATAGGGTTTCAATGACACCGAATCGATGATTTTCTCTCTATTCGACACAAGATCCACTGGGGTTGACCTCTAGCTACCGTTATAAACCACATCTAATGTTTTTTTGTTTGTTATTCGAGTCTGATATGTTTAATACTTCTACATATATGTTTGGATCTGGTTAAAATTCTGTTTGCGACAAGAGTTATGTTTAGTGCCTTGAGCAACCATATTAATGGATTTTAATAGAAAATAAATATTATTAGTTAATTACCAACTAAAAAGATTCAGTTGCTGATTTAAAGAAATTACGGGTACACGTCTAATAGACTGAACAAGTTAAACACGTCGAATGCGCTAACAAACACTGATTCTTCTTTTGATTTGTGTAGGCACCTGCGTCAGTTCTGGTTGGTTTCTCGAGCATGTTCATCGCAACTGAGACGAGATCCCGACGGTCGATGGTGGTTGAGGTAAGTCTGCCGACTTTATTTTGATTTGTGTAGGTCACGTGCTTGAGTTCTTGTTAGTTCTAGCAACTGATGTAGAAATTTTGTAAATTTGGGGACTGTAATGATAATTCTAACAGTTTTGGTAGTGATTTGCCACGACAATAGTGACTCCCGGTGGTGGAGGCGAACTGCGGACGCCGGACAGCGATGGAGGATGATGGTGGCGCAGGCGAACTCCAGACTCGAAGGTTACAGGTTGCTTTTTACATTTTATTTGTATTGGTTCCCTTTTAATATATGAATTTTCCTGGAAATCTTTGTTTTGTGTAGAGCCCCGAACTGCCAAACGGATTTCAACGCCCAAAGGTAGAGAGCAAGGTCTCAAAACGAAAGGGGTAACCTATATAATTTGAGTGTGTTTTCGGACACACAGTAGCAGCGCAAGCATTGAATGAGGTCTCGCTGTTGCCTTCGATATCACAACCATGTCTTGTGACGTCAACGGCATATGGATGAAGATCAGAGGTAAGCGTGTGCTCAGGTATGTTTTCCGACAACGACTTCAGATCTAGCGGTGGCGGAGGATTATCCTGCCGGATGTAAGAAGCAATAATCGGAAAAAGATGTTGTGGTAAGCGTTTGTCAACGGCCATAACATGTGGGTAATCACCTCTCTGTCGCCGCAATTATCAGACACTATTTTGGCCCAGTCCGCCACCTTCCTTCAGGTGCCCATTGTTTACTTCATTTAGCTTGTTTGACTTTGAAGGTATAAACTGGCCAGTGATTGAAGACAAAGTGAGGTTAACACAAATTGTGGTGAACGGGAGTATGCGAGTCTGTTACTGGTAGGAATTGGCCAGTGATCGACAACAAAGTGTGCCATCCCAGGGACAATGATTTCTACATGTGTGCACATGAGGAATGATAGTGAGTCTTTTAAATCTTAACCCGCTTTTCGGTTATGCATTTGAAGCAATTTTTTCAGTCTTTATTATTTGATGTTTGAAAATTTGAAAGTGTTTCCTGCTGGTGCTTCACATAATTGCCAAGGCTGGATATGCTTTAATGACACAGTTGAATGTATAAATAGATGGCGAACCAACAATTGTTTTTATAGTGAAGGATACTTATAATGACCTAGTTGTGCAAAAGCAGGAGGTTAAATGGTCTAATTTTGTTTGGTTTAGTCAAAACATACTGAAACATGCTTTTATTGTTTGGATGGTCTTTAGACATAGACTGTTAATTCAAGATCTGATGGTTAAATGGTCTAACAAGTAACAAGGATGATTTGAAGTGTCAATCTACGTTATCTTGTTAATTAATCTCTGGTGTGTTAAATAAGTTAGGAGTTGAATGATTCTAACTAAGAAAGGAAATATGTCAAATGGGTCAAACAGTTGATAAGTCATTCAAATTGTATCTAAATGCATAGAAACCTCCTATACCGCTTTATACAATGCTATAATTTTTTTAACAATATAGTTTTTATCTTAGTTATGATATCTAGAATAAATAAAAATGTGTTCTCTCACCGTTCAGTGTTTTGACTCATTGCCAAACGGCCTGACCCGTTCATTGTGTTTCCATGCTTGCATAGGGCGGCTTTCATGTGTGGAAGAGAACCCAGCTTTGAGCTTACATGAGAAGGACGAAATTAGCTATGACTTCTTAACCATGACCCGATAAGGAGTCAACATCAAAGTAGCCCTAATAGATTTACTTTTGACTTTGGATTTTCGTGGGTTCACGTTAAGCTCCATTTTCTTTATTGTTGCTTTTGTATTTTATTAATTTTTTGTTGTTATTGTATATTATCTTTACATATTCGTTGACAGCTTGACTAAAGTGTTGTTTTCTTCTCTAAAAGTATCTTATATTTGGGTAATTGAAAATAAATTTAAGGTGTTTTTGTTTTAGATTCACTAAACTGAGTTCTCTTAATATACTTGTAATCGAAACATGAGTTGTTAGAAACATTTGCCACGCATGGTTTTGTATTGTTTATTTTGTTAGTATACCCTTCATTATGCTCCTTTTGTTAGTATACCCTCCATTATGTTGTTTAATATACATAGTGGACTTCTTAAAGCAATTAACAACAATTAACTTAAAGATGATATATTCAGATCAATGTTGCTTTGAATAACACTAAGTGGTCTAACTCTGATTATCATCGGATGATCCCCAAGAACACAACAAAAGAAAAATTATTTGATTTTTATTCCATTTTGGTAACAAAAGCTACCGACATCGTCTTATGACATTTCTGTTAGAAAATATCTTACTAATTTAGAGGACTCACAACTACAATACACACATAACATTACACTTCCTATGTATTTGAGAACTATTTTTTTATTTAATTAGGTATTGACATTAATGTGATCCTTTTTATACAATAAAATAAAATAATGGGTCCATGATATGTATTTATAAGCAAAAAATAAAATAATGAGTCCTCAATTTCATGTATTTTTAAGCAAAAGTTTTAGCCCAACTGCTGTTTTACTAATGACCAAAATTAAAATAACTGAGCAAAAAATTGTCAATCTAACCGAAAACCAAACTGATTAACCGAAAACCGATTGGTTAATAAAATAGACTAACCGATGGCTTTGGTAGAGGAAAATAGCCGAACCGACAGAACATGCACACCACAAAGACCATACGGGCTCGTAGATTGGTTTGATTAGTTTTGAGCTTATGGTTGTGCTTGTGTTGGCTTCGGTTTGTTTACGTCCTTTTAAAACTCTTTAAATTCACATGACCGATTTTGATGTACCTTAACCGAAAATTTAGATTTTAGTTATGACCCAACTGAACTGGACCTTTTCATGCACACCCTTAGAATTACTAATAAGTGTTGTGTTTTTTGTTGCATCGCGAATTTGGGTTTGCTTATGGCTCAAAACCGAACCACCCCGTACATAGACCTAAACTCAACAACCTAAGTGATATGTTTCCCGCCGCATCGCGCGGGTAAACGACTAGTGTATATATATATATATATATATTATGTGTGAGGTTCATTGGGGAACACTAAAAAAGTGGGGAACCGGGGAACACTCTTAAAAATTTAACTTAACATGTTAAAAATAAATTTTTTAAACATCTTTTTCGGCGCTTCTCCTTATATATACTTGTAGAAGCATTTTTAATAAAAAAAATCAAAAACTAAAAATATTAAAAAAAACAATTAAAAAAAGGCTAAAAAAATTTTTTTTTAGAAAATTTGTTTTTTTACTCGACTAGTTTCTCCTCCTTTTTATAAAGAAAAGCGCTGAAAAAGTTTTTAAAAAAATTATTTTTAACATGTTAAGTTAATTCTATAAGATATAACTGTTTTTTAAACATTTTTTTATATTTTTAGTTTTTGATTTTTTTTATCAAAAATGTTTCTACTTGTATTTATAAGAAAAAGCGCCGAAAAAAATTTAGAAAAATATTTTTTTTAACATGTTAAGTATCATTTTTAAAAGTGTTCCCCCGTTCCCCACTTTTTTAGTGTTCCCCAATGAACCATCCCCTATATATTATTACTATTACTATTGTTAGTGGGGGTTCATCCAGTACTACATATTTCGCTCGTCGTACTTCCAAACGAGCCTCTCCCCTATTTGCCTTATTCTTTCGTTTTCATCTAATAACTCCTCAGCAAAGGTACGGAGTTCCTGTACGTTTTCGGTACTCATGGGTGGGGGTGGTGCTGGTATCGGGTCTGGGTACGGTGGTACGGGTTCTACATATGGGTATGGGTTTTCTACTATTTCCCGAACATACTGATCAGCATCCCAGTATGGATCTAGAGGGTCAAGGTTGGGGCATGGTGCTACAGGATTGGGTATGAGTTCCTCCTGTGGGTAAAGTTCTTGATAATCCCTATGGTCGTCATTCCATGGGTCATAAGCTAGAGGGTTTGGTGCTGGGAATCTAGGGATTTCATTTGGGTCAAAGGCAGGTATTGGAATCTGGTCTACTGGGTTAGGTTCGATTTCCATGGATTGAGTTGGAAATAGTGGTAGTGGCTGTGGTGCAATGATTTGTTCTAAGTTTGGGTCTGCGGCAGTGGTAGCTAATATGTGAAAGTTAGCTTGTCGCCTATTGAGTATGTCTTGAGTCTGGGCATTCATCTCCCTATTTGCTGCTGCTAAGGCTCGTTGCTGCTGCAACTTCCTCATTCTCTTCCTACGCTTGTGTGCTTCCCGACTGAACCATCCTCTATTTTTGGTAGGGAATGGTTCTTCAGATTGTGCCTTAAATATGAAAATCCCCTCTTCTGTGTCAGCTGAATACCCCGAGGGGGTAGGCTAGGAAGAAGTTCCTTCATCTCTAGGAGAACTAGACAATTGACGATAGGCGTTCGATAGTCCTTGATCACTCATACTGTAAACTAACAAATTGTTAAATAACACAAAACAATAAAATGTGCACGTAATCCCGTAGATTATTTCCTAACATAATGGATAAAATTTTGGATTCAGCAGAACACTTCAGTGGCTGAAATCAGTGGCTGTAGCTCTGATACCACCTTCTGTCGCAACCCCCGACCCCTGCCCCGGGAAGCGGTCAGCCGCGGCCTACTCAGAGATGGTGGTATCGGTGTTTATCATTAATTTGGTAGCGGAAATTTTATCAGGACCGTAGTTAGGAAATATTTTATCAGAGTAAAACACCACATTTTTATAATAATTATTATATTGGGATAACCCAATTTTCCCTTACAAGCATGTTCATAGGGATAAACCCTAATTTATTGAAATAAAACTTCTTCTTTATCTAGGTAACTTTTATAGCCACTTTTCCAAGCATTCAGTGCTCTCCATCTAGCTTCTATTTAGCTTTTACATTTTGTTACCTGAAACGCGTTTAAATCATTTTATCAGCAAGAAATACTGGCGAGTGAATCTCAGTTTAATCAAAACAGGTTTTATCATTTTTGTGATACCCCAGGAAAACCAGGATACAACACAACACAACTAGCTTCCTCAGTAACCGCATGCTAAATTTCGGGACGAAATTTCTTTCAAGTTGGGGATAATGTGACAACCCGAGTTTCCAAGATTCCTACTCGACTTAATCCTAGTACTTGTTTGCAAAATGTTTTGATTTTTATTTATAATGGGTGTGCATCATAAGTGTGTTTAATAATTATTGAGGTGCAATATAAATGTATAACTGTGATATGTGTTATATGTGTACATACTTTACATATTTGGATTGTTTGATTTATTTTAAAACATGGGACTTCACCTAACAATCCTACTCGAAAACACCCTTGTGGTGAAAACACTTTGTGTTTTCGTCCACTATGGGTCCAACATGAACTAGAGTGGGCCTTTGGCCCAGTAATGTTTACTTAAATGGTTTTACTTAACCTGTACGCAAAGGGGGCAACGATTAGAAAACCCTAATCACCTCTCACATTTTCTCTCGCCCACTTTTGAAACCCAACGGCAGTTCCTAGCACTCGAGCCTTGCACACCGATCGAAGTACTGTCTTCTCTGTTTAGGTTAGTAATCCACTATTGATATATAATTGTTTGAAATCATCATGAATTGTTTGTTGGTATCTTATATTAACTGCTACTGCGACGTATTATGATCTTATGATCTGATTGTGATTGTAAATCTTCGAGATAAAGGGATCGTAGATAGTCGGTTGATGAATGCATAAACTAGATCTCCTGTCATATGTTAAACACTATGATGTTGTCGGATGTTAATCCTGATAATACAGATGAGTAAATATCTAATCGAATGATTTAGCTCCTGTTTGACCGATTGTTAGTACAAATGGCTGAATCTGATAAGTGATGATTAAGATTTGTTATTGTTGCGTAACCTGTTGTTGTTGATGATGATGTTCAACGAAAACACCCCACAATTATAAGCTGGACGAAATCACATAAGTGATTTCGGCCCAAAACAGTTTTGGCCCAAGTGTTCTAGGCCCAAGGAGTGATTTCGGCTTGTGTTTTGGCCCATAAAGGGTTTTCGGCCCACCTAGTGTTTTCGGCAGTAAGGGATTTCGGCCAAGGAGGGAATTCGAATACCTAGTGATTTCGTCCCATATGTTATATGTATTACTAAACTGTTAATAATTAACTCAGTTAATTAACTCCGTTAGAGGTTAATTAAGTTAACTAGGTTAACTTTATTGATAAATGTAACTTAATTAAGAGGGTAATCCTAATGGTTGTTAACTCAGTTAGTTAAGTTAACTCCTGTTAGTTTACTGGGTTCTGTCAAACATGAAAACACTGTTAAGCTGGTTAACTTTGCTGGGTTATTTAGTTTGTTAGTTTATTAACTTGATTAAGTTATTAACTTTGTTAACCTTGTTAGTTCTGTTAAGTGAAGCATGAAACACAGTTAGTTAATAGTTCTGATTCATGTCAACTCTGTTAACTGTGTAACTCTGATAGATGCATTAATTCAGCTAAACTGTTAACCCTGTTAAGTGTATTATTGGGTATCTATCCTGGAAGAAACTGTAAAAGATATTGATGTGGTACATGAACTGTATGGATGCAATTAACTGTTTGTATGTTACATAATAATAACTGTCAAACACACTATGTGATATTACAGTGATGCTAGTTACATGTGAAACATTACGAACGTGAACTGATTGAGTATACGTGCACTATAGGACTTGACTGATTTTCTTGTGAGCACATAACTTAGCATACCGAGCAAACTAAGGTGAGTTCACACTTCTACCAAGGCATGGGATTCCCGGGGTTGGGAATGGGTTGATTGATTATTTATGCTTAAGAGTTATCGGAATTACATACCATTGGCCTCGGGAGAGGAAGGTCAATGGTAGATACTACTAGACTAGTGATACATATACTTCTCTTCGCACACATGCCGGGATCGGCCGCGATACTAGAACAATCTTCGCAAACATGCCTGGAATGGCCGCGAACTATACTTTAATCTTCGCAAACATGCCTGGAGGGCAACATGGGAAACCCCCACTAAACTTCGCAAACATGCCTAGAGGGCCGCGATACCATTACATACGATACATGATTTCTAAACGAACTTACGATTTACAATACGAACACTATAACTGAATAACCAACTGTGAACTCGCTCAACTAGTTGTTGACTCTCTGTTACATGCCTTGCAGGACCCTAGGTACTTTTGGAGCTTGCACGGGAGGCACGGTCGTTGTGGACATGGATCGTGAATGTGTTATTAAACATTATGACATTTTGTACTTAAACTTATGTTGGGTCTTACATTATTGCTTCCGCTACACACTTGTTTTATGTTTGGTTTGAAAACACCTATCGTATTGATGAATGACTTTTATTATTTACTCATGTTCAATATGATTGGTGGCTTGATCCTGGTCATGTCACGCCTCCAAGCGGTGGTACTCCGCATGTGGATTTTGGGGGTGTGACAGATTGGTATCAGAGCCATTGGTTATAGAGAACTCGGTTTTAATAAGGGGAAAACATTTTTATTAAAACCAGACTATAACCTGTACAGTGCTCAATGATCCACAACGACGCCTCGCTCCACGTGCAAGACTCAACATTCTAGGTAATATGGTATATGTTTTATTGCCTACTTGCTAGAATTACATAGAACTTTGCTCATGGTATGCTTAGATACACATAACCCCTATTGCTTGAGAATACTTGTGTGCTCACTCTCTTCTGACATTGCACTTTTGCGAACCTCTCTCACTCATGTTCTCCTTGATATCAATATCATGAGTGGACGCGTTAACCTAACTCAAGCCCAGTTGGCGGCTTCGATCACTGAGCAAGTTACTGCAGCACTCGCAGCTGCCCAGTCAGGAGGTGTAACCTGCCATCACCACTTACTCTAGGATCTTTAGATCCTACTCTCGTAAACCAACACTCGTGCTCAAGTATGTTTACTCTTACGCACACGACAGGTCAACACGCTCAGCCACCTGTTTGCACCTTCAAAACTTTCATGGACTGTCGTCCTACTACTTTCAGTGGCACGGAAGGAGCAGTTGGACTCATCCATTAGTTTGAAAAGCTCGAGACCGTTTTTTTTGAGATTGTTTGAATGCCCTAAGGCTCGTAGGGTGAAGTACGTCACTGGTACTCTCGAAGGCACTGCGCTAACTTGGTGGAACGCGCAAGTTCAGATGCTGGGGCTGGCGGCTGCTAATGTCACCCCATGGAATGATTTTAAGGAACTGATCAAATGTGAATACTGTAACCGTGATGACATCCACAAGCTGGAAGTGGAGTTCTTTAACCTGAAGATGACGGGGTCAGAGATAGAAGCGTATACAAAACGATCAAACGAACTGGCAGTGTTATGTCCAACTATGGTGGATCCTCCCATCAAGCGCATTGAGCTGTACCTCAAATGCTTAGTACCAGAGATTCAAAGTCATGTGACTACTGCTAACCTTGCTACTATTCAAGATGTTACTCGTCTTGCTCATCGTCTCATAGACCAGGCAGTGGAACAGAACAAGCTGCCTAAACGCATTGGTGCTACTACTACTACTACTACTTCTGCTATTCCCAGTGACAACAAGAGAAGGTGGGATGGAACCTTCAGCAAGGGTTCAACTTCGGTTCAGTCCCAGACACAGCAGTGAAAGACATATAATTAACAGAGCCCCAGTCAGTAGTCGTCTGGTAGTCAAGGGCAGGGTGGATATCAAGGAAATCACCCAAAATGCAATAGATGCAACAGGCACCACAGTGGTCAGTGCAACAGGGGTCGTTGCCAGTGGTGTCTCAAGATGGGTCATGAAGCTAAGGATTGCAGGAGCTCGCGACCTGCGAATCAGAACCAACAACGACAACAATAATCAGGGCAATGGGAACAACAACGGGAGTAATAACGACGGCAATGGTGCCAGGGGTCGAGTGTTCGTGATTGGTCAGGGCGACGCAAGGAATGATCCTAACGTGGTGATGGACTTTCCTTATCAATTTCATTCCTATAGTTCTGGGTAGTTTCGACATCGTCATTGGTATGGACTGGTTATCCCCAACAGCAAGCAGAGATCCTATGCAAGGAGAAGATCATTCGCATTCCCCGTTCTGGTAAAGAACCTCTCGAAGTTCAAGGCGATAAGAATGGTGTCGTGAGTGGCATCATCTCCTTCTTGAAGGCACAGAAGTGTTTGCGAAAGGGCCACACCGCTATATTAGCACTCGCTACAGATACATCGACGAAAGAGAGGAAGTTAGAGGATATTCCAGTTGTACGCGACTTTCCTCAAGTGTTTCCTGAAGAGTTACCTGGGTTACCGCCCCATCGCCAGGTCGAGTTTCAAATCGAGCTAGCTCCTGGAGCAGCACCTATAGCTCGAGCGCCTTATCGCTTAGCCCCAACTGAACTGGAAGAACTGTCTAAGCAATTGCAAGAACTCTTGGAAAAGGGTTTCATACGTCCTAGCTCTTCGCCCTGGGGAGCTCCAGTATTATTTGTGAAGAGAAAGACGGTACCTTTCGTATGTGCATAGATTACCGCGAACTAAACAAGGTGACCGTAAAGAATCGTTATCCTCTTCCACGCATCGACGACTTATTCGACCAGTTGCAAGGGTCGAGCTATTACTCGAAGATTGACCTGAGGTCTGGCTATCATCAATTGAGAGTCCGGGATGAGGACGTCTCCAAAACAGCATTCAGAACTCGCTACGGCCATTACGAGTTTTTGGTCATGCCATTCGGGTTAACGAATGCGCCTACGGTTTTCATGGACCTTATGAACAGGGTGTGCAAACCTTATCTTGACAAGTTTGTTATTGTTTTCATTGACGACATCCTGATTTATTCGAAGAATCGGGAGGAACACGAGAAGCACTTACGACTTATTTTGGAACTTTTACGAACGGAACAGCTATACGCTAAGTTTTCAAAATGCGACTTCTGGCTTCGTGAAGTCCACTTTCTAGGCCACGTGGTAAACACGGATGGGATTCATGTCGATCCATCCAAGGTAGATTCGATCAAGAACTGGCCTGCACCTCGCACACCGACAGAAATACGCCAATTCTTGGGTTTGGCGGGTTATTACAGACGGTTCATCAAAGACTTCTCAAAGATTGCACAGCCGCTTACATTACTGACACAGAAAGGTGTTGCTTACCGTTGGAGTAATACACAGGAAACAGCGTTTCAGCACTTAAAGGATAGACTTTGTAGCGCACCTATCCTCTCATTGCCTGAAGGCACGGATGATTTTGTAGTCTACTGCGACGCATCTATCCAGGGTCTTGGATGTGTGTTGATGCAACGGGATAAAGTTATTGCTTATGCTTCGCGCCAACTAAAGATTCACGAACGGAATTACACTACACACGATTTAGAGCTGGGAGCCGTTGTTTTTGCGCTCAAGATATGGCGACATTACCTGTATGGCACTAAGCGCACCATCTACACCGATCACAGGAGTCTCGAGCATATTTTCAAGCAGAAAGAATTGAACATGCGACAACGTAGATGGGTCGAGTTACTGAACGATTACGAATGTGCTATAAAGTACCATCCGGGCAAAGCCAATGTTGTGGCCGACGCCCTCAGTCGAAAGGATACTACACCTAGGCGTGTACGAGCATTGCAACTCACTATTCAGTCTAGTCTTCCTTCACATATACGAGATGCTCAGGTAGAAGCATTGAAACCAGAAAATGTCAGGGCTGAAGCCCTACGCGGCTCAAGGCAAAGGTTAGAACAAAAGGCAGACGGAGCCTACTATGTAACAGGACGCATTTGGGTCCCACTCTATGGCAACTTACGCGAGCTTGTAATGGAAGAAGCTCATAATTCTCGCTACTCAGTACATCCTGGTTCAGATAAGTTGTACCACGACCTCAGAACTACATATTGGTGGCCTAGCATGAAAGCTCACATAGCCACTTACGTTAGCAAGTGTTTGACTTGTGCGAGAGTCAAAGCGGAATATCAGAAACCTTCAGGCCCACTCCAACAACCTGAGATACCACGATGGAAATGGGAACAAACTTCCATGGATTTTGTTACTGGCCTACCTAGATCTCAACGTGGGAATGATACTATTTGGGTGATCGTGGATCGACTCACAAAGTCTGCTCACTTCTTGGCCATCAAGGAAACGGATAAGTTTTCCACTCTAGCAGACATATACCTTAAGGAAGTTGTCTCGAGGCACGGGGTGCCCACCTCTATTATCTCTGATCGTGATGCACGTTTTACTTCAGAACTGTGGCAGGCAATGCACAAATCTTTTGGCTCTCGTTTAGACATGAGCACAGCTTATCATCCTCAGACAGATGGGCAGTCTGAGCGCACTATTCAAACTCTAGAAGACATGCTTCGGGCGTGCGTAATTGACTTTGGCAATGGCTGGGAAAAACATCTGCCACTGGTGGAATTTTCATACAATAACAGTTACCACACCAGCATTAAAGCTGCTCCATTTGAGGCATTGTACGGGCGTAAATGCCGATCACCTCTTTGTTCGGCAGAGGTGGGTGACAGTCAGATCACAGGTCCAGAAATGGTAGTTGATACTACTGAAAAGATTGCTCAAATCCGACAACGCATGGCGGCAGCTCGTGACCGTCAGAAAGCATACGCTGATAAAGACAGGAAACTACTCGAGTTCCAGGTTGGGGATCGAGCGCTACTCAAGGTTTCACCCTGGAAGGGTGTTGTTCGTTTTGGCAAAAGGGGCAAACTCAATCCACGATACGTTGGACCATTTGAAGTCATTGAGAAAATGGGCAAAGTGGCCTACAGACTGAACTTACCAGCTGAACTCAGTGCAGTTCACAACGTCTTTCACGTGTCGAATCTGAAGAAGTGTCTGTCAGATGAGACCTTCATAGTTCCTTTGAAGGAGCTCACTATCGACGAACGGTTGCATTTCGTCGAAGAACCAGTTGAAATCACGGACCGGGATGTTAAGGTCCTCAAGAACACCAGAATACCTCTTGTTCGAGTTCGTTGGAACTCCTGTCGTGGCCCATAGTATACCTGGGAACGAGAAGACCACATGGAACTCAAATATCCCCAGTTGTTCGAAAACAATGCAACTACTACTGAGGCTGAAGCTACTACAGAATTTCGGGATGAAATTCCAAATCAACGGGGGGATAATGTGACACCCCAGGAAAACCAGGATACAACACAACACAACTAGCTTCCTCAGTAACCGCATGCTAAATTTCGGGATGAAATTTCTTTCAAGTTGGGGATAATGTGACAACCCGAGTTTCCAAGATTCCTACTCGACTTAATCCTAGTACTTGTTTGCAAAATGTTTTGATTTTTATTTATAATGGGTGTGCATCATAAGTGTGTTTAATAATTATTGAGGTGCAATATAAATGTATAACTGTGATATGTATTATATGTGTACATATTTTACATATTTGGATTGTTTGATTTATTTTAAAACATGGGACTTCACCTAACAATCCTACTCGAAAACACCCTTGTGGTGAAAACACTTTGTGTTTTCGTCCACTATGGGTCCAACATGAACTAGAGTGGGCCTTTGGCCCAGTAATGTTTACTTAAATGGTTTTACTTAACCTGTACGCAAAGGGGGCAACGATTAGAAAACCCTAATCACCTCTCACATTTTCTCTCGCCCACTTTTGAAACCCAACGGCAGTTCCTAGCACTCGAGCCTTGCACACCGATCGAAGTACTGTCTTCTCTGTTTAGGTTAGTAATCCACTATTGATATATAATTGTTTGAAATCATCATGAATTGTTTGTTGGTATCTTATATTAACTGCTACTGCGACGTATTATGATCTTATGATCTGATTGTGATTGTAAATCTTCGAGATAAAGGGATTGTAGATAGTCGGTTGATGAATGCATAAACTAGATCTCCTGTCATATGTTAAACACTATGATGTTTTCGGATGTTAATCCTGATAATACAGATGAGTAAATATCTAATCGAATGATTTAGCTCCTGTTTGACCGATTGTTAGTACAAATGGCTGAATCTGATAAGTGATGATTAAGATTTGTTATTGTTGCGTAACCTGTTGTTGTTGATGATGATGTTCAACGAAAACACCCCACAATTATAAGCTGGACGAAATCACATAAGTGATTTCGGCCCAAAACAGTTTTGGCCCAAGTGTTCTAGGCCCAAGGAGTGATTTCGGCTTGTGTTTTGGCCCATAAAGGGTTTTCGGCCCACCTAGTGTTTTCGGCAGTAAGGGATTTCGGCCAAGGAGGGAATTCGAATACCTAGTGATTTCATCCCATATGTTATATGTATTACTAAACTGTTAATAATTAACTCAGTTAATTAACTCCGTTAGAGGTTAATTAAGTTAACTAGGTTAACTTTATTGATAAATGTAACTTAATTAAGAGGGTAATCCTAATGGTTGTTAACTCAGTTAGTTAAGTTAACTCCTGTTAGTTTACTGGGTTCTGTCAAACATGAAAACACTGTTAAGCTGGTTAACTTTGCTGGGTTATTTAGTTTGTTAGTTTATTAACTTGATTAAGTTATTAACTTTGTTAACCTTGTTAGTTCTGTTAAGTGAAGCATGAAACACAGTTAGTTAATAGTTCTGATTCATGTCAACTCTGTTAACTGTGTAACTCTGATAGATGCATTAATTCAGCTAAATTGTTAACCCTGTTAAGTGTATTATTGGGTATCTATCCTGGAAGAAACTGTAAAAGATATTGATGTGGTACATGAACTGTATGGATGCAATTAACTGTTTGTATGTTACATAATAATAACTATCAAACACACTCTGTGATATTACAGTGATGCTAGTTACATGTGAAACATTACGAACGTGAACTGATTGAGTATACGTGCACTATAGGACTTGACTGATTTTCTTGTGAGCACATAACTTAGCATACCGAGCAAACTAAGGTGAGTTCACACTTCTACCAAGGCATGGGATTCCCGGGGTTGGGAATGGGTTGATTGATTATTTATGCTTAAGAGTTATCGGAACTACATACCATTGGCCTCGGGAGAGGAAGGTCAATGGTAGATACTACTAGACTAGTGATACATATACTTCTCTTCGCACACATGCCGGGATCGGCCGCGATACTAGAACAATCTTCGCAAACATGCCTGGAATGGCCGCGAACTATACTTTAATCTTCGCAAACATGCCTGGAGGGCCGCGATACAAATATACCTAGTCTAGAAAACATGGGAAACCCCCACTAAACTTCGCAAACATGCCTAGAGGGCCGCGATACCATTACATACGATACATGATTTCTAAACGAACTTACGATTTACAATACGAACACTATAACTGAATAACCAACTGTGAACTCGCTCAACTAGTTGTTGACTCTCTGTTACATGCCTTGCAGGACCCTAGGTACTTTTGGAGCTTGCACGGGAGGCACGGTCGTTGTGGACATGGATCGTGAATGTGTTATTAAACATTATGACATTTTGTACTTAAACTTATGTTGGGTCTTACATTATTGCTTCCGCTACACACTTGTTTTATGTTTGGTTTGAAAACACCTATCGTATTGATGAATGACTTTTACTATTTACTCATGTTCAATATGATTGGTGGCTTGATCTTGGTCATGTCACGCCTCCAAGCGGTGGTACTCCGCATGTGGATTTTGGGGGTGTGACAATTTTACAGCATTAGGGCAATCCAGCAATTACATTTGTTTACATCTGCTTTAATTACCACCCACGGTACTGTCAATCCTGACTTATGGAAATGTTACTACTCACAGTGTAGTAACAAATTTTGTATGCAAAACCCCAACATGCCGACGGTAATTGTAGAATACAAATACTCAATCACTATTAATTATAATTTAAAACAATTGAGGTTTTGTGAAAACACTTTGTGAAAAGAGGAATTACTCACATTGCTATTTTAGGTATTTCTGTGAGACTTCCTGGTTATAATCTAGTTAAATAAACAATGCACACGCATTAGTATAATAGCCCAAATTTACATTAGTTATACCCTCCCCGAGATAGAACTCCAACGACTGAGTCAGGCAGAGCCTCGACATGCGTTACGGAGCACTAGATCAATCGGGCAGCGTATCTAATACGTAACCGGAGGATATGATACTTATATCGAGGCAGAGCTTCACTATTTTAGTGGGTATAATACCCAGGAATTACTTTTACTGTTCAGAATTGAGAGAGAGAGATCGAATTTTGAACGACGAAAACTGAATGCTGATCTCCTCTATATATAGGGCTGTACAAGGAGTCCATGGCGCCCCGCGACAGACACACAGGGGTGTGTCGCGCCCCGCGAGGTAGGTGTATTAGGGTTTAGGGTTGATCAGTCATGAGTATAGGTCGACGAGTGGCAGGACACGTGGCGGCCTAGGGTTCCGCCACCCATTACTCGCTCGCGCCCCGCGACGGACCAAGGGGGTCTATCACGCCCCGCCAGAGCCACTCGAATTTTGTTTTTATTTGATTTTTATTAAATTAAAGTATTTGGGGCCCACATTTCGTATACGGGGTGTATTTTAGGGCGTATAGGGTTGTTCTAATAATTTTTAAGAGGGTTGTTATATCCAAAGATTCAAACGTACAAGGTTGTTCACATCAACCGATCAGAAAACAAGCCTGCTGACGCGCTAAGCAAGCTAGCCTCAACAGCATTTCAGCACCTCACGAAGGATGTAAGAATCGAAGTTTTGAAAAACCCATCAGTACTGCTGCGACAGATCAATGTCATAGAGATAGGGCCACCTTCGTGGATGACCCCTATCATCCAATATTTGCAAGAGGGGATTCTCTTATAAAACAAGGCGGAGGCTAGAAAGATCCAGAACAAGGCGCTGTTTTATGAAATGAATGGGGGCATTCTCTACAGGAGATCCTTTTTGGGCCCACTACTACGTTGCATGGACCCCCAAGATGCAAGTTACTTAATCAGAGAAATTCATGAAGGCATCTGTGGACTACATGTGGACCCTCGCATGGTTGGGGCAAAGATCATGAATGCAGGCTATTATTGGCCAGGGATGCACGTCGATGCTTTAAATGAACTGCGCCAATGTGATGCCTGTCAGAGGCATGCGCCAAAGACCCTACGCCCAAAGAACGATCTGATTCCAGTATCAACAGCCTGGCCCTTCCAACAGTGGGGGATTGATATCGTGGGACCCTTTCCTGAAGCCCCCGGCACAGTAAAGTTCATAATTGTTGCTGTTGATTACTTTACTAAATGGGTGGTGGCAAAAGCCCTCGCTTCAACCTCAGTAATGATAGTGCTGAAATTCATTTGGGAGCATATCATTTGCAGATTTGGCCTCCCACTTAAAATAGTGACTGATAATGGCACCAACTTTTCCTCCGAGGATCTTCAAAAATGGATGAAGGAGTTGAACAATGAGCACACCTTCTCTTCCGTTGCGCACCCACAAGGCAACGGTCAAGTGGAAAGTGTCAACAAAAGCATAGTTGAAGGGATAAAGGCCCACCGGGACACAAAAAGACAAGGCTGGGTCGATGAGCTCCCTAGCATCTTGTGGGCGCATCGTACCATGCCAAAGACAAGCAATGGAGAGACCCCCTTCAGCCTTGTTTACGGCTCAGAGGCGGTTATCCCAGCAGAAATAGGCCTCCCCTCGTCACGCTTATCAGCACTCAACAAGATTGATAACGAGGCGGAGCGCCGCTTAGACTTGGACCTACTCGAAGAAAGGCGCGAGATCGCGCGCATCAAAGAGGCCAAGTACAAGACCCAATTGGAGCGATACTACAATGCGAGGGTGCGCATTTATACGTACACTCCAGGGGAATATGTGTTCAGAGACAACGAAGCCTCTAATGTCGAGCGCCATAGAAAACTAGCACCAAAATGGGAAGGCCCATACTTAGTTCATGAGGTGCTAGGAAAAGGGGCGTACAAACTGCGCACTTTAGATGGCCACGTCATCCCACGCATATGGAACTCGCAACAACTGCGCAGATGCTACATGTAACAACCTTCTATGTATGTTGGCCACGCGCCTATTTCAGTTATTTAATGAAAAAGTTGCCTACGTTTTACGATTACAATTCTGTTATGCCTAAGTTACAAATGCATGTTAAACATTTGATTAGCAGGAAAACACTTCAGTAAATTACGAGCTCTTGAGTTAAGCCTCCAAGGTTCTCCGCGAGCACAGCGCGAGGCTGGGCAACAACACTCATAACGAGCCACACTTACATTTATTCGCGCTAACTTAACCAAAGTTTCTAACAACAATGCAATAATTGTAACACTTGACAGAATAAAAGGCAAACTAAATTCCATTCATAAAAGCGCGATCGCGCAACGTTTACACATTCAGAAACATCAAAAATTACAAGGCATTAAAGCCCAAACATCCTACAATCTATTCATCACCAGTCGCCTCCTCCTCATCCGACAACTCCACAGTTTCTGGAACAGTGAGGATGGACTTCAGTCGCGCCACATAGTCGTCGTGTTTTAGCGCCTCCGTGACCAATTCCATAACCGGTAAGGATAGATGGTCATAAACTTCTTCAACCTGAGAAACCACCTCATCGGCTTGATTAGTCATGGAGCAATGGCGAGTCCCAAAGTGTTATCCAAGCGCCTCCTCAACATGTTGGGCGCATTCGAGATAGCCACCGCGCTGACCAATGGCATGCGCGGCATCTGTAAGTGCGGCAACTGCTTGATCCAGCTCAGTGGCGTTTAGTATGGAATTAGCAACCTATTCAAGGGAAACAAAATTGGGAAAACAAGTTAACAAGTTATGATAAATTAAGGGAAAAAAGAGAAACACTTACAGCAGCTGCACCATGGTTGCGCATCCATTCAGATTCGAAGACAAGCGTATCCACGATGGATTCAGCCTCAGCATAGTTGTTTTGCGCCACATTCAAGGCCGAAGTGCTGATGGTGCGTGCCTCTTCGGCCGCTTTACGTGCCTCTTCGGCAGTATCAGCCTTCACCTTTTCAGCGGCTAGATCTATCTCTAAGGATTCACTCTTCTTATGAGCCTCGAACAACCTATGCTTCAACTCCACAATCTCAACATCTTTAGCAGCCAAATCCTTGTTCTTGTTCACGATTTGCGCATTCAATTCAACCTACAAGTGTTGAGAGGAAAGTTAGAAATATTTTAACAAAGAAGTACAAGAGGAATGGGAGCTAGCCTGTTGAACCTCAGCACGCTCTCTATCTACTTGAGCTTCCTCAACCTTACCTTTCAAAGTGGCAACTTCGGCTTCAAGGTTGGTAATCTTGGTACGCGCAGCATATATACGCTTATTATCATTGTCACATATCTTCTTCCATTCTGCGCGCTCCTTCGTCAAAAGCTCTTCAGCGGCGTGGAGTTTATTTTTCAAACCATCGCGCCCCCACTCTTCAGACTTTTTCTCCTTTTTAAAAGAGGCTTTTTCCTCTAAAAACTTGTTCTTCAGTTGCTCAAACTCCCAGGCCTCTGTTAACAGACACTCCCGGTACTTCTCCCAACTCGCACGCTCCTTGTACATGGTACGCCACTCGCACACAATCTGATGGTTGGCGGTAGCGGTGTTAGCCTCTCCAACAATGTACGCGTGGTACAAACCCTCGTGGTTACGCGCCCTCTGGCGATTCACCTCTCCCGGAGGGAAAGTCCCCAAGAACCAATCCCGACATGTTCCAAAATCAATAAAGGTATCTTTTTGCTTTAAACTCTAGA
The DNA here is from genome assembly GCA_030545235.1 of Helianthus tuberosus. NCBI lineage: Eukaryota > Viridiplantae > Streptophyta > Magnoliopsida > Asterales > Asteraceae > Helianthus > Helianthus tuberosus. The sequence continues at coordinate 127,608,685 of CM060447.1, read as the reverse complement.
CGGGGACATGTTTTTCTTCGCCATGTTGCTCCTCAGTATAAGTCTTATAATAAATATCCCCCAATGTGTCCTCCGCACCAATGGGGGATTGTGGCTTGGAATTTTCTTCCCATCACCCTTCTGGCTCGCCGCGCCAGAGCCAACAGCACCCGTACCAGCCGCACTGGTAGAAGTATCTTGATGCGCTACTGACACCTGTACGTTGGTAGCAGACGCCCCAGCAACAGATAACACTTGTGCAGTTTGGGTGGGGGACTTCATGTTGCGCGGCTGCACTAGGAGTAAGAACTTCCGGTCCTTTACCTTTCAAGGGTTGGTCAAGCCCGGTGATATGTAGGGCTGTTCACGAGCTGAACCGAACCGATCAGACCTTTGCTCGTGCTCGGTTCGTTTACATACTGATCCAAACCGAGCATTTTTTCAACCGAGCCAAAGTCGAGCGAGCGTCTTCAATCTGAGCATTTTTCGAATGAACGTCGAGCGAGTATCGAGCGTCGCATAACAAACAAGGAAACTGACGATGGGAGTGCTAGTTATTAGAATAAAGTGTAGTTTCCATCCCTGATGATTCGTCCAATTGAACACAAGTAAAAATTTAACAAGTAACAAGAAATACAAAAACACTCAACTAGTTATATCAAGATTAGCTAAGCGGGAAGATAAATCGTCGACCGATTGAAACAAACCATTGTTCTATCAAAAGTTTGAAATTGAATGAACCGATTGAAGCTAAATCCCGGCGAGATGGCGTCTCGACGAGTGGCGAGGAGAAACCGGATAACGATGGCCAATGGGGGGTTTTGATTAGGGTCTTGTACTTCTAAATCTAATGGTGGGTTGAGATTAGAGTATTGATCGATGCTTCACAGCCCTAGTGATATGCACGACCTCCGGACCCTGCGCTTTATCATGAGTGGTGGTAGCAACGGCCTCGGTCTCTTGCAACACTTCCTTTTCAGGAATAACATCACCCATAGGCTCCTCAACCCTTTTTTCAGCCTCCTTCTCAGTTTTCGTCTTTGGCAGTATCAGCCTTCACCTTTTCAGCGGCCAGATCTATCTCTAAGGAGTCACTGTTCTCATGAGTCTCAAACAACTTACGCTTCAACTCCGCAATCTCAACATCTTTAGCAGCCAAATCCTTGTTCTTTTTCACGATTTGCGCATTCAATTCAACCTACAAGTGTTGAGAGGAAAGATAGAAATATTTTAACAAGGAAGTACAAGAGGAATGGGAGCAAGCATGTTGAACCTCAGCATGCTCTCTATCAGCTTGAGCTTCCTGAACCTTTCCTTTCAAAGTGGCAACTTCGACTTCAAGGTTGGTAATCTTGGTACGCGCAGCATACATATGCTTATTATCATTGTCACCTATCTTCTTCCATTCTGCGTGCTCCTTGGTTTGGAGTTTATTTTTCAAACCATCGCACCCCCACTCTTCAGACTTTTTCTCCTTTTTAAAAGTCTAAAAACTTGTTCTTCAGTTGCTCAAACTCCCGGACCTCCGTTAACAAACGCTCCCGGTACCTCTCCCAACTCACACGCCCATGTACATGGTACGCCACTCGCGCACAATCTGATGGTTGGCGGCAGCGGTGTTAGCCTCTCCAACAATGTACGCGCGGTACAAACCCTCATGGTTACGCGCCCTTTAGCGATTCACCTCTCCCGGGGGGAAAGTCCCCAAGAACCAATCCCGACATGTTCCAAAATCAACAAAGGTATCTTTTTACTTTAAACTCGAGACGGGGACATGTTTTTCTTCGCCACGTTGCTCCTCAGTATAAGTCTTGTAATAAATATCCCCCAATGTGTCCTCCACACCAATGGGGGATAGTGGCCTTGGAATTTTCTTCCCATCACCCTTCTGGCTCGCCGCGCCAGAGCCACCAGTACCCGTACCAGCCGCAGTAGCAGAAGTATCTTGATACGCCACCTGCGCCTGTACGTTGCCAGCAGACCCCCCCAGCAGCAGATAACACTTGTGCAGTTTGGGTGGGGGCGTCATGCTGCGCGGCTGGACTGGGAGTAGGAACTTCCGGTCCTTTAATTTTCAAGGGCTGGTCAAGCTCAGTGATATGCATGACCTCCGGACCCTGTGCATTATCATGAGTGGTGGTAGCAGCGGTCTCGGTCTCTTGCAACACTTCCTTTTTAGGAATAACATCGCCCACAGGCTCCTCGACCCTTTTTTCAGCCTCTTTCTTAGTTGTCGTCTTTGGAGGGATAATAAAAAATTTTCTTTTCTTGAGCTCTGGCTCCTTAGCCATTTTTAGCTCAGGTCCCTTAACCTTCTCCGCATCCTTCTTCAGCGCCTTTGCAGAAGGGAAAAATGTGAGAAATTTTACCAAGGTAGAAAGCATAAAACATGAAGGTTACAACACCAATCTGGTGAGAATTTGTAAAGGCTCCACAACCTACCCTGTTTCCCTATCGGTTGGGTCACAGCAGCTTTTTGCGCCGGTGGAGTGTCCCCAACAGTGGTCTCCTCGCGCGACCTTTTTCGGGTCACCAACCGGGCACCTTCTTCTTCAACCTCTTCTTCTTCCTCTTCCTCATGAAGGGATGACGGAGTTGCGCCAGACTCAGGAGCCCTGGACCCGGCGCTCCTTGAACTCTTTGATGCAGCCACGCTGCTTTTCTTCTTCTCACCTATACGTGATAAACCCTCTAGTGAATCATTGGCAACAACATAATCTTCAAGGTTACTCTGTCGAAAATGAAGAGTACCTTTTTTCTGGAACCGCAGCAGTTGCGCGGCTACCCCCAGCCTTCTTGCTAGTCGCGCCGGTATCGACAGCGACTCTCTTCCTTGTGTTTGTTTTCTTCTTCGTCAGGGCTTTCTTGGGCTTCTCCTCAGGATCTATCCCTAGATCGCGCAGCACACCTGCAAATATGTTAGACTAGGAACTTAGCTCTTCATTCGATGAGCCTACGGACTCCTCGCTGGAAAGATAAAGAATTTCTTTCCCAGCAGAAGTCACGCCTCGCAAGGGCCTTGGTTTGGCAAGTTATGCACCTTCAGTTGCAGTGGGAGGGTTAGCAAAGATCCCAGCCGGCGGATATAAGAAGTTGTTCTTGATCTGCTGATACCAGAATACCTCATCGTCTCCCAAAGGACAAACTCCCATCGCGCCACCAAACGTAGGAGACGCGCTTTGGTAAAGCTGGGCAACTACAGTTAGAAATAATAATCAGGCGCGAGCATCTTGCAATAAAAAAGATAATAAAAGTATGGAAACATACCTTCTCCTTCAAACATCAAAACAGATACTTCCTTACTGCGCGCAGGCCACTTATCACTCATGCCTGCCGCAACTAACACCTGTTCACCAAAAGTCCTATTTGGTGTAGCCAGTAACCGCATGTACCAGTCAGCCGTCTTTGGAATTGGAAGTTCTTCCTTTTCGATCTTGTTAGACTCCTGGAAGACCATCGTGATCGGGATAACTTCTTCTCGAATGAAGAAGAACTTCATCTTCCAGTCATGGAAGCTCTTGGGTGGATTTATGAGTATCTTTTTTGCAGCACGAAGACCAAACGAGTAAAACCCCATATTCCTGATTAACTGGTAAAAGGCTCTAAACTTTTCAATGGAGGGCTCCAGTCCCTGAGATCTACAGAGAAACTTGAAGTGTCTAACCCTAACCATTCCCATAGGACTCATCTGGGATATATGAAAGCCATAAAAATGCAATATCGACGCCATGAAAGTGGTGGCCGGAAAACGATAGTTACCATCGAGAAAAAAATCAGCAAATAACTTAATATAGCCCGGTGGTGCATCGGCCCCCATCTGGCCTTGCTGGGGATATTGAGCATCCTATTCAGTCGGGAACTGGAATCCCCTTACTATCTGATCAAATAATCATTGGTCCCATTTGAGAACCGAGACCGGACCAGCACCTTCTTCAGTAGCAACTACCTCCTCTTCAGCCATGTATATCAGGTATTCGAGGAAATAAAAAGATGGATGAAGATCTACCTAAATTTCTGGAAAAAAACTTGAAGATTGTCTAAGAAATCTTTGAAGATTTGAAGACAATAAGAAGATCAGAGAGAAGAAGAGAGAATTCGAAGGAACGGATGTGAGTTCCTCTCTCTATCTTCGAATATATATACCCATCGCATATAATGTGATGGGTAAATGTGTCGAATAAACCGCACACGTAACCAACCAGAGACCGCCACGTAAGGCGGGATTCTCGGAGTGACGGTTACCACGCGCGCGTGGGCCTCACTCATCTGACAGCAGACGAACTGTCAGTGACAGCATGATGATCGCCATGCCAGCAGTCAACTCAAAGGTCACTATCAACAACATTTGCACCAACCTGTCAGGATTCAAAATTCAAGGAGTTTCCCGCTCAATTTTAAAAGAAACTACATGTTGAAGATAGCAAGAGTTGCGCCGCATACATCATCAGTCTATAATCACGCGCGCCAGCCATCAAAAGTAACAACTATCAAGAAGCAGGTCCGGTAGCCGCACCGTAGTAATTTGTCACACCCCAAAATCCACAAGCGGAGTATCACCGCAGGAGGCGTGACTGACCAGGATCTAGCCACCAATCACATTGAACTCATAGGTAAGTTTACATAAAACTTTCATTTATTAACATTAAGTGTTACAATGTTACATATAATTCACAGTGTACAGCGGAAGCATAATTCAATCGTTAAGTGTTTATAAACCATATGTAAAAACCATTAATCCTGTGTTGCGATTCCATGTATCTCGACCCATGACCACTCCAGCCTCCCAGATAGCAAGTTCCAACAATATGCACCTAAAGTCCTGCAAGGCATGTAACAACGAATCAACAACAAAGTTGAGCGAGTTCACAGTTGGTTGTTTAGTTTTACAAGTTTGTTTTGAAAACCAATAGTTGTTTCGTAAACCACGAGTTAACCAGTATCTTTATTTCCCAAACCATATCCATAATCAGTGGGGGCTTCCCCAGGTGAACCACTAGACCGTTACCATATCGACGACTGACGAAAATAAGTTGTGCCCTACGTCAATGTCTATCATCATTGACTAAGTGCCCAGATCCATTAGTACACGCCCGTCCTACCGGCACGGTGTGAGGATTGTCAACCCTAATAGCGCTATTAACTAATGACCCGCTCGCCATTGGCCCGGCGATTAAGTCGATATAAAAATGAGGGACTTCATGATAGAGTTTTGTCTAGTAAGTTTAAGGTTGTTGTCCTACCCAAGGAGGACGAACGTACGCATTCTACCCAAGGAGAATACACAGGATTAATATTGGCATCCTACCCATGGAGGATGGCGGTACATATCCTACCCAAGGAGGATATGCAGGTTCCGTTTTAGTTCTTTAACCCATTCCCAACCACCGGGAATCCCATGCCTTAGAAAGAGTGTGAACTCACCTTTGGTTTGCTCGGTAGAATTAGTTTACTTGTTCAATTTGCTCAAACCAATCCTAACATGGTTATTATTATCACTCTTACTTATGCACGAATTTTTACTTATTTCATCAAGTTGAAAACACATGTTGATCATCACATAGCACATATGGCATCACAGTTCATACAAGTTCAAAGTACGAGTTCAATCACCAGTAGTTTATGTAGATGGTCCAAATCAACATGACCCATTATAAGTGCACGACCCTTAACTAAAATGCGAGTGCATTGGTGTGACTAGTTGTGATCCAACACACATAATTCCCTTGCAATATAGGTGTATCCATTAACATCCCAACAAGCATTTTCCAAGAAGTTATCCATATATATATATATATATATATATAAAAAACACATAGGAAAACATTCAGATTATTCAACTATTGTATTATAACTATAAAAGACAACCTGGGCCCATAATACACGAACACTCTGGCCCACATGTGCAGCCGTTTTGGTACCACTCATCTAAACAATTCACCTATGATTCCACAGCCCAAACCATAACACCCACATTCATGTATTGCCAAATAACCTACCCGGCCCAACACACCATGTCCAATCTCACCGTGTCACCCCACTTGTCCAAACCGGATCTCCGGCCCAAACAATTAATCGGCCCAAGCAATGAGCAGCTTCAACCAGATAAAGCCCATCACATTCTGTTTGGCCCTTTGATCAACAGTAGCAACACTCACCATTTAATTTACACGATTCCAATAGTTCAATTCATCCATCACAACTATACTATGTGATCTATTCTCTTAATACATCTTGCATAAACAACCTATATCCTAAATATTCTGCTCGATTATACTAGGCTAAACAAGACAACTAACAAAATAATGCATAGGTTATTCAGATTTGTTCGTGAATTATAAGATATACAACAACATCATGCAACATATTCTCACAATTAATCAGTCATATATGTATATCACACTTTCAATATGACAACTAACAATACTATACAGCCATACATTATATTATCACCATACTTAACAAATCATCAACAAGCATGTCCTCGGCTAATATGTAACACAAATCCATAACAAGCATGTCCTCGGCTAATATGTGTCAAGACCAACTCGAAGCAATAGGTTATATTAATTCGACTACTTTGTTTAAGATCACAATTAGTTACATGAACCTTGTTATTCTATGCATACATATATCCAGCAAAAATACCAACATCAATACTAACACACAAGATCAACCCTAGCTAGTTACCAATAATCATACTAATCGATCCCAATTATCACATGTGAACACTATCATGCAGTTATGAATATCAACAAACAAGAGTCACTAACCAAGATTTTAATCCGAACAAGATGCTTCACTCGACAGGGGGGGGGGGGGTTGCTACCAAGATCGCGTGTACAGGGAAGAGGAAGGATGATAGGGTTTGTTGTAGTTTTGAGATTGATTATGTTTGTTACGTAGGTGGCTTAATAAAAGGGTAACAATAATTAAAGTCGGCTGCCTATTAACTTACTTCGCCTACAAACTTGGCCAAGTTATCTACATTATTGGGCTCAATTAACCAAGGCACATAATTAATCAATTGGGCCTTGGGCCGATATGGTGAAGGTTGTGAGTGTTTGCAAGGTGAAGTTATAAAGCCCAAAATATATATACGGCCCAACAGTTTCTGATAAGTTACTAAACCGTGAAATCAAACGTTTAAGTTTAACGGAGTTAAGATCACAAGATTACACGTCACTAACCTTGAAAGTTCGGGTTGTCACATAATTGAGGAACACTTACACGCGCGCCGACTACCAACACTCAACAAATGCTTCAAAAGCAAACCACTTCTTTTTTCTAAGTCCAGAGCTCCAACCATTTACTTCGCGCATGGAAGCAGCACTGGACTGGGGGGACTTGAAGGGGTATGGTCCCAAAAAGCCGCGCAGACCAATAAGGTCGCGCGCAGGACCATACTCCTTATACATTAATCTGACTAATCTACAGACTCCGCGCGGACTACTTAGGCACAGCCTAAGCCGCGCGCGAGGCCCAAGAAAGGGTAAAGCTCAGATTATACGCTTAGCATCCTGAATGAAAGCATCGAGCCCTAGACCTCGCGCCAGCTGACGGGATGCACGCCAAAGGCCGCGCGAGGGTAGCAGCGCAGGTTCATTCCAGGAAGCACGAAAGGTACGAGTGGCAGAGGAGTAAGCCAATAAGCGTCTAATAGGCTGTATTCTATTGTGCTCCACAATCAACAATCGTGCAGGAGACAAAAAGTACACAAGGACGCCTACGTGGCACCAACAGAGGGTGGCGACAACTGCCCCATGATCTCCACTCACCTGCTAATGTCAGAGAGACAACAAGGACGACAACCCGGACACGTGGCTCCAATCAAGGTGCGCAAGCACCGAAGATCTTCTGGAAGCACTAACGGTCGTCACAGAAGAGATAAGAAGGATATTCCTTGTTGTCGTCTCCATGCCCAAGGCCCATCAGCCCATCTCCTTCTACACTACTCTGGCTATAAATAGGGACCTTCATACATTGGTTGATTCATTCTGCTCTTTACTCTCTCACTCTTAACACACACTTATTTCCTCAAAACAAATACTTATTCTCACGCTGGAGAGTGGTTAAGAGGGAAACTTCCATATTCCCCTCTTAACGAGCTTAACGAGGTGTTGATTTTTTTGCAGGAAGGATCACAGCTGAGCTCAAGAAGGATTAAGAAGATTAACCCTTATGGTTGAAACATAAACCAAACTAATAAACCTAAAATTAGTTCCGCGTTTCTTCAATATATATAGTGGAAGGTTCAAATGAGAATAAATTTTTTATAAGAATAAAAAAGAAAAAATTTCAACCAATAAGAATGTTTTATTTACTTCATTTAATATTTGTATTTAATATTAGTGTAACGGTATATTGGTAAACTTAGATGGATCATTAATTAATGGTATTCCTTTTTAATAGCTAACTACATTAAAGTTGTAACTTATTTTCAAAAAAAAATATTTTTCAAAAAATATAAAAAATAATAATTTAAAGTGTAGGATAAATTACAAGGTGTGTAGGATAAATTAAGAGCTGTGTATGATAAATTTCAATACGTGTAGGATAAAATTCAAAACGCGTAGAATAAATTTTGATTTGTGTATATATATATATTCTTATGTTGTCGTCATTGTTATTTTATCTATACTATATTAAAATACAACTCTTTAGGATAAAAAAATAATTTCTACGTGATATGAAGACGATAATAAGATGCGAGATTTCATCTTATTATAGTAAGGGCGAACGGTGTCGAACACGGGGAGGGGCCGGGGAAGCCCGGCCCCGTACGAGAATACCTCCATTGGATCTGGCTTATTTTTTTACGGAAAAATGGGGAATGATCACCGAATTACGAGGAAGCGGGGAGGAGTTTGGTTTGAATATTTTAAACGGTAATATTACCGTTGGTAAAAAAATTCAAAACAATTTCTTTTTAAACCCATTAAGTAACAACCTCATTTCTACTATTTTACTAACAAAACTCTCTCATTTCTCACCAAAATCTTGTTATCTCTCTATAAAAATGCTAATTCAAATGTCAAGAACATCATGGACCCAAGAAGAAGAGATTTTTTTGCCTACATCTTGGGTGGAAACCTATAATGAAACGCCTCCTGGTGTAACGACTTCATTTTGAAACACAGTTTTCAATAGTTTCATCTGCATATGGGTGAGACCAACCACAACGAGAATCAACTTTATTCACGTTTCAGGGATATTTGTCATAAAAGTGCAAGATTTCATTTGCTCTTCAACAATGTGGAAAATGTCGAGAGTGAGCTAACGGAAGATGACGTGATTCAAGTGGCCCCAATTGAATATAAACATATCTACGGCCACGACTTCAAACATTTTACGGCATGGCAAATTTTAAGGATGTTTGTTTAATTATGTATATCCCATTTATTTATGTTTAATTATGTGTTTTTTTTTTTTTGTATAATTTTTATTTTATTGTTAATGTTTAATCTAATTTGAACTATGTAATGTTTATTATAAAGTTATTGTTTCATTTTAACTATTTTTAAGCTATGCAATGTTTATTTTAAAATCACTGTTTCATTCTAACTATTTTTTATTTTAATTTAAATTAAATTAAAATACTTATATTTTGGGGAAAACTAGGGAAATCTAGGACGACACCGTGAAATCTGAGGAAATCTAGGACGACACCACGTAATTTGAGGAAATATAAGTAAAACTGGAAAAAAATTAATGTTGTGCTGATTTATCATACAAAGACACATGGGGAAATTGGGACGACACTCTCCACCCTAAAATTGCCCACTCGGCTGCATCGCGCAGTTCAATCATGATAAAGATAAATAAATTTTGTGAAGTTTGATTAGTTATTTTTTTCTCCGTCGCCAAATTCAAAAAAAAGGAAGGATAATGGATATTTATCTAATTCACAAATAAATAGCCTAAACATTTAAAAGGATAAAAGGTATTAGTACTTAAATTTTAAAATATTGGATTTTAGTATATCTGTAATGAACTCGATAATTATATAGTTTAATATACTTAGAATTTTAGAGATGTTGTGCATAAACATCCTTCACCATCCTGTCTGTTCTAAAGATAGTATCAATTTATTGCTTTCCAATCGATTTGTATTCTCCATCCAATCTTTCAAGAAGCAACTAGATCAAGGTGCGATTAAGGTACGAATGATCAATATGCTACTTTTGTTTATTTTTTTTAACGGCTAATTTCTTTAATCCCCTATCGTCTGTGAGATTTAAACCCAAGACTTTTCCCTTCTCAACTTAGGTGTTTTAAAGGTTTTGCCTTTGCCAATGAACCACCACCCCATTGGTAATATGCTACTTTTATTACTATTGTGTTATTTTGATAGCACGAATGCCCCTACTATTTTATATGAACCGTTTGAGCATAAACATCTATGAATGTTTAATATGAAATTTTGTTTCTGAAGGTTATAATGATTGAATATGTTTTGTTTTATATTTATTTGTTATTCGATTTTGGTATATCTTTTAACTTCGATCCGTTATGTATGTGAGTTGAGGGCGTGTAAATCGATTCTCAGAAAATACATTGTCTCAATCTATCTAAATGTTTACGAATTGATCCTAAGAGAAGAAATATCGTCTCAACCACGTTATTTTATGAAACCGTTTGTTGTCTTTTTTTTTTATTTATTGGTTAAGAATTTGGATGTTATGTTATTTTGATTTTTAATTATAAATTATTCAAGTTTATACGACTGATCGAAGTTATAAGTTGATGGGTTACAAGTTTTTAAGTTTTCTATAATTGTTAGTCAAAACTTAAACAAAGAAAAAAGCGTTCATTGTTCCAAATCAAGAGAATGGGGATATAAGATGTTGCGTGCCGGATTCGAGATCGGCAGCGAATCTCTCAAATTAACAAGAATGTAAAAAGTACTTAAACTTAAATGCAATTTTTCTTCTCTGCTTTTTCATTCAACTAAATACAAAATATGGAAACATAAAACATAGGAAAATGGGATAATGCAAACTCGAAAAGTGTAAAACGTGAAAATATGCAAACGTGAAATAAGTAACTGAATTAAAATATAAACGTGCGAAAGAGCTGGCATGAAGTAATCGTGGGTTTTCCGGGTCAAGTCGGGGTGGACCGTATCATAAGATTTATTATGACAATAGGAAAATGTGAATCTCACATAAATTGCAAAGAAGAATGTGGGGTGTGGAGGTGCTTGCGTTAGGGGCATTGCTTGACATGTGGCAGATGTGGGTTCTACCAGTCCATCCAAAAAATGGGGTGTGGGAGCGGCGTGGCTAGGCCGGCGTGGAGTGCCATGTGGTTTATTTTATTTTATTTTTTTAAAGTTGACAATTATATAAAAAACACAACTTATATAAATTTAAAAAAGTTACATAAAAGACAATCATAAAATATAAAAAAAACCCACTTAATAAATCGTAAAAGATAAAAAACCTACTTATTAAATCCTAAAAAAAAAATCAACTTATTAAATCCTACAAACAATAAAAAAATTACAAAGTACGGTAAATATTAAATTGGGGAACCCACTTAAGGGTGTCCGGAGTGGTGCGGCAAAGGGGAGTGGCAAAGGGTTTTGCCGCGCGGCAACACCGCCGCCGACCCCTTTGCCGCTCGGTTTCGTTAAACACTCGGTGACCAAATGCCGCACGGGAATCATGAGAGAGAGGGTAGTGTGGGGTGGGGTCCATTCCAATCACACATTTTTTTTAAATAGTTTACCACTTCACCAAGTGTCTAACCATTGTCAACACTTTTGAGCATAGTTTACCACTTTGACATGGCACACTCTCATTGGTTGATTTTTTAGTTTGCCACTCTCAAGTGTCTAACCAATTCTTACACCCTCAACTCTGTATTCGTGTCGTGCTTGTACTCGATCTTCACGATCTAAATGATAACTCTTTAAATTTTAAGAAAGAAGAAGACCAGTAGTCTTCGTTAATCATATATAAAGGAGTTACATGACTAACAATTAATTACCTGAGGAAATCTGAAGAGACACTACAGTCGTATAAATTATTGTTTTCTGTCTTCTTCTTTCTCACATTAGACTAATCTGTATAAAACAAGCGATTAAGCATGCCTTCTGGTCCAAAGAAGAGGAGAGCTGAAAGGAAGAAGAATGACACCATTTCTAAAACTTTTGCGTCTCATACTCATGGTATAAAGCTTTTCATAGTATGCAAACTGTTCCTTCATTACTAGTTTTATATATATTATTTGTTTGTGTATTTGTTACTTTTTGTTGCTTGTTGTATCTAGAAGAGACACTGGCTGCTGCTGTTGATCAGAAAACTATTGAATCACCATCGACGGTTGATGATAAAATCTTTCTGACTGATACCAACACAAAGAAAACTGAGCCAAATGAAAGTGGATTACATGACCAACCAGCCATAGTTAATCCACCAGTGATTAAGGATACTGTCGAAGACTTGTCTTTGGAGCCGCATGATCTGTCATTTCTGGATTCTCGAGTTTCGATAGACGCTAGTAACTCTTCTGATAAACCTTCAATGGTCAAGCCAGATGATTTAGTATCTTCAAAAGAAGTCCAAGATATATTGAAAGAGCCATTGAAAATGAATATTGTTGACCCACCAGCATCTGTTCATCAGTCTCTATCAGATGGTTTAATGTCCGTAAAGGCGTCTTTGATTAATCAAGTTGAAGAGGTTGGACCAGAAATGAAACTGTGGGAGCAGTTGTCTGGTATTTCTGCAGAGATAGGTCTTCATGCTGAAAAACAGGTGTCTCTTGCTAAAGAATTTACAAGACTTTTGGAACAGCTGAAATTTGGCAAGCTTAAATGAAGATAATTTGTGGTTTTTATGGATCTTTTAAGTTTAAATAATTTGATCACTTCAGTAAGAATTTCTTTTTTCTACTTTCTTTTTGGACGATCTTTTTTTTAAGGACTTTGTGATGTTTTCAGTTTGAACTTAATATTATTAATATCTGCATATTCATGAGCACTTAATATTAATATCTTTTGTTATCTATAATCTTTTTAGCTTTCAATGGATTATGCTCTACGGATAAATAAGAGTTTCACCAGAAAAAAACACTACCATTTTATGAACATAAAAGTGAAATGTTTTGATTCATAACACACACAGATAGATACATTTGATGATATAAAAAGTTGTTTTAGTGCGAAGCGTAAGATACAATCATGTGTTTATTTTTATTTTTTACAGAAAGATATTATGACAGTCAACAAAATATCATGGTTCTGTGCGTGATTTTAAGAAAATACAGTTATTGACAAGTCAAAATATTTTTTTAACAACACCATTCTAGGTCTTTGAATTCAGATTTTAGCTTTTGAGGCTTTATCTCATTTGGGTTCACATCAATTATCGTATCCACAATAGAAGGCTAAAAAGATTAAAACACGGCTTCAATTGACACAAAACACAATAGAAAAATTCACATCCTCAAAAGCTCTAGCTTTCTTTTACACTGTTACCATCTTTTATATTTTTATATCATTAAAATCCAAATTATTTATTTTTAATGAAGTGTTACTTTTAAACTTTGTATTATTGAAATATAAATTATAAATTGATAACATATTAAACAGGTTTATAGCTTTCCAGGGCTGGTCGTTCTTTATGTGTAACTAGGTGGCCGCTTAGGGCCTCCTTTTTTGCAGAAAAAAAAGGTTATATATAGCATATATATTAAATATATTTTCATTACAGTGATAGTATTATTAAAAGTTAACGATGTAACTCGCACACCTTATAAATCTACTCCCACTACTAGAAAACTGGGTTTCTGCGACAACATTTACGGTCGCAAAACAGTCGCAATTGCCCTACTGCGACCGGCTTGCGACCATAAATGTGGTTGGTAAAACACACGTCGCAATTGCCCTATTGCGACCTCCTTGCAACCGCAAGTATATTTTTGCGACTGAGGTTTGTGACCTTAACATCAGTCGCAAATATTGCAACCGTTTCTGGTTTGTGCGACTTTCTTTACAACTTGCGACTGTTTTGCGATCGCTTGCCTTGCGACCGCTTTGCGATTGCTTGCTTTTGCAACCGTTTTTGCGGTCGCAAAACTGATTTTTTTTAATTTATTTTTTTAGCTTCTTCAGTCATTTTCTATTGTACCTTCTTATAATGTCATATTTTCTAAAATTTAAGAATTTATGAAATTTACTAATTTATATAAAACATCCAACTTAAAACCTCAAATACACGAGTTATCCCAACAAATACATACTCAAATATAAAATGTTTATAAGCTAACTCGACGATCAGATATTTTGGAACCTAACTTTTAGCATCGCTTCAATGTTGTTATCCTTTCGTTCATAGCCTCTTTCTCCGCCTTATCTTTTTCTTCTTCCATCACCATCCTCGATCACAATAATTCCGTTCAACCTTTCCTTCCCTTCTTCTTTTTCTCACTATCTCTTATAGATGATCACGTTCAACATTTCAATCTAATAAAACAAATGCAAAGTGTTAAGATTCAAATTTATTAAAGTCGAATCGACCCATTTTTAGCTTGACTACTCAAAATTACCTCCTAAACTTTAAAACCATTATGAACAGGTCTGAAACAGCTAAAACTTGAATTACATGTCAAATATGTCTTTACATTGTCAGGTTTCAACTTGAATTAGTGTAAAGACTATGTGGTTTTGGTTACTAATCCCTCGTCTTAAACAAGATAACAAGGAGGCCAAAAACAGCTTATGAGATAAAGGCTTAGGTTTGGTTCCAATATCAAGTCCTTAGATTGAAATAGGGAGAAAAAACATGAAAGCATGCATACCTATGCTGTGTGTAGTCATGCTTTGTCTATTAGATCCGCTGCCCTCACTTTTGGCCCTAGCCGACCACAACTATCATGTCCAACTTTGTACCTGTCATGTTCTAGTGATGTATTGACCCGTTACTATCTGCAAAATTGATCTAAGCATACCTGCAGGAAGAAAAAAAACTATTATGAGCTTGCTTCTTCACTGCCTTTTCTGTTCCCAAAAAGATAAACAAGTGAAAAGGCCCTTAAACCATATACAAGAAACTGAAAGTGTTAATATACAAACCCAAAGTGTGTGTGCACATGACAACATGGACAAACCAGTCTAATTGCAGCAATTGAGGCAGGTTTTTTACCCGAAGCCATTTTGACTTGAAATTTTCAACCATAATCACTTGATCATCAAGATAATACAGCTTAGCCATTACTGTTGATCAGAACAGTAGAGAACAGTAAGAGCTAAAGAATAAAAAAGTAAAAAGTCAAACCTTCTTTGACTCAACATTTGGACCACACAAACATGTATATAGTCATCTGCTTCTTGTTGCATTACATTAGCGTAAGACTCTGCGCTATCGATCTACATGAAATTCCACATATATTAGAAATGAAAACAATTATTTTTGAATTAGTTAAAGTTAATATATCACACATACCAAGGTTGTAGCCGATGCTATATTCCGTAGACCGTGAGAAACGTTACCACTGCAGTAAAAAAAGATGTGACGAGTGATATAAAAATAAGATAATGCTATGTGACCATACACTAGGTTTATTGAAGTAGACCGTGAAAAATGTTACCACTGCACCTCAGAATTCCAACGCATGGACTTTGGAAACGACACTTTAGCAATTGCACCAGCAACTCCTTTGATAAAACCTATAGGAAATATATAACACCAAATTACTAATTGATATAAACAATCATAATATGAATGAAGAAAACCATCACTAACAATAATAAGAATTCGCGCAGTCCAGAATTGCACGATCCTAAAAACAAAGTATGTTTCGTTTATTGTTGTTGTATCTATCATCTCTGCCATTGTCCAATATCAGCACTATATAATAGCATAAATCAAATCATTAAAGGGGTTTGCAATAAAATTTTATCACGTATTTTCTTTTAAAATCCACCCTAAACATCATTTTAGCTCTATCCTTTCTTAAACATATTTACCGGTAAAAATGTATAGTAATTCATCTAAAAGTTGAGATGCAACACACACACACATATATATAGCCATTGTACCTCCACAGCAAGCTGTGCCGACTCCATCACACGGACATAGACATACTCTGTCTTACCTATAACAATAAGAAAAAAGTTACAACTTCGTTAACTTCGGAATTGGTTCAGTGATAAAAACGTTCCACATATACAAAGGTATTACCTTCAGTTCTCCTATACAATGAGTCCACTGGTACAGAATTTCTACGACAAAAACCTTCAGCTGCCTAATAAATGAAAAAAAATCCTAGATCGGTTCAAGCTCTAATAGGTTGAGGAATACACATCAAATATGCTTTTACTGTCATCCACATGATGTTATAAAGGTAGACATTTTTTTAGATGGTATATGTATGCATTCATATATATGTATATACATACATACCTTAGTTGGATTTCCTAGATTATCAAAAGCTTTTGAAGCTGGAGGTCCTCGAACCTCAACTTCGTTAGCGGATTGCATAGAGCATAGATTCTCAACACTAATCTGCAAACCAATGCAGTTGAAATCATATAACAATATATTATAAAAATAGAATCATAAGAACATCATTGTTAACTAATCATAAAAGGAAGAGGAAACCGTACTACTAATCTCCTCGGTGTGCCAAATATATGAACTTCACCATGCGTCAGTCTTTGTTTTCCAAGTAATTGCACAAGTAGATCTTTCAACTGAAATAAATACATTATAGTCAGTAATACATTGTAAAATACGAGAACGAGAAATGAGCTAATTAGACTATAATGTACATACTTGCTGGCCCTCACTAGCAACATCATTTGGTGGTAATTCTTCTGTCCCGATTTCAAGAACAAACAGTCTCGGTTCAGCCACAACCCCTTGCAGCCAAAAAAGCACCCGTTTCTTTCTATTTCTTGACCCTGATAATCATCTATACACTAGTATTGCTGCACAAAATCCCCAAATTTATAACGATGTATCACCTCCAATCAAGTCAATTAATATAGACTGAAAGATCCAAAATCAAATGGTTATGTGTGTGTACATTCGTCTCCGATTAGCCGGCCAAGGTACCCAAAAATTCATAAACAACATAAAAACCCTAGAAATAAATTGTTACAGATGAGAAAAAAAAATCATAACTAACAAATAAATTGTTACAGATGAGAAAAAAAATCACGCGTGTTGACCCAACCTAACCAGTTTCGACCCGTTACCCAACCCACTTGACCTACCTCAGCAGCCTGCATGTCAACTTTTCTTTCATCCACTTGTGTTACTCAACCCAAACGAACACCTCGTAATCGCATGTAATTTTTGTATACCCTAAACAGAACACTTCACGTTACCAAACAACTACTCAAAAAGGTCAAAAAGTCTTACAGTCTCGGAATCAAGCTTAACTGATGTGACCTTCATCGGACAAAAGCTGTTGTGGCCTCGACGGCAAGCTCGATCTTAGGGCACCAGCCATGTGATTTCACAACCTCTTCGTTCTTCTACTTCTATACACCCCTATATACTGAAAAAAACGAAACCAAATCATCAATTACTGATAACAAAATAACACAAATCGAAGATAATCGATTGAATCGTACAGAAGATGCAACGCTTCAACTTCATTACCCGAAACTAAAACATCCGAAATAGATCACAAAATTTAAAACCTAATAAATCAACTCTGAAACAAAAAACACACAAAACTCACATGGCGACTTATGAGTGAGACGACTGACGTCATCAAACGTATAAACAGGCTTCACCGAACGTTTTATCATGATCATCAAAACATGACGAAAAGCTATGAATCAAAATCTCACAGAAAACTGCAAACGGACTCAACGTCACACATAGATTTTCGATCTCTATTTATCCTAATTCAGATCTATAGTTTCAGTTGAAGAAATACGCTATAATTATATTGTTTTGTTACAAATTAAACGAGTAGAAAGTGAGTACCGAGGTTGATGAAGATGATGAGCTCGCCGCCGCTCCCATGGTAGCCGGAGAGAGCTTAATTTGGTTGGAGAGAGCTCAATTTGCTCCGAGTTTTAGGGTTTCGTAGAGGATTTTATAAGAAAATGTGGAGGAAAAAAGCCCTAGAAATTGTTACGACTGAAAGAAATCCTACACTTGTTAGCAAATATATAATAAATATTTTTTTAATTTGTTTTAGGCTTTTAATAATTTACTAGTGCACCCGCGAACTTCACGGGGTTGACAAAAAACTACCAAAACGATTTGAAAAAAATAGAGAGATGATAATAGAAATATTGGAATAATAGTACTTTAAGTTTTGCACATTTGAATATTCTAGTATTAACTTTTGCTTTTTCATATATTTCTTATATTTGCGACCGCACTAACGGTCGCAACTTTTGCTTGTTTTTTTCTTGTATTTGCGACCGTTTTAAACGGTTGCAACTTTTGCGTTTTTATTTTTTTCATATCTGCGACCGCTTTAAAAGGTCGCAACTTATTTTTCTCATATCTGCGACCGCTTTAAATGGTCGCAACTTTTGCTTTTCTATTTGTCTCATATTTGCTACCGTTATAAACGGTCGCAACTTTTGTTTTTTTTTAGTTTTTTCGTATTTGCGATTGTTTTCCGACCACTATTTGCGCTGAAAAAAGCGGTCGCAAAAACTGCAACCGTTTTGCGACTGAAACTGGGTTGGTCTTTAATTTTGCGACTTTTTTTGTTTTGGTCGCAAACCGGTCGCTAATTTAGCGACCGTCTTATGTTGGTCACAAATTTTGGTCACAATTGCCTAGTTTTCTAGTAGTATCCTAACTTCACATCAGTATCCACCATAGGACTAGAACCATCAACCATTTAAGAATGAACATCTATACTATATTATACTATACTAGTTGACACCGGTAAGATATAGACCTTTTCGTTTGGTTGTAGATATCCAACTTTGTTTCGAAAAAGAAAAAAAAAACACCTAGCTTATAATTAGTTAGGTGCTACAGAAGTCCCGCCATGTAAACGTATTAAAAGTATTATTTAATATAATTTATAATTTTATAAAAGTTTTATTAAGTATACTTTCTATAAGACTAAACATACGCCCTACTAAAGATCATAAGACCTTGTTACTCTACAAAACACCATCCCCAAAGTTGACTCCTCCTAAAATTCCAATAGTTGAAACCAGCGAAGCACCACTCACCTCAAAAACGACCTTAAACCTACTATTGTAACTTTGTAAGTACTCTTAGCATGTTGTTAATCATTTGTGAAGAATGCCTAAAGAGATATAAAATAAGATCAATGTTACGTATATGTTTTGTAATGATTGATTCGCTTTACTTGTTCTAATATTAATTAATTAATATTAATATTAATATATTATCTATTATCTGTTAAAAACCAAACCCAAATGACTAGTATCTTGTGATTATCTATTAAAAACCAAACCCAAATGACTAGTAGCTATCTGGTGATGTCACCAGTGGTGGAACTTGACCAAAAGTTTCGGTGGGCGGAAAGTCATGGGACACACTTTATATATTATATAAATATTTAGGCAAAATAATTGGGGGTTTATAATTTTAAATTTTTTGCATGAAAAAATAGAAATTTTATACTTTTAATCGAAACATTTTGGGGGGGGAGGGTTGCCCCCTCGGGTATCAACTAAGCTACGCCCCTTAATGTCACCCTTCTACTGTACCTAAGTTTTTAAAAGCCATGTGTATGGTTTCTGTTAACCGGAGTTGCCACCACGCAGCCAAAAAAATAAATTGGTTACCGAAAAAAATAAATTGTTTCCTATGGCGAGTAGTGCTAAACTATATACCAACACAGGAGGCCTTGGTTATAAGGCATGTTCCAATACCAACTAACAAGTGTGTCATGTGTAACGGGTCAGAAGAGTCGGTGGACCATCTTCTTTTCTCATGCGAGTTCGCCCACCAAGTGTGGGTTGCTATTTCGCAATGGATAAAAGTCCCTCTGCCCAGGTATATGCTTAGTGTCATTCAGACCCTAGAATTCCTCGATAATCTGCAGCTTTCATCTCGTATGAAGAGGACGATATACCTGATTATGGCTATGGTCTGCTGGTCCATCTGGTTAGCAAGAAATCAGTTTAATTTCAAAGGCAAAGCACCCCAAATATCAAAACTGATTGGTGAAATCAAGGTCCTTTCTTTCCTCTGGATAAACTCATGAGTGGAATCAGTCAAAATGAACTGGAAGGAGTGGAGAGAGTTTAAGGTGGCTTGGTAAACAAATGTGTCATAAAAGTTTATGTGACTGCAATATGTATTTTACTTTACTGTACTTGTACCCAAAACCTTAAGCAACTTGATTGAGATATTATCAATGAATTCGCCTTTTTCAAAAAAAAAAAAAAACTTGTTATCAGTGACAGACTTACGGTCCTTAGGGGTGACGGGTTGTAAGTCCCGTATAACCGGATCTTTCAATGATATCAAACAACCTATTGATTGTGCGGAATCCAATCAATAGGTGATTCAAGAAATAAGATGAAAAAAAAACAAGAACACCGAAATAACTTTTAACTCACACACGTTTCGATTACTTTAACAAGCAAAAACGTCTGGTATGAGTACACCACTACCAATCGATCGCCTCCCTCTTTAGCTCTCTAGAATATTGTAATAATGAGGTTCTCAGAGGTTCCAACCCTAAAACAAGTTAAAAACTTGTTTATATACTAACTCAAGCCCAATTCCCTATATGAGCTCCCCTTGGGCCTGCTTGGCCCACATGGCCTAAAGCTTGGCCCAAGTGACCTATAAAGGTCCAAAACCTAATATAAACTAACCCAGTAAAACCCAGTTGGTAACCATAACTCGTTGTGTTAATTTGATGCGTCAGTCTCACACTTTAGGGCCTAACAATCTCCCCCTAGACTGATGCCATCAAATTGTCTTCATAGCATGAATTCAGCAACGTCTTCAACGTAGTCTATGGTTGTCACTATGCTGCAGATGTTGTGGAAGTTCTTGACTTCTGAACTCTCAGCACTGGGTCTCTTTTCTTCAGCTCTTGTGGTTAGCTTCATATCAGGATCTCGATCAGCTTTGCTTGAAAATCTTGTTAAAAAGAATGTGAGAGGAGGATTCTCAGCAGCTCTTTTCTTCTGCAATCTTTGTCTTTCAAGCAGTTTCATGGTACTTCTTCAAATGTACTTTCACTGTCAGACGGCGTTTCGTATCCGGTTCTTCTGACTCAGGTACATCTTGTAGTCGTTCTGCTCCATGCTTCGTCAGCAGCTAACAGCATCTCAGTCTTCAACAACCCCTGTTCTTGATTAAAATCAAGTTCTGCACATGCTCACAAACTCATAAGCAAACATTTCTTATGCAACAGGGAGAGTACCACATGAACACTAGGTACATGAAATTTCACAATTTAAATTCTTTTAACTTTTGATGATCAGTCAAATCTTCAAGAACGGTTACATTTTTAATTTTAAGAAAAACAAATAAACACTCTATTTTTGGATTTTTGATTTTATATAAAAAAAACAAGACACTATTTTTGTATTTTTTTTTTTTTTGAATTTTTCAAATTTTTATTTTTAATTTAAGAACTAAAAACAAATAAAAACTCAAAATATAAACAACTACCATAATATACAATTACAATTGCAATGGGATCAAAATTCGTTCTCAGGCAAACTAAGGAACACTTTTCAGTACGAGCCTAATCAAACTGGTCTATGCGATTGCCAATATGTTTGTCCACTTAAACTTTAACGCTCAACTTTCAATTTTTTAACTTCGTGATATGCTTAAGGTAATATTATACTATTATACCCGTGTGTCCCATTCCAAGGCATACCCCCGCGATCAAGGTAAGCACAACAATTCATCGTAGCAGGTGAGTATACTGATGTCATCCTTTAAGATATCCTGACTGTGTCTAGGTCTGCATATAATCTGTTTTATCATGTTTTGATTTCTTAACAATGAACACCCAAATAAATACTAATCAAATCCTGGAAATATAAACAGCACACTCTATCATGCAAGTATCTTCCCTACCACATATTTCACAAGTCCAATCCAGATTTCTGAAATCTTAACTGGGAATAGGTTGAGAAGAGAACAGAATAGATCTTTTGCAGAGATGGTATAATATACAGATCAAATGAGTTTTTCTCAGTTTGATATAGGTTTCTTGGGTTTCTTTTGGGCACTTGAGGGCCTCTTTCGAGTATATTAGATCTATAGCGCGACAACGTACAGCTAGGTCAGCATGTATCTGGATGCAGCAGAAGCTGTCGTTGCCTAGCACCTCCAGGTCAGCATATATCTGGATGCAGCAGAGGAGGTACACGACTTTTTCAGAGAAGATTTCAGAATCAGATCAAAATTGTGTGTATCGGGACAACATACAGACATTCAAATAGAAATGAGCTAATTCCAAGTGACTTTCTTTCCTGGGTTTATGTACAATTTTAGTTCTGAACAGAATGACAGCCAAGATATCCCCGGATGATTCAACAATATAAAGACCCGAAACCTCAGACGTTGGCTATCTATCAACGCAAGATTTAAGACCATAAA
This sequence comes from Helianthus tuberosus, assembly GCA_030545235.1. Taxonomy (NCBI): domain Eukaryota; kingdom Viridiplantae; phylum Streptophyta; class Magnoliopsida; order Asterales; family Asteraceae; genus Helianthus; species Helianthus tuberosus. The sequence continues at coordinate 127,586,165 of CM060447.1, read as the reverse complement.
ATCATACGCCGTTGGTATGTTACCCACATGGTACATAGTTCGTTATGTTTATATCACTTAGTATCTTTTATCATTTTGAGCGTCAAGCCTATCAACATATCGCAGTAGATCCTAGTCTTTTCAGTTATGGCACCTTACATGTGTTAGTCAAACCCTTTAACACAAACATTTATTTCACTTCCCATATCATGCAATCTTTCTTTTTCGCTTTTTCATTTTCTAATGTTTTTGTATTTTTCTCATTTTCTCCCCCTAAAACAATGCATATATATACAGCAAACTCTTTTTGTGTTTTTCTTTTTCTGAGTTTTCTCCCCCTTAAACTCTATATCTATCTATATGTCCCTCTCCCCCCCCTAAATTTGTGCATAAATCTTGTATTTTTGCGCAAATTTACCATTTACTAGAGAAAGGACACTTTATATACAAAGTAATGTACTAAGAAAGAGAAAAATATTTTTGCTTAACCGTTCTGTCATCAGATTGAAGACTAATCAATATTCAAATCAAAGTACTGAATTTAAACGGTACCTTTTGCTGATCATTTCTTACTTCTGTTATCTCCTCCAAAGGAAACATATCATCTGTAAAAAAAATTTAAACTTTTTGCAACAGTGAAATGTTACCCGTTTTATCTCTGGAACAACCGCTATCAACATTCCAGAGATTGTCAACAGCTCCTCCTTAGTTGTTCCTGAAAATTAAGGAGATTAGTAAGACATGGGTACCCAGGCCATCCTGGTCCTGGGATTTCCTGAAGCATCAAAATAAGACACTTCCTTTAAACATAAGTCCCCTTTAGTTTCAAGGATTGGAGACATTGCTGCTTTAGATTTGGGTTTCCAAATCTGTTTCGGTTTAACAAACGTATTTGTTACCTTCGGTTGAGCAACTTTAGCTGTTTTAGTTTTAGAAAGACGGAATGATAAAGACAGCCGGAGTTGATGAATGGTGATCGGAGATATGAAGGTAGTTGCGAGTCGGAGCTGAGATTGCGAGTCGAGACCGGTGAGGTGATGAGTCGAGACCGTGAGGTGATGAGTCGAGACCACTCGGAAGAAGATGACTCGAGACCGTGACTCGAAACCGTGAGCTGTTGTGAGTCGAGACAGTGGTTGCGACTCGAGAACTCGGAACAATGAATGACTCGAGATCTGTTGGAAGATGGTGGTTGGTGTATGATGAATGATGTCACTGGTTGCGACTCGGAACCGGGATGATCAATGAAGATGTGCGAGTCGAAACCGTGTGGAGTGATGACTCGAGACTAGGAAGACGATGAATCGAGACCTTGATGCACTCTGTTTCCTTAAATATTGGAGTCGAGACCAGTGAATGAAGGACTCGAGACCTGTGAAGGATGATGAGTCGAGACCGGCTGATGAAGATATTGAAACTTGATGAGTCGAGACCTCAAGAGATGAGACTCGAGACTTGTGGAGAGCTTCAACTGACTCGAAACCAAATGAAGATTGATGATGACTTGAAATACGGATCTGGTCAACCAATGTTTATCTTTTATTCTTAAATTTGGAAACAAGATTTTTTTTTTTAAATTGTCAACCAGAAGTTTTCGAATATTTGGGAACTTTCTAAAATTTAAAATATTTCAAAATACGATTTTTTTTTTAAATTCAACTTTATCCCTTAAACACTTTAAACAGAAATCGAACAAGCAGAATAGGATAATTTTGAACAAAAACCGATAATATCATGAAGAACGTGAAGAACACTAACCCAAAAATAACGAAAATCTTGAATCCTTGATATCACACCGAGCCTAGAAACAGGTTCTAATGGCTCTGATACCACTTGTAAGTCCCGTATAACCGGATCTTTCAATGATATCAAACAACCTATTGATTGTGCGAAATCCAATCAATAGGTGATTCAAGAAATAAGATGAAAAAAAAACAAGAACACCGAAATAACTTTTAACTCACACACGTTTCGATTACTTTAACAAGCAAAAACGTCTGGTATGAGTACACCACTACCAATCGATCGCCTCCCTCTTTAGCTCTCTAGAATATTGTAATAATGAGGTTCTCAGAGGTTCCAACCCTAAAACAAGTTAAAAACTTGTTTATATACTAACTCAAGCCCAATTCCCTATATGGGCTCCCCTTGGGCCTGCTTGGCCCACATGGCCTAAAGTTTGGCCCAAGTGACCTATAAAGGTCCAAAACCTAATATAAACTAACCCAGTAAAACCCAGTTGGTAACCATAACTCGTTGTGTTAATTTGATGCGTCAGTCTCACACTTTAGGGCCTAACACGGGTGCACCTCTTGAAAAAAAACTAGTGTCATACAAGCATTAAAATCCTGATCGTTCATCGTAAAATTTGCAATCGTCACCCATAAACTCAAAACTATCCTCTAACGAAGAAAAGAGAAGACATTTTTTTATTAATCTTTCCTGCTAGATTTTTTGTCGACAACAAATCGGTGAGAGTTGCGACGCTAAGACGTCTCGGTTAGAAAATATTCTAGTATTTTGAAGGTATAAACATTCAGTATTGCATATGTGTGAGGACATAAATATACATACATATCCGAACGCATACTCTATATGGTGCAAGACTGCTAGACGATTTAAATGCCGGAATATATAAGTGGGAGAACGTAAATTTTTCAATATTGTATATGTGTGAGGACATGGATATTTTGGAGGTTCCATACTATATATAAATAAAAATGTATAAGACAATGACATTTTAAAATACGCAAAAGTTAATATATATATATATATATATATATATATATATATAGGGGACCGCTAAAATGAGAACCACCTCGAGTTGTAAGAACCGTGAGAACTACACCGTGCGGGGCGAGGTGGAACAATTTTTTTTTTCATAAACGTAGTTGCGTGTATTATAAACACATTTGTAAAAAAAAATTCAAAAAAAAATGTCTTGTGTGTAGTTTTGAGCACCACAAGTTTGTGTTTACGGGTACCGTAAATCTAACCGGAAAATTTACGGGTACCGTAAACACAAACTTGTGGTGCTCAAAACTACACACACGACATGTTTTTTTTGAATATTTTTTACAAATGTGTTTATAATACACGCATCTACGTTTATGAAAAAAAATTTGGTCCACCTCGGCCCGGATCAAAAAGTTCTTACGGTTCTTACAACTCGAGGTGGTTCTTATTTTAGCGCAATCATATATATATATATATATATATTAGTGGGGAACCCGCGCGTTGCCGCGGGACGCGATGAGAATTTGATCAGTATCGATTCAACAATACAATACCAATAGATGCTATAGCAAGCAAAAGAAAGATCATAAAACTGATGTGATATGAAAAAGTAAATTGTTCATGTGTTTGGTTCTTAGTGGCGGCTCTATTCTATACATAACACGTACGTTGTAATTTAAAAAATCGTAATATAAAATCGATATATACTTGCAACACAATATGCCCATGGCTTACTAAAAATAACAGTTGTTTGGCTTACTAAAATAACAATTGTTTGAAAGGTTAAAGTGCATCAAGTATCTTACAGAGATTCAAAGAACTTGCATTGACTACAAAACTTAGGATAAGATTTCCAGCATGATCAACAAAATGTGTGCTTAATCCAAAAGTATTCTCATACCAGCGCATGAGTCCGCATAGGGATGTCTTTGTGAAGTATTTGTATCATGTGGGGCCCATTAACAAAGGGAGCAATGGTTACAGCTATTGAAGCCATTGAAACTGAATCAGGGTCTATGAATTCATTGTCGTTGCTGAAAGCATTAGATAGAGTGGTGGTAGATGATTCTTCCACCATAGCTTCATTTGAATGAAGAGTTACAGTCTCCATTATGTCTACAGATGGGCCTGTGTGAAACGGGCCGGGTTGAGCGTTACCAGATCCAACTGGATTTGGAGGAACCGTACGGGTTTTAGTTGAGGTGAAAAGGCTTATGTTCGAGTGTGTTACCTCTAGAGTGGAATTTCGATTAGAGCTTCTAATGGGACCAGCATTCAAAGAAGCCCAATTGCTTTCAATATCTTGTTGGCTTGATTCCTGCGTAAGCGGGATAAAATTCAAGTTTTTAATCACTTTGTGATTTTTTTTATATTGAAAGCAGATGCTGTAACCATGTTTGACACACAAATTGGTTTTTTAAAACATCATTTTAGAAAGAAAAAATATGAAAAAAGAAAAAGAAAAGTGTTTCGGGTCAACCCAGCCCGTTTGACCCAAGGCTAAGATAACAATGCTCAATACTTCAAGAATAAAAAAAGGAATGCTTTAATGAGAAATTACCAAGGAAAGAACTGATGCGCAAAGCTTGACAACCTCAAAATTCATTCGAACATCATCTAAACTCCTGTAAGCTATTGTATAAGAAACAGACATTGGTCTTGAATATCTTTTTCCCTAAAAAATTGTACAAATTTTGATCTTTATTATATAATGCAAGTTGCAAATTAAAACACCTCGTAGTAAAGTTCCGTTTAAGCTGAAAATCTAGACAGAAAGAGTCAGAAGACTTACAGTAGCTGGATCTAGTGCAGAAGCTGTAGGTGCAAGTAATGTTTATGAATTTCTTGGCAAAGAATGTCTTTCAATAATAATAGTGGGAAACCCGTGTGTTGCAGCGGATAGAAAAAACTTAACCCAGGCCAAAAACAAACAGAGTAGCAAAATACATCAAGCGTAACATCCAAGGTAACCATGACCACATATGGACTATACAAAAAACGTTAAAAGCGCCATATTTGAAACATAATGAAATGATTCCATGTCTTGTAAACAAGTGACAATGATTCATCTTTAGGTATATCATAAAAGCATTCAAAGCATTCAACAGGCATGATTTATGTGATTTGAATTGCAAACAATCAGTTTCTAATCATAGTTACAACAAAAATGATTGTGGAAGGCGAAAGTAAAACTATGTATTTTATCTAGTTGGAAAACCGGAAATCAAATCGTTAATTAGTGACCAATGGTTACCTTAATCGCGAGTGGTACGAATTGGAAGCAAACTGGGTGTAGAACATGTAATTTTGATGTGACAACTGTCACTTTTCCGTACATTCCGTACAATAATTAGACAGTAATCTGTGTTTTAGAACTGTGCATGGTATAGTTTACAAGACAAATGAAATTCTAATTACTGTTATATACATACAATGGCATTTCATGTTGTGAGACTTTTATCATTACTACATGCAACACGATATAGTTCTAATAATGCATAGAACAGAACTGGCACCATTATCAGACAAACTAAAAGCACTGACGAGAGTTCTGTACTTAGATAGACATGATGTTAAGACACAGAATGAGCCCCAGAACCAAGTGATACACTAGGATAGTGTGTAGGGAAGTAAGGACCACAAAACTGCATGCCTAAATGATAGTTTAAGTGCCGAAAAGTGCCTAAAACCCACTTAAAGTGCTGAATTCAGCATATTTCAGCAAAAATCAGCATTTTAACAAGTCTGTATCATGCAAAAATATGACTAAATGGTCCTGAATACTTTCCTAAGTGTCGAGAATTAAAAGTGTCACAGAAGGGTACATAAAGATCACTAAACGGAATAGTTTGACACTTTAACGAACCGGTATCTAACCGAGCAACCGGACACTGCCCGAAACACCAAAATTATACTAGAAACATTGTTTTAGTGTTTCTGAGCTAGTTATGATCCCCGAACACCCTAACACACTATATAACACATCATAAGCATGAACACTAATCATCACACTTAGAATTCTAACTAATCACCTAACTTACCATTGAAACCCAACAAATACCCCCCCCCCCCCCCATGTTGGGACGGTTATAAGGTGGCCCCACCACCTTGATCTTCTTAATCTTACTAGATATTATATGATCTCATTTGATTTAGTAAAAGATTATGTTATGTACTTGTGAAACACATGATCCAATGGATAAAAGGTTAGCATGTTATAAGAAGGTTATCACTCTCATTCTCACACCCACACTTCACCTTCACCTCTATCTCCTTCCCTTGCTCCCCCTCACAGCCGAGAACACCCCCCAGAACCATCATCATCATTCAACCTTGATCATCCATTCCATATACTCACAAAGGTGTAAGAAGGTCTACAAGCAAGCTTGGTAGTCTTGGATCTTGAAGGACCTCTCCCATTTGCTATTATCCAACCCAATTGTCATCTTCAACATCTTGTGTTCATCCCTAGCCATATAGCTAGTAGTAAGGCCCTTATGATCTCTTGTTACTTCATATTTTGATGGTTAAAAGATGATGAACATTGTTAATCTTGATGAACACTAAAGAACCTAATCATGAATCTTTAACATAAGCTTATTAACATATGAATACATGTTGATTTGTGTTGATTTGCTTCTTGATGATTGATTATTTGTGTTAGTAATGTTAGACATCATAAGAAACCTACTAGATTGTGATTAAACACATGATCTAGTAAGTTGTGGTGGTGATCTTGTGAAAGACCAAGATCATCATGCTTTATCTTTTCATGAACTTGAAAAATGAAAATTATTTTTTTGAATGATGAAGTATGTAATATGTTTACTAGACATAAATTTGGATGATTACAAAAATAGTTTTCCAAAGAAACCAAGTTAAATCACAAAGATTTACATGAACATTGTTTTAAAAGAAACTAATCATGTTTCTAGTGGTGAAACAAGTATAAGAATACATTGTTTACAAGAAAAATTCAAAAGAATGATTTTTGGAAAAATCATCTAGTAAGTTGTAAACACCTAAATCTACCAAGAATGAGATTTTTAAAGAAGTAAACACACTTTAAAAGGTAACTAAACCTACTAAACACACTACCAAGTTACTACAAGTTTTTATGAAAGTTCAAGTTCATGATTATTATGTAGATAGCATTGTTTTGGCACTCGGTAAGTGTAGGTTGATTGTTGATTGTTTGTGATGATTTTGAAAAGAAAATGATATGCTTTGATAGCATGGACACCTCCATTTTTAGGGGAAACTATGGCAAAATTTTCTAAAAATATAAACACTTAGAAAAATATTTTCTAAACAAATATTTACAAGAGTGTTTTAACTATGATTTTCAATATAAACTTTGCCATAGATTTTGTTACAAAAATACAAGTATTGGAGGTTGGTTTTTATAAATAAAAAAATGGATAAATATGTATTTAGAATATATATTTACATTAAATACACATTGTGTGTGATTATTTGTATACTTTGTGTATTAGTTATATTACTTTAGGATTTAAAGTAATATAACTTAACAAAATACCAAGAAATTTACAATCCAAAATACTACCAAAAATCACAAGGAATAAATATATAAGTTACACACATAATATTGTGGAACCGAACGATAGAACGTAACATACAAAATATTCCGGAAAGTACCGTTATAAATATATTTTGGTAAATAATATTTTGGATACAAAAAATGAAAGCATGACTTTTATCATTACAAAGTATATCATATTTTCGACAACGAGAAAATATATTATTTTTGGAAGTTAAAATATATTTTCTTGGAATATTTAGAAGATATATGATTTTTGGAAAAAAATATATATTTTCTTGAAATACAATATTTTTGACAAAGTAAGTTTAAATATATTTTCTAAAGTGAGACTTGAAAATATATTATTTTGGAAACTACAAATACAAGAATGCAAATATACATGTATGAGATACTCCCATTCTTGGGAAGGAAATACGAAAATAAATACTTGAGAAGTATTATTACAAGATATTGTTTAACAATTATTCCAAAATTAAATGTAATTTAAAGTTAAAATAATTATTATTTTAACAAGTAATTATAACTTGGAATAATATTGAGGACATAAAAGAAACGTAACTCAAAAACGTAAATACTAAGGCAAGGCATGACCCGTTCGTCTAATAGACCCTAGTACATTGTAGGGGGTCGTGTTTGCTGAAGAGATTTGAGTTACGAGTACCGAAGACGCAAAACAGTGAGTTCATGTCCCATTTTTCTCTTAACTGTTTTTTTTTTTTTTGGTTTTATAACTCTCGGGGGTGGAATACATGTTACGAATGTTTAAACAGTATGAATTGACTATGTACTGAACTATTAGATCATGTGAGCATAAATCTAAATTTGAAATGCCATTAACTCATAATTAGGGACGAAGGTTAGATCTAACGGGTACGGCCGAGCCCCACTCATGGTACCTGTGACCACTTGAGTGCTACGGTGTCCCAGTCGAGGTGAATCGACATAGTCGAGGTGAATCGACATAGTCAAGGTGAATTGACATAGTCGAAGGGGAATTCGACATAGTCGAGGGAAATCGACGAGGGTATAAGCCTACTCATTTTGAGTGCTCCCTATGTCCTCACATGCTCTAATGTCCTTGTAAAACATTTATTTGGTATGATTATACACGCATTTCATACCTGTTTTCAAAGGAGTCTCTCAAAGGTTTACAAGTTTGCCAGTACTCACACAAAACGCATGAACTCGCTCAACTTTTGTTGATGTTTTCCAAAATTACATGTATTTCAGGTAACAAGTTGGATCTCGGGCGCGGGTGTTGTTTCTAGAAGTAAAATTCAAGTTTAGATGTCATCCACTTTTGTTGGTTTGTGACTTAGTCGAAGGTTGTGTTTTAAAACTTAAATAACTGGTGTTTGTAATACCTTAAATTTTATGAATGGATGAACATCGTTTTGATCATGTAGTTGTTTATTATGATTGAATGCAATGATATTAAACCAGTCACACATCATACGCTTCCGCAAAAGTCAGGGTGTGACAGTTTGGTATCAGAGCCTCGATTGTTGTGAACTAGGATTCCTTCTCGAGTCTAGACTACAATCACTAGAATTCTCTCACAAAAACATTTTACAAAAAGGATTTCATTGCATTCACGTAAGGGTCAAGATACATGAGTCAAACATTTTTCAAAGAAAAGACAAGGCAAGGACAATAGTGGGGAGGAGAATACCCCAAACTAAGGTGCCAATTAAGGCATAGTCTATGTGGGTTAGACTTGCCAAAGACAAGATGACCCCCCCCCCAAAGGATAAACGAGAGTTATATGTGATATGATGCATCGAATTGCCTGTTTATGCTAAGTAACATATTTGTTTATCGATATATACATACGAATAAGTGTACGGAATAATTATTGACGTGAATAAGATACCTTCGACTCCGAATCCTAATATGGTTCTTACTCGCACGATGAAGCTATCGGCCTCGCGTTCATTGCAAAGCTCCTGGCTGGAGTGATTACCAAACGAGATTCTGAGCTTGCTTCCGTAGGAGATGGCTGCTCTTCCCTCTCGATCGTGAAGGTGCCTGACTACAGTAGTGACGGCGAGGCAGAGGCGGCAACCTTGGACAACTTCTTAATCAGCGGGACGAGGTCCCTATGGCTTTTTTGAAGCGAAATTGACGACACACTTGACCAGACAAGGAAGATGAAGTATTCATCTCAAAGGTGCCCCTCCAACTACTAGGAATTCTTCTTATTCCTATTTTGTTTAATCATCGTGCCTATTCACGCGTAGCGATAACGAATGTTAGTGCATGGACCACCGCAATGGTCCTTTCCATGTCAGAGGTATAAGGACAGTAGCGTCCCCTCCTTGGTTGATCATCTGCTTGGACGAGGGAAAATTGGGGTAACTGTGCAAGACAATTTATTATTACAGGGGCCCACGTAATAACGACTTGTAGTGCATGGAAATCCTGGTGGACTCTGTGGGTCATGCTAATGATCACCATCCCTCCAAAAATAATCTATAGGTGTTCACACCTTCATCTGGTAGAACAACACCTAGACCATTGCTTTAGCACTTTATAAAGTAGGAAACCTGTCTTTGCCTACTTCGTGTCTGACACTTCTACCCGTGTACGAGTAGTTTGGGAACCGATATCTAAGCAAGTGGAGATGGCTAACACGCGGGAAAGATTCAGTGACGTTACACTCTCTATCACCCCTAAATGAACAACCCCCATCTCTGGGAAAGCATACCCGTCCTGTGAAGCTGAAAGACCAAAGAAAACTAACGTAGAAGGAGAATCACTACTACTTTCATATTATGAAACTTGTATGACCGAGGTGAAGTAACCTCGAGTTCATTTTGTTTCCCCATTACAAACAATAAGTCAAGTTGCCAAACCTATGTGAAGGCTCAGTAATTGTTTCCTCGCTCATACATTGTTGAGTATATATGCATGTGATATTGGGTGATTACATGTTGGCTTATGGTGCTATGTACCTCATAGACAATTATGGAATGTTGTCTAACCTACCTCATACCTTTTGACAGAAGAGAATGCCGCCCAGACGAGACACAGACACCAGTATGTTACCAAGGACAGAAGCCGAGCTTCAAGAACGCATCTCACAGGCAATTGCATGGCATGAAGCCCTCCGCTCTAAACACAACGGTAGCACTACCGGAAATGACCCTCCAACTGGCTGCACCTATAAACAGTTCCTGGACTGCAAGCCATAGAATTTTGATGGCACAGGAGGTGCCGTTGCATTTGTTCGTTGGGCAGAAAAGACTGACTCCGTTCTAAGAATGAGTAACTGTTCGCCCCAGCGGAGTGTTACCTTTATCTCAGGGTTGTTTTTAGATGGCGCACTCTCCTGGTGGAACCTTCAGGTTCAGACCCTTGGTGAAGATGATGCTTATGCACTAAGCTGGGACGAGCTCAAGGAAATGATGGAGAAGAAATACTGTCCTAGGGCTGAAATCCAGAAGCTTGAGGTGGAGTTCTGGAATTTGAAAATGGACGGGCCGAAGATTTCTGAGTACGTCCAGCGATTTCACGACTTGTCTAGGGTCGTTCCCTACTTAGTCAAGCCGGAATTCAAGAGGATTGAGCGAATCATTTGGGGACTTGCACCTCAAATCAGGAGCATGGTTACTACCTCAAGGCCCTCAACCATCACAGAGGCTATCGATTTGAGTGTCACTCTTACTGAAGAAGCTCTACGCATGGGAAAATTTTCGAAATCTGAGGATAACAAGAAAGAGACTCATGTGGAGTCATCAGGTAACAAGAAGTGGAAGTCTTCAAACCTAAAGATAGGCACCCAAGTCAGCTATGGAAGCTCTAAAGTAAACAAAAGAAAGGAAGTGAACCCGCCGCGTGGCAGGAAAGCTTATGGAGCCACTAATAAGGCTGGTGGTAAGGTTTACTTGGGGACTAAGCCGAGGTGCGAGGAATGCAATTTTTACCATGAAGGTCGATGTCTGAGGCCTAAGTGCAGAAAGTGTGGAAAGGAAGGGCACAGCAAGGATGCCTGTTGGGCAAAGGATCCAGACGAAAGAGATAATGGGAAAATTCCAGGCTTCTACAGGTGTGGTGAAGTAGGGCATTTTAGGAAAGATTGCCCTAGGAAGAACCAAGCAAGGAAGGGTTTTCACGATCGGAGCTCGTGAAGCACGCCAAGATCCAGATGCGGTTATGGGTAGGTTCCCCATTAACCAACCATATGCATCTATTTTTAATTAATACTGGCACCAACTTTAGCCTTGTATGCTTAGAACTTAAGAAACTGCTTGGCCTAGTTTCGAGTAGAATAGATGTCCCGTATTCTTTAGAATTGGCATATAGAAGGTTAGTTTAAGCAGACGAGGCGATTAAGGATTATATTTTGTAAACTCAGAAGGCCGGAACCTTCTATTACCATTGACTTGGGAAGTCATGATATGTAGTCAGCATGGATTGGATATCCAAGTATAGAGCTGAAGTCGTTCATTATAAGGAAAATCAGTCGCATCCCTCTTGCGAATGATGAAACACTTATAGTACACAACCTTCTTGCAATAAGTGCAAGGGTACTAGGCCCCATAAGGTAGTGGAGCTGCGACATCTCACAGTGGTCGTAGAGACATGGAAGCACCTCCGAATAGACTGCATGGCTTTCCCTGCTCATGTTGTCGATAAAGAGACCACGAAGCCTTTCCTGAAGACTTGCCAGGAATACCCCCTCAATGACAAAAGGAGTTTAGGATAAACCTCGTGCCAGAAGCAGCACCAGTGACAAGATAACTCCTTACCAACTAGTTTCGTCTGAGATACAAGAGCCTCTGATGCAGCTGTGAGAGCTGCTAGACAGAGGAAATCTACCAGGCCGAGTTTCTCACCTTGGGAAGCCCCAGTGTTATTCGTTAGGAAACAGGACAACAGTTTTTACACGCGTACATAGCCTAATCTGAGAGGAACTCAGAGGGAATAATGAGGGAGAAAAGTATTACGTATGAGTTACAAGGAGATAGACAACTAACCAACAAGAATCGGTACCCCTTACCGAGAACCGATGACTTGTCAACCAACTACAAGATCCCAGCTACTACTCCAAGATGGAATTAAGGACATGGTGTCCTTAGTTAAGGACACGAGAAGAAAGTTGACAGTTTCCACTTTGCATCAATTCCAGAGAATTGGATATCAAGGATCGGTATCCTTTACCAAGGATTGATGACATGAACAGACCAATCGTAAGATTCTAGTTACTACTCAAAGATCGACCTGAGGACAGGATGTCCTCAACTGCGAATACAAGAAGGAAATATCCCTAAAACGACCTTTAGGACCCGCTTCGAGCATTATGAGTTCCTTGTCGTACCGTTTGGCTTAACACATGCATCGACAGTATTCATAGACCTCATGAATCGAACGTGTAAGCCATACCTGGATAGATCATGATTATATTTATTGACTACATTCTTATATGCCCCACAACCAAGGAAGGTCGTGAGCAACATCTGCAATTTATCTTGCGACTCTTAGAGAAAGAACAGTTATGTGCTAGGATCTCGAAGGGCGGATTTTGAATTCGCGAGGTAAGAACTTTAGGATACATGGTGGATAAGGATGAGATTCATGCCAACCCTGCAATCAAGAGCTAAGGAGTTAGAGTTGCAATTATGTGACGCTTCTCGACAAAGTCTCGATTGCGCGTCGATACAACAAGACCACGACATTGCATACGCGTCACGTTGATTAAGGGATCACGAGAAGAAACCCTGGTCTAAATACAGTAATTACGCGCCGCAAATTTGACGTCATTACCTGTAAGAAAACGTTGCATGACCTTTACTGATCATAAGGGTTGCAGCACACCATTGATCGTAAGAACTTAAATATTAACGAAGATGGACTGAGCTACTGAACGATTATGACTGTGAGAATTTGGTATCGTTTGAATAAGGCGAGCCTTGTAGCAGACGCCTTGAGCCGCAAGGAACGATACAGACTGTATGGACATGTTACGTGCTTATGTGATAAACTCTGATGAAAAGATGGATTACTCACTTGCCCCTAGTGCAGTTTTCCTACAACAGTATTTATCACACCGCTGTTTAAACCGCTTCGTGTGAAGCTTTAGATGGAACATAATAAGTCGATCCCTGTTGTGTTGACCGGAGACCGGAGATAAACAATCTACTGGCCCGAGTTGGTTCAAGAAAAATTAGAGGCAAGATCGTTCAGATATGTGATCATATCAAGACAGCCCACGGAATACAGAAAGATTGCGCCGACGAGCGGCGGAAATCGTAGGAATTTGAGATAAGAAGTATGGCTTTAAGGGGAGCCTCGCCTTGGGAAGGCGTGGTGCGATTTGGAAAATGTGGAAGGTTGGACCCCCGGTATATTAGACCTTTCGATATCCTGGTAGGGATCAGGACCACTGCTCACAAGCTGAAACTTCCAGAAAAGATCAGTAGTGATCGCGACACATTCCATGTGTTTAGTCTTTAGAGGAGTCTGACTCAAGGAACAGTCGTTATTCCCACAAACAAGATTCACGTAAACGACAAACTCTAATTTACTATAGAACATGTTAAGGTTGCGGACTGAGAGTCCACAAAACATGGAGAAGACGTAATTGATTTATTTGAGTACGTTGGAATTCATATCATGGCCCAGAGTTACTTGGGAACATGAAGACCAATTTTAAACCTAAGTGACCACATTTGATTCACAACTCCCCTGCGACCGATGGCATCGCTTGAATTTCGGGACGAAATTCTTTTAACGGGGGGAGAATGTGACAACTGTCACTTTTCCATACATTCCGTACAATAATTAGACAGTAATCTGTGTGTTAGAACTGTGCATGGTATAGTTTACAAGACAAATGAAATTCTGATTACTGTTATATACATACAATGGCATTTCATGTTGCGAGACTTTTATCATTACTACATGCAACACGATATAGTTCTCATAATGCACAGAACAGAATTGGCACCATTATCAGACAAACTAAAAGCACTGACGAGAGTTAAGTACTTAGACAGACATGATGTTAAAACACAGAATGAGCCCCAGAACCAAGTGATACACTAGGATAGTGTGTAGGGAAGTAAGGACCACAAAACTGCATGCCTAAGTGATAGTTTAAGTGCCGGAAAGTGCCTAAAACCCACTTAAAGTGCTGAATTCAACATATTTCAGCAAAAATAAGCATTTTAACAAGTCTGTATCATGCAAAAATATGACTAAATAGTCCTGAATGCTTTCCTAAGTGTCGAGAATTAAAAGTGTCACAAAAGGGTACATCAAGATCACTAAACGGAATAGTTTGACACTTTAACGAACCGGTATCTAACCGAGCAACCGGACACGACCCGAAACACCAAAATTATACTAGAAACATTGTTTTAGTGTTTCTGAGCTAGTTATGATCCCTGAACACCCTAACACACTATATAACACATCATAAGCATGAACACTAATCATCACACTTAGAATTCTAACTAATCACCTAACTTACCATTGAAACCCAACTTATACCCCCCCCCCCCCCCATGTTGGGACGGTTACAAGGTGGCCCCACCACCTTGATCTTCTTAATCTTACTAGATATTATATGATCTCATTTGATTTAGTAGAAGATTATGTTATGTACTTGTGAAACACATGATCCAATGGATAAAAGGTTAGCATGTTATAAGAAGGTTATCACTCTCATTCTCACACCCATACTTCACCTTCACCTCTCTCTCCTTCCCTTGCTCTCCCTCACGGCCGAGAACACCCCCCCCCCCCACAACCATCATCATCATTCAACTTTGATCATCCATTCCATATACTCACAAAGGTGTAAGAAGGTCTACAAGCAAGCTTGGTGGTCTTGGATCTTGAAGGACCTCTCCCATTTGCTATTATCCAACCCATTTGTCATCTTCAACATCTTGTGTTCATCCCTAGCCATAGAGCTAGTAGTAAGGCCCTTATGATCTCTTGTTACTTCATATTTTGATGGTTAAAAGATGATGAACATTGTTAATCTTGATGAACACTAAAGAACCTAATCACGAATCTTTAACATAAGCTTATTAACATATGAATACATGTTGATTTGTGTTGATTTGCTTCTTGATGATTTATTATTTGTGTTAGTAATGTTAGACATCATAAGAAACCTACTAGATTGTGATTAAACACATGATCTAGTAAGTTGTGGTGGTGATCTTGTGAAAGACCAAGATCATCATGCTTTATCTTTTCATGAACTTGAAAAATGAAAATGATTTTTGTGAATGATGAAGTATGTAATATGTTTACTAGACATAAATGTGGATGATTACAAAAATAGTTTTCCAAAGAAACCAAGTTAAATCACAAAGATTTACATGAACATTGTTTTAAAAGAAACTAATCATGTTTCTAGTGGTGAAACAAGTATAAGAATACATTGTTTACAAGAAAAATTCAAGAGAACGATTTTTGGAAAAATCATCTAGTAAGTTGTAAACACCTTAATCTACCAAGAATGAGATTTTTAAAGAAGTAAACACACTTTAAAGGGTAACTAAACCTACTAAACACACTACCAAGTTACTACAAGTTTTTATGAAAGTTCAAGTTCATGATTATTATGTAGATAGCACTGTTTTGGCACTCGGTAAGTGTAGGTTAATTGTTGATTGTTTGTGATGATTTTGAAAAGTAAATGATATGCTTTGATAGCATGGACACCTCCATTTTTAGGGGAAACTATGGCAAAATTTTCTAAAAATATAAACACTTAGAAAAATATTTTCTAAACAAATATTTACAAGAGTGTTTTAACTATGATTTTCAATATAAACTTTGCCATAGATTTTGTTACAAAAATACAAGTATTGGAGGTTGGTTTTTATAAATAAAAAAATGGATAAATATGTATTTAGAATATATATTTACATTAAATACACATTGTGTGTGATTATTTGTATACTTTGTGTATTAGTTATATTACTTTAGGATTTAAAGTAATATAACTTAACAAAATACCAAGAAATTTACAATCCAAAATACTACCAAAAATCACAAGGAATAAATATATAAGTTACACACATAATATTGTGGAACCGAACGATAGAACGTTACATACAAAATATTCCGGAAAATACCGTTATAAATATATTTTGGTAAATAAAATTTTGGATACAAGAAATGAAAGTATGACTTTTATCATTACAAAGTATATCATATTTTCGACAAGGAGAAAATATATTATTTTTGAAAGTTAAAATATATTTTCTTGTAATATTTAGAAGATAAATGATTTTTGGGAAAATATATATTTTCTTGAAATACAATATTTTTGACAAAGTAAGTTTAAATATATTTTCTAAAGTGAGACTTGAAAATATATTATTTTGGAAACTACAAATACAAGAATGCAAATATACATGTATGAGATACCCCCATCCTTGGGAAGGAAATACGAAAATAAATACTTGAGAAGTATTATTACAAGATATTGTTTACAATTATTCCAAAATTAAATGTAATTTAAAGTTAAAATAGTTATTATTTTAACAAGTAATTATAACTTGGAATAATATTGAGGACATAAAAGAAACGTAACTCAAAAACGTAAATACTAAGGCAAGGCACGGCCCATTCGTCTAATAGACCCTAGTACATTGTAGGGAGTCGTGTTTGCTGAAGAGATTTGAGTTACGAGTACCGAAGACGTAAAACAGTGAGTTCATGTCCCCCTTTTCTCTTAACTATTTTTTTTTTTTGGTTTTATAACTCTCGTGGGTGGAATACATGTTACGAATGTTTAAACAATATGAATTGACTATGAACTGAACTATTAGATCATGTGAGCATAGTCTAAATTTGAAATGTCATTAACTCATAATTAGGGACGAAGGTTAGATCTAACGGGTACGGCCGAGCCCCACTCATGGTACCTGTGACCACTTGAGTGCTACGGTATCCCAGTCAAGGTGAATCGACATAGTCGAGGTGAATCGACATAGTTGAGGTGAATCGACATAGTCAAGGTGAATTGACATAGTCGAAGGGGAATTCGACATAGTCGAGGGAAATCGACGAGGGTATAAGCCTACTCATTTTGAGTGCTCCCTATGTCCTCACATGCTCTAATGTCCTTGTAAAACATTTATTTGGTATGATTATACACGCATTTCATACATATTTTCAAAGGAGTCTCTCAAAGGTTTACAAGTTTGCCGGTACTTACACAAAACGCATGAACTCGCTCAACTTTTGTTGATGTTTTCCAAAATTACATGTATTTCAGGTAACAACTTGGATCTCGGGCGCGGGTGTTGTTTCTAGAAGTAAATTTCAAGTTTAGATGTCATCCACTTTTGTTGGTTTGTGACTTAGTCGAATGTTGTGTTTTAAAACTTAAATAACTAGTGTTTGTAATACCTTAAATTTTATGAATGGATGAACATCGTTTTGATCATGTAGTTGTTTATTATGATTGAATGCAATGATATTAAACCAATCACACATCATACGCTTCCGCAAAAGTCAGGGTGTGACACTTGAATCTATGATCCTAGCTCTCACCAGTAGTCAATCAAAGCCCATAAGATATGTGGTCGGAAAGGTGTGCTTTGAGTTCGAGGCTTAAAGTAGGCTTTAATTCAAACGGATGGGGCGATTCAACCGCTCGTAAATAGAAAGGTAAAAGGATGCAAATTTGAACCGACATATTGAATTGAAGGCTCGGTAAGTGATATCTGAACCGACGACGCCGGTGAAGCGACATATGAACAAACGCCGGTGAAGCGAGATTGTTTTCTTCGGACGGTGAAGCATGGAAATCTCGGTTGACCTTGATTTCTTCGGCCCTGCGAACCATAAACATAATGTGTTCATAGTTCATACAATAAACATGAACCGTTAGGCCAGGAACTAAAAAAAAGATAAGATAGTAATACCTTTAATGAAGCACCACCCACAAGTAATCCATTAATGTCTTCTTTTTTGCCAGCTAAGCAGAGTTGCCTGCATTTACAGATCATGAGGAGGTAATTAAAATTTGGATTAACAAAACTAATCACTCATGTGCAATAAGTATAAGCAAGCGGCTAAACAGGTTTAAAATACCCCCCCCCCCCCCCCATTACTTACAAAATATGCCCTCCGCCTATTCCTCTTTGCTAAGCAGAGTCGCCCGCATTTACAGATCCTCGATGTCTTCAGGTACCGTGACTCGGTTCAGCTGGGTTCGCACCTGTTCCTCTTTGTTATTTTTGGCATTTATACAAAATATTCCCTTACTCTCGTAGATTAATGCCAAGTGCCCGTTAGGAAGATCTACAAGCCAAAGTTTAAGATGGTAAATCATTCCCATAATTTTATCTTCTACAAAGCAAAATTAAAAAGATTGTAAAAATATTGCAATCATACAACCTTCTTGGGCTTTGAGTATATTACATGCACTTGAGTGTACAAAACTGGTATTTAATAAATATTAACCTCAAAATTGACTTCAGTAACGATATAAAGCCTCAAGAAATATTAAACAATATAGAAAATTAAAATGATGATACTTTTATAAATTCAGTTGTAAAATGACCACTGTTTGACCTAAAAGTTGATCGAGAAATGCCGCAATATCTAACCACTTACAATGGGAGAAGGCAGCAGCTGCAGCAAGCAAGGCAGCATCAAATAGGGTACTGTCAGCATCCAAACAGTATATATCCTAAAAAGGCAGTATCATATTATGTCAAAAAAAATAATATCTCCACTGTAGATATGACCCGTGTGGCATGATATACACGAACAAACAAAACTAAAACAGAAACAGAATATTCAATGATGATTATAGTCATTCTTATTTAAGAAATGGGCGATTGCAGGGTAGGGGAAAGTAAGATGTGGAACAAGAGGAAGAAATCGTACACATCCAACGGAAAACATTGTCTTCCAACCAGATATGAACTCAAACTTCATGATAAAAACAAATATCAAATCAAGTTGAGAGAAGAGTATGACATGTAAAGGTTTATTTAGAATTTCCAGTTGAGTGTTCATATATACCTCAAAATTATTTTATCTAAAAAAAAATGTTTTATCATATAATAACCATGATACAAGTAACAAATAGCCCATTACTAAGAACTTACATTTTAATTTTTAAAGAAGGATAACTCTTAACTTATAACCCAATATGTTTTGGCTGGATAGTAGGATGGGAGACAGACATAGCAATAACTTGTTTTAACTTAAAATGTGGGGCCACACAAATATAAATTCCAAGTCATGTATAAGAATAGGGTTTTACCAAAGATATCAAGTGCTCACACTCTTCATCAGATAAGAAACCTTTGTACAAAAATACCCTGTCCATAAAAACATCATGTTTGTCAATAGCATCTCTGAACCATTTCTTCCACACACAAATAATTTATGTTGATAAAAAACATTCAAAAGTTTAGTATAGATTAACGAATTCAATATATGCTACACCCGAAATAAAAAGCATTATTTTATGGATCGAAGTGCTTGACCTTGGTTGCCAAGAGAGTTCAGTAACTTGAGTCCTCCAATCAATCCCTCAACTCAGACGCCAATCAGGTTGAATTTGTCATCAGAAACACTCAATCTCTCTTGCCAAATGAATACAAAGCTTAATCTACTCAACGTGATCTTGCTTGTAAATGTATATAATCTATTATAATTCAAGACATGTTTATTACAAAACATAAATTCCATACCTTCACCATCGTCGATAGGAGGATTCAAATGTCGGAATCATAACCGCTACCCAACTGACTTGCGGCGGAACCCTAATCCCGCCGCTGTTGATCACCAATGGAATCGCCTCAACCTACACTCTCGACCGAAACAACCTACGCACCAGTGACCGGAAGAGTCGCCGGTGACTCCTTTTCTCCTTACCGCCGCTGTTGATTAGCAGTGGAAGAATTAGATGGGAACCCTAAATCGGCCTTTGACAATCGAATGGAAACAAATCGGACTTACCTTCAAACCTTGAATCGGCCTTCGAATCGTAGAATTTGTGTGGAACAATAGTGAATTTGTGTGGTGGGCTGCAAAGGAATGAAATGCGTAAATGTATAATAGATTTAGGGTTTTTGAATGGACTTTATCGTAACATCGGAGGATGGTAGGCAAGAAGCCAGCCATTGGTCTCTCGTCTTAATCAAAATGCCTGCAGGCTGGGAAAGAAACGATCGTGTTAATGCTCTGGCTTCGTTTATTCCATTGATGAATTTACTCTTCTATCCTTATGGTGTCTTAAAATATTATGCTATTTACTATTCTACCCCTCGTAAATACCTTGCACTCATTTGTATATGTTGCTTCAGAAGTTATACGCCATGTAAAATTACGTTTGTGTACGTCACTTTTCCTTTATATAGTATTATAGATATATATATATATATATATATATATATATATATATAGGGTCAGGATTTAGAGAAAACGGTGAAAAGTGTGAGAACGGTGAGAACGCATATGGATCGTCCGATCAAAACAATCTATGGACTAGATTGGCGCGGTGGCGTTTTCGTAAATAACATCAATTTTTTTACGTGGACGCGTTTCATTAAGGGTAAAAGCGTCTTTTGACTACTCCAAACAAAACGTCATCTCATGAAATAAAACGCCAAAAACAAAAATCACACACCATTCTAAGTAAAAACGTCATTAGATATAAAACGCCAAACTTAATTATAGTAAAATCCCGCCTAAAAAAACCGCCAAAAAAATCTATATATACAACAACTCAGACCTTCAATTAAAAACACACACAAACCCCAAACGCCATATTTAATATATACCATTCGTCTGATAAACGCCAGAAAACCCAAACATCAAATATCTTCTAACCCAAAACGTTTATTAGAAATTCAGTTTGGTTGTTTGTAAGATTTCGCTCAATTTAATGGACAAAATCATTAAGTAAAGATGTTGTCCATTTCATTGAGTAAAATCTTATTGACTTATCCTCAACTTCCATCCAATTTATAACGCCAAAACTGACTAAAACATTACTGAGGTTTGTTGTCAATAAAGTTTAGCTGTATGGGGTGGACAACATTGTCAGTTATCTTTCTTTACTGAGGATTAACAATGTTTTCCATCACCATACAGCAACACATTATTGATTTTAGCAAGATCAAATTTACAATTTTAAGATGATTTATTTAGTGGCGTTCTTTTTCTCGGTAAAACGCCAAAAAAGATAACATTTTGGCTGAAGGGTGTAAACTCAATAACATTTTGTTGCATGAGATGGACAAATATTATAGAAAAAGAGGCTGATTTCAGACTTTGTGCTTCCAAACGGCGACAAAAAAACTACTTCAAAAAACAAAAATAAAAAAATCATACGAAAGTCGGAACAGCCAGTGAAGATGCTTCAAAAGAAGATAAGATACTGGTGACAGTGAAGATTTGGAAGATCAATATTTATTTTGTTTAATTTTCTTTTTCAGTTGATTGTTATGTAATAAAAACGCCATATCTAATAAAAACGCCAAAAATCCAAATGCTTGTCAAAACGCCAACATGCCATAAAACGCCACAAAAATTACCAAACCATAATAAAATTACTTTGGACAAGTATTATAAAAAACCAAAAATATAATCATAATAATAAAAAATAACAAACTTGAAAATATAACTAGAAACAGTAACTACAAATCAGTAATAATGAAGATAGGGAAAATTTATTATATTATAATCTAAAACGCCAAACTTGAAAGATGGGACGTGTTACAGACTTCAGAGATAAAGCTTATCAAAAACAATAATTACAAACAGTAACTGAAAAGACGAATACTTTATTATAATAATGCACCGCCTAACTTAGGCGCCAAAAAGACATCCTATAAAATGATACGTGTCAGCAACTTCCATTTGATCAAACCAAAAAAACAAACGCCAATACTACTAAATACCATTGACTGTAAAATGCCAAAAAATAAAAAAATCAAAGATGGCTAACATGCTTTCTTGGATATTCAGTATTGTTCTTCGTGAAGTTTCACTGGATGAATTGTTAGAAGAGGGGAGTAACTCAGTAAGATTTTGCTGCATGAGATGGACAAAAATTCAAGAAAAAGATACTGATGCCAGTCATATGGCATTTTGTATTTTTTTTGTTCTTGAAGAAGGCTTGGATGAGGAGAAGAGATCAATGACAATGAAGAGTGGGATGATTATAAAGATGAAGATCAAGATAAAGAAAAAGCGAAAAACTCACTCACACGTCATAGATCTATGTCCCCAAACATCCACAAAAAAACCACTTCAACAGACGAGCAGGCAAAAAAATCAAACCGATGGGTTTGTTAAGTTTTACATAAAACGCCATATATTTGGTGACAGTTCTTGTACTATTAAAGAAGAGAGAAACTGATGACAGTGAAGATTGTGAAGAGAGATCCGATTAGGATTTTTAATTTATTTTCTTCGCTTGTATTTTTTTTCCTGTGGTTGAAATATAATCTAACAATTGTAAAACGCCAAGATAACGCAAACGCCAAAATGTATATAAAAAATAATAGAACAATTGGCCATCTTGTTTAAAACGCCTTGAAAAACGTCATTCAGATAGATTTTCTGACCCCCCTGGGTTCCAATGGCATATGATTTGAATAAACGTCAAAATGTTAATACAATGAAACCATTAAACGCCATTAATTATTGAATTTGGTTAACGCCAAAAATCTTAAACCCCAAAAATTAAAACAATATTGGGAAAAGCGGAACTGGAAAAGCAGAAGATGAAAGGACAAAAAAGCCCCTCCGCCCTTCTCTATGCCGCGTGACACGTGTTGGGCCAGGATGCATTCTCACCGTTCTCACACTTTTGAGCGTTTTCTCTTGATCCCGTTTCTATATATATACTACACTAGTAGGATGCCCGCGTAATGTGACAGGATCGACAGAAACATCACATTGCGATACTCATTTTGGTAGTTTTCTTACATCAAAAGCGAAGTAATTAGGTAATCCATTTCATTGTGATGTGCATGGTTCGGTTATTATTCTCAACCGAATCCGAAACCAAATTAATCGGTTAGTCTATTTTATTAACCAATTGGTTTTTGGTTAATCACTTTGGTTTATTCGGTTAGATTGACGGTTTTTTGTTTAGTTCATTTAATCTCAGTTAATAGCAAAAACGAAACTTGGTTAAAACTTTTGCTCAGAAATATACGAAATTTAGGTATAAATACATGAAATGAAAATATAAATATATGAAATGGAGACATAAAATATGAAATATATGAACTGGAGGTATAAAAGTTAGAAATATATGAAAATATAAATGATTCAGTTCAGTTCAGCTAATTTTGGTTAAACGAGAGTAAAAAAAATTGGTAACCGTTTTTTGTTAAATCAATTTTCAGTTAAGTCAATGTTTTTGGTTGATTCTGGTTTGGTTTCGTCTGTTTTCGATTTAGTTTAGGTTAACGATTTAGTTATTGCTCACCGATAATCGGTTTTAATTTAATAATCAATAGGTGCGCGTACGATGCGACAGGAAACACGACATTGCCATGGTATAGCTTCGTGGTGCCAGCAAGACGACTTGAGATAGTACAGCTGGTACGAATGTCAGAGCAGGGGGCCAATAGGCGTACGACAGGTTGTGTCTAGCAATACCTCACGATGAGCAATCGTGTAGGGGACACGAAGTACACAAGGGCATTAACGTGTTACCAATCACCGTGCACCGATCACTGCTCCATGATCTCCATTTCGACCATGTGTAGTGGTGAGTGAAACAAATGCTCCACCCTTGGGCATGAAGTGACACGTGGCCGCCTAGTCAGCGAAGGTGCATTATGGAGCTTGAAGTTAAAATAGGTGTAGTGGTATAATTTCCTATAATGCTCCATTCCATGATTAACCAATTATTAATTTTTGTTTTAAATTAAAACAAATAATGAGTTAATTACACAAATGGGTCATGTGGTTTATACCTAGTTTCGCCTTTAGGTACTAACTTTTTTTAACAAGTTTAGGTTTTATGGTATCAATTTTGTAACACCTATGGGTACTTACACCAAAATTATCAATATAATGACTAAAATACCCTTCCATTCTTTTTAATTTTATCAATGTAACACCTTTGGGTACTAACACCTAATTTTATTTAAGTTTAAATCAATTTTACAAAATCTATTTTTTTCATCTTTTTATTATATCTCTTAATTAACATAAAATCTATTTATTTTTTTATAAATAAATATTTATATATTATTTTTTAAGAAATGATAAATAATTTAGTACGATAGAAGTTGCTCAAAATCTTAAATAATTAAAAATTCAATAGGTATAATAATAGTTGGTAATGTGCAAATAAATTATTATTAAGATATTAGGTGAAAACTCCGTGTATTACACTTGTTTAATGTATAAAACTTAGTTTTAATTTTTGTAATTTTAAATATATGAGATTAAATAATATAAAACCAATAACAATAATAATAAAAGACTGTATCTCATCGGAACTAAAGTGTTTCCTAGGCACATAAATACACAAATAAAATAGAGATGTCATGGTTTAATCACATCGTCTCAAAATCTGCCAAGTAATTGATCGTGACGAATAAATCAGATTAGATTATACATTTTTACGATTTTACTACAAAATATGTTAAATTAGTTGTAGTTATTTTTAAACAGTTTTTCTCGATTATGCTACATATCTTCATATATTAATTTAACTAATTTTCAGATATTATATTCGTGTGTTTTCAAGAATGCTATCGATTTTAATAGATACTTATTATATCATTTGTTTCATTATTTAATTTATATTTTAAAGAGTTTTTATATATTCATAATATTAGTCAGATATTTATCTAGTATTATTTAGTAATATTATTAATAAATAAAAAATGGAGTAGACGTTTTCTGACTTTTTTTAATTTATATTTATAAATAAAAAATAAATAGATTTTATGTTAATTAAGAGATATAATAAAAAGATGAAAATAAAAAAAATAGATTTTGTAAAATTGATTTAAACTTTAAAATTAGGTGTTAGTACCCAAAGGTGTTACATTGATAAAATTAAAAAGAATCGAAGGGTATTTTAGTCATTATATTGATAATTTTGGTGTTAGTACTAGGGCTGTAAACGAACCGAACGTTCAGCGAACAGTTCGTGAACCATTCGGCGGGAAGTTCGTTTATGTTCGTTCGTTTAATAAACGAACCAACATGAACAAGAAATTCCGTTCGATTAGTTAAATGAACGAACATGAACAAAGGTCTCGTTCGTTCAATTGTGTTTGTAAACGTTCGGTAAGGTGTTCGTGAACATTCGTTCATTTGCGTTCGTTTATGTACGTATGTTCGTGTTTTAATTAAAGATTTTTATACTTTCATATATTTTATCTATATTTTTTATACTATTAAACTTTTATTTATATCATTACCCTAACAATTAAACTAGGAAACACTCTTTCACCTTGTTTATGCACCATTTCCCTTTCTTTTCTCATTATTTACATCGACGAATATGATCTACCTCCGTTCCACAATAAGGGATTCAAGCTCTAGTGCTACTCTCTGGGTCATCCACCTTTATCCTTCATCGTGTGGCCAAATTTATTTGTGTTCGTGAACCGTTCGTGAACACGCTCATTTCCTTAATGAACGAACACGAACATAAAATCTCGTTCGGTAAGTGTTCATGAACCGTTCGTGAACACATTTATTTCCTTAACGAACGAACACGAACAAGGCCTCGTTCGTGTTCGTTCGGTTCGTTTACAGCCCTAGTTAGTACCCAAAGGTATTACAAAATTGAAACCATAAAACCTAAACCTGCTAAAAAAAAGTTAGTACCTAAAGGCGAAACTAGGTATAAACTACAGGACTCATTTGTGTAATTAACTTAACAAATAATCAAAGGTCCTCACTTCTCATTGGTCAATTTTACAAATCAAAGGCATTTTTTAAAACACGCCAAAAGCAAAAAAAAAAAAAAAAAAAAAAAAAAACCCCAAAACAACGCCCCACCCTATTGGTTCCGACGTGATTTCGGCGTTTTCGGGGCACTTCACGCCCAAATAATGCCCCACTATGGGGTCTTAGCTGCTCATGACAGACCCGACAACAAGGACAACTATTAGGCCACGTGGATCCATTCAGCGTGCACCAACACCCTTTTCGCCTACAAACACTAACGGTTGTGTTCAAGGAGGCAAAGAGGATATTGTTGTTGTCGATGTCAGGCCCAAGACCTATCAGCCTACCTCCTTCACAACTCTCTTTAGCTATAAATAGAGAACTTCATCTCCAGGTTCAAGGATCGCTCTCTTACTCTCTCACTCATTACACACACTTATTATCCTCAAAGCAATTTCTTATTCCCGCGCCAGACGGTGGTTACAATGAGAACCCCCTATTCTCCTCCTTGTAACGAGCTTCACGGTGTTATCTTGTTTTGCAAGATCTTGTAGCAAACAATCAAGGAAGAAAAAAGATTAATCTTTATTTGACGAGACTAAATCCATAAGTTAACTTTCGAATTAACTTGGTGTTTTTCAGTATCAAAGGCTGAGTTTAAGAGATAATACATCTTACCTAGAGTACATAGAATATATAGGAATTCTAGATGAAATTTTGATACCGATGGATTAATGTAGACACACATTAGGCTACTTGATAGGAGATATTGATATAACTAGAACATACAGTTAAATATATTGATATAGGTCCCTGTTGATATAAGGTAAATGATTGAATCACACTTGGCCAATGCAATTAAAGAGTTATAATTAAAATTATTCTGTAGACTGTAAAATGTTATGTGAAATTTGTTATCTTATGCCATTTATATATGTAAACCTTATATACAGTCGTCATATAAGGTATTAAGGTATCAATCGACAATACTGATAGAAGTTATAAATGGCTTGTACTTTAAAGGTGTACTCATTCCATTTTAATGAAAGAAGAGATGAAAACGAGCCAAGGATTAGCCACCTCATTAAGAGGGTAGAAGAAATATCAAAGTACCAAAAGAATATAAAAATGAATCGAAATGTCACGGATATGTAATTATGCTTACACGTTCTACATTAAGCGATTAATTTTAAAAATAAGCAAGCTTAAATTTATTTAATGTACTAGTGGATTTGCCGCGTGATCCAGCAGGAATATGTCACAGAATAGTAACCAAGTTTCAAAAGTGTTCTAATTATGTCACTGGTATCGTTTTTTCCCAATCATATAACTTAACATTGAAATCGAGCCATGTCTTTTTTTTCGTGTCGAGAGAAAAATGGAGCATAAGATGTTTGGGTCGGATTATTTTAATACTAGGTCTTCAACCAAAACCATATTATTTACTTTGAAATGAAATGTTCTGTACAAATACATACATTGGAAGAAAAAAACAGAAAACTATTCAAATGCCGGAAGTATGAATCTTGTCACTTTAAAAAACATAATATGTTTTGTTTCGTTTTAATATTTACAAAATCTTATCATAATTATAACTTATTAGATTATACAGTTGGTTATTTAGTCAAAATGTTACAACTTAATTAAAGAAAAATATTGTTTCGTAAGCCAAATTAAGAAAACGACACTCACGATATTATAAACAGTTTGTTTATCAGTTAAGTAATTTTGTCATTTCTTTCAAATTGTTCATATTCCAAAGGGTAAGGGTGTCATCATATACATCCACATTAGGGACTTTAGGCCATTCCCTCACGAATTGATGCAGAATAAGGGGTTCTGCTTTTATGGTTTGAATATAAAAACACTAAAGGATAACAAACAAAAATTGTATGTCATTCTCATATTCCATGTGAACTGATTTTCCATGAATTGTTTGACACTGACCACAAAACAATAAAGCCAATCGCGCACACAACTGGGTATAAACTAAAAGGCCATTCGAGTTCTCACCGGCAAGTCCACACTGATCTCATCATCCAAGTCAACATGCATTGGATCAATGTATTGTTGGATTTCATCAGAATCCCCTTGTCTGGTGCTAAGCCCTTCTCTGTAAATAATTTTAAAGTTATCAATACATCCAAATGGGTATAAACTAAAAAAAAACTTCACATAGTTCTTCATTGGCGAATAAAGAAAACATTACGGGAACATGGAAAGGTCAGAAGTGCAGTTGTTTAGGTCAACTCTCGATTGGCCATGTTGACAGTTACATGCGACAATTTTTCACTTATCTTTCTTTTAGAGGCAGTTAAGCGTGCATCTACAAAATTATTGAGAAAAACTTCAAAAGGAATTAGCAAAACAAATACCTATATGGAGCAGCACCATAGTAACCACCATATTGCCTCCAAACTTTCCAAAACTACGCCCACAAGTTACTTGTTGCTGCTCTTGGTAGCTGTCCCATTGCTTTCAACTGAATATGCAGCTAAACAATACTATTTTTTGAGCCTCCAACTGAATTAAAGTGAATTCCATGTATCAAAATTCAAAAATACACCTGCCATAATGATAACAACCGGTCAACAATTTAACTTATTATATATAATGAACCTAGGATTCATTTCAATGTCAAAATTAGCATGCAATTGACCTAAAAAGTCAAATTACACAATTCTTTTACAAAAACAATCAACAGTTATACTCTACACCTACCATTAACATACTAAAAGAATAAAAAAAAGGAGCCTTTAAATCTTCCTTCACTACAAATAATATAAAAATAATCTCATTAACCCTTTCGTAAAAAGAAGCCTACGGTTTTGAGCTTGAGCGGGAGCCTACAAAATTAATCCCATATATAATTATTAACATTAACACTAATTTGGCACAAAAAATCCAAAAATAATTAATCAAAACGATAAAATTACAAACCTGAACTCATCATTTTCAAAACCTCCAAAACTACAAGAATCGGCAGCAGTCCCTCACATCAACAACACCAGTCACCTTTCAAACCTGGTCAATGGAACCGACGCCGGTGAACTCATCAGTGATTAACCAATATGAATAGTATAAAAAAGATAAGGTTTGGTACCGATATTTGAGGGTAAATACCGATACCGAACCGGGACCGTACCGGACCGATACCGAAAATGTCAAAAGTTGGTACCGAAAATGTACCCGGTACGGTAAATTCTGTACCGGTACCGGTTAGGTACGGGTACCCGGTACCATTTGCCCATCCCTATTCAGAAGTATAACCAACCTCATCATAGAAGATGATTCATGATTTTCATTTATAATAAAGCTTCTATATGTACTAATTGATCGACGTGAATAATTTGAGTTCTACTGGTATAGTTATAATCTCACATAAACAAAAAGAAATAGTTTAGTTTTGAACAATTAAAGTGCGATTTGATTGAACAAATTCCTTCACTCATTTAAAGAAGATATAAAACCATAAAAAATAGACTGCATTACCTTTTTCAAACATTAAGATATCTAGTTTCATCCGTGAACTTTTAGACTAAATCAAATTTAAAGTCATTCAAATCAACCAATAGTTTTAGGGTAAAAGCAACTAACTTGATTCGCTTTCACATTCAAATAATGTTTGGTGCGCTTTAAGTGGGAAACCTGCATAATATACCCTGCCAACATAGGTTTTTTGATGTTGATGTAATAATCACGACAGTTACAATTCGTGCTTCATAGCTTGAGGTTAAAACGTGCATAATCTAGCTAGCTGCAGCCTCGTGTTATCTGCAGATTTGAGAGCCCAATAATTAACAAAGTTCTCATACACTATGGTTGATCTTCATCTGAAACCAATAAGAATAAACATTAATTCATATTGTGCTCTGCTTTAAATAACAAAAAAGGCAACTTTTACTGCATATAATACAAATGGTGCGAGCACAAAATGGTAAAATATCAACCTTTATAAAAAGGGTATGTTTCGCAAAGCTAGTTGTAGCATTAACATTTAAAAAAGAAGTGTCCTGTAGATGTTTGAAGAAGTGCTTGACAAAAGTAGTTGTAGCTAGAGAGTATAAGATGATAAACAAAAAAGACGCGTAATTATACCTACACAACGACAAAATTACATACATATTATATGCACGTGATGATAATATATACTGGATATTTGCTTGATGGTTAACATTTATTTGATACATATAAAGCTACAGTTCTATAACTCAAATAGTTTCACAAATGTGATAAAACATGACTTTAACCAAACCATGTTTTGCGGATTTGATAAGTTAGTTACCTGAAGAGGAGAAGAAAACATTGGCGTTCTCTTGCCACTGATATGAAATGACTAAACACATAAAGTTGGTTCCAGACACCTCATCGTTTAACCATGTATCCCCTTCAATATCAGTCACCATAACTCAACTTTAACCTACTAAATCCACTTTATTCAATCAAATCATAAAAACAACATCAAGAACTTCAAAACCCATCAAAATTAACCCCAAAAAAAAATTTCTTTTGATCATCAAACAATCAAAACCACCTTAAAAATCCAATAAAATAACACAAAATCTCTTGCTTTGATCCTCAAACACTCAAAGCAAATCAAAACCACGAAAAAAAAACAATTTTTAACACTTTCCAAGTGGGGTCAGCAGATTTCACTTCAAAACTGAACAAATTCCCCTAAATTAATCAACTTTTTTGCTTATTTATACAGTTCATTAGAAAGAATTTATCTTTCTATTTTGACATCAGCCACAAAAGTGAATAGGACAGAGGGTGCTTGAAGACAAAAAAAAAACACAGGATGTATGATAGGTATATGACAAAGAAGAAAGGAAAAAGTGGTTTTCAAGAAAACAAATGCAAACCAGTAGTGCTCTCCTTCCTCGGGCTGATTGTAAAGGCAAAAATAAATCTCACCAATCCATAATGTATAAATATGAGCAAGTCCTTATATATAGAAGGAACCAATACCATGCCAGCTCCAATATACAACTTGTGACATTTATTACCTGCAATTAACAATCTGGTATCATACTTCATCATCATCATCATCATACTCAGTATATCCCACCAATAGCAAAGCTAAGGTAGGGTCTAAGGAGGGTAAGATGTAGACAGCCTTACCTCTACCCCGTAGGAATAGAGAGGCTGCTTCCAGTGAGACCCCCGGCTCAGTAGTAGTTTTGCATCAAGCCTTGGACATAAGGCACATAACCCTCAGCAATTGGGACAAAAGCCGATTAGCGCATGTACCCCCTTGTCTTTCGGCTATCAACGCCACATCATGATGCATGATTAACCGTCCATGTTATAAAAATAAGTGAGAAATAAATGCATCACCTCACTTCAAGAAATTAAGGATCGAAGAATCATTACCAAATGAACTTACCTGGTCAATAGTTGCATATAAATTTCTATCAAGGCTGCCAAAATAACCAAAGTGAAATCCTTAAGATTTTATCTAAATCATTGGACGTTGCCTTCTCCTTCCCTCGCAAAACAAAAGAATAAAATTGATAATATGAGGAAAAATACAAATAAAATCTAATTTCAAACATATGAGTTTCTTTTTCTTCCCATAATTGTTCAACAAAAAGTACAGGGTTAAAGAACAATACCAATATATCAAATAATCAAAAATACAAATCGGAAGCAATAACTTAACAAACGAAAGTAGTAGCCCGGATTGAACATTGAATATAAGAATACGATGCAGATCAGGCTTCAATGGTGAAAATGAGAATCATATTATCAGAAGATGGATTCATTACCGTAAAAGAAGAAGATCAAGGAATCATTACCGTCGATGTTCACTGTTGGGTATTGAAGATGGATTCAACGTTGTCGCACAGGGTCGATTGAGCTCCTGAGGAGGCGATTCGGCGTCTAGGGTTTTGAATGAGGAAAGGAACGATGATATTGACGGAGGTTGCGGTCGGTGATTGAGAGATTGAGAAGAGAGAGAGACTGAATTAGGGTTTTGTGTTAGAAGATGAACGATGATTGAGAGAATGAGAGAGAGAGATAGAGGGTATAATGAAGCGTATGTGAGAAACTTCTCCAATCCGACGCTAAGAGCAATGCCACTTGTCCAATTATTTGAGATTTTCCACCTCATTGCCTATGTGTATGCTTAGTTGGCTTGAACCATTGGGTGACATGTGCCCCCCAATGGTTTGCTTTATTAGAGATATAGATAAGAAATTATATTTATTTAAAATAAAAACACTTTAATTACATTAAAAATTAAAAAAACAAGTTAAAATCCACGTTAGGGCTGTTCAAAAAGCTCACGGCTCGGAGCTCGCTCGAAGCTCGCTCGGATTTAGCTCGGAAAAAGCTCGCTCGATTTGGCTCGGTTTAAAAGTGAGCCGAGCCGGCTCGGCTCGGTTAGAGGCTCGGCTCGTAACGAGCCGAGCTGGCTCGGTTCGGCTCGCTTTGTAGCTCGGCTCGGTTTAGCTCGAATTATTTTACTTATAATAAGTTTTAATTTTATATACATTATAATATATTACAAAAAAAACTGATTATTATTTACATGTATATAGGTTTGTAATTTGGTATTTATGGCATATTTGAAGATTGATTACCATACTAATGAACTAATATTGTATTTTATTGAAATTAAAACTTATTTTGCGTTGTTAAACTTGATTTTGGTTTGAATTGTATTAGGTTGAACTTATTTTGAATATATTCTTTTAAATTATTGAATAATATTTTAGGCTATTAAATTTTAAGAGGTATATATTAGTTTTTTTTTTTTTATAAAATCGAGCCAAACCAAGCCGAGCCGAGCTAGCTCGGTTTAAAACCAAGCCGAGCCCGAGCTTAGATTTTCAGCTCGGTTTCAAATCCGAGCCGAGCCGAGCCAGCTCGGTTTATAATCGAGCCGAGCCCGAGCTTGGTCTGGCTCGGCTCGGCTCGGCTCATGAACAGCCCTCGATGTTAGCATCAAATAAAAGAGAAAAAAGAAAGAAAAATCCACATCACCACGGTTACCTATGAATTGGATGAAAAAACCCTTAATTTTAATAAAAAATGAATGTTGAGTGAACTGATTGAAACACTTTTGAAACTTGAGTGACCTAATTGGAACACTTTTAAAACTTGATTACTATTCTACAAAGTTACCCCTTTCTAATATTACAAATTGTAAACTATCGTTTTATGATTTAAGATTTTGATATTGCTTGACGTAAAACTCTCTACTTCCTAGTAAAGGCCTGAGTTCTAGACGTTTCCTCTGCGAATGTCCAAATATTACCCATCTGCATAAGCTTGTTTTACATGAAACCCTACACCTTAACACTTTCAAATATTTATTTGGGTTTTCCCAATTGTCCATGTCCAATTTCGTGATTTTCCCCAAATCAAATGGTAAAATATGATCATCAATAGTAAACGACGGATGGAAGTCTTCAGTGCCGGCTCAACCTTTTTGGAGGCCCAAAGCGAATTTTGAAATTGAGGCATTTTATCGAGTTAGTACTCATTAGGCCAATACTTACAGATTAAGTAAGTTTCCTCCGTTTTGTGATTTATGTGGACAATCACAAACTAGGTGTAAACACCTCCAACTTTCACACATCAATTCCATAAACATAATCAAAACATACCGAAGTGAAGTGACTGAATGATGCAATTAGCACTTAACAAAGGTGCGTTTTACTGATTTATCACTTATGGGGATATGATCTGGCTTCACAAATAAGATAAAGAAAAAAAAAACAAAACAAACATCACAATTTATACATTTATCTTCTTCACAATTTGGAATCACATGTTCTGTTTGTAAAATCAATTATTTCTCTCATAGAACCATGCAATGACTTAATGGAAACTTACGGGAATTTGCAAGACTACAATCATCATGAATGTCAAATGAAAAAATGGGTTTAATCTAAAGTCAAGCTTGTAAAATATGGGCCTCAAAAATTTTGTGGCCCAAAGCAGTTGCCTTATTTGGCTTGGGCTTTAGCCGGCACCGGAAGTCTTCAATGTAATACTAAGATTAGGCCAAATTGACTTGGTTCACTTCAATTTGTTCTAATTCATTATCTTTATAATTATCTTCAAACACATTTAATTTTTTTTTTTTTTACTCATTTTATTATCAGTTTCCTTTACGTTTTTTACTCATTTTATTATCAGTTTCGTTTACGTTTGCCATTTATTATATAAATTATTTATATCAATATTAATAATCAAACTTCACTTTTTAAAAAAAAAAAATTGGAAGCTTTGTTTAAAAAAAAAGTGAAGTTTGATTATTAATATTGATATAAATAATTTATATAATAAATGGCAAATGTAAAAGAAACTGATAATAAAATGAGCAAAAATAAAAAAACTTAAATGTGTTTGAATATATTTATAAGGATAAACTGAAGTGAACCAGGTCAATTTGGTCTAATACTGGTTCAAAACATAAATCACCATTCCTTTGCCGCGTAACCCTCACAAACCTAAAACCCGCCAAAACTTGGCGCGCCATAACCTTCCCGCCACAAACTCCCCCCAAAATCAGCATCTATAAAACTATAAACCCTCTATCCATCGTTACTCACACATTCAACTCTCATTTCTAAACCCTAGCCGCCACAAAATCACCCAATTTCCTTCACCAATTCTCAGTTCAATTCAAGCAATGGTGGTAGCTTTAGGCCCGGGAAAGTTCTACGGAAGCAGCCTCCCGAGGCCTCGGATCTACACGGACGTCAAGTTTAACTCGTTCCGAGTCGACCCGCCAGTCCCTGTTACTGACCCGTTCATGTCGTGGGCGGAAGAAGCTCACTGGTCAATGGGCGGTTTGAGCTTCCAGCGTCACCGTCTTCAAGGACGCATTGAAGGATCTGTCGAGAAGCTTCGAAATCAGATTGAAAAATCGTTTAAAGAAAAAGAATCTCTTAGCCCTAAGGTTCTGAAAAGAAAGTTTGTTGAGGAAGATTCCGGTAAAACTACGAAATCGGTTGAGAAGAAGAAGAAGAAGAATGTGAGCTGTGGAAGCCCGTCGCCGCCGCCGGCTCCGATGGCTAATAAGAGGAGAAGGTATGTGGGTTTGATTGATGAGGAAGAAGAAGTTGAAGGGACGCCGGCGGTTAGGAAGTGGCCGGTGAGGAAGCTTTCTGATGAGTTTGATCTTGTTAGTAAGAAAAGTCCGGCGAGGAGGTCTGGAAGTGTGGAGGTGGAGATGGAAACGGTTGCTTCGAGGACTCGGGGTAAGAAGACGGTGAGTGAAGAAGCTGCGAAGACTGTTTTCAAGGGTAAGAAGCGGTTGAGGAAGATTGGAGAAGACAACAATGGCGGTGGTGCTTCTCCTAGATTGGTAAAGGGTCGGTGAATTTGTGTAGTTAAGGTGTTCGATGAAATGTCTGAATGGGCTAGTTTGTAAAACTTGATGGAAATGTGTTTTGACTACATGCTTGATTTAGCTCAACTTATAAAATTTGATGACATGTTTAGTTTTTTGTTTCAATTTAATTCTTCAATTATAATTATATCTTCTAAAATTTTGCTGTTGTGACACTCTTTCTTTTAAACCTACAAAAAGATGGAGAAACTAGGTGATTTTCATGGGCATCCAAGCAAAACATTACATAATATAATTGTTTACCATTGGTTGGGGTAGATATGAACTAAGGCAAAGCCAACTGTTGGGTGCAAAGTTTCGAATAAAACCGACCCCCGTGGCAGCAATCCAGAATTCTAGATTAACTATTTTTTTGGGACTTTTTCGACAATAACATCCTTCCAAAGCAATGGTTAAAAAATTATAAGTAACACTGACGTCAGTCATCCGTAACCGTTTTGGATTTAACTTGACCGTATCCTGCAATCTTGGCCGTATTAAGGGTTTGAAGGGGTAAGCGTCGATTGACAATTGGGGTGGCCAGAAAGAAATCGAAGTGGAAAAATAAGCCCCCAGCAGAAAGAATTGATCGAAGATTTTAGTAAGCTCTCCGTTTAGATGTGAGGAGGTACCAGGTTTGTGCGATTTTTAAGGTGCAATCGTGTTATGGACTAATACCATTGCAAGGTATCGGACATGTCCCAAATCGGTTGTATGGGCAACTTATGTGGGGTTTATATACCAAATGGGCTCTCTCACCCACCAGACTAGTCTTTTGGGTTGTGTTCTCCTGTTTGGTATGTAACATTGGTATCAGAGCCAGAACTCGGAGTGGTGGCCCACGGAGTGGTGGCATGGAGAGAGCCAGCCGTGACCAACGAGGCTCGGAGTGGTGGCTCATGGAGTGGTGGCTCATGGAGTGGTGGCCTGGAAAGAACCAGCCGTGACCAACGAGGACGTTGGCCCTTAAGGAGGGTCGATTGTTATGGACTAATACCATTGCAAGGTATGGGACTTGTCCCACATCGGTTGTATGGGCAACTGATGTGGGGTTTATATACCAAATGGGCTCTCTCACCCACCAGACTAGTCTTTTAGGTTGCTGTTTGGTATGTAACAAATCGAGAGGCCAAGGTCGATGATTTTCTAGCTTTTCTTCAGCAAACAGCCTTCCGTTTCGTTTCAGTTTAGGTTTTTTAAACTTCAATTTTTTTATGTTTAATTGCTTATGAAGTTGTATGCTTGATTGGTTTTGAAGTTGTGTGGAGATGACATTGATGATTTCGGTTCATTTGGAAGCCCTCTTGTTACGAGATATCCTGTTGGTGATCTTGTCTCCTCTACTGTATCAACTCTTGGAATTGGAACTTTGGAGCTTAGAAAACAAAAGCATATGATGCAACCATTTGTATATTCTCACAATTCCAAGAATAAACATAAACCAACCCATTTATTTTTCTCAACTACAAATACCTTCATCTTATATGTACACATTACCCATACCCTTAGAAACCATAAACAGCTCACAGCTCCAACTTAAAATCATTAAACTACTTTAACAAGCTTATACTAACTCGTTACAAAACTTGTATTGCCATAGAATGTAAACTAGATGGCGTGTTCAAACTCTCAACCATATCAAAAGTAAGCAATGAAACCATTCGACGTGACAAACGGTTCGAATGCTCAACCACAGACAAAATATCCGGTGATAAAACCATTTTTGCTTCGCGAACCCCGTGCCACTTAGCTTGCATGTATTTTAGCTTCCGCCAAGGCGCGATATGCATTTTCTGGTCCTTCATGCACTTTTTAGATGCTAAGCATAGTATCTTGATCAATGATTGGAGTCTTTCTGCTTTTCCAACATATATTTCAGGCAGCCGGCTTATTAGACGGTTGTAATCTTGGCTCCCCTTTGCCATCTCAAATTCGGCCCGAAAATTTAACTCGATGATCACACTTACAACACCCTTTTTAGAGTTTGAAGTGTCCAATACTTCTATATATGAGTGTTCCCCTGGAAAATTATAATCACTATAGGAGTTAGAAACTTTAGTTAAGGTTTTAAGAATAATAAATTAATTAATTAATTAACCAAACCCATTATAACCTGACCCGATAGGTTAATAAAAACACAAATACCAAAAAACCAGCTATTGTTTCGCTTTTAACCCATAACCAAACTGAGACCAGTAAAATAAAATATTTTGTTAAACTATGTAGTACCTGAAGGGATTTGTTTCAGATTATTCCATTTGGCCTTGCAAATGCCACAGTTGTAACCTGCTTGTTGCAACCGGTCAGAGATCTCCGTTTGCAAACACCTCCGGCAACCATCAAACGCGGTCACACCACAGTTACAACACCCAACCGCTGCCGATTTCATCTCCTTCATGATCTCTTTAGTTGCCAGCCTAATTTTCGACTCGGTGGAGCTAGTTCTATACAGATTTTCCTGCAACATGATCAAAAACCATAAAGGCCTATTAGTAATTCAACTTATTCCCACAAAACAGACACAATTGCGATATTTACCATGAGAAGTTGTTCTTGAGATTCCCAGAACAATCTGTCCTCTTCGGGATCACCCGAATTTTCATCTTCTTCTAAATCACCATTCTCAGAGGTGTCCCCGGAACTGAATGAAGTTCCTGATGAAAGGTCGTTCTCTTCAATGAACTCGAAGATCATATCGGGGTTCTGGTTGGTGGACGGGGCTTCGGGGGCTCCGGCCATGTGTTTATGTCTAAGGCTTATGGATTGAAGCATGTTGGTTTGATACTCTTGCAAATAGATTATATGGTTTTTATAGTGAAAGCTTTTTGGAGGCTGTGTTGGTCCACATGTATTTCTTTGCATCACTTTTTGCCAAGTTGGATCATAGGGATGGTAAAAAAATGTTTCTTTTCTTTTCAAAGTTGAAATCTTATAATTATCAAAGAGTATGTTTAAAATTTTATTATTAAAAAGTGAGTTGATAGTTATCAAAGAGTATGTTTAAAATTTTATTATTAAAAAGTGATTTGAAGGTTGTTTGGTGAGAGAGTTTGGAAACCAGCTAGGGATGTGAATAAGGCAATAACAAAACGTAAAATTACAAGGCGGCTGGGCGCTAAACGCCACGCCGGATTGTCATTTGGGCGCAAGTGGAGCCGTCATCATTGCAATAACGAGCGTTATTGTTTTTTTTACTATGAGGCTCATTATTCTACAACCAATCAGATTTTTTTCTTTTTTTTAATTTAATGTTGATTATTCCGCTACACCTAATTATTAAGTAGTTTAATTATTGCTTATGCCTAAGTTGAGCTGACATAGAAGCACTTTTGCTAGTTATTGAGTGAGATTGTTATTTAATAACACATAGTCTAAGTAGTCACATGCTTTTATTTTTCGTTGTTGGCAAATATTTTTTTTTCAAACGGCTTTTTTTTTAAAGGTAAATTTCATTAACACAAAAGCCGCCGACCCAAACCGGGCCGACGAAACAAAGCACACAAGACTAATTACATATTAACAAAAGAACACCATTCCTCCCATCCTATACCTTTGTACTTGGATCTATTCGAAAACCAAAAGAAACTTAATGCCGTAACTTCACTAACTATATTTTCAATTCTATTCGGGGAATTCGAGAATCTCACATTATTCCGAGCACGCCATATACTCCAACACACAATTATAATGATACCTTGAACCGCTTCTTTCTTCCTTTCCGAGGCATTGAGATTTTTAAACACAACGAACAAATCTTGGATCGAGAAAGCGTATATACTGGGGATCTTGCACCACGAACTAATGCAATTCCAAATGTTAGCAGCCGATTTTTTCAAACGGCTGATGTTAGATATGTTACTTCGGCTTATAATTTTATTTGTTTTGTATTGAAACGAGAAATTCTAATATATTTTTTTCTTACAAATAGTTTTTTTATCTACCATTATTCACTTCTAAATTATATCTAGGGGTGCAAACGAACCGA
Source organism: Helianthus tuberosus (assembly GCA_030545235.1). NCBI lineage: Eukaryota > Viridiplantae > Streptophyta > Magnoliopsida > Asterales > Asteraceae > Helianthus > Helianthus tuberosus. The sequence continues at coordinate 127,546,679 of CM060447.1, read as the reverse complement.
ACGAACACGAACAAGACCTTGTTCGTGTTCGTTTGTTAAGAAATATATGTGTTCGCGAACCATTCACGAACACTTATCGAACGAGATTTTATGTTCGTGTTCGTTTGTTAAGGAAATGAACTTGTTCGTATTCGTTTGTGTTTGTTTGTTAATTTTAGGAAACAAAGAAAAAGAACGTTGATGAACACAAATGAGCACAAAATAATGTTCATGAACACAAATGGAAACAAGTGAACACAAACAATCGTTCATGAACAAAATATATAATACACTGACACTAATTAGATATTTAATTTGTCAGAATTTTGAAGTATTTAAATAGATATAAAAACTAAAAATACTAATGAAATATTGAACACAATCAAACACGTTACCGAACGTTAATGAACATAAACGAACGAACACGACATCTGTTCATGTTGTTCATTTAACTAAACGAACGAAATTTCTTGTTCGTGTTTGTTTGTTTAATAAACAAACGAACACAAACGAACTTCCCGCCGAACGGTTCACGAAATGTTCGCCAAACGTTTGGTTCGTTTACAGCCCTAATTATATCACATTAATCATAATGTAGTGATTGTTTAGTATTGAATTCAAGACCTATTACATAAGAGACTTAGAGCTTTCAAGTCCCATTTTGTATAATTATGTGAGTTGCTTTTACATATTATAAAAAAATGGTTTTGAGTGGTTGTGAATGAAGGAGAGAAAAAAATATTATTGTTTATCGATATATTTAGGGAAACACTGTTCGCCCCTCTTAATTTTATTAGAATCAAAATAGTTATATAAGAGTTAATAAAAGAAGGTATAACTGAAACTATAATGTTATATCATATTTTTTAGAGTTAACTTTTGTTTTGCCCTTTGTGGTTTGGTAATTTTAACGTTTTTGCTTCAATTGTTTAAAAAGTGCATTTTTTGTTACAATAGTTTACTATGTTTTTTTTTTTTACTAATTTGCTCCACGACTCTAACTCCATCTATATTGTATGTTAACTAGAAGGGTATTTTCGTATTTTTAAGGATAAAAATAAGGATATTTTTGGTAGTTTACATATATTATATTTTTTATAGGGGGTTTTCATTTAAGAAAAAAATTAGATTGAAAAAAAAAAAAACAAAGGGTACAATTGTAAAACATTAAATAGTTTATCTCTTATCTCATTTATTATTATGTTTGACTAATTAATTAGCCATAAATACTATCATCCTCCACTCTAAATTTTTTGTCTACACACATCAAAATTTATCCTACACGTTTTGAAATTTATCCTACACATATTGAAATTTATCCTACACAGCTCGTAATTCATCCTACACTTTGAATTAATTTTTTTTTCTTCTTTGAAAAAGTATAATTTTTTTTGAGTAAACTGCCATTTTGGTCCCTGTGGTTTGGGCACTTTTGCCATTTTAGTCCAAATCTCAAACTTTTTACATCTGGGTCCCTGTGGTTTGCATTTTGTTGCCATTTTAGTCCAAAAATCAAAATCTCTGATTTTTGACTGTTTTAATGTCCCTTTTTTTGTCTTTATCTGAAGGGGTAGTTTGGTCATTTAATTTTCATTAAAGCAATTCATTTAATAAAAATCCCCCAAATATAAAAACCCCCAGATCATCATCATCTTCAACCTCAACCCCCTGATCATCACCATCTTCAACCTCATCATCTTCAATCTCTACACCTTAAAAAACACAAACACCACCACCTCCTCCACCATCACAACCCACCACAACCTGCAACCACCTGCCACCACCCTCTCGCACCCCCTGCAACCACCGCCCAACTACCCAACCCCACCCCACCCCTTTTCTTCTCCGACTTCACTTTTCAGTTCTATTTGGTCTGCTTCTTCATCCCTCCTTCTTTCCCTAAACTGCTTCCCTCTCCTAACTCTCTCTCTCTCTCTCTCCATCACTTCTCTCTCTGAGTTCAAAACCTAAAATCAACAACAAAAAAAACCCTTTCTCTCCTCACTCTCTTTCCATCGCCTCTCTATCTCTTTATCTAAACCTAAAATCAAACAATTCAGACAACACATGACCTGCATCTTTCTATTAACCTCATTAAAAGGCCGATTTACAAATAATTCAAATCCTTTATCTGCCTCTTTCCATCTAAAATGAATCCAAATTCGTTAAAATCAAGAAACAGAAAACTAATTTGATAACTGAAACCTTAACATTGATTCTTAAATCATCATCTTTCTGCACCTGAATCGATACTAATCGCATCAAATCCATCTCAAAACAATCTGATCTCGTGTAAATGGCCGATCTGTAAACAGTATCCTTCATCGAGGTTCTATAAACAATCTATAAAAGGCCGATCTGTAAAAGGCCGATCAGTAAAAGGCCGATCAGTAAAAGGCCGATGTCGGTTCTCATCACGGTGGTGGTGGTGGTGGTGGTGGTGGTGTTCGACAGAGAGGAGAGAGAGAGAATAGAGAGATGGGTGTTTGGAGAGAGAAAAAGAGAGTGTGTGTGTGCAGAGGAGAGAGAGAGAGAAGAGAGAGATGATGGTGTTGGCGGCAGTGGGATGGTGGTGGTGGGGATGATGCGGTGGTGGGGGTGGTGGTGGTGGTGTGGTGGTAGTTCAGATAAGAAAGAGAGAGCTGCAGATGTATGATGCGATGATGAAGATGAACTGCAGATGTATGTGTGTATATTAATATATATATATATATATATATATATATATATATATATATTAATTTTTGAATTAAGAAAATGTTAAATGAAAAGCAAAATGACCAAAATGCCCCTGAACTAAAAGACAAAATAGGAGGTTGCAACAGTCAAAAAATAGGGTTTTTAAATTTTGGACTAAAATGGCAACAAAATGCAAACCACAGGGACCCAGATGTAAAAAGTTTGAGATTTGGACTAAAATGGTAAAACTGGCCAAACCACAGGGACCAAAATGACAGTTTACTCTTTTTTTTAAATAAGTTACAAATTTAATTTAGTTAGCTATTAAAGAGAAAGAATTCCAGTTAATGATCTATTGAAGTTTACAAATATACCCTTACACTAATATTAAATACAAAAATTAAATCTAATAAAATAAATGATTATTATTGGTTGAAATTTCTTCTTTTTTATTCTTACAAAAAGTTTTTTTTTTCATTTGAATACTCTCTCTCTCTCTATATATATATATATATATATAGAAACGGGATCAGGAGAAAACGCTCAAAAGTGTGAGAACGGTGAGAACGCATCCTGGCCCAACACGTGTCCCGCGACATAGAAAAGGGCGGAGGGGCTTTTTTGTCTTTTCATTCTTGTTTTTATTTCCCAACGCGGTATAATATTTTTATGGCGTCTAAGTTTTTTTTGGTGTTAATTGTATTTTTTAAACTTTTTGGCGTTGAAATAATTTTTTTGTGTTACATATGTAATTTTTTGGCGTTATAGCGTTTTCTGGTTAATTTTTTTGGCGTTTATGGGGTTTTGTATAATAATTCCCTACGAGTCACTATTATTTGCATAAGATTACAATAAGTCCAATTTTTTTGGCGTTTAGTGAATTTTTTGGCGTTTAATACCCTTTACAAGGTGTTTTGCCAGCAGCTGTTCTCCTAGTTTTTCATACTTCTATCGTTTGGTGTTTGTAGTTTTTGGCGTTTTATATAATAATGTATTTTATTTATAGAGAATTAGATAACAAATCAACATATAACTTGATATCAAAACAATATAAAATGAAAACAAAAATAATAAAAAATGGTAATCTAATTTCTCTTCCGAATCTTCACTGTCATCAGCCTCTATCTTTCTTGAATTTGTTTTGGCGTTTTGAACATTTTTTGAATACTTTAGCTAGATGCCAACTTTCCTACATAAACCCCGTCTTTTTCAGAAGAAGCTGCTTAGTGGCATCCTGTTTTTTAGTGTGATATTCTTGTTTGGTGGCATGTCATTGAAGATCAACTCTTGCTTGATGCTATTTGTAATAATGGAGTCCAAAATAGCATTTTTCAGTTGTGCTGAACCCTTTCTTCCATGCCTATAATCATCAAGAAGAAAGCTCACATGATGGCATATCACTGTCATCAGTCTCTTTTTCTTGAATATTTGTCCATCTCATCCAGCAAAATATTATTGAGTTAACCTCCTCAGAAAAAGGATCCATTTCAGTGAAAGCTTTGACATCTGTGGCGTTTTAAAAGGGAGTGGTTTCTAGAGGATATGACATTTTTGTGTTTTTCTAGGTGTGATTAATTTCATTGTGTATAGACCCCTCTCTTATAGGAGTTTTTTGGCGCGTAGTTTAGGCGGGACTTTTTTATTGTAATAAATGATAGTAATAAAGTAACTGTCTTTTCAGTTACTGTTTTTTGTATTTAGTTTGTTGATCAGCTTTTATCAGTTTTATTGGTTATAGACGTCCCATCTTCTAAGTTTGGCGTTTTTTTTAAATGGCCTTATGCAGACCAACATGACAAAATACAATAACGGAGTAAATAAAATATTAAGCTGGAAAAATATTTTTTGTTATTTTTGGCGTTTTGTTAGGGTTAACCATTTTTTAGTATAATTTTGGTGTTTTGCTAATTTAGATAGAAATATATCATTTAATTATCTTTAAAAAAAAAGATTACATAGAAGAAAAAAAAAGAGGAAAAAAAAATTAAAATCCTTCGTCAGAAGGTACTTTATCTGAATAGTATCCATCACTTGTGTCATCTTCTTCCTCATCGGATTCTTCATCTTGATCTTCATCCATGTCATACCATTCACCTTCATCAGCTTCTTGTTCCTGAAGATTCTGAAGCCTCCACCTGAACATGTATTGCATTAACTCCAATTTTGAGTCTATTTCTGTGTTGGCACATTTGGCGTTATGCAATTCTTCCATGAAACCCACTCGCTGCTTTGTCATGATGTTCTCTAGCCAGTAGACTTCCTCCTCTCCGCTGTCGTATATAACCGTCACCATGTCTGTTTCATCATCAAAACGCCATGATGTCATGACGGGGTCTGGCGTCATATCTCGTTTGATTGGTCCAAATTTGCTGGTTAATGCTTTCATAAGCATATGCGTTTCATGGCAATGGTTGTCTAGAGCGATGCCAATGGATAAGATTTGCCTCTGTATCTCTTCTTCCATTTTTAGAATTGCCTTTGTGACAACTTCCAAATTTGCATGCATCCGTGCAATTAATTAATCTTGATTAATGCTTAATGACTGTGCTGAATTACAAATAACTGCATTCTGATTACTGCCTTATACTTACATGTGCATCACATATTGCATACTGTCACATCATTATTACATGCAAACCATATTGACTTAAATGATGCACAAAGCACAGTTAGCACAGTTAGCGGATAACTGAGAAAAATGCTGACGAAACTCAGCACATAGACAGACAGTGTTTTGAGACCCAGTATGGGCCAGAAACTAAGTACCACACTAGTATGGTGTGTAGGGAAGTAAGGACCACAAAACTGCATTCCTAAGTGATAGTTTAAGTGCCGGAAAGTGCCTAAAACCCACATAAAGTGCAGAATTCAGCATAATTCAGCAAAAATCAGCATTTTAACAAGCTAGTATCATGCAAAAATATGACTAAATGGTCCTGAATGCTTTCCTAAGTGTCGGGAATTAAAAGTGTCACAAAAGGGTACATAAAGAACACTAAACGGAATAGTTTAGCACTTTAACGACCAGTATCTAACCGAACAACCGGACACTACCCGAAACATCAAAATTTTACTAGAAGCATTGTTTTAATGTTTCCAAGCTAGTTATGATCCCCGAACACCCTAACACACTATATAACACATAATATACATAACACCTAACTATTATACTTAGAATCTAACCATTTAACTTAACTTACCATCACCACACAACTAGTACCCCCCCCCCTATGTAATCGGCCCACATGGCCTATTTGGGAGATTTGATTTGATTTGTTAAAAGATATGTCATGTACTTAAGGGAACATATTACCCATTAGACTAAATATTGTTGGAAGATTATAAAGATTAACCAAGAGTTCACCATTCATCTTCATCACACTTTACCACTCAACACTTCTCTCTCCCTCTCCTCCCATTCTCAGCCGTAGCCAAGCACCACCGCCACCCTCACTTCCACCTCTAACTCATCCAATCCATACTCATCACAAGGTGTTTGAAGCAACATAAAGAAGCTTGGAGCTTGTGGATCTTCAAGGACCTCTTTCATTTGCTATTATCCATCACATTTATCATCTTCATCTTCTTTGGTTCTTCCCTAGCCCTTGTGCTAGTAGTAAGCCTCTTGTCACTTGAATTTACTTCTTATTTAGTTGGTTAAAAGATGATATGTGATGAAAATCATAAAGAACATCAAGAACCATGAACTTAAAACTTTAACATAAGCTTAATAACATAATAATACATATTGTTTAGTGATTGTTTTGTAACACCCCGTGTTTTCACAAGTAAAAGTCAAAGTCAAGGTCAAAGTCAACGACCGGTTTCGCGCGACGTGACTCGTAGAATTGTTTCTATTATATTTAGATTATGTGGAGTACATGTTGTACATTACAATAATCAAGCCTTACCAATCATATTTCGATCGATCTACGACTGTGAACGATAGGAAGTAACAATGCGATAAAGATAATCAAGCAAGCTAAACAAATCAACACCAAATCGAAACTCGAATTTCGTATTTTATTTGTCAGCTATACGTGTGTGTGTGCCTTACGTGTTACTTGTGCGTGTTTATTTTATGTTGTGTGGTGATAATCAAGCGAACTCAATCGAACTCGAAGTCTAACTCGAATATGATCGAACCCGAACTCGAATCCCGAATCGAACCGTATAAGAAGTAGTTGGGACTGAAAGTAATTTGAATTAGGAAACCCTATCAAACCAATCGTAAATCTGAGCCAAATCAACATCGCATCGAGCTCGCCCAAAGCGGTGGCATCCGCACGGATGGCCCATCCGCACGGATGGCCAATCCGCACGGATTGCCAGTCCGCACGGATTGCCAGCCCGCGCGGATGACCTGCCCGGATGCGTGCCGTGCGCACGGCTCACCTCCTTTCCCTTTTTGGCATCCTATAAATACACGGGTCACTATCCACTTTTTCCACTTTTGGCAAGTGACGTCCGAACCACACGCATTCTCCACCTTTTTCCAGATTTCTCTCAATCCAGGTAAGATCTTGCACTAATTCTTGTACATCTTTAATCACTACACGATTCTACACACTTCTATCTTTCGAATCTTTAATTTTAACCATGAAATCATCCGGATTTGAGGTAATCATGGGTGACGTCACCATGAAGTTCGTAAGAACTTCATGCTAGGCCTCATTCCACCAAGAATATCTCGGATCCAAACGATTTCTACAAGTTTTTACAATGATTCCACCTAGATCTACACTTTTCTAAGGATAAAAGAGTTGAAAGAAATAAACCTAATGTTCTCTCCTTCTTTTACCCTTAAAACCGGTGCAAATCCGATCAGTCCTAGTGTTTTGCTCGTCAATAGTGATTCCCTAGTTCCAGATCTGGAGTTGTACCCTAGACAACTGATTTCGGGGTTAACCGGGATGACCGTTCTGAGTCGCCGGCAGGCCGAGTTAGGGTGGTTCCTAACCGGTCTAGTCACGCGGGTGAGAACACAACTCCAAGTGGTTGCCACGTAATCAGAACGTCTCGATAAACGACAACAGAAACCAAGTGTAGACGAACGGAACAACCGGAGCAGTTATCCGCACGGACAGGCTACCCGCACGGACTAGCCACCCGCACGGACAAGCTGTGCGCACGGATTACCATCCGCACGCATAGGTCATACGCACGGGTTGCCACCCGTACGGACTACCCTTGGGACCAACTTTCCAAGCGAGGTTTGAGTATCGACGAACGAGCAATCCGGACAGACGACCTCTGAATGGATTACTCCTCGGATCATGAGATACTAAGGCCTTAAGATGAAAATCAAACAAACCCCACCCGCACGGCCAAGCCGTGCGCACGGACGGGCTATCCGGACGGATTGACTCTGCCCGCGCGCACAGGCTGTCCGCACGGACTACCACACGCACGGACCGCCGTCCGCGCGGCCGGCTTGAAAGGTAGAAACACTTTGGTGTTTTCAAAATGCTACAACGAAAACTCCAAAGCACAAGCCATCATACACAAACACATCTTGGGAAGAAACAATCCACTAGAACGTTATCCACACGAGCGATCTAACCGTACGGGTAAGTCGTCCGCACGTATAACTCGTCCGCACGGGTTGCCACCCGCACGGACAGTCACACGCACGGATGACCAATCCGGATGGAACACCATCCGCACGCATCACCATCCGTACGGATGACTTCTACGCACGGATGACTTCTACGCACGGATGACTGATCCGCACGATCAGTCCTCCTACCCACCCTCACTTGTACTGTTTTACGCGTCACTTATCGTTACGTTATCGAATCTATTCAGGCTATTCGTGCTCGCTGTAAAGCGCTCCCTTCAATCCATATCGCTGTGAGTATACTCGAACCCTTTTTGCTTTAGCACTTTTGGGTGTTACATACGTTACAACTATTCAAACTACAACTATCACACTACTCAAGCTATTTTAACGCTTAACCATTATCGCATGTTATACGTGGCTTATGAATGCTTGTTTGTTATGTTTACACATGGAATGCTGTCTACCTGCCTTAGCAACGATAGTACTATAGTTTGGACTCAGCACCCGTTTCCACGGGGGTTGTTAAGGATCTTTTACTTGCATGGATTACAGTGGTAATCGTGTATTGCGAACTGCCTCGGGCAGTCAACCCGCAGTCATTGGTATCGATGGATCTATGTCGATAACTAACGTGCTTCATTTCACTATGTGTACGTGCTGGTTATGCGTAAACGAATTCGAACTCTATATGCTATTATTAAACTTGTATGCTCACCTTTACATTTTATGTATTGACATTATTTTAACGTATGTGACAGGTGCCTAGGTTGTTTATATGCTTCTCGGGCTGTGATGAAATCGAAGCTAGGAACTGGGGTCCTAGAAACCAACGAATAATTTAGTTATGCTTAAATCTGAGTTGTCGGAACAGAATAATTGTTTAGTTTTTGTCTGTAATAACTTGCTTTACTATTTGAGACATGGTATGGGACATGTTAACTTAAATTGAATGGTAATGATAGTTGTTATGGAAATTTCTGGACAATCTGTTTCGCTCAGTGCCGCGCCCCGATGATTCCGCCATCGGTTGGGGTGTGACAGATTGGTGTCAGAGCCATAACTATAGGGAATTAGGCAAGACTCGACCTAGTCCGGGTCGAAGTCTTAGAGACCTAGTCTATAGTTAAGAACCAACAGACCAACTCACGCGTATGCGTAAACTCACCACTATCACTCACTCTTTTCTAGCATTACACTCAAATTTTCAATTTGTGAACAGGTAATGAGGTCGAGAATAGGTGTGAAAACCGCAAACTCTCGACTAAGTTGCCTAGTTAGCTTGCGTTTTTAGCTACAAACGAGGAGAATTATACCAAATCAGGAGTGAAATCCGTATTTTGATGAATAATCTCCTCAACTTTTATCAAAACAAGGACGGAAGTTGTAAGATAGGGGTGAAACCCTAACCTTGACGACTCGTCCCGCTTTTATACAAAACTCCACCAAAGTTCGATGTATTCCAACGGTCTAGAGGCACGACCAAACCAATGGGAATTGCGCCAGCACCCAAGAATCGAGGCAAAGGCATAGTCCTGGAGGTCGTTGTGCAGGATCCTTGTGAATAGTCGAGCTACTTTGGTTAGTCGAAGTCTATTTAGCCACAGACAATCTACCTTCGATTTATCAATCTTTATGAAGGTTTTATGCATTTTCTGTTAGTTGTTAACGTTTTGAGGTACTATTGGTTTCGACCCAACACTACTGCTTCTGCTGAAACACAAATCTCACTCGACACACCACAATTTCAGATCACTCGCGTTACACTGCTTTCGAACACTCGCAAACTCTGAATACTAGGTTTCTGTTTTCTGACTACCTTAGTAATTAGGAATATATGTGTTTCTTGCTACTGTGCTTACACGTTTAGGAATATTGTGATTACGTGCTCTATGTGTTTATGTGATTTTGTGCAATTCTGTGATTTGTGACTATATGCGTTTACATGGTACGTGTTACTGAGCTTTAGTTAACCTAGACGTGTGAGGTGAGATTCGAATACATGTGTTGAGTTCCATGGCGGTGTCAATTGCAGACAATGTCGTCTGGATCCCATCATCGGCTCTCTCGTCAGGAAAAGAGGGACAGACGCCTTGCTTCCATCGTCGCGAAAGCGGTAGCAAAGGCTGTGAGCGGTGTCTGCGAGAATGCCAGCAAGTCATCCGAGGAATCAAGGACTGAAGGTCCCAAAGCTGCTGCGAGACCTTTCAGTTTCAAACAATTCAAGTCATGTGGGCCGAAAGAATTCACAGGCGAAGGAGGTCCTACTGCTCTATTCCACTGGTTTGACTCTATCGAGGTCACTCTGCGACAAAGTGGTTGCCCTGATGATCTTCGAACTCTGAATGCTACCGGCGTCTTTCAGTCCCGTGCCCTGGACTGGTGGACGGCCGAGAGGAACAAGAGAGGGAATGATGCAGCCTACGGGTTGTCGTGGGATGAGCTCAAGGCAGTCATGCTGGAGGAATTCTGCCCTCCTCACGAGCGTCAAAAGCTTGAAGATGAATTTTGGCACATACATCAGAAGGATGGAGACAATGCTGGTCTCACTGCTCGCTTCAAACAGCTCAGCATTATCTGTCCTGACCAAGTCAAGACCCCTGAGATGACCATCAAGAAATACATCCGAGCCTTGCCCGACTGCGTCGCTGATTTCGTGCAAGCGGCTAAGACTACCACGATCGAAGAAACCTATCTACTGGCCGCTGAGATCAATGACAAAAGGGTCAAAGATGGGATGTGGGATAAGACCTCCAAGCACCTGCATCAGGCCACTGCTACTACACCAACTGCTGAACCCACGTCCTCAGGCAACAAGAGAAAGAACAAGAGAAAGAACAACTCCACCAACAAGAACTGTGCAATTACTGCTGCACCGATCCAAACAGTACCTGCTCAACAGCGTCAAGTAGTGGCGCCTGTGGCCAATGCACCGCCTGCAAAGCGTGCATATACTGGACCACACCCACTCTGCCCTACTTGCACCTATCATCATCCAACTACTATTCAATGCCGCTTCTGTGCTCATTGCAACGTCTACGGCCACTTTACTGCCAACTGCCGTATTCGTCAAGCTCCTGCCAATCAAGCTCTACTCACTGCCCCACAGGGTCAACAAGCGCCTCCGGCACCCGCAGTCAAAGCCAGAGCATGCTTCACATGTGGCGACCCGAACCATTTCGCCAACATGTGCCCGAACAGGGTGGTGAAACAAGAACCCCAGCAGCAACAGCAGCAACCACAGCAACAGCAACAGCAGCAGCAACAGGCCGCACGTGCCAGAACTTTCAATCTCAACGTGCGTCAAGCCCAGGCCGACAACAACGTGGTCAATGGTACGTTCCTTGTGAATGGTATTTATGCTTCATGTTTGTTTGATACTGGAGCCGATAATTGCTTTGTGTCACTCGAATTTGAGAAACTCCTTAGTCGTAAGCGCTCTCGACTCCCCTCTGCATTCGAAGTTGAAGTCGCTACCGGAAGAACCGTCGCTGTAAACTCTGTTATTCGTGATTGCACACTCGAGCTCAACAATCACATCTTCTCAATCGACCTTATCCCAATGCAACTAGGAAGTTTTGACGTCATAATAGGCATGGACTTTCTTCGCGAAAACCATGCCGAAGTGGTATGCTTCGATAAAATGATTCGTTTTTCCCTCGCCAACGGGGATTCTTTGTGCGTCTATGGAGATACTACTTCAAAAGGTCTCAAACTCATATCATGCCTACAAGCCAGCAAGTATCTCCGCAAGGAGTACAGGGCTTTCTTGGCTCATGTCGTAGCAGCGGAGAAGGAAAAGAAAGAAAAGAAGAAAGTGAAGGACGTTCCAGTGGTTCGAGAATTTCCTCGAGTCTTTCCCGAGGATCTTCCCGGACTACCTCCGAAGCGTGATATCGATTTTCGCATTGATCTCATTCCTGGAGCAAATCCTATTGCCAGAGCTCCCTACCGACTTGCGCCATCCGAAATGCGCGAACTCTCAACCCAACTCCAAGAATTGCTTGAAAAAGGCTTTATTCGCCCGAGCACCTCTCCGTGGGGCGCACCAGTCCTTTTCGTCAAAAAGAAGGATGGGACGTTTCGGATGTGCATCGATTACCGGGAATTGAATAAGTTGACTATCAAGAATCGCTATCCTCTGCCTCGAATCGACGATTTGTTTGATCAACTACAGGGCGCTACGTGTTTCTCGAAGATCGACCTGCGTTCCGGATATCATCAGCTACGTATACAGGAGGAGGATATTCCCAAAACAGCGTTTCGCACTCGTTACGGCCATTATGAATTCGTAGTCATGCCTTTTGGCCTAACCAATGCACCAGCCGTTTTCATGGATCTGATGAATCGAGTGTGTAAACCGTATCTTGACCGTTTCGTCATCGTGTTCATCGACGATGTCTTGATCTATTCCAAAACGAGATCCGAACACGCGCAGCATCTACATTTGGTTCTCGAGTTACTTCAGGGAAACCAACTCTACGCCAAATTCTCCAAGTGCGAATTTTGGCTGGGGGAGGTTCAATTTCTGGGTCACATCGTAAATAGTCAGGGCATTCACGTCGATCCTGCGAAGATTGAAGCTGTTAAGAGCTGGGTTACGCCTAAGAACCCGACTGAAGTCCGTTCCTTTCTCGGACTGGCGGGCTATTATCGGCGATTCATCGAAGGTTTCTCGAAGATTGCTGTACCACTCACTTCCCTCACTCATAAGGACCAGCCCTTTTTCTGGGGAACCAAACAAGAGTCCGCCTTTCGAACCCTCAAATACATGCTTTGCAATGCCCCTGTTCTCACGCTACCCGACGGAAACGATAATTTCATTGTCTACTGTGATGCTTCTAATCTTGGTCTCGGTTGTGTCTTAATGCAACGAGACAAAGTTATTGCTTACGCATCCCGTCAGCTCAAAATCCACGAGAAGAACTATACAACCCACGACCTCGAACTAGGCGCAGTTGTCTTTGCATTAAAGATTTGGCGACACTACCTGTATGGTACCAAGTGTACGATCTTCACCGATCATAAGAGCCTACAACATATTTTTAATCAGAGAGAACTAAATATGCGTCAACGCCGATGGGTAGAACTTCTCAACGATTACGACTGCGAGATTCGTTATCACCCAGGCAAAGCAAATGTTGTTGCCGACGCACTTAGCAGACGGAGTTACCTGCTTAGCACCCGTAATGTTCAAGCCCAGCACAATCTAGAAGCTCTTATTCGCGACGCCCAGCATGCATGTTTCAACGAGCGCACCTTGAAGAAAGAAAGGATCTACCACGACGGAGCCCAGCTTGTGAGCAAATCAAACGGGATATTCCACTTTCTAGACAAAATCTGGATTCCCAGGAGAACTAACCTACGGCAGATCATCATGGACGAAGCTCACAAATCCCGATACTCTATTCATCCTGGTGCTGACAAAATGTACCATGACCTTCGATATAGGTACTGGTGGCCGGGTATGAAACGGGATATCGCCCTCTACGTCGGAAGATGCCTAACCTGCGCTAGGGTCAAGGCCGAACATCAGCGACCCTCTGGCTTGCTCGAACAACCTCCAATCCCTATGTGGAAGTGGGAGAGCATAGCTATGGATTTCGTCACCAAGCTTCCAACCACGTCATCAGGTCACGACAGCATTTGGGTTATCATTGACCGTTTGACCAAATCAGCCCACTTTCTGCCAATACGAGAGGACTACAAGGTGGAACGATTAGCCCGAATCTACACTAACGAGATCATTTGTCGACATGGGACGCCTCGTGACATCATCTCTGACCGTGATGCTCGATTCACTTCGCGGCTGTGGGGAACGTTTCAAACGGCACTAGGTACGACGCTTAATCTAAGTACCGCGTTCCACCCACAAACTGACGGTCAGAGCGAGAGAACGATTCGTACACTTGAAGACATGCTCCGTTCATGTGTTCTAGATTTTGGTGGCAATTGGGATAAACACCTTCCGTTAGTCGAATTCTCGTACAACAACAGCTACCAGGCTAGCATCCAGATGGCACCTTTCGAGGCCTTATACGGAAGAAGATGTCGATCGCCTATTGTGTGGCACGAGATCGGTCACTCGCAACTAACCGGTCCGGAACTACTACAAGAAACGACAGACAAAATCTTCCAAATTCGGGACAACCTAGCGAAGGCTCGAGATAGACAGAAGCTTCTCGCCGATAAAAAGCGCAAGCACCGTGAGTATGGCATTGGCGACTACGTACTCCTAAAGGTATCACCTTGGAGGGGTGTAGTCCGATTTGGCAAAAAGGGGAAACTTGCGCCTCGGTATGTGGGACCTTTTAAGATTCTGGAAAGGATCGGAAAAGTCGCCTACAGACTCGAATTACCAGAAGAACTTAACAATGTCCATCCGATCTTCCACGTGTCTAACCTCCGAAAGACCATCTACGAACCAGCCAAACATGTTCCTCTAGACGATTTACGAGTGAACGAAACATTGCACTTCGTGGAAAAGCCTGTCGAAATCATGGATCGCCAAACCAAAGAACTCAGGCGCTCACGCATTCCTATTGTGAAAGTCCGGTGGGAAGGCAAACAAGGCGCGGAGTTCACTTGGGAACTCGAAAGCGACATGAAGGCAAAGTATCCACAGCTGTTCAACGAAGAAGCAACGTCCAAATAGAACAGCGAGTATTCGAGAGAGATTTCAGAGAATTTGAAATATGATAATATGTATGGAAGCCAACAGAAACCGTCGAAACTAATGAAGATTGTAAATAAGAGAAACTAGAAAGAGAAAGCTTGTACACGTCCTACGAATCTATTGAATCACGTTAAAATTGTACGTTCTTGTCTGTTCGATCTCACTCGTGCACGGATTCCGCACGTCGTACGAGTCGGAATCGCAATCGAAACGGATCAAACCGGAACCTAATCAATAGAATCACAATTTATATTGCTGCTTGTGTGTTTGGTCACGATCGTTCACGGATTCCGCACGTCGTACGAGTCGGATCGCAATCAAAGCAAATTCAAATTAGAACCCACAATGATCAAGGTTTTGAAAGAAAAAGAAAAAGATTTTGAAGAACTTTATCGAATCTGATGCGAATTGAGATCTGTATACAATGAAATCTGGTACGAATCTTGTTGTTTGATCAGCGCAATCGAAATAATTTGGAAAAGATTCCTCTCAAACGACTTCATAGGCTTTTAAATCAGCCGATTTTAACCGTGAAATCCTGGCTAATTTGGCGATTCTCCACACGTGATTCACGAATTAGTTACAGCTTCCGGCTTAATTTCGGGACGAAATTTCCTAAACAAGGGGAGGCTGTAACACCCCGTGTTTTCACAAGTAAAAGTCAAAGTCAAGGTCAAAGTCAACGACCGGTTTCGCGCGACGTGACTCGTAGAATTGTTTCTATTATATTTAGATTATGTGGAGTACATGTTGTACATTACAATAATCAAGCCTTACCAATCATATTTCGATCGATCTACGACTGTGAACGATAGGAAGTAACAATGCGATAAAGATAATCAAGCAAGCTAAACAAATCAACACCAAATCGAAACTCGAATTTCGTATTTTATTTGTCAGCTATACGTGTGTGTGTGCCTTACGTGTTACTTGTGCGTGTTTATTTTATGTTGTGTGGTGATAATCAAGCGAACTCAATCGAACTCGAAGTCTAACTCGAATATGATCGAACCCGAACTCGAATCCCGAATCGAACCGTATAAGAAGTAGTTGGGACTGAAAGTAATTTGAATTAGGAAACCCTATCAAACCAATCGTAAATCTGAGCCAAATCAACATCGCATCGAGCTCGCCCAAAGCGGTGGCATCCGCACGGATGGCCCATCCGCACGGATGGCCAATCCGCACGGATTGCCAGTCCGCACGGATTGCCAGCCCGCGCGGATGACCTGCCCGGATGCGTGCCGTGCGCACGGCTCACCTCCTTTCCCTTTTTGGCATCCTATAAATACACGGGTCACTATCCACTTTTTCCACTTTTGGCAAGTGACGTCCGAACCACACGCATTCTCCACCTTTTTCCAGATTTCTCTCAATCCAGGTAAGATCTTGCACTAATTCTTGTACATCTTTAATCACTACACGATTCTACACACTTCTATCTTTCGAATCTTTAATTTTAACCATGAAATCATCCGGATTTGAGGTAATCATGGGTGACGTCACCATGAAGTTCGTAAGAACTTCATGCTAGGCCTCATTCCACCAAGAATATCTCGGATCCAAACGATTTCTACAAGTTTTTACAATGATTCCACCTAGATCTACACTTTTCTAAGGATAAAAGAGTTGAAAGAAATAAACCTAATGTTCTCTCCTTCTTTTACCCTTAAAACCGGTGCAAATCCGATCAGTCCTAGTGTTTTGCTCGTCAATAGTGATTCCCTAGTTCCAGATCTGGAGTTGTACCCTAGACAACTGATTTCGGGGTTAACCGGGACGACCGTTCTGAGTCGCCGGCAGGCCGAGTTAGGGTGGTTCCTAACCGGTCTAGTCACGCGGGTGAGAACACAACTCCAAGTGGTTGCCACGTAATCAGAACGTCTCGATAAACGACAACAGAAACCAAGTGTAGACGAACGGAACAACCGGAGCAGTTGTCCGCACGGACAGGCTACCCGCACGGACTAGCCACCCGCACGGACAAGCTGTGCGCACGGATTACCATCCGCACGCATAGGTCATACGCACGGGTTGCCACCCGTACGGACTACCCTTGGGACCAACTTTCCAAGCGAGGTTTGAGTATCGACGAACGAGCAATCCAGACAGACGACCTCTGAATGGATTACTCCTCGGATCATGAGATACTAAGGCCTTAAGATGAAAATCAAACAAACCCCACCCGCACGGCCAAGCCGTGCGCACGGACGGGCTATCCGGACGGATTGACTCTGCCCGCGCGCACAGGCTGTCCGCACGGACTACCACACGCACGGACCGCCGTCCGCGCGGCCGGCTTGAAAGGTAGAAACACTTTGGTGTTTTCAAAATGCTACAACGAAAACTCCAAAGCACAAGCCATCATACACAAACACATCTTGGGAAGAAACAATCCACTAGAACGTTATCCACACGAGCGATCTAACCGTACGGGTAAGTCTTCCGCACGTATAACTCGTCCGCACGGGTTGCCACCCGCACGGACAGTCACACGCACGGATGACCAATCCGGATGGAACACCATCCGCACGCATCACCATCCGTACGGATGACTTCTACGCACGGATGACTTCTACGCACGGATGACTGATCCGCACGATCAGTCCTCCTACCCACCCTCACTTGTACTGTTTTACGCGTCACTTATCGTTACGTTATCGAATCTATTCAGGCTATTCGTGCTCGCTGTAAAGCGCTCCCTTCAATCCATATCGCTGTGAGTATACTCGAACCCTTTTTGCTTTAGCACTTTTGGGTGTTACATACGTTACAACTATTCAAACTACAACTATCACACTACTCAAGCTATTTTAACGCTTAACCATTATCGCATGTTATACGTGGCTTATGAATGCTTGTTTGTTATGTTTACACATGGAATGCTGTCTACCTGCCTTAGCAACGATAGTACTATAGTTTGGACTCAGCACCCGTTTCCACGGGGGTTGTTAAGGATCTTTTACTTGCATGGATTACAGTGGTAATCGTGTATTGCGAACTGCCTCGGGCAGTCAACCCGCAGTCATTGGTATCGATGGATCTATGTCGATAACTAACGTGCTTCATTTCACTATGTGTACGTGCTGGTTATGCGTAAACGAATTCGAACTCTATATGCTATTATTAAACTTGTATGCTCACCTTTACATTTTATGTATTGACATTATTTTAACGTATGTGACAGGTGCCTAGGTTGTTTATATGCTTCTCGGGCTGTGATGAAATCGAAGCTAGGAACTGGGGTCCTAGAAACCAACGAATAATTTAGTTATGCTTAAATCTGAGTTGTCGGAACAGAATAATTGTTTAGTTTTTGTCTGTAATAACTTGCTTTACTATTTGAGACATGGTATGGGACATGTTAACTTAAATTGAATGGTAATGATAGTTGTTATGGAAATTTCTGGACAATCTGTTTCGCTCAGTGCCGCGCCCCGATGATTCCGCCATCGGTTGGGGTGTGACAGTTTTGCTTCTTGATGATTGATTATTTGTGTTTATGATGTTAGACATCATATGGAACTTACTAGATTATGATTAAACACATGATCTAGTAAGTTAAGGTGATGATCTTGTGAAAGACCAAGATGATCATACTTTATATATACATGAACTTGAATAATAAAAATTGTTTTCATATGTGATGATGATTTAAACACAATATAAGTCTTGTAAATGGATGACTTCAAGAATAATTTTCTCAAGAAAATAAATGTTATACACAAGATTTACATAATCATGGATTTTAAAGAAACTAACCATGTTTTTAGTGGTGAATCAAGTATAGAAATACATTGTTAACAAGAAAAATACAAGAAGATTGATTTTGAAAAATCATCATACAAGTTGTAAAAGACTAAATTTTACAAGAATAAGATTTAAAAACAAATAACCATATTTTTAAGGGTAACAAGGCTTACTTAACAACATAGTAAGTTACTACAAGTTTTCATAAAAGTTCAAGTTCATGTTGTTGTATAAATTACATGATTTTGGCAAATTGGTAAGTGTAAGTTGTTAGGATTGAATTGTTGATTGTTGAGATGATTTTAAAAAGAAAATGATATGCTTTGATAGCAGGGACACCTCCATTTTTAGGGGAAACTATGGCAAAATTTTCTAAAAATGTAAACACTTAGAGAAAAATATTTTCAAACAAATATTTACAAGTATATTTTAACCATGAGTTTCCATATAAACTTTGCCATAATTTTTGTTACAAAAATACAAATATTGGAGGTTGGATTTTTATAAATAAAAATGGATAAATATATATATTTAGAATATATATACAATAAAGACACATGTGTGTGATTATTTGTATACTTTGTGTACTAGTTATATTATTTAGGACTTGAATTAATATAACTTAACAAAATACAAAGAAATTACAATCCAAAATAATACCAAAAAATCACAAGGAATAAATATATAAGTTACACATATAATATTGGGAAACCGAACGAAAGAATGTAACTTACAAAATATTCCGGAAAATACATTTATAAATATATTTTTGATAAATAATATTTTAGACACAAGAAAGGAAAATATGATTTTTCCAATTATTACAAAGTTATATCATATTCTTGACAAGGAGAAAATATATTATTTTTGGGAAGTAAAAATATATTTTCTTGGAATTTTTAGAAGGTATATGATTTTTGGGAAAAATATATATTTTCTTGGATGAACTTGAAATACATTATTTTCGGATAAAAATAAGTTCATATATATTTTCTAAAGATATACTTGAAAATATATTATTTTGGAACTACAAATATTTTTGCCAAAAGGAAAAATTATAAATAATTTTCTAAGTAATAATTCCTAAATATATATATTTTGGGAAATATATATATATATATATATATATATATATATATATATACATTAGTGGATTTTTATTAGAAATAATATTCCGGGAAGTTTAACACAAAAATTAAGTATAAGAATACTTAACGATTACAAGAAAATACGTATTCTCGTACGTATAAACACACACCGGAAGACGACCCCAAAATATGAAAAAATACACATGTATGAGATACCCCCATACTTGGGAAGGAGATACAGGTATAAATACTTGAGAAGTATTATTACAAGAATATTGTTTAACAATTATTCCAAAATTTATAAATATAATTTAAGTTGAAATATTAATTATTTTGACAATAATTATATAAATTGGATTGATACCAGAAACGTAACTCAGAAATGTAAATTCTAAGTCAAGGCACGGCCCGTCCGTCTAATAGACGTTAGTACATTGTAGGTAGTCGTGTTTGCTGAAGGAACGTGAGTTACGAGTGCTGAAGACGCAAGACTGTGAGTTCATGTCCCCCTTTTCTTTAAACTGTTTTGTTTATTAACTTCGGGGGTGAAATACATGCTACAAAATGATTACATACAATTACAGTTGGTATGGTTAGCCTAGGAAAGTACAGTAGATCATGTGAATGGGTAGGCGCACACTTGAGACCATTAATCCTCGTATAAGGACCGAGGGGCATGAGTGATAGATCTATTTGGGTATAGCGAGCCCACACCCATGAGGACCAGGGTGGCCCATAGGGTGACTATGTCTTACAGCCGGAAGCCCGGTACAAATTTGCTAGGTTTGAGCCTTCCTACGCCGTCACACATACAAGTGGCCTTGCAAACCAGTGGTGATCTGTTTCCTTGTTTGCTTTCATACCGGGATTTGCAAACATACATACATACACTGTTTACAAAGGTTTTATACATACATATACACAAACACATGAACTCGCTCAACTTTTGTTGATGTTTTCAAATTACATGTATTTAAGGGAATTAAGTGGATCTGGCGGGTGTTTGCATGTTTCAAGATGCGTCATGAATAAAAGATGTCATCCGAAGTCATTAGGGTTTAGGAGATGTATCTTAATCCTGGACGAGATACATGGTTCTAAACTCGGTTTTATTTAAGGTCTTTTGTCGAGTCTTCGTGAACTCATTTAAACATGTTGTGGTTTGTAATTTAAATTTGGAGTCTACGTTTCAGACAAGTATGTTGTGGTATTTTCAAACTTAATTTTATGGATGAACATCTTATGGTTTAATCATATAGTTGTTGTTATGATTGAATGCTATGGTATTAAGAAAGTCACACCATAATCACGCTTTCGCAAAAGTCAGGGTGTGACAGCCTTGACCGTCTTAACATACACCCTCCTTCTATTGTCAAAATGGAGGACATATCGCCTGATCCCCAGAGTGTATCTCCACGAAACCATTGTTGCCATTTTTGGCGTTTTGTTTAAGTTGGCGTTTTGTTTAAGTTGGCGTTTTGGTTAAGGATGTTTTTTTTGCAGAAAATGGATAGATTGAAGTGATTATGGAAGCTATGTTTTTACGTTTGTTTATATAATGATGTTTTTGACGCGTCATTTAGGAGAGAATTTCTTCTAATAAATGTTATTAACTGAAATTCAGTTTGTTTCATCTTACTGTAATATTCAACGCGTTTTATTTTAAATTTTTGGCGTTTTGTTTTTAATGACGTTTTATTTTTTTGTTTGGCGTTTTATCATTTGATGGCGTTTTGAATACGAGGTGTAAAAGACCCTTTTACCCTTAATGAAGCGCGTCCCACCTAATAATATTGATGTTATTTACGAAAACGCCACCGCGCAATCTAGTCCATGGATTATTTTGATCGGACGATCCATAATCGTTCTCACCGTTCTCACACTTTTCACCATTTTCTCTAAATCCTGACCCTATATATATATATAGGAACGGGATCAGGAGAAAACGCACAAAAGTGTGAGAACGGTGAGAACGCATCCTGGCCCAACACGTGTCACGCTACATAGAGAAGGGCGGAGGGGCTTTTTTGTCCTTTCATATTTCTTTTTTAAACGCGTGTCACATCACCTTTCAATATTTTGGCGTTTAATAAATACGCGGCTTTTTTATTATTTTTAGATCAGGATCATAGTAAATATTTTGGCGTTTTAAGTAAGTATGGCGTTTTTATTGTTTTTAGATCAGGATGCAGGCCTATAATGTAAAAAACATTAGTAATTTTTTTGATGCTTATTTTTTTTTCTATCAAGTGTTGTGCCATGTAGGATACAAGCCTATAATGTGACAGGCAATTATGGCATTTTGAAAAGATAAATAAATTCAATTTTCCATGTAGTGGCTTTTAATATAATAAATGTTTGGCAATAATGTTACCATCTCTTCATTTTACTGTTTTGGAATTACTGTTTCGTTCAATTTCATCTGTCAATTAGTGTTGTTTTTTCCAGTAATACTTTGTTTGGCTTTTTTTGGCGTTTTATATAGCAACATCGTGCTTTGCTAGCATCCGTTCTCACAGTTTTCACACTATCAGGCGTTTTGGTGTTTGTAGTTTTTGGCGTTTTATACTCAATTTTTTTTATCAGTAGAGAATTAGATAATAAACAACAGAGAATTAGATAACAAACAATAGAAAATGAAAAAAAAATTAAAAATTATAATCTAATTTCTCATCCAAATCTTCACTGTCACCAGCCTTTTCTACTTTAACCTTTTTGGCGTTTTGAACTTGTTTTTGAATACCTTATGTAGATCCTTATTTTCCTACATAACGCCCGTATTTAGAAGATGCTTATTTTTTTGTGGCATCCTTTATTGTGGTTTGATATATACTTGTTTGGTGACATGTTGAAGATCAACGCCTGCTCGAATGTATTGATCCCTTCATGCCATCAATATATCCATCAAGAACAAAGTGACATGATGACACATCAGTGTCATCAGTCTTTTTTTCATGAATATTTATCCATCTCATTCAGCAAAAGCTTATATAGATACCCACCTCAGAGAAGAATCCATTCAGTGAAACTTCAATCAGAACAATACACAATATAGAAGAAACGAGGTTCCGCATCTGTGGCTTTTTTAACTATTTTTTTGGCGTTTTAAAGTGAATGGTTTCTAGGAAACATGACGTTGTTTTTGGTTTGTGATCAGTTGATTGTGTAGAGACGTCTCTCTTATAGGATGTTTTTGGCGTGTAGTTTAGGCGGGATTTTATTTATAATAAATGATATTAATAAAGTAGCCGTCTTTTCAGTTACTGTGTGTATTTTTACTGTTTTTGTTAAGCTTTTTATGAGTTTTTAGGGTCATAGACGTTCCATCTTCCAAGGTTGGCATTTTTTAATGGCTTTAAGTAGTTTTTGGCGTTTTTTTTTTCATTTTTAGCTTTTTATAATACTTCTCCAAATTATTTTTATTATAGTTTGGGAGTTTTTGGCGTTTTACTGCATTATGGCGTTTCACAATCATTATGACTTTTTGGCGTTTTACTAATATAATGTATTTTTTTTATTCTAAGCTGAAAAAAACATAACAAACAACAGAAAAAGAAAATAAAAAAAATAAAAATAGAAACAATTCATCTTCCAAATATTCACTGTCATCAGTCTCTTTCTTCTTTGAAACATGTTCACTGGCGGTTTGGCTTTGTCATGCTTGTGTTTTTGTGGCCGTTTTGAAAGACAAAATGACATGAGTTTTTTGTTTGAATATGTATCTTCAAAACACTCATCAGTGTCATTCGTCTCTTCATGCCATTATAATATTCATCAATAACAAAACACAAAAAATGACATAAGTCTGACACCATCATCTTTTTGTTTATGATTTGTCCATCTCATGCAGCAAAATGTTATTTGAGTCACAGCACCTCAGGGAATAATGCATTCTCTGAAACTTCGCGTAGAACAATATTGAATATACAAGAAACGATATTTGCCATTTTTGCTGTTTTACTGAGGAAATATTGTATCTGAAAGAAACGTCGATTTTTTGGAATCGTTGATGTTTGAGTGTTTTGGCGTTTTCTAAGATGATTGGTATATATTAAAATATGGCGTTTTTTGAGTAGGTGTGTTTGATGTTTTGGGGATTTTGGTGTTTGTAAGATGAATGGTATATAGTAGAAAATATGGCATTTCAGGTTCGGGGGGGGGGGTGTGTTTTTATGTCTGAGATGTTTTGTTTATATAGGGATGTGTTTTGGCCCGTAATGGTGTTTTATTCATTAGTTTGGCGTTTTGGTATAGAAGTGTAAAGACCCTTTTACCCTTAATGAAGCGTCCACTTAATAGAATTTGTGTTATTTACGAAAACACCACCGCGCCAATCTAGTCCATAGATTGTTTTGATCGGACGATCCATAAGCGTTCTCACCGTTCTCACACTTTCCACAATTTTCTCTAAATCCTGACCCTATATATATATAACACATACAAACACTACTTCTCCTCTCTCTTTTCTATTTGTTCTCCATCACCAACCACCACCACCACCTGCCACCATCAACACCATCCGACCACCACCACCTTCAACCTACACTTCCAACACCCCCCCCACACACCCACCACCATCGAATCTGAGAAAAATCAAACCTCTTTACCCGACAAATCTAGACGATGACCAAACCCTAGCAAAACTACCACCTGCCATTTTTTCTCTCTCTCTAAACTGACCACGCCACAATCATCATCACCTGCCGCCGGCAGTCATCGCCACCACCAAAAACCACCACCCCAGCCCCAAAGACGAATCACCATCAGTTTCGACATGGTCCATAATTGCCGATATCGAAGCCTTTCACGACTTTTTTGACCCACCATTGCTACACCATCCTTGCCATCGGATATGTCGTCATCTTCAGATCCACCACAAACTGATTTGCCCTGACTCGCCATCGATTTACCCTCTTCATTGATTAACTTTTCTTGTTCAGCGCTGACCTGTCGAAGAGGTTTCAAATTTGCCACCACCACGCTAGATCTACATAAGAATGTAGACTTAACTCGTTGATGGTTTCTAGATCCGGGGAGTGTAAATGAAGGGGTAACCAAAACAGATTTGGTGGTTGATGGTTGTGCTATTGTGGCTAACGGTGGTGGCCGGGGGTTGTGGCTGATGGTGGTGGTGCCTGATGGTCATGGCAGGTGACATGTGGTGGTGAGTGGGGTGAGAAAGGAAATTTACTCTCTCTTTATATATATTATTGGTGTATAGTTAAACTCTTTTTTTATTACTAGTATCAATAAAAAACAGAAAAATATATTTTAGGAATAAATATTTAAAAAATATTTAAATGTTTATCTATAAATTTACTAAAATACCCTTCCTTGTGACATACATTTTGGATGGAGTTAAAGCCGTGGAGCAAACTGAAAAAAAACATAGTAAACTATTGGAGTAAAATGACACTTTTTAACGATTTGGGCAAAACTGTTAAAACGATCAAACCACAGGGAGCAAAACGGAAGTTAACTCTATTTTTTAATAAATATTATATTAGAAATATATATATATATTTTTTAATTTATTGTAAATAAATATAATGTATGGCAACTGTTGATACAACAAATACAAGACCAACGGTGGTAGCTGGACTGGCTAGGCAGAATGGTTGAAGGGTTCAACCTTGCCTAACGCAGGTCGTGGGGTCCCCCCCGTTTGCGAGACGTGGAAGGAGGTTTACTAGTTTATTGTTATTCTTTGCTATGGATCCTCCTCTGAATTGTGCTCAGATTCGGAAGTGGAAGCAAAGGGAATGTGTGTGTTGGATGTGAAAGGGAATGACTTGTGCGAGACAAGCATTCGATGTGAATGACCAGAGATTGGGGAATCAGAGCTGGTCCGGATGTCCTCTCTGAAGTAAATGAAGTGTCATTTTATAAGAGAAGGTATCTCCCGAAGTGGAATGGATTAGACTAGCAACCTCGCTTGCAGTGGAGGGTTTCCCCTTTTGGGGGTTGAAGGCTTTTGTCCCCCGGGTAATAGCGTGCATTGTGCAGACCTGCATTGCCTTTGCGGCTGTGGGTTGGTGAAGTGATCTCCAGATGTGACTGGCTACTGTTTCCGTGTTGCTTTTTCCTTTCTTACAGCTTTTTAAGCCTTGAACCATTTAACCATTTAAGCATTTACGTAATTAGCCATTTTATTCAATCTTGGGCTACCCCCGTCATCAGCCCCCCAAGTCAGAGGTTTTTGGGAGATGAGCTCAAAGACTTCTGACTTTATACACGTGTTTTATTGCCTAAAAGTTTCAATGGTTCCATGCTTGAAGGCTTGAAAGGTTAATGGCAGTTAATGTTTTGGATTTGAATTTCAAATAAATGACAATTGATTTGATTGATGTATGGCAGTTGATAGGGTGGCGGTTTTCGCAGGGGTTACTGTTTTGACATTATTACCCCTATTGTAGACTTATATTTATTTTATATTTCCATACTTATCTATTTGTTTCGTAATTTATTCCAAGTTTCTTCCGTTTTCTCTCCTTCTCTAAGGTAAGTCCCTGTTTTCTTTTCATCTTTCATTCTGCATTTTCCGTTTTCAAAAAATGGGTGCTCGTAAGGACTTAGCAAAATCTTTTTCCCGGTTAACACAAGAGGAGGTAGATTTATTTTGTATGGAATATGGTATTGATAGGAAGTTTGATCCCACTGCCCCTGCTTGTGATGTTCCCGTTGATAAACCACCTTCTGGTTCGATTGCCCTTTATTGTAGTC
Source organism: Helianthus tuberosus (assembly GCA_030545235.1). Taxonomy (NCBI): domain Eukaryota; kingdom Viridiplantae; phylum Streptophyta; class Magnoliopsida; order Asterales; family Asteraceae; genus Helianthus; species Helianthus tuberosus. The sequence continues at coordinate 127,520,224 of CM060447.1, read as the reverse complement.
ATTTTGAGTTCTCAAATCTTCGATATCCCTTTTCGTTTTTTGTTTTGAACTTGTTGGAGTATTATCGTGTTTCTTTTGGGCAAGTCCATCCAAAGGGGATGGCTAGGGTTTTGCATTTTGAGGTTTTATGTCGTGCTCTCGGCTATGATCCTTCCCTTTTACTCTTTCGCCGGTTTTTTCGTTTGGCTAAGAATGGCGATTGGTTTACTTTTGAAACAACCAAAGTTGATACCTGCCTTATTTCCTCGATGGTTACTACACTTGGGGCTTGGAAAGACCGCTTTTTCTGGGTTTCCGATACTATCATCCCCTTCAAAATGGTGTGGAGGAATCCGGATGCTGTTCTCAATGCTCCGGAACCTTCCGAGTCTGAATTGAATGCTGTTTTTCTCAATGCCATCCGGGGGTGCCCTTCGAGGGTTCGTCCCTTTCCTGAACACTTACTTGTTCTATTAGGGGTTAGTAAAATTTGGGGGAATGTTGATCGGGATCCGGTTCTTATGAGGAGTGGCATGGGTATGCATTTTCCTTTTTTGTTCTTTTTATGTTATTCTTAATTTATGACTTATGTGTTGTTGTTTTTTGCAGTCATGTCTGCCTTGGATTTTATTAAGAGCGACGATACTTCTGACGTTGTTTTGGAGGATGCTCCGTCTGTTCCTGGTGAGAATGTTGTGGTTAGGACTGCTGACCAAAGGTTTGAGGGCTCAGGCTATGTTAGTGCTGCTACTGCCAAGGGTTTTTCTAAGTCTAATGCTCCTAAGTCTTCGACTCGTCGATCTTCTCGTCGGTTGTTGAAAGCTGGTCCTCAATCCACTTCTACTGAACATGTGGACTTGAGTGATGATATTGAAGTTTCGGAAGATCAAGATGTTGAAGCAGGTGCTGAGAAGGCTAAGGAATTGGTTGTTCATGGCAAAAAGGTTTCAAGCAAGAAGGTTGTTGCCACTCCTGTTCAGGAGTCCTCAAGCAGGGACGTTGAAGGGTTGGATCCGGAAGGGATTTATGTGCCTGCTTGGTCAGTGAAGAATGATGAAATCTTCAAAGATGCTGCTATTTGTGAGGATGCTCTAAGTCACATTGCTCCTCCATCAGTTCACAAGACCATTGCTGGGATGGATGATGATCTGATGTTGTCCCGTATGATTTTAAGTACTTGCAATCTTGCTGCCATGCTTCCTCAAGGCATTGCCCGTTTTCGTCAAAGGATGCAGGAGTATGAAGAGTTCTCCAAGAAGAAAGATAAAATGAAATCCTCCATGGCTGTGATGAAGAATGAGATTGCTAGTTTTGCTGAGAAAGAATCGGCGTGGGACAAGAAGGTTAGTGACTTGAAGAGGATGCATGAGATTGAGATGGGTGATTTGAAAAAGAGTTTCGAGGCTGATAGATTGAAGCTTAGGGCTGACCGGGAAACTTTGTTTATTCAGCAACATGCTTTTGGTAAGGAGAAAGAAGGGTTGAAAGCTTCAGTTGCTCGTTCTACCGCTGACAACCAGTGGCTAATTGAGCAAGGTTTCCAGCAGGTTGTCACTTACCTTCTGCATTCCAAGGAGTTCAACTCTGCCCTTGGCGATGTTTATACTAAGCTTCTCAACCTGGGGAAACACCAAGGCCTCGTTGCTGGGTATAAGCTTCACGAATCCGGCCATCCTTTGGAGAAGTCGCCTCTGTTCCGTCCCGAAGCTTCTGATGTTTTTAAAGGCTCCGTTGAGCAGATGGAGAAGCTGACTTATCCTTACATCCATCAAGTTTCTGGTTACTTTGGTAAGCCTCTTGCTGTGTTGCAGGGTTTGAAGCCAGAGGGCTTAAAAGAGAAGGTCTGTGCTGAAATCCTGGGGTCTCTTTCAAGGAAGAGGTCTTATTCAGGTGATAGTGACGATACCCTTTCAGGGCAACCGGATGTTCCTAAGGATGCAAGCTTGGAGGCTTCAGCGGTTGGTGGTGATGGAGGTGTGAAGACTAAAAAGTTGAAGAAAACAAAGAAGGCCAAGGGCGAAGGCTCTGGAGTTTCCAAATCTGTTGATGCTTGATTCGTAGCTTTCTTAGCAAACAATTTATGTTTTGTAATGTTAACTTGAACAATATTAGGTTAAGTAGGAACCCTTAAGGTTCCTGTTGGTTGTGTGTTAAGGCCTGTATGGCTGTTGAACAATGAATAGATTTGCAAGTTACTAGGACTTGCCTTAACTTATGTTTGGAAGTCTTTTTAGGACTTTTTATGATGTGATGTTTTAACTATTTTTCTTTTTGTTATGGTTTTATGCTTGTGCCTTTTTGGACAAGGCAGTTCATTTGGAGTTTAACCGTTGAAGCCTTTTGGCTGTCTTTTAAAAGGTTGAAACCTTAAAGGTTTCAAGGTATTGCCCGGGTGGCTTGAAGCCTTGAAGGCTTTTTGGTTTTGCGTCCTGGCTTGGTTTGTACCTTTGTGATTTTTTCCAATTGACTTTGTTCTTTTTTGGACTTGTTTTGCTCTTTTTGTAACTTTGTCTTTGTCGGGTTTGTGTTGTCCTTATGTTTTTTATACCTAAAAGGGGTCAGTGCTGCAGACACTTAGCCTTGGCATTTTTAACAAGAAGAGATGGCACCTATCCTTGTAATCATTTCTTTTGGTTTTTTAGCCTTTTTGTAGACTATATTTCTAAAACTTCGGGAACATTTGGTGTAGGCTGCTTATACCCGTCTATGAGACAATTTTATTTTTCTTGACAAGTCTCATGGAGTTGTATTGATTTAGGAACTCACCCCTTATATAAGCTCATTCAACCCTTGAACCTATTGAGCGATGTGGCCTGGGAGCTCATCCCCTTACATGGCACTTGCCATGGAGTTTTTTGCTAGGTTCTCAACCTGATTTTAGGATAGAAAGACAAGTTTGATAAAAACAACTTCATTCATTAGAGCGATACTTGCTTTTTACAAAAGGTATTCTTAGTCCTGCTTGAAATACATTTTGATACAAACCAAACTTTCCGTTTAAACATGGAACCTTTTCAATGTTTTGCCGTTCCAATGCCTTGGAAGCCTTTTGCCTTCTGAATCAGCCAGCTTGTAGGATCCACCTTTGTGTGCTTCAAGGATGGTGTATGGACCCTCCCACTTTAGGCCAAGCTTTCCTTGATTTTCTTTCTTGCTGGCTTCGTTGTTTCTGAGGACTAAGTCCCCTGGCTTGAAACGTTCGTTTTTGACTTTTTGTTGTAGTAAGCTTCCATCTGTTGCTTGTATTTGGCTTCTTGAATTGCGGCTTGATCTCTTGCTTCTTCTAGGAGTTGTAAATTCAACATGGTCTCTTTTTGGTTTGCTTCGGGATCCATGTTGACAATTCTTTGGGTTACAACTCCTATTTCGGCAGGGATCACAGCTTCGGATCCAAATACCAAGCTGTAAGGTGTTTTCTTATGGCTTGTTTTTTCCGTTGTTCTAATTGCCCATAGAACACTAGGCAATTCTTCAAGCCAGTTGCTTTCATATCTTCCCAATCTTGTCTTGATTCCTTCCATTATGCTTCTATTTGTTCTCTCAACCTGCCCGTTTGATTGTGGATAAGCCACTGAGCTGAAAACCTGATCGATTTTGTATTCTTTGCACCAAACGCGAAAAGGCTTCTCAGCAAATTGCCTTCCGTTGTCGGTGACGAGTACTCCTGGCAATCCATAACGGCAAATGATGTTTTCCCAGACAAAGTCAATGACTTGCTTTCCTGTGATCTTGGCAAGTGGTTTGACCTCGGGCCACTTGGTGAAATAGTCTACCGCCACCAAAAGGAATTTTACTCCCCCTTTGCTTGGGGGAAATGGACCAACAATGTCCATTCCCCACTTATGGAATGGCCAAGCGGGGGTTATTGGGACTAAATCGTGCTTGGGACTTTTTGGGATTGGTGCATGGATCTGGCAGGCATCACATTTCTTCAATTCTTCTGCTGTGTCACGATGCATTGAAGGCCAGAAATATCCGAGGTTCATGAGCTTTGCAACTACCGACCTAGCTCCAAAGTGAGCTCCACACACTCCTTCGTGAATTTCCTTGATCAAATATTTACTTTGCTCGGGGCCGACACACCTTAGCAAGGGAGCAAGGTAACCCTTTTTGTAAAGGGTTTCTCCTTGCAGTATGTATTGTCTTGCCTTGATTTCAACCCTTTTGGCTTCCACTTGATCATTGGGTAATTCACCATTTTTGAGGAACTTTCTTATGGGAGTCATCCAGTTTGGTTCTTCTTCGGTAACCACATCTTGAACCTCCAATTCGTTAATGGATGGGGCCTTCAACACTTCTACCAGTACCTTCTTGGTGAGGTGGGCAAAGGTGAGAGATGCAAGCTTACTTAGGGCATCGGCCTTTTTGTTTTGAGATCTGGGGATCTGTTTGATGTTGCATGCTTGGAAGGTATTCATTAGTTCCTTTGATTTTTCTCTGTATTTTTTCATGTTGGGCTCTTTAGCTATGTAGCTATCATTCACTTGGCTTGAGACCAGCAACGAATCTGTGAACACTTCAAGCTTTTCAACCTTCATTTCTTTGGCCAGCCTTAGGCCGGCTATTAGTGCTTCGTATTCGGCCTCGTTATTGGTGGTCTGAAAATCAAAACGAAGAGCATATGTGAACTCCAACCCTTTTGGGTTGATCAAAATTAATCCGACCCCTGACCCTTCAACGCTTGAAGCCCCGTCGGTAAAAAGCTTCCAGGCTTCAGGGTTGGAAGGTTCAGTGGTGGCAGTGTTTACTTCAGTAAGTGTTTGGTTTGGGACTTCCACAATGAAGTCGGCCAAGACTTGAGCCTTGATAGCTTTCCTTGGGACATAGGTGATGTTATGTTCACCCAGTTCTATGGCCCATTTGGCTAATCGCCCCGAGTTTTCAGGTTTTTCAAGCACACTCTTAATTGGTTGGTCGGTGACCACTTGTATGGGGTGTGCTTGGAAATACCTTTGAAGCCTTCTAGCTGTTTGAACTAAAGCTAGGGCAAGTTTTTCAAGGGGAGGGTATTTCGTTTCAGCTAATTTTAAAGTTTTGCTGAAAAAATAAACGGGTACCTGGGCCTTGTTTCGCTCAATGGTGAGGACTGCACTGATGGCCTCGTCCGTGATTGAGAGGTACACCGATATTAACTCCCCGGTTTTTGGTGCCGCAATGTCTGGTACGGAAGCTAGATGTTGCTTCATCTGGTTGAAAGCTTCTTCAGCTTCTTCAGTCCATTTGAAATCCTTTTTTTTCTGAGCAGTTCTTGAGCGTTTTGTAGAAGGGCAGAGATCTTTCGGCTAACTTGGAGGTAAAACGCTTCAAGGCTGCAAGTTTCCCATTCAAGCTTTCAACCTCCTTCTTGGTCTTTGGTGGCTTGGTTTCAAGGACGGCTTTTACTTTGTTAGGGTTGGCTTTGATGCTTTGTTTTCCAACAATGTGGCCCAAAAATTTTCCTTCCTCGAATCCAAATGAACACTTTTCTGGATTAAGCTTCATGTTAACCTTTCTGAGGTTCTTGAAAGTTTCTTGAATATCATCGAGCATTTGGTATTCCGTCTTGCTTTTAATAACCAAGTCATCGACATATGCCTCCATGTTTTTGCCAATTTGGCTCTCGAAGGCTTTGTCAACGAGCCGTTGATAGGTTGCTCCTGCATTTTTGAGGCCGAAAGGCATCTTTTGATAGCAAAAGATTCCTTTGTCCGTGTGAAAAGCTGTTTTTTCCTCATCTTCTTCCTTCATGAGGATTTGGTGATAACCTTTGTATGCATCAAGAAAACATTTGAACGAGTACCCGGTGAGGGAGTCAACTTTGAGATCAATCTCTAGCAGTGGATAGCAATCCTTAGGACAAGCTTTGTTAAGATCCTTGAAGTCTATGCACATCCTCCAAGAGTTGTCTGGTTTTTTGACCATAACTGGGTTTGCAACCCATGATTGGTACTTGACTTCTCGGAGGATGCCGGCTGACACAAGCTTTTCAACCTCTTGGCAGGCTGCCAGACTTCTTTCAGGTGCCAAGCTTCTTTTCTTCTGGACCACAGGCTTGACCTTTGGTGGTATTCTCAACTCATGCTCAGCGATATCCCGGGGGATCCCGGTCATATCTTCAGGACACCAAGCGAATACATCACTGTAGTGTGTTAGCAATTTTTCAAGGTATGAAAGGGTCTCTTGAGAAAGGTCAGGGTTGACCCTTATCCTTTGTTCCGGGTATTTATGGTTTATGACCAACCTTTGCCTGTCTTCTTCACTGTTTGAACTTTCACCTTCAACCATGTAGGCCTCCTGAGAGGGTTGAAGGGTTGCTATGCCCCTTTCGGTGGGGAATTTGACTGTGCCATGGCCAACAGACACGGCCATGTAAAATGCACACTGTCCTGGTCTTTCGATGATCACATCATAGCTTGAGGGGATGTTGATAACCACAAAGGTGAGTGGTTGGGTTCGTTCTTTTGAACCTTCACTAAAACGAACATTAAGTGTTAGTTGCCCTAAAGGCTTGAGGGGTATGTCAGCGATACCTTTTATAGAGGTTCCAGAAGGTTGAAGCCTTGAACGTTCTTCATTGCTCAATTGGTTGAAGAATTTTTCGAACATGATTTCGGTGGCTGCACCCGTGTCTATGTATGCCTTGCATGTTTGCAACGTTCCCACGGTAGCCTCTACCACGAGAGGGCTAGAGAGAGGGTCATTCTCCGTAGGGGGGAAACAGACACATTGAAGCTCCCAAGCTTCCAACCTTTGTCTTTTGTGAGGAACCTTTCCGTCGAAATCTACCATATTGACTTCCTTACCCTTTCCTTCAGCCATTTTGTCCCGGACTCCCTTTACCAAATGAGCGAGTTCTCCGGATTTAACAGCCTCTTCTTTTCTTTTCTTGAGTTGGAAGCAATCATTGGTGTGGTGACCCTTTTCTTCATGAAACTCGCAGTATTGGGTGGAGTTCTCATTTTTCCTGCTTTTGGGGAGAGGTCTAGGAGGCCGAAAGTTTTGTTTAACTTCTTCTGTTGCAAGGGTTTCTTGAGGGGTCTTTGTGAGGGGCGTGAAGCTTATGCCTTTCTCCCTGCTTGAGAGGTTCCGACCTTCAGACCTTCGAGGATCTGAACCCTTTGGCCGCCTGTCATAGGGGTTGAAGTTCCCTCTTTTTCTGGCTGGACTGTTGCTTCTCCAGCCGGACCCTCTTTTTCTTTGTTCCTTAATGTCTACTGCCTCCTCTCCCCGGATGTGGGCTTCGGCCCTTTCAAGAGCTTCTTCTAAGGTCTTGGGTAGAGATTTGTTGAAATCCCTTGTAAGGTACTTAGAGGTGATGGCATTCATGAAACCAGCCACCCTCATTTTCTCGTCGGCCCCTACATAAGTCAGACCTTCCTTCTTGTATCGTTCAATGAAAGCACGGAGACTTTCATCATCACGTTGCTTTATCTGAAAGATCACTGTTGCGTCTTTGACATATCGTCTTTGTTGAGAGAAATTGGCCAGGAAACCCTTGCTGAGATCGTCAAAGCTTCGAACGCTTTGAGCAGGTAAATCGTTGAACCAGATCCTGGCGGATCCAACAAGAGTTTGCATGAACATTAGGCAACACTCAGCGTTGGACCATTTCTCTATCCGAGCTGCACCGGTGAAGATCTGAAGATGGTCCTCAGGATCTTCAGTCCCATCATATGTCCTGGTGTGTGCCGGCATTTTGATCTTTGACTGGAAATCATAATCGGCTATCTGTCTTGAAAAGCATGAAAGGTTACTTGGCTTGTATGGTTTAGCCAAGTCCTCTTCAGTCCTTGCATCCATAGTACTGCTATTGCCGTTGTTTCCCTGAGTGGCAAGCACTTGATTGATGAAGTGTTGCCATGGGAAATTGGCCATCATCTGGGTCATCATGTTGGGCATAGGGTTGAAGCCTTGAAGGCTTCCTGGGCCAGTGGAGCAGTTCATCCCGAGGGGAGCACTCATAACAGCACTTCGTGCTAAAGGGAGCACGGACAGAGCTTGCTCCCATGTAGTTGTAGTAGATGCTGGATAGCTTGTCACCGGGGATTGTAGGAGCTGGTCAAGAGTTAGCTCATGTCCCAGAGGAGCACCACTAGTAATTGGTTGGGAAGAGAAGATAGGATGCACCGTAGGATTTGTCATAGTGGACAGATAAGGGTGAGGGTTTGAAAGGTTACTGGGACCAGCCTCACTTCTTGTTGCAAAAAGAGGAGGAGGTGGTCCAGGAGACAATGTTGGCTCAGGTTCGTCATAGTCTAAACGAATCCTCACTCCCTTTTCTCTTTCTTTACTCACGTGCTGGTTGAGAAGAGTCCTTAGCACAAGGAAATTGTTAGCAACCCCTTCAGGGGTGAGTTCAACACATGATGGGGCATCAGAGACACCGATATTAGGAGATGGAACTCCGGATCGGGACGGAGTTGGTGTGTTGAAGTTGAGGAACTCGGGTGTGCTCCCCGGAGTTGAGAAAGAAGTTGGTATAGCCACGTGAGCTTGGCTACTACCCGGAGTAGAAGTGTTTGGAATCTGATTCACTTCTTCCGGGGATCCACTTTCAGACATGGTGATTTTAAGTGAATAGAGCTACACTACTAGGTCTTTTTGAGAAGAAATAGCGGCGTAGCCCCACGGTGGGCGCCAACTTGTTGATACAACAAATACAAGACCAACGGTGGTAGCTGGACTGGCTAGGCAGAATGGTTGAAGGGTTCAACCTTGCCTAACGCAGGTCGTGGGGTCCCCCCACGTTTGCGAGACGTGGAAGGAGGTTTACTAGTTTATTGTTATTCTTTGCTATGGATCATCCTCTGAATTGTGCTCAGATTCGGAAGTGGAAGCAAAGGGAATGTGTGTGTTGGATGTGAAAGGGAATGACTTGTGCGAGACAAGCATTCGATGTGAATGACCAGAGATTGGGGAATCAGAGCTGGTCCGGATGTCCTCTCTGAAGTAAATGAAGTGTCATTTTATAAGAGAAGGTATCTCCCGAAGTGGAATGGATTAGACTAGCAACCTCGCTTGCAGTGGAGGGTTTCCCCTTTTGGGGGTTGAAGGCTTTTGTCCCCCGGGTAATAGCGTGCATTGTGCAGACCTGCATTGCCTTTGCGGCTGTGGGTTGGTGAAGTGATCTCCAGATGTGACTGGCTACTGTTTCCGTGTTGCTTTTTCCTTTCTTACAGCTTTTTAAGCCTTGAACCATTTAACCATTTAAGCATTTACGTAATTAGCCATTTTATTCAATCTTGGGCTACCCCCGTCATCAGCAACTATATTTTTTATTTAGTAAAGTATTAATTAGTAAATGTTATAAACTAAATACAATAATATTTATTTTTAATTAATAATTAATTTTAAATACATTTACATAAACTGTAAACACATTTGTACCAGAACTTCTTTTATAAATTTAATGATTCAGGCCTATAGGCAGTTATGCGTATCTTTAAATGATGATGAACCCCTACAACGATACCTAAACAATCGTTTTTCAGAAAGATATCACATTGGTTACCAAATTTTAAAAAAATATTCGATGTTCTAACTCTACATTGTACAAATTTGAGTTTGCTGACCAATGTGTTTTACAAAACGTGTGGATTTGGTCAACCCTCTTCCTCTACTTTTTTTTTTTTTTGAAAGGTGAACTTCTTAATGGTGACCATTGTCACATCCGCAAATCGCGGACCCTCGCCAAGAACGTGGGCCCAAATAGCAAGGTCAGCGCTTGGTTAACCAGTCTTGGGTCGAAGGCTTTACCCCGGAAACCGTACTGCCTCTACACGAGTTGCCTCGCTAGAGTAACAGCCGGATGAAAACTGGAGTGACGCTCAGGATCTTCCTCTACTTGATCATAAAGCAACATAAGCTTTTTTAAATACACATACACAGAGAAAGAGATGTTGATTTCGAAACCAATTAGGGTGAGGGGTATAGTAGCGGGGACTTGTAGCCAGTGGCGAAGCTTGGATTTTTCGGCCGGGGGGGGGGGGGGGGGGGTGAAAACATATATACCCAAAAATTTCTATAGAACCAGGGGGGGGGGGGGAGTGAAAACGTATATACCCACAAATTTCTATACGAAAACTACATATATAACACTACTGAGCGAAAAATCCCGGGGGGCGGACGTCCCCCCCCCCCCGCCCCCATTAAGCTTCGCCCCTGCTTGTAGCGGGGAGTATAAGTCACCGATCGGTGACTATACCGAGTGATTGAGGGTGTTCGGTGAGTTGGAGAGAGGGTGGGGAATTCGGTGAGTGTTTACCGAAAAGGAGGGAGAGAGAGTGATTGAGAAAATGGTGGGTCCCAACCCCTTTTAGCCAATCACAATTTTTTTATTTTTTAACCTACTCAAACACCCTAGGGTGATTGACTATACCCCCTGATTGAGTGCAAAATGGGGAGTGGAATGGGGAGTTGACATGACATAATATTATTGGATAGTATTTCACTCAAACACCCTAGGGTGATTGACCATACCCTCCACCCTTATTTATCAACTAGCCATTTACCCGCGCGATACAGTGGGAGTGGTTTGCTTAGTCCCCAAAGGGACTACCTGCCACGTAGGCGCCACATCACCAAGGGTGGAGGACCATCCCCTTGGGGACTACCCAAGGGTGTGAAGGATAGTCCTCCCCTCTTTTTTTTATTATTTTTTTATTTAGTTAAATAATTAAAACAAAGTAAATAAAAATAAAAAAAGTTACATTTAAATAAAAACCTAAAGTTACAGTTAAATAAAAACTAAACATTAAAAAAAATACAACACACTTAAAAAAAAACCTGAAGTTATATTTAAAAAAAACTATACTTCCTCACTCCATTTTTTTTTTTAATTTTTTCCTTCATTTTTTGTAAGATGTGACGGTCTTCCTCAGGATATGCGCTAAGGTCGGTGATCATTATTCTCCATTCCTCCAACTGCTGCGCATCTTCTTGCCTTCTTTGCTTCTCCTCGGCTTGTCGTTTCTTCACTTTTACCTTCTCGTTTTGCGTCTCGGTAAAGGTTTGATTGAATGCTTTCAACTCGGTCATAATACCTTCCAACTTCGAACCACCATCGCTTCCTGATGCTATCTTTTCAGCTGCTATCTTTTTACTTTTGTCCCTTCCTGGTGGACGTTCTTCCTCCTCAATCGGCTCCTCGTCAAACTCGGGCTCGTCGTTGATATTCATTTGGCAACGACCGGTTGAGGCTACAACGCTATAACTTCCTGACTTGGAAGTTTTAGACCGTTTGGTTGCTCGTTTCGCGCTTGCAACCTCATTCAGAACAGCCGCCCACTTTGGAGAATCCTTTACAACTTGCCACGCACGGACATGTGGGAAAGAACTCTTATGTTCATTTTCGTATAAACGCATCGCCTCATGGAAAACATTTTCGTGGTTTCACCCACTCGGTTTGTTGGAGAGCGTTTGGTTATAAAACCCACAAAAGCGTTGGATCGCCGTATTCATCTTGCGCCACTTGGAGCCGATAAAATCAATGTTTCTGTACTTGCCTTGTTCCATAAACGTGTGGAATAGATCAAGGATTTCTTGTCAAAACCCATCGGTTGATTGATTGTTGCCTACAAGTTAGTAACAATAATAATATTTTGTAAGAAAAATATAATGTACAAATAAATGTTAGTAACAATAATAATATTTTGTAAGAAAACTATAATGTACAAATAAAAGTTAGTAACAATAATAATATTTTGTAAGAAAAATATAATGTACAAATAAAAGTTAGTAAAAATAATAATATAATGAAAAAAATAATTTTTACCGAGTACTAGATTCCTTGACGATGCAACCCACGCCTTCGCCAACGCCTCTTCCTCTTCCTCAATTTTTGACCATTTTAGTTATTTGCTGGTTGCGTCTTCTTTTTTATCCTTTCCCTTTGTATTTTTCCTTTTTGAAGTTTGAGGTTGCGTTTCTGGCACAGCCTCTACCTCATCATTTTCTTCCTCGATTTGTGTTGGACGTGCTTGTGGCGGTGGTTGATATGGCATGTTAATCGGGTTTTGCATTAGTTGCTGCATTTGTATTTGTTGATATGGCATGTTGAATGTTTGTGGGTTTGGTTGCATTTGCATTTGGTTAAAGGGAATGTTGGGTTGTTGCATATGGTATTGGTTTCGTTGGTTGAAAGCGTTGGGCATTTGTTGGTAACCCGAAAAAGAGTTTTTCATGAAGGATGTGTAGCCGGGTGACGAGAACGAGAGTGAACTTGAGTTAGGATTATTTGGGTTGTAGGGATCCATATTTTTTTTAAGGTTGAGGGAGATTGTTTTATAAAAATGGAGAGAATGTTAAGGTTGTGTGAACAAATTGTGGTTAAAAGGTTTAATATATATAGTGGTATTGGGTATTTTTTTTAAACGGCAAGTTACCGTTTGGGGGGGGGGGGGCACATTTTCAAACTTTTCACCTCGTCGCCAACGTCTTCCTGCCGACGTTTGAGACGCGCCGGGCCCCAAGGGGGCGGTGTGCGACGGAGGGGACGAGCCGAGACGGGGGGAGCCGACCCCCCACACCCCTTGGTCTAAGCTTTTTTAAATACACATACATAGAGAAAGAGATGTTGATTTCGAAACCAATTATTTATCAATAACAACCGTAATCGTATAATGTATAGATAGGCGTATATCTCAGACTACAAATATGTTTTTCACGGTTACCAATTGCAATATAAAGGTGTTTCTTGTATCATATTAGCTGGTAAATGTTAAGACTATTTGCTATGGGGTCCCTAGGGTCGGCAAGAGCCGACGACGGGCCTGAACAGCGCCCCCTAGGACCGGCCCCGTCTTCACCGTCCTCCCCACGCCGGTCATGCCGGGCCTCCACCTTTCAAACATTTGCCGTTTAACGGCTACTTTTTATAAAAAAAAAATAGTTTTTGAATTAAATTTCTCAAACGGCTGTATTTAGAAAAAAAAATAAATAATTATTTTATCTTTAAATACATATTTTTCACCCCATTTTTAACTATTCCAACCCAAACTCTCTCTCAACTTTACAAAATTCTTCTGTCTTTTTTATAAATTTTGTCATGGATCCATACAATCCAAACAACCCGAACCCAAACGCGAACACAAACCCAAACACGAACCCAAACCCAAACGTTTTCTCGGTACCCGGCTACTATCCAACGATGAATCCGAGTTTTTCGGCATCGCAATTTTCTTTCTCGGGTTTCCAACAAACCACCAACGCTTTCGCTCAAATGAACCAAATGCAATCCATGAAACAAATGCTAATGCGAAACCCGTTCAACTCAGAATTTCAATCGCAATTGATGCGTGTAAAATGCAACATATAAATTACATCAAATGAGTCATAAAACTAACCCTTTTTAGTACTAATGTTGGAAAAAGTGTGCTTTTGTCTTCCTTTTATATTTTCAGGATTAAATGAGCTCTAATGGATAAAAGAAGCAAAAATACAGCTAAAGCTAACATAAATAAAAGAAAAGGAATAAACGTGGCATGCCCGACCCCTCGACAACATCTTCCCAAACAAAAACAAGAGATCAGAAGGCTGAACACGCCCTGTGCCCAGCGGACACGGGGGGCGTGCTCAAGTGTCTGCAGAAAAGACAAAAGCGTAGAAGCTTCTATTCCCCAACACGGGGGCGTGCCCAGCTCCACACGGCCATGGTCAACGCTAAGATTCGTAGAATCCAAGCAAATCTTGATAGTACAGATACGCTTCTGCACACGGGGCCGTGCCCAGCGGACACGGGGGCGTGGCCAACTAATGCAGACAAACTGCAATTAATGAAGAAAGAGAAAGTGGATGGACACAGGGCCGTGCCCAATGGACACGGGGCCGTGCCCAATGGACACGGGGCCGTGCCCAATGGACACGGGGCCGTGCCCAATGGACACGGGGCCGTGCCCAATGGACATGGGGCCGTGTCCGGGCTTCTGTGCAGGCTATAAATAGAGGTGCTTGGTTCACTTCAAAAGCATCCCTTTACAAACCACCTCTCTCCCACTTCACCCACACTCCACCACCATCACAACACCCTCATCCACCACCATCATCCATCATCCATCATAAAGTGTGTCTAGTAGTCTCGGGATCCAAGATTGATAGTAAGAGTTCTTGACAATCAAATGCCATGTTTGCCTAAGTCTCTTACATCACTTGGTGAAGGCAAGCATTTAGTGTAATACTTTTGTTTTTTAATCTTTTCGCACTTTTTATTTGGTTTTGTATTAATGACTTTAATAACTAGTTTCTTATGTTGAAGGTGAAACTTCCTTATCATTTGTCCGTGGTGTCTTTGCGTTATTTTACTGTCAATATAAAATAAAAGATTTACACCATTCATATCTCTACGGTCTATATAGAGATATGTTGGCTACCTGGTCGGGGGTTAAGAGAATGGTTTGGTAAGGTTCTTGCCTTGTTCAGTGTATAGATCCTGCAAGGACCTGGGTCAAGCTTACTAGGACCTCCTTCAATACCCACTGGTATTGGATGGCGGGGGTGCGAATGGCTTGATCCCCTCATATGTAAACTACTATTAATACATTAACCCGGCTACTTGGGATTGTATCCCTGTTGACTCAAACCATTTAGCCGAGGGTAACGTCACCTTCAAAAGAGGGGCCTACCACATTACGCATTAATAACTTAATTAATTATCTTCCAATAATCCAACCCTTTAGGATTGTATCCTTGCTGACTCAAACTACTGGTTTGAGGGTAACGTCACCTTCAAAAGAGGGCATACTACTATAAATAAGATAATCTCTTAAAAAGTGCAAAAGTGTGGAAAGCATCAAAGGTTACACTAAAGGCGAGTCGGATCCAAGTGATTCATCTTGTCTATCTGTTTTATTTTTATTTTCAGCATTTTTAGTTTTTATTTTCATGTTAAAACCTTTTTCTAAAATTTTGATTTGATTAAACCTTGAGGATAAACCGGTACTAAAAGCTCTTGTGTCCTTGAACGACCTCGGTATCTTACCAACGCTATACTACGCTCACGATGGGTGCACTTGCCCATATGTGTGTTTAGTGTTAGTAGAATATCGTGTTTTATAAATTTAAAACTTGACTAAAGTGTTAAAAAGGGCTAAAAATATACATAAAATTATATCACTCCTAACGCACATCAAGTTTTTGGCGTCGTTGCCGGGAACACAAGGATTTTAAGAAAGCTTAAAATCGACGGCCTAATCAATTTTTCAAAACCTTTTTAAAACGTGCACACATTTTCTGCATTTTAGTTAGTTTTTGCATTTACAGTAGACTGAATACGGGCCGTGCTCACTGAACACGGGGCCGTGCTGCACATTTTTTTAAAACTCCCAGATACAGAGTCTGAACACGGGGTCGTGCTCACTGAACACGCCCCCGTGCTGCACAAAACCAGTCACTTTTATTAAAACGCCTAGATACAGATAATGAACACGGGCCGTGCTCACTGAACACGGGGCTGTGTCCAGCCTCTGTTTCCGTTTTTATTTTTGTTTTCTGGTCTCGAGACTCTGTTGTGATCTGCTGAGTGATCCTTATGGATCAATACTCAGGAGATTACAACTACACCTATGAGGAGGATGATTATAGGGAAGACTATTGCACCATTTGTGGTAACCCTCACTCGGTACAATATTGTGACCTCTTTGAACCATCCACTTCATACACCTACTATGAGGAGCCCAGGTATGAGCCATCCACTTCATATACATCCTATGAAGACCCAAGGTATGAACCTTCTCCCTCATACTCATATTTTGATGAACCAAGGTATGAGCCTTCATACTCATACTACGAGGAACCAAGATATGAGCCTTCACCTTCATATGCTTATTATGAGGAACCATGGCGTGAACAACCCACCTCATATGAGTATTATGAAGAACAAAGTTATGACCCTTATCCATCATATACTTACAATGAGGAACAATGGTGTGAACCATCTACTTCATATGAGTATTATGAGGAACCAAGGATCGAACATCCGGATTCAAGCTTTGAGGATCCAAACCCTTACTCTATCACCCACATAGCCGATAAGATAATAGAACACATTAAAACTATCGAGCGCTGCATAAAAGAGTCCCGCACAAGGGAAGAGGAGTCCCGCGCAAGGGAATAATTAACTTGTGAAAAAGAAGAGATAGTTGAAAATATAAAAATGGAAGAACAAATAAGTGAAAAGCCGACACATGAGTTAAACAACGGAAAAGGTGAGTCCGACAACGTTAAAATTGAAGAAGAGTCTAATTTTAAAGAAATTTATCTCTTGTCACCTTCTTTCGAAAATCATTGTTTAGTACCCACTCATGCTAAGTTTTTAAAAGAGTTAAACACTAACACTAAAATTGACGAAACGATAAGCATTAGGTTAACAAATGATCAAACTTCGCTAATAAATGAAGATCCATTTGAAATTAACATTACACCGGTTCCATGTTTTTTTTCAAAATTCCTTTATTAGTAATATTACAATTGATAAAGATCTCTGTGTTAATATAATACCAAACTACATTTTCGAAAAATTAAGTATTGGTGATTTTTCTCCACTTTAAATACCCATTTTTCTATCTAATCGGAAAATAATAAAATCAATCAAATGGTAATCCCAACCGACTTTGTCATCCTTGATGACGCTCCTCTAATGTTGGGACGACCTTTTGTAAAAACCCACGAAGCTTTGAAAAATCGGAAGTACAACAATCTATCTATTCAATTGGGGGCATTTAAAAAGAGTGTCGATCTTGAGTGTTCAATGAAATATCCATTCGGCAATAATGACCCACTAATTGAAGATGAAGATGAACCACCCGATACAAGAGAAGAAATTGACCACTTTGTTGAAGAAGAGGTCGCCAAAGAACAAACCTTTGTAGTTCTTGATCGAAATGAGCAACCAAATAAGAAGTCTCCTAAAGACCCACCACTTGAGCTCAAAGAACTTCCAAAAGGTTTGGAATATGCTTTTCTAGACAAAGATGGTAAATCGCCTGTAATTATTTCATCAAAATTAACTAGTTTAGAAAAAGAAAAATTAATTACGCTTTTGAAAAAACACAAAAATGCGATCGCTTGGAAGCTTGTAGATATTAAAGGAATAAGTCCTTCCATGTGCACGCACAAAATTTTAATGAATGATGACTACACGTCGGTAATACAACCACAATGTAGAGTAAATCCAAATGTCCAAAAAGTGGTTAAAAACGAAGTCATCAAATTACTTGACGCCGGACTCATTTACCCAATTTCCGATAGTCCTTGGGTAAGTCCCGTCCAAGTAGTTTCAAAGAAAGGAGGTATGACGGTAATAACTAATGAGAAAAATGAATTAATACCAACAAGAACCGTCACAGAATGGAGGGTATGTATAGATTATCGTCGATTAAATGAGGCAACAAGGAAAGATCACTTTCCTTTACCTTTTATTGATCAAATGTTAGAAAGATTATCCGGTCACAAATTTTATTGTTTCTTAGATGGTTTTTCAGGTTACTTTCAAATACCGATAGCACTCGAAGACCAAGAAAAGACAACATTTACATGTCCCTATGGAACTTTTGCTTATCGACGCATGCCTTTTGGTCTATGTAATGCCCCCGCAACCTTTCAACGTTGCATGGTGGCCATCTTCCATGACATGATAGAAAAGACAATGGAAGTCTTCATGGACGACTTTTCTATCTTTGGAGATTCATACGACCAATGCCTCGATAACCTTGAACGAATGCTATCCCGATGTGAGGAAACTAACCTCGCCCTTAACTGGGAAAAATGCCATTTCATGGTAACGGAGGGAATAGTACTCGGTCACAAAATCTCAAGCGAAGGAATGGAGGTTGATCGAGCAAAAATAGACACTATTTCTCGATTACCACTCCCATCCTCCGTTAGAGCTATCAGAAGTTTCCTAGGGCATGCCGGATTTTATAGACGATTTATCAAAGACTTTTCCAAAATCTCAAGACCTCTAACAAAATTACTTGAAAACGATGCCCCTTTCATCTTTGACAAGGATTGCAATCAAGCATTTCTAACACTATAGGTGTCACACCCGGTCTTTTGCGGAAGCGTATGATGTGTGACTAGCTTGTTATCATTGCATTCAATCGTAATAAACAACTACATGATCAAAACAATGTTCATCCATTCATGAAAATTTGAGTATTTCAAACACTTGTTATTTAAGTTTTCAAAACACGACCTTTGACAAGGTTACAATTCAACAAAAGGGGATGACATCTAAACTTGTAGTTTACTTCTAGTTACGACACTTGCGCCCAAGATCCATCCTGTCACCTAAAATACATGTAATTTTGGAAAACATCAACATAAAGTTGAGCGAGTTCATGCGTTTTTGTATTTCACGCTTTTATACTTTGTATGAAAACATAGTATGTATAATTCAAGTCTTTCTTGAGTACCCCACGTACTCAAGTATAATTCCCGTTTTCTTGAGTACCCCACATACTCAAGTATCATTTAAGTGTTCTTGTGTACCCCACATTTCAAATGATTGTTTATACAAGGACATTAAGGCATGTGAGGACATATGGAGCATTAGTGTTGGCTCCTTTAAGGCATGTGAGCATATGGAGCATTAGTGTTGGCTCCTTTACTGTGTCGATTACCCTCGACTGTGTCGATTTCCCTTGACTGTGTCGATTACCCTCGACTGTGTCGATTAACCTCGACTGTGTCGATTTCCCTCGACTGGGACACCGAAGCACTCAAGTGGTCACATAAGGACCCTGAGTGGGGCTCGGCCGTACCCGTTAGATCTAACCCTCGTCCCTAATTAATGAATGTTTTTAATGGCTTGGTACTAGTATTCACCAAGACTTTATGGCATCTTTTGCATTAGTTTAAGCTCACATGATCTAGTATTTTCTAGGCTTTTCTTAAAGCTCATCATATTGCACTCACCACGAGTACTTCTCGTATTCTCAAATCATATTGCACTCGGTTCTCGTTCTCACCAAGAGTGCTTCTTGTATTTTTACCCTTTGTAAAAATTATAATATTTGTAACATGTATTTCACCCCCGAGAGTTATAAAACCAAAAACAGTTAGAGAAAAGGGGGAGCATGAACTCACAACTTTGCGTTCCTGTGCGTCGTAAACTTCACCGGATTTGCTTAATTAACGTCGTAACCTATACGCGTTTTCTTAACGTTAGTCACTAGACTTGCGTCGCACAAGTACAGTCACTCTCTTTTGTATATATTCTTGTGTTAAAAATATTCTATATTTTTAACTAAGTGTTTTACTTATATTATTTTCTCAAAAATTAATATAAGTATCTCATGTTTTGCACTTTGCACCCGAATTATGTATCTTGTATGTTGTATGTGTATTTTTATGTTTATACCCCTCATGAGTATTTAGTGTATTTTTAAGTCTTAGTACACTAGCACGTATAACACATACTATATACACTTAGCACAAAAGTTGGTGATAAAATAATATACATTTTTCTCTTAAAAATATACATACTTATATCCATTTTTATTCTTGAAGAAATCCTCATTTCTTATCACCAAAAATTAGGGAAACCTTGGTAATACTTTAAATACATTTTTAGGGAATAAGTTTCCCAAAAACTTATATTTTTCTAAGTGTCAAAATTTATAAAAATTTTGACAGAGTTTCCCCTAAAAATGGAGGTTTCCCATGTTTTTCAAAACATGTGTTTATTTTCTTTTAAATCGTCAACAATCATCAACAACAATTATCAGCAATAATCATCAACAACAATCACTAATTTCTCCATTTCATGAACTTGAATATTTACAAAAATGTGTAGTAATTTACTAGCACATTTAGTAAGCCTTGTTATCTTTAAAAATAAGTTTAATTTCTTAAAAAATTTATTTTTAAAGAATATGAAGTTTCACAACTTCTAGTCAGTTTTTACGAAAATTATTTCTTTGTTAAAACTTTTGTTACACAAGTGTCCACGCACTTGTTTGTTCATAAAAACACCCCTGCTTCATGAAAGATCCGGTTTTAAAACATGGTTTTGTCTTACAGTTGGTCTTTCGAAAATACCACTTGTAGATCTTTAGATCTACTAGTTTAGAACTCCATTTCATAAGATAATTGTTTTTACACAAGTTCATGTTTAGTGTGTAGTAGAGTTTCATCATTTAACCCTTTTCATTCTTAACATATTCTATGTCATGTTTCATGAACATGACTAATCCGGGTTAGATGATGATCCGAGCTACCACAACATAGATCGGCACTAAATAATCACCACAAAACAAGTCTTACAAGTTTTACACAACTCTTATGCTTTTAACCAACATGTTCATCATTTATGTAGACTTTTAGTTTCGATCTTGTGTGTGTTTGATTTCTAACCATTAAATCGCTTATTAACCACTCTAAAGAAGAACAAGATGGTGTTTTAGAGTACTTACTACTAGCACAAGGCTAGGGAAGTTCAAGAGTGCATATGAGGTGGATAAAAGAGAATGAGAGCGGTCCTTCAACTTCCGAACGCACCGACCTTCGTTGTTCACCTTCTTGCACCTTTGTATGGATGGAAAATGGCAAGATTGAAAACGAAAAGTGGTGGTGGTGGTGCCTATGTGGTCGGCCGAGAATATGGGCAAGAGGGAGAGAAAGTGTGAAGTTTTGAAATGGTGGTATTTATAGACCTTCCATATAGCATATTCCTAGCATATTCCTGGCATATTCCTGGCATATTCCTGGCATATTCCTGGTATATTCCTGGTATATTCCTGGTATATTCCTGGCATATTCCTGGCATATTCCTGGCATATTCCTGGTATATTCCTGGTATATTCCTGGCATATTCCTGGCATATTCCTGGTATATTCCTGGTATATTCCTGGCATATTCCTGGCATATTCCTGGCATATTCCTGGTGTATTCCTGGGTTTGCTGCGTTGTCTGCGTTTTGCAGTGTAAGCATTGTGTCGCGTAGGAACACACGGTACGCGCTTAAACTTGAAAAATAACGTTTTTAAGCGTTTTAATTTATTTTTCAACACGAACCTGATTAAAATAAAATTTTGATCATAACAGAATATTTGTGGGATTAAATATTATCCTGGCGGTATATATGTAACCCTTGTATGTATCCTTGGGTTTTAATGTATTTTTGACGTTGGACCTACACCTAGGCCCTAATTCTAATGTCTGACTGCTTTCTGCAGTTCTGTTGACACGATGTGTCTTACCGGTGAGTTTACTAATTTTTGACTCAACGCTATCATTTATGCATAAAGCTATATTTTGTAGTATATATCATGCATGAATTCACTTGTATGGAATTCAGAAATTTATTTGTCTGGTAAACCAGATCATGCACAGTCATTTAAGCGCAAATTACTGTTCATCTAGTGTACGGAATGTACGGAAAAGTGACGGTTGTCACAGTAGGAAATGCTAGTCAATGCACCTATCATGATAGCGCCTGATTGGAAATTACCTTTCGAAATCATGTGTGATGCAAGTGACTTTGCAGTTGGAGCCGTCTTGGGACAAAGAAAAGATAAGCATTTTCACCCAATTTATTACGCTAGAAAAACACTTAATGATGCACAAGAAAATTATACAACAACAGAAAACGAATTACTAGCCGTGGTATTTGCTTTTGATAAATTTTGTTCTTATCTTGTTCTTTCTAAAACGATAGTTTATACAAATCATGCTGCCATTCGATATCTCTGTAAGAAACAGGATGCTAAACCACGTTTGATTCGGTGGATTCTACTCCTCCAATAATTTGACATTGAAATAAAAGACAAAAGAGGAGCAGAAAACACCGCAGCATATCATCTTTCCCGCTTGGAAGACCCAGCTTTGGAGGCAACCAGGGATGAGCAAATCAATGAAAAGTTCCCAACGGAGTCCCTGGAAATGGTGGAATACCGAGAAGAGCCATGGTACGCCGACTATGCTAACTACCTAGCTAGCGGTATAGTCGCAAGAGGATGGCCACATCATCAAAGAAAGAAATTCTTTGCCGATGTAAAGCATTATTTTTGGGAAGATCCTTATCTTTTCAAAATGTGTGCTGATCAACTCATCCGTCGATGCGTACATGGTAGTGAAGCAAGAAGAATTCTCCGCCATTGTCATGAAGGTCCATACGGAGGACATCATGGTGCCGCTAGTACCGCACGAAAGGTATTTGATTCAAGATTTTATTGGCCAACCATTTACAAAGATGCCCAAATTCTTGTCAAGACATGTGACGCTTGCCAAAGAACAGGTAATATTTCTTCCAAAAATGAAATGCCACAAAATGGCATTCTTGTTTGTGAAATTTTTTGTCACACCCCGACCACGTAGATCATACAAAACGTGGCGGAAATATCGGGGAGTGTTGTAACAGAATTAATTGTTTCAAATCCATGGCAATTGAAGTTTCGTTTTATTGATTAAAAGTGTTACAATGTCTTAATAAACAAATAAATACAACATAATTAACTAGTCTTGCATCTTTTATTGTCACTAAAGCCCAAGTCTGTCTATGTGTAACTTGATCATCTTATGCAACAGCTCCTGAAAAACACATGTGAAAATAGGTACGTCAGCATAAAAATGCCTGTGAGATACATAGGTTTTGTGAAAATAAGATTCATGACTTATGTTTGAGAAAATGTTTAGTCATGAACCTTGTTATTTGCTTTGTCTTTTAAATCATTTGAAAAACGATAAGATCAGATGATAAGTATAAATAAATGTAAGGTTAAATGAATAACCAAGTAAAATGTGTTTGCATAAGATAAGTTGTTTATAAATCAATGTCTTGTGAAAAGTATGTTATTTGTATGAAATGTTCTATGTCTCAAACTGAAATGATTCAAATAACGTTACGACATGTAATACCATACAAACACTTATATATAGGAAGTACCAGCGGCGTATCCACCATGCTTGTATCATATTACACACGCATCGTTACTTAATCACTTAATCAAACCAAACCAAACAATGTAAAACGTTCATGTCAAGATGTAAATCATGTCAAAATGTCTATGTCAAATATCCATGTCAAATGTCTATGTCAAATATCCATGTCAAATGTCTATGTCAAATATCCATGTCAAATGTCTATGTCAAATATCCATGTCAAATGTCTATGTCAAATATCCCTGTCAAATGTCTATGTCAAATATCCATGTCAAATGTCTATGTCAAAATGTCATGTATGGCAAGTGAAAGGTCTCAACTAAACCATATGCACAAAAACAAAGTATTGAAGTAAAACTTGGTTTAAATCAAAGCTATGTTTTGTGTAAATGCATGCAAATATTTAATATGAACATTTATGCGGTATTGTGAATATGCATACATCCAAGCCTGGCGACTGTGGTGATAAACCCTTTAAACAAATTAAAGGTCTATCTGTCTTATATCAACGAATTCGGTCATTCCTTTCTGTCCCCTTTCCCTGGGATGTCCGGAACGGGAGTTGTCAATTCCTATGGTACCACTACCTACTAACGAACGGCGTAGCTAATGTTAATGAATGTATTGTCCCATCTAAACAAACCAAATGTCATACCAAAATGTAAACATGTGAAAACAATGCACTAAGTATGTAATCAAATGAACATACATAGCGTGAAATGTCATGTAAAACGATGTACTAAGTAATGCACACAATGGGCACACCTAGCAGGAAATGTCATGTAAAACAATGTACTAAGTAATGCACACAATGGGCACACCTAGCAGGAAATGTCATGTAAAACAATGTACTAAGTAATGCACACAATGGGCACACCTAGCAGGAAATGTCATGTAAAACAATGTACTAAGTAATGCACACAATGGGCACACCTAGCATAAGATGAAATGAAATCATGTACTATAATGTACTAACGAACATAGCAGGTATATGATGTGAAAAACGGGAAAGCATGAAAGTAACAAGTAGGCACATGTGTTCCACCCCAAAACAGTTTGGAAAACAGTAAAAGAGGGGTCTATGTACTCACTTGAGATTGCTCAGTAGTCCTTGAGTAACAACTAAACAATGCTAGAGATCGCGGATATCAAACGGCACCTAGTATAGGTAGCTACATTAATAAACCGGACCTAAATCGGAAGATCGGGTAGCATTAGGGTTTGTAAACCAAACGAGTGTAGAGACTCGTGTCATTTGGTTTAACAAAGCCTACATACTAAATGAAACTTAACCTAAGTGTTTACGACCCATTACGACCCGTTTAGGTAGCTTATGCTACTTTAACGCGTCGTTCGCGTGAAACGCGTTCGGACCGCCTAACTAGTCCTATGACAAGTGTTATATGCCTAATCATGTTACATAATCAGTTATGTGACAAAAGTTTAGGTTACATATGCTTAATTACCAATTATACATGAAAAGGGTATTCTGGTAATTTACCTAAGGCATATAAACTACCTATCATACAACTACTTAAACGATGTGACCATAGGGTATAACCTCGGAAGGTTATTCCCTACCTACTATGGTCACCTACCGTGTTTGGTCGGATCCTAATGATCGACCAAACTGGGTCGGGTTCGAGGTATAAGCGATTTATTAGATCGCTTACCCTACGACCCTAGACAACGTGGTAATCAGTAGGCATAGTCCCAAGGGACTATGACCATCGTGATTACAATCACGTTGCGAAGTTCAAACGAACTTCGCATTGACCATTACTGGTCAACGCTGAAAGTCAAACAAAGTTTGACTTTCTGACTCGAAAAGCAGTAAAAATAAGGAAAAGAACGAAAGAATACTTACGAAGGGTCCCCGAATGCTAATCTAGATCAGTATAGTTCAGGTATGAAACAAGGTTTCAACTTAGAACACAACTAATAAGATTCTAGTGCCTTAAAACAATGAAAGGCATGGGGTATATATAGTTTTCGGGTAACCGTTAGGATCGTTTCTTGAATAACGTGATCGAATCTCGTGCGTACACTTGTCGGAATGTTATGGTGACTAAATTGCCACTCACCATAGGGTATCAACATGTGGCAAGGGTTTTAGGAGTGGATAACAGCTGTAAACAGCTGTCGATACATCGAATCTGGTCCTGAAAATGCGAAAAATGAGTTTTCTGCATGTTTCTGCCCAGAATAGGCAGTCGCGTAGCGCGACGGTGAGGGCCTAGGAAGTCGCGCTATGCCACTGACCCCCAGTTTCAGAAAAGTTTCAAAATTTACAGTTTTGGTCCCTGTTGTGTTTTAAGGCCTTTTTTGATGCGTTTGAATCCCGTTAACCTCATTTTAAGGCTCTAAAATGAAGTTAAAGTATAGGGAACTCAAAACATACTCAAAAATATGCCGGATGATGGTTCGTTTGGTCGTACGAACGCGATGTTCGCTTAATTACGACGGAATGCGCACAAGCGCGAAAAACGATCCAAATGACGCGACGAATGGATTTTTCTTAAGGCGAACACTAAAATATAATGTAGTCATGCTCACATAAATTTTTGGATGTCCGGATGTATTCAGAACGTAAGTTATGCGCGAAAATGCAAACTTGTGCACTTTTTGACACTTTTAGTCCCTGAATGACCCAAAAGTTTATTTTAGCATACCGAACCCCTCAAAGCCTATTTCTAAGCTATGTAAAGGATATTTATGGTATGTTTAACTTATGGTCATGTTCCGGAATGTCTGTTACAGTTCAAATTGGCATACTTTCGCAGTTTGTCAACTTTAGTCCCTGTAAGCGATTTAACTTTGATTTCACCACACCAAACCTTTCAAAACTTATATCTAAGTTATGTATAGGTTATTTAAGGTATGTTAAGCCTATTTCACTATTCCGGAGTGTTCGTTGCATTAAACTGGTTATATTTACGCATTAGTGCGCGTATAACCTTCCAGAAAGCGATTTAGAGCTTGAAATCGAACATGAGTCGATATGTGCAAAAGATACACATATTTATACAAGTCCAAAGTATGAAATACATTATTTCATTGGTTTGGCATTTGTTTGATGGCCGTGGAGGCACAGGTGTTACATTTTTGATGTGTGGGGACTCGACTTTATGGGACCTTTCCCACCGTCAAAAGGAAACAAATATATACCTGTGGCGGTAGATTACTTGTCTAAATGGGCCGAGGCCGAGGCACTTCCAACAAACGATGGAAGAGTCATGGTAAGATTTCTGAAAAGACTATTCTCTCGTTTTGGAACACCAAAAGCATTAATAAGTGATAGAGGTACCCATTTTTGTAATCATCAACTTGAAAAAAAATTAACAAGGTATGGGGTCTATCATCGGGTCTCAATGGCATATCACCCTCAAACAAACGGACAAGCGGAAGTGACTAATAGAGGTTTAAAAAGAATACTCGAAAAAACCGTAGGGTTAAATAAAAAAGAATGGGCCGATAAATTAGACGATGCTTTATGGGCTTTCTGAACAACGTACAAAACAACAATAGGTACAATCCCATATAAGCTTGTCTATGGAAAAATTTGTCATTTGCCAGTAGAAATAGCACACAAGGCCTATTGGGCAATTAAAAATGTAAACTTAGACTTAGAAATTGCCGGTAAAAATCGATTTTGCCAATTAAATGAATTAGACGAATTAAGGAATTATGCATACTCTAACTCCGTTATAAGGAAAGAATGAAAAATTTGCATGACAAACACATTAAACCTAATGAATTTCGGGTAGGAGATCAAGTTCTATTGTTTAATTCACGACTTCGATTATTTCTTGGTAAATTAAAGTCTAGGTGGTCAGGACCTTTTTCCATCACCCATATTTTCCCACACGGTGCAGTCGAAATTAATTCTCGGAATGGAATTCCATTCAAAGTCAATGGCCAACGGCTAAAGCTTTATCAAGGATTCATTGAGGATGAAGAGGAAGAAATCTCGCTTCAAATGGTCGAAGAATGAAACAAAGGTTCAAGCATCAACATTATACCTTGTAAGTTACGAACATCGGGAAAACATCTAAATCGGTAAGATTTCTAAAACCAAGTTTTGGGAAACAGGGCACTCAGACAAGCGCTAATATATATATATATATATATATATATATATAGAGGCCGGTTAACGTACAATAGGGCTTATCGTACATTACGTACGCGATAACCCCAGCCGTCAGATCTTCATCTTCCATGCGATTTCATACCTCCATGCGAACTGTACGAACTGTGCGAATTCAATCTTCCACATGCGATTTTCTCCATCTACACACCCCATGCCATTTTTCACATTACCCCATGCTAACCATTTTTTCACATGCGATATTCAATCTTCCACATGCGATTCTACACACCCCATGCCATTTTTCACATTACCCCATGTTAGCCATTTATTCACATGCGATATTCAATCTTCCACATGCGATTCTACACACCCCATGTAATTTTTCACATTACCCCATGCTGCCATTTTTCACATGCGATATTCAATCTTCCACATGCGATTCTACACACCCCATGCCATTTTTCACATTACCCCATGCTGCCATTTTTTCACATGCGATATTCAATCTTCCACATGCGATTTTGTCCATCTACACACCCCATGCCATTTTTCACACTACCCCATGCTAACCATTTTTTCACATGCGATATGTATTGAATTCGCACCAGATCCGCACCTGATCGAACAGTTGGGATGATCGCGTACGTATCGTACAATAAGCGCATTTGTATTTCACTCTTTACCTATATATATATATATATATATATTTTAAATTGGCCACCCACGGGGGTGTGTCCATGCAACTGTCGGGGATAAAAACCCCTTTTTCCTTCACTTTCTTCATTCCACACGCCCCGTTTCCCCAAAAACTCTCTGGTTCAGGTGAAAATGCTGCAGATTTCAACGTTTCCCCTTCTTCTAACAACGTCAAGGTATGATTCTATCCTTATAATTAGTTAGTTTAAGTACTTGCATGTAGTTTAACATCAAAATTTGGGGAAAAATCTAGGGTTCTTCAAGTTGAACCGAATCAAACCCCAAATTTTTGCTTAGATCTGTTAGTATTAGCATAGATACATGTTATAGGAAGTAAATCAACTTGTATTGTTTGTAGATTTGTCCGATTTCTCACAAAAACCCCAAACCCTTGTTTTTTAACCGAAAAAGATGAAATTGAAGGGGTAAACGGTTTGTTTTGGAAAAAACTGCACTTAGGGTTTCATTTTCGGGGAAAACCGCCCCTACTGGACCAAAAATTTTCAAGTTTTCAGGATCGGGTCAAAAAATGGAAATTTTGGGAAACAGACGCCTGGACACGGGGTCGTGCTCAGCGAGCACGGGGTTGTGTCCAGCTAAATTCAGGCAAACATGGGGCGTGTCCGCTGAACACGGGGTCGTGTTCAGCCGACTGTTTTCAGTTTTCTTCAAAAATTTCGCTGTTTCGTGCTAATTGTTTGGTGTTTTCTTTCAGATGGCCAAGAGATTTATCAGATTCAACGCAAGTGAGCTGGCTGCTCAGGCGCGGTATGATGTGCTAAGAACTAGGCCCGAGGAAAATCCCCGACAGGTGTGCATGGACACTCTTGAAGCAGTGAACCAAATAGACCACTTCAACAATATTGTCACCGGTTCACTACGAGCTGCTCTTTGCACTCGGCTTCACTCCGTGCATGAGTACAACATTAAATTTTACAGCACGTTCGTCTTCAAGACAAGAGCGGATCTGTTTGACAATGAAGGGGTAGAGTTCTGTTATGGAGGGACCACGTATAGGATCTCAATCGCTCAATTTGGGGCAATGGTCGGGTTGTAATCGGAAGTGGATGCTGGAGAGGAAGAGAACACCGGCGGTCTCCGCGAGATTTCAGAAAATCAACGCCAAGTTTCTTGGGCTCAAATGGGGGAGGGCAACTATAACCCGAGCCAAACTAAGAGCACAATGTTGAGTGACCCTCTCTACCGCTACATCCACAGGGTCTTCAGCTACTCTCTCTGCCAGAGACACGACAGTGGTGGTGTTGTAGGGTTGCGTGATCTTCTAGTCCTCCATTGCATTCACAACCATGTCAACCTCGATGTTCCATACCTGCTACTCTGTAACATGCACTTGAACCAACTTGCTACTCCCCCGACTCCTATCCTGTTTGGAGGGGGGATTTACCGCCTTTTCAAACACTTTGTGCCAAGGATGCCGAGGTCCTTTCAAAAGGGACCGTGGTTGGGAAAAGTGGACATGGTCATTTGCCGCTCCATGAACTTGATCTATGAAGCGGATGACGGGACGGTCAGTTTTCAAACAGTTCAAGGGCATGCATGGAACCCTCAAGAGGCTCTCGTGCTACACGCTCCACACATCCGTCCTCCTCCCCAGTACCACTACCAGCCCCAGGGTGATCCGGGTCAATCCTCCTCTCAAGGAGGTGGTTTTCCTAACTTTCAGAGCTTACATGATTTATTGCAGGAAAATCTTATGTGCACCATGAACACCTACAACATGGCCTGCAACATATACGCCCGGGTCGGAGTGATAGAAAGAAATATCTCCGACATGCAGGATGATATTGGAAACATCCGGGAGTACACGGAGGGGATGATGATGATGAAGACGAGGACATGGATTGAGCGGGAGGAGTTGGAGGTAGCATCACACGGTTGGAGGTCTAACAGGTTAACCCTTTTATCTCATGAACAATTGCGTGGCCTGCGTGCCATTTGTTGAACAATTTACTTCCCTTAACACTTTTTAATTTTCTGCATTTCTTTTCTTTTATTTTGTGATGTGAATGATGAAACTTTGGTAAATTAGGATGTTTGTTATTGTTTAGTGTGCTATTTATTAGTAAAACAGGTACCTATGAGGCTTAAAGCACTAAACATTAGTGCTACTAAATCCAGGAACAGCAGAACCGAAAGCAGAAACCTGTTTTACATGTTTGCAGTTTGTTCACACGGGGTCGTGCTCAGCCGACACGCCCCCGTGCCCACCGCCCAGACCTGCTGTTTGTCTAAATTATGCAGTCTTTTGTCCAACACGGGGTCGTGTTCACCAGACACGCCCCCGTGTCCACCTTCTGTAAGTTCTCGTTACTGGAAATCTGACCATGGGGCCGTGCCCAATGGACACGGGGCCGTGTCCAGATGCCCAGTAACATAAATTTTTGTTTTTAACACACCTTTTTACACATTCAATCAACCTAAAAACTTATTTTTGGGACACATTGAGGACAATGTGTAATTTAAGTGTGGGGGGGGGGGGGGATGCTAAAACCTTGAATTTTGCAAGTCCTAACTACAAGCCTTACACAAAACTCTATTGGAACCGTTTAACACCCCAATTTTTTTTCAAAAACCGATAGCGTCGTGATAAAAAGAACCAACATAAGAAAATTATGAAACGGCATGACAAACCTAGTTAAAATTTGATTATATATACTTGATCACATTAAAAACCCATTCCCACAAAAAGTGAGTTTTGAGCCTTTATTGAGCAGGTAAATACATATCTTTAAACTAAATGCTCATTTTTCGTTTCTTGTGTGAGTAGCTGCTTGGTTTCTTACGATTCTAGAACTTGCCATGACGATACATTCCCGGTCCTTACCAACTTAAACCCAAGTAAGTAAATGATGGAGGCATTAGGACTAACCATTTTTCTTTCAACACCATTATTTTTCTTTTTATACCACCTACCCAAAAATCCCCCTAGTTAACCCCTTTGAGCCTAAACATTTTCATTTCTAAACCCACAAAACAAACACCCTTTACCCACCGAAACCCTTTTTCATTTTAAACCCTTTATTTTAGTAAAAAGCTCGGTTTTCATATGACATTCCTTATAAAAAAAATGATGAAGTCTAGCAATAAAACAAACAAGTTCCTCAAAAGAATCCTTGTTTGAAAAATGCTTCGTTTAAATAAAAAGTCACAAAAATAAAAAGTTTTACGAAAACCGACGCTTTTTACGCCTTTTCGCCCTTTTCTACTAACCACTAACCCAAAGCCACCTACCTTTAACCCAAGCCTAACCCTTCCCCAAGTCCTCTTGATATTAACAATGGTTTATAGTTAAAAAGGAGGAGGATTGATTGCTTGGCAAGCATATGGCAGAAGTAAGTTCCATGCCGGTCTCCAGTGTTTCACAAAAATACATCTTCGACCGAGTGTTGAGTGATCTCCCATGTGGTATGTGAACTTGTATATAAATGGAATTTTAAAAAGGCATGTTATGCCCAAATAAGTAATTTGTCTTATGTAATGTTCAAAATAAATCATAACGAATAGGATTGTAAATAATATAAAAATAAAACCTAATAAAGATCTTGGAATCCTGACACTCAAAGACAAGCCCAAAACTTCTCTTCTACCCATTCCCTTTGGGTGTGTAAGCCACATAATAAAGAGTTTTGCTTGAGGACAAGCAAAGATTCAAGTGTGGGGGTATTTGATGTGTGTAAAATATAACATATAAATTACCTCAAATGAGGCATAAAACTAACCCTTTTTTAGTACTAATGTTGGAAAAAGTGTGCTTTTGTCTTCCTTTTGTATTTTCAGGATTAAATGAGCTCAAATGGACAAAAGAAGCAAAAATACAGCTAAATCTAACATAAATACAAGAAAAGGAATAAACGTGGCATGCCCGACCCCTCGACAGCATCTTCCCAAGCAAAAACAAGACATCAGAAGGCTGAACACGCCCCGTGCCCAACGGACACGGGGGCGTGCTCAAGTGTCTGCAGAAAAGACAAAAGCGTAGAAGCTTCTATTCCCCAACACGGGGGCGTGCCCAGCTCCACACGGCCGTGGTCAACGCTAAGATTCGCAGAATCCAAGCAAATCTTGATAGTACAGATACACTTCTGCACACGGGGCCGTGCCCAGCGGACACAGGGGCGTGGTCAACTAATGCAGACAAACTGCAATTAATGAAGAAAGAGAAAGTGGATGGACACGGGGCCGTGTCCGGGCTTCTGTGCAGGCTATAAATAGAGGTGCTTGGTTCACTTCAAAAGCATCCCTTGACAAACCACCTCTCTCCCACTTCACCCACACTCCACCACCATCACAACACCCTCATCCACCACCATCATCCATCATAGAGTGTGTGTAGTAGTCTCGGGATCCAAGATTGATAGTAAGAGTTCTTGACAATCAAAGGCCATGTTTGCCTAAGTCTCTTACATCACTTGGTGAAGACAAGCATTTAGTGTAATACTTTTGTTTTTTAATATTTTCTCACTTTTTATTTGGTTTTGTATTAATGACTTTAATAACTAGTTTCTTATGTTGAAGGTGAAACTTCCTTATCATTTGTCCATGGTGTCTTGGCGTTATTTTACTGTCTATATAAAATAAAAGATTTACACCATTCATATCTCTACGATCTATATAGAGATATGTTGGCCACCTGGTCGGGGGTTAAGGGAATGGTTTGGTAAGGTTCTTGCCTTGTTCAGTGTATAGATCCTGCAAGGACCTGGGTCAAGCTTACTAGGACCTCCTTCAATACCCACTGGTATTGAATGGCGGGGGTGCGAATGGCTTGATCCCCTCATATGTAAACTACTATTAATACATTAACCCGGTTACTTGGGATTGTATCCCTGCTGACTCAAACTACTGGGTTGAGGGTAACGTCACCTTCAAAAGAGGGGCCTACTACTATAACTAAGATAATCTCTTAAAAAGTGCAAAAGTACGGAAAGCATCAAAGGTTACACTAAAGGCGAGTCGGGTCCAAGTGATTCATCTTGTCTATCTGTTCTATTTTATTTTTATTTTCAACATTTTTAGTTTTTATTAAATGTTAAAACCTTTTTCTAAAATTTTGATTTGATTAGAAGTTGAGGATAAACCGGTACTAAAAGCTCTTGTGTCCTTGGACGACCTCGGTATCTTACCAACGCTATACTACGCTAACGATGGGTGCACTTGCCCATATGTGTGTTTAGTGTTAGTACAATATCGTGTTTTATAAATTTAAAACTTGACTAAAGTGTTAAAAAGGACTAAAAATATACATAAAATTATATCACACCTAACGCACATCAGCAACCACAACCTTCACCGTCACCGGTAGAATCGTCTCAACCCGTAGAATATGAAGTTGAAGAATATGTTCCGGAGACGCCGTGACAACTCGGATTTCCAAGGTCTTTAACGGTGTATTATTTTCCTCCACATTCTGTTTTACGTTGTAACCACGAGTACATTATGTGAATTGATTGATGTGTTGTGTTGTTATAAAAGATGTTAAATGATAAGCGCTTATGTTGCACGATAGTTAATCACACACTTATGCATTCCGATCTCGACCCAAAGCCCCTACTCTTTGCGTTTCAGTTCTCGGCCCAAAGTGGAGCCCAAAGATGGGGCCTGGCTCCTTGTTGAAGCGTATACACACCCACGGCTGGGGTGTGGCTTTCATTGTTTCACAAACACACAAAAATTGTAAAACCCTATTTCCTTCTCTCACTCTCGAAACCGATGACAGCCTCTTATCGAAGCACCTTCTCTCATTAGTTCCAGCATCCTCGTGTACACACAATCTCTCGGTTAGTACGGTTATCCTTGCTCTTGGTTTGCATTTCTCGTTGTGTTCGGCTATGTGCTTATGTGTTGATTTAATATATGATCAAAGAGTAGTGTAGGGTTTGTTTGCAAGATGATAATGGTGTGATATGTGATTTATAATTACAAGTATGATTCTAGAAATCATTTATGATAATGATTGAGGGTTCATGCACAATAGGGTTTGATGAATTGGATTACATATTAAACTGATGAGTTCGATTCGGCGGACTGTTTGTTGATCATTAGAATGTTAAACCAGAAATTAAGACTTTGCATGACAATGAGGTTTCGATGATTGTTGTGATATGTTATCCATGGATCCATTTGAGCGATTTATGTTAACATTGTTCATGTTTGTGAATATGATGAGTTTTGATGAACGACGACAACTAGGGTTGTATGAACATGTATAATAATTGCAGAATTTTGTTGTTTGATCTGATTTGGAATGTGATAAAGTGTTAACTAATTTTACGGAATAAATGTTAACAAGGGATTTGATCAGTTAAACCTTATGGGGGTCCGACTAAGGTTGCGAGTCGCAACCACTTGGTTCCGACTCGAGACCTCCGTGGTTCCGACACAGTACTCAAAATCACACAGCGACAGGACTCGAGACCAGCCGGTTGCGAGTCGAGACCCGTTCGGTTTCGACTCAGGACCTGACCTGAAACTTTGGGGTTTCGACTAATGAAGTTATCACTCGAGATCGTCGGTTTCGGTTCGAGATCTCAGAGGTTGCGAGTCGAGACCTCATGGTCTCGACTGATGTCCTACTCGAAATAAGCTTTAAGCTTATTTGGGCCATATACTGGTTATTGGGCCACCAACGGTAATTGGTGTAGGATCGTTTTGTGACCCAAACGAGTCGTTCAGAAGAGATTTTATCAGTTTCAGATGCGGAAAATAAGAAACCGACTTTGAAACAGCTTGAATATCACTTTAAATCTCTTGTATATTGATTTATCAACGATTACAAGCACAAAATATACCGGCAGCACTTTGGTACAAGTTACAAGGCTCTGATCTGTTCGCTTCAAATGAAAACATGTGACACGTATATATAGCCTATTGCTTTCGCTTGAATGACACATAAGACAACTTCAAGCGAAACCTCTAGATGCCTTCAAGCGAAAACCACATCTTGACTATTCAAGCGAAACCTAACTAAATAACATTCTGATTTCATGTTTGCATGCAGGTTCACGAGATGTTGTCATGTGATGATGTCATTATTAGAGTCACCATTATGATGTCATCATTAGATATGATGACATCATGCTTGATTTAATACGCAACGAACCCGAGACTCGATATAAGACGAAGACGACAGATGTATGCACTAACAGACTCCCCCTCAGATGTTGACGAGTCTTAAGTGTCGAGTCTTCGCATCTTCAGTCTTTATCAGTCTATTCACTTTCTTTAAAATTCTCCATTGTAAGCATCCTCAATCAATCTCTTACTCTTTCTCGTAATCTTCAGGATCCAAATCTGTCTCTACAATCTTCAGACTGCCCCTCGATGTCCTTAGACTCCCCCTTTCGCTAAGCTGGGATCGCAGTATGGAATTCACTTTCCACAGGTTCTTAGATCGTAACCTGGCACTCATCTAACTCAGGTATCGGAACCTGTTCAACCTGCACAACTCTACCCAAAAATAAGTTTTCTGATAATCATTTGTGGATAAGATTTTCAATTCTAATTTACCACTTGCAGGAATAACGTTTTTATTGCAAAACCTTTTCTCATTTCATTTCAACAATCCTCAAATACTTTTACCCAAACCATTTGTTCATCATGTTTAGCACTCGAAATTTTGAAAATCAGCTTTCCAAAATCAGTTGTCGAAAATCTTTTTGGATTTTTCAAAATTTATGCTAAAACACACTAAAAATCTTTTTGGATTTTCAGAAAGAAAGTAACTAACACCACTTGTAGAATCAAGAAAATGCAGAAATGAAATATTTACAAACAATATTTTTGTGAGTTCGTGCAAGAGGATCATATCAGTTTTTGAGACAAATCACCAACACCGTTAAGCTTCATTACATTTTAAGGTCTAAACGATTTACTTAGATTGTCAGTATGTTTGTCCACTTAAATTCTCACACAAAGTTCAACTGCTTCGAGATACGAAATTAATGTCTTAAGCACTTAAACTTAATCGAGTGTCCCATCTCATAATATACTCCCGTATCCAGATCCCAAAATTCAGTCTTACAGGTGAGTATACCACAGATGATATCTGTAAGGGGTTAAATTGCGAGGGCCGTGAGAGCTCAGGTCGATCTTTCGATACGCAGAGAGATGACGGCTTCGACTTTTGGTGTGTCCCCTTTAGAGGATCTTTTGATTACAACAGCAATGA
Organism: Helianthus tuberosus; assembly: GCA_030545235.1. Lineage (NCBI taxonomy): Eukaryota > Viridiplantae > Streptophyta > Magnoliopsida > Asterales > Asteraceae > Helianthus > Helianthus tuberosus. Next base: position 127,484,417 of record CM060447.1, on the reverse strand, counting down.
CTATCAATTTTATTGTTTCATCAATTTGCTGAGGGCGGCGCTATGTTTCAAGCAAGCAGAAAGTATTCTCCGGGGACTAGGCCATTGCTTCCGCAAAATCAGAAGTCCCGGGATAATACCCCAGATATCACTGAGTATAAAGACCTAGTATCTCAGAAAGAGGGACCTTTCAAACAAGATTTCGGGGGTTACCCATATATCCGAGAGATGTTACCCACGATATAAGCAAGTTTGAAATTTAGGTTTATATCTCGTCACAATCTACTAAATGTGTAAAAACCTACTGGCACATCATCAGTGAGATCGTTTATCACATTTTTAACTTTCCATTTCTTTAGCATGTTGCGACAGTCCACTGATGTACTATCATTTCCTCTTTTATGCAACAACAACTCATTTTTCATTTTATCATGTTTTTGGCTTTTTCAAATTTTCAAATGTTTTTGGATTTTCTAAAATTCTTACTCCCCCTAAAATGCAAACACATTTTAGGAAATTTGAAAACAAACTGTACAAGAACATAACAACTGATATCGAATTGCTTCAATTCTCCATCCATTTGGCTTAAACAATCAGAACTCCCCCTCACAACAAACTATTTTCCCAAAATGATTTCAAAACACTCAAGTTTGTTTTAATCAAAATGGTTTTTCCGGAAAATAAGTTTTGTTGATTTTACCACTTGTAGGTTTGGGGATAAACTCATCACTTTGTTTTTCAACCACTTGTAGAAAATCAGATACAAATTAATGGCCCTGATTTACCACTTGTAAGATCAACCTTATCCAAATTCTGAACCACATGTAAAAATCACAAACATACAACTCAACCTGTTTTTCAACCAATTTACCATCTGTTGGTTGAATTCTCAAGGTGCCGATTCCTACTCCACGCTTACAAACCTGGGAGTTCCGGCAAGTCCTGCTTTTCAAAAACACATTTAACATGATAAAAAATGATGCCGATTCATGATCCACGATTACCAACTTGGGATCTCCGGCAAGTCAGGTTTTTACTCTTTGAAAAATATATCCACCCAAGCCTGGCCTTCCTTGGGTGTAACAACATTTTCTTCTTCATCTTTTCTTTCAACAGACTTGTGAACACGTCTTTTAGAAGCATAAAATTCTTTGACACTTTTGGCCTTACCATTGACCATTTTGCCAAAAATGTGTTTCACAGTTCCGTTGAAAGCCTTATCAACATCAAATTTCTTCTTATCAGAATAAAATTGATTTGATATTTCAACTTTTCCGACTTTCTTCATAAAATTTTCAGCACACAATGGTGGAAAATTTTCATCGTTCATAGTTGGAAGTGATTTTTCAACCTTTTTCTCAACACGTGGCTCCTCTGATTTTGTGGAATCAGATTCATCACCAGAACTATTACCTGAACTTTTCACAACCCATTTTTGATTTTTTACATTTTCTTTTCCTTTCAAAACACTCTTTGAACATTCTCCCTTCTCAAAGGTTGAATTTTCAAAGCCAGTAAATGGTTTGGTTATAAGTTCAGTTTTCTCCACAACTTTCTCTTTCAATTTACCAGATACTTCCTGTTTTGGTTTGAATGTTTTCGGACAATTCCTAGCAACATGACCAGCAATCTTGCACTGAAAACAGGTTCTGGTTTCTATCTTCTTTGGAACAACATTCTTCTTCAACTCTTTTGCTTCTTGGCAAGGAATTCCTGATTTGTCTGCTTTCTGAATGCTTGCTCTTTCTCATCATTTAAAAAATTTCCTGAAACAAACACAGTTTTTGGTTTATACAATTTTTCATTTTTATAGTTTTTCGGTGGTACAAAACCTAATCCTTTCTTTTTGAAATTACGATTATGGTTTGGTTTCTTTTGGAAACTGTAACCATAATTGTAACCCATTTTCTTGTTAATTCTTTGTTGATCTCTTGAAGTGTATTGTTTAGGTTTTCCATTAAGATTTAAATCTTTTATTTCAGAAATATTAATTTCTGTAATTTTGAAAACCTATTGAATCATTTCAAATCTGACACTTCTTATTGGAAAATTCTCATCAGAATATAATTTGTCAGAACCTTTCAAAGTATATGCTACTTTGACCGATTCATTATTCAAATTAGATTTCGATAGTAAAAATTGTTTTTCATAAACCCGTTTGTCCTTTTTGATTGTAGACTTTGACTCATCAGATTCAGACTTTGACTCGGATTTGGACTCCATATTTGACTCCTCACTGTCATCTTTATCTAATACTTGATCGACCACACTTTTTATCAACTTTGACTCATGATCAGTGTCAGACGACGTGTACGTGACATCAATATTTTCTGGCAAGTTATCCGACGACCCAGACTCCCATTGTAAGTTTATTGCCTTTTCGACTCTTTCGGAATTTGGATTTCGAGGTAAAAATCCATTTTCGACGAGAGGCGGACATCTATTGTAAACCACACTTGGTTTCTTACCAGAAATCTTCATTTTATCTTCATCTTTTGTCACAAATTTCTTTTCTTCGAACGTCTTCAAATTCTCCACAACTGGATAAATCCTGTCAATAACAAAAGTAGAACATGAGTAACTTTCTAATAACTTGTTAACTCTCTCAGTTTCTATCTTTTGTGTTGCTAACTTCAATTCTAGATCAGCACATTTCTTTATGTGAAAGTTGACATCATCCAACTGTCTCAGATATGCTATCTTCAGTGTATTCATTGCCACAACTTGTTCACCGTTTGAATCAGTATACTTGTTGATTTCTCTGTTCATTGTATCATAGGATTCTTTCAATCTGTTTATATTGTGCAGCAACTCATTGTTCTGCTTGATTAAAGAATCACAATTCATGCACTTTTCAGGAACTTTGACAGATTCTGCATCAACTTTGACTTCAAATTCAGGAACCTCTTTAACTGTTCGGTTTGATTGTAAAAATTCAGCTCTTCTCTTTTTCTCAGCTTTAGCTTCAGCTTTTAATCTCTCTTCCTCTTCTTCCTCTTCTTCAAGCTTTCTCCGTCTTGCTTCAGCAGCTTCCATGACTTTTCTGCACTTTTCAGCACATTTCAAATCATAAGCATTTGCAATGAAAGCGTTAACATTTGAAGTGTCTTGATCTGGGCAAAAATCATTCCAACTGAAACCTTCAGCCAGTTTTTCATCATCTTGTTCTGCCAAACACACTTTGCTGTTTGTTGGAAGATATTTATCTCAGGTAAAATTATCATATTTGCCCTGATTAACTAAACATGCTCTTTTTGAACCTTCAATTATATCTCTTCCGTGAGCAGTTTGTGCTTGATGCGATGGTGTGATTTGATGATAAATCGCCTTTTTGTGATAATCGTTGTTTCCAAAAGGATTCTGGGCTCCAGTAGCTTCACGATTTTTGCACTCCCTCTTGAAATGCCCCTTTTCCCTGCAACGAAAACATGTAACTTTAGATTTATCAAAGCCTAAATTTGAAACACTTGCATCACGGAAATCATCTCTTCCCGTAATTTGTTTAAACTTCTCAGCTCTTCTCATTACACTGGCCATGCACCATTTAATATCCATTAATTCCATTTCCTCGGCATCGATTTGATCGTAATCTTCTTTCGTGAGCATTGGATTACCGATCTTTCCGGCCACAAAACTACTATAAGACTCTAGAACCATTCCCAACAAAGACATTTGATTTTTGGCAACTTCTTCAGAATAATCTTGGTCACTTTCAAGATTTAATACAATGTTACACTGAAGTTTTCTTCCATTCTTTGTTGCAGAAATGTTTGGATCGAATGATGAAAATCTTGTGCTGCTTGATCCCTGGGATGATTTCTTTTCAGAAGAATCTTTAACACTGTAAGCAGTTTCGACTTTTGGAGAATAATTTGACTTTTCGTTGACACCACCTTTGTAATACAAGCTGATATCTTGTTCTCCATCGTAATTCTTCATCCTGGCAATCTTTCTCTGCTCCATCTCTTGAGCTTCCAAATGTTTGATGAAGTCTCCCAGTGTCATGTTTTTATAATCTTTTCTGTTGGATCTTAGCATCATCAGAAACGTTCCCCATGTTTCATGTGGTAGCGCATCTACAAGTTTTTCAATCAATTCATCAGTATCCTTTTTAATTCCAAGTTTTGTCATATTTCTCACCAAGTTACAATATCTATCAATTATTTGCTTGGTGTTTTCAGATTTTAAACCACGAAACAAATCAAATTCTTTCTTCATGAGAGACATTTTGTTTTTGAGCATATCATCACTTCCAACAAATTTTGCTTCCAATTCTGTCCAGATTGAGTAAGCAGTTCCATCATGTTGAAGTAGTATCAAGATGTCTTCTTTTATTGCTTGCTGAAGCAAACTCACCATCAATTTCTCATCTCGATATTTCTTTTTATCTTCCGTACTCATTTCTCGAATTGTTAACTGAATATTATTCGTTGTGGGTCTAACATATGGTTCCTCAGTGTGTTCCCACGCATCCAAATGATACGCCTCAACCCAATTTCCAAACCGTTCGGACCATCCATTGTAATCATCAATATCCATGAGCTTGGGTGGTTTCTGTGATGTCCCCGTTTCATTCTCAAGCAATGTACTCTGAGTAATTGTAATAGGACTAGCAAAAGCATTGTAGAACTCGTTCTCCATGTTTCAATTTTTTTTAAATGAGCTGTATCACCTTGTAAAAATAATACCTGAAACAAACAAACAAACGATCAGTTTAAACGAATTATCAGTTAACAGAATAAGACTGGTACTCGAACTGGTGAAAATTCTGTGCGGATTGAAAGGGGACACACTGTGCGGACTGCTATGACCCTGATAAACAACAAACGACCTTTTCCAATGACCTGGTTCACAAAGACACTACCTTGACCCTTTCGAATGACTTCGCCAACTGAAATCAAACCGTGTGATCTGATTGAATGGGCCGAAAAAATAATTGATTCAACTGAGCCACACAATAAGACTTCAACAATTAAAATTCAAACAATACACTTGGGTCGTGAACACTGTAGTGGGTTAACACTCTTTGATTGGGCTGCGACTATGAATCACAAAACACTATGATTGGGCCGTTCAATGATACTTGCAAAGATTTATTGTCTCAATAAATTGTATAATTAGCCAAGAACAAATCACATGTGCCTGACACAACTCAAATGAATTCACATGCAACCTGACAACCCTTAATATCGAAACAATTCTATTTGACCTCTAAAAGGTTATCACATGTAAACCGAATCTCTATATCTCGAGACCTGTGATACTTGATTTTATAACCGACTTACACATCTTTATCATCTTTCAAATGCAAACCGACACAAGCATGTGGTATCTTATCCCAACCAACTGACAACCTCGATAAATGTTACACACAACTCGATGTACACACTCAAGCGAAACACGTTAATTTCAAGCGAAAGCCGGTGTTTCGCTTCAAACACCACCAAAATTTCAAGCGAGAGGTCGATTCAAGTGTAAACTCAAGCGAAAGCCCAGATGATGTCAGCAAATGTCGAACAAATTTCAAGAGAAACCACCGAAAAAATCAAGTTTTAGATCGATTTTAATGATGAAACTTTCCAGGATTCGTTAAAACATGATTGCGCACAATATGTGAAAGTTTGAGCCGTTTTTAACCGTGAAAAATGTTTGAATTTGAAAAAGAATGGTGTAGAAATCAGAAATAGTGACGAAAACAGGCTGTTTTTGCGAGATCTCTTCCTCCTGAGCTCTGATACCACTTGTAGGATCGTTTTGTGACCCAAACGAGTCGTTCAAAAGAGATTTTATCAGTTTCAGATGCGGAAAATAAGAAACCGACTTTGAAACAGCTTGAATATCACTTTAAATCTCTTGTATATTGATTTATCAACGATTACAAGCACAAAATATACCGGCAACACTTCGGTACAAGTTACAAGGCTCTGATCTGTTCGCTTCAAATGAAAACATGTGACACCTATATATAGCCTATTGCTTTCGCTTGAATGACACATAAGACAACTTCAAGCGAAACCTCTAGATGCCTTCAAGCGAAAACCACATGTTGACTATTCAAGCGAAACCTAACTAAATAACATTCTGATTTCATGTTTGCATGCAGGTTCACGAGATGTTGTCATGTGATGATGTCATTATTAGAGTCACCATTATGATGTCATCATTAGATATGATGACATCATGCTTGATTTAATACGCAACGAACCCGAGACTCGATATAAGACAAAGACGACAGATGTATGCACTAACAATTGGACTGCACACTGAAACACTGGGCCGTACATTGTTTACTGCTCTCACATTTGGGCTGTTGTTAAAAGTCTAAGCCTGGCCCACATGCTCTATGTGTTATGTGATAGCTTAACTTACATGTAATACGTGATTAGGTAATGTATACTTTGGATGTAACCTGATTGTCATACGTGGCTTTTCTTGTATACAAACCTAACTGTTGATGGTAACCATAATAGGACGTGGTTGTCCAACTATGAACAAGTAATAAACTAACCGAGCAAATCTAAGGTGAGTTGTGACAACTGTAAAAAATCCAGGTATCCGTACAATTAATTAATCTTGATTAAGTGCTTAATGACTGTGCTGAATTACAATTAACTGCTTTCTTATTATTGCTTTATACACATATGTGCATCACATATTGCAATTGACATATCATTGATTGCATGAGAACTTTATTGACTCAAATGATGCGCGAAACACAGTTAGCACAGTTAACAGACAAACCGGGAAAATGCTGACGGAGTTCAGTACATAGACAGACAGTGTTTTGAGACCCAGTACGAGTCAGAAATTAAGTACTACACTAGTGTAGAGTGTAGTGAAGTAAGGATCACAAAACTGCTTTTCTAGGTGATAGTTTAAGTGCCGGAAAGTGCCTAAAACTCACCCAAAGTGCTGAATTTAGCAAAATTCAGCATAAATCAGCATTTTAACACATTAATTTTATGCAGAAACATGGTTAAATGGTTCTGAATGCTTTCCTAAGTGTCGGGAATTAAAAGTGTCACAAAAAGAGACATAAAGCACACTAAACTGCAAGGTTTAGCACTTTAACGAATCAGTATTTAACCGAACAACCGGACATTACCCGAAACACCAAATTTACACTAGAAGCATTGTTTTAATGTTTCCAAGCTAGTTATGGTCCCCGAACATCATAACACCCTATAAAATATCATGTAACCAAGTAACTAACTACATACTTGAAAATGAACTAGAAGGTAACTAAAGGATTAAAGCCTACTCTACTACCCCCCCCCCCCCACCTATAATCGGCCATACCCTCCTCCATACCCCCAAGATTTTATCTCAATATTAAATGGGATCTTGTTCCTCTAATTTGAACACATTACACAAAGGATGATCACGTGAGATGGTTATAAGAAAAGACTTGGAGGACTTAAGCTCATTCATCACCCATTAAGAAAACACACAACTCTCTCCTCCCTCTTGCTCACTCTCGGCCGAACACTAGCCACACCACCACCATCATCATCCAACTTTCTTCATCCATTCCAAGCATTCACAAAGGTGTTAGAGTCCATACAAGGAAGTTTGGTGGCTTTGGATCTTGAAGGACCTTCTCTATTTTCTTTTACCCACTCATTTTCTTCACTTGATTCATCCCTAGCCTTTAGCTAGTGGTAAGATCTTTGTACACTCTATTTTACATCTATTTTTAGTGGTCAACAGATGTTACATGTTGATTATCATGAAGAACACTAAGAATCACATGAAAGAAACATGAACATAAGCTTAAAACTATGAGAAATCATGAAGAAATCATGTTATTTATGTGTTGTTATACTTGATGATTGTTGTTAGCATGTGTAAATGATGTAGATCATCATATGATCTTGCTAGATCATGATTAAAAACATGATATGGCAAGATGAGAGGATGATTGTGTTAAGAAATCAATAGATCATCCTTATGTAGTCATGAACTTGAGATACAAATTGTTTTCTTGTAAAAAGATGATCAAAGTAAGTTGTGATTCTTGTAGATCTAGAAATTTTATGGATGATTTCTAAAGAAACCGGGATAAAAATATAAGTTTCGTTAAAACTTGGTTCTTCCATGAACAAACACTATTTTTGGTAGTTAAACAAGTGTAGAAACACTTGTGTAACAAGAAAATTTCATTAAGAAACATTTTTGTAAAACATGATTACAAGTTGTAAACATCTAAGTCTTTCAAGAATGATGTTTTTATATAAACAACCACACTTTAAAGAGTAACTAAACTTACTAAACACCCTACCAAGTTACTACAAGTTTTCATAAACTTTCAAGTTCATGAAGTAGTAGAATATGCATGATCTTGGCAAGATTGGTAAGTATAAGTTGTGTAGAGTTGATTGTAAATTGATGGTGATGATTTAACAAAAGAAAATGATATGCTTGAAAGCATGGAAACCTCCATTTTTAGGGGAAACTATGGCAAAATTTTCTAAAAACACAAACACTTAGAAAAATATTTTCAAACAAATATTAACAAAGTGTATTTTAAACCATAAATTGTTACATTAACTTTGCCATAAATTTTGGTTACAAAATACAAATATTGGAGGTTGGTTTTTATAAATAAAAGTGGCTAGATATATATTTAGAATATATATATATATATTAAAGACACACATGTGTGATTATTTGTATACTCTGTGTAATAGTTATATTATTTTAGGACTTAAAATAATATAACACATTAAAACACCAAAAATTTCAATTCAAAATATTACCAAAATGTCAAGGAATAAATATACAAGTTACACACAAAATATTAGCAAAAACAAACAAGGAATGTAACTTACAAAATATTCCGGAAAAATATGTTCACAAAGTATATTTTGGTAAATAATATTTTGGATACAAAGGAACGAAAATATGATTTTTATGATTACCACAAAGTTATATCATATTTTGACAAAGGAAAATATAGCATTTTTGACAAATATAAATATATATATATTTTCCTTGGAATTATTAGAAAATACATTATTTTTGGGAAAAATATATATTTTCTTGAGTAAACATGAAATACATTATTTTTGGATAAAAATAAGTTTATATGTATTTTCTAAAGTTAGACTTGAAAATATATTATTTTGGAACTATAAATATTTTGCCAAGAGAAAAATTATAAATAATTTTTCTAAGTAATATTTCTTAAATATATATATTTTGGAAATATATATATTGGTGGAATTTTATTAGAAATAATATTCCGGAAGGTTTAATATAAATTTAAGTATATGAATACTTAATGAATACCATAAAATACGTATTCTCACGCCTATAAAATACACACCGGAATACGACACCAATACATGGCAAGATATACAAATACAAGCATACGAATACGCATGTATAAGATACCCCCATCCTTAGGAAGGAAATACAAGTATCAATACTTGGGAAGTATTAAGTTAATATATATTGTTTAACAAATATTCCAAAATGTAATAAATATAATTTAATTTAAAATATTAATTATTTTGACAAAAATTATATAACATGGAATAATACCAAGGGCATGGAAAAACATAACTCAAAGACACTAATACTAAACCAAGGCATGGCCCGTTCGTCTGATAGACATTAGTACGTTGTAGGTAGTCGTGTACACCGAAGGAGCTTTGAGTTACTGTGACCCGAAGACGCAAGACTGTGAGTTTCATGTCCCCCTTTCCTTTTAACTGTTTTCTGTTTTATAACTTCGGGGGTGAAATACATGTTACAACTGTTTACAAACATTATATACATGGTATGGTTAGCTAAGAAAGGGTACTACTTGATCATGTGAGTGGTGGGTACAACACTTAAGGCCATTAATCCTCGTTGTGGGACCGAGGGACATGAGTGATAGATCTATTTGGGTGTAGCGAGCCCACACCCATGCGGACCAGGGTGGCCCATGTGGTGACTATGTCTTATTCCCGGAGACAAATCTGCCAGGTTTGAGTTTTCCTGCATCACTTCACACATATCAATGGCCTTGCAAACCATTGGTGATTTGTTTTCCTTGTTGCTTTCATACCAGGATTTACATACATTCAAAGGTTTACTCATACACACAAACAAACTGTAACACCTGTGCCTTCACGGCCATCAAACAAATACCGAACCAATGAAATATTATATTTCATACTTGGGATTTGTAAAAATATGTGTATCATTTTGCACATATCAATTCTCGTTCAAATCCAAACTCTAAATTCACTTTCTAGAAGGTTATACGCGCAACGATGCGTAGATATAACCAGTTTAATGCAACAAACACTCCGGAATAGTGGAATAGGATTAACATACCTTAAATAACCTTTACATAACTTAGAAATAAGTTTTGAAGGCTTTGGTATGGCAAAACCAAGTTAATTCGCTTACAGGGACTAAAGTTGACAAACTGCGAAAGTATGCCAATTTGAACTGTAACAGACATTCCAGAACATGACCATAAGTTAAACATACCATAAATATCCTTTACATAGCTTAGAAATAGGCTTTGAGGTGTTCGGTATGCTAAAATAAACTTTTGTGTCATTCAGGGACTAAAAGCGTCAAAAAGTGCACAAGTTTGCATTTTCGCGCACAACTTACGTTCTGAATACATCCGGACATCCAAAAATTTATGTAAGCATGACTATATTATATTTTAGTGTTCGCCTTAAGAAAAATCCATTCGTCGCGTCATTTGGATCGTTTTTCGCGCTTATGCGCATTCCGTCGTAATTAAGCGAACAATCGCGTTCGTACGGCTAAACGAACCGACATCCGAGATATTTTTGAACACATTTTAAGTTCCCTATACTTTAACTTCATTTTAGATCTTTGAAATGGGGTTAACGGGCCTTAAACGTGTCGAAAATGGGCTGAATGCATGACAGGGACTAAAAGTGTAATTCTGCCAAACTATGGCTAGCGGTGCGCTACACTTTTAGTGTAGCGGTGCGCTAGCCATGCACAGACCAGATGCAGAGTACATAACAGCCTGTTTTCAGCAGATTTAACCACAACCACATGTTCTCAAATGCTTAGTCACTAAGATAAGGAGCATATGTAGCCACCATAAGGTTCCGACACATGTACGGATGGGATCATGGCACGTTTTCCATGAAACGATCCTAACGGTTACCCGAAAACTATATATACCCCATCACCCCAACCTCATTTCTTACAAGAATTCTGATTTTGAGAGCTCTAAGTTGAAACCATTGTTTCATACCTGAGTTCTCGGATCGGGATTAGCATTCGGGGACCCTTCGTAAGTATTCTTTCGTTCTTTTCCTTATTTTTACTGCTTTTCGAGTCAGAAAGTCAAACTTTGTTTGACTTTCAGCGTTGACCAGTAATGGTCAATGCGAAGTTCGTAGGAACTTCGCAACGTGAGTGTAATCACGTTGGTTATAGTCCCTTGGGACTATGCCCACTGATTACCACGTTGTCTAGGGTCGTAGGGTAGGCGATCTGATAAATCGCCTATACCTTCGAACCCGACCCAGTTTGGTCGATCATTAGGATCCGACCAAACACATTAGGTGACTATAGTAGGTAGGGAATAACCTTCCGAGGTTATACCCTATGGTCACATCGTTTAAGTAGTTGTATGATAGGTAGTTTATATGCCTTAGGTAAATTACCAGAATACCCTTTTCATGTATAATTGGTAATTAAGCATATGTAACCTAAACTTTTGTCACATAACTGATTATGTAACATGTTTAGGCATATAACACTTGTCATAGGACTAGTTAGGCGGTCCGAACGCGTTTCACGCGAACGACGCGTTAAAGTAGCATAAGCTACCTAAACGGGTCGTAATGGGTCGTAGACAGTTATGTTAGGTTTCATTTAGTATGTAGGCTTTGTTAAACCATATCACACGAGTCTCCACACTCGTTTGGTTTACAAACCCTAATGCTACCCAGTCTTCCGATTTAGGTCCGGTTATTTAACATAGTTACCTATATTAGGTGCCGTTTGATTTCCGTGATCTCTAGCATTGCTTGGTGGTTATCTTAAGACTTCTGAGCAATCTCAAGTGAGTACATAGACCCCTCTTTTACTGTTTTCCAAACTGTTTTGGGGTGGAACACATGTGCCTACTTGTTACTTTCATGCTTTCCTGTTTTCGCATCATATACTGCTATGTTCGTTAGTACATTATAGTACATGATCTCATTGTGTTTTATGCTATGTATGTCCATTTAGTTCATACTTAGTACATCGTTTTACATTTACATTTTATGCTATGTATGTCCATTGCGTGCATACTTAGTACATTGTTTTCATCACATGCTTACATTTTGGTATGACATTTGGTTTGTTTACATGGGACAATACATTCATTAACACCGATCATGCCGTTCGTTAGTAGGTAGTGGTACCATAGGAATTGACAACTCCCGTTCCGGACGTCCCAGGGTAAGGGGATGAAAGGAATGACCGAATTCGTTGTTATAAAGACAGATAGACCTTTAATTTGTTTAAAGGGTTTATCACCTCAGTCGCCAGGCTTGGATGTATGCATATTCACAATACCGCATAGATGTTCATATTAAATATTTGCATGCATTTACACAAAACATAGCTTTAATTTAAACCAAGTTTTACTTCAATACTTTGTTTTTGTGCATATGGTTTAGTTGAGACCTTTCACTTGCCATACATGACATTTTGACATAGACATTTGACATAGACATTTCGGCATAGACATTTTAACATGATTGACATTTAATCATGCATTTACACAAAACATAGCTTTGATTTAAACCAAGTTTTACTTCAATACTTTGTTTTTGTGCATATGGTTTAGTTGAGACCTTTCACTTGCCATACATGACATTTTGACATAGACATTTGACATGGATATTTGACATAGACATTTGACATGGATATTTGACATAGACATTTGACATGGATATTTGACATAGACATTTGACATGGATATTTGACATAGACATTTTGACATGATTTACATCTTGACATGAACATTTTACATTGTTTGGTTTGGTTTGATTAAGTGATTAAGTAACGAGGCGTGTGTAATATGATACAAGCATGGTGGATACGCCGCTGGTACTTCCTATATATAAGTGTTTGTATGGTATTACATGTCGTAACGTTATTTGAATCATTTCAGTTGAGACATAGAACATTTCATACAAATAACATACTTTTCACAAGACATTGATTTATAAACAACTTATCTTATGCAAACACATTTTACTTGGTTATTCATTTAACCTTACATTTATTTATATTTATCAGCTGATCTTATCGTTTTTCAAATGATTTAAAAGACAAAGCAAATAACAAGGTTCATGACTAAACATTTTCTCAAACATAAGTCATGAAACTTATTTTCACAAAACCTATGTATCTCACAGGCATTTTTATGCTGACGTACCTATTTTCACATGTGTTTTTCAGGAGCTGTTGCATAAGATGTTCAAGATACACATAGACAGACTTGGGCTTTAGTGACAATAAAAGATGCTAGACTAGTTAATTATGTTGTATTTCTTTGTTTGATTAAGACATTGTAACACTATTAATCAATAAAACGAAACTTAATTTTCCATGGTTGTGAAACATTAATTCTGTTGCAACACGCCCCGATGTTTCCGCCGTGATTTGTTGTTTTACGCGGTCGGGGTGTGACAGAAAAGATGGTATCAGAGCCAATGGTTATAGGGAATTAGGTTATTAGTAATTAGTAATGCTTTGACCTAGTCTATAACCTTCTTAGGACCCTAACGCGAGTTTACTTGCGTTTAGTCATAAAACAATACTGTCGCCTATCCTTAGGCGACAACCGCAACAAAAACATAAATTTCAAAACCGCTTTGAAAACTAATCATCTGTTCTAGGATGATTGATTACTAGGTTTTGAACCCTCTATTGTAAGGTTTTGAACTCTCTATTATATGGTTTTGAACCCCTTTGAGTTTTCAAAACTTCGTCAAGGTTTTGGGTTTTAAATAATGTGAACACGTGCAAACTGGAAGGGTGAATGCCTGTATTCTGGGTTTTCTGTCTAGGCAAGCACTTCGTATACATCTCATCAGACGCGAGACCAGTTGTGCTTACCTGGGAATTCTTGGGATGAGTGTTCACTTATAGGCGAGCATGTCTTCGCGATACATTATTTTTGACCTATTTACTTTGATTTGTCACCATCTCATTTGTTTGCCTTAGGTAACAAACAAATGATCACAATTTTCATTCGTTACCATTCTGTATTGATTATCCAATAACCTTTCACTCGTTTCTTCCTCTGTCTTTCATTTTCTTCTAGAATGTCTATTCCTCTTGGCACTGGTCAAACGCCCGAGCGAACAGCCAAATTTGTCCAGCAAATTGGCGAAGTGATTCAGAAGACTGTGGATCTAGGCATTGCCATGGCTCGTCTTAACAATGAAGCCTCTCGTCTCGACAATGAAGCCACTCAAGAGACACCAAAGGAAGCAGTAGTCAGGCTTGCAACAACATCAAGGAAGCGTAAGGCTTCAAGGAAACCCGCAGCGGTTACACCTAATCAAGCTGGACCAAGCCAAGTGGCAAGGCCACCAGCTAGGAAGCCATACAACGGAACTGCACCCTTGTGCAACCAATGTAGCCTTCATCATCAGGCTAGTGTGAAGTGCCGCAAATGCCAAACTTGTGGACTCATAGGTCATACGGCAAGGGTTTGTCCAACTGCGGCAGTAGCAAATCAAGCAGGACCCATCCGGGTGGCAACACCACCTGCAAAGAAAGCATATGCCGGTACCGCACCTCATTGTGCACGCTGCAACGGTCATCACGCGGTACGACAAGCTTGCTGGCAATGCACGACGTGTGGTAAACTTGGGCATTTGGCCAATGTTTGTCGTATGGGACAAAATCAGGCTTCTCAGGTCCAAGCTCCGGTTCAAGGGAATGCTGCAAGATTCCCAATGGGTTCCTGTTTCAACTGCGGAGAGATTGGTCACTTCCGCCACAACTGTCCGAGACTGGTGAATGCAAATGCTAATGCGAATCCAACTCTTGGATGAGCATTCGGCTGAACAAAGGATGTGCTGTCTAATGCCTTTGTTTCTTTTGTTTTCGTGTATTGTGAAACAATATGTCTTGTTCATAAATAAAAATTGTTGTTCACAAATTCTGATATACAAGTATAGTTACATGTGTGTATGATTTTCCTATGATACCTGCATTAAGGAATTATGTTCCTTACAAACTACTCTTGTGATTCTCACTTTCAAGTGATCGCTCATAATTTCCTCGAAAGTTCTAAGTACTCGTTTCATTCTAAGAAACAAAGTACAGAAAATAAAGTGACATTATGAGTGATCATGCTTCTGCACATCTGTGCCATTAAATCCTTGGTTAGATAACTAAGGGTATTTTCAAATCTCATACCCATTACGTTTTGATTTTTCAACATACACAGTACAAGTATTTCAATACAATCTTCATGATCTCAAAACATTTCATATAGTTTGAAAACAATTTTTCTAGATACATTGTCTATGTTATTTCAAAAACATTGGCCATGTTATCAAAACCAACCTTTCTAATTTCAAAATATTTCATATAGTCTGAAGACAATATTAACACAATACATTTTCTTATCAAGTGCATGATTTCGAAAAGCATCATTCATGTCTTTCAAAAAAAAAAAAAAAAAAAAAAAAACCTTATACATAATTTCAAAATTCATCTCGCATGATTTTAAAACATTTTTAAATATATCAATCTAATACACCTACTTTATGATTTCAAAAAGTATTATATATAAGGTTTCAAAAACGTTAAACACAGTTTTCTTAAAAGAACCCCATGCCCAGTTTTCAAAAATATTTTCCTCGTACATTGACATAACCTTCAAAATCTGCTTCATATGTCGCCTTGACATATCAAGCATCTCAACTTCATAAGCATTCTTACTTCATGTTTTGACATAAGCACATCCAGTGCAAGATTTCAAAACATCTTCAACTTCTAAAAATTCATATGGGATTTTTTTTATCTCCACAATTAGACCCTTGTGGATAATCATCATTCAAATCAGAGTCCTTAATTGGATTCCTTATGTACCTTAATTCGAACACTTCGGTTCCTAATAATCGAAATCGAATTTTCTTTTTGAATCTTTCTATCTTTATAGTTGGATTCTTGATAAACGTTTAAAGTACCAAATGAAATCCACGGAATGGATTCCTAGTGTGCTTTAAATGCATGTACGCAATTTACAAGTCAAATTAACAAACAATTTTGTGGTTATGTGACTATGTGTTTACTCATCTTATGTTTTCTTTTATGCATTTTTGGTGTTTTTACTACTCTGGATATTCTGTATCCAAATCCTTGCAGGATCTTTCATATCTTCATATGAGGGATTCGTAGCAGGATATTCAAAAGGTACTACCTTTAATCCTTAAGTGGGCTTCTATGAAATAGTTAAGACCCTTGGATTATATAGTACCACTCCATGATTCATAAGAGACCCTTTAGTGGTCTAGTCAAAAAGATTGATTCACAATTTGGTTAAAAAAAAATGACATCTAGTGATGTAGCTGAACAGACTCCTTGATAGTCTATTTAAATCATTTATTGATTTAGTCTAAAGGACTCTATGGCGGTCTAAGTCACGCTCATCACAGGATTGTTCATTTGGTTTTACCCTACACATTATAAAATAGACTGTGTGAACTGTGCAAGGAATTCTCTAATTATGGATGCGCACATAATTATGAAATTTAGTGCACAGAAATCCAGTAAGATTTATTATGTGAAGGAACCGATAGTGACAACAATAACAAAATGAGAACGATGTAATGGAGGCATGGTGGACGCACCAATGACGCTTCATATACTTGTATATAAGTGTCCCTCTTACATTGCAAACATAATGTTATTAAGGTTACTAGAAGTTCAAGAACCCTAACCAATGTTGTTTGATCTTTTCAACTTCATGTTTTAAACTCTCACAAGTTTCCTCTAAATAAATTTCGGGACGAAATTTCCTAAAGTAGGGGAGACTGTAACACCTGTGCCTTCACGGCCATCAAACAAATACCGAACCAATGAAATATTATATTTCATACTTGGGATTTGTAAAAATATGTGTATCATTTTGCACATATCAATTCTCGTTCAAATCCAAACTCTAAATTCACTTTCTAGAAGGTTATACGCGCAACGATGCGTAGATATAACCAGTTAATGCAACAAACACTCCGGAATAGTGGAATAGGATTAACATACCTTAAATAACCTTTACATAACTTAGAAATAAGTTTTGAAGGCTTTGGTATGGCAAAACCAAGTTAATTCGCTTACAGGGACTAAAGTTGACAAACTGCGAAAGTATGCCAATTTGAACTGTAACAGACATTCCGGAACATGACCATAAGTTAAACATACCATAAATATCCTTTACATAGCTTAGAAATAGGCTTTGAGGTGTTCGGTATGCTAAAATAAACTTTTGTGTCATTCAGGGACTAAAAGCGTCAAAAAGTGCACAAGTTTGCATTTTCGCGCACAACTTACGTTCTGAATACATCCGGACATCCAAAAATTTATGTAAGCATGACTATATTATATTTTAGTGTTCGCCTTAAGAAAAATCCATTCGTCGCGTCATTTGGATCGTTTTTCGCGCTTATGCGCATTCCGTCGTAATTAAGCGAACAATCGCGTTCGTACGGCTAAACGAACCGACATCCGAGATATTTTTGAACACATTTTAAGTTCCCTATACTTTAACTTCATTTTAGATCTTTGAAATGGGGTTAACGGGCCTTAAACGTGTCGAAAATGGGCTGAATGCATGACAGGGACTAAAAGTGTAATTCTGCCAAACTATGGCTAGCGGTGCGCTACACTTTTAGTGTAGCGGTGCGCTAGCCATGCACAGACCAGATGCAGAGTACATAACAGCCTGTTTTCAGCAGATTTAACCACAACCACATGTTCTCAAATGCTTAGTCACTAAGATAAGGAGCATATGTAGCCACCATAAGGTTCCGACACATGTACGGATGGGATCATGGCACGTTTTCCATGAAACGATCCTAACGGTTACCCGAAAACTATATATACCCCATCACCCCAACCTCATTTCTTACAAGAATTCTGATTTTGAGAGCTCTAAGTTGAAACCATTGTTTCATACCTGAGTTCTCGGATCGGGATTAGCATTCGGGGACCCTTCGTAAGTATTCTTTCGTTCTTTTCCTTATTTTTACTGCTTTTCGAGTCAGAAAGTCAAACTTTGTTTGACTTTCAGCGTTGACCAGTAATGGTCAATGCGAAGTTCGTAGGAACTTCGCAACGTGAGTGTAATCACGTTGGTTATAGTCCCTTGGGACTATGCCCACTGATTACCACGTTGTCTAGGGTCGTAGGGTAGGCGATCTGATAAATCGCCTATACCTTCGAACCCGACCCAGTTTGGTCGATCATTAGGATCCGACCAAACACATTAGGTGACCATAGTAGGTAGGGAATAACCTTCCGAGGTTATACCCTATGGTCACATCGTTTAAGTAGTTGTATGATAGGTAGTTTATATGCCTTAGGTAAATTACCAGAATACCCTTTTCATGTATAATTGGTAATTAAGCATATGTAACCTAAACTTTTGTCACATAACTGATTATGTAACATGTTTAGGCATATAACACTTGTCATAGGACTAGTTAGGCGGTCCGAACGCGTTTCACGCGAACGACGCGTTAAAGTAGCATAAGCTACCTAAACGGGTCGTAATGGGTCGTAGACAGTTATGTTAGGTTTCATTTAGTATGTAGGCTTTGTTAAACCATATCACACGAGTCTCCACACTCGTTTGGTTTACAAACCCTAATGCTACCCAGTCTTCCGATTTAGGTCCGGTTATTTAACATAGTTACCTATATTAGGTGCCGTTTGATTTCCGTGATCTCTAGCATTGCTTGGTGGTTATCTTAAGACTTCTGAGCAATCTCAAGTGAGTACATAGACCCCTCTTTTACTGTTTTCCAAACTGTTTTGGGGTGGAACACATGTGCCTACTTGTTACTTTCATGCTTTCCTGTTTTCGCATCATATACTGCTATGTTCGTTAGTACATTATAGTACATGATCTCATTGTGTTTTATGCTATGTATGTCCATTTAGTTCATACTTAGTACATCGTTTTACATTTACATTTTATGCTATGTATGTCCATTGCGTGCATACTTAGTACATTGTTTTCATCACATGCTTACATTTTGGTATGACATTTGGTTTGTTTACATGGGACAATACATTCATTAACACCGATCATGCCGTTCGTTAGTAGGTAGTGGTACCATAGGAATTGACAACTCCCGTTCCGGACGTCCCAGGGTAAGGGGATAAAAGGAATGACCGAATTCGTTGTTATAAAGACAGATAGACCTTTAATTTGTTTAAAGGGTTTATCACCTCAGTCGCCAGGCTTGGATGTATGCATATTCACAATACCGCATAGATGTTCATATTAAATATTTGCATGCATTTACACAAAACATAGCTTTGATTTAAACCAAGTTTTACTTCAATACTTTGTTTTTGTGCATATGGTTTAGTTGAGACCTTTCACTTGCCATACATGACATTTTGACATAGACATTTGACATAGACATTTCGGCATAGACATTTTAACATGATTGACATTTAATCATGCATTTACACAAAACATAGCTTTGATTTAAACCAAGTTTTACTTCAATACTTTGTTTTTGTGCATATGGTTTAGTTGAGACCTTTCACTTGCCATACATGACATTTTGACATAGACATTTGACATGGATATTTGACATAGACATTTGACATGGATATTTGACATAGACATTTGACATGGATATTTGACATAGACATTTGACATGGATATTTGACATAGACATTTTGACATGATTTACATCTTGACATGAACATTTTACATTGTTTGGTTTGGTTTGATTAAGTGATTAAGTAACGAGGCGTGTGTAATATGATACAAGCATGGTGGATACGCCGCTGGTACTTCCTATATATAAGTGTTTGTATGGTATTACATGTCGTAACGTTATTTGAATCATTTCAGTTGAGACATAGAACATTTCATACAAATAACATACTTTTCACAAGACATTGATTTATAAACAACTTATCTTATGCAAACACATTTTACTTGGTTATTCATTTAACCTTACATTTATTTATATTTATCAGCTGATCTTATCGTTTTTCAAATGATTTAAAAGACAAAGCAAATAACAAGGTTCATGACTAAACATTTTCTCAAACATAAGTCATGAAACTTATTTTCACAAAACCTATGTATCTCACAGGCATTTTTATGCTGACGTACCTATTTTCACATGTGTTTTTCAGGAGCTGTTGCATAAGATGTTCAAGATACACATAGACAGACTTGGGCTTTAGTGACAATAAAAGATGCTAGACTAGTTAATTATGTTGTATTTCTTTGTTTGATTAAGACATTGTAACACTATTAATCAATAAAACGAAACTTAATTTTCCGTGGTTGTGAAACATTAATTCTGTTGCAACACGCCCCGATGTTTCCGCCGCGATTTGTTGTTTTACGCGGTCGGGGTGTGACACAAACACTTGAACTCGCTCAACTTTTGTTGATGTTTTCAAAATACATGTATTTCAGGGAATTAGTAAGTGGATCTGGCGGGCGTTGGGAGTTTCATGTTGCGTTGTGAATAAAGATGTCATCCATGGTTTTGAGGTTTGGGTTGAGTGTCTTATTCCTGGACGAGACACGTCTTCCAAACCTTGGTTCTATTTAATGTCTTAGATGAGTCCTTAGCGAACTCTTAAAAAATTCGTATGGTTTGTAAAACTTGTGTTTGAAGTCTACGTTTTAAAACAATGTTGTTATGTTTTAAACTTATTTAATGGATGACAAATTTATGGTTTTATCATATAGTGGTTGTTATGATTGAATGCAATGGTATTAAGAAAGTCACACCATAATCACGCTTTCGCAAAAGTCAGGGTGTGACATGAGTTCAGTACTCTCTTACAAGCACGCGTCCAGTGGGGAGACACGAACAAACTTACATCCATGTAGGGGATACTTTACAAACATATATCCCTGGAGGGGACACGTTACAATAGTAGTTTAATTTTGATGTTGGATAATACACTCAACTCTATCACTTAAGTCCCATTTTACTACCGAACTAGTTGCTTAGAGGGCAACGGGGTATTAGTTGATAGCGTTATTAGGCTTGACAACCTCACACCGTACTTGGGAGGACGGGCGTGAACTAATGACCTTAACCACATGACCAATGTTGATAGGCATTGGGGAAAGGCAAACAAACTGATGTCATCTTGCGGTATCGAGTTATTATCAATATGTTTTTAAACTAAACACTTGACAACTAAACGTTTTACAAAACTGTGAACTTGCCAGCTTTATGCTGATACACTTTTCTGCATGCTTGCAGGTTGTTAGATACGTGATATGGGACTTGTAGTTTGGAATGATGCTGGAGTGGTCATGGGTCCTGGCGCTTGGAAAACATTGAATGTTATATTGCTTAAATAATATGGTTTCGAAATGCTTGAACAATTAAGATATGATTCCGCTGAACGTAAACATGTTTTAAGTCAGATGTTTGAATTGCACTATTTACATTGAATGGGAATTTTACTTATTACATTAGTGTTAGTTCAATGTGATTAGTGGCTGGATCCTGGTACTTCAAACACTTCGCGGGGGTTTTCGCATGTGGTATTTCGGGGGGTGTGACAGACGCAACCCCAAACCTCGAAACGGAAAAAAAGGAAGCAAGTGGCGCGTCAAGCCAGTGATCAACCTTCAAGAGCGAAGCCACAATCTTGATCAAAGATTGAGGAGGAGGCGTTAGCTAAGGCGTGGATTAGCATGTCAAAATGCCCCATTGTTGGCATGTAAAAATATATAAATTTTAAACTTTTTAAATATATAAACTTTACATTTTTTAATATATAACTTTTGTTACATTTTAAAAATATAGGAAACAACCAAACCGGCGATGGTTTTTGGAAAGAAATACTAGCAAAATTCCTTGCGATTATGGAACAAGGTCCATATCGCGATCTCAATTCCGTCGCTTCGAAGTGGTGAAAGATGCATCGGGTCGTGAACTGATTTTGCGGGTATTATAATAATTTATATGTTAATTGTCCAAGTGGGTGGAGTGACGAAGATGTTTTTAAAGAGGCGATGCGTAGATACGAAGAAGAGCGTCGGGCCATTTTCCCACACGTCCGAGCATGGGAGGTTATGCGAACCCGTAAGAAGTGGGCGCCGGTTCCAAACGAGGTTGCATGCGTTAAACGAACAAAAACCTCAGAGACCGTAAGTTATAGTGCTGGGGGCTCGGGCGCACGATGTCAGATAAATATAAACGACTAGCCGGAATTTGACGACGAAGAGCACGTAGTTCGAGAGGAGGCACGTCCGCCGGGAAGGGACAAAGCTAAAAAGGTAGCGGCTGTAAAAAAACAAGCCTTATCGGGGGGCGGTTCGAAAATAGACGACTTGATAGCCCAATTTAAAGCATACACCGAGATCATAGCCTAAAAGGCACAAGCAAAGCAACGTGAAGTGGACGAACGGGTTCGGTCGAAGCAAGAGGTGGTAGAGCTAAAGGAATGAGAGATAATGACAACCGGTATCAACTCGTATCCGGAAGAAGACCATCCAGTTTTGCATAAAATGAAATAAAAGATCGCTAAAAATGGAATTCGTAGGATTTTTAGTTTTTACCAATCTAGTATTTTTTTTAAGTTATGTAATTTTTTTAATATTAATAATTTTATTTTATAACTTATTAAATGTTAAAAAATATGTTGAATTTAAAAAAAAATGGGGGAGGCCCGTCCTCCATCCCCTTGGTGTTCATCCTTGGAGGGACATCCTCCTTAGATGTTGACGTGGCGATGACGTGAAGGGGTATCCTGCAAGGACTTACCTCCTCCACACCCCATAGCCTAATGGGTTTAGATCGGCAGTTAATTAACCAGCATGGGACCGAACTTTATAAATGGTTAGTTTCCATTTTTATCTTGTCGTCCAAACAATATGTTCTTTGTTTTTTATTTTGATGGCAGGCCAGTAAAGAAAAGTCGCATATGGGGAGACTCATACGGCCAACTAATACCATATCGTCAATTTTTATGCTGTTATTTATTCAGAATAGATTAAGTTCATAACAACGTATGGACTGAACTTATGTATTAATTATGATGATATTAAAAACGAGGTACTAGGTAATTCAGTCTGAGAGACTGGGTGGGATAGTCTAGGAAGACTAGGAAGGATACGTGAATACATTGTTATTAATTACATGCTTATTGATGATTGTTGATATATGTGCATATGTTGTGATTGTTTTGTTACAGACACTATGTCTTCGTCTGAGAGTGGACTGTCTGATATTGTCGACCCCATGGCCATTGTCTCTGACGATGAGATTGTCCCAGAGCCAGAGATTTTTACCTCCGACACCGAGAGTGACCCGGAGATGATGTCAGATGACGACGACGATTTCCAGCCTTTTGCACTACCCGAATTTGGCGATGATGTATCGCATGCTGATGGTTAACCCGACGAGGATCCCTTTCTTATTCCTATTCCTGACCAGGATCATCTCATCCTCGGACATCCCGATGGTGAGCATGATGTGGTTCCGATCCTCGCCCCTTTGCCTCTTGCGACCTTTCCTTTCAAGGATTTTCCTTTTGATGACGTGTCTGATGATGATGCCGATCTTTTCATTGATGGTCCCCCTAATGATGACCAGGGTGACGGAGTTCCAGCTGATGATGCCATTGTTGTTCCACTCGTTGAGGTTCCTGTTATTGAGGTTTCCTCTGATCATTTTGTTCCAGATTCTTTCGAGTCTGTATCATCCTCCACTTGGCATGCATTGGGATTGCAGCGTTACCCCACTGATTCTGATACTGACACGGCCCTGTCTGTCGCACTTGCTCCTCTACACGACTTTGATCTTGACCTTGAGCTAGATTTTGCCCCTAACGATCAGCCTGTTGATGCACTCGCTGATCCCGAGCAGGCACTTGCACCTGAGCCTTTACCTGGTCATGATCCTATACCATTTGGCATACCTGTTGTTGCACCACTCATACCAGACCCGATTCCTGTACCCGCTGACCCTACTGCTTTTGCCGGTCAGATAGACCCCCGATACGCTTTCACCAGCAATGGATTGATAGATGATGATGATGTACCCCCTTTTGTTGAGCCCGTTACTCCCCCACATGCACCTGTTGATGTTGCCCCATTTCACCCGATTGTGTCCGATGTTCACCGCACCGACCTACCTATTGTCACACCCCGACCACGTAAAACAACAAAACGTGGCGGAAACGTCGGGGAGTGTTGTAACAGAATCATTGTTTCACAACCATGGGTTAAACAGTTTTGTTTTATTGAATTAAATGTATTACATTACATTGGAATTAGAAACAAAACATGAACAAATAGACTTCCATTGTTATTAAGTCACTAAGGCCTCGTCCATTCCTATGTGAGCGTACACAAATATCATCATCAAACATCATCAACTATGGTACCTGAAACACACGTGAAAATATGTCAGCATAAAAATGTCGGCGAGTACATAGGTTTTATATGAGTGTCAGATTCATGGCTCGTTTTACATGTTGCAATACTTATTTAAAACCTTATTTTGAAAAGTATAGTATTGCGACATAATTAACCAACTCAAATCAAGTTGGATATGATTTATAAAATCTCGTAGCCATGATTCTTAACTCCAAAACATTTGTTTTATGAAATCAATTTGTAAAACATATCGTAGAAACTCGTTAACAAAACTCGTATGGTTTATATTATTCAGAAAACATCATTGTGTGACATCGTTTCAAAATCGTTTACCCAAGTGATCCAGATAACGCAACGATATATAATGTGTTAAAAGCACTTATATATAGGAAGTACCAGCGGCGTGTCCACCATGCTTTTAACACATTACACCCGCCCCGTTACCTAATCACTTCCCTAACCCAACGGTTCAAACAGTTACAAATGGTTCACATCAATCAAATGGTTACAAATGGTTCACATATATCAAATGATTACCAATGGTTCACATACATCAAATGGTTACAAATGGTTCGAATAGTTCAAAATGTAAAACAATGGGCTAGCATGTTAAGTGAACATACATAGAAAAACATAATGAAATCATGTACTAATAGTGTACTAATGAACATAGCAAGTATATGATATGAAAACATGGAAAGCATGAAAGTAACAAGTAGACACATGTGTTTCACCCCAAAACGTTTGAAAAACAGTAAAAAAAGGGACTATGTACTCACTTGAGGGTGCTTAGAAGTATTGAATAACAACCAAGCAAAGCTAGAGGGATCACGGAAATCAGACGGCACAACGGGTCCAAGCAATGGAGTCTTGATTCGATTATTCTCAGGTATGAAGTGTAAAGCACCTCAACTTAGAGATCAATCAGATCAAGTATGAAGAATGCAAATGAGGAAGGTGGGTATTTATAGAAAGTGAAGAACCGTTAGGATCGTTCCTCGATAAACGAGCATCAATCTGGACCATCCAAGTGGGCACAAGGTTTTGGAATACAAGGGGTGCCCCAAAACCATCAAATGGTATTGAAAAAGTTACAAAAAAGACCCCCAAGTTCAATCCCATTGCTGAAAAATGCTAAAAATCAATTGTCTGCCGAGATAGGGCCATGGCGTCGTGCCACGGCAAAGGCTTATGGTGGTGGCGCAGCGCCACCATAAGCCATTTTGATGCGTTTAAACCCCGTTAACCTCATTTCAAGGCTCTAAAATGAAGTTAAAGTATAGGGAACTTGAAACATGCTCAAAAATATCCCGGATGTCGGTTCGTTTGGCTGTACGGTTGCGTTATTCGGTTAATTACGACGAAACACGAACGAACGCGAAAAACGATCCAAATTACGCGACGAAAGGATTTTTATCAAGCCAATCACTAAAATAAAATATTTTAATAAATACATAAATTTTTGGATGTTCAGATATATTCAGAATGTAAGATATGCGCGAAAATGCAAACTTATGCACTTTTTGACGCTTTTAGTCCCTGAATGACCAAAAAGTTTATTTTAGCATACCGAACCCCTCAAAGCCTATTTCTAAGATATGTAAAGGATATTTAGGGTATGTTTAACTTATGATCAAGTTCCGGAATGTTCGTTACAGTACGAATCGAAATACTTTCACAATTTGTCGAAATTAGTCCCTGTAAGCGAATAAACTTGATTTCGCCACACCAAACCCTCCAAAACTTATTTCTAAGTTATGTAAAGGTTATTTAAGGTATGTTAAGCCTATTTCACTATTCCAGAGTGTTCGTTGCATTAAAATGGTTATATTTCCAGAAAACGATTTAAAGCTCGAAATCGAACAAGAACTGATATGTGCAAACGATACACATATTTTTACAAATCCCAAATATGAAACACAATATTTCATTAATTTGGTATTTGTTTGATGGTCGCAGAGGCACAGGTGTCACAGTCTCCCCTACTTTAGGAAATTTCATCCCAAAATTTATTCGTAGGAGTCTGTCTGTGACGCTGTGTTAAATAATTGTCTTGCATGGAATCTAGGGTTTTTATCTATTTGCATAGAATAACCCATCAAAGATATGCAAGGAACAATCCTGTCATTTCTCTCAACGGACAATCTTTAAAAATGAAAATGAAGGAAAAATCAAGGATATTCATTTCCCTCGATGGATATTCTTCAAAAACGAAAATGAACGGAATGAGTCATTTTCCTCAATGGGTATTCTTCAGAAACGAAAATGAAGGAAAAATCAAGAATATTCATTTCCCTCGATGGATATTATTCAGAAACGAAAATGAACGGAATGAGTCATTTTCCTCAATGGGTATTCTTCAGAAACGGAAATGAAGGAAAAATCAGGGATATTCATTTCCCTCGATGGATATTCTTTAGAAACGAAAATGAACGGAATGAGTCATTTTCCTCAATGGGTATTCTTCAGAAACGGAAATGAAGGAAAAATCAGGGATATTCATTTCCCTCGATGGATATTCTTCAGAAACGAAAATGAACGGAATGAGTCATTTTCCTCAATGGGTATTCTTCAGAAACAGAAATGAACTGAGTCAACTCTAGACACATGACAAAACTTGCTGTGGTTTCTGTGCACTGAATTCCATAATTATGTATGCATCCATAATTACGTAATTCCTTACACAGTCCGCACAGTTTGTTTTGTAATGTGAAGGGGAAGAAAATCAAACCTGTGATGAGTGTGACTAGACCATCATAGGGTCCTTTTAATTAGATCGACAAATGATCTCTTTAATTAGACCACCAAGGAGTCTTTTTAGCTATATCATCACATGATATTCCTAACCAGATTTTTGGATCAATCCGTTTAACTAGACCACTCAAGGGGTCTAATTATGGAATAGTACATTATAATCCAAGGGTCTTTACTATTACGTAGAAGCCCATTAAGGATTTAAGGTAGTACCTTTGGATATCCTACTATGAATCCCTTATACGAAGATATGGAAGATTCTACGAGGATTTGGATAACAAAAACTTGGATCACACAAAAACATAAAAGGGAACACATAAGCACATAATCACATAATTGTTTAACTTGACCTTTAATTGGTTATCTTTGGACACAGATATTTAAAGCACACCAGGAATCCAATCCGTGGATTTCATTTGGCACTTTAATCAATTTCAAGAATCTATCTATGAAGATAGGATGATCTTCCAAAAATTCGATTTTGTTTTCAAAGAAACGTAATATTCGAATTAAGGTACACAACAATTTTAGGATTTATGGAAATACCCTTAGGTACCCTATTAAGGATTTATAGTGGTACTTTGGGTATTCGTCCAGAGTGTAACTTGCGCCTTGTACTTTGTTTCCTTGGAAGAAACGGGTACTTAGGATTTTCGTGGAAAACGCAAGAAATCATAAAATGGAAGAATTTTGGGGGTAGTCTGCTCTTCAAGGAATACGATTCCTTGATTGTCGGTATTGTAGGGGATATGTTGTTTATACATGCAACCCACATAAATACATTGCAATGTAAATAAACGATTTATTTATAAACAACGATAACAACTGTTTCATGGACCTTGACAACAAAAGAAAATAATACATAAGACGTGATTATTTCTAAACGGTGTTGTCTTCTAGTTGGTCAGATGCTCATCCCTGTGCTGGATTTGCATTAGCAAGCTTTGGGCAATTTCTTCGGAAATGACCCATCTCGCCACAGTTGTAGCAAGAACCTGGTGGAAAACGAACTTGAGCCGGATTGTTGTCAGCTTGATTTGGTGCAACTGCAGCTCGGCAAACTCTTGCTGTATGCCCTATAAGTCCACAAATTTGGCATTTGCGGCACTTCACACTAGCATGATGATGAAGGTTACATTGGTTGCACAAGGGTGCAGTTCCGTTGTATGGCTTCCTAGCAGGGAGTTGAGCTGGTTGGTTGGGGGCAGCTTGATCATTGTGAGCAACCACAGCGAAGTTCTGGGAAGCCTTTCGCTTCTTTGACTTCTTGTTGGATCCAGTCTGTTCATCCATGGGTTTCGATTCCTCGATTGGTTTCTTATCACCCTTTCGGAAAAGTTTACCTTTCCTGATCTGAGATTCAGTCAAGGTAGCAGATAGCTCAATGGCCTGCCTAACTGTAGTGGGATTACTACCAGTCACAATTGATGGGATTTTAACATGTTTATCAAAGCAATTTCATCCATATGAAATAAAAACGCAGCGGAAAATAAGTTTAAAACATGTTGCTTTTATAAGATATAAAACCATTTTTAAGCAAAATCCCAAAACCCGGATCCATATATGAGATGTATACTTACAAACACAACCATAGGATGTTTAGAAAACTACCTTCTTGAAGTGTAAGGATTATGAAACGGATGATGCTTCTTGAAATGGTTGTCTTCTAGAGTAGAAGACCTCAAGCTTGTATACCCCAAGCTTCCAACAAACACCACAAGTTTAGCTAGGATTCAACACTTGAAGATCAAAGAATGAACACTTGAAAGAACACTCCTTTGGCCGAAATTTTTAGGCAAAAATTCAGCTCTTCTCCTCTTAGATTATCTCTAATCCTCTTTATTTTTGTCACACAAAAAATATATATAAATCATGATAGAAGAGCCACCTCCTTTTTGCCCAATCAAGAGGCTTCTTTCACATGCAAAATGCATGAAAGGAGATTGGACCAAATTTTTTGGGTAAGAGAGAAAGGGGGCCGGCCCCTAGGTGGGTTTTATAAAAAAAAAATTAATTTTATTTTATTAAATAAAGTCTTGTTTATTTTTATAACTTTTATAAAATAAACACTATATGTTTTCAAGACTTTATGCACCTATTTTAAAATGTTATTTAACTTATTAAATAACAAAATAAAATATTCTCTCATAATAAATTATCCACATAATTTATTGGTTTCTCAAGTGTAATTATTTAGAAAACCAATTTCTAAATATTGTAAGTGTTAATATTTATTTGTTTGATCACATCACAAATAAATAATATAAGTGTTTGTCTAGCTTGTTATTGGGTATGACTCGACTTGGATCATAACGTACTAGCCACATCAATTTATTATGTGTCTTGGGCATACAGAGTCCAACAATCTCCCACTTGCACAAGATACATAGAAGATTGATGCAAGCAGTAAATGACGCCTAACTACGGTTTACTACCCCCAATACGTATGACTATATTTGCCATTCAATAACATCATCCCTTTCAAGTCCCTTACTTGAACATGATTTAGGTGAGTATATCATTTATCCTTTTGTTACAGATGTCATGTTAAATCCAGAGACACAGAGTGATCACTCTCTGTTGATTTAACTTTAGCAGGCCTTAGACATCTTACTCTCAACGAATAAGAGGAACAAATCCCTTCTTGACTACATACGTCTCTCACAATCACCTTGTACCACACCTGAGCTTAGCCTTATGTACTGTCATATTACTAACAGCGAAGAAAAAGTCAAGGTATAATATTTGGTGAATATCAAGACCCAATATGTATCTCAGGTCAGAGGATACTATGATATTCGCCTTTACTCAAAATTTACTTATGATCAATCACAAATGATTCCATGCAGTAATATTTGAGAGCGAGCCAGTCCAATATTTGTATCCCACAAATATCTATGAACTTTGGCAGCAACACTTTGCTCTATATTCATTCTAAATGAATATCCACCAATCCAAGTTCATAATAGTCTTACATTCATATTTGTTCCCACAATTATGATCGACTACGGACATTTAGAATAATTAACTTATTCATGGATTTAAACATGCTAATATGAAACATAACTCAAAATACCATAAAAGAGTTAAATTAACAATTGTTTCAATATTCAAATACAAAATTAGATCAAATCCAATCACTAGAATATCGAAGTCCTAAGGAACATGTATGACCCTCATGTTTTCCCCTGTCAAGGAGCTTCGTGAGTGGATCCGCAATGTTTTGATCTGTGTGAACTTGGCGGATACATATCTTTCCCTTTTCAACTTCATCCCTTATGTAGTTGAATCTCCGCTCAATATGTCTAGTCTTTTGGTGCGCACGAGGTTCCTTAATTTGAGCAATCGCACCCTCGTTATCACAAAAGATCTCTAGGGGGTCTTGAATGGTAGGGACCACCCCTAGGTCGGCTATAAATTTCTTCAGCCATGCAGCTTCCTGGGCTGCCAATGAAGCGGCGATGTATTCTGATTCTGTAGTGGACAATGCTACCACGTCTTGTTTTGAGCTCTTCCAAGAGACTGCTCCTCCATTTAAAATGAAGACATACCCCGATTGCGATCGAGAATCATTTCGATCGGTTTGGAAACTCGCATCCGTGTAACCCTTTACAACGAGTTCCTCCTCACCAGATCCATATATTAAGAACATATCCTTAGTCCTCCTAAGATATTTCAATATACTTTTAACAGCCATCCAATGACTGTTACCTGGATTCTGCTGGTATCTGCTGGTCATGCTCAAGGCGCATGAAACGTCCGGTCTGGTGCATATCATTGCATACATGATGGATCCTATAGCTGACGCATATGGGATTCTTTTCATTTTCTCTTGCTCATCCTTTGAGCTTGGACATTGAGATGTGTTCAATATTGTCCCCTTTTGAATAGGTACAAAACCTCTCTTAGAGTTCTCCATTTGGAACCTATTCAAGACTTTGTCAATGTATGCACTTTGGTTTAAACCTATCAAGCGCCTTGATCTATCCCTATAGACCTTTATTCCCAAAATGTAGGCGACTTCACCAAGATCCTTAATGGAAAAACAACTTCCAAGCCAAGCTTTTACACCTTCCATGGTTGGAATGTCATTCCCAAATAGTAGAATGTCATCGACATACAGTACTAAGAAAGTGATGATGCTCCCACTAGCTTTCTTATACACACAAGCTTCATCACCGTTCTTGATGAATCCAAAATTCTTAATTTCTTCATCAAAGCGGTGATTCCAACTTCTAGATGCTTGTTTCAATCCATAGATTGATTTCTTTAACTTGCATACTTTGTCAGGATGTTTTGGATCGACAAAACCTTCAGGCTGAACCATATAGACATCTTCATCAAGATATCCATTGAGAAAAGCCGTTTTGACATCCAATTGCCAGATCTCATAGTCATAATATGCAGCTATGGCAAACAATATCCTGATTGACTTTAGCATCGCCACAGGCGAGAAGGTCTCATCATAATCAATCCCTTGAGTTTGAGTGAAACCTTTTGCTACAAGTCTTGCTTTATAAGTATCCAAGTTACCATGCATATCCGTTTTCTTCTTGAAAACCCACTTACTTCCAACTACTTTGGAGTTGAGTGGTGGCACAACCAATTCCCACACTTGGTTGTCATACATGGATTGCATCTCTATGTTCATGGCTTCAAGCCATTTGTCACAATCGGATTTTGACATTGCATCATGGTATGTGGTTGGTTCATCTGAATCTACCACGTAGCATCCATCCACGAAAAATCCATATCTTTCAGGTAGATTACTAATTCTACCAGATCTGCGAACATTTTGTGTGTTCCGATCAACCTCTTGATCATTTTCAACAACCTCTTGTTGAGTGCTAGTATCAACCAAACGTGTATCGTCTTGTGGTTCTTGATCCTCTTCAAGTTCCACTGTTCTACTACTAGTTCCTTCCATAAGGAATTTAGCCTCTAAGAACTTACCCTTTCGAGCAACAAATACCTTTTGCTCGGTTGGATCGTAGAAATAATATCCTATATCATCTTTAGGATATCCTACAAAGATACACTTAGTAGATCGGACTTCCAATTTATTTGGAGTGTATTGCTTAACATAAGCTTCACAACCCCAAACCCTTAAGAATGATAATGATGGAGGGTTTCCATGCCATATTTCAAAAGGTGTCCTTTCTACTTTCTTGGTTGGGGCCATATTTAGTATACGGACTGCGGAGAGCAAAGCGTAACCCCAAAATGATAGAGGTAATGTGCTTCTAGCCATCATAGATCGAACCATATCTAATAGAGTTCGATTTCTCCTTTCGGACACACCGTTGTGTTGTGGTGTTCCTGGTGGAGTAAGTTGTGAAATGATTCCACAATTTCTAAGATGATCTTGAAAAGCACCACTTAGGTATTCACCTCCTCTATCGGTACGAAGGACTTTAATTGTTTTCTTGAGTTGATTTTCTACTTCACTTTTGAAGTCTTTGAACATTTCAAATGCTTCTTCCTTGTGTCTTAGTAAGTACACATATCCATAACGACTATAGTCGTCGGTAAAGGTAATGAAGTATCTTTCACCATTCCTAGTCATTGGCTTAAAAGGACCACATACATCTGAATGTATGATGCCTAGTAAGTCTTTTGCCCTTTCAAAAGTTCCACTAAAGGGTGTCTTGGTCATTTTGCCTTGTAAACAAGATTCGCATACATCAAATGAATTATCTTCATTTGTATTCAGAAGACCATTTTTCTGAAGTGTATGCATGCGATTCTTGCTTATATGTCCAAGGCGACAATGCCAAAGGTAGGAGTCACTCAAATCCATTTTGAGTTTCTTGTTGGTTACTGGGTACATTGAGCTATCATATGATGCGTTATCATGATCTAATTCATAAATACCATTCAAAGACATAGCTTTAAAATAAAACACATCATTCTTAGAAACATAAATATCATAGTTAACAAATTCGAAATTGAAACCAGATTGTTTTAAAAGGGAAACAGAAATTATGTTCCTAGTCAAACTAGGAGCATATAAAACATTCTTCAAAATCACTTCCAAACCACTTGGAAGCTTTAAAACGTAGTCTCCTTGAGCTTCGACTTCAACTTTTGCTCCGTTGCCCATAAAGAGACTACTGTCTCCCTTCTTGTAATGTCTACTTCTTCTGAACCCCTGCAACGAATTGCAAATATGAGTTCCACATCCGGTATCTAGTACCCATGTGTTAGAAGAAATAACATTAAGCTCAACATTTATCATAAAGATAGTACCTGAGGTTTGCCCTGCATCCCTCTTGTTTTTCAACTCCTTGAGATAGGTAGGACAATTTCTCTTCCAATGTCCTATCTCACCACATTCAAAACATGGGTCATTTGTAGCAACCTTTTGCTTCTTCTCCTTCGATTTGGTGGGTTCTGCTTTAGCTTTTCCCTTTCCCTTAACGTGTCCCTTTCTTTTAGCATAGTTTGCTTTAGAGTCGGGGTGGGGCCTCTTCTTGTTACCTCCTTCATTGATCGCTAGGACGGGTAAAGCCTTTTTGCCCATACTTGCTTCGGCCGTCTTGAGCATTGCATGAAGTTCACCAATGCTCTTGTCCCATCCATTCATGTTGTAATTCATTACAAAACTCTCAAATTTCTTTGTTAAAGAGTTGAGGATCAAATCCGTAGCCAACTCTTTAGAGACGGGACAATTTAGCCTTTCGAGGCGATCAATGTGGCTTTTCATCTTTAGGACATAAGATGATACCGATTGGGTTTCCTCCATTCGACATGCATGAAGTGCTCGAACCGTTTCGAAGCGTTCTACCCTTGCTTGTTGTAGGAACATTTCCTTTAACTGGGTAATCATGTCGTATGCCCCGTGGTGTTCAAAATCCTTTTGAATTTCGGGAATCATAGTTCCCAACATGAGGCATGAGGCTTGCATGGAGTCCTCGGTATACTTAACCCAATCGTTGTAGGCTTCCACATCTTCCACGTTAGGTTCATCGGGAATAGGATCGTCCAACACATAGGATATCTTCTCTTGCTTGAGAACGATTCTCAAGTTTCGAAACCAATCCATGAAGTTGTTATGGTTGAGACGATCCTTTTCAAGGATGGTTCTTAGTGACAGGTTTCGGACGGTTTGGTTAATCGGGTTTGCATTGTTAGCGGCCATCTACAAAATTTAACAAGTTCAATTTTAGTATTTTCGATATTATTATATTTTAATCATTAATACCCTTTTGTGTCTTAAAGACAATTAATAATTAAAATCTAGAATCCAACGTTACATTTAAATATTGGTTAGGTGACCTTTATCCCATTATTTAAATTAACAAGGTAGTCAACGTTTGACAATTGCAACTCTTTGCAACTTCTAGCCATATGGGATCGGTTAAACATCTTTATGTTTAGTTGGCATGTTTAATCCCATCAACACCTTTGTTCCCCATGCTTTGGTGACCCTAAGTTCATGGTTTCCAAATCAAGTCGTCCAACTTACACACACGTGTGAGTTTATACACATAAGTGGTTAGGTGACCTTTATCCCACAAACATGGTAAACCCACCTCGAACATACAAGTTCCCTCAAATGTGGTTAGGTGACCTTTATCCCACAATAAGAGTTCCCAAGTGTTTCGAGTGTTGTATAAAAGGATGGTGTTTGACTTGTTTTATAAAAGGGATTTTGAGTTTTCAAAATTCTAGTTTAGAAAACTTTATGTACCATATATTTGCATGCATTCAAATCAATGGTACTTTAGTGAAAACTAATTTTCATGGTTCTTTTTAATGAAACCCAATTTTATTATAAAATCATTAATTTTTTAATAAAACCTTTATTAAACATTTTAATGACTTTGTCAAGAACCAATTTTACGCTTGTTGTTGATTATTAGTTTGTTAAGTCATGCATATCTACATATCATCTAAACAACAAAATAAACAACCACACAAGCATAACAATAGGTGCATAACCATAGCCAACTATTTTGACAACACTTGTTAGCCGAAACAAGTGTGTCAAAAGGTCCTTCCTAAAGGGTGAAATTTGACACAAGTAATGTGTCGATGAACTCCCACTTGATCCCGCATCCAAATGCTTCAAGTCTCCTTCTTGTGTTGTGATTTCTCCACCTTCTTTGTGCTTCCAAAAGTCTTTTATTTTCAGCTCCAAACTCCTTTGGACTTCAAAAATGTGTTTTGGTTATCGGGTTAAAATCCCGTTAAGAACGATGAAGTTCTTTGGACCGAATATTATGGTCCATACCAAAACCGCATTTTGTGTGCATCTTCTTTTACAAAATATATCCTAATACATTTTTTTCTAGTAAAATAAAATGCACCTAATCTATTTATTTTACATACCAAATGAAAAAAAAAAAAAAAAAATTACATATCTTCTAATGGAAGAACAAAATAATAATTATCACAACCCATTGAAATAATAAATCACAACACAATCATTCAACACAAGGTCATGGCTAGGTCATATGCACCAAAATATATATATATTAATTTCAAGAAGCATAAAAAAAAATGGTTCCCTTTTATAAACATTTTCGGCTATTTTCAAAAAACCGAAAAGTTAAGTTTTGTCCAAACAAACAAATCATCCATATGAAATAAATTTTTCAAGATTCTCTTATGCATGTAAGAAAATAATCTTGAAAAACAAAGGGTTAACCATGTTAAAATTTTCGGCCATAGGGTTTTCCACAAACCCGAAACCCGAAATTTTTAATCTATTGAAGTATGCACTCATATAAGCGGCTCTAGATGCCATTGATGGGATTTTAACATGTTTATCAAAGCAATTTCATCCATATGAAATAAAAACGCAGCGGAAAATAAGTTTAAAACATGTTGCTTTTATAAGATATAAAACCATTTTTAAGCAAAATCCCAAAACCCGGATCCATATATGAGATGTATACTTACAAACACAACCATAGGATGTTTAGAAAACTACCTTCTTGAAGTGTAAGGATTATGAAACGGATGATGCTTCTTGAAATGGTTGTCTTCTAGAGTAGAAGACCTCAAGCTTGTATACCCCAAGCTTCCAACAAACACCACAAGTTTAGCTAGGATTCAACACTTGAAGATCAAAGAATGAACACTTGAAAGAACACTCCTTTGGCAGAAATTTTTAGGCAAAAATTCAGCTCTTCTCCTCTTAGATTATCTCTAATCCTCTTTATTTTTGTCACACAAAAAATATATATAAATCATGATAGAAGAGCCACCTCCTTTTTGCCCAATCAAGAGGCTTCTTTCACACGCAAAATGCATGAAAGGAGATTGGACCAAATTTTTTGGGTAAGAGAGAAAGGGGGCCGGCCCCTAGGTGGGTTTTATAAAAAAAATTAATTTTATTTTATTAAATAAAGTCTTGTTTATTTTTATAACTTTTATAAAATAAACACTATATGTTTTCAAGACTTTATGCACCTATTTTAAAATGTTATTTAACTTATTAAATAACAAAATAAAATATTCTCTCATAATAAATTATCCACATAATTTATTGGTTTCTCAAGTGTAATTATTTAGAAAACCAATTTCTAAATATTGTAAGTGTTAATATTTATTTGTTTGATCACATCACAAATAAATAATATAAGTGTTTGTCTAGCTTGTTATTGGGTATGACTCGACTTGGATCATAACGTACTAGCCACATCAATTTATTATGTGTCTTGGGCATACAGAGTCCAACAACAATGTCTTGTACTGTGTCAGGGAGGCCATCAATGTACTTTTCGATTGCCTTATCCAAAGGCGTAACCATATTCGGGCATAGCAGACTTAACTCCTCATAACGATCCGTGTAGGCTCGATGCTCACCGCTATCTTGCTTAAGATCGTCGAATTCCCTTTCCAAGGCCCTGATCTCGTGACGAGGACAGAATTCCTTCATTATCAGAGCTCAAAGCTCTTCCCATGTTTGAGCCAGTGCCACATCGGCACCCCTATCTCTCATCACACCATTCCACCATGTTAATGCTCGTTTCTCAAAAACACTACATGCGAATTCTACCTTTCGCTCATTTGGGCATTGAACATGCCTGAAGGTGCTCTATAGACTATCGAACCATTGCAGAAGTGCAGTCGCTCTTTGAGACCCAGAAAACTTTGATGTCTTAGCCGAGTTGAACGTCTTGAAGTTGTAGGGGGCATTATTGTTGTTGAGAGCTTGGTTACATTGAGCAACGGTGTTCGGGATTGCAACAGTCATTTGCTGCGTAATGACAGCTGCCAGCTCTTCAATAGGTACCTGATTTTCGCGCCGTGGAGGCATTCTAAAAAGGGGAAACAAGAGAGAAAACAAATGAACTGGCATTGGGTAAGAATAGGATATTACAATTACCGACCAAAATCATGGGTGATGGTCATTTGTTTGAATCACGAAGCAAACAAACGACACGCAAAGGCTGAATCAAAGCAAATAGGTCCTCATAATGTATCGCGAAGACATGCTCGCCTATAAGTGGACACTCACCCCAAGAGTTCCCAGGTAAGAGTGACTGGTCCGATATTGCGGATTTGTACGAACACTGTAGCCTTAGACAGAAAGCTCAGGGTACAGGCACCCACCCTTCCAGTTTGCACGTGTTCACATTATGTAGCCCTAAACTTTGACGAGAATTTGAAAACTTTGAAGGTTCGTAACCTTAAAATAAATCATCCTAGAACAGATGATTAGTTTTCAAAGCAGATTTGAATTTTGTGTTCTTATTGTGGTTGCTGCCTAAAGATAGGCAACGGTATTATTTTATGACTAAACGCAAGTAAACTCGCGTTAGGGTCCTAGGAAGGTTATAGTCTAGGTCAAAGCATTACTAATAACCTAATTCCCTATAACCATTGGCTCTGATACCAACTTTTCTGTCACAACCCGACCACGTAAAACAACAAAACGTGGCGGAAACGTCGGGGAGTGTTGTAACAGAATCATTGTTTCACAACCATGGGTTAAACAGTTTTGTTTTATTGAATTAAATGTATTACATTACATTGGAATTAGAAACAAAACATGAACAAATAGACTTCCATTGTTATTAAGTCACTAAGGCCTCGTCCATTCCTATGTGAGCGTACACAAATATCATCATCAAACATCATCAACTTTGGTACCTGAAACACACGTGAAAATACGTCAGCATAAAAATGCCGGCGAGTACATAGGTTTTATATGAGTGTCGGATTCATGGCTCGTTTTACATGTTGCAATACTTATTTAAAAATCTTATTTTGAAAAGTATAGTATTGCGACATAATTAACCAACTCAAATCAAGTTGGATATGATTTATAAAATCCTGTAGCCATGATTCTTAACTCCAAAACATTTGTTTTATGAAATCAATTTGTAAAACATATCGTAGAAACTTGTTAACAAAACTAGTATGGTTTATATTATTCAGAAAACATCATTGTGTGACATCGTTTCAAAATCGGTTACCGAAGTGATCTAGATAACGCAACGATATATAATGTGTTAAAAGCACTTATATATAGGAAGTACCAGTGGCGTATCCACCATGCTTTTAACACATTACACCCGCCCCGTTACCTAATCACTTTCCTAACCCAACGGTTCAAACAGTTACAAATTGTTCACATCAATCAAATGGTTATAAATGGTTCACATATATCAAATGGTTACAAATGGTTCACATCAATCAAATGGTTACAAATGATTCACATATATCAAATGATTACCAATGGTTCACATACATCAAATGGTTACAAATAGTTCGAATAGTTCAAAATGTAAAACAATGGGCTAGCATGTTAAGTGAACATACATAGCAAAACATAATGAAATCATGTACTAATAGTGTACTAATGAACATAAC
Organism: Helianthus tuberosus; assembly: GCA_030545235.1. NCBI lineage: Eukaryota > Viridiplantae > Streptophyta > Magnoliopsida > Asterales > Asteraceae > Helianthus > Helianthus tuberosus. The sequence goes on along the minus strand of CM060447.1, from coordinate 127,445,242 downwards.
AAGTATATGATATGAAAACATGGAAAGCATGAAAGTAACAAGTAGGCACATGTGTTTCACCCCAAAATGTTTGAAAAACAGTAAAAGAGGGGACTATGTACTCACTTGAGGGTGCTTAGAAATCTTGAATAACAACCAAGCAAAGCTAGAGGAATCACAGAAATCAGACGGCACAACGGGTCCAAGCAATGGAGTCTTGATCCGATTATTCTCAGGTATGAAGTGTAAAGCACCTCAACTTAGAGATTAATCAGATCAAGTGTGAAGAATGCAAATGAGGAAGGTGGGTATTTATAGAAAGTGAGGAAATTTTAGGATCGTTGCTCGATAAATGATCATCAATCTGGACCATCCAAGTGGGCACAAGGTTTTGGAATACAAGGGGTGCCCCAAAACCATCAAATGGTATTGAAAAAGTTACAAAAAAGACCCCCAAGTTCAATCCCATTGCTGAAAAATGCTAAAAATCAATTTTTTGCCCAGATAGGGCCATGGCGTCGCGCCACGGCAAAGGCTTATGGTGGTGGCGCAGCGCCACCATGTGCCAGCTCCAGCATTTTTGCCAAAATGGTAGAAATGGTCCCTGCAACACTTTTAAGCAATTTTTGATGCGTTTAAACCCCGTTAACCTCATTTCAAGGCTCTAAAATGAAGTTAAAGTATAGGGAACTTGAAACATGCTCAAAAATATCCCGGATGTCGGTTCGTTTGGACGTACGGTTGCGTTATTAGGTTAATTACGACGAAACACGAACGAACGCGAAAAACGATCCAAATTACGCGACGAAAGGATTTTTATCAAGCCAATCACTAAAATAAAATATTTTAATGATTACATAAATTTTTGGATGTCCGGATATATTCAGAACGTAAGATATGCGCGAAAATGCAAACTTATGCACTTTTTGACGCTTTTAGTCCCTGAATGACCAAAAAGTTTATTTTAGCATACTGAACCCCTCAAAGCCTATTTCTAAGCTATGTAAAGGATATTTAGGGTATGTTTAGCTTATGATCAAGTTCCGGAATGTTCGTTACAGTACGAATCGACATACTTTTGCAATTTGTCAAAATTAGTCCCTGTAAGTGAATAAACTTGATTTCGCCACACCAAACCCTCCAAAACTTATTTCTAAGTTATGTAAAGGTTATTTAAGGTGTGTTAAGCCTATTTCACTATTCTGGTGTGTTCGTTGCGTTAAACTGGTTATATTTACGCATCAGTGCGCGTATAACCTTCCAGAAAGCGATTTAAAGCTCGAAATCGAACAAGAACTGATATGTGCAAATGATACACATATTTTTAAAAATCCCAAGTATGAAACACAATATTTCATTAATTTGGTATTTGTTTGATGGTCGCAGAGGCACAGGTGTCACACCAATCACTTTCTTACAGGACATTCCCGCACCCCGTCCAGGGGAAGGCCCGTCTAGCCAGCAACCTAGCCATGTTCCACACGTGTCAGCAGCTTTTCCTTTCATGCCTCAGTATACACCTACTGCTCACTTTACTTCTGCACCGCCTGGTGAGCCACTCATATGGTTTCTGCCAAACACTATGCCAGTTTCTGATCCATACCATCCCTCCCACTTTATTGGTTACACGAGGGATGAGTTACTCTTGTCATTGCAGCTTCAGCAGGAGATCCTGTGTCGTAGAGTTATGGAGCTTGAGAGGAATCCACGTCCTCCACCTTGTTCATGTCCGTCACCTTTTGCGACTCCACTTGCTCCTCTTTTGCCTTATCCAGATTTTGATGTTCGATTTCTCACTATGGAGCAGCAGATCAGTTATTTGTTGCGTCATGTTTATGATCTTGAGGAGGAGCTCGCGCATGTGCACATCTTGCTTCATGTTCCTCCACCTCCTCCTCCACCGCCATCAGCATAGCCGGTTTTTGGTTTTATGTAGGTAGCTTGCTTTTGATGAGAGTGTCGCTATTGAGCCTCGCTTGCAAAGCCTTTTTGAGACCGCTTTTTGAGTATATGACTGTTGTAGACTGATAGACATTTTGGATAAGGGTGGTGTAACCCTGTAGTCCCTTTTGATGTGATACGATACATTTATAGAACATGTAACTGTGTTTGTGGTCGATGGTTTATGAAAGCTCAATCGCAACATTCTCATTATATACATTGTTGAATTATGCATTGAATGTGATGTTATATGCTTACTTGCGTTGATAAATGCTATTACGTACACGTACTACATACTTATTATATGCATAAGACCTGACCTATACAATCTTCTTTAGAAGATGCCTCCTCGAAGAAACAACCAGTTGCCCACAACAGAGGCTGAACTACAAGAACAGATTTCACAAGAAATAGCACAGCACGAGGCCTTGCGCTCTGAACACAGCGGAGGTACCTCAGGAAATAACCCACCTCATGGTAATGTTTAAGTCACTAAAGACACATTACATCACAATTGGATATTCCATGAGCGTTTGCTAATGCTTTCTGTGAATGATGTTGCTTGTACAGGCTGTACCTACAAGCAGTTCCTTGTCTGCAAGCCTCTGAATTTCGACGGCACTGGAGGTGCTGTAGCTTTCGTTAGATAGGTTGCGAAAACCGATTCTGTGTTGAGAATGAGCAAGTGTGCGCCGGAGCACCAGGTCACCTACATTTCTGGACTTTTCCTAGACGGAGCTCTATCATGGTGGAACCTCCAAGTTCAGACTTTGGGAGAAGAGGCTGCATATGCTATGACTTGGGATGAGATGAAGGAACTTATGCGTAAGAAGTACTTCTCAAGGGCTGAAATCCAGAAATTGGAAACTGAGTTTTGGAATCTTAAGATGGATGGTCCTAAGATTGCTGAATATGTGCAAAGATTCCATGACTTATCTCGCGTTGTCCCTTACATGGTTGATCCGGAGTTCAAGCGAATCGAGCGTTTTATTTGGGGATTGGCACCCCAAATCATGAGCATGGTGACAACGTCAAAGCCTTCAACGATCACTGAGGCTATTGATTTGAGCGTGGCATTGACGGAAGAAGCGATTAGGCTGAACAAGTTTTCAATCTCTAATGGAAAGAAGAAGGAGACTCATGTCGAGTCGTCTGGAGAGAACAAGCGGAAATTCTCCAACTTCAAGAAGGGTACTCGTGCGAGCAATGCCAACAAGCGTAAGGACGCTAACCCGCCAGTTGAAGCACAAGTTGCTGCTACTGGTGCTGCTACTGGGGTTGAGATCAAAGGAAAAGGATACTTGGGCACCTTGCCCAAATGTAATGCATGTCAGTATCATCATGCCGGCCAGTGTAGAGTTAGGAAGTGTGAAACTTGTGGAAAGAATGGTCATTCGAAGGAGACGTGTTGGGTTGGTACTGGTCGTGGGAATAGTGGCCAGAGAGGAAATGGCAATGGAAACTGTTTTGATCAAAAATTATCGAAGCAATTAAGTGATCAAATTAGTTAAGTGAGGTAGTGTGCTAAGAATGTGTGTTGAAAATATGCTAATTAAGTTGTTTGCAAAAACAGTTATCAGGATACGGCTCAGGATATCGAGCTGTATCTATGATCAAACAATGAGCGAAAATGTAAAGGGTGACACGGGATGTACGAGGAAAGCCCTTGATCAATCTAGATCGCCGGCACAAAACCTCAGGAGCTGACAATCGCAGCTACCTTGTTCTTCTTATTGCTTCAAATATCAGGATACAGTGCAGGATATGATACGGATCAACTAAGTGTTACAATGCGATTCGAGTACAAGTGTAAGTGTTTTGTGAGTGGTTGCAGCTAGTAGAGAGCAAGAGTGTACAAGAAATTGTGTGTGTTCTATTTGATCCGATCAATCCTATATATAGCAAGAGAAAATAACTAACTATGCTAAAAATCCGGGATACTGGGAATATTCCCCTATTATTCCGGGATACTGAGAATATTCCTTTCTGAACGTTGGGGGGCTGTTTCAACTCGTTCTCCACGTGCATATTAACTATAAATCCGGGATTTAAGCTCCTATAACCGTTATAGCATTGACCAGCATCCGTAACTCCCATAAAATACACCTTTCTTCAATGCTGACCGTTACAAGAGCTATTCTTCTGCCATCAACGTCCTTATCCTAACCAATTTGAGCGGGTCTTCAGGATGACTTGGTCCTCATGAACGTTAGTCCCTTGTAACCAATGTTTACAATCAAATTGTTAGTAATAGTCAGGATACTTCCTCGGGATGTTACCAATATCCTGGTCCGGTATCCTGATTGTAATCAGCTGTCATAAAATCAAGATATAGTGTCAGGATATGGGCTCAGAATTTCACCCATAACAATTTTCCCCAAAAATATAACTGTTGGATATCCTGACTCCAACGGATATATTTTTTAGTCATTCCAACATGTCTGGTAAGGATATCTATTTCGAACATTCCTTGAGGAGCTTGACAGCTACCCCAAGCCTGTCCTAATGAAAAAAGGAGCCATCTGTTTCCACCAGCTCTAAGCCCTTCTGCTGCTGCTGCCGAAGGTTTCTCTTATAATGACCTTGGCTTCATGGAATCCATCGAGCCCATGACCTCCTTCCCTAATAAGGTAAATATCCAGATCCTGTATCCCGTACACATATACTGAACCTGTATCCTGGTTAGTTTGTCTTTAATGATACTTGTATTTTGTAGGGTCTAAATCATCTGGTCGCCCTGCACTTAGAACAATTGTGATGGCCAAAGGTGGAGGGATCCTGAGTTTCAGGATGAAGCCCTTGGTCATCAATTAGTATGCTTTATTTTGAATATAATAGTTGGAGGTGGATGGATTTCTGGATTTCAAGATGAAACCTTCAACTGTTTAAGTAAATATGGTAAAAAACTAATTGTGCTTTTGGTGGATGGGTCTCGGTTTGATATGAAACCAAAAGCACAACGTTTTGCAATGTTAATAAACTAGTCTTTTGGCCTTATCCATTGTTGTTCAAATTATTTTTGCAAAGCTTGTTTTGATAACTGTTGTTTGATTTGAATATTATTTCAAATTTCCAACCCTAGTGTAATATTTCAAACATTCTGAACAAATATGCTGAAAACATATCCTAAGAACATATCCTGATCAGGACACTCATAAATATTCCAATCGGATTTTTGTCGAATAAGATTTTAAAAACTTAGACAATTTAGATAAGGTTTTCAAAGAACAAAATAGGAAAGATCATACCAAAAATAGAGGACATCTCAATCCCTTCGTTTCAGTCCTTTTGCAACCTTTCCGCCGAAGATGTCCCCAGTCTGGGATACTTAGTGAATTATGCCCAAACTTGATCCTTGGAACTTCTCACAATTCCTTAGCGGGAATGTCCCCTGTGTATAATGTCTTTAAATACTTGGGAATTTTCTAGACATCAATTGAAACTGTCTGTATAACTTTCGTATTATAGGGGATAAACCCTAAAATATCCTGGAGATAAATCCTTAAAATTCTGGGGATAAACCCATAGGCATTCTGGGGAAAATACCAAATTTTCGTGCGCTACAGGTGGGAGTGTATAAACTCCAAGACTTAGAAAGGTGAAAACCTTTAAACCTTAGAGAGTATTAAAATACCCTTTCGCGAGAGAGGGTGATCAATCCTCATATACCTTTAGGATCCAGGATATAGCCAATAATAACGAAATTGTCAGCCACTTTTACATGGACTGGTCCCGCTATCTTGAACTATCCCTGGATAACTTGTGCTCCAGGCGGGGTGTTTAAACCCAATTCAAGAGAAAGGTGAATACCTTTAAACCTTTGAAGGGATCAGGATCCCTTAAACGTGAGAGAGGGGGCCAATCCTCTAATCTTTCGATCCTGAGTATATATCCTGGAGCTATATCCCGAAGCATATTCTGCAAAACACCTTCAAACTAAGGTGGGTGTTAGCTTGGCTAACACCCCTCCGATGCTTAAGTCAGTATTGGGTTCAAAAAGAGTAAATAAAATTAGATGAATTTAAGAGAGATAGAATTCATACCATCCTGAGTTAAAAATTAAATTCTAAACTCACTTGAAGTAAGCTTTAAGGTGTATAGAATTCCAGGATCTTGGCAACATATCTCCCTCCGTGGTCTTGAGTCGGTATGCTCCCTTTCCGAATTCTGACTCAATTTCATAAGGTCCTTCCCATTTTGGGGCTAACTTCCCATCAGCAGGATTGGTTGTATTCTGAAAAGCTTTCCTTAACACCCAATCTCCAACTTGAAATCTCCTTGTCCTTAAATTCTTGTTATATGACTTGGCTATCCTCTGCTGATATGCTGCCATCCTTAGCTTTGCTGCATCCCTCGTCTCATCAACAGTGTCTAGCTCTTGACATAAGACTTCAGGATTTGATTCAGGATCCCGTAGGCTCGATCTAACTTTAGGTATCACCATTTCTGTTGGGATCACTGCTTCTGCCCCAAATACTAATGAGAAGGGGTTTGTCCAGTAGCATTCTTCACAGTCGTTCTATCAGCCCATAGGACAAATGGTAGTTCCTCGGCCCATTTTCCTTTTTGGCACCCAACCTCTTTTTTTAAGTTGTTGACAATTTTCTTGTTCGAGGATTCTGCTTGTCCATTAGCTTGAGGATGCACTGGTGTCGATGTAATCATTTTGATTCCCCAACTTTTACAAAAATATGTAGTTCGTTTGCTGATAAATTGGGATCCATTGTCATAAATTATCTCGGCTGGTATCCTGAATCTTGTCAAGATATTCCTCTTTATGAAGGATACTACTTCTTGGTCTCTAACTTGAACAAATGCCTCAGCTTCAACCCATTTAGAGAAATAATCAGTCATTGCCAGCATAAAGTCTTTTCCTCCTGGAGCCTTGGGCAATTTTCCTACTATGTCCATCCCCCACTTCTTGAATGGCCAAGGGGAAGCAATAGGATACAGTGGTTCAGCAGGCTGATATAATATATTACTGTGCCTTTGACATGCATCACACCTTCGGGCATATTTTGCAGCATCTTTCCTCATCGTCGGCCAATAGTATCCTGTTCTTAATACCTTTGAGAATAATGATCTGCCCCCAGTATGGTTACCACAATCTCCTTCGTGTATATCCTGAAGCACTTCTTTAGTTTCGGGATCCTCCAAGCACCTCAGGTATGGTCCTACAAGAGATTTCTTATACAAGATATTATTTATAATAGTAAAACGAGATACCTTCATCCTAAAAGCCTTAGGATTTGCATCCTTTGGGATATCTCCTTCTTGAAGGTACTTCACAATTGGAGTCATCCAGGATTCAGGATCCTTCTCAGGATATCCATCACCAGGATCCTGGATACATGCTACTTCTTTATCTTGAGATTTGAAATGTTCCATTGTAGGATACAAGATATGCACTATTGGTATCTGAGTTCCCTCTGGTATCCTGACAGTAGATCCTAAGTTTGCTAGAGCGTTAGCTTCAGCATTCTTTTCTCTTGGTACCTGTTCAAGCGTAAAAATTTCAAAATATCCTGCTAATTTTTTTAACAATTTCAAGATATTCAGCTAACTTTTCACATTTTACTGGATAAGATCCATTGAAATGGTTAGTAATCATCAGGGAATCAACATATACTTGTAAACATCTAATATTCATATTTTTAGCCAATTCCAATCCTGCTATCAGAGCTTCATACTCAGCTTCATTATTGGTAGCAGAAAATTCACATTTAATATTCATATTTTTAGCCAATTCTAATCCTGCTATCAGAGCTTCATACTCAGCTTCATTATTGGTAGCAGAAAATTCACATTTAATAGCCTGGGGTAATATATCCCCCTGTGGTGATTTTAGTAGTATCCCTAATCCTACACCTCTTATGTTAGATGCACCATCAGTATATAATGTCCAGGATTCTACATTTTCTCCTAACTATTGTACTTCTAGGTCTACTTCACTTTGAATATCACTACTGAAATCAGCCACAAAGTCAGCTAGATCCTGAGACTTTATGGCGTTTCTAGGTTCATATATTAGATCATAGGCACTTAATTTCACTGACCACTTAGCCATCCTACCTGACATCTCGGGTTTCCTAAGCACATTTTTAACAGGATAGTTAGTTTTAACATGAATCCTATGTGTCTCAAAATAATGTCTAAGTTTTGTTGATGCCATAACTAGGGCAAATATCAATTTCTCTAAATGAGAATATCTAGTTTCAGCATCTAATAAACTTTTACTAACATAATAGACAGGATACTGCTGACCTTCATGATCCTTTACAAGGACAACACTTACTGCATTCCCTGATACTGCAAGATACAGGGATAATGGTTCACCATCCTCAGGCTTCAACAATAGAGGTGCGGTTGAAAGATAATGCTTCGTATCCTGCAAGGCTGCTTCATGCTTCTCTCCCCATTCGAATTTCTTATTCTTCTTCAGGATATCATAAAATTCCTTTCATTTTTCTGAGGATCTTGAGATAAATCTGTTTAATGCTGCTACTCGTCCCGTTAATCTTTGTACATCCTTCATATTTGATGGTGACTTGATGTCCAAGATAGCTTTAATCTGCTCCGGGCTTGCTTCTATCCCCCTTTTGGTCACCATGTATCCTAGAAACTTTCCTGCTCCCACTCCAAAATGGCATTTGGCAAGATTTAGCTTCATATTGTATTGGTCCAGGATATCGAATGATCCTTTAATATCCTGGAGGTGATCCTCAGCCTTTTTAGATTTTACTACCATGTCGTCGATGTACACCTCCATGGTATCCCCCAGCTTTTCTTTAAACATCATGTTCACCAATCTTTGGTACGTTGCACCTGCATTTTTTAAACAAAAGGCATAGCAGTATAACAATAAATACCTGTCGGTGTCATGAAAGCGGTATCCTCCTGATCCGAGGGTTCCATTTGGATCTGTTGGAATCCTGAGGAGGCATCCATGAAGGTTAACATCTCGTGGCCAGCAGTAGCATCCACCATTGAATCAATATGAGGTAGAGGAAATGGGTCCTTGGGATAAGCTTTGTTCAAGTCTGTGTAATTTACACAGACTCTCCATCTCCCTTTTTTCTTTTGCACCACAACTACATTTGCCAGCCATTTAGGAAATTTCACTTCCCTAATCATCTTGCTCTTTAATAATCTTTCAACTTCTTCCTGAATGATTGCGTTCCGTTCTGGAGCAAACTTCCTTCGTTTCTGTTGGACAGGCTTGAAAGACCTATCAATTCCGAGCTTGTGAGTTATAATATCCTTGGAAATACCTGTCATATCCTCGTGTTTCCACGCGAATGTTGACATCCTGCATTTCAAAAAGTTTGTTAATTGATTTTCAATATCCTGAGGGACATTGGTTCCCACGAGCACCGAGATATCTGGATTATCCTGGTCCAGGATAATTTTCTTTACATCCTACTCTGAAGCCTCCATGATATCCTGAGCTCGCCTCTTTAATTGCTATGCTGCACTAGGCTTTGTCGAGGATTTCATTGAAGAAGAATAACACTCCTTTGCTTCCTGCTGATCACTTTCCACCTTGACTACCCCCCAATGGGTAGGAATCTTGATGCATTGATGGTAGGTCGATGGCACAGCTTTCATATCATGGATCCATGGCCTACCCAATATAATATTGTAGCAGGATAAGGAGTCCATGACACAAAATCATTTCATTGAGTTGACCCCTTCAACATACACAGGCAACTTTATCTCTCCCACGGTATTCCTGGCTTCTCCACTGAACCCAACAAGCACAGTGGATTTCGAAGTAATATCCATCAGGGATACATTCATTCTCTTCAGTGTTTCTAGCTGAATTATGTTGACGGAGCTGCCATTATCCACCAGTATCCTGCGCACAAAATGATTAGCAACATATAAAGTTATTACCAAAGAATCATGGTGAGGATCCTGGACAGTATCCCTATCATCACTATCGAACGTGATCACTTTATCAGTCGTGAGGGTTGACATCCTGGTTGGCTTATCTCCCATCTCTGCCTTGGCCTCCTTTGCATGTCTTTTTGCTGCAGAATAAGAGGTCCCACAGATATCGAATCCTCCTGAAATAAAGTTAATTATCTGGGCATCTGCAGGAGGGGATGCTGCTCGTTCAGGATCCTTTTTAGTATCCTGACCCTTATTCTTCTTTCTTCCCAGGAGATCCTTTAGGTATCCTTTTCCCAGCAAATAGCTTATTTCTTTCCCCAGGGCAAGGCAATCTTCTGTGACATGTCCGAAATCCTCATGAAAGGCACACCATTTGGACTTATCCTTCCAATCAGCTTTTTGTTGATTCTTCCGGGGCCACCTTGCTTTATCTCCTAAACCCTGCATAGCATACATCAGTTCAGGTATATTAACAGAAAAACAATATTCTGACAACTCAGGATACTCCTCAAGATCCCCGTCTTCAACAACATTCACTTTCTTGCTGTCATTCCTGCCATATGGTTTAGAGCGATATGGTTTGTACGAGGATTCTGATTTCCTGTTGGTTGACTCATAGGTTGTGGATGAATTCATCCTTTCTTGCATCTTTTTGTCATCCTCCAGTCGAATATATCTTAAAGCCCTGTTCTGAGCTTCATCCAGGTTCTTGCAGGGATTCATTAAAAGATACTGGTAAAATTGAGAATCTTTTTGCAATCCCATCTTGAAAGCCTGCACAGCTGTTGCAACATCAAGATGTGGGATATCTAAGGATTCCCGGCTAAACTTGTTCACATAATCTCTCAAGGATTCCTGAGGTCCTTGAGTTATCCTATAGAGATCACTGGTTAATTTTTCAAAACTTCGACTGCAAGAAAATTGACTATTAAATAAATTCACTAAATGAGCAAATGATGTAATCGAATGAGGGGGAACGTTTAAGAACCATTTTAAGGCTGATCCTGTTAAGGTAGAACCAAAACCCTTGCAGAGGCATGCTTCCTTGAGATCTGGAGGGATAGGGTTGATTTCCATCCTTTCCCTATACTGGGCAATATGCTCTTCAGGATCCGTAGTTCTGTCATAGAGCTTCATGTTGGGGGTCTGAAATCTTTTTGGAATTTCAGCATCACAAATAGGATATGCAAACCGGGATATCCTGTGGCTCTCTTGGGATACTTCTGGAATTGGCTGGACCACCCCAGGTACACTGGATATCATGTCCTTCAATTTCTGAAGCTCCCTAGAAAATGCTGACGTCATACCTGCATCCTGCAAAGATCCAATACCATTAGTAGCAAGAGTATTATTATTATTAGATATGTTACCAGTTTGAGGATTCTGGTCATATCCTGAAGCATATCCTGAGCTTCTCACAGTTGATACCCTAACCAAAGAGGGTATCTCAGGAGTATAATTCTGAGAATGGCTAGGCACAATATTCCCCTTGTTGTCCTTAGTATACACTGCAGAACTGAAGCTCAAAGCTCTGGGTTGCAAGGGAGTGACAGTATCCTCAGAGGGCCTACTCGGACCAGACTTCAAGAGTTGTATCTCTCTTATCAGCATTTGGTTGGTCTTCTACTGTTGCCTCATCTGTTCCTGTACACTACCAAACAAAGTTAGAATTTCAGCATTTGGTTGGTCTCCTGCTGTTGCCTTAGCTAACGCCTCCTCCTCGAGGCCATTAAAAATAGTGTAGCAAAAAGTTTTGAAAATAGAAAACCAAGTAATGATTTTGCAAAAGCTTTTAGTAGAAATAGCACCACTTGCCCCATGGTGGGCGCCAAATTGTTTTGGTAAAAAATTACCGAAGCAATTAAGTGATCAAATTAGTTAAGTGAGGTAGTGTGCTAAGAATGTGTGTTGAAAATATGCTAATTAAGTTGTTTGCAAAAACATTTATCAGGATACGGCTCAGGATATCGAGCTGTGTCTATGATCAAACAATGAGCGAAAATGTAAAGGGTGACACGGGATATACGAGGAAATCCCTTGATCAATCTAGATCGCCGGCACAAAACCTCAGGAGCTGAAAATCGCAGCTGCTTTGTTCTTCTCATTGTTTCAAATATCAGGATACAGTGCAGGATATGATACGGATCAACTAAGTGTTACAATGCGATTCGAGTACAAGTGTAAGTGTTTTGTGAGTGGTTGCAGCTAGTAGAGAGCAAGAGTGTACAAGAAATTGTGTGTGTTCAATCTGATCCGATCAATCCTATATATAGCAAGAGAAAATAACTAACTATGCTAAAAATCTGGGATACTGGAAATATTCCCCTATTATTCCGGGATACTAAGAATATTCCTTTCTGAACGTTGGGGGGCTGTTTCAACTCGTTCTCCACGTGCATATTAACTATAAATCCGGGATTTAAGCTCCTATATCCGTTATAGCATTGACCAGTATCCATAACTCCCATAAAATACGCCTTTCTTCAATGCTGACCGTTACAAGAGCTATTCTTCCGCCATCAACGTCCTTATCCTTACCAATTTGAGCGGGTCTTCAGGATGACTTGGTCCTCATGAACGTTAGTCCCTTGTAACCAACGTTTACAAGCAAATTGTTAGTAATAGTCAGGATACTGCCTCAGGATGTTACCAATATCCTGGTCCGGTATCCTGATCGTAATCAGCTATCATAAAATCAAGATATAGTGTCAGGATATGGGCTCAGAATTTCACCCATAACAGAAACCGTGGTGGAAACGGCAATGGTAATAGAAACAACCAGGGAGGAAATGGAAATCATTGTGGTTTTGGAAACTAAGCTGGTAGAGGAAATCGTAGGGCAAACAACAATCAGGGCGGTACTGGGAACAGACAAGGTTGCTTTAGCTGTGGTGATGTTGGGCATTTCAAGAGAGATTGCCCAAAGAACAACCAAGCTCAGGGGAGAGTCTTTAACATTGGAGCTAGGGAAGCTCGCCAAGATCCGAACGTAGTTACGGGTACGTTCCCTATCAACCAACACTTTGCATCTGTACTGTTTGATACTGGTGCCGATTATAGCTATGTATCCCTAGAATTTAAGAAAATGCTTGGGTTAGTAGCTAGTAAGCTAGATATTCCATATTCAATAGAACTAGCTAATGGAAAGCTAGTAGAAGCGAATGAAGTCAATAGGGGATCTGTAATAGAACTTAGAGAGCGTGAGTTTACGCTTGATCTTCTGCCAGTCGAGTTGGGAAGCTTTGATGTGGTAGTTGGAATGGATTGGTTATCAAGTAACCGAGCTGAGATCGTATGCCACGAGAAGATCATTCGCATCCCGATGGCGAATAGAGAGACGATTGTAGTGCATGGAGAGAAGCATGATACGCCCCTAAGGATTATCAGTTGTTTGAAGGCCCGAAGATGTTTGCAGAAAGGATGTGTTGCCTTCTTAGAACACGTTGTGGACAAGGAAGCCGATGAGCCGAAGCTGGAAGATATCCCAGTTGAAAGGGAATATCCTAAAGTCTTCCCCGAAGACTTGCTAGGATTACCGCCTCAACGACAAGTCGAATTTCATATTGACTTGGTTCCAGGCGCCGCGCCTATAGCCAAGGAACCTTATCGACTTGTGCCTTCCGAGATGCAAGAATTATCAACGCAACTTCAAGAGCTTTTGGACAAGGGATTTATCAGACCAAGCTTCTCGCCTTGGGGAGCTCCAGTACTATTTGTCAAGAAGAAGGACGGTAGTTTTCGCATGTGTATCGACTACCGTGAGCTAAACAAGTTAACCATGAAGAATCGGTATCCTTTGCCAAGAATTGATGATCTCTTCGATCAACTTCAAGGTTCAAGTTACTACTCCAAGATCGATCTTCGATCCGGTTATCACCAGCTGCGAATTCAAGAGGAGAGTATTCCGAAGACTGCCTTTAGAACTCGTTATGGACATTACGAGTTTCTAGTAATTCCGTTTGGGTTGACAAACACGCCAGCAGTATTTATGGATTTGATGAATAGAGTTTGCAAGCCATATCTCGATAAATTCGTAATTGTGTTTATCGATGATATTTTGATTTATTCAAGGACGAAGGAAGAGCATGAGCAACACCTTAGAGCCATCTTAGAGCTGCTCAAGAAAGAGAAATTATACGCAAAGTTCTCAAAGTGCGAGTTCTGGTTGCGCGAGGTTCAGTTCCTTGGTCACGTGGTAAACGAAGATGGAATTCATGTGGATCCCACCAAGATCGAAGCGATCAAGAATTGGGAAACTCCGAAGACGCCAACCGAGATCCGTTAGTTTCTAGGTTTAGCGGGGTATTATCGCAGATTCATTGAGGATTTTTCTAAAATCGCACAACCGCTAACCTCCCTTACTCAAAAGGATAAAAAGTACGAATGGGGAGATAAGCAAGAAGAAGCTTTTCAGCTGCTCAAGAACAAGCTTTGCGATGCACCTATTTTATCCCTACCCGAAGGCACCGATGACTTCGTGGTGTACTGTGACGCCTCACGTCAGGGATTGGGTTGCGTGCTGATGCAGCGACAGAAGGTTATCGCTTATGCTTCGCGCCAGTTAAAGGTCCATGAGAAGAACTACACCACACATGATTTGGAATTAGGCGCAGTGGTGTTTGCATTAAAGATTTGGCGACATTATCTGTATGGCACCCGATGCACGATCTTTGCCGATCACAAGAGCCTACAACATATATTTGATCAGAAGGAGCTTAACATGAGACAACGACAATGGGTTGAGTTGTTAAACGATTATGATTGTGAAATCAAGTATCACCCAGGAAAGGCGAATGTAGTGGCAGACGCCTTGAGTTGAAAAGAAAGGATTAAGCCCATAAGGGTTAGGGCTTTGGAAATGATTATACAGACAGACCTCTCGTTGCACATTCGTGTTGCGCAGAGAGAAGCTCTTAAGAAGGAGAATCTTAAGGATGAATATCTCCGTGGGATGGAGAAACATTTGGTACCCAATGGGGAAGGAACATTGTGTTTCATGGGAAGAATTTAGGTTCCCCTCTTTGGTGGTCTTAGAGACGTGATTTTTGATGAAGCACATAAGTCAAAGTACTCGATCCACCCAGGATCGGATAAGATGTACCAAGATTTGAAGGATTTCTACTGGTGGCCAAGATTGAAAGGTGATGTTGCAACGTATGTTGGAAAGTGCTTAACCTGTGCCAAGGTAAAAGCCGAATATCAGAAGCCTTCAGGTCTTCTGCAGCAACCTGAGATACCCATGTGGAAGTGGGAGCAAATCTCAATGGATTTTATAACCAAGTTGCCAAAGACACCCAGAGGTCATTATACGATTTGGGTAATCGTAGACCGTTTGACGAAATCTGCACACTTTTTACCGATCAGAGAAAAGGATAACACTGGTAAGCTAGCTGAGCTGTACCTAAGGGAGATAGTGGCACGTCATGGAGTGCCTATCTCGATTATTTCTGATAGAGATGGAAGATTTGTGTCAAGGATTTGGCAATCTTTCCAGGAAGCGTTTGGTTCTCAGTTGAATTTGAGCACCGCATTTCATCCATGAAGACATGCTGCGAGCTTGTGTAATGGACTTGGGTGGCAGTTGGGACACTCACCTACCTTTGGTTGAGTTCTCCTATAACAACAGCTACCATACAAGCATTCAAGCTGCACCGTTTGAAGCTCTTTACGGACGTAAGTGTCGATCGCCGTTATGCTAGGCAGATGCGGGCGATAGACAGCTAGTTGGTCCCGAGTTGGTTCAAGAAACGACAGATAAGATCATACAGATCCGAGAACGCATTAAGGCGACTCGTGATCGACAAAAGAGCTATGCGGACCAAAGAAGGAAACCTTTGGAGTTTGAAGTGGGAGATATGGTTCTATTGAAAGTCTCACCTTTGAAAGGTGTGGCACGCTTTGGGAAGCTTGGAAAGTTAAACCCAAGATTCATTGGACCATTTAAAATCCTGGAGAGGATTGGTTCTGTAGCATACAAGTTGGACCTACCTGCGGAACTTAATGGTGTTCATGATACATTCCATGTATCTAACCTGAAGAAGAGTCCAACACAGGAAACAGTGATTATTCCTGCCGATGAAGTTCACATTGACGACACACTCCATTTTACAGAAGAACCCATTGAGGTCACGGATTGGAAAGTTAACAAAACTAGAAGGAGTAGTGTTAAGCTTGTTAAGGTTAGATGGAACGCACGTCACGACCCAGAGTTTACTTGGGAGCGTGAGGACCGCATGAAAGCAAAATACCCGCACTTATTCCCTAACACCCCTGCTGCTAATAGTAAAGCTTAAAATTTCGGGACAAAATTTTCTTAACAGGGGGAGAATGTGACAACTGTAAAAAATCTAGGTATCCGTACAATTAATTAATCTTGATTAAGTGCTTAATGATTGTGCTGAATTACAATTAACTGCTTTCTGATTATTGCTTTATACACACATGTGCATCACATATTGCAACTGACATATCATTGATTGCATGAGAACTTTATTGACTCAAATGATGCGCGAAACACAGTTAGCACAGTTAACAGACAAACCAGGAAAATGCTGACGGAGTTCAGTACATAGACAGACAGTGTTTTGAGACCCAGTATGAGTCAGAAATTAAGTACTACACTAGTGTAGAGTGTAGGGAAGTAAGGATCACAAAACTGCTTTTCTAGGTGATAGTTTAAGTGCCGGAAAGTGCCTAAAACTCACCCAAAGTGCTGAATTTAGCAAGATTCAGCATAAATCAGCATTTTAACACATTAATTTTATGCAGAAACATGGTTAAATGGTCCTGAATGCTTTCCTAAGTGTCGGGAATTAAAAGTGTCACAATAAGAGATATAAAGCACAATAAACTGCAAGATTTAGCACTTTAAGGAATCAGTATCTAACTGAACAACCGGACACTACCCGAAACACCAAATTTACACTAGAAGCATTGTTTTAATGTTTCCAAGCTAGTTATGGCCCCCGAACATCATAACACCCTATAAAATATCATGTAACCAAGTAACTAACTACATACTTGAAAATGAACTAGAAGGTAACTAAAGGATTAAAGCCTACTCTACTACCCCCCCCCCCACCTATAATCGGCCATACCCTCCTCCATACCCCCATGATTTTATCTCAATATTAAATGGGATCTTGTTCCTATAATTTGAACACATTACACAAAGGATGATCACATGAGATGGTTATAAGAAAAGACTTGGAGGACTTAAGCTCATTCATCACCCATTAAGAAAACACACAACTCTCTCCTACCTCTTGCTCACTCTCGGCCGAACACTAGCCACACCACCACCATCATCATCCAACTTTCTTCATCCATTCCAAGCATTCACAAAGGTGTTAGAGTCCATACAAGGAAGTTTAGTGGCTTTGAATCTTGAAGGACCTTCTCTATTTGCTTTTACCCACTCATTTTCTTCACTTGATTCATCCCTAGCCTTGAGCTAGTGGTAAGATCTTTGTACACTCTATTTTACATCTATTTTTAGTGGTCAAAAGATGTTACATGTTGATTATCATGAAGAACACTAAGAATCACATGAAAGAAACATGAACATAAGCTTAAAACTATGAGAAATCATGAAGAAATCATGTTATTTATGTGTTGTTATACTTGATGATTGTTGTTAGCTTGTGTAAATGATGTAGATCATCATATGATCTTGCTAGATCATGATTAAAAACATGATATGGCAAGATGAGAGGATGATTGTGTTAAGAAATCAATAGATCATCCTTATGTAGTCATGAACTTGAGATACAAATTGTTTTCTTGTAAAAAGATGATCAAAGTAAGTTGTGATACTTGTAGATCTAGAAATTTTATGGATGATTTCTAAAGAAACCAGGATAAAAATATAAGTTTCGTTAAAACTTGCTTCTTACATGAACAAACACTATTTTTGGTAGTTAAACAAGTGTAGAAACACTTGTGTAACAAGAAAATTCCATTAAGAAACATTTTTGTAAAACATGATTACAAGTTGTAAACATCTAATTCTTTCAAGAATGATGTTTTTATATAAACAACCACACTTTAAAGAGTAACTAAACTCACTAAACACCCTACCAAGTTACTACAAGTTTTCATAAACTTTCAAGTTCATGAAGTAGTAGAATATGCATGATCTTGGCAAGATTGGTAAGTATAAGTTGTGTAGAGTTGATTGTAAGTTGATGGTGATGATTTTACAAAAGAAAATGATATGCTTGAAAGCATGGAAACCTTCATTTTTAGGGGAAACTATGGCAAAATTTTCTAAAAATACAAACACTTAGAAAAATATTTTCAAACAAATATTAACAAAGTGTATTTTAAACCATAAATTGTTACGTAAACTTTGCCATAAATTTTGGTTATAAAATACAAATATTGAAGGTTGGTTTTTATAAATAAAAGTGGCTAGATATATATTTAGAATATATATATACATTAAAGACACACATGTGTGATTATTTGTATACTCTGTGTAATAGTTATATTATTTTAGGACTTAAAATAATATAACACATTAAAACACCAAGAATTTCAATCCAAAATATTACCAAAATGTCAAGGAATAAATATACAAGTTACACACAAAGTATTAGCAAAAACAAACAAGGAATGTAACTTACAAAATATTCCGGAAAAATATGTTCACAAAGTATATTTTGGTAAATAATATTTTGGATACAAAGGAACGAAAATATGATTTTTATGATTACCACAAAGTTATATCATATTTTGACAAAGGAAAATATAGCATTTTTGACAAATATAAATATATATATATTTTCCTTGGAATTATTAGAAAATATAATATTTTTGGGAAAAATATATATTTTCTTGAGTAAACATGAAATACATTATTTTTGGATAAAAATAAGTTTATATGTATTTTCTAAAGTTAGACTTGAAAATATATTATTTTAGAACTATAAATATTTTGCCAAGAGTTTATAATTTTTCTAAGTAATATTTCTTAAATATATATATTTTGGAAATATATATATTGGTGGACTTTTATTAGAAATAATATTCCGGAAGGTTTAATATAAATTTAAGTATATGAATACTTAATGAATACCATAAAATACGTATTCTCACGTGTATAAAATACACACCGGAATACGACACCAATACATGGCAAGATATATAAATACAAGAATATGAATACACATGTATAAGATACCCCCATCCTTAGGAAGGAAATACAAGTATCAATACTTGGGAAGTATTAAGTTAATATATATTGTTTAACAAATATTCCAAAATGTAATAAATATAATTTAAGTTAAAATATTAATTATTTTGACAAAAATTATATAACTTGGAATAATACCAAGGGCATGGAAGAAACATAACTCAAAGACACTAATACTAAACCAAGGCACGCCCTGTTCGTCTGATAGACATTAGTACGTTGTAGGTAGTCGTGTACACCGAAGGAGCTTTGAGTTACTGTGACCCGAAGACGCAAGACTGTGAGTTTCATGTCCCCCTTTCCTTTTAACTTTTTTCAGTTTTATAACTTCGGGGGTGAAATACATGTTACAACTGTTTACAAACATTATATACATGGTATGGTTAGCTAAGAAAGGGTACTACTTGATCATGTGAGTGGTGGGTACAACACTTAAGGCCATTAATCCTCGTTGTAGGACCAAGGGACATGAGTGATAGATCTATTTGGGTGTAGCGAGCCCTCACCCATGCGGACCAGGGTGGCCCATGTGGTGACTATGTCTTATTCCCGGAGACAAATCTCCTAGGTTGAGTTTTTCTGCATCACTTCACACATAACAATGGCCTTGCAAACCATTGGTGATCTGTTTTCCTTGTTGCTTTCATACCAGGATTTACATACATACAGACATACATTCAAAGGTTTACTCATACACACAAACAAACACATGAACTCGCTCAACTTTTGTTGATGTTTTCAAAATACATGTATTTCAGGGAATTAGTAAGTGGATCTGGCGGGCGTTGGGAGTTTCATGATGCGTTGTGAATAAAGATGTCATCCATGGTTTTGAAGTTTGGGTTGGGTGTCTTATTCCTGGACGAGACACGTCTTCCAAACTTTGGTTCTATTTAATGTCTTAGACGAGTCCTTAGCGAACTCTTAAAACAATTCGTATGGTTTGTAAAACTTGTGTTTGAAGTCTACGTTTTAAAACAATGTTGTTATGTTTTAAACTTATTTAATGGATGACAAATTTATGGTTTTATCATATAGTGGTTGTTATGATTGAATGCAATGGCATTAAGAAAGTCACACCATAATCACGCTTCCGCAAAAGTCAGGGTGTGACATGAGTTCAGTACTCTCTTACAAGCATGCGTCCAGTGGGGACACACGAACAAACTTACATCCATGTAGGGGATACTTTACAAACATATATCCCTGGAGGGGACACGTTACAACAGTAGTTTAATTTTGATGTTGGATAATACACTCAACTCTATCACATAAGTCCCATTTTACTACCGAACTAGTTGCTTAGAGGGCAACGGGGTATTAGTTGATAGCGTTATTAGGCTTGAACTAACGACCTTAACCACATGACCAATGTTGATAGGCATTGGGGAAAGGCAAACAAACTGATGTCATCTTGCGGTATCGAGTTATTATCAACATGTTTTTAAACTAAACACTTGGCAACTAAACGTTTTACAAAACTGTGAACTCGCCAGCTTTATGCTGATACACTTTTCTTTATGCTTGCAGGTTGTTAGATACGTGGTATGGGACTTGCAGTTTGGAATGATGCTGGAGTGGTCATGGGTCGTGGCGCTTGGAAAACATTGAATGTTATATTGCTTAAACAATATGGTTTCGAAATGCTTGAACAATTAAGATATGCTTCCGCTGAACGTAAACATGTTTTAAGTCAAATGTTTGAATTGCACTATTTACATTGAATGGGAATTTTACTTATTACATTAGTGTTAGTTCAATGTGATTAGTGGCTGGATCCTGGTACGTCAAACACTTCGCGGGGGTTTTCGCATGTGGTATTTCGGGGGGTGTGACAGACGCAACCCCAAACCTCGAAACGGAAAAAGGGAAGCAAGTGACGCGTCTAGCCGGTGATCAACCTTCAAGAGTGAAGCCACAATCTTGATCAAAGATCGAGGAGGAGGCGTTAGCTAAGGCGTGGATTAGCACGTCAAAATGCCTCATTGTTGGCATGTAAAAATATATAAATTTTAAACTTTTTAAATATATAAACTTTACATTTTTTAATATATAACTTTTGTTACATTTTAAAAATATAGGAAACAACCAAACCGGCGATGGTTTTTGGAAAGAAATACTAGCAAAATTCCTTGCGATTATGGAACAAGGTCCGTATCGCGATCTCAATTCCGTCACTTCGAAGTGGCGAAAGATGCATCGGGTCGTGAACCGATTTTGCGGGTATTATAATAATTTATATGTTAATTGTCCAAGTGGGTGGAGTGACGAAGACGTTTTTAAAGAGGCGATGCGTTGATACGAAGAAGAGCATCGGGTTATTTTCCCACACGTCCGGGCATGGGAGGTTATGCGAACCCGTAAGAAGTGGGCGCCGGTTCCAAACGAGGTTGCAAGCGTTAAACGAACAAAAACCTCGGAGACCGTAAGTTATAGTGATGGGGGCTCGGGCGCACGATGTCAGATAAATATAAACGACGAGCCGGAATTTGACGACGAAGAGCACGTAGTTCGAGAGGAGGCACGTCCGCCGGGAAGGGACAAAGCTAAAAAGGCAGCGGCTGTAAAAAAACAAGCCTTATCGGGGGGCGGTTCGAAAATAGACGACTTGATAGCCCAGTTTAAAGCATACACCGAGATCATAGCCTAAAAGGCACAAGCAAAGCAACGTGAAGTGGATGAACGGGTTCGGTCGAAGCAAGAGGTGGTAGAGCTAAAGGAATGAGAGATAATGACAGCCGGTATCAACTCGTATCCGGAAGAAGATCGTCCAGTTTTGCATAAAATGAAATAAAAGATCGCTAAAAAATGGAATTCGTAGGATTTTTTATTTTTACCAATCTAGTATTTTTTTAAGTTATGTAATGTTTTTTTTAATATTAATAATTTTATTTTATAACTTATTAAATGTTAAAAAATATGTTGAATTTAAAAAATGGGGGAGGCCCGTCCTCCATCCCCTTGGTGTTCATCCTTAGAGGGACATCCTCCTTAGATGTTGACGTGGCGATGACGTAAAGGGGTATCCTGCAAGGACTTACCTCCTCCACACCCCATACACCCCATAGCCTAATGGGTTTAGATCGGCAGTTAATTAACCAGCATGGGACCGAACTTTATAAATGGTTAGTTTCCATTTTTATCTTGTCGTCCAAACAATATGTTCTTTATTTTTAATTTTGATGGCAGGCCAGTAAAGAAAAGTCGCATATGGGGAGACTCATACGGCCAACTTATACCATATCGTCAATTTTTTATGCTGTTATTTATTCAGAATATATTAAGTTCATAACAATGTATGGACTGAACTTATGTATTAATTATGATGATAATAAAAACGAGTTACTATAATACGTTAGGATAAAATAAAAATATGAGTCTAATCTTCTAATCTTCTAATAAAAGACTCCAAATAATGACACATCTCTCCTTCAATCTCATAAATTTTATTTATATTTATTTAATAAATTTCTTTTAATATTTCCATAATATAAATTTGCAACAAATTGTTGCATTATGTGTTGTACCCCAAGCATTGGGGGTTTTCCAAAAAAAAATTGTGATTTTTCATTTTTAACCCAAAAGTTTTAATCATTTGTATTTTTAACACTTTTAAATTGTTTAGTTTTAACCCAAAATTTTTCATCTTTTGTAATATAACCCAAAACTTTTTTATTTACAACTTTGGTCCCCATACTTTTTATCTTTCGCAAGTTTTTCGTTTTACGTTTCGTTCTAAATTTTGCGAGCTAATACGTCCCAACGTGCGTGTGTGGTTCAACGTTTTTCGTCTATTTTTTTCACATTTGACAGGTATGTCGCAATGTGTCTATTTTCCCCCTTTGGCAAGTTCGCTGCAACGGGCGGATCCTACATTGACTTAGTTATTCTTTTCTACGTTATTTTGCGAGTTAACACGGCGCAACGTGCGTGTGTGGTTCAACATTTTTACGTCTATTTTTTTCCATGTAACAAGTTCTTCGCAAAGCGTGTGTCCTAAATCGACATAGTTATTTTTTTCATGTTATATGTTTCGGTCTTGTATTTTCGCATTAACACGCCGCAACTTCAGTGTTGGTGGTCGCTACCAGCGGTGTGGCATTGATGTTATTTGGCATAGTTTTAGGCCCCCGCCGCAACGCGGGGGGTGTTTAATTCTAGTTAATATTAATTAATAACATATAAAGATATCACTTATTTTTATTCTTATCTTTATCTAAAATTAATAAATAACTTCAAATTTGCAATTTAGACTTTTTTTTTACTTTTAGCCCAAAGTTTTTCATCTTTTCCAATTTAATCCCAACTCTTTTTTATTTTCAATTTTGGTCCACCATACTTTCATCTTTTTCAGGTTTTTCGTTTCGTTCTAAATTTTGTGAGTTAACGCCCCGCAACGTGCGTATGAGGTTCAACATTTTTTCGTGTATTTTTTTCCCGTTTGACTGGCACGTCGCGTCACATCTATTTTTCTGCGTTTGACAAGTTCGTCCAACACGTGGGTCCTGGATGGACTTAGTTATTTTTTTTCTATGTTTTACGTTTCGGTTTAATTTCTCAGCAACGAACGTGCGTAATTCAAAGATTTTACGTCTACTTTTTGCTCGGCGGTATTTTTTCCCGTTTTTATTTATTTTGTTTTTACGAGCTTTTCCTGTGTTGGTGGTCGCTGACAATGGTATAGTATTGCTACTACTTCATACAGTTTTATTACATCTGCTGCAGCGCAGGTGCTTAATACTAGTATTTAATAAAGTTAACCCATAAATTTGCTATATCCATCATGTGAAAAAGGAACTTAATAATACTAAATTATAAGAGTTTACTACTTAGAAACGTATCTATTATTACTATCTATTAATTTGTAAACGAAATGAATAGTTATTCTTAGACTGCCTGTAGTGGGGCGTTTTTTTAAAAAAAAAATAAAAAAAAACGCCTAGAAACGCCCCCACCCCCATTACATGGGGCGTTTTTAAAAAAAAAATCAAAAACTTGAAGTTGGCGTGTTTATTATAACGCTGAATTGGGGTTTGACTTGGAGTGCATCTTTCTCTTTGTCTGACATGTTAATTAATGCTGCCCACTTTTGCCCAATGAGAAAGTAGTATGTGTTTTTTTTTTTTTTAATGATTGGAAGGGGTATTGGGCATTATTGGAATAATGCCCCACTACACCTCTTTTGCTATAATGCCCAACGATGACTAGGATGCCACGTGTCGGATAATGCCCCATGGTGAGGGCATTATTTTTGTTCACCACTACGGGTGGTCTTATGATTGGTTGATTTACCCAAAAAAAGGTCTCCACCAAATTAATACGTGGCAGTTACACCTCTTTCCAGCACACCCTTTTATTTTTGTTTATCTTCTTCATTTGGCTAAAGAGAAAGAGAGGACACCGATGAAATCGGTCGCCCCGCCGCCGTCTGTGACAACTTGTATTTCAGAACCCTTCTTTATACTTTCATGTAACGTATGTAAACACTGTGTGATTATATGAACCTTGTGATTGATTAAATGTTATGTGGTTATGATTATGTGATGATGTGTATTGTATAGTATTAAGCCGATCGTACAACGCTATTCGAATTGCACAAGCCATTGGGCTTAACTACTCTCGGCCCACTTCTCTTGAACTTGAACCGAATGGGCAGCCCATACAAGGGTTCGGCCCAACACCCTCTTTTCTATGTATACGTGAACATGTAGGCATATTCCACAACTCCTTGCCCTATTGTAAACCCAAGAAATTATTTTCCCCTCACTTGATGTGCGACGGCAGTGGACACCCCCTTTCGAGGACATCATCCCAGTTTATTGATTGTGGTTAGTAAATTCGTGCTTTGATTCTTGTGTATATGTGACTGATTCTCGTTTATAATGATCCTTAATTGTTGACCTTGTGTACGTAAAATCTGATGAAACGAGTTATGTATATATGGACGTATGATGATTGCCATGTGCTTGTTATGTGCTTGTATTGTGAAGGTAATTATGAGAATAGATCTGATGTGTTCGACTATTTTGCTCATAATCGAAGCATGACTGACATACATAATAATAGATAAACTGTTGAGATCTAAGAGCTTGGATAGTGATTTGATAATAATATTATGTATGTTAGTGGCAAATAACGAGAATTGATTAAGAGGGTTTGATAAACTAATCATCCTAATAAATATAAATGCTATGTGAAACTGGAAGTTGTTATTATGATGAATAGGTGATGATCAGTTAACATGCTAATGATTAGAATTATTACATATGATTGTGATTATATGTGAATGATGTGAATGATTGTTAATGGCAAAATAGTGATTAATCGGATATAAATGCATGAGTAGAAGGAATTGAGTTAATGGGTAGTAACTTGTGGAAACAATCAAAGTCCCATTTGTAGTGTCAGTGCATTTAAGTTTTGCAGTCAAACAATTGAGTTGAACTTTATAAAAAGGTGAACCCATGTAAGTTGGTATGCACTAATTAGAGTTGGTCCAATCAAACTCTAGTATTAATCGGTCCAATAATCCTTGAGTTGATTAAATGGTGGTCGGCCATTGTTGTTTATTTTGATGATGATCATGTGTGGTTGTTTATAATTATGATGATAAGGTCATGTGAAACAATTATTAAAAGTAATGATTTGATCGATTATTATTGATATGAAAACTGTTGGAAATTTGTTAATTGATATGTTCACAAAAGGAAATAATATAACTGTTTTGCATGAAATCTGGACATTTAATCTGAGTCGCACTAGACATCTCAGTCGCACAAGAGTATATGAATAGCATGAATCGCACAAGTTGATTATTTGATTGTATGTTTGGGTCGTGTTTATGCTTATAGACTTGTTGGGTTCCTTGTTATTGGGCCGGGGTACTAATGGGTATCAACGGGTGACTCGCACAAGGCCGTTAGACTTGTGCGAGCCCAATCTTTTGATCGCACAAGTGCGGATATGTTAGGACTGTAAAACGTGATGTGTGTTTGCCATGATCTATATGTGTTCTTACATGCTATCTTACGTGCACTCTGTGAAACCAAAACCTGACTTGTATTGGTAACCCTGATAGGACGTGATTGACCACTAGCCTTTAGACTTGACCTTTCTGTGTTATCTGCCGAGCAAACCAAGGTGAGTTCACACTCTACAAAGCATGGGATTCCCATGGGTTGGGAATGGGGTTAAGGAATATGGATTCCTCGTCCTTTCTTGGGTAGGACAGTAATGGTTCAGGAATGTAATTCCTCGTCCTCACGGACAGATAACTATACTAGACCAAAACTCTCTATCACGAAGTCCCTCCTTTTTATATCAACTTAATCGCCGGGCCAATGGCGAGCGGGTCATTAGTTAGATAGCGCTATTTAGGTCTGACAAGCCTCACACCGTGCCGCAGAGGACGGGCGTGAACTTATGGATCTGGGGCACGTCAATGCTGATAGACATTGACAGTTTCAGGGCACTTAAACATGACTTCAGTCAGTAGTCGATATGGTAACGAGTCTAGTGGATACATGGGGTAGCCCCCACGGCCGAAATGCTAGATAACTATCATGGGGTAGCCCCCACGGCAGGATTGCCAGAGTAAATGGGTTAAACAAAGGGTTAAACAATTCACATTTTCAACTATGGGGTAACCCCCCCCCCCCCCCACGGCAGGAACGCCAGTTAAAGGAAACTGTTTTTGGAACAACTTAAAACGAACACCCAACCGTGAACTCACTCAACTTGTTGTTGACTCGTTACTACATGCTTTGCAGGTTTATAGGTACTTAGCTGGAGCTTGCACAAGGAAGAGTCGTTGTGGGACATGGACAGCTGTGTGCCATGTTAAACATTTGGATATTTGAACTCTTGACTTGGTTTTAAACATTATGCTTCCGCTCATAACTTAACTATGTTTGTTTTGGACATTAATCGTGTTGGTTGGACTTTTACATTAAATATTTACTTGTTCCATATGATTAGTGGTTTGATCCTGGTCAGTCACGCCTCCAAGCGGTGATACTCCGCGTGTGGATTTTGGGGGTGTGACACCGTCTATGTCCTGTCGTTACGGCCGTCAGCCAATGGCGATGGTCTCTGGTTTCAGACGACGATGGAATGCCGATGAACATAGATCCGCCGCCCGCCGCCGCCTTTGTCCTAACGTTCCGGCCGTCGATCAGTGATGACGGTCTCTGGTTCAGACGACGATGGATGGTGGCGATGGTGGTTGATCTGTGTATCGTTGTCACGTTTAACAACGAATGGAGTGTCGCTGATCACCCACCTCAGACCAGCTTTGGTCGACTTGGCTCAGACTTTCTTCTCTTTTCTCTGGTACAAGTGATTTAAGAACCAACAGAGGTATGTTCCTTGCCTCCTCCAAACTCTTCACGTCAGTGTTTTTTGGCCAATTTAGGGTTTGGTGCCATTGATTTAATTAAGAATTGAGGTATGTTTGGTGGAGGTATGGTTTATTTGGTTTTTTTTTTTTTGGTGTTGATTATTTAAACAATGATTTAGGGTTTTTGTTGGTTGTTTCATATTTGCAGAGATTGAGATTGTTAAAAAGGTTATCATCATTCTTGCATTAACCAGGAAGACATTTTCTTTTAAAACAAGACTCAATGTAATTGTGGTGAGTTATTTTTCCATCCTTTCCAGACATTTACCCTTTTTGAAGGTTCATATGACTTATAAATTGCTGCCACATAACATGGTATAGAATTATATGTTGCTTCTATATGGTGCATGCATAAGTAATTAGTTGCCATTGACAAAATATTCAAGCATTACTCAGCAAGTGCAAATTATAATGATATAGGTTGGGATAAATTGACCCAGATAGTGTTTTTTTCTGAACTTATATGAATTCTATAAAATTAGTGTCTTCAACAAAAAACTTTATAATTCTAATCATAATGCAGTTATATTAATATATACTTTAGTGTACCCACTTTACCCTTTCCATTTTCAGGAAAGTTTTTGAGTTTTGTAGTTATTGATTTCAATACTTAGAGATGTTTATGGATGTGATTTTGCGGGTTTTCAACCTTTTAACGTTACTATGATCGATCATCATTGCATCATTTGTTTGGTTTTTTTAAGCATTCTATTGAATATCACCATAAAATG
This sequence comes from Helianthus tuberosus, assembly GCA_030545235.1. Lineage (NCBI taxonomy): Eukaryota > Viridiplantae > Streptophyta > Magnoliopsida > Asterales > Asteraceae > Helianthus > Helianthus tuberosus. Next base: position 127,417,101 of record CM060447.1, on the reverse strand, counting down.
CCTTGGCGTTGTAGGTTGGAGTTCTTTGTTTTCTTGCGAAGGTTGCGGGCTGCGATGACATTTAGTCTCTCGGTAACTTATGGTAAGCTTTTATTCTTACATTTTGGTTTACATCTCTAGGTATAGTTTAAACATGATAAACAAACACAACACTTTAATGTGTTATCAGTTTAATAGAGTTGCAGGCTTGTAATCCTCAAATCTAATATGCAAACGTGCCTCTATTCTTGCTAAAATGTCACGCGAAAAAGCATGTTTTGAATCTTCGAAAGTCCAAATGATACTAAAAATGTCCGTTCAATTGCATCTATAAAGCTGATAATCTCAAAGACTTTCAATTTAGTTACATGATGTTCTTTGGCCTCTAACATGACTTTAATTGAAAGCATTTAGTTAAAAACATAGTAATTAAATTTAATGTGATCCCATATATATATATATATATATATATATATATATATATATATATATATATATATATATATATATAGGGGATCTAATGTAAATTGTTCCCCCTTTCACTGTTATACTTATACGCAACAAATGGTTTCGGTCAAAACAAGACGTGTTATATCATAAAAGTTTCGAACAATTAAAACAAACATTGTAATATATAATCATTAGAAATTAAATTTTATTCCTAGCCCATTGTATTCGATAAGAAAATATTTTTTAAAGGCCCAAACAAATATATTTATATCCAGTTATCATCAAATATTGTGTGTTAAGTTACATTATGCATTCATAGGTTGTATGTTTTTTTTTTCCTATTTGTGATTTTAAAGAAACAAGAGAATGATCATTAAATCATTATTTTCTCTTCTCAGTGATTTTAAAGAAACAAAAGAATGATCATTAAATTTAAATCATTATTTTATTGGTTATAGATTTCAACTTTTTATTATACATATAAATAAAACCATCACTAACCCAAATTTGTTGTGTATTTTGCAGGTTTTGTGGGATATTATTAATTTGTGAACGAAATGAACAGTGATTCTTTTGATTCGTTGATGCACCCAATGAAAGATCTCCACCAAATCTATACGTGGCGGTTACACTTTCCCCAACCCACCCCTTTTATTGCCCTTATATTCTTCATTTGCCTGATCATGGGTTTTTTCAATTGGCTGTGATGAGTTCAAATTCTTTTTTCAAAAATTGATAAGAACGGTGTGGCAAGGATGATGGATGGTAGGTTTTGACCTGCAACCCGTCTTACAGCCCTGATTTTCAGAAGCTCTGAGCCACAGAAAACTCGATTTTCACTTGGGTGCGTATTTTTGCTATGTTTTGGTGTTATTTTTTAAAGATGGTTTTATGTACCCAACAGACGGTTTGTGATTTCCTTGATTTGTATGCATTAGTCTAATTGTCACTGGCTATGATGTGAAATCTGAGCCACTTTACACATTGAATTCTTGGTTAAGTCTGAGCCACAATTAAAACAGATTTGCTCGCGCAACGCGCGTGGGAGGAATAACCCTAGTTATCATAAATTTTAAAGCTTGTCTATTTGTTATCATCATCATAAATTATTGGAAGGAGTTGCCTTATGCTTGCACTTTATTAGTTTGTCATTATCGTATGCTAAAAAATGGGTATTTTTATCTCTTTTCCTTTACAGAAATTAAAACAGTGACATTTTTTTTATCTCTTTTCCTTTCCAGAAATTAAAACAGTGAGATTTTTTTATTAGATGTTAAAATTTCAAATATTCAACAATACTAGAGGATTTAAAAAACAATCCGAAAGTGAATATCCTTAGTTGATTTGTCGATGAAATTAGCGACAATGGACAACTTCGGTGATTCGTTAGTGAACCTCCATCGGGCTCCATGGCTGATTGGTCTGTGTTGTCATTTGTCCACTGTTGTTCTGATGACATGCCATGGTTGTGATCCTTTGCTGACGAGATAGTCAATCACTAAACTATGTCAGTGAAGCCTTTACCCACACACATACACACTCTATTTCAGCATAGACCTTCACCGATTGCTGCCTAACGGTTCCTACCCTCATCGAGGGTCCAGTGTCGGATACATTATGCCGGAGGTCCTTTGATTTGTAGTGAATCAGTTCAATGTAGCTTCTTCAAGTGTAAGTCACACCTACTCTTCGGGTCCACAAGATGAAACTCTTAAGTGTAATGTACACTAACCTTGTGTCGATAAGTCAAAACTGACCATTACAAAGATCAAACACTTGCACCAAATTGAAAAATTAAGAATAAAAAATGGATTCTATGCCTTAATGTGGGTTAAGAATTAGGTTACTAGTTAACGTAGAAGGTGCGTTTAGGAGGTTAGATGGTATCTTACGAGCGCTTAGAAGATTTTGAAGCCAAAATTTCAAATATGTTGTGTATAAAAAATCATGATAGAATCATATTCAATCCACACCTATCCAAAAAGGACTTGGAAAAGTTCTAAAATAGACTAGATTTCTTGACAATCAGTTTAGATGAACCATGTAGTGATGCTTACATTGTAAACATTATTAAAGAGTGTTCCAATTACAACTCATGATGTGTTGCAATGTTTGTTTATTGTGAACAAGTATGAACTAAGTTGTTGATATAAAAAGAATTGAAGCTTACATACCAAGAAAGACTATAATTGAAGGGGTATGGTTTCTGAATGCCTCGTGGGCTCAAGACCATACTTACACTTAATCCAATAAACAGTCAGCTGGTCACAACAATCCACCGCAGGCTACTCTCGCGGGCGCGACATTATGTCAATACAGAGGACACATACTGTACAAGGTGAAAGAGACCTGCAGCCAATCAAAACTCGCCAACTACTGTACCAGAAGATCACCACGACGGCTGATGGCAGAGAAGACAAGAAGTGTATCTAGAAAGAGACATGCAGCCAATCACGACACGCGAATATACTCTCACCTCTACGGGCACTAACTGCCACGGCAGAGGTGACCAAATTGATATTCCTTGACCGTGACGCCTCGTCTAATCAGCCTCCATTCTTCTCCAATATCTCGGCTATAAATACTACATTTCTACAAAGATTTAAGAATCCTAATCCTGCTCGCTACACTCTCACACTATACTTTGCTCTCGCTCCCTCTCTCTCTTTGGAAAGAACGATACTTTTTCTCACGTCGGTGGGTGATTACAAGAAAAACCCTCCACCTCTCCTTCTCATAACAAGTCTCACGATGTTTTGCTAGTTTTCTAGATGATTCTCTTTGAATTTGAGCTCACGGTGATCAAAAGAATGACCCCTTAGTTGAACATATTGGTTTATCCCTTGCAGATTAGACTCGTAGCTTTTCAATAATTTTATAAAACACTCGATCGCAATTGAAGCGCACAACCACAAATTCATTTTATTCATAGGTAATATGTTATTTAAACAATAACTTATTATCGAAAGGTAGAGGGAATAATCACATGAGAATCGAAAATGGATTATTAATAGAGTGAATTGCAAGTTTTGTCCTTTATCTTTAGGCCATTTTGCAGGCGCTGTCCTTTATCTTTAAAGTTGACGAGTTTTGTCCTTTATGTTTCTAAATCCTACACGTTTTGTCCTTTAGGCCTAACCTGGTTAATTTTTTCAGTTAAATCTGATCATGTGCAAGGCACATGAGGGCAATTTTGTCATTTTACCTTCTAAGGACTATTGTGCAAATAATTAACATTTAGGGACTTTTGTGTATATAATTGAATAACATACATATAAATAAAAAAACCCTCTCCTGCAATCGATATTGAAGATCTGGGTGGAGGTTTCCCTCTGTGCTTGCCTTCATCATCACTCCGACAACATCAACCCCAAATCCAAGTTTCCTTCATCATCTCTCCGACGGTTTTTCCGGCGACCCACCTGCCATCGCCATATATACACAAAAAACCCAACCCTTCCTCATTCTATCCCTCTTTCTCATCTCTGCATCTTTCTCACCACCACCACCACCTCTGCCCCCTCCCCCATCATAACTGCCGCCTGCGACCCCCACAACCATCGCCATCTGCATCTCTCTATAACCACCGCCACCACCACTACAGAGGAGATCCGAATCATTTCGAAGAAATCAGAGGTTGATTGTGGAAATGCGACCCTTGATCTAAACTACCCTTCAGTGACGGTGGTGGTGAGAGAAATCAGAGGAGATCCGAATCACTTTGCAGTGACGGTGGTGAGAAAGTAGTGGAGGATGGTGGTGGCAGTGGAGAGAACAAAAGGAATCTCGATGGTGGCAGGTGATTTTGTTTGTTGAGTTGATTTGGGGATGTTTGGTTGTTGGGTTGGGGATTTTGTTTGTTGTTTGTTATGAAATGGGTGTATACAATTAGGCGACGATGATGAAGGCAGCGGTGTAGAGGTGATTGTTGGTGGTTAATGGTGGCGACAGAGAGAGAGAGGGGTAGAGAGAGAAGCGGGGGTTAAGAGAAGAGTTAGAGAGAGAGAGAGAGAGGTAGAGAGAGAAGCAGGTTTTTTAAGTTGAAGATGATGCTGATGATCTGATGAGTTTAAGAGGCTGTGATGATGATGATTTAATGAGTTTTGTTTTATACACAACAACCCATATATATAACAGATTATACATATTTAGTCCCTAGAAGGTAAAATGACAAAATTGCCCTCATGTGCCTTGCACATGATCAGATTTAACTGAAAAAATTAACCAGGTTAGGCCTAAAGGACAAAACGTGTAGGATTTAGAAACATAAAGGACAAAACTCGTCAACTTTAAAGATAAAGGACAGCGCCTGCAAAAGGCCTAAAGATAAAGGACAAAACTTGCAATTCACTCTTATTAATATAAGTTATGTTGCTGCAACTAAGACCATTCAAAGTGAGCGTAGAAAAGTAGCATAAAATCCTCTCCACGTCGGGTACACCGGCCTGTGGGTGGTGTGAAGGGCAGCGTGGGGGAGGGGGCGTCTTAGTTTTCACCGGCATGGAGAGATTGTGGGGTGTGAGGTGGCAGACGTTGATTGATGGGTGTTGTTTAGGTTGTTTTTAATTGGTTGAAGTTTAATTTTTTTTAATAAAAACGCCACTTTCGTGCCCCTCCCACCCAGTATTTTTTTACTACACCCCTTGCTAGCCTCCTTGCTGATGTGCTGCCTCCTTACTACACCCCTCTTATGTACTTTACTCCGTATAGTCAGGGGTGCAACATAATGGGGGCGGGAGGAGGAGGCCGACCTCCCGAACTTTTCGTTCAGTAGTTGATAGTATGTAGTTTTCTTATAAAATTTTTTTGGGTATACACGTTTTCAACCCCTGGTTTTATAGAAATTTTTTGGTATATACGTTTTCGACTACACGGCCGGAAATCTCAAGCTTCCTCGCTGTATAGTCTAATAATAATAATAATACAATTTAAAACTATTTATGAAGATGGTATGGTTAACAGCTTTATCCCGGTCAGCATGGCCAATAGGAGAAGATAGAATGACTGGTTCGGATATACACAACATTTGGAAATATTCTAATTAGGCATGATATGGAAATTTTTAAATTGTTTTATTTGTATCATATTATACTTAACCTACCCACTTGATTCATCTAAGGGTGAAGGGAGTGGCACGGCAAAGCAATCGGCAAAGCCGATTGCCGAGCGGCAACACCGCCGCCACCCCTTCAACCCGCGCGGCAAACGTTGGTTCTCGGCAAGGCATCACCGATCGACAAAGAGGAGGGGGACAAGACCTTTTGTGTGTGTTTATTTGACTTTAGACATGTATATATTTTTTTTAAATGAAAAAAAAAAAGTTTGCCACTTTCAAGTGTCTACACCACTGCCAACACTTTTCACCAAAGTTTAAACTCTTTACACTTGCTGACATGGCACACTCTGATTGGTCCATTTTAAAGTTTGTCACTTTCACCTGTTTAACCACTCCCTTCACCCTAGGTGATATGTGGGCCATAGTTTTGTTCATTGTTTTGTCTTATTTAATTATTGTTGTTTGTATAATATTAATGAGAATTGTAGGGGCACTCCCCTAAGAAGGGAGTCCCCTCTCTTACGCACCACCAATCAGCTAGTGCCACGTCAACTCCCCTCTTAAACTCTCCTAACACCTCATTTTGATGGCGGCACTCCCCTCTTAAGGGACTTGGGTTTTTTTTTTTTTTTTTTATTTGTTGTAAAATTATGCATGTTTATAAATTAAAAAAATATTAATAAAAATTAAATAAAAGACATTTCATTAAATTAAAAAAAAACAACCTAGAAAAATAAAAATTACATTCAAAGTAGAAAAATAAAAATTACAATCAAACTAGAAAAATATAAAAACAAACTACTCGTCGTCGGAACTCACTTCAAGGTGAGGTAGATCTAAACTTCCGAGATGCTCAACGAGATCGAGTTTTAGTCTCCAATGCGTGTCTTCGTCAATGAGCTCGCTATAAGCTGTATCATCGAAGACGGGTTCGACTGGAGGATCTTGAATATGTACCGGTGCTATCGCCCTTCCGTCGTCTTTTATAATCATGTTATGTAAAATAAGGCACGTATACACGATGGACCTTATCTTTTTCACCGTTTTCGAACGCATTGGACGATTTAGTATTTCCCACTTCGCCTTTAACACACCAAACGCCCGTTCCACATCTTTTCTTGCGGCCTCGTGTTGCCTCTTGAACTTTTTTTCATTCGGGATGTGAGGATATGGAAAAGACTTCACAAACACGGACCAGGTAGGGTAGATCCCATCAGTAAGATAATACCCGCGTTTGTATAAGTGGTTGTTCACCTGAAATGGACAATTTGGCGCCGTTCCGTTTCGTTGAGCAAGAAATAATGAAGATTGTTGCAGCACGTTGATGTCGTTTTGTGAAACCGCCGGACCACAAAAAGCATGCCAAATCCACAAATCTTGAGACGCCACCGCTTCTAACATAACCGTCGGGTATTGATGATCGCCTCTCATGTATTGTCCACGCAATTCTGTGGGGCACATTCTCCAGACGAAGTGTGTACAATCCAGACTACCCAACATACCAGGTAGGTGATGCCTCTCCTCATGAGCCTGATACAATAGCGCAACGTCGTGGCTCGTTGGTCTACGTAAGAATTCACCGGCATACATTTTACAGACCGTCTCGCAGAAATATTCAAGGCACTCACGAGAGGTCCTTTCAGACATATTTAAATACTCGTCGTTTTCGTCTGGTGGGTTACCGGTTGCAAGTTGTTTAATCGCCGAAGTAACCTTTTGCAACGGCGTGAAAATTTTCTTCATTCTCCCGTCTAAGCCATCTTGGAACCACCCGTCATACGCTTCCACGTCACTAACAATTTTTAGCTCGAGAGCCTGCGACTCTCTTTTCTTTCTCAATTCAATCGCCTCCAATTCAATCGCGTGCTTCTTTTCTTTCATGGCGGTGTACTCTTTGAATTGTTCCGCCAACTCGGCCGAGCTTCCCTCGGACGATGTCGCTTGACGCTTGTCTCGCCGTTGTGCTCTTTGTGGCGAGGGGTCTTCGTTCATATCGGGTATGGAAGGGTCCACCTCAACGGGCTTTCTTTTATGTCCCGAACCTTCCCCTTCCTCACCCAACAATGGGACTTGGGCCCATTTGTCGTGTTTTCGAAGGACCTCCCATGCCTCGACATGTTGAAAACCGTTCGGAAATCTCTCTTTAAATTCTGTTAAAGCGACTTTCATCACGTCGAGATCCTTGACTCCGCTTCCTCGTGTGCGATCCTACATATTATAAAATAATAAGTGTTAAAAAAATATGAACTTAGTAAAGAAAATTAAAAAAATATACAATGTTAAAAAATATAATTTTTACCGCTTGTTGGTATAGGCCGTTGAAAAAGTTTATTTTCGTGTGCATCGGGCCCCATTTAGACCGTACTTGATGCACGGTCCGGTTACTTCCACCGAGGGTGGCGTTAAAATGATTTAAAATCTTACGCCAAAAACTATCGCGGTTTTGTTGATTGCCCTTCTTTTTGTTGGTAGAGCAATGTACCCACGCCTTCGCCAACGCCTCTTCTTGGACCTTTGTCCATTTTTCGCTCGCCATTTTTCCCTTTTTATCCCGAGCGTCATCTTCTTCGTTGCCGGCGTCTTCATCCACATTATATTCGTCGTCCTCGTCCTCGTACTCGTCGCCCAAATTTTGAGTTTCGGGCACTACCTCCTCGTCCTCGTCGTCGTGAATAGGTAGAGGACGTTCAACATTTCCTCGTGTAGATGGAACTTGTGGGGAATGAAAAGCATATGGGTCGAAGGCGGGGGATTGAGGTGGATCCATTGATAACAAATTTTGAAAATAGCCAAATTGGGTTGAAGGTTGGTTGCTTGGGTGTTGTAAAAGGAGGGGTGTGAAGGTTGTTGGAAAAAAAACGGGGGTTGTGAAGTATATCCGAAAGGAGGTTGTGATTGTGCACTTGCACCGCTCGAACCACCACGAGACGGTTGCTTGCCCCGTCCCTTAGTTTTTTTCTTGGCTTCGCGAGGTTGGTTCTCCATTGCTCGGTTTGAAGTGGGTGTGGTTTGAGAGTATATAAAAAATTAGTGAAGTGGGTGTGGTTTGAGAGTATAAAAAATAAGAAGTGGGTGTGGTTTGAGAGTATAAAAAATAGTGAAGTGGGTGTGGTTATTTATATTTGTTTAAAAAGTGAATTTTTTTTTATTTTAAATTCGACCGTTTAATTCGACCGTTCCTCAAACATCGTGCCAATTCAATGCGGTGAACAAGTGCCGAACCCACTCCCCGAATCGGGTCCCCGCGGTGATGGCGGCGGTGTTCCCGATCGGGGAAGGTGGTCACCGAACCCACTCCCCGAGAGTGCCCCGGATACCCTAACAGATAATAAAATGCAATATACCAATTAAAGAATGTATACTTAAAACATGTGCGGGACCCAACACCTACCCACAAATGTTCACATATGCCAGACATCGTAAGTTTGTGGGTTGTTTTGAGGAAGATGTTTGTAAGGATGTATGCTCACCGGTAAGTTAACGTGGCTCCTTCAAGGCTCCAACAATTTCTTTACAACTATAAACAATAAATAAATATAATTTTCATATGTTTTTATGAAATAACTAGTAATAAGACCCGCGCGCGTTGTGGCGCAGGTACTTCGTAAATATTGAACGGATTCGTCCAAGCGTTATGTGATGTGTTAACCATATGAAAACGCACGTTCTGACGTATCCGACTGAACTCAATGTATCCTATAGTTGCATTGCGATTGGATCAAAACGTAACGTAAATTGAAGTTATCTCGTACAATCTAACGTATTATATGCGACCCGACTAACTCAAATTTATATCGTCAAGCCAAAAACTCTCGAGGGGGTCAAAGTGGCATTTACAAAGTTCATAAAAAGTTAATTGGTTAAAAATTGCATTTCCTAAACTTAAGGGCTAAGAGAGGGTAAAGATAAAATTTGATAAAGTTTTGGGGTAAGAAAGAAATTATAACAAAGTTGGGGCTGAAAAGGAAACTACCACAAAGTTGGGGTGTCAAAAACAAACTATTTATAAAATAGAGTAGTAGTTTACGGACTAAATTCACCATTCTATGAAACTTTGAAGGTACCAAAATTAATGGACTAAAATTGCAATATCGTGAAAGTATAGGGGAGGGGGAGACAAAGCCGGTGGGGTTTTCATTAATAAAATTTAGTACACTATTTTACTTATTAAACATAAAATTGAATATATTTATTCAAATTATGCTTGAAAAGCATTGTACATTGTTATTCAAAGTGTTATTGGATTTTATCACCATTAATTATTGGCCATTGGTCACGGTCACCTCCAACTATCAATTTGACGCCCGCCACCCCCAACTTAACACTTATTATGTTCTGTCACCAAATCACTAACTTTGATCATGTTACTATACTTTGGGGGTGTCCTAAGATCCCTAAAACCTTCCCAAGATACTTATGACACCCCAAAAAGTATAGTAACATGATCAAAAGTTAGTGATCAGTTAACGACGTGTTGACAAAACACACTAAGTGTTAACTTGGGGGTGATGGGCGTCAAAGTGATAGTTGGGAGTGACAACGGCCAATAACCAATAGTTTAGAGTGATAAAATCTAATAACCCTCGTTCAAAAACTTATGATTTTGAAAACTAGGCAACTTTTCCTTTTTAAGTCACTCTCTATTAAGTGTTACAATCCTAAAAATTTGATGTTTAAATATTAAGTAAGACCAACGAATGCCTATGAATTTTGATTACTATTTAGTAATTTTTTCTTTTTCCAGAATACTTAATATATATGAAATTAATCTTTACATTTATTCCACTCTATTTTTTTAGAAAAAGAAAATAAATTAGGAACTCAATTTTAAACGAATCTTTCTGGACACCCACCTCACAAAAGAATGCAAGCAAAAATTGTGGGACGAGGACATTGACATATATAACTTGGAGGAATTGACGTTTTGTACGGAACGAGCCAAAAAAGTATATGTAAGTTATCTTTATTATTTGAGTAAATTCCTGTTTTCGTCCCTTGTCCTTTAATTTACTCTCCACACGTTCATCTTCCTTATGTGTTGTTTACTGCTGCAGTTAACTCATATTGTTTTTATATAATGTTCGTATCTATTTCAATTACAATCACAATGTTTTGATAAATTGTAGGAGAATTATTTGAGTGCGATGCGTGATGTTTACGGGCCGAACTATAGCGAGTATCTAGATGACCCTGAGGTGTGGGCACGTGTGATTGGACGAGGTCGCACGCGTCGGGTATACGGGATAGGTTTTTCGGATCTAGAGTATTTGGTGACGGGGACATCTTCTTCTGCCAGGTCTGCACCATCGAAGGCAGAGTACCAACGGTCTCAAGAAGAGGTATCTTTATTACCAATTGATATTACTAAAAGTTAAAAATGTTGGTTCTTGTCATTTCATATTTAAAACCAACCGTATAAAACCGGACCCGACCATTAGAATTTATTGTATTAGAATGTATATAGAATGTATGCATGTATTATTATCTTTCGAAATTAAACTAATAAGAACTTTTCTTTTGTGTCAACTATTTATTTATAAAATGTATTTACTAATTATAACTATATATATTTTAACAACGTTTTACGTTCAAGTTATGCGAACTCGAACGGTAGATCTTGAAGCTCGCTTTGAAGAAGAAAGGAATCTACTTGCAACTCGGCTTGACGAAGAAAGGAAAGCAAGGGAAGAACTTCAACAACAACTTCAAGAATTTATGAATAATTGGCTTCCTCCTTCTAATTAGTTATAGTTTCTAATATCTTTTGGGAAATATGTTAAATTGTATTAGTTTATGGTTTAAACATATTTGAACTTGCGTTGCAATTAGGGGTGTGCAATAACTGAACCGTTAACCGAAACCGAACCGAAAACCGACAAAACCGAACCGAAATTAACCGAAACCGAATTAACCGAAAGTCGGTTAACGAATATTTTTTTTACCATCGGTTAACCGAAATTAACCGAACCGAATCATTTATTTTTTTATATATTTCTAGCTTTTATACCTCTATTTCATTTATTTTATGTTTTATACTTTCATTTCATGTAATAATACCTCTATTTCATTTATTTATGCCTTCATTTCATTTATTTATACTTCATTTCATATATTTATACCACAATTTTATGTATTTAAATATCTATTCATGCATTTATACCTCCATTTCATTTATTTATACATCCATTTCATGTATATATACATCTATTTCATGTATTTATACATCCATTACATGTATTTCTAAGCAAAAAATTTAGCCTTTGTTTGAATTGGTTATTAACCGAAAATTAACCGAACTGAACCGAAAACCGACAAATTAACCGAACCGATTAACCGATGACTTCGGTTACGGTTACGGTTACGGATAATGCTAATAACCGAACCGAACCGTGCACACCCCTAGTTGCAATGCATGATTTTTGAATTTGTGTTATTGTAACTTCGAAAATTTTTGTAAAACAGGTTCTCGGTATCAAAGATTATTCCTGCAATTTTTTTGCCAAAAGAATGTAAACTTTAATTTTATTTTGCATTTTTTTCTATTAAAAGTTTATGTCGTCGGAAAAGTGTCATACCAAAAATAATAACTTTGCTTTTTTCTGTCGGAAATGTGTCACAACATAAAAATAATTTCCCTTTATTTGTCGGAAATTTGTCACAAAAAATACTGAGTTTCGTCGCAAATTATTAACAACTGTTTTTATTTTTCTGTCAGAAATTTGTCACAAAAAATCCTGAGTTTTGTCGGAAATTTGTAACAACTGTTTTTATTTTTTTTTTTGTCGGAAACTTGTCACAAATAATGCTGTATGAAATTTTTTAATTTCTTTTGTTATTTTTTTTTGACGGAAATGTGTAGCTAAAAAATTCTGAAAATATATTAATTAATGTTTTATCATAATAATAGATTAAAAATAACTAGGAATTGTTGTAGGAGATCTGTAGCAGTTTGTGACGTGGTGGTTTTGTAGGAAATGGGTAGGAAGTTCGTAGGAAATGCGTTGGAAACAGGTTTCCTACGAGCCGTTTTCCTACATCATGTATTTGTCACAAATGCGTGGAAAGGCCTGTTTTGTGACGTATTTCCTACAAAAACTGGTGTAAGCATTTTCAGATTTTCTAGTAGTGTGTAATAGTGAAGAAAAACATTCACTAAATAATAACTAAATTTTATGAACATCTGATTTAAGTCTAACCGAAAAAAAAAACAATAAATAAGTAAATACTAACTGAAATTTATATATGTTTCATTTGCCTTACATAATTTTAAAAATTTTAAAACCATATAACATTTATAAAAAGATTAAATTTTTAAAGATACTGAAACACATAATGAAATTTAAGAGATTTAAAAAAAGTTATACTTTGAATGACTTTAGTAAAATATTTAAAACATTTGAGAAATGTGTACTTACCCTTATTTTGAACATTTTAACTAATATTGCAAGTTTTTAAATTATGTATTAAATTACATAATCGAGTGGCAATAATGATAGAAAAAGAAACCACTTGCTAACATTAATAAAGATACTATCTTGATTCCTAGTACATTCTCTCGATTTATCCGAATCTAGGTTTGTACAATTGAACCATCAATTAGCATCAAGAATATACCGAATTTCAATAGCTATATTCTTTTTTTTAAAGACCAACAAAACGAACTTATTACGTTGATCAAAAAGGCGAAAAAGAGAGCTTTCTTTTTCAAAATTGATTTCGAAAAAAGCATACGATAATGTTAGATGGTCGTTCGTGGTTGATATCCTCAGGCATATGGGTTTCCCGAGTGTTTGGTGCAAATGGATTATGGGTATTCTTAAGTCGGCTAGATCGTCTATCCTTATCCTTGTGAACGGGGCCCCAACGTTCCAGTTTCGGTATGAAAAAGGCATGAGACAAGGAGATCCTTTATCTCCTTTCTTGTTCCTTGTTGGGATGGAAGGTCTTTCGCGTATGATATCGCGGGCTAGGGAGGCGGGAGTTATCAATGGTATTCGTACTCCTAATAACGGTCCGATTTTGTCTCACCTTCTCTATGCGGATGACGCCATTGTGTTGGGGGAGTGGTCTAAAGAAGAAATGGGAAATGTTATGAGGATTCTTCGTTGTTTCTATCTTTGTTCGGGTTTGAAGATAAACGTTAACAAATCTAATATTTATGGAGTTGGTGTTAGTGTGGAGGAAACCGGAACTTTGGCCAATGAGTTCGGTTGTATTCCGGACGTTCTCCCCTTTAAATATCTCGGCTTGAAAGTCGGTGCCAATATGAACCTAGTTACCAATTGGCAACCGGTGTACGAGACGTTTAGGAGCCACTTTGCCAAATGGAAGTCGCACCTTTTATCTATTGGAGGTAGAGTTGTCATTATCAAGTCGGTTTTGGAAAGCTTGCCGACGTACTATTTTTCTTTATATAAAGCTCCCAAAAAGGTTGTGTCGGATTTGGAATCAATGATTAAAAGTTTTCTTTGGGGCGGATCGGTGGAACAAAGAAAGATGCATTGGGTTAATTGGGATCGGGTGGCCCGACATAAAAAAGAAGGAGGTTTGGGTCTTTGTAAGTTAAAAGAGGTTAACATCTCTCTTTTAACGAAATGGGGATGGCGATATAAGACGGAAAATAGCAACTTATGGAAGAAAGTGATTGACTCCCTTCACGCTAGTAGGGTGGGGTGGGAATCTATCAATTTCAAAAAATCTTTGACTGGTACGTGGAGCAACATTGCTAAGGTGTTTATTAAATCTAAGGTGGTAGGGGTCCCGTTACGGAATTTTCTTAAAGGTGAGATTAGAGACGGCGAAGACATCTCATTTTGGCTGGATCCCTGGATCATCAACGAGCCTCTTAAACTGAGATTCCCGGAGCTCTTTTCATTGGAGGTTTACAAAAAATGTAAAGTTGCAGACAAGGTTTCGATGCTTGGAAACGGGTTGAATTTTAATTGGACCTGGCGAACTTCGCTGCTCTCAGCGGAGCAACTGGACAGCGTGCAGCAGCTGTCTTCGTTGCTTTCTGAGGTTCAGTTATTGGCTGGCAAGGATTTTTGGTCCTGGCAGGTTGGTAAGGATGGGGTTTTTACTGTTAAATCGGCTAAACGGCTCCTGTTTAGTGATATCTCAGCGGGTTCTTGGTTCGTCATGGACTGGTGTCGGTGGGTTCCGACTAAAGTTAACATACATGTGTGGAGGATGGAGATGAATAAGCTCCCGACAGGTGAAGCAGTGAGAAAAAGGAACATCGCCATTGAAGATATCACTTGTCCGCTGTGCAACTCGGAAGAAGAAACGGTGGATCATGTTTTCATCGCGTGTAGGGTGGCTGCCATCATTTGGAATGGGATTAGTTCGTGGTGTAAGATCCCGAATATCTTCGCCTTCTAAACTAAGGATCTTTTGTGCTTGCATTCTAATTTAAGAGTTTCGGAAAGAAAAAAGGTTGCAGTGTAAGGTATTATCATGCTTGCTTGTTGGAGTTTGTGGCGCGCGAGAAACAATTTGAAGTTTTCGAATTCTCCAGTCAAAATCAATAGAATTATGAGCGAAATCAAGGCGTTGGGTCATTTTTGGTTTTCTTATGGATCTAAATTCAAAGGGGTGGAGTGGAAGGATTGGGTCTCTTTTGTAAATATGTAAGTTTATTTTTTCGTTTGTTTTGTCGGCCTGTTTTGGGTCGGCGGTTTCGTTAATGAAGTATACGTTTGAAAAAACAAACAAACATGTATTATTCAATAGGACCAATAGAAGATGTTAGTAAAAAAAAGGAACAAAATAACTATATTCTTAAATGTAAATGGCCAACTTACCCTTATTAAGGGTCCAAGATATCATTTATGGATCATGGACAATGTAAGATACGGTACTATTAATGTCACCTTATTTTTCCAAACATTCTTGGGCACATCATAATTAAGTTTGATGTTGCATATGCCATCATATTGTACATTTTTCCAAACATTCGTGGGCACATCATAAATGTAAATATGTAAGCTCTAATTTTGGCCCTAAGTGTTTTCGAGTTTACAACTCTTGGATTGGTCGGGTAGGTTATGAGGAAGTTGTTTACAATGCGGCTGCGGCCTTTAGTGGGGATGGGCCTCCTGATGTTATGTTGTGCAAAAAACTCAAATTTATCAGAGGACGTATCAAGGAATGGAGAGATGATTTAAAGGAAAAAGAGGATGGTGAGATTGCTATGGCTAGGGATGAGTTGGAAGGGTTAGAGCGGATTTTAGAGGAAAGGGATTTAGACGAAGAGGAGGATTGGGCCATGTCCGAAGCCAAAAAAATTATTAGGGAGTTTGAAGAAAATAAGACAAAGGATTTAAAGCAGAGATCGCGGGATAGATGGATTAGGGATGGGGATGAGAATTCAAAGTATTTCCACTCGTTGGTCAATAGTAGGAAAGCAAAGAATGGTATTCTTGGGTTGAATATTAATGGCGCTTGGTGTGATAAGCCCAATCGGATAAAAAAGTTTGTCTTTGAGTTTTTTAGGGATAAGTTCAAAGAATCGGTCACAGATAGACCTTCGTTCAGTTTGGATAGCGATAGTAGATTTTCTGATTCTCTTGGGGCTCTTTTAATCGAGGAGTTTGGTAGTGGCGAAATAAAGAGGGCTGTTTTTGAGTGCAGGGAGATAGGGCCCCGGGTCCTGATGGTTTTAATTTTTGATTCTTTAAGCATTTTTGGAGTATTTTTGAGTCGGATTTCGGGAAGATTTTGGATGAGTTTTATTCTACAGGCAGGATAAATCGTGGTTGTGCGGGATCCTTTATCGCTCTTATTCCTAAGAAAAAAGACCCTAGCGGTTTAGGTGATTATCGGCTTATTAGTCTGGTGGGTGTTGTCAACAAGGTGATATCTAAGATTTTAGCTAACAGGATGAAACTGGTTCTTGGGAGTGTTATTTCGGATTCGCAGTCGGATTTCCTCAAAAACAAGTTCATTCTGGATGGGCCTTTGGTGGTGAATGAGATCTACTCTTGGTTGAAAAAAGAGAAGAAGCCTGCGTTTGTTCTAAAAATTGATTTCGATAAGGCTTATGAAAACGTGAATTGGAACTTCGTGGTTGGTGAGTTGGAGCAGGTGGGGTTTCCTTTGCGGTGGTGTGGTTGGGTCTGTGGAATTCTGTCTTCGGCTAGAACTTCGGTTCTAGTTAATGGTGCTCCTACTTTTGATTTTCCTTGCTTTAAAGGGATGAGGCAAGGAGACCCTTTGTCCCCGTTTCTTTTTCGGGTGGTCATGGAAGCGCTCTCTCTTTTTATATATAAAGCGGTGGGGGCGGGCATTCTTAAAGGTATTTCTCTGCCTAACGGTGGGCCGTGCGTTTCTCACCTTTTTTATGCCGATGACGCAATTATTTTGGGTGAATGGTCCGAAGAAAATGTTCTCGCTGTGGTTCGGATTTTAAGGTGCTTCTATATTTGCTCGGGGTTGAAGATGAATGTGAAAAAAATCTAATATTTATGGAGTGGGGGTTGAAGCTAGTGAATTGGATTTGGTGGCAGAGCGGGTCGGGTGCAAAGTCGACGTTTTTCCTTTCAAATATCTTGGGATTACTGTGGGGGCAAATATGAATCGGATCTGCAACTGGAGACCGGTTTTTGAAGTTTTTGAAGTTTTTGAATCTGGATTATCGTTATGGAAAGCGTCAGTGTTGTCCTTAAGAGGTAGAGTGACTCTTATTAAAGCTGTTTTAGAGAGTCTTCCGAGTTACTTATTCTCCCTCTCTAAGGCCCCGGTCAAGGTGATTAAATATCTTGAAAAAAATATTAGAAGATTTCTTTGGGGCGGGTCTAGTAAGGGTTCTAAACTTCATTGGGTTGCATGGGATCGTGTGGCTTCGCCTGTTCGTGCTGGTGGGCTGGGTTTATATAGTCTCGATGTCATTAATAAAGCTCTTCTTGCCAAATGGGGATGGAGATTCAAGATTGAGAAGAACAATTTTTGGGTTAAGGTGATTAATGCCATTCATCGGCATCGCTGGAGTTGGGAGCTTTTACCGATTCGGTCCTCTATTGCCGGAGTTTGGCGTAATATTTATAAGGTTTGTTCGAACCAATTGGGGGATGGTTCTTCTTTAAAAAGTTTCATGCGTGGCAAGGTTGGTGACGGGCAGGATTTTTTGTTTTGGTTGGACCCTTGGTTATTTTCTAAGCCCTTAAAGGAGGAGTTTCCCAATTTGTTTCGGCTGGAATTACACAAGTCATGTAAGGTTAAGGATCGTATTATGAGACCGTTGTCTAATCTGTACGGAAGATGGGAATGGAGGTCGGTTCCGGATTCGAATGTGGAGTTAGCAGAGTGGAGTCCTGACGGGTGGTCCGTAGGACAACCCTTAAATGAGCTAAATACGTGCATATCCCATATTTTACACGGTTATGTATCGTGAATGTGATAACTACGAGTGTTCGTGTGTTTTACAGGTAAATCGCTTAATTCGGTTAAATTGGAACCGTAGGCTACGGTTGGTCTATGATGGCATCACATGTATTTATGTAGGTGAGGATTAAAAAGAAAAGGTCACATGCTGTGCACAACCATTGAATAATATTGGAGGCCCATGTAAAAAACATGACACATCATCAACATACAACAACATCGATTGGCAGTGGATTGGGGCCCACTATTTTAGTTCTTTTGAGGCCGCCACATACATCACGGAGACCAAGAGGTGCACACTTTTGATGGCACGATTATTTTATGAGATGAAAAATAAAAATAAAAAATAATTAATTATCATCATCACGTGGATGTGGAGGAGAGCAGCCGCCATTTCTTTTAGAGATCATCTACAACAACTACCATCCATACACACATACATGTGAGGGGACTGTTTGGATGGCATGTGCATGGTAAAAGTCAACAACAACAATATTATCAAACACATGTGGATGGACTTCGGGAGACACACATATTGGTAGCCATGTGATCGAATTATGGGCAGCTAACATTAATTAATTTGGAGCCCCCAAAATCGGCCCAACATCATCAATTAATTGACACTTTGGGCTTTGGCAGAGAACATCACGTGGGCCGGTATCTTTGACAGTGGGCCGATTAAATGTGGGCTTGATTGGGGCGGCATATTTTTCTTTTGTTGGCACCGACTGGAGAGGGATGTAACTTATCACATTGAATGTTTTTTTTTATGAAGTTTAAAGGGGTCTTATGAGGTGGGTCTCGGTTACAGAATTTTTTTTTGGTGAACGGATTGGGGAGCAACTTATGGAGACTTGGTGGAGGATGGTTGTTCAAGCCATGAATGGCTAAACTCTTTATGGTCATCTTGAGTTGAAGGTTTGTAGAGACAATTGTGCTTGATTTCATATTTCTAGAATGGTAAATTGAATTTATTTATGTTTTATTTATCATGGTGTGTTCTTATTTGCTTGTAAATTGTTGATGCTTATGATTATTCTATTTTGAAACCATACGTTCTTGGTGCCGTTGGCAATCGAGATATCATGGGTAGAACTAGGATCTGGTAAGGGTCAATTGGTCATCGGGTAACAACCTCACGTTCTAGGAATCTGAGTACTTAGTTCCCTTTTATCACAACAAGTAATTGCACATGAATTAGGTCTATGTAGTTCTTTCTAGTGAATGGTAGCACAAATGTTGAAGCAAACCGGAAACTAAAGATGGTCACTCGTCTCTAATTTGTTTACAACCAAAACACTTCCATTTTGCAATTAGATTAATTTAGTCAAGTTAGATATACACTTAGATAGCATACATTCCACAAACTCCCTGTGTTCGATACCCACTTACCACTATCTATTTAGTAGTATTGGGATTAAATTTGCGTGACCACGACAAACACGTCAAATTTTGGCGCCGTTGCCGGGGAGTAGTGCGCAACGTGTGTTATCTTGTGTATTAGTTTGAAATTTTTTTTAAAAAATTAAAAAAATAATAATAAAAACCAAAAAGATTTTTTTTATGTTCATGATTTACACTTGGTAGTTGAGTTATGTTGTGCAGGATGACAGGGCATTACACAAATTTCAGCTTATTTACGTGTAGATTGTGCGGGGGTCCACGACATCCATGTATTGGTTGCCACGAGGCTCACTACAAGAGGGCACATGGAAAACCGGTGTCTTATGTTTCACAACTTCCACCTCCATCATACGTTGACGATTATGAATCAGGAATGGAGGATGACTATTATTCATATGGATACGATCGGGACGAGGAAGTTTATTATGAGGCAAGGATGGATGGTCTATGTTTTTGTTGCGGTCGCGATCACACTTATGATTATGATGTGTGCACGGTGTATTCGGAAAACCCGAAGTATTGGGATAAAAAGATGATGGAAGCGCGCATCTATAGACCGTATCAGGGATATCGACAATATCATCCCGAAGAATATTCTGAGCCCGAGGGTGTTTATGTTTATGAGACCGAGGAGGAAAAAGAGCTTGCTATATTGGAAGTAACTTTGTCCAAACTCGAGCAATATTTAGCAACACCCAACCTGTTCGATGAAGACCGAATCAGCTGCTTAGTTTCTAAGTGTCATACTTTAAAATTGAAGATAGAGATAGAAGAACGCCTCTCACCATTACCTGACGATATTAGAGATTATTCTCACATGAAGGAGGAGGTTGTGGAGGATAATACCACACCAATGAGTCCTTTATCTGATGAAGAGTCACTTGTAGATCAGATGATGTGTGCAGATTATGAGGTAGAGCAGGCTGATGGGATGGATATGTGTACCGAACCTCTTCCCATATCAATGATTCAAATTAACAAGTGTGGGGAAGAGGGTTCAAGGAACAAGCTGAGAAGGGTGAAACTACCAGACATTAAGGTATATGTCATGAAGTGGACTAGCAAAGCCCGCAGGAGCAGCTTTAACATGCCAAATATACTGACAAATCTATGGAGATGGCATGTAAATTTCCGGGCATTTGTTGGAAATGCTGCGGGTAAGTGTGCATTAAGACCACCATAACGCATATCAGGTATGGTCTGGCTGAAGACCTTTAAACTTAGCGCTCTCGGGAGGCAGCCCGAGGATGTAGAGTATTGTATCTGTGTTTTGTTTTGCTTTGTTTGGTTTTGTTTTGGTGTTGTGTTTGTGTTTTTGCAGGTTACTATGTTTCAATCCTCGCGGATGCAATGATTCAAGTGTGAGGATGTTTGGCAACATCCCCATTGAGATATCGGCGAATCCAAGAGATGTTTATGAACCGGTCTGATTACCGCAGCTGCATCACTACCAACACTGCTGATTTACTAATCAGGTTGTGTCTTGTTCTCATTTTGTGCACCTTTGTATATATTCATGTTTAAGTTTACGGTTGGGCGGTTGGGTGGTGTTTTGATGTGTTTGTTTGTTTGGTGGGTTGTGCTAGTGGTGGTGTGTTTTTTTTTTAATTTTCATAAAAAAAATTAAAAAAATTAAAAAAAAAAGAAATTTGGGATTTGAGAGTATTAGCGAAAGCTAATGTTTTTGGTTAGAAGCGATCTTTCCCTCAAAACCATACATTGGGACAATGTATCCCAAGTGTGGGGATGGGGGGAATTTTTGAGGAATTTTAAAAAGCCAAGCGAAAATTGTCAACATTTGAATACTTGATATTATTCCACTTGACACACCGATACCCATTCCTAGTCATTTCTTGGTGAGTGTTTGAGCCACATATGATTATTATAGATATTTCTTTGTTTTGAGTGGCGGTGTGTGTATTGTGTTAATAGAACTTGTGTATGAATTCTTGTTAAATCCTAGAGTTAGCATGCTTTTGAAAATGATAGGGGACTTTTAGGTAGCCTCGTCTAGATGTGTGAGAGTGTGGGAATTAGGGGTTGGACCTCATACGTTACATATATGAGCTTGGTATTGTGAGGGGTGGGGGTTTGGTCTTTAGAAAGCCATGTTTGAGCCTTATACCATTCGGTTGTGACCCAAACCTACTTCCTACAAAATTTTATCTTTTTAGATGACCCGGTTTAGGAGATTTAGTATGTAGTATTGATGTTCTTGTATATATTGTTGAGTTTGATGTGTTAAAAAAATGAAAAAAAAAAAGAAAAAAAAAAGGAGAAAGAGAAAAATATGAAAAAAAAATGTATTTAGTTGCAATAGTAGTTGAGAATGTTGAAGAAGTTGTGTATATATTTGATGGTTGCTTTGTTTAGTGGTAGAAATAAAAACCGGGTCAAATCAATTAGCTCTCGCATATATATTCCTCCATTTTCCTACCTTTGCACCTAGCCCCGTTACAACCCGTAAGTCCTTTTGATTCATAAGCATGCTAAATACTCAATAGGAGGAGACTTGATTTTTATACAAGCTTATTGTCTCACAAACACACACACGCATTGAGTGGTTTAGCATTATGTGCTAATATTTCTTGTCACCGAGAGTTTTTGTGAGGGGTGTGTCTTGTGGTATGATTGAAGGTTAGTAAAATGACGATACATTTTAGCTTGGTTTGCATCTTGATCGCTTGTGGTTTTGAAATAGTTTTTGAATGGGTTGCTTGGGACAAGCAACGGGTAAGTGTGGGGATGTGACGGGTGGTCCGTAGGACAACCCTTAAATGAGCTAAATACGTGCATATCCCATATTTTACACGGTTATGTATCGTGAATGTGATAACTACGAGTGTTCGTGTGTTTTACAGGTAAATCGCTTAATTCGGTTAAATTGGAACCGTAGGCTACGGTTGGTCTATGATGGCATCACATGTATTTATGTAGGTGAGGATTAAAAAGAAAAGGTCACATGCTGTGCACAGCCATTGAATAATATTGGAGGCCCATGTAAACAACATGACACATCATCAACATACAACAACATCGATTGGCAGTGGATTGGGGCCCACTATTTTAGTTCTTTTGAGGCCGCCACATACATCACGGAGACCAAGAGGTGCACACTTTTGATGGCACGATTATTTTATGAGATGAAAAATAAAAATAAAAAATAATTAATTATCATCATCACGTGGATGTGGAGGAGAGCAGCCGCCATTTCTTTTAGAGATCATCTACAACAACTACCATCCATACACACATACATGTGAGGGGACTGTTTGGATGGCATGTGCATGGTAAAAGTCAACAACAACAATATTATCAAACACATGTGGATGGACTTCGGGAGACACACATATTGGTAGCCATGTGATCGAATTATGGGCAGCTAACATTAATTATTTTGGAGCCCCCAAAATCGGCCCAACATCATCAATTAATTGACACTTTGGGCTTTGGCAGAGAACATCACGTGGGCCGGTATCTTTGACAGTGGGCCGATTAAATGTGGGCTTGATTGGGGCGGCATATTTTTCTTTTGTTGGCACCGACTGGAGAGGGATGTAACTTATCACATTGAATGTTTTTTTTATGAAGTTTAAAGGGGTCTTATGAGGTGGGTCTCGGTTACAAAATTTTTTTTTGGTGAACGGATTGGGGAGCAACTTATGGAGACTTGGTGGAGGATGGTTGTTCAAGCCATGAATGGCTAAACTCTTTATGGTCATCTTGAGTTGAAGGTTTGTAGAGACAATTGTGCTTGATTTCATATTTCTAGAATGGTAAATTGAATTTATTTATGTTTTATTTATCATGGTGTGTTCTTATTTGCTTGTAAATTGTTGATGCTTATGATTATTCTATTTTGAAACCATACGTTCTTGGTGCCGTTGGCAATCGAGATATCATGGGTAGAACTAGGATCGGGTAAGGGTCAATTGGTCATCGGGTAACAACCTCACGTTCTAGGAATCTGAGTACTTAGTTCCCTTTTATCACAACAAGTAATTGCACATGAATTATGTCTATGTAGTTCTTTCTAGTGAATGGTAGCACAAATGTTGAAGCCAACCGGAAACTAAAGATGGTCACTCGTCTCTAATTTGTTTACAACCAAAACACTTCCATTTTGCAATTAGATTAATTTAGTCAAGTTAGATATACACTTAGATAGCATACATTCCACAAACTCCCTGTGTTCGATACCCACTTACCACTATCTATTTAGTAGTATTGGGATTAAATTTGCGTGACCACGACAAACACGTCAAGTCGCCTGTGCATTTTACTTCGCCCTTTCTCGCTGTCGGTCGGTAAAGACGAGTGGAGCTGGGAGGGTGTGGGTTCGGATGGGTTCTCGGTTGGAGCGGTCAGAAGGACTTTCGAGTTAAGTAAGGACTTTAGTGCTCGGTTCATGTGGAATTGGAGTAGATGGCTTCCTAAGAAGTGCAACCTCTTTGCTTGGAGAGCTGAACAAGATCGTATTCCAACTAGAGAGGCTCTAATTAGGAGGAACATATCGGTGGAGGATAGTAGTTGTCTGCTGTGTCATATGGGGGTTGAATCGGTGGACCATCTTTTCACCTCTTGCGAAGTATCGACGGTCATTTGGCAGAAGATTCAAGCTTGGTGTAAGATTCCTATGTTGGCCTTCTTCTCGTTCCGCGATGTCTTAGAGATGCATAACTGGGTTGGTTTGGACGGTCAAAGTAAGGAAGTCTTTCACGGCATTGCAATCCTTTCCTGCTGGAGTATTTGGAAGGCTAGGAATAATTTGATTTTTTTCGGAAAACCTTTTAACATCTGTGAGGTTTTTAGTGAAGTTAGATCTTTGGGTTTTGTTTGGTATAAAAATAGGCCGAAAAGTAGTAGTATTTCTTGGGGTGATTGGTGTAAATTTGTAAATATGTAACTGGGGGTTGCCGCTCGGTTTCGAGTGGTCCGTTTTTGTGAATGAAGTTATCCTTTCAAAAAAAAAGTTGTACATGGTTAATCCCGGTTGCAATATATTTAGTTAGGTGAGATAACATAAATAGGGTAAATTTTAATAATTTTAATTTTGTTATGGAAAGATAATTGGTATTTCTTTTACAGTGATGATGAATACAAAACAAAAGCCTAAGTTATATACAAGAGGAATTTGCGCCAAGCAAGAATTAGTGAGATTTGGTGGATGACCAATTGATGACCGAGATTGGAGGATCACAAGAAAATGGTAAGTGGTTAGGGGTTATTATGTGTGATTGATAGGGAGAGCTTTGTCATTTTTATTACTCCCCCTCAAGTTGAGGCATGAAGGTATCGAGTGCCCAACTTGTCAAGAAGGGTACGAAAGTGTTGAGTCCCAAACGATTTGGTTAAGATATTTGTGATCTGCATCTTGGTGGATATCTCCATGGGTTGTATCTCTCTTGACTCTACCCGTTCTCGAATGAAATAACAATCCATTTCGGCATGCTTGGTACGTTCGTGAAACACGGGGTTGTTGGCAATATGCCGTGCGACTTGACTGTCACAAAAAAATATGTTGGTCCAGTGCTGGGCATACCAAGTTCTGTTAACAACCATCTGACCCACAAGATTTCACTCACGGTAGATCCCATCGCCCTGTATTCTGCCTCTATAGATGATCGAAAAACAATGGATTGTTTCTTGGATTTCCAAGATATCGGTGATCCTCCTAGAATAAGGAGGTCTCCAGTTCTGGATATTCTGATAATAAGACATCCAAGCCAGTCGGAATCACAATATCCTGTGAGATTTGTGCCTCCTTCTTTGGCAAGAAAAATGCCTTGACCGGGTGTGGTTTTCAAGTATCGTACGACTTTATTGGCCACATTTAGATGGCCGCGACTCGGGTCACTCACAAATTAATTGAGAACATTTATAGCGTAGGCAATGTCGGGACGAGTAGCTTGTAAGTAAATGAGTTTCCAAAACAGTCGTCTGTATTCCTTAGCATAAACTCGAGGATCATCATTACATTTGTCAAGCTTCAAGTTTTGTTCCATGAGGAAAAGACTTGGACAACATCCCAACATACCTGTTTTATCCAATAAGTCGAGGATGTATTTGCGTTGATTTTACACATTCCTTGTTTTGTTCGAGTTACTTCAATTCCCAGGAAGAACTTTAGTGGGCCAAGGTCTTTAATGCTGAATTGGTCATCTAAAAAATTTTGGTTACATTTATTTTACCCAGATCATCCCCCACAGGGATACCATCGTCTACGTAAATGAGAGCATCAATGAAAACGTCTCCTTCTTTGTACAAAAAAAGAAGTGGTCTGCCTTTGATTGCTTGAACCCAAGGGTTTGCAAGGACATGGTGAATTTTTGGCACCAATTATGTGACACATGTTTGAGCCCATAGAGCGACTTCTTGAGTTTACAAACACGATTGTCATTCGGTTTTTCGAATCCTTGAGGAACTTTCTGTGAGTGCATATGTCTATCGCTTCAGTCAATCATGTATCGTAGCAAACAAATGTTCAAGACAAGGTGGTATAATGTTCAAAGAAAAGATCACATGTTAACCTAGTTAATCCACACGGATGGAGGTACCAAGTCCGCACGGATCAAGGGAAGTGTGTCCGCACGAACTGACCACATGCGCAGAACTAGGGTTTGATAATATAAGCTAATCCGTGCACAGGTCTAGATTCGCATGAGGAGTACATCTTCACTTAGAAGTAGGTCCGCATGAAATTGTCCATCCACATGTATTATATGCGCGAGCCTACTGACCCTATAAATACATGTGTTGTGTCTTGTTCATTGGAAACTTTTGTTGACAAGAGTTGGGAAACTCTGTCAGTTTATTTTTACGGTTTTGTAATTGTTCATCATCAATAGAAAACAACTTATAATTATTTTGTTCTTGTCTGATCCACTCTTGTACTTGGATTCCGCACAAGATACGAGATCTACGCAGTCAACGGTGTATCGTAATCGATCCTAACACGAACTCACAAGTGGTATCAGAGCAGGAGATTGATTGCAAGGACTGAAGATTCAAGAAACAAGCTGAATTCATCTAAATCAGAGCTGATTTCATCACATTCTACTCATTCTTCTTCTACTCATTCTTTTTCATGTTTAAACTCCAATTCTCATCGAATTCACGGTTGAATTTGGCTGATTTTTCAACAAGTTGTGCGAAAACACGTTTTAAACAATCCTTCAAAGTTTAACATTAAAATTCAACCAAAATCATCAAATTTTTTTTGAAAAAACGTCAAATTTTGACAACATGAGTTCATAGATAAGCACGCACGGATCCACCTAGTACATTCGCACGGATCCAGTTGATTCTTGGTTCGCACGGATCAAGATCAGAATTGTTTTAGATTGAATTTGTACGGATTTGGATCACATAGGTTCGCACGGATCCATATTAGTACATCCGCGTGAATCAACTGAAATTGTTGTTTGTGTAAATCAAGTGATTTCTCAGTTCGCACAGATAGACAAGATTCAATCCACGCGGATCAAGCTCAGTATCTTGTTTGATTTTCAAAAAAATGTTTAAGTGATTGTTAATCTTTGCAGATTATTTTCAAGTATCAAAACATCATGGAAGAGGAGTTCTATAATGAGTTTTACAACGCTTTTACATCCGAAACAATAACATCCACACCGAAGAACATTTCTAAGGCTATTTCAGAAAGTTTGAAACATGATAGTTTGTACGGAACTAATCAAAGACCACTGAAACTTATGAATATAGAAGATTATAACTGGTGGAAGGACAGATTTATCAATTGGGTGAAAGCATATGCTCATGAATGTTGGTTCTTGTTGGAATTCGGATATTAAAGACATTTAAATGATAAACAAGAAGAAATTCCACTTGAAAAGGTCAAAAAAACCAAATAAACAAGTATTTTCTGATGAACAAAGAATGATTGCCTTGATACAACAGTCAGTTAGGGATGATATTTTTTCGTTGCTCCAACATAATGAATCATCAAAATCTATTTGGGAAGCACTAAGAGTAAAAGCTGAAGGAGGAAAGGAAATCAAGACAAACAAAATATCATTGTTGAAGAAAGAATTCGATTTATTCAACTGTCTAAAGGGTGAGAATGTTCGACAGATGATAGAACGCTTCTGTCATCTAAAAATTGAACTTGAAAGATTCGACATTACAAAGAACAGAGAAGAAATCATCGACAAACTGATCGAGGCATTACCTCATATAGATGATTGGCAGACATTTGTCATGATACTAAAAAACGACGCAAAGTTCGATGAAATCACCTTGGACACGTTGATAGAGAAGCTTGAAGGACATGAGCTGGAGCTTCAAAAGCAGAATAAAATGAGCAACTCGAACTATCAGCAAAATGTGAATCTATATTACAGAGGAAGCATGTTAATGAACAATCAATCGTCGAAGATTGGTACAGCTTATAGTGCTGAAAGTTCAAAAGATTCACCAAAAGGCAGTTCTTCAAGTTATGATCCTGGTTATCATTCCTCTTCAGCATCAAACAAAGCAAATCCTGATGTGATTCAATGCAACATCATCCCGAATTTGAATAATTCTCAGAGTATGAATGCTGACTCTACCAAGCAACAGATGATCCTTTTGGCATCAATTTTGGAATCGTATGAAAGTCTAGTAGCGGGTAGAATTGGAAACCCGGAAATGACCAAGGAAGATTACGATTAGATCGATCCAGAAGAGATGGAGCGTATCGACATCAGATGGTGCATGGCCAGTGTAATCAGGAGGGCTCAACGGTTTATGGAAATTACCGGGAGGCAATGTCTTGAAGGTCTAAACACAAAACTGGGATTTGACAAATCGAAAGTTACTTGTTTCAGATGCAAGCATAAGGGAAACTTCAAGAGAGAGTGCTCAAACCGGGAGGTGAATGAAAATGTCAATCCATTCCATGACGATTACTACCAAAAGGTAATCTACCATCGCACCAATGACCAACCGCCAAAGTTAAATAAAATACAAATCGATGAAGGTTCTTCGAAAGAGAGAAAGAAAGCTTTGGTGGTTACTCAAGATAACGGGGGATTCAATTGGAATAAATACATTCCAAAAGAAAAACATACATTGGTTGCTGAAGTGAAACCTGTTCAAGTCAGAGAGAAAACTTTTAGAGAAAGACTCATTGCAGATATCAAATTGAATGAAATGTCTGCAGCTTTCGAAGAAGCTAAACAAGCGGGTAGATGGGATGAGAAGAGAAAATGTTACACAGATCCTCAAGGAAATCCGGTAATGGATTCAAAGAGTGTAGATTATAGCACACTTCTTGACGTCATTCCTACTGCTGGAGAACTGTACACGAAGAAATTTGAGGATAAAAATTATGTCCCAAACATGGAGAAGAGGATAAGAGAAGTGATGCTTGCAAGTTTAAAGAAGAAAAAGGAAGAAGCTATTGAGGAAAATGTTGAGAAAATGGTTGATGAGTTGAAGAAGACGGCTGGAGAAGCTGATGATGAAAGTGAACAGAAGATTGATGAGAATCCGAAGAAGTGAGATTCCAGTGATTCCAGGATCTGGCAGGTTTGACGGAGTTTTGATCCCGAGATAACCGGTTCAGTTGATAAGAAATGAGTAGAAGTAGAATCGACACCGAACAAGTTAATTATAATTGGTTTCTATTCAATGTTTGAAGTTACATACCCGCAAAACCAATTGGATAGCATCTCCCCTCAGGGAACCAAAAGCTTGTCCAAATGAGGAACCCCTCATCCCTATATATAGGCATCAGCCCATCCATCCGAATGTGAACATGTCTATCCGCCTGGATGGACTTTAACAATAATGAACCTTAGGGACGAATGGGTGTTTAACGGATGGACTTGATGTCCATTCGTCCGAATGGACTTTGTTCCCTACAAAACCTTATCCGTTTTTCACACTATTCTATACAATATTCAACACACGCTCTATCTAGTCTATTCGCATAGTGGCGGACATACTAAATATGCACCAACAAGAAGACGACGGAAGAAGCTGAGATGCCAGATCAAACTGAGGTAAAAATTCAAACTTAATCTTCTGAGTCGTCAAACAAAGATGAATCAATGGGTAATAATGATGAAAATTATAAACAATCTAGTGAAAAAAATGATGAAAAGTGCAGGAAATGCGTGGAAACATGCAGTGCCTGTACTGAAAAGGATGAAAACTTAAGATCCAGAAATGCTGAATTTACTAAAATTGAAAAAGTTTTCAAAGAAAAATGTAAAGAGATGTTTGAAAATGAAAATGTTTTGAAACAAAAAGATGAAGAGTTGACACAAAAATGTAAGGTTTTTGAAAAAGAAAATGAGATTTTGAAACAAAAGTGTTCAGAAAAAAGTGATCAATGTTTACAAAAAGAAAATGCTGTTCAAGAAATGAAGAAAAATATGATGTAATGAAAATTTCATATCATACTGCAAAAGAACATATGAAACTTTGAAACGTCAAATGAAACGTATTCAAGCTAGACTTGCACAATATTCTGAAACGTCACAACTTCTTGAAAACAAATATAAAATAAAACAACAGGTTGTTAATCAATATATTGATGAAGTTGCTGTGCTTAAACGCAAAATGGCTGAATTAGAAAAAAGAAAATAACAAATTACATAGTTATCATGCTTCTTCATATATTCTTGAACGTATTTTCAATATTAAACCGGATGATAATGATTCTGAAAAGAACAAGAAGGGAATTGGTTCAGAATATTACCAGGTTCCACCACCGTTTGAGAAAAAAATTACATTCTATGATGACGAGAAGGTGGCAAAAGTTTTCAACATGGTTGATCAATTGCCAGATAACATTGACGTAACTTACTCTAAATCTTATGATGTTGGTGATTCAAAGGTGGTAATTAAAGTAGTTGAAAGCATTTTAAAAGATGAAAATGTTTCTACCAAAAATGGTAAATCCGAATCACAGGATGAAGATGAGGAAAGTGTCCACAAAAATTATCTTAAGAATTCAAAATCTGAGATAAATGTGAATGATGATCCAATAAGCTTGGCTTATTATATGGTTGGATCGGACAATTTATACCCAGATATTGAAGTTCCGATTCAAAATGTGATTGCGGAAAAGATCGACAAAGTTTTCAAACTGGTAGAAATCGAAAAATCTAAAATTGCACAATTTGCGGGAAAAGCAAGCAATAAAACTTTTTATAACAAATCTAGTTACAAAAAGAAAAATACAAAGGCTGGGTTGGGTTATAAAAAGAAACAAAATCAAAGGAAAAGGGCTAAAAAGACAAATTTTCAGAAAAGGATGAACTTTGTTCACAGAACAAGTTCAGAAGAAGAGAAAGAAATTCGATTTGGTCGACAGACTAATGAAGAATTCTTTGCTCAGAAAAAGAAACAACAACAGGCCAAAGATGTTTCAAAGAAAACATGTTTTAAATGTCAACAAATTGGACATGTTGGTCGTAAATGTCCAAATCTGAAGCCTGTTGATGTTGAGAAAAATAAATTTGAGGTTGAGAAACAGAAGTCAACCAAGTTTGTGTCAAAACAAACTTGGAAACTAAAGACACCCAAATTTGAGCCAAAACAGATTTGGAAACCTAAGGTTGATTTATCAAAGCCAAAAGAAACTTGGAAACCAAAGACATCCAAGTTTGAACCAAAGAAAATCTAGAAACCAAAATTGATTTGTCAAAATGATTCAAGATTTTATCAAAGGAATGTTTCAAACGGACAAGTTTGGGTGGTAAAGAAATAGATTTCTGTGAGTGAGAAAAGGAAAATTGATTCAACCAAGAAGTTTGAAAATAAGAATGAAAAAGCTTTTGTTAAAAATGATAAAGATTTTCCTAAGTTGAATGATTCTTGTTGTGTCACAATACCCAAGCTCAAACAGGTCGGGTTGCTTTATTCAAATGATTGAGTTGTTTGAATGTGCAGGTGCTCCAGAAGACAGCTGAATGTCAATATGAACAGAGGAGCAGCTTGGCACAGCAGGAGGATCCCTGTGGTTAAGTTCAAGGAGTGTTTGTTTTGTTAATAATAATAAATAAAACATAACTAAAAAACAAAAATAAAAAATAGAAATATAGAAAACATAAAAAATGGTTGTTTTTTGTTAAAAATAATTTTTTTTTGAAAAATATGTTGAAGGAATACGCTGAAACCCTCATGGCTGAATAAACAAAACTTGGTAAAACAAGTTTCTTTCAAATGGTTAAGCAATGTCAAAATCCGTTGTGTGTTGTAAATCATGGGGGTGCTTTACGAAAAACAGAGAATGTGAAGCAGAAAATTGATGGCGAGATAAAGCTATCTACATTGAGTTGTCAAATATTCGTTAAATGTTTTGGATTTAGGGGGAGTAAAAATTTTGAAAATACAAAAACATTTGAAAATTTAAAAAAGAACAAAAACATGAGAAAAAATCAAAAGAGTTTTGTGTAAAAAAAGGAAATGATAGTACATCAATAAGACAATCACAACATGCTAAAGAATTGGAAAGTCAAATGTGATAAACGGTCTCACTGATGATATGCCAGTAGGTTTTTGCACATTTAGTAGATTGATTTCGAGATATAAACCTAAAATCAATAACTTTCTTATCTCATGTGGAACATCTCTCGGATATATGGACTTAGTACTCTGAATTTTCGTCTTAGAGGTTGCCTTATTCTGAGATATTAGGTCTTTATACTTATAGATATCTGAGGTATTATACCTGGTCTTCTAATTTTGCGTCAGCAATGGCCTAGACCTCGTATAATGCTTTTGCGCTTAAAACTATCCCTCTCCATAAAAATTGAAATAATATCGAAAGATATATATCAAGTGCAGTTATAAAGAAGATTCCTAAGTGGAACACACCTTTAAGTCAAGTCGAGCCTTCATCCCTTTGACTGAACGGAAGTTCAAACCTTAGCTCTCAAGGTCTCGCACTAACCCAGAGACAGATATCAATTAGGTAAATTCGCCTGTAAGACTGAATCTAGGGAATCTTGATGTGGGAGTATATTCTGAGGTGGGACACGTGAATAAGTTAGTTCTTAAAACACTAAATCTCGTATCTTAATTCAATTGAAGTCTGTGGGAAAATTTAAGTGGATCAATATACTGACAATCTAAGTGAATCGTTTAAAACATAAAGTTTATATAGATCAACGGTGCTTGTGATTTGCCATAAACTGATATGATCCTCTGATACAAACTCAACAAAAATATGTTTATGAATATTTCTATATTGCATTTCATTATAGAAAAATCACAAAAAGATTTTCGGAGAGTCTTAGCATAAATTTTGTAAAATACAAAAAGGTTTTATTTCACTTTATGTTTCGACAACCAATGTTGGAAAGCTGAGTTTCAAAATCTAAGTATGCTGAACATGTCTCAGAAAATAAACAAGTTCATTAATTTGAAACTTGAGGTTTTTAAATGAAAAATCAAAAACAATTTGTGAAAGTCTCCAAGGTCATTAATTTAGACTTGCTAGATAATCAGATATATCAAGGTCGTTAAGTTGATCTTGATTATCTGTGAGGGTTGAGGAAATTGGATTCTTTGAATGTCAAATATATAGGTATTTGATAGGGGGGAGTAGAGTCGGGTAATCCTGGGTTTACAAATTTAAATGTCAAATATATGTGCTTAGAGCCAAGTTACCAATCTTGGAAATCTCAAAAGTTTTAACTGTCAAATTAATCTTGTTGAGAGCCAGGTTCTTGATTCTAAAGTGATTAGGAAATCTCTCAAGTGGTTTGAATTATCATATATTCAGATAAGAGCCAGGTTGAGATTCTGGAAGCTTAAAGCAAAGGGGAGCCAGGAGAGAGAGTCTTTCGAAAGGGGGAGCTGATGAATCAGGACGCAAATCCAAGGGGAGTCTGTTAAAGCAAAGGGGAGTCTGTGGTTCTCATTTTGTTAAAGCATCGTGAAGACTCAGAGGCGATAAAGATGCTACGAGATTGACTGCAGCAATATCCAAGGGGGAGTCTGTGAGTGCATATGTCTATCGCTTCCGTCAATCACGTATCTGTTTTGGTCAAAAATCAAGCAAAGATAATACAACCAAATCTTTTGTTGTGAGGTGTGATGCTTGAATCAATGAACAATATTAAGGATCACTCGGAAGTGTAATGAACAAGTGACACAAGATTTATACGAGGAAAAAGCCCTTGATCAAGAGTTGATCTCCGGCATAAAAAACCTTGGGTGATGGAAACTACCGATCACCAACTAAGATTAAACAAAATAGTTTACAACTCGGGATGATAACAAGCTTGTTACAAGGATCACTAGTGTGTAATGTGCAAAAAAGTGTATGAAATCGCCAAGTATTGCTTGAGAGCTGACTGAGAGCTGTTACGAGTGTGTGTGGTTTTTGCTAAAATTAGCTAAGTCTTTTTCTATCAAGCTTGTTATCCCCATTTAAATTAGAAATAACTAAGTTAACAAACTATCCGATAATCATGCAAGCTCCCCACGATCTCCACAACGTCCATAATGGTCAAACAGGTGCGGAATCTTTAGAGAATATGCTCCAGGAATTTCGGTGAGACTTGGTCCATGCCTTTGCTCCTGCAAAACAAGTTTACGTACAAGGAAGACAATTGTTAGTAGTAGGATAACAACAGTGATCCCGAATCCTGATCCTGCGACACCTGCTGAGGATCCTTAATTCAAACAGGATTGAGGATCCATGATCCTGGTAGCACTTGAGGACCCGTGATCCTTAGGATTTAGAAAATCCTCCCCTAACAATTGCCCCCAAAATATAAGGAGTAAAGTGTAAATTGTCGAGTTATATTTTCTTGATCTTATCCGCAACAAACTAACAGTAATATAGCCGTTATAATCGAACTATCCGTTGCAGATCTTACGTCATCTGAAGCGACATCCCTGCAAATCATGATTATAAATTGAAGTTAGAGATAAGGATCAATGTGCATTTAAATTCGATTAAGACTCCCTTTAAATCCACATTCGATGACCAAGCAGGTATCTCTCTCTTCTCCCTTTCTCTTCATCTTCTTCTTGCTCTGTTCTTCTTCTTTCTCTGAATCACAATGAAGCTAAGATCATCCCCTGCTAAGGATCATCGAAAAGATAGTCCCTTAAAAAGCCAAGGAATCATCGAAG
This sequence comes from Helianthus tuberosus, assembly GCA_030545235.1. Taxonomy (NCBI): domain Eukaryota; kingdom Viridiplantae; phylum Streptophyta; class Magnoliopsida; order Asterales; family Asteraceae; genus Helianthus; species Helianthus tuberosus. The sequence continues at coordinate 127,382,732 of CM060447.1, read as the reverse complement.
ACTCTCCGAAGGAACGTTGCTGCTTTACTGATCCTGAGATCGACAGGATTCGTCGTTGCTTTCCGGCGAACACTGTTTTCAAATCCTTTGACCCTACTGTCCGGAGTGATTTTGTCTCTGAAACATGGGTTGCATTTCCAGTTACCCCTTTCTCGATAGGATACTCCTATCCTTTTCCTGACTTTACCCAATCTTTCTTCTCCCTTACCGGCATATCCTATATCCAGGCTATGCCAATGATGTGGAGGGTTCTGTTTACCCTGGAGAGGATCATTGAGCAAGAGGATATAGATTTAGGAATGTCGGAGTTGTCTGAACTATACAACATTGTGAGCCATGGTTCACACCGCTTTCTATTCAAACATAAACCCGGTGAACCTCATCCAATCCTGAAAACCACCCAGAATGATAACAAATGGAAGAAACGTTTTTTCTTCGTCAGGAGGGATTCCATCCCTAATGGGAAGGATCTTCCAAGAAAATGGACCACTCATGGTAGGATAGAGGATCCTTATAGAAGGATCATAGGATACCCTGTTTTTGCTAAGGATCACTAACCCCTTTGTTTCTATTTTGCAGCTATTTCTGTTTCACACATCATTACATCGCCTGCAACAAAGGAAAGGCTTGCTGCTTTCCGGAGTCTTGATCCTGCTATAAGATCATTCCAAGCAAGTACCAAGGATTCTCAAGAAGTATCCTCAGGCTCTGTCACCATGTCAAGTAAGTATCCATGTTTGTATATAATTAAATGTTAAAACGTAAATATAACAAGAATACTTATCTTTTGTGTTGGGTGGATAGGTGCTGGAAAATCTTCAAGGTCTACCTCCCACTTTAGTGTCACCGATCTCACTGCTGTTGCTCCCAGGTCTGGGAAGAAGAAGACTGTTGCTAGCCCGAGTGCTGTGATTCCCAAGCCTACCACCTCTAAGGGGGGAAAGAAAAGAAAGGCCTCCGAGGCTGACAATCTTGAAGGCTTGCCCCTAATCCGCCACCAGTTCCAAGAGTACTTTGCTGATGTAAGGATCACTTACTATGCTTGATTATCCTGCCCATTTGAGGATCACGTGATCCTGAACTTAACCTTGTATTCTTTGTAGAAATTTGCTGAGGTCGAAATGCTGTTTGATGCATATGTTGAGGAGGCGAAACAAAAGCAACAGGAGTTCCAAAAGTTCTTCTTGGCCAAGGATCAAACCATCTCTCGCCTTGAAAAGGATCTCGCTTTGGCAAAGCAGCAAGTGGTCATGGCCCAGATAGAGGCTGATCACGAGAGGCACGACCTGCTGGAGGATGCTAAAGTGTCTGCTGCCATCACCATGTATAAGATCAAGCTACAAATGGCTCAGGAGGCTGAGGATCCTAACTTCGACAGGACCACTTAGGACAAGGAGGGTTGGAAGGCAAAGCTGGCAGAGCTGGAGGATGAAGAGGAGGCTACCGAGGTCTTGGCGCTTGAGGCAGGCAGCAGCGGGAAGGATCAAGCTGGAGGTGATGCAGCCAAGGTGTGAGCTGCTGAAATGGGCGTTGAAGGATATTTCTAGACGTGGCCGGAGCCCATTTTTTTAGGGTTTGATAGTGGTTTTTGGTTATGGTGTTTTAAACAATGTTGGGTTGTACTTTGAACAATAGTTTCTAGGGTTATGGATCATGGATCCTTAGACAATAGGTAGGATAATAGGTGGTGGAGGGATCCTCTGTTTGGGGGATGAAGCCACTTGTTATCCTGCCATCTTATATTTCCTGCACTTGAAAGACCTATTAACAATGGACACCCTTTACCTACCCCAGCGGACGGGCCACGTATTGCTGGTAGATGCTTGGGGTAGGTAATTTTGACAACCTTTGAAGGGTTAACTTTTGTGAATAAAATAACTTCAACTTTTTGGCTATTTCCCGTGTTGTTATCCTTGTGAATTCTTTATTTTCCTACTGTTGTTATTCACTTTCTTTGAATTTGTAAGTAAAGGATAAAGGTTTAGTAAATCATGTTTAAAAGTTTTAGGATATCATCAAGGATCAAATATCCTATAGTCAATAAATTCAGAAACGTTATGTAACTTAAGGATCATTAGTTCTGTTGTCAAAGGATAAGGGTCACTTAGATGAATAATGAATAGAATCAAAGTGATTAAGGATCAGGGATCCTTAGCTGTTTAACCTCGAAAGGATAACTGAGAATCCAAGTTAGCATCTTAACCTTTAATGTCTATAATTAGGATAACCAAAAGACAAACCTTAGTAGAAGGTAAGGATCAGGGATCCTTAGCTGTTTAACCTCGAAAGCCTGAAACAGAATATAACTTGGGACTAAGCCAATATAAGAGAAAAGTTAGTAACTGGGGACAAGCCCAACAATTCTGTGGACAAGCCCAATATACTGGGGACAAGCCCAAAGGATAACTGGGGACAAGCCCAAAGGATAACTGGGGACAAGCCCAAAGGATCGTGTGTAAACTGGAGTATGGCCCTCACTGGCGACTATCCAAACTTAGTGACATGAAAATGCCAAAACCTTAGCTAACGTGAAAACGTTAGAAACCTTAGGAACGGATGTATGGTACGTCTACCATTATACGTGGGATCTCGGATACAGCCAGTGCAATGAAATTGTCAGCCCCTAAAGCTCTCACAAGTTTCCTCTAAATAAATTTCGGGACGAAATTTCCTAAAGTAGGGGAGACTGTAACACCTGTGCCTCCACGGCCATCAAACAAATACCAAACCAATGAAATATTGTATTTCATACTTGGAATTTGTATAAATATGTGTATCACTTGCACATATCAATTTTTGTTCAATTCCAAACTCTAAATCGCTTTCTGGAAGGTTATACGCGCACCGATGCGTAAATATAACCAGTTTAATGCAACAGACACTCCAGAATAGTAAAATAGGCTTAACATACCTTAAATAACCTTTACATAACTTAGAAATAAGTTTTGAAGGCTTTGGTATGGCAAAATCAAGTTAAATCGCTTACAGGGACCAAAGTTGACAAACTGCGAAAGTATGCCAATTTGAACTGTAACAAACATTCCGGAACATGGCCATAAGTTAAACATACCATAAATATCCTTTAAATAGCTTAGAAATAGGCTTTGAGGGGTTCGGTGTGCTAAAATAAACTTTTGGGTCATTCAGGGACTAAAAGTGTCAAAAAGTGCACAAGTTTGCATTTTCGCGCATAACTTACGTTCTGAATACATCCGGACATCCAAAAATTTATGTAAGCACTAAAATATTTTATTTTAGTGTTTGGCATAAGAAAAATCCATTCGTCGCGTCATTTGGATCGTTTTTCGCGCTTATGCGCATTCCGTCGTAATTAACCGAACATCGCGATCGTACGGCTAAACGAACCGACATCCGTGATGTTTCCAAGCATATTTCATGTTCCCTATGCCTTAACATCATTGTGAAGCTTGAAATTGGGTTTGACGGGTGTTAGAAGTGCCGTTACGCAACGAAACAAGGTGCAGGGGCCTGTTCTGCCACTTTTGAAAACTTCAGACCTGCAAGGCCCTTGCGCACCGTAACAAATAATTTGTTACGGTGCGCAAGTAATGTCCAGATGCAGCAAATCGTTTTTGGCTGCTGTTATCTGCCCCTAAACATTCTCCAAAGGTCAAGTGCCACTTGTTAAACTCTTATGGTGGCCAAAAATCAGTCACCACAACATTGCAACAAGTGTACGGGCTAGATCATTCCCTCTTTTCCAAGAAACGATCCTAACGGTGGACCAAAAACTATAAATACCCAACCCATTTCACTTCTTTTCTCACTAGAATCTGATCAATTGTGCTCTAAGTTGAAACCTTTGTTTCATACCTGAGCTATTTTGATCTAGATTAGCATTCGGGGACCCTTCGTAAGTGTTCCTTCGTTCTTTTATTGCTTTTCGAGTCTTTTCGAGTCCGAAAGTCAAACTTTGTTTGACTTTCTGCATTGACCAGTTTATGGTCGATGCGAAGTTCGTTTGAACTTCATAACGTGAGCGTGATCACGATGGTTATAGTCCCTAGTGACTATACCTACTGATTACCACGTTATCTAGGCTCAGTGACGAGCCGTAGTTTCGGTCAGAATACGTATTCTTGCGTATTTTGTAACCAAACTACTCTTAGGTATCACAACCGTTTGTTGTGATACCAAACCTGTTTTCTAAACCTAGTTAAGCATGTTTTAACATGCTTAGCTCGTCACTTTTAGTTTAGTGCTTATATAGGGTCGTCAGGTAAGCGATGTAAACAATCGATTATACTTTCGAACCCGACCCATTTGGTCGATCATTAGGATCCGACCAAACACATTAGGTGACCATAGTAGGTAGGGAATAACCTTCCGAGGTTATACCCTATGGTCACATCGTTTGAGTAGTTGTATGATAGGTAGTTTATATGACTTAGGTAAATTACCAGAATACCCTTTTTCATGAATAATTGGTAATTAAGCATATGTAACCTAAACTTTTGTCACATAACTGATTATGTAACATGTTTAGGCATATAACACTTGTCATAGGACTAGTTAGGCGGTCCGAACGCGTTTCACGCGAACGACGCGTTAAAGTAGCATAAGCTACCTAAATGGGTCGCGATGGGTCGAAAGCACTTAGGTTAGGTTTCATTTAGTATGTAGGCTTTGTTAAACCATATGACACGAGTCTCTACACTCGTTTGGTTTACGAACCCTCATTCTATCCGATCTTCCGATTTAGGTCCGGTTTATTAACATAAGTTACCTATATTAGGTGCCGTTTGATATCCGTGATCTCTAGCATTGTTTGGTTGTCACTCAAGGACTACTGAGCATTCTCAAGTGAGTACATAGACCCCTCTTTTACTGTTTTCCAAACTGTTTTGGGGTGAAACACATGTGCCTACTTGTTACTTTCATGCTTTCCTGTTTTCACATCATATACTTCCTATGTTCATTAGTACATTATAGTACATGATTTCATTACATTTTATACTATGTATGTCCATAGCGTGCATACTTAGTACATGGTTCTACATTACATTTCTGCTATGTATGTTAACTGATAGCATGCTAGCACATTGATTTACATGACTTTTCTGCTTTGTATGTTAACTTAGCATACTTAGTACATTTTTTATTCATCATATGCTTACATTTTGGTATGACATTTGGTTTGTTTAAACTATACTATACATTCATTAACACCGATCATGCCGCTCGGTAGTAGGTAGTGGTACCATAGGACTTGACAAATCCCATTCCTGAAATCTCGGGTTTTGTTTGGACGTAAGGAATGACCGAATCCGAATACATATTATTTTGATAACTCATTTTTACATAGTTATCCGACTGTCGCAAGGCTTGGATGTATGAATTTTCACAATACCGCATAAATGTTTATATCAGTATAGCATGCATTTACTACACAAAACATAACTTTGATTTAAACCAAGTTTTACTTCAATACTTTGTTTTGTACATTTTTTTTACCTATGGTTTAAGTAGTCTTATTTTACTTACCATACATAACATTTGTTACACATTACTTGACTACTTTTGGACTATTAACATTTGATATGATTTATACAAGGACTTTTGACAATTGGTTTAAACATAGACTTATTACATTGGTGGTTTGTTTAAGTGACTTAAGTAACGAGGCGTGTGTAATATGATACAAGCATGGTGGATACGCCGCTGGTACTTCCTATATATAAGTGTTTGTATGGTATTACATATCGTAGCGTTATTTGAATCATTTCAGTTTATGACATATAACATTTTATACAAATAACATACTTTTCACAATACATTGTTTTACAAACAACTTAACTTATACAAACTCATTTTACATGGTTATTCATTTAACCATCCATTATTCTCTTATTTATACGTATCATCTGAACTTATTGTTTTTCAAACGATTTACAAAGACAAAGCAAATTACAAGGTTCATGACTAAACATTTTCTTAAACAGAAGTCATGAATCTTATTTTCACAAAACCTATGTACTCGCCGGCATTTTTATGCTGACGTACCTATTTTCACATGTGTTTCAGGAAATGAAGCATAGGATTGATCAAGATACACTTAGGCGGACATGGGCCTTAGTGACAATAAAAAAGATGCAGACTAGTTATTTATGTTATGTTTCTTTGATTGTCAAGACATTGTAACTATTTTAATCAATAAAACAATATTTCAATTCCCATGTGTTATGAAACAATGATTCTGTTACAACACTCCCCGATGTTTCCACCACGTTTGGTTGTCCTACGTGGTCGGGGTGTGACAGAAAAGTTGGTATCAGAGCTCATGGTTATAGGGAATTAGGTTATTAGTAATGCTTTGACCTAGTCTATAACCTTCCTAGGACCCTAACGCGAGTTTATTTGCGTTTAGTCATAAAACAATACTGTCACCTATCCTTAGGCGACAACCACAACAAGAACATAAATTTCAAAACCGCTTTGAAAACTAATCATCTGTTCTAGGATGATTGATTACTAGGTTTTGAACCCTCTATTGTAAGGTTTTGAACCCTCTGTTGTAAGGTTTTGAACCCTCTGTTATAAGGTTTTGAACCCTCTAAGTTTTCAAATCTCGTCAAAGTTTGGGTCGTATAATGTGAACACGTGCAAACTGGAAGAGTGAATGCCTGTACCCTGAGTTTTCTGTCGAAGGCTAGAGTGTTCGTACAAATCCGCAGTATCGGACCAGTCACTCTTACCTGGGAACTCTTGGGGTGAGTGTTCACTTATAGGCGAGCATGTCTTCATTGATACATTAATATGATCCGCTTACTTTGATTTGTCACCGTCTCATTTGTTTGCCTTAGGTAACAAACAAATGATCGCCAATTCTTATGCATTGCCATTCTGTTTTGTTTAACCGATAACCTTTCACTTGTTTCTTCCTATGTCTTTCATTTTTCTAGAATGTCTCTTCATCACGATGACGCCCAGATATCCGAGCAGACTGCCAAATTCGCTCAGCGAATAGGCGAAGTAGTCCTGAAGACTGTTGAATTAGCTAGTGTCATGTATCGTCTCCAGGATGAAGCCACTCAAGAGTTACCAAGACAGGCAGGACCTAGTCAGGTGACAGCACCACAAGCCAATAAACCAATCGAGGAATCAAAGACCATGGATGAACGATCCCCTAAGAAGTCAAAGAAGCGAAAGGCTTCTCAGAACTTCGTCGTGGTCGCTCACAATGGTCAAGCCGTCCCCAACCAACCAGCTCAACCCCCTGCTAGGAAGCCATACAATGGAACTGCACCCTTGTGCAACCAATGTAACCTTCATCATCATGCTAGGGTGAGGTGCCGCAAATGCCAGATTTGTGGACTTATAGGTCATACAGCAAGGGTTTGCCCAACTGCAACTGTACCAAATCAAGCTGGCGACACTCCTGCTCAAGCTCGTTTCTCACGAGGGTCTTATTACAACTGTGGCGAGATGGGCCATTTCCTAAGGGATTGCCCAAAGCTCGCTAGTGCAAATCCCACCCACGGATGAGCAGTTGGCTGATTTGAAGATGTTGTGTCTTATGCTTTTGTTTCTCCTATTTTCTTGTAATGTGAAACAATCTGTTTTGTTTATAAATAAATTGTTGTTCACAATTCTGCTATGCGAGGGTAGTTACATGTGTGTATGACTTTTCCTATAATACCTGTATTAAGGAACTATGTTCCTTACAAACTACTCTTGTGATTCTCTCTTTCAAATGATCGCTCATGATTCCCTCAAAAATTTTAAGTACTCGTTTCACTCTAAGAAACAAAGTACAGAAAATAAAGTGACATTATGAGTAATCATGCTTCTGCACATCTGTGCCTTTGAATCCTTGGTTAGATAACTAAGGATATTTTCAAATCCCATACCCATTACGTTTTGATTTTTCATACACAGTACAAGTATTTCAAAAACAATCTTCATGATCTCAAAACATTTCATATAGTTTGAAAACCATTTTTAAATGCATTGTCTATGTTATTTCCAAAAACATTGGCTATGTTTTCAAAAACAACCTTCATAATTTCAAAATGTCTCATATAGCCTGAGAACAATATTAATACAATATATTTTCTTATTAAGTGCATGATTTCAAAAGCATCATTCATGTTTCCCAAAGACCTTATACATAATTTCAGAATTCATCTCGCATAATTTTAAAACACTTTTATAAATATACTTACCTAGTACACCTACTTTATGATTTCAAATGTATTATATATAAGGTTTCAAAAACATTGAACACAATTTTTTTAAGAACCCCATGCACAGTTTTCAAGAATATTTTCCTCATACATTGACTTAGCCTTCAAATTCCGCTTCATATGTCGCCTTGACATAGCTAGCATCTCAACTTCATAAGCATTTTACTTCATGTTTTGACATAAGCACATCCAGTGCAAGGTTTCAAAACATCTCCAACTTCTAAAATCCATATGGGATCTTTTTATCTTCACATTTAGACCCTTGTGGATGATCATCATTCAAATCAGAGTCCTTTATTGGATTCCTTATGTACCTAAATTCGAACATTTCGGTTCCTTATAATCGAAATCGAATTTTTCTTTTAAAAATCTTTCTATCTTTATAGTTAGATTCTTGATAATGTTTAAAGTACCAAATGAAATCCACGAGATGGATTCCTAGTGTGCTTTAAATACATGCGCTCTGTTAGCAAAACAAATTAACAAATTAAAGATCTAGATCAAACAATCTTTGTGGTTATATGACTGTGTTTATGCATCTTGTGTTTTCTTTTATGCATTTTGGGTTTTTGTATACTCTGGATATTCGTTATCCAAATCCTCGTAGAATTTTTCATATCTTCATATGAGGGATTCGTAGTAGGATATTCAAAAAGGTACTACCTGAAATCCTTAATGGGCTTCTATGTAATAGTTAAGACCCTTGGATTATATAGTACTATTCCATGGTTCATATGAGACCCTTTTGGGGTCAAGTCAAAAAGATTGATTCAAAAATCTGGTTAAGAATGACATGCGATGATATAAGCTGAAAAGACTCCTTGGTTGTCTATTAAAATCATTTATTGATTTAATAAAAGGGACCCTATGGTGGTCTAGTCACACTCATCACAGGTTTGTTCATTTGGTTTTCCCCTACACATTATAAAGTAGACTGTGTGAACTATGCAAGGAATTGTCTAATTATGGACGCGTACATAATTATGAGATTCAGTGCACGGTAACCACAGTAAGATTTATTATGTGTAAGAACCGATAGTGACAACAATAACAAATGAGAACGATGTAATGGAGGTATGTGGACGCACCAATGACGCTTCATATACTTGTATATAAGTATCCCTCTTACATTGCAATCATGATGTTATTAAAGTTACTAGAAGTTCAGAACCCTAACCAATGTTGTCCGATCTTTTCAACTTCATGTTTCAAGCTCTCACAAGTTTCCTCTAAATAAATTTCGGGACGAAATTTCCTAAAGTAGGGGAGACTGTAACACCTGTGCCTCCACGGCCATCAAACAAATACCAAACCAATGAAATATTGTATTTCATACTTGGAATTTGTATAAATATGTGTATCACTTGCACATATCAATTTTTGTTCAATTCCAAACTCTAAATCGCTTTCTGGAAGGTTATACGCGCACCGATGCGTAAATATAACCAGTTTAATGCAACAGACACTCCAGAATAGTAAAATAGGCTTAACATACCTTAAATAACCTTTACATAACTTAGAAATAAGTTTTGAAGGCTTTGGTATGGCAAAATCAAGTTAAATCGCTTACAGGGACTAAAGTTGACAAACTGCGAAAGTATGCCAATTTGAACTGTAACAAACATTCCGGAACATGGCCATAAGTTAAACATACCATAAATATCCTTTAAATAGCTTAGAAATAGGCTTTGAGGGGCTCGGTGTGCTAAAATAAACTTTTGGGTCATTCAGGGACTAAAAGTGTCAAAAAGTGCACAAGTTTGCATTTTCGCGCATAACTTACGTTCTGAATACATCCGGACATCCAAAAATTTATGTAAGCACTAAAATATTTTATTTTAGTGTTTGGCATAAGAAAAATCCATTCGTCGCGTCATTTGGATCGTTTTTCGCGCTTATGCGCATTCCGTCGTAATTAACCGAACATCGCGATCGTACGGCTAAACGAACCGACATCCGTGATGTTTCCAAGCATATTTCATGTTCCCTATGCCTTAACATCATTGTGAAGCTTGAAATTGGGTTTGACGGGTGTTAGAAGTGCCGTTACGCAACGAAACAAGGTGCAGGGGCCTGTTCTGCCACTTTTGAAAACTTCAGACCTGCAAGGCCCTTGCGCACCGTAACAAATAATTTGTTACGGTGCGCAAGTAATGTCCAGATGCAGCAAATCGTTTTTGGCTGCTGTTATCTGCCCCTAAACATTCTCCAAAGGTCAAGTGCCACTTGTTAAACTCTTATGGTGGCCAAAAATCAGTCACCACAACATTGCAACAAGTGTACGGGCTAGATCATTCCCTCTTTTCCAAGAAACGATCCTAACGGTGGACCAAAAACTATAAATACCCAACCCATTTCACTTCTTTTCTCACTAGAATCTGATCAATTGTGCTCTAAGTTGAAACCTTTGTTTCATACCTGAGCTATTTTGATCTAGATTAGCATTCGGGGACCCTTCGTAAGTGTTCCTTCGTTCTTTTATTGCTTTTCGAGTCTTTTCGAGTCCGAAAGTCAAACTTTGTTTGACTTTCTGCATTGACCAGTTTATGGTCGATGCGAAGTTCGTTTGAACTTCATAACGTGAGCGTGATCACGATGGTTATAGTCCCTAGTGACTATACCTACTGATTACCACGTTATCTAGGCTCAGTGACGAGCCGTAGTTTCGGTCAGAATACGTATTCTTGCGTATTTTGTAACCAAACTACTCTTAGGTATCACAACCGTTTGTTATGATACCAAACCTGTTTTCTAAACCTAGTTAAGCATGTTTTAACATGCTTAGCTCGTCACTTTTAGTTTAGTGCTTATATAGGGTCGTCAGGTAAGCGATGTAAACAATCGATTATACTTTCGAACCCGACCCATTTGGTCGATCATTATGATCCGACCAAACACATTAGGTGACCATAGTAGGTAGGGAATAACCTTCCGAGGTTATACCCTATGGTCACATTTGAGTAGTTGTATGATAGGTAGTTTATATGACTTAGGTAAATTACCAGAATACCCTTTTTCATGAATAATTGGTAATTAAGCATATGTAACCTAAACTTTTGTCACATAACTGATTATGTAACATGTTTAGGCATATAACACTTGTCATAGGACTAGTTAGGCGGTCCGAACGCGTTTCACGCGAACGACGCGTTAAAGTAGCATAAGCTACCTAAATGGGTCGCGATGGGTCGAAAGCACTTAGGTTAGGTTTCATTTAGTATGTAGGCTTTGTTAAACCATATGACACGAGTCTCTACACTCGTTTGGTTTACGAACCATCATTCTATCCGATCTTCCGATTTAGGTCCGGTTTATTAACATAAGTTACCTATATTAGGTGCCGTTTGATATCCGTGATCTCTAGCATTGTTTGGTTGTCACTCAAGGACTACTGAGCATTCTCAAGTGAGTACATAGACCCCTCTTTTACTGTTTTCCAAACTGTTTTGGGGTGAAACACATGTGCCTACTTGTTACTTTCATGCTTTCCTGTTTTCACATCATATACTTCCTATGTTCATTAGTACATTATAGTACATGATTTCATTACATTTTATACTATGTATGTCCATAGCATGCATACTTAGTACATGGTTCTACATTACATTTCTGCTATGTATGTTAACTGATAGCATGCTAGCACATTGATTTACATGACTTTTCTGCTTTGTATGTTAACTTAGCATACTTAGTACATTTTTTATTCATCATATGCTTACATTTTGGTATGACATTTGGTTTGTTTAAACTATACTATACATTCATTAACACCGATCATGCCGCTCGGTAGTAGGTAGTGGTACCATAGGACTTGACAAATCCCATTCCTGAAATCTCGGGTTTTGTTTGGACGTAAGGAATGACCGAATCCGAATACATATTATTTTGATAACTCATTTTTACATAGTTATCCGACTGTCGCAAGGCTTGGATGTATGAATTTTCACAATACCGCATAAATGTTTATATCAGTATAGCATGCATTTACTACACAAAACATAACTTTGATTTAAACCAAGTTTTACTTCAATACTTTGTTTTGTACATTTTTTTTACCTATGGTTTAAGTAGTCTTATTTTACTTACCATACATAACATTTGTTACACATTACTTGACTACTTTTGGACTATTAACATTTGATATGATTTATACAAGGACTTTTGACAATTGGTTTAAACATAGACTTATTACATTGGTGGTTTGTTTAAGTGACTTAAGTAACGAGGCGTGTGTAATATGATACAAGCATGGTGGATACGCCGCTGGTACTTCCTATATATAAGTTTTTGTATGGTATTACATATCGTAGCGTTATTTGAATCATTTCAGTTTATGACATATAACATTTTATACAAATAACATACTTTTCACAATACATTGTTTTACAAACAACTTAACTTATACAAACTCATTTTACATGGTTATTCATTTAACCATCCATTATTCTCTTATTTATACGTATCATCTGAACTTATTGTTTTTCAAACGATTTACAAAGACAAAGCAAATTACAAGGTTCATGACTAAACATTTTCTTAAACAGAAGTCATGAATCTTATTTTCACAAAACCTATGTACTCGCCGCATTTTTATGCTGACGTACCTATTTTCACATGTGTTTCAGGAAATGAAGCATAGGATTGATCAAGATACACTTAGGCGATCATGGGCCTTAGTGACAATAAAAAAGATGCAGACTAGTTATTTATGTTATGTTTCTTTGATTGTCAAGACATTGTAACTATTTTAATCAATAAAACAATATTTCAATTCCCATGTGTTATGAAACAATGATTCTGTTACAACACTCCCCGATGTTTCCGCCACGTTTGGTTGTCCTACGTGGTCGGGGTGTGACAAGACAGGATGTTGTGTACCTTCGTGATCCTTAACAAGGACCGTACTTACTGCTTTAGAGGATACCGCCAAATACAAGGATAATATATCTCATTTTTCTGGTTTCATCAAGGCAGGGGCTGAGGATAGGTAATCCTTGAGAGCTTTGAGAGCATTTTCATGCTTTTCAGTCCATTCAAATTTCTTGTTCTTCCTCAAAATGTCATAGAACTCCTTGCATTTTTCTGAGGATTTTGATATGAACCTGTTCAAGGCTGCGATCCTGCCTGTCAATCTTTGCACATCCTTAGCATTGGCAGGAGATTTGATATTCACAATAGCCTTAATTTGCTCTGGACTTGCTTCAATGCCTCTTTTTGTCACCATATAGCCTAGGAATTTACCTGCTTTAACACCAAAGTGACACTTGGAAGGATTTAGTTTCATATTAAATATATCAAGGATATCGAATGCTTCCTCCAAGTCTTTAAGGTGATCCTCAGCTTTTTTGGACTTAACCACCATGTCATCTATATAGACTTCCATAGTGTGTTCAATTTGTTCCTTGAACATCATATTGACTAGCCTTTGATAAGTAGCACCTGCATTCCTTAGTCCAAATGGCATAGCAATATAACAATATATACCAGTTGGGGTCATAAAGGCTGTATCCTCTTGATCAGATGGTTCCATCTGAATTTGTTGAAATCCAGATGAAGCATTCATAAAAGTCAACAACTCATGACCCGCGGTAGCATCCAATATATTCCCAATATGGGGTAATGGGAAAGGATCCTTGGGACATGCTGTCACACCCTGGCTTTGCGGAAGCGTGGTTAATTTGGTGTGACTTCTTAATACCATAGCTTAATCATAACAAAGCTATATGAGTTAAAAACATGCAAGATCATCCATTAAGTTTTGAAAACCAAATACAGTACCATTGTTTTAACGGGAACATATCCTAACAACCATTCCCTTGTTCAACAAACATTACAAACTTAAACATAATATAAACATGGTTTAAGGATTGTGTCTTGTCCAGGGAAGAGACACATCCCCTAAACCCCGGATGACCTCGGAAACAAGTGCAGCGGAAAACATGCCATACCGTGCCAGATCTCGTTAGTTTCTTGAAATACATGTAAGTTGAAAAATCAACAATAATGTTGAGCGAGTTCATGTGCAAGTGAGTAAGTAAAACACTTGTAAGTATAAAAGTTCCCTGGTATGTAGCAGTGTAAGGAAAAGAGATCACCAATGGTTTGCAAGGCCATTAGCATGTGTGAAATGCAAGTAGGAAGACTCAACCCTAGCCGATTTATGCGTCGGGCAACCAAGTCACTCAAGGTCCGTTCTGTTGGTCCTCTCAGAGGTCCGTTCTGTTGGGCCTAGAGTTGGGCTCGCTACACCCAGATAGATCTACCGCTTAAGTCCCTCGGTGTTCTGCCTACCCATTCACATGATCTAAGTAGTAAACCTCCTTACGTTAACATACCGTGTATAATAGTACTTGTAAACAAAGTAACATGTATTTCACCCCCGCAGTTAAGAAAACTGAAAACAGTTAGAGAAAAGGGGGACATGAACTCACAGTGAAGCGTCTCTACCAAGTGTCTCCAAATCTGAAAGCTGTGCGACGACCTACAAGTGCTAATTCTATTAGACGGACGGCCGTGCCTTAGCTTTATAGTTTAAGTCTTTGGGAAATAGTTAGGCAACTATTCCGTGTTTACATTTCGTATATACTTGGTAGTTAATTTCCTTCCCAAGGATGGGGGATTCAATACATGTGCGTAAGTTACGTTTTAGTAATCTAGTGGTAATATAATTACCGGTGTAACTTATATATTCATGTGAAAGCGTTTGTATTATTTTGGAATCGTTAACGCTTGTAAATATTATTTTTACTCTAAAAATAATATTTATGTATTTTCACAAAATAATCATAAACAGTGTTGTGACAATATATATATTTATCACGTTAATTTTTGTGAAAATCCCACCTCCGAATATTTAGTAAATAAAGTCATGGCGAAATTTATATTTCGAAAACATGTCAAAAATAATTCTAACACTTGTTGTGCAAATATTTCTAAGTGTTAGGTATTTAGAAAAATTTCGCCAGAGTTTCCTCTGTAACTGGAGGTGGCCACGCTTTCAAGCGTATCATTTTCTTTTAACAAATCAACCAATCAATGTTCTCAACATTATCAAACAACTTTTCAACATTTTAACTAGTCAAAGATAGACATAATCGCAAAAATATACGAACTTGTGGTTTGTCTAAAATATGTAGTAAATCTCTTTACTTTTACTGGATCTTTTGTGTAAATAATCCGATTTCGTAAAAACCTCGTTTTTAGAGAAAATCCATCTTTACAACTTCTAGTATCTTTTGACAAAACTAGTTCTTTGTCGGATCTTTTTACTTCACAAGTGTTTACACACTTGTGGTTTATGAAAATCATGTTTGTTAGTATAAAATCCGTCTTTTAAAATACATGATTTCTTTGACGCGTGGTCCTTTGAAAATACCACTTGCAGATACGTAGATCTGCTAGTTTTAAACACTATTGTACATGTTAAAACACTTTTACACAAATAAAACATTTTTACACAAGTTCATAGTTTATGTGTGGTAGGGTTTCACCTTCTAACCCTTGTTACTTCTAAAATAGCTTTATGTTAAGATTCATGATCTTACCAAACCGGGTTAAACGGTGATCCGAGCTACCACAACATAGATCGGGTCTAAATACGCACATATTTCAAATACTACAACTTTTACATAACACATGAGCTATTAACCACCATTTTTCATACTTTTAGTAGACTTTAATGCTTCAACTTGTAAGATTCCAATATTTAACCGACACAAATCCTTTTAACCACTTTAGATAAGTTCAAATATGAGATTTAAGTGTTATACCTCTAGCTCAAGGCTAGGGAAGATTCTTGGCGAAAAACGGGTCGATAAAAGCCAAAGAAAGAGGTCCTTCGTGTTCCGCTTGCTCCAAGCTTCCTAATACGTGACCTCTAACACTTGTATGATGATGGATTGTGATGATCAAGAACCGAAAGTATGATGGATGTAAGAGTGGGGTTCGGCCGAGAATGAGTAAGGGAGGGAGAGAGTGATTTTTGTGAAGTTGAAAAGTGATAATAATCTCATGTGTTTAGCTTAGGTTTTATAGACAAAACATAGTGTATTATCCCATGGTTCTTGTGTTCTCTAGATTTTTGGCAATTGATTAAAATAATCCAAGGATGGTACTAGTGTGTTCCCCAAGGTTTGGGGCCGGTTAGGATGGGGGGGGGGGGTATCCGGTTAGTTCTCAACTAGGTAATTAGGATAATGGTTAGGTTAATTAAGTGTTTAACTTAGTTACTTGTGTGTAGTATGTTACAACGGGTGTTAGGGTAAACAGGGACCCTAACTGGCTCAGAAAAATATAAATAGTGAAAATAATAATATTTTCATGTTCCGGGTAAAGTCCGGTTGTTTGGTTGGTTAGTAATCCGTTAAAGCGTTACAAAAGATTTAAAGTGTCGTTATTAACATTTTTAGTGACACATCTTGTTTCCGACACTTTGGAAAGTGTCTAGTAATATTTTCCCCATGTTTTGGCACTTTACTGGTCAGCTAGAAGCTGGATTATTTATTAAAGTGCTGTGTTTTTGTACTTAGAGTACGTTTTAGGCACATCCAATCAGTGTATCTTATTTCTAGAGACGCAGTTCTACAACCCTTGTATCCTACACTCACTATTGGTGTAGCAAAATATCTCAGGCTCTTACAGGCCTTGGAGGCAGTGTCTGCCTGATGCTGGCTTTATCAGCATGTTCAATAGGTTATCCGTTATCGTGCTACTGTGCTTTTTGTGCATCATGTTTGTCACTATGGTTCAGTATGTAAGTATTGTAGTGACAGCAAGCAAGTATGATGCAAGTAAGTACATGTATCAGTATTCAAGTAGCAGTTTATCAGCTAGTTCAAGCAACCACAGTAATTAATCAGTAATTAATCATTAATTAAGTCGTACGGATACCTGGTTTAGTGCGGGTTGTCACATTCTCCCCCCGTTAAATAAATTTCGTCCCGAAATTTAAGTTCTGCTTGTAGAAGCAGGGTTCTTAGGAAAAAGGTGGGGGTATTTCTCTTTCATCCGGTCCTCACGCTCCCAGGTGAACTCAGGACCATGTCTGGCATTCCAACGAACCTTGACGAGCTTGACACTGCTCCGGCGGGTCTTGTTAACTTTCCAATCCGTGACCTCGACAGGTTCTTCAATGAAGTGGAGCGTGTCGTCAACATGAATCTCGTCGATGGGAATGGCAACGTCAACTTGAGTTGGACTTTTCTTTAGATTGGATACATGAAATGTATCGTGAACGCCATTTAGTTCAGCAGGTAGGTCCAACTTGTATGCTACTTGTCCTATTTTGTCCAAAATTCTGAAAGGAACAATGTAGCGCGGATTTAGCTTCCCACGCTTTCCAAAGCGTGCCACCCCCTTCCAGGGTGAAACTTTCAATAACACCATTTCTCCAACTTGGAAATCCACATGTTTTCGGTTTGGATCCGCATAGGCCTTTTGTCTGTGGCGAGCTGCTTCGATGCGTTTAAGAATTTGCGCGATCTTGTCTGTCGTCTCTTGGACGATTTCGGGACCAGCAAGCTGCCTATCACCCGCGTCAGACCAACATAGGGGTGATCGGCACTTGCGTCCGTAAAGGGCTTCAAATGGCGCGACACCAATACTGGTGTGGTAGCTGTTGTTGTATGAGAATTCAACCAAAGGTAAATGTTTATCCCAGCTACCGCCCAAATCCATAACACACGCTCTCAGCATGTCTTCCAAAGTCTGTATTGTTCGCTCGCTCTGGCCGTCAGTTTGCGGATGGAACGCAGTGCTCAGATTCAACTGTGAGCCAAAGGCTTCTTGGAAGGATTGCCATATCCTTGACACAAACCTTCCGTCTCTATCAGAGATGATTGAGAGAGGCACTCCATGACGTGCGACGATCTCTCTCATGTAAATTTCCGCGAGTTTACTAGTACTGTCTTTCTCTTTGATCGGCAGAAAGTGTGCGGACTTTGTTAGGCGGTCAACTATTACCCAAATCATATCATGGCCTCTTGGCGTTCTTGGCAATTTTGTAACAAAATCCATTGAGATTTGTTCCCATTTCCACTTGGGAATCTCAGGTTGTTGCAGCAGCCCTGAAGGCTTCTGGTATTCCGCCTTTACCTTAGCGCACGTTAAACATTTGCTCACATAAACAGCAACGTCGCCTTTCATCCTAGGCCACCAATAATATTCTTTGAGATCCTGGTACATTTTATCCGATCCAGGGTGGATAGAGTACCGTGACTTGTGCGCTTCGTCGAAAATAACTTTCCTTAAATCACCAAACAGAGGAACCCAAATCCTTTTCTCAAAACATAACGTTCCTTCCTCGTTTGGTACCAAAAGCTTCTCCATCCCACGGAGATACTCTTCTCCAAGGTTTCCTTCCTTAAGGGCTTCCTTTTGTGCAGCACGAATGCGCAAGGAAAGATCGGTTCGTATAATCATTTCCAAAGCCCTTATCCTTATGGGCTTGATTCTCTCTTTACGACTTAGGGCATCGGCGACTACATTCGCCTTCCCTGGGTGATACTTTATCTCGCAGTCGTAGTCGTTTAGCAACTCAACCCATCGTCTTTGCCTCATATTCAACTCCTTCTGGTTGAATATATGCTGTAGGCTCTTGTGATCTGTAAAGATTGTATACTTTGTACCATAAAGGTAGTGTCTCCAGATTTTTAGTGCAAATACCACTGCGCCAAGTTCCAAATCATGTGTGGTATAGTTCTTTTCGTGCACTTTCAGTTGACGCGATGCGTAAGCAATAACCTTTTGGCGTTGCATCAATACGCAACCCAATCCTTGGCGCGATGCATCGCAGTATACCACAAAATCATCAGTACCTTCCGGTAATGCTAAGATTGGCGCATTGCAGAGTTTATCCTTCAGTATCTGGAAGGCTTCTTCCTGTTTGATTCCCCAATCAAACGTCTTATCTTTCTGCGTGAGGAGCGTCAATGGTTGAGCGATCTTTGAAAAATCCTCGATGAACCTTCGATAGTAGCCAGCCAAACCCAAGAATTGCCGAATCTCGGTTGGCGTCTTTGGCGTTTCCCAATCCTTGATCGCCTCGATCTTGGTTGGATCCACGTGGATTCCATCTCCATTTACCACGTGCCCAAGGAATTGGACTTCACGTAGCCAAAATTCGCACTTGGAGAATTTGGCATACAACTGTTCCTTCTTTAGCAGCTCCAAAATAGCTCTAAGATGTTGTTCGTGCTCGGCCTTTGTTCTTGAATAAATCAAGATGTCGTCGATAAACACAATCACGAACTTGTCTAAGTATGGCTTGCAAACTCTATTCATCAAGTCCATAAAGACTGCAGGTGCGTTCGTCAAACCAAATGGCATAACGAGGAACTCGTAGTGCCCATAACGAGTTCGGAAGGCTGTCTTTGGGATACTCTCCTCTTGTATCCTTAACTGATGGTATCCAGATCGAAGATCGATCTTTGAATAAAAGCTTGAACCTTGAAGTTGGTCAAACAGATCGTCGATTCTTGGCAGAGGATACCTATTCTTGATCGTTAGCTTGTTCAATTCTCTGTAGTCAATGCACATTCGGAAACTACCGTCCTTCTTTTTGACAAACAGGACCGGAGCTCCCCAAGGCGAGAAGCTTGGTCGGATAAATCCCTTGTCTAACAACTCTTGAAGTTGTGTCGACAGTTCCTGCATCTCAGACGGAGCAAGTCTATAAGGTGCCTTAGCCACAGGCGCGGCGCCTGGAACTAAGTCGATGTGAAACTCTACTTGCCTCTGAGGCGGCAGTCTAGGTAAGTCTTCTGGGAAGACTTCTGAATACTCCCTCACGACAGGGATGTCTTCGATTCTTTGCTCAGCAGCCTTCTTATCCACAATGTGTGCCAGAAAGGCAACACATCCTTTCTGCAAACACTTCCTTGCTTTCAAGCAACTGATAATCCTCAACGGCGTCTCACGCTTTTCTCCATGAACAACAACGGTCTCACCATCATCGGTTGGGATACGAACAACCTTCTCGTGACATACTATCTCAGCCTTGTTTCCTGATAACCAATCCATTCCTACTACCACGTCGAAGCTTCCCAACTGGACTGGTAGCAGATCTAGAGTGAACTCACGTTCTCCCAATTCAATCACACAACCTCTGATCACTTCATTGGCTTCTACTAACTTCCCATTGGCTAATTCGATTGAGTAGGGAATATCTAACTTATTAGCGGCTAACCCAAGCATATTCTTAAATTCTAACGATACGAAGCTATAATCGGCACCAGTATCAAATAAAACGGATGCATAGCGTTGATTGATAGGGAACGTACCAGTAACAACATTGGGATCCTGGCGCGCTTCCCTAGCTTCGAGTTGGAACACCCTTCCACGGGCTTGGTTTAAATCTGGGCAGTTCTTCTTAAAATGCCCAACATCACCGCAGTTAAAACATCCAAGTTTTCGACCACTTCCGGCGCCATCCCCAACTTGCTGGTTGTTTTGGTTCGCATTGTTGACTCCGTTCCCTCCATTATTTCCTTGTGGGCGATTACCACCACGATTATTGTTTCTGTTTCCATATCCTCCCTGGCCTCCCCGACCGGCAGGGGCCCAACAAGTGTCCTTCAAGTGGCCACGTTTCCCACATACTTCGCATACTTTTAGCCCACATTGACCAGAATGGTGGCGTTGGCAGGTATTGCATTTGGGCTGGGTGCCCATGTATCCTCTTCCTTTCTTTCCACTACCAGCTGTAACCTGAGCTGGTGCGTTTGGTTCCCCTTTCTTACCAACACTGCCAATGCCTTGTTTGAAGTTCGAGAACTTTCTTTTGTTGCCTCCTGATGACTCAACGTGAGTCTCTGCCTTCTTCGTCTTGATCTCATCAAACTTGTTCAGGCGGATGGCCTCTTCTGTGAGTGCCACGCTCAAATCAATGGCTTCAGTGATAGTCGCTGGTTTGGAGGAGGTTACCATGCTTATGATTTGGGGAGCCAAACCCCAAATGAAGCGCTCGATTCGCTTGTATTCTGGTGTAACCATGTAAGGAACCACTTGAGATAAGTCGTGAAACCTTTGAACGTATTCTGCGACCTTTGGACCGTCCATTTTTAAGTGCCAAAATTCAGTCTCCAACTTTTGAATTTCTGCGCGAGAGCAGTACTTCTTGCGCATGAGTTCCTTTAGTTCGGTCCAGGTCAGCGCGTAGGCAGCAGCTTCGCCTAGTGTTTGTACTTGTAGATTCCACCAGGATAGGGCTCCATCTAGAAACAGCCCTGAGATATAGGTGACTTGCTGATCCAGCGCACACTTGCTCATGCGAAGTACAGATTCGGTTTTTTCAGCCCAGCGAACAAAGGCGACAGCACCCCCCGTGCCATCAAAGTTGACCGGTTTGCAGTCTAGAAACTGCTTGTAGGTGCACCCTGCACATACGTTATAACATATGAATGGTATTAGCATCCTTGCCAGAGATATCCAATTAGGTCACGGTATGTCTTAATGGCTTAGTATTACCGTGAGGTGGATTGTTATTGCCTTGGTTAATACTTCCGCTCGTTCCGGGCTGAGATGCTGCATACTGTGCTATGGCAGCAGCAATAATCTGCTGGAGTTCTGCCTCATTGGTAGGCATTCGTGTCTCACGTCTTGGCGGCATCTTCTAAAAGATGGTTTACGTTGGTCAGGTCATAGTAAGACGTACGTATATAGTAATAGTAATAGCACATAACATCTCATGTTATCAACACAAATATCAATCACACACATCCCATGTCATAAAAATGCAATTAAGAAATCAAGCGAATCAGATATGATGAGAATACTGCGATTGCCATATATCGAGACTACATAGTAAGTGTATCAGTACATCATAGTGTCATACAATCATCAGTCAACTAGGGGCTACATCACCCCTGTACAAAAACCATAACAAATCAGTGTCAAATACATGTCAACAAAAGTCAGGATCATAAAGTAGTCTCCAAAAATACTGTGCAATCCAACAATCGCCGTCTTCTCATCCTCGTCTACCCAAACAGTACTGATGAGCTCTATACAGATGGTGGTGGAGGAGGGGGAAAGTGGGTGTAAAACAAACGACGTAACTGGAGCCAGTCCTCCTCCTGGGCTCGCTGAGTACGAATGATAGAGGCAACCTGCTGCTCTAGTGTAAAGAGACGAGCAGCATAATCTGGAGGTAAAGGTCGAAACGGCTGCAGAGGAGAGTGTGTCCGACCATGACACTGGCAAGGTGGCAGCTGAGCTCTCTCAAGCTCCTGGATGCGCTGTGTGTGCGACTCATGCTGAGTGACAAAGGACATCAAAACGTCCTCGATAGTGTACCCCCTGTGAAAAGAATGGTAGGGGTCAGTGGGTGGCATACCAGAGTCTGGTGCCCAAAGAAATGGCTCACTAGTGGGGTCAAAAGGTGCCACGTGAAGTGGAGCAACAGCGGGTGGAACAGATGACATCTGGGGCATAAAAGGGATAGGCATCGGTACATGCCCCACAGGATGGGCTGAAGAACCCTCTCCAGGCCTCGCTGGAGGTACAAACTGTGGAACCTGAAAAGTAAAATCAACATGTCGTGTAACAGGGATCTGAGGTGGAAAATGTGGAACATCCTCATCAGCAGGTATCCAACCGTGCTGTGCATGCTCATCTGGTGGATCCATGCGTGCCGCGAATAGTGCATGCTCGGGCTCTAGTGGAACGAGATCAAGTGGGGGAGCAACAACAGGGTGAACAGGTGCAATGTGCTCAATGGGAGGGTCAACAGGTATAGCGACAACGGGTAAAGGATCAACAGGCTCAACAATGACATGATCGCCCTCCATCAAAGGAACATCCACGGGGAGATCATCAGCAACAGGCTCAAAAGGGATGTCAGCATGTACTGGGTCATGCTCAGGTATGGGGTCTAGAGCGGCTGCCTGCTCAGGAGCAATGGCAGGCTCGAGGTCATCAAAAGCCATCTCTAAATCAAAATCTGGGTCAATAGGATCAAATGCGTCAGCAGGGCCTACTGGATCCTCCATAAACTGATCCATGGGAACAAACTCTAAGTCACGATCTGGGTCGAATCCTGGGGGAAACATAGGATCGGAATCCCCCTCATCGTCATGGTCGAAAACAAAACTGGGGATAGGGGCAACAGAAGATGCCTGATCAGGATCTGATCCATGAGAGAAGTGCTGCGCACTCTGGTCGTGTGAGGGTACAGAGGCCACAGACTCAAAAGAGTCTGGGACTGGGGAGTAAGCAGGTGACTCCACGGCGGGAGCATCTGCGATCAACAAGGGACCGTCAGCAGCAGGAAGGGCCTCGCCCTGAGCATCCTCCTCGAAAGGCTCCTCCTCAAACATATCGACATCATCCTCCTCGTCGTCGATAGGCAAATCATAAACAGGGTACGAAGCAAGCGGTATAGGAGCAGGGATCACTGCCAGTGGTAGATCCCCGGCCAAAGGACCATCTGCGAGCTCGTCAGCACCGTCGGGTAATGCGAAGGGCTGAAAGTCGTCCTCATCTGTGCTCGTGACGTCGGACGTGTGAACCTCGTGCTCCGATGACTCAAGGTCGTCTGATACGATAGGCCTAGGGCCTGTGGTGTCTGAACCACCAGTGTCTGTAGAATCCATGTGTCTGTAACATATACACAAACATGCACAAACAGTCAATCATATAATCAAATAATCACATAAGTCACCAAGTAAGCATTCAAGTCATTCTCCTAGTCCCACTAGCCTCCCAGCCTCTCAGACTGCTCTTCCTAGTCCCACTAGCCAATTCTCCTAGTCTCACTAGCCAATTCTCCTAGTCCCACTAGCCAATTCTCCTAGTCCCACTAGCCAATTCTCCTAGTCCCACTAGCCAACTACCTCGTTCTCTCAGACCGAGCCTCGGCCTCTCAGACCGAGCCTATAATAAAGAATAAGATGTGCTCAACATTTGTTTGTAAAAAGTTTGGATCTGGACTTAAGTGGTATGCAGTAAAAATGTTTTCGTGAGAGCCCTAGTAATCATAGTCTAGACTCGAGAAAGAATCCTAGTTCGCTATGATCAGAGCTCTGATACCAAGCTGTCACACCCTGGCTTTGCGGAAGCGTGGTTAATTTGGTGTGACTTCTTAATACCATAGCTTAATCATAACAAAGCTATATGAGTTAAAAACATGCAAGATCATCCATTAAGTTTTGAAAACCAAATACAGTACCATTGTTTTAACGGGAACATATCCTAACAACCATACCCTTGTTCAACAAACATTACAAACTTAAACATAATATAAACATGGTTTAAGGATTGTGTCTTGTCCAGGAAAGTGACACATCCCCTAAACCCCGGATGACCTCGGAAACAAGTGCAGCGGAAAACATGCCATACCGTGCCAGATCTCGTTAGTTTCCTGAAATACATGTAAGTTGAAAAATCAACAATAATGTTGAGCGAGTTCATGTGCAAGTGAGTAAGTAAAACACTTGTAAGTATAAAAGTTCCCTGGTATGTAGCAGTGTAAGGAAAAGAGATCACCAATGGTTTGCAAGGCCATTAGCATGTGTGAAATGCAAGTAGGAAGACTCAACCCTAGCCGATTTATGCGTCGGGCAACCAAGTCACTCAAGGTCCGTTCTGTTGGTCCTCTCAGAGGTCCGTTCTGTTGGGCCTAGAGTTGGGCTCGCTACACCCAGATAGATCTACCGCTTAAGTCCCTCGGTGTTCTGCCTACCCATTCACATGATCTAAGTAGTAAACCTCCTTACGTTAACATACCGTGTATAATAGTACTTGTAAACAAAGTAACATGTATTTCACCCCCGCAGTTAAGAAAACTGAAAACAGTTAGAGAAAAGGGGGACATGAACTCACAGTGAAGCGTCTCTACCAAGTGTCTCCAAATCTGAAAGCTGTGCGACGACCTACAAGTGCTAATTCTATTAGACGGACGGCCGTGCCTTAGCTTTATAGTTTAAGTCTTTGGGAAATAGTTAGGCAACTATTCCGTGTTTACATTTCGTATATACTTGGTAGTTAATTTCCTTCCCAAGGATGGGGGATTCAATACATGTGCGTAAGTTACGTTTTAGTAATCTAGTGGTAATATAATTACCGGTGTAACTTATATATTCATGTGAAAGCGTTTGTATTATTTTGGAATCGTTAACGCTTGTAAATATTATTTTTACTCTAAAAATAATATTTATGCATTTTCACAAAATAATCATAAACAGTGTTGTGACAATATATATATTTATCACGTTAATTTTTGTGAAAATCCCACCTCCGAATATTTAGTAAATAAAGTCATGGCGAAATTTATATTTCGAAAACATGTCAAAAATAATTCTAACACTTGTTGTGCAAATATTTCTAAGTGTTAGGTATTTAGAAAAATTTCGCCAGAGTTTCCTCTGTAACTGGAGGTGGCCACGCTTTCAAGCGTATCATTTTCTTTTAACAAATCAACCAATCAATGTTCTCAACATTATCAAACAACTTTTCAACATTTTAACTAGTCAAAGATAGACATAATCGCAAAAATATACGAACTTGTGGTTTGTCTAAAATATGTAGTAAATCTCTTTACTTTTACTGGATCTTTTGTGTAAATAATCCGATTTCGTAAAAACCTCGTTTTTAGAGAAAATCCATCTTTACAACTTCTAGTATCTTTTGACAAAACTAGTTCTTTGTCGGATCTTTTTACTTCACAAGTGTTTACACACTTGTGGTTTATGAAAATCATGTTTGTTAGTATAAAATCCGTCTTTTAAAATACATGATTTCTTTGACGCGTGGTCCTTTGAAAATACCACTTGCAGATACGTAGATCTGCTAGTTTTAAACACTAATGTACATGTTAAAACACTTTTACACAAATAAAACATTTTTACACAAGTTCATAGTTTATGTGTGGTAGGGTTTCACCTTCTAACCCTTGTTACTTCTAAAATAGCTTTATGTTAAGATTCATGATCTTACCAAACCGGGTTAAACGGTGATCCGAGCTACCACAACATAGATCGGGTCTAAATACGCACATATTTCAAATACTACAACTTTTACATAACACATGAGCTATTAACCACCATTTTTCATACTTTTAGTAGACTTTAATGCTTCAACTTGTAAGATTCCAATATTTAACCGACACAAATCCTTTTAACCACTTTAGATAAGTTCAAATATGAGATTTAAGTGTTATACCTCTAGCTCAAGGCTAGGGAAGATTCTTGGCGAAAAACGGGTGGATAAAAGCCAAAGAAAGAGGTCCTTCGTGTTCCGCTTGCTCCAAGCTTCCTAATACGTGACCTCTAACACTTGTATGATGATGGATTGTGATGATCAAGAACCGAAAGTATGATGGATGTAAGAGTGGGGTTCGGCCGAGAATGAGTAAGGGAGGGAGAGAGTGATTTTTGTGAAGTTGAAAAGTGATAATAATCTCATGTGTTTAGCTTAGGTTTTATAGACAAAACATAGTGTATTATCCCATGGTTCTTGTGTTCTCTAGATTTTAGGCAATTGATTAAAATAATCCAAGGATGGTACTAGTGTGTTCCCCAAGGTTTGGGGCCGGTTAGGATGGGGGGGGGTATCCGGTTAGTTCTCAACTAGGTAATTAGGATAATGGTTAGGTTAATTAAGTGTTTAACTTAGTTACTTGTGTGTAGTATGTTACAACGGGTGTTAGGGTAAACAGGGACCCTAACTGGCTCAGAAAAATATAAATAGTGAAAATAATAATATTTTCATGTTCCGGGTAAAGTCCGGTTGTTTGGTTGGATAGTAATCCGTTAAAGCGTTACAAAAGCTTTAAAGTGTCGTTATTAACATTTTTAGTGACACATCTTGTTTCCGACACTTTGGAAAGTGTCTAGTAATATTTTCCCCATGTTTTGGCACTTTACTGGTCAGCTAGAAGCTGGATTATTTATTAAAGTGCTGTGTTTTTGTACTTAGAGTACGTTTTAGGCACATCCAATCAGTGTATCTTATTTCTAGAGACGCAGTTCTACAACCCTTGTATCCTACACTCACTATTGGTGTAGCAAAATATCTCAGGCTCTTACAGGCCTTGGAGGCAGTGTCTGCCTGATGCTGGCTTTATCAGCATGTTCAATAGGTTATCCGTTATCGTGCTACTGTGCTTTTTGTGCATCATGTTTGTCACTATGGTTCAGTATGTAAGTATTGTAGTGACAGCAAGCAAGTATGATGCAAGTAAGTACATGTATCAGTATTCAAGTAGCAGTTTATCAGCTAGTTCAAGCAACCACAGTAATTAATCAGTAATTAATCATTAATTAAGTCGTACGGATACCTGGTTTAGTGCGGGTTGTCACACATGCCTTGTTTAAATCAGTAAAATCGACACATATCCTCCACTTTCCATTTTTCTTTTGAACAACAACCACATTGGCTAACCACATTGGATACTTAACCTCTCTTATCATACCTGCTCGAAGTAGTTTATCTACCTCTTACTGGATAATAGCATTCCTTTCAGGTGCAAACTTCCTCCTCTTCTGATGAATTGGTTTGAATGACCTATCAATGCCAAGTTTATGAGTAATTATATCTTTAGATATACCTGTCATGTCCTCATGCTTCCAGGCAAAGGTAGTTTTCCTCCTCTTAAGGAAGGATACTAGATCCTGTTCAATGTTGCTGAGGATCCCAGATCCTATGAAGACTATGGATTCAGGATCATAAGGATCCATAAGGATTTCTTTCACATCCTGTTCTCTTGCCTCCAAGACATCTCTTGAAGGATGCTTTAATTGCTATTGCTCCCTTGGTCTTGAGGCTGGCTTCATTGATGACGTGTAACAATTCTTAGCTTCTTGTTGATCACTCTCAATTTTCACCACCCCCCATGGGCTAGGAAGCTTTACACATTGATGATAGGTATATGGGACTGCCTTCATGTCATGTATCCACGGCCTGCCAAGGATAATATTACAACAGGATAAGCAATCTATGACACTAAATTTTTGATAAGAATGAAGTCCTTCAATGTAGATGGGGAGTTTGATGTCCCCCAATGTATTCTTGGTCTCTCCGCTGAATCCCACAAGAACTGAGGATCTTGGGATAATGTCTGATTCAGGAATGTTCATCTTCTTGAGGACATCAAGCTGGATGATGTTTACTGAGCTTCCTCCGTTTATCAGGATCCTGCGAACAAAATGGTTAGTAATAAATAGAGTAATAACAAGACCATCATGATTAGGATCCTGGACATCAACACGATCATCCTCATCAAAAGTTATAATCTTATCCTTGGTGACAGTGGAGGTTCGGATGGGTCTGTCTCCATTATCCATCTTGGTTTGTTTGGCATGTCTTTTGGCTGCTGAAAAGGAAGTACCACAAATGTCTGATCCTCCGGATATAAAGTTTATAACTTGTGCATCTGCTGGAGGAGCAGGAGCCTTTTCCGGGATCCTTTCAGGATCCTGGATCCTTGACTTCTTTCGTCCCAAAAGCTCCTTCAAGTGCCCCTTGCTTAACAACTAACCAATTTCTTTTCTTAGTGCAATACACTCTTCAGTGTGATGCCCAAAATCCTCATGATATGCACACCACTTGGACTTATCCTTTGTTGCGGCTGGTTTATCACTTTTCCTTGGCCACCTTGCTTTCTCACCTCGATTCTGCATTGCAAGAATTAGTTCATTGTTATCAACAGAAAAACAATATTCAGAGATTGGAGGGTAATCCTCATCATCCTCTTCTTGTTCTACTGCATGCACATTCTGGTTATCAGACTTGTTGTAGGACTTGAATTTGTTATTCTTGAAGTAGGATCCTTGCTTTTCCTGTTTTGAGGATCCTGCCAATCTCTCCTGGATCCTTTTGTCATCCTTTAGACGGATGAACCTAAGGGCCCTGGTTCTTACTTCATCAAGATTCCTGCATGGGGTCATAACAAGATCATCATAGAATAAGGAATCCCTAAGCAATCCCATTTTAAAGGCTTCCACAGCCGGAGCTATATCCAGATTAGGAATGTCTAAGGACTCTTTACTAAACTTAGTGATGTAATCTCTAAGTGATTCATTTTGACCCTATGTTATCCTATATAGGTCACTAGTTAATCGTTTAAATTTTCTACTACACGAGAATTGACTATTAAACATATTAACTAAATTAGCAAATGAAGTAATAGAGTAAGGAGGAAGACTTAGCAGCCATTTAAGAGCTGATCCTGTCAGTGTGGATCCGAAACCGTTGCATAGACATGCTTCTTTTAACCTTTCTGGGATGGGGTTGATCTCCATCCTCTCTCTATATTGAGCCACATGTTCCTCTGGATCCGTTGAACCATCATACAACTTCATGGTTGGTATTTGGAACCTTTTGGGTATCTCAGCATCACAAATAGGAGGTGCAAAACGAGATATCCTATGGCTCCCATCTGCAATTTCAGGAATGGGCTTAACCACTCCTGGTACACTGGATATCATATCCTTCAGCTTCTGTAATTCCCTAGCCATAGCTTGATTGATACCTGTATCCTGCATAGAGCCATGGTTAGTGTTATAAGAATTATTGAAAGTGTTACCTCCCGGATGATTCAGGTTAGGAATTGCAGATGTGAATCCATATTGACGGGATTCTGGTATGATTGAAGGACCAGAAGAGGCAATGGTCTGCATTGGAATGAAGTCTCCTTGATGAACATCTGTGCTTGGGGGTTGTATACTTCTGAAGAATCCTTGATCCTGAAAGATGTTGGATCCTTGAACCTGAGAGGATCCCTGAGGCTGAGAGGATCCTTGAACCTGAAATGAGGATCCTTGATCCTGAGAGGATCCTTGAACCATGGAGGATCCTTGGACCCCAGAGGATCCTTGGACCCTAGAGGATCCTTGGACCCTAGAGGATCCTTGAACCTGAGAGGATCCTTGGACTGTATGTATTCCCAAATATCCTCCTGAGCCGACGAAGGATCCCTGATGCTGGAAAGAGGATCCCGAAGGCTGAAAACAGGATCCTTGAGGCTGGAAGTGAGACCCAAAAGCCTGACTCATAGTTGTTGCTCCATAACACCTTCCCAACGGTTCAGTTTGGAACTGGATGTCTAAGGCTGCAGATTGCTGGGCAGTTATAGCTGGAGTGTCGAAATCCAGTGATCTTGGTATCAGAGGAGAGTGATCCTCCCCTGATCTCTTCTGTTTCTTGATGTCAGCGATCTCCCGGAGGATCCTTTCGTTGGTTTTGTCCTGCTCTTGTACGTGATCCCTCATCTGCAAAATCAAAGTAAAAAGATCACTAGTAGTAGGATTAGAATAAACAGAAGAAGTTGGTGGTTTTGGAAAAATGGGGCTTTGTCTCTTTGCAGCATTTTCAGCATTCTTCTGGGATCAAGAAGGTGGTGGAGGCAAAGGAGGAACGCCCTGTGAAGAACTCATTGCCGGCATAGATCTTGATGTGTTCTTTGCTGAAGAGGCCATTTGCTTGGTTGTAATGAACCGAAATGATCACCAAAACAAGAATTTCTTAGGAATGAAGCACCAATTGCCCCACGGTGGGCGCCAAACTGTTTTGGTCAAAAATCAAGCAAAGATAATACAACCAAATCTTTTGTTGTGAGGTGTGATGCTTGAATCAATGAACAATATTAAGGATCACTCGGAAGTGTAATGAACAAGTGACACAAGATTTATACGAGGAAAAAGCCCTTGATCAAGAGTTGATCTCCGGCATAAAAAACCTCGGGTGATGGAAACTACCGATCACCAACTAAGATTAAACAAAATAGTTTACAACTCGGGATGATAACAAGCTTGTTACAAGGATCACTAGTGTGTAATGTGCAAAAAAGTGTATGAAATCGCCAAGTATTGCTTGAGAGCTGACTGAGAGCTGTTACGAGTGTGTGTGGTTTTTGCTAAAATTAGCTAAGTCTTTTTCTATCAAGCTTGTTATCCCCATTTAAATTAGAAATAACTAAGTTAACAAATTATCTGATAATCATGCAAGCTCCCCACGATCTCCACAACGTCTATAATGGTCAAACACATGCGGAATCTTTAGAGAATATACTCCAGGAATTTCGGTGAGACTTGGTCCGTGCCTTTGCTCCTGCAAAACAAGTTTACGTACAAGGAAGACAATTGTTAGTAGTAGGATAACAACAGTGATCCTGAATCCTGATCCTGCGACACCTGTTGAGGATCCTTAATTCAAACAGGATTGAGGATCCATGATCCTGGTAACACTTGAGGACCCGTGATCCTTAGGATTTAGAAAATCCTCCCCTAATAGTATCGTAGCAAACGAATGTTCAAGACAAGGTGGTATAATGTTCAAAGAAAAGATCACATGTTAACCTTGTCAATCCGCACGGATGGAGGTACCAGATCTGCACGGATCAAAGGAAGTGTGTCCGCACGAACTGACCACATGCGCAGAACTAGGGTTTGATAATATAAGCTGATCCGTGCGCAGGTCTAGATCCACATGAGGAGTACATCCACACTTAGAAGTAGGTCTGCATGAAATTGTCCATCCGCATGTATGATATACGCAGACCTACTGACCCTATAAATGCAAGTGTTGTGTCTTGTTCATTGGTAAATTTTATTGACAAGAGTGGGGAAACTCTGTTAGTTTGTTTTCACAGTTTTGTAATTGTTCATCATCAATAGAAAACAACTTATAATTAGCTTGTTCTTGTCTGATCCACTCTCATACTTGGATTCCACACAAGATACAAGATCTACGCAGTCAACGGTGTATTGGAATAGATCCTAACACGAACTCACACTTTCATGTATACTTCTTCGTGCTAGTCTCCATGGAGGAAAGCATTGTTTACATCTAGTTGATGAACATGCCACTCTCACTTAACTGCAACTACGAGGAGTGTATGAACAGTGACTAGTTTTGCCACCAGCGCAAATGTGTCATGGTAGTCGACCCCTCCATTTGTGTGTAACCCTTTACCACGTGGCACATTTCGAGTCTATTGCATGATTTCCCTTTGGTAGTTCTTGAAGTGTCCAAGTTCCTTTTGTTTCTTACGCATGGATCTCTTTCTTTATGGCTTCCACCCACCTAGGATCCTGAATAGCTTCCTGGAAAATTTTAGGCTCATTATTTGAAGTAATGGCCATCATAAAAGCTTTATGTGAGTTAGTAAAATTGTTATATGAAACGTAATGTGCTAAGGGATGTAACATGGAGGGCTCGTGATTTGACGTGGGTGATGAGTGTTCAGGGTTTAGATATGGTGGGAGCTTTACTTCATAATCTTTAATCGATCTGGCCTACCGTGACTTCATTTTTCTCTAGGCTAATTCACATCTTCAGTATTGAGCCCATCGTTTATTTCCGCAGTTATATTAAACTGTTCATCGAGACTTTCTATCTCATTCTCGGCGTGGACACTAGTTCCAATAGGAGGACTTTGAGAGTCAGTTCTAGGCTTTGTTCATTCATTGGCCCATGGATCTCTTGGGTTTCTGCCTCACCATCAAGACTTGTAACGGAAGCCCCCTGGTTAATATCTTCATTAGTGGGCTCTTCCTGATCATTAGGATTCTCATTGCTTTGGTGTGAGTGCATATGTTTATCTCTTGCATCAATCACGTATCGTAGCTTAAACAGATGATACATGAACGGTGCAAAACAGAGAAAAAGATAAAGTTGTTATGTATTGAAGCCCATCCGAACGGATGGACCTCAGGTCCATTCGGACGGATGGTAAATGCTCATCCGGATCTATGTTTAGTCCATCCGTCCGAATGGAGTGTAGGATCGTGAGACGATCGAAACGAGTCTATAAGAAGAGTTATCGGTCTAATCAGAGGCGGAATTCATTGATTAGACTTTGTAACAGCTTGATTCACTCTTAATTGTCTTGTTTTATTGATTTAACACATTTACAGATCAGTAGACACGTCGGCAACACTTCGGTACCAGAATCATGAACGTTACAAATGAATCAGCATGAAAGGTATTTATTGTGGTGAGTATTTCGCACGGAATGACATCTTGCTATTTCGTGCGAAATAGCCAATGGTCATTTCGTATGAAATAGCTCTTTGCTATTTCGTGCGAAATAGCTCAATCACACCCAAACCCTATTTTCCTCGTACAATGTGCCCTGATCTAACAATTCTATCACAAGACTCGATACAAGACGAAGTCGACAGACGTATGCACCAACAGACTCCCCCTCAGATGTTGACGAAGTCTTCGGTGTCGAGTCTTCACAATCTTCAGCCTTGATCAGTCTTCGGGCTTTTTCAAAATTATCTGACAGTGTAAGCATCTTCAATCTTTAACACTTCTGAATCTCAATCTATCTCTTCACATTCTCGTGATCAGATCTCTTGATTCCTTAAGCTCTTCATCATCAGACTCCCCCTTAAATAATGCTTGGGATCGTAGTCTGGCTTTCACAGGTTCTAGAATTGCAACCTGGCTCTCTCATAGCCTTAACCTGCATATTCTCTACCTCAAAGTAAATTTCACAAATTTAAAATTTGACAAATTTATATTTTCTGCTTACCGCTTGAAAAATTAAATTCAAAACATCATCTTGAATAATATGACATTTCACAAATTCTCTTAACCACTTGTATATGACACAATCAAATTTGGTTTCAACTGAATGAACCATTTAATCATTTCAATAACATTTTTTTTCAACAGACTCTCCCAACCCTGTTGTTCATCATGTTTAGCACTCGAAATTTTGAAAATCAGCTTTTCAACATCAGTTGACTAAAATCTTTATGTATTTTTCAAAATTTATGCTAAAACACTCCGAAAATCTTTTTGGATTTTTGATATTTAAAGAAATGAAGTAACGAAATATTTACAGAACAATATTTTTGTGAGTTTGTGAGTTTGTGTAAGAGGATCATATCAGTTTTTGAGACAAATCACCAACACCATTATGCTTTAAACATTTTAAGTTCTAAACGATTCACTTAGATTATCAGTATACTGATCCACTTAAATTTTCACACAAAGTTCAACTGTTTCGAGATATGAGATTAATGTTTTAGAGACTTAAACTTATTCGCGTGTCCCACCTCAGAATATATACTCCCGTATCCAGATCCCAATATTCAGTCTTACAGGTTAGTATACCTAGATGATATCTGTAAAGGGTTAAATGCGAGGGCCATGAGAGCTCAGGCTATTGCTTCTGCAAAATCAGAGAGATGATGGCTTCGACTTTAGGTGTGTTCCCTTTAGAGAATCTTTTCTTCAACAGCACATGACTAGCATTTTGCAATGTTTCATCATTTTTTATGCTGAGGGAGGTGCTATATTTCAAGCAAGCGAAAAGTATTATACGGGGACTAGGCCATTGCTTCCCCAAAATCAGAAGTCCCGGGATAATACCCCAGATATCACTAAGCATAAATACCTATTATCTCAGAAAAAGGGGCCTTTCAAACAAGATTTCGGGGGTTACCCATATATCCGAGAGATGTTCCCCATGAGATAAGCAAGTTTGATATTTAGGTTTATATCTCGAACACAATCTACTAAGCGTGTAAAAAACCTACTGGCACATCATCAGTGAGACCGTTTATCACATTTGACTTACCAATTCTTTAGCGTGCTGTGATAGTCCACTGATGTACTATCATTTCCTCTTTTTCACAACAAAACTCGTTTTTGAATTTTATCATGTTTTTGACTTTTTCAAAATTTCTAATGTTTTTGGATTTTCCGAAATTTCTTACTCCCCCTAAAATTCAAACTCATTTAAAGGAAATTTGAAAACAAACTATACATAAAAAGACAACTGTTGTGAATTGCTTCAAATCGCCATTCACTAGGCATAAACAAACAGAACTCCCCCTGACAACAAACTATTTTCCCATTATGATTTCAAAACACTTAAGTTTGTTTTAATCAAAAATGGTTTTTCCGGAAAATAAGTTTTGTTGATTTTACCACTTGTAAGATTGGGGATAAACTCATCACATTGTTTTCCAATCATTTGAATGAAAGTTAAATCAAGTTCAACTTAATGACCTTGATTAACCACTTGTAGATGAAAATCTCGTTTTCAACCACTTGTAGGTTCAAATCTACCAGTTGTAAAACAAAGTATGACAATTTAAAAAAAAACAACTACCACTTGTGAACTGAAATACCACTTGTAGGAAAAATGCCGATTCCTACTCCACACTTACCAACCTGGAAGTTCCGGCAAGTCCACAACCTGTAGAATTTAACAATTTTTAACATTTTCACAAAAACAATTTTCAAGAAAGATGCCGATTCATGCTCCACGATTACCCACTTGGGAGCTCCGGCAAGTCAGGATTTTAAGTAGAAAACGCTGTCACCCAAGCCTGACAAGCCTTGGGTGATTTTGAATCAACTCTATCCCAACCTCCTTTCGATTTATAAAAATCTTTTGCACTTTTCACTTTCCCATCTACCATCTTCCCAAATATATGTTTGACTTTCCCATTGAAAGCCTTTTCAGCATCAAATTCTCCTTTACCAGGGAAGAATTGATCTGAAATCTCAATCTTACCAACTTTGGATTTCAAATTATCTTTTGACAATGGCGGAAAGTTTTCCTCGTTCATTTCTGGAACGGGATTCTTGTCATTTTTCTCAACAGATGACTCCTCTGATTTTATGGAATCAGATTCATTGTTAGAACTACTCTCTGATTTAACAACCCATCTTTGTTTGTTCAAATCAACTTTTCTTTTGTAAAAATGTTTCGAACTTTCACCAATTTCGAAAGTTGAATCTTTGAACATTTTGACTTTTTCAGTTGGTTGTTTTGTTTTGTTAACCCATTTTTCTTTCATCTTTGGGTTAGAAGAAACTCCCTGTTTTGAGTTGTTGGGCTTTGGACAATTCCAAGCAATGTGTCCAACTTCTTGGCATCTGTAACAGGTTATTCGTTTAACCCTTTTCTCAGATTCTTTCTCCATCTTCTTTTTCTTCTCAGCAAGAAACTCTTTGTTAGTTTGTCTCCAGAATTGTTTCTTCTCTTCTTCTACTGCGCTTGTTCCTGAAACAAATTTAGTTTTTGGTTTATAATTTTTCTCATTTTTATGATTTTCTGTGGGAATGAAACCTAAACCTTTCTTTTTGAAATTACTGTTATGTTTTGGTTTCTTTCGATAACCTGAACCAGAACTGTAACCCTTTTTCTTGTTCAATCTCTGTTGAACTCTTGAAGTGTATTTTTTAGGTTTTTCATGAAGATTTAAATCTTTTATTTCAGAAATATTAATTTATGTTAATTTGAAAACCTGTTTGATCATTTCAGTTTTGACACTTCTTATTGGAAATTCCTCATCAGAATATAATTTGTCTGAATCATTCAAAGTATATGCCACTTTGATTGATCCGTCATTCAAATTAGATTTTGATAACATGAATTCTTTATTGTAAACCCGTTTAACCGGTGAACTCGGACTCTTTTCTGATGAACTCGAACTTTCAGATTTAGACTTCGACTTTGACTCTTCATCCATATCCAACACCTGATCGACCACTTTCTTTAACAACTCAGACTCATGATCAGTGTCAGACGCTGTGAACGTGACATCAATATTGTCTGGTAACTCATCAATGGTTTCAGACTTTAACTTTATGTTGAGCACATTTTTTAATCGTTCCTCATTTGGCTTTCTGGGAGAATAACTTTCGTAGATTGGGGGTGGACACTTGTTATACTTGACACATTGTTTCTTACCAGTATCCTCTTCCATCTTTTTATCTTGGAAAGCTTCAAGACCTGCAACAGTAGGATAAACTCGATCAATCAAATAATCACAAGTTGTATAGCTCAACAATAATCGTTTGATTCTTTCACTTTCAATCTTTTCGAGTTCCAAATCCTGCTTCAGCTTTGCACAGTCTTCAATATACTCATTGATGACCTTCTGCTTTGTCATTAATGTTGAGCTCATCATTGTCATAGCAGCATCAACTTCTAAATTTGTCTTTTTCAGACCATCAACTGTTCTGTTCAACACATCATATGATTCCTTTACGTACTTCACATCAAACAACAGTTTTTCTTTCAACTCTTCAAGTTTACGAATCTTCTTGTCCTTTTTTTCACAATGTTTGCAAGAATCCAAACATTTCAGACAAGGTTTTGTTACTTCAATGATCTTTTCAACTTCAACAATTCTTTCAATTTCGACGAGTTTTTCAACTTCAACAACTTTGTCAACTATTTTTTCGACTTAACAATTTTCTCCACTGCCTTTTCAACAATATCCGGTTCTTCATTGAAATCTACTTCTGCTTTTTCCCATCCTTCAACTTCGACCTTCTCTGTTGAACTTTCTTCAACTTCTGCTTTCTCAGCTTCCAGTTTTATCTTTTCTTCAGTAATCCTTTTTGCTTCCAACTCTCTCTTCAATCTGGCAGCTTTCTTTTCATTCAGCATCTCAACCTTATCTGCAAAGAACAAATTAAAACTGTAACAACTCTCATCAAAAGTCATATTTATTAAATTAATTTGACCAATAGGAAACCCTAATTAAGACACCCAAGTGATTCTGCGCAAACCCTAAAATTTTCAGAACAATCAGAATCAGGATCAGGGCCCCTAAAACTCAGGGGGGGGGGTATTTCCTAGTTTACGATTATCCAAATAATTCGTTGGCAGAAATGAATTTAAGAAATCTGTTGACTCAGCTGAGCTAGTCCCACACGTGGCCACCCTATCCGAATTTCATGACCCTTACGGACCGTAAGGGTTAATGCTTACGGTCCGTAAGCTAAGCCAAATTTGGGTATAAATAGCAGACATTGGCACCTGAAATTCTGCGTATGTTCGACGAAGAAATTCATTCTATGCTCCGAGATAAGCTCTGTTTATCACAATTAACACACACGATTCACTAATCGACGCCGCAATCAAGGTATTAACTCGATCGCTGATACGATTCAATGTCCGATCGATTAAACTATCCAATGGATGTTTAAGTGCTGCCCACATTAGGGTTTATGCTTTGTCATTCGTCGTTAATTCGATGGATGTTTAAGTATCGCACTTTGTCATTCGTTGTGAGGGTTTGATCTCGTGAGTTATCGTAAATGCTGTATTAAGTTACTGACTGAATTGTGTGCCTGTTATAAATTTAGGTTAAAAAAGGCTAATCAGTAGGCTAAACTCTGCCCGTATAAATCTGCAATGTGAGTCATTCTCTTTTTATCAATTATTTTACAAATACCTCAAATTATTTTCAAGGTTATAATTACAGGGACTAAGTCGTGGATATCTTGATTTACTGGTTAGTAGGGTATTGTGCACATTACTAATTTTCTCCCAGTTAGGTTCATTGACCTACTCGGGATAATCACTGTTAGGTTCATTGACCTACAGGGATAATCATCACTATTTAGGTTCATTGATCTAAATAGTGGTATGACCATCGTCACCATTGTGACATGTCACCATTGTGACAGGATGCCAGATAAAAATAAGATAGAATCCATTGTAATCGCTCTTATGCTGTAATTAATAACTATGCATCATTATGCAAAATAGAATGATTCACTCAGTATTTCCCGCTGACAAAACCTTTTTCAAACATGTTTCAGGTAATCTATTATGATCCAGGAAAAGTGCCATATAGCACCACAAGCTCAAAGAAGTGGCTCAGTATAAAATAAAGAAACATGTTTTGTAAAATAAAAGATTTCTTCGTGAAATCTCAAGATTGTAAATTACCGGGTTTTATCCCGCGTTGTGAAATAAAATAATCGGGAAATATTTCAGTCTTAAAAAGATCCTGATGTTAAACTTCCGCTGTTAAACTCAATTAATTAAATACCACGGGATTTCTGTCCCGCGGCTCCTGAAACGGGTCAAACCGGGTCGGGGGCCGTGACAGAAAAAGGTGGTATCAGAGCCACTGATCGAGCCACTGATTTAAGCCAATTAAGTATTTAGAAAATACTTAATTTTTATTAATTGCTATTTTGTGATTATATGTTTTATTATCTGATTAATTGTATACAGTATGGGCAGATCTTTATATGCGAAGCAATGTAGCAATTATTGCAAATTCTTAAATAATTTGACCCAAGTTTTAGCATCTTTTCTTATCTACAGTCTAGAAACCTTATAAATAAATAAAACCTAGTGTGTTTTAATTTTCAGTTGTTTTGGTAGTTACCTATTATGAAATACTATTTTAAAAGTTTTTCTTTAAAATTTTGTTATGATTTAGTAATTGTGTGTATTTTGCTAAACAGCATGAGTGACTTGTCTGACGCCCTTCAGAATTTAAATCTCTATCCAGTAAGAATAGAAGTTTCCAGAGATTTCAATAGATATATACCAGACATAGAAGAACCTATAGAATTCAACGCTTTACCTCTCGAGAAACTCAAGCCTAAGAGAATGGAAATTGGGGAAAGCTCTAGGCAAATTGAGGGGTTACCATCTCAGGAAGAGTTAGATTTTATAATGGCAACCGATGATACTATTGAGCCTATTAATGAAAATGATTTTATTCATTCTCTTGAAACACAACTACCAATGAACTTAGAACCAGCTATTCCAAACCTTTCAATCCACTCGCAAATAGACGAATGGGTGACTAATGAAATACTGTTACAAAACCATCCCTATAGGCTTTTTCCTAAGTTCAATCTAGAACCTTTACCAAATCCACCAATGAGTAACGAGAATATGGCTGAACTCCGTTATTTTAACAAAGAACTAATGGATGCTGAGAATAGGATTCAAGAGATTTTAGGACAAATCTCCTGGAAATACGATGAGAAGGAACGCCGTTACTAGAATATCACCTGACAAAGAATAGGAGATTATGAAACTGTGGTTGTGTAATAGTAATAGTAAAATCAGTATGTGTAAAATAAATAATAAAACGGTTGTATATAGAAGCATGCTATAATCTATAAAATTTTAGAAAAGTTACAATTAATTATATAGAAAATTTGTTTGTATATTCGTTTATGTGATTAAGTGCAATTAATTGTGACATTGGATTATTTATTTTTACTAATTATTTATCTATAAATTAGTTATCAGATGGAAAACGCTAATAATGAACAAGTTAATGAGGTTAATCAATCTGAACAACAACAGGGGGATCAATTTATGACTAGGCAGGATATAGAAAATATCGTTGCTCAAGGGATAGCCAACGCTATTCCAGAAATAGTTGCTCAAGGGATAGCCAACGCTATTCCAGCAATCATTGCTGCTGTTAAAAATCCAATCGAACCGCAACAAATCGTTCCTAGCAAACGCATTTCTGAAGATAACTTCAGTAATAGCGTAAATGGAGGCGGTAATCATGTTAATCATGATAATGAACCACGGAAAGCTCCGCTCCCTAAGAAAAGAAAAACTGCAACGCCTGGTTGCACTTACAAAGAATTTCTTGCTTGTAAACCCACTGAGTTTGCAGGCAATGAAGGAGCGACTGCGGCACTGCGTTGGTTAGAGAAAACCGAGGCAGTAATTGCCATAAGTAAATGTGCTCAGGATGATCAGGTCATGTACGCATCAAATCTTTTCAAAGAAGTGGCGCTAGAATGGTGGAATACGGTGTTACAAGCAAAAGGAAGAAGGATGGCGTATGCTATGAACTGGGAAGAATTTAAGAGCTTTGTAGAAAGAAAATTCTGTCCCGAGTATGAAAAAGAACAAATGACAAATAAGTTTCTAAACCATCGGATGGTGGATGTAGATTGTCGAGGGTATACTACGACATTCTTCGAATATGCTAGGGTGGTACCAACCCTGGCTTCGCCAGAGCCGGTACTTATTTCTCGTTATATTTGGGGATTGATTTCCGAAATCCGTAATATCGTCAAAGCTGCGAAACCTCGCACGAATGATGATGCGGTGGAATTAGCCAATACTCTGACTGATGAACTAGTACGGACAAGAGAAGAAAATAGAAGGAAGGAAGTAGCCCAAAAGATTACCCAAGAATTCCGTTCGGGTAATCATAACAATTTCAAGAAAGGAGGGAATGGGCAATCTTCTACTAGCCCATTTTGCAATTTTTGCAAAAGGAAGCATTTTGGAAGATGCAAAGGATATTGCAATTTTTGCAAAATTCCGGGGCATCAAGAAGAAGACTGCAGGAGGAAGAAATTTTCAGTCTGCTACAACTGTGGAGAAGCTGGACATCTTAGGCCAGATTGTCCAAAACTGAACAAACCATCTGACAATAAAGCCAAACCGGCAGAAGGAGCAAAAAGGAATGCGAGAGCCTTCCAACTAACTGCTAAGGAAGCAGAACTCATTCCAGATGTGATAGCCGGTACGTTCTTAGTTCACAACGTTTACACAAAAGTATTATTTAACTCTGGTGCAAACTAAAGTTTTATAAATACTTCATTCTACCAAACTCTTAACTTACTTTTAACCAACATTAGGCAAATTTCTACAGTAGAAACGGCAGATGGGAATTCAGTTAAAATAAATAAGGTTCTGTAAAGCATAGAAATAGAACTTTTAAGTCATAAATTTTCTGCAACCCTATTATCTATGAAATTAGTTGGAATCAAGGTTGTGCTAAGAATGGATTGATTAGTAAAAGAATTATGCTCGAATTATCTGTGATAAGAATTCTATAGAATTTTGAGCAATCACTAGAAAAGTAATAATGATTAGAGGAGATAAGCTATGTAAACCCATAAAGTTCATATCAGTAATGAAAGTTGCTAATTATGAACGAAGACAAGGAATAGTATATATGATTTCAGTAATCATTAAAGATAAAGAATTTAAGGAAATTTCTGTAGTTTCAGAATACCCAGATGTATTCCCAAAAGTTATTACCTGATAGGGAGATAGAATTTAGAATTCCTTTAAACCCAGGAACTATACCGATAAGCCAAGGCACCTTATCGATTAACACAGTGTTATTTAAAAAGGATGATTCGATGAAAATGTGTATTGATTATAGGGAATTGAATAAAGGTTACAATTAAGAATCAATACCCATTACCTAGAATTGATGATCTATTCGATCAATTCCAGGGAGATAGATATTTTTCTAAGATAGATTTACACTCTGGTTATCATCAATTAAAAATACAAGAGAAAGACATACCTAAAACCATTTTCAGAACTAGGTATGGTCATTACGAGTTTACAATCATGCCCTTCGGATTAACGAATGCACCTCCAGCATTCATGGACATGATGAATAGGATCTGTAAACTATATTTGGATAAATTTGTAATTGTCTTCATAGACGATATACTTAATTATTCCAAAAGTCAGGAAGGACATTGTCAGTAGTTGCATACACTCTTAACTTTGTTAAGAAAAGAGAAGCTTTACGCCAATTTCTCGAAGTGAGAATTTGGGCTGCTAAAAGTGCAATTTCTAGGTCATATAGTGAATCATGAAGGTATTCACGTAAATTCTGCTAAGATAGCAGCAATTACCAAATGGAAAGTTCCGCAATCCGCAATGGAAATTAGAAGTTTTATAGGTTTAGTCGGATACTATATTAAGGATTTTTCCAAGATAACTATACCATTAACTAAGCTAACCTATAAAACAGTTAAGTTTGAATAAGGGACCTAAACAAGAAGAAGCCTTTAGGATCTTAAAGCATAAATTAACAAAATTCTAGTTTTACCAGAAGGAACTGAAGATTTTGAAGTATATTATGATGCTTCAAAACTAGGATTAGGATGTGTGCTTATGCAACGCAAGAAGGTAATTGCGTATGCTTCAAGACAATTGAAAAAGCACGAGGAAAATTATACCACTCATGACTTAGAATTAGGAACCATAAATTTTGCCCTTAAGATTTAAGACATTATCTGTATGGAAATAAGTTTACTGTCTATACGGATTATAAGAATTTAAGACATATATTTGAGCAAAAAAAGAATTAAACATGAGGCAAAGGAGATGGATGAAAATCCTAAGTAACTACGACTGTGATATTCAGTATCACGAAGGAAAGGCGGAAGACGGCTAGAGATCGTCAGAAAAGTTATACAGATAATAGACGAAAGCCGTTGGAGTTCGAGTTGGAGACAAAATGCTAATTGAAAGTATTTCCTTGGAAAGGAGTAATTAGATTTGGTAAGAAAGGAAAGTTAAATCCAAGATATGTAGGACCATTTCCGGTAATCCAACGTATAGGACCAGTTGTTTATCGTTTACAACTACTAGGAGAGTTAGCTGGGGTACATGATGTATTTCAAGTATCCAATCTCAAGAAATGTCTATCAGACGAATCTTTGGTAGTACCTTTCCAAGATATAAAGGTAAACGAGTAGTGTTAGTTAAAGTAAAGTAGGATTCAAAGATATGATCCTAATACATTTAGGAGTTAGAATCAGAAATAAAGCAAAAATATCCTCAATTATTCCAGTAAATCTTGAGGACGAGATTTTTATTAAGGTGGGGAGAATGTATGTCACACCCCGACCGCGTAAAACAACAAATCGCGGCGGAAACATCGGGGCGTGTTGCAACAGAATTAATGTTTCATAACCATGGATACCAAAAAGTGTTTCGTTTTATTAAACATTGAATAATTACATCGTCTGGAAATCTAAATACACTATTTAAACATAGTCTATCATTGTTATTGAGTCACTAAGGCCTTGTCCAGTCCTATGTGAGCATGCATCTTATCAATCGATATCATCCAACAATACCTGAAACATATGTGAAAACGAGGTCAGCAAAGCAATGCTGGCGAGTACATAGGTTTTGTGAAAATAAGATTCATGACTTCTGTTTAAGAAAATGTTTAGTCATGAACCTTGTAATTTGCTTTGTCTTTGTAAATCATTTGAAAAATAATAAGTTCGGATGATAAGTATAAATAAGAAAATAATGCATGATTAAATGAATAACCATGTAAATGAGTTTGCATAAGATAAGTTGTTTATAAATCAATGTCTTGTGAAAAGTATGTTATTTGTATAAAATGTTCTATGTCTCAAACTGAAATGATTCAAATAACGCTATGATATGTAATACCATACAAACACTTATATATAGGAAGTACCAACGGCGTATCCACCATGTTTGTATCATATTACACACGCATCGTTACTAAATCACTTAACCAAACCAAACCAAACAATGTAAAATGTCTATGTCAAATATCCATGTCAAATGTCTCTGTGTCAAAATGTCATGTATGGCAAGTGAAATGTCTCAACTAAACCATATGCACAAAAACAAAGTATTGAAGTAAAACTTGGTTTAAATCAAAGTTATGTTTTGTGGGAAATGCATGATCAAATGTCAATCATGTTAAAATGTTTACCCAATCGTTAAACCATCTTGTTTTAATCGTTCTAATCGTTCTTGTTTTAACAAACCCTTACCAAAGGGTAAGTTAATATTTTAATTGTGAAACTACTTTATGGTCGATTCTCTAATAACATTCAAACCTTCTTGACGCGTTCCTCGCTCCATCTCGCTCTCGCTCTCGTTCTTAACAAACCCTTACCAAAGGATAAGTTAATAATTACAGATTCAGTCGCTACCCACAACCCCCACACATAACAATGGGTGCAGTAAATAACGGGATTTGTCAGATCCTATGGTACCATAACCTAATACTGGTCGGCTTGATCATTGCTAATGAATGTCATCGGTCATGTAAACTACAACCAACAAGTTTGTTCACTTTTTGAAATTGTTATTAGTTCTTGAAATCATTGTATTCGTTCTTGAAATCATTGTTAGCATTCT
Source organism: Helianthus tuberosus (assembly GCA_030545235.1). Lineage (NCBI taxonomy): Eukaryota > Viridiplantae > Streptophyta > Magnoliopsida > Asterales > Asteraceae > Helianthus > Helianthus tuberosus. The sequence continues at coordinate 127,337,879 of CM060447.1, read as the reverse complement.
TGAAATCATTGTTAGCGTTCTTGAAATAATTGTTATTGTTCTTGAAACCATATTGTAATTGTTCTTGAAATCATTGATAAAACATTTAGCACATATGAGTCACCCCAAAACAGTTGAAAACAGTAAAAGAGGGGAATAATGTACTCGCCTGAGAATGCTTGGAGGTCTTGAACAACAACCAAACAAAGCTTGAGGGAGCACGGAATCAGTCGGCAAGCTAAAACTATATAAATAAACCGGACTTAAATCGGGAGATCGGATAGGATGAGGCTTGGCAAACCAAATGAGTATTGGAACTCATATGATATGGTTTAACAAGGCCTACATACTACAATGAGACTAACCTAAGTGCTTTCGACCCATCGCGACCCATTAAGGTAGCTTATGCTACTTTAACGCGTCGAGTGCGTGAAACGCGTTCGGACCGTCTAACTAGTCCTATGACAAGTGTTATATGCCTAAACATGTTACATAATCAGTTATGTGACAAAAGTTTAGGTTACATATGCTTAATTACCAATTATACATGAAAAGGGTATTCTGGTAATTTACCTAAGGCATATAAACTACCTATCATACAACTACTTAAACGATGTGACCATAAGGTATAACCTCGGAAGGTTATTCCCTACACTATGGTCACCTAATGTATTTGGTCGGATCCTAATGATCGACCAAACTGGGTCGGGTTCGAAGGTATAAGCGATTTATTAGATCGCTTACCCTACGACCCTAGACAACGTGGTAATCAGTAGGCATAGCCCCAAGGGACTATAACCATCGTGATTACAATCACGTTGCGAAGTTCAAACGAACAGCTGTTAATACGTCGAATCTGGTCCCGAATGCGAAAAACTGAGTTTCTGCATGTTTCTGCCCAGAATAGGCAGTCGCGTAGCGCGACTGGTAAGGCCACATGCAGTGGCGCTACGCCACTGCCCCCTTGTTTCAGCAAACTTTCAAAATTGGCAGAAATGGTCCCTGCAGCCCGTTTAAGCGATTTTCGATGCGTTTGAACCCCGTTAACCTCATTTCAAGGCTCTAAAATGAAGTTAAAGTATAGGGAACTCAAAACATGCTCAAAAATATGCCGGAGGTTGGTTCGTTTGGCCGTACGAACGCGATGTTCGCTTAATTACGGCGGAATGCGCATAAGCGCGAAAAACGATCCAAATGACGCGACGCATGGATTTTTTCTTAAGGCGAACACTAAAATATAATGTAGTCATGCTTACATAAATTTTTGGATGTCCAGATGTATTCAGAACGTAAGTTATGCGCGAAAATGCAAACTTGTGCACTTTTTGACACTTTTAGTCCCTGAATGACACAAAAGTTTATTTTAGCACACCGAACCCCTCAAAGCCTATTTCTAAGCTATGTAAAGGATATTTATGGTATGTTTAACTTATGGTCATGTTCCGGAATGTCTGTTACAGTTCAAATTGGCATACTTTCGCAGTTTGTCATATTTAGTCCCTGTAAGCGATATAACTTTGATTTCACCACACCAAACCTTCCAAAACTTATATCTAAGTTTGAAATTTCGTCCCGAAATTTATTTAGAGGAAACTTGTGAGAGCTTGAAAACATGAAATTGAAAAGATAGAACAACATTGGTTAGGGTTCTTGAACTTCTAGTAACCTTAATAACATTGTGTTTGCAATGTAAGAGGGATACTTATATACAAGTATATGAAGCATCATTGGTGCGTCCACCGTACCTCCATTACATCGTTGTCATTTTGTTATTGTTTGTCGCTATCGGTTCTTACACATAATAAATCTTACTGGTTTTCTGTGCACTAAATTTCATAATTATGTACGCGTCCATAATTAGACAATTCTTTGCCCAGTTCACACAGTCCATTTTATAATGTGTAGTGGAAAACCAAATGAACATTCTTATGATGAGTGTGACTAGACCCCATAGAGTCCTTTTAATTAAATCAATAAATGATCTAAATAGACTATCAAGGAGTCTGTCCAGCTACATCACTAGATGTCGTTCTTTAACCAAATTGTGAATCAATCTTTTTGACTAGACCACTAAAAGGGTCTCTTATCGAACCATGGAGTGGTACCATATAACCCAAGGGTCTTAACTACAACGTAGAAGCCCATAAAGATTAAGGTAGTACCTTTTGAATATCCTACTATGAATCCCTCATATTAAGATATGAAAGATTCTATGAGGATTTGGATAACGAATATCCAGAGTATACAAAAACACAAAAATCATAGAGGAGAACACATAAACATATATCACATAACCACAAAATTGTTTGTTAATTTGTCTTGTAAATTGCGTACATGCATTTAAAGCACACTTGGAATCCATTCCGTGGATTTCATTTGGTACTTTAAACGTTATCAAGAATCCAGCTATAAAGATAGGAAGATTCAAAAAGAAAATTCGATTTCGATTACTAGGAACCGAAGTGTTCGAATTAAGGTACATAAGGAATCCGATTAAGGACTCTGATTTGAACGATAATCATCCACAAGGATCTAATTGTAAAGATAAAAAGATCCCATATGAATTTTAGAAGTTGAAGATGTTTTGAAACCTTGCACTGGATGTGCTTAGGTCAAAACATGATGTAAAATGCTTATAAAGTTGAGATGCTTGATATGTCAAGGCGACATATGAAGCAAAATTTTGAAGGTTAAGTCAATGTATGAGGAAAATATTTTTGAAAACTATGCATGGGGTTCTTTTAAGAAAAATGTGTTTAACGTTTTTGAAACCTTATATATAATACTTTTTGAAATCATAAAGTAGGTGTATTAGGTAGATATATTTACAAAAATGTTTTAAAATCATGCGAGATGAATTTTGGAATTATGTATAAGGTTTTTGAAAGACATGAATGATGCTTTTCGAAATCATGCACTTGATCAGAAAATGTATTGTGTTAATATTGTCTTCAGACTATATGAAATATTTTGAAATTAGAAAGGTTGGTTTTGATAACATGGCCAATGTTTTTGAAATAACATAGACAATGCATCTAGAAAAATTGTTTTCAAACTATATGAAATGTTTTGAGATCATGAAGATTGTTTTGAAATACTGGCACTGTGTATGTTGAAAAATCAAAACGTAATGGGTATGAGAATTTGAAAATACCCTTAGTTATCTAACCAAGGATTTAAAGGCACAGATGTGCGAAAAGCACGATTACTCATAATGTCACTTAATTTTCTGTACTTTGTTTCTTAGAGTGAAACGAGTACTTAAAATTTTTGAGGGAATCATGAGCAATCATTTGAAAGAGAGAAATCACAAGAGTAGTTTGTAAGGTACATAGTTCCTTGATGTAGGTATCATAGGAAAAGCCATACACACCTAGTAGGGGGTTGAGCTGGTTGGTTGGGGACTGCTTTACCATTGTGAGCGACCATGGCGAAGTTCTGAGAAGCCTTTCGCTTCTTTGACTTCTTAGGGGATCGTTCATCCATGGTCTTTGATTCCTCGATTGGTTTCTTGGCTGATAGTGTTGTCGCCTGACTAGGTCCTGCCTGTCTTGGTGACTCTTGAGTGGCTTCCTCCTGGAGATGATACATGGCAGTAGCTAATTCAACAGTCTTCAGGACTACTTCGCCTATTCGCTGAGCGAATTTGGCTGCTTGCTCAGATATCTGGGCGTCATTGTGATGAAGAGACATTCTTGAAGAAAAAGAAAGGCATAGGGAGAAACAGGTGAAAGATTATTGGACAATCAAAACAGAATGATAACGCATGAAGATTGCGATCATTTGTTTGTTACCTAAGGCAAACAAATGAGACGGTGGCTGATCAAAGTAAATGGGTCAAAAATAATGTATCGCGAAGACATGCTCGCCTATAAGTGAACACTCATCCCAAGAATTCCCAGGTAAGCACAACTGGTCTCGCGTCTGATGAGATGTATACGAAGTGCTTGCCTAGACAGAAAACCCAGAATACAGGCATTCACCATTCCAGTTTGCACGTGTTCACATCATTTAAAACCCAAAACCTTAACGAAGTTTTGAAAACTCAAAGGGGTTCAAAACCATATAATAGAGAGTTCAAAACCTTACAATAGAGGGTTCAAAACCTAGTAATCAATCATCCTAGAACAGATGATTAGTTTTCAAAGCGGTTTTGAAATTTATGTTCTTGTTGTGGTTGTCACCTAAGGATTGGTGACAGTATTGTTTTATGACTAAACGCAAGTAAACTCGCGTTAGGGTCCTAAGAAGGTTATAGACTAGGTCAAAGCATTACTAATTACTAATAACCTAATTCCCTATAACCATTGGCTCTGATACCATCTTTCTGTCATACCCCGACCGCGTAAAACAACAAATCGCGGCGGAAACATCGGGGCGTGTTGCAACAGAATTAATGTTTCATAACCATGGATACCAAAAAGTGTTTCGTTTTATTAAACATTGAATAATTACATCGTCTGGAAATCTAAATACACTATTTAAACATAGTCTATCATTGTTATTGAGTCACTAAGGCCTTGTCCAGTCCTATGTGAGCATGCATCTTATCAATCGATATCATCCAACAATACCTGAAACATATGTGAAAACGAGGTCAGCAAAGAAATGCTGGCGAGTACATAGGTTTTGTGAAAATAAGATTCATGACTTCTGTTTAAGAAAATGTTTAGTCATGAACCTTGTAATTTGCTTTGTCTTTGTAAATCATTTGAAAAATAATAAGTTCGGATGATAAGTATAAATAAGAAAATAATGCATGATTAAATGAATAACCATGTAAATGAGTTTGCATAAGATAAGTTGTTTATAAATCAATGTCTTGTGAAAAGTATGTTATTTGTATAAAATGTTCTATGTCTCAAACTGAAATGATTCAAATAACGCTATGATATGTAATACCATACAAACACTTATATATAGGAAGTACCAGCGGCGTATCCACCATGTTTGTATCATATTACACACGCATCGTTACTTAATCACTTAACCAAACCAAACCAAACAATGTAAAATGTCTATGTCAAATATCCATGTCAAATGTCTCTGTGTCAAAATGTCATGTATGGCAAGTGAAATGTCTCAACTAAACCATATGCACAAAAACAAAGTATTGAAGTAAAACTTGGTTTAAATCAAAGTTATGTTTTGTGGGAAATGCATGATCAAATGTCAATCATGTTAAAATGTTTACCCAATCGTTAAACCATCTTGTTTTAATCGTTCTAATCGTTCTTGTTTTAACAAACCCTTACCAAAGGGTAAGTTAATATTTTAATTGTGAAACTACTTTATGGTCGATTCTCTAATAACATTCAAACCTTCTTGACGCGTTCCTCGCTCCATCTCGCTCTCGCTCTCGTTCTTAACAAACCCTTACCAAAGGATAAGTTAATAATTACAGATTCAGTCGCTACCCACAACCCCCACACATAACAATGGGTGCAGTAAATAACGGGATTTGTCAGATCCTATGGTACCATAACCTAATACTGGTCGGCTTGATCATTGCTAATGAATGTCATCGGTCATGTAAACTACAACCAACAAGTTTGTTCACTTTTTGAAATTGTTATTAGTTCTTGAAATCATTGTATTCGTTCTTGAAATCATTGTTAGCGTTCTTGAAATCATTGTTAGCGTTCTTGAAATAATTATTATTGTTCTTGAAACCATATTGTAATTGTTCTTGAAATCATTGATAAAACATTTAGCACATATGAGTCACCCCAAAACAGTTGAAAACAGTAAAAGAGGGGAATAATGTACTCGCCTGAGAATGCTTGGAGGTCTTGAACAACAACCAAACAAAGCTTGAGGGAGCACGGAATCAGTCGGCAAGCTAAAACTATATAAATAAACCGGACTTAAATCGGGAGATCGGATAGGATGAGGCTTGGCAAACCAAATGAGTATTGGAACTCATATGATATGGTTTAACAAGGCCTACATACTACAATGAGACTAACCTAAGTGCTTTCGACCCATCGCGACCCATTAAGGTAGCTTATGCTACTTTAACGCGTCGAGTGCGTGAAACGCGTTCGGACCGTCTAACTAGTCCTATGACAAGTGTTATATGCCTAAACATGTTACATAATCAGTTATGTGACAAAAGTTTAGGTTACATATGCTTAATTACCAATTATACATGAAAAGGGTATTCTGGTAATTTACCTAAGGCATATAAACTACCTATCATACAACTACTTAAACGATGTGACCATAAGGTATAACCTCGGAAGGTTATTCCCTACACTATGGTCACCTAATGTATTTGGTCGGATCCTAATGATCGACCAAACTGGGTCGGGTTCGAAGGTATAAGCGATTTATTAGATCGCTTACCCTACGACCCTAGACAACGTGGTAATCAGTAGGCATAGCCCCAAGGGACTATAACCATCGTGATTACAATCACGTTGCGAAGTTCAAACGAACTTCGCATTGACCATTACTGGTCAACGCTGAAAGTCAAACAAAGTTTGACTTTCTGACTCGAAAAGCAGTAAAATAAGGAAAAGAACGAAAGAATACTTACGAAGGGTCCCCGAATGCTAAACTCGATTCAAAAATCTCAGGTATGAAACAAATGTTTCAACTTAGAGTTTCTCAAATCAAGTTTCTAGTGATTTTTAGCAATGGGGGTGGTTGGGTATTTATAGGAATACCCGAACCGTTAAGATCGCTTGTCGAATATCGTGCCATGATCCAACCCGTACACTTGTCGGAAACTCATGGTGACTAAATTGGCCACTCACCATAGGGTATCAACATGTGGCAAGGGATTAAGGAGTGGAGAACAGCTGTTAACAGCTGTTAATACGTCGAATCTGGTCCCGAATGCGAAAAACTGAGTTTCTGCATGTTTCTGCCCAGAATAGGCAGTTGCGTAGCGCGACTGGTAAGGCCACATGCAGTGGCGCTACGCCACTGACCCCTTGTTTCAGCAAACTTTCAAAATTGGCAGAAATGGTCCCTACAGCCCGTTTAAGCGATTTTCGATGCGTTTGAACCCCGTTAACCTCATTTCAAGGCTCTAAAATGAAGTTAAAGTATAGGGAACTCAAAACATGCTCAAAAATATGCCGGAGGTTGGTTCGTTTGGCCGTACGAACGCGATGTTCGCTTAATTACGGCGGAATGCGCATAAGCGCGAAAAACGATCCAAATGACGCGACGCATGGATTTTTTCTTAAGGCGAACACTAAAATATAATGTAGTCATGCTTACATAAATTTTTGGATGTCCAGATGTATTCAGAACGTAAGTTATGCGCGAAAATGCAAACTTGTGCACTTTTTGACACTTTTAGTCCCTGAATGACACAAAAGTTTATTTTAGCACACCGAACCCCTCAAAGCCTATTTCTAAGCTATGTAAAGGATATTTATGGTATGTTTAACTTATGGTCATGTTCCGGAATGTCTGTTACAGTTCAAATTGGCATACTTTCGCAGTTTGTCATATTTAGTCCCTGTAAGCGATATAACTTTGATTTCACCACACCAAACCTTCCAAAACTTATATCTAAGTTATGTAAAGGTTATTTAAGGTATGTTAAACCTATTTCACTATTCCGGAGTGTTTGTTGCATTAAACTGGTTATATTTACGCATTAGTGCGCGTATAACCTTCCAGCAAGCGATTTAGAGTTTGAAATCGAACAAGAGTTGATATGTGCAAAAGATACACATATTTTTACCAATCCCAAGTATGAAATATAATATTTCATTGGTTCGGTATTTGTTTGATGGCCGTTAAGGCACATGTGTTACAATGTAACAACTCTCATCAAAAGTCATATTTATTAAATTAATTTGACCAATTGGAAACCCTAATTAAGACACCCAAGTGATTCTGCGCAAACCCTAAAATTTTCAGAACAATCAGAATCAGGATCAGGGCCCCTAAAACTCAGGGGGGGGGGTATTTCCTAGTTTACGATTATCCAAATAATTCGTTGGCAGAAATGAATTTAAGAAATCTGTTGACTCAGCTGAGCTAGTCCCACACGTGGCCACCCTATCAGAATTTCATGACCCTTACGGACCGTAAGGGCTAATGCTTACGGTCCGTAAGCTAAGCCAAATTTGGGTATAAATAGCAGACATTGGCACTTGAAATTCTGCGTATGTTCGACGAAGAAATTCGTTCTATGCTCCGAGATAAGCTCTGTTTATCACAATTAACACACACGATTCACTAATCGACGCCGCAATCAGGGTATTAACTCGATCGCTGATATGATTCAATGTCTGATCGATTAAACTATCCAATGGATGTTTAAGTGCTGCCCACATTAGGGTTTATGCTTTGTCATTCGTCGTTAATTCGATGGATGTTTAAGTATCGCACTTTGTCATTCGTTGTGAGGGTTTGATCTCGTGAGTTATCGTAAATGCTGTATTAAGTTACTGACTGAATTTTGTGCCTGTTATAAATTTAGGTTAAAAAAGGCTAATCAGTAGGCTAAACTCTGCCCGTATAAATCTGCAATGTGAGTCATTCTCTTTTTATCAATTATTTTACAAATACCTCAAATTATTTTCAAGGTTATAATTACAGGGAGTAAGTCGTGGATATCTTGATTTACTGGTTAGTAGGGTATTGTGCACATTACTAATTTTCTCCCAGTTAGGTTCATTGACCTACTCGGGATAATCACTGTTAGGTTCATTGACCTACAAGGATAATCATCACTATTTAGGTTCATTGATCTAAATAGTGGTATGACCATCGTCACCATTGTGACATGTCACCATTGTGACAGGATGCCAAATAAAAATAAGATAGAAGCCATTGTAATCGCTCTTATGCTGTAATTAATAACTATGCATCATTATGCAAAATAGAATGATTCACTCAGTATTTCCCGCTGACAAAACCTTTTTCAAACATGTTTCAGGTAATCTATTATGATCCAGGAAAAGTGCCATATAGCACCACAAGCTCAAAGAAGTGGCTCAGTATAAAATAAAGAAACATGTTTTGTAAAATAAAAGATTTCTTCGTGAAATCTCAAGATTGTAAATTACCGGGTTTTATCCCGCGTTGTGAAATAAAATAATCGGGAAATATTTCAGTCTTAAAAAGATCCTGATGTTAAACTTCCGCTGTTAAACTCAATTAATTAAATACCACGGGATTTCTGTCCCGCGGCTCCTGAAACGGGTCAAACCGGGTCGGGGGCCGTGACAAAAACTATCAGGATCCAGACCTTTTCTGGCTTTATTAATATATTCTTCTTCATTATTGGTATCTGCATCACTTTCTAATTCTGGAAAAATCGGTATTCTTTTCGGACTAGATTTGACTTCTTCTTCTTCCAGAATTCTAGCAACAAGACCTGAACCGGGTGGAATGTATTTGTCCCAACTAAAGCCCTCTGCAACCTTTTCATCATCTTGATTAACAAGATAAGCTTTTTTCTTTTCAACATCAATGGCACGAGATGATGATGGTTGTTGATCAATTTGATGAAAAATTGATTTTTGATAATAATCATTCTTTTCTTGTCTTCCGGTTGCTTCTTTATTTTTGCATTCTCGTTTAAAATGTCCCCTTTCTTTGCAACGAAAACAAGTGACCTTTGATTTGTCAAACCCTATCGGAGATGCACTCATTTCACGAAAATCATCTCTACCGGTGATTTGTTGGAATTTTTCTGCTCTTCTTACAGCACTAGCTAAACACCATTTGATATCCATCAATTCAAGTTCTACAGCATCAATCTGGTCATAATCTTCTTTGGTGAGCATTGGATTTCCAATTCGTCTAGCAACTAAGCTTTCATATGACTCTAACATAGCAACAAGTGATGCCATGTGTTGCTTAGCTATTTATGGAGAAAGATTTTGACCATTTTGAATGTTCAATGTAACATTGCATTGCAGATTCGTTGAATTCTGTCGTTGAGAACTTGGTGTTGTATGATTTGGATCAAAACTTGAATATCCACCACTCTGAGTTACAGTACTAACCTTCGTTTCAGAAGAACTATCAGCACTGAAAGCAGTCTTAATCTTTGGACTCGGAGTAGTTTCAAATTTGTTTCCTCTGTAGTATAAACTGACATCTTGTTGAGCATTTGGATTATTCATGATAGCCGTTTTCTGAATATCCAATTCATGTTCTTCAATTTTTTGAATAAACTTCGCCAAGTTCATACTTTCAGATTTTCTCATTTGTTTTAATATCAGCAAATATGTTCCCCATTTTTGCTGTGGTAGCGCATCGGCTAACTTATCAACCCATTCATCGTCGTCTTTCTTTATTTCCAATCTTCCCATTTCTAAAACAAGATGACAACATCTATCAATAGTCGCTTTTGTTGTTTCTCCTTCAAATGCAACAAACATATCAAATGACTTCTTTAGTAAAGCTTTTTTGTTCTTGATCATATCTGCACTTCCTTTAAACTTTTGAATTAATGCCAGCCAAATTGATCTAGCAGTGTCTTCATGTTGAAGCAAAACAAATATGTATTCTTTTACCGCTTGTTGACGAATGCTAATCATCATCTTTTCACTCTATATTTCAATTTTTCACCATCTGAATAGTCACTAAACGCTTTTTCAAGCCCACGTTCATTTTTTGGTTTAACGTAATCTACCTCTAACGAACACCATGCGTCAAACTTATAAGCTTGCACCCAATTTTCAAACCGATTTTGCCATCCTCTAAAATCTTCAATGTACATAAGCTTTGGCGGTTTTTGATAAGTTCCCGTCTCATTCTCACTATAAACAGTTTCAGCAGCTGTAACAGGAGCAACTGGTGTAGCAAACGCATTGTAAAATTCTTCTTCCATGATTCAATAACCTGTATCACAAAATCACAAAGTTCAAACAACAATGAAAGTTCACACAAAATGAGAGTTCAAACGAAAACACTTGGTGCGAAATGATCAATTGGTACGAAATCAAATTTGATACGAAATCAACTCTTCAAGCGGAATAGCACACTGATACGAAATCAGTTTGGTGCGAAATGAAGAATTTCAAATGAAATCACTTTTGGTGCGAAATACCCCTTTCACACGAAATGAATGTTGATTTCGTACGAAATGAAGTTTAAACACTTGATTTCATGCGAAATGAAACTCAAGAAGTTGATTTCATGGGAAAACAACTTTCAGGTTCAAGCGAAATGACTTATTTCGTACGAAATAAGATGTCAATTTCACACGAAATAGTCTATTTCGCGTGGAATGCTGCTGACGTCACCATGATTGATCTGATTTCAAGCGAAATGAACAAATTGAACAAGTTTTAAGCTGAATTAAGGTCTAATTCTTTCAAGGATTCATTAAAACACTGTTTCGCATATTATATGTGAAATTCAATCCATTTTGACCGTAAAAATTTGTTAATTTTGAAAAAGAAGGTGTAGAAGTCAGATTTTTGAAGAAAACAAGTTGAATTTGGTAAGAATTCTTCCTCCTGAGCTCTGATACCACATGTAGGATCGTGAGACGATCGAAACGAGTCTATAAGAAGAGTTCTCGGTCTAATCAGAGGCGGAATTCATTGATTAGACTTTGTAACAGCTTGATTCACTCTTAATTGTCTTGTTTTATTGATTTAACACATTTACAGATCAGTAGACACGTCGGCAGCACTTCGGTACCGGAATCATGAACGTTACAAATGAATCAGCATGACAGGTATTTATAGTGGTGAGTATTTCGCACGGAATGACATCTTGCTATTTCGTGCGAAATAGCCAATGGTCATTTCGTACGAAATAGCTCTTTGCTATTTCGTGCGAAATAGCTCAATCACACCCAAACCCTATTTTCCTCGTACAATGTGCCCTGATCTAACAATTCTATCACAAGACTCGATACAAGACGAAGTCGACACACGTATGCACCAACATGGAGACCCATCCATCCAAATTGAGTCTATCCACTAGGTGTGATCATCCAGATGGAGGATCCAGATGGAGGATGCCTTTAAATAGACGTGTAAGGTCTTGTCATTTGTAACTTTTTGGGTATTCTTGAGGCGAAGCTCTGCCCGTTTGATTTCGTGGTGTACACACTGTTATATTAGTAATAGAAGGCATTGTTAATTACATCTTCGTCTTCAATTCACACACGTGATTGGATTCCGCACATTTCAGGTGTTCGTACGCATTCAACGGTTAAAGGAATTGATCCAGATCCTGAATTCACAAGTGGTATCAGAGCAGGTGTTTGATTGACGGATTGAAGACACGAAGATTCAAGCTTTTTCATCAGATTCAGAGCCAAAATCATCATCTTCTTCTCACATTTTCTTCTACTCATCTTCTACATTTCTTTTTTACTTTAAAACATAAATCTACAACGTTTCCACGGTTAAAATTGGCTGAATTTTGAATATATTGTGTGAAAAAAAGTTTTTGAACAATCCTACAAAGTTTCAGATCAAAATTCAAACAAAATCATACTCAAATCAGTAATAACATGAACTTCGGAACTGAGTTTGCTGACGTCATGGTCCATCTGGACGGATAGACAAGTACATTCGGACGTATAAGCTTGATTGTGGTTCATCCGAAGATTTGTACATCCGGATGACGTCTATCCGAATCAGTCCATCCGAAAATAGTTCATCCGGACCATAGTACATCCGGATCAAAGTTCATCCGGACCAAAACTCATCCGGACCAGTTCATCCGGACCACGACCATCCGGACGTATCAAGTGTTTAGATTTTTTTCAAACATGTTTGACCTTATTTGACTTTTGCAGGTAATCATGGCTGAAGAATTCTATAACACATTTTACAAAGCATTCACTTCCGATTCAAATGAGACACCAACTGTTGCACCGAAAAGTATTTCTAAAGCTATAAATGATAATATAAAACATGAAAACTTTTACGGAACTCATTCTAAACCACCAAAGCTTGATACCATTGAAGAATATACTTGGTGGAAAGAAAGATTTCTTAACTGGGCAAAAGAATATGCTCATGAAAGTTGGTTTTGTATGGAATTTGGGTATAAAAGGCCGAAAAATGATAAAGGTGAAGAACTTGAACTTGGAGATTTAGAAGCTGAAGAAAGAAAAGTATTTTCTCGTGAACAAAGGATGATTGCATTAATTCAACTATCGACCAGAGATGATATTTTTTCATTAGGTAATCATGATGGTTCTTCAAAGTCTGTCTGGGAAGCGTTGCGAGTGAAAGCAGAGGGGGGAAAGCAAATTACTATTAATATGGAATGCCAGATCGTAGGAAGACACACACTATCGAGCTCTAATACTCATACACTCTCTTTTCTAGTAGCGATTACACTCTAACACTCACAACTCACAATCATTGTAACACTTAGAATCGATCTGAGCATTATCCTGCAACTGTATCCTAGATATCCAAAGCAATAAGAAGAACAAGGCAGCCGACGATTTTCAGCTCCCGAGGTTTTATGCCGGTGATCTAGATTGATCAAGGGCTTTCCTCGTATATCCTGTGTCAACTTTTACTTTTATCTCTCAATTGTTTGATTCTTGGTATAGCTTGATATCCTCGAGCTATATCCTGAAACTGTTTTCATATACAATCAACTCAACATATTTTTGCAAACACCAAAAGCACACTACCTCACAAACTAATTTGATCACTTAATTGCTTTGGTAGGTTTTGACCAAAACAATTTGGCCCCCACCGTGGGGCAAGTGGTGCTATTTTTACTAAAAGCTTTGCTAAAATCATTACTTGGTTTTCCATTTTCAAAACTTTTTACACAATTGTTTTCAATGGCCTCTCAATCAAACATGAGCTCTTCTTCGATGCCTACTTCAACCTCTGCTACAACTGGTTCGGTGCTTCCTCCACCTCCACAAGTTCAAGCTCCTCAAAGGTGAAATGAAAGCTAAATATCCCGAGACATGCTTGCTGCTCAGAATGTTTATAGATCTAGTGTTCGAGGGAGAACCCCTGTCATGGCTTCTAATGATGAAATTTTGTCTTTGTTTGGTAATATACAAGATCAAATGAAGAAACAACAGGAAACTAACTAGCTAATAATGAAGGAAATACAACTCTTAAAGTCCAATTCCAAGAGATCTGATGAGGATACTGTTACCCCTTTGCAGCACAGGATGTTGAACTTTAGTTCAACAGTATATACTGAGGATAATCAGGGCAATATCATATCGAGTCATTCCCAGAGCAATGCTCCGGAGATACCCTCAACAGCCAGGATGTCAACTGTGAGGGATCCAGGATATGCTCCAGGATATGGCCAGAATCGCCAAGCCGGTAACTTGTCCATTAATACTAATATTCCCGCTACTGATAACTTTGAATCTGCGCAGGATACAGGTGTAACATCGGCATTGTCCAGAGAACTCCAGAAACTAAAGGATATGATATCAAGTGTGCCTGGGGTAGTGCAACCTATACCGGAAGCATCCTAGGATATCTCGATTCGCTTATCCTATTTGTGATGCTGAAATCCCGAAGAGATTCCAGACTCCCAACATGAAGCTTTATGATGGGACGACAGATCCTGAAGAGCATGTTGCCCAGTATAGGGAGAGGATGGAGATAAATCCTATCCCACCGGAACTTTAATAGGATCAACCTTGAAATGGCTATTAAATGTTCCACCTCATTCTATTACATCTTTTGCACATTTAGTTAATTTTTTTAACAGTCAATTTTCTTGTAGCAGGAGTTTTGAGAAACTAACAAGTGACCTTTACAGGATAACACAGGGACCACAGGAATCCCTAAGGGATTATGTTAACAAATTCAGTAGGGAGTCCCTCTATTACATCTTTTGCACATTTAGTTAATTTTTTTAACAGTCAATTTTTTTGTAGCAGGAGTTTTGAGAAACTAACAAGTGACCTTTACAGGATAACACAGGGACCACAGGAATCCCTAAGGGATTATGTTAACAAATTCAGTAGGGAGTCCCTCGATATCCCGAACCTTGATATTGCTACAGCAGTACAAGCGTCCAAGATGGGATTACAGAAGGATTCTCAGTTTTATCAGGATTTTGTGATGAATCCTTGCAGGAACTTGGATGAAGCTCGGAATAGGGCCTTAAGATACATAAGGCTTGAGGATGACAAGAAAATGCAAGAGAGGATGAATGCATCCTCAACATATGAATCAACAAACAGAAAGTCATAATCTTCATATAAACCATACCGCTCGAAGCCGTATGCCAAAAAACGACAACAAAAGAGTGAACGCTGTTGAAGATGAGGGTGGAGAAGAATATCCTGAATTATAAGAATATTGTTTTTTGGTTAATATTCCTGAACTAATGTATGCCATGCAGGGTTTAGGAAACAAAGCAAGATGGCCAAGGAAGAATCAACTGAAGGCTAATTGGAAGGATAAGTCAAAATGGTGTGCCTTCCACGAAGACTTCGGGCACATGACAGAGGACTGTATAACCTTAAGAAAGGAGATAAGTTACATGCTGAGCAAAGGCTACTTGAAAGAACTTCTTGGAAGGAAGAAGAATAAGGGTCAGGATACTGACTTGAATACTGAATGAGCAGCATCTCCACCACCAGATGCCAAGATAATCAATTTTATATCTGGAGGATCCGATATATGCATGACTTCTTATTCTGCAGCTAAAAGGCATGCTAAAGAAGCCAAGGCAGAAAGAGGAGATAAACCAACAAGGATGACGATGCTTACAGATGACAAAGTGATAACATTCGACAGTGATGACCGGTATAACATCCAGGATCCTCACCATGATGGTCTGGTAATTACTTTATATATTGCTAACCATTTTGTACGTAGGATATTGGTAGACAATGGTAGCTCGATCAACATCATTCAATTGGAGACCTTGAAGAGGATGAATATCCCAGAAGCTGAGATTACCTCGAAGTCCACGGTGCTCGTAGGGTTCAGTGGAGAAGCAAAGAATACTGTCGGGGAGATAAAGCTACCTGTATACGTTGAGGGGGTAAACTCGATGCAACGGTTTTGCGTCATGGATTCATTATCTTGCTATAACATTATATTAAGCAGGCCATGGATTCATGATATGAAAGTTGTACCTACCACTTATCACCAATGTGTCAAGATTCCTACTCCTTGGGGAGTAGTCAAAGTTGAAGGTGACCAGCAGGAGGCGAAGGAATGCTACTCCTCTTCGATGAAGTCCTGGGCATGATAGCAATTAAGGATACAAGCACAATATATCCTGGAAGCTTCAGAGCAGGATGTCAAGAAAGTTATCCTCAATGAAAATAATCCAGATATCTCGGTGCTTGTATGGGTCAATATCCCTCAGGATATTGAAAAACAACTTATTAACTTTTTGAAGTGTAGGATGTCTACGTTTGCATGGAAGCACGAAGATATGACAGGTATATCGAAAGATATCATAACTCATAAACTTGGAATTGACAAGTCTTTCATGCCTGTTTGATAAAAAAGAAGAAAATTTGCTCCTGAAATGAATGTAATCATAAAAGAAGAGGTATAAAGGCTGTTAAAGTCCAAGATGATTAGGGAAGTCAAGTTCCCTAAGTGGCTAGAAAACGTGGTGGTGGTCCAGAAAAAGAATGGGAAGTGGAGAGTCTGTGTTGACTACACAGACCTTAATAAAGCATGCCCTAAAGATCCATTCCCATTACCTCATATCGATTCCATGGTAGATGCAACTGCCGGACATGACATGCTGACTTTCATGGATGCATCCTCAGGATTTCAACAAATCCAAATAGAACCATCCGACCAGGAAGATACAACATTCATGACACCCACAGGTATATACTTTTACACTACCATGCCCTTTGGTTTAAAAAATGTAGGTGCGACATATCAGAGGCTGGTCAATATGATGTTCAAGGATAAACTGGGGGACACTATGGAACTATATATTGATGATATGGTGGTGAAATCCAAGAAAGCAGAGAATCACCTCCAGGATCTAGAGTGTGCCTTCACTATCCTGGACCAGTATAATATGAAGCTCAATCCTGCCAAGTGCCATTTTGGCATGGGGGCAGGAAAGTTTTTAGGATATATGTAACCAAGAGAGGGATAGAAGCAAGCCCGAAGTAGATCAGAGCTATCCTGGACCTCAAGTCACCATCTAATATGAAGGATGTTCAAAGGTTGACAGGAAGAGTAGCAGTATTGAACAGGTTCATATCAAGATCCTCAGAAAAGTGCAAGGAATTTTACAATATCCTGAAAAAGAACAAAAAGTTCGAATGGGGAGAAAGACATGAAGCTGCTCTACAGAATTGAAGCAATATTTTTCAAGTGCACCTCTACTAATGAAGCCTGAAGATGGTGAACCTCTGTCCCTATATCTTGTAGTACCAGGGAATGCACTAAGTGATGTCTTGGTAAAAGATCATGAAGGTCAGTAGTATCCTGTTTACTATGAAAGTAAAAGTTTGTTAGATGCTGAGACTAGATACTCACACTTAGAAAAACTAATATTAGCTTTAGTTATGACATCAACTAAGCTTAGGCATTACTTTGAAACACATAGGATTCATATAAAATCTAATTATCCTATTAACAGTTTTGCTTAGGAAACCTAAAATGACTGGTAGAATGGCTAAGTGGTCTGTAAAACTAAGTGCATATGATTTAGTATATGAACATAGGAATGCTATAAAGTCTCAGGCTTTAGCAGACTTTGTGGCTGATTTTAGTAGTGATATACAAGAAGAAGCTGACCTAGAAGTACAACAATTAGGTGAGAGTGCAGAATTTTGGATATTACATATTGATGGTGCATTCAACATAAGAGGTGTAGGATTAGGGATCCTTCTAAAATCGCCACATGGGGACATATTACCCCAGGCTATTAGATGTGAATTTTTTGCTACGAAAAATGAAGCTGAGTATGAAGCTTTTATAGCAGGATTAGAATTAGCTAAGGATATGAATATTAGATGTTTACAAGTATATGTTGATTCCCTATTGATTACTAACCATTTCAATGGATCGTATGCAGTAAAAGGTGAAAAGTTAGCTGAATATCTTGAAATTGTTAAGAAATTAACAGGATATTTCGAAATATTTACACTTGAACAGGTACCAAGGGAAGAGAATCCTGAAGCAGACGCTCTAGAAAACTTAGGATCTACTGTTAGGATACCAGAGGGAACTCGGATACCAATACTGCATATCTTGCATCCTGCGATGGAACATCTTAAATTCCAAGATGAGCAAGTAGCAAGTATCCAGGATCCTACTGATGTATATCCTGAAAAGTATCCTGAGTCCTGGATGGATCCAATTGTGAAGTATCTTCAAGAAGGAGATATCCCAAAGGATGAAAATCCTAGGGCTTTTAGGATGAAGGTATCTCATTTTACTATAATAAATAAAATCTTGTATAAGAAATCTATTACAGGCCCATTCCTAAGATGCTTGGAGGATCCTGAGACTAAGGAGGTACTTCTAGATATACATGAAGGAGACTGTGGTAACCATACTGGGGGCAGAGCTTTGTTTTTACAGGTGTTGAGAACAGGATATTACTGGCCAACCATGAGAAAGGATGCTATGGAGTATGCTCAGAAGTGTGATGCATGTCAGAGACACAACAACATACTGCATATGCCTGCAGAACCATTATGTCCTATCATATCCCCTTGGTCGTTTATGAAATGGGGGATGGACATAGTGTGGAAACTCCCTAAGGCTCTAGGAGGAAAGGTTTTCATGTTAGCAATGACGGATTATTTCTCCAAGTGGGTTGAAGCAGAAGCCTTTGTCCAGGTTAGGGATCAAGAAGTGGTATCCTACATAAAGAGAAATATCCTGACAAGATTCGGGATACCGGCCGAGTTAATTTGTGATAATGGCTCCCAATTCATCAGCAAAAGGACTATGGATTATTGTAAAAGCGGGGGAATCAAGATGATTACGTCGACACAAGTGCATCCTCAAGCTAATGGACAAGCAGAATCATCGAACAAGATAATCATCAACAACTTAAAGAAGATGTTAGGTGCCAAAAAAGGAGAACGGGCAGAGGAATTACCATTTGTCCTATGGGCAGATGTTAGGGATAGAATTTCTAAGCATATGGATCACAGATCCTCAAGTGTAGCCAGGATCACGGATCCTCAGTTCAGTATGAATTAAGGATCCTCAGAAGACGTTGCAGGACTAAGGATCCAGGATCCTCATTATTATCCTAATACTAACAATTGTTTCCATTATTTTTAACTTGTTTTGCAGGAGTATTCGAATAGGACTTGGTCTAACCGAGATTCTAGGGGAATATGCTTCATTATTCTGCATGTGCATAAGCTCTTCGACCGTTATTATGATCGTGGGGAAAGGTGCACCTTTTTCGGGTTGTTAGTTAGCTTAGCTAGTTTCTATTTTTAATGGGGATGACAAGCTTGATTAGATTATTATTAGCAACATACACTACTCTCGAGAACTCTCTGCAAGTTATTGGCGATTATACACTTTTTGCACACTAGTGATCCTTGTACCAAGCTTGTTATCATCTCGATTTGTAAACATTGTTTGTTTAATATACTTGGTGATCGGTAGTTTCCATCACCCGAGGTTTTTTGTGCCGGAGATCATACATTGATCAAGGGCTTTTTCCTCGTATAAATCCTTGTGTTCAATATTCATTTCATTCTTTCATTGTTTATACATTCAATCATATAATCAAGCATCACACCTCACAAAATCGGATTTGGTTGCATTATCCTTGTGTGATTTTTGACCAAAACAGTTTGACGTCCACCGTGGGGCAATTGGTGCTTCAATTCTGAGAAATTTTGTTCATTTCATTCATTTCTCTTCATTGTCTTCAACTACATGGCTTCTCAAGCGAAAAACACTTCAAGCTCCATGCCGGCGATCACCTCTTCACAAGGCATTCCACCTTTGCCTCCTGCACCTTCTGGATTCCAGAAGAATGCTGAGAATGCTGCGAAGAAACAAACCCCTGTTTTCTCAAAACCAACTACTACTACTTCTTCTGGTCCTACTAACAATGATCTTTATTCTTTGATTTTGCAGATGAAGGATTACATGCAGCAGCAGGACAGAACTAATGACAGGATCCTTCGAGAGATTGATGAAATCAGGAAATTGAAGAGATAAGCGGAGGATCACTCTCCATTGATGCCTAGATCACTGAATTTTGATTCTCCAGCCATAACCGCCCAGCACTCCACAGCATCAGGCGTTCAGTACCAGGGTGGATCATCGGCAATGACACAGGCTCAAGGATCCTACTTTCAGCCTTCAGGATCCTCTCTTCAGCCTCAAGGATCCTCCTTCCAGCATCAAGGATCCTTCTTTAGTTCTGGAGGATATATGGGAACGCAGACAGGTCAAGGATCCTCATCTCAGGGTCAAGGATCCTCCTCTCAGGGTCAAGGATCCTCCTCTCAGGTTCAAGGATCATCATCTCAGGTTCACGGATCCATGGATTATCCTCCAAGACCCCCAACTTCGGTGTATCAAGGATCCAACATCTTTCAGGATCAAGGATCCTTAAGGAGTGTACAACTCAGAAGTTCCGAGATTCATTTGGGAGACTTCATACCCATGCAAACTATTGCTTCGTATGGTCCCTCAATCATGCCAGAATCACATATATATGGATTCACATCAGGAATTCCACCATTGAATCCATCAGGAGGTAACACTTTAAATACTACTTATAATACTAACCATGGCTTTGTGCAGGATACAAGAATAAACCAAGCTATGGCTAGAGAGTTACAAAAGCTCAAGGATATGATATCCAGTGTTCCAGGAGTGGTCAAACCCATTCCAGAAATTCTAGATGGGAGTCACAGGATATCTAGAATTGCACCACCTATTTGTGATGCAGAGATACCAAAGAGGTTTCAAACACCAAACATGAAGCTGTATGATGGCTCAACTGATCCAGAAGAGCATGTAGCTCAATACAGGGAGAGAATGGAAATCAACCCCATTCCTGAAAGGTTAAAAGAAGCATGTCTGTGCAAGGGTTTTGGATCCACACTGACAGGATCAGCTCTTAAATGGCTGCTAAGTCTTCCCCCTTACTCTATTACTTCATTTGCTAACTTAGTTAATTTGTTTAATAGCCAATTCTCATGTAGTAGGAGATTTGAACGATTAACTAGTGATCTATATGGGGTAACACAAGGTCAAAATGAATCACTTAGAGATTATATCACCAAATTCAGTCGGGAATCCTTAGAAATTCCTAACTTGGATATAGCTACGGCTGTAGAAGCCTTCAAAATGGGTTTACTTAAGGATTCACAGTTCTATGATGATCTAGTCATGACCCCTTGCAGGAACCTTGATGAAGTAAGAACCAGGGCCCTTAGATTCATCCGATTAGAGGATGATAAAATGATCCAAGAAAGACTGTCAGGATCCTCAAAGCAGGAAAAGCAAGGATCCTATTTCAGGAACAACAATTCTAAATCATAGAACAAGTCTGATAATCAAAATGTGCATGCAGTGGAGCAAGAAGAGGATGATGAAGATTATCCACCCATTTTTGAATATTGATTTGCTGTTGATAATAATGAACTAATCCTTGCATTACAGAATCTAGGTGAAAAAGCAAGATGGCCCAGAAAGAGTGATAAGCCAGCTGCCACAAAAGACAAATCCAAATGGTGTGCCTATCACGAAGATTTCGGTCATCTCATTGATGAATGCATAGCACTCAGGAAAGAGATTGGTTATTTGTTAAGCAAAGGGCATTTGAAGGAGCTGTTTAGAAGGAAAAAGTCAAGGTTCCAGGATCCTGAAAAGGTTCTAGAAAGAGCTCCTGCTCCTCCTGCTGATGCACAAATTATCAACTTCATATCTAGTGGATCAGACATATGTGGTACTTCCTTTTCAGCAGCCAAAAGGCATGCCAAAGAGACAAAGATGGATAATGGGGACAGACCCATTCGAACCTCGATTCTTACACAGGAGAAAGTTATATCCTTTGATGAGGATGATCGCGTCGATATTCAGGTTCCTCGTCACGATGGTCTTGCTATTACTTTGTTTATATCTAACCATTTTGTTCGCAGGATTCTCATAGATGGAGGAAGCTCAGTGAACATCATTCAACTTGATGTCCTCAAAAAGATGAACATCCCTAAATCAGAAATTATCCCAAGATCTTCAGTTCTTGTGGGATTCATTGGAGAAACCAAGAACACATTGGTGGACATTAAACTTCCCATTTACATAGAGGGAGTTAATTCTTTTAAAAAATTTTGTGTTATAGACTGCTTATCCTGTTGCAATGTTATCCTTGGCAGGCCATGTATACATGACATGAAAGCGGTTCCATCTATATATTATCAATGTGTCAAGCTCCCTACTCCATGGGGTGTGGTGAAGATAGAAAGTGATCAACAGGAAGCTAAAAATTGTTACACTTCATCAATGAAACCAGCCTCAAGACCTAGGGAGCAATAGCAATTAAAGTATCCTCCAAGAGATGTCCTGGAGGCAAGAGAACAAGATGTCAAAGATATCCTGATGGATCCTCAGGATCCTGAATCTAAAGTTTTTATAGGATCCGGGATCCTCAATAATATTGAACAGGATCTAGTATCCTTTCTAAAGATAAGAAAAGCTACCTTTGCCTGGAAGCATGAGGACATGACAGGTATTTCTAAAGATATTATTACTCATAAACTTGGCATTGACAGGTCATTCAAACCTATACATCAAAAAAGGAGAAAGTTTGCACCTGAGAGGAATGCCATCATCCAGGAGGAGGTAGATAAACTGCTCAGAGTAGGTATGATTAGAGAGGTTAAGTATCCAAGATGGTTAGCCAATGTGGTTGTTGTTCAAAAGAAAAATGGAAAGTGGAGGGTATGTGTCAATTTCACTGATTTAAACAAGGCATGTCCCAAGGATCCTTTCCCATTACCCCACATTGACTCTATGGTGGATGCTACCGCGGGTTATGGGTTATGAGTTGTTGACTTTCATGGATGCTTCATCTGGATTCCAACAAATTCAGATGGAACCATCTAACCAGGAGGATACAGCTTTTATGACCCCTACTGGTATCTATTGTTATATTGCTATGCCCTTTGGACTAAGAAATGTAGGTGCTACATACCAAAGGCTAGTTAATATGATGTTTAAAGAACAAATTAGACACACAATGGAAGTCTATATAGATGACATGGTGGTTAAGTCCAAGAGAGCTGAGGATCACCTTAGAGATTTGGAGGAAGCATTTGATATCCTTGATAGATACAATATGAAATTGAATCCTTCCAAGTGCCATTTTGGTGTAAAGGCTTGCAAGTTTCTAGGGTACATGGTGACAAAAAGAGGCATAGAGGCAAGTCCAGAGCAAATCAAGGCGATTGTGAATATCAAGTCTCCTGCCAATGCCAAGGATGTGCAAAGATTGACAGGAAGGATCACTGCCTTGAACAGGTTCATCTCAAAGTCATCAGAGAAATGCAAGGAATTCTATGACATTCTGAGAAAGAACAAGAAATTTGAGTGGACTGAAAAGCATGAGAATGCTCTCAAGGCCCTTAAGGATTACCTATCCTCAGCCCCAGCATTAATGAAACCAGAAAAAGGGATATATTATCCTTATATTTGGCAGTCTCTTCTAAGGCAGTAAGTGAAGTCCTTGTTAAGGATGACGAAGGTACATAACATCCTATATATTATGTAAGTAAAAGTTTGCTTGATGCTGAATCCAGGTATTCTCATTTAGAAAAACTTATCCTTGCTTTAATTATGGCAACTACCAAACTACGCCATTATTTTGAAACACATGCTATTATTGTTAAAACTAACTTTCCAATTAAGAATGTTCTCAGGAAAACCTGAAATGTCAGGAAGGATGGCAAAATGGGCAGTCAAGCTTAGTGCTTATGATATCAGATATGAACCAAGAACCGCCATTAAATCTCAGGCCTTAGCTGACTTTGTGGCTGATTTCAGTAGTGATCTACAAAGGGAAGCTGAATTGGAAGTTCAACAGCTTGAAGAGACTAAGGATCCTTGGATACTCTTCACAGATGGAGCCTCTAATGTCAAAGGAACTGTTAGGGGAGGATTTTCCAATCCTAAGGATCACGGATCCTCAAGTACTGCCAGGATCACGGGTCCTCAATTCTGTTTGAATTAAGGATCCTCAGAAGGTGTTGTAGGATCAAGATCCAGGATCCTTATTGTTATCCTTACACTAACGGTTGTCTACATTGTATGTGAGCTCGTTTTGTAGGAGTATACGCATGGACCAAGTCTTACCGATATTCTTGGAGAATATGCTCTCAATATTCCGCACGTGTTCAGCTGGAGTAACCGTTATGGAAGTAGTGGGAGGCTAGCACGAATTGCGGATAGTTAGTTATCTAGTTATTTCTAATTTTAAAAAGGGGATAACAAGCTTAGATTAGAACATTCGGCTAAGTTAGCTAACACACACACTCTCGCAAGCTCTCAACAGTTCATTTGGCGATTTCATACACATTGCACTCTAGTGATCCTTGTAACAAGCTTGTTATCATCCCGAGTTATAATAACCATTTGTTTAATTATAGTTGGTGATCGGTAGTTTCCATCACCCGAGGTTTTTTTATGCCGGAGATCAACTCTTGATCAAGGGCTTTTTCCTCGTATAAATCCTTGTGTCACTTGTTCATTTCAATTGCAAGTTGTTCATACAATTGTTCATTGTTTCAAGCATCATTCCTCACAACAAAGATTTGGTTGCATTATCCTAGCCTGATTTTTTGACCAAAACAGTTTGGCGCCCACCGTGGGGCAATTGGTGCTTCATTCTTGAGAAATTTTTGTCTTTGTGATCATCTCGGTTCATTACAACCAAGCAGATGGCTTCTTCAGTAAAGAGCACTTCAAGTTCAATGCCGGCAATCACTTCTTCACAGGGCGTTCCACCTTTGCCTCCACCACCTTTTGGATCCCAGAAGAATGCTGAAAATGCTGCAAAGAGACAAAGCCCCATTTTCCCAAAACCATCAACTTCTGCTGTTTCTTCTAACCCTACTAACAGTGATCTTTTTACTTTGATTTTGCAGATGAGGGATCACATACAAGAGCAGGACAAAACCAACGAAAGGATCCTCTGGGAGATTGGTGACATCAAGAAACAGAAGAAATCGGGGGAGGATCACTCTCCTCTGATACCTAGATCACTGGATTTCGACACTCCAGTCATAACCACCCTGCAATCTGCAGCTCCAGACATCCAGTACCAGAGTGGACCATTGGGAAGGCATTATGGATCAACAACTATTAGTCAGGCTTTAGGTTCTCAGTTCCAGCCTTCAGGATCCTGTTTCCAGCCTTCGGGATCCTCTTTTCAGCAACAGGGATCCTTTGTTAGCTCAGGAGGATATATGGGGACGCACATGGTTCAAGGATCCTCTCAGGTTCAAGGATCTCAGGTTCAAGGATCCTCATCTCAGGTTCACGCATCCATAGATTATCCTCCAAGACCCCCAGTCACAGCACATCAAGTATCCAACATCTTTCAGGATCAAGGATTCTTAAGAAGTGTACAACCCTCAAGTTCAGATGTTCATCAAGGAGACTTCATTCCAATGCAGACCATTGCTTCTTCTGGTCATTCGGTCATACCAGAATCCCATCAATATGGATTCACATCCGGGATTCCAAACTTGAATCCTCCGGGAGGTAGCACTTTGAATAATTCTTATAATACTAACCATGGCTTTATGCAGGATACAGGTATCAATCAAGCTATGGCCAGGGAATTACAGAAACTGAAGGATATGATATCCAGCAATCCAGGAGTGGTTAAGCCCATTCCTGAAATTGCAGACGGGAGCCATAGGATATCTCGCTTTGCAGCACCCATTTGTGATGCAGAAATTCCAAAGAGGTTCCAAATACCAACCATGAAGTTATATGATGGTTCAACGGATCCAGAGGAGCATGTAGCTCAGTACAGAGAAAGGATGGAGATCAATCCAATTCCTGAGAGGTTAAAAGAAGCATGTCTATGCAAGGGTTTTGGATCCACACTCACAGGATCAGCTCTTAAATGGCTACTAAGGCTTCCCCATTACTCTATTACTTCATTTGCTAATCTAGTTAATCTGTTTAATAGTCAATTCTCTTGTAGTAGAAAATTTGAACGTTTAACTAGTGATCTATATAGGGTAACACAAGGTCAAAATGAATCACTTAGAGATTACATCACTAAGTTTAGTAAAGAATCCTTAGACATTCCTAATCTGGATATAGCTACGGCTGTGGAAGCCTTTAAAATGGGTTTGCTTAGGGATTCGTTATTCTATGGTGATCTTGTCATGACCCCATACAGGAATCTTGATGAAGTAAGAACCAGGGCCCTTAGATTCATCCGATTAGAGGATGATAAAAGGATCCAGGAAAGACTGGCAAGATCCTCGAAGCAGGAGAAACAAGGATCCTACTTCAGGAACAACAAGTCCAAGCCTTACAACAAGTCTGACAACCAGAACATGCATGTAGTAGAATAGGAAGAGGATGATGAGGATTATCCTCCCATTTCTGAATACTGTTTTTCTGTTGATAACAATGAACTGATCCTTGCAATGCAGAATCTAGGTGAAAAAGCTAGGTGGCCAAGGAAAAAAGATAAACCAGCCACAACAAAAGATAAATCCAAATGGTGTGCATATCACGAGGATTTCGGGCATCTCACTGAAGAGTGTATTGCACTGAGAAAAGAGATTGGTTATTTGTTAAGCAAGGGGCACTTAAAGGAACTTTTGGGAAGAAAGAAGTCAAGGATCCAGGATCCTGAGAAGGTCCCAGAAAGAGCTCCTGCTCCTCCAGCAGATGCACAAGTTATAAACTTCATATCCGGTGGATCAGACATTTGTGGTACTTCCTTTTCAGCAGCCAAAAGACATGCCAAGGAGACCAAGATGGATAGTGGAGATAGACCCATCCGGACCTCTACTGTTACACAGGAGAAAGTTATAACTTTTGATGAGGATGATCGTGTTGATGTTCAGGATCCTCATCATGATGGTCTTGTTATTACCTTATTTATATCTAACCATTTTGTTCGCAGGATCCTGATAGATGGAGGAAGCTCGGTGAACATCATTCAGCTTGATGTCCTAAAAAAGATGAACATTCCTGAATCAGATATTATCCCAAGATCCTCAGTCCTTGTGGGATTCAGCGGAGAAACCAAGAATACATTAGGGGATATTAAACTTCCCATCTACATTGAAGGACTTCATTCTTATAAAAAAAATTTGTGTTATAGATTGCTTATCCTGTTGTAATGTTATCCTTGGCAGGCCATGGATACATGACATGAAGGCAGTTGCATCTACCTACCATCAGTGTGTAAAGCTTCCTAGTCCATGGGGGGTGATAAAGATTGAGAGTGATCAACAAGAAGCAAAAAATTGCTATACCTCATCAATGAAGCCAGCCTCAAGACCAAGGGAGCAATAGCAACTAAAGTATCCTCCAATAGACGTCTTGGAGGCAAGAGAACAGGATGTGAAAGAAATCCTTATGGATCCTCATGATCCTGAATCCAAAGCCTTCATAGGACCAGGGATCCTCAGCAACATTGAACAGGATCTAGTATCCTTCCTTAAAAGGAGAAAAACTACCTTTGCCTGGAAGCATGAATACATGACAGGTATCTCTAAAGATATAATTACTCATAAACTTGGTATTGACAGGTCATTCAAGCCCATACATCAGAAGAGGAGGAAGTTTGCACCTGAGAGGAATGCCATTATCCAGGAGGAGGTAGACAAATTGCTCCGAGCAGGTATGATTAGAGATGTTAAGTATCCAAGATGGTTAGCCAATGTGGTTGTTGTTCAAAATAAAAACGGAAAGTGGAGGGTATGTGTCGATTTTACTGATTTAAACAAGGCATGTCCCAAGGATCCTTTCCCATTACCCCACATTGACTCCATGGTGGATCCTACCGCGGGTCATGAGTTGTTGACTTTTATGGATGCTTCATCTGGATTTCAACAAATTCAGATGGAACCATCTGATCAAGAGGATACAGCCTTTATGACCCCAACTGGTATCTATTGTTATATTGCTATGCCATTTGGACTAAGGAATGCAGGTGCAAGTTATCAAAGGCTAGTCAATATGATGTTTAAGGAACAAATAGGACACACTATGGAAGTCTATATAGACGACATGGTGGTTAAGTCCAAGAGAGCTGAGGATCACCTTAGAGACCTGGAGGAAGCATTCAATATCCTTGACAAATTCATTATGAAGTTGAATCCTTCAAAGTGTCACTTCGGTGTTAAAGCAGGCAAGTTCCTAGGTTATATGGTAAGAAAAAGAGGCATTGAAGCAAGTCCAGAGAAAATTAAGGCTATTGTGAATATCAAATCTCCTGCCAATGCCAAGGATGTGCAACGGTTGACAGGGAGGATCGCAGCCTTGAATAGGTTCATATCAAAATCATCAGAAAAGTGCAAGGAATTCTATGACATTTTGAGAAAGAACAATAAATTTGAATGGATTGAAAAGCATGAAAATGCCCTCAAAGCCCTTAAGGATTACCTATCCTTAGCTCCTGCCTTGATGAAACCAGAAAAAGGAGATATATTATCCTTGTATCTGGCGGTATCCTCTAAAGCAGTAACTGCGGTCCTTGTTAAGGATCACGAAGGTACACAACATCCTGTCTATTATGTAAGTAAGAGTTTGCTTGATGCTGAATCCAGGTATTCACATTTAGAAAAACTTATCCTTGCTTTGATTATGGCATCTACTAAATTAAGACATTATTTTGAAACTCATGCCATTATTGTTAAGACTAATTTTCCAATTAAGAATGTTCTCAGGAAACCTGAAATGTCTGGAAGGATGGCTAAGTGGGCAGTGAAGCTTAGTGCTTATGATATAAGATATGAACCAAGGACTGCCATCAAATCCCAAGCCTTAGCTGACTTTGTGGCAGATTTTAGTAGTGACTTGCAAAAAGAAGCTGAGTTAGAAGTTCAGGAGTTGGAACAGGAACAGGACTTGGAATGTCAAAGGAACAGGACTTGGATACTCTTCACTGATGGAGCCTCTAATGTCAAAGGAACAGGACTTGGAATACTACTAAAATCACCACAGAGGGACATAATACCCCACTCCATAGCTTGTGAGTTTCAAATTACTAATAATGAGGCTGAATATGAAGCCTTAATAGCTGGTTTGCAAATTGCCAAGCGTATGAGGATCAGGTATCTTAAGGTAAATGTAGATTCATTGTTGATTACCAATCACTTTAATGGATCCTATGCTGTTAAAGGTGAAAAGCTAATCAAATACCTAGAGATAGTCAAGGAATTAGCACTCCCTTTTGTTTCTTTTAGTTTGACACAGGTACCCAGGGAAGAAAATGCAGAAGCTGCTTGTTTTGGTCAAAAATCAAGCTAAGATAATGCAACCAAACTTTCTGTTGTGAGGTGTGATGCTTAAATCAATGATCAATGCTAAGGATCACTCAGAAATGTAATGAACAAGTGACACAATGATATATACGAGGAAAAAGCCCTTGATCAAGAGTTGATCTCCGGCGTAAAAAACCTCGGGTGATGGAAACTACCGATCACCAACTCAGATTAAACAAAAATGTATTACAACTTTGGATGATAGCGAGCTTGTTACAAGGATCACTAGAGTGTTATGTGCAAAAAAGTGTGTAATCGCTAAGTAAACTGTCGAGAGCTGATGAGAGCGGTTACGAGTGTGTGTGTTTAGCCAAAAATAGCCAAGTGTTCTAATTTAGCTTGCTATCCCCTTTTAAATTTGGAAAATATCTAATCTAACTAACTATCCGCATTTCATGCAAGTCTTCCACGAAATCCATAACGTCCATATTAGTCAAGCACGTGCGGAATAAAAAGGGAATATGCTCCAGGAATATCGCCAAGACCAAGTCCAAACACGTACTCCTGCAAAACAACATCATATTCAAAGCAGACAATCGTTAGTGTAAGGATCCTCATGATGATCCTGGATCCTGATCCTACAATACTCTCTGAGGATCACTAATTCAAACGGAATTGAGGATCCCTAAGCCCTACAGTAATTGAGGATCACTGATCATTGTAAAATCCTCCCCTAACAATTGCCCCCAAAATATTAGGAGTAATTTGTAAATAAACGAGTTATATTTTCTCGTTCTTATTCGTAACAAACCAACGGATATATAGCCGTTACTTTCTGACTAGCCGTTGCCAATCTGACGTCACTGAAGTGACTATCCTGCAAATTCATGATTATAAATTGAAGTTAGAGATAAGGGTTAGGAAGCATTTAAATTCGTGCGTTTCATCCTTTAAATCCTCATTCGAAGACTTGATCAGGTACTTCTCTTTCCTTTCTCTCTTCATCTTCTCATTTTGTTTCCTCTTCTTCACCATCTTCATGACCAAGATGATGCTGAGATCCTCACCGGCTAAGGATCACAAAAAGGACAGTCCCTTAAAGACCCAAGGGATCATCGAAGGCTCTGCGAAAGAAAGATGCTGCTTTACTGATCCACAGATTGATAGG
This sequence comes from Helianthus tuberosus, assembly GCA_030545235.1. Taxonomy (NCBI): domain Eukaryota; kingdom Viridiplantae; phylum Streptophyta; class Magnoliopsida; order Asterales; family Asteraceae; genus Helianthus; species Helianthus tuberosus. The sequence goes on along the minus strand of CM060447.1, from coordinate 127,307,400 downwards.
ATCCGCCATTGTTTCCCGGCAAACACCGTTTTCAAAGCTTTTGACCCTACCGTCCTAAGCGACTTTGTTTCTGAAACCTGGGTAGCATTTCCGGTCACCCCATTTACGATAGGATACTCGTATCCTTTTCCTGATTTCACCCAATCTTTCTTCTCTCTCACCGGCATCTCCTACATCCAAGCAATGCCAATGATATGGAGGGTCTTGTATACCCTTGAAAGAATCATTGTGCATGAAGGTATTGATCTGGGAATGTCGGAGTTAGCAGACATGTACGACCTTGTGAGCCATGGATCTCATCGATATCTATTCAAACATAAACCTGGTGAAGAACACCCCATCTTCAAAGCCACTAAGAATGACACCAACTGGAAACGGCGATTCTTCTTTGTCAGAAGGGATTCTATCCCTGATGGAAAGGATCTGCCTAGAAAATGGACCACTCATGGTAGGATAGAGGATCCTGAGAAGGATCACAGGATAACCTTGCTTCTGCTGAGGATCACTAACATCCTTTTGTTTCTATTTTGCAGCTATTACTGTTTCACACCTTATTACAACACCTGCAACGAAGGAAAGGCTTGCTGCTTTCCGGAGGCTCGATCCTGCAATAAGATCATTTCAAGCAAATACCCAGGATTCTCAAGAAGTATCCTCAGGTTCTATTACGATGTCAAGTAAGTATCCTATTTTGTGCACAACTAAATGTTTAAATTAAAATGAAATAAGGATACTTATCTGTTTTGGATGTGTAGGTGCTGGAAAATCATCGAAGTCTGCTACCCGTTTCAGCGTCACTTACCTTGACGCTGTCCGATCCTCAAAGAAGAAGCCTGCTGCTAGTCCATCCGTCACAATCCCCAAGGCAACCACTTCTAAGGGAAGGGGTGGAAAGAAAAGGAAGATTGCTGATACCCTAGAAGGCCTGCCTCTAATCCAGCATCAGTTCGAGGAATACGTTGCTGAGGTGAGAATAACTGATCCTTAAATGTGACTCTTGTACATGATCCTTCCATACTGAGGGTAAGGGATCCTGAATCGTATCCTTTCTTTTGCAGAAATTTGCTGAAATCCAAGATTACGTAGGGAGCATTGAAGAGGTTGAGCAAAAGTGTGTGGACCTCCAAAAGATCATGCTGGCCAAGGATAAGAAGATTGCCTCCCTCGAAAACGATGTCAATCTGGTGAAGAGGGAACTTGTCCTGGCTCATATCACTGCTGATCAGGAGAAGGCTGAAATCACAAATGATGCTAAAGTCTCCGGTGCCATCGCTATGTACAAAACCAAGTTGCAGATGGCCCAAGAAGCTCATGATCCTAACTTTGACAAGAGCAACTGGGACATAGAGGGCTGGACGACGAAGAAGAGGCTGGTGAAGTCCTAGCAATCGAGGCTGGCAGTAGTGGGGTTAAGGATCATGCGGGTGATGCCGGAGCTGGAGTAGCTGGTGAAGGTGATGGTGATGCAGAAAAGGTGTAAGCTGCAGGAATGGGCGATGATGGACATTTCTAGACGCAGCCGGAGCCCATTTTTTAGAATTTGGTAGTGGTTTTTGTTTTGATGATGTTTTTCTGAACAATGCTGGTCTGTAATAACTTTAGACAATAGTTTCTAGGGTTTAGGATCATGGATCCTTGGACAATAGGTAGGATAATGGGTGGTGGATGGATCCTCTGTTTGGGGGATGAAGCCACTCGTTATCCTTCCGTCTTTATTTCCTGCACTCTTAAGACCCGTTAACAATGGACACCCTTTGCCAACCCATGTGGACGGCCACGTTTTGCTGGTAGAAACGTGGGTTGGCAATTTTGACAACCTTGAAGGGTTTAACGTTTTTTGTGAATAAATAAAATCTTAACTTTTTGACTATTTCCCATGTTGTTATCCTTGTGAATACTTTACTTTTCAATTGTTGTGATATATATTTTGTCTGAATTTATTAAGTAAAGGAGAAAAAATTTAATAAATATCCTCAAAAGTTTAGGATATGATCAAGGATCACATATCCTATAGTCGACAAGTTCTGAAAAGTAGTGTAGTTTAAGGATCATAAGTTCAGTTGTCAAAGGATAAGGGTCACTTATGTAAATAATAAATAAGATCAAAGTAATTAAGGATCATACCTGAGAATCCAAGTTAGGATCCTAACCTTTAACACTTATAATCAGGATAACCAAAAGACAAACCTTAATAGAAGGTAAGGATCAAGGATCCTTGGTCATTTAGCTTCAAAAACCAAAATGAGGATACAACTTGGGACTAAGCCAGTATAAGATAAAAGTTAGTAACTGGGGACAAGCCCAACAATTCTGGGGACAAGCCCAATATACTGGGGACAAGCCCAAAGGATAACTGGGGACAAGCCCAAAGGATCGTGTGTAAACTGGAGTATGGCCCTCACTGGCGACTATCCAAACTTAGTGACATGAAAATGCCAAAACCTTAGCTAACGTGAAAACGTTAGAAACCTTAGGAACGGATGTATGGTACGTCTACCATTATACGTAGGATCCTGAATACAGCCAGTACAATGAAATTGTCAGCCCCTAAAGCGAGTATTGGTCCCATTGCCATGAACTGTACCAGGATCATCATGCGCTACTGGCGAAACTGGGGACAGGCCCAAACTGGGGTCAAGCCCAAATAACTGGATACTTCTGTGGATACTCAATCCTTTGTTAAGGATACCTGAACCTTCAAAACTCAGAATCAAGTGAAAGGAGGATAAAGGATGCAGGATCCTTATCCTTATAAAAGATAACTAAAGAATGAAATAGTTTGAGATTAGAATATTACCAAAATGAGGATCATCTGTCCTGTAAGGATCCTTCAAGGATACTTGTCAGGTAAGGATCATGGATCCTTATTACATGAAGTATTTCTTCAAATGGACAGCGTTCCAAGATCTTGGTAGCAAATCACCTTCCATTGTTAGCAATCGATATGCCCCATTTCCTGCCTCAGCTTCGATCAAGTAAGGGCCTTCCCACTTTGGTGCCAACTTTCCATCAGCAGGATTGGTGGTATTCTGAAATGCTTTCCTTAACACCATATTACCGACTTGGAATTTCCTGATCCTGACATTTTTGTTGTAGGCTCCAGCCATCCTTTGTTGATAACTGGCCATCCTTATCCTTGCCAAATCCCTGAGTTCTTCTATGGTATCCAAATATTGAACCAAGTTTTCAGCATTTTCTTCAGGATCACGAATGCTTGTTCTTGCAGTAGGAACCACCATCTCTGTAGGGATCACTGATTCTGCCCCAAATACCAAGGAAAATGGAGTTTGGCCAGTGGTATTCTTAGGAGTTGTCCTATCAGCCCATAGTACATAAGGTAGTTCTTCTGCCCACTTTCCTTTCTTGGATCCAAGCTTTTTCTTCAAATTGTTGATGATGATCTTGTTGGATGATTCTGCCTGACCATTAGCTTGTGGGTGGACTGGTGTTGATGTTATCATCTTAATCCCCCAGCTGTCACAAAAGTTAGTAGTTCTATTCCCAATAAATTGGGATCCATTATCACAAACAATTTCAGAAGGGATACCAAATCTAGTAATAATGTTTCTCTTAATAAAGGATATCACTTCCTTTTCTCTGACTTGAGCGAAGGCTTCAACCTCTATCCACTTGGAGAAGTAATCAGTCATAGCAAGCATGAATACTTTTCCACCAGGTGCCTTAGGAAGCTTACCAACTATATCCATTCCCCATCTCATAAATGGCCAAGAAGAGGATATAGGATGCAATAGTTCTGTTGGTTGGTGAAGGATATTACTGTGTCTCTGACAAGGATCACATTTCTTGGCATATTCCACAGCATCCTTCTTCATAGTAGGCCAATAGTATCCTGTCCTCAGGATCCTTGAGAACAATGCTTTGCCCCCAGTGTGGTTTCCACAATCGCCTTCATGGAAATCCTTTAGGACTTCTTGGATTTCAGGATCCTCAATGCATCTTAGATATGGACCTGCAGGAGATCGTTTATATAACATGTTATTCAATATTGTAAATTGAGATACCTTGATTTTGAAAGCCCTGGGGTTTTCTCCTGTAGGAATCTCTCCATGTTGTATGTATCTCATGATTGGAAGGATCCATGATCCTGAATGAGATTGAGTATCATCACTAGGGATGATTGCAGAATCCTCTCCTATCTCCATGGCTACATGATCCTCAATAGAAGGGGTCAGGATATAGATAATGATATTCTTCGGGATCTTCAAGGATGATCCTAGATTAGCTAATGCATCAGCCTCTGCATTCTCTTCCCTTGGTACCTGTGTTAAACTAAAGGAAACAAAAGAGAGTGCCAATTTTTTGACTATCTCCAAATATTTGATTAGCTTTTCACCTTTAACAGCATATGATCCATTAAATTGATTAGTAATCAGCAACGAATCCACATGTACCTCAAGATACCTGATCCTCATATGCTTAGCAATTTGCAAACCAACTATCAAGGCTTCATACTCAGCCTCATTGTTGGTAGTTTGAAATTCACAAGCTATGGAGTGGGGTATTATGTCCCCATGTGGCGATTTTAGTAGTATTCCAAGTCCTGTTCCTTTTACATTAGAGGCTCCATCAGTGAAGAGTATCCAAGGATCCTTAGTTTCTTCAAGCTGTTGGACTTCTAACTCAGCTTCCTTTTGCAAGTCACTACTGAAATCTGCCACAAAGTCAGCTAAGGCTTGGGATTTAATGGCAGTTCTAGGCTCATATCTTATATCATATGCACTAAGCTTCACTGCCCACTTAGGCATCCTTCCTGACATTTCAGGTTTCCTGAGAACATTCTTAATTGGAAAATTAGTCTTAACAATAATGGCATGAGTCTCAAAATAATGTCTTATTTTAGTAGATGCCATAATTAATGCAAGGATAAGTTTCTCTAAGTGTGAATACCTGGATTCAGCATCAAGTAAACTCTTACTTACATAATAAACAGGATGTTGTGTACCTTGGTGATCTTTAACAAGGACCGCACTTACTGCTTTTGAGGATACTGCTAGGTATAAGGATAATATATCCCCCTTTTCTGGTTTCATCAAGGCGGGGGCTGAGGATAGGTAATCTTTAAGAGCTTTGAGGGCACTTTCATGCTTCTCAGTCCATTCAAATTTCTTGTTCTTCCTCAGGATGTCATAGAACTCCTTGCACTTTTCTGAGGATTTGGATATGAACCTGTTCAAGGCTGCGATCCTGCTTGTCAATCTTTGCACATCCTTGGCATTGGCAGAAGATTTGATATTCACAATAGCCTTAATCTACTCTGGACTTGCTTCAATGCCCCTCTTTGTCACCATATAGCCTAAGAATTTACCTGCTTTAACACCAAAATGACACTTGGAAGGATTTAGTTTCATATTAAATTTATCAAGGATATTGAATGCTTCCTCCAAGTCTTTAAGGTGATCCTCAGCTTTCTTGGACTTAACCACCATGTCATCTATATAGACTTCCATATTGTGTCCAATTTGTTCCTTGAACATCATATTGACTAGCACCTACATTCCTTAGTCTAAATGGCATAGCAATATAACAATATATACCAGTTGGGGTCATAAAGGTTGTATCCTCTTGATCAGATGGTTCCATCTGAATTTGTTGAAATCCAGATGAAGCATCCATAAAAGTTAATAACTCATGACCCGCGGTAGCATCCACCATGGAGTCAATGTGGGGTAATGGAAAGGATCCTTGGGACATGCCTTGTTTAAGTCAGTAAAATAGACACATACCCTCCACTTTCCATTTTTCTTTTGAACAACAACCACATTGGCTAACCACCTTGGATACTTAACCTTTCTTATCATACCTGCCCGAAGTAGTTTATCTACCTCTTCCTGGATAATAGCGTTGCTTTCAGGTGTAAACTTCCTCCTCTTCTGATGTATAGGCTTGAATGACCTGTCAATGCCAAGCTTATGAGTAATTATATCCTTAGATATACCTGTCATATCCTCATGCTTCCAAGCAAAGGTAGTTTTCCTTCTTTTAAGGAAGGATACTAGATCCTGTTCAATGTCACTAAGGATCCCTGATCCTATAAAGATCCTGGATTCAGGATCATGAGGATCCATGAGGATTTCTTTTACATCCTGCTCTCTTGCCTCCAAGACATCTCTTGAAGGATACTTTAATTGCTATTGCTCCCTTGGTCTTGAGGCGGGCTTCATTGATGAGGTATAGCAATTCTTAGCTTCTTGTTGATCACTCTCAATTTTCACCACTCCCCATGGACTAGGAAGCTTTACGCATTGATGATATGTGGATGGGACTGCCTTCATGTCATGTATCCACGGCCTGCCAAGGATAACATTACAACATGATAAGCAATCTATAACACAAAATTTCTGATAAGAATGGAGTCCTTCAATATAGATAGGGAGTTTGATGTCCCCCAATGTGTTCTTGGTTTCCCCGCTAAATCCCACAAGGACTGAGGATCTTGGGATAATGTCTGATTCAGGAATGTTCATCTTCTTGAGGATATCAAGCTGAATGATGTTCACAGAGCTTCCTCCATTGATTAGGATCCTGCGAACAAAGTGGTTAGATATAAATAAGGTAATAACAAGACCATCATGATGAGGATCCTGGACATCAACACGATCATCCTCATCAAAGGTTATGACTTTATCCTGGGTAACAATGGACGTCCGGATGGGTCTGTCTCCATTATCCATCTTGGTTTCCTTGTGTTGGTGCATACATCTGTCGTCTTCGTCTTATATCGAGTCTCGGGTTCGTTGCGGTTCGGATCAAGAATGATGTCATCATTCTTGATGATGACATCATACTAGTGACATCACTATCCTACATCAACACATGAAATTCATACACGAAACAGAATTGAAGTCACTAGAAGACAAACCATTTGAAGATGTAACCGTTTGAATATGCTTGTCCGTTTGAGAGGGTTACGTTTGAGAGGGTACCGTTTGAAAGTGTAACCGTTTGAAGGGTGCCATGACACCTTCAAACGGAAGGGTCATTCCCTATAAATACCCTTTATGTCTTGTTCATTTTTGAACTTTCCGGCTTGTGCAACGAAGTGTTGTCAGGTTGTAAAACGTTACGAAATCAATCATACAACAGTTTAAAGAGTAAATCTAGCTGAATTGAACTCTACACGTCTGTTTCCGCCTTTCGTTTAGAGATAAACTCTTCTGATCGACTCGTTCGGGTCTGAAAACGATCCTACAAGTGGTATCAAAGCTCAGGAGGAAGAGTTCATACCAATTCAGCCACTAATTCTGTTTTCTACACCTTCTTTCAAAATTGAACAAGTTTTCACGGAAAAAATTGGCTAAAACTTTCACAATTTGTGCGTAAGTGTGTTTTAACAAATCCTTGAGAATATCAGACCTAAACTCAAAGTAAAACTGGTAAAAAATGGCTTGAAAACTGGTGTCCGTTTGAACAACCGTTTGAAACTGGACTGACCATTTGAAAATACATGGTATTCCGTTTGAAATCTGACCCTATCGTTTGAAAGCAGCCATCCCGTTTGAGGTTGTCGTTTGAAACTGACCTTTCCGTTTGAAAGTTGACCGTTCCGTTTGAAAAGTGTGAACCGTTTGAAAGCACACCGTTTGAAACACGTCTCCCGTTTGAAAGTGGTTCAGTAGATCTTGTGATACGTGTCTTGATCTGATCAATTGTCATCATTTCCTTTGAATTGAAAATCAGTTGCATGTGATTACACTGTTCGAAACTTTTGGTCCAATGGGAATTGAGGGGTAATCAAAATTGGCAGATATTAGATTGCATGTGAAAGAAATCATTTTGTTTGAGTGTGCATGTGAACATAGATTGTTTGTGTCTGATGTTTATCGATAGAATACAAAGGGCATGTGATGTTATATGAAGTGCTTGTCAGTTGAGTGTTACTTGAAGTCAAATTAGACTTTATTGGATAACAGGTTACATGTGAAAGTGTCGGCCATCTTCCTTGATTAAACACACAAAGTTGAGTTCGGCTCAAATTATAAATCAATTAAAGTGCTACATTTGATATTGTGTTGAGGCCCAATCTGAATTGAATTTGATCATTGGATTTGAATTGTTGAAAGCCCATGAGAGTTGAATCGGCCAAATTAGTAGATTTGGAAGTATCCAATCATTTGCAAAGTGTGTATTGAAATGGTTGGTGATATATTAGTTTGTATGTGCTAGTTGATCAGGTCACGTGCGTGTTTAGTTCAAAGTGTTTGAATTGAATCATTCAGTTGATACCGAGATATTTCACGAGGAGAACCAGTTCGCTTCAAATCAGTTCGCTTCAAACAGAGATCTTGCTTGAAAGTACATTCTTGTGATTTCGCTTGAAAGAGATGACTATTGCTAATGCCTACGATCTAAAATGGGCAGAAAAATGCAGAAAAGTCAGAGAAGCTGAAGAAGAGGAAGAAGAAGAAGAAAGATTAAAAGTTGAAGCTGAAGCTGAGAAAAAGAGAAGAGCTGAGATGTTTCAATTGAGTAGAACAGTCAAAGAAGTTCCGGAATTTGAAATCAAAGTTGATACTGAAGCAGTCAAAGTTCCTGAAAAATGCTTAAATTGTGACTCTTTGATCAAACAAAACAATGAATTGCTACACAACATTAAAAGGTTGAAAGAATCATATGATACGTTGAACAGGGAGATCAACAAGTACACTGAGTCGAACAGTGAATAAGCTGTAGCATTGAACACACTCAAAGGAGCTTACATGAGACAGCTTGATGATGTCAACTTCTACACAAAGAAGTGTGCTGAGTTAGAATTGAAATTTGCAACACAAAAAATTGAAACTGAATGTGTCAACAATTTATTGAAAAGTTACTCATGTTCTACTTTTGTTGTTGACAGGATTTACCCGATCGTTGAAAGAATGAAGACATTTGAAGAAGAGAAGACTTTGGAAGAAAAGAATTCCGAGACAAAAGAAGAGGATGAAGTAGAAATTTCTGGTAAGAAACCAAGTGTTGTCTACAATAGATGTCCGCCCCCGGTCGAAAATGGATATTTGTCTCGAAATCCAAATTCCGAAAGAGTCAAAAAGGCAATTAACTTACAGTGGGAGTCAGGGTCGTCGGATAATTTGCCAGAAAATATTGATGTTACGTTCACATCGTCTGATACTGATCATGAGTCCAAGTTGATAAAAAGTGTGGTCGATCAGGTGTTAGACAAAGATGACATAGAGGAGTCAAAACCGGAGTCCAAATCCGAGTCAAAGTCTGGGTCCGACAAGTCAAAGTCAACAATCAAAAAGGACAAACGGGTTTATGATAAGGAATTTTTGCTATCAAAATCTAATTTGAATGACGAACCGGTCATAGTAGCATATACTTTGAAAGATTCTGACAAATTATATTCTGATGAGATTTTTCCAATAAGAGGTGTTAAAACTGAAATGATTAAAAAGGTTTTCAAACTAACAGAAATCAACATTTCTGAAATAAAAGATATTAATCTTTCTAAAAATCCAAGACCTTACACCTCAAGAGTGCAACAAAGATTAAACAAGAAAAAGGGTTACAGTTCTGGTTCTGGTATTCATAAAAAACCAAACCATAACTGTAATTTCAAAAAGAAAGGATTAGGATTTAATCAACCGAAAAATTATAAAAATGAAAAATTTTATAAACCAAAAACTGTGTTTGTTTCAGGAAAATCTTTAGATGATGAGAAAGAGCAAGCATTCAGAAAGCAGACAAATCAAGAATTCCTTGCGAAGAAGCAAGATGAGATGAAGAAAAGTGTTATTCAGAAGAAGACTGAGACAAGAACCTGTTTTCAGTGCAAAACTGCTGGTCATATTGCTAGAAATTGTCCGAAAACATTCAAACCAAAACAGGAAGTCTCTGGTAAATTGAAAGAAAAAGTTGTTGAGAAAACTGAACTTAAAACCAGAAAATTTACAGGCTTTGAAAATTCAACTTTTGAGGTTGGAGAATGTTCAAAGAATGTGATAAAAAGAAAAGAAAATCTGAAAAATCAGAAATGGGTGGTTAAAGGTTCAGGGAATAGTTCTGGTGATGAATCTGATCTCACAAAATCAGAGGAGCAAAAAGTTGTTAAAGAAAAGGTTGAGAAATCAGTTCCAAAAGTGGATGATGTGAATTTTCCACCTTTGCGAGCTGAAAATTTTAAGAAGAAAGTTGGAAACGTTAAAATTTCAAATCAATTTTATTCTGACAAGAAAAATTTTGATATTGATAAGGTTTTCAACAGAAATGTGAAACACATTTTTGGAAAAATGATCGATGGTAAGGTCAAAGGAGTTAAAGAATTCTATGCTTCCAAAATGAATGTTCACAAGTCTGTTGAAAGTAAAGATGAAGAAGAGGTTGTTACACCCAAGGAAGGTCAGGCTTGGGTGGATATATTTTTCAAAGAGTAAAAAACCTGACTTGCCAGAGCTCCCAAGTTGGTAATCGTGGAGCCTGAATCGGCATCATTCATTGTTTATGAAAATTGTTTGTGTATAAGTGTGAATTGCCGGAACTCCCAGGTTGGTAAGCGAGGAGTAGGAATCGGCACTTTGAGAATTCAACCAACAGATGATGATTGGTTGAAAATGTTTGATATTTGATCTTACAAGTGGTTAATCAAGGTCATTAAGTTGAATTTGATTTAACTATCATTTAAAAGTGTTGGTAAACAATATGATGAGTTTATCCCCTAACCTACAAATGGTTAAAATCAATCAACAAAACTAATTTTCCGGAAAAACCATTTTGATTAAAACAAACTTAAGTGTTTTGAGATCTTAATGGGAAAATAGTTTGTTGTGAGGGGGAGTTCTGATTGTTTATGCCAAGTGGATGGCGAATTGAGGCAATTCGATATCAATTGTCATGTTCTTGTACAGTTTGTTTTCAATTTTCTTTAGATGTATTTGTATTTTAGGGGGAGTATATTTTTCAGAAAATCCAAAAACATTAGAAAATATGAAAAAGCCAAAAACATGATAAAATGAAAAATGAGTTTTTGTTGCATAAAAGAGGAAATGATAGTACATCAGTGGACTACCACAACACGCTAAAGAAATAGAAAGATAAAATGTGATAAACGGTCTCACTAAGGATGTGACGGTAGGCTCAGCTAGACTAGTAGATTTGTGATAACGATACAAACTTAAATGAAAAAGCCTAGTTCTAGTGGGAAACATGGTCGAAAGCATAGTACTTAGTTTTGTCCTTCTTGACTGTGTGCCTACTAAGTAATCGCTGATTGTCGAAAGACATAAAACTAGTTAAGTTTGTGAACTTTCACAACTTTGCTGAAAAGTCACTGTGATTGTGCATTTCATTTTGCAAAGATTTAAACTTGTTTTATTTCTTTATTTTGTTTAAGCATTGGACATCCTCTGCGTATACGTGAGTATCGACCTGGATGTTGTTGCCTAAACGTTCTGCTTTATTTTCTTTGGTGTTTCGTTTAAGCTTTGGACCTCCTCTGCGTATACGGGAGTATCGACCTAGTGGTTAAAGCCTAAACAACTTCAACTTATTTTTATTTTCTTATTTTGTTTAAACATTGGACTTTCTCTGCGTATACGGAAGTATCAACCTGATTGTTAATGTTTAAACATTCTGCTTTATTTTCACACAAATCACAGTTGATAAAAGTTTAAAGGCATTGCTTGAGATAGTGTATTACATGATGAGGGGATATGCTGAGATCGTGGGGTCCATAAGAACTTAGTGCAAAATTAATATACCTTAACGTATCGGTAAGCATTTCGAAAGTTTTTAGATTGAGTTTAAGTGGACAATAATATCGTCAATCTATGTGAATCGTTTAGAGCTTAAAATGTTTAAAGCTTAACGGTGTTTAGTGATTGGTCTCATAAACTGATATGATCCTCTTGCACGAACTCACAAAAATATTGTTTGTAAATATTTCTTTATTGCATTTCATTACAGTCAAAAATCCAAAAAGATTTTAGTGTGTTTTAGCATAAATTTTGAAAAATCCAAAAAGATTGTCGACAACTGATTTTGGAGAGCTGATTTTCAAAACTCCGAGTGCTAAACATGATGAACAAATGGTTTGGGTGAAAGTATTTAAGGATTGTTGAAATGAAATGAGAAAAGATTTTGCAATAAAAACGTTATTCCTGCAAGTGGTAAATTAGATTTGAAAATCTTATCCACAAATGGTTATCAGAAAATTTATTTTTGGGTAGAGTTTATGCAGGTTGGCCAAGTTTCGATCCAGAGCAGGATGAAAGCCAGGTTATGATCTTGTGAATTCCAGACTACGATCCCAGGCTAGTGAAAGGGGGAGTCTGAAAACATCGAGAGGGAGTCTGAAGATAGTAGAGCCAGATTCAGATCCTGAAGATTACGAGAAAGAGTAAGAGATTGATTGAGGATGCTTACAATGGAGAATTTTGAAGAAATTGAACAGACTAATAATGACTGAAGATGTGAAGACTCGACACTTAAGACTCGTCAACATCTGAGGGGGAGTCTGTTGGTGCATATATATGTCGTCTTCGTCTTATATCGAGTCTCGGGTTCGTTGCGGTTCGGATCAAGAATGATGTCATCATTCTTGATGATGACATCGTACTAGTGACATCACTATCCTACATCAACACATGAAATTCATACACGAAATAGAATTGAAGTCACTAGAAGACAAACCGTTTGAAGATGTAACCGTGTGAATATGCTTGTCCGTTTGAGAGGGTTACATTTGAGAGGGTACCGTTTGAAAGTGTAACCGTTTGAAGGGTGCCATGACACCTTCAAACGGAAGGGTCATTCCTTATAAATACCCTTCATGTCTTGTTCATTTTAGAACTTTCCGGCTTGTGCAACGAAGTGCTGTCGAAGTGTTGTCAGGTTGTAAAACGTTACGAAATCAATCATACAACAGTTTAAAGAGTAAATCTAGCTGAATTGAACTCTACACGTCTGTTTCCGCCTTTCGTTTAGAGATAAACTCTTCTGATCGACTCGTTCGGGTCTGAAAACGATCCTACACCTTGGCATGTCTTTTGGCTGCTGAAAAGGAAGTACCACAAATGTCTGATCCACCGGATATGAAGTTTATAACTTGTGCATCTGTTGGAGGAGCAGGGGCCCTTTCCGGGATCCTTTCAGGATCCTGGATCCTTGACTTCTTTCGTCCCAAAAGCTCCTTCAAATGCCCGTTGCTTAACAAGTAACCAATTTCTTTTCTAAGTGCAATACACTCTTCAGTGAGATGCCCGAAATCCTCATGGTATGCACACCACTTGGACTTATCCTTTGTAGCAGCTGGTTTATCACTTTTTCTCGGCCACCTAGCTTTCTCACCCAGATTCTGCATTGCAAGAATTAGTTCATTGTTATCAACAGAAAAACAGTATTCAGAAATAGGAGGATAATCCTCATCATCCTCTTCATGTTCCACTGCATGCACATTCTGGTTATCAGATTTGTTGTAGTATTTTGATTTGTTGTTCCTGAAGTAGGATCCTTGCTTTTCCTGTTTTGAGGATCCTGTCAGTCTTTCCTGGATCCTTTTATCATCCTCTAATCGGATGAATCTAAGGGCCCTGGTTCTTACTTCATCAAGATTCCTGGATGGGGTCATAACAAGATCATCATAGAACAGTGAATCCCTAAGCAAACCCATTTTAAAGGCTTCTACAGCCGTAGCTATATCCAGGTTAGGGATATCTAAGGATTCTTTACTAAATTTAGTGATGTAATCTCTAAGTGATTCATTTTGACCTTGTGTTACCCTATATAGATCACTAGTTAATCGTTCAAATTTTCTACTACAAGAGAATTGACTATTAAACAAATTAACTAGATTAGCAAATGAAGTAATAGAGTAAGGGGGAAGACTTAGCAGCCATTTAAGAGCAGATCCTGTAAGTGTGGATCCAAAACCCTTGCATAGACATGCTTCTTTTAACCTCTTAGGAATTGGATTGATCTCCATCCTCTCCCTGTATTGAGCTACATGTTCCTCTGGATACGTTGAACCAACATATAGCTTCATAGTTGGTATTTGGAACCTCTTGGGTATCTCAGCATCATAAATAGGTGGTGCAAAGCGAGATATCCTATGGCTACCATCTGCAATTTCAGGAATGGGTTTAACCACTCCTGGTACGCTGGATATCATATCCTTAAGCTTCTGTAACTCCCTGGCCATAGCCTGATTGATACCTATATCCTGCATAGAGCCAAGGTTAGTGTTATATGAATTATTAAAAGTGTTACCTCCCAGAGGATTCATGTTTGGAATTCCAGATGTGAATCCATATTGACGGGACTCTGGTATGATTGAAGGAGCAGAGGAAGCGATAGTCTGCATTGGTATGAAGTCTCCTTGATGAACATCCGAGCTTGGAGGCTGCCTACTTCTTAAGAATCCTTGATCCTGTAAGATGTTAGATCCTTGAGGCTGAGAGGATCCTTGAACCTGAAAGGATCCTGGAACCATAAAGGATCCTTGGACCTGGGAGGATCCTTGGACTGTGTGCATTCCCAAATATCCTCCTGAGCTGACGAAGGATCCCTGATGCTGAAAAGAGGATCCCGATGGCTGAAAATAGGATCCCTGAGGCTGGGAGTGAGAGCCAAATGTTTGACTCATAGTTGCTGTTCCATAACGCCTTTCTGATGGACCACTTTGATACTGGATGCCCAGAACTGCCAATTGTAGGGTAGTTACAACTGGAGTGTCAAAATTCAATGACCTTGGTATCAGAGGAGAGTGATCCTCCACTGATTTCTTCTGTTTCTTGATCTCAGCGATCTCCCGGAGGATCCTTTCGTTGGTTTTGTCCTGCTCTTATGCGTGATTCCTCATCTGCAAAATAAGAGTGTAAAGATCATTAGTAGTAGGATTAGAAGAAACAGAAGAAGTTGGTGGTTTTGAGAAAATGGGGGTTTGTCTCTTCGCAGCATTTTCAGCATTCTTCTGGGATCCAGAAGGTGGTGGAGGCAAAGGAGGAACGCCCTGTGAAGAACTCATTGCCGGCATAGAGCTTGATGTGTTCTTTGTTGAGGAAGCCATCTGCTTGGTTGTAACGAACCGAAATGACCACAAATATATGAATCTTCTTAGGAATGAAGCACCAATTGCCCCACGGTGGGCGCCAAACTGTTTTGGTCAAAAATCAAGCTAAGATAATGCAACCAAACTTTCTATTGTAAGGTGTGATGCTTGAATCAATGATCAATGCTAAGGATCACTCAGAAATGTAATGAACAAGTGACACAATGATTTATACGAGGAAAAAGCCCTTGATCAAGAGTTGATCTCCGGCATAAAAAACCTCGGGTGATGGAAACTACCGATCACCTACTCAGATTAAACAAAAATGTATTACAACTTTGGATGATAGCGAGCTTGTTACAAGGATCACTAGAGTGTTATGTGCAAAAAAGTGTGTAATCGCTAAGTAAACTGTCGAGAGCTGATGAGAGCGGTTACGAGTGTGTGTGTTTAGCCAAAAATAGCCAAGTGTTCTAATTTAGCTCGCTATCCCCTTTTAAATTTGGAAAATATCTAATCTAACTAACTATCCGTATTTCATGCAAGTCTTCCATGAACTCCATAACGTCCATATTAGTCAAGCACGTGCGGACTAAAAAGGGAATATGCTCCAGGAATATCGCCAAGACCAAGTCCAAACGCGTACTCCTGCAAAACAACATCATATTCAAAGCAGACAATCGTTAGTGTAAGGATCCTCATGATGATCCTGGATCCTGATCCTACAATACTCTCTGAGGATCACTAATTCAAACAGAATTGAGGATCCCTAAGCCCTACAGTAATTGAGGATCACTGATCATTGTAAAATCCTCCCCTAACACTGATGCATTGGCTAACCTTGGATCATCCTTGAAAATTCCAGAGGATATCAAGATCCCTATCATCCATGTTTTGGCTCCTGCTATTGAGGATCACATAACTATGGAGATAGAAGAGGATTTTGCAATGGTTCCTAGTGATGGTGCACAGTCTCATTCAGGATCATGGATCCTTCCAATCATGAGATATATACAACATGGAGAGATTCCTACAGAAGAAAACCCCAGGGCTTTCAAAATCAAGGTATCTCAATTTACAATATTGAATAACATGTTATATAAACGATCTCTTGCAGGTCCATATCTAAGGCGCATAGAGGATCCTGAAATCCAAGAAGTCCTAAAGGATTTTCATGAAGGAGATTGTGGAAACCACACTGAGGGCAGGGCATTGTTCTCAAGGATCCTTAGGACAGGATACTATTGGCCTACAATGAAGAAGGATGCTGTGGATTATGCCAAGAAGTGTGATCCTTGTCAGAGACATAGTAATATCCTTCATTAACCAGCAGAGCTCTTGCATCCTATATCCTCTTCTTGGCCATTCATGAGATGGGGAATGGATATAGTTGGTAAACTTCCCAAAGCACCAGGAGGAAAGGTGTTCATGCTTGCCATGACTGATTACTTCTCTAAGTGGATAGAGGCTGAAGCCTTTGCTCAAGTCAGAGAAAAGGAAGTGATATCCTTTATTAAAAGAAATATTATTACTAGATTTGGTATCCCTTCTGAAAATGTTTGTGATAATGGATCCCAATTTATTGGAAGTAGAACCACTAACTTTTGTGACAGCTGGGGGATTAAGATGATAACATCAACACCAGTCCACCCACAAGCTAATGGTCAAGCAGAATCATCCAACAAGATCATCATCAACAACTTGAAGAAGAAGCTTGGATCCAAGAAAGGAAAGTGGGCAGAAGAACTACCTTATGTACTATGGGCTGATAGACAAACCCCCAAGAATGCCACTGGCCAAACTCCATTTTCTTTGGTATTTGGAGCAGAATCAGTGATCCCTACAGAGATGGTGGTTCCTACTGCAAGAACAAGCATCCGTGATCCTGATGGAAATGCTGAAAACTTGGTTCAAGACTTGGATACTATAGAAGAACTCATGGATTTGGCAAGGATAAGGATGGCTAGTTATCAACAAAGGATGGCTGGAGCCTATAATAAGAATGTCGGGATCAGGAAATTCCAAGTTGGTGATATGGTATTAAGGAAAGCATTTCAGAATACCACAAATCCTGCTGATGGAAAGTTGGCACCAAAGTGGGAAGGCCCCTACCTGATTGAAGCTGAGGCAGGAAAGGGGGCATATCGATTGCTAACAATGGAATGTGATTTGCTACCAAGAGCTTGGAATGCTGTCCACCTGAAGAAATATTTCATGTAGTAAGGATCCAGGATCCTCAACTACTTTCATGACCAATATCCTCGAAGGATCCTTACGGGATAGAGGATCCTCATTTTGGTAATGATCTAATCTCAAACTATTTCATTCTTTAATTATCCTATATACAAGGAGAAGGATCCTGGATCCTTTATCCTCCTTTCACTTGATTCTGAGTTTTGCAGAAGTTTCATGTATCCTTAACGAAGGATTAAGTATCCACAGAAGTCTCCAGTTATTTGGGCTTGACCCAAGTTATTTGGGCTTGACCCCGGTTATTTGGGCCTGTCCCCAGTATCGCCAGTAGCGTACGATGATCCTGGTATAGTTCATGGCAATGGGAGCTGTACTCGCTTTAGGGGCTGAAAATTTCATTGTACTGGCTGTATCCGGGATCCTACGTATAATGGTAGACGTACCATACATCCGTTCCTAAGGTTTCTAACATTTTCACGTTAGCTAAGGTTTTGACATTTTCATGTCACTAAGTTTGGATAGTCGCCAATGAGGGCCATACTTCAGTTTACACAAGATCCTTTGGGCTTGTCCCCAGTTTTTTGGGCTTGTCCCCAGTATATTAGGCTTGTCCCCAGAATTGTTGGGCTTGTCCCCAGTTGCTAACTCTTCTCTTATATTGGCTTAGTCCCAAGTTATATTCCATTTCAGGTTTTTGAAGCCAAATAGCTAAGGATCCTTGATCCTTACCTTTTACTAAGGTTTGTCTTTTGGTTATCCTGATTGTAAATGTTAAAGGTTTAGGATCCTAGCATGGATTCTCAGGTATGATCCTTGATCATTTTGATTTTATTCTTTATTTATCTAAGTGACCCTTATTCTTTGACAACAGGACACATGATCCTTAAAGTTCACTACATTTTTTAAATTTATCGACTATAGGATATTTGATCCTTGATCATATCCTAAATTTTTTGACACAATCTATTAAACTTTTATTCTCAACTTATGAATTCTAACAAAGTGTATAATAGCAACTGAAAGGTAAGGTATTCACAAATGAAACAACACATAAGATAGTCAAAAGATTAAGATTTTATTTACCAAAAGTTAAACCCTTAAAAGGTTGTAAAAATTGCCAACCCAAGTTTCTACCAGCAAAACGTGGCCCGTCCACTTGGGTTGACAAAGGGTGTCCATATTTAACAAGGTCTAAGTGCAGGTAACAAAAGACGGAAGGATAACAAGTGGTTTCATCCCCCAAACAGAGGATCCATCCACCACCCATTATCCTACCTATTGTCCAAAGGATCAGTGATCCTTAAACCTAAAGCTATTGTTCAAAGTACAGACCATTGTTCAAAACATCAACAAACAAAAACACTACCAAACTATAAAAAATGGGCTCCAGCCGCGTCTAGATAAATCCATCATCGCCCATTTCTGCAGCTCACACCTTCGCTGCATCACCATCACTATCATCTCCTGCCCCAGCATCACCAGCTTGATACTTAGCCCCGCTGCCACTCGCCTCAAGCATCAAGACCTCTCCATCCTCCTCTTTTTCATCAAGCTCAGCCAACCTAGCCTTCCAGCCCTCCTGGTCCTAATTGATCCTGTCAAAGCCAGGATCCTGAGCTTCCTGGGCCATCTGCAGTTTGGTCTTGTACATAGCAATGGTGGCAGAGAGTTTGGCATCTTCCAACACCTCATTCTTCTCCTGCTCAGCACTGATCTGGGCCATGACCACCTGCTTCTTTGCCAAGTTGAGCTCTTTTTCAAGGTTGGAGATGGTTTGATCCTAAGCCAAGAAGATCTTCTGGAAGTCTAGCTCCTTCATCTCAGCCTCTTCAACATATGCATCAAATAGCATCTGGATCTCAGTAAATTTTTGCAAAGAAAGAAGGGGTCAATTCAGGATCCGTTATCCTTAAAATGTGCAGGATAGAATTAAGGGTCAGGTATCCTTACGTCATTGAAGTATTCTTCAAACTGATGACGAATGAGGGGCAGGCCTTCAAGGTTGTCAGCTTCAGTGGACTTCCTCTTCTTTCCTCCTTTGCCCTTGGAGGTGACAGGCTTAGGAACTGGAACACTTGGGCTAGCAGCGGATTTCTTCTTTCCGGACCGGGGAGCGACAGTACTGAGATCAGTGATGCTGAAGCGAGTGGCTGACTTTGAGGATTTTCCAGCACCTACCAATGCAAAACAACAGATAAGTATTCTTGTTTTATTTTCATTTAAACATTTAATTATATACAAACTTGGATACTTACTTGACATTGTGACTGAGCCGGAGGATACTTCTTGAGAATCCTTTGTGTTTGCTTGGAATGATCTTACTGCAGGATCAAGACTCAAAAAAGCAGTGATCCTCTCTTTTGTTGCAGGTGATGGAATGATATGAGAGATAGAGATAGCTGCAAAACAAAAAAAAGGATCAGTTATCCTCACCAGGAACAGGGTTATCCTATGATCCTTCTATAAGGATCCTCTATCATACCATGGGTGGCCCACTCTCTGGGGAGATCCTTCCCATCCGGGATAGAATCCCTCCTAACAAAGAAGAAACGCTTCATCCAGTTGGTGTCATTCTATGTGGTCTTCAGGATTGGGTGTGCATCACCGGGTTTATGTTTGAATAAGAAGCGGTGTGAACCTTGGCTCACAAGGTTGTACAGTTCAGCCAGTTCTGACATCCCCAACTCTATGCCTTCCTGCTCAATGATTTTCTCCATGGTATATAAAACCCTCCATATCATTGGCATGGCCTGAATGTAGCACATGCCGGTGAGAGAAAAGAAGGATTCAGTGAAGGCAGGGAAAGGATAGGAGAATCCTATCAGGAATGGAGTAGCCGGAAAAGCAACCCAGGTTTCAGAAACAAAGTCGCTTTTGGCGGTAGGGTCAAAGGGTTTGAAGACGGTGTCTACCGGAAAACAGTGGCGGATCTGGTCGATCTCCGGATCATTGAAGCAGCAAAGTTCCTTCAGAGAATCTTTGATAATTCCTTGGCTCTTTAGGGGACTATCTTTTTGATGATCCTTAGCCGGTGAGGATCTTAAAACCATCTTGGCCATGGGTGATGATAAAGAAAACAGGAACAGCGGAAGAAGATGAAGAGAGAAGGGAGAGAAAAGTACCTGATCAATCTTCAAATGAGGATTTAAAGCGTGTAACGCACGAATTTAAATGCCTCTTGATCCTTATCTCTAACTTGAATTTATAATGATGATTTTGCAGGCAAGTCATGTCGCTGACGTAAGGCCAGCAACGGCTACTTAGATTCTAACGGCTATATATCCGTTAGTCAGTTCATTGGAGATAAGATCAAAAAAATATAACTCGTTAATTTACATTTTACTCCTTATATTTTGGGGGAAATTGTTAGGGGAGGATTTTCCAATGCTAAGGATCACAAATCCTCAAGTACTGCCAGGATCATGGGTCCTCAATTCTGTTTGAATTAAGGATCCTCAGAAGGTGTTGCAGGATCAGGATCCAGGATCCTTATTGTTATCCTTACACTAACGGTTGTCTACATTGTATGTGAGCTCGTTTTGCAGGAGTATACGCATGGACCAAGTCTTACCGATATTCTTGGAGAATATACTCTCAATATTCCGCACGTGTTCAGCTGGAGTAACCGTTATGGAAGTGGTGGGAGGCTAGCACGAATTGCGGATAGTTAGTTATCTAGTTATTTCTAATTTTAAAAAGGGGATAACAAGCTTAGATTAGAACATTCGGCTAAGTTAGCTAACACAAACACTCTCGCAAGCTCTCAACAGTTCATTTAGCGATTTCATACACATTGCACTCTAGTGATCCTTGTAACAAGCTTGTTATCATCCCGAGTTGTAATAACCATTTGTTTAATTATAGTTGGTGATCGGTAGTTTCCATAACCCGAGGTTTTTTTATGCCGGAGATCAACTCTTGATCAAGGGCTTTTTCCTCGTATAAATCCTTGTGTCACATGTTCATTTCATTTGCAAGTTGTTCATACAATTGTTCATTGTTTCAAGCATCATTCCTCACAACAAAGATTTGGTTGCATTATCCTAGCCTGATTTTTTGACCAAAAACAGGAACTGGACTAGGCATACTACTAAAATCGCCACAGGGGGACATAATACCCCACTCAATTGCTTGTGAGTTTCAAACTACTAATAATGAGGCTGAGAATGAAACCTTAATAGCTGGTTTGCAAATTGCCAAGCATATGAGGATTAGGTATCTTGAGGTACATGTAGATTCTTTATTGATCACTAACCACTTTAATGGTTCTTATGCTGTTAAAGGTGAAAGACTAATCAAATATCTTGAGATAGTCAAGAAATTGGCAGACTCTTTTGCTTCTTTCAGTTTGACACAGGTACCCAGGGAAGAAAATGAAGAAGCTGATGCTCTAGCCAACCTTGGATCATCATTGAAGATCCCAGAGGATATTAAAATTCCCATTATCCACATTTTGGCTCCTGCTATTGAGGATCACACAGCTATGGAAATAGTGGAGGATTCTACAATCATACCTAGTGATGATGCACAGTCAAATTCAGGATCCTGGATCCTCCCAATCATGAGATATATACAACATGGAGAGATTCCTACAGGAGAAAACCCCATAGCTTTCAAAGTCAAGGTATCTCAATTTACAATACTAAATAACATGTTATATAAACGATCTCTTGCAGGTCCATATCTAAGGTGCATCGAGGATCCTGAAATCCAAGAAGTTCTTAAGGATTTTCATGAAGGAGAATGTGGAAACCACACTGGGGGCAGAGCACTATTTTCAAGGATCCTAAGGTTAGGATACTATTAGCCTACTATGAAGAAGGATGCTGTGGATTATGCCAAAAAATGTGATGCTTGTCAAATACATAGCAATATCCTTCATCAACCAGCAGGGCTCCTGCATCCTATATCCTCCTCTTGGCCATTCATGAGATGGGGAATTGATATAGTTGGCAAACTTCCCAAAGCAGCAGGAGGAAAAGTGTTTATGCTTGCCATGACTGATTACTTTTCCAAATGGATAGAAGCTGAAGCATTTACACAAGTCAGAGAAAAGGAAGTTATATCCTTTATTAAAAGAAACATTATTACCAGATTTGGTATTCCTTTTGAAATTGTTTGTGATAATGGATCCCAATTTATTGGGAGTAGAACTACTAACTTTTGTGACAGTTAGGGGATTAAGATGATAACATCAACACCAGTCCATCCACAAGCTAATGGTTAAGCAGAATCATCTAACAAGATCATCATCAACAACTTGAAGAAGAAGCTTGGATCCAAAAAGGGGAAATGGGCATAAGAACTACCATATGTACTATGGGCTGACAGAACATCTCCCAAAAATGCTACTGGCCAGACTCCATTCTCCTTAGTGTTTGGAGCTGAATCGGTGATCCCTACAGAGATGGTAGTCCCTATTGCAAGAACAAGCATCTGTGATCCTGAAGGAAATGCTGAAAACTTGGTTCAAGACTTGGATACCATAGAAGAACTCAGGGATTTGGCAAGGATAAGATTGGCTAGCTATCAACAAAGGATGGCTGGAGCTTATAACAAGAATGTCAGGATCAGAAAGTTTCAAGTTGGTGACATGGTGTTAAGGAAAGCATTCCAAAATACCACAAATCCTACTGATGGCAAATTAGCACCAAAGTGGGAAGGCCCCTATCTTATTGGAGCTGAGGCAGGAAAGGGGGCATATCGATTATTAACAATGGAAGGTGATTTGCTACCAAGAGCTTGGAATGTTGTCCATTTGAAGAGATACTTCATGTAAGAAGGATCCAGGATCCTTAGTCATCCTCATATCCGGTATACATAAAGGATCCTTAGAGGATATATGATCCTCATTCTGGTAATGATTTGATTCTGATTTATCTAATCCTTTAATTTATTTGATTACAAGGAGAAGGATCCAGAATCCTTTATCCTTTTCCACTAAGTTGTGAGTTTTGCAGAAGTGGATGCATCTTTAATAAAGGATCAAGTATCCACAGAAGTCTCCTAAGTTTTTTGGGCTTATCCCCAGTTGTTTTGGGTTTATCCCCAGTTTTTGGGCTTGTCCCCAGTTTAAGGTATTCACTACCTTCTACGAATCAGGTTCTTACAGCTTCGCCAGTAGCGCACGATTATCCTGGTGCAGTTAAAGGCAATGGGACCAGTACCCGCTTTAGGGGCTGACAATTTCATTGTACTGGCTGTATTTAGGATCCTAAGTATAATGGTAGATGTACTATACATCCATTCCTAAGGTTTCTAACGTTTTCACGTTAGCTAAGGTTTTGACATCTTCATGTCACTAAGTTTGGGTAGTCGCTAGTATGGGCCATACTCCAGTTTACACAATATCCTTTGGGCTCGTCCCCAGTTTTTGGGCTTGTCCCCAGTTTTTGGGCTTGTCCCCAGTTTGTTGGGCTTGTCCTCAGTTTATTGGGCTTATCCCCAGATTGTTGGGCTTGTCCCCAGACACTAACTCTTTCTTTTACAGATTGGCTTAGTCCCAAGTTATTTCTCATTTCAGGATTCTAAAGCTAAACACTTAAGGATCCTGGATCCTCACTTTCCACAAGGGTTTGTCTTATGATTGTTACAATTGTATTCATTAAGGACATAGGATCCTAACTTGGATTCTCTGGTATGATCCTTATTTACTTTAACTTTATTCTTGGTTTATCAATCATGCCCTATTCTTTGACAACAGGGTATATGATCCTAAAATTATCTCACTTTTTAAACTTTTCGATTATAGGATATTTGATCCTTGATCATATCCTAAACTTTTAACCTAAACTGATTTCTATATCTTCACTAATGACTTGTAAATCTAAAAAGTTGTACAATAACAATTGAATGGTAAGTATACACAAAAAGAACAACACCAAGATAGCCAAAAGTTAAAGGTTATATTTATTTATCAAAATTAAACCCTTCAAAGGTTGTCAAAATTACTTACCCCAAGCATCTACCAGCAATACGTAGCCCGTCCGCTGGGGTAGGTAAAGGGTGTCCATATTAACAAGTCTAAAGTGCAGGAAAATAAAGACGGCAGGATAATAGTGGCTTCATCCCACAAACAGAGGATCCCTCCACCAACTATCATCCTACCTATTGTTCTGAGGATCACCGATCCTTAACCCTAATAGCTATTGTTTAGTTATTACAGACCATAATTGTTCACCATGAAAACACCATCAAACAAAAACCACAAAACCATAAAAAATGGGCTCCGGCCGCGTCTAGATAAATCCATCATCGCCCATTGTTGCAGCCTAAACCTTCGCTGCATCCTCTCCACCTTTACCAGCTGCCTCCTCTACTGGATCCTTCACCCCACTGCTACCAACTTCGATTGCCAAGACCTCCTCAGCTTCATCCTCATCATCCAGCTCTGCCAACCTCTGCCTCCAAGCCTCCTGGTCCCAGGCAGACCTATCAAAAGCAGGATCCTCAGCCTCCTTAGCCATTTGTAGCTTGATCTTCAGCATGGCAATAGTAGCAGAAAGCTTCGCCCCTTCCATGACCTCTGCCTTCTCTTGCTGAGCTGTGATCTGGGTCAGGACCAGCTCCTTCTGCAGCAGGTTGATGTCCTTCTCCAGGGAAGAGATCTTCTTATCTTTGGCCAGGAACATCTGCTGGAAGTCTAGCTTTTGCTGCTCAGTCTCGGCCACATGTTGATCAAGGAGCATTTGGACCTCGGCGAATTTCTGCATAAAAGAAGTGTATAGGATCCTTACCTTGGAGACATATTCCTCAAACTGATGCTGAATGAGAGGGAGGCCTTCAGTGGGCTCAGCGGTCTTTCTCTTTTTGGCACCCTTGCCCTGTGTGCTCATGCCCTTAGGATTCGGGATGCTTGGGCTTGCAGCCAGCTCCTTTTTGACGGACCTTGAGGAGGCGAATTCATTGAGATCACTCACGCTGAACCTGGGAGCATACTTTGAGGATTTGCCAGCACCTACAAATACAAAGCACAGATAAGTATTCATACTTTACATTCATTTAAACATTTATTTACACATAGATATGGATACTTACTTGACATTATGTAGGAACCGGAGGAGACTTCTTGTGAATCCTTTGTTTTAGCTTGAAATGTTCTGACAGCAGGATCAAGCTTCCAAAAAGCAGCAATCCTTTCTTTTGTTGCAGGAGTTTCTTGAAAATGAGAGAGCGAGATAGCTGCACAACAGAAAAAAAAGGATCAGTTATCCTTAACAGAAAAAGGATCCTACTTTGGTCCTTTTCTAGGGATCCCATATCCTACCCTGGGTGATCCACCTTTTAGGAAGGTCTTTCCCATCTGGGGTTGAGTCCATCCTTACAAAGAAGAACTGGTTTCTCCAGTTGGTATCATTTTTGGTGGTTTTCAGAATTGGATGAGGCTGACCGGGTTTGTGTTTGAACAAAAAGCGATAAGAACCATGGCTGACAATATTGTATAACCGACTCAACTCAGACACCCCTATTTCAACACCCTCCTGTTCAATGATGTTTTCAAGAGTGTAAAGCACTCTCCACGTCATTGGCATGGCTTGTAAATAACACATGTCGGTGAGTGTGAACAATGCTTTTGTTAGAGCAGGGAAAGGATAATTGAACCCTATCACAAAAGGGGTTGCTGGAAAAGTGATCCAGGCATCGGAGACACAATCACTCTTCATCGAAGAGTCAAATGATTTGAAGACGGCTTCTGCTGGGAAGCAATGACATATCCGATCAATTTCAGGATCGGTGAAATGACAGAGTTCCAGCGAAGGATTTTTGGTTACACCCTGGCTCTTCAGGGGGTGTCCTTCTTAGGATCCTTGGCGGGGGAGGATCGGAGATTCATCTTTGCCTTGGAATTTTGAAGGAACAGGGAATCGGAAGAAGAAAATTTAGAGAGAAGGAAAGAGAGAATACCTGCTTGGATCTTCGGATGAGAATTTAAAGGGAGAAAGTCTCGAATTTAAATTCAATTTGGTCCTTATCTCTAACCCTATATATAATGATTGTTGTTGCAGGTGATGACTGTTGATGACATCAGCCTGTAACGGCTATATCTCTTACTAACGGCTAGTCCAAGAAATGTTGAAACATGACTATCTAATTCGATATCAATTAGTCACGTTTGGGGGTAATTGTTAGGGATAGAATTTCTAAGCTTATGGATCACAGATCCTCAAGTGCAGCCAGGATCACGGATCCTCAGTTCAGTTTGAATGAAGGATCCTCAGAAGACGTTGTAGGACTAAGGATCCAGGATCCTCATTATTATCCTAATACTAACAATTGTTTCCATTATTTTTAACTTGTTTTGCAGGAGTATTCGAATAGGACTTGGTCTAACCGAGATTCTAGGGGAATATGCTTCATTATTCTGCACGTGCATAAGCTCTTCGACCGTTATGATGATCGTGGGGAAAGTGCTGTCACACCCCGATTTCCACGTGTCACCGGTGGGCCCGGTAGGGGAGTATCGTGACGTGGTTGGCAACATAATAGTCAAACAACACAATATATAAATATGCACAGCGGAAGCAAATGAGAAATATAATTCAACTTTATTAATATTGTAATATCGTGTATCACAACAGTTGAAGGTTTGTCCACAGAAGGATCCAAAAATAAATAATAGTTCAACAGACGGTAGGCATCTTAAGCTTGCGAGACTTCTAGTGATACTAAGGAGAAATCCCAGCCAATTACGCTTAGTACCTGCATTTAATCTTTTTGGGAAAATACGTCAGTTTACACTAGTAAATACTATCAACTGACTCATTTTAGAAAATGATTGAAAATTGATTTGGATGCACGTGGCATAAACATTTTATTTAACTTGGGAGAATTATTTAAATATATAATCTTGTGAACGAATTACATGTTCCTTGTGCGTTCAGTAGCCCGGATCGTGTCCGGGTTTAAGATCAATAGACACACCACAGTATTCTATTGTGCACTGACGGGTGTACGCCTACACCCCGCGCTTAAGTCGTGGCCATTTCGTAAAATGATGCCAAGGATATCCGGGACATGGTCATTAACCCCCCAAAGGCTTTAAGTAAACAAGACTGTTTAAACGAGCCAATCAAATTATTCAATTAACCACCCAACGATGGAAGATTTGATGCCCGATCAAGCGGTATTCTATATACCGTAACCCAAGCCCGTATAGGGAAAATAAGTTAAAAGTATTTACCTGAGCAATGTATAAATCACAATAAGAAAATTGCAAGTAGCTTTTACTGGTACTCCTAATCTGGAACGAAGGTTTATAATACCCTATTAGAATCCTAACGGGTCTTTTAATTAAGCTTAAGCTTAGACCGGTTAGTTTCAAAGATACGGTTCGTACGCACGATTAAGCGAAGACCGGATAGAATGTGTTTTAGAACCGACAAGTATGAAGACTTGTTTAATATGGTTATATTATACACATTCTGGATTTTGAGATAAAACCGATAAGGTTTGACCCGTTTCGGCTAATTTATGTAAACTAGTTACATAAACCGAACCGAACACGCAATAAGCGTAACGGGTAAAAATGAGAGTCATTTACAGGTTTCCTAAGTTAATATGCTCCAAATATGTTGTGACATCAGTAAGATATCATTTATTATGCCCGAAATGAATTTAAGCACAAACTATGCCCCGTAGGGGTAGTTTGGTCATTTATAAGGTGATAAAAGAGTTTAAGTAGTATCCTGAGTTACAGGCCTGATGTAATCAGCAAAGATAATCAATTTGCTAAGTTATATCAGTGGGGTATTGTATATATGTGAAATTTATCAATTATAACCAAACTATGCACCGTAGGGGCATTTTGGTAATTTCACATAAGCCGAAAAGCTCAAAATTGAAGTCCGAGTTAAACAACTTTTGCTTACTGTTAAAATATTATAATTTACCTCAAATATCAGTAGGTATCAACCTTTGTATGTTTAAAATAGTTTTAGTACATACTATGCGTTAAAAACGCTTAAAAAGGCGATTAGAATCCGTTTCCGGGTTCTATATAGAAATCTGATATTTTTATTATTCCAGAGGGTTTAAAATAATTTATTTATCATTTAGAATCAGTAGCAAAAGGTTTGGAGTCGTTTAGATATGTAAAACTCATTTTATGGCCCTTAAGGGCAAAACCGACAATTACCGGATTAAGCCTACTACTATTAGTAATGCTCAGCCTAAAATTAATTAAAAATCTTCAAAATCCCAAAATAATATATTACATCAGTGGGTAATAAGTTTGATATCAAAAAGTAGGCTTAACTAGGCGATACGCTAATTACGCCGTTTTATTAACATAAAGCTTCTTAATTACGCTAATGAGCATAACTCTCAATCTACACCTCAAACTGATGTCAAACTTTGCATACAAGTTTATATATCAGTAACTAAGGTTTCTACACTTTTACATTTTCAAAAATCACGTTTTAAGGTGAAAAAGGCATAATGGTCAACATATGAGCACTTAACGGAATCATGCGTATTAATCGGTTAACCAATGAACTATGGTGTATAATCACAGAGGGTTATACTAGCATGTAACCTGGTCCAAATGAAGCTCTTAGGTATTTCTGACTCATATCAAAACGGGTCAGAACTGAAGTCAAAGCAAAAGTCAAAGCTTTGCGACTTTCGGTTCCGAACCGGGTCTAAACAGTAATTTGTCGGGTTGAACATGTTTAGACATGTTCTTACACTAATTACCAAGTTATATTAATGATCAAACAGGTTGTATGTGTTCTACATTGCTAATCATGTATAAATTAGAATTTAAGTATCCTGTTGACTTTTTATTAACAAGTTTGACCCGACATTTGACCTAGTAAGAGTGGGAATCAGGGGGAACCCTTTTGAGGATTTCTTACCCACATAATTACCAACTTATAACTACTTTTAATTCGAGATTTGACTGAGCCATTATTAATTAATCTCGAAGTCAAACCGTAATTACGACGGTTTGACTTTTAGCTAAATAACTAAGCTAAACTTAATTAAAGAAGGTTAAGCAAACTTACAAGTGTCTAATGATCGATTAGGAAGGCTTGGAAGGTGCTCTTGTGCTCCACAATTGATCAGAAGTTGCTTGAGGAATGAATGATCAAAGTGTTTGCACTTAGGAGCTTTATATAGTGCCCAAGACACCACAAAGTGTTGACAAATAAGTCTACTACTGACCATAACATACCCACAAGTGTCCCTAGTGCTCTAAGGACTGTTTAGGGGTCGCCCACAATGTGCAAATATCAGTTAAAGGTCAGTTGAGCGCGTTTACAGGAAGCTGTTTAAAGTTTCTGCATCTGATGGTCTGACGCGGCCCGCGTAAGACCTTAAGGTGTCTTACGCGGCCCGCCTTAACCCCTTAAACAGATTTTACATTTTCTATTTTCTGCATCTTTGTCCCTTGGCTCTTTGAAAGGTCAACTAGCTTATATTTTGCAACTTGACCCCTTCTTATTTACCTACAAGGGCTTTAGGACTTATACCCATTTTGCCAAGTCCCTGGACATTTCTGGTTAACCCGAAAAGTCATAACTTTCAACGTTAACGCTTTAACCCCTCACATACGAATTTGATCATAACTTTCTCATACGATAACGAAACTTTATGAAATTTAAATCGTGCATTCTAGTGAGCATAATTAACAGTTACAAAGCTTCGGGTTTGTCAAAAGGTCACTCAGAGGTATAACTTAAACATGTTGACACAATTAACCCCTGTAGTTTGAAATCTCTCACTTTTAGCTTCGCATGATCCATGATTTATTCGTTTGACGCTATAAACATCATGTAGGGTTAATGTACAATATATTTATTCACTGTTGACATTTAGAACTCGTATATTCACATACTTTTCATGATTTTCAACTTTAGTCCTTTCAGAACATTCTTTCACACGTTCAAACATATGACACGTGTCAACACATTATAGGACGTGAATTTTCGAGGTGTTACATCCTCACCCCCTTAAAATAAATCTCGACCAGAGATTTACTGAAATAAATAAGGGTACTTTTCTTTCATTGCGGACTCAACCTCCCACGTATATTCGGGACCTCTACGGGCATCCCATTTGACCTTTACAATAGGTACATGCTTCCTTCGAAGCTTTTTAACCTGTCGATCTTCAATCGACAATGGTTTTTCAAAAAATTTTAAGCTCTCATCTATATGCACATCTGTATGTGGTATAACCAGTGATTCATCAGCGAAGCACTTCTTCAGATTGCAGAAGTGGAACACATTGTGAATTCCACTGAGCTCTTCAGGTAAGTTTAACTTATAGGCAACTGACCCGACACGTTCGATAACCTCGAAAGGTCCTATGTATCTCGGGCTTAGCTTGCCTTTCTTACCAAATCGCATCACTCCCTTCCAGGGTGATACTTTAAGCAACACTTTGTTACCTACTTCGAAGTGAAAAGCTTTACGCTTTGGATCTGCGTAACTCTTCTGCCTATCTCGGGCAGCTTTGAGATGGTCACGAATTTGGACAATCTTGTCCGTCGTTTCAAAGACTATCTCTGGTCCTGATAATTGGACATCTCCAACTTCCGCCCAACAAACAGGCGTTCTACACTTTCTACAGTATAAGGCCTCGAAAGGCGCAACCTTTATGCTGGTGTGGTAGCTATTGTTGTAGGAGAACTCAATTAGTGGTAGGTGGTTATCCCAACTACCCCCCAAATCGATCACACATGCACGTAGCATGTCTTCCAAAGTTTGAATAGTACGCTCACTCTGACCGTCCGTCTGAGGATGGTAAGCCGTACTAAAATTCAAACGCGTGCCCAAAGATTGCTGGAAACTCTTCCAAAAATGTGGCGTGTATCTAGTATCTCTGTCGGAGATAATAGACACAGGTATGCCATGTAAGGCCACAATCTTATCCACGTATAGTTGGGCTAACATATCGGAGCTATAAGTCTCCTTGATGGGTAAGAAATGTGCTGACTTAGTCAGTCTATCAACTATAACCCATATCGTATCATTTCCTTTCCTTGTTTTAGGTAACTTGGTGATAAAATCCATAGTTACCATTTCCCACTTCCACGTAGGAAGTTCAGGATGTTGTAGCAAGCCTGACGGCTTTTGATGTTCTGCTTTGACTTCCGCACAAGTCAAGCACTTAGCTACATAGGCAGCTACAGACTTTTTCAAGCCTATCCACCAATAATTTGCCCTTAGATCCTGGTACATCTTATCAGCTCCAGGATGAACGGAATATTTAGAATTATGGGCCTCCTGGAGAATAACATCTTGAAGTCCTCCATAAATTGGAACCCATATTCGTCCATTTAGTCTCAAAATTCCGTCTTTGCCAAGAGATAACTGCTCCTCAGTTACCCCTAGCTTTTCATTAGGATAGTTAGCTTCCAACACGGCTTCCTTCTGTGTAGCTAACAACCTTTCAGTCAAACTGTTCTTTATCTCCATGCGCTTGGCATTGATT
Organism: Helianthus tuberosus; assembly: GCA_030545235.1. Classification (NCBI taxonomy): domain Eukaryota; kingdom Viridiplantae; phylum Streptophyta; class Magnoliopsida; order Asterales; family Asteraceae; genus Helianthus; species Helianthus tuberosus. The sequence continues at coordinate 127,275,764 of CM060447.1, read as the reverse complement.
CGGATGGGTTTCACCCTCTCCTTTCGACTCAAGGCATCGGCGACTACATTCGCCTTGCCGGGATGGTATCTGATTTCACAATCATAATCATTTAAAGTTTCCATCCAACAGCGTTGCCTCATATTTAAATCCTTCTGATTAAACAGGTGCTGAAGGCTCTTGTGATCAGAATAGATCACACACTTGATTCCATATAGATAATGCCTCCACAGTTTTAGTGCGAATACAACGTCACCCAACTCCAAGTCGTGGGTGGTGTAATTCTTTTCATGCACCTTTAACTGTCTTGAAGCATAGGCAATAACCTTGCCTTTCTGCATAAGCACACACCCCATGCCAGTGTGCGATGCGTCGCAGTAAACCACAAAATCTTCGATACCTTCAGGCAATGTCAGTACAGGAGCGTTACTCAACTTCTACTTTAGAATATCAAAGGACTCTTGCTGCTTAGGGCCCCAAACAAACTTTACCTTCTTCTTTGTCAATGAAGTTAGGGGTGCAGCAATCCTTGAAAAATTTTCGATGAAACGTCTGTAATATCCTGCCAATCCCAGGAAGCTACGAATCTCTGTAGGCGTCTTTGGCTCTTGCCAGTTCATAACTGCTTCAACCTTAGCGGGATCCACTTGGATACCACGCTCACTCACCACATGTCCAAGGAATTGGACTTCTCGAAGCCAAAATTCACACTTGGAAAATTTGGCGTAGAGTTTCTCATGATGCAGGAGTTTGAGAATACATGGAAGGTGTTTCTCATGGTCAGCTTGATTCTTCGAATAGATAAGAATGTCGTCGATGAAAACGATGACGAATTTATCTAAGTAAGGCTTGCAAACGCGATTCATGAGATCCATGAACGCGGCAGGTGCATTGGTGAGCCCAAAAGGCATCACTAGGAACTCGTAATGACCATAACGAGTCCTAAATGCAGTTTTATGTATTCTTCATCTCTAACCTTCAGTTGATGGTAGCCTGACCTCAAGTCAATCTTCGAGAAATAACTTGCCCCTTGCAATTGATCGAACAAATCGTCGATCCTGGGAAAAGGATACCTATTCTTGATCGTGACCTTATTAAGCTCACGGTAATCGATGCACAGACGCATCGATCCATCCTTCTTCTTGACAAACAAGACTGGTGCTCCCCAAGGAGACGAACTAGGTTTAATGAAACCTTTAGCTAGCAATTCATCCAGTTGTGTCCTCAACTCCTTCATTTCGGTTGGTGCTAACCTGTAAGGTGCTCTAGCAACAGGTGCTGCTCTAGGGATGATATCAATTCTGAACTCCACTTGCCTATCTGGTGGTAAACCAGGTAGTTCTTCAGGAAAAACTTCTGGGTATTCAGAAATGATGGGGATGTCTTCTATCTTCGGTTTAGGCTCATCAATAATCACTTGTGCCATGTAGATGACACAACCCTTCTTTAAACATTTTGAAGCCTTGAGCATAGTTACTTGCTCAGGTAGCCCATACTGGGTATCTCCCAGAATGGTAAGTGATTCACCAGACGGAGTCTTTATCACCACCTGCTTCTTGTTGCAGACAATTTGGGCCTGGTTATGAGATAACCAGTCCATACCCAATACTATGTCAAAACCGGCTAACTTAAAGGGAAGTAGGGACAGAGGAAAAGAGTGGTTCTTAATGGATATAACACATCCATCTAACACAGTAGAGACGGTTTCTAGTGTGCCATCTGCTAACTCCACCTCATAATTCACATTTAAGGTTTTGACAGGTAATTTCAATAATTCACAAAACTTATTATCTACGAAAGATTTATCAGCGCCTAAATCAAAAAGTACTCTTGCATAGACATCATTTACAAGGAAGGTACCTGTAATAACGTTGTCGTCTAGAACCGCTTCCTTGGCATCCATTCTGAAGACCCTAGCATTGGTCTTCTTGGCCTCTTCAGGCTTCTTGGCATATTTAGGGCAGTTGGTTTTAATGTGCCCTTTCTCATTGCAACTGTAGCAAGTTGCATCCTTCATCTTTTTGCAATCCAAGGTTTTGTGGTCCTTGGACTTGCATATACCACAAGCATAGGTTTTTGACTGAGTCTGTGAGTTTGACTCGAGTCTGCACTTTCCAAAGTGTTGTTTCTTGCAAATCTTGCACTTGGGCTTCTCACCAGAATGATGCCCATCTTTCCTTGACTCAGATCCTTTCTTGTTGTCACCGTTCCCACCGTGCTTCTTGTTCGACCTCCGTGAACTATCATCTTCACGTTTTCTCTTCTCAGCCTCCTTATTCCTCAGCGATCTTTGCCTGACCGCATCCAAAGTGAGGGACAAGGATATGTCAGCTACAGATCTAAAAGTAGCTGGCCGAGAAGCCTTCACGCTTGCCTTGATTTCCGGGGCTAACCCACCGATAAAACGAGCTATTCTTTTTGGTTCCGGGGTTACCAGATACGGAACCAACCGGGACATCGTGTTGAAGCTCGTGAGGTAAGCTTGACAGTCAAGGTTTGTCATCACCAATGATAGAAAATCAGACTCTATCTTCTCCACCTCATGCTGAGGGCAGTAATTTTCCCTGATAAGGGCAACAAATTGATCCCATGACATGTTGTACAATGGGATTTTCCCGGTGGCTTGAATCAGTGATCTCCACCAGGCTAAAGCTTTGCCTTTAAAAGATTGCGACACAAACTTGACTACATCCCTCTCAGCACATCCTCTGATATCCACAACCGTATCCATCTCGTCTAACCACGTCATGCAGTCAATGGCTCCCTTTTCCCCAGTGAAATCCAGGGGTTTGCAGGAAACAAAATATTTATAATAGCAACCCTTGTCACGGGGTCCTTGATTTAATACGACCTGCTGAGATGGAGCACTGTGGTGGTTCGAGGAGTGTCGATCATCATCTTTCTTCGGTTCGTCCTTCTTGGACGGTGGCTTTGAAGGCTGCGTAGATAGGGTCCTACTACGAGTCCCACTATACTCTTCGTATTACCGCTCTAAAGCCTTCGTAACTGCGTTGTCTACCAACGCTTTCAATTCAGCACCCGTTAGATTAATGCGGGCGTTATCAATATTCTCCACTGGATGGCTATTAATTTCGTCTGAGTTAGCCATTTTAATTGAACTGTTACAGAAAACAAGGACAATAGTTTATTTGGGAGTTTATTATGGAATTACCCCTTAGGGTAATTCATTAACCATGGTAACAGAGGCCATATTTGGTTAATTTATTAATCATATTTATTTAGGATTTCTATTATAATTTATCCTAATTATAAAACAATAACAGTTTTATTTGTGGCACAAAAGGCCTAGTCACATGGACACTTTAATTTATAAGCTATGATTTCAGAGAATCAAAACATGAAGGTATACTGGCACAATAGGCCTAGTTACATGGACATTTATAAATTTTAAGTTATAATTTCAGAGAATCAAAGCATGAAGGTTTGAACCTAGTTCATTACCTTTATCTGACAGGGAGTCATCGCTACCACTGTCCTTTGGCTCATATAGAAATGAGCAAGGCCCGTAGGCACTATATTACCAACGTATGGTCAAATATGATCATTTCAATTGATGATCTAAACCCATGATTCAGAGATCATTAAATTGGGTTAGGAATCCTTTGAAGAATCCAATAATAAGAATGACGTGTGTGATTTTAATGAATAACGTCTGCCAGGAGCGTTAACATGTTTACAGATGTTAACAGGGATTTGAATCTTTTAAACAGGTCTTACCATCATGGCCAGGTCTTTATAATGACACTCAGGCTAGGTTTCACTCTTAAGATTCTTATTCAATATTTAATAGGCAGATCATTATAAAAAGGAATGATTTTTATTTCATATAATATATTTATGCAGATAATAGCAAAAATGAAATTTATAAACTTACATTCCATTAATTTATTTAAAAGGTAACACGTCGCCCTAAACGGGACTTTTTAAATAAACAAACTTACCCACGCAGGGGTTTAAACAAGGGCTTACCCACGCAGGGGCTTAAACAACAAACATCATAATAGTCCACGCAGGGACTTACACAAATAACATAATAGTCCACGCAGGGACTTAAACAATAACATACCCTCGTAGGGGTTAACAGAAAGATAGACCCACGCAGGGGTCAAAACAAACAAGCATACCCACGCAGGGGTTTATACAGCAAGACTGGCCCACGCAGGGGCTCAACAACAATTGGAAGGATTCAGTGGTCCTTCTTGCTCTTCCCTTTGATCAAGCTTGTCAATCCTTGGAAGAAGCTTTGTCTCTCCCTGCGATCGCGGTGAAAGTCTAGCTCAACTGATCCAGTCTCTGAAGAATTTCCTCCCGTTCTGGGGGAGAAAACTGTGGCGGCTGCGATTGCGTCCGTATAATAGGTCTGGCAGGTATCTGGTACCCATGAGTTGGGTACCCTACTCCCCAAGGAGCGCCATAGGGTCCTTCCGGGTTAAAGGCGTTGTAATTTTCCGCTACCATGTAGGGGTCGGCTTCAGCGTAACCGTAGTTGGTGTGAGCTGGTTGTTCAAACGGGTTGTACGCCATAGAACCCGTGTATGCTGGAATCGGGTTATCAAAACCCATCGGAGGTGGTTGCTGTGCAACTGGTTGCGAAGGTCCACCCATTTCTGGATCTTCCGGAAGTGGCGGATAGTGACTGCCACTTGATTGTCGAGGAGAGCTGAAATGAAAATCTCCTCCTCGCGCGGACATCCGCGCTCCGGTTCTCCTACGCCTTGGCGGTTGTGGAGGTGCCGGTTGAACCGGTGGCGGTGGAGGCGGTGGCGTGACTGCCACGAATCGTGAATCCTCAGAGGGATCCTGCTGCTGCTGCTGTTGCTGCTGAGGCGGTGAATGGCGAGGAGGTGTATAATACCATTCGTGCCGGGTAAACATAGCTTGAAAGCTGTCTGGACCACCGTAGGGTGATCCGTGGAATGAAGAGCCATCCGAAATCTCAATGGGATGGTTCGGTGTACCACTGGCAGGTTCGACGGGATCCGTGTCCTCGTCCATGTCCATAGCGTTATCTCCCGAGAAGTGGTCCTCCGGTCCCAATGGGTTAAAACCCACTGGTTCTTGTATAAAATTTGCCGGGTTAAACCGGCCCCTAAAAACTGTTGTAGGGTCACCAAAGGAATTATGCGATAAAGATCGCTGTAAAGGTATGTAGGAGGGTTGAGGGTTATTGGGCTCATTTTCCGAGTGTGGCCCATAAGAGTTATGAACAGGAGGTGTCGAACTGTGCGAAACCGACTGTCTAGCCGGTTCGAAGAGGTTCCTCCGGTTTTGTCGGGGATCGTCACTCTCGGTGGTGAAAGGAGCTCGCACATGCGAAGGTCCTGCCTTGTTGTCATTGGGGGCGGTGATTGGCCCCTTTCCTCGTCCTCTTCTTCGGAAGAATCTTGGCGGCATTTTTAATCCTGTCAATACAACATGAGATAAAAACAACAATATATATAAACTAAAGGACAAAACAAAAACCAAACAAGGTAGAATTTGTCCTATGTTATTTGTCTAGACTCGAAAGTTTAGATATGTGCAATTGTGTTATTGAGATTAAACACAAAAGGCTAGTGTTTAATTCACTCAATGTTGGCTCTGATACCAACCTGTCACACCCCGATTTCCACGTATCACCGGTGGGCCCGGTAGGGGAGTATCGTGACGTGGTTGGCAACATAATAGTCAAACAACACAATATATAAATATGCACAGCGGAAGCAAATGAGAAATATAATTCAACTTTATTAATATTGTAATATCGTGTATCACAACAGTTGAAGGTTTGTCCACAGAAGGATCCAAAAATAAATAATAGTTCAACAGACGGTAGGCATCTTAAGCTTGCGAGACTTCTAGTGATACTAAGGAGAAATCCCAGCCAATTACGCTTAGTACCTGCATTTAATCTTTTTGGGAAAATACGTCAGTTTACACTGGTAAATACTATCAACTGACTCATTTTAGAAAATGATTGAAAATTGATTTGGATGCACGTGGCATAAACATTTTATTTAACTTGGGAGAATTATTTAAATATATAATCTTGTGAACGAATTACATGTTCCTTGTGCGTTCAGTAGCCCGGATCGTGTCCGGGTTTAAGATCAATAGACACACCACAGTATTCTTTTGTGCACTGACGGGTGTACGCCTACACCCCGCGCTTAAGTCGTGGCCATTTTGTAAAATGATGCCAAGGATATCCGGGACATGGTCATTAACCCCCCAAAGGCTTTAAGTAAACAAGACTGTTTAAACGAGCCAATCAAATTATTCAATTAACCACCCAACGATGGAAGATTTGATGCCCGATCAAGCGGTATTCTATATACCGTAACCCAAACCCGTATAGGGAAAATAAGTTAAAAGTATTTACCTGAGCAATGTATAAATCACAATAAGCAAATTGCAAGTAGCTTTTACTGGTACTCCTAATCTGGAACGAAGGTTTATAATACCCTATTAGAATCCTAACGGGTCTTTTAATTAAGCTTAAGCTTAGACCGGTTAGTTTCAAAGATACGGTTCGTACGCACGATTAAGCGAAGATCGGATAGAATGTGTTTTAGACCCGACAAGTATGAAGACTTGTTTAATATGGTTATATTATACACATTCTGGATTTTGAGATAAAACCGATAAGGTTTGACCCGTTTCGGCTAATTTATGTAAACTAGTTACATAAACCGAACCGAACGCGCAATAAGCGTAACGGGTAAAAATGAGAGTCATTTACAGGTTTCCTAAGTTAATATGATCCAAATATGTTGTGACATCAGTAAGATATCATTTATTATGCCCGAAATAAATTTAAGCACAAACTATGCCCCGTAGGGGTAGTTTGGTTATTTATAAGGTGATTAAAGAGTTTAAGTAGTATCCTAAGTTACAGGCCTGATGTAATCAACAAAGATAATCAAGTTGCTAAGTTATATCAGTGGGGTATTGTATATATGTGAAATTTATCAATTATAACCAAACTATGCACCGTAGGGGCATTTTGGTAATTTCACATAAGCCGAAAAGCTCAAAATTGAAGTCTGAGTTAAACAACTTTTGCTTACTGTATTTACCTCAAATATCAGTAGGTATCACCCTTTGTATGTTTAAAATAGTTTTAGTACATACCATGCGTTAAAAACGCTTAAAAAGGCGATTAGAATCCGTTTTCGGGTTCTATATAGAAATCTGATATTTTTATTATTCCAGAGGGTTTAAAATAATTTATTTATCATTTAGAATCAGTAGCAAAAGGTTTGGAGTCGTTTAGATATGTAAAACTCATTTTATGGCCCGTAAGGGCAAAACCTACAATTACCGGATTAAGCCTACGACTATTAGTTATGCTCAGCCTAAAATTAATTAAAAATCTTCAAAATCCCAAAATAATATATTACATCAGTGGGTAATAAGTTTGATATAAAAAAGTAGGCTTAACTAGGCTATACGCTAATTACGCCGTTTTATTAACATAAAGCTTCTTAATTACGCTAATGAGCATAACTCTCAATCTACACCTCAAACTGATGTCAAACTTTGTATACAAGTTTATATATCAGTAACTAAGGTTTCTACACTTTTACATTTTCAAAAATCACGTTTTAAGGTGAAAAGGGCATAATGGTCAACATATGAGCACTTAACGGAATCATGCGTATTAATCGGTTAACCAATGAACTATGGTGTATAATCACAGAGGGTTATACTAGCATGTAACCTGGTCCAAATGAAGCTCTTAGGTATTTCTGACTCATACCAAAACGGTTCAGAACTGAAGTCAAAGTAAAAGTCAAAGCTTTGCGACTTTCGGTTCCGAACCGGGTCTAAACAGTAATTTGTCGGGTTGAACATGTTTAGACATGTTCTTACACTAATTACCAAGTTATATTAATGATCAAACAGGTTGTATGTGTTCTACATTGCTAATCATGCATAAATTAGAATTCAAGTATCCTGTTGAATTTTTATTAACAAGTTTGACCCGACATTTGACCTAGTTAGAGTGGGAATCAGGGGGAACCCTTTTGAGGGTTTATTACCCACATAATTACCAACTTATAACTACTTTTAATTCGAGATTTGACTGAGCCATTATTAATTAATCTCAAAGTCAAACCGTAATTACGACGGTTTGACTTTTAGCTAAATAACTAAGCTAAACTTAATTAAAGACGGTTAAGCAAACTTACAAGTGTCTAATGATTGATTAGGAAGGCCTGGACATTTCTGGTTAACCCGAAAAGTCATAACTTTTCTTATTTACCTACAAGGGCTTTAGGACTTATACCCATTTTTCCAAGTCCCTGGACATTTCTGGTTAACCCGAAAAGTCATAACTTTCAACTTTAACGCTTTAACCCCTCACATACGAATTTGATCATAACTTTCTCATACGATAACGAAACTTTATGAAATTTAAATCGTGCATTCTAGTGAGCATAATTAACAGTTACAAAGCTTCGGGTTTGTCAAAAGGTCACTCAGAGGTATAACTTAAACATGTTGACTTAATTAACCCCTGTAGTTTGAAATCTCTCACTTTTAGCTTCGCATGATCCATGATTTATTCGTTTGACGCTATAAACATCATGTAGGGTTAATGTACAATATATTTATTCACTATTGACATTTAGAACTCGTATATTCACATACTTTTCATGATTGTCAACTTTAGTCCTTTCAGAACATTCTTTCACACGTTCAAACATATGACACGTGTCAACACATTATAGGACGTGAATTTTCGAGGTGTTACAAGTGCACCTTTTTCGAATTGTTAGTTAGTTTAGCTAGTTTCTATTTTTAATTGGGATGACAAGCTTGATTAGATTATTATTAGCAACACACACTACTCTCGAGAACTCTCTGCAAGTTATTGGTGATTATACACTTTTTGCACACTAGTGATCCTTGTACCAAGCTTGTTATCATCCCAATTTGTAAACCTTGTTTGTTTAATATACTTGGTGATCGGTAGTTTCCATCACCCGAGGTTTTTTATGCCGGAGATCATACATTGATCAAGGGCTTTTTCCTCGTATAAATCCTTGTGTTCAACATTCATTTCATTCTTTCATTGTTTATACATTCAATCGTATAATCAAGCATCACACCTCACAAAATCGGATTTGGTTGCATTATCCTTGTGTGATTTTTGACCAAAACAGCAGACAGAACAACTATGAAGAATGCTACTGGGCAGAGCCCATTCTCATAGGTATTTAGGACAGAAGCAGTGATCCTAACAGAAATGGTGATACTTACAGCTAGATCAAGCCTACGAGATCCTGAAACAAATCCTGAAGTCTTATGTCAAGAGTTAGATACTGTCGATGAAACAAGGGATGCAGCGAAGCTAAGGATGGCAGTATACTAGCAGAGTATAGCCAAGTCATACAACAAAAATTTAAGGACAAGGAGATTCCGAGTTGGAGATTGGGTATTGAGAAAAGTGTTTGAGAATACGACCAATCCTGCTGATGGGAAATTAGCCCCAAGATGGGAAGTACCATATAAAATTGAAACATAATCTGGAAAGGGAGCATACAGGCTCAAGACCATGGAGGGGGATATGCTGTCAAGATCCTGGAATGCCATACACCTCAAGGCTTATTACAAGTGAGTTTAGAATTTAATTTCTAACTCAGGATGGTATGAATTCTACCTTATTTAAATATGTTGAATTTAATTTATTATTCTTTGAAACCTTGTACTGACTTAAGCATCGGAGGGGTGTTAGCCAAGCTAACACCCAACTGGTATGAATTTAATTTATTATTCTACGTTTCAGGATGATACTCCAGGATGTTTACTCAAGATAAATCGAAAGACTAGAGGATTGGCCCCCCCCTCTTGTTTTGGTAAAAAATTATCGAAGTAATTAAGTGATCAAATTAGTTAAGTGAGGTAGTGTGCTAGAAGTGTTTGTGAGAGATATGTTGATTAGGTTGTTAACAAAAACAGTTTTCAGGATATAGCTCAGGATACCTAGCTATATCAACAACCAAACAATGAGCAAAAATGTAAAGGTTGACACGAGATGTACGAGGAAAGCCCTTGATCAATCTAGATCACCGGCACAAAACCTTGGGAGCTGGCAATCGCAGCTACCTTGTTCTTCTTATTACTTAAAAAGTCAGGATACAGTGCAGGATATTGACCAGATCATTGCTAAGTGTTACAATGCTTGCTAGAAGTGTGTGAATTGCGAGAGAAAGTGTAAGTGTTCGAGAGCAGTGAATGTGATGTGTCCTATGAGATCTGGTTATCCACATATTTATAGTTACAAAGAAAAAACTAATTCCCCTAAAATGGGGGGGATGCCTTCGAATATTCCCATGTTAACGTTGTGGACCAAGTATTGCGGCTTCAACGTTCCTTTTCTAACAATCTGGACCGAGTCTTCAGGGGAAGAAGTCTTCATGAACATTATGGACATGTACTCGTAACCTGCAAACAATCCGTTAGTAATCATCAGGATATAGCATCAGGATGGTACCAATATCCTGATCCAGCATCCTGGTCATGAACGTCTATTATGTAATCAAGATATAATTCAATATACTATCCAGGGTATAGGCTTAGAATTTCACCCATAACAATTATCCCCAAAAATGTTACCGTTGAGGATCCTGAGTCTAACGGTTACATTTTTTTTTACGAATACCAAGGTAATTAAGAGATAAGACTTGATGTGACAAGCTGTAACTGCCCAGGCTATAAACACTCATCACCTCCCTATAACTTCTCATTTCCACCATGATTTAAATCCACCAAGAAATCATAAGGTAAAACCCTTTTCTCCCTTCTTGTCACACCCCCAAAATCCACATGCACCGCTGGGAGGCGTGACTGACCAGGATCCAGCCACCAATCATATTGAACCATGCAATTAAGTAAATAAAACCAAACCCAATATAATTGGTGTTTAAAAGAAACCAAACATGTTTAAGCAATCAGCGGAAGCATAGTAATGTTTAAATAACCAAGACATAAATTAAAGTTCAAATGTTAAGTACGGGACATAACAATCCATATCCCACAACGACCTCCTCCTCGTGCAAGCTCCAAAAGCATCTAACGACCTGCAAGGCATGTAACAACGAGTCAACAACAAAGTTGAGCGAGTTCACAGTTGGTTGTTTAGTTGTACTAGTGTGACACCTGGGTCACTGCGACCATCAAACAAATACCAAACCAATGAAATATTGAATTTCATACTTGGGATCTGTATAAATATGTGTATCTTTTGCACATATCAATTTTTGTTCGATTTCAAGCTTTAAATCACTTTCTGGAAGGTTATACGCGCACTGATGCGTAAATATAACCAGTTTAATGCAACAAACACTTCGGAATAGTGAAATAGGATTAACATACCTTAAATAACCTTTACATAACTTAGAAATAAGTTTCAAAGGCTTTGGTATGGCAAAATCAAGTTAAATCGCTTACAGGGACTAAATTTGACAAACTGCGAAAGTATGACGATTCGTACTAGAGCAGACATTCCGGAACATGACCATAAGTTAAACATACCATAAATATCCTTTACATAGCTTATAAATAGGCTTTGAGGGGTTCGGTGTGCTAAAATAAACTTTTGGGGCATTCAGGGACTAAAAGCGTCAAAAAGTGCACAAGTTTGCACTTTCACGCATATCTTACGTTCTGAATACATCCGGACATCCAAAAATTTATGTAAGCATTTTAATATTATTCTTTAGTGTTTGGCTTTTCAAAATTCCATTCGCCGCGCATTTTGGACCGTTTTTGCGTCCGTTACGACTTCCGTCGTAATTAAGCGAACATCGCAACCGTACGGCCAAACGAACCGACATCCGAGATGTTTACAAGAATATTTCATGTTCCCTATGTCTTAACATCATTGTGGAGCTTGAAATTGGGTTTGACGGGTGTTAGAAGTGCCGTTACGCAACGAAACAAGGCGCAGGGACTGAAACTGTCATTTCTACATAGTTGATGGCTTACGGACCGTACGCCACCACCCTTACGGTCCGTAAGGGGTCCCCAGCACATCAGAATGTTCTAAACCAGCTGTTAACCACTCCCAAATCCTTTGCCACATGTTAATCCCTGATGGTGGGGGGCCAATTTGGGTACCATAAGGTTTCAACAAGTGTAGGGACAAGATCAAAGCACGTTATTCGATAAACGATCTTAACGGTTCCAACATTCCTATAAATACCCAACCCATCACAACTCAAAACCCACTTGAAATCTGATTTTTTCTCTAAGTTGGGGTGTTTTATCACTTCATACCTGAGAAATATTTGGAAATCAAAGCTTTCGGGGACCCTTTGTAAGTGTTCCTTCGTTCTTTTATTGCTTTAGCGTTAAAGTCAAACTTTGTTTGACTTTCTGCATTGACCAGTTTATGGTCAATGCGAAGTTCATTTGAACTTCATAACGTGAGCGTAATCACGATGGTTATAGTCCCTAGTGACTATACCTACTGATTACCACGTTATCTAGGCTCAGTGACGAGTCGTAGTTTCGGGCAAAATGCGTGTTATTGCGTATTTTGTAACCAAACTACTCTTAGGTATCAAAACCGTTTGTTTTGATACCAAACCTGTTTTCTAAACTTAGTTAAGCATGTTTTGACATGCTTAGCTCGTCACTTTTTGTTTAGTGCTTATATAGGGTCGTAAGGTAAGCGATCTAAACAATCGCTTATACTTTCGAACCCGACCCGTTTGGTCGATCATTAAGATCCGACCAAACACATTAGGTGACCATAGTTGTATAGGGAATAACCTTCCGAGGTTATACCTTATGGTCACATCGTTTGAGTAGTTGTATGATAGGTAGTATATATGCCTTAGGTAAATTACCAAAATGCCCTTTTTACGCCAAAATTCATTTTAAGCATATGTAACATAACTTTTGATATCTAAACTGATTTGGAAACAATATTAGACATGTTAAGGCATATTTTACACTGTCATAGGACTAGTTAGGCGGTCCGAACGCGTTTCACGCGAACGACGCGTTCAAGTAGCATAAGCTACCTAAACGGGTCGTGATGGGTCGTAAGCACTTAGGTTAGGTTTCATTTTAGTATGTAGGCTTTGTTAAACCATATTACATGAGTTTCCATACTCATTTGGTTTATGAACCTTCATTCTATCTGATCCTCCGATATAGGTCCGTTTATTAATGTAGATACCTATATTAGGTGCCGTTTGATATTCGTGATCTTCTAGCTTTGCTTGGTGGATATCTAAAGTCTATTGAGCAATCTCAAGTGAGTACATAGACCTCTCTTTTACCGTTTTCAAACTGTTTTGGGGTGAAACGCATGTGCCTATTTGTTACTTTCATGCTTTCCATGTTTTCACATCATATACTTGCTATGTTCATTAGTACATTTATAGTACATGATTTCAATACATTTTATGCTATGTATGTCCATTTAGTGCATACTTAGTACATTGTTTTACATTACATTTTATGCTATGTATGTCCATTTAGTGCATACTTAGTACATTGTTTTACATTACATTTTATGCTATGTATGTCCATTTAGTGCATACTTAGTACATTACTTTACATTTCTGCTATGTATGTTTACTTAGCACACTAGACATTTTTTTACATTGCATTTCTATTGCATATGCTCATCCAGCATATGAACACATTATATTACATTTTGAACCGTTGTAACCATTTGACTATGTGAACCGTCGTAACCATTTGATTATATGAACTATTTGTAACTGTTGAACCGTGTGAACCTTTTGTATCTGTTGACATGATTTACATTTGACAATAGACATTAGACTATACATTAACATTTCTACAATTGTTAAAAATTACATCTTGGTGGTTTGGTTTGAGTAAGTGACTTAGGTAACGAGGCGTGTGTAATATGATACAAGCATGGTGGATACGCCGCTGGTACTTCCTATATATAAATGCTTGTATGGTATCACATATCGTAGCGTTATTTGAATCATTTCAATTTAAGACATATAACATTCTATACAAATAACATACTTTTTACAAGACATTGTTTTACAAACAAACTCATCTTACATGGGTATTCATTTAACCTTACATTTATTTATGCATATCATCTGATCTTATTGTTTTTCAAACGATTTACAAAACAAATCAATTTACAAGGTTCATGACTAAACTTTATTAAACATTTTCTTAAACTTACAAGTCATCAATCCTATTTTTCACAAAACCTATGTATCTCACAGGCATTTTTATGCTGACGTACCTATTTTCACATGTGTTTTCAGGAGTTGATGCATAGGACTTATCGAGACATATTTAGGCGGACCTGTGCCTTAGTGACTTAAAACGAGACAAGAACTAGTTAATTTTTGTTATGTACTCTTTGTTTCTTGTTTAAAACAATGTAACTCTCTTGTTTGAATAATAAAACCAAACTTTAATTGCCATGGATTTGAAACAATTAATTCTGTTACAACACTCCCCGACGTTTCCGCCACGTTTCGTTGTCTCACGTGGTCGGGGTGTGACATAAAAGTTGGTATCAGAGCCCATGGTTATAGGGAATTAGGTTATTAGTAATGCTTTGACCTAGTCTATAACCTTCCTAGGACCCTAACGCGAGTTTACTTGCGTTTAGTCATAAAACGACACCTTCACCTATCCTTAGGTGACAACCACAATGAGAACACAAAGTTCGAATCTGCTTTGAAAATTAATCATCTGTTTTTGGATGATTGATTACTAGGTTTTGAACCCTCTGTTATAAGGTTTTGAACCCCTTTGAATTTTCAAACTCTCGTCAAAGTGTTTGGTCTTAAATAGTGTGAACACGTGCAAACTGGAAGAGTGAATGCCTGTACCCTGAGTTTTCTATCTAAGGCTAGAGTGTTCGTACAAATCCACTTAATCGGACCAGTCACTCTTACTTGGGAACTCTTGGGGTGAGTGTCCACTTATAGGCGAGCATGTCTTCGCGATACATTATGAGGATCTAATTGCTTTGATTCAGCCTTTGTGTGTCGTTTGTTTGCTTCGTGGTTCAAACAAATGACCACCACCCATGATTTTGGTCGGTAATTGTAACATCCTATTCTTACCCAATGCCATTTCATTTGTTTTCTCTCTTGTTTCCCCTTTTAGAATGCCTCCATGATGCGAAAATCAGGTATCTATTGAAGAGCTGGCAGCTGTCATTACACAACAAATGACTGCTGCAATCCCGAACAACGTTGCTCAATGTAACCAAGCCCTCAACAACAATAATGCCCCTTCAACTTCAAGACGTTCAACTCGGCTAAGCCATCAAAGTTTTCTGGGTCTCAAGGAGCGACTGCACTTCTGCAATGGTTCGAGAGTCTAGAGAGCACCTTCAGGCATGTTCAATGTCCAAATGAGCGAAAGGTAGATTTCGCATCTAGTGTCTTTGAGAAACAAGCTTTGACGTGGTGGAATGGTGTGATGAGAGATAGGGGTGCCGATGTGGCATTGGCCCAAACGTGGGAAGAGCTTCGAGCTCTGATGATGAAGGAATTCTGCCCTCGTCACGAGATCAAGGCCTTAGAAAGGGAATTCGACGACCTTAAGCAGGACAACGGTGAACATCGAGCATACACTGATCGATATGAGGAGCTGAGCCTGTTGTGTCCTACCATGGTTACGCCTTTGGATAAGGCGATCGAAAAATACATTGATGGTCTCCCTGACTCAGTTCAGGACATTGTTACTGGTAGTAAACCCACTACAGTTAGATAGGCCATTGAGCTATCTGCAACCTTGACTGAATCTCAAATCAGGAAAGGTAAACTTTTTCGAAAAAGTGACAAGAAACCAATTGAGGAATCAAAGACCATGGATGAACAGACTGGATCCCCTAAGAAGTCAAAGAAGCGAAAGGCTTCTCAGAACTTCACCATGGTTACTCACAATGATCAAGCCGTCCCTAACCAACCAGCTCAACCCCCTGCTAGGAAGCCATACAATGGAACTGCACCCTTGTGCAACCAATGTAGCCTCCATCATCATGCCAATGTAAAGTGCCGCAAATGCCAAACTTGTGGACTTATAGGCCATACAGCAAGAGTCTGCCCAGCTGCAGCTGCACCAAACCAAGCTGGCAACAGTCCCGCTCAAGGTCGTTTTCTACCAGGTTCTTGTTTCAACTGTGGCGAGATGGGTCATTTCCGAAGAAATTGCCCAAAGCTTGCTAATGCAAATCCAGCACAGGGATGAGCATCTGACTGACCAGAAGACAACATCGTTTAGAAATAATCACGTCTTATGTATTATTTTCTTTTGTTGTCAAGGTCCATGAAACAGTTGTTATCATTGTTTATAAATAAATCTTTTATTTACATTGCAATGTATTTATGTGGTTGTATGTATAAAGAACATATCCCCTACAATACCGACAAGCAAGGAATCGTATTCCTTGAAAAGCAAACTACCCCCAAAATTTTTTCCATCTTCTGATCTCTTGCGTTTTCCACGAAATTCCTAAGTACCCGTTTCTTCTAAGGAAACGAAGTACAAGGCGCAAGTTACAACACTGGATGAATACCCAAAGTACCACTATAAATCCTTAATAAGGGTACCTAAGGATATTTCCGTAAATCCTAAAATTGTTGTGTTCCTTAATTCGAATATTACGTTTCTTTGAAAACAAAATCGAATTTTTGGGAGATCATCCTATCTTTTCAGATAGATCCCAGAGGACATTGAAGTCCAGCGACTGGTTTCCTGGTGTACCTTGAATATCCATATTCAATCACTAACAAGTTAATAACAAATTAATAACCAAGTTAAACAACTATGTGATTATGTGCTTATGTGTTCCCTTTTATGTTTTTGTGTAATCCAAGTTTTGTTATCCAAATCCTCGTAGAATCTTCCATATCTTCGTATAAGGTATTCATAGTAGGATACCCAAAGGTACTATCTAAAATCCTTAATGGACTTCTACATTGTAGTTAAGTCCCTTGGATTATAAAGTACTACTCCATAATTAGACCCATTGAGTGGTCTAGTTAAACAGATTGACCCAAAAATCTGGTTAGGAACATCATGTGATGATATAGCTGAAAGGACTCCTTGGTGGCCTAATTAAAAAGATCATCTGTCGATCTAATTAAAAGGACCCTATGGTAGTCTAGTCACCCTCATCACAGGTTTGATTTTCTTCCCCTAAACATTACAAGACAAACTGTGCGGACTGTGCAAGGAATTACGTAATTATGGATGCATACATAATTATGGAATTTAGTGCACAGAAACCACAACAAGTTTTGTCATATGCCTAGAGTTAACTCTATTCATTTCCGTTTCTGAGGAAGCACCCGTTGAAAATGACTCCGTTTGTTCATTTTCGTTTCTGAAGATTGTCCATTGAGGAAATGAATATCCGTTTGATTATCCTTTTCATTTCCATCTCTGATGAAGCAACCGTTGAAAATGACTCCGTCTGTTCATTTTCTTTTCTGAAGATTTTCCGTTGAGGAAATGAATCCCCGTTTGTTTAAATCTATTCATTTCCGTTTCTGAGGAAGCACCCGTTGAAAATGACACTGTTTGTTCATTTTGGTTTTCTGAAGATTGTCCGTTGAGGAAATGAATATCCGTTTGATTATCCTTTTTCATTTCCATTTCTGATGAAGCAACCGTTGAAATTGACTCCGTTTGTTCATTTTCTTTTCTGAAGATTGTCCGTTGAGGAAATGAATCCCCGTTTGTTTAAATCTTTCATTTCCGCATCTGAAGAATACTCGTTGAGGAAAATGACCCTGTCCGTTCATTTTCGTTTCTGAAGATTGTCCGTTGAGGAAATGAATAGCCGTTTGTTTATTCCTTCATTTCCGCCACTAAAGAATACTCGTTGAGGAAAATGACTCTGTCCGTTCATTTTCGTTTCTGAAGAATGTCCGTTAAGGAAATGACAGGATTATGCCTTGCATATCTCTGGTGGTTATTTGACACAAAGTCACAGATAGACTCCTACGAATAAATTTCGGGACGAAATTTCCTAAAGTAGGGGAGACTGTGACACCTGGGTCACTGTGACCATCAAACAAATACCAAACCAATGAAATATTGTATTTCATACTTGGGATCTGTATAAATATGTGTATCTTTTGCACATATCAATTTTTGTTCGATTTCAAGCTTTAAATCACTTTCTGGAAGGTTATACGCACTGATGCGTAAATATAACCAGTTTAATGCAACAAACACTTTGAAATAGTGAAATAGGCTTAACATACCTTAAATAACCTTTACATAACTTAGACATAAGTTTCGAAGGCTTTGGTATGGCAAAATCAAGTTAAACCGCTTACAGGGACTAAATTTGACAAAATGCGAAAGTATGACGATTCGTACTAACGCAGACATTCCGGAACATGAACATAAGTTAAACATACCATAAATATCCTTTACATAGCTTAGAAACAGGCTTTGATGGGTTCGGTGTGCTAAAATAAACTTTTGGGGGCATTCAGGGACTAAAAGCATCAAAAAGTGCACAAGTTTGCTTGTCAAAATTCCATTCGCCGCGCATTTTGGACCGTTTTTTGCGTCCGTTACGACTTCCGTCGTAATTAAGCGAACATCGCAACCGTACGGCCAAACGAACCGACATCCAAGATTTTTTCAAGCATATTTCATGTTCCCTATGTCTTAACATCATTGTGGAGCTTGAAATTGAGTTTGACGGGTGTTAGAAGTGCCGTTACGCAACGAAACAAGGTGCAGGGACTGAAACTGTCATTTCTGCATAGTTGATGGCTTACGGACCGTAAGCCACCACCCTTACGGTCCGTAAGGGGTCCCCAGCACATCAGAATGTTCTAAACCAGCTGTTAACCACTCCCAAATCCTTTGCCACATGTTAATCCCTGATGCTGGGGGGCCAATTTGGGTACCATAAGGTTTCAACAAGTGTAGGGACAAGATCAAAGCACGTTATTCGATAAACGATCTTAACGATTCCAACATTCCTATAAATACCCAACCCATCACAACTCAAAACCCACTTGAAATCTGATTTTTTCTCTAAGTTGGGGTGTTTTATCACTTCATACCTGAGAAATATTTGGAAATCAAAGCTTTCGGGGACCCTTTGTAAGTGTTCCTTCGTTCTTTTATTGCTTTAGCTTTAAAGTCAAACTTTGTTTGACTTTCTGCATTGACCAGTTTATGGTCAATGCGAAGTTCGTTTGAACTTCATAACGTGAGCGTAATCACGATGGTTATAGTCCCTAGTGACTATACCTACTGATTACCACGTTATCTAGGCTCAGTGACGAGTCGTAGTTTCGGCCAAAATGCGTGTTATTGCGTATTTTGTAACCAAACTACTCTTAGGTATCAAAACCGTTTGTTTTGATACCAAACCTGTTTTCTAAACTTAGTTAAGCATGTTTTGACATGCTTAGCTCGTCACTTTTAGTTTAGTGCTTATATAGGGTCGTAAGGTAAGCGATCTAAACAATCGCTTATACTTTCGAACCCGACCCGTTTGGTCGATCATTAAGATCCGACCAAACTTATTAGGTGACCATAGTTGTATAGGGAATAACCTTCCGAGGTTATACCTTATGGTCACATCGTTTGAGTAGTTGTATGATAGGTAGTATATATGCCTTAGGTAAATTACCAAAATGCCCTTTTTACGCCAAAATTCATTTTAAGCATATGTAACATAACTTTTGATATCTAAACTGATTTGGCAACAATATTAGACATGTTAAGTCATATCTTACTTGTCATAGGACTAGTTAGGCGGTCCGAACGCGTTTCACGCGAACGACGCATTCAAGTAGCATAAGCTACCTAAACGGGTCGTGATGGGTCGTAAGCACTTAGGTTAGGTTTCATTTTAGTATGTAGGCTTTGTTAAACCATATTACATGAGTTTCCATGCTCATTTGGTTTACGAACCTTCATTCTATCCGATCCTCCGATATAGGTCCGTTTATTAATGTAGATACCTATATTAGGTGCCGTTTGATATTCGTGATCTTCTAGCTTTGCTTGGTGGATATCTAAAGTCTATTGAGCAATCTCAAGTGAGTACATAGACCCCTCTTTTACCGTTTTCAAACTGTTTTGGGTTGAAACACATGTGCCTACTTGTTACTTTCATGCTTTCCATGTTTTCACATCATATACTTGCTATGTTCATTAGTACATTTATAGTACATGATTTCAATACATTTTATGCTATGTATGTCCATTTAGTGCATACTTAGTACATTGTTTTACATTACATTTTATGCTATGTATGTCCATTTAGTGCATACTTAGTACATTGTTTTACATTACATTTTACGCTATGTATGTCCATTTAGTGCATACTTAGTACATTACTTTACATTTCTGCTATGTATGTTTACTTAGCACACTAGACATTGTTTTACATTGCATTTCTGTTGCTTATGCTCATCCAGCATATGAACACATTATATTACATTTTGAACCGTTGTAACCATTTGACTATGTGAACCATCGTAACCATTTGATTATATGAACTGTTTGTAACTGTTGAACCGTGTGAACCTTTTGTATCTGTTGACATGATTTACATTTGACAATAGACATTAGACTATACATAAACATTTCTACAATTGTTAAACATTACATCTTGGTGGTTTGGTTTGAGTAAGTGACTTAGGTAACGAGGCGTGTGTAATATGATACAAGCATGGTGGATACGCCGCTGGTACTTCCTATATATAAGTGCTTGTATGGTATTACATATCGTAGTGTTTTTTGAATCATTTCAATTTAAGACATATAACATTTTATACAAATAACATACTTTTCACAAGACATTGTTTTACAAACAAACTCATCTTACATGGTTATTCATTTAACCTTACATTTATTTATGCATATCATCTGATCTTATTGTTTTTCAAACGATTTACAAAACAAATCAATTTACAAGGTTCATGACTAAACTTTATTAAACATTTTCTTAAACTTACAAGTCATCAATCCTATTTTTCACAAAACCTATGTATCTCACAGGCATTTTTATGCTGACGTACATATTTTCACATGTGTTTTCAGGAGTTGATGCATAGGACTTATCGAGACATACTTAGGCGGACCTGTGCCTTAGTGACTTAAAACGAGACAAGAACTAGTTAATTTTTGTTATGTACTCTTTGTTTCTTGTTTAAAACAATGTAACTCTCTTGTTGGAATAATAAAACCAAACTTTAATTGCCATGGATTTGAAACAATTAATTCTGTTACAACACTCCCCGACGTTTCCGCCACGTTTCGTTGTCTCACGTGGTCGGGGTGTGACAACTAGTTTGTTTCGAAAACCACAAGTTGTTTCGTATACCACGAGTTAACCAGTTCCTTTATTTCCCAAACCATATCCATAATCAGTGGGGGCTTCCCCATGTGAACCACTAGACCGTTACCATATCGACAACTGACGAACAATAGTTGTGCCCTACGTCAATGTCTATCATCATTGACAGTTTGCCATGATCCATTAGTACATGCCCGTTCGAACGACACGGTGTGAGGTTTGTCAAACCTAATAGCGCTATTAACTAATAACCCGCTCGCCATCGGCCTCGACGATTAAGTCGATATAAAATGAGGGACTTAATGATAGAGTTTTGTCTAGTAAGTTTAAGGTTGTTGTCCTACCCAAGGAGGAAGAACGTACATATTCTATCCAAGGAGAATACGCAGGATTAAGATTGGCATCCTACCCATGGAGGATGGCCGTACATATCCTACCCAAGGAGGATATGCAGGTTCCGTTTTAATTCCTTAACCCATTCCCAACCACCGGGAATCCTATGCCTTAGAAAGTGTGTGAACTTACCTTGGTTTGCTTGGTAAGATTAACTACTTGCTCACAAATAATTCAATCCAAGCCTATAGTGTTCATACATGCGTAATCAATTGATAATCACATAGTTCAAGTAACAGTCATGATCATAACATGTATTCGAGCAACAACTAACACATAGCATTTAACAGTTATACAAGCTCATGCAACTCATGCTTATCATTAACAACAACTACTAACCCAGTTAACCCTTAACAGACCTAACCAAGTTACTGTGCTTGTTTAACCCTTGACAAAACCCCCTGTTTCGTCATGACTCCCACTTGACGAAACCCTAAGGTTTCGTCGTTATCACCCTCGGCAAAACCCCCAAGGTTTTCGTCATGCTCCCCTTGACGAAACCCCCAGGTTTTCGTCGACATCAGTGTTTCGTCATAATGCATAGGTTACGTCGTGACATCAGTTAATCATACAGAACCCTAATCATCCTTATCAGCCGGTTCACACTGTTATCGATCCTACGGATATCATACAACACAGTAGTCATTGATCATCATACCTGCAACCCGTACCCTATGCATAACAGTTTGCTAAACTCTCGTACAGTCTACACAATCATCACATATATACAATTGGCAATCATTTATGTCTACTGGTTCCTTATTATAAAAAATTATCATATGATTATGATCTAGATAGTATGATCAGATTCATGAAACCCTAACATATATGTTTTCTAATAACCCATAAACCACAAGAGATTACAATCTTCATGAATATATCATCACTAATTGTCATGCAAGGAAATCATCAGTATCTTTAAACCCTAATCAGTATAAAACAATAGTCACCAGGTTCATCACACATAACACTCATACAAGGTACAAACTGATTAAATCAAGTAGTCGTATCAAGTAATTACACACTAACCGATTCAAGATGCACAGGCAAGAATTCGAGAGAAGGTGATGGTTGCCGTCGCACAAGGATAGAGAGGTTCTAGGGTTTTCACTTGGCTAAGAATGTGGCAACCGAAACAGTTTCACGTAATATATATACCAGCCTTACCGTACTGGGCCCTTAATGGGCTTTGGCGAAACCCTGGGCCGGCGAAACCCCCAGGTTTCGTCGTGTGGGTTGTGGCGAAACCTTAAGTTTCATCGAGTTGAGTGTGTGACAAAACCTCTAAGGTTTCGTGGAGATAACCTACGGCAAAACCCTAGTGTTTCGTCGTGTGTGGTTTCATTTTGTAAACAGTTAAGTTTATTAAACTTATTAACACATCACATACACAATACAATCATTTATCAATCAATACAAGGTGCACATATTGCTACGTAGTGAATTACAAGTACACAGTTGTGAGGAATGACCTTGAAAACTCGAGTTGTCACATCATCCCCAACTTGAAAGAAATTTCGTCCCGAAATTTAGCACGTGGTTACTGAGGAAGCTAGTTATGTTGCGTGGTTTCCTGGGCTGTCACACTTCTCACTTCTTTTTTGCACATTATTCCGGCGAATATATGGCAAGACAAACGAGGTCAAGCTCCGGCGATTCTGATCCCACGTTTATTCCTTAGAATATCCTTCAAGACCTAGAGAAGGAGATATGCTCATTTGACAGTGCCCACCTGTCAGCCCTTAAATCCTCCGGCATCTTCCTGGAGGGGATGGTGTTCCGGCCGTTCGATCGGGAGATCCGATCAGACATGGTGTCTAACGAGTGGCTCTGTTTTAATGTTTTTCCTTTCACCTTGGGCCTTCGATTCCCTATCCCTGATTTCATCACCGAGTTTTTTCGCATTACTAAAATTAGTTTCAGTCAAACCATGCCAATGCTCTGGCGAGTGTTGCTCGTTCTTGATCGAATCAAGAACGCCCACATTCCATAGCTTTCCGTTCATGATCTTCCGTTAGCATATCGGCTTAGATGCCATGGTTCTTGCAGATTCTTGTTTTATTCCACCTCCAGTGACCCTCTGATACTCCGAGCCACCAGGAATGAGGAGGAATGGAAATCCAAATTTTTCTTTGTGAAAAGAAATTCGAGCCCTGGTGGAGCGGAATATCCGGTGAAGTGGTTAAGAAAGGGTAGGATTTAGGGTTTTAGGATGATCCTGTCTTATATCCTATCCTGTATCTTGAACTAATCTTTATTTTTGTTGTATGCAACTGACTTCAGAAAACTAGCACCTCCTCTTGCTGATTCAGAGAGAAGAATCCAAGCCATCAGACTCCTTCCCGAGATTGAAAGAAGCTTCATCCTGTACCTAACATCTTCGAGTCAACATTCCAGTTCAAACATGTCTGGTAAGGATCCTGTTTAATATCCTACATACATGTTATTATTTGATGAGCATCTGACTGACCAGAAGACAACATCGTTTAGAAATAATCACGTCTTATGTATTATTTTCTTTTGTTGTCAAGGTCCATGAAACAGTTGTTATCATTGTTTATAAATAAATATTTTATTTACATTGCAATGTATTTATGTGGTTGTATGTATAAAGAACATATCCCCTACAATACCGACAAGCAAGGAATCGTATTCCTTGAAAAGCAAACTACCCCCAAAATTTTTTCCATCTTCTGATCTCTTGTGTTTTCCACGAAATTCCTAAGTACCCGTTTCTTCTAAGGAAATGAAGTACAAGGCGCAAGTTACAACACTGGATGAATACCCAAAGTACCACTATAAATCCTTAATAAGGGTACCTAAGGATATTTCCGTAAATCCAAAAATTGTTGTGTTCCTTAATTCGAATATTACGTTTCTTTGAAAACAAAATCGAATTTCTGGGAGATCATCCTATCTTTTCAGATAGATCCCAGAGGACATTGAAGTCCAGCGACTGGTTTCCTGGTGTACCTTGAATATCCATATTCAATCACTAACAAGTTAATAACAAATTAATAACCAAGTTAAACAACTATGTGATTATGTGCTTATGTGTTCCCTTTTATGTTTTTGTGTAATCCAAGTTTTGTTATCCAAATCCTCGTAGAATCTTCCATATCTTCGTATAAGGGATTCATAGTAGGATACCCAAAGGTACTATCTAAAATCCTTAATGGACTTCTACGTTGTAGTTAAGTCCCTTGGATTATAAAGTACTACTCCATAATTAGACCCATTGAGTGGTCTAGTTAAACAGATTGATCCAAAAATCTGGTTAGGAACATCATGTGATGATATAGCTGAAAGGACTCCTTGGTGGCCTAATTAAAAAGATCATCTGTCGATCTAATTAAAAGGACCCTATGGTAGTCTAGTCACCCTCATCACAGGTTTGATTTTCTTCCCCTAAACATTACAAGACAAACTGTGCGGACTGTGCAAGGAATTACGTAATTATGGATGCATACATAATTATGGAATTTAGTGCACAGAAACCACAACAAGTTTTGTCATATGCCTAGAGTTAACTCTATTCATTTCCGTTTCTGAGGAAGCACCCGTTGAAAATGACTCCGTTTGTTCATTTTCGTTTCTGAAGATTGTCCATTGAGGAAATGAATATCCGTTTGATTATCCTTTTCATTTCCATCTCTGATGAAGCAACCGTTGAAAATGACTCCGTCTGTTCATTTTCTTTTCTGAAGATTTTCCGTTGAGGAAATGAATCCCCGTTTGTTTAAATCTATTCATTTCCGTTTCTGAGGAAGCACCCGTTGAAAATGACACCGTTTGTTCATTTTGGTTTTCTGAAGATTGTCCGTTGAGGAAATGAATATCCGTTTGATTATCCTTTTTCATTTCCATTTCTGATGAAGCAACCGTTGAAATTGACTCCGTTTGTTCATTTTCTTTTCTGAAGATTGTCCGTTGAGGAAATGAATCCCCGTTTGTTTAAATCTTTCATTTCCGCATCTGAAGAATACTCGTTGAGGAAAATGACCTTGTCCGTTCATTTTCGTTTCTGAAGATTGTCCGTTGAGGAAATGAATACCCGTTTGTTTATTCCTTCGTTTCCGCCACTAAAGAATACTCGTTGAGGAAAATGACTCTGTCCGTTCATTTTCGTTTCTGAAGAATGTCCGTTATGGAAATGACAGGATTATGCCTTGCATATCTCTGGTGGTTATTTGACACAAAGTCACAGATAGACTCCTACGAATAAATTTCGGGACGAAATTTCCTAAAGTAGGGGAGACTGTGACACCTGGGTCACTGTGACCATCAAACAAATACCAAACCAATGAAATATTGTATTTCATACTTGGGATCTGTATAAATATGTGTATCTTTTGCACATATCAATTTTTGTTCGATTTCAAGCTTTAAATCACTTTCTGGAAGGTTATACGCGCACTGATGCGTAAATATAACCAGTTTAATGCAACAAACACTTCGAAATAGTGAAATAGGCTTAACATACCTTAAATAACCTTTACATAACTTAGACATAAGTTTCGAAGGCTTTGGTATGGCAAAATCAAGTTAAATCGCTTACAGGGACTAAATTTGACAAACTGCGAAAGTATGACGATTCGTACTAACGCAGACATTCCGGAACATGAACATAAGTTAAACATACCATAAATATCCTTTACATAGCTTAGAAATAGGCTTTGAGGGGTTCGGTGTGCTAAAATAAACTTTTGGGGGCATTCAGGGACTAAAAGCATCAAAAAGTGCACAAGTTTGCTTGTCAAAATTCCATTCGCCGCGCATTTTGGACCGTTTTTTGCGTCCGTTACGACTTCCGTCGTAATTAAGCGAACATCGCAACCGTACGGCCAAACGAACCGACATCCAAGATTTTTTCAAGCATATTTCATGTTCCCTATGTCTTAACATCATTGTGGAGCTTGAAATTGAGTTTGACGGGTGTTAGAAGTGCCGTTACGCAACGAAACAAGGTGCTGGGACTGAAACTGTCATTTCTGCATAGTTGATGGCTTACGGACCGTAAGCCACCATCCTTACGGTCCGTAAGGGGTCCCCAGCACATCAGAATGTTCTAAACCAGCTGTTAACAGCTGTTAACCACTCCCAAATCCTTTGCCACATGTTAATCCCTGATGCTGGGGGGCCAATTTGGGTACCATAAGGTTTCAACAAGTGTAGGGACAAGATCAAAGCACGTTATTCGATAAACGATCTTAACGATTCCAACATTCCTATAAATACCCAACCCATCACAACTAAAAACCCACTTGAAATCTGATTTTTTCTCTAAGTTGGGGTGTTTTATCACTTCATACCTGAGAAATATTTGGAAATCAAAGCTTTCGGGGACCCTTTGTAAGTGTTCCTTCGTTCTTTTATTGCTTTAGCGTTAAAGTCAAACTTTGTTTGACTTTCTGCATTGACCAGTTTATGGTCAATGCGAAGTTCGTTTGAACTTCATAACGTGAGCGTAATCACGATGGTTATAGTCCCTAGTGACTATACCTACTGATTACCACGTTATCTAGGCTCAGTGACGAGTCGTAGTTTCGGCCAAAATGCGTGTTATTGCGTATTTTGTAACCAAACTACTCTTAGGTATCAAAACCGTTTGTTTTGATACCAAACCTGTTTTCTAAACTTAGTTAAGCATGTTTTGACATGCTTAGCTCGTCACTTTTAGTTTAGTGCTTATATAGGGTCGTAAGGTAAGCGATCTAAACAATCGCTTATACTTTCGAACCCGACCCGTTTGGTCGATCATTAAGATCCGACCAAACTTATTAGGTGACCATAGTTGTATAGGGAATAACCTTCCGAGGTTATACCTTATGGTCACATCGTTTGAGTAGTTGTATCATAGGTAGTATATATGCCTTAGGTAAATTACCAAAATGCCCTTTTTACGCCAAAATTCATTTTAAGCATATGTAACATAACTTTTGATATCTAAACTGATTTGGCAACAATATTAGACATGTTAAGGCATATTTTACTTGTCATAGGACTAGTTAGGCGGTCCGAACGCGTTTCACGCGAACGACGCATTCAAGTAGCATAAGCTACCTAAACGGGTCGTGATGGGTCGTAAGCACTTAGGTTAGGTTTCATTTTAGTATGTAGGCTTTGTTAAACCATATTACATGAGTTTCCATGCTCATTTGGTTTACGAACCTTCATTCTATCCGATCCTCCGATATAGGTCCGTTTATTAATGTAGATACCTATATTAGGTGCCGTTTGATATTCGTGATCTTCTAGCTTTGCTTGGTGGATATCTAAAGTCTAATGAGCAATCTCAAGTGAGTACATAGACCCCTCTTTTACCGTTTTCAAACTGTTTTGGGGTGAAACACATGTGCCTACTTGTTACTTTCATGCTTTCCATGTTTTCACATCATATACTTGCTATGTTCATTAGTACATTTATAGTACATGATTTCAATACATTTTATGCTATGTATGTCCATTTAGTGCATACTTAGTACATTGTTTTACATTACATTTTATGCTATGTATGTCCATTTAGTGCATACTTAGTACATTGTTTTACATTACATTTTATGCTATGTATGTCCATTTAGTGCATACTTAGTACATTACTTTACATTTCTGCTATGTATGTTTACTTAGCACACTAGACATTGTTTTACATTGCATTTCTATTGCTTATGCTCATCCAGCATATGAACACATTATATTACATTTTGAACCGTTGTAACCATTTGACTATGTGAACCGTCGTAACCATTTGATTATATGAACTGTTTGTAACTGTTGAACCGTGTGAACCTTTTGTATCTGTTGACATGATTTACATTTGACAATAGACATTAGACTATACATAAACATTTCTACAATTGTTAAACATTACATCTTGGTGGTTTGGTTTGAGTAAGTGACTTAGGTAACGAGGCGTGTGTAATATGATACAAGCATGGTGGATACGCCGCTGGTACTTCCTATATATAAGTGCTTGTATGGTATTACATATCGTAGTGTTTTTTGAATCATTTCAATTTAAGACATATAACATTTTATACAAATAACATACTTTTCACAAGACATTGTTTTACAAACAAACTCATCTTACATGGTTATTCATTTAACCTTACATTTATTTATGCATATCATCTGATCTTATTGTTTTTCAAACGATTTACAAAACAAATCAATTTACAAGGTTCATGACTAAACTTTATTAAACATTTTCTTAAACTTACAAGTCATCAATCCTATTTTTCACAAAACCTGTGTATCTCACAGGCATTTTTATGCTGACGTACATATTTTCACATGTGTTTTCAGGAGTTGATGCATAGGACTTATCGAGACATACTTAGGCGGACCTGTGCCTTAGTGACTTAAAACGAGACAAGAACTAGTTAATTTTTGTTATGTACTCTTTGTTTCTTGTTTAAAACAATGTAACTCTTTTGTTTGAATAATAAAACCAAACTTTAATTGCCATGGATTTGAAACAATTAATTCTGTTACAACACTCCCCGACGTTTCCACCACGTTTCGTTGTCTCACGTGGTCGGGGTGTGACAACTAGTTTGTTTCGAAAACCACAAGTTGTTTCGTATACCACGAGTTAACCAGTTCCTTTATTTCCCAAACCATATCCATAATCAGTGGGGGCTTCCCCATGTGAACCACTAGACCGTTACCATATCGACAACTGACGAACAATAGTTGTGCCCTACGTCAATGTCTATCATCATTGACAGTTTGCCATGATCCATTAGTACACGCCCGTTCGAACGACACGGTGTGAGGTTTGTCAAACCTAATAGCGCTATTAACTAATAACCCGCTCGCCATCGGCCTCGGCGATTAAGTCGATATAAAATGAGGGACTTAATGATAGAGTTTTGTCTAGTAAGTTTAAGGTTGTTGTCCTACCCAAGGAGGAAGAACGTACATATTCTATCCAAGGAGAATACGCAGGATTAAGATTGGCATCCTACCCATGGAGGATGGCCGTACATATCCTACCCAAGGAGGATATGCAGGTTCCGTTTTAATTCCTTAACCCATTCCCAACCACCGGGAATCCTATGCCTTAGAAAGTGTGTGAACTTACCTCGGTTTGCTTGGTAAGATTAACTACTTGCTCACAAATAATTCAATCCAAGACTATAGTGTTCATACATGCGTAATCAATTGATAATCACATAGTTCAAGTAACAGTCATGATCATAACATGTATTCGAGCAACAACTAACACATAGCATTTAACAGTTATACAAGCTCATGCAACTCATGCTTATCATTAACAACAACTACTAACCCAGTTAACCCTTAACAGACCTAACCAAGTTACTGTGCTTGTTTAACCCTTGACAAAACCCCCTGTTTCGTCATGACTCCCACTTGACGAAACCCTAAGGTTTCGTCGTTATCACCCTCGGCAAAACCCCCAAGGTTTTCGTCATGCTCCCCTTGACGAAACCCCCAGGTTTTCGTCGACATCAGTGTTTCGTCATAATGCATAGGTTACGTCGTGACATCAGTTAATCGTACAGAACCCTAATCATCCTTATCAGCCGGTTCACACTGTTATCGATCCTACGGATATCATACAACACAGTAGTCATTGATCATCATACCTGCAACCCGTACCCTATGCATAACAGTTTGCTAAACTCTCGTACAGTCTACACAATCATCACATATATACAATTGGCAATCATTTATGTCTACTGGTTCCTTATTATAAAAAATTATCATATGATTATGATCTAGATAGTATGATCAGATTCATGAAACCCTAACATATATGTTTTCTAATAACCCATAAACCACAAGAGATTACAATCTTCATGAATATATCATCACTAATTGTCATGCAAGGAAATCATCAGTATCTTTAAACCCTAATCAGTATAAAACAATAGTCACCAGGTTCATCACACATAACACTCATACAAGGTACAAACTGATTAAATCAAGTAGTCGTATCAAGTAATTACACACTAACCGATTCAAGATGCACAGGCAAGAATTCGAGAGAAGGTGATGGTTGCCGTCGCACAAGGATAGAGAGGTTCTAGGGTTTTCACTTGGCTAAGAATGTGGCAACCGAAACAGTTTCACGTAATATATATACCAGCCTTACCGTACTGGGCCCTTAATGGGCTTTGGCGAAACCCTGGGCCGGCGAAACCCCCAGGTTTCGTCGTGTGGGTTGTGGCGAAACCTTAAGTTTCATCGAGTTGAGTGTGTGACAAAACCTCTAAGGTTTCGTGGAGATAACCTACGGCAAAACCCTAGTGTTTCGTCGTGTGTGGTTTCATTTTGTAAACAGTTAAGTTTATTAAACTTATTAACACATCACATACACAATACAATCATTTATCAATCAATACAAGGTGCACATATTGCTACGTAGTGAATTACAAGTACACAGTTGTGAGGAATGACCTTGAAAACTCGAGTTGTCACATCATCCCCAACTTGAAAGAAATTTCGTCCCGAAATTTAGCACGTGGTTACTGAGGAAGCTAGTTATGTTGCGTGGTTTCCTGGGCTGTCACACTTCTCACTTCTTTTCTGCACATTAGTCCGGCGAATATATGGCAAGACAAACGAGGTCAAGCTCCGGCGATTCTGATCCCACGTTTATTCCTTAGAATATCCTTCAAGACCTAGAGAAGGAGATATGCTCATTTGACAGTGCCCACCTGTCAGCCCTTAAATCCTCCGGCATCTTCCTGGAGGGGATGGTGTTCCGGCCGTTCGATCGGGAGATCCGATCAGACATGGTGTCTAATGAGTGGCTCTGTTTTAATGCTTTTCCTTTCACCTTGGGCCTTCGATTCCCTATCCCTGATTTCATCACCGAGTTTTTTCACATTACTAAAATTAGTTTCAGTCAAACCATGCCAATGCTCTGGCGAGTGTTGCTCGTTCTTGATCGAATCAAGAACGCCCACATTCCAGAGCTTTCCGTTCATGATCTTCCGTTAGCATATCGGCTTAGATGCCATGGTTCTTGCAGATTCTTGTTTTACTCTACCTCCAGTGACCCTCTGATACTCCGAGCCACCAGGAATGAGGAGGAATGGAAATCCAAATTTTTCTTTTTGAAAAGAAATTCGAGCCCTGGTGGAGCGGAATATCCGGTGAAGTGGTTAAGAAAGGGTAGGATTTAGGGTTTTAGGATGATCCTGTCTTATATCCTATCCTGTATCTTGAACTAATCTTTATTTTTGTTGTATGCAACTGACTTCAGAAAACTAGCACCTCCTCTTGCTGATTCAGAGAGAAGAATCCAAGCCATCAGACTCCTTCCCGAGATTGAAAGAAGCTTCATCCTGTACCTAACATCTTCGAGCCAACATTCCAGTTCAAACATGTCTGGTAAGGATCCTGTTTAATATCCTACATACATGTTATTATTTGATGTTGTTATATATAAGGGTTTTAAAGTTACTCCTCGTATGCAGATGCCAGCAAAGTTCCAATCCTCCTGGACCTTGATGAACTTGACAACTATCTCACTCCTGCCAATGTCAAGAAGGAGACCCCTGCTACCACCAGCTCCAAACCGGCCGTTGTCCCCAAGCCTAACCCAAGAACTCGTGCTTCCACATCCAAGAAGAGAAAGCGCTCAGAGACCACCACTCCAGCTTTTGAAGGGTTCTCCTATGAAGAGCTCAGCTTCACCGAGTCCTTGGAGCCTATGACTTCTTTCCTTAACAAGGTAATATCCTGGTGCTAGATCCTTCACATATATCCTGATTGAATATCCTGGCTAGTAAATTTTAATCCATACCTGTATTTTGAATCGCAGGGTCTCCAGCATCTGCTACATCTCTATACAGATGCTTGCGGGACAACTAAGCTCCAAGAGGCCAAGATCAAGCAACTTGAGACCACCATAGCTGACCAGGGTACAATTGCTGAAGCCAAGACCCGGCACTATGAGGATAAGCTGAAAAAGGTCACTCGGGATGCCGAAGTGAAGCTGGAAGCCACCCACGTTGAGCATGAACATACCATGATCTCCTTTCGAGAGGGGATCAAAAACCCTGTTGTCGTCTCCCTGCTACAAACCCGAATCAAGATGGCTTATGAAGACAAGGAGATGGGTCTTGAGTGTCCATCCTGGCCGGTTGACTCCTGGGTGGCGAAGCTCAAGGAGCTTGGAAGCAATCCTGTGCCACATCCTGCTAAAGCCGGGGCTGGAGAAACTTCTAAGGAAGCTGAGGTGGTGGACAAGGCTGGAGAAAAGAAGGATGCTGGAAAGGATGCTGGTGAGGACGCTACTCAGGATGCTGAAGCTGAGGAGGCGAAGAAGGATGGTGGTGATGCCGCTGTGTGAGGGCATTCAAGTGGGCAATGATGGATATTGATGCTTAGGCCGGAGCCCACTTTTTATTCTGATGGTTGTGGTTACTGTTGAACAATTTACTTTTCTGTCTTTTGAACAATTTAATTTCCTGCACTTAGAACAATTTGATGGCCAAAGATGGAGGGATCCTGAGTTTCAGGACGAAGCCCTTGGTCATCAATCCTTAGTACACTTTTTTGAACAATAAACAGTTGAAGGTGGAGGGATCCTGGGTTTCAGGACGAAGCCTTCAACTGTTTAAATAAATAAGGTTTTGAACTAGTTGCACTGTCGGTGGATGGGTCTCATTTTGAGATGAAGCCAATAGTGCAACCTTTTGCATGTGAATAATAAACTAACCAACCTTTCGGCCTTATCTTTGTTGTTGTATTTTTATTGCATTTGTTTGACTTGAAAGAAGTTTTTTCCTTTATCTCAGTATTATTTCAAATATTCTGAGAAAATATTTTAAAAAATACCCTGATAAGGTATTCTAGAAGAATATCCTGACCAGGATACTGTTACTAAACTTAGTATTTAATAGAAATATTTTGTTAAAATTTCGTCATACATGTTATGGGTCATTTTCTGAACATATATCCTGACTAATATTCTGCTTTTGATTGTTTACTTATAATCAGGATACCGGATCAGGATATTGGTAACATTCTGGTACGATATCCTGGTATTGACCGAATTAATCACGTGCAGATTAGGAGGTGCAAGTCTCCAACGTTCAAGAAGACTTCTTCCCCCCAAGATTCGGGCTAATCGGTTAGATTAAAGACGTTGAACCCGGAAGACCAGGACTGCAACGTTAACTAGAGGAATATTCGAAGCATCCCGGTTTAATTGGATAGTTAGTTGATTTCGTTTAACGATAAATAGTATGATCGGATCAAGTTAAGGCACTCACTCTCTTACGCACTCTTTACTCTCTAGCTACTAGCAATCACTACACACAAACACTTGTACTCAAATTACTTTGTAACACCTAGTTGATCCGCATCATATCCTGCACTGTATCCTGATATTTGAAGCAATAGAATAACAAGGCAGCTGTGATTGTCTGCTCCCGAGGTTTTATGCCGACGATTTAGATTGATCAAGGGCTTTCCTCGTACATCCTGTGTCACCCTTTACATTTTCGCGCATTGTTTGATCATAGATACAACTCTATATCCTGAGCCGTATCCTGAAACTGTTTTTGCAAACAACCTAACTAGCATATTTTTAATACACATTTCTAGCACACTACCTCACTTAACTAATTTGATCACTTAATTGCTTCGGTAATTTTTGACCAAAACAATTTGGTGCCCACCGTGGGGCAAGTGGTGCTATTTCTACTAAAAGCTTTTGCAAAATCGTTACTTGGTTTTCTATTTTCGAAACTTTTTGCCACACTATTTTCAATGGCCTCAAGATCAAACATGAGCTCTTCCACTGTGTCTGCCACAACCTCCGCAACAATTGGTTCGGTGCTCCCACCACCTCCTCCGAGAATGCAAGCCTCTTCGCAAGGAACTGAAAGTCATGTGGCTCGGGATGTTATCCCTGCTCGCAATGTCCAGGGATCCGGTCCTGTTTTAGCTTCTAATGAAGAAATTTTAAATTTGTTTGGTAGTGTACAGGAACAGATGAGGCAGCAACAGGAGACCAACCAGAAGCTGATGAGAGAGATACAACTCTTGAAGTCTGGCCCAAGTCGGCCTGCCGAAGATACTGTCACTCCCTTACAACCCAGGGCTTTGAACTTCAGTTCTACAGTCTATACGGAGGATAACCGGGGGAATATTGTGCCTAGCCATTCCTAGAATCATACTCCTGAGATACCTTCTTCAGTAAGAGTATCAACTGTGAGGAGCTCAGGATATGCTTCAGGATATGGCCAGAACCCCCAAGCTGGTAATGTATCTAATAATAATAATACTCTTGCTACTAATGGTGTTGGATCTTTGCAGGATGCAGGTATGACATCATCATTTTCTAGGGAGCTTCAAAAACTGAAGGACATGATATCCAGTGTACCTGGAGTGGTTCAGCCAATTCCTAAAGTATCCCAGGACAGCCACATGATATCCTGGTTTGCATATCCTATTTGTGATGCTGAAATCCCAAAAAGATTTCAAACCCCCAACATGAACCTCTATGAAGGAACTACGGATCCTGAGGAGCATATTGCCCAGTACAGGGAAAGGATGGAAATCAACCCTATCCCTCCAGACCTCAAAGAAGCATGCTTGTGCAAGGGTTTCGGTTCCACCTTAACAGGATCAGCCTTAAAATGGCTGTTAAACGTTCCTCCTCACTCAATTACTTCTTTTGCTCATTTAGTTAATTTATTTAATAGTCAATTTAATAGTGACCTTTACAGGATAACTCAAGGACCTCAGGAATCCTTGAGGGATTATGTAAACAAGTTTAGTCGGGAATCCTTGGATATCCCACATCTTGATGTTGCGACGGCCGTGCAAGCGTTCAAGATGGGGTTGCAAAAAGATTCTCAATTTTACCAGGATCTTGTAATGAATCCCTGCAGGAATCTGGATGAGGCTCGTAACAGGGCTTTGAGATACATTCGCCTGGAGGATGATAAAAAGAGGCAAGAGAGGATAAACTCGTCCACAACCTATGAGTCAACCAACATGAAATCAGAATCCTCGTATAAACCATACCGTTCTAAACCGTATGGCAGAAATGATGGCAAAAAAGTGAATGCTGTTGAAGACGAGGATCCTGAGGACTATCCTGAGTTGTCTGAATATTGTTTTTCTGTTAACATACCCGAACTGATGTATGCTATGCACGGTTTAGGAGACAAAGCAAGGTGGCCCCGAAAGAATCAACAAAAGGCTGATTGGAAGGACAAGTCTAAGTGGTGTGCCTTCCATGAGGATTTCGGGCATGTTACTGAAGATTGTATCGCTTTGAGAAAGGAAATAAGCTATCTCTTGAGTAAGGGATATCTGAAGGACCTCTTAGGAAGAAAGAAGAATAAAGGTCAGGATCCTGAGAAGGATCCTGAACGGGTAGCATCGCCTCCTGCAGATGAAAAAATAATTAACTTTATTTCAGGAGTATCCGATATATGCGGCACATCATATTCTGTGGCAAAAAAGACACGCGAAGGAAGCTAAAGCAGAAAGGGGAGATAAGCCGACAAGGATGTCAACCCTCACAACTGACAAAGTCATCACGTTCGATAATGATGACAGGGATACTGTCCAGGATCCCCATCATGATGCCTTAGTAATAACGTTATATGTTGCTAACCATTTTGTACGCAGGATATTAGTGGATAATGGCAGCTCAGTCAACATAATTCAGCTGGAAACATTGAAGAGGATGAATTTATCTCCGATGGACATTACTTCGAAGTCCACTGTGCTCGTTGGTTTCAGTGGAGAAGCTAGGAATACCGTGGGAGAAATAAAGTTGCCCGTGTATATTCAAGGGGTCAACTCAATGCAGCGCTTTTGTGTCATGGACTCTCTATCCTGCTATAATATTATACTGGGTAGGCCTTGGATCCATGATATGAAGGCTGTTCCGTCAACCTACCATCAATGCATCAAGATCCCTACTCCTTGGGGAGTTGTCAAGGTGGAAAGTGATCAACAGGAAGCAAAGGAGTGTTATTCTTCTTCGATGAAATCCTCAACAAAGCCTAGTGCAGCATAGCAATTAAAGATGCGAGGCCAGGATATCATGGAGGCTTCAGAGCATGATGTAAAGAAAGTGGTCCTGGATCAGAATAATCTGGATATCTCGGTGCTCCTGGGAACCAATATCCCCCAGGATATTGAAGATCAATTAACTAATTTTTTTTAAATGCAGGATGTCAACGTTCGCGTTGAAGCACGAGGATATGACATGTATTTCCAAGGATATTATAACACATAAGCTCAGTATTGACAGGTCATTCAAGCCTGTCCATCAAAAGAGAAGGAAATTTGCTCCGGAGCGAAATGTGATCATCCAAGAGGAAGTTGAAAGGCTACTAAGGAGCAAGATGATTAGGGAAGTGAAGTTTCCTAAATGGTTGGCGAATGTAGTTGTGGTGCAAAAGAAAAATGGGAAATGGAGAGTTTGTGTAGATTACACGGACTTAAACAAAGCTTGTCCCAAAGACCCATTTCCTCTTCCTCATATTGACTCAATGGTGGATGCTACTGCCGGCCATGAGATGTTAACCTTCATGGATGCATCTTCAGGATTTCAGCAGATCCAAATGGAACCTTCAGACCAGGAGGATACTGGCTTCATGAAACCAACAGGTGTTTATTGCTACACTGCTATGCCCTTTGGTTTGAAAAATGCAGGTGCAACATATCAGAGATTGGTGAACATGATGTTTAAAGACAAGCTGGGGGACACTATGGAGGTATACATCGACGACATGGTAGTAAAGTCTAAAAAGGCTGAGGATCACCTCCAGGATATCAAGGGAGCATTTGATATCCTGGATCAGTATAACATGAAGCTAAATCCTGCTAAGTGCCATTTCGGAGTGGGGGCAGGAAAGTTTCTAGGATATATGGTGACTAAAAGAGGGATAGAGGCAAGCCCGGAGCAGATTAAAGCTATCTTGGATATTAAGTTACCTTCAAATATGAAGGATGTTCAACGGTTAACAGGCCGAGTAGAAGCATTGAACATATTTATTTCAAGATCCTCGGAAAAGTGCAAGGAATTTTATGATATCCTCAAGAAGAATAAGAAGTTCGAATGGGGAGCAAAGCATGAAGCAGCCTTGCAGGATTTGAAGCAGTATCTTTCAACCGCACCCTTATTGATGAAGCCTAAGGATGGCGAACCATTATCCCTGTATCTTGCAGTATCAGGGAATGCAGTAAGTGTTGTCCTTGTAAAGGATCATGAAGGTCAGCAGTATCCTGTTTATTATGTTAGTAAAAGTTTATTAGATGCTGAAACTAGATATTCCCACTTAGAGAAACTAATTTTAGCCCTAGTTATGGCGTCAACAAAACTTAGACATTATTTTGAAACACATAGAATCCATGTTAAAACCAACTATCCTGTTAAAAACATGCTTAGGAAACCTGAGATGTCAGGTAGGATGGCTAAATGGTCAGTGAAATTAAGTGCCTTTGATCTAGTATATGAACCTAGAAATGCCATAAAGTCTCAGGCTTTAGCTGACTTTATGGCTGACTTCAGTAGTGATATTCAAAGTGAAGTAGACCTGGAAGTACAGCAGCTAGGAGAAAACTTAGAATCCTGGACGTTGTATACTGATGGTGCATCTAATGTAAGAGGTGTAGGCTTGGGTATACTACTAAAATCGCCACAGGGGGACATATTACCCCAGGCTATTAGATGTGAGTTTCCTGCCACTAATAATGAGGCAGAATATGAAGCTTTAATTGCAGGATTAGAATTGGCTAAAAGTGTGAATATCAGGAATTTGCAAGTATATGTTAATTCTTTGTTAATTATTAATCATTTTAATGGAACCTATGCAGTTAAAGGTGAGAAGTTAATCGAGTATCTCGAAATTCTCAAAAAATTAGCAGGATATTTCGGTATTTTTACACTTGAACAGGTACCAAGAGAGGATAATGCTGAAGATGATGCCCTGGCAAATCTGGGATCATCAGTCAGGATACTGGAAGGAACCCGAATACCATTATTACATATCCTATATCCTGTGACAGATCCTTAGGATAAGGAAGTACTAAGTGTCCAGGATCCTGATGAGTATCCTGAGAAGGATCCTAAGTCTTGGATGGCTCCAATCATAAGATATCTCAAGGAAGGACACATCCCAAAGGATAAAAATCCTATGGCCTTTAGAATGAAGGTATCCCGATTCACTATTATAAATAATGTCTTGTATAAGAAATCTCTTGCAGGACCGTATCTGAGGTGCTTAGAAGGTCCCGAAACCAAAGAAGTGCTTCAGGATATACACGAAGGGGATTGTGGTAACCATTTTGGGGGCAGTTTGTTGTTTTCAAAGGCATTAAGAACAGGATATTATTGGCAGACGATGATAAAAGATACTGCGGAATATGCTCGAAGATGTGATGCATGTCAAAGACACAGTAATATATTACATCAGCCGGCCGAGCCACTTTATCCTATAGCTTCCACTTGGCCGTTCATGAAGTGGGGAATGGATATAGTAGGAAAACTACCAAAAGCTCCAGGAGGAAAAGTCTTCATGTTAGCAATGACTGATTATTTCTCTAAGTGGGTTGAAGCTGAAGCACTTGTTCAAGTCAGAGACCAGGAAGTGGTATCCTTCATAAAAAGGAATATCCTGACTAGGTTTGGAGTACCAGCGGAGATAATTTGTGACAATGGATCTCAGTTTATAAGTAAGAGGACTACTTACTTTTGCAAGAGTTGGGGAATCAAAATGATCACTTCCACCCCAATACATCCTCTAGCAAATGGACAAGCAGAATCCTCAAACAAGATAATTGTCAACAACCTGAAAAAGAGACTAGGGGCTAAAAAAGGAAGATGGGAAGAAGAGCTACCCTTTGTTTTGTGGGCTGATAGGACGACGGTGAAAAATGCAACTGGCCAAACCCCGTTTTCCTTGGTATTTGGAGCAGAAGCGGTGATCCCGACAGAAATGGTAATACCTACAGCAAGATCCAACCTCCAGGATCCTGAGCAGAATCCTGAAGTCTTATGTGAGGAATTGGATACTGTTGATGAGACAAGAGACGTGGCAAGGCTAAGGATGGCGGCATATCAACAGAGGATATCTAAAGCTTATAACAAGAATATAAGGACTAGAAGGTTCCAGGTCAGAGATTGGGTATTGAGAAAGGCTTTCCAGAATACTACTAACCCTGCTGATGGAAAGTTGGCTCCAAAATGGGAAGGACCCTATAAGATTGAATCAGAATCAGGAAAAGGAGCATACCGACTCAAGGATATGGATGGGGATATGCTACCAAGATCCTGGAATGCTATACATCTAAAGCTCTATTTCAAGTGAGTTTGAAATTTAAATTCTAACTCAGAATGGTATGGATTCTATCTCTTTTATTAAATTTTAATATTATTTATTGTTTTGAACCCATTACTGACTTAAGCATCGGAGGGGTGTTAGCCAGGCTAACACCCACCTTAGCTTACAGTTATTTTGCAGTATATGCTTCAGGATATAGCTCCAGGATATACATTCAGGATACTTCGAAAGATTAGAGGATTGGCCCCCTCTCTCACGTTTAAGGGATCCTGATCCCTTCAAAGGTTTAAAGGTATTCACCTTTCTCACGAATTGGGTTTGAACACCCCGCCTGGAGCGCAAGTTGTCCAGGGATAGTTCAAGGTGGCAGGACCAGTTCATATAAAAGTGGCTGACAATTTCGTCACTGTTGGCTATATCCTGGACCCTTAAGGTATATGAGGATTAATCACCCTCTCTCGCGAAAGGGTATTTTCATACTCTCTAAGGTTTAAAGGTTTTCACCTTTCTAAGTCTTGGAGTTTATACACTCCCGCCTGTAGCGCATGAAAATTTGGGATTTTCCCCAGGATACCTGTGGGATTTTCCCCAAGATACTAAGGATTTATCTCCAGAATGCTTTCGGGTTTTACCCCGGTAACACAAGAATTGTCCGTACGGTCAAAACTTGAATTCAAAAATTTTCTAAGTGTTCGAAGATTTCGTGCACAGGGGACATTCCTCCTAAGGTGATTGTGTGGAGCTCAGAAAATCAAATTGGGACCTAAGATACTAAGTATCTCGAACTGGGGACATCTTTGTGGCAAAAGTTGCAAAAGGAGTAAAGTCCAATATCAAGGTTGTACTCTGTTCCTGGTATGATCTTTCCTTTGTGAATCTTACACAACTTGTTTGAACTTTTGAAACTACGTTTAAAGTTTAAGTATCCTGATTAGGATATATTCTCGAAATATGATTCAGGATGTTTGGTTGGAATATTTGGGATACAATACCTGGGTTTAAAAATCAGAGTTGAATTTGTTTATAAATGCTGAGTAAACCGTCTTTTTCCTTTGAAAACTATATTTAAATTATTTGACATTTAAAAAATAAACTATCTCTTGTCCTTCAGAGACTTTGTCTAAATTGTTTGGATTTTGAGAAGTCCTATTCGACAAAAGTCTTCGTAGGATACCACTAAGTATATTGATCAGGATATTTTCAAAAAATAATTATACAAATTTTGCAAAGCTAAAATCTAAACTAAGTGATGCATGACAAAAATTAAAAGGCAACAACAAATAAGTCAAACGGTGGTTATATTATTAACAAGTCAAAAGTTGTGCTTTTGGTTTCACCTCAAACCGAGGCCCATCCACCAAAAGCACTATTAGTTTTTACCATATTTATGCGACGGTTGAAGGTTTCATCTCAAAACGAGACCCATCCGCCTCCAACCGTTGCATCATCCAAAACAAATTATACTAACTAATGACCAAGGGCTTCATCCTGAAACACAGGACCCATCCACCTTTGGTCATCGTTTTGTTCTAGTGCAGGAAATGTAAATTGTTCAGCAGCAGAAAAAAGTAAATTGTTTGTACAGACTACAACCATGAAATTTAAAAAAGTGGGCTCCGGCCTTGGCACATATATCCGTCATCGCCCACATCACTGCACTTAAGGGGCAGCTCCTTCCTTCATAGTGACGTCTCCACCAGCATCCTCTCCAACATTTGTCCCAGCATCTTCAGCAGCATCCTCTCCACCAGCATTTTCTCTAGCATTTACCCCAGCATCATCAGCATCATCATTTGAAGCACTAGCATCCACTATCTTGGCAGGTTCTTCCGCAACAGATTTGGCAGGAGGCTCCACAGGATTCCCCCCAAGATCTCTCAATTTCGCCTCCCAGGCCTTGGTGTTCCAACAAGGGCATTGCAAACCCAAAGCCATTGCCTCGTAAGCCATTTTCAGTCTGGCCTAGAGAAGGGAGATGACGACAGAATTCTTGAGGCTCTCCCGGTATGAAGCCATGGCCTGCTCGTGTTGAACCTGAGCCACATCGAACTTAGCTTGAGCCTCCTGGGTGATCTTCTGGATGACAGACTGGTGATCTTGAGTCATAGCCTTGTACTTAGCTTCGTAGTGCTCCGATTTGGCGATGGCAATTGCTGCTTGATCTGCGATGGTGGCTTCGGCCTTTTTCAGCTGGCTTTCAAGCATGACATTCGAGCCACATGCATCCTCATAGAGAAACACCAGGCGTTCGAGACCCTGCAAAGAAATCAGATATTGACTTTAGTTCACTTTATTAACTAGCATATGTTGCAGGATATGGGTCAGGATACCAACCTGGTTGAGGAAACCGGTCATGAATTTGCTGGATTCCGTAAACCCGTGGTTCTCGAATGGGAACACATGGGGTGTAGTGGAGGCTCAACTTCCTTTCTCTTCCGGGAGCTAGAGGCCCGGGTCCTGGATGCTGGAGGAGCTTTAGGAGCAGAAGTAGTCTTTGAACTAGTAGGCTTCGGAGTGACAGATGACTTCGGATTAGATTCTTGCTTGGGAGGTGCGAGGCTAGAGTAACTGTCCAACTCGTCAAGCTGGAAGCCTTCAAGGTTAATGACCGGCACTGCACAAGGGAAGAAATATTTAGTTTGTAACACTTATACTTTATATTCACTATAATCTTGTGCTTACCAGACATCTCTGAGCTTGATTTTTTACTTGAGTTCGTAAGGGACAGGGAGAAGGTTCTTTCGCTAGCAGGAAGCCGGTAGATCTCTTTGATCCTGGGCTCTGATTCCGCGCTTGGGGATGCAAGATCTCTGAAATTCGCTGCACAAAATATCAGGATATCAGTCTAAGATATAGTTTAAGGATACATTCGGGGATATTCCTAAAACCCTAAATCCTACCCTTGGTTAACCATCTAACTGGCAGATCGAAACCCTTGTCAATAGAGTCTATTTTTACAAAAAAAGAATTTTCGTTGCCACTGATCTTCATTTTTGGTGGCCTTAAGGACTAAGGGATTCTTGGAAGTGGAGAACAGAAGGAAGCGGCTGTTGCCATGGGATCTCAGTCGATATGCTATGGGAAGGTCTTCAATGCACAGGTCAGGGCAATGACGAGATTTGATTTGGTTTAACACTATTAAAACTCGCCATACCATGGGCATGGTCTGGGCTTAACTAAGGCCGGTAAGCTCAAAGAAACGAGAGATAAAGGGTGGAAATGGATACCGGAGTCCCAAAGAAAAGGGATAGGCA
The DNA here is from genome assembly GCA_030545235.1 of Helianthus tuberosus. Taxonomy (NCBI): domain Eukaryota; kingdom Viridiplantae; phylum Streptophyta; class Magnoliopsida; order Asterales; family Asteraceae; genus Helianthus; species Helianthus tuberosus. The sequence goes on along the minus strand of CM060447.1, from coordinate 127,232,526 downwards.
AGGAAGCAGACCCATTCGTTCGACGACGCATCTGATTGGACTTCCCGATCAAAAGGACGAATGACTACTCCAGCAGAAAAGGCATCGGAATCCTTCAAAGCAGCGATATCAACATTGTTGAAAGAACAAATCTCATTTTGTGGTTCTCGTATGAGGTTTTGACTCGTGAGGGTTGCAACCGGCTTGTTCGACCGAGACCTTGTTCGAGATGCCATAAAGGGTATTGACGAAGAAACAAGAAATCCAAAGAAAAGAAAACAAAGAAGAAGAGAGAAATACCTGAGAATCGCTTGAGAAGTAATGGTCGAAGTGCAAATTATTTCGGCTAGTTATAGGCTGAATGATAGGGGGTAAAGAGTAAATAATGCTTTGGAAGTTGCACATTGTCATTTCAAGAGTCTCGTCATATTGATTACCTCGGTTTGCGAGATAAAGTTTTAAAATATATCTGTTGGACTGGTATATCAACAGATATATTTTGGGGACAATTGTTATGGGTCATTTTCTGAACATATATCCTGACTAATATTTTGCTTTTGATTGTTTACTTATAATCAGGATACCGGATCAGGATATTGGTAACATCCTGGTACGATATCCTGGTATTGACCGAATTAATCACGTGCAGATTAGGAGGTGCAAGTCTCCAACGTTCAAGAAGACTTCTTCCCCCCAAGACTCGGGCTAATCGGTTAGATTAAAGACGTTGAACCCGAAAGACAAGGACTGCAATGTTAACTAGAGGAATATTCAAAGCATCCCGGTTTAATAGGATAGTTAGTTGATTTCGTTTAACTATAAATAGTATGATCGGATCAAGTTAAGGCACTCACTCTCTTACGCACTCCTTACTCTCTAGCTACTAGCAACCACTACACATAAACACTTGTACTCAAATTACTTTGTAACACCTAGTTGATCCGCATCATATCCTGCACTGTATCCTGATATTTGAAGCAATAGAAGAACAAGGCAGCTGCGATTGTTAGCTCCCGAGGTTTTATGCCGGCGATCTAGATTGATCAAGGGCTTTCCTCGTACATCCTGTGTCACCCTTTACATTTTCTCTCATTGTTTGATCATAGATACAACTCTATATCCTGAGCCGTATCCTGAAACTGTTTTTGCAAACAACCTAACTAGCATATTTTTAATACACATTTCTAGCACACTACCTCACTTAACTAATTTGATCACTTAATTGCTTCGGTAATTTTTGACCAAAACAATACATAACTCCAAAAACTTAAGTTATTTAGATAAGGTTTCAAAAGATGAAAAGGAGAGATCATACCAAAGACTCTTAGAGAATTGATTCCAATTTTCCACCTTTGAACCTTTTGCAACTTTCCCCTCATGGATGTCCCCTGTGCACATTTAGGAAACCGAGTTCATCCTTCGAATTGTTTACAGTGTATCAAACGGATGTCCCCTGTGTATAACATAGTTGAATATTTAGGAACTCCTTGGTGAAAATACAATCATACTTTGTTCGGAACCTGTTCATAGACTTTAGTTTTTTGGGGATAAACCCTTAATATCCTAGGGATAAACCCTTGATATCCTGGGGATAAACCCTTGATATCCTAGGGATAAACCCTTGATATCCTGGGGATAAACCCTTAATATCCTGAGGAGAAACCTTTAATTTCATGCGCTACAGGCGGGATTGTATAAACTCCAAGACTTAGAAAGGTGAAAAACCTTTAAACCTTAGAGGGTATGAAAATGCCCTTTCGTGAGAGAGGGTGATCAATCCTCATATACCTTAAGGATCCAGGATATAGCCAATAATAACAAATTGCCAGCCACTTTTACATGAATTGGTCCCGCTATCTTGAACTATCCCTGAATAACTTACGCTCCAGGCGGGGTGTTTAAACCCAATTCGAGAGAAAGGTGAATACCTTTAAACCTTTGAAGGGATAAGGATCCCTTAAACGTGAGAGAGGGGGCCAATCCTCTAATCTTTCGGTTCGTCTTAAGCATATATCCTGGAGTAATATCCTGAAGCATATCCTACAAAACACCTTCAAGCTAAGGTGGGTGTTAGCTTGGCTAACACCCCTTCGATGCTTAAGTTAGTATAGGGTTCTAAAGAATAAACAAATTTAAACATATTTAATAGGGATAGAATTCATACCATCCTGAGCTAGAAATTAAATTTTAGACTCAGTTGAAATAGAGCTTGAGATGTATGGCATTCCAGGATCTTGGTAACATATCCCCTTCCATATTCTTGAGTCGGTATGCTCCTTTCCCAGATTCTGATTCAACTTCATAAGGTCCTTCACATTTTGGGGCAAGCTTCCCATCAGCAGGATTAGTAGTATTTTGAAAAGCCTTACTTAACACCCAATCTCCAACTTGAAACCTTGTAGTCCTCAGATTCTTGTTATATGCTCTGGATATCTTCTGTTGATATGCTGCCATCCTTAGCTTTGCCGCATCTTTTGTTTCATCCACAGTATCTAATTCTTGATAGAGGGCTTTAGGATTCGCCTCAGGATCCCGGAGGCTCGATCTTGCTGTAGGTATCACCATCTCTGTCGGGATCACTTCTTCTGCCCCAAATACTAAAGAAAATGGGGTCTGACCAGTTCCACTTTTTACTATTGTTCTATCAGCCCATAAGACAAAGGGTAACTCTTCTGCCCATCTTCCTTTCTTAACCCCTAGTCTTTTCTTTAAATTGTTGACAATTATCATGTTTGAGGATTCTGCTTGTCCATTTGCTTGAGGATGTACCGGAGTGGATGTAATCATCTTGATTCCCCAACTCTTGAAAAAATCAGTGGTTCTCTTGCTGATGAACTGAGAACCATTCACATATTATCTCAGCTGGTACCCCAAACCTAATCAGGATATTCTGTTTTATGAAAGACACTACTTCTTGATCTCTGACTTGAACAAATGCCTCAGCTTCAACCCATTTGGAAAAATAGTCTATCATTGCTAGCATAAAAACTTTTCATCCTGGAGCCTTAGGCAATTTTCCCACTATATCCATACCCCACTTCATGAATGGGCAAGGGGAAACAAGAGGATATAGTGGCTCAGCAGGCTGATGAAGTATATTGCTGTGCCTTTGACATGCATCACATCTTCGGGCATATTCTGCTGTATCTTTCCTCATCATCGGCCAATAGTATCCTGTTCTTAGCACCTTCGAGAATAACGATCTGCCTCCAGTATGGTTGCCATAATCTCCTTCATGGATATCCTGAAGTACCTCCTTGGTCTCAGGATCCTCCAAGCATCTTAGGTGTGGTCCTGCAAGAGACTTTTATACAAAACAACATTTATAATAGTAAAACGAGATACCTTCATCCTGAAAGCCTTAGGATTCTCATCCTTTGGGATGTCTCCTTCTCTAAGGTATTTTATGATCGGAGCTGTCCATGATTCAGGATTCTTCTCAGGATATTCATCGTCAGGATCTTGGATACTTGATACTTCCTTATCCTGAGGCTTGAAGTGTTCCATCGCAGGATACATGATATGTAGTACTGGTATTTGAGTTCCTTCCGGTATCCTGATTGTAGATCCCAAATTTGCCAAAGCATCTGCCTCGGCATTATCCTCTCTTGGTACATGTTCAAGTGTAAAAACTTCGAAATATCCTGTTAATTTTTTGACAATTTCAAGATATTCGATTAATCTTTCACCTTTGACTGCATAGGATCCATTGAAATTGTTAGTAATTAACAAGGAATCACCATGTACTTGCAAATTTTTAATATTCATATTCCTGGCCAACTCTAATCCTGCAATCAAAGCTTCATATTTTGCTTCATTATTAGTGGCAGGGAATTCACACCTAATAGCCTGGGGTAATATGTCCCCCTATGGCGATTTTAGTAGTATACCTAATCCTACACCTCTCACATTAGATGCACCATCAATATATAATGTCCAGGATTCTAAGGTTTCTCCTAGTTGTTGTACTACTAGGTCTACTTCATTTTGAATATCACTACTGAAATCAGCCACAAAGTCTGCTAGAGCCTGAGACTTTATAGCTTTTCTAGGTTCATATACTAGATCATAGGTACTTAACTTTACTGACCATTTAGCAATTCTACCTGACATCTCAGGTTTCCTAAGCACATTTTTAACAGGATAATTAGTTTTAGCATGAATCCTATGTGTCTCAAAATAATGTCTAAGCTTAGTTGATGCCATAACTAGGGCTAATATCAATTTCTCTAAGTGTAAATATCTAGTTTCAGCATCTAATAAACATTTACTAACATAATAGACAGGATACTGCTTACCTTCATGATCCTTTACCAAAACAGCACTTACTGCATTCCATGATACCGCAAGATACAACGATAGTACACCATCCTCGGGCTTCATCAATAAAGGTGCAGTTGAAAGATATTGCTTTAATTCCTGTAAGGCTGCTTCATGCTTTTCTCCCCACTCGAATCTCTTATTCTTCTTCAGGATATCGTAGAATTCCTTGCATTTCTCTGAGGATCTTGATATAAACCTGTTTAATGCCGCTACTCGTCCTGTTAATCTTTGCACGTCTTTCATGTTGGATGGTGACTTGATATCCAGGATATCTTTGATCTGTTCTGGGCTTGCTTCTATCCCCCTTTTAGTCACCATATATCCTAAAAGCTTTCCTGCCCCCACTCCAAAATGGCACTTGGCAGGATTTAGTTTCATATTGTACTGGTCCAGGATATCAAATGCTCCTTCAATATCTCGGAGATGATCCTCAGCTTTCTTGGACTTTACCCCCATATCATCAATGTATACCTCCATGGTGTCCCCCAGTTTGTCTTTAAACATCATGTCCACCAATCTCTGGTACGTTGCACCTGCATTTTTCAAACTGAAAGGCATAGCAGTATAACAGAAAATACCTGTTGGTGTCGTGAAAGCAGTATCCTCCTGGTCTGAAGGTTCCATTTGGATCTGCTGGAATCTTGAGGATGCATCCATAAAGGTTAGCATTTCATGACTGGCAGTTGCATCTACCATCGAGTCTATATGAGGCAGAGGGAATGGGTCTTTGGGACATGCTTTGTTCAAGTCTGTGTAATCTACACAAACCCTCCATTTCCCATTCTTCTTTTGAACTACGACTACATATGCTAGCCACTTGGGAAATTTGAGTTCCCTAATCATCTTGGATTTCTGCAATCTTTCAATCTCTTCCTGTATAATTGCGTTTCTTTCAGGAGCAAACTTCCTTCTCTTTTGCTTAACGGGCTTGAAAGACCTGTCAATTCCAAGCTTGTAAGTTATAATTTCTTTAGAAATACATGCCATATCCTCATGCTTCCATGAGAACGTGGACATCCTGCATTTCAAAAAGTTAGTTAACTGACTTTTAATATCCTGAGGGATATTGGCTCCTACGAGCACCGAGATATCTGGATTATCCTGGTCCAGGATAATTTTCTTAACATCTTGCTCTGATGCCTCCATGATATCCTAGGCTCGTATCTTTAATTGCTATCCTGCTTTAGGCTTCGTTGAAGACTTCATTGAGGAAGAATAACATTCTTTTGCCTCTTGTTGATCACTTTCCACCTTGACAACCCCTCAAGGGGTAGGAATCTTGATACACTGATGGTAGGTTGATGGGACAGCCTTCATATCATGGATCCATAACACAGAAACGTTGCATTGAATTCACTCCCTCAACATATACTGGCAACTTTATTTCTCCCATAGTATTCTTGGCCTCTCCACTGAACCCTACAAGTACAGTGGATTTTGAAGTGATCTCCATCTGGGGAATATTCATTCTTTTCAGTGTTTCCAGTTGAATGATGTGGACGGAACTGCCATTATCCACCAGTATCCTGCGCACAAAATGATTAGCAATGTATAAAGGTATTACCAAACCATCATGATGGGGATCCTGAACACTATCCCTGTCATCGCTATCAAACGTTATCACTTTATCGGTTGTGAGGGTTGTCATCCTGGTCGGCTTGTCTCCCCGTTCTACCTTAGCCTCCTTCGCATGTCTTTTTGATGCAGAATATGAGGTTCCACAAATGTCGGATCCTCCTGAAATAAAGTTAATTATCTTGGCATCCGGAGGAGGTGAGGCTGCTCGTTCAGGATCCTTCTCAATATCCTGACCCTTATTCTTTTTCTTGCCCAGAAGATCCTTCAGGTATCCTTTGCTTAGCAGGTAGCTTATTTCCTTCCTCAGGGCTATGCAATCTTCCATCACATGTCCAAAATCCTCATGGAAAGCATACCACTTGGATTTTTCTTTCCAGTCAGCCTTTTGTTGGTTCTTCCGGGGCCATCTTGCTTTATCTCTCAAAACCTGCATAGCATACATTAGTTCAGGTATATTAACAGAAAAACAATATTCTGACAATTTAGGATACTCCTTAGGATCCTCATCCTCAACAGCATTCACTTTCTTGTTGTCATTCCTGCCATATGGTTTAGAGCGATATGGTTTGTGTGAGGATTCTGACTTCCTGTTAGTTGATTCATATGTTGAGGATGAATTCATCCTCTCTTGCATTTTCTTGTCTTCTTCCAGCCTGATATATCTCAAAGCCCTGTTTCGAGCTTCATCCAGGTTCCTGCAAGGATTCATTACAAGATCCTGATAAAATTGAGAATCCTTTTGCAACCCTATTTTGAATGCCTGTACGGCTATAGCAACATCAAGGTATGGGATATCTAAGGATTCCCTGCTAAATTTGTTCACATAATCCCTTAAGGATTCCTGAGGACCTTGAGTTATCCTGTATCGATCACAGGTTAGTTTCTCAAAACTTCTACTGCAAGAAAGTCTACTATTAATGTGACAACTGGCACAAAATCGGTCATTTCCGTACAATTTAATTAATACTTGATAACTGCAATTATGTGCTTAAATGTCAACATTGTTTGATTACACGCTATACTTGTGAATTCATGCACGTTTTATACTACAAATATTGCTTTATGCATTAATGATAGCATTGCGTCAAAAATACTAGTAAACTCACCGGTAGACACATTGTGTCAACAATTCTGTAGAAAGCAGTCAGACAATAGAATTGGGGCCTAGGTGTAGGTCCAAAGTCTAAAATACATTAAAACCCATGAATGAATACAAGGGTTAACATATAGACTTTCCGGAGGCTAATTTATGCATTAAAAAGCACCTGAAACACACTTTAAATGCTGAATTTTACATATTTCAGCAAAAATTCAGCATTATAACAAGATTGTACCATGCAAAAACATGACTAAATGGTCCAGAATACTTTCCTAAGTGTCGGGAATTAAAAGTGTCACAAAAGGGTACATAAAGGACACTAAACGGTGCAATTTAGCACTTTAACTAACCGGTATCTAACCGAACAACCGGACATTACCCGAAACATCGAAATTATATTAGAAGCATTGTTTATTTATTTCTGAGCTAGTTATGATCCCCGAACACCATAACACCCCTTATAGGATAGATATGATTTAGATATTGTGTGATCTTATAAAGATTGGATTTCGATCTTGTATGCACTATAAGTATAACCATTCTCAGTTCATCTTCTTCACACCACAACCTTCTCCTCTCCTCCCCTTGTTCTCGGCTCACCCACACCCACCATACATCCACCATTTTCATCCAACTTCAATCCATTCCATGTTAGTCACAAGGTGCAAGAAAATGTTTAAGAAGGTTTAGAGCTTGTGGATCTTGAAGGACCTTCTTCTTTTTCTTTTATCCAACCCATTTATCATCTACAACATCAAGTGTTCTTCCCTAGCCTTGTGCTAGTAGTAAGACCCTTATAATCCCTTGTTATTTCATATTTTGATGGTTAAAAGATGATATACATTGTTAATCTTGAAGAACACAAAAGAACATGATCATGATACTTTAACATAAGCTTAAATACATAAGAATACATGTAAATGATGATGATTTGCTTCTTGATGAGTGATGATTTGTGTTAGTGATGTTAGACATCATAAGAAACCTACTAGATTGTGATTAAACACATGATCTAGTAAGTTAAAGTGGTAATCGTGTGAAAGACCAAGATCATCATGCTTTATGTCTTCATGAACTTGAATGATGAAATTGATTTTCATATGTAAAAATGATTTAAACAAAATACAAATCTTGTAAATGGATGATTACAAAAATAATTTTTCTCAAGAAACCAAGTTTATTTACAAGATGTACAAAGTCATGGTTTCTAAGTAAACTAATCATATTTTTAGTGTTTAAACAAGACTAGAAACATGTGTGTAACAAGAAAAATACAAAAGAAATATTTTTAGAAAAATCATCTTACAAGTTGTAAATGACTAGATCTTTTAATAAAGTGATTTACAAACAAATAACCATGTTTTTAAGGGTAACTAAACCTACTAAATAACATGGTAAGTTACTACAAGTTTTTACAAAAACTTCAAGTTCATGATGTAGTGTAATTTACTTGATTTTGACACTCGGTAAGTGTTGAAGGAGTTGATGATTGTTTGTGTTGATTTTAAAAGAAAATAAACACATGTTTTGAAAACATGGGAAACATCCATTTTTAGGGGAAACCATGTCAAAATTTCTATAAAATTTTGACACTTAGAAAAATATAAGTTTTGGTGAAACTTATTCCCTAAAAATTCACCTAAAAATATTTACCAAGGTTTCCCTAATTTTTATGTAAACTTCAAGTTAAGAAATGATGATTTCTTCAAGATAAAAATTGATATTAAGTATGTATATTTTTGAGGAAAATATATATATTTATTGATCACCAAATTTCGTGCTAAGTGTATGTAGTATGTATTATACGTGATAGTGTATTAGGACTTGAAAATACAGTAAGTACTCCCAAGGAGTAGAAATACAAAATACATACAACATGCTTAAACAAATACAAGAAGATATATTTATGAAAATATATTACTTGATAGATTAAATAACTTGGACAAGTTATGAACATGAAATGAAGTTTTGGACAAAATACATAACTCGGGTGAAAAATACAAGATACTTATATTTATTTCTGAGAAAATAATATAAGTAAGGTACATAGTTAAAAATATAAGTTATTTTTAACACACAAAGAACAAATACATAAAAGATGGTGACTTGTACTTGTGCGACACAAGTCTAGTGACTAACGTTAACAAAACACGTATAGGTCACGACGCTAAATAAGCAAACCCGGTGAAGTTTACGGTGCAAGAAACGCAAAGTTGTGAGTTCATGCTCCCCCTTTTCTTTTAACTGTTTTCAGTTTTATAACTTCGGGGGTGAAGTACATGTTACTAAATGTTTACAAAAAAGTGAGTTCATGTCCCCACTTTTAATCTTTTACATACTTTTTAAACTTGGGGAAAATACATGTGTTATGGTATGATGGATACAAGAACTAAGGAATGATACGTTAAATCGTGTCACGAATAGGGTACCAGAAGCACCATTAATCAACAATATACCTAGACCGCAGAACAAAAGGTTAGATCTAATGGGTTTTCGGGCAGCCACACTCTTGGTGAAAACTAGTACCAAGTAGTGCTTTTGTGTCTCAGTCGTGAATCGACAACTAGAAAAATGCCTATGGTTTGGATGCTTCCTATGTCGTGTCACATGTTAATGGCCTTGCAACCCATTAACAATCTCGATACTTACAGAAATACTTGATTTACACGAATTACATACCATGTTTTCATACAAAGTATACAAACATTCAATACAAAAACTGCATGAATTCACACCAACATTATGTTGACGATTTTCCAAAAACTCAAATGTATTTCAGGTAACTAAGGTGGATAAAGTTGTAAACTTTTCAGACAATATGCTGTCTTGTGATGTAAACACTTAAACCATGTTTTCAGTTATGTAATGTTTGGCATTTGAAGTTATTTTTACGAGCATGTAGTATGTTTACCATTTGTATGCAATGAGAACCTTTCATGATCACACCTCGTGCTTCCGCCTAAGAAAGGGGTGTGACAGATTGGTATCAGAGCTGCGATTGTAGTGAACCAGGATTCCTTCACGTATCATAAGAGATTCCTTCAAATACAAGAGAAGGTCAAACGTGAACACCCTTCCCCTAGCCTATTAAATACTCTTTTGGAGTAATAATTTAGGGTATAAAGACAAGAAACGCCAATGTGAAGTAAGATATTTTGTGCTTTACATATATTAAACTTGTACTTTGGGGAGATGTAACCCTTATGCATTTTGTTTACTTCGCAAACAATGATGTAACAAGTTGTTCTGATATGTGTAAAGACTCGGTGAATATCTTATGACACGCCAGTATTTATCTATTTATACATGCTTGTTGCTGTATGAATTGATACGTTGGGCGGATTGTTTGATGTCACTTATGTGGGTATATGTCTGTGTATATATACTACTACTGTCTCGTATGACGATATCAAACAAATGTCTAACCCTGATGTGTTGTGTTCTTTCAGAACATGGCACCTAGGAGAGCTGTGAACAACCAAGATTCCGATCAACCCCCTCCTCATCTCCTGCAAAGGACCGCTGAAGAACTGAACACTCTGCTGGAAGAAAGGATCTCCGCAGCTATCGCTCAATACGAGGCGAACCGCACCGAACAAAGTGGAGGACCAAGCAATGCTAGACGTAATGGGCAGGGAGATACATCTGGAGGAAACACAGCTCAAGGCTGCACCTTTAAGCACTTTCTCGATTGCAAGCCACTAAACTACGATGGCACTGGAGGTGCAGTGGCATTTGTACGCTAGACGGAGAAGACTGATGCCACTATCCGTATGAGCAAGTGTACCGCGGATCAGCAAGTCACTTTTGCTACGGGGTTGTTTGTTAATGAAGCTTTGACTTGGTGGAATTTGCAAGTCCAGACTCTGGGTGATGATGTTGCGTACGGTATGACGTGGGATGAGCTAAAGGAACGTATGAGAGAGAAGTATTGCTCTCGTGCTGAACTCCAAAGGTTGGAGACTGAGTTCTGGCACTTGACCATGGAAGGTGCTGACATTACTGGTTATACTCAAAGGTTCCATGATTTGTTAAGAGTGATCCCTTACATGGTGACTCCCGAATTCAAGCGCGTAGAATGCTACATCTGGGGATTGGCTCCGGAGTTTCGCAGCATGGTAACTTCAGCCAAACCTGAAACGATCACTCAGGCTGTAACTCTGGCTGTCAGCCTTACTGAAGATGTTGTTCGTATGAAGAAGTTATCACTGGACCCAACTGAAAAGACCGAGACGCATGCTGAGCCATCTGGTGACAAGAAAAGGAAGCATGTGAACCTGAATCAAGCGACAAGTAACAACAAGGGTTCCAACAACAAGAAGCGTGACACTAACCCACCTAAGGAGGCAAGAACCTTTGCAGTGGCAAATGATACTATAGCCAAAGGATACCAAGGCACCCTGCCTAAATGCCAAAAATGTAGGTATCATCAGGAAGGAGCTTGTTGCATTCCAAGATGCGGCAAATGTAGTAGGTTGGGTCACCAAACAGAAGACTGTTGGGGAAAAGGAAATAGAAACGGGAATGGAAACCGCAACAGCGCTGGTAATAGAAACAATGGTGGAAATGGCAATGGTAATGGTAACCGGAATGGTAATGGAGCAGGGCAGAACCAAGGATGCTTCGGTTGTGGAAGCAAGGATCATTTCATAAAAGACTGCCCAAGGGGGAACAATGCTCAGGCTCGAGCATTTGTGATTGGAGCAAGGAACGCACGCGAGGACCCTAATGTGGTCACCGGTACGTTTCTCGTTAACAATCACTTTGCATCCATATTATTTGACACTGGTGCCGATTATAGCTTCATGTCTGTGGAATTTAAACGTATGCTCAGAATAGAATCTAGTAGATTAAGTATTCCTTATTCCATAGAACTAGCCAATGGTAAACTTGTTGAATCGGGCGAAGTTGTTAGGGGTTGCTCATTAGAACTTGGTGAGCAAAGATTTAACATCGACCTCTTACCTATTCAATCGGGTAGCTTCGATGTAGTGGTCGGAATTGACTGATTGTCCAAGAACAAAGCTGAAGTTGTTTGTCACGAGAAAATCATTCGCATCCCTCTAGCGAATGATGAAACTCTCATCGTGCATGGAGAAAAACGAGACGCGCCTCTGCGAATCATCAGTTGTATGAAGGCGCAGAAGTGTTTAAGGAAAGGATGTGTTGCTTTCCTAGTGCACGTTGTAGACAAGAAGGCTGAGGAGCCGAAACTCGAAGACATTCCTGTGGTAAAGGAATTCCCTGATGTTTTTCTCGAAGATCTGCCAGGACTACCTCCGCAACGACAAGTCGAATTCCGTATAGACTTGGTTCCAGGAGCCGCTCCTATAGCCAAGGCACCCTATCGGCTTGCACCATCTGAGATGCAAGAATTATCTACACAACTCCAGGAGTTGTTGGATAAAGGATTCATAAGGCCAAGCTTCTCGCCCTGGGGAGCTCCAGTTGTAACAACTGTGCTTGTAATCACTATGAACAGTTCTATTATCAATAAAATAATGTTATTTGATCACAATGTTTGTTTTGTTATGTTATACATTTTTCATGTTTTGACTTTTATGTAATTTCAAACTCTACATCACTTTCTGGAGAGTTATACGCAAACTAGTGCGTAAACGTACTCAGTTTAATGCGAGAAATACTCCGGAACATCAACATATGCTCAACATACCTTAAATAACCTTTACATAACTTAGAAATAAGTTTTGAAGGCTTTGGTATGGCAAAAACAAGTTAATTCGCTTACAGGGACTAAATATGACAAACTGCGAAAGTATGTCGATTTGAACTGTAACGAACATTCCGGAACATAACCATAAGTTAAACACACCTTAAATATCCTTGACATAGCTTAGAAATAGGCTTTGAGGGGTTCGGTGTGCTAAAATAAACTTTTGGGACATTCAGGGACTAAAAGTGTCAAAAAGTGCACAAGTTTGCATTTTCGCGCATAACTTACGTTCTGAATACATCTGGACATCCAAAAATTTATGAAAGCATGACTATATTATGTTTTAGTGTTCGCCATAAGAAAAATCCATTCGTCACGCCATTTGGATCATTTTTCGCGCTTATGCGCATTCCGTCGTAATTAACCGAACAACGCAACCGTACGGCTAAACGAACCGACATCTGAGATATTTTTGAGCATGTTTTAAGTTCCCTATACTTTAACTTCATTTTAGAGCTTTGAAATGGGGTTAACGGGCCTTAAACGTGTCAAAAATGGGCTGAATGCATGACAGGGACCAAAACTGTAAATCTGCCAAAGTTGTTACCTTACGGACCTCAACATTGGCAGCTTTACGGTCCGTAAGGCAACCTGCAGACCAGATGCAGTGTACTAACAGCCTGTTTTCAGCAGATTTAACCACAACCACATGTTTGCAACTTGCTTAATCACTAAGTTTAGGGGCATATGTGGCTCCATAACCTTTGTGACAAGTGTACGGCTCGGATCGTGGCACGTTATTCAAGAAACGATCCTAGCGGCTCTACTTTATCTATAAATACCCATCCACCCTTAACCCCAAAACCCACAAATCTGATTAAGAAAGCTCTAAGTTGGAACCTTCGTTTCATACCTGAGCTATTTTTATCTGGGTTAGCATTCGGGGACCCTTCGTAAGTATTCTTTCGTTCTTTTCCTTATTTTTACTGCTTTTCGAGTCAGAAAGTCAAACTTTGTTTGACTTTCAGCGTTGACCAGTAATGGTCAATGCGAAGTTCATTAGAACTTCGCAACGTGATTGTAATCACGATGGTTATAGTCCCTTGGGACTATGCCTACTGATTACCACGTTGTCTAGGGTCGTAGGGTAAGCGATCTAATAAATCGCTTATACCTTCGAACCCGACCCAGTTTGGTCGATCATTAGGATCCGACCAAATACATTAGGTGACCATAGTGTAGGGAATAACCTTCCGAGGTTATACCTTATGGTCACGACGTTTAAGTAGTTGTATGATAAGTAGTTTATATGCCTTAGGTAAATTACCAGAATACCCTTTTCATACATAATTGGTAATTTAGCATATGTAACCTAAACTTTTGTCACGTAACTGATTATGTAACATGTTTAGGCATATAATACTTATCATAGGACTAGTTAGGCGGTCCGAACGCGTTTCACGCGCACGACGCGTTAAAGTAGCATAAGCTTCCTAAACGGGTCGTAATGGGTCGTAAACAATTATGTTAAGTTTCATTTAGCATGTAGGCTTTGTTAAACCATATCACGTGAGTTCCTACACTCATTTGGTTTACAAACCCTAATGCTACCCAATCTTCCGAGATAGGTCCGGTTTATTAACATAGTTACCTATATTAGGTGCCGTTTGATTCCGAGATCTCTAGCTTTACTTGGTGATTATCTTTTGACAACTGAGCAATCTCAAGTGAGTACATAGACCCCTCTTTTACTGTTTTCCAAACTGTTTTGGGGTGGAACACATGTGCCTACTTGTTACTTTCCTGCTTTCCAGTTTTCACATCATATACTGCTATGTTCGTTAGTACATTATAGTACATGATTTCATTACATCTTATGCTAGGTGTGCCCATTGTGTGCATTACTTGGTACATTGTTTTACATTACATTTCATGCTAGGTATGCCCATTGTGTGCATTACTTAGTACATCGTTTTATATGACATTTCATGCTAGGTATGCCCATTGTGTGCATTACTTAGTACATCGTTTTACATGACATTTCATGCTAGGTATGCCCATTGTGTGCATTACTTAGTACATCGTTTTACATGACATTTCATGCTAGGTATGCCCATTGCGTGCATTACTTAGTACATCGTTTTACATGACATTTCATGCTAGGTATGCCCATTGTGTGCATTACTTAGTACATCGTTTTACATGACATTTCACGCTATGTATGTTCATTTGATTACATACTTAGTGCATTGTTTTCACATGCTCACATTTTGTTATGACATTTGGTTTGTTTACATGGGACAATATATCCATTAACATTAGCTACGCCGTTCGTTAGTAGGTAGTGGTACCATAGGAATTGACAACTCCCGTTCCGGACATCCCAGGGTAAGGGGACAGAAAGGAATGACCGAATTCGTTGACATTAAGACAGATAGACCTTTAATTTGTTTAAAGGGTTTATCACCACAGTCGCCAGGCTTGGATGTATGCATTTTCACAATACCGCATAAATGTTCATATTAAATAGTTGCATGCATTTACATAAAACATAGCTTTGATTTAAACCAAGTTTTACTTCAATACTTTGTTTTTGTGCATATGGTTTAGTTGAGACATTTCACTTGCCATACATGGACATTTTGACATAGACATTTGACATGGATAATTGACATAGACATTTGACATGGATATTTGACATAGACATTTGACATGGATATTTGACATAGACATTTTGACATGATTTACATTTGACACAAACATTTTTGACATTGGTTTTACATACTACATGATTTACATCTTGACATGAACACTTTGACATATTATTCAATACATTGACAATTGGTTTAAACATAGACTTCTTACATTGTTTGGTTTGGTTTGATTAAGTGATTAAGTAACGATGCGTGTGTAATATGATGCAAGCATGGTGGATACGCCGCTGGTACTTCCTATATATAAGTGTTTGTATGGTATTACATGGCGTAACGTTATTTGAATCATTTCAGTTTGAGACATAGAACATTTTATACAAATAACATGCTTTTCACAAGACATTGATTTACAAACAACTTATCTTATACAAACACATTTTTACATGGTTATTTATTTAACCTGACAATTACTTATACATATCATCTGATCTTATGGTTTTCAAATGATGTACAAGACAAAGCAAATAACAAGGTTTATGACTAAACATTTTCTCAAACAAAAGTCATGAATCTTATTTTCACAAAACCTATGTATCTCACAGGCATTTTTATGCTGACGTACCTATTTTCACATGTGTTTTCAGGTGCTTTTCCATAGGATGTTGATCATGATACTAGGGCGGACCTGTGCCTTAGAGACTTTAAAAGAAGATAGACTATGTTTAATTATGTTCTGAACTCGTTAATTTCCTGTTTGAAACAAAGTAACACCCTTTGTTAATAAATAAAATACACTTTGTGTGCCATGGTTATGAGACAATTAATTCTATCGCGACACGCCCCGATGTTTCCGCCGCGATTTGTTGTTTTACGCGGTCGGGGTGTGACACCAGTATTGTTCGTGAAGAAGAAGGATGGAACACTGCGGATGTGTATCGATTACAGAGAACTGAATAAGCTCACTATAAAAAATCGGTACCCACTACCGAGGATTGATGACTTATTTGATCAGTTGCAAGGATCGAGCTACTATTCCAAGATCGACCTTCGATCTGGATACCATCAGTTAAGAATCCAAGAGGAGAGCGTACCAAAGACTGCATTCAGAACACGCTATGGGCATTACGAGTTCCTTGTGATGCCATTCAGACTGACGAATGTGCCAGCGGTATTTATGGATCTGATGAACCGCGTATGCAAACCATATCTTGATAAATTCGTAATTGTATTTATCGATGATATCCTGATTTACTCACGAACGAGAGAAGAGCACGAGCAACACCTCAGAACCATTCTGGAACTACTGAAGAAAGAGAAACTTTATGCAAAGTTTTCAAAGTGCGAATTCTGGATTCGCGAAGTACAGTTTCTTGGTCACGTTGTGAACAAGAAGGACATTCATGTAGACCCATCCAAGATTGAAGCAATTAAGAATTGGGAAGCCCCCAAAACCCCAACTGAAGTTCGACAATTTTTGGGCTTAGCAGGCTATTACCGACGATTTATCGAGAATTTCTCCAAGATAGCTCAACCGCTAACTACCCTTACGCAAAAAGACAAGAAGTACGACTGGGGTGATAAGCAGGAAGAAGCCTTCCAACTGCTAAAAAATAGGCTATGCGATGCACCAATACTATCCTTACCCTAAGGCAATGAAGACTTCGTGGTATACTGCGACGCTTCACGTCAAGGGTTGGGTTGCGTGCTTATGCAGCGCCAAAAGGTCATCGCTTACGCTTCGAGACAGTTGAAGGTGCATGAAAGAAATTACACCATGCATGACTTGGAGCTAGGCGCGGTGGTATTCGCCTTGAAGATCTGGCGGTACTATTTATACGGTACTCGATGTACAATATTCACAGATCACAAAAGCCTGCAACACATATTTGATCAGAAGGAACTAAATATGCGTCAACGACGTTAGGTCGAGCTGCTGAACGATTATGACTGTGAGATTAAGTACCATCCTGGAAAGGCAAACGTTGTAGCAGACGCGCTAAGTCGAAAGGAAAGGGTTAAGACCCTATGGGTTCGAGCATTAGAAATGATTATTCAAACGAACCTCTCTGCATGCATTTGTGACGCACAACAAGAAGCCCTGAAAGGGGAGAATCGTAGAGCTGAACACCTCCGAGGTATGCTGAACAATTTGGTGCCAAACAAAGAGGGAACCTTATACTTTAAGGGGCGTATTTGGGTTCCGCTCTATGGGGGTATTCGAGAAGTCATCCTTAATGAAGCTCACAAGTCGAGATACTCGATCCATCCAGGATCGGACAAAATGTATCAAGACTTGAAGGATTACTATTGGTGGCCGAGGCTTAAAAGTGATGTTGCTACATATGTTGGGAAGTGCCTAACCTGTGCTAAGGTTAAGGCTGAATATCAGAAACCATCTGGGCTACTGCAACAACCATAGATACCCATGTCGAAGTGGGAGTAAATCTCGATGGACTTCATAACGAAATTACCCAGGACCCCGAGAGGGCACGATATGATATGGGTGATAGTTGATCGATTGACAAAATCTGGGCATTTCCTACCGAACCGAGAGAAGGATAGCACTGGAAAGCTTGCTGAGCTGTACTTAAAAGAAATCATGGCACGTCATGGAGTGCCTATTTCAATTATTTCAAACAGAGATGGACGTTTTGTCTCAAGGATCTGGTAATCCTTCCAGGAGGCCTTTGGATCTCAACTAGATGTAAGCACGGCCTTCCATCCGCAAACAGATGGCCAGAGCGAACGAACCATACAAACACTAGAAGATATGCTTCGTGCATGTGTTATGACCTAGGCGGCAGCTGTGATACTCACCTACCTTTAGTTGAGTTTTCCTACAATAACAGTTATCATACGAGCATAAAAGCCGCACCGTTCGAAGCTCTGTATGACCGCAAATGCCGCTCGCCATTATGTTGGGCAGATGCTGGAGACAAACGTATGGTTGGTCTTGAACTTGTGCAAGAGACAACCGACAAAATCATGCAGATCCGAGAGCGCATTAAGGCGGCTCGAGATCGACAAAAGAGCTACGCTGATCGAAGACGAAATCCATTAGAATTCGAGGTGGGAGACAAAGTTTTGTTAAAGGTCTCACCTTGGAAGGGCGTAGTAAGATTCGGATGTAACACCTGTGCCTCCACGGCCATCAAAAAAATACCGAACCAATGAAATATTATATTTCATACTTGGGATTTGTAAAAATATGTGTATCATTTGCACATATCAATTTTTGTTCAATTCCAAACTCTAAATCGCTTTCTGGAAGGTTATACGCGCACCGATGCGTAAATATAACCAGTTTAATGCAACAAACACTCTGGAAAAGTGACATAGGCTTAACATACCTTAAATAACCTTTACATAACTTAGAAATAAGTTTTGAAGGCTTTGGTATGGCAAAAACAAGTTAATTCGCTTACAGGGACTAAACTTGACAAACTGTGAAAGTATGCCAATTTGAACTGTAACAGACATTCCGGAACATGACCATAAGTTAAACACACCTTAAATATCCTTTATATAGCTTAGAAATAGGATTTGAGGGGTTCGGTGTGCTAAAATAAACTTTTGGCTCATTCAGGTACTAAAAGCGTCAAAAAGTGCACAAGTTTGCATTTTCGTGCATAACTTACGTTCTGAATACATCCGGACATCCAAAAATTTATTTAAGCACTAAAATATTTTATTTTAGTGTTTGGGATAAGAAAAATCCATTCGTCACGCCATTTGGATCATTTTTCGCGCTTATGCGCATTCCGTCGTAATTAACCGAACAACGTAACCGTACGGCTAAACGAACCGACACCCGAGATATTTTTGAACACATTTTAAGTTCCCTATACTTTAACTTCATTTTAGAGCTTTGAAATGGGGTTAACAGGGCTTAAACGTGTCAAAAAAAACGCATCGAAAACCAAGTTTTGAGGTTGCAGGGACTGAAACTGTAAATCTGCCAAACTAGGTCCGTAAACAGGGGCCAGATGCAGCAAAACGTTTTTTTTCATCTTTTAACAGCCCTTAACACTCTCCAAAGGTCAAGTGCCAAGTGTCAAACTCTTATGGTGAGTGGCCTTTTTGGGTACCATAAGGTTCCGACACATGTACGGATGAGATTAAGGCACGTATTTCGACAAACGATCCTAATGGTGGACCATTCACTATAAATACCCCTTGCCATCCAATCTCTAAACTCACTAGAATCTGATCTCAAATGCTCTAAGTTGAAACCTTTGTTTCATACCTGAGCTATTTTGATCTAGATTAGCATTCGGGGACCCTACGTGAGTATTCTTTCGTTCTTTTATTGCTTTTCGAGTCTGAAAGTCAAACTTTGTTTGACTTTCTGCATTGACCAGCTTATGGTCAATGCGAAGTTCGTTTGAACTTCGCAACGTGATTGTAATCACGATGGTTATAGTCCTTTGTGACTATACCTACTGATTACCACGTTATCTAGGCTCAGTGACGAGCCGTAGTTTCGGTCAGAATACGTATACTTGCGTATTTTGTAACCAAACTACTTATGGGTATCAAAACCGTTTGTTTTGATACCAAACCTGTTTTCTAAACTTAGTTAAGCATGTTTTAACATGCTTAGCTCGTCACTTTTAGTTTAGTGCTTATATAGGGTCGTAAGGTAAGCGATTTAAACAATCGCTTATACTTTCGAACCCGACCCGTTTGGTCGATCATAAGGATCCGACCAAGTACATTAGGTGACCATAGTATATAGGGAATAACCTTCCGAGGTTATACCTTATGGTCGCTTCGTTTAAGTAGTTGTATGATAGGTAGCTTATATGCCTTAGGTAAATTACCAAAATGCCCTTTTGACGCCAAAATTCATTTTAAGCATATGTAACATAACTTTTGACATCTAAACTGATTTGACAACAATATTAGACATGTTAAGGCATATGTTACTTGTCATAGGACTAGTTAGGCGGTCCGAACGCGTTTTACGCGAACGACGCGTTAAAGTAGCATAAGCTACCTAAACGGGTCGTAATGGGTCGTAAGCACTTAGGTTAGGTTTCATTTAGTATGTAGGCTTTGTTAAACCATACTACATGAGTTCCCATACTCATTTGGTTTATGAGCCCTCATTCTATCCGATCTTCCGATTTAGGTCCGGTTTATTAATGTAGTTACCTATATTAGGTGTCGTTTGATATTCCGAGATCTCTAGCATTGCTTGGTGGTTATCTTAGGACTTCTGAGCAATCTCAAGTGAGTACATAGACCCCTCTTTTACTGTTTTCCAAACGTTTTGGGGTGGAACACATGTGCCTACTTGTTACTTTCATGCTTTCCATGTTTTCACATTATATACATGCTATGTTCATTAGTACACTATTAGTACATGATTTCATTACATTTTATGCTATGTATGTCCATTGTGTGCATACTTAGTACATTGTTTTACATCACATCACATCACATCACATCACATGCTATGTATGTCCATTTAGTACATGCTTAGTACATTATTTTACATTGCATCTCTGTTGCATATGTTCCAGTAACATATGGACACATTGTTTTACAGCTCTACCTTGTATGTTTACTCTAGCATACTAGGTACATTATCTTCATAAAACATGCTTACATTTTGGTATGACATTTGGTTTGTTTAAACTATACTATACATTCATTAACACCGATTACGCCGCTCGGTAGTAGGTAGTGGTACCATAGGACTTGACAAATCCCATTCCTGAAATCTCGGGTTTGTTTGGACGTAAGGAATGACCGAATCCGAATACATATTCTTTTGATAACTCATTTTTACATAGTTATCCGACTGTCGCAAGGCTTGGATGTATGAATTTTTACAATACCGCATAAATGTTCATATTCAGTATAGCATGCATATATTTTACAAAACATAACTTTGATTTAAACCAAGTTTTACTTCAATACTTTGTTTTGTGCATTTCATCTATGGTTTAGTTGATGCATTTCAGTAGCCATACATAAACATTTGTTACACATTACTTGACTACTTTTGGACTATCAACATTTGACATGGTTTATACAAGGACTTCTGACAATTGGTTTAAACATAGACATCTTATATTGGTGGTTTGGTTTGAGTAAGTGATTTAAGTAACGAGGCGTGTGTAATATGATACAAGCATGGTGGATACGCCGCTGGTACTTCCTATATATAAGTGATTGTATGGTATTACATATCGTTGCATTATTTGAAATCATTTCAATTTAGACATATAACATTTTATACAAATAACATACTTTTCACAATACATTGTTTTACAAACAACTTAACTTATACAAACTCATTTTTACATGGTTATTCATTTAACCATGCATTATTCTCTTATTTATACGTATCATCTGAACTTATTGTTTTTCAAATGATTTACAAAGACAAAGCAAATTACAAGGTTCATGACTAAACATTTTCTTAAACAGATGTCATGAATCTTATTTTCACAAAACCTATGTACTCGCCGGCATTTTTATGCTGACGTACCTATTTTCACATGTGTTTCAGGAAATGAAGCATAGGATTGATCAAGATACACTTAGGCGGACATGGGCCTTAGTGACAATAAAAGATGCAAGACTAGTTATTTTGTTACGTTTCTTTGATTGTCAAGACATTGTAACTCTTTTAATCAATAAAACAATATTTCAAGTTCCATGTGTTATGAAACAATGATTCTGTTACAACACTCCTCGATGTTTCCGCCACGTTTTGTAGGTTCTACGTGGTCGGGGTGTGACAGAAAAGTTGGTATCAGAGCTCATGGTTATAGGGAATTAGGTTATTAGTAATACTTTGACCTAGTCTATAACCTTCTTAGGACCCTAACGCGAGTTTACTTGCGTTTAGTCATAAAACAATACTGTCACCTATCCTTAGGCGACAACCACAACAAGAACATAAATTTCAAAACCACTTTGAAAACTAATCATCTGTTCTAGGATGATTGATTACTAGGTTTTGAACCCTTTATTGTAAGGTTTTGAACCCTCTGTTATATGGTTTTGAACCCCTTTGAGTTTTTCAAAACCTCGTCAAGGTCTTGGGTTTTAAATAATGTGAACACGTGCAAACTGGAAGGGTGAATGCCTGTATTCTGGGTTTTCTGTCTAGGCAAGCACTTCGTATACATCTCATCAGACGGGAGACCAGTTGTGCTTACCTGGGAATTCTTGGGATGAGTGTTCACTTATAGGCGAGCATGTCTTCGCGATACATTATTTTTGACCCATTTACTTTGATTTGTCACCATCTCATTTGTTTGCCTTAGGAAACAAACAAATGATCACAATTTTCATTCGTTACCATTCTGTATTGATTATCCAATAACCTTTCACCTGTTTCTTCCTATGCCTTTCATTTGCTTCTAGAATGTCTCTTCCTCTCAGCACCGGTCAAATGTCCGAGCAGACAGCCAAATTCGCTCAACGAATAGGCGAAGTAGTCCTGAAGACTGTTGAATTAACTACTACCATGTATCGTCTCCAGGATGAAGCCACTCAAGAGTCACCAAGACAGGCAGGACCTAGTCAGGTGACAGCACCATCAGCCAAGAAACCAATCGAGGAATCAAAGACCATGGATGAACGATCTCCTAAGAAGTCAAAGAAGCGAAAGGCTTCTCAGAATTTCGCCGTGGTCGCTCACAATGATCAAGCCGTCCCCAACCAACCAGCTCAAGCCCCTACTAGGAAGCCATACAATGGAACTGCACCCTTGTGCAACCAATGTAGCCTCCATCATCATGCTAGTGTGAAGTGCCGCAAATGCCAGATTTGTGGACTTATAGGTCATACAGCAAGGGTTTGCCCAACTGCAGCTGTACCAAATCAAGCTGATGACAATCCTGCTCAAGCTCGTTTCTCGCCGGGGTCTTGCTACAACTGTGGCGAGATGGGCCATTTCCGGAGGGATTGCCCAAAGCTTGCTAATGCAAATCTGACCCTCGGATGAGCATTTGACTGAACAAAGGATGTTGCTGTCTTATGCTTTTGTTCTTTTATTTTCTTGTAATGTGAAACAATCTGTTTTGTTTATAAATAAATTATTGTTCACAAATTCTGATGTACAATTGTAGTTACATATGTGTATGACTTTTCCTATGATACCTACATTAAGGAACTATATTCCTTACAAACTACTTTTGCGAATTTCCCATTCTTGCGTTTGTTCATGATTCCTTTGGAAAATTCTAAGTACTCGTTTCATTCTAGGAAACGAAGTACAAGAAATAAATCGAAATTATGAGTAATCGTGCTTTTCACACATCTGTGCCTTTGAATTCTTGGATAGATAACTAAGAGTATTTTCAAATCTCATACCCATTACGTTCTGATTTCTTCAACATGCATAACATAAGTTTTCAAAACAACCTACATGATTTCAAAACATCCTATACATAGTTCGAAAACATTTTTAATATAGTGTATTTACTTAAACATAACAAATGCACAAAGCTTTGTCTGTATTTTCAAAAACAACCTTCATGATTTCAAAATGTCTCATATAGCCTGAAAACAATATTAGTACAATATATTTTCTTATCAAGTGCATGATTTCAAAAGCATTATTCATGTTTTCCAAAAACCTTATACATAATTTCAAAATTCATTTCGCATGATTTTAAAACATTTTTATGAATATACCTACCTAATACAACTACTTTATGATTTCAAAGGTATTATATATAAGGTTTCAAAAACATTGAACACATTTTTAGAACCCCATGCATAGTATTGCAAAAAAAAATATTTTTCTCATGCATTGACTTAACCTTCAAATTTCGCTTCATATGTCGCCTTGGCATATCGAGCATCTCAACTTTATAAGCATTTCAACTTCATGTTTTGACTTAAGCACGTCCAGTGCAAGGTTTCAAAACATCTTCAACCTCTAAAATCCATATGGGATCTTTTTATCTTCACAATTAGATCCTTGTGGATAATTGTCATACAAATCAGAGTCCTTAATTGGATTCCTTATGTACCTAAATTCGAACATTTCGGTTCCTAATAATCGAAATCGAATTTTCTTTTTGAATCTTTCTATCTTTATAGTTAGATTATTGATAACGTTTAAAGTACCAAATGAAATCCACGGAATGGATTCCTAGTGTGCTTTAAATGCATGTACGCAATTAACAAGACAAATTAACAAACAATTTTGTGGTTATGTGACTATGTGTTTATTCATCTTATGTTTTCTTTTATGCATTTTGTGTTTTTATACTCTGGATATTTGTTATCCAAATCCTCGCAGGATCTTTCATATCTCCATATGAGGGATTCGTAGCAGGATAGTCAAAAGGTACTGCCTTAAATCCTTAATGGGCTTCTATATAATAGTTAAGACCCTTGGATTATATAGTACCACTCCATGTTTCATAAGAGACCCTTTTAGAGGTCTAGTAAAAAAGATTGATTCACAATCTGGTTAAAGGACGACATCTAGTAATGTAGCTGAACAGACTCCTTGATAGTCTATTTAGATCATTTATTGACTTAATTAAAAGGACTCTATGGCGGTCTAGTCACACTCATCACAGGTTTGTTCATTTGGTTTTACACTACACATTATAAAATAGACTGTGTGAACTGTGCAAGGAATTGTCTAATTATGGACGCGTACATAATTATGAAATTTAGTGCACAGAAACCCAGTAAGATTTATTATGTGTAAGAACCGATAGCGACAACAATAACAAAATGAGAACGATGTAATGGAGGTACGGTGGACGCACCAATGACGCTTCATATACTTGTATATAAGTGTCCCTCTTACATTGCAAGCATAATGTTATTAAGGTTACTAGAAGTTCAGAACCCTAACCAATATTGTTCGATCTTTTCAACTTCATGTTTTAAACTCTCACAAGTTTCCTCTAAATAAATTTCGGGACGAAATTTCCTAAAGTAGGGGAGACTGTAACACCTGTGCCTCCACGGCCATCAAAAAAATACCGAACCAATGAAATATTATATTTCATACTTGGGATTTGTAAAAATATGTGTATCATTTGCACATATCAATTTTTGTTCAATTCCAAACTCTAAATCGCTTTCTGGAAGGTTATACGCGCACCGATGCGTAAATATAACCAGTTTAATGCAACAAACACTCTGGAAAAGTGACATAGGCTTAACATACCTTAAATAACCTTTACATAACTTAGAAATAAGTTTTGAAGGCTTTGGTATGGCAAAAACAAGTTAATTCGCTTACAGGGACTAAACTTGACAAACTGCGAAAGTATGCCAATTTGAACTGTAACAGACATTCCGGAACATGACCATAAGTTAAACACACCTTAAATATCCTTTATATAGCTTAGAAATAGGCTTTGAGGGGTTCGATGTGCTAAAATAAACTTTTGGCTCATTCAGGTACTAAAAGCGTCAAAAAGTGCACAAGTTTGCATTTTCGTGCATAACTTACGTTCTGAATACATCCGGACATCCAAAAATTTATTTAAGCACTAAAATATTGTATTTTAGTGTTTGGCATAAGAAAAATCCATTCGTCACGCCATTTGGATCATTTTTCGCGCTTATGCGCATTCCGTCGTAATTAACCGAACAACGTAACCGTACGGCTAAACGAACCGACACCCGAGATATTTTTGAACACATTTTAAGTTCCCTATACTTTAACTTCATTTTAGAGCTTTGAAATGGGGTTAACAGGGCTTAAACGTGTAAAAAAAAAACGCATCGAAAACCAAGTTTTGAGGTTGCAGGGACTGAAACTGTAAATCTGCCAAACTAGGTCCGTAAACAGGGGCCAGATGCAGCAAAACGTTTTTTTCATCTTTTAACAGCCCTTAACACTCTCCAAAGGTCAAGTGCCAAGTGTCAAACTCTTATGGTGAGTGGCGTTTTTGGGTACCATAAGGTTCCGACACATGTACGAATGAGATTAAGGCACGTATTTCGACAAACGATCCTATTGGTGGACCATTCACTATAAATACCCCTTGCCATCCAATCTCTAAACTCACTAGAATCTGATCTCAAATGCTCTAAGTTGAAACCTTTGTTTCATACCTGAGCTATTTTGATCTAGATTAGCATTCGGGGACCCTACGTGAGTATTCTTTCGTTCTTTTATTGCTTTTCGAGTCTGAAAGTCAAACTTTGTTTGACTTTCTGCATTGACCAGCTTATGGTCAATGCAAAGTTCGTTTGAACTTCGCAACGTGATTGTAATCACGATGGTTATAGTCCTTTGTGACTATACGTACTGATTACCACGTTATCTAGGCTCAGTGACGAGCCATAGTTTCGGTCAGAATACGTATTCTTGCGTATTTTGTAACCAAACTACTTATGGGTATCAAAACCGTTTGTTTTGATACCAAACCTGTTTTCTAAACTTAGTTAAGCATGTTTTAACATGCTTAGCTCGTCACTTTTAGTTTAGTGCTTATATAGGGTCGTAAGGTAAGCGATTTAAACAATCGCTTATACTTTCGAACCCGACCCGTTTGGTCGATCATAAGGATCCGACCAAGTACATTAGGTGACCATAGTATATAGGGAATAACCTTCCGAGGTTATACCTTATGGTTGCTTCGTTTAAGTAGTTGTATGATAGGTAGCTTATATGCCTTAGGTAAATTACCAAAATGCCCTTTTGATGCCAAAATTCATTTTAAGCATATGTAACATAACTTTTGACATCTAAACTGATTTGACAACAATATTAGACATGTTAAGGCATATGTTACTTGTCATAGGACTAGTTAGGCGGTCCGAACGCATTTTACGCGAACGACGCGTTAAAGTAGCATAAGCTACCTAAACGGGTCGTAATGGGTCGTAAGCACTTAGGTTAGGTTTCATTTAGTATGTAGGCTTTGTTAAACCATACTATACGAGTTCCCATACTCATTTGGTTTACGAGCCCTCATTCTATCCGATCTTCCGATTTAGGTCCGGTTTATTAATGTAGTTACCTATATTAGGTGCCGTTTGATATTCCGAGATCTCTAGCATTGCTTGGTGGTTATCTTAGGACTTCTGAGCAATCTCAAGTGAGTACATAGACCCCTCTTTTACTGTTTTCCAAACGTTTTGGGGTGGAACACATGTGCCTACTTGTTACTTTCATGCTTTCCATGTTTTCACATTATATACATGCTATGTTCATTAGTACACTATTAGTACATGATTTCATTACATTTTATGCTATGTATGTCCATTGTGTGCATACTTAGTACATTGTTTTACATCACATCACATCACATGCTATGTATGTCCATTTAGTACATGCTTAGTACATTATTTTACATTGCATCTCTGTTGCATATGTTCCAGTAACATATGGACACATTGTTTTACAGCTCTACCTTGTATGTTTACTCTAGCATACTAGGTACATTATCTTCATAAAACATGCTTACATTTTGGTATGACATTTGGTTTGTTTAAACTATACTATACATTCATTAACACCGATCACGCCGCTCGGTAGTAGGTTTAGTTGATGCATTTCACTAGCCATACATAAACATTTGTTACACATTACTTGACTACTTTTGGACTATCAACATTTGACATGGTTTATACAAGGACTTCTGACAATTGGTTTAAACATAGACATCTTATATTGGTGGTTTGGTTTGAGTAAGTGATTTAAGTAACGAGGCGTGTGTAATATGATACAAGCATGGTGGATACGCCGCTGGTACTTCCTATATATAAGTGATTGTATGGTATTACATATCGTTGCATTATTTGAAATCATTTCAATTTAGACATATAACATTTTATACAAATAACATACTTTTCACAATACATTGTTTTACAAACAACTTAACTTATACAAACTCATTTTTACATGGTTATTCATTTAACCATGCATTATTCTCTTATTTATACGTATCATCTGAACTTATTGTTTTTCAAATGATTTACAAAGACAAAGCAAATTACAAGGTTCATGACTAAACATTTTCTTAAACAGATGTCATGAATCTTATTTTCACAAAACCTATGTACTCGCCGGCATTTTTATGCTGACGTACCTATTTTCACATGTGTTTCAGGAAATGAAGCATAGGATTGATCAAGATACACTTAGGCGGACATGGGCCTTAGTGACAATAAAAGATGCAAGACTAGTTATTTTGTTATGTTTCTTTGATTGTCAAGACATTGTAACTCTTTTAATCAATAAAACAATATTTCAAGTTCCATGTGTTATGAAACAATGATTCTGTTACAACACTCCTCGATGTTTCCGCCACGTTTTGTAGGTTCTACGTGGTCGGGGTGTGACATCGGAAAACGTGGAAAGCTGAATCCACGATACATCGGACCACTCAAGATCTTATGCATTAAAAAGCACCCGAAACACACTTTAAATGCTGAATTTTACATATTTCAGCAAAAATTCAGCATTATAACAAGATTGTACCATGCAAAAACATGACTAAATGGTCCAGAACACTTTCCTAAGTGTCGGGAATTTAAAGTGTCACAAAAGGGTATATAAAGGACACTAAACGGTGCAATTTAGCACTTTAACGAACCGGTATCTAACCGAACAACCGGACATTACCCGAAACATCGAAATTATACTAGAAGCATTGTTTATTTATTTCTGAGCTAGTTATGATCCCCGAACACCATAACACCCCTTATAACATAATAACACATTAAATCCCTAAACTTTATACTTGAAAACTAACTTATTTATGAAATTAGAGATTGGAAGTTACACATTGCCCCCCCCCCCCCCGCCCTATATTATGGACGGTCACAATGGGGGTGACCCCACCAAAATCTTGCCAAAATCCTACATGATCTTTCTTGATCTCCTTGGATTCACTTTGATACACTTAGATATGATTTAGATATTGTGTGATCTTATAAAGATTGGATTTAGATCTTGTATGCACTATAAGTATAACCATTCTCAGTTCATCTTCTTCAGACCACAACCTTCTCCTCTCCTCCCCTTGTTCTCGGCTCACCCACACCCACCATACATCCACCATTTTCATCCAACTTCAATCCATTCCAAGTTGGTCACAAGGTGCAAGAAAATGTTTAAGAAGGTTTAGAGCTTGTGGATCTTGAAGGACCTTCTTCGTTTCCTTTTATCCAACCCATTTATCATCTTCAACATCAAGTGTTCTTCCCTAGCCTTGTGCTAGTAGTACGACCCTTATAATCCCTTGTTATTTCATATTTTGATGGTTAAAATATGATATACATTGTTAATCTTGAAGAACACAAAAGAACATGATCATGATACTTTAACATAAGCTTAAATACATAAGAATACATGTAAATGATGATGATTTGCTTCTTGATGAGTGATGATTTGTGTTAGTGATGTTAGACATCATAAGAAACCTACTAGATTGTGATTAAACACATGATCTAGTGAGTTAAAATGGTAATCTTGTGAAAGACCAAGATCATCATGCTTTATGTCTTCATGAACTTGAATGATGAAATTGATTTTCATATGTAAAAATGATTTAAACAAAATACAAATCTTGTAATTGGATGATTACAAAAATAATTTTCTCAAGAAACCAAGTTTATTTACAAGATGTACAAAGTCATGGTTTCTAAGTAAACTAATCATATTTTTAGTGTTTAAACAAGACTAGAAACATGTGTGTAACAAGAAAAATACAAAAGAAATATTTTTAGAAAAATCATCTTACAAGTTGTAAATGACTAGATCTTTTAATAAAGTGATTTACAAACAAATAACCATGTTTTTAAGGGTAACTAAACCTACTAAATAACATGGTAAGTTACTACAAGTTTTTACAAAAACTTTAAGTTCATGATGTAGTGTAATTTACTTGATTTTGACACTCGGTAAGTGTTGAAGGAGTTGATGATTGTTTGTGTTGATTTTAAAAGAAAATAAACATCTGTTTTGAAAACATGGGAAACCTCCATTATTAGGGGAAACCATGTCAAAATTTCTATAAAATTTTGACACTTAGAAAAATATAAGTTTTGGTGAAACTTATTCCCTAAAAATTCACCTAAAAATATTTACCAAGGTTTCCCTAATTTTTATGTAAACTTCAAGTTAAGAAATGATGATTTCTTCAAGATAAAAATTGATATTAAGTATGTATATTTTTTAGGAAAATATATATATTTATTGATCACCAAATTTCGTGCTAAGTGTATGTAGTATGTATTATACGTGATAGTGTATTAGGACTTGAAAATACACTAAGTACTCCCAAGGAGTAGAAATACAAAATACATACAACATGCTTAAACAAATACAAGAAGATATATTTATGAAAATATATTACTTGATAGATTAAATAACTTGGACAAGTTATGAACATGAAATGAAGTTTTGGACAAAATACATAACTCGGGTGAAAAATACAAGATACTTATATTTATTTCTGAGAAAATAATATAAGTAAGGTACATAGTTAAAAATATAAGTTATTTTTAACACAAAAAGAACAAATACATAAAAGATGGTGACTTGTACTTGTGCAACACAAGTCTAGTGACTAACGTTAACAAAACACGTATAGGTCACGACGCTAAATAAGCAAACCCGGTGAAGTTTACGGCGCAAGAAACGCAAAGTTGTGAGTTCATGCTCCCCCTTTTCTTTTAACTGTTTTCAGTTTTATAACTTCAGGGGTGAAGTACATGTTACTAAATGTTTACAGAAAAGTGAGTTCATGTCCCCACTTTTAATCTTTTACATACTTTCTAACTTGGGGAAAATACATGTGTTATGGTATGATGGATACAAGAACTAAGGAATGATACGTTAAATCGTGTCACGAATAGGGTACCAGAAGCACCATTAATCAATAATATACCTAGACCGCAGAACAAAAGGTTAGATCTAATGGGTTTTCGGGCAGCCACACT
The DNA here is from genome assembly GCA_030545235.1 of Helianthus tuberosus. NCBI lineage: Eukaryota > Viridiplantae > Streptophyta > Magnoliopsida > Asterales > Asteraceae > Helianthus > Helianthus tuberosus. The sequence goes on along the minus strand of CM060447.1, from coordinate 127,201,322 downwards.
CTTGGTGAAAACTAGTACCAAGTAGTGCTTTTGTGTCTCAGTCGTGAATCGACAACTAGAAAAATGCCTATGGTTTGGATGCTTCCTATGTCGTGTCACATGTTAATGGCCTTGCAACCCATTAACAATCTCGATACTTACAGAAATACTTGATTTACACGAATTACATACCACGTTTTCATACAAAGTATACAAACATTCAATACAAAAACTGCATGAATTCACACCAACATTATGTTGACGATTTTCCATAAACTCACACGTATTTCAGGTAACTAAGGTGGATGTGCGCGCGGTTATACTCTTGCTCTTGGATGTTTTTTATGTTTATCGTTGAATAAAGTTGTAAACTTTTCAGACAATATGCTGTTTTGTGATGTAAACACTTAAACCTTGTTTTCAGTTATGTAATGTTTGGCATTTGAAGTTATTTTTACGAGCATGTAGTATGTTTACCATTCGTATGCAATGAGAACCTTTCATGATCACACCTCGTGCTTCCGCCTAAGAAAGGGGTGTGACAATTAAACAAATTAACTAAATGAGCAAACGATGTAATTGAAGGAGGTGGAACGTTTAGGAGCCATTTTAAGGCTGATCCTGTCGAAGTAGAGCCAAAACCCTTGCAGAGGCATGCTTCCTTGAGATCCGGAGGGATAGGATTAATCTCCATCCTTTCCCTATACTGAGCAATATGCTCTTTAGGACCCGTGGTCTCGTCATAGAGCTTCATGTTGGGAGTTTGAAATATTTTTGGCATTTCAGCATCACAAATAGCAGGTGTTATTTCGTACGAAATAACACAAAGGTATTTCGCATGAAATAGCAATTGCTATTTCGTACGAAATTACCTCCCCTATATATAGTGGACCTGCTGATTCATTTGTAACGTTCGAGATTTCAGAGCCGAGGTGCTGCCAGTTTGTCAAACGATCAGGATTGCTTTGAAATCAATAATAAAAGGATAATTAAGAGGAATCAAGCTGTTTCACGTCTATATCACTGATTCCGCCTTTGATATGGATCATAAACTATTCTGATTGACTCGTTCGGGTCACACGACGATCCAACAAGTGGTATCAGAGCTCAGGAAGAAGAGTTTATACCAATTCAGCTTGTTTTCATCACTTCTACTCACTCTTTTCAAAATGGATTGAATTTCACATATATCACGTAAAACACCGTTTTAATGAATCCTTGAAAGAATTGGACCAAAATTCGAACAAAATCTGGATCAATTTGACAAAATGGTGGCCGACATGATGACATCAGCAATATTTCGCATGAAATACCCTCTTGATTTCGCACGAAATTACATTTTGTGATTAATTTCGTTTGAAATTGCTGATTGATTTCACACGAAATCAGATTTCGTTTGAGATATTTCATACGAAATCACTATTTCGTTTCAAAGAGGTTGTTTTCGTTTGAATCCAAGTTAATTTCGCACGAAATCATATTTCGTTTGGTCTGTTCGAACGAAATCACTATTTCGTTTGAAAATTCTGTTTTCATTTGAGTTGGTATTTCGTGTGAAAGCTATTTTCGCTTGAAATCTGTTTTCGTTTGAAAGCTGTTCACTTCGTTTGAGTTTTAATTTCGTTTGAACTGATTTCGTTTGAAACTGTTTTTGTTAAAATCAAAAAATTTTCTAAGTGTTTGTTGATTGTTTCAGATACGTGAAGATGGATGAGTTTATGAATCCATTCAGTGATATTTTTGCTTTCACGGGAAACACCGGAGATGATACATCAAACAACACAAATGAAAATGCTCCGAGTGCGAAGAAAACTCTTTCTGATGCTTTGAGTGTGGAGCGTGCATATGGCACATACAACAAACCTCCCAAACTGATGGCAATTGAAGAATACAATAGATGGGCTAAAAGGTTTGAAGAATGGTTAAAAGCTTTTGCATATCCAAGCTGGAAGAGCATGAAGAATGGTTTCAATATGGGAAGAACGGATTATGAAAATATAGAAGAGAGTGAAATAGACAGATTTGTTGCTGAACAAAAGTGCATTGCTTTGCTTCATCAGTCTGTCAGAGATGACATAATATCGTTGATTGAATACACAAATTCGAAAGATCTATGGGAGAAACTGAGAGTGAAATGTGTGGGTAGTGCCGAGATAGTTAAAAACAAAAATAAATTGTTAAGAAAAGAATTTGATTTGTTTGGATGTTTGAAAAATGAATCTGTGTCAAAGATGATCGAAAGATTCGGGCATTTGAAGATGGAAGTTTCTAGACATGGAATCATTTATACTCAAGAAGAATTTGTTGACAAACTGTTTGACTCGTTGCCGGATGAGAAAGACTGGCAATACTTTGCCTTGATGCTGAAGAACACAATAAAGTCGGAAGATCCGACGGTTGATCTGTTAATCGAAAGATTGGAGAGTCATGAGTTCGAGATTAAGAAATCTAACAAAGTTGAACAACTCTTCATATCAGCAGAATGTTGAACTGTATTACCGTGGAAGTATGATCCCAAAGACTGTGTCCCCCAAGACAGCTTTCTCGGCTGTAAGTTCTAACACATCAAATCAAGAAAGTTCAAGCAGTGGTTTTCATAGTGGTTCATCGACAACTACTTCAAGTCAATCAGTTCCAAAGAATTTGTTTCAATGTAACATTGCTGTGGATCTAAAGAATGCTCAAAATTTCAGTGAAGAATCCGCAAAGCAGCAAATGGTGTTTTTAGCTTATGTCCTAGAATCTTACGAGAGCCTTGTTGCAGGCAAGATTGGAAACACTAACCTCACCAAGGAAGATTATGACCAGATCGATCCAGAAAAGATGGAGTTGATCGATATCAGGTGGTGTATGGCTAGTGCAGTCAGACGAGCACAAAGGTTCATGGAGATTACAGGCAGACATTCTATCGGCGGACCTTCCACAAAACTTGGTTTTGATAAATCAAAGGTCACGAGCTTCAGATGTAAACACAAGGGACATTTTAAACGTGAATGTCGAAACGCACCTACTGATGATACTGCAAATCCATTCCGTGAAGATTACTACAAAAGAGCAATCTATCATCAGAACAAATCTGAACCTCCCAGAATGAAGCAGCTAGAAGATAGCCCAAAAGAAAAATCAAGAGCTCTTGCTGTTATTCATGATGACTAAGGTTTTGATTGGAGTGAACTGCTACCAGAAGAGGATGCAGTGGGTTATGCGTTTATGACAAAAATTGTTCCTTTCAAAGATTCCAGAACAGAAGAAGAGAAATATATCAACAGGAAGATGTCAGCCCAATTCAGGATTAGTAGAATCTATCATACATACAAAGAAGCTAAAAAGGCGAAAATATGGGATGCTGATAGAGAATGTTACCTAGATCCCAAGGGAAACATTGCTGTTGATCCAGATACTGTTGATGTTGAATCCCTCACCAAACAAATTGCTGAAGAAGAAGAAGCCAGACAGAGAGAGTGGTGGGGAGGAGGAGAAGCTAAAGAAAAAGCTAAAGAAAAGGAAAAGGAAAAAGAGAAGGAGCCTCAGCCGAAGAAAGTGGATGACGGGATTATTGACACGTCACAAGAATTCACAGCTGAAAATTTGAAGAAGATGGCTGACAAAGTGCTTGCTGCGAAAGAGCTAGAGGTAGTTTTTGTTTCTGGATCTGAGTCTAAAAGCAAGGTCAGTCAGAATGATGCTATCAATGATTCAGGTAAGAAAACTAAAACAGAGAGCGACTGCAAAAATTGCATGAAAGACTGCAAGGTTTGTAGTACACTTGCTTACCTCAGCGGTAAAAAGACCGAAGAACTGACAGGAAGGGTCAGAGACGTTGAAGATCAGATCTTAAACCGTGACAAAATGTTAAAAGCTTCAAAAGAACGATTAAAAGAATTAACTGAGAAAATTGAAAATGATAAAAATGACGTAGAAAGAATTAGGAAAGAAAACGAAAAATTAATTCATGAAAATCGTCAATTTTCAGAAAATTTTGAGAAGCTAAAACGAACGGTAAAAGATTCTGATGAGAGAAATGATAAGACAAACAAAGAAAATGTTCAATTGTCAGGAGTTCTTAGGGTAAAAGAAGAACAAATCAACCAACAACTGGATGAAATTGCTAGGTTGAAGCTTCAGTTTCAAGAAGCTAAAATTGAAAATGAATGCATCCAGTTGAAACTAAACAGTTACAACTCCGCAAGTTTTGTTCTTCAACATATCGTTCCTAAACCAATTGGGAAGAACAAAGCAGGCGAAGATGTATACTTTGATGGAACCGGGGTTGGGTTTCATCAGGTTCCACCACCGGTGTTAAACAATTTTTCAAAGAAAAAATCAGGGTTGGTTAATGATGAAGAAGAAAATGAAGTTAAGCTTCCAGACACGATTGATGTCACATTTACCACATCATCTGATGAAGATAGTGTCCAATCTGAAGTTGTGAAAAGCATGGTTGAAAATGTTTTAAAGTCTGAAAGTGACACTACTGAAGATGATGAATGCTTTTTGGACAAATATATTCCTAAATCAAAATCCAAAAACAACTTAAATGAAGAACCAAATCTTGTGATGTACAAGATGGCGGGATCTGATAAGTTGTATTCGGATCGTGATTTTCCTTTGGAAAATGTGAATGTTGGTAAATTGAGAAATGTGTTCAAGTTGATTGAGATTGATGTGTCTGAAATCGAAGGTTTGAAAGGTTCCAAACGACAATTAAACTTTAAAAAAGATAAAGCTTACTACAAAAAACCAGCTGTACCACCACGTTTTTTCTGAAAACAATCAAAACAAATGGTCGGGTGGATATCAGGGCGGTAAGAATTATCAAAGAAGGAACTTTCAAAACAAGAAATTTGTAGAGAAAAAGGTGTTTGTAAAAAGCTCGAGTTCTCATTCTGAGCAAGAATCTGAGATTTTTTCAAAATCAAATGAAGAGTTTTTTGAAGAAAAGGCCTCACAGCCTCAGACCGAAGGCACAAGTCGGGTAGTTGATACTCGTACATGCTTTAAATGCAACAAAGTTGGACATATTGCACGAAAGTGCACCAACTTAAAGCCTAAGTCTGAAGTTGTTGAGAGTCAGAAAAGGAACGCTGATGAAAAAGGCAAAGCTCCAATGGTTGTTGAGAAGAAAGTTTTGAAAAATGATAACATCTAAATCAAAACTGAACCCGTAAAGAATGTGGTAACTAAAACTGACAAATTTTACAAACGGGTTGCTTCGCCTCAACAAGCATGGAAGCCAAAATCAGTTGAAAAGAAATCAAGTTCTTCAAATCCAAAGGTTTCTGAGACAGAAAAACAATCATCCTCTCCCGCTCCGGTAAAGATGAATGTTCCTGTGGATTTCTATGAGAAATTTGAGAAACAAAAGTCTACTATTTCTGAAAAGAAGTATGTACCAAAGAAAGACCAATCATCTGGTCAACCTCCTAAAAATGATTTCTTTTTATACAAAGAGGTTGAGATTGGGTCTGAAGAGAGCTTAGAGATGAATGATAAGAATTTTCCGCCATTATACACTGCAAAAAGTCACCTCAATGTCAAGTTACCCGAGTCAAAAGAGGCTTGGGTGGCATCAAAATCTAACTAAGTATTTGTGATATGTGCAGGAGCTTCCAAGATCCGTTTCACGTTGGATTATGGATAGTGGAGCTTCTCGGCACATGACGGGGAAGAAAACCCTACTGTACGATGTTAGAGGGTTTAATGGAGGATATGTGGGATTTGCAGGCAATCAAGGTGGTCGAATAGTTGGTGAAGGAACTTTATCAAATGGTATCGTCACGTTTGAAAGAGTAAACTACATCGCCGAGCTTGAAAACAATCTTCTGAGCATCTCTCAGATCTGTGATCGTATGTATACAACGCACTTTACAGATAAGGAATGTTTGATTTTGAAACCAGGATTTGTTGTTCCCGAAGAGTGGGTTATCATGAGAGCACCTAGAGTCAATGATCTGTACGTGTTAGACATGAGTGTAGCAACTACTACCACGGGCCAGGCTCACCGTTTTATGTCAAGAGTAACGGAAAAAGAATCACAATTGTGGAATCGAAAGATGGGCCACATTCACCTGCGAAAAATGAATCACCTGGTGTATAACGACTTAGTAACTGGTGTTCATGTGAAAGGTTTCCATCTTGAGGGGAGTGCATTAGCTGTGTCAAAGGCAAACAAAAGAAGAAATCTCACCCTGGGAAGAAGGAAAACTCAATCTCGAGACCGTTAGAGAGACTTCATATGGATCTTTTTGGTCCAGTGAACGTCAAAAGCATAACTGGTGATCTCTACTGTCTAGTAGTAACAGATGACTACTCGAGATTTTCATGGGTATCATTTCTGAAGACAAAGGAAGAGACATTTGAAAGTTTGATGACGTTGTTCAGAAAAATTGAAAACTTGTACCAAACCCGAATCAGAAGAATCATGAGTGACAACGGTACTGAGTTTAAGAACAACAAGATGGAAGAGTATTGTGATGAGAGAGGTATATTGCAAGAATTTAGTGCTCCTTACACTCCACAACAAAATGGAGTAGCTGAAAGAAAGAACAGGACACTAATTGAAACGGCCAGGACGATGCTTGCTGATTCGAAATTACCAGTCAACTTTTGGGCAGAAGTAGTGTCAGCCGCTTGCTATACACTCAACCGGGTTCTTACAATGAAGAAATTCAACAAGACATGTTTCGAGCTAATCAACAACCGCAAACCTAGCCTGAAGTATCTGGAACCGTTTGGGTCTCCCTGCACAGTTCTAGAACCTTATGGAAAATTTGGTGCAAAGAGCATTGAAGGAATTTCCGTGGGTTATGCAAGTCCATTGAAACGAGTCTTTGTTCCAAGCTTGAAGCGGATTATCGAAGCATATAATGTTGAGTGTCAACGTTATACCATGCCACCTCAGAATCCAGGCAACTCATGGCGTTTTAATTACGATACTCTGTGGGATTCGTTTGACATAGAAGAAGAACCAGATTTCTTTGACGAGTTGGATATTCTAAGAGAATATGAAGAATCACAAGAAAGATTCCCAGCTGAGCCTTCTAGACGTCAATATCGAGCTTCCAATGACGATGAAGCTGGTCCTAGTAATGCTGGAGAACATGATGATATTCAGCAAACTCTTGACAATCGGACGGCAGTCAATGATAATCAAGAATCTGATGATAGGCCTGTATTTGATCATGGTGATTCAGATTCTGAGGGGGAGCAGATCCAGATTTCAAGTCAAACAATTCCAGTCAGTGAACAAGGTGCAAATCAGAATGTCACAAATTTGGAAGGCGAGGTAGATGTTCCAGGCGAGGTGATGCCGAGAACTCTTTCATACCATCCAGAAGAGTTGATTAATGGAGAATTACAATCAGGCGTTCGCACAAGACGACAAATTGACCAAGGCCTTACTTGTTTTTATTCTACAGTTGCTCCGTTACAAACAGAGTTTTCACTTAGTTGTTTTATTTCGCAGATTGGACCGAGAACATATAAGGAAGCACTAACTGAATATTCTTGGGTCAACGCGATGCAAGAGGAGCTAAATCAGTTTGAGAACTTGGGTGTGTGGAAATTGGTAGACTTGCCTGATGGTCACAGGAAGATAAACACCAAGTGGGTGTTCAAGTGCAAGAGGGATGATCGAGGGGTTATTATTCGTAACAAAGCTCGACTCGTAGTCCAGGGTTTTAGTCAGCAGGAGGGTATAGATTTCACTGAAGTGTATGCTCCAGTTGCTAGACTTGAAGCGATCAGAATCTTCCTAGCATTTGCATCTTGGAAAGGATTTAAAGTTTATCAGTTAGATGTTAAATCAGCTTTTCTCTATGGGAAGGTAAAAGAGGAGGTATATGTCGGACAGCCACCGGGCTTCACCGATCCAATCCACAAAGACAAGGTCTATTTACTGGATAAAGCGCTGTATAGATTACACCAGGCCCCGAGAGCCTGGTACGAGACATTGTCTCAACATTTTCTTGCCAACAACTTCATCCGTGGAAAAGTGGATGCCACTCTCTTCACCAAAGAAGTCGACGGACATCTTCTGATAGTTCAGATATACGTGGACGACATCATATTTGGGTCAACAAATGAAAATCTGTGCAAAGACTTTGAAAGAGTTATGAAGCAAAAATTTGAAATGTCATCGATGGATGAGATGAAATTCTTCTTGGGACTCCAGGTTGATCAACTACCCAAAGGAATTTTCATACATCAGACGAAGTATGTTCATGATATCTTAGAGAAATTTGGGATGTCCGGGACTACTCCAGCTTCCACCCCATTAGCGACGAACCATGGGATAAACCCTGATCTCACCGGAGAGAGGGTAGATGAAACGTTATATCGTTCCATGATCGGATCGCTGATGTACTTGACAGCTTCAAGACCCGATATTATGTATCCAACATGCCTCGCAGCGCGGTTTCAGTCAAGCCCCAGAGCTTCGCATATGGTGATTGTGAAACGGATATTACGCTATCTGAAAGGAACTCCATCATTGGGGTTGTGGTATCCAAGAGATGGCGATTTCACGCTCGAAGGGTATTCTGATTCTGATTTCGGGTGCTGCAAAGTTAACGCTAAGTCAACAACAGCGGGGTGCGAGTTTTTCGGACCACGATTGGTCACCTGGCAATGCAAGAAGCAGACCTCTGTCGCTTTGTCCACATGTGAAGCCGAGTATGTATCTGCTAGCAGTTGCTGCTCTCAGATCTTGTGGATCCAGCAACAGATGCGAGACTACGGTTTGCAATTTCTTAACACTCCTATCTTTGTTGATAATGAGGCAGCGATAAACATCACTAAAAATCCTGTTCATCATGCTAAAACGAAACACATTGAAATTCGTCATCACTTCATCTGAGATTGTTTCGAGAAGAAGTTGATACGAATTGAGAAAATCCACACTGATGAATAAAAAGCTGATTTACATACCAAAGCGTTTGATAAAACTCGTTTTCTTTATCTTTTAAAACTAAACGGTATGAAGCTTTTATCGGTGTTGGAGGAGATTCTTGGCGTAGATGAAGGTACCACTGTAGATGATGTTGAGAAGCAATCTGCAATGGTTTGTCGATTTTTTACTTGTTTTGGTATTTAGGGGGAGGTAGGTTAATATTTTCAGAAAATACAAAAACAGTAAAAAAAATTTCAAAAATCCAAAAACATGAGATATTTTCAAAATACAAAAACAATAGAAAACCGGAAAAGAGCTTGTGTAAAAAGGGAAAATGATAGTACATTAGCTTGACAGTTACAGTATGCTAAAGAAATGTAAAGTTTAAAAGTGTTAAACAGTCTCGCTGATGATATGCCGATAGGTTTTTACACATTTAGTAGGTTTGTTCGGGATATAAACCTAAATCATTACTTGCTTATTTCGTGGGGAACACTACTTGGATATATAGGTAACCCCTGAAATCTTGTTTGAAGGACCCCTCTTTCTGAAATACTAGGTCTTTATACTCAGTGATATCTGGGGTATTATCCCGGGACTTCTGATTTTGCGGAAGCAATGGCCTAGTCCCCGTATAATACTTTACTGCTGCTTGAAATAAAAGCCTGCCCTCAGCATAAAAAATGATGAAACATTGAAAAATGCTAATCATGTGCTGTTGTAAAAAAGATCCTCTAAAGGGGACCCACTTAAAGTCAAAGCCGTCATCTCTCTGATTTTGCGGAAGCAATAGCCTGAGCTCTCATGGCCCTCGCATTTAACCCCTTACAGATATCATCTGTGGTATACTCACATGTAAGACTGAATATTGGGATCTGGATACGGGAGTATATTCAAGAGGTGGGACACATGAATGAATTTAAGTTCTTAATTCACCTAATTCGTATCCTGAACAGATTGAAATTTGTGTGAGAATTTAAGTGGATCAGTATATCGACAATCTAAGCGAATTGTTTATTTCCGAGTATGAAATCTAAGCTTAACGGTACTTGTGACTTGTCGACAGCTGATATGATTTCCTAACACGCTCACCAAAAATATGTTTGTAAATAGTTCACATTTATTTCATTTCATTTCTGTTTAGCATTCTAGTTTAGAAACTTTTTTTCAAAATTCAAAAGGATTTTACATTTCTGCTTTGTTTTTCCGACAAACCAAAGTGGAAACCTGATCTTCAGATTCGCAGTTTGAAGCAGATGCAGGAAGTTTCTGAGCTGGGCAGAAGGGTTGTGAGCTTAATATGTTTAACTTGTAAATGAAAAGTCAAAACAAGTTCATTAAGTTGAAACTTGTAATTTTCAAAAAAATGTTTTGAAAAATGTTGAACAAAAGTCAGTTTTTGTTTCATCTTGGATTAACCAAGGTCATTAAGTTGGACTTGGTAGATAAATTAAGTGCCTAGGGTCATTAACTTGAACCTAGTTACTTAAGTGGATTTCTAAAAACTGATAAAAACTTCAAAATGTAGTCAAAAAGGAGAATACATTGTAATGTAAATTTCTAAGAAGCAGGTAACAGCAGCAAAGCGAGAACCCCGTGGCTAATTCTAAACAAAGATTGAACCAGAATATGATCCCAGCTTATTGAGAGGGGGAGTCTAACATATTCTGGATCAACATTCAAGGGGGAGTTTAAAGATTGTCAAAGTCAAGTTCGAGTGCTAGTTGCTGATGCTAAAAGAGACTGAAGGATGATTACAGTGTCAAATCAATTTGAAAAGAGAGACAAGACTGATCAAGATGGAAGACACGATTCCGAAGACTTCGTCAACATCCAAGGGGGAGTCTGTTGGTGCATAAATGTCTGTTAACTTCGTCTTGTATCGAGTCATGTGTCTAGATAGGATAAACCAGTGCACAACAGGTTAGAAATTAGGTTTTACATGTTAAATGGTATTTCGCACGAAATAGCAAGTGCTATTTCGTACGAAATAACACAAAGGTATTTCGCATGAAATAGCAAGTGCTATTCCGTACGAAATTACCTCCCCTATATATAGTGGACCTGCTGATTCATTTGTAACGTTCGAGATTTCAGAGCCGAGGTGCTGCCAATTTGTCAAACGATCAAGATTGCTTTGAAATCAATAATAAAAGGATAATTAAGAGGAATCAAGCTGTTTCACGTCTATATCACTGATTCCGCCTTTGATATGGATCATAAACTCTTCTGATTGACTCGTTCGGGTCACACGACGATCCAACAAGTTCACATTCTTGGCTTCATCTCAAACCGAGACCCATCCACCAAGAATTTAAAGTGTTCAAAAAAATATTAACATAAACAGTTGAAGGCTTCATCCTGAAAACACTGGATCCCACCACCTCCGACTGTTAGATTGTTCTAAGCTTGCAGGAAATTAAAATTGTTCAAAGTGCAGGAAAAGTAAATTGTTTAACGGGTACAAATCATTCAAATTTAAAAAAGTGGGATCCATCCTAGGCATCATTAACCATCATTGCCCACTTCGCTGCCCTCATGCAGCAGCATTCTAACCAGCCTTCTTGGCTCCGTCACCACCAACATCAGTTCCAGCATCCGCTCCAGCCTTCACCTTTTCTCCTACTTCAACCGCTGCCTTATCTGCCTTCGAAGGCTCACCAGCTCCAGACTTGGCAAGATATGGAACAGAATTCCCTCCAAGATCCTTCAGCTTAGCCACCCAAGAATCAACCAGCCAGGTTGGGCATTCGAAGCCCGCAACTTTGGCCTCATACACCATCTTAATCCTGGCCTGGAGAAGTATGACATATGTGCTCTATAAATGATGGACGATGTGTAACAATATCAATTATCAATGAAACGATGTGTTTTGGTCTCAATATTTGTGTATTTGTGCTTGACGATTTTACGTTTTGATTCTAGTTTGATTTCAAGCTTCTAATCGCTTTCTGGAGAGTTATACGCAAACTGTTATGTAAAATTGATCAGTTTAATGCGACAAACACTCCGGAATAGTGACATAAGCTTAATATACCTTAAATAACCTTTACATAACTTACAAAATAAGTTTTGGAGGGTTTGGTGTGTCAAAAACAAGTTTATTCGATCACAGGGACTATTTGCGACAAACTGCGAAAGTATGCCGATTCATATAGCAACGGACATTCCGAAACAAGATCGTAAGCTAAACATACCCTAAATATCCTATACATAGCTTAGAAATAGGCTTTGAGGAGTTTGGTATGCAAAAATGCGCTTATTTGATCAATAGGGACTAAAAGCGTCAAAAAGTGCATAAGTTTGCATTTACGCGCATATCTTACGTTCTGAACATATCCGGACATCCAAAAATTTTTGTAATAATTAAAATATTTTATTTTAGTGATTGGAATGCAAAAATACCACTCGTCGCGTAATTTGGATCGATTTCGCGTCCGTTCGAGTTTTCGTCATAATTAACCGAATAACGTGACCGTACGACCAAACAAACCGACATCCAAGATGTTTTCAAGCATATTTCATGTTCCCTATGCTTTAACATCCTTATGGAGCCTTGAAATGGGGTTAACGGGGGTTAAATGAATCAAAAACTAAGTTTTATGCATGCAGGGACTAATTCTGACATTTTCTGATACTTCCCTCACGGGCCGCGTAAGCCAGTCTTAACTCTTACGCGGGGCGTGACAGCCTTAACTGGCAGATTCATTGAATTAAGCCAAACAGTCTGTTCCCATTGGTTTTAACCATAGATTTCGAATACCATGAGCTGGTTTATGTGTTCCCCAAGTTGCCCAAGCATTTTCCAACAAGTGTAAGGCCAAGATCAAGTTTAAAAACACATGGAATGATCCTATTGATTCCAAAAATCTATAAATAGCTATGGGTTTTCAACCTTGTTCCTTGCTCATTTAAAATTCTTCTCAAATCTGCTCTAAGTTGAAGCTCTCACACTTGTTGAAGGCTTCATACCTGAGTTTTCTTTGATCTCTTTCCAAGCTTGGACCCTTTGTAAGTGATCTTTCATGCTTGGTTATGTATTCAAGCAAGAAAGTCAAACAGTGTTTGAATTTCTGCTTTGACCATGAATTGGTCAAGACAAAGTTCGTTTGAACTTTGCAACGTGAGCGTAATCACGATGATTATAGTCCCTTGTGACTATACCTACTGATTACCACGTTGATTAGTCGAAGTGACGAGTCAAAGTTTTGGTCAAAATGCACGATTATGTGCATTTTGCGACGAAACTATTTTCAGGTATCAAAACACTTTTTTTTTATATCAAATCATTTTTCTAACTTAGTTAAACATGTTTTAACATGTTTAACTCGTCACTTTTAGTTTAGTGCTTGTCTACGGTCGTAAGTCAAGCGGTCTAAACAACCGCTTAGACTTTCGAACCCGAACCGTTTGGTCAATCGTTAGGATCCGACCAAACATATTTTGTGACCATAGTTGTATAGGGAATAACCTTCTGAGGTTATACCTTATGGTCACTTAGTTTAATTAGTTATATGATAGGTAGTTTATATGCCTTAGGAAAATGACCAAAATGCCCTTTTGCTGCATAATTTGAATTTAAGCATATGTAACTTAAATTTTGTCACTTAAACTGATTATGCAACATATTTAAACATGTTAGGGAATATAATACTTGTCATAGGACTAGTTAGGCGTCTCGAACGTGCTTTCGCGCGAATGACGCGTCAAAGTAGCATAGACTACCTTAACGGGTCATAACGGGTCGTAAGCACTTAGGATAGGTTTCGAATCAGAATGTAGGCTTTGATTAAACCATATCACATGAGTTCCGATACTCATTTGATTTACAAGACCTCATTCTACCCGATCTCCCGATTTAGGTGTCGATTTATTAACATAGCGATCCGATACTAGGTGCCACTTGATTTCCTTGATTGCCGAGCTTTGTTAGTTCAGTAAATCGAGGATACCTTGCAATCTCAGGTGAGTACACAGTTCCCCTATTTTATTGCTTTCAATTGTTTTGGGGTGATTCATATGTGTTAAACGATTTCGATGTTTTCAAAAATGAATACTATGGTATATATTAAACACAACGATTTCGATAATGTGAACGAACTTGTTTGGGACGTTATTACATAACGAATGACATTCATTAACAATGATCAAGCCTACCAGTAGTATGTTATGGTACCATAGGATCTGACAAATCCCGTTATCGGACTATCGCCATGGTTATGTATGGGGATAATGTGGGTAACGACAGAACCTGGTGATTGTTAACTTACCATTTGGTGGTTTGTTAATACGAGTTGAACGATGGACGAGTCACACAGGTTTGAATGTATTCAACGAGACGACCAAAAGTTAGTTTTCACAATTAAAACACGAACGATTTGAACGATTAGAACGATTTGAACGATTGAACGATTGAACGATGGTTTATAACATGAACGATTTGAACAACTGGTTTTTATAACACGAACGATTTGAGAACAAGTACAATTGAACGATTGGTTTTTGGTATGTGATTAGATAACGAGATGGGTGTAATGTGATAAAAGCATGGTAGATACGCCGCTGGTACTTCTTATATATAAGTGTTTTTATCATATTACATTCCGTGGCGTTATTTAGTTCACTTGTACGAACGATTTTAAACGATGATACGCAACGATGTTTACTAAACAATATAAACCATACGAGCTTTATTACGAGAACGATTTACAATTCGGTTTATAAAGACAAATGTTTTAGTCTAGATTCATGGCAACGAGGTTTTATAAACTATAATTAACATTGTTTTAAGTTGGTTAAATTATATTGCAATACAAAAAACTTTTTAAAAACAAGGATTTCACTTATCGACCCTAGTCGTACGAGGTATTACAACAAGTATACAAGCCATGAATCTGACACACTCACAAAACATATGTGCTCGCCGACATTTCTTTGCTGACTTTATTTTCATATATGTTTCAGGTGGTGTTTGATGATGTTTGATGTTGATGATGACTAGGATGCATGCTCACATAGGACCGGACGAGGCCTTGGTGACTTAATAACAATATTAGGCAATGTGGTTGTGTTTTATCTTTAACTTCAAGACAATGTAATCACTTAATATTTAAAAAAAAATGAAACTTTTAATCCATGTGTTGTGAAACAATAAGTCTGTCGCTCCACTCCCCGACGTTTCCGCCGCGGTTTCTTTGTTTTAATGCGGTCGGGGTGTGACAAGAAGGGAGACAATGGCTGAATTCTTGACACCATCTCGGAAGGAAAACATGGCCTGATCATGGTCAACCAGGGCAGCAGCCAGCTTCACTTCAGCATCCTGGGTGACCTTCTTCAGTTTATCTTTATAGTACTGGGTCTTGGCGTCGACGATCTTTCCCTGGTCCGAGATGGTGATCTCGGCCTTCTTTATCCTCTCCTCCAGGACCTTTACCGCCTCACAAGATTCAGTGTAGAGGTCCAGCAGATGTTGCAGACCCTACAAAGCGGAGCACAGGTATCAATTAGTACTAACTAACCAGGATATCGACTCAATATATGCATACAGGATACAGGGTCAGGCAAACAGTGGTTCTAGGGAAAGAGTATGGATATTTACCTTATGGAGGAAGGAAGTCATGGGCTCAAGAGAGTCAGTGAAGCTAAGGTCCTCATAAGAGAAACCTTCAGGAGCAGCAGCGGCAGTTTCGGAACCCTTTCTCTTTTTGGACGAGGAAGCACAGGCCCTGGGCTGTGGAGTAGTCTTGGGAGCAGTGGATGGTTTGGAACCAGTGGTGGCTTATGTCTCTTTCTTTACCTGAACAGGAATGGGGTAGCTGTTTGTGATACCCGGGTTTTCAGGCCGTACCGTACGATAGTAATATGTGTAGTGAACATGTAAAAAGGTTGTATGTGACTGATTGTGATATTTATATATGAAATTTGATGTGTTGGTAAATTCAAACGTTTATAAAAATTATATTGGCAAGGATAAAATAAACGCTTATCGCGTAACGATTAAAATGCGAAACGAACGTCGGTGACCACCCGATCAGTGTTAAAATCCTAAAAATAGTCTGTTATGATTAGAATAGTAATTTTAATCATATCCGCAAGGAAAAATAAATTAAAACGCTAAGAAACTCTATTTTTCGAGTTTGAGCGCGTACCGCGCGATACTGTACGAATTAGACAAAATACTGTCAACGCAGCCAGTCAAGGAAACTGGTAATTATTTCAGTAACAATTTTAAGTGATTATTTTTATAGAATGATAAAAATAATTTAAAACGCACTAAAACGGGATTAAAACGCTAGATAAAATACCCGGTGTACAGTAAAATACATGTTTTAACTCAAATTTACATATAATACATATATGTATATGAAATGTGTGTGAGAGAGGAGAGAGGTGGCAGCATTATGGGCTGCCAAAGCATTCTTGAATCTTGCAAATGGGACATTTTTCATGCCTAGAGAAGGATGCATGATGATTATTACCTAAAACATCTTCCAAAACTTGCATATTCTCAAGAAATCCATTTCAAAAATCACTCTCTCTCTCTCTCTCCCTTAAACAAATCTAGGCCGAACACCCCCTAATACACTATCACTTTCATTTTCAAATTCAAATCTTGAAGATTCAAAGGCTTTACATGGTCATTTCAAGCTTGTAAGGAGGTTTGGAGGTGATTTCAAGTAGATTCAAGCAAGAACAAGGCCTTATATCATAATCTTTTTCAAAAACCCACTAAGAAATCTTGAAGGTATAAACTTAATTTCAAAACCACATTCTTGATTTTTAGTAATGATAGAGATGATTGAAGGTTTCTCTAGAACTTGGAATTAATCACAAACTTGAAAATAACAATGAATGAGATTTTAAACAAAATAAAAATGGGTGTATGCATGTGTGTATATAGGGCCGAGAGTGTGTGTATGTGGGTGCATATGTTGTATTTTGAATTTTTGATGAAAGATTTCTTGGTTATTTGATTTCTTGAAAAGTATGAAGCATGAAGGAATTTTTAGTTGTCATACAAGAATGTTCTAAAGTGATTAGATATTTGAAAGTGATATATTGAAAAGTAAATTTTTGGAAGTATGTGTGTGTATATATTTCGTATAAATGTGTGTGTGTATGTATGCATGCATGTAAAAGTTGTTATACAATCTCAAACATGAAAGACATAGGCATGAAAATCAGATTTAATCAGATTATAAACACTAAAATAAAGTTATTTTGAAGTGTTTAGAGACATATAACTTTGTCATGATGTTTACTAGCCTTGCATGTTGTACTTGGTGCTTTAGAAGTTGTAAAATACGTGAAATCACATGATTTATGTGACTTACACAAAAACTGCACTAATCTGATTATAACCACTATTTTAATCAGTAAATAACATGTATTTCTTTAAAATATCAAGTCTTTTCGAGTTGGGATGATTAAAGTAATGTTTGACGCAAAACTATGCATTAAAACGGTCAAAAATCGGCTTTTCGAGTGATTTTTATAAAACTGATTTAGATCAGTAAGTAAACTGATATTTTTAGTTTAAAAACAAGTATTTTAACTAAATTTAAGTTTACTTGGTGTTTGGTTGGTCATACGTGACTTCCGACGCCCGAAAATGTTACCGAATCGCTAAAATACGCATTTTTTAATGAACACTAGTATGGGTAATTTTTGGGTGAACCTTATGTGTTAAGATGTGTTAAGTGATTTAAACATGTGAATGTAAAAATATGTTAAGTTTTAACATGATATTGGAAATTTTGCTTATGCATGTATACTTGTGCGTTTTGTGCGGTAGAAACGGTGAAAATCGCGTTAAATGTGTAACTTGTTTGTCGAGCATAAATATTGGTACATATAAAATATTTTATGTATACTTTCTTTAAAAATGACAAAATAGATAAGTTAACAAAATTACGCGTGTTTCGATAATAAATTATGTGAACGTTTATGTATATATATTACGACGCGCAAATCGTAGGTATATTACGTATAAACGGGAGTGTTAATGGATTTACATGATAACGGTCACCAATAAAATCGTTCAAGTCGCAAAAATATTAAATATATATATATGGACTCATATATATATATTCACGTGCCAACATAATCAAAATCGTGAACTTTTCGAGAAAATCTCAAAGTTATGTGACAATTCTAAGAAACGGAGTAACTTAGGATTTTTATGATATGTACATTGATTTAAAATCGTTCCTATATATATATATATATATATATATATAATAGGACGTGTAGAAATCAATCTCTGGGATTGCACTATTTAAAATACGCACCCAAAGGTGAGTGTCACTAAACCCCTCTTTTACTGCTTTGTATATGTTTTGGGGGTAGAACACGCCAATAAAAGGGTTCAATAATGTTTTTGGATTAAAAAATACCATTTTATATAAATTATATATTTTCGTTGAAAATATATGGAGTTTGATAAATCATATGTTTCGTGGTAAAACGTTTTTGATGAATATATGTTTGGAGGAGATGTTGGGATGGTACGGTGTTTCTGAGGAAATACCGACCATGATGTTGGAACGAATATTGCTTGGTCTCAAGAGAGTAAGTATCGGCATAGGCTTACATTTCGGGGGGGGGGGGGGATTTCAGGGGATTCGTACAACATCGTATATTAAATTTGTCATATTAGTAGGATATATATATATATATATATATATATATATTGTACATGAGGCAGACATCATATATGGTCTCGATGTGGACCCTGCGCCAATGATGTCGTTTAATCGATTAAGTATTGCACGCGAGGAATTGTTGGTAGATCTATCGGGTTGACAACCCCGTCATGACCGGTCGCTCCATGTCAAGTCAAGCGACGAATTTAAATTCCGGTTATTGTCTAGCATTGATTATCCCTGCATGGTAAATATATAGTTCGTATTGTCTAGCTAACATACGAGTCTGAAAGTTGACGCTATGAATTTAATATACAAAACCTGGGAAAATGCCTTAATTTCGGGTTTTTGAACTTACGACGGATGACCCATGGATTTTATTAAGGAAGTAAATGGACTTTCTAAAAAATATATGGATGTTTTAAAATAAACACATAATTAGAAAGTTTTCCTTTGGATCAAATTGTTAGATTTGAATATGTGAACTCACCTTGCTTTGTGTTCACACTTGATTTTAAATGTGTTCTACAGGTACTTGAGTTTGGCTTCGGGAATCATGGCATATCTTGTTTTTGATGATGCATGTTGTATTATTTGAAAATGTTGGACAAACTTTTAAACTTTTTGGGACGTATGTAATAAGATCCGCGAGGATCAAAGACAACTTAACTATGTGGTTGTGTCGTGTCTTAAAACGTAATGTTTAATAACTAATGTTTTAAAATAAGTCAAAATGTCCAACAAATGAATGCATCGTTCAACAAGATATAAATGGGCACCAACTTCCATCACCACTACGTTTAATATTCCGCTGCGATGTTTTTGGGGTGTGACACTGTCCAATTCTTCAAGGTCCAAGAAAACGGGCATCTTATTGGTGTCTACACAAATAAGGGAGTAATCTTAAACCTAATCATTCAATATCTCAAATAACAAAACTTATGCAGGGTTATGAAACAAAAACCCTTACCAGACATGTTAAAACTGGAATGTTGGCTTGAAGTTGTTTGATTTGGCACGAAGCTTCTCTCGATTTTCGGTAGCTGGTAGATGGCGTCAATCCTCTACACTGAGTTGGCAAGGGGAGGTGCTAACTTTCTGAAGTCCGCTGCATAAAAGAAAGGGAAGATGTCAGTCCAGGATATTAAGCACGATATATTTGGGGATAATCCTAAAACCCTAAATCCTACGCCTTGTTAACAATTTCACCAAAAAACTCTCTCCACCAGGGATTAAACTTCTTTTTACAAAGAATAATTTAGTTTTCCAGTCATCTTCATTCCTGGTGGCCCGAAGGACGAGAGGGTTGTTAGTGGTGGAATAAAACAGAAACCTGCTAGACCCATGTGATCTTAGCCGGTATACCACAGGGAGATCGTTAACACAAAGCTCTGGGATGTGGTTATTCTTGATGCGATCAAAAACCACCAAAACCCTCCAAAGCATGGGATGATTTGGCTAAAGCTAAGACAGGTGGTGTGGAAGAAATCCATGATGAAATCGGAGAAAGGGAATCGGAGGCCCAAAGTGAAAGGAAAAGCAAGAAAACATAGCCATTCAGTCAACGACGCGTCTGATCGAAGATCCCGATCAAACGGCCAGAAAACTGCTCTGTCTGGGAAGATACCGGATGATAGGAGGGCCGATAAGTAAGCATTATCGAACGTGCAAACTTCCCGCTCCGGGTTTTGGAGTAGGTTTTGAGCTGTGAAGGTGGGGACCGAGTCACCGAAAGACGATCAAGTTTGTCTCGCCATGGTTGATCGGAAGCAGAGAAGAAGAAGATGAGAAGAATAGACATAAGAAAGAGATTACTTTTTCAAATTTCTTGGATGGGAGTTAAAAGGAAGAAGTAATGAGAAGATATAGGCAAGTAATGAGTGATTATAGCATGAAAAGTTGCACCATGTCAAATCATATCATCAAATCACTTAAAGGCCTCGATAAGATTAAAAAAATATTACCGTTAGAATCAGGGATCCAAACGGCAACATTTTTGGGGACAATTGCTATGGGTGAAATTCTGAGCCCATATCCTGACATGGCATCTTGATTTTATGTTAGCTATTTGTGATCAGGATACCGAACCAGGATAGTGGTAACATCCTGAGGCAGTATCTTGGTTATTACTAACAATTTGTTTGTAGGCTATGGCTACAGGATTATAACGTACACAAGGACTAGTTCTCCTAAAGACTCGCTCAATATTGTTGGAAGAAAGACGTTGAAGTCGGGAGACTAGATCTACAACGGTCATGAAGGAATATCCAAAAATATCCCGAGATTGTAGGATAGTTTGTTTACTTGTATTATTATAAATATGGAATGCCAGATCATAGAAAGACACACACTATCGAGCTCTAATACTCATACACTCTCTTTTCAAACAACGATTACACTCTAACACCCACAAATCACAATCATTGTAACACTTAGAATCGATTTGAGCATTATCTTGCAACTGTATCCAGGTTATTCAAAGCAATAAGAAGAACATGGCAGCCGACGATTGTCAGCTCCCGAGGTTTTATGCCGGCGATCTAGATTGATCAAGGGCTTTCCTCGTATATCATGTGTCAACTTTTACTTTTATCGCTCAATTGTTTTATTATTGGTATAGCTTGATATCCTCGAGCTATATCCTGAAACTGTTTTCATATACAATCAACTCAACATATTTTTGCAAACACCAAAAGCACACTACCTCAGAACTAATTTGATCACTTAATTTCTTCGATAATTTGTTACTAAAACAATTATCATGTCATTAACTTCGTACAAGCCTCCATTTAACATGTATAGCGCTATAGGAGTAACGCACCACCCGTGAACGAGAGATCATGTTAAATTTAATTCTTGTGGTAATCAGAGGGTTGACTTAAATATTGCATGCCATTGATATGTTAATCTTGATAACTTTGGTTACCATGTGGATTCGTTTTAAACGTTTTTATACTTATGCTATATACTTAAACTTGTGTACTAGCCAATGCTTTTTGTGTTGAACTATACTTTTAACATGTTGCAGGTTGATGATGTTGATTATGATGAAATCTAGTAGGGACGACACTAGAAACTCATAACGAATTACTAGAATTGTTATCTCATTTTTGTTTAACTTGTTGTATGTTGTCTTTCCGATGTTGTAATTTGAATTTCTTAGGATGTACTTGACAATTTATGTATGCAATGAAATCGGTTTTGAATTAAATTGTAACACCCCGAAAACGGGTTTGGTAATCAAACCCCGTTAATACTAAAAGACGGGTAAAATACCGTTAGTGGTAAAAAGAAAAAAATTAGTTAACCCGGTGAATATTAGGATTTGAATAAATAATCTTGTATTAATCAAAAAGAGGAATAAATGCTTTGAGAAAACACGGTTTATTAGGAGCCCGAGTTAACGGGACTTAAAAAAAAAAAAAACGGGTTATGATTCCCCACACCCACCAAGTTAACTAGGAATAGTTAACCTAGTTAGTAATGGGTAATTAAATAAAAAGCTATGAGATATAGCTTCTTTTGTAATAAATGAAACAAGAGGGACTAAAAGAGACAAAAAGGGAAAATGTTTTAATTAAATAAAATACTAACACCAAAACACACACTCTAAGTGTGTGTTCTGGTCGAGATTTCTAGAAGAGCCAGGGAGCTCTCATCTTCAAACCCTAACATGCTCAAATCCATCAATTGAAAGACCAAATCTACTCCAAATCGAAATCTAAGATCAGATTAGTGATCACCTAAGCGAAGGGATCACAAGGTATGTCAAATTTCATCTTCTAGTTACATCTTGAGATTTTGATAAACATGTGAGATTCGAAATTTGTGTTGCATGGATGTTGTATTGATGGAATAGGAACAATATTATGTCTAGGAGTAAACCCTAGACAAGTATATATTGAAATCATGCTTAGTTCAAGTAAATTCAGATGTTGATGCTAAATTCATGTATGAGATGTTTTTAGGGTTTTGATTGCAAAGAAAATAGTGTTATGATGTCAAGAACATGCTTTAATTGAAAGCTGAATTCAAATAGCTCCTAATCTGAATTTACAGCCAACTTGTATTGGCTGTAACATAGACAAAATGTGACAAAAAGATGTGTTTCTTGAGTCTAAAATGTAATTCCAGGAAATATCTTTAAAACCCCACTGAAATCGCATTTGTTCGACGAAAATTGAGCGTTTTATGAATTTTTCCGTATCAAAGGTTCAAGCTGCGTTTTCTGGCAGAATTTGCAGCCCATTACGAATGTCATAACTCAATTTAGGAATTGAGTTATGATCTCAAATTCTTACTGTAGAAATTTTTAAGTGATTAAAAGAATCGCCAATTGGAATTTCGTCAATCGGATAAACGAGGAATTTTTAATGAATTTTTCCGTCAGCTGCAATCAGAAGTGACGAATCTGATTGCAGCTTAGTAAATGAATTTTTACAAATTTTTGGTAAAGAGTTAGATCTTGAAATTTTAACACAAGGCCTAACCCTCCGAGTGGTACGCCACATAAAAAAATCATAATTTTTGAAGACATGTAAACAGGTTAATCAGGTCACCAAAAACAGCCTATTTTGAAAAGTTAAACTAACCATGGACGGAGTCGAATAGTAGTTTTGACATAGAAAATACGTAAGGTGGAATGGTCATGGTTATAATGACTAATCTAACCACGTTGTGAATTATGATGATAGTTTGACTCTTGACAAGCTAGATGGAGGATTGGGAATGAAGCGGGTCAAACGGAGCAAGTACGAAAAGGAAAGCGTAATTTGGATGCGAGGTAAGTAAAAGCTTACACCCTTTTTAGTATACATCAGTTGTGTGTATTGAAAATGAATAAGGAAAAGTTAGTAATAGAGTTATAATGTTCCGACTCAAATAATATGAGTCGGAACTAGTGCAATGGTGAGAAATCATAAACAATGGCAAAAAGGGTAAATTGGTAAATTAGTCATGTGACGATGAACTAATAAGAAATTTTGAAACATTACGTTATGGTGTAAACCGGAATGGGAAAAAGGGCGAGATGGTAACTAGATATCATCTCATAATGGAAAATGGTCGTTCGGACTAAACGGGTCAAATGACATTGGCAAGATCATTTGACAATATTAATTGATGACAGCTTGTAGAGTTTTGTGATTACCGGAAATATCATACGGTTCGCGTTGGTATTAATTAGAAATTAATAGTGAAAGATATTTAAACGGGTCAATCCTATGACTCGAGCAAGGTACGCATATTTAGAATTATTGTTAAAAGCGATATTTTTGGTCAAATATTAGCGAAAGTCCTTCATCGTAAAATGAAGGACTAAAATTAACCAAAAAGCCCTTAATGGGTGAATTGGGCAAACGACCCATATGGGTTGTTTAGGAATTCGCATTAAGATTACGAAGAATAGGTAGATACCTTAATGTAGTAAAATGATGAGTGAAATTTAAAGTTAATGGAAAATCCCTCCAACGGGTCAAAATGAAGTTTTGCGCTTAACTCAACCTTTAGTTGCATAATGTATGAAAGTCTTGAACTCACGACTTGATGGTTTTGAGATAATGAATACCTCAAAAATTTGTAATGATTTAAACAAAAGTGGTTTAATGAATCATGAAACGGGTCAAAAGTGTTAAAAAGGAATTTCAAGCCGAGAGCTTGAAATCTGAATTTTTGAAGTAGTTGAATATCAGGTTTTAACTCCATAAGATGGAGAATTAAATTTCGAACGCGTAGGAAAAAGAATCACGTAAAACGGACTTCTAGATCAAAAGTTATGGCCTTTGAAAGTTTGATTTTTGATAAATAAACATAGCTGGAAGAAATGCAGGTCCTAGATGCGGACCTGCTGGAAAACGATCTCCCCCGCGACACGCGAAGGAGAACCGGGCACCGGGCGCGACACGCGGGTGCTGTCGCGGCACGCGAAGGAAAAGAAGGAGCCTCTCGCGTGGCGCGGGAGGCAATATTCCGAAATTTTATTTTTATTTTATTTGCTTGTTTATGAAACTTGTTTATACATGTTTATAAGCTATCAAAACTAACTTTTAAGTTGGTGTTGATCATAGGTGATATCAAGTGTACCCGGATGGAGATCAAGCGATGGCAAGGGACCGAACACACGAAAAAAATGAAGCTTCCACAAGTTGTTTCGTCGTTATTCTAAAACGATGAATTAAATCACATTATGTTGTATTACTTTAAATTGTAAAAGTTTTAATAAACCCGTATTTCCGATGTATATGTAATCTTAATTACATGATTGTTTTCGCAAAATATACGTTAAACCTTGATTTATAAGAACGGGTGTTACAAGTTGGTAATCAGAGCTC
This sequence comes from Helianthus tuberosus, assembly GCA_030545235.1. Classification (NCBI taxonomy): domain Eukaryota; kingdom Viridiplantae; phylum Streptophyta; class Magnoliopsida; order Asterales; family Asteraceae; genus Helianthus; species Helianthus tuberosus. The sequence goes on along the minus strand of CM060447.1, from coordinate 127,176,480 downwards.
ATGGTTAAAGAATAAAGTGTGTTCGGTTCAAGGCTTGATCGCAGATCCGGTAAGTACAAGTATGTTAATGGTCTAGTATGATTAAACTGTTGTGAACAACACATAGGGTATCATGTAATACACGTTACACCAACGAAAATGATTAGTATAGTTAACGAAATCACGTGCAGTAAAAAGCCTTGTATTACAAAACGTGCATTTATTAATGTTGAAATTACTAACTTTTGTAAATGCTTAGTTGAAGGATACTCGCATCTGAAGATAGCGGGAGTCTAACAAATTGCGGACTTGACGGAGGAACAGTCCAAAGTACGACAAGTAGAACATGCTCACCAAGGACCTAAATCGCGTAGCGATCACGAACAAGGCTAATGGCAAGAGAAGCCTGTCAGGGCAAGCATTACCAGGTGCACAGTTTAAATTTAATTACACATATAGTAATATGCAACAAATACGTAGAGATAGAAAGTTGCATATGTAGATTGAAAACTTGGAAAAACCCGAATAGAAAACCTATCCGGGATATTGTTTCCAAGAGAAACAAATAGAGGCATTACTTACATGGGGTGTAATGTGAAAATTATAAAAAGGTCATGTATACCAGGTGTTGATCACTTACTCTGGCCAAGTAAGTGGTGAGCACGTGGTACCATGAACTTTTTATGATGGACATACTTACATCCGATGTAGTAAGGACTGGGTAAATGGGACAAATTAAAAAAAAAGTACCCAAATGAATCAAAATAGCAAAATATTTGATAATAATGTAAACGCACAGCCGAGTGACGGAAGCATATTACATTAGGATAATGAGCCCGAGTGAAGGGATAAAGAATAATATAAAACGATTAAGATATGCAATGGGAGGGAGTGTACTTGCACTCGAACCCGGAGAATGAAAACATGTAAAACGATTAAGATATGCATTGGGAGGGAGTGTACTTACACTCGAACCCGGAAAATCCAAATATGCCTCTTAACGGGCCGTTTTTGTAAAACGTCAAACTTGAGGACAAAGTCGGAATATATAAAAAAAATGAAGTGAGGTCTTAATGCATACCGGGAGGGTTGCAATAATAACGACTTCGGTAAAACACCCGGTTGATGGGTAGGAATTTAAAACACATGTGAAAATCAAGAGACGTGAACGCGGGTCGGAAAAAAAAATCAAAAATCAAAAGACTTGGATTACGAGTTATGACTATAAAATCTTGTAAATAGAAATTTTGAATAAATTATGTTCAACTATTTTAAAGTTGAACGGGTCGAATCTAATATCATGCCAGACGGCATGAGTAAACGCAAGCGGGATAATGGTAGCGTTAAAAGCAAAAGAATAATGAGCCCGGTAATGGGACATAATCAAATACGAATGTATGTAAACTGGATAATGGTGAGCATAAGATAAACCGACGCATAAATGACGTGAGAAGTCATAAAGTCGGAAAATTTGTCCGAAAGGAAACGAATGTAGCCTTAGACTACGGTCAAGGTCAAAGAAAATACCAAGGTGAAAAATAAATGATTCTTCAAACAAAAACAGGGTGCCTTGACACCAAACATGTATTTTAAGAATGACATGAGTAAAGAATGAACTACGGGGTCAATCTAACCTTTAGGGTTATAAACAATGGAAAGGTCTACGAGGCTAAAACGACCCACGAGTCATGACTAGAAAGAAATAGATTATAAGGACCTCGCCGTAAAGAGGTGAAGGTCTAATAAAATAGCCTATAGGCTAAGTGATAAAACCTACGGGTTAACCAGGCAAGGCGAGGAAATAAATTGAGGATCCCCGCATAAAACTAAGACTGTAAAAGTATAAATTATGGACTGTCAATATCCTGGTATGGATAATTGACAAAAGTTAAAGAGAAGATCCTAAAACTAAAACTTCGGTTTTAGAAAGAAATAACGTTTTTACAAATATAAATTCTGATAGAAATTTAAATAGTAAGCATGAAAGATACAAGTCTTGACACTGATAGGCGCAAGACGATATATTCGAAAAGTGATATTTTCAAAAATGAAAGGTTGATATAAATTAAACATGATGTGACACGATCACGGCCAAGAAACACAATGTGAAGTAGAATCACATTATAACCAAGCGAGCGGTGAAAAGTAACTGGACTAATAAGTCGAGTTAGTGAGACCGGTTAGGGTCAGCAATTCAAATCAAGAAATTTGGTTTGCTTGTAAGCGGTGGATTCGGTATAACTGAACCGAATAAATAAATTTGAAAACAAAAGAATTTGTTGCTAAAAGTGAAAGATTTCACTAAAGACCTTTAAACGGGTGAAAGTAATTGATTCATAAAGAATTCGATAGTATATGAAAGCGATGGATATCGCTAAGTTAACTAAACTAGTGGAAATAACGAGATTACGTTATTTCAAGTTGCACTATGTCGTAGGAGATACGTAGACAATTAGTAACAAAAAGATGTTACCATATTTTTCTAGTAATACTAACAATTGGTTAAAAGTATAAGTAATGTTTGAAAGATTTCTCGGATCAAATACATTGAGTTTAAACTCAAGGAATTATGTAAGAAAAGATTTCGAGTACGAAACCTCTTTAAGGGGGTAGACTTGTAACACCCCGAAAACGGGTTTGGTAATCAAACCCCGTTAATACTAAAAGACGGGTAAAATATCGTTAGTGGTAAAAAGAAAAAAATTAGTTAACCCGGTGAATATTAGGATTTGAATAAATAATCTTGTATTAATCAAAAAGAGGAATAAATGCTTTGAGAAAACACGGTTTATTAGGAGCCCGATTTAACGGGACATAAAAAAATGGGTTATGATTCCCCACACCCACCAAGTTAACTAGGAATAGTTAACCTAGTTAGTAATGGGTAATTAAATGAAAAGCTATGAGATATAGCTTCTTTTGTAATAAATGAAACAAGAGGGACTAAAAGAGGCAAAAAGGGAAAATGTTTTAATTAAATAAAATACTAACACCAAAACACACACTCTAAGTGTGTGTTCTGGTCGAGATTTCCAGAAGAGCTAGGGAGCTCTCATTTTCAAACCCTAACATGCTCAAATCCATCAATTGAAAGGCCAAATCTACTCCAAATCGAAATCTAAGATCAGATTAGTGATCACCTCAGCGAAGGGATCACAAGGTATATCAAATTTCATCTTCTAGTTACATCTTGAGATTTTGATAAACATGTGAGATTCGAAATTTGTGTTGCGTGGATGTTGTATTGATGGAATAGGAACAATATTATGTCTAGGAGTAAACCCTAGACAAGTATATATTGAAATCATGCTTAGTTCAAGTAAATTCAGATGTTGTTGATGCTAAATTCATGTATGAGATGTTTTTAGGGTTTTGATTGCAAAGAAAATAGTGTTATGATGTCAAGAACATGTTTTAATTGAAAGCTGAATTCAAATAGCTCCTTATCAGAATTTACAGCCGACTTGTTTTGGCTGTAACATAGAAAAAACTTGACAAAAAAATGTGTTTCTTAAGTCTAAAATGTAATTTCAGGAAATATCTTTAAAACCCCACTGGAATAGCATTTTTTCGACGAAAATTGAGCGTTTTATGAATTTTTCCGTATCAAAGGTTCAAGCTGCGTTTTCTGGCAGAATTTACAGCCCATTACGAATGTCATAACTCAATTTAGGAATTGAGTTATGATCTCAAATTCTTACTGTAGAAAGTTTTAAGTTATTAAAAGAATCTCCAATTGGAATTTCGTCAATCGGATAAACGAGGAATTTTTAATTAATTTTTCGGTAAGCTGCAGTCAGAAGTGACGAATCTGATTACAGCTTAGTAAATGAATTTTTACGAATTTTTGGTAAAGAGTTAGATCTTGAAATTTTAACACAAGGCCTAACCCTCCGAGAGGTACGCCACATAAAAAAATCATAATTTTTGAGGACTTGTAAACAGGTTAAACAGGTCACCAAAAACAGCCTATTTTCAGTGATACGAAACTTGATTGTTGATGTTATAAATTATGCCCACAATGTTCATATGTTGAAATTAGGAATCAAATGCGTAATTTTCTAGTTCGACCAATTACGTGTGATGTGGAGTAATACAAATTTTAATTATGAAGTCAATTTAGCTTATATGCACATATCATATAATTAAGGGTAGTTAACTTTTGAAAAGTTAAACTAACCATGGACGGAGTCGAATAGTAGTTTTGATATAGAAAATACGTAAGGTGGAATAGTCGTGGTTATAATGACTAATCTAACCACCTTGTGAATTATGATGATAGTTTGACTCTTGACAAGCTAGATAGAGGCTGGGGAATGAAGCGGGTCAAACGGAGCAAGTACGAAAAGGAAAGCGTAATTTGGATGCGAGGTAAGTAAAAGCTTACACCCTTTTTAGTATACATCAGTTGTGTGTATTGAAAATGAATAAGGAAAAGTTAGTAATAGAGTTATAATGTTCCGACGCAAATAATATGAGTTGGAACTAGTGCAATGGTGAGAAATCATAAACAATGGCAAAAAGGGTAAATTGGTAAATTAGTCATGTGACGATGAACTAATAAGAAATTTTGAAACATTACGTTATGATGTAAACTGGAATGGGAAAAAGGGCGAGATGGTAACTAGATATCATCTCATAATGGAAAATGGTCGTTCGGACTAAACGGGTCATATGACATTGGCAAGATCATTTGACAATATTAATTGATGACCGCTTGTTGAGTTTTACGATTACAGGAAATATCATACGGTTCGCGTTGGTATTAATTAGAAATTAATAGTGAAAGATATTTAAACGGGTCAATCCTATGACTCGAGCCAGGTACGCATATTTAGAATTATTGTTAAAAGCGATATTTTTGGTCAAATATTAGCGAAAGTCCTTCGTCGTAAAATGAAGGACTAAAATTAACCAAAAAGCCCTTAATGGGTGAATTGGGCAAACGACCTATATGGGTTGTTTAGGAATTCGCATTAAGATTACGAAGAATAGGTAGATACCTTAATGTAGTAAAATGATGAGTGAAATTTAAAGTTAATGGAAAATCCCTCCAACGGGTCAAAATGAAGTTTTGCGCTTAAGTCAACCTTTAGTTGCATAATGTATGAAAGTATTGAACTCACGAGTTGATGGTTTTGAGATAATGAATACCTCAAAAATTTGTAACGATTTAAACAAAAGTGGTTTAATGAATCATGAAGCGGGTCAAAAGTGTTAAAAAGGAATTTCAAGCCGAGAGCTTGAAATCTGAATTTTTGAAGTAGTTGAATATCAGGTTTTAACTCCATAAGATGTAGAATTAAATTTCGAACGCGTAGGAAAAAGAATCACGTAAAACAGACTTCTAGATCAAAAGTTATTGCCTTTGAAAGTTTGATTTTTGATAAATAAACATAGCTGGAAGAAATGCAGGTCCTAGATGCGGACCTGCTGGAAAACGATCTCCCCCGCGACACGCGAAGGAGAACCGGGCACCGGGCGCGACACGCGGGTGCTGTCGCGGCACGCGAAGGAAAAGAAGGAGCCTCTCGCGTGACGCGAGAGGCAAAATTCCGAAATTTTATTTTTATTTTATTTTCTTGTTTATGAAACTTGTTTATACATGTTTATAAGCTATCAAAACTAACTTTTAAGTTGGTTTTGATCATAGGTGATATCAAGTGTACCCGGATGGAGATCAAGCGATGGCAAGGGACCGAACACACGAAAAAAATGAAGCTTCCGCAAGTTGTTTCGTCGTTATTCTAAAACGATGAATTAAATCACATTATGTTGTATTACTTTAAATTGTAAAAGTTTTAATAAACCCGTATTTCCGATGTATATGTAATCTTAATTACATGATTGTTTTCGTAAAATATACGTTAAACCTTGATTTATAAGAACGTGTGTTACATAAATTATTGTCACATAATGTTATGAAGTCTTTGAGCAATCTCGTTTGTCTCACTCCGATGTTTCCGCCATCAGTTGGGGTGTGACAGATTGGTATCAAAGCCATAACTATAGGGAATTAGGTAGAATTGGCATGTTCGACCTAGTCTATAGTAGGTACCATACTTGACCATTCTTGCTACTTGTTTAAAATGCTTATTCTTCCTATTTGCTTCTTTCTACCTCTTTTGTCTTAATACTTACAATATGTCTTTCCTAAGACATTTACACAACACACTTTTGAAGACTTGAAGACACTCGTAATACAAACAAGATAAATTTACCAAAATAGGTTGGAAACCCATAATTTGGTAAACGAATCTCAATCCGCTTATACTATTTTGCACGAAATTACACCATCAAGCTAGGAGTGAAATCCACATCTTGATGGTAAATTTCCAATTCAAATTCTAGTGGACCCTCATCAAAGTGTTGAAATTAAATTTTGACCCGACGAGTACCGACCAAACTTAGGGTACGAAATCGTCAAGTTCGGGGTGAAACTCGCATCTTGTTGATTAGTCCCATTACTCGATTTTCAATCCCGCCTTTGATTGTTTCAATCGATTAGGGACGTGTAGTAACTGGAAGGGCAAAATACCGTTAATCTCTTCTCGACGAGACTATTTTACCTATAGGACAAAGCACGTTTCCCTAATTTGAAAGGACTTTCGATTCACTTTGGAATAGTCGACGTTTCTAAACCCGAAACAATCCAATGTTTTATTGAGCCTCTCTTTTATGTTATCTCAATTTATATGTGATTTTATACTTGATACCTCGTTCATTTCAAAACCGATACATGATTCGCACGTTTCTCGCAACCAAAAACAAGAATAATTCTCGTGAACAAACTTAATTTATGCTCTTTTATGCAATCATACGTGATTATACTTGTGAATACTTGTTGAGTACATGCGATTTATGTGAATCATACGTGAATACATACATGCTTATACATGCTAAACTTACTTTACATTGTGATCAAGTCTCATCCTTTACTTCTTTTTCGATTCTTTAGATTTCTTCCCACAGGCTGTCCAAGAAAACCAAGTCCAAGTCTAGCTCCAAGAAGGATTCCAACTCCAACTCCGACTCGATGTCCAAGAAAGATTTCATGAAGTTCAATGCCAATCAAATGGCTAAGATCATCCCTGACATCGTTAGCAAGATCTAACCTAACCCTGACTCATCCCATGCCTCCGTCAACTCAAAGGTGGAAACACCTAAGGCAATGTTCCTATTTAAATAGTTTATGGCCTGTAAACCCCTTGAGTTCACTGGCAAAGATGGTGCCACCGCCATGCTGACATGGTTCGATGCTATCGAACTAACTTTCCTCCAAAGCGGTTGTCCTGACAACTTGCGAACCTTGAACGCTACAGGGGTATTCTGTTCGAGAGCTCTCGAATGGTGGACCTCTGAGCGTAATACGCGAGGAAACGACACAACCCACACCTTGCCCTAGGCTAAATTGAAGAAACTTATGAGGGATGAGTTCTGTCCTTCCCACGAACTTAGGAAACTGGAACATGAGTTCTGGAATCTAAAGCAAGTCAGGGATCACAACGATGGTCTCACCATTCGCTTCAAACAGTTCAGTATCCTATGCCCTGGCCAAGTCGATTCTGTTGACAAAGCCATTACTAAGTATATCCACAGTCTCCCTACCTCGTTCATGAACCTCGTGGAGTCCGCTTCACCAAAGACTCTCGAGGATACCTTTCGTTTGGCAACTCGCCTGAATAACAACTGCGTCATTTGTGGAGTTTCTGAAAAGACTCCATCGAAGAGTGCACACCAAGCTACCACTAACACCACCACCATTGAACCATCACCCAAACCACCATCCTCAAAAGGGAAAGGCAAGAAGCGGAAAGCTTCAAGTCAAAACTGTGCGGTTGTTACTCCACAAAACCCCAAACATTGCAATCAATTCCCGCTACCTCAAACACCAAACCACAAAGACGAGCCTACACTGGGACTCATCCCCAGTGTACCACCTGTTTTTATCACCACCCTAGCAACACACCATGTCGCCGATATGCGACTTATCATAGGTATGGACACTTTGCTGATCGATGCCGAAATGGTCCACAACCACAAGGCAATCAAAACCAAGCCATCGTAGCCCAAAACCCAGCCCCCAATTAAGCTCAACCCCAAGCCAACAATGGTAGGGTGTGTTACCAATGTGGTGATCCGAATCACCTTGCCAATGCATACACCCAACGCAACAACAACAACAACTAGCATGAACCACAGTAACAACAGCAGCAGCAACAACAATAGCCTCAACAGCAAGCTCGAGGCAGAGCTTTCGTCATCATCGCCGCTCAGGCGCAGAACACTAATGATGTCATAACTGGTACGTTCCTCGTCAACCATGTCTATGCTTCTTGTCTATTTGATACTGGCGCAGATAAGAGTTTTATATCTGTTAAATTCTAACCTATGCTTAAGTGTAGACGCTCTAAGTTACCTAAATCATTCGCTATCAAAGTCGAAAATGGTAAATCCGCCACTGTCGAGTCCGTCCTTTCTAAGTGTTCCTTGAATCTCGACGATCATACATTTTTTATTGATCTCATACCTATGCAAATGGGTAGTTTTGCCATTATAGTAGGTATGGATTGGCTTAGGCGAGTTCGTGCTGAAGTTGTTTATTCTGATAAGTTTATTCGTCTTCCTCTTCCTAACGGTGATTCCTTGCATGTCTATGGCGAGAAACCATCTAAAGGTCTCAAGCTTATGTCGTGTACTCAAGCAAACAAACACTTGCATAAAGGTTCCTTCTCCTTCCTTACCCACGTTGTGGAAACGAAGCATAAGGACTCGAGCATGAGTGATGTTCCTGTTGTTTATGATTTTCCCGATGTTTTCCCAATGATCTTCCTGGTCTGCCTCTTGCTCATTCTGTTGACTTTCGCATCAATTTAGTGCCTAGCGCTGCGCCTGTCGCTAAGTCTCCTTATCGCTTAGCACCCTTGGAAATGCAAGAGCTATCGAGCCAACTTCAAGAGCTTCTTGATAAAGGCTTTATACGCCCTAGTACTTCTCCTTGGGGCATTCCCGTTTTATTTGTCAAGAAGAAAGATGGATCATTTCAAATGTGTATTGACTATCGTGAGCTCAACAAGCTTACTGTCAAAAACCGATATCCGCTTCCTCGTATTAACAATCTCTTCGATCAATTACAAGGCGCAACTTGTTTCTCCAAGATTGATCTTCATTCTGGTTATCATCAGCTTCGAGTTGTCGAAGAAGATATACCCAAAACCACTTTTCGAACGCGTTATGGTTATTGTGAGTTCGTGGTCATGCCCTTTGGTTTGACCAACGCACCTGCAGTTTTCGAGGATTTGATGAACCGTGTGTGCAAAGCTTATTTAGACCCTTTCATGATCGTCTTCATCAACGATATTCTCATCTACTCCAAGAGTCAAGAAGAGCACGAGCGACACTTGCATCTTATCCTTCAACTTCTACGCGCTAAACGTCTTACGCCAAATTCTCCAAGTTTGAATTTTGGTTAAAAGAAGTTCAATTTCTTGGTCATACCATCAACGAACTTGGTATTCACGTTGACTCTGCAAAGATTGAAGTTGTGAAGAACTGGATTGCTCCCAAGTCTCCGTCTGAAATCCGTTCATTTCTTGGTTTAGCTGGTTATTATCATCGTTTCATTTCCAACTTTTTGAAAATCGTCGTTCCTCTTACCTCCTTGACTAAAAAAGATAAACCTTTTGTTTGGGGTCCTGAACAAGATGAGTCTTTTCAAACGCTCAAGGATATGCTTTGCAATGCTCCAATCCTTGCTCTTACCGATGGTAACAACGACTTCGTCGTGTACTGCGATGCTTCAAACATTGGCCTTGGTTGTGTCCTTATGCAACGAGACAATGTTATCGCTTACGCGTCGAGGCAACTCAAAATACATGAGAAAAACTACACTATGCATGACCTTGAACTTGGCTCAGTTGTTTTTGCCTTGAAGATATGGCGACACTACCTTTATGGTACTAAGTGCGTGGTCTTCACCGACCATAAGAGCCTTAAGCACATCTTCAACCAAAAGGAACTGAAAATGCATCAACGTCATTGGGTAGAGTTGTTAAACGATTATGACTGTGAAATTCGCTACCATCCAGGTAAAGCAAATGTCGTGGCCGATGCACTTAGTCGTAAAACTATTGTCGAGAGTGTTCGTTGTTTCCAGCTCGTCAACGATCTTCAAAACCGCATTCGTGAAGCTCAATACGCGTCTGTTAACGAGGGTAACCTCTACAACGAGATGCAATGTGGTGCTAAAGAGAGCCTCGTAACCACACCCGATGGTATTCTATATCATCTCAATCACATCTGGATTACTAATCGTGACAACCTTCGAGATTTTCTGATGAAGGGGGCATATAAATCTAGGTATTCTATTTATCCTGGTGCTAATAAGATGTGTCACGATATGCGTACATCCTATTGGTGGCCTGGAATGAAGAAAGATATCGCCACCTTCATTTTGAAATGTCTCACTTATTCAAAGGTTAAAGCCGAACATCAACGTCCCTCTGGCTTGCTCGAACAACTAGAAATCCTTGTCTGGAAATGGGAGAGCATTGCGATGGACTTTATCACTAAACTTCCCCGTACGTCTTCTAGTCATGACAATATTTGGGTGATCATCGATCGATTGACCAAATCCGCTCACTTTCTCCCCATTCATGATGATTACAAAGTCGAGAAATTGGCTCGTATCTACACAGATGAAATCATTTGTCGTCATGGCATTCCCATTGACATCATCTCTAATTGTGATGGTCGCTTAACTTCTAGTCTTTGGCAAACATTTCAAAATGCTATGGGTACTCACCTTAACCTTAGCACTGCTTTTCATCCTCAGTCTGACGGTCAAACCGAGCGTACTATCCAAACTCTAGAGGATATGGTTCGTTCATGCGTAATCGATTTTGGTGGCAGCTAGGATATGCACTTGCCTTTGATTGAATTCTTGTACAACAACAGTTATCACGCGAGTATTCAAATGGCACCTTTTGAGGCATTGTATGGTCGTAAATGTTGTTCGCCCATTTGTTGTCATGAGATCGGGGAAGCGCAAGTCACCGATCCCAAGCTTATATAAGAGATGATGGACAAGATTTTACAGGTTCGAGATACCTTACTAAAAGCCAGGAGCCGACAAAAGGGTTACGCTGACAAGTGTCGCAAACCTTTGGAATTTGAAGTAGGTGACTTTGTACTTCTCAAGGTATCCCCTTGGAAGGGCGTGGTTCGTTTTGGTAAGAAAGGGAAACTCGCACCTCGCTACATAGGTCCTTTCAAGATCCTCGAAATGATTGGCAAGGTAGCGTATCGACTGGACCTACCTCAAGAACTCAACAATGTTCATCCTACATTTCATGTCTCAAACTTGAAAAAGTTTCTAGCTGAAGAAGGACTTCAAGTTCCACTCGAAGATCTTCAAATTAACAAGACTTTGCACTTTGTGGAGAAACCTGTCGAGATCATGGACCGAGGAGTCAAGAAATTAAGGCGCAGTCGAATTCCTATTGTTAAGGTTCGATGGAAAGGAAAACGTGGCGCCGAGTTTACTTGGGAACTCGAAAGTGATATGAAGACTAAGTATCCACATCTGTTCATTACATCTCCTTAAATTTCGAGACAAAATTTCCTAAAGGATTGTATCATAATTCTACTTTCGGAAATATTGTATCGTAATTCTACTTTCGGAAACTTGCTCCCCTTGTAATCGTATGTCGTTCGAATCATTGTAAACCTGAGGCTTCGATCATAATAAAATTTGTTATTTAAGATTATGTTTACTTATACGTCTTATACTTGATACACATTCATGAATTCTCGTAAATATGTGATTAGCTTGCAATCAACTATCTTGGATACATAACTTCAAACATTTCATACATGAAAAACACTTGATTATTCGATTACGAGACTTATGCTTATTTAACACTTAATTATATGTTATACATACTAGTTAGTCACATGTTTCTCTTACCTAAAACATGTTTTATGCGCAAATTATACTTAGAGTATGAAAAGCATACCTTAAAAACAGCAAACAACACTTTGAATTAGGTTAATTATACATTAATATGCCAATTACCTAACTTAAAGTTGAAACAAAAAAATAAAGACACAGCTTGCGGCCGCAAGCTGTTAACAGGGTGTTTGGTTTCTTTTTTTATTGTTCACTCCCAACTACTCATCTTTAGTGCACAACTAACTAAACCCAAATATCCCCAACTATAAATACATCACTTCCCCATTCATTTTTCACTTTCCAAGCTATCTAAACACCTCAAAAACACTCTCAATCTCATCTAATTTCCAGCAAGTTTGTGCAGAAAGTTTCTGAGATTCTAAGTGAGTTCTAACTTACTTCTTCATCTATTTCTTTCTTGATTATTCTTCTAAAACACTTGGATAACCTCTAGGAAGGTTTTCACAAGTTTGCATGGGCAAACTAAGGTGAAACCTCACCATATTCGAGGTCCAAAGGGCACTCTATTTTCTGCTTGTTTTTATCTTCTTGTATGTTCATATTTTTGCTAATAACTTTGTGGAATCTTATACCCACCAAGCTCACAATCAAGTTTATGGTTGTGGGTTTGTGTTGAGGTGATTACCATCAAAGTTATGAGTTCAAAAACTCATTTTATTTCTATTTATACATGGTAATCGAATGATGAAAGCAAGCACAAGTCATCATCTTCCATATGATGAACTTGTGACCTGTGAAGTGTGAACAAATGGAAGCTTTGGCTTTCCAAACTAAGTTCCACTCCTTCATTTGAAACCTTGTGTATGAACACTCAAAGTGACTTACTAGAATCAACGTACCTTAGCCCCGTCTAGCCCTCCTCACTTAGTTAATTATTTTCATGATGTGTTGGCACACCCGGGTTGTAGACTACTTGGTCACTTGAGCTTATGTTAGATAGGTTTATTTCTTGTTATTCATGACCCTCCAAACCATCCTTGTGATGGTTTGTGTAGTGGTGATTCATATAATGAGGTTTTAACCTCTGTGCTTGACACACATGATGCTACATGATAATCTACTATTAGACTTAGTTTTAAGATGTTATTATCACTATATAAACTATACGTATCTGTACAAAACATGGTTGAATTTTTGATGATAATCAACTCATGATTATTCGTCATAAACCTAGGCTAATATATCTAAGATTCCAAGTTACTTGTTATGATTCTAATGGGCAATTTGGGACCCATGATACCACATAAACATAATGTCATAAACAAGCACTTAGAATTAGATATTACTTTCGTATACATACCTTTGATACTTTAAATTTCAATTCTGAATCTTCCATTCTAAATCCATAAACTTACACACCTTCGTTTCCCCCATGTAGGGTGACTTTGGTGATTCCATCCTACGACTCTTCACGGGATTATCAAGTTTGAAGCTTACAAAACCATGAGTACACTCGACCCATTTTCGTTTTACACATTTTTGGGTGCGATATGTTAGCTTATTAAAATGACAAACACCACATGCTTTATGCAATGCATAAAACAATCCAAATACATGCATACTACTTGTTATACTTGATTCATATTCTTGGGTGTTTCTTATGTGATTATCATGTCATTAACTTCGTACAAGCCTCCATTTAACATGTATATCGCTATAGGAGTAACGCACCTCCCGTGAATGAGAGGTCATGTTAAATTTAATTCTTGCGGTAATTAGAGGGTTGACTTGAATATTGCATGCCATTGATATGTTAATCTTGATAGCTTAGGTTGCCATGTGGATTCGTTTTAAACGTTTTTATACTTATGCTATATACTTAAACTTGTGTACTCGCCAATGCTTTTTGTGTTGAACTATACTTTTAACATGTTGCAGGTTTATGATGTTGATTATGATGAAATATAGTAGGGGCGACACTAGAAACTCATAACGAATTACAAGAATTGTTATCTCATTTTTGTTGAACTTGTTGTATTTTCTCTTTTCGGTGTTGTAAATTGAATTTCTTATTATGTACTTGACAATTTATGTATGCAATGAAATCGGTTTGAATTAAATTATTGTCACATAATGTTATGAATTCTTTGAGAATCTCGTTCATCTCTTTCCGATGTTTCCGCCATCGGTTGGGGTGTGACACTCGGTATCTTGCCATCACTATACTACGTCCACGATGGGTGCACTTGCCGTAACGTGTGTTGAGTGATAGTATTTCATCGTGTTTTATAAATTTAAAACTTGATTCGCGAGTAAAAAGTGCATAAAATATATCTAAAAATCATGTACACACACGCACACGTCATTGATGCAGTTCTTCATGTGTCTTCTCCATTCCATTCATATTGTAGTTTATAGCGAACTGATCATATGACTTGGGCAATGAGTTGAGGATGATATCCCCAGCTAATTCATCACTCAAGGGGATTCCAGACGAGCCAAGTGATCAACACGTGCCTTCATTTTTAGAACATGAGCGCTAACTGATGTACCCTCTTGCATACGAGTGGTTATGAGTGATCTCATCACATCAAACCTCTCATGATGAGCCTTCTGTTGGAACATTTCCACCAGGTGCTCATTCATTTTGTATGCCATCATATCATCCATGGTCCTTTGAAGTTCAGGGATCATGGATGCTAACATCAGACATGAGACTTTCATAGAGTCATCAAAGTGCTTTGCATAGTTTCTATGAGCAATAGTTTGCTGATTGATGGGTTCATCAGGGACTAGCGTATCAAGAACATAAAGTTAGTTTCCCACCTTGAGAACAATTTTCAAATTGAAGTGCCAGTCCATGAAGTTGGAGTGATTCAATTTGTCCTTCTCTAAGATGGACTTGAGAGAGAATTGAGAGGAATTGTTTTCAGTTGACATCTACAAAATTCAAACTTAATTAATTAGTATTTTATATTTTAAATATCTTAATTTAATTTTATGACCCAAAAGTAAAATTTTAATTAAGATGAGACCCCGATTCATCAAATCACAATGAATTGGCTTAAGTACTATCCACTGGTATGATTATGTAGGTAAACAACGATTGTTAATGGTCTACTACACAACTCTCCATTTGGGGTTATCGCTTAAAAGCGATGTATGTTTAACCCCAACTATGTCCACTTGATAAACAAGTGATGTTGTGTCCTTTATTGTTAACTGTAACACCGGCCTATGTTACACAAGAAATGCGATGATTACTTTCTTTCATGATGGATGCCTAGATGCAGGGTATAGCACTAACATTTGGGTTTTATTTAGAATGAAGTGTTAGCTCGTTAAGGGTGGCACAAAACAACAATTTAAAATTTGGGATTTATTTTAATATTTATCAAAATATTTTGAATAACTCGTAGCATGAGGCGAGTTACACAAAAGTTTATAAAATCCAATTTTATATAATTCGTGATAATAGAAACTCATTTCCACACTCGACACGATATAGTTTTAAATACCCTGTTAAACTATGTTGGTCGTTTTATTGCGAAGGATCTTGTTTTAAATTTTAATAAAACTGTTTTATTAAATATACTTTTCAGTTTTATAAAACTTGTTTTAATAAAACAGTTGTCTTAATTGTGAAAAAAATTATTTATTTTGGGTTATCTAGATTATTTACAATAAATAAAACACAACCACAAAACATAATAATAAAATAAACGAATCGAGCCCCTAATAGGTCGCCCGTTTCGTTTTAGTCAGAAACGAAACGAACTAGTCTAAAGGGTTTCAAAAGTTATTTTTGAAAACTCTCACTTGACCCATGATCTCTATCTTCATGGTACCTGTTCGCCATTTATCTTGATCTTGATCTTGTACTTGAAGGATTACTATAATAAATTTGAAAATACAATATAACCAAATCTATTCCAATCCTATCTATTACATCGGATCCAATATCAGGGAAAATACAAATCAAAAAATAAAACCACAACCATGACAAGGGTCATAACCTAGTGCTCGATTCACATCACAATCCATTAACAACCAAAAGCTTTTGATCTTTTGTCAAAATAATTTTTTTTGACAAATAAAACATAGATCAAAATTATAACTTTATCATCTATACGCGCGTAACCATGGCTCTGAAACCACTGTTGGGAATCATGGTATCAAAACTGAAGCGAAAGCGGTTTACATATTTTAACAATAGCCGATTATATATACATATATATATGGCCGTCTTTATATATATAAGCTATAAGTTTGATTTATTAATCCAATTAATAAACATTCCTAATCAGGATCAAGGTTATACCCGTATAAACAAATAAAAGGAATAAACAACCATACAGGGTTTTAGTAATCAATCTTTGAAGACTACACTGGGATTGTAACACGCGGGTTACAACAAAATCCTCGCTAGTAGAAAGTTCACAACCGAGTGGTGTGTGTCGGGTGTATTATGTTTTTCTTTATATTTTAAGCCCTTTTTAACACGTTAGTCAAGTTTTAAATTTATAAAACGAGATATTCTACTAATACTAAACACACACATGGACAAGTGCACCCATCGTGAGCGTAGTATAGCGTTGGTAAGATACCGAGGTCGTCCAAGGACACAAGAGCTTTTAATACCGGTTTATCCTCAACGTCTAATCAAATCAAAAGTTTTAGAAGAGGTTTTAAACATGAAAAATAAAAAACTAAAATGCTGAAAAATAAAAATAAAATAAAAACAGATAGACAAGATGAATCACTTGGATCCGACTCGCCTTAAATGTAACCTTTGATGATTTCCGCACTTTTGCACTTTTTAAGAGATTATCTTAGTTATAGTAGTAGGCCCCTCTTTTGAAGGTGACGTTACCCTCAACCCAGTGGTTTGAGTCAACAAGGATACAATCCCAAAGGGTCAGAATATTGGAAGATAATTAATTAAGTTATTAATGCGTAATGTGGTAGGCCCCTCTTTTAAATGTGACGTTACCCTCGGCTAAGTGGTTTGAGTCAGCAGGGATACAATCCCAAGTAGTCGGGTTAATGTATTAATAGTAGTTTACATATGAGGGGATCAAGCCATTCGCACCCCTGCCATCCAATACCAGTGGGTATAGAAGGAGGTCCTAGTAAGCTTGACC
Source organism: Helianthus tuberosus (assembly GCA_030545235.1). NCBI lineage: Eukaryota > Viridiplantae > Streptophyta > Magnoliopsida > Asterales > Asteraceae > Helianthus > Helianthus tuberosus. The sequence continues at coordinate 127,159,443 of CM060447.1, read as the reverse complement.
CAGGTCCTTGCAGGATCAATACACTGAACAAGGCAAGAACCTTACCAAACCATTCCCTTAACCCCCGATCAGGTAGCCAACATATCTCTATATAGACCGTAGAGATATGAATGGTTAAAATCTTTTATTTTATATAGACAGTAAAATAATGTCAAGACACCACGGACAAATGATAAGGAAGTTTCACCTTCAACATAAGAAACTAGTTATTAAAGTCATTAATACAAAATAAAATAAAAAGTGCGAAAAGATTAAAAATCAAAAGTATTACATTAAATTCTTGTCTTCACCAAGTGATGTAAGAGACTTAGGCAAACATGGCCTTTAATTGTCAAGAACTCTTACGATCAATCTTGGATCCCAAGACTACTACACACACTCTAGGTGGATGATGGATGATGGTGGTGGATGTGGGTATGTGATGGTGGTGGAGTGTGGGTGAAGTGGCATAGAGGTGGTTTGCCAAGGGATGCCATTGAAGTGAACCAAGCACCCCTATTTATAGCCTGCACAGAAGCCCGGACACGTGTAGGATCGTATTCGGCCCTGTTTGAGTCGATCAGAAGAATTCCTATCCAAATCAAGAGGTGGAAACTAATGATTTGGTGCTATTTCAGCAGGATTCACTATTAATTACTGTTGTATTGATCTTGATAATGTTTACAGACTCTGACAGCACTTCGGCAGCACTTCGTGGCTTGCCGGAAGAGAACACCTACAACTATGTTTGTGATTTCGCTCAAATGACCTATTTATAGATGACATGATTTCGCTTATAAGGACATGACATATAAGCGAAATCACACACTTGCCACATAAGCGAAATCAGGTCAAGACACATAAGCGAAATCACCTCTAATACAAGTTTCTTGGATTTCATGCCATGTTCTAACCTATACACTATTAGACTCGATGTAAGACGTAGTCGACAGACGTAGTGCACCAACAAACTCCCCCTCGGATGTTGACAGAGTCTTCAGTGTCGAGTCTTCAATTGTCAACCTACAATCTTTATCAGTCTTCGATCTTCCTCTGAAGTATTTGTCATTGCAAGAATCCTTCTTCAAACTTTATCATCAACAAACTCCTCTCTCTCGAATGTTGAATATCATGGTGTCTTCAGACTCCCCCTCTCAATCTGCTGGGATCGTAGTCTGGAATTCACTTTCCACATGTTCTTAGATCGTAACCTGGCACTTATCTGACTCAGGTTTCGAAACTTGGCTAACCTGCAAAAACTCTACCCAAAAATAAATTTTCTGATAACCATTTGTGGATAAGATTTTCAAATCTAATTTACCACTTGCAGGAATAATGTTTTATAGCAAAAACTTTTCTCATTTCATTTCAACAATCTTCAAACACTTTTACCCAAACCATTTGTTCATCATGTTTAGCACTCGGAATTTTGAAAATCAGCTTTCCAAAATCAGTTGTCGAAAATCTTTTTGGATTTTTCAAAATTTATGCTAAAACACACTAAAATCTTTTTGGATTTTTGAAAGAAAATAACTGACACCACTTGTAGAATCAAGGAAATGCAGAAATGAAATATTTACAAACAATGTTTTTGTGAGTTTGTGCAAGAGGATCATATCAGTTTTTGAGACAAATCACCAACACCGTTAAGCTTCATTTCATTTTAAGTTTTAAACGATTCACCTAGATTGTCAGTATACTGGTCCATTTAAATTTTCACACAAAGTTCAATTGATCCGAGATACGATATTAATGTCTTAAGCACTTAAACTCAATCGCGTGTCCCACCTCAGAATATACTCCCGTATCCAGATCCCAATATTCAGTCTTACAGGTAATTATGACACAAATGATATCTGTAAGGGTTAATAAATTATGAAGAATCATGAGAGCTCAGGTCAGAACATTCAACAGAGAGATCATGACTCAACTTTTGGGTGTGTCCCCTTTAGAGGATCTTTTTTACAACAGCATTGCTAAGAAATTTTATTGTCTTATCATATATGCTGAGGGTGATGCTATGTTTCAAGCATTGTGGAAAGTATTATTCGAGGACTAGGTCAGAACTTCCATTCAGCAGAAGTCCAGGAATAATACCCTAGATATCACTGAGTATAAAGACCTAGTATATCAGAAAAAGGAATCTTTCAAACAAGATTTCGGGGGTTACCCATATATCCGAGAGATGTTACCCACGATATAAGCAAGTTTGAATATATGTTTATATCTCGTCACAATCTACTAAATGTGCAAAAACCTACTGACACATCCACAGTGAGATCGTTTATCACATTTAACTTTCCAATTCTTTAGCATGCTGTGATCGTCCACTGATGTACTATCATTTCCTCTTTTATGCAACAAAGCTCATTTTTCATTTTATCATGTTTTGTATTTTTCAAATTTTCAAATGTTTTTGGATTTTCTAAAATTTCTTTCTCCCCCTAAAATGCAAACACATTTTAGGAAATTTGAAAACAAACTGTACAAGTAACGTGACAACTGATATCGAATCACTTCAATTCGCCATCCACTTGGCATAAACAATCAGAACTCCCCCTCACAACAAACTATTTTCCCATTGATTTCAAAACACTTAAGTTTGTTTTAATCAAATGGTTTTTCCGGAAAATAAGTTTTGTTGATTGATTTTAACCATTTGTAGGTTAGGGGATAAACTCATCATTTTGTTTTTCAACCACTTGTAGAAAATCAGATACAACTTAATGTCCCCGATTTACCACTTGTAAAATCAATCCAATCAAGCATTTTCAACCAATCATCATCTGTTGGTTGAATTTTCAAGGTGCCGATTCCTACTCCTTGCTTACCAACCTGGGAGTTCCGGCTATTCCTGCAATATGAATTTTCAAAAATTTTCAATTTTCAAACAAACAACATAAGAATGATGCCGATTCATGCTCCACGATTACCAACTTGGGAGCTCCGGCAAGTCAGGTTTTTACTGTTTGAAAAATATATCCACCCAAGCCTGACCTTCCTTGGGTGTAACAACATTTTCTTCTTCATCTTTTCTTTCAGCGAACCTGTGAACTCCTCTTTTGGCAGCGTAAAATTCTTTAATACCTTTGGCCTTACCATTGACCATTTTGCTAAAAATATGTTTCACAGTTCCGTTGAAAGCCTTATCAACATCAAATTTCTTCTTATCAGAATAAAATTGATTTGAAATTTCAACTTTCCCAACTTTCTTTTTAAAATTTTCAGCACGCAAAGGTGGAAAATTTTCATCGTTTATAGTTGATTTTTCAACCCTTTTCTCAACACGTGGCTCCTCTAATTTTGCGGAATCAGATTCATCACCAGAATTGTTACCTGAACCTTTCACAACCCATTTTTGATTTTTTACATTTTCTTTTCCTTTCAAAACACTCTTTGAACATTCTCCTTTCTCAAAGGTTGAATTTTCAAAGCCTGTAAACTTTCGGGTTGAAAGTTCAGTTTTCTCGATCACTTTCTCTTTTAGTTTACCAGAGACTTCCTGTTTTGGTTTGAATGTCTTCGGACAGTCCCTAGCAACATGACCAACAGTTTTACACTAAAAACAAGTTCTCTTTTCAATCTTCTTTGGAACAACATTCTTCTTCAGTTCTTCTTGCTTCTTGGCAAGGAATTCCTGATTTGTCTGCTTTCTGAACGCTTGCTCTTTCTCAGCTTCTAAAGATTTTCCTGAAACAAAGACAGTTTTTGGTTTATAAAATTTTTCATTTTTATAATTTTTCGGTTTATTAAAACCTAATCCTTTCTTTTTGAAATTACAGTTATGGTTTGGTTTTTTATGAATACCAGAATCAGAATTGTAACCCTTTTTCTTGTTTAATCTTTGTTGTACTCTTGAAGTGTATTGTTTAGATTTTCCAGAAAGATTTAAATCTTTTATTTCAGAAATATTAATTTCTGTAATTTTGAAAACCTTTTTAATCATTTCAATTCTAACACTTCTTATTGGAAAAGCTTCATCAGAATATAATTTGTCAGAATCTTTCAAAGTATATGCCACTTTGAATGATTCATTATTCAAATTAGATTTTGATATCAAAAATTCTTTATCATAAACCCATTTGTCCTTTTTGACTGTTGACTTTGACGCATCGGACTCAGATTTTGACTTGGATTTGGACTCCGGTTTTGACTCCTCACAATCATCTTTTTCTAACACCTGATCGACCACACTTTTTATCAACTTTGACTCATGATCAGTGTCGGATGACGTGTATGTGACATCAATAATTTCTAGCAAGTTATCTGACGGCCCAGACTCCCATTGTAAGTTTATTGCCTTTTCGACTCTTTCGGAATTTGGATTTCGAGGTAAAAATCCATTTTCGACCGGGGGCGGACATCTAGTGTAGACCACACTTGGTTTCTTAACAGAAATCTTCACTTTATCTTCATCTTTTGTCACAGATTTCTTTTCTTTGGACGTCTTTACTTCTTCAAACGTCTTCAATTCTTCCACGATCGGATAAATCCTGTCAATAACAAAAGTAGAACATGAGTAACTTTCTAATAACTTGTTGACTCTCTCAGTTTCTATCTTTTGTGTTGCCAACTTCAACTCCAGATCAGCACATTTCTTTATGTGAAAGTTGACATCATCAAGTTGTCTCAGATAAGCTTTCTTTAGTGTATTCATTGCCACAGCTTGTTCACCGTTTGAATCAGTATACATGTTGATTTCTCTGTTCATTGTATCATAGGATTCTTTTAATCTGTTTATATTGTGCAACAACTCATTGTTCTGCTTGATTAAAGAATCACAGTTCATGCACTTTTCAGGAACTTTAACAGGTTCAGTATCAACTTTGACTTCAAATTCAGGAACCTCTTTGACTGTTCTGTTTGATCGTAAAAATTCAGCTTTTCTCTTTTTCTCAGCTTCTGCCTCAGCTTTTAATCTCTCTTCCTCTTCTTCCTCTTCTTCAAGCTTTCTCCGTCTTGCTTCAGTAGCTTCCATTACTTTTCTGCACTTTTCAGCACATTTCAAATCGTAGGCATTTGCAATGAAAGCTTTAGTATATGAAGTGTCTTTGGACATCTCTTTGGCATTAAGTTCTTGATCTGGGCAAAAATCGTTCCAACAGAAACCTTCAGCCAACTTTTCATCATCTTGTTCTGCCAAACACACTTTGCTGTTTGTTGGAAGATATTTATCCCAGGTAAAATTATCATACTTGCCCTGATTAACTAGACATGCTCTTTTTGACCCTTCAACCACATCTCTTCCGTGTGCAGTTTGTGCCTGATGCAGTGCTGGTGGTGTGACTTGATGATAAATCGCCTTTTTGTGATAATCGTTGCTTCCAAAAGGATTTTGGACTCCACTAGCTTCACGATTTTTGCACTCCCTCTTGAAATGCCCCTTTTCCCTGCAACGAAAACATGTAACTTTAGATTTATCAAAGCCTAAAGTTGAAACATTTGCATCACGGAAATCATCTCTTCCCGTAATTTGTTTAAACTTCTCAGCTCGTCTCAACACACTTGCCATGCACCATTTAATGTCCATCAATTCCATTTCCTCAGCATCTATTTGATCGTAATCCTCTTTCGTGAGCATTGGATTACCTATCTTTCCGGCCACAAAACTACTATATGATTCTAAAATCATTCCCAACAAAGACATTTGATTTTTAGCAACCTCTTCAGTATAATCTTGATCATTTTCAAGACTTAGAACAATATTGCACTGAAGTTTTCTTCCGTTCTTTGTTGCTGAAATGTTTGGATCAAATGATGAAAATCTTGTGCTGCTTGATCCCTGGGATGATTTCTTTTCAGAAGAATCTTTTGCACTTTAAGAAGTTTCGACTTTTGGAGAAAAATTTGACTTTTCGTTGACACCACCTTTGTAATACAAGCTGATATCATGTTCTCCATCGTAGTTCTTCATCCTGGCAATCTTCCTTTGCTCCATCTCTTGAGCTTCCAGGTGTTTGATGAAGTCTCCCAATGTCATATTTTTATAATCTTTTCTGTTCGATCTCAACATCATCAGAAATGTTCCCCAAGTTTCATGAGGTAGTGCATCTGCATGTTTTTCAATTAATTCATCAGTATCTTTTTTAATACCAAGTTTTGTCATATTTCTCACCAAGTTACAATATCTATCAATTATTTGCTTGGTGTTTTCAGATTTCAAACCACGGAATAAATCGAATTCTTTCTTCATGAGAGACATTTTGTTTTTGAGCATATCATCACTTCCAACAAATTTTGCTTCCAATTCTGTCCAAATTGAATAAGCAGTTCCATCATGTTGAAGCAGTATTAAGATATCTTCTTTTATTGCTTGCTGAAGCAAACTCACCATCAATTTCTCATCTCGATATTTCTTTTTATCTTCCGTACTCATTTCTCGAATTGTTAACTGTAGATTATTTGTTGTGGGTCTAACATATGGTTCTTCAGTGTGTTCCCACGCATCCAAATGATAAGCTTCAACCCAATTCCCAAACCGTTCAGACCACGCATTATAATCATCAATATCCATGAGTTTAGGCGGTTTCTGAGACGTTCCGGTTTCGTTCTCAAGCAAAGCATTCTGCGTGATTGTGATCGGACTAGCAAAGGCGTTATAAAATTCGTTGTCCATAGTTCAAAGTTCACAAATTCACAAATTTCCAAGCTTAGGCAAAACTGTTCCTTGGAGCGAAATCCCAAATATCAAGTGTCACAAAAGCAAAACCTTTGTTGTCACTATAAGCGAAATCACTAGTTGTCACTATAAGCGAAACCACTAGTTGTCACTATAAGCGAAACCTAAGTGTTTTAAGAGCGGAATCTCAAAGTTGTCACAAAAGCGGAACCTTGATCTGTTCACTGGAGCGAAACCTCTAAAGTGACTAATGAGCGAAATCACAATGTGACTAATGAGCGAAATCACAATGTGACTAATGATCGAAATCCCAATGTTCCTTAAAAGCGAAAACAACAAGAACACATGAGCGAAATCAACTAATGACGTCACTTTTTGCACGAGTCCTCAAGAGCGAAACCTCGAAAATCCTAAGATCTAAGTCGATTTTAACTTTAAAACTTTCAAGGGTTTGTTAATACATGATTACGAGTGCTGTGTGTGAAATTGAGCTTGTTTTACCGTAAAAAAATTTCAAAAATGAGAAAGAAAGTGTAGAAAATCAGAATATGCAACTGAAATGGCAAGAACTCTTCCTCCTGAGCTCTGATACCACTTGTAGGATCGTATTCGGCCCTGTTTGAGTCAATCAGAAGAATTCCTATCCAAATTAAGAGGCGGAAACTAATGATTTGGTGCTATTTCAGCAGGATTCACTATTAATTGCTGTTGTATTGATCTTGATAACGTTTACAGACTCTGACAGCACTTCGGCAGCACTTCGTGGCTTGCCGGAAGAGAACACCTACAACTATGTTTGTGATTTCGCTCAAATGACCTATTTATAGATGACATGATTTCGCTTATAAGGACATGACATATAAGCGAAATCACACACTTGCCACATAAGCGAAATCAGGTCAAGACACATAAGCGAAATCACCTCTAATACAAGTTTCTTGGATTTCATGCCATGTTCTAACCTATACACTATTAGACTCAACCCCCGAAATCTTGTTTGAAATATTCCTTTTTCTGATATACTAGGTCTTTATACTCAGTGATATCTGGGGTATTATTCCTGGACTTCTGCTGAATGGAAGTTCTGACCTCTCTTTCTTCATTAATTACAATTGTCTGTATTAGGCTCCACACGCCCCCGTGTTCGCTGGGCACGGCCCCGTGTGCAGAAGAGTATCTGTACTATCAAGATTCCCAAGATTTTGCGAATCTTAGCGTTGACCACGGCCCGTGTTGAGCTGGGCACGCCCCCGTGCTGGTAATAGAAGCTTCCTGTGACACCTGTGTCACTTCAACCAACATACGAATACCAAACTAATGAAATATTGTATTTCATACTTGGAATTTGTATAAATATGTGTATCGTTTGCATATATCAATTCTTGTTCGATTTCGAGCTTTAAATCGCTTCTGGAAAAATTATACACGATCTGATGCGTAAATATAATCAGTTTAATGCAACAAACACTCCGGAATAGTGGCATAGGCTTAACATACCTTGAATAACCTTTACATAACTTAGAAATAATTTTTGCATGGTTTGGTGTGTCGAAATCAAGTTTATTTGCTTACAGGAACTAATTTCGACAAACTACGAAAGTATGCCGATTCGTACTGTAACGAATATTCCGGAACTTGATTATAAGTTAAACATACCCTAAATATCCTTTACATAGCTTAGAAATAGGCTTTGAGGGGTTCGGTATGCTAAAATAAACTTATTTGATCAATAGAGACTAAAAGCGTCAAAAGTGCATAAGTTTGCATTTTCACGCATATCTTACGTTCTGAATATATCTGGAGATCCAAAAATTTATGTAATCATTAAAATATTTTATTTTAGTGATTGGCATGATAAAATTCCATTTGTCGCGTAATTTGGATCGTTTTTGCGTTCGTTACGATTTCCGTCGTAATTAACCGAACAACGCAACCGTACGACCAAACGAACCGACATCCGAGATGTTTTTGAGCATATTTTAAGTTCCCTATACTTTAACTTTATTTTAGAGCCTTGAAATGGGGTTAACGGGGCTTAAAAGTGCAAAAAAAATCAAGTTTTAAAAGTGCAGGGACCATTTTTGAAATTTCTGGCAGATACATTGAACTTGGTCCATTTTTGAGATTTTGATGGTTTTAACCCATGGTTTTGCACCCTATGGGCTGGTATTTTATGGTTTTACAAGTTCCCATGGTATTCTAAAACCTTGGGCCCAAGTGTAAGGCCATGATTAAAGCATGGTTCTCGATAAACGATCTTAACGGTGGACCAAATCCTTTATATACCCACCTCATTTTCATTCTTTCCTCACACATGATCTAATTTTCTCTAAGTTAAAGCTCAAATGCTTCATACCTGAGAATTTATAGATCATATCCTCCATTTCTTGGACCCGTTGTAAGTATTCTTTCGTTCTTTTATGCGTTTTTAAGCGTAAAAGTCAAACAGTGTTTGACTTTCTGCTTTGACCAGTCTATGGTCAACACGAAGTTCGTTTGAACTTCGTAACGTGAGCGTAATCACGATGGTTATAATCTCTTGTGACTATACCTACTGATTACCACGTTATTTAGGCGTAGTGACGAGTCATAGTTTTGGTCAAAATGCGTATTCTTGCGTATTTTGCAACCAAACTATTCTTGGGTATCAAGACCCTTTGTCTTGATATCAAACTTGTTTCTAAACTTTTTTAAACATGTTTAACTCGTCACTGTTAGATTAGTGCTTATATAGGGTCGTAAGATAAGCGGTCTAAACAACCGCTTAGACTTTCGAACCCGACCCGTTTGGTCGATCATTAGGATCCGACCAAGCACATTAGGTGACCATAGTTGCATAGGGAATAACCTTCCGAGGTTATACCTTATGGTCACTTCGTTTAGTTAGTTGTATGATAGGTAGTTTATATGCCTTAGGAAAATGACCAAAATGCCCTTTTTATGCATAATTGATATTTAAGCATATGTAACCCAAAATTTTGTCATTTAACTGATTATGCAACATAATTAAACATGTTTAGGCATATAATACTTGTCATAGGACTAGTTAGGCGTTCCGAACGCGTTTTATGCGAACGACGCGTTAAAGTAGCGTAAGCTACCTAAACGGGTCGAAATGGGTCGTAAGCACTTAGGTTAGGTTTCGTTTTAGTATGTAGGCTTTGTTAAACCATATCATATGAGTTCCCACACTCATTTGGTTTACGAAACCTCATTCTATCCGATCTTTCGATTTAGGTCCGGTTTATTTACTTAGTTACCTATATTAGGTGCCGTTTGATTCCATGATCCCTCTAGCTTGGCTTGGTAGTTGTTCAAGACTTCTAAGCACTCTCAAGTGAGTACATAGTCCCCTCTTTTACTGTTTTCAATGTTTTGGGGTGAAGCATGTGTACCTATTTGTTATGTTCATGATTTCAAAGTATAATTTATTATACATATTAGTACTTATCTTTTGACAAACTGAATGATTATTAATGGGTTAAACACTAATTTTTTCCAAGATTATAAAAGTAAATTGTTGGATAGTACTTATTTTATGTTCACCAGACCGGTTGGTAGTATGATATAGCGCTATAGGATTTGACACCCCATTCCTGTTGTCATGGAATGTCAGAAACCGATATTTTATCCAAATAGGGATTGCCTTTGTGGTATTTCTATAGTCTCAAATGTGTATTTTGATGCACTCAGGTCTGAATGAATACTTAAATCACATTTTTATTGTATATTTAGTTATACTCCCAAAAGTATAGTTTGATATGCTCTCATGTGTGATATTGTACAAAACCAACATATATTTTGTTAATTACTAAAACATAGTTTAATATGTTATTTTATAAAACCAAAACATAGTTTAATATGTTATTTTCTAAAACCAAAACATAGCTTAATATGTTATTTATAAAACCAAAACATAGCTTAATATGTTATTTATAAAACCAAAACATAGTTTAATATGTTATTTATAAAACCAAATCATAGTTTAATATGTTATTAATAAAACCAAAGTATACTTTTGATATACTACTGAAATTTATTATTTTAACGACTAAAGTATATTTAATATACTATTTGTTTAACGATTTTGGAACTGAAATATATATTTTAATAAATTACTTATTCGACTTTCTTAAAACCAAAGTATATTTTTATATATATTACAAACCTTTTTATCAAAATGTTGTTTTACAAACAACATATTTTATATAAACTCATTTTACTTAGTTATTTATTTACCTATGTATTATTATGTTATATCATCTGATTTCTTATAAATTTTAGTATGATTTATAAAAGAAACTATTTTTAAGGTTCATGAATATTTTTGATTAAATATATTTTTTTTAAAACTTATAAGTCATGAATCCTATTATACCTATGTATCTCACGGGCATTTTTATGCTGACGTACCTATTTTTACACATGTTTCAGGTGCTGTTATGTGATGATTGTTGATGCATGCTATACATAGGATGGACTCGTGCCTTAGCGACTTTAAAACTAGAAAGATAATATTTGTATTTATCTGATTTGTAATAAAACAATGAGTTCAATAATTCAATAAAACGAAATTATTTAATCCATGGTTGTGAAACAATGATTCTGTTACGACACTCCCCGACGTTTCCACCATGATTTGTTGTTTTACGTGGTCGGGGTGTGACACTTCCATTTCTTTGTCTTTTCTGCAGACACCTGGCCACGCCCCCATGTCCGCTGGGCACGGGGTCGTGGTCAGCCTTCTGATATCTTATTTTTGCTTGGGAAGATGCTGTCGAGGGGTCGGGAATGCCTCGTTTATTCCTTTTCTTGTATTTATGTTAGATTTGGTTGCATATGTGTTCCTTTTATTCAATTAAGCTCATTTGATCCTGAAAATACAAAAGGAAGATAAAAGCACACTTTTCCAACATTAGTACTAAAAAAGGGTTAGTTTTATGCCTCATTTGATGTAATTTATATGTTGCATTTTACACACATCAAATACCCCCACACTTGAATCTTTGCTTGTCCTCAAGCAAAACTCCTTATTATGTGGCTTACACACCCAAATGGAATGGGTAGAAGAGAAGTTTTGGGCTTGTTTTGAGTGACGGGAATCCAAGATCTTTATTGGGTTTTATTTTTATGTGATTTACAATCCTATTCGTTATGATTTATTTAGAACGTTTCATAAGAGAAATTACTTATTTGGGCATAACATGTCTCTTTAAAATTCCATTTATATACAAGTTCACATACCTCACGGGAGATCACTTAACACTCGGCCGAAGATGTATTTTTGTGAAACACTCGAGACCGGCATGGAACTTACTTCTACCATATGCTTGCCAAGCAATCATTCCTCCTCCTTTTTAACTATAAATCTTTGTAAATATCAAGAGGACTTTGGGGAAGGTTAGGCTGGGTTAAAGGTAGGTGGTTTTGGGTTAGTGCTTAGTAAAAAGGGCTAAAAGCGTAAAAAGTGTCGATCGTCATAAAACTTTTTGTTTTTGTAACTTTTATTCAAACTAAGCATTTTCAAACAAAGTTTCTATGAGGAACTTGTTTGTTTATTGCTATACTTCAAATTTTATTATTATTATTATTATTTTTATAAGGAATGTCACAAGAAAACCGAGCTTTTTACTAAAATAAGGGGTTTAAAAAAAAGGGTTTTGGTGGGTAAAGGGTGTTTGTTTTGTAGGTTTAGAAATGAAAAGGTTTAGGCTCAAAGGGGTTAACTAGGGGGATTTTGGGTAGGTTAAAAGAAAAAGAAAAATAATGGTGTTGAAAAGAAAAAGGTTAGTTCTAATGCCTCCATCATTTACTTACTTGGGTTTAAGTTGGTATGGACCGGGAATGTATCGTCATGGCAAGTTCTAGAGTCGTAAGAAACCAAGCGGCTATTCACACAAGAAACGAAAGATGAGCATTTAGTTTAAAGATATATTCTTGTATGCTCAATAAAGGCTCAAAACTCACTTTTTTGTGGGAATGGGATCCAATGGGCACGACCCCGTGTTCAGAGCGCCAGTAACGAAAACTTACAAAAGGTGGGCATGGGGGTGTGTTCGGTGGACACGGCCCCGTGTCAAGTAGGTTTTAAACAAACAGCAGCTACAAGGTGGTGGACACGGGGGCGTGCTGGCTGGGCACGGCCCCATGTTGATAATCTGTAATCTTTGAAAACAGGTTTTGGCTTTCGATTCTGGTCTCCGGGCTTAGGTAGCACTAATACTTAGTGCTTCCAAGCCTCCTAGGTACCTGTTTTACTTTAAAAATACCACACCACACAAAATAACAAACATCCTACCTTACCATAAGTTCAACCATCCACAACATAAACTAAAAAAAATGCAGGAAATTAAAAGTGTTAACAGAAAGTAAATTGTTCAACAATGGCACGCATGCCAGATAAATTGTTTGTGAGAGCAAAGGGGTTAACCTGTTAAGACCTCTAACCGTGTTACATCACCTCCAACGCCTCCATCTCAATCCATATCTTCGTCCTCGTCATCTCCTCCTTGGCCCGCCATGTACTCTCGGATGTTGCTGATGTCATCCTGTATGTCGGAGATGTTCCTCTCTATAACTCCGACCGGGGTGTACGTGTTGCTTGCCATATTGTAGGTGTTGCGGGTGCACATGAGGTTTTCCTGCAAAAGATCATGTAAACTTTGAAAATTAGGAAAACCACATCCTTGAGAGGAGGATTGGCCCGGATCACCATGATGCTGATACTGGAACTGTGGAGGAGGACGAATTTGTGGACTGCAAAGGACGAGAGCTTCTTGAGGGTTCCACACATGCCCCTGAACCGTTTGAAAATGAATAGTTCCGTCACCCGCTTCATTTATAATCCCCATCGAGCGGCATATGACGAGATCCACCTTCCCCGACCACGGACCCTTCTTGAAGGATCTTGGCATCCTTTGCACAAAGTTCTTGAAGAGGCGGTAGACCCACCCTCCAAAGAAAATAGGGGCCAGGGGATTGGCTAGCTGGTTTAGGTGCATGTTGTGTAGAAGCAGGTATGGAACATCGAGGGCTAAATGGTTGTGAATGCAGTGTAGGACCAACAGATCACGCAAGCTTACAACACCAGTACTATCGTGCCTTTGGCAGAGAGAGTTGCTGAGGACCCTATGAATGTAGCGGTATAGAGGGTCCCACAACTATGTGCTCTTGGTCTGGCTTGGGTTATAGTGTCCTTCCCCAATTTGAGCCCATGCTGCTTGACGTTGGTCTTGTGGGAGTTCACAGAGACCACCCGTGTTTTCCTCATCTCCAGCATCCTCTTCAGCATATAACCCAATGATTGACCCAAATTGTGCAATTAATATTGAAAACATATCCCCTGCACAACGAAATTACACTCCCTCATTATCAAACGGCTCCGTTTTTCCCTTGAAGGCAAACGTGCTATAGAACTCCATATTGTACTCATGAACTGAGTGAAACCTAGTGCAAAGAGCTGCCCTCAATGGACCAGTGACCAGGTTGTTCAAGATATCAATTTGTCCAACCGCTTCTAATGTGTCGAGGCAGACTTGTCGTGGGTTTTCTTCTGGCCTTGTCTTAAGAATTTCAAACCGGGCTAGAGCAGCCCACTCATTTTGGCTGAATCTCGTAAATTTCTTGTCCATCTGAAAGAAAACACCAAACAATTAGCATGAAACAGTAAATTTTTCGAAGAAAACTGAAAACAGCAAGCTGAATACGGCCCCGTGTCCATTGGACACGCCCCATGTTCGCTGAAAATATGCTGGACACGCCCCTATGTTCGCTGAGCACGGCCCCGTGCTCAGGCTTCTGTTACCCAAAAGCTTAATTTTTGACCCGATTCCGAAAACTTGAAAATTTTTGGTCCAGTAGGGGCGGTTTTCCCTGAAAATGAAACCCCAAGTGCCGTTTTTCCCAAAACAAACCGTTTACCCCTTCAATTTCATCTTTTTCGGTTCAAAACCAAGGGTTTGAGGTTTTTATGAGAAATCGGGCAAATCTTCAAACAATTCAAGTTGATTTACTTCCTATAACATGCAACTACACTACTCTAACAGATCTAAGCAAAAATTTGATGTTTGATTTGGTTCAAGTTGTAGAACCCTAGATTTTTCCCCAAATTTTTTATGTTAAACAACATGCAAGTGATTAATCTAACTAACTATGATGATAGAATCATACCTTGATGTTGTTGGAAGTCGAAAGAAAGTGAAAATATGCAGAAATTTCCGGTGGAACCAGAGAGTTTTCGGGGAAACGGGTCGTGTTGAAGTGAACAAATGAAAAGAAAAGGGGTTTTATCTCCGTCAGTTACGCGAACACGGCCCCGTGGGCGGGTAAATTTAAAAAAAAAATATATATATATATATATATATATATATATATATATATATATATATATATTGTAAGTGCACGTGTGAGTGACCTGTTACCCAAAACTTGGTGTTAGAAATCTTACCGATTTAGAAGCTTTTCGTCGTTCCTTACTTACAAGATATGATGTTGATGCTCAAACTTTTGTTTATTCTTCGGCCGCTTGTAGCGAGATCTCATCCTCTTCATCATCAATAAATCCTTGATAAAGCTTAAGTCGTTGGCCATTGACTTTGAATGGAAATCCATTCTGAGATTTAATTTCAATTGCACCGTGTGGAAAAATATGGGTGATGGAAAAAGGACCCGTCCACCTAGACTTTAATTTACCGGGAAATAATCGAAGCCGTGAATTAAACAATAAAACCTGATCTCCTACTCAAAATTCATTAGGTTTAATGTGTTTATCATGCAAATTTTTCATTCTTTCCTTATAAATTTCGGAGTTAGAATATGCGATATTTCTTAATTCGTCTAATTCATTTAATTGACAAAATCGATTTTTACCGGTAATTTCTAGGTCTAAGTTTACGTTTTTAATTGCCCAGTAGGCTTTGTGTGCTATTTCTACCGGCAAATGACAACTTTTTCCGTAGACAAGCTTATATGGGGTGGTACCTATTGTTGTTTTATATGCAGTTCGAAAAGCCCATAAAGCATCGTCTAATATATTGGCCCATTCCTTTTTGTTTAACCCTACGGTTTTTTCAAGTATTCTTTTTAAACCTCGATTAGTCACTTCGGCTTGTCCATTTGTTTGAGGGTGATATGCTGTTGAGACCCGGTGACAGACCCCATACCTTGTTAAAAAAATTTCAAGTTGATGATTACAAAAAATGGGTACCCCTATCACTTATTAATGCTTTTGGAGTTCCGAAACGAGAAAATAATCGTTTCAAGAATCTTATCACAACTCTTCCATCGTTTGTTGGAAGGGCTTCAACCTCGGCCCATTTAGACAAGTAATCCACTGCCACAAGTATATATTTGTTTCCTTTTGACGGTGGGAATGGTCCCATAAAGTCGAGTCCCCACACATAAAAAATTTCACAAACAAGAATGCCATTTTGTGGCATTTCATTTTTGGAAGAAATATTACCTGATCGTTGGCAAGCGTCACATGTCTTGACAAGACTTTCGGCGTCTTTGTATGGTTGGCCAATAAAATCCTGAATCAAATACCTTTCATGCGGTACTAGCGGCGCCATGATGTCCTCCGTATGGACCTTCATGACAATGGCGGAGAATTCTTCTTGCTTCACTACCATGTACGCATCGACGGATAAGTTGGTCGACACACATTTTGAAAAGATAAGGATCTTCCCAAATATAATGCTTTACATCGGCAAAGAATTTTTTTCTTTGATGATGTGGCCATCCTTTTGTGACTATTCCGCTAGCTAAGAAGTTAGCATAGTCGGCGTACCATGGCTCTTCTCGGTATTCAACCATTTCCAGGGATCCCGTTGGGAATTTCTCATTGATTAGCTCGTCCCTATTTGCCTCCAAAGCTGGATCTTCCAAGCGGGAAAGATGATCTGCAGCGGTGTTTTCTGCTCCTCTTTTGTCTTTTCTTCAATGTCGAATTCTTGGAGGAGTATAATCCATCTGATCAAACGCGGTTTAGCATCCTGTTTCTTAAAGAGATAACGAATGGCTGCATGGTCTGTATAAACTATCGTTTTAGAAAGAACAAGATAAGAACGAAATTTATTAAAAGTAAATACTATAGCTAGTAATTCTTTTTCAATTGTTGTGTAATTTTCTTGTGCATCGTTAAGTGTTTTACTAGCGTAATATATTGGGTGAAAATGCTTATCTTTTCTTTATCCCAAGACGGCTCCAACTGCAAAGTCACTTGCATCACACATGATTTCGAAAGGTAATTTCCAATCAGGCGCTATCATGATAGGTGCATTGACTAGCATTTCTTTTAGCGTAAGAAATGCTTTGTTGCAATCCTTGTCAAAGATGAAAGGAGCATCTTTTTCAAGTAATTTTGTTAAAGGCCTTGAGATTTTGGAAAAGTCTTTGATAAATCGTCTATAAAATCCGGCACGCCCTAGGAAACTTCTGATGGCTCTTACGGAGGATGGGGGTGGTAATCGAGAAATAGTGTCTATTTTAGCTCGATCAACCTCCATTCCTTCGCCTGAGATTTTATGACCAAGTACTATTCCCTCCGTTACCATGAAATGGCATTTTTCCTAATTAAGAGCGAGGTTAGTTTCCTCACATCGGGATAGCATTCATTCAAGGTTATCGAGGCATTGGTCATATGAATCTCCAAATATAGAAAAGTCGTCCATGAAGACTTCCATAGTCTTTTCTATCATATCATGGAAGATGGCCACTATGCAACGTTGAAAGGTTGCGGGGGTATTACATAGACCAAAAGGCATGCGTTGATAAGCAAAAGTTCCGTAGGGACATGTGAATGTTGTCTTTTCTTGGTCTTCGGGTGCTATCGGGATTTGAAAGTAACCTGAAAAACCATCTAAGAAACAATAAAATTTGTGACCGGATAATCTTTCTAACATTTGATCAATAAAAGGTAAAGGAAAGTGATCTTTCCTTGTTGCCTCATTTAATCGACGATAATCTATACAAACTCTCCATCCGGTGACGGTTCTTGTTGGTATTAATTTATTTTTCTCATTAGTGATGTCACACCCCTTTCTAAGGCGGAAGCACGAGGTGTGATCTTGAAAGGTTCTCATTGCATACGAAAGGTAAACATACTACATGCTCGTAAAATAACTCCAAATGCCATTAACATAACATAAGTTAAGTGTTTACATCACAAGACAGCATATTGTTTGAAAGGTTTACAACTTTATTCAAAGATAAACATAAAGGTTTTGGTCCATATATCGCCACACGGAGTGGGACATAACAACCAAACCCAGCAAAATAGCATAGGAGTCTTGACACACATAGCTAACAACATAAACAACATCCAAGAGCAAGAGTAAGACCGCGCGCACATCCACTTTAGTTACCTGAAATACATGTGAGTTTTTGGAAAAACGTCAACATAATGTTGGTGTGAATTCATGCAGTTTTTGTATTGAATGTTTGTATACTTGAATGAAAACATGGTATGTAATTTGTATGAAACAATTATTTCTGTAAATATAAGGAAATCGAGATCGCTAATGGTTTGCAAGGCCATTAACATGTGACACGACATAGGAAGCATCCAAACCATAGGCATTTTTCAGAGTCGATTCACGACTAGAGACACAAAAGCACTGCTTGGTACTAGTTATGACCAAGAGTGTGGCTGCCTGAAACCCATTAGATCTAACCTTTTGTTCCGCGGTCTTAGTATGTACACGATTAATGGTGCTTCTGGTACCCTATTCGTGACATGATCTAAAGTATCATTCCTTAGTTTTTGTATTCAACATACCATAACACATGTATTTTCCCCAAGTTTAAAAAGCATGTAAAAGTTTAAAAGTGGGGACATGAACTCACAACTTTGCGTTTCTTGCGCCGTAAACTTCACCGGGTTTGCTTATATAGCGTCGTGACCTATACGTGTTTTATTAACGTTAGTCACTTAGACTTGCATCGCACAAGTACAAGTCACCATCTTTTATGTATGTGTTCTTTGTTGTTAAAAATAATTCATATTTTTAACTATGTCTCTTACTTATATTATTTTCTCAAAAATAAATATAAGTATCTTGTATTTTTCACCCGAGTTATATATATTCGTCCAAAAAGGCATTTTAAGTTCGTAACTTGTCCAAGTTACATAATCTTTTAAGAACTATATTTTCATAAATATATGTCCTTGTATTTGTCTAAGCATGTTGTATGTGTATTTTGTATTTTCACTCCTTATGAGTATTTAGTGCATTCTCAAATCCTAATACACTATTACATACAATACATACTACATACACTTAGCACAAAATTTGGTGACCAATAAATATATATATATATTTTCCTAAAAAATATACATACTTAATATCTATTGTTATTTTGAAGAAATCATCGTTTCTTAACTTGAAATTTACACAAAAATTAGCGAAACCTTGGTAAATATTTTTAGGTAAGTTTTTTAGGGAATAAGTTTCACCGAAACTTATATTTTTCTAAGTGTCAAAATTTTATAGAAATTTTGACATGGTTTCCCCTAAAAATGGAGGTTTCCCATGTTTTCAAAACATGTGTTTATTTTCTTTTAAAATCATCACAACAATCAACAACTCATTCAACACTTACCAAGTGCCAAAATCAAGTAATTTACACTACATTATGAACTTGAAGTTTTTTGTAAAAACTTGTAGTAACTTACCATGTTATTTAGTAGGTTTAGTTATCCTTAAAAACATATTTATTTATTTCTAAATCACATTCTTGAAAGATTTAGTCATTTACAACTTGTAAGATGATTTTTCTAAAAATATTTCTTTAGTATTTTTCTTGTTACAAACATGTTTCCAGTCTTGTTTAAACACTAAAAATATGATTAGTTTACTTAGAAACCATGACTTTGTAAATCTTATAAATAAACTTGGTTTCTTGAGAAAATTAGTTTTGTAATCATCTATTTACAAGATTTGTATTTTGTTTAAATCATCTTTACATATGAAAACAAATTTCATCATTCAAGTTCATGTATATAAAGTATGATCATATTGGTCTTTCACAAGATCATCACCTTAACTTACTAGATCATGTGTTTAATCACAATCTAGTAGGTTTCTTATGATGTCCAACATCACTAACACAAAACATCAATCATCAAGAAGCAAGAAGCAAATAAACACAATCAACATGTATTCTTGTGTTATTAAGCTTATGTTAAAGTATCATGATCATGTTCTTTAGTGTTCATCAAGATTAACAATGTACAACATCTTTTAATCATCAAAATATGAAGTAATAAGATATCATAAGGGTCTTACCACTAGCACAAGGCTAGGGAAGAACACAAGAGGTTGAAGATGACAAATGTGGAGGTTAATAACAAATGGAGGAGGTCCTTCAAGATCCAAGACCACCAAGCTTCCTTGTATGGCTCCTTACACCTTAAGATGAACTTGGAATGTATGATAGTGATTGAATGATGGTGGTGGTGTCGTGGGTGTAGTTCGGCCGAGAATGAGGGAGAGAGGAGAAGAAAGATGATGGTGAAGTGTGTGGGTGATTATGAGAGCTTCAAGATCCTTTATAACCCATGTTTAGCTTTTACCCTTTGTGTATTGTGTCTTCATAGTACAAGACATGATCTCTAGTGAATCCAAGGAAGATCAAATGGGATCTTGGTGAATCAAGGAAAGATTTTTGGTGGGGCCACTCTTGTGACCGTCCACTTTAAGGGGGGGGGGGTAAAGTGTAATATTTAATCACTAATTACATAAACAAGTTAGGTTTCAAGTGTCTTGATTAGGGATTTAATGTGTTAATATGTTATAAGAGGTGTTATGGTGTTCGGGGGATCATAACTAGTTCAGAAACATTAAAACAATGCTTCTAGTATAATTTTGGTGTTTCGGGTAGTGTCCGGTTGTTCGGTTAGATACCGGTTCGTTAAAGTGCTAAATTACGCCGTTTAGTGTCCTTTATGTACCCTTTTGTGACACTTTCAATTTCCGACACTTAGGAAAGCATTCAGGACTAATTAGCTATATTTTTACATGTTACTAACTTGTTACAATGCTGAATTTTGCTGAAATATATGAAATTCAGCATTTAAAGTGTGTTTCGGGTGCTTTTCAGTGCATATTTTGGCTTCCTGAAAGTCTATATGTTAACCCTTGTATACATTCTTGGGTTTTAATGTATTTTAGACGTTGGACCTACTCCTAGGCCCCAATTCTACTATCTGACTGCTTTCTACAGAATTGCTGACACAATGCGTCTTACCGGTGAGTTTACTAGTCTTTCTGACGTAACGCTAACATTAATGCATAAGGCAATATTTGAAGTATAAAACGTGCATGAATTCACAAGTATAGCATGTAATCAGACAATGTTGATGTTTAAGCACATAATTGCAGATATTAAATATTAATTAAATTGTACGGAAATTACCGGTTTTGTGCCAGTTGTCATAAGTGACCACCGTCATACCTCCCTTTTTATGAACTACTTGAACGGGACTTACCCAGGGACTGTCGGAAATTGTGTAAATGAGTCCGGCGTCAAGTAATTTTATGACTTCATTTTTAACCACCTCTTGGACGTTTGGGTTTACTCTACGTTGTGGTTGCATTACCAATTTATAGTCATCATTCATTCAAATTTTGTGCGTGCACATGGAAGGACTTATTCCTTTAATATCTACAAGCTTCTAAGCGATCGCGTTTTTGTGTTTTTTCAAAAGTGTGATTAATTTTTCTTTTTCTACACTAGTTAATTTTGACGAAATAATTACAGATAACTTACTATCTTTGTCGAGAAAAGCATATTCCAAACCTTTTGGAAGTTCTTTGAGCTCAAGTGGTGAGTCTTTGGGAGACTCTTTATTTTGTTGCTCATTTTGATCAAGAACTAAAAAGGTTTGTTCTATGGCGACCTTTTCTTCAACAAAGTGGTCGATTTCTTCTCTTGTATCGGGTGGTTTATCTTCATCTTCATCTTCAATTAGGGGGTCATTATTGCCGTAAGGATATTTCATTGAACGCTCAAGATCGACATTTTTTTAATGCCCCTAATTGAATGGGTAGATTGTTTTTCTTCCGATTTTTCAAAGCTTCAAAGGTTTTTACAAAAGGTCGTCCCAACACTAGTGGAGCATCATCAAGGATGACGAAGTCGGTTCGGATTACCATTTGACTTGTTTGAACTAACACATCTTCAACTACTCCCATTGATTTTATTGTTTTCCGATTAGATAGAAAAATGGGTATTTGAAGTGGAGAAAAATCACCAATACTTAATTTTTCGAAAATGTAGTTTGGCATGATATTAACACAAAGATCTTTATCAATTGTAATATTACTAATAAAGGAATTTTGAAAAAAAACATGGAACCGGTGTAATGTTAATTTCAAATGGATCATCTTTTATTAGCGTAGTTTGATCATTTGTTAACTTTATGCTTACCATTTCGTCAATTTTAGTGTTAGTGGTTAACTCTTTTAAAAACTTAGCATGACTAGGTACTAAACAATGATTTTCGAAAGAATGTGACAAGAGATTAATTTCTTGAAAATTAGACTCTTCTTGAATTTTAACGTTATCGGACTCACCTTTTTCTTTGTTTAACTCATGTGTTGGTTTTTCACTTACTTGTTCTTCCATTTTTACCTCTTCAACTATCTCTTCTTTATTACATGTTAACTTTTCCCTTACGCGGGACTCCTCTTCCCTTGCGCGAGATTCTTTTATATAGCGCTCGATAGTTTTAAGGTGTTCTATTATCTTTTCGGCTACGGGTGAGATAGTTGGTGGTTCGTCATAGTGAGTGGAATAAGTATCCTCAAAGTTTGAATTCGGAAGTTCGATCCTTGGTTCCTCATAATACTCATATGAAATAGATGGTTCACACCATTGTTCCTCATTGTAAGTATATGATGAATAAGGGTCGTAACTTGGCTCTTCATAATACTCATATGAGGTGGGTTGTTCACGCCATGGTTCCTCATAATAAGTATATGAAGGTGTAGACTCATATCTTGGTTCATCAAAGTATGAGTATGAAGGCTCATACGTTGGTTCATCAAAATATGAGTATGAGGGAGAAGGTTCATACCTTGGCTCTTCATAGGATGTGTATGAAGTTGATGGCTCGTACCTGGGCTCCTCATAGCATGTGTATGAAGGGGATGGTTCAAAGAGGTCACAATATTGTACCGAATGAGGGTTGCCACAAATAGTACAATACTCTTCCCAATAATCATCCTCCTCATAGTGGTAGTTGTAACCTCTTGAGTATTGATCCATAAGAATCACTCAGCAGTTCATAACAGAGTCTCGGGACTAGAAAACAAAAATAGAAACGGAAACAGAAACAGAGGCTGGACACGGCCCCGTGTTCAGTAAGCACGGCCCCGTGTTCAGTAAGCACGGCCCCGTGTTCAGGTTCTGTATCAGGGTGTTTGAAAAAATGTGACTGGTTTGTGCAGCACGGGGGCGTGTTCAGCGAGCACGACCCCGTGTTCAGACTCTATAACTGGGCGTTTGGTAAAAAAATATGCAGCACGACCCCGTGTTCAGTGAACACGGCCCCGTGTTCAGGCTACTATAATGCAAAAACTAAATAAAAATGTAAAATGCGTACGGTTTTAGATAATGTTTTTGAAAAACTGATTAGGCCGTCGATTTTAAGCTTTCTTAAAATCCTTGTGTTCCCCGGCAGCGGCACCAAAAACTTGGTGTGTGTCGGGTGTATTATGTTCTTCTTTATATTTTTAGCCCTTTTTAACACGTTAGTCAAGTTTTAAATTTATAAAACGCGATATTCTACTAACACTAAACACACACATGGGCAAGTGCACCCATCGTGAGCGTAGTATAGCGCTGGTAAGATACCGAGGTCGTCCAAGGACACAAGAGATTTTAATACCGGTTTATCCTCAACGTCTAATCAAATCAAAAGTTTTAGAAGAGGTTTTAAACATGAAAAATAAAAAACTAAAATGCTGAAAAATAAAAATAAAATAAAAACAGATAGACAAGATGAATCACTTGGATTCGACTCGCCTTTAATGTAACCTTTGATGATTTCCGCAATTTTCCACTTTTTAAGAGATTATCTTAGTTATAGTAGTAGGCCCCTCTTTTAAAGGTGACGTTACCCTCAACCCAGTAGTTTGAGTCAGCAAACATACAATCCCAAAGGGTCAGAATATTGGAAGATAATTAATTAAGTTATTAATGCGTAATGTGGTAGGCCCCTCTTTTAAAGGTGATGTTACCCTCGGCTAAGTGGTTTGAGTCAGCAGGGATACAATCCCAAGTAGCCGGGTTAATGTATTAATAGTAGTTTACATATGAGGGGATCAAGCCATTCGCATCCCCGCCATCCAATACAAGTGGGTATTGAAGGAGGTCCTAGTAAGCTTGACCCAGGTCCTTGCAGGATCTATACACTGAACAAGGAAAGAACCTTACCAGACCATTCCCTTAACCCCCGACCAGGTAGCCAACATCTCTCTATATAGACTGTAGAGATATGAATGGTGAAAATCTTTTATTTTATATAGACAGTAAAATAATGCCAAGACACCACGGACAAATGATAAGGAAGTTTCACCTTCAACATAAGAAACTAGTTATTAAAGTCATTAATACAAAACCAAATAAAAAGTGCGAAAACATTAAAAATCAAAAGTATTACGTTAAATGCTTGTCTTCACCAACTGATGTAAGAGACTTAGGCAAACATGGCCTTTAATTGTCAAGAATTCTTACGGTCAATCTTGGATCCCGAGACTACTACACACACTCTAGGTGGATGATGGATGATGGTGGTGGATATGGGTGTGTGATGGTGGTGGAGTGTGTGTGAAGTGGGAGAGAGGTGGTTTGCCAAGGGATGCCACTGAAGTGAACCAAGCACCCCTATTTATAGCCTGCACAGAAGCCCGGACACAGCCCCGTGTTCGCTGGACACGGCCCCGTGTCCATCCTCTTTCTCTTTCTTCATAAATTACAATTGTCTGTATTAGGCTCCACACGCCACCGTGTTCGCTGGGCACAGCCCCGTGTGCAGAAGCGTATCTGTACTATCAAGATTTGCAAGATTTTACGAATCTTTGCGTTGACCACGGCCCGTGTTGAGCTGGGCACGCCCCCGTGCTGGGAATAGAAGCTTCCATTGATTTGTCTTTTCTGCAGACACCTGACCACGCCCCCGTGTCCGTTCGGCACGGGGCCGTGGTCAGCCTTCTGATATCTTGTTTTTGCTTGGGAATATGCTGTCGAGGGGTCGGGCATGCCCCGTTTATTTCTTTTCTTGTATTTATGTTTGATTTGGTTGCATATTTGTTCCTTTTGTTCAATTAAGCTCATTTGATCCTGAAAATACAAAAGGAAGACAAAAGCACATTTTTTTCCAACATTAGTACTAAAAAGGGTTAGTTTTATGCCTCATTTGATGTAATTTATATGTTGCATTTTGCACACATCACCGAGCACAAGATACCCGAAGGTGAAACCGGCCGAAGGATGAGGTAGCGGTGGTGCTCCGGTCGAGCAGGTGGCGGCGGCGACCCTTTGCTTGGGGTCGGCCGAGAACAGAGATGCAGGCAAAGGGTTTGTGGTTTTGAAAAAGTGTAATTAGAGTTTACACCTTAATCATTTTTTTTTTATAAAAACCAATCTTACATTAAGCCCTCTATGCTTATAAGATATAATCCTCTTAATATTAATATAATTAATATTAAGTCCCTTGGGTTTAGACTATTATTATTTCACAAACAATAATCCACCTACTCGAGAACATATACGATTCGTGTACCAACGTGTAACTCTTCGGATCGTAACGAGTTGGTTACGTTGACCTTAATTACAGTCGGACATATACATATCTCCAACAATTATTATTATTATTATTATTATTATTATTATTATTATTATTATTATTATTATTATTATTATTATTATTATTATTATTATTATTAACTAAGAACCAAAACTTATAGGAGACCGAAGGAAACTTGGATTCGATCCTTGAGTCAAACGGGTTTTACCAGTAATTTTCTCCGTCGTGCTTACGGGTGGGTGGGTTAGCAGGTTTCCCAAGAATTGTTGGTGTACTCGTGTTACTCTCGAAGTACCCCGTTTGTTCCAGTAGGTGTCTCGAGAGTACTCAGAATTTATTCTGTTAGTCGTTAAAAAAAATACATAATTAGAAACACTACTCGAATAGTACAATCATGATAAGATCAAGTCATTATCAATATCCGGCAATCCACTACAAACTAGAACTTATCCCTTTTTTATAAATATATTTCAAATTTTTAATATCCGCATGTGTCGTATACATAGCTTAAGCAGCTTATTAAATTGAAGTGGTAGTTTAAAACTGTTAAACGTCATCAAAAGCGCATTACTTTATTGAAGCTTAAGATACCTTTAACGCTTTTTGTGAGTATGCTTATATCTTTATTCAATTTGACATCCAAAAATATTATTATCTAGAAACCTTCCATTAGAGTAACATCATCTAGAATATAAAATAATATTTAAGAGGACTTTAGATAACTTGGTACTTTTTGGATTATATGATTATTTGTTAATTTTAGAATATTTAGTTGCCACGTAAATTTATGTGCGTTATTAGATACACACATATGCTCATCACTCTAGAAATGATAACAATCAAATGAGAAGTCAAGAGACTTTTACCATACGAGGGGTTACGCACACTTACGGCCCGATTAAGAAATGTTAGTTTTTCCTAGGGTTCGTTTTCTTTTATTGTGCTTTGTTCCAGGATCCATATCTTGCCTCGATGCCAAAGTTCTTTTGATTAGTTCATATACAGATTAAACGCTGAAAATCTTAGTGTCTTTTTTAACTTTGTATTACGAACCCAACCTGCTTTTTTTTTTTTTTTTTGAAAGGTAAACTTCATTAAAACCACACCCGAACTTGAAAACCGAGCCGGGAAAAACAAACAAAACAGAGAAAGAACTACATAAAAGTAAAATTACACCACTCTAGCCACGAGATGTGGTTGTTTCTAGACCTATGCTTGAACCAAAGGAAACCAAGAGACTTTAAATCGCAAAAAATACTCTCCACTTCGACCTCAACACCCGAGAAAATCGCCTTATTCCTAGCCATCCACAAGCACCATAAAGCCGAAAAGATTATACCTTGAACAATCGTCTTCTTGGCCATCTTCACATGGTTCGACTTGTGCACCTCCAATAGGTCTCTAAAAGAAAACGCAAAAATAGGAGGAATACGACACCAACGACTCACCTTCTGCCAAAGGATGACCGCTACATAACACGATGTAAATATGTGATCCACCGACTCGGCTTCCGACTTGCAAAGAGGGCAAAGCCCCTCACCCACCAAAATCCCCCTTTTACTCAAAGCATCCGCCATGGGAATCCGGTCCATCTCCACTCTCCAAACAAACAAATTACACTTGCTTGGAACCCACTTGTTCCAGCTGAGGACGAAATTCACCGAAACCGCTGAAGCATCCGCCAAGAAGTTTTTAACCGATTTGACAGCGAAAGAACCCGTCGAATCACCTAACCACCTCCACCTATCTTCTCTAGACCCAAGATACACAGCAGAAATATCTGACAATAGAGAGGAAAACTCAGACGACTCCACCCCAATCTCCGGATCATGTCTCCACAACCAATCGCCCACCACTCGGTCACGAACGGAACATGATTTCACCACTTCCATCGCGAAAAGGTTTGGATATAGATCTTTAAGAGGCTTATCCTTCAACCACGGGTCCAACCAAAATAAAATCCGTTCTCCATTGCCCACAATCCCTTTAAAAAAATTCTGAAGCACAACGTTGCCAATAACGGGTTTAGAAATGACAGAAACAATGCTATTCCAAACGCCACTATACGACTTCTTCACAGGAAGGAAGGACCAATTCAGCCCGTTCGAGTGGATAGCATCCACCACCTTGACCCACATATTGTTCTTTTCACATTTATACCTCCATCCCCACTTACTCAACAAAGCAATGTTAATATTTTTAAGCTTACTAATCCCAACCCCTCCGTTTCTCTTTGATAAAGCCAATCTATCCCAAGCCACCCAACGGGTTTTTCTAACATCGCTCGCACCACCCCATAGGAATTTCTTAATAAGCCTTTCCAAACCCGCAATAACCTGCACCGGAGCCTTATACAACGAAAAATAATACGAAGGAAGACTTTCAAGGACAGAACGGATGAGAGTGATTCTACCTCCAAAGGACAGTAATGCCGATTTCCAAAGAGCTAATCTAGACTCGAAAATATCAAAGAGCGGTCTCCAATTGTTTATGCGGTTCATGTTAGCCCCCACCTTTAGCCCAAGATATTTAAAAGGAAGCGAGTCCGCCTTACAGCCAACTATCCCAGCCATCAAGCCCACTTCCGTTGAAGCGACTCCAACACCAAAAATACTGGATTTGTCTAAGTTGATCTTAAGACCCGAACAAATGTAGAAGCATCTCAACAATCTAATGATATTTAAAAAATTATCCTCACTTCAATCCCCGATCGGAAGTGCATCATCAGCGAAGAACAAATGAGATAATAAAGGCCCATCATTAGGGAGTTAGATCCCAGAGAAGACTCCCACCTCAACCGCCTTATGAATCATACACGACAACGCTTCCATAACAACAATAAACAAGAAGGGGGAAATAGGATCCCCTTGTCGCATCCCCTTACTGCACTTAAACTCGAACGTGGGGGAGCCATTCACCAAAACCGAGGCTCTAGCCGAGGAGAGAATTCCCCAAATCCAATTACACCACTTAGACCCGAACCCCATATGACGAAGGATATCAATCACGAACCTCCAACTAATATTATCGTAGGCCTTCTCGAAGTCAATTTTAAACAGAAGCGCCCTCCTTTTACTCCTTTTAAGCCACGAACAAACCTCATTAATTATGAGAGGCCCATCAAGGATATATCTACCGCCCAAGAAAGCCGACTGAGAATCCGAGATAACCGAACCGAGGACTTTTTTGAGCCTGTCGGCAAGAACCTTCGACACCACCTTATTAATCACACCAACAAGACTAATACGCCTATAATCACCAAGACTCATAGGGTCCTTCTTTTTCGGTACCAAAGTGATAAAGGAGGAGCCACAACCCACATTGATATGACCTGTATCGTGAAACTCCGCCAAAAGTCTCACAAAATCCTCCTCAAACATATCCAAGAAGTGATTGAAAAAGCAAAAATTAAACCCATCCGGACCAAGGGCTCGATCATCTCCACAATCAAACACGGCATTCTTAATTTCCTCCCTTGAAAAAACGGACTCCAACCATAACTTATCCGTGCTAGAAATCCTCTTCAAGTTTGGACATTCAATACACGGCCGGTCCATACAATCTTCCTCAAATCTAGATTAAAAAAAAAACAGAGAAAACCTCCTTCACCAAAGAGGGCTTAGACACCCAAGACCCACCAACACTTATCCCGTGTATAACATTACTGGCCTTTCTCACCTGCTTAAATCTGCTAATTCGATTGGGAAATCACAAAGAAATGGACCAGCATAATTAAGTGTTGCATGTTCTCCATGCAATATTCTTTTCAACAATTTAGTTGCATATGTGTAAGTGATCTCCCTCACCCACATTATGCAATTTATAAATGGTGATCACTAATATATTAGTGAGCATATAGAAGTGATCACTATCAATAGTTGGTAAATTATACAATAAGAGTGAAGCAGAGCCGTTTTCGAGAACTCTCAAAATAATTTAGGCCTCGGGCGAAATAAAAAATTAGGCCCAAAATTGTAGTAAGAGGAAATGAATTAAAAAAAATAAGAGGTTGGTGGTAGAGCCAATACTTGACCTTGAGACCTCAATATTTTCCTTGAGATGTTTCTTTTTTCCACTCCACCATCAAAACTTTTATGTATAACAAATGAATGCATATATTAAATATATCATTTACTATATATATAAAAGCTTATAAAAACTTTTCGGGCCCTTTGAAAATTTGGGTCTCGACCGACGGCACGGGTTGGCCGGCCCAAGAGCCGGCCTTAGAATGAAGCAATGATGATCTCTACTAACATAGATAGAAGTTTTTTAGTGCAAACAAACCTTAGGTGGATATCGAATAATAGATATAAGGTGCATTAGCTTTTTTATAACGCCTATCTCACACACCCTTCTAATCGACCGTGGCAAGTTTGGATTCATTTTCCAAGAATAAGCATAGGTGGGCATGAGGCAATCCTCTCTTTTGAAACTCGATTTTGTAAAGAACTATACAAAAAGAAATCATTATTAGATATAAAAAGTCAAATATGTATATAAAAAAGAAATTTCATAAAAATACCTACTGCAGCTTTTCCAAAAAGATCACGTTCATTAAAATCTCTGCAAATTGATTCCAACTTTATTTTAAATAGTCTGCTCAGTATAGCAGGCCTATCTTCAGGTTTAAGACTGGTGTCTCTAAGAAACACTACAAGAAAATGAAGCTAGGGTAACCCCAAAAAAAGTTGCATTAAGCCTTGAAAAAATTGCATTCAGCTTAATGCATTGCATTAGATCTAATGCAACTTTTTTCTTAAGTGTTGCTTTTAGTATACAAATGCAACTTTTTTTCTATACAACTTTTATAACACTCAAATGCAACTTTTTTTTATATTTTAGTTACAAAAATGTAACATTTTTTTCACTCAAATGCAACTTTTTATACATGTAAATGCAACCTTCAATATGGTTTAGTTACAAAAATGTAACCTTTTTAAAAGTTAATGCAACTATTATTTTCTTTTTATTAGAAAAAATGCAACCTTTTTTTACACTAAATTCAACATTTTATTACGAATTTTAGTTACAACAAATGCAACTTTTTATGCCCAAATGCAACTTTGTACTATAAATTTTATTGTTATTATTCGATATACATTGAATCGCAATTACGCTAGAACATATAATGACAAATATTATTGATAGAGAAATGTAGGTCCCCTGGTTTGTACGGATCGTCACAGAATCGCCAATCCAGTCTAGAGTGCGGAAGCCTCTAGAACAGATTAGCACAGAAACAAGTAGAAACAGAAAATACTATCAACCGAGTTTTTATTCATTATCAATCACAAAAATTACAATCAATCAAAACCCTAATTCGTCCAAGCTCTAATGCCTTCATGAAATTCCTCTCTAAAACTGTTTTGGCTGATTAAGTACGCTGGTAATTACATTGGTTAATTCCGTTGGCTGATCAATTCGCTATTACGACGACTAGCAAATTCGCAGATCACCGTGATAATGTTACTGAGGACTATTACCACAGTTACCAAAGTCGCCTTTGGATTTAATTATGTTGGTCAGTCGGTGTAATTGCTAATTATGCTGGTCAGACAGTGTAGTTATTAATTATGCTGGAAATCCAATCTTTTCAAAATTTGAAAAGATTTTATCCAGATTCTCCAAATCTCTTTAACACTTTCCTGCAAATCAACACAGCAAATTATCAGTAATTTTCTGTAAAAGATCCATAGGATTAAGGGACCTATAATTGGTATCAGAGCTCTAACTATTTGTGAACTGGGCTTCTAACTGGGCTAGGCCATTTTCCAAGCCCATTACAACAATAAACTCCCTAACCAATATGCTAAGCCCATTACAAAATATCCAAAGACTAAATACTTAAACTATTAAGCTGTTGTCACCGAATATACACCAACAAACTCCCCCTTGACAATAGCTTCATAGTGTAACTTTGTCATCAAACATCTTGTGTTCTTTTGGTCTTTGGATAGCGTCAGCTACACAGTTTCTGACATCAACAAACTCCCCCTTAGCTAATGCTTCCAATCTCCAAAATGTTCATTCGTTGTAGATCAGTTGAACTAGCTATCTTTGGTTAAGCAAGTAAGCTACAACTCTTCCATATCTGTCTACAATGTAGTAGAAGGATCCTACCATGCATCTTCACACATTCTTCACATCACTCTCAATCTGCACTTTACTTGTATTCTACACTTCATTTTGATAACTGCATCAATCTGTTTAGAAACACAAGCAAGTATCTCGAAAAACCATTAGTCTTTTTCACATTTAAAGATAAACCAATATTTTATCTCGTCGTGCAAAAACAACAATGTGTCAGTTCAAAATGGAAGTCTTTTAAAAAGAAAATATTTTTGGATTTTTTTTAATAAATAAAACACCTAAATAAAACTCAAAAATATTTACAATACATCTTTTTGTGAGAATCATGTGCAAGAAGATCATATCAGCTAAATCAAACTGTTTTCACACTATGAGATAATTCTTGATATATTTTTCATGAAAAGTAGTTCAAGACGATTACCAGTATGTTTGTCCATTTAAACAAAGTATGTTTGTCCATTTAAACAAAATTCATGAACATTTCAAGTTCCATTATCATATGATATGTTAAGGTAATTTTATACTGATACACTAGTGTGTCCCACTTCAGGATGTACCCCCACAATCAAGGTATACACAAAGATTCATCGTAGTAGGTGAGTATACTGAATTCATCCTTTTGTTTTACAACGATAGATAATTGGTGGTCAGGTCAGTACTTCCGTACAGCAAAGAGACCAAATATCTAACGAGCGCTAAGACAAATACCATTTTCGGTACGATTTATGCATTTTGCACATTTGAATGACTCTCTAGGAGAGCTTCTTCATTTATGGGTTTTGGCATTTTTAGCTCTTTTAAGATATCCTGGTTGTGCCTAGGTCAGCATGTATCTGGATGCAGCAGAAGGACAACCCTGATATACCCGGATGAAATAACAGTATAAATACCCAAAACCTTAGATTTTGGCAATCGATCAACGCAAGATTTAAGGTCATTAAACCATACGCCACTTATGTGTTACCCACTCATACATAGTTCGTTATGTTTATATCACATTAGTAAGTTGATTATTTCATACTTTTTGCCTACTAGTACATCATATGATGAAGCTGCTATCACACTTAAGCATTTTAATTCAGTTTCAGTGTGACAGTCTAACTTGCTGATGTACTATAATTTCTTCTTCACACCATGAAATCTCTTTTCCAATTTTTCATTTTATTTATGTTTTTTCATTTTTCAATGTTTTTGTATTTTTTATTTTAACTTAACTTACTCCCCCCTAAACAGACGCACTAAGTAAACTCTTTTTGGCTTAGGGAAATTTCTCCCCCTAAATTTTTGTTTTTATGCAGTCAGTTTCAAAAACACAAATTTTAAACACGAACAGACTCCCACTTTAACCTGACAATAAGTTTTTCAATGTTAAAGTTTAGAATAATCATAACAATCACTGTATTAAATAGTTCGTTGCCAATTTTAACCTACTATTCACCTCAGATGCTTTACAGGAACAACCACTGTTGAACACATCAACAGTCCTTCTTGGTCATCCTACACATTCTCAACAACTTAGCTAGACTTGAGAACCCAAACCTTACCGGTTTTGGGTTAACCATGTAAATCCATATAAGATGCTTCTAACCAATATCCATCACACCTTACTGGTGTCTTGGATGTCTTCCCCGTTGTTGAACAAGATTTATAACTTCCATTAGATCTTTGATCGCGAGAGTTCCAATAATGTAACACCCCAAATTTCGCATGACACGTTACAATGCTTAATCGCAATACTTTGACGAAAAGAAATGGTAAACATGAAATTTTACCATTTTTAATATTTATAGCATTTAAACAAATCCAAAATCTTATATATGTATTAAGGTTTACCAAGTTAGTAAGTAGAAATGAGATAAAGTGATATGTTCTAAAATATGGGGGGTTAAAAATGAAAGTTTTATAACTAAAACCCTTAAAGAAAAAAATGCCCAGTGTTTTAGTGTGGGTGTGTGCGATCGAGAGAATGGAGCCAGGGGGAGCTTCTCCTTCGAAACCCTAACATAATAAATTCAATCAAATTGAAGGTGAAATCAGTGGTTAATCCAATGCATGACTTAGAAATGTTCATTCCCTAAGTGAATTTCACATCAAGTAAGTTTAATTTCATGATTTAGTGATGTTTGATGAAACGGGTTTTGTGTAATCCATGATTAAATGTGTGATTTAACATGAATGCTACATAACATGATCATATAGAAGTTGTTCTATGTGCAATTTTGATTACATTGATAGTTTGGAGCAAAACCCACAGGTAATTCTAGGAAATTAGAGTTAAGAAAAGTTATGGAATGAATTTGGGTGATGTTGATGTTAAATTGTGCTATAGAATGTGGTTTTGATGGGTATTTTGCTATAAGTCATATGAATTAGGGTTATGATATTGATTGTGAAAGATCATGTTTACCCATTCATGAAATAGGATAAATGTGCTACAATTACTTGTACTTCATCCATTATAAATAGCATGCACGCCTTGTGTTCGATGAAATGCATAAAAATGATTTAGTTGAAATTTGGCATGAACTCTCGATTTAATGGTGATGTAAATGAAAATGGATGTATGTGTAATTATGTAAGCCATGATGACTAAATCAAGATACTTGTGTGAAGTAATGTTTATGAAAGCTAAAGTATGAAGTTATGACGTATAGGCACGAAGAAAGAAGAAGGCGCAAGTCACTCGAAGTCACAAGCATCTCAAGATCACGGTAAGTTCATATGAACTTTATTTACTCTATTTGTAGATTTATGAATGAAAATATTTGGTACTACGAATTTAGTGTAAATATCCATTATGGATCATGATTGATTAGATGCAAAGAGTTTATATTGAGAAATGTTCAAAAGATGATGTTGAAGTGAAAATGAAATAACCCATCTAATTGGGTTGGAATGATAAGTAGAATGATTGTTGGAATGTTTAGGAATTGACTTGTTCATAACGGGTCAAATGATGTAAGTATGTTGAAAAGTATGGTATATAGCGATTCATTACAAATGAGTCGGAAAGTGGTATGTTGGATGTTTCCGAATGGAAGTAAGGATGTTAGTAAAGTAACATGTCATATTAACGGGTCGAATAATGATAGGTAATTAAAGGATTCGAATCGTTATGCATTACGAACTAACAAATGTTTTGTTGTTATGAATGATAGGTAAATCCCATGCTTAATTGCGGCGCGCTCGGACCGAACACACACAATGTCGACTTTTATGCGCTTCCGGTTCAAGTTGCTTATTTTGAATGGATCAAATTACCATTTTGTGTAGTAAATGTTTAACTAGTAACCAGGATAATCGTAGTAGTTTGAAGGTTAAACTTTATTTTGAATAGCTCAGATTTAATGTTTTGATGAAATGTGTAAGATTCTAAATTTTAGCATATTCTGTAAGTGTCGTAGAATGTATTTTGATTGATTATGTTAAAAAGCAGGAAATCGTCTTCTTTACGAATGGGTCATGTCAAAAAAAATTCTAAAATTGGTATGAAGATTATGTTGATATTCAAACTTTAAAAGTTGGGCGTTTCAAGTTGGTATCAGAGCCGAGGTTTGAGAGATTCAAGTATTAGAGCAAAATGCTTGAACTCAAACCAAAAGCTCGTATGAAGGTGTGTTCGTTCCGCAGCGCTATGCAAGTAAGTAAATTATTAATTTGATTATGCTTGTAGTTAGAAGTAGAAAGGGATTTATAGGTTAGGTGCTCTTAAACCGAATTTGAAGGCGAACAAAAATATTTAATGGGTCCGTAATTAAATTACGGACACGTAGAAAAAAGAATCGCGTAAAACGGACTAGTAGAATAAAAGATATGAAGTTTTAAAGATTGAATATTGAAAGGAATTAGAGCTCGGCATCTGCAGCAACTCGGACCAAGCAGTCTGTGAAAAAGGGGGCGTTGCGCTGCGCGACACCAACAAGGATCATTGTCGCGTTACGACGCGACAGATAGCTCTCAAGCTATCGCGGGCCGCGACGACCCCAAATGCTGGCAATTTTTTTTTATTTTGTTTGTTTTGAATACGGGACTTGTTTTAAACGTTTTTTTAAGCCTCGTAATCAACGTTTAAGGAAAATTTTGATATTAAGAAAGATGAGGAAAAGTATATATGTATATGAAAGGATGAAAAGGTAAATCGTTGCGATCAAAGGTCTTGATCTACGCGATACGGCATGATCGTCATGGACGATAATGTATAAAGTATGCATTGTAATTTGAATGAAATATGTCAAAATGAGTTCAAATACGGTGAAGGGATGTATGAAAAGAAAAGCTAATGAATGAGATAAATGTTTTATGTAGATAGCGGATAATGTAAACGTGAATGATGATATAGCGGCTCAACATGAAGCAATAAACGAAAGAATTGTGGAAGAAGTAGGGAATGTAATAGAGGCTAGTATTCCTCGGCTAGCTCAAGAAGTTGAAGGTCAAGTGTTGGGAATAGTCAACAAATTAATGATGTCCAAAGTTGAAGAACTAAAGGAAATGATCAATGAATTGCAAACGAAGAAAAGCACTCGAAGGTGCACGTATAAGCAATTTATGGCATGTAACCCCTTACCATATAAAGGGGAAATTGATCTGATAACCTGTCAAAGATGGATTTCAAGCACCGAGGCCGTGTTTGTGAGAAGTAGATGTGAAGTGGAGGATCAAGTGATGTTTACTACGGGTCTCCTACAACTCCAAGCAAAGGATTGGTGGGACGCATATATCTAAGGAATTGGGGGATGATAAAGTACAAACATTAACATGGCAAGAGTTCAAGGAGCCATTTCTGACATATCATAGCCCACAATCCGCAATTGATAAGATTCAAGAAGACTTCTTATGTCTTCGACAAAAGGATGAAACGATTGACGAGATAACAAATAAGTTCCTTAACAAGGTGAAGTTTTGTGGGGAGATAGCGGGGACTGAGAGGTTGAGAATTTTACGTTATCATGCTATGTTAAAGGCTGAATATTGTGAGTTCGTAAATCCCTCCAAGTGTGAAACGCTGAATGAGTTAATCGACTGGACAAGAGATAGGGAGATTGAGATAAGAAGGCAGGTTGAACGGGGGGAGAAAAGGGTGGCGGAGAAAACTACCAACCCAAACCCATCAAAAAAGGCAAGATATCAAGATCAAAATAGGAAAGGGAAGACAAGTAGTGTAATCCCGACTTGTAAGACGTGCGGGAAACATCATTCGGGTGAATGTTTGCTGGGAAAGAAAGGGTGCTACAAATGTGGGCAAGAGGGACATCCGTATTATAAGTGCCCCGAGAATCCAAAAATGTGCTATAATTGTCATCAAACAGGGCACGTTAAAGTAGAATGCCCGAAACTCC
Organism: Helianthus tuberosus; assembly: GCA_030545235.1. Taxonomy (NCBI): domain Eukaryota; kingdom Viridiplantae; phylum Streptophyta; class Magnoliopsida; order Asterales; family Asteraceae; genus Helianthus; species Helianthus tuberosus. The sequence goes on along the minus strand of CM060447.1, from coordinate 127,122,602 downwards.
AACAAGGGGCAAAGAAGGATGGAAAGAAGGATGAGCCTTCCAAGGCTCGTGGAAGGATGTTCCAGTTAACCTCGGATGAAGCTAAGACTAGCCCGGATGTGGTTTCAGGTATATTCTTAGTTAACTCTATGCCTATGCATGTTTTATTTGATTCCGGGGCTAGTAGATCGTTTATTTCGAATGAATTATTAGTTCATCCATCTTTTAAGCTTGAAAAGATGTTAGTACCCTTAGAAGTGGAAGTTGCTGATAGTAAAATCTATTTATTGCATGATATCTGTAGAAACTGTAAGATCTTAATCGAAGATGAGGAATTTAGTATAGATCTTGTCCCGATGTGTATGGGTGAATTTAAAGTAGTTGTAGGAATGGATTGGCTAGCCCAAAACCGTGCCGAAATTCAATGCGAAAAGAAAGTCATTCATGTAGTAACCTCGGGGGGGGGGGGGGGGGTGGGGGGGGAACGGATAAGTGTTCAAGGAGATAGGATCATAAAGTCACAATTGTGCTCTATAATCAAAGCCGTCAAACATGTGAGGAACGGGGGTAGGGCGTATCTATCTTACGTGATTGACACCAATCGTGGTGTTCCAAAGCTTGAAAATGTGAATGTAGTGAACGAATATCCAGATGTGTTTCCGGAAGAGTTACCGGGGCTTCCGCCCAAGTGGGAAGTGGAATTCAAGATAGAGCTTAACCCGGGTGCAAAGCCGGTAGCCAAAGCTCCTTATCGGTTGGCCCCAACCGAAATGAAAGAATTAATGACGCAACTCCAAGAGTTGCTCGATAAAGGTTTTATTAAACCAAGTGTTTCACCATGGGGAGCGCCCGCATTGTTCGTGAAGAAGAAAGATGGTTCGATGCGAATGTGCATCGACTATCGAGAGTTGAACAAGTTAACAGTGAAGAATCGTTACCCGTTGCCCAGAATTGATGACCTATTTGACCAGCTTCAAGGAGCATGTTGGTTTTCGAAGATCGACCTGAGGTCGGGTTATCACCAATTGCATGTACGAGAAGAAGATGTGCCGAAGACTGCGTTTCGAACGCGGTACGGACATTACGAGTTTTTAATAATGTCCTTTGGGCTAACGAACGCACCAGCTACGTTTATGGATTTAATGAATCGGGTGTGTCGGCCTATGCTTGATAAGTATGTAATCGTTTTTATTGATGATATACTAATATACTCCCGAAGTGAAGCAGAGCATGCTTCCCACTTACGTGATGTATTGGAAATGCTTCGCAAGGAAAAGTTATATGCAAAGTTCTCAAAATGTGCCTTTTGGCTTAGAGAGGTACAATTTTTGGGTCATGTAATCGATGCGGATGGTGTCCATGTGGACCTGTCCAAAGTAGATACGGTAATGAATTGGGTACCCCTGAAGAATCCAAGTGAAATAAAAAGTTTTCTAGGCTTGGCTGGGTATTACAGAAGATTTATCTAGGATTTCTCCAAGATAGCCTCGCCCATGACGAAATTAACAAAGAAGAGTGAAAAGTTTATATGGGGCGAAGAACAAAAGAAAGCGTTTCAGACTTTGAAGGAAAAACTCTCAAATTCTCCAGTGTTGACATTACCGGATGGAACGGATGATTTGGTAGTGTATACTGACGCCTCCCGCCAAGGTTTAGGTTGCGTGTTAATGCAAAAGTGTAAAGTCGTTGCTTATGCTTCAAGACAACTCAAGCAGCATGAAAACAATTACCCAACTTGTTAGGATCTGAGTTTCTTATGATTGTGTTTTTGTTTGAAAATTAAGAAGATGAACAAGTAATTGCAGCGGAAACTAAATGGAAACAAACTTTCACACACAATCAAACAGGAGAATTTCTTTCAACACACATGTTTAACATTGAACCGAATGATTAAATTTATTTCAATCTTCAATTACAACTGCATGCATGTATTACAAACTCCCCCTCAGCCTGAGCTCACAATGGTTTGTTCGTACAGGAAGACAAGTGATGAAAGAGCTAATAGAACAGTACAGGGTACTGTTCTATTTATAGGCATGAGCAAACCACTGAAGCATCTTGGCTGACGTCACCATGAAAGTGACATCTAACTTCCTAACAACCTACAACTACTGTTCTATACAAGCACTGTTATCTTAACCACTAATTACATTACAAAGCAAATAAGTAAACTAAACTAATGCTTCTCATTCCACTGTTGTGACTCCAGCAGTACTTTATATCTTCAGCAGTGCTTGACCCATATCAATAGATTGAGCATCAGTGCTTTAGTCTTCATCAGTCTTTAGACTTGATCAGTTGTTGTAGGATAGCAGTTGTAGACGGAGTGGATGAAGGTTATCAGTTGTTAGAACACTTTCAAGAGGAAAGATTGAATACAGCATCTGCTTATTCTGGATCCACTGCTCTGATCCAGTTTCGGCTTTAATCAACTACTCCTTTGGTAGGGATCAATCCCAACACAACTCATGATCTAGAATTGGCGGCAGTCGTATTCGCCTTGAAGATATGGAGGCACTACCTATATGGGGTGAAATGTACAATTTACTCGGATCATAAAAGCCTTAAATACTTTTTCGAGCAGAAAGATCTTAATATGAGGCAACGAAGATGGTTGGAACTCATTAAGAATTACGATTGTGACATTCATTACCATCCCGGGAAGGCTAATGTAGTGGCGAACGCTCTAAGTCGAAAGGAGTACCCGCCTCCGATTCGGGTAAAATCTATAAAGATGGTAGTCACTTCTAAACTTCTTAATGAAATTCGAGAAGCTCAAACTAAATCTTTAAGTGCCGACGACTCGAAGAAAGAAAGGACTAAAGGATTTATTCACGAATTGGAAGAGAATGCAAATGGTATGAAAACGAGGTATGACCGAATCTGGATACCTCAGGAATGTCGTGTGAAAGAATTACTCTTGGATGAGGCTCACAAGTCTCGATACTCCGTTCATCCGGGAGCTACAAAGATGTATCAGGACTTGAGAATGAATTACTGGTGGCCGGGAATGAAAAGAGACATTGTTAAGTATGTTGCTAAGTGTTTGACATATTCTCAAGTAAAGGCCGAGCACCAAAAACCGTATGGAAAGTTACAGGCGTTGGAGATACCGGTGTGGAAGTGGGAGCATGTAACGATGGATTTGGTGACTAAGCTTCCTAAGACAAGGAAGGGGCATGATGCTATTTGGGTAGTCGTTGACCGACTAACCAAGAGTGCACATTTCTTACCCATCAGGGAAACCTATAATTTGGAAAAGATGGCGAAAGTTTATATGAATGAGATTATATCTCGACATGGGATTCCGGTGTCTATAGTGTCCGACCGGGATACCCGGTTCACATCTCGTTACTGGAGGAAATTTCACGAAGAATTGGGAACCCAGTTACATATAAGCACCGCCTACCATCCACAAACCGATGGTCAGTCAGAACGAACTATCCAAACATTAGTTGATATGCTAAAGGCGTGTGTTATGGATTTTGGAGGAAGCTGGGATGATCATCTACCTTTGGTGGAGTTTTCATATAATAATAGTTATCATAACAACATAAAAATGGCTCCTTACGAAATGCTCTATGGAAGGAAATGTAGAACCCCGGTTTGTTGGGGGAAGTGGGTCAGCGCGAACTCGCATCAAAGGATGTAGTAGCCGAAACAAATGAGAAGATTGATATGGTTAGATCAAGAATAAAAGCGGCGCAAGCTAGATAAAAGTCTTATGCTGATCAGCGAAGGCGTCTGATTGAGTTCCAAGTAGGGGATTATGTCTGGCTAAAAGTCTCTCCATGGAAAGGGATAATTCGTTTTCGAAATCGTGGGAAGCTAGGTCCTCGATACAACGGGCCATTTAAAGTACTTGCTCGGGTCGGGGCGGTGGCTTACCGGTTAGAATTACCACCCGCGTTGGATGGGATTCATAACACTTTTCATGTGTCGCAACTGCGAAAGTGCCTTGCGGATGAAACAACATACGTTCCCTTGGATGATATTGAAGTTGACAAGAAGTTAAATTATGTGGAAAATCCTGTGGCAATAAAAGATTTTAAAGTGAAGCAACTCCGCAACAAGTCCATTCGACAAGTGTTGCTCCAATGGCAACATCGAAAGGGATCGGAACTTACGTGGGAAGCGGAGGATGAAATGCGAATGCACTACCCAGAATTATTTGGTACGTATCCAGGTTTCGGGGACGAAACCTTCTTTAAGGGGGGTAGACTTGTAACACCCCAAATTTCGCATGACACGTTACAACGCTTAATCGAAATACTTTGACGAAAAGAAATGGTAAACATGAAATTTTACCATTTTTAATATTTATAGCATTTAAACAAATCCAAAATCTTATATATGTATTAAGGTTTACCAAGTTAGTAAGTAGAAATGAGATAAAGTGATATGTTCTAAAATATGGGGGGTTAAAAATGAAAGTTTTATAATTAAAACCCTTAAAGAAAAAAAAATGCCCAGTGTTTTAGTGTGGGTGTGTGCGATCGAGAGAAGGGAGCCAGGAGGAGCTTCTCCTTCGAAACCCTAACATACTAAATTCAATCAAATTGAAGGTGAAATCAGTGGTTAATCCAATGCGTGAGTTAGGAATGTTCATTCCCTAAGTGAATTTCACATCAAGTAAGTTTAATTTCATGATTTAGTGATGTTTGATGAAACGGGTTGTGTGTAATCCGTAATTAAATGTGTGATTTAACATAAATGCTACATAACATGATCATATAGAAGTTGTTCTATGTGCAATTTTGATTACATTGATAGTTTGGAGCAAAACCCACAGGTAATTGTAGGAAATTAGAGTTAAGAAAAGTTATGGAATGAATTTGGGTGATGTTGATGTTAAATTGTGCTAAAGAATGTGGTTTTGATGGGTATTTTGCTATAAGTCATATGAATTAGGGTTATGATATTGATTGTGAAAGATCATGTTTACCCATTCATGAAATAGGATAGATGTGCTACAATTACTTGTACTTCATGCATTATAAATAGTATGCATGCCATGTGTTCGATGAAATGCATAAAAATGATTTAGTTGAAATTTGACATGAACTCTCGATTTAATGGTGATGTAAATGAAAATGGATGTATGTGTAATTATGTAAGCCATGATGACTAAATCAAGATACTTGTGTGAAGTAATGTTTACAAAAGCTAAAGTATGAAGTTATGACGTATAGGCACGAAGAAAGAAGAAGGCGCAAGTCACTCGAAGTCACAAGCATCTCAAGATCATGGTAAGTTCATATAAACTTTATTTACTCTATTTGTAGATTTATGAATGATAATATTTGGTACTACGAATTTAGTGAAAATATCCATTATGGATCATGATTGATTAGATGCAAAGAGTTTATATTGAGAAATGTTCAAAAGATGATGTTGAAGTGAAAATGAAATAACCCGTCTAAATGGGTTGGAATGATAAGTAGAATGATTGTTGGAATGTTTAGGAATTGACTTGTTCATAACGGGTCAAATGATGTAAGTATGTTGAAAAGTATGGTATGTAGCGATTCATTACAAATGAGTCGCAAAGTGGGATGTTGGATGTTTCCGAATGGAAGTAAGGATGTAAGTAAAGTAACATGTCATATTAACGGGTCGAATAATGATAGGTAATTAAAGGATTCGAATTGTTATGTATTACGAACTAACAAATGTTTTGTTGTTATGAATGATAGGTAAATCCCATGCTTAATTACGGTGCGCTCGGACCGAACACACACAATGTCGAATTTTATGCGCTTCCGGTTCAAGTTGCTTATTTTGAATGGATCAAATTACCATCTTCTGTAGTAAATGTTTAACTAGTAACTAGGATAATTGTAGTAGTTTGAAGTTTAAACTTTATTTTGAATAGTTCGGATTTAATGTTTTGATGAAATGTGTAAGATTCTAAATTTTAGCATATTCTGTAAGTGTCATAGAATGTATTTTGATTGATTATGTTAAAAAGCAGGAAATCGTCTTCTTTACGAATGGGTCATGTCAAATTTTTTTCTAAAACTGGTATGAAGTTTATGTTGATATTCAAACTTTAAAAGTTGGGCGTTTCAAATAAACTCTCGGATTTTCTGACCTTTGAAAATTATTATCTCGAAACCTTCTTCTCCCATTATCATGCCATGAATTTTGGAAAAATTTTGGATTTTGTTGAACATTTGAGTTACTAAAACCCCTATGTTCGTTTCTTCTTTGAAAATTTCGATTTCTAGAAGTTTTGTATCGATTTTGATATCCAAAATTTCTATTTTGACTTTGAAACAAATTTTATTTACCATTATAATGACTAAATTGTGAAGAAATACTTCTTGGTCTATCAAATCTTCTTGATGTTGACGTTTTAGATTGAAATCTTGGTTGATTACTTTGACAATGTGGTTGCACATTATTAATTAAACCAACCCTAATCCCAACCTTAATCTCGTCAACTTTTTGCTTATTTTTCTTCAAAGGACAACAACTCACTATATGCCCTTTGTTGTGACATTTAAAACAATATTTTTTTCTTATAAATTCTCTTTTTGTTAAATCTCTTTTTAAATGTTTTCTTCTTTTCCTTTTCAGTATCCTCATCTGATTTATGAGGTGTACTGTTAGACTAAACAGATTCTTTCAAAAAAACTGGACTATTTGGCAAGTCCGTAGTTATCGGATCCACTACAGCTTGTGTAGTAGGCACAAAATCAGTTAACTCATTCTCATCAGGTAGAAAAGAGTAGTCTTGATCATTAGAAGGTGAAGCTTTACTAAACCCCACTCCTGTTTTATCATTACTCTTTGTCAACCCTTTTTGAATTTGAGTTCTAACTAATGAAGATTTTCCAAAATTTGTCTAACTTTCCTTTAAGTTCAAAAATTTGATCTTGTGTAATGGCCAATTCCCTGCACTTTTCAGAAAATTCATTAGTTTTATCCTTTACAGTTTCACGAGCCAAATCAATGATCTGTAACAGTTCATTGACTTTGCTTGTTAAACTGCTGATTTCATATTCATTTGATTTGAGTTTATTTAAACAATTTGACTCTCGTTTAATCAAAAGAACATTTGACTCTTTTAACTTTTCTAATTCAGTTAACTGAATTTTGTTTTGCTCCGATAGTCCGTCAACTTTACCTTGTAGTTCAGTGCAATTATGACATGTATGACTTACAGATTCTGATTTGATCTTCACCTCTGTTGTAAGTTTATTCACACCATTCAAGCCCTTTGAAACTTCTGCCTCCTTCTTCTCAACATTCTCCTCATCAGCTTTCTTCTTCTCTTCTACCACAACATCTACTTCTACATCTGAAGCACGAGCTCCTACACTTTGTCTAGATGAACTCTCATAACGTTTTTCTAAAGCTTCCCACAGCTCTCTAGAAGTCCCATACTTCTTAAAGGTATGTTTAATGCCCTCAGGCAAGGACATCTTTATCACTGCTAAAGCTTTCTTCTCAGCATCAACCACAAGTTTCTCAGATTCATCCATATTCTCATAAGAAATCACTTTAACTCTTCCTTCAACACGACGTGTAGGAGCAGCATATCCATCAATCATACAGCTCCACATCCTTGAATCCTCACTTTGAACATATGCTTCAAACATCTTCTTCCAGACAGCATATTCTTTGACGTTTATCAGTTTTGGCCAATTTTTAACAGTCTCCCTGACATTGTCCATTCTGGCCATCACGCAGCTTAAAAGTTTAACTTGATTTTGGTAACCTGTGGCAAAATCCAAATCTAACTTCTCTACAGGTCCTATTCACATTTTTACCATAACCGTACTGATAAAACCGTACAATATCTTTTCGAAAACTATTTTTAACAAATTATACCGTTAGACTCATCTCGAGATTACGAATCCAATGATATATAATGTCAACCACCTATTTCAGGATTTTTCAGAGTTTTTTTGTACTAAAAATTCAAGGAATCCAACTGTGCAAACGGTTTGTCGAGATGAGCTATGGATCGTTTTTTATTTGCGAAACAGTGAATTTTTATCGACACTTGCCAAGAAAAATTCCACCCCTTTTTAAATACTCTACTAATTTCGCTGGTTAATCAATTTAAATTCGCTGCTCAAATTCGCTGGCAATTTCGCTGTTCAGGAAGGTTGTCTAATTTCGCTGGTCAACCAATTTTGGTGTCAAGCTGACAAATACGCTTAGAATAATTTCGCTGGTAATCGGTTCGCAATTACGACGACGTGTAACTTCGCCGATCACCATAATAATGTCGCTGAGGACAATTACAACGGTTACCAAAGTCGCCTTTGGATTTTAATTACGCCAGTCAGACAATTTCGCAGGTCCAGATCAATGTAAATGTCAAATACGCCAGATCAGATAATTACTCTAGTTTGTCAACGTATTTAATCCGATTTCAGCAACTTCTTCTGCAAGCCAAGCTAAAATCGCCATTATTATAAAAAGTTCGACCACCATTATTTTGGTATCGATTTTGATATTGACCTTGACTTCTGAAATTACTTGAATTTCCAATAAAATTGTTCTTTCTAGGTGAACTGCTTCTAGGTCTTTCATATCTGCCTGATGTAGATTCAGGCTGAAATCTTGGTTGATTTCTTTGAAAACGAGGAACTTGTGGAGTTCCTTTTTCAGCCTTATCTACACCAACAGCAATACCCTCATGTTGCTTAGGAGCAGATTTCTTTGGAGAGTTGGACATTTTCTCCACATTATCACCACTCTTCTCTGGTGATTTCTCTCTCTTTCTCTCACTAACTTGTGATTCAGACTTTTGTTAGGACAACAGCTAACTACATGTCCCTTTATATGACACTTGAAGCACGATCTCTTTTTCGAAGACTTCTTAGCTGAAGTCTTTGAGCTAGATCCCTCATCAGATGATGATGCCTTGGAAGGATCTTATTCAGTTTGCTTACATTCAGATTTTTCTATGTTTTTATTTTTTGCAAACTCTACATTTGATTCGTTTTCAATAACAGTGGTTTCGTTTTTCATGTCACTACCCTGAACAAAATTAACTTTTTTTAACAAAAGTTTGATTTTTATTCTTAGGAGGTGAATTTTTCTTTTTCAAATGTTCCCTGTTATTTTTCTTCTTAGCATCATCACTCTTAGACGCATCACTTTGACTTGATACGAAACTACTTGGTGCAGTTGACATAAAGTCTGTTAACTCATCTTCATCAGGCAGGAATGAATAGTCATGACTAAGAGGAGGTGGGACTTCATTAAAGCCCTTGAAGCCCACACTGGTCTTGTCATTACTTTTCTTTAACCCATCCATCATGTGTTTCATTACAAAAGAAGAATCTCTGAATTGATTCAATTTCTTTTCCAATTCAAAAATTTTTAGTTGTGCTTCTGACAACTCTTTGCATTTGTCAGAAATCTTTTTTGTTTTCTCACTCATCGTATCATGAGCTAAGTCTATAATTTGAAGTTTTTCATTTAATTTGCAAGTTAAAACTTCAATTTCAGTTTCATATCCTTTAATTTTCTTCAAATACATAGACTCATTTCTTTTTACGAAAAAGTTTGACTCTTTTATGTTCAACATCTCGTTTATCAGACTTTGGTTTTGTGTGACAACCTGTCAACTTCACCCTGTAATTCACGACATCTTAAACAAACAGATTTAGTACTTACCTCTCCAGTTTGTTTGTCTAAGTTGGTCATGAGAGCCGCAAGGTCAGCTACCTTCTTTCTATATGCAGCATCATTCTCTTCAGCATCCTGTTCATCATCAGACTTTTGCTTTTCTTCTTCAGCTTCAGTATTCTGATCATCTGTAACCTCTTCAGCTTCAATCACCTTGTCAACTTCACCATCCACTCTTGCTTCAGCATCCTCAACTTTCGCTTCAGCATCATCAAATGGTACAATCTCTGTCATGAATGCCTGAGTGACATTCTCATCAGCTTCTAGATGAACACTCCAATCATATGACCCCTCTCATGCAGTAGAGATCAAAGCTTTTGAGCCAGAGTTGTTAGATGCATTTCTGTTATTTGAACTTTGACCCGAAGACTCTGTCTTTGGTCTTTGACATTCTCTAGCAACGTGTCCATAACTTTGACAGTTGAAACACCGAACCTTGGTTTTGTCAAAACCAACAGTCTTTCCCACGAACTTCCTTCCTGTTCTATTCATAAACCTCTTCACTCTCTTGGAAATCATGGCCATTTGCCACTGTAGATCCATCTCTTCCAAGTCATCAGGGTCAACCTGATCATAATCTTCATCAAAAGTAGCTGGATCAGATTTCTTCCCTGAATGTAATTCTCGTAAGAGGCAATGAACGATGCGAGCAATGCTAGATGTTCTTCAGCAGCTTTCACACTTATAGGCATAGATTTTGTACTGCTGCTCTGATTTGTAGCTGAAGTTCTCTTAGCACCTGTAGATCCTCCTGAAATAGCTACGAAACACACATCACCATCTTCATTCACAGTAACCTGCTCATTCTCACATGACAGAAACGCGGTAGCAGAGTCGCTAGAAGCATTGTGAGATGAAGAAGATCGAAGTCCATTGTAAATCCCTGGATCTTGGACCTGATCATATCCTGTTTCCTTCTTCTTCATGTTGAGCTCGTATGTTCTTAGCTTACCCACAACCTCTTCAAGTTCTTTTGTGTTATAATCTGCCTCCCCTTTGATCATGAGAGTATAGATATCCCACTTTGCAGGTAATGCATCAAGCAGCTTGTCATTGATCTCAATGTCAGTATAGTTATCTATGTCATAATTGTCCATTTCTGACATTAGATGGTAGTATCTCGTGATGATATCTTTAAGTGACTCATTTCTCATACACTTGAAGACAGCAAATTGCTTCTTTAGTAGATCCACTTTGTTCTTTTTGACATCTTCATTTCCTTGATACCTTTTTTCTAGTGCATCCCACATTTCCTTAGAAATAGTGTACTTCTTGAAGGTATGTTTGATGCCATCTAGTAAAGACATCTTGATAGCAGCTAAGGCTCTCTTTTCAGCCTCATACATCTTCTTATCAGCATCTTGCATGTCCACATAGGCGGTGACACGTTGTCTGCCTTCGAAATCGTGGGTTGGGTTCGCATAACCATCTTGAATACAGATCCACATTCATGTGTCCTGATATTCAATGAAAGACTGAAACCTGTCTTTCCATGTTAGATAGTTCTCCACCTTCATCATCTTAGGCGGTTTGTTTGTGGTACCAACCTCGTGCTCCATTCTCAAGAGTTCGTTCAAATTAGACATGTTTGACATTTTAACGTAACAATTGTAGGGACCTACATGTCTAATTTGATGAATACCACATGTTTGTGAACTGGGCTTCTAACAGGGCTAGGCCATTTTCCAAGCCCATTACAACAATAAACTCCCTAACCAATATGCTAAGCCCATTACAAAATATCCAAAGACTAAATACTTAAACTATTAAGCTGTTGTCACCGAATATGCACCAACAGACTCCCCCTTGACAATAGCTTCATAGTGTAACTTTGTCTTCAAACATCTTGTGTTCTTTTGGTCTTTGGATAGCGTCAGCTACACAGTTTCTAACATCAACAAGAAATAGTGTACTTTAACATACTTGTTCAAACTTAAATAACAATGTGGTCGACACAAAGTTTCAATACAATAATAAAAAGAATTGGAAACATTCTACTCATCTCGATCCCCAATAGGTAGTCGTTTCATAACTTTCTGCATCATAGCTTCTAAGTTTTGTCATTGGCTGTCAATGTCTTTTTGCATAGCTTCCAGCTCAGCCTTTTTTCTTTCTTGATCTTCTTCAATCTCTTTACGCATTTCCAGCAATTGGTTTTTCTCAACTTCAACGTTTGCTTTAAATGATTCCCTCAGCCCTTCCGGAATCATGTATGATGTGCAAGCACCATCTACCTTTTTCACTAATGTATTGGTAACGCCTCTACCATAAAGTCGGCGGTATCCATAGTTTTCTTTATTCATTGCAACCAAAAAAGGATCTACCGTAGCATTGCCATCCTCTGTACGCTTGTAGTTCTTCATTTGTTCCTTCAATATTATATAAAAAAAATATTGTCAAAATAATTTATTATACTTGATATCATGTTATGGGTGAATGTTATAATATGCATGTAAATGCTACAAAATACAAACACTCCAGTGTTTTCACAAAGTGGTATAAACATTACATCAAGTAATATTAGAATATAAACATAAAACTAAAGACTAAAATATGTTAAACAAATATGTCACAGTCTCACAGATATACAAATTATTAAACAAGTAATATATAGAAGAGCTTAAACTAAAGAAAACAGAATTCTAGACTATGGGATTGTTGTTTTCATCGGAATCATATTAATCTTATGTATACTAACACACATGAAACATTGAGGATTACATACAGTTAACAAGGAACATTGATATATACATAAGATTAAAAGTAGAAAGGAGTTACAATTTTTCTTGCCGTGTCATCATATGTATCAACATATACACGTCCTTCTGTCCTCTTGCGTGTGCGTTCAAACAATTGGGTTAAGGTTGGTAACTCTTGGTTTGGGTCATCATTTTTCTGTATTCATAATAACATAAACATCAATAAAGAAATATGTTAAACAACATAAAAAGTTAAATCACAAGCAAAACAAAAATATATTACCATCTCCTCACGAATCCTAGCAAAACTTTTTGGACTGGCTGTGTGCATATTTTTTTGACACATGCGGGATTCCTTGGCTCGTAAATCAACTAGTTGCGCTTGAGTCAAACTTGAGGGATAGCACGAGCACCTCCTCGGCACCATCTAAATCTGCCCCTGATTTATATATGATATTTGTAAAACATTAGTTCATTATAAGTATATTGATAAAAAAATACATATATTATATAAAAACATAAGAATTGGACACTTGATCCCAAATGACATACCAGATCCAATAAAAAGTAAAGAGAATACAGTGTAACAAATAATACATGAAACAAAATACATATTTTGGTAGCCTAAAAAGTAGTTTTAATATTTAGGGGCCTTAACGAAACAAGCTAAATTCTTGGGTGGCCTCCACATATATTATCCTACAAATAATAGCAATGGAAGTTAATAATGGAAGAGAGGGTAACTACAAACACCAGCTTACATTTCCAGAAGATTCTTTCAGGGCAGAGTCATCATGGTTGTTGATGTGAGGGTGATTTGGTTCATCCATATTTTCTTCTCCGAGAATGGAAAGCAAGTACATAGATATATCCTTGCATGACTCAAATTGCCGACCACTAGGGCTGCTTATCATAAAAGTACATTTAAGAAACATAAAACTATCTGACTCACAATTATAGCATAATATCAATATGAAAAAGTATATCAAAGTTATATTTTGCATAATAAATGGCAGCCATTCGACATCCGTATAATATAGTATAAGAATAATGATAGTTGACGTTTTTACTGTTTATTTTTTGCTAAACTGGAGTTTCAATCCACCTAATACAATTTAGGCCCTTGGTATGTCAATTCTTCAGATTGCTGAACTTGCAGTATTTTCTACACCCTCTTGAGTTATCATATCTTAAGTAAAAAATAAAATATATATATATATATATATATATCTCGTATTCTTATCATAGTTTAAAAAAACGCTCGAGGCGTCCGTTTTGAGGCGCGCCTCGAGGCGGAACGGTGATAAATCGTACGTGAGGCGGCGCGCCTTAACACAGTAGAACTTCTAGCAAACTATTAATATTCAGAAACATGTCACACATATAACAGGAGAAAATGATACTTAAGTGACTGAATTCCACTAATAACAAGAGCATCATCCACTATAGGATGACAGTAAATTAACCCTATAGTATACTGCATGATAAACTGACAATACAAAAGGAACAATTGATAGTATGAAGATGAGATAGAAGAAGAGACTTATGTAACGACGACAAAATATCCAAAGATGGCCTTCTTTCTTCTTGATACAAAGACTGAGTCAGCTTCCAAAGGCAAAGCATCCCCAAAATCACTTGCATCCATAACCCTTCTCTTCTTTCTCGTCCTCCCCCACTGTCCATTCAAACCTCTCAAGAACCCTAACAACTCATCCGAGGTCGACAAACCCTCAGTCCTCCTAATTTCCGGTCCATACGGATCCTCTAACCTGCCCAGATTCATCAGGTTTACCTTCTCGCCTCTACTATTCACAATTTCTCTATCTATATCATCATTGTAAACAACTACTTTATTAACCGTACTGTTACTGTCACGCATTCTCTTCGTTGCAGGAGGGCGAATGGAAACCGCATTCTCATCTTTTCGCGGTCTCCCTCGCTTTCGCTTCATTTGAGGTTTTAACAATTTAGGCGCTTCAGTGTCCGAGTCTATGAATTCAAACGGTCCGATTTCTAACAATTCAGGTGCTCTTAACGATTTAGGCGCAGCTAACGACTCAGCCGCTACGGTTTCCAACAAAAGAGACAAAACAAGCACCAGATTTCTCAAAGATAAGGATGGACCTGTTCATGGAAAGACCACCGCAATCAGCAGAGTATTTCAGAGCGAAACAAATCGGTAATTCCCATGAAGCGTTGCATTTCAAAAGAGTAAAAAATTGACGAGAGTGGCGGCCACCTTGGCAACCTCCATGGCGCTACGTCGAGACCGCATCGAATGTTGTAGAGAGAGTCGAATGGCGACACATGTGTATGTGCAGCGGGTGTGCGAAAGTCTTGAGGTTTCAAACGAAAGTCTTGAAGATTTTTGCAATGAGTTTGACTCTCTTTTAATCAGTTCAGTTTGTAGGCATACCTATATCCATCAAAGTCTTACTTGAACAGGAAGTAAGTGCTAAGAATATTGAAGATTTTTGCAATGAGATATCCATCTTAAGGTACCATTTTACTATGTAATTAACCCCTGTATTAAGTACCTTCACCTTCAGATCTAGCTAATGAATTTTTTTTTCTTTTGCAGTCGACTTCACCACCCGAATGGTACTACACAGCTCGTAAAAAGTACGACCCATTTTGCCACCTATGGTGTATTACCTGACAGTGATTTTTACTTGTGTTTTATATAGGGGTCTAATGTGTATTCATAGAATCATAATAGTGCATCGTAATCTGAAAAGCGCCAATTGTCTAGTGAATAAGCATTGGATAACGAATATTTGTGATTTTGGGTTGTCACGGGTACTAACCACGGAACACATAAGAGATTGTTCTTCTGCTGGGACACCAGAGTGGATGGCACCCGAACTCATTTGGAACGAGCCATTTACAGAAATATGTGATATTTTTAGCCTAGGTTGCAAGTAAACTCCTAATCAGTTCCATGTTCTTAAAATCACGCTTAGTGATGTATTTAATATACTTACAGTTGTGGGATTCACATACTCTATAACCTCTCCTCTTCACACAATTCAATTTCCCAACTTTCACGAATAATTATGATAAAAACCATGCCTTTATTTCTAAATCTTATGTGATCTACCCTCCCTATATCCCAATCCAACAATAATCAAACATAAGCACAACAATAAAAATAAAAAATTCAAAACCCTAACTTACCCATCACACAAAAATCCCAAATCCCAAATCCAAACATCCAAATCAGATCATCAAATCAACAAATCAAGATCAAATTATACGAACCCA
The DNA here is from genome assembly GCA_030545235.1 of Helianthus tuberosus. Taxonomy (NCBI): domain Eukaryota; kingdom Viridiplantae; phylum Streptophyta; class Magnoliopsida; order Asterales; family Asteraceae; genus Helianthus; species Helianthus tuberosus. Next base: position 127,107,003 of record CM060447.1, on the reverse strand, counting down.
CTAACTAACGAACAACATGTATGAGATTACAACAAGAATTCCGGTGATACCCACATAAGATACAACCAACAACAACAACAACAACCATACCCAGTAAATCCCACAAATAGTAAAGCTACTTATAGGGTCTGGGGAGGGTGGGATGTAGACAGACCTTGCCTCTATCCCTAGGGATAGAGAGGCTGCTTCCAGAAGAGACCCTTGGCTCCAAGACGAACAACATACCAACACATCAAGCCAAAGAATATAGACAAATAGAATATAGAAAAAAAAAGCAGTCACCTATGCCAAGAAAGTGATCAGAGTGACACAGTATAATGTAAATCATGTATAATAGCATACAACCTCATTCCGGCATAAACACAAGAAGTCAATCGCTGGTAAAGTCACTTAAAGAATAAGAAAAACCTACGTCCCAAAAATACCCCTAAGACCTTACTGCAATATCCTCTAGAAGTCCTTAACTCTAATCCTACGCCTCCACGAAGTCCTATCTTGGACCATGTCCTCGGAAAGATGCAACTCTAGTAAATCATGCCTAATCTGCTCTTCCCATGTCAGTTTGGGTCTGCCTCTTCCTCTCCTCCCCTCCACAGTAAGAGTTTCCACCACTCTAACTGGTACCGCCATTTGCCTCCGCTTCACATGCCCAAACCATCTCAATCTCCCCTCCTTAATCTTATCCAATATACTAGCCACTCCTAATCTTTCCCTAAAAACCTCATTTCTTATTCGATCCAACCTCGTGTGTCCACACATCCACCTCAACATCCTCATCTCTGCTACCTCCATCTTGCGCGCTTGTGTCTTCTTGATAGCCCAACAGTCTGTTCCATATAGCATAGCTGGCCTAACTGCTACCCTGTAAAACTTCCCCTTTAGTTTAGTTGGGAATCTCCTATCGCACAATACTCCACTTGTTGCCCTCCATCTACACTAGCCAGCCTGCATGCAATGGGTTACATCACTATCTATGTCACCATCTCTTTGTACAAACGACCCCAAATACTTAAATTTAGTTGCCTGTGAGACCAATTGATCCTCAATGGTGATTTGGGTGTCATCGTCATCGGCTACACCACTGAAATCACAGTGTAGATACTCAGTCCTAGATCGACTAATCCTTAGGCCCTTGCCCTCTAGAGTGACTCGCCACTCCTCTACCCTTGCGTTCAGGCACTGTTTAGTTTCTGCAATCAACACAATATCGTCTGCAAAAAGCATGCACCACGGGACTGGCTCCTGGATCAGCTTGGACAACTCATCTAAGACCACCGCAAAGAGAAAAGGGCTCAACGCAGACCCTTGGTGGAGTCCTACCTCCACAGGAAAGAAGTTTGTATCCCCTACAGGCGTGCGGACACTAGTTTACGTTCTATCATATGTATCCTTAATTATGTCAATATACTTCCCAGATAGCCCACGACCCTCCAAACTATCCCAAATCAGTTGTCGTAGGACAATGTCATATGCCTTTTCAAGGTCGATGAACACCATATGTAAATCTTGCTTCTTCGCTCTATATTTTTCCATCAATCTCCTTTTTTTTTTTTTTAGAATATGTATCGCTTCTGTAGTTGACCTCCCTTTCATAAATCCAAATTGGTTTACTGAAACATGCGTTTCTCTTCTAATTCTAGTTTCAATTACCCTCTCCCAGAGCTTCATAGTGTGACTTAGCAGCTTGATTCCTCTAAAGTTCCCACAAAATTGAGCGTCTCCTTTTTTCTTGTATAAAGGCACCACTACACTACTCCTCCACTGATCTGGCATTTTTCCAGTCTTGAAAATACTATTGAACAAAAGTGTTAACCATCGGACTCCTTCTTCCCCCAAACACTTCCACACCTCAATCGGTATGTTGTCCAAACCTACTGCCTTGCCTCTTCCCATCTTCCTAAGTGCCATACTCACCTCTTCATGTGTGATCCTCCTGCAGTAGCAGTTATTCTGTTGTCGCCTTTGAGTTCTGGGATTGCTGCTATCTTGTTGGTATGCCCTACCGTCGTTGAAAAGATTTTGGAAGTAGGTTTGCCATCTCAACTTAATGTCATGTGCCTTGACTAAAACACTTCCATCCTCTCCTTTGATAAACTTTACTACTCCTAGATCTTGTCTTCTTCGCTCCCTAGCTTTTGAAATCTTGAACATATCATGCTCCCCCTCTTTTGTTTCCAAACGTTCATACAATTGTTTATAGGCTGTGTTTTTTACCTCGGTCACCGCCTTTTTCGCTTCCCTTTTTGCCTTCTTGTATATCTCCCTCACCCTTAGCCGCTCCTCCTCATCTGTGCATCTCAAAAGATCTCTAAAACTTTGTTGCTTATCCTTTATTTTGGCATGCACGTCTTCGTTCCACCACCAGGACTCCTTATGCCCACTAGTCTTTCCTGTTGTTACTTTCCTGTTGTTACCCCTAGCGTCTCATTCGCCACCGTAGTGATTGTAGTCGCCATATCCTCCCACATCCGGTTTGTGTCGTCACCTAGTTGCATCGATGTCATCGAGTTAACTTTATCTCTAAACATCGTAATGTTTTCTCCCTTCAGGTCTCCCCAACGGATCCTAGGTCGGGTTTTCCTCTCCCCCTCAGACAGCCTTACTTTTATGGCTATATCTGCTACCAGCAAATGGTGTTGAGTCGCTGCAGTCTCCCTTGGTATAACCTTGCAGTCCATCCACATCCGTCGATCTTCCTGCCTCATCAAAAGATAGTCGATTTGCGTGTTACGTCCTCCGCTGCTGAAAGTGATCAAATGAGATTCCCTCTTCCTAAAGAACGAGTTTACAATACCTAGGCCATGAGCTGCCGCGAAGTCTAGAAGGTCTCTACCAGGGTCATTCCTATCGCCAAAACCAAAACCCCCATGTACCAACTCAAAGCCATCACTATCGTTACCAATGTGCCCGTTAAAATCTCCTCCTACAAAAATTTTCTCCTCCCTAGGTGTGGCCCTTACTACTACATCTAGACAATCCCAGAACTCTCTTCTCTCTTTTCTCTTGTTCTCCTAGTCCCACTTGCGGTGCATAGGCGCATACCACTGTCACTACTTGCTCACATAAGATCCGATCGAAAAAAATGTTTTTTTAGTAAAAGTGTTGTGCAATAAGAAATGCTTACTACTCAGGAGTCATGGCTGTGGATTATGGTCGGAAAAACACCACCGAAATTTGTGGATCGCCGCCGGTGTGAAGTTCCGATGAGAGAGAGAGAGAGAGAGAGAGAATTGGGGGACACGTAAGGAGAAGTACTTAGACTAGAAGGTATGGGGAACGGCCAAGGCACGGCGAGGCCCGACGCCGCCCCGGAACACCGCCCCCTTAGGCCCGGCCCGTCCTACCCGGCTGATTCGAGATGATCTCGAAGGCCCCATTTTCAAACAATTAGCCGTTACAACGGCTACTTTAATTAAATATAAAAAACCCCTTTTCTATAAAAATACCCCTCTTTCATCATTTTATTCCCACTTTCAACCCAAAACATTCTCATTTTTATACCATCTTTTATAAAAAAAAAAAATATCTTTTCACCCACAATGCAATCTAATTCTTGGTGGTCCTCGTCTTCGAAGGAAGACGAGATGCTTTACACAAACGTTGTGCTAAGGGCGGTGAAGATTATTATGGAGGAGGAAGAGGTCTCGTCTGAAATACAAACCAGGCAACAACAGATTAACAGAGACCGCCAAGGTTTATCCTTAATAAATTTTTTATCCTTATTCCTTCTTTCATCATATTTATATTTTTTTTACGACAGGAGCGCACGAGAAATTGGTGAACGATTATTTTTCGGATGCACCCCTTTACAATGCCGAGACTTTCAGACGCAGGTTCTGAATGAGTCGCCGGTTATTCACACAGATTGCTGATGATTTGGCGGGGCAAGACCCGTTTTTCACGCAACTATACGATGCTCGTGGCGCACAAGGGTTCACCATATTACAAAAGTGTATTGCGGCCATTCGCCAATGTCACACCCTGACTTTTGCGGAAGCGTGATTATGGTGTGACTTGCTTAATATCATTGCATTCAATCATAACACAACTATATGATTAAAACCAAAGGTGATCATCCATTAACTTTGTTTAGAACGTGATAACATTGTTTAAAACACAGACATCAAATTTGAGTACAACCATGCAACTTGTTTTAAAGTTCACAAAGACTCGACAAAAGACACTAATTAAAACTAGGCTTTGAAGGTTGTGTCTTATCTAGAATAAGACACACAATCCAAATCCTCAGACATAGGACGACACCTCTTATTCTCAACTTTACTTGAAATATCCAAACGCCCGCCAGATCCATACTTAATTTCCTGAAATACATGTAGTTTAAAAACATCAACAAAAGTTGAGCGAGTTCATGTGTGTGTAAGTGTGCACGAATAAACCTTTATAATCATTGAAAGTATGAATGTGTGTTTTTGTAAAACTCCTGGTATGAAAACAACAAGGAAAACATATCACCAATGGTTTGCAAGGCCATTGATATGTGTGAAGTGATGCAGGAAAGCTCAAACCTAGCAAATTTGTCTCCGGGAATAAGACATAGTCACCACATGGGCCACCCTGGTCCGCATGGGTGTGGGCTCGCTACACCCAAATAGATCTATCACTCATGTCCCTCGGTCCTACGACGAGGATTAATGGCCTTAAGTGTTGTACCCACCACTCACATGATCAAGCAGTACCCTTCCTTAGCTAACCATACCAAATCAAAATGTTTGTAAACAGTTTGTAACATGTATTTCACCCCCAAAGTTATAAAACCAAAAACAGTTAAAGAAAAAGGGGGTCATGAACTCACAGTCTTGTGTCTTCAGCAATCGTAACTCAAGCTCCTTCGGTGAACACGACTACCTACAACGTACTAATCTATTAGACGAACGGGTCGTGCCTTAGTATTAATGTCTTTGAGTTACGTTTCTTTTGGTGTCTTTGATATTATTCCGAGTTTTATAATCATTTGTTAAAATAATCAATATTTTAACTTAAATTATATTTATTAAATTTTTGGAATAATAATATATTTTTGGCTTGATACACTTCGGGTATTTACACATGTATATCCTTCCCAAGGATGGGGGTATCTTTTACTCGTATATTTTTGTCTTATATCGGGGTCGTATTCCGGTGTGTATTTATACGTATGAGAATACATATTTTTATTGAATTCATTAAGTATTCTTTATGCTTAATTTCATTTTAAATTTTCCGGAACATTATTTTTAATAAAAGTCCACCAATATATACTTCCAAAATATATATATTGTAATAAATATTATCTAAAAAAATTATTTATAATTTTTCTTTTGGCAAAAATATTTGTATTTCTTCATAGGTTTCAAAAATAATATATTTTCATATCCAACATAGAAAATATATATATATAAACTCATTTTTTCACCAAAAATGATATTTTTCATATTTATTTGAGAAAATACATCTTTCATCTCAAAATATTGCATTTCATATTTGTGTAAGAAGGCATATATATCTTAAAAATATTATATCCTCTAAAAAAATCAAGAAATATATATATTTCATACTTGCCAAAAATAATATATTTTTCCTTGTCAAAATATGATATATTTTTGTAGTAATTGTAAAAATCATATTTTTCTTTCCTTGATGTCCAAAATATTACTTACCAAAATATACTTGTAAATAAATTTTCCGGAATATTTTGTATGTCTTATTCCATAGTTCGGTTTCTCCAATATTTTTGTGTATAGCTTGTATATTTATTTTCTTGGAATTTTGGTAATGTTTTGGATGGTAATTCTTGGTATTTTAATGAGTTATATTATTTCAAGTCCTAAAATAATATAACTAATACACAAAATATACAAATTATCACACACATGGTGTCTTCTAAATATATATTTTCCTAATACATATGTAGTCGCTTTTATTTATGAAAATCAACCTCCAATAATTATATTTTTGTAACAAAAAATTATGGCAAAGTTTTTGTAGAAAACTCATGGTTAAAATACACTTGTAAATATTTGTTTAAAAATATTTTTCTAAGTGTTTATATTTTTAGAAAATTTTGCCATAGTTTCCCCTAAAAATGGAGATTTCCATGCTTTCAAGCATATCATTTTCTTTTGTAAAAACCAACACAATCAATTCACAATCATCAACAAATAATCTTCACTTACCATTTTGCCAAAACTCATGCATTTTCTACTAATTCATGAACTTGATTATTTGTAAAAATTTGTAGTAACTTACTAGTGTTATTAGTATGCCTAGTTACCCTTTAAAATGTGATTAGTTCTTTAAAAACTTCATTTTTAAAGAAGTTAGATGTTTACAACTTCAAATCATATTTTCTAAAAAAATGTTTCTTTATGAAATATTCTTGTTACACAAGGTTCCACCAGGTATGGAACAACTCGCGACAAATCATGAAGTCTCTGCACGTACTCCACCACCTTTGGACCTTCCATCTTTAGTTTCCAGAATTCAAATTCCAGCTTCTGGATCTCCATCTGAGAACAATACTCCCTACGCATCATTTCCTTCAGCTCATCCCATGTTAAAGCATTCGTAGTAGATTCGCCTATTATTCGAACCCGGAGGTTCCACCATAATAGGGCCTCATCTTGAAACGAACCTGATACATATGGGACTTGTTGCTCTGGCATACATCCGCTCACTCGCAAAACAGAATCCATATTTTCGGCCCATTTCACAAAAGCTATGGCACCTCCAGTGCCCTCAAAGTTCTGAGGCTTGCAGTCCAAAAACTGCTTGTAGGTACAACCAGTACCCAAGCAATTTTCATCACAGAAAGCATTAGCAAAGCACAGTTGGAATTGTCCAAAGTTATTGTAATGTGTCTTAGGTGACTTAAACATTACCGTTAGGCAGGTTATTCCCTGAGGTACTTTCGCTGTATTTGTAGCGAAGAACCTTGTGCCGAGCTATAGCCTGTGAGACGTGCGCTTGCCATTCTGCCTTGGTCAGCCGAATGATTTCCTGATGAGATATCTTCTAAGAAGAATTCGGATTGGTCAGGTCTCATTTGTTCAGGGAGTGTATATAGTTGTTTAGGGGTCATATGTACATACACATAATAAATTATCATATCAACCAATCAAGCAACAGCATAATCATATCATAAACAAGTAAATGGGAATATGTTTAATGTGAGTATAACAGTCAAACACGTAACATTACAATCATAGAACAAACCTGTATATCAACCACATGTTCCACGAGAACATCACAATTGGGCTTTCATTAATCATTGACCACAAGGTATTGTTACATGTCTTACAAGGTGCGTCATACCAAAGGGAAACACAGGGTCACACTACCCTAGTCCAACAAGTCTACCAATCTACAAAGGTCTTATAATCGAAAATGATCTCCAAAAGGCTTCCTAAGCTTAGCTCAATAGTGGTGCTCTCATCTTAGGTAATGCATCTGCATAAAACCAAAAACCTACTGTACTGATGGCGGAGGAGGATGTGGGAGGAAAATCAAACTGAGAACATGTGCAAGCTCCTCCTCGAGCTTGTGCACATGACGAAGCAAGTAACGGACCTGCTGCTCGACTGTGAGGAATCGAGCATCAAACTCTGGAAAAGGAGTAAGAGGAGCAGGTGGACGTGCAAATGGAGGCGATGAGGAACGAGGGGGAACGGAAGCATGCTGACAAGGATAGGGTAAGGGATGCGGTATCGACTCAAGTTCCAAGAATCTGCGGCTCATAACCTCAAATCGAAGCTGAAGCGAATAAAGTAACTCATCCTGGGTATAGCCAACAAAATACGAGGGACGGTAGGGGTCTGAGGTCGGCATGGAATACGGTGGGGACCCTCTAAATGACTCGTTAGCTGGGGAAGAAGTAAAAGGAGCAAAAGGTGCAGACAAGGGAATGTGTGGATAAGCTGCTGAAAAATGAAGGTCATGACTAGGCTGCTAGCCTGAAGTGTCTTTTCCTAGACGAGGTGCGGGTATGCCCTGCAAGGAATCGATGGGTAAATCTACACGGTGATGGTCAGGCTCCACAGAGTGAAAAGGAGCAACATCAGCGGGTGTGGGTGCAAGTGGAGGAATGAATGGCTCAGTAACAGGAGGATCAACGGGTGCAGGAACTGGATCTGGTATAAGGGGTGCATTGTCAGGTATGCCAAATGAAATAGGATCATGGTCAGGCAAATGTTCAGGAACTGGCATCGGCTCGGGATCAGCGGGTGTATCAACAGACTGGTCGACAGGAATAAAATCAGGCTCAAAGTCATGTGGAGGAATCGGTGCAGCTGACATGGCCCTCTCCTCATCAGAATCAGTAGCATAACGTCGCAAACCAACTGCCCGTAAGGCGGAAGAAGTCACAGACTCAAAGGAATCTGAGACAGAGTGTAAACTAGCATCAGAGGAAATCTAAACAATAGGGATCTCAAAAAGTAGAATAGCAACAACGTCCTCGTCTAGCTTTTCATCACCATGGGCATCATCAAAAGGACCATCAACAAGCCAATCATCGTTAATATCAATCAAATCGTCAAAAGGCAAATCCTCGAGAGGAATAGCCACTAAAGGAATGGGAGTGAGGATTGGTGCCACGACATGCTCACCATCGGGAGGATCGATGATAAGATGATCATGGACAGGAGTGGGAATAACAAAAGGATCCTCGTCTGGAATGCCATCAGTAGTCGGTAAATCATCTCCTAAGTCGGGCAACGCGAACGGCTGTAAGTTGTCGTAGTACATCATCTCCGGGTCACTCTCTGAATCTGGGGTGAAGATCTCCGGCTCTGACATAATCTCGTCGTCGGAGACTACTGCTATGGGATCATGGTCGTCGGGCAATCCGCTATTAGGTGAAAACATAGTGTCTGTAACAAAACATTCACAATATATACACATGTTCAACTACTATCATTATGCAATCAAAGATAATGAAATCATATAATCAAGTATCCTTCCTAGTCTCTCAGACTAAACCACCCAGTCTCCCAGACTGAACTACCCAGTTTCCCAGACTAAACCACCCAGTCTCTCAGACTGAAACACCTAGTCTCCCAGACTAAACCACCCAGTCTCTCAGACTGAAACACCTAGTCTCCTAGACTAAACCACCCAGTCTCTCAGACTGAAACACCCAGTCTCTAAGACTGAAACATCTAGTCTCCCAGACTAAACCACCCAGTCTCCCAGACTGAACTACCCAGTTTCCCAGACTAACCCACCCAGTCTCTCAGACTGAAACATCTAGTCTCCCAGACTAAACCACCCAGTCTCTCAGACTGAAACACCTAGTCTCCCAGACTAAACCACCCAGTCTATCAGACTGAAACACCTAGTCTCCCAGACTGAAACACCCAGTCTCCCAGACTGAAACACCCAGTTTCTCAAACTGAACCATAAACATAGACCTTGAAATGTGTTTCGTGTATTTTCTTTATAAAAATGTTTGTTTCTTGGATCTGGACGTTTCGTGTGTGCAATGAAAACATGTTGGAAAAATATTTTCGTGGGAGCCCTAATGATTGTAGTCTAGACTCGAGAAGGAATCCTAGTTCGCTACAATCGAATCTCTAATACCAAACTGTCACACCCTGACTTTTGCGGAAGCATGATTATGGTGTGACTTGCTTAATATCATTGCATTCAATCATAACACAACTATATGATTAAAACCGAAGGTGATCATCCATTAACTTTGTTTAGAACGTGACAACATTGTTTAAAACGCAGACATCAAATTTGAGTACAACCATGCAACTTGTTTTAAAGTTCACAAAGACTCGACAAAAGACACTAATTAAAACTAGGCTTTGAAGGTCGTGTCTTATCTAGAATAAGACACACAATCCAAATCCTCAGACATAAGACGACACCTCTTATTCTCAACTTTACTTGAAACATCCAAACGCCCGCCAGATCCATACTTAATTTCCTGAAATACATGTAGTTTAAAAACATCAACAAAAGTTGAGCGAGTTCATGTGTGTGTAAGTGTGCACGAATTGTTAGTGCATTCATCTGTCAACTACGTCTTAAGTCGTGTCTCAGTTCGTTGCGAAGATTGGTCAAACATGATGTCTTCATGACATCATCCAAGTGATGTCAAAATGACATCATCACACAAGATGACAAAGGCATTTATGGTTGGAATGAAATGTTTTCGTTCATTATGTCAAATTTGTTTTTGTCCGTAGGTAAAAACATGATATCGCTTATGTGTCAAAGTCAGATTCCGCTCATATGTCAAGATAGGGTATCGCTTTTATGGCATGTAATAGGTATCGCTTATGTGTCAGTGTACACATAAGCGAAATTAGCACTAGTATATAAGGGGCACATGTTAGTTCATTCGGTACGCGACCTCTGAAAGTGTAACGAAGTGCTGCCGGTTTTCTGTCAGGTTGTAATCATTGTTAAACGCTATATAAGAGAGAGATTTAAGATTTACAAGCTGTGTTCATGTCCGTTTCTCTGATTCCGCCTTTGAACCGGACTTAAACTCTTCGAATCGACTCAATAGGGTCAAACAACGATCCAACAAGTGGTATCAGAGCTAGTGAAGAAGAGTTTTCTACAATTCAACCGTAAAATCTGTTTCTACACCTTTCTTTTTCGAAAAACAAAAATTTTTACGGTCGAAATTGCTTCAAATTTACACAGTATGTTCATAATCATATACAAGTAAATCCTTGAAAGTTTCAAAGCTTGAATCGACCTAAAACATCGAATTTTTGAGGTTTCGCTTTTACGGTCACGTTCAAAAATGACATCAGCAGTAAGGTCCGCTTATATGAACAGTTAATTCCGCTCATTTGTACAACGTGATTCCGCTCTTAGTGACAGTTGGGTTCCGCTTTTGTGACCAAAAGTGATTTCGCTTTTGTGACCACTAGGTATCGCTTTTGTGACATTTGAGATTCCGCTCTTGTGTCACTTGAGAGTCTCGCTTTTGTGACACGTTTATGGTTGAATGTATGTCAGTGTAATCACGTGATCTGGTGCACCGTTTCATCGGAAATTGTTGTTGTGTATTGAAAGTTGTCGGCAAGATTAAAAAGGTGTCAGCAAAGTTCATGTGATCTACATTTTGCCAGCTCATGATGGTTCAACGGCCCAATCAAAGTGTTTGAAATTGTGTTGTTAGTCCAAGATTCATATTGTCGGCCCATTTGATACAAATTTTAAAGTCCATCATGTGAATTAACATTGATAGTAACATCACCGTCCCACTAGGTAGTGTTGGTCCAATGAGACTTGAGTAATGGTCAACTTTGTCGGTTCATGCGCATGTGAAGAAAGATAATTTTGTTAGTTGTCTTAAAGTCTTCTACATCGGCACTTGTGTAGTGTGTTACATTATCCTTGTTGTCAGAAATTGTTGGTCAACCGTCAAAGTCTACTTGAAGATCAGATTGTGACAAAGCGGTTCAACCAAATTGATTTGTTATTTGATATGTGTTAAGTGTTTGAAGCCCATGTCAATAGTTCGTCCATGTGATTCATTGTTTACGGCAAATTGAAAGCCCAAATTTTGCAGCCCAATTAAGTAATACCGAGGTCTATCAAGTTGTCGGGTGCAACATAGTCAAAGTGTAATTCAAAGTTGTCGGGTCATAGCAGTTTGCACGTTTTGACATCAAACTAAATTCACCTCAAATTCAGTCCATATAGTGTATCAACTTTCAGTCCGTACAGAATTATCACCAGTTTGAGTACCAGTGTTATTCTGTTAATCGATAAGTTTTTGAACTGATTGTTGTTTGTTTGACTGTCAGGTTTACATCATGGCTGAAGAATTTTTCAATACGTTTTACAACGCGTTCGCAACCGAATCGTCTGAGGCTACAAATGTTACACCAAAAACCATCACGAAGGCGCTCAATGAAAATATCAAGCATGATAACTTCTACGGAACAAATTCAAAGCCTCCAACTTTGGATAGTATTGATGATTATACATGGTGGAAGGAACGGTTTATTAACTGGGCTAAAGCATATGCTCATGAAAGCTGGTTCTGCCTGGAGTATGGATATGAAAAACCAAAAGATGATAAAGGCGAAGATCTTGTATTCAAGAAGTTTACTAGAGAAGATAAAGCTGAATTTGGAGCTGAACAGAGAATGATAGCATTGATCCAGTCAGCAATCAGAAATGACATCTTTGCACTGCTAAATCATAATGGGTCATCTAAGTCTGTCTGGGAAGCTTTACAACTTAAAGCTGAGGGGGGAAAACAGATTAGAAAAAACAAAATAGCTTTATTAAAGAAAGAATTTGATCTGTTTGATAACATAAAAGGAGAGTCGGTGAGGCAAATGATTGAGAGATTCTGTCATCTTAAAATCGAACTTGAACGGTTTAAAACTGAGAAAACAAAAGAGGAACTTATTGATAAAGTGATTGAAGCGTTACCACGAGCTGATCAGTGGCAAACGTTTGTATTTATCTTAAAAAATGATGCTTCATATGATAATATTACTCTTGATGTTTTGTTTGAAAAGATTGAAAGTCATGATCTGGAGCTACAAAAGCAAAACAAGATGACTGATTCTTCACATCAACAGAACGTTGGCTTGTATTACAAAGGCAGTGTGTTTTCTGATAAAGGCGTTGGTTCACCAAAAACAGCATTTAGTGGTGAAAAGATGAAAGAACCAACAACAACGTCAACAAGTCATCATTCTGGATATCATTCATCTTCAAAGACAAATTCTGATGATTCTGAAGAAATTCTGTGCAACATTGCTCTTAAACTGAAGAATTCTCCTGCAATGAGCATAAATGCAGCTAAGCAGCAAATGAGTTTTCTTGCATCTGTTCTGGAGTCATATGAAGGTCTAGTTGCTGGCAAAATTGGAAACTCCGAATTGACCAAAGAAGACTATGACCAGATTGATCCGGAAGAGATGGAGCTCATTGACATCCGTTGGTGTTTAGCTAGTTGTATTCGAAGAGCTCAGAGGTATATGGAGATTACTGGAAAACAATCGCTTGGAGGTGCTTCAACAAAACTTGGATTTGACAAATCCAAAGTGACCTGCTTCAAATGCAAGCAGAAAGGTCATTTCAAGAGAGAATGCACTAATTCTGCAGTTGGTGGAAATGAACATCCGTTCAACGATGACTATTATCGAAAGGCGATCTACCATAGAAGCAGAGAAGAGCCAAAGTTGATTGAAGATAAACCAAAAGAAAAATCAAGAGCTTATGCTGTAATTTACGAGGATGAAGGATATGATTGGAGTGAGGTTCTTTCAATAGATGACATTGTTGATGAACGGTTCAAAGCTGAAGCCAAACAGGAAGAATTAAATAAACATTATGCTCTTGTTACTGAGATTCAAGATGAAAACAAAGATAAAGACACTTCTGAAATCCATGAAGAAAATGTTGAGATCAAAGAGAAAACTCGAGAAGAAATCTTGAGTGAGAAGACTTACAGAGAAAGAAATGTGGTCTACAACAGAATGGATGATATGCAGGAGGAGTATGAGATGGCTGTCGGTAGCAAAAGATGGGATAAAAAGAGAGAATGCTACTATAACAGAGAAGGAGAACCGGTTGTTCCCAAGAAAGAAATAATCTTCGATGATGTTCTTCTTGCAGTCCCGTTAAGAGCTGAATACTATAGAAGAGTATTGAAAGATGACACATACGCTAAGAGATATGAAAAGGATATCAGATATGCCATGTTATCATGTCTAAGAAAAAGGGACGAAGAGAGAATGAAGAAGAATGTTGAAGAAATGGTGAACAATCTGAAGAAAGATGCTGAAGAGGCTAAAACAGAAACTGTTGAAGTTGAAGCTGTGAAGGAAATCAAAAGTGAAGAAGTTGTTGTGAATGAAGAGGTTGAGGAAGCTGTAACTGAAGAACAGCAGATAGAAGAAAAGAATGAGAATGAGGAAGTTGATAATGTTGGTGATGAAGTCGGTATTGAAGAAAAGCAGAATGTTGCTAAGCAGACAGAGGTTGCTGAAAACACCGAAGTGCCAATCACTGAGGTAAATTCTGATTCTGAAAACTTGAAACTGATTGATCAGTGCAAGAAATGCATGGAACCGTGTAGAGCTTGTACTGAAAAAGATGAGCAATTTAGAACAAGAGATCTTGAGTTCACAAAAATTGAAAAGATTTTCAAAGAAAAATGCAAAGAAATGCTAGAAAAAGAAAATTTTTTTAAAGAAAATGATGAAAAACTTTCAGAAAAATGTAACAAATTAGAAAAGGAAAATGAAGTTTTGAAAGAGAATGTTTTGAAAATGACAAATGAATGTGAACAAGAAGAAATTGCTTGTCAAGAAATGAAAAAGGAATATGACTCAATGAAATTATCATATCACATTACAAAAGAGTCATATGATAAAGTAAAAGACGAAATGAAATATGCTCAATCAAGAATGAATTATATGTCTGAAACAACCAAAGAGCTTAAACGAATGTATTCTATAAAACAAGATGTTGTTAATTCCTATATTGAGGATGTTGCTAAGCTAAAGCGATAGATTGCTGATTTAGAACAGGATAACAACAAATTAAAGAGTTATCACGTGTCATCATATGTGCTTGAACGAATTTTCAATATAAAACCGGGTGATGGTGAGTCTGAGCAGAATAAGAAAGGCATTGGCTCAGAGTTTCATCAAGTTCCACCACCGGGAAAATTTGCATTTTATGATGAGGAAAAGGTCGAAAAAGCTTTCAACATGGTAGACAAATTGCCAGACAACATTGACATAACCTATTCCAAATCTGATGATTCTCATGATTCAGAGGTGGTAGGTAAAGTCGTTGAAAGTGTGTTGAAAGAAGAGACAGTTGTTACAGGTAAATCTGAATCACAGGATGAAGATGAAGGAAATCTTCATGATGGTTATCTGAAAAACACAAAATCCGAGGAAAATTTGAATGATGATTCAAAAGGATTGGTTTATACCATGATTGGATCGGACAAATTGTTCTTAGATGTTGTATTCCCGATTCAGAATGTGATTTCAGAAAAGGTCGACAAAGTTTTCAAAATGGTTGAGATTGAGAAGTCTTAGATTTCAAAGTTTGTTGGTAAGAGTCATAAAGGTTCGTATAACAAACCTGGTTTCAAAAAGAAGAACATGAAGGCTGGGTTGGGTTATAAGAAGAAACAACATCGGAACAAAAATGAGACGTCAAATTTTCAGGCAAAATTGAGTTTTGTTCAAGGAGGCAGTTTAGAAAAAGAAAAAGAACTCAAAATGAGACAGTCTAATGATGAGTTCTTTGCTAAAAAGAAAAAGCAACAACCACAGGTCAAAGATGTGTCCATGAGAACATGTTTCAAATGTGATCAAAAAGGACATCTTGCACGCAAGTGTCCTAATCTAAAACCTGTGGATGTTGACAAAAAGAAGTTTGATGCTGAGAAACAAAAATCTGAGAATGTGAGACAAAGGTCAACCAAATTTGATTCGAAACAAACTTGGAGGTTTAATACAAATAAGTTTGCTTCAAATCAAAATTGGAAATCAAACCAGAACAGGTTCGATTCAAGACAGACCTGGAATTCTCATATACCCAGATTCAGAACAACACAGAGTTGGAAAACCACAGTTGATATGACAAAACCTCAAGAGTTTTGGAAACCAAAAGTTGTTGTTCAAAGTCAAAATGTTCAAAAAGATTCACATTTTTACAAACGAGGAACACCAAAAGGTCAAACATGGAGTGTTAAGAAACATGTTGAATTGGTAAAAGATGAGAAAATTGAAGTTAAAATTGAGAAAGTTTTTGTGAAAAATGATAAAGAATTTCCAGCATTGAATGAAAATTATTGTGTTGAAATGCCTAAGGTTCAACAGGCCTGGGCTAAATTGTTCAAGTAATCAAGTAGTCTGAATGTACAGGTGCACAACAAATCTGAAGATTGTAAGAATGGAACTTGGAGCAGCCTGGCACAACGACAAGGAAAGGAGGCTGCTGGATCCTGTGTTGGTTGAAACAGGAAGTTTATATGTTTTCTGTAAATAAATAAACAATATTTTCAAAAACCCTAAAAATTGAAAAATTTGAAAAACCAAAAATATGTTTGTTTTTAATTTTTGTCAAATATTTAAAAAATACAAAAATATGTGTTGATTGAATACGCCGAAACCCTCACGGCTGAACAAACATGATTACTTTCATCGGATTGAAAAACGGTTTTCAAACTGTTAAGATCAATGGGTTGTAAATCATGGGGGTATGTTATATTTTCTGCTTAAAGTGTTATATTTTCTACAAAACAGAGCATGAGATGCAGAAAATGGATGGCGAGACAAAGCTATCAGTGTTGGTTGTCAAATTTTCTTTATATGATTTTGCATTTTAGGGGGAGTAATATTGTTAGAAAATACAAAAACATTTGAAAATTTGAAAAAGTCAAAAACATGATAAAATTTAAAAAATTGAGTTTTTGTGTAAAAAGAGGAAATGATAGTACATCAGTAGACAGTTACAGTATGCTAAAGAAATGGAAAGTTTAAATGTGTTAAACGATCTCACCGTGGATGTGTCGGTAGGTTTTTATACATTTAGTAAACTTTTTCGGGATATAAACCTAAATTCAAACACTTGCTTATTTCGTGGGGAACACTACTTGGATATATAGGTAACCCCTGAAATCTCGTTTGAAAGGTCTCATAATCTGATATACTAGGTCTTTATACTCAATGATGTCTGGGGTATTATTCCGGGACTTCTGCTGAACGGTAGTTCTGACCTAGTCCTCGAATAATACTTTCTGCAAATGCTTGAAACATAGCATTAAACCCTCAGCATGCCGATGAAACAATAAAATTGATAGTCGCTGCTGTTGTAAGCAAAAAGATCCTCTAAAGGGGACATACCGTAAAGTCGAAGCTGATATCTCTCTGCGTATACGGAAGTATCGACCTGAGATCCCTCGGCCCTCGCATACCTAATTTATATACAGATATCATTGCAGTATACTCACCTGTAAGACTGATTATTGGGATTCTGGATACGGGAGTATATTCAAGAGGTGGGACACATGAATGAGTTTAAGTTCCTAAAATAACTAATTCATATCCTGAATCAGTTGAAATTTGTGTGAAAATTTAAGTGGATCAGTATATCGACAATCTAAGTGAATTGTTTAATACTTAATGTGAAAATTAAGCTCAACGGTACTTGTGACGTGTTGGAAACTGATATGATTCTCTGACGCATACTCAAACAAAAATATTATCTGTAAATATGTTTGTACATATTTCTTTACTGCTTTATATTTTCAGAAAATACAAAAAGATTTTGATTTCTGCTTTATTTTCGACAACTGATATCTGAAATGCTGAGTTTCAAAATCTAAGTAAGCTGATTGTGTTTCTGAAAATAAAACAAGTTCATTAATTTGAAACTTGAATTAAAATCAAAAATTTCAAAAACAGTTTGTGACATCTCCAAGGTCATTAACTTGAACTTGGATGATTAACTGTGAGGGAGTTGGATTCTTTAACACTGCCAAATCTATAAAGTTTGTTGATAGGGGAAGTGGATTAGAGAATTTGATTGATAATACGAAAACATTGTATTTATAGATGTTTGAGTGTTGCAGATATTCCAGACTACGATCCCGAGAGCAGAGTCTAAGGGGGAGTCTGAAGACAAGCTTGAAGCAAAGAGAAGCTTGTAGATGGAAAGCTAGGTGTCGATCCCAAAGAACGGAAGCTTGATGAAAGGGGGAGCCTGAAGCTGATAAAGACTGAAGACTGAGAAGACTTGACACTTAAGACTCGTCAACATCTGAGGGGGAGTCTGTTAGTGCATTCATCTGTCAACTACGTCTTAAGTCGTGTCTCAGTTCGTTGCGAAGATTGGTCAAACATGATGTCTTCATGACATCATCCAAGTGATGTCAAAATGACATCATCACACAAGATGACAAAGGCATTTATGGTTGGAATGAAATGTTTTCGTTCATTATGTCAAATATGTTTTTGTCCGTAGGTAAAAACATGATATCGCTTCTGTGTCAAAGTCAGATTCCGCTCATATGTCAAGATAGGGTATCGCTTTTATGGCATGTAATAGGTATCGCTTATGTGTCAGTGTACACATAAGCGAAATTAGCACTAGTATATAAGGGGCACATGTTAGTTCATTCGGTACGCAACCTCTGAAAGTGTAACGAAGTGCTGCCGGTTTTCTGTCAGGTTGTAATCATTGTTAAACGCTATAAAAGAGACAGATTTAAGATTTACAAGCTGTGTTCATGTCCGTTTCTCTGATTCCGCCTTTGAACCGGACTTAAACTCTTCGAATCGACTCAATAGGGTCAAACAACGATCCAACACGAATAAACCTTTATAATCATTAAAGTATGAATGTGTGTTTTTGTAAAACTCCTGGTATGAAAGCAACAAGGAAAACAGATCACCAATGGTTTGCAAGGCCATTGATATGTGTGAAGTGATGCAGGAAAGCTCAAACCTAGCAAATTTGTCTCCCGGAATAAGACATAGTCACCACATGGGCCACCCAGGTCCGCATGGGTGTGGGCTCGCTACACACAAATAGATCTATCACTCATGTCCCTCGGTCCTACGACGAGGATTAATGGCCTTAAGTGTTGTACCCATCACTCACATGATCAAGCAGTACCCTTCCTTAGCTAACCATACCAAATCAAAATGTTTGTAAACAGTTTGTAACATGTATTTCACCCCCAGGGTTATAAAACCAAAAACAGTTAAAGAAAAAGGGGGTCATGAACTCACAGTCTTGCATCTTCAGCAATCGTAACTCAAGCTCCTTCGGTGAACACGACTACCTACAACGTTCTAATCTATTAGACGAACGGGTCGTGCCTTAGTATTAATGTCTTTGAGTTACGTTTCTTTTTGGTGTCTTTGATATTATTTCGAGTTTTATAATCATTTGTTAAAATAATCAATATTTTAACTTAAATTATATTTATTAAATTTTTGGAATAATAATATATTTTTGGCTTGATACACTTCGGGTATTTACACATGTATATCCTTCCCAAGGATGGGGGTATCTTTTACTCGTATATTTTTGCCTTATATCGGGGTCGTATTCCGGTGTGTATTTATACGTACGAGAATACGTATTTTTATTGAATTCATTAAGTATTTTTTGTGCTTAATTTCATTTTAAATTTTCCGAAACATTATTTTTAATAAAAGTCCACCAATATATACTTCCAAAATATATATATTGTAATAAATATTATCTAGAAAAATTATTTATAATTTTTCTTTTAGCAAAAATATTTGTATTTCTTCATAGGTTTCAAGAATAATATATTTTTATGTCCAACATAGAAAATATATATATATATATATATATATATATATATAAACACATTTTTCTCCAAAAATGATATTCTTCATATTTATTTGAGAAAATACATCTTTTATCTCAAAATATTGCATTTCATGTTTATGTAAGAAGACATATATTTCTTAAAAATAATATATCCTCTAAAAATTTCAAGAAATATATATATTTCATACTTGCCAAAAATAATATATTTTTCCTTGTCAAAATATGATATATTTTTTGTAGTAATTGTAAAAAT
The DNA here is from genome assembly GCA_030545235.1 of Helianthus tuberosus. NCBI lineage: Eukaryota > Viridiplantae > Streptophyta > Magnoliopsida > Asterales > Asteraceae > Helianthus > Helianthus tuberosus. The sequence continues at coordinate 127,087,427 of CM060447.1, read as the reverse complement.
CATATTGTTGTTTCCTTGATGTCCAAAATATTACTTACCAAAATATACTTGTAAATAAATTTTCCGGAATATTTTGTAGGTCTTATTCCATAGTTCGGTTTCTCCAATATGTTTGTGTATAACTTGTATATTTATTTTCTTGGAATTTTGGTAATGTTTTGGATGGTAATTCTTGGTATTTTAATGAGTTATATTATTTCAAGTCCTAAAATAATATAATTAATACACAAAATATACAAAGTATCACACACATGGTGTCTTCTAAATATATATTTTCCTAATACATATTTAGTCGCTTTTATTTATGAAAATCAACCTCCAATAATTATATTTTTGTAACAAAAAATTATGGCAAAGTTTTTGTAGAAAACTCATGGTTAAAATACACTTGTAAATATTTGTTTAAAATATTTTTCTAAGTGTTTATATTTTTTGAAAATTTTGCCATAGTTTCCCCTAAAAATGGAGATTTCCATGCTTTCAAGCATATCATTTTCTTTTGTAAAAACCAACACAATCAATTCACAATCATCAACAAATAATCTTTACTTACCAATTTGCCAAAAAATCATGCATTTTCTACTACTTCATGAACTTGATTATTTGTAAAAATTTGTAGTAACTTACTAGTGTTATTAGTGAGCCTAGTTACCCTTTAAAATGTGATTAGTTCTTTAAAACTTCATTTTTAAAGATGTTAGATGTTTACAACTTCAAATCATATTTTCTAAAAAAAATGTTTCTTTATGAAATCGTCTTGTTACACAAGTGTTTCTATACTTGTTTAACCATTAAAAATAAGATTTCTTTATGTAATGTCACACCCCGACCGCGTAAAACAACAAATCGCGGCGGAAACGTCGGGGAGTCGTGTGGCAGAATTATTGTTTCAAAATACATGATAATTAAAGTTAAGTTTTACAAGTTTAAATTATTACATTGTCTTAGATCAAACAAAACACATAACATAAAAGATGATAATTTTCTTGATTTTAGATTGCTAAGGCCCAAGTCGCCCTAAGTGAAGCTCGCTCACATCAAACATTCGCTCCTGAAACATATGTGAAAGTAAATACGTCAGCATAAAAATGTCTGTGAGTAACATAGGTTTAGTGTTGAAGATTCATGACTTTGAATTTTAAAAGAAATGTTTAACGAAAAGTAGTCATGAACCTTATAAAATATTTTCTTTTATAAAATCATATGAAAATCAAATGATATAAAAGAATGATGTATGGTTAAGTAAATAACCAAATGAAAATAATATGTATAAAATATGTCATGTCTTGTCTTTGTTGAAGTGGTTTAGATAACGTCACGATATGCAATATAATAAAAGCACTTATATATAGGAAGTACCAGCGGCGTATCCACCATGCTTTTATCATATTATACACGTTTCGTTATTTAAATCACTTATTAATAACCATGAAATAATGTCTTGTTTAAATGTCAATGTCATGTGTAACCAATGTCTTGTATGGCGAATAAATAGTATTTACTCAAGCCAAATGCATAATGTCATGTATAAACAAATATCTTATGTAATCAAGTGTCATGTACAAAACAAAGTCTTTGAATAAACAAAAGTTTAGAACAAAAGTTATGTTTTGAAAACCATTGCTTTTATCGATATGAACATTTATACGGTTTGTCTATCGCATATACTCAAGCCTTGAGACTGTCGGATAAACCCTTATCAGGATCAAGGTTTATCAAAAATGAATTCGGATTCTGTCATTCCCTAACACTTCCAAACAAGCCTCAGAAGCGGGAACGGGATTTGTCAAGTCCTATAGCGCTATTACATACTACCGAGCGGCGTGATCAATGTTAATGAATGTACTACTGTCCCGTTAAACATACCAAATGTCCTTTTCAATTTAATGATGTGAGATAAGCTATGCTCAAATTGAGTTGGGTCCCCATAGCAGATTGCATGGTTCTCCAAAAGTGAGATGAGAATCGAGCATCTCGGTCTGATATAATGTTCAAAGGAACACCATGTCAGGATACAATCTCATCTACATAGATCTTGGCAAGCTTTTCAGCAGGTAGGTCCTCACGGATTGGCAAGAAGTGCGCTGATTTTGTCAATCGATCAACGACTACCCAAATGGCATCATGATCTCTACTAGTGCGCGGTAGTTTGGTAATGAGATCCATGGCAATATTTTCCCATTTCCAAACCGGTATCTCTGGTTGTTCCAATAATCCAGAGGGATGCTGATGTTCCGCCTTAACCTTCAGACAAGTAAGGCATTTGGATACGTATAAGGCAATGTCTTTCTTCATTCCCGGCCACCAATACTGGGTTCAAAGATCCTTATACATTTTGTCTGCACCAGGATGAATTGAATAACGAGACTTGTGAGCTTCATCCATCAATAAGGTGCAGAGATTGTCTTGAATTGGAACCCATAAACGGTCCATGAAATAATATAATCCATCGTTCTTTAGTTCAAGATGAGGTGTAAGATGATATGGTAATTCCTTACCTATCAAGTTCTGTGAAACAAAGATACGTTGAGCTTGAGAAATGAGGGTTTGAATATCAGATCGAACTCGAACACAATGAAGCTTGACTCTTTCCTTACGAATTAGCGCATCGGCTATGACATTCGCCTTCCCTGGATGGTAGCGAATCTCACAGTCGTAGTCGTTTAGAAGTTCTACCCAACGCCGTTGCCTCATGTTTAGTTCTTTCTGATCGAAGATGTGTTGGAGACTTTTGTAGTCAGTGAAAACCACACATTTTGTTCCGTAAAGGTAGTGTCTCCAAATCTTGAGAGCAAAAACCACAGCGCCTAACTCAAGATCATGAGTGGTGTAGTTCTTCTCGTGGGTCTTCAATTGTCTTGACGCGTAGGCTATGACTTTGTTTCTCTGCGTGAGGACGCAACCAGGGCCTAGATTCGATGCGTTACAATATATGACAAAGTCGTCATTTCCCTCAGGTAAGATAACACAGGAGCATCGCAGAGTTTTTGTTTCAAAGTCTGAAAAGCTTCTTCTTGTTTGGGTCCCCACTCAAAAGGTTTATTCTTTTGAGTTAAGGCTGTGAGAGGAACCACAATCTTGGAGAAGTTTGCAATAAAGCAGCGGTAATAACCTGCGAGACCCAGAAATGAACGAACCTCGGTAGGAGTAGTAGGTGTATCCCATTCCTTAATCGCACTAATTTTGGCGGGATCTACATGTATACCCTGTTCATTAACAATGTGTCCCAAAAATTGAACTTCCTTAAGCCAAAATTCGCACTTGGAGAATTTAGCGAAAAGTTGTTCCTTCTATAGGAGCTCCACTATTAGACGGAGATGTTGTTCGTGGTCAGCTCATGACTTGGAATAGATCAAAATGTCATCAATGAAGACGATGATGAACTTATCTAAATAAGGCTTACAAACCCTATTCATTAAGTCCATGAAGACGGCAGGAGCATTCGTTAAACCGAAAGGCATAACAGTAAACTCATAGTGGCCGTATCGTGTGCGGAAAGCAGTCTTGGGAATATCTTCTTCGGATACGCGAAACTGATGATACCCAGAACGTAGATCAATCTTCGAAAAGCAGGTAGCACCCTGAAGCTGATCAAAGAGATCATCAATGCGAGGTAGGGGATATCTATTTTTGATAGTGAGTTTGTTAAGCTCACGATAATCGATACACATTCGGAAAGATCCATCCTTCTTCTTTACAAATAGGACAGGCGCGCCCCAAGGGGAAAAGCTCGGACAAATAAATCCTTTGTCTGATAACTCCTGCAGCTGCTTCGATAACTCTTGCATCTCAAACGGTGCAAGACGGTATGGAGATTTAGCAATCGGGTTAGCACCAGGTACAAGATTAATACGGAACTCGATTTGACGCGCTGGGGGTAAACCAGGTAAGTCTTTAGGAAAAACCTCAGGATAATCCCGAACAATAGGGATGTCTTGAACAGTTTTACCCTTGTCTTTCTCTTCTATGACACGTGCCAAGGAAGCCACATAATTCTTTCGTAGATATCTATGGGCTTGGGTGATGGTCATGAGTTTAAGGCTACTAGTTGGTTTCTCCCCACGAACCTCTAAGACTTCACCAGACGAAAGAGGCACACGAACAATTTTATCAAAACAAACCACCTCTGCATGATATTTGGTCAACCAATCCATCCCTACTATAACGTCGAAACTCCCAAGTTGCATTGGCGTGAGATTAATGGGAAAAAGATGATCGTTGAGGTTCAACTGGCAATTTCGAATGACGGAATCGAGTACAAAGGATTCACCACTAGCTAACTCTAATGTTAAGGGTTTTCCTAGTTTTGTTCTAGGCTTTGCAAGCAAAGGTTCGAAAGCTAGGGATACAAAACTCTTGTCGGCACCTGAATAAAAAAGAATAGAAGCAAGTTGGTTGTTAACATAGAACGTACCGTTGACCACCTCGTTGTCGGCACACGCTTCATTGGCATTGATGTTGTATGCTCGTCCACGAGCCGGGTTTGCATTAGCCAACTTTGGGCACTTGTTCCTGTAGTGAGTCAAATCTCCACAATTGTAGCAAGACCCAGGCGGAAAAGGAGGTCGTGCAGGATTTGCTAGCTGTTGGGCAGGGTTTTGTGCCGCTTGATTCGGAGCAGGAGGAGAGCGACATGTGTTAGCCAAATGGCCATATCTTCCACAGTTGTTGCAAAGACGACACTGAAGATGTGGTTGATGATGACAATTGCACTTGTTACAAAGAGGTGCAGTACCAACATACTGTTTCTTGGTGGGTGCCTGTGCTGGCTGGTTCTGAGTGTTCTGGTTGGGTTGTGCAGTAACCGCAAAGTTTTGGGAAGCCTTGCGCTTCCTCAACTTCCTCGAAGACTCGGCTTTGTTCTTCTTCTTCTTATCTTTCTCTTGGGTGGTCTTGGCTGCCTGTTTCTTATCGCCCTTGCGGTGGAGTTTACCCTTTTTGACTTGAGACTCAGTCAAGGTCGCAGCTAGCTCAATGGCTTGTCTAACAGTGGTAGGGTTGCTGTCGGTGACAATATCCTGAACAGGATCAGGAAGACCATCTATGTACTTCTCAATCGCCTTGTCCAAAGGCGTGACCATGGTAGGACACAGCAGGCTCAGTTCTTCGTATCGGTCCATGTAGGCACGGTGCTCTCCACTATCTTGCTTGAGATCATGGAATTCGTTTTCCAGTGCCCGTAGTTCATAACAAGGATAAAACTCCTTCATCATAAGAGCGCGAAGCTCTTCCCATATTTGAGCCATTTCCACGCCGGCACCCTTTTCTCTCATCACACAATTCCACCATGTAAGCGCCCTCTTCTGAAACACACTTGACGCAAACTCAACCTTTCGCTCATTCAGGCATTGAACATGACGAAACGTACTCTCGAGACTCTCGAACCACTGTAGGAGCCTAGTTGCTCCTTCTGACCCAGAAAACTGAAGCGGTTTAGCCGAATTGAATGTCTTAAAGTTGCACGGAACAGGTGCATTGTTATTGTTGTTGTTGTTGTTGTTTGCTTGGTTTAACTAAGTTACTAAGTTCAGGAGTACAGCAGCGATTTGCTGAGCGATCATGGCTGCCATAGTGTCATCTTGAGTTTGATCACGTCGAGGAGGCATTCTAAAAGAAAAGGAACACAAGGAAAATGTGTGAGATTGACATAGGATAATCAAAAAGAGTATTGGAAAAATCGAAAACACAAAGGAAGGTGGTCATTATTTCGTTACTTAAAACAAACAAACGACACACAGTGAATAATCAAAGTAAATGGGTCTATATAATTCATAATGAAGACATTCTTTAGCCTATAAGTGGACACTCACCCCAAGAGTTCCCAGGTAAGAGTGACTGGTCCGATTATGTGGATTTGTAAGAACACTCTAGCCTTAGACAGAAAACTCAGGGTACAGGCACCCACCCTTCCAGATTGCACGTGTTCACATTATTAAGACCCAAACTTTAACGAGATTTGAAAACTTTAAAGGCATAAGGCCTAAGAATAAATCATCTAAGGATAGATGATTGATTTTCAAATGGAATTGAGATTTATGTACTTGTTTTGGTAATCACCTAAGGATAGGTTATGGTATTGTTTTAAGATCTAAACACAAGGTAACTTGTGTTAAGGTCCTAGAAAGGTTATAGTCTAGGTCAAAATTTTACTAATAACCTAATTCTCTATAACCATGAGCTCTGATACCAACTCTTCTGTCACACCCCGACCGCGTAAAACAACAAATCACGGCGGAAACGTCGGGGAGTCGTTTGGTAGAATTATTGTTTCAGAACACATGATAATTAAAGTTAAGTTTTAAAAGTTTAAATTATTACATTGTCTTAGATCAAACAAAACACATAACATAAAAGATGATAACTTTCTTGATTTTAGATTGCTAAGGCCCAAGTCGCCCTAAGTGAAGCTCGCTCACATCAAACATTCGCTCCTGAAACATATGTGAAAGTAAATACGTCAGCATAAAAATGCATGTGAGTAACATAGGTTTAGTGTTGAAGATTCATGACTTTGAATGTTAAAAGAAATGTTTAACGAAAAGTAGTCATGAACCTTATAAAATATTTTCTTTTATAAAATCATATGAAAATCAAATGATATAAAAGAATGATGTATGGTTAAGTAAATAACCAAATGAAAATAATATGTATAAAATATGTCATGTCTTGTCTTTGTTGAAGTGGTTTAGATAACGCCACGATATGCAATATAATAAAAGCACTTATATATAGGAAGTACCAGCGGCGTATCCACCATGCTTTTATCATATTATACACGTCTCGTTATTTAAATCACTTATTAATAACCATGAAATAATGTCTTGTTTAAATGTCAATGTCATGTGTAACCAATGTCCAATGTCAAATGTCCAGTATAAACCATGTCTTGTATGGCGAATAAATAGTATTTACTCAAGCTAAATGCATAATGTCATGTATAAACAAATGTCTTATGTAATCAAGTGTCATGTACAAAACAAAGTCTTTGAATAAACAAAAGTTTAGAACAAAAGTTATGTTTTGAAAACCATTGCTTTTATCGATATGAACATTTATACGGTTTGTCTATCGCATACACTCAAGCCTTGAGACTGTCGGATAAACCCTTATCAGGATCAAGGTTTAACAAAAATGAATTCGGATTCTGTCATTCCCTAACACTTCCAAACAAGCCTCAGAAGCGGGAACGGGATTTGTCAAGTCCTATAGCGCTATTACATACTACCGAGCTGCGTGATCAATGTTAATGAATGTACTACTGTCCCGTTAAACATACCAAATGTCCTTTTCAATTTAAGTATGTCATGTAAAATGTCTTTGTAAAACCATGCAATAGGCATACTAAGTCAATATGCCAAGTAAAAATGTCTTTGAAACCAAGTGTTAGGTATACTAAGTCAATATACCATAAAAATGTCTTGAAATAATGTATTATATGTAATATGAAGCAAAACATGTATAATGTTATAAAAACGAAAGGTAAAGTTATGCACATATGCTTCACCCCAAAAACATTTGAAAACGTAAAATAGGGGAACTATTTACTCACCTTTGGGTGCGTTTTTATGTGTTAACACAATCCCTCAAATTGTTTATTCGTCCTAAATTAAATAAAAACGATTTTTAATAATCAAAAACTCACGAAACACCTAAGTTTCTCCGATACTTAGAATTTTCACATAACTTTGAGATTTTCTCGAAAAGTTATTATTTTTTATTATGTTGGTGAATTGATATATATATATATGAGTTCATATATATATTTTAAGAATTTTGAGACTTGAACGATTTTATTGGTGACCCTCATTACGTTATAAGCAATATATCTACGATTTGCGTGTCGTAATATATACTCAAACGTGATATATAATTAATATCGTAATACACATAATCTTGTCAAGTATTAACATGTAATCATACACATATTATAAAACACATAACACATTGTAACACATAAAATTTACCCATGAACAATCCATTCTAGTGTACATTGAAAAACGCGTATTTTAGCGATTCGGTAACGTTTTTGGACGTCGGAAGTCACGTATGACTAACCAAACACCAAGTAAACTTAATATAAGCTAAAATACTTATTTTTTTAGCAAAAATATCACTTTGGTTACTGATCTAAAACAGTTTTATAAAAATCCTCCGAAAAGCCGATTTTTAACCGTTTTACCGCATAGTTTTGCATCAAACGTTACCATAACTCATGTTAACCATCCCAAACCGTTTTACCGCATAGTTTTGCATCAAACGACTTGATATTTTAACATAACCCATGTTAACCATCCCAAACCGTTTTACCGCATAGTTTTGCATCAAACGTTACCATAACCATCTCATACACGATTACACATGTATATATATATATGCATTTTATATAAATAAATCATATGTAGGCTAGAAACTGATATTTAACTGGATACCGGGTATTTTATCTAGCGTTTTATTGCCGGTTTATGGCGTTTTAAATTATTTTTATCATTCTATAAAAATAAACTCACCAAATTATTACTGAAATAAATATCAGTTGCCGAGACTGGCTGCGTTGTCTGCGTTTCGTAGTATACGCACTGTGTTGCGTAGTAACACGCGGTACGCGCTTAAACTTGAAAAATAATGTTTTCAAGCGTTTTGATTTATTTTTCAAAACGGACATGATTAAAAATAAAATTTTAATCATAACAGAATATTTTTGGGATTTAAATATTATCCGGGCGGTCACCAACGTTCGTTTCGCGGTTTTGTCGCAAATAGTTCTTAAGTTCGAATAAACATGATTTTGCCATACCGAATCCTTCAAAACTTATTTCTAAGTTATGTAAAGGGTATTTAGGGTATGTTTGGCTTACGTCATTGTTCCGGAGTGTACGTCGCATTAAACTGATTACGTTTACGTAACGGTTTACGATTTCACTTCCAGAACAGGTTTGAGAGTCCGGAAATGAACAATGATTGAAAACATGTAAATGCCACAAATAATTAACAGCTAACGGAGTTAAAACACCAAATTATATTAAATACAGAATTGTTCGGAACAGTACAAGGATTAAAATACACAGATGTCACATGTAAGAACCAAGATTTAATAAAACTCATATTTTTAACTTGGTTTCTTTGAAGAACCATTCATAAATCTTTAGATCTACATGATTAATAACTTACTTTGATCATTATTTTTCAAGAAAGCCACTTAGTCATTCAAGTTCATGATTCATATGTGGATGATCCATCATCCTACCGTATTTCTACTTCCACATCTTGCTAGATTATGTTTTTAATCATGATCTAGCAAGATCTTATGATGATCAACATCATTTCTACAAACAATCAATGATCAACAAGCATAACAACTCATTTTCATCAAGATTACTTTATTAACAAGCTTATGTTGATGATTACTTCTTGTGTTCTTTAGTGTTCTTCATGCTTTTGATTATGATTCTTCTTTAACCATTAAAAATGAAAGTAAAATGGATAGATCATGACTCTTACCACTAGCACAAGGCTAGGGGTGATTCAAGAGTAGAAAACAAGAGGATAAAAGCAAACGGTGAAGGTCCTTGAACTTCCGAAAGCTCCAAGCTTCTTTATACGGCTTCTAACACCTTTGAGTAGTAATGAAATGGATGGAAGGAAGTTGGATGATGGTGGTGATGGGGTGTGTGGGTTCGGCCGAGATCAAGAGAGGGGAAGGAGGAAGATGTGTGTGTTTAAGTGTGTGTGAGAATGAGAGGATGATCACAATGTGCCTTCTTATAATCCATTCCAACATCTTAACCCTTGTGTAATGTGTTTAGTAAAGTTCAAGCATATCTAATATAATATTGAGATAAAATCCATAAGGTGGGGGCCATGTTGGCCGTGAACTAGGTGGGGGGGGGGGTAGTAGATTAGGGGTTAACTAGTTAGTTACAATCTTGTTTATTTCGAAGTGTCTAGTTACATGTTTTAGTTACTAGATATTTTTAGAAGGTGTTATGATGTTCAGGGATCATAACTAGCTTGTAAATGTTAAAACAGTGCTTCTAGTGTAAATTTGGTGTTTCGGGTAGTGTCCGGTTGTTCGATTCGTTACTGGTTCGTTAAGGTGTTAAACTTTGCAGTTTAGGGTGCTTTATATATCTTTTTGTGACACTTTTGATTCCCGACACTTAGGATAGCATTCAGGACCATTTTACCATTCTTTTACATAATATTAGTATGTTAATTTGCTGAATTTTGCTGAATTCAGCTGAATTCAGCACCTTTGGGTGAGTTTAGGCACTTTCCAACACTTAAACTTATCACTATCAAGGCAGTTTTAAGATTCCTTACTTTCCTACACACTATACTAGTGTAGTACTTAGTTTCTGGCTCATTTCGTGTCTAAATGCACTGTCTGTCTATGTGCTGAGTTCTGTCAGCATTTTCCTGATTTATCAGATAACTATGTTAACTACACTTAATGCATCATTTAAGGCAATACAGCTTTCAGGCAGTAATGATATGACATTAAACAATGTATGTGTGACAACTGTGCTCTGTAATCGATGTACAATGTAAAACAATGTTAATTATTAATAAAACAATGTGTTTTGGTGTTATTATGTGTGTATTTGTGTTTGATAATTTTACGATTTGATTCGATTCCGATTTCAAGCTTTAAATCGCTTTCTAGAAAGTTATACGCAAACTGGTATGTAAACGTAATCAGTTTAACGCGAAAAACACTCTGGAATAGTGACATAGGCTTAACATACCTTAAATAACCTTTACATAACTTAGAAATAAGTTTTGGAGGGTTTGGTGTGTCAAAATCAAGTTTGTTCGATCGCAGGGACTATTTGTGTCAAACTGCAAAACTATACCGATTCATATAGTAAGGAACATTCCAGAACTTGATCATAAGTTAAACATACCCTAAATATCCTTTACATAGCTTAGAAATAGGCTTTGAGGGGTTCGGTATGCTAAAATAAACTTATTTGATCAATAGGGACTAAAAGCGTCAAAATGTGCATAAGTTTGTATTTTCGCGCATATCTTACGTTCTGAATATATCCGGACATCCAAAAAAAAATTTAATCATTAAAATATTTTATTTTAGTGATTGGAATGCAAAAATACCATTCGTCGCTCAATTTGGATCGTTTTTGCGTTCGTTACGATTTTCGTCGTAATTAACCGAATAACGCAAACGTACGACCAAACGAACCGACATACGAGATGTTTTTTACCATAATTTAAGTTCCCTATACTTTAACTTCATTTTAGAGCCTTGAAATGGGGTTAACGAGGCTTAAACGTGTCAAAAATGCATCGAAAATCAAGTTTCTGGGATGCAGGGACCAAAACTGTAAATCTGCCAAACTTCTTAGGCGGGGCGCGTAAGCCTAGACCTAATGCTATGCGGGGCGCGACAGACTAACTGTACAGAAACATTGAATCTGGACTTTGAGCTAGTTTTGATGGTTTTTAACCCCTGATTTGAGATACCATCTGCTTGTTTTTTATGGTATTACATGTCCCATTGTATTCTAAAACCTTGTGCCCACTTGGATGGCCAAGATCGAAGCCCCTTTTGCAAGAAACGATCCTAACGATTTACCGAAAACTATATATACCCAAGCTCTCATTCCATTTTCTGCACACTTGATCTGATTAATGCTCTAAGTTGAAGCCTTTGCTTCATACCTGAGTGTTTTGGATCAAGATCTCCCTAGCTTGGACCCTTTGTAAGCTTCTTTCGTGCTTTTATTGCTTTTCGAGCATGAAAGTCAAACAGTGTTTGACTTTCTGCTTTGACCAGTCTTTGGTCAACACAAAGTTCGTTTGAACTTTACAACGTGAGCGTAATCACGATGGTTATAGTCTCGTGTGACTATACCTACTGATTACCACGTTGATTAGGCGTAGTGACGAGTCATAGTTTCGGTCAAAATGCGTATTTATGCGTATTTTGCAACCAAACTATCCTTGGGTATCAAAACACTTTGTTTTGATATCAAAACCTGTTTTCTAACTTAGTTAAGCATGTTTTAACATGTTTATCTCGTCACTTTTAGTTTAGTGCTTGTGTAGAGTCGTAAGTCAAGCGGTCTTGACAACCGCTTAGACTTTCGAACTCGACCCGTTTGGTCGATCATTAGAATCCGACCAAGCATATTTGTGACCATAGTTGTATAGGGAATAACCTTCCAAGGTTATACCTTATGGTCACTTAGTTTAATTAGTTGTATGATAGGCAGTTTATATGCCTTAGGAAAATGACCGAAATGCCATTTTCATGCATAATTGGATTTTAAGCATATGTAACTTAAACCTTTGTCACTTAACTGATTATGCAACATATTTAAACATGTTAGGGCATATAATACTTGTCATAGGACTAGTTAGACGTCTCGAACACGCGTTTGCGTGAACGATGAGTTAAAGTAGCGTAAGCTACCTTAATGGGTCGTAACGGGTCGAAAGCACTTAGGTTAGGTTCCGATCTAGAATGTAGGCTTTGTTAAACCATATCACATGAGTTCCAATACTCATTTGGGTTACGAAACCTCATTCTGTCCGATCTTCTGATTTAGGTGTCGATTATTTATCTAGTGATTCGATTACTAGGTGCTGCTTGAGTTTCCTTGGTTTCCTTGAGCTTGTTGAGTTCTTTAGATTGAGGATACTTTGCACTTCGATGTGAGTATATAGATCCCCTCTTTTTACATGTTTTGTGGTAACTATGTGAGTACATAGTTCCCCTATTTTACTGTTTTCAATTGTTTTGGGGTGATTCATATGTATTAAAATGATTTCGATATTTTAACGATGTTTTCAAAAACGATTAATAAGGTTTATATTAAACTAATAACGATTTCAATAATGTGAACAAACTTGTTGGACGTAGTTACTTAACGAATAACATTCATTAATTTTGGCCGAACCGACCAGTATTAGGTTATGGTACCATAGGATCTGACAAATCACGTTATCAGACTACACCCATGGTTATGTGTGGGGTTATGTGGGTAACGACCGAATCTGTGATTGTTAACTTACCCTTTGGTGGTTTGTTAATGCGAGTTAAACGATGGACGAGTTGCGAAGGTTTGGATGTTATTAGCGAGACGACCAAAAGTAGTTTCACAATTAAAACGAGAACGATTTTGGGACAATTAAAACAATTTGAAACGATTTGAATGAGTTAAACGATTTGAACAAACGATTGGTTTTTGGGTTGTGATTAGATAATGGGATGGGGTAACATGATAAAAGCATGGTAGATACGCCACTGGTACTTCTTATATATAAGTGCTTTTATCATATTACATTCTGTGGCATTATTTAGTTCACTTGGATAAACGATTTTGAAACGATGTCACATAATGATATTTTCTAAAAGATATAAACCATACGAGTTTTGTAACAAGAACAATTTACGATTTGGTTTACTTAAACAAATGTTTTCGGTTAAGAATCATGGCTATGAGATTTTATAAACTATAACCAATTTGATTTGAGTTGGTTAATTATGTTGCAATACTATTTACTTTTCAAAACAAGGTTTGTAACTTTTGACTCTTGTAGTCTAATGAGGTACTGCAACATGTAAACGAGCCATGAATTCGACACTCTCATAAAACCTATGTGCTCGCCAGCATTTCCTTGCTGACTTTGTTTTTACATATGTTTCAGGTGGTGATTGAATGATGTTGATTGCTAGGATACATGTTCACATAGGATCTGGACGAGGCCTTAGTGACATAATAATAATGATAGACGATGTGTAACTTGTTTATTTTGTATTAAGACAATGTAAATTATCCAATGAATCAATAAAACGAAACTTTTGTATCCATGGTTATGAAACAATAATTCTGCCACTCCACTCCCCGATGTTTCCCCCGCGGTTTTGTTGTTTTGACGCGGTCGGGGTGTGACAGAAGAGTTGGTATCAGAGCCAATGGTTATAGGGAATTAGGTTATTAGCAATGCTTTGACCTAGACTATAACTTTTCTAGGACCCTAACGCGAGTCTTCTTGCGTTTAGATTTTAAAACAATACCGTCACCTATCCTTAGGTGATAACCACAACGAGAACACAATAACAAATCCGCTTTGAAAACCAATCATCTCTTCGTAGAGGATTTGTTATAAGGTTTTGAACCTTCAAAGCTTCCGAATTGATTTTGAAAATGATCACCCACCCTTCTGGATGATTCATTTATGGCTTAGTGCCTTCTAAGTTTTCAAAATCTCATCAAAGTTTGGGTCTTATAATGTGAACACGTGCAATCTGGAAGAGCAAATGCCTATATCCTGAGTTTTCTGTCTAAAGCTAGAGTGTTCGTACAAATCCACATAATCGGACCAGTCACTCTTACCTGGGAACTCTTGGGATGAGTGTTCACTTATATGCTAAAGCATGTCTTGGAGATACATTATATTGACCCATTTACTTTGATTAGTCATTGTGTGTCGTTTGTTTGTTCGAGGTAACAAACGAATGATCGCATTCCTTGTGTTTTGTCGATGTTTTCAATACCTCTTTTGTTTTTTTTTCAATTGTCGACCTCACTCGTTTCTCATGTTTCCTTGGTCTTTTTAGACAATGCCTCCTCGACGTGATGCACAACCTCTAACCAACGAAGAAGTTGCAGCCCTTGTCTCTCAGCAAATGGCTGTTGTGCTTCTGAACATAGTAACTCAGATCCATCAATTATACAACAACAATAACAACAATAATGCTCAGTGTAGTTTCAAGAATTTCAATTCGGCTAAACCGTTGAAGTTTTCTGGGTCTCAAGGGGCAACCGCGCTCCTGCAACGGTTCGAAAGTTTGGAGAGCACATTCAGACATGTGCAATGTCCGAATGAGCGTAAGGTTGAATTTGCATCCAGTGTGTTCGAGAAGCGTGCTTTTACATGGTGGAATGGTGTGATGCGTGATAGGGGTGCCGATGTGGCGATGGCACAAATGTGGGAAGAGCTTCGAGCTCTCATGATGAGAGAGTTCTGTCCCCGTCACGAGATTCGAGCTTTGGAACGAGAATTCGATGATTTGAAACAAGATGGGGGAGAACACCGTGCGTATACGGATCGTTATGAGGAGCTCAGCTTGTTGTGTTCTATTAGGGTTACCCGGTTAGAGAAAGCGATAGAGAGGTATATCGATGGTTTACCCGATTCTGTGCAAGACATTGTGACTGGCAGTAATCCTACTACTGTTCGTCAAGCGATCGAATTGGCTGCAACTCTGACCGAGTCTCAGGTCAGAAAAGGTAAACTGGCCCGTAAGGGTGACAAGAAGAAGTCAGCCGATTCCACACAAGAAAAGGGTAAGGGTAAGAAGAAGGGTGAGTCTTCTTAGAAGTCAAGGAAGCGCAAGGCTGTCACACACCGAAATTATTAGAGCTGGCGTGACTGGACTAGTATCTTCATTGCACAGCGGAAGCAATTAAGCTAAGACTCCTAGAAAATGAACGCCACTAAGTACTCGACTCCACATGGTTCTCCTATTCCGACCGTGCCATAGTTTCTGAAAAGTAACCTGAGAAAGAAACATGCGAAAAAGTCAACATAAAGTTGAGCGATTTCATAGTTTGTTTTTGGAAAAGATTTAAAACAAATCTTTTTGATAACCGGTTTGTGAAATATTATTGAGAAAACGAATTTAAAAACATATTCTTGTCAAGTTATATGGAAACTTTGTATTTGTAACGCACTATGTTCGTAGAACCATGTATTTGTAAACTCTTGTATTTGTAAAGTTTGTATAACCGTCAATGCCCACCCTGACTTTGACATCATGCCCGCATAATCCTATGCTTTGAATTTGTATAAAACATGGTATGTAATTTGAAAAACCCTGGTATGAAAAGCATTTGTGAACATATCAAGTTAATGTTTTACAAGGACATTAAAGCATGTGAGGACATAGGGAGCACTCGAAATGAGTAGGCTTATACCCTTGTCGATTTCCCTCGACTATGTCGAATTCCCCTTCGACTATGTCAATTCACCTTGACTATGTCAATTCACCTTGACTATTGTCGATTCACCTCGACTAATGTCGATTCACCTCGACTGGGACACCGAAGCACTCAAGTGGTCACAAGTACCATGAGTGGGGTTCGGCCGTACCCGTTAGATCTAACATTCGTCCCTAATTAAGAGTCAATGGCATTTCAAATTTAATCTATGCTCACATGATCTAATAGTTCATTTCATAGTCAATTCATACCGTTTAAACATTCGTAACATGTATTCCACCCCCGAGAGTTATAAAGCCAAAAAAAAAAACAGTTAAGAGAAAAGGGGGACATGAACTCACTGGGTGTCCCGTTCCACAAACGCAGACCAACCCAGTCCCAATATTATAACTAGACGATCCCATCCCTAGTCATGAAAATCATTCACATTTCGATAATACGCATTTGTGTTGTAAAAACCGGTACATTTAGTATGATTCATTCGTAAACCATTTGAGTTCCTCGAAATCCATTCGTAACATGATTTAGAAATATGAGTTTTCGTTCGTTCAAAAACTTTGGATGTTCTTGCAAAACGTGCTTTGTCTAAAATATGCAGTCTTTGTTCATCGAAAACTTTGTGTGTTTCTGCGAAACGTGCATGTCTTTCCACCCCGAAAACATTTATAAAAATGTAAAACCGTAAAAAGGTGGGGTTATGAACTCACTTGGATTTCCATGTGCAAAGCTAGCTAAATACGACTTCGTGATGTCATTTCTAAGGCATGACTCGCTAGCGTGCATTCTACAATATTCCTAACACGGAATATCTTATAAGTTTCTAAATAAACGCGGTAACTAAGCTACGTGTCACCGAGCTCTACCGAATCATTGACCGAACGATTCGATGGTAATTATTAACTTGAAGGAAACGAGGAAGTTGTATTTGTTAAGTTTCGTCTAATGTCAGTAATAGTTCGCTAAGTCTTTGAAAAACACTTAGTTCTCGTGAGATTTAAAATATATAAATATTTATATAAAAATATATAAATATTTCGGTAGCATCTCGTTAGTCGTCTTGAGTCGTTGTGTATGTAACAAGTATTTGTATGAAAGTAATATATAATAAACTTGTATTATATATATTGCGTCTTGTATATATTTGCCAAAATATACGTATATGTCGTTTCGGTGTTTGAAATAAATATAAAAGTTATCTTTATTTTACAAAAGTATCATCAAGTTGTTTGTGTTTGAAAATAAATATATAATTATATTTATTTTTATAAATGAATACGAGTCGCTTGATGTTTGAAGTAAACATAAAACTATGTTTATTTCTATAAAAGAATTCGTTATTGTTTGATACTTGAAATAAGCGTATAAACCATGTCTATTTTATAAAAACGAATTCGTGTCGTTTGATATTTGAGGTAAATATAAAAACTATATTTATTTTATAAAACGAAGGCATGTTCGGCGTTTGAAACAATATAAATAATTATATTGATTTTATAAAAGACTTGTCGAATTTCCGAAGTTTAAAATAAATACAATAACTATATTTATTTGTTGTAAATAATTCCGAATCGTCGTTTTGTTTAAAACAATCGTAATAAACACATTTGTCCCGTAGTTTAATTCGAATATGTAAAGTTTGCTTTATTATATAAAATACATTTTGTTTTCGGATTTTTCTCGAAAAACGGGCAGAGTTTCCTCTGTTTTTGGACGCCCCCGACAACACAAGTTGTCGTTATTTTATCAATATTCAATCAAAATTCAAACAACGTAAATGTATGATCAAGTTATATAAACAATATCGTAAATAAAACCATGTAACTTTAACTAATATTTTCGTCAATTTATTTGGTTCGAGCTCGTTGTCACGGTAATATTATAAAAACCATTATTTAACGTAATTATTTATTCGTGTCACTAATAATCTTTACCAATTCTTCGTGTCGAAAAGCTGAGTTGACCAGTTGACCGAGTCAACCGGGTTGACTCGCGTTGTCTGAGTTGACCGAGTTGACCCGAACCACATCTGAAGTTGACCAATCTGACCGAACCGAACTCGATCTAAGCTGAACCCGAACCACACCAGGTCTGACCCGTTGACTGAGTTAAACCCGAACACTTAGTTGACCGAGTCAAGTCGAAATGCACCGAGTCAAACCGAGTTGGACTGAGTCGAGCCGAAATGCACTGAGTCGAACCGAGTTGGACTGAGTTGAGACCCGAACCCAAAGCTGCTGATTTGATTGGGTGGGTTTAACCGAACCCGAACCGAGGCTAACCCGAACCAGGCTTGAATTTGAACCCAAAACTTGAACATCAACTTTAATATAACATCATCAGCATCATCATCGGTCTTCAAATTTAAAAAAAAAAGAAGTAAACTGAGGAAGAGAGGGGTTACCGTGGAACCCGTCGGACCAAGCACCGCCGCCAATGGCGGTCCGTCGCCGTTTGTCTCCACTGCCGCGCCGCTCCACCTCCAACTCTTCAGGTCTCTCTCCTCGACTCTCGGTTTCCGCAACCGCCGCTCACCACCACCGTCGGGTGGTGGTCTCTTTTTAACCGAAGAAAGGGGGGCTACTGGTGGGTGTCGTTGGAGAGGTGATGTCCCACCGGTAAACCAACCGTCAGCCACCAAGCCGGTGTCCGACGTGACTTCCGTCAGCAGCGAGAGAGGGAAAGGGAAAGATGTTGTTGTGTGTGTGTGTTTGAGAAGGTGTATTCTCTATGTTTCTTTGTTTGAATGAAATCGAGAGAGGGTGAGAGTAATATGTGTGTATTGTGGGTTTGTTTGTAGTTGAGAGGAAGAGGATCAAGATCTGTGTATTTTGTGACACCTGTGTCACTTCAACCATCAAACAAATTCCAAACCAATGAAATATTGTATTTCATACTTGGGATTTTTAAAAATATGTGTATCGTTTACACATATCAACTCATGTTCGATTTCAAGCTTTAAATCGCTTTCTAGAGGGTTATACGCGCACTGATGCGTAAATATAACCAGTTTAATGCAACGAACACTCCAGAATAGTGAAATAGGCTTAACATACCTTAAGTAACCTTTACATAATATTGAAATTAGTTTTGAAGGCTTTGGTATGGCAAAATCTAGTTTATTAACTTACAGGGACTAAACTTGACAAACTGCGAAAGTATGCCAATTTGAACTGTAACAGACATTCCGGAACATGACCATAAGTTAAACATACCATAAATATCCTTCACATAGCTTAGAAATAGGCTTTGAGGGGTTCGGTGTGCTAAAATAAACTTTTGGGTCATTCAGGGACTAAAAGCGTCAAAAAGTGCACAAGTTTGCACTTTCGCGCATATCTTACGTTCTGAATACATCCATACCTCCAAAAATTTATGTAAGCATTATAATATTATGCTTTAGTGTTTGGCTTGTCAAAAATCCATTCGTCGCGCAATTTGGACCGTTTTTGCGTTCGTTACGACTCCCGTCGTAATTAACCGAACAACGCAACCGTACGGCCAAACGAACCGACATCCGAGATATTTTTGAGCATGTTTTGAGTTCCCTATACTTTAACTTCATTTTAGAGCCTTGAAATGAGGTTAACGGGGTTCAAACGCATCGAAAATAGCTTAAACGGGCTGCAGGGACCATTTTTGCCATTTTTGAAACTTTGCTGAAACTGGTAGGCAGTGGCGTAGCGCGAGCACCTCATGCCTAGGCAGTGGCGCTACGCGACTGCCTAGTCTGGACAGAAACTTTGCAGAAACATCGAATCGGGTCCGTTTCACTTGTGCACATGGTTTTGGGAATACTATGGGCTGGTTTTGGGTGCACATGGTATTACAATACCATGGGTGCAAGTGTACGGCTTAGATCGTGCCCCCTTTACCAAGAAACGATCTTAACGGTTACCCGAATCCTATAAATACCCAACCCCACCCATTGCTAAACCCACAAGAATCTGATCTTAGAAGCTCTAAGTTGAAACCATTGTTTCATACCTGAGCTACTTGGATCACGATTAGCATTCGGGGACACTTCGTAAGTATTCCTTCGTTCTTTTATTGCTTTCGAGTCCGAAAGTCAAACTTTGTTTGACTTTCTCCATTGACCAGTTTATGGTCAATGCAAAGTTTGTTTGAACTTCGCAACGTGATTGTAATCACGATGGTTATAGTCCCTTGTGACTATGCCTACTGATTACCACGTTGTCTAGGGTCGTAAGGGTAAGCGATCTAATAAATCGCTTATACCTTCGAACCCGACCCAGTTTGGTCGATCATTAGAATCCGACCAAATACATTAGGTGACCATAGCATATAGGGAATAACCTTCCGAGGTTATACCCTATGGTCACATCGTTTGAGTAGTTGTATGATAGGTAGTTTGTATGCCTTAGGTAAATTACCAGAATACCCTTTTCATGTATAATTGGTAATTAAGCATATGTAACCTAAACTTTTGTCACATAACTGATTATGTAACATGTTTAGGCATATAACACTTGTCATAGGGCTAGTTAGACGTCTCGAGTGCGATTTTGCACGCACGACGCGTTAAAGTAGCACAAGCTACCTTAATGGGTCACGATGGGTCGTAAGTACTTAGGTTAGGTTTCATTTAGTATGTAGGCTTTGTTAAACCATATGATTCGAGTATCCATACTCATTTGGTTTACGAACCCTCATTCTATCCAATCCTCCGATCTAGGTCCGGTTTATTAACATAGTTACCTATATTAGGTGCCGGTTGATATCCGTGATCTCTAGCATTGCTTGGTGATTATCCTAGGATTTCTGAGCAATCTCAAGTGAGTACATAGACCCCTCTTTTACTGTTTTCCAAACGTTTTGGGGTGAAACACATGTGCCTACTTGTTACTTTCATGCTTTCCTGTTTTCACGTCATATACTTGCTATGTTCATTAGTACATTTATAGTACATGATTTCAATACATTTTATGCTATGTATGTCCATTTAGTGCATATTTAGTACATTGTTTTACATTACAATTTGTTGCATATGCTCATCCAGCATATGAACACATTATATTATATTAGGAACCGTTTGTACCTGTGAACCGTTTGTATCTGTGAACCATTTGTATCTATGAACCGTTTGTATCTGTGAACCGTTTGTATCTAAGAACCGTTTGTATCTGTGAACCGTTTGTATCTGTGGACCGTGTGAACCGTATTTGACCATACATAAACATTTCTACAATTGTTAAACATTACATCTTGATGGTTTGGTTTGAGTAAGTGATTTAAGTAACGAGGCATGTGTAATATGATACAAGCATGGTGGATACGCCGCTGGTACTTCCTATATATAAGTGTTTGTATGGTATTACACATCGTAGCGTTATTTGAATCATTTCAATTTGAGACATATAACATATTATACAAATAATATACTTTTCACAAGACATTGTTTTACAAACAACTTATCTTATACAAACTCATTTTACATGGTTATTCATTTAACCATACATTATTTTCTTATTTATACATATCATCTAATCTTATCGTTTTTCAAATGATTTACAAGACAAAGCAAATTACAAGGTTCATGACTAAACATTTTCTCAAACATAAGTCATGAATTCTGTTTTCACAAAACCTATGTATCTCACAGGCATTTTTATGCTGACGTACCTATTTTCACATGTGTTTTCAGGAGATGATGCATAGGATTTATCAAGACATACTTAGGCGGACTTGTGCCTTAGTGACTTAAAACGAGACAAGAACTAGTTACTTTATGTTATGTACTCTTTGGGTCTTGTTTAAAACAATGTAATCTTTCATATTTGATTAATAAAACTAAACTTCAATTGCCATGGATTTGAAAAAATTAATTCTGTTACAACACTCCCCGATGTTTCCGCCACGTTTTGTATGTTCCACGTGGTCGGGGTGTGACAGAAAAGATGGTATCAGAGCCAATGGTTATAGGGAATTAGGTTATTAGTAATACTTTGACCTAGTCTATAACCTTCTTAGGACCCTAACGCGAGTTTACTTGCGTTTAGTCATAAAACAATACCGTCACCTATCCTTAGGCGACGACCACAATAAGAACATAAATTTCAAAACCGCTTTGAAAACTAATCATCTGTTCTAGGATGATTGATTACTAGGTTTTGAACCATCTATTGTAAGGTTTTGAACCCCTTTGAGTTTTCAAAATCTCGTCAAGGTTTTGGGTTTTAAATAATGTGAACACGTGCAAACTGGAAGGGTGAATGCCTGTATTCTGGGTTTTCTGTCTAGGCAAGCACTTCGTATATATCTCATCAGACGCGAGACCAGTTGTGCTTACCTGGGAATTCTTGGGATGAGTGTTCACTTATAGGCGAGCATGTCTTCGCGATACATTATTTTTTACCTATTTACTCTGATTAATCACCGGGGTCGTTTGTTGCTTTGTAGTAACAAACAAATGACCACTATCCTTGCTTTCATCAGATTTGTTCATCTCATTCTTTTCGTCTAATTCTCTCACTCGTTTCCTTTCATGTTTCCTCTTTTAGAATGCCTCCTCGACGCGAAAACCAGATAGCGACTGCTGAACTGGCAGAAATCATTGCGCAGCAAATGGCTGCTCAATTCCCAAACCTCTTTGCTCAATGGAATCAAGCCAACAACAACAACAATGGTCCATGCAATTTCAAGAGTTTTAACTCGGCGAAACCACTCAAGTTTAGTGGTTCTGAGGGAGCGACTGGGCTTCTTCAATGGTTCGAGAGCATTGAGAATACTTTCCGCCACGTGCAGTGTCCTGACAATCGTAAGGTCGAGTTTACTTCGAGTGTGTTCCAGAAGAGAGCCCTTACGTGGTGGAACGGGGTTATGAGAGATCGTGGTGCAAAAGTTGCTCTAGCACAGACATGGGCTGAACTTAGGGCCCTTATGATGAAGGAATTCTGTCCTCGTCACGAGATCAGGGCCTTGGAAAGGGAATTCGACAATCTTGAGCAAGACAGCGGTGAACATCGAGCATACACTGATCGATATGAGGAGTTAAGTCTGTTATGCCCAAACATGGTCACGCCTTTGGATAAGGCAATAGAAAAGTACATTGATGGCCTCCCTGACTCAATACAAGACATTGTGACTGGCAGCAACCCTATTACAGTTAGACAGGCCATTGAGCTATCTGCAACCTTGACTGAATCAAAGATCAGGAAAGGTAAACTTTTCCGAAAAGGTGACAAGAAACCGGTCGAGGAATCAAACCCAATCGAGGAATCAAAGACCATGGATGAAGAGACTGGATCCCCTAAGAGGTCAAAGAAGCGAAAGGCTTCTCAGAACTTCGCCATGGTTACTCACAATGATCAAGCCGTCCCCAACCAACCAGCTCAACCCCCTGCTAGGAAGCCATATAATGGAACTGCACCCTTGTGCAACCAATGTAGCCTCCATCATCATGCCAATGTAAAGTGCCACAAATGCCAAACTTGTGGACTTATAGGCCATACAGCCAGAGTTTGCCCAGCTGCAGCTGCACCAAATCAAGCTGGAAACAATCCTGCTCAAGGTCGTTTTCTACCAGGTTCTTGCTTCAACTGTGGCGATATGGGTCATTTCCGAAGAAATTGCCCAAAACTTGCTAATGCAAATCCAGCACAGGGATGAGCATCTGACCGAATGGAAGACAACGCTGTTTAGAAATAATCAATCCTTATGTATTATTTTCTTTAGTTGTCAAGGTCCAAGAAACAGTTGTTATCGTTGTTTATAAATAAATCTTTTATATACATTGCAATGTATTTATGTGGTTGCATGTATAAACAACATATCTCTTACAATACTGACAATCAAGGAACCGTATTCCTTGAAGAACAAACTACCCCCAAAATTTTTCCATTCTATGATCTCTTGCATTTCCACGAAATTCCTAAGTACCCGTTTATTCTAAGGAAACGAAGTACAAGGCGCAAGTTGCAACACTGGACGAATACCCAAAGTACCACTATAAATCCTTAATAGGGTACCTAAGGGTATTTCCGTAAATCCTAAAATTGTTGTGTTCCTAATTCGACTATTACGTTTCTTTGAAAACAAAATCGAATTTTTGGGAGATCTTCCTATCTCTTCAGATAGATCCCAGAGGACATTGAAGTCCATCGACTGGTTTCCATATCCATTCTCAATCGATAACAAATTAATAACCAAGTTAAACAACTATGTGATTATGTGCTTATGAACATTACAAGACAAACTGTGCAGACTGTGCAAGGAATTACGTAATTATGGATGCATACATAATTATGGAATTTAGTGCACAGAAACCACAGCGAGCTTTGTCATGTGCCTAGAAGTTAACTCTATTCATTTCCATTTCTGATGAAGCACCCGTTGAAAATGACTCCGTTTGTTCATTTTCGTTTCTGAAGATTGTCCGTTGAGGAAATGAATATCCGTTTGTCTATCCTTTTCATTTCCATTTCTGAGGAAGCACCCGTTGAAAATGACACCGTTTGTTCATTTTCGTTTCTGAAGATTGTCCGTTGAGGAAATGAATATCCGTTTGTCTGTCCTTTTCATTTCCATTTCTGAGGAAGCACCCGTTGAAAATGACTCCGTTTGTTCATTTTCGTTTCTGAAGATTTGTCCGTTGAGGAAATGAATATCCATTTGTTTCTCCTTTTCATTTCCATTTCTGATGACGCACCCGTTGAAAATGACTCCGTAAGTTCATTTTACGTTTCTGAAGATTGCCCGTTGAGGAAATGAATCCCCGTTTGTTTATTCCTTCGTTTCCGCTTCTGAAGAATACTCGTTGAGGAAAATGACTCCGTCTGTTCATTTTCGTTCTGAAGAATGTCCGTTAAGGAAATGACAGGATTATGCCTTACATATCTCTGGTGGTTATTTGACACAAAGTCACAAATAGACTCCTACGAATAAATTTCGGGACGAAATTTCCTAAAGTAGGGGAGACTGTGACACCTGTGTCACTTCAACCATCAAACAAATTCCAAACCAATGAAATATTGTATTTCATACATGGGATTTGTAAAAATATGTGTATCGTTTACACATATCAACTCTTGTTCGATTTCAAGCTTTAAATCGCTTTCTGGAGGGTTATACGCGCACTGATGCGTAAATATAACCAGTTTAATGCAACGAACACTCCGGAATAGTGAAATAGGCTTAACATACCTTAAGTAACCTTTACATAACTTAGAAATAAGTTTTGAAGGCTTTGGTATGGCAAAATCTAGTTTATTAACTTACAGGGACTAAACTTGACAAACTGCGAAAGTATGCCAATTTGAACTGTAACAGACATTCCGGAACATGACCATAAGTTAAACATACCATAAATATCCTTCACATAGCTTAGAAATAGGCTTTGAGGGGTTCGGTGTGCTAAAATAAACTTTTGGGTCATTCAGGGACTAAAAGCGTCAAAAAGTGCACAAGTTTGCACTTTCGCGCATATCTTACGTTCTGAATACATCCGGACCTCCAAAAATTTATGTAAGCATTATAATATTATGCTTTAGTGTTTGGCTTGTCAAAAATCCATTCGTCGCGCAATTTGGACCGTTTTTGCGTTCGTTACGACTCCCGTCGTAATTAACCGAACAACGCAACCGTACGGCCAAACGAACCGACATCCGAGATATTTTTGAGCATGTTTTGAGTTCCCTATACTTTAACTTCATTTTAGAGCCTTGAAATGAGGTTAATGGGGTTCAAACGCATCGAAAATAGCTTAAACGGGCTGAAGGGACCATTTTTGCCATTTTTGAAACTTTGCTGAAACTGGTAGGCAGTGGCGTAGCGTGAGCACCTCATGCCTAGGCAGTGGCGCTACGCGAATGCCTAGTCTAGACAGAAACTTTGCAGAAACATCGAATCGGGTCCGTTTCACTTGTGCACATGGTTTTGGGAATACTATGGGCTGGTTTTGGGTGCACATGGTATTACAATACCATGGGTGCAAGTGTACGGCTTAGATCGTGCCCCCTTTTCCAAGAAACGATCTTAACGTTTACCCGAATCCTATAAATACCCAACCCCACCCATTGCTAAACCCACAAGAATCTGATCTTAGAAGCTCTAAGTTGAAACCATTGTTTCATACCTGAGCTACTTGGATCACGATTAGCATTCGGGGACCCTTCGTAAGTATTCCTTCGTTCTTTTATTGCTTTCGAGTCTGAAAGTCAAACTTTGTTGGACTTTCTGCATTGACCAGTTTATGGTCAATGCGAAGTTTGTTTGAACTTCGCAACGTGATTGTAATCACGATGGTTATAGTCCCTTGTGACTATGCCTACTGATTACCACGTTGTCTAGGGTCGTAAGGGTAAGCGATCTAATAAATCGCGTATACCTTCGAACCCGACCCAGTTTGAACGATCATTAGGATCCGACCAAATACATTAGGTGACCATAGCATATAGGGAATAACCTTCCGAGGTTATACCCTATGGTCACATCGTTTGAGTAGTTGTATGATAGGTAGTTTGTATGCCTTAGGTAAATTACCAGAATACCCTTTTCATGTATAATTGGTAATTAAGCATATGTAACCTAAACTTTTGTCACATAACTGATTATGTAACATGTTTAGGCATATAACACTTGTCATAGGGCTAGTTAGACGTCTCGAGTGCGCTTTTGCGCGCACGACGCGTTAAAGTAGCACAAGCTACCTTACTGGGTCACGATGGGTCGTAAGTACTTAGGTTAGGTTTCATATAGTATGTAGGCTTTGTTAAACCATATGATTCGAGTCTCCATACTCGTTTGGTTTACGAACCCTCATTCTATCCGATCCTCCGATCTAGGTCCGGTTTATTAACATAGTTACCTATATTAGGTGCCGGTTGATATCCGTGATCTCTAGCATTGCTTGGTGATTATCCTAGGATTTCTGAGCAATCTCAAGTGAGTACATAGACCCCTCTTTTACTGTTTTCCAAACGTTTTGGGGTGAAACACATGTGCCTACTTGTTACTTTCATGCTTTCCTGTTTTCACGTCATATACTCGCTATGTTCATTTATACATTTATAGTACATGATTTCAATACATTTTATGCTATGTATGTCCATTTAGTGCATATTTAGTACATTGTTTTACATTACAATTTGTTGCATATGCTCATCCAGCATATGAACACATTATATTATATTAGGAACCGTTTGTACCTGTGAACCGTTTGTATCTGTGAACCATTTGTATCTATGAACCGTTTGTATCTGTGAACCGTTTGTATCTAAGAACCGTTTGTATCTGTGAACCGTTTGTATCTGTGAACCGTGTGAACCGTATTTGACCATACATAAACATTTCTACAATTGTTAAACATTACATCTTGATGGTTTGGTTTGAGTAAGTGATTTAAGTAACGAGGCGTGTGTAATATGATACAAGCATGGTGGATACGCCGCTGGTACTTCCTATATATAAGTGTTTGTATGGTATTACACATCGTAGCGTTATTTGAATCATTTCAATTTGAGACATATAACATATTATACAAATAACATACTTTTCACAAGACATTGTTTTACAAACAACTTATCTTATACAAACTCATTTTACATGGTTATTCATTTAACCATACATTATTTTCTTATTTATACATATCATCTAATCTTATCGTTTTTCAAATGATTTACAAGACAAAGCAAATTACAAGGTTCATGACTAAACATTTTCTCAAACATAAGTCATGAATTCTGTTTTCACAAAACCTATGTATCTCACAGGCATTTTTATGCTGACGTACCTATTTTCACATGTGTTTTCAGGAGATGATGCATAGGATTTATTAAGACATACTTAGGCGGACTTGTGCCTTAGTGACTTAAAATGAGACAAGAACTAGTTACTTTATGTTATGTACTCTTTGGGTCTTGTTTAAAACAATGTAATCTTTCATATTTGATTAATAAAACTAAACTTCAATTGCCATGGATTTGAAACAATTAATTCTGTTACAACACTCCCCGATGTTTCCGCCACATTTTGTATGTTCCACGTGGTCGGGGTGTGACATATTTGTTTTTGTGTAGGAGAGTGGGATGATTGTCTGGGTTTTGTAATATTTAAAGGAGGATAGTGTTTCAACTTTTGAGACAAGATCTCTTGTAGAGATCTTGTAAAGATTTTGATAAAATTTTCAGGGAAACTCTTGTAGAAGAGATCTTGTATAGATCTTCAAGCAAGCCAAAATATACAGTTTGGTTGTGTGTATGTATGTTTGTCTAAGGTTTTCCCAAATGATGGATAGGGTACACCAAGATATATATATATATACTTAGAGTTTTAGTTAGTGGGCTTTGGGCTTGGGCCCAAGGCCCACAAACCCAATCCCCGAGTTTAAGTGACCCGTAATTTCTACGAGACCCGATATCGCGACCCAAACTCCATAAGTGTCGAAATAATAAAATTTTAAAATTAAAAGGCGTATAATAGTGGCGTTTGTCGTGTGACGCGTTCGTTTGTCGATTACGGTAATAATCGCGAAAAATTATATCGTTGCCGTCTTTAATCCGTTTTTTGATCCGGTTTCGACTGTATTTACTAAAATTTTATTACGGAGCTAAATATAGCGTAAAATGTAAGTTTCGAAGGTGACAGGCATCTCCGTCGCTTCCGTTTCGTTGCCGATGCGTTTCCTACCATCGCGTTTTTAGTTCACGTTTGCATTTGTGTCGCACGGAAGCCCAATAAATTCACAAAATTAATTTCATAAGCATAAAATTTTCGTGTAACATTCATACTTGTCGGCGCTGTCAGTATTTTGTACGGTATCAGTTCGTTGTCGTTTGATGTTCCGCAGATTCCACGTGAATCTTCATACGCGTACTGTAAAGTCGGATAAACGTTCCTAGGCACTCCAAAGGCCTAATTAAGTTAATTTGTGCTGTAAACACTATTTATTATCGCATGAATCACCTGTTAATCACGTAATTAAGAGCCGTAAATCACCGGTTGTCTCATTCTCCCCCTGTTAATGAAATTTCGTCCTTGAAATTTAGACTACGTTAACTACTTAGAGTTACGTTATACGTAGGTAAATACAAATATTACTAAAGTGAATGAACATGAAATTGAATCAAGACTTATTCGAATTATGTGAATTCAAAGATGTACTACAACCATAAGAACCCAAAAGTTAAAAGGAATGTGTTTCAGAACTTGATGTTAAGGGAAAATGAGACGTAATGATATAGTCACCAGCGTGACCAAGTTAACAGGAGTCCAACAAAGAACAGGAACTTCGAGCAATCGAATTCCGTATGACCGTTCACAATATGTAAATGAGTTCCAGAAGCAATAACATCCACTAGATGAACTTAGAATCAACGCTCTCATATGTAATAGTTTGCATGAAACGCTCGATCGTGATCAGCAAAAGCTGCAAGTTATACCGACGCCACAAGGTGTCGTAGAGAATGAAACAATTAAGATATAGCGGTGATCGAACAAGTATCACCTGTGTTTTGCATGAAACGCTCAATCATGATTAGCCCAAGCTACAAGTTTATACCGACACCACAAGGTGTCATAGTGACTTATATAATTCAATAATAGCGGTGATCAAACAAATTCACCGTGTTTGAAGTCAAATGAAAGCGCAATGAAGTAATTATGAATGTTTGTTCTAACAAACATCGAAATATTTTCAATTGAAAACGGAACATGAAAGAAATAATGTTTTCAATCAAAGATGAAGAAGCAATGAATATCGCAAAACTTTCGATCGATGTTGAAAGGACCGTTAGGAGGTACACCGGTATATGAAATGAATTTTGTGTACCCTTGTCTTATCACGCGATTGTGTTAAGACTCTTGTAATGTGATAAATCAAAGCGGATTTAATATAAATCAATAAATAAATAATTAAATCCGTGCATGAGATATGTAAGCGAGTTTAGCTCAAGCTTCAAATAAGTGAAAATTCCACCACAAGGCGTCGAAATCAACAAACAATTTAATGGAGTCGAATGCCAAACAAGTTTACTTCAACTCGGAACAAATGTAACACTCGTTAAAACGAATTTTGAATATGATGCTCCCAATACATCATATGATGCTCTGAATTGAATATGTGTAATGGACAAGTTCAAACAATTGAACTTGGTTTCAGCGCAATCCGACAATAAATATATATATCGACAAGAAATCTTTCGGCATGGTCACAATGAAAAAAAAAACCATGTATGTAACTTGAAAAGAAAAGAAATTTCAAGAAAATGTGTTGACTTGATAACAAAGGAGCCAACAATTACAATAATGCGGGTCATTCGAATCACAAATCAATAATTAGATTTAGCGAAATAATATTTGAACTTTGATGAAACGCTTATTTGAAATGAAACCACAGGCGGAACAAACGATGCATACGTAACATATAGAAATGAACCAAATGAGTATTCGCTATACTGAAAGAAATGATCGTGATACAATGACCATTAAGAGGAGTAGAGATACGAAAATCTACTCAGTAAATGCGAAAGTCAAAATTTCAATACAAGAAATTTAAGGACTTTACCTGGGGTTTCATGTGATGACCGGTTGTTAGTTGACATTACCATGGACTGTCGAACATATCGTATTCGTCATTAATGAGATAGGGGAAATGTGAAGAAATACGTCTTCTCCCTGGCGTGATTCGTGTCGTTGCAGGATCGCGTGACAAGTTGCCGTTTCTTGATCGTTAGTTCTCCCGCTGACAGGAATCTAGCGTCGTCGTTGTATTGCGCCATCGTGTCTTTTCAAAGGCCTCGCCTCGATAGTCGTATGTGTCATACTTCAACCTTCGTTGATGTATAGCTTAAGTTTCATGTATACCTGTGCACTAGCTTTTTGTTTCGCGTAGAAGGTGATGTACTCCGACATCCGTTGACGTAAAAATTGAGTTCCATGTATTCTCGTGCACAAGCGTTTCGTTCCGCGTTGGTTACCTGCTCGGGTAAGTAAGATAACATAGACGACATAATATAATGGCGTTTGCCCGAGTTAATAGTCGCGGTTCCTACGTGATGACCTTGAATGAATTTCAACATAAGTTTTCCAAAGGTCCTAAATGCATGTTTCCTAAACTCTCAAAGTTTAGTGTTCTTTGTGTAATTGTTTTGTGTACCGTGCATAAAACACAATATTCACGTATGTTTAGAAAACAAAATTTTGACTGTTTGTTTTTCGGCAACGGTTGTAGACCATATTCGAGTCTTAGGCGTTCTGTATGTATTTAAAGTCTTAATGATCTAAGTCCCAGAGAAAAGTGAGGTTAGAGCCTAGGTATCTCTACAGAAAACCCTATTCGCTATAACCTATAGCTCTGATGCCAATCTGTCACACCCCGAAATTATCAGAGCTGGCGTGACTGGACTAGTATCTTCATTGCACAGCGGAAGCAATTAAGCTAAGACTCCTAGAAAATGAACGCCACTAAGTACTCGACTCCACATGGTTCTCCTATTCCAACCATGCCATAGTTTCTGAAAAGTAACCTGAGAAAGAAACATGCGAAAAAGTCAACATAAAGTTGAGCGATTTCATAGTTTGTTTTTGGAAAAGATGTAAAACAAGTCTTTTTGATAACCGGTTTGTGAAATATTATTGAGAAAACGAATTTAAAAATCATTTTCTTGTCAAGTTATATGGAAACTTTGTATTTGTAACGCACTATGTTCGTAGAACCATGTATTTGTAAACTCTTGTATTTGTAAAGTTTGTATAACCGTCAATGCCCACCCTGACTTTGACATCATGCCCGCATAATCCTATGCTTTGAATTTGTATAAAACATGTTATGTAATTTGTAAAACCCCGGTATGAAAAGCATTTGTGAACATATCAAGTTAATGTTTTACAAGGACATTAAAGCATGTGAGGACATAGGGAGCACTCGAAATGAGTAGGCTTATACCCTTGTCGATTTCCCTCGACTATGTCGAATTCCCCTTCGACTATGTCAATTCACCTTGACTATTGTCGATTCACCTCGACTAATGTCGATTCACCTCGACTAATGTCGATTCACCTCGACTAATGTCGATTCACCTCGACTGGGACACCGAAGCACTCAAGTGGTCACAAGTACCATGAGTGGGGTTCGGCCGTACCCGTTAGATCTAACCTTCGTCCCTAATTAAGAGTCAATGGCATTTCAAATTTAATCTATGCTCACATGATGTAATAGTTCATTTCATAGTTAATTCATACCGTTTAAACATTCGTAACATGTATTCCACCCCCGAGAGTTATAAAGCCAAAAAAAACAGTTAAGAGAAAAGGGGGACATGAACTCACTGGGTGTTCCGTTCCCCAAACGCAGACCAACCCAGTCCCAATATTATAACTAGACGATCCCATCCCTAGTCATGAAAATCATTCACATTTCGATAATACGCATTTGTCTTGTAAAAACCGGTACATTTAGTATGATTCATTCGTAAACCATTTGAGTTCCTCGAAATCCATTCGTAACATGATTTAGAAATATGAGTTTTCGTTCGTTCAAAAACTTTGGATGTTCTTGCAAAATGTGCTTTGTCTAAAATATGCAGTCTTTGTTCATCAAAAACTTTGTGTGTTTCTATGAAACGTGCATGTCTTTCCACCCCGAAAACATTTATAAAAATGTAAAACCGTAAAAAGGTGGGGTTATGAACTCACCTGAATTTCCATGTGCAAAGCTAGCTAAATACGACTTCGTGATGTTGTTTCCATGGCGTGACTCGCTAGCGTGCATTCTACAATATTCCTAACACGGAATATCTTATACGTTTCTAAATAAACGCGGTAACTAAGCTACGTGTCACCGAGCTCTACCGAATCGTTGACCGAACGATTCGATGGTAATTATTAACTTGAAGGAAACGAGGAAGTTGTATTTGTTAAGTTTCGTCTAATGTCGGTAATAGTTCGCTAAGTCTTTGAAAAACACTTAGTTCTCGTGAGATTTAAAATATATAAATATTTATATAAAAATATATAAATATTTCGGTAGCATCTCGTTAGTCGTCTTGAGTCGTTGTGTATGTAACAAGTATTTGTATGAAAGTAATATATAATAAACTTGTATTATATATATTGCGTCTTGTATATATTTGCCAAAATATACGTATATGCCGTTTCGGTGTTTGAAATAAATATAAAAAGTTATATTTATTTTACAAAAGTATCATCAAGTTGTTTGTATTTGAAAATAAATATATAATTATATTTATTTTTATAAATGAATACGAGTCGCTTGATGTTTGAAGTAAACATAAAACTATGTTTATTTCTATAAAAGAATTCGTTATTGTTTGATACTTGAAAAAAGCGTATAAACCATGTCTATTTTATAAAAATGAATTCGTGTCGTTTGATATTTGGAGTAAATATAAAAACTATATTTACTTTATAAAACGAAGGCATGTTCGGCGTTTGAAACAATATAAATAATTATATTGATTTTATAAAAGATTTGTCGAATTTCCGAAGTTTAAAATAAATACAATAACTATATTTATTTGTTGTAAATAATTCCGAATCGTCGTTTTGTTTAAAACAATCGTGATAAACACATTTGTCTCGTAGTTTAATTCGAATACGTAAAGTTCGCTTTATTATATAAAATACATTTTGTTTTTCGGATATTTCTTGAAAAACGGGCAGAGTTTCCTCTGTTTTTGGACGCCCCCGACAACACAAGTTGTCGTTATTTTATCAATATTCAATCAAAATTCAAACAACGTAAATGTATGATCAAGTTATATAAACAATATCGTAAATAAAACCAAGTAACTTTAACTAATATTTTCGTCAATTTATTTTGTTCGAGCTCGTTGTCACGGTAATATTATAAAAACCATTAATTAACGTAATTATTTATTCGCGTCACTAATAATCTTTACCAATTCTTCGTGTCGAAAAGCTGAGTTGACCAGTTGACCGAGTCAACCGGGTTGACTCGCGTTGTCTGAGTTGACCGAGTTAACTCGGTTGACCGAGTTGACCCGAACCACATCTGAAGTTGACCAATCTGACCGAACCGAACTTGATCTGAGCTGAACCCGAACCACACCAGGTCTGACCCGTTGACTGAGTTAAACCCGAACACTGAGTTGACCGAGTCAAGCCGAAATGCACCGAGTTGAACCGAGTTGGACTGAGTCGAGCTGAAATGCACTGAGTCGAACCGAGTTGGACCGAGTCGAGACCCGAACCTATCACAAACCTGCTGATTTGATTGGGTGGGTTTAACCGAACCCGAACCGAGACTGAACCAAGGCTAACCCGAACCAGGCTTGAATTTGAACCCAAAACTTGAACATCAACTTTAACATAACATCATCAGCATCATCATTGGTCTTCAAATTTAAAAAAAAAAGAAGTAAACTGAGGAAGAGAGGGGTTACCGTGGAACCCGTCGGACCAAGCACCGCCGCCGCCGCCGCGGCTCCGCCGCCAACGGCGGTCGGTCGCCGTTTGTCTCCACTGCCGCACCGCTCCACCTCCAACTCTTCAGATCTCTCTCCTCGACTCTCGGTTTCCGCAGCCGCCGCTTGTCACACCCTGACTTTTGCGGAAGCGTGGGTTATTGGTGTGACTTCTTAATACCATAGCATTCAATCATAACAATGCTATATGATAAAAACATGAGATGTTTCATCCATAAATTAAGTTTGGAAAATACCATGATATCATTGTTTGAAACATAAATACCAAATGTTAAGTTACATCCACAACTTGTTTAAATGAGTTCGTAAAGACTCAGCAAAAGACTTTTAATAAAACTAGGTTTAGAGACATGTAACCCGTCCAGGAAGAGGTTACACCCCTTAAACCCTACAACCCCAGATGACATCTTTATTAAAACGTAGCTTGAAACATATGCAACACTTGCCAGATCCACTAGTTCCCTGAAATACATGTAGTTTGAAAAATCAACAAAAGTTGAGCGAGTTCATGTGTATGTCTATGAGTATAAACCGTTAAAGTATGTCTGTATGAAAGTCCCTGGTATGTAGCAATAAGGAAAAAGAGATCACCAATGGGTTGCAAAGCCACTGGTATTTGTGAACTGATGCAGGAAAACTCAAACCTAGCGGAGTTGCACCGGGCTTCCGGCTGGAAGACATAGTCACCACTATGGGCCACCCTGGCCTCATGGGTGTGGGCTCGCTACACCCAAATAGATCTATCACTCATGTCCCTCGGTCCTACGACGAGGATTAATGGCCTTAAGTGTTGTACCCACCACTCACATGATCTAAGTAGTAAACCCTCCTTAAGCTAACCATACCATGTATAAAAATGTCTGTAATAATTGTAACATGTATTGCACCCCCGAAGTATAAAACTGAAAACAGTTAAAAAAAGGGGGGGGGGGGACATGAACTCACCTGATTTGCCTTGTGCAAAGCTAGCTAATTATGACTTCGTGTTGTCGTTTCCAAGATGAGACTCGCTAGCGTGCATTCTACAATATTCCTAACACGGAATATCTAATAATTTTCTAAATAAACGCAGTAACTAAAACTACATGTCGTCGAGCTCTACCGAATCGTTAACCGAACGATTCGGCGGTAAGTTGTTAACTTGATGAAATGATTAAGTTATATTCATTTAGCTCGTTTATTGTCGGTAATAAATAAGTCTTAGTAAGACTTAGTTCTCGAGAGGTTTATAATATATGAATATTCATATGAAAATATATAACTATATCGGTATAATCACGTTAATCGTCTCGAGAATTCGTAGAATAGCTATATGAAAACAATATATAACCACTCTTATCATGTTTCACGTCTTAACAAAATATAGGTATATGCCGTTTAGGCGTTTAAAATAAATATAAAAAGTTATATTTATTTTATAAAAGCATCATCGAGTCGTTCGATGTTTGAAATAAACAGATAAGTTATATCTATTTTTAGAAAAGAATACGAGCCGTTTGGTGTTTAAAATAAATATACAAACTATATTTATTTTAATAAAAGAATCGTCGTGTAGTTTGATATCCGAAACAAATATATGAATTATATTTATTTTATGAAACGAAACTATATTGTTTGATATTCGGAATAAATAAATATATAATTTATATTTATTTTTATAAAGGAATTGACAAGGTTTCAAAACTTAGAATGAATATAATAATTATATTTATTCGTTGTAAATGGTCTCCGAATCGTTGCTTTCGAAAGTCGTAAAGTGTTGTCGTTTGAAATAAATATATAAACTATTTATTTTCACCAAAAGGAAGTCGGGTTATTCGATGTTGAAACAATTATATATATAATTATTTATTTTACAAAAAGGATTCGTATTGTTGTATATTCGAAAGAAACATAGAAACCATATTTATAAAATAATCCGTGTTAACGTTGTTCCTTGTACGTTATAAAGTGTCGTCGAAAGTGAAATACCTATGTATATGTATTCATTTGATAGTTTCGTTTTATAGTAAAACTCATTTTATTTTACGGGTTTTCTCGAAAAACGGGTAGAGTTTCCTCTGTTTTTGGACGATCCCGACAACTAAAGTGTCGATCTATTTTCAAAACACAACATTTCAACAATATATATATATAATGTTTTGTCGAGTTGCACAAATGAAAACAAGTTACTAAATGTGATGGTTCGAGCTCGGTCCGCGTTAAATAATATTTATATAAAACAATCTAATATATAAATCGCGTCATTAAAATTTTACCAAGCCTCGGATTAGCCGTTGACCGGCAGTTGACTGTTGTTGACTGGTTTGATCGCTGAGTTGACCAGGGTTGACTGAGTTGACTCGGTCCGACCGAGTCGACTCGAACCGCTTCGTATCTGACCCGAAACGACTGACTCGAACCATACTGTTGTCCTGAACCGCTGGCCCGAACACTGAGTTGACTTCTTTAACTGGTCCTGAACTGAACCGAGACCCGAGCCGTTCACTTGCCGAACCGAGATAAAAACTGAGCATGTTAACCAGCACCGATGTCGGATCTGCTACCACTGTCATCATCGTCGCCGGCCGGACCCACGATCGCCCGTGCGACGTTACTGCTGCTACCATCACCACCACAACACCATGAAGTCGAGGAGTTTAGTTATATTCTGAGCAAAACAACAATCTAATTGAAAACAAACACACTCACCGGAGTTGTTGACGTGAAACCAGTCACCGATGCTCACCGGTCGGGCATCACCGTCTCTGAGCCGCCGTAAAACACCACCACTCCGCCTGATTTCAACATTTCTGGCCGTTGTGTGCCTCCTGCCGCCGATAATCCGCCGTGAAACCATCCCCACCACCACCGTGAATGGCGGTGCCGGCCCTCGATCTTCCTCCGTTCTCTCTCTCCTTCCGCTTCACCCTTTTCTGATCGATCCACCGCTCACCACCACCCAACAGTGGTGGTGGTGGTGGTGGTGGTCCGTCTTGCTACACGAAGAGGGGGGGTATAAAATGTTGTCGGTGAGGGTGGGGTGCCGGTCGGAGTATCACCGGTCACCGGAGAAGGAAAGGGACAAAGGGGGTGTGGGTGTGTGTCTGTTGTTTGTGTATGTAAAGATCGAGGGAGAGGGGGAAACAAGAGTGAGGGGAGGCAGGAGGCAAAGTCTTGATGTTGTGGGTTAGAGAGGATGAATTCTCTGTGTTTGTTGCCTGGTTGCATAAGAGGGAGAGAGAGGATCCTTTGAGAGATGAGTGTGGTTTGTGTGGGTATTGTTTAGTTAAATAGAGAAAGATAGGAGAGAAGATCTTGTTGAGATTGGGTAAAATCTTGTAGGGATTTTAGAAGGATTTTATAAGATTTTGATGAGATCTTGTGCAGATTTTATAGGAAAACCTCTAATATATATGTGCAGGTTTAGGCTTGTGGGTTTTGGGCTTGGGCCCAGGGCACACAAGCTCAATCCCCGTGTTTAAGCGGCCCGAAATTCCTACGAGACCCGTTAACACACTCGTGCTCCGTAAAATTTAATGACGTATGTTTATATAGCCGAAATTCCGTAAAATGTATGCCAGTAGCCGGTTGTCGTGTCCGTTCGTCAATCACGGTGAAAATCACGTAAAACCGTGTTGTTGTCGCTTTAATTCGTTTTCTAATCCGGTTTCGACTGTAGTTACTAAAATTTCATTACGGAGCTAAATATAGCGTAAAATGTAAGTTCTGAAGGTGACAGGCGTCTCTGTCGCTTCCGTTTCGTTGCCGATGCGTTTCCTACCATCGCGCTTTTAGTTCATGTTTGCATTATTGTCACACGGAAGCCCAATAAATTCACAAAATTAATTTCATAAACATAAAATATTCGTGTAACATTCATACGTGTCGGCGTTGTCAGTATTTTGTACGGCATCAGTTCGTTATTGCTTAATATTCAGCAGATTTTCCGTAAATCACCATACGCGCACTGTATAGTCGAATAAACGTTCCTGGGCACTCCAAAGGCCTAAATGAGTTAATCTACGTCTTAAACACTATTCATTATCGTGTTAATCACCTGTTAATTACGTACTTAAGGGTCGTAAATCACCGGTTGTCACATCGCTCACCACCACCGTCGGGTGGTGGTCTCTTTTTAACCGAAGAAAGGGGGGCTACTGGTGGGTTTTTGTTGGAGAGGTGATATCCCACCGGTAAACCAACCGTCGGCCACCAAGCCGGTGTCCGACGTGACTTTCGTCAGCAGCGAGAGAGGGAAAGGGAAAGATGTTGTTGTGTGTGTATGTTTGAGAAGGTGTATTCTCTGTGTTTCTTTGTTTGAATGAAATCGAGAGAGAGTGAGAGTAATATGTGTGTATTGTGGGTTTGTTTGTAGTTGAGAGGGAGAGGATCAAGATCTATGTATTTGTTTTTGTGTAGGAGAGTGGGATGATTGTCTGGGTTTTGTAATATTTAAAGGAGGATAGTGTTTCAACTTTTGAGACAAGATCTCTTGTAGAGATCTTGTAAAGATTTTGATAAGATTTTCAAGGAAAAGATTTTCAGGGAAAATCTTGTAGAAGAGATCTTGTATAGATCTTCAAGCAAGCCAAAATATGCAGTTTGGTTGTGTGTATGTATGTTTGTCTAAGGTTTTCCCAAATGAGGGATAGGGTACACTAAGATATATATATATATATATATATATATATATATATATACTTAGAGTTTTAGTTAGTGGGCTTTGGGCTTGGGCCCAAGGCCCACAAACCCAATCCCCGAGTTTAAGTGACCCGTAATTTCTACGAGACCTGATATCGTAACCCAAACTCCAAAAGTGTCGAAAGAATAAAATTTTAAAATTAAAAGGCGTATAATAGTGGCGTTTGTCGTGTGACGCGTTCGTTTGTCGATTACGGTAATAATCGCGAAAAATTATATCGTTGTCGTCTTTAATCCGTTTTTGGATCCGGTTTCGACTGTAGTTACTAAAATTTTATTACGGAGCTAAATATAGCGTAAAATGTAAGTTTCGAAGGTGACAGGCGTCTTCGTCGCTTCCGTTTCGTTGCCGATGCGTTTCCTACCATCACAGAATGTTGATTTGGAACCAGTGAAACAAAGGTCAGAGCATATTTGCATTCTTCAGTTTTCTTT
This sequence comes from Helianthus tuberosus, assembly GCA_030545235.1. Lineage (NCBI taxonomy): Eukaryota > Viridiplantae > Streptophyta > Magnoliopsida > Asterales > Asteraceae > Helianthus > Helianthus tuberosus. The sequence goes on along the minus strand of CM060447.1, from coordinate 127,047,922 downwards.
CATTGGTTTCCTGGTACCCATAATTATTACTTATGTTTTTAAAGTATTTAATAATTGTGTTCTATTTTGTTATCAAAATCAGTGCAAATACTCAGCGTGATCCTGCTGAAGATGCGACCTCAAATGATGAACACGTTGAAAGCATTTCCAGTCAGGTATTATTCTTTATGTAAAATTGTAAAGTAGAAGATGGATATTCTTTAACGTTCACACTTCTGATCACAATTCCTCTTCTTTACAGTTATGTGTTCTTGAGAAGCCAACCGAACTCACAAAAGATCTCCCTTCTTCAAATCTGACAGTTGAACAAACTAAGACCCAAAAAACCACATACCCTTCTCAAGGTTGGTGTGATAATGATATTATAAGTTGTTAACACCATTACAAAAAAACGATGTAACTTAGATATGCAAATATATATACAGGAGAAGAAGCATGCACCCCTAAGGCTTCTCAAAAGAACAAGAACATGTTACAAACAGAATCCAAGAAGCAACAGACAGCCAGAAGAATTGCTAGTGCACTCAAGAATCCATCCACACTCAAATCCAAGAACCAAACCCAAGCTAAACGCACCAAAACACCATCTACTGTGAGAAGGTACACCAGCATTACTTATGTTTTTTTATTTGGTTGATCCTTTGTGATCCCATGTTTGGTTACACTTAATTTTGTATGTGATACAGGGATACAAATCGAACGAATAAGGTTTGTGGTACACTTAATTTTGTTGTTTGGTATAGAAAACAGTGTGGTTGCGAATTGTTTGTATTGAAAATGTATTGTTCAAAGGATTAGGGTTACAAAGAATGGTGTTTATATAGGACACCAAGTTACATATTTAGCCCCTACACTACGACACATCATTTACTTTCCGACACTCCCCCTCAAGTTGAGTAGTGGGATCACCAATACTTAACTTGCTCAAGCAGCTACTAAACATGTTCCCGTTGACAGCTTTTGTGAGAATATCTGTGAGTTGATCTTTTAACTGTACATATGGGAGCTCTATGATACATTCCTCCAATTTCTCCTTGATGAAGTGTCGATCTACCTCCACATGTTTTGTTCGATCATGTTGGACTGGATTTTCTGAGATCTGTATAGCAGCTTTATTGTCGCACATGATTTTGGTTGCTGTAGTAGGAAGAAAGCCAATCTCAGTTAGGAGCTTGCGAATCCACAGAATCTCTGCTAGGCCACGTGCAACCCCTCGGAATTCAGCTTCTGCACTAGATAAGGCGACTACCTTTTGTTTTTTACTTCTCCAGGTAACTAGATTTCCTCCGACCATGGTGAAGTATCCTGAGGTTGACCTTCTCGTTCCTTTATCCCCTGCCCAGTTGGCATCTGTATAAGCTTGGATTTCTAAGTGCCCATTTGATTTAAACAGTATACCATGACCTGCTGTTCCCTTGAGATACCTGATGATTCTTAATACTGCTTCCATGTGGCTCGCTTGGGGCTGGTGCATAAACTGACTCACCACTCCTACTGCATAAGCTATATCTGGACGAGTGTGGGAGAGGTATATCAGTTTTCCCACCATTCGTTGATATCTCTCCTTATCTGCTAGTTCTGCTCCATCTTCCATGTGTAGGCCGTGTTTAACCACCATTGGGGTGTCCGCCGGTCTACACTCAATCATTCCGGTTTCGGCTAGCAGATCAAGGATATATTTCTTCTGACAGATAAAAATACCTTGTTTGGATCTTAGAACTTCAATTCCAAGAAAGTACTTCAATCTTCCCAGATCTTTCATCTCGAATTCTGAAAATAGTTTATCTCTTAACATTGACATTTCCTCTTCATCGTTTCCCGTAAGTATCATGTCATCAACGTAGATAATTAAGCAGGTCACAAGACTGCCCCTACGTTTCAAAAATAGGGTATGATCTGAGTTGCTTTGTTTGAAGCCATATTTTTTCATAGCAAGGGTAAACCTTCCAAACCAAGCTCTAGGAGACTGCTTAAGCCCATACAGAGATTTCTTCAACCGACATGTTTCTCCAGCCTTGAAATTCTCATTGAATCCTGGTGGAGCGTCCATATAGACCTCCTAATTCAGTTCTCCGTGAAGGAAGGCATTTTTTACATCAAACTGATGAAGAGGCCAACCTTTATTGGCAGCAATAGAAAAAAGGACTCTGATTATATCAATTTTGGCTACTGGGGAGAAGGTTTCAGAGTAGTCGATTCCATAAGTCTGAGTATAACCCTTTGCAACCAGCCGTGCTTTGTATCTTTCAATCGTGCCATCAAGTCTGTGTTTGACTGAAAACACCCACCGACATCCCACCGGTTTCTTTCCTAGTGGAAGGGTGCATTTCTCCCACGTGTTATTCTTCTTTAGTGCTTCCATTTCAGTCTCCATGGCCTTTTTCCATTCTTTAGATCTCAAGGCTTCCTGTGTTGTAGATGGCATTTGTTCAGAGCACAAGGCAGCGGCAAAAGCTTTAGCTTCCTTAGACAAGTTTCCAGTGGCAATGTTTGCCACAGGATACCTAGACCTTGGAGCCACCTTTTCTGGAGAGTATCTCTTAGGAGGAACTCCTCTATTTTCTCTTGGAGGGAGGGAATACCTTCCGGTTGTCTCTGCTGCACCTGGTTCAACATTTCCAATAACTGGTTCCACTTCTTCAACAACTGGTTCAACCTGTTCAACGTGTTCAACATCTGGTTCAACATGTTCTGTAGGTTCGGTTGTTGTCGGTTCTGTGTGTTCCCCTGCTGTCTCATAGTTATAAGACGTAGTACATTCAGAGTTCTCATTATTTCTTACCTCTGGTATCACGTTGGATGGACTTTCTTCAGTGGTACTATGCTCCGCAGATTGTGTGGCTGTGTTTGAAGGTGACTGACTCGGAGTACTGTGATGGTTTTCTGTTGTTACTTCTTCAGATGAGGGAAATTGGGTTAGCCAACTCAGAGTGTCTATACATTCATTCTCCCCCTGACCACTGAGTTGGGTGTTATAAAAGTATTTTGTTTCAAGAAAGTCAACATTCATTATGATGAACATTTGATGAGTTTTTGGATTATAACACCGGTAACCTATTTGATCGATCCCATAGCCGACAAATACACATTTCTCAGCACATGGGCCAAGCTTGTTTCGGTTGGTTTTGGGTATGTGAACAAATGTTGTACACCCGAAGATTCGAGGTTCAAGTGTAAGAGGATGGGGAATACTGGCAGACTTAGATAGATAATCTAAGGGAGTCATAAATTTAAGAGCTTTTGTGGGGAGCCCATTTAGGAGATACACAGAGGTTGCAACCGCCTCCGGCCAGAAAGATTTAGGCACCTGAGATTCAATTAAAAGAGCTCGAGTCATTTCAAGAATAATACGGTTTTTCCGTTCGGAAACACCGTTTTGTTCGGGGGTATGAGCACAGGAGGTGTGATGAATTAATCCTTTGGTTTTAAAGAATTGTTTCATGGATGTATTGACAAATTCCCCCCCATTGTCGGATCGAAGGATTTGGATTTGAGTTTGGAATTGAGTTTGAATCATAACATAAAACGTGATAAATTTCTCGTAAACTTCGGCTTTGTTTTTTTAAAAAATATACCCATGTCATGCGAGTGCAATCATCCACGGATAGTATAAAGTACCGAAGACCCTGCCCCCCCCCCCCCCATCACAGGAGCAGGACCCCACACATCAGAGTGGATTAGTGAAAATGGTGAAGCAACTTTCGTATTACTAGGTTTGAATGATTGTCGATGGCTTTTAGCACGAAAGCAGGTTTCACAGTCTATTTTCCCATTTGAAGGGAAGAGTTTTGGAAACAAAAGGTGCGAATAGCCAACGGATGGGTGTCCCAAACGTCTATGCCATAGCCAGGCTTCCCGGTTTTCGGTTCCATGTGCCAACATCATAGTACCCTGTTGAGCCACTTCATCCACATAGTATAATCCTTGGTGCTCAGTACCACGTCCAATAATCACACCCGTCCTGATATCCTGTAGAAGGCAAAAAGTAGGGTGCATTAGTACCGTGCAATTCAACTCTTTGGTAATATGGCTAATGGAGAGCAGTTTGTGTGATAATGATGGAACATAGAGACAATTTGATAATCTCATAGTTGGTGAAATTTCAATAGTCCCTCCTCCTTTTACTTGCATCATTCCATTGTTTGCGGTATGGATTTGAGTTTTTTGAGGATTTGACATTGACTGTATGTCCAACGGTTCAAATGTCATGGTGTCAGTGGCACCAGAATCGAATATCCAAGAACTGTTTTTTCCATGATTGATTTTCATTTTTTTTTCCTCTTTTTTTTTTTGTAAATAAGTTGTCACTACGGATAAGACAGCAGACCAGCGTATTTAATAAATATGCTGGACACTTGAACTCGCGTTCAAGATTTATCAATTACGCCGGGAACAAAAAAACTGGGCAACTTTAATCCGCCAGAATAACGACGCCAGAGAAAGGTGTTAGCTTACCGGCGTATTTATCAAATACGCCGGGCAACTTGAACTCGCGTTCAAGATTTAATGTCGCCCGCAAACCACAACTCCGCAACCGACAAATCAAGATTTAATGTCGCCCGCAAACCAAAACTCCGCAACCGACGGGCGTATTTATCAAAACAGAAACTATCAAGATTTAAAGGAAAGTGGCTATTTAAAGGAAAGTGGAAAATAGCGAATTTATTGAAATGGAAACTTTCAAAAAGGAAATGTAATCACTAATTTGGTTGTGCCTTGGAGAATATGCAACGAACTGGGAGGTGATTGGAAGTGATTTTTCTTTTTAGGTGATAATGGCATATTTTTCAAGGTAAGAGTATATTTCTTTAGGTGATGATGGCATATCATCGGGAAAAAAAAAGTAAACTGATTTGAAAGGGACAAAAACAAACAGCGGCTAATTGAGATTTTTAGGGTTCTGTAAAGATCAACAGGGTTGATTGTGGCTGAGTTGTTGAACGATTTTTCGAAGTTTGAAATTTTTTTTTTTTTTGGTTTTTCGGGTTTGAGGTTGAATCGGCTGGGATAAGTTGTAGATGATGAACAGAGTGTTCAGGAATCAGAAACTTTGCTCTGATACCATGTTGTTTGGTATAGAAAACACTGTGGTTGGGAATTGTTTGTATTGAAAATGTATTATTCAAAGGATTAGGGTTACAAAGAATGGTGTTTATATAGGACACCAAGTTACATATTTAGCCCCTACACTACGACACATCATTTACTTTCCGACAAATTTTGCTCAAGGAAACCAAGCCGTAAAGAGGCAAAAGCTTGAAGGGGGGAAGACAAGACAGGTATGTTTCTGTTCCTATCGATCCTCATGAATTTAGAACTTTTTTTTAAAATGGGTGTGTTGAAAATGCATGACGACAAATGGGTTCCTTTTTTGTTGGACTTCAAATCTTTCAGATGCTACGGGTATGTAAATTTGACCAAGATCAGACGAAGTGTCGAAAATTTTTGTCTTTTTGCTGCTGAAGTGTCTGATTCATATTTGAAGTTAAACCAAAAAACTACCCATGTGTTATCATGTATTTTCAAAAGAACCAATTTTTGAAAAAAAAATCGATAGTTTCAATAACAATTGAAATCCTTAAGAAATTTCAGATTTTGAATATCAAAACACAAATCTTGCCCCACAAAACAAGACCAGGGGTTGTTAGCAACTCCTACTTAGCCATCCCATCAACAAGATCTCGAACGGAAGAAAGAAAGGTTTGTTTCATTGTTTCAAGAAAGTTCTCTCTACTATTTTATGCTTCAAATAAGTGATGTTGATGTTAAACTTTTTTTATTGTTCTTACTTTGAGAAGATGTATATTCGTGACCATGCGCCGGTTCCATTTGTTTCAACGGCGGAAATGATGAGAAAGTTTCAAACCGGCACACGGGATCTGAATATGCCTCCCCGTCCTTCTTCACTATCACATGTAAATTTCATCTTTTTTAGCTAATGATAATAAATTTGTTTCGGTTAAGTGATTTTAAATTTTTAATGAACTTTCCACTACAGGATGATCCTAGTCAAGTGATGCAAAGAAAGACTAAACTAACACTAACTCGACCGAAAGAACCCGCTTTTGAAACATCTCAGCGCGTTAGATCTGTTAAACTCAAGAGTTCAGCAGAGCTCGAGGAAGAGATGATGGCTAAAATTCCCAAGTTCAAGGCTCGTCCACTCAACAAAAAGGTAATAAATTTTCTTTTCAGATCATATTACCAACAAATCAAAAGCATGTTTTTTTGTTGAAATCAAATTGTTTCAACAGATACTTAAGGCTCCAACCTTACCAACGATGAAGCGAAGCACACCTCAGCTTCCCGAATTCTGTGAATTTCACTTGGAAACAACCGAAAGAGCTAATCAAAATGCAGAAACTTCAACCGTTGCATCAACAGAAACAACAGCAGCCCCTCGGGTTCATCAATGGAAGCCTCATCTTACAACACCAAAAACACCACCACTACAAACGTTATTAAGGGCACGACCTGTGAAGATCAAAAGTAAAGGTTTGTGTATTTCTCTGTGTCGTACATTCAAGAATAAGGACCCATTATATAGGGTAAATTACATGACAGATATATGACAGCCTATCCTATAAATATGGAAACTAGATAATTATACACAATAATATATCTGCTAAGAATATCTGCTAAGACTCCACCGCAGTTTGAACGGGAGGAGGACAAACGCTCAAACTGGTCCGGAATGATTGGAATAGCTGTTTAGAGAGACCCTTCGTAAATATGTCCGCATATTGTAATGAAGAAGGAACATGAAGAACTCGAATGTCACCCACGTGGACCTTATCACGAACAAAATGAATGTCGATCTCTATATGCTTCGTGCGCTAATGTTGCACCGGATTATCAGACAAGTAAACAGCGGAGACATTATCACAATAGATAATGGATGCCTGACGAAGTGGAGTATGTAATTCTAGCAGTAGATTCCGTATCCACGTGGCCTCAGCCACGACATTAGCAACCCCCCAATATTCTGCCTCTGCACTTGAACGGGAAACCGTAGGCTGCCGTTTAGACGACCAAGAAATAAGATTGTCACCCAAGAAAACACAATACCCACTAGTTGACCTTCTTGAATCAGGGCAGCCACCCCAATCCGCATCAGAGTATCCAACCAACTCATTGGTTCTTGACTTAACCATGTGAATACCATAGTCAATGGTACCCTGAATGTACCGGATGATGCGCTTCATAAACGAATAATGAGCATCCCGAGGGTCATGCATGAATAAACAAATCTGTTGCACAGCATAAGAAATATCCGGGCGAGTAAACGTAAGGTACTGTAAAGCACCTGCAAGGCTCCTGTATAAAGTCGGATCAGAGAATCGAGGACCATCCGAAGCACTCAACTTGGAGGATAGACCAACAGGAGTAGTACACGGTTTGCAAGCAGTCATAGAAGCACGGGAGATAATATCCTTTGCATATTGTTGTTGAGACAAGAAGATTTCGTTCTTCAGCTGATCAACCTTGATGCCTAGAAAGTGATGGAGGCGCCCAAGGTCAGTCATGGCAAACTCTCGTGAGAGGGTGCCAATGATAGACTGCAACAATTTCTCATTAGATGCGGTTAACACAATATCATCAACATATAGTAACAGGTAAGCGATATTAGAGGGATCCTGCTGATAAATAAAAAGAGAGTAATCACAAGCACTACTTTTGAAGCCATGAGAGGTAATAAATGTAGCAAACCATGTATACCACGCTCTAGGAGCTTGTTTGAGGCCGTATAAAGATTTCTTAAGCCGACAAACAAAATCGGGGCACCGACGATCAACAAACCCCGAAGGCTGATGCATAAAGACAGTCTCATTCAAAGTCCCGTGTAAAAAAGCGTTTTTGACGTCTAACTGATGAATAGGCCACGACTTAGAAACTGCCAATGATAACACTGTCCTGATAGTTGCCGGTTTAACAACCGGGCTAAACGTCTCCTCACAATCAACACCAACCGTCTGAGAGTTGCCATTAACTACCAATCGAGCCTTATATCGTTCTAACGACCCATCAGAGTGAAACTTATGTCTGAACAGCCACATACAACGGATAATGGGTCGATCTGTGGGTCGGGGAACAAGCTCCCATGTTTCATTTTCCTGTAATGCAGAAAATTCAGTCTGCATGGCATGTAACCAGTTAGGATCGGCAAGGGCTTTGGCATAGGTCTTTGGCACGGGTGAGATGGTATCGGTTGTAAGGATGTGGTGAGGTGGTGGATAAGGATAACGGGATTTGGAACGTGTAGTCATTGGGTGTTGATTTGGATGAGGTGGTGGGTTACCCGGTGCAGCGGGCTGTGATGGCTGAGGGCCGGAGGCGGGGCTGGCCATAGGTTGGTTAGGCTGAGATGGTGGATTGGGCTGGGTAGAAGCGGGCTGAGGTGGTGGGTTGGGCCTGGGTCTACGGGAGTAGTGGAATGGGAATGGGGTAACCAGTGATGGTGGTTTGATGGGTTGTTGGAAAGTGAAACCGAGGGGTAGTTGGTCATCAAGGAACTTATAGGTAGCAGGGGTGTGAGGCATGGAGTAGGGGAAGACATGTTCATCAAAGGTGACATGTCTAGAAATGTGGACTTTACCGGTTGTGGGATCAAAGCACCGGTAGCCTCGAAAATCGGGAGGATAACCGAGGAAGATGCACCGAATAGCCCGTGAGTGAAGTTTATGAGGCTGAGTGGCGGAGGTGTTAGGGTAGCACGCACACCCGAACACACGTAAGTGCTCGTAGTCTGGATGGTGGAGGTAAAGAGCAAAGGTGGGCGTATAAAAGTTTAACCGTTTGGTCGGGAGAATATTATGAAGGTATGTGGCGGTGTGTAAGGCTTCGACCCAAAAGCTTGGTGGGAGATTGGCATGGATTAACAAGGCTCGGACGATGTCGTTTAGGCGACGAATCATCCGCTCGGCACGTCCGTTTTGGGAGGATGTTTGTGGGTAAGAGAAACGAAACAAAAGGCCATGATGAGATGCAAAACTCTTGAAGGCGTGATTGTCAAATTCACCCCCAAGGTCACACTGAAAAGTTTTAATGTGTCGATTAAATTGGGTAAGAATTAGTCGGTGAAATTTAGTAAAGGTTGGAAAAGCTTCAGATTTAAATTTCAACGGGTACACCCACACAAAATGAGAAAAATTATCAATAAGCACCATGTAATACTTATAACCGGATTTGCTTGGGATAGGTGAGGTCCATAAATCACAGTGTATGATGTTAAAAGGAGCAAAAGTAAATGAATTAGATGCATGAAAAGGTAAACGTTTACTATTCGCCAATTGACAAGAATTGCAAAGATTAGACATATTGTCTTTATTACAAGAAAAATGAAAAGTACGACTTAAAATGTCTAAGACTTGAGCCCCTGGATAACCAAGCCTATCGTGCCAAGGAAGAGCAGGTGATGCAATAAAACAAGCTTGAGGAGGCAGTTGAGGTGGTGTGAATGGGTAGAGATCCCTGGTGCTGTTATGGCAAGAGAGAGTCCGTTTAGTGATGAGGTCCTTCAAAGAAAAACCAAACGGGTCAAATTCAATGGAAACATTATTGTCTCGCGTAAAACGACGAACATAAATAAGGTTTCTAATGATATGAGGGCTGTAAAGGACGTTGGGTAAGATATAGGTACGGTTAGGTAGTGTATGAAAGCCCGTACCGGATCCTTGGATTGGTACACAATTGCCATTGCCTACTAAAATTGAACTGGGTACAGTAGATGAATCTGGGAGAATGATTTTACCTTGATCACGGGTGACGTGTGATCTAGCCCCAGTGTCCATGATATCTTGGTTCCAAGAAGTATTTTGTTGCTGAAGTTGCATCTGAGCAAAGGCTGCACTTAGGTCTGATGGACTGAGGGCATCATAAGTGAGACCCGGTGACTGATACTGTTGTGGAGACCCTGTAAAGTGAGCCCGTGGTTGCTGAGTAGCAGGCTGCTGTGGTGAGAAAGTAGTATTGGGCCTCCATGTATTCTGGGTCGGGTAAGGACAGGGCGGTGGAGTCCACCAGGCCCAATTTGGGTAAGATGGTGGTGCAGGAGAATACCCGTTCCCAGAGTAGTAGGACCGGCCACCACGCGATCGACCGCCTCTGTTGTTTCTTCCACGACCCCGGCCCCGACCTCGGTATGAAGACTGGCCCGGGTCTTGGAACTGGTCGGAGACGGCTGAATGACCCGAAGGTTGAGCAGAATGTTGGGCTGGGGCTGCGGTAGCGTGCGAGAAGGACAGAGGTTGATGACCCCTTCTGAGCGTCAATCCGAATAGCTTCATCGTGTAATAGGCTGATGGCCAGATCCCAGTCAGCATCACGGTTGTTGATGAAGGAGGCCGTGGTACTGTATTCAGCGGGTAACCCGCGAACTAGTTGGAGAACAAGTCTGGAATCGGAGACTGAATGATCTACATCAGCAAGCTGATTGGCCAGGCTTTTCAACTGTTTACAATAGTCATCCAATGAAGAACATGCTGTAAGGGTTAGGTTGTAGAAACGGGTTTCGAGGGCTGCAGCCCTCGCCTTCTGGTTGCTTAAAAATATTTTTTCTAACTTGACCCATGCATCACGAGCCGTTGAATTAGTCTCCAAGATCCGGTCCAAGAGATCATCTGAAACAGTACTGTATATCCATTGGAGCACGAGAGCATCCAACTCTTTCCACAGTGGGTAATCAGGATTGGTTTTATCGGGGGCTGGTGTCTCATCAATGTGGTTCGCAACCTTATAGGCTACGACGTGAAGATTGAACAGTTTGATCTAGGATGAATAGGTTACGGCTGTGCCATCTAGGGTTCTGATTTTGGTATGAATATTTGTAACAGAGTAGGCTGGGTGTAGGGAAGTTGGTTTGGGTGGTTCAGAAGATGATTCTGTTGTCTTAGTCATGGTGGTCGACGGCTGAGCTAGGGTTGAGAAGAAGAAAGGAAGAAAATCGAAGAGAGCTAGGGTTTGCAGAACCGTAGCTCTGATACCATAAAGGTTTGTGTATTTCTCTGTGTCGTACATTCAAGAATAAGGACCCATTATATAGGGTAAATTACATGACAGATATATGACAGCCTATCCTATAAATATGGAAACTAGATAATTATACACAATAATATATCTGCTAAGAAAAAGTACCGAAGAACTAGAAAAGGAAGAGCTAGAGAACGCTCCCAAATTCAAGGCCAGGCCTTTGAACAAGATGGTATTAATGAACACCAACCCTCGTTAGGTTATGCTTCCTATATCATTACATTTTGCTTACTGTGTTTTATCTAATATTTTGTGCAGATATTTGAAAGCAAAGGTAAGATGGGATTGTTTTGTAACCGAAAACGACAAGTTACAACGCCACAAGAGTTTCGTTTTGCTACTGATGAAAGGATTCCGTCTGCATCCTCAAATGTTGCCGACTTGTTTGGTAAGGTGAGTATTAGCAATCTCAACAAATTAGTTGAGTGTCACGAATTTTTTTCCAAGTTAACAAATGAAACATTTGTGTTACGTTTTTACAGCTATCGGTGCGCTCGGATTCGCACAACCAGAAACTAGTTACTAGGAATACTGCACCCAATCCGTTCCATTTGCAAACTGAGGAAAGAGGAACAAAAAAAGTAAAGAGGTTTGTAACGGAAGTGATGCACAGGCAGATAGAAGAGGAGCAGGCCAGAATTCCCAAAGCTACCCCATATCAGTTTACTACGGATTACCCTGTGGTATGCAAACTTATCCATCCACCGTTAGGCCTGTAAACGAACATGAATGGGGGTTTTTCTTCATGTTGTTTATGCTCATTTTTTTAGAATATTAACGAAGGGATATAAATGAATTATGTAAAATGAATAAATGCAAATGAACAAACATAAATGCACAAAAGAGACATGTGTGTTCATGTTTGTTCATCTAATTAAATGAACAACACATTTTAGTTTCCTACACATTTGAGGGAAAATAGAATGAAGACCGACCCATTATATATTTTAAATGTGTGGAATTTGGCACGTCTGCTGGCCAATTTATGTGTGTAGGTTCCACCAAAACCTCAGCCTAAACAGTGCACCAAACCAGAACCGTTTCGATTAGAGAGTGTGGCAAGGCATGAAGAAGAAGTACGAAAGGACATGGAAGAAAGAAAGAGGTTGAAAGAGGAAGAAACTAGGATGAGAATGTTTAAGGCACAACCGATATTGAAAGAGTAAGAAAAAAAAAGCTGAAATTTGGTCAAAACCGAAACTTTTTATGCTGACTTTTGGTTAAAATGGCAGGGATCCTGTTCCAGTACCTAAGAAAGTCCGCAGGCCACTGACTGAAGTTCAAGAATTCGATCTGCATGCACAACACCGAGCAGTGTATAGAGAGGAATTTGACAAAAAAATCAAGGAGAAAGAGATGATGTACAAAAGATACCGTGATGAAGAAGAGTCTGCAAAGATGGTATGGCTAATTCTGATATTTTTATTGTGAAATATCTATGCATGAAAGTTAAGTAATTCTGATTATTGTCCGGATGGAGGAGGAGAAAGCTTTAAAACAACTAAGAAGGACTTTGGTGCCTCATGCAAGACCAGTGCCAAATTTCAGCAAGCCTTTTTTAACTCAAAAGTATGGATGCTGTAACTTTTGCTCTCGTAATATAAAAAAAAATACTTTATTTTGAGTATAACTCGATTTTCAATAAATGTTCTATCGAATTTTGAAAAAAGAGAATAAAACAAAACTGAGCATGTTTTAAGAAAAACTTTTCTCATTTTCAAACTTTAAAGATGTTGTCTTGAAAGTTAAAAATGTTGCTTTTCCTAATTTAATGATCTAAAACTTTTGGGTTGTTTACATAAATAGGTCATCAAAAGGAGTCACAAAACCAAAATCACCAAGACTGAAGATCGCTGAAAGAATAGAAAGAAGAAAGATGGTGGTTGCTGCAGCATCCAATATGAGGTGATATGTGTGGCAAAAATCTTGATTTTCCATTCAAGAGTTCTTGAATTAAACTATCATATTCTGACCAGTAATTCTTTCATTTATTTCTATGACAAGCTGTTGTTAGCAGTGTGTATTCATTGTGCATAGTTATTTTGTTTTGCTTCAGTTATTGTGGTTTTCCGCCGGATTTCAAAGGCGTATCATCGTGGATACCCATCCCCTATCGTCGTTATGAACACAAACAAGTTCCCTGCAAAGGCAGACCACTTATTTAAATGTCGATGTCAAATGTCTTTACAAATTTATCTATACTATATATATATATATATATATATATATATATATAGTGTGAGGTTCATTGGGGAACACTAAAAAAGTGGGGAACAATGGGGAACCGACTCAAACGAACTCCGATTGGACTCATTCCAGAGGCGTTGGAACCGGCTCGTCAAACCCTAACTAGGATCTTTTAACCCTAAACCCTAAATCATAACCCCTAAACCCTAAATATATTAGGGTTTTACTTTTAGGGTTTAGCTTTAGGGTTTAGTTTTAGGGTTTAGCTTTAGGGTTTAGTTTTAGGGTTTAGGGTTTAGCTTTTGGGTTTAGCTAGTGTTTAGCTTTAGGTTTAGCCTTTAGGGTTTAGCTTTTAGGGTTTATAGTTTAGATTTTACGGTTTAGCTTAGATTTTAGCCTTATTTTTTAGCTTTAGGGTTTAGAGTTTAGGAGTTAGGGTTTAGGGTTAAGAGATCTTAGTTAGGGTTCGATGAGCCGGTTCCAACGCCGCTGGAATGAGTCCAATCGGAGTTCGTTTGAGTCGGTTCCCCGCTGTTCCCCACTTTTTTAGTGTTCCCCAATGAACCTTCCCCTATATATATATATATATATATATATATATATATATATATATTATAATGCATATCTATACTATATTATAATGCATGAGTGAGGGGTATTATAAGATACCCAAAAAATAAGAAATTTTCCTCCCTTTATTTATAGAAAGACCCCTAAAATGAGGGTAGTTTGGTCTTTTAAATACTATTTATTTTTTAGCCCCTAAACTTATTACACTTAAATCTCTAAGGTTTTAACAAAATTATAGATAATTAGTTACAATTCATCCCTCCACAACAAACTTATATTTTTTTTACGTTTTCTTGACATGTCTTATAAACTATACTGTTTAAAAAAAAATCCAAAGATAGCATGACGACCTACACATTTTTGTCGACGTTTCGGTAGTTGTCTTGTTCAATATCGACGCACGGATTAAAAGGCATAAGTCGATAATGCTTTAATGTACAAGTAATTAATACATGTGATCTAATGTGTCTAATCTACAAAGATGTGCTCCATCTATGCAAACAAAAACAAAGAGAATTAAAAGTACCTTAACATAAAATGAAGATATTATGTGTCACGTTTTATTTTATTAAAACTGCCTAATATCTATACTTAGATATATCTTATAGAAACTTAAAACTAACCACAACAAACTTCCTAAATAAAGGGGTGAAAAATCTAAAATTAAACCTTAATACACTTGTATAGTTACTACTATAAATACATAGCAGGACACCCTATATCTATTTCTAAACAAAGTTAAAAAATAGATCCATTTCTGAATTCAATTGTTGCAAAAAACCAAACATGCGAGATTGAGATTTATAAGGTCAGTTCTGTTATATCGCAGCAGTGAATAATTGTTTTCTTTTATTTACTTTTATGTGAATGTTAACTTATTTGATTTTTCAGATTCAGTTGCATGATGAACATGCCAATTTAAACAACCCATTTGTCGAACAAGCTTCTAAGGTATTGATTTTGCTGGTTTTTAAGTGTTATTTTTGTGTATATCTTTCATATTAACATGTTCGTTATGTTATTATATGTGTGTTTTATTACAGGATGATGGTGATAAAAGTGTTGATATTATTTCTTATTGTGCAATGTTTAGTCCATACAAGTCGGATCTTCAACGTGAATTTAGTGAAGAGGTAATTTTAAGGTTTATTTAATCTTTTTTAACTTTTGTACTCAATTTTTGTCCTTTTTAAGGATCGGAAGTTTGAGACTCAAAGGAAGAGATCCAAGAGACTCTCTGAATGGAAATGGAGTGAGGTTATTAATTTAGACGTTTCTGATGACAATGACAAAGAAGAGGAATTAGAAAATACTTCCGATTCAAGCACAAACCAGAAAAACCTGATTAAAAATATCTCGAGTGTCAATTCAGAAGCGGAACAGATTTCATGCAGTTTAGTATGAACTATATTAAGTGTTTTTATGTTTTTTTTTTCATTTTTAGTTGTTATGTTTGATCTAGACGTATGAATAAATTTTATTTTGTATTTGAACTTTATTTGGTGTTAATATAATGCAGTTATTGACCATATTAATAAAGTTCAAAATAAAGTTACTATGATAAATTTAAAAGTAAACTGAACTTATATAAGTAAATATCCTAAAGTTGCAATAAATAGATATTGCAGTTAGATATAGTCAAGCTTAAATTATAAAATATTGCAGTTATTGTTGGATATTAATATAATAAGAGTAAACTGCCATTTTGGTCCCTGTGGTTTGGGCACTTTTGCCATTTTAGTCCAAATCTCAAACTTTTTACATCTGGGTCCCTATGGTTTGCATTTTGTTGCCATTTTAGTCCAAAACTCAAAATCTCTGATTGTTTATTGTTTTAATGTCCTTTTTTTGTCTTTATCTGAAAGGGTAGTTTGGTCATTTAATTTTCATTAAAGCAATTCATTTATTAAAAACCCCCAAATATAAAAACCCCTTGATCATCATCATCTTCAACCTCATCATCTTCAACCTCTGCACCTCAAACCTTGTTGTGTCGGTCGCCAAGCACCACCACCTGCCACCTGCCACCACCACCAACCCCCTCTCGCCGCCAAGCACCACCACCCTCTCGCACCCCCTGCAACCACCGCCCCTCTCTCTCTTTCTTACATCACAACACCAACACCTCCACCTCCACAACTGCCACACCAATCCGGTGACCAAAATGGCTTTCCGATGAACCTGTAACTCAATCCGGTGAGCACCTCCACCCAAAAAACGACTGGGCAAACACTATAGACCCTACCGCTATCCTCATAAATTCGCCCTAATCTTCTACTATTCTCCACCACCGTCTCGCCTTATCCCACCTTAAAAACCCTAATCGGTTTACCATGTGTTCTTGAGGCGGAGATCTGTGTGTCTCATTCCGGATTCATCATCATCGTCTTCAAAATCTTGAGGCGGAGATCTGTGTGTTCTTAGGGTTAGGATTTTCGAGCATTTGAGCTTCGATTTGAGGAGGTGGCGGAGTGTTGGAGACGCTGGCGAGGGGAGAGCGACGGGAGAGGGGAGAGGTACGGTGGTGGTGCGATGGGGATGGTGGTGGTGCGTGGTGAGAAGGGAGAGAGATAGAGAGAGAGAAATGGGCAGAGATCTAGGGGTGTCTGGCGGCGGTGGGATGGTGGTGGGGATGATGCGATGGTGGGGGTGGTGGTGGTGGTGTGGTGGTGGTATTTTAGAGAGAGAGCAGAGTTGTATGTTGAGAGAGAGAGATGTCTGTATGTTGAGAGAGAGAGAGATTTATTATAATTGAGTTATAATAAAGAGATAATAAATCTAAAATGACCAAAATGCCCCTGAGGGTAAAGACAATATAGCAGGTCATTAATGGGAAATCTGGTCAAATTTGAAATTTGGACCAAAATGGCAACAAAAACCAAACCACAGGGCCCTGGATGTAAAAAGTTTGAAATTTGGACTAAAGTGGTAAAATTGGCCAAACCATAGGGACCAAAATGGCAGTTTACTCATATAATAATTTGTATTTCTTAATTAAAAAATAATAAAGTAATAAACTTTAAAGCTAAATTGAAAACCTGAACTTGCTATAATATAAAGTTAATAAAGATATAAACTCTTAACATCCTATTTTTTTTTATAAAAAATTGTTTTTAAAATTTTATAAAAATATAATTTTATATATATATATATAAACGAAATTTAACAATTAAAGTTAAAGGTGTAAAACGTATTTACGAGTCAACTACTATTTTTTATTTCTATAAAAACAAAAATTTTAAACTTAAAGTTTATTCGATGAGTACCGTATGGATATTTAAAAAAAGTTATGAACTTTAAAGAATAAAATTATAAACACTATCATTTAACCAACCAAAATAAAATACTTACAACTATAACAACTTATCTTTTATTTTTTGTCATTTGATTATTATTTTTTATTAAAAACAAAACTTTACATGTGTATAGCAGTTTTTATTTACTTTATTTATAAACAAAACATTTTGTTTTTATAACAAAATAATTCTTTTATAAACATTTTTTGTAACAAGTAATATAAATAAAATACTCCAGAATTTACAATCTTTACTAGATAAATACTAAAATGTGTTGCAATTTTTTAGGAATTATAAGTTCAACTATATTGTTATAGATAATATTAGTTAGTTTCAAAAGAATTCTTTACCAACTTGACTAGATACATGGTAGATTGTGTTGCATATTTTTAGGGATTATAAGTTAAAAGTAGACTCATATAGATAAGATTAGTTAGGAACTAAAAATTTGAACTTAGTATGATATAAAGTTAATAAAGATATAAACTCTTAACATCTTTTTTTATAAAAACAGTTCTTGAAATTTTATAAAAATATAATTTTTTTATGTCTGTAGAAAAACCGAAATTTAACAATTTAAGTTAAAGCTCTAAAACGTACTTACGAGTCAAATAATATTTTTTTATATTTATAAAAACGAAAATTTTATACTTTATAATTTAACCAATAAAATAATAAAAGTTATGAACTTTAAAGAATATAATTATACTTTATAATTTAACCAATAAAATAAAATATTTTACAAAACTTATCTTTTAGTTTTTGTCTTTAGATTATTAATTTTTATATAAAAAACAATATTTTTTGTCTTTTGATTATTAATTTTTATAAAAAAACAAAATTTTACATATGTGTAACACTTATGACATATATCCACCACAATAATGTTATCATAATTATTATACTAATAAGTAAACTACCAGAAACGAGTGTCGCATTGCAAAGCGTCGCCCCCGTTGCATCGCGCGGGCACCTTACTAGTATATTATAATGCATGAGGGAGGGGCATTTTAAGATACCCAAAAAATAAAAACTTTTTCCCTCTTAATTATAAATACACCCCTAAAATGAGGGTAAATTGGTCTTTTAAACAACAATTATATTTTAGTCTCACATCTTATTACACTTAAATCCCTGAGTTTTAACATAATTATGGGTAACTAGTTACACTTTTCTCTCTCCACAATAAACTTATAATTATTTTACGTAATCTTTCCATATCTTATAAACTATAATGTTTTAAAAAAAATCCAAAAGCACATGGCGACCGACTCATTTTTATCGACGTTTCGATAGTTGTCTTGGTCAGTATTGACGTATGGATTAAAAGGTACAAGTAGATGATGCCTTATGTACAAGTGATTATAGTCCAACGTACTTAGTCATAATTCCTGAATGTTTAATAGCTATAAAATGTCAAGTGATTACATACCTTCAATTTAATCCTCTCATCTAGATTACACTTTAATCCCTCATCTTTAACAAAGTTATAGATAATTAGTTAGTAGTTACACTTTATTCCCTCATAAAAAACTAACTCCCCCCACGATTTTTAAACGGTCATAAATTTTTGGTACGTTAATATTTTTTTTAAATTACACCACATAAACGAGTATTTTATTCTCTTTAATTTGAGTATAGTATTGCTATAGTTTTTATTCAAAAAAAAAAAAAAACAGATATGTTACGTGATTAACAATGTATAAGGGAGAGTAATAACTGAACCGTTAACCGAAACCGAACAGAAATCAACCAGAAACTGAATTAACTAAAAACTGATTAACTGAAACCCCAATTAACCAAAAACGGTTATTGATATTTTTGTACCCTCGTTTAACCAAAATTAACTGAAACGAACCATTCATATTTTCATATGTTTCTAACTTTTATACCTTCGGTTTATGTATTTCATATTTATACCCCATTTTAGGTATTTATACCTCCATTTCATGTACCTATACATCCATTTCATGTATTTATACATAACTTTCATGTTTTTCTAATCAAAAGTTTTAGCCCAAGTTTGGTTTTGACTATCAACCGAAATGAAATGAATCAAACCAAAAACCGTCAACCTAACTGAATAAACCAAACCGATTAACTAAAAATG
Organism: Helianthus tuberosus; assembly: GCA_030545235.1. Taxonomy (NCBI): domain Eukaryota; kingdom Viridiplantae; phylum Streptophyta; class Magnoliopsida; order Asterales; family Asteraceae; genus Helianthus; species Helianthus tuberosus. The sequence goes on along the minus strand of CM060447.1, from coordinate 127,028,731 downwards.
GATTGGTTAATAAAATAGACTAATCGATGACCTCGTTTTCGGTTAAGGATAATAATCTAACCAACCAAACAATGCACACTATGGCAATGTCTGTGTTTCTTGCCGCATCACGCGCGCACCTATCAATTATTAACCAAAATGGTTATCGGTGAGCAATAACTAAATCGTTAACCTAAACCAAACTAAAAACAGGCGAAACGGAACCGAAATCAACCGAAAACTGAATTAACTTAAAACAGAAACCCGAATTAACATAATGAAATGGATTACCCGATTATTTCGGTTTTGATGTATGTCTATCACAATGATGCTACAATAAATATTGTATGAATAAGAAAACTCAAAAAACGAGTATCTCAATGCGATGTGTCGCTCCCGCCGCATCGCGCGAGCATCCAGCTAGTATATTATAATGCATGAGTGAGGAGTATTTTAAGATACCCAAAAAATAAGAACTTTTCCCCCACTTTATTTATAGAAAGACCCCTAAAATGAGGGTAGTTTAGTCTTTTGAACAATATTTATTTTTTAGCCCCTAAACTTATTACACTTAAATCCCTAAGTTTTTAGCAAAATTATAGATAATTAGTTACAATTCACCCATCCACAACAAACTTATAATTTTTTTACGTATTCTTGACATATCTTATAAACTATACTGTTTAAAAAAAATCAAAGATAGCATGACGACCTACACATTTTTGTCGACGTTTTGATAGTTGTCTTGTTCAATATCGACGACGGATTAAAAGGTACAAGTCGATAATGCTTTAATGTACAAGTAATTAATACTTGTGATCTAATGCGCCTAATCTACAAAAATGTGTCCATCTATGCAAACAAAAACAAAAAGAATTAAAAGTACCGTAACATAATGAAGATATTATGTGTCACATTTTATTATATTAAAATTGCCTAATAATTGTACTTATCTTATAAAAACTTAAAACTAACTACAACAAACTTTCTAAATAAAGGGGTGACAAATATAAAATTAAACCCTAATGCACTTCTATAGTTACTACTATAAATACATAGCAGGACACCCCTATATCTATTGCTAAACAAAGTTAAAAAATGGATCCACTTCTGAATTCAATTGTTGCGAAAAACCAAGCATGCGAGATTGAAAATTCTAAGGTCAGTTCTGTTATATCGCAACAGTGAATAATTGTTTTCTTCTATTTACTTTTATGTGAATGTTAATTTATTTGATTTTTCAAATTCAGTTGCATGATGAACATGACAATTTAAACAACCCATTTGTGGAAAAAGCTTCTAAGGTATTGATTTTGCTGGTTTTTAAGTATTATTTTTGCGTATATCTTTCATATTAACATGTTCATTATGTTATTACATGTGTGTTTTATTGCAGGATGATGGTGATAAAAATGTTGATATTATTTCTTATGGTGCAATGTTTAGTCCATACAAGTCTAATCTTCAACGTGAATTTAGTGAAGATGTAATTTTAAGGTTTATTTAATCTTTTTTTAACTTTTGTATTCAATTTTTGTCCTTTTTAAGCATCGAAAGTTTGAGACTCAAAGGAAGAGATCCAAGAGACTCTCTGAATGGAAATGGAGTGAGGTTATTAATTTAGACGATTCTGAGGACAATGACAAAGAAGAGGAATTAGAAGATATTGCCAATTCACTCGAGTGTTAATTCAGAAGCGGAACAGATTTTATGCAGTCTAATATGAAATCTATCAAGTGTTTTTATATATTTTTTTTCATTTTCAGCTATTATGTTTGATCTAGACGTATGAATAAAGTTTATTTTATATTTGAACTTTATTTTTGGTGTTAATATAATGCAGTTATTGACCATATTAATAAAGTTCAAAATAAAGTTAGTATCCTAAATTTACAAGTCAGCTAAACTTATATAAGTTAATATCCTAAAGTTGCAATAAATAGATATTGCAGTTAGATATAGTCAAACTGAAATTATAAAATATTGCAGTTATTCTTATATATTAATCTAATAATTTGTATTTCTAAATTAAAAAATAATAAAGTAATAAACTTTAAAGCTAAACAAAAAAACTGAACATACTATGATATAAAGTTAACAAAGATATAAACTCTTAACATCCAATTTTTTACAAAAACTGTTTTTAAAATTTTATAAAAATATAAATTTTATATATATATATATAAACGAAATTTAACAATTAAAGTTAAAGGTGTAAAACGTACTTAGGGTCAACTACTATTTTTTATTTTTATAAAAACAAAAATTTTAAACTTAAAGTTTATTGGATGAGTACCATGTGGATATTTAAAAAAAAGTTATGAACTTTAAAGAATAAAATTATTAACTTTATCATTTAACCAACAAAATAAAGTTACTTTACAACTATAACATCTTATCTTTTATTTTTTGTCATTTGATTATCATTTTTTTTATAAAAAACAAAACTTTACACGTGTAAAACAACTTTTACTTTATTTATAAACAAAACATTTTGTTTTTATAAAAAAAATAATTCTTTTATAAACATTTTTTGTAACAAGTAATATAAATAAAATACTCTAGAAATTTACAATCTTTACTAAATAAATACTAAATTGTGTTGCAAATTTTTAAAAAGAGTTAATTGCCAAAATCGTCCTTGAGGTTTGGGCAGGTTTGCAATTTTAGTCCAAAATGACACTTTTGTACCAAATTGCCCCCAACGTTTGTAACTTTTTGCCATTTTCATCCAAACCACTAACTTAGTTTATTTTTCTGTTAAGTTGAGGATGTTTTGATGAAACTGGCAAATATAAAACCACAGGGACGATTTTGGCAATTTACTCAAACTCTTTTAAATTTCTTTTATTTAATTAATTTTGTTACATATATAATAAAAAAAGAATATACATGCAATTTTTATATGAAAAAAATAATAGTTTTGTCACATAATTTTTATAAAACTAAAATGCTGGTGACCTTATTGAAAAAGGTCAAATAAAAAATCTTATCATATGTACCAAGTTTGTAATTCATCTTCTACTCTTTTAAATTCGCTCATAAGGAAAAACAGAAGCTAGTGCCCCCTATCAAACAACGTATCGTTACCAAACCTTAAAATTACCCATCAAATTGTAATTATAATGCTATGAACCAAAAGTTTCTTTACTCAAGCCACTCAGAATAAGTATTAGTTAGTTACCCTCATAATCTTAATTAAATAAATATTTTATTTCTGCCAACATATTTCCTAGGTGCTCTACAACTGATAAATACTAAAAGTTGTAATCGATTGTTATGTGTTGCACACCAATGACGTTTTCTCTTTATAAAAACTGATTTATATAAAGAAGCTGTAAATTAGTTTCTGTCTTAATTTATAAAATTTAAAACATCCTTCACCTTAACAGAAAAAACAAACTGAGTTAGTGATTTGGATGAAAATTTATAAAAATTATGTGACAAAACTATTAATTTTTTTCTAAAAACTCTATGTATATTCTTTTTTATTATATATGTAACAAAATTAATTAAATAAAAGAAATTAAAAATGGTTTGAGTAAATTGCCAAAATCGTCCCTGTGGTTTTATATTTGCCAGTTTCATCCAAATATCCTCAACTTAACAGAAAAAATAAACTAAGTTAGTGGTTTGAATGAAAATGACAAAAAGTTACAAACATTGGGGGCAATTTGGTACAAAAGTGTCATTTTGGACGAAAATGACAAACGTGCCCAAACCTCAGGGACGATTTTGGCAATTAACTCTTTTAGAAATTATAAGTTCAATTATATTTTTATAGATAATATTAGTCAGTTTCAAAAGAAATTCTTTACCAACTTGACTAGATATATAGTAGATTGTGTTGCATAGTTTTAGGGATTATAAGTTAAAAGTAGACCCATATAGATAAGATTAGTTAGGTACTAAAAATCTGAACTTAGTATGATATAAAGTTAATAAAGATATAAACTCTTAACACCCTATTTTTTTTATAAAAACATTTCTTGAAATTTTATAAAAATATAATTTTTTTATATCTGTAAAAAATCGAAATTAACAATTTAAGTTAAAGCTCTAAAACGTACTTACGAGTCAAATACTATTTTTTATTTTTATAAAAATGAAAATTTTAAACTTAAAGTTTATTGGATGAGTACTGTGTGGATATTTAAAAAAAATTATGAACTTTAAATAATAAAATTATACTTTATAATTTAACCAATAAAATAAACATACTTTACAGTTATAACAACTTTTTTTTGTCTTTTGATTATTAATTTTTATAAAAAAACAATATTTTTTTGTGTGTAAGGAATGAAAAGGTATTTTTGTTACTTTTTTCAAATCCCACTATACTGTTTATTTCTTGCAATATAAAGACAGGTACACATTAAATATCTATATACTTTTCCATGTAGGTGAATATACGGTTCAAAGTGATAAGTTTGCAACACGAATTTTTCTGAATGAAGAAATTGATGAAGTTAATGAGCTAAGGAGGAGGTAATTTGTCAATGTAATTTCTATTGTATATAGATGTTCAAGTCAAATACTTGGTTTCATGTTATTTGTATACTAATTCTAATCATTTGTGGTATTCAAAAGGCTTATACTGAAGTTTGGACAAGGGAGTTGTGACAACCCTCAAAATCCCATGTATTCCGTACAAGTTATTAATGATAATTAAAGTGTCTGACGACTGTGTGGAATTACTTAACTGCTTTCTGATATCTGTGTTATGCTTACACGTATTTGTTAATATGCCAATAGTGTACAGAGAGGTCACTAAATAGTCTGTTATATTTTCCTAAGTGTTAGAAAGTAAAAACGTTACAAAACATATATATAGGACACTTTACGGATTAATTAAGCACCTTAACGGAACAACACCGAACCGAACAACCGGACTTTACCCGGAACACAAAAATATCGTTAAACACATTGTTTCACGTTTTACTGAGCCAGTTATGATCCCCGAACATCATAACACACTATATAAATATCTAATAAATAAACCCCTAACTATATACTTAATTTCTAACTAGTTCCCTAACCATTTAGTTGAAACCCAACCCTTTACCCCCCCCCCCCCCCCAATTCGATGGCCACCCTAGGGGGAACCACCATTGATATTCTTGAATATTAAAATGGATTATGTTGGGGGATAAAGGGGCATATTACACAAGGGACAATGAAGTGTTGGAGGTTATAAGAATTAACCTCAAGACCATCTTCTTCTCACTTCACCACTTCCATTTCTCACAAACACCCTCTCTTCCTTCTTGGTTTCGGCAGCCCACTAGTAGCACCACCACCACCATTATTTGATCATCCTCAAACATTCTAAGCACATCCAAGGGTGATAGAAGGCATACAACGAAGCTCGGTGCTCTCGGAAGTGGAAGGACCTCTCTACATCGCTATTAACCACCCATTTTTCGTCTAGAATCTTCCCTAGCCTCGAGCTAGTAGTAAGTGACTCTAAACCTCTTCTTGATCTTGTCTAGAGTGGTTAATAAAAGTTTCGTCGGTTAAAAATTACGAACATATAAGATCAAAGTCTAAAAGTTTACTAAAGTGATGAACAAGGTGGTTAATGGATGAATATGTGTGTAAATCATGTAGATCTTGTGTGGTTATGATGATTGGGTAATTATCTGATGCTTTACTGAATGATATTAGTATATGATGTTGTTGTGGTCACTAAACTCGTTAACGGAATCGATCGAACATGATTTAGATGGTTAAACACTTTAAATCAGAATCTGTCTAACTTTTACAGCCCACTTCTGTTGGCTGTAAACAGGTCTTAACCTCAACGAAAAATCGATATTTTGAATCTAAAATATGTTATTATGAAATACGGTTCTAATGGCACCGGAATCGTAATTTTTGGACTCCGTTTACTATTTTTAAAGTGTTAATTTGTAACAGCTACTTAAGCTGAATTTTGACAGCAATAAATGGGTGTCGTACTTTCAGTCATAACCTGAGTTTTGTGATAAATCGGACCATGAAAATTTTACTGTAGATGATAACTGAAGTATTTGTAATTACCCCACTGGAATTTCGCAAATCGGACTTACGATGAATTTTTAATAAATTGTTTCGTGGACTGTGGTCAGAAATACATAAATCTGAGTTCAGTCCCGAATATGAATTTTTATAAAATATTGGTGATGAACCGGACCCCGATATTTTTACACAATAAAATATGGAACGTTTAAGACATTCTGTAAAAATTTGGGAATTTTTGGAACATGTTAACTATTTTATTAAAATCCCCGAAAACAGCCCAGTTTCGAGTATAAAGCTGAAACGACATAAGTAGTGATTTGCGTGTCTAAATGTCGAGTATGCTATCTGTGAATGATCTAACATGTTATATGTGTTATATGCATTATTGTATGTTTGCTTATGAGTGGGGAATGGATGGGAAGTATATATGGGCGTAAATCGTTAAAGTGTGTGCCTGTTATGTGGTAGAAGTAATGTGCAAATAAACCGTACGTAGGATACGTGTTATGCATGAGAAACTGATTGTTATCCGTACCTTATTAGGACGCGATTGACCGACCTTGACTGTTAACTATATTGAGAATCTAACCGAGCAAACCGAGGTGAGTTCACACACTTTCTAAGGCATGGGATTCCCGGTGGTTTGGGAATGGGTTAAAGAATTAAAACTGAATCTACATATCCTCCTTGGGTAGGATATGTACGGCCATCCTCCAGAGAGTGGATGCCATTATTAAACCTACGAATTCTCCTGGTGCAGAATACGTACGTTCGTCCTCCTGGTGCAGGACAACAACCTTAAAACTAGCTAGACAAAACTCTATCAATAAGTCCCTCTTCATATCGACTTAATCGCCGAGGCCAATGGCGAGCGGGTCATTAGTTAATAGCGCTATTAGGTTTAACAAACCTCACACCGTGCCAGTCGGACGGGCGTGTACTAATGGACTATGGCAGATTGTCAGTGATGATAGACACTGATATAGGGCACAACTTATTTGCGTAGCAGTCGATATCATTCCGTCTAGTAGTTCAAACGGGGAAAACCCCCACTGATCATGGTTATGGATTGGGTAAGGAAAAAGTAAATGGTTAAACATACTTTCAACTACGGGGTCACCCCCACGGCAAATAAGCCAACGAAAGTCAAACCACGTTTTTCAGAAACAACTTAAAACAAAACAACCAAACGTGAACTCACTCAACTTTGTTGTTGACTCGTTGTTACATGCCTTACAGGTCGCTAAATGCTTGGAGCTTGCACGGGGAAGGAGTCGTTGTGGTGTACGGACTGTTATGTTCCGTGCTTAATATTTAAATCCTTATGAACTTACTAAACTTGCGTTTTGAAACTTTAACTTATGAACTATGGACTTATGCTTTTGAACTCACGTTTATGCTTCCGCTGTTTAAACTAAACATGGTTAACTAGCTTTGGTCACCAATCGTATTGTGGTTGGTCTTATTTACGTAATTACGATGTTCAATATGATTGGTGGCTCGATCCTGGTCACGTCACGCCTCCAAGCGGTGGTACTCCGCATGGTGGATTTTGGGGGTGTGACAGATTGGTATCAGAGCCATTGGTTATAGAGAACTTGGTTTTAATAAGGGAAAAAATTTTCATTAAAACCAGACTATAACCTGTACAGTGCTCAACGATCCACAACGATCCACAACGACGCTTCGCTCCACGTGCAAGACTCGACACCATAAGTGGTATGATTATGTTATATTGTCGGTTAGATAGTTCTCACTGTGCATTAGATAACGTGATAACTGTTATTTGAACCTTGTGTGCTTACTCTCTTCTGACACTCCACACTTACGCACTTTGCGACACCACTCTTACGTGTGTTCCTTCGATGTGAAGATCATGAGTGGACGTCTCGACCTGACCCAGGGTCAGCTGACGACCTTGATTAACGAACAGGTTGCTGAAGCCTTAGCAACCCAATCAAGGAGTCAATCCATGCACATCCAATCCCGCATAGGCACTTTCAAGGCATTCTTGGAATGCAAACCTCCCACTTTCGACGGCACTGGAGGAGCAATCGACCTTCTACGCTGGATCCAAAGAATCGAATATACATTCGAAGAAAGTGAAAGCCCTGCCAGTAAACGAGTAGAGTACGCTACTGTCATGTTGCAGGGGAAAGCGTATTCTTGGTGGAACGCACAAGTTCAGATGCTCGGGTTGACAAACGCAAATGCCACCCTCTGGAGCGACTTCAAGGATTTGATTAGGGAAAAATTCTGCCACCTGGACGACATTCTGGAACTTGAAACAGAGTATTATGGTTTGAAGATGGAAGGATCCGAAATTGAGGCATACACAAAGAAGTCCAACGACTTGGCTGACTTATGTCCTAACTTGTCACGACCCATATCTAGACGGATCAAGCTATACCTCAGAGGCTTAGTACCGGAGATCCAAGGGTCTGTAATTGAGGCCAACCTTTCCACAATTCAGCAAGTCATTCGTTTGGCGCACCAACTCACCGATCAGGCGGTGGAAGAGGGCAAGCTGCCCAAGCGCGTTAGCACTACTGCTACTGGTGCTCCTAGCAATGACAAGCGCAAGTGGGATGGAAATTCGGGCAGGGGTTCCACTCCAGTTCAGTCCCAGTCCCAGCGGCGAAAGACAGATGAACACAGGAGCCCCAGTCAGCAGTTTTCTGGAAATCAAGGTCAGGGTGGATATAGGGGAAATCACCCTAAGTGTAATCGCTGTAACTTGCACCACAGTGGGCCATGTGGTAAGGGCAACTGTCATCGATGCAACAAGCCTGGTCACATGGCAAGGGACTGCAGGAGTCAGCATCCGGCAAATCAGAACCGACAGCAACATCCAGCCCCACCCAATCAACGCCAGCAGCGACAACAACAAGGTAACAACAAAGGGTGCTTTCAATGTGGTGCTGAGGGCCATTTCAAGAAAGACTGCCCCCAGTTAAATCAGAACCAGAACAACAACAATAATGGAGGAAACAATGGAGGCAACAATGGAAGTGGCAATGGGGGAAACAACAATGGCAATGGGGCAAAGGGTCGTGTTTTCGTACTAGGTTAGGGTGATGCAAGGAGCAACCCCAACGTTGTGGCGGGTAAGTTCCTACCAGACAATTTCCTTATTTCTATTTTAGTTAATTCGGGTATAGATGTTAGATATGTGTTCCTAAGAGTTATTCAGGTGCTTAAGCGTACCCCATTATCCTTAAAACACCAAACATGTTGTAGAATTAGCTAATGGTGAAAGTCTTAAGGACACACACAGTTGAGGGTTGTAACCTCGTCTTAGCTGATCAGACCCCCTCTATCAATCTCATTCCTATCACTCTTGGTAGTTTCGACGTTGTTATTGGTTATCTCATCAGCAAGCGGAAATTGTTTGCAAGGAGAAAATCATCCGCATTCCTCGTTCTGATAAAGAACCCCTCGTGATTCATGGCGACAAGAGTGGTGCTGTCGAAGGCATCATCTTTTTCCTTAAGGCCCAGAAGTGTTTGCGAAAGGGCCACACTGCCATTTTAGCACTCGTTACTGACACATCCACGGAAGAGAAGAGAATTGAAGACATCCCTATTGTGCGCGAATTTCCCGAGGTATTTCCTGCGGAATTACCTGGTCTTCCTCCTCATCGCCAAGTTGAGTTTCAAATCGAGCTAGCTCCTGGAGCAGCGCCAGTAGCTCGAGCACCATATCGTCTAGCCCCATCAGAACTCGAAGAACTGTCCACACAGCTACAAGAACTCTTGGAAAAGGGTTTTATACGTCCTAGCTCTTCACCCTGGGGAGCTCCAGTCTTGTTCGTGAAGAAGAAAGACGGTACCTTCAGGATGTGTATTGACTATCGCGAACTTAACAAGGTGACTGTGAAGAATCGTTATCCTCTTCCACGTATTGACGACTTGTTTGACCAGTTGCAAGGGTCGAGCTATTACTCCAAGATTGATTTGAGATCGGGATACCATCAGCTGGGAGTCCGAGATGAGGACGTCTCCAAAACAGCATTCAGAACTCGTTACGGCCATTACGAGTTTCTGGTTATGCCATTCGGGCTGACGAATGCACCGGCAGTCTTCATGGATCTCATGAACCGAGTGTGCAAGCCTTACCTGGATAAGTTCGTTATTGTGTTCATCGATGATATCCTGATCTATTCTAAGAGTCAGGAGGAACACGAGCAGCATCTACGACTTATGCTGGAACTTCTTCGAAAAGAACGGTTGTATGCCAAGTTTTCGAAATGTGATTTCTGGCTTCGCGAAGTCCACTTTCTAGGCCATGTGGTAAACAAGGATGGAATTCATGTGGATCCATCTAAGGTCGAATCGATCAAGAACTGGCCTGCACCCCGCACACCAACAGAAATCCGCCAATTCTTGGGTTTTGCCGGATATTACAGAAGGTTTATAAAAGATTTCTCCAAGATTGCGCAACCACTCACTTCACTGACTCAGAAGGGCGTCATCTATCGTTGGGGTGACGCACAGGAGTCCGCATTTCAACACCTAAAGGATAGACTTTGTAGCGCGCCTATCCTCTCATTGCCTGAAGGCACAGATGATTTTGTAGTTTATTGCGATGCTTCCATCCAAGGACTTGGTTGCGTGTTGATGCAACGTGACAAGGTCATTGCCTACGCAACACGCCAACTCAAGGTTCACGAAAGAAATTACAATACTCACGACCTGGAGCTGGGAGCAGTTGTTTTCACACTTAAGATATGGAGACATTACCTGTACGGTACAAAGTGCACCATTTACACCGACCACAGGAGTCTCGAGCATATCTTCAAGCAAAAGGAGTTAAACATGCGACAACGCCGATGGGTCGAACTCTTGAATGATTATGAATGCGCTATCAAGTATCATCCGGGCAAAGCCAATGTTGCGGCTGACGCCCTCAGCCGAAGGGATACTTTACCTAAGCATGTACGTGCTTTACAGCTTACCATCCAATCCAACCTTCCCGCTCAAATTCGTGATGCCCAGGTCGAAGCATTGAAAGCAGAGAACATCAGGGCTGAGTCCCTACGAGGATCGAGGCAACGGCTAGAACAAAAGGAAGACGGCGCCTACTATGTAACGGGGCGTATTTGGGTTCCACTCTATGGCAACCTACGCGAGCTTGTGATAGATGAAGCACACAAGTCTCGTTATTCGGTACATCCTGGTTCGGATAAGATGTACCACGATCTCAAGACTACGTATTGGTGGCCTGGCATGAAAGCCCACATAGCAACCTACGTCAGCAAGTGCTTGACTTGTGCGAGGGTCAAGTCTGAATATCAGAAACCATCAGGCCTACTTCAACAACCGGAGATCCCGAAATGGAAATGGGAGCAAATTTCCATGGATTTCGTTACCGGCCTGCCCAGATCTCAACGCGGAAACGATACCATTTGGGTGATCGTAGATCGACTAACCAAGTCTGCACATTTTCTGGCTATCAAAGAAACGGACAAGTTCTCTACTCTTGCAGACATTTACCTAAAGGAAGTGGTATCAAGGCACGGAGTGCCAATCTCTATTATATCTGATCGTGACGCACGTTTTACTTCTGAACTGTGGCAAGCAATGCACAAGTCCTTTGGCTCACGTTTAGATATGAGCACCGCTTATCACCCGCAGACGGATGGGCAATCTGAACGCACCATCCAAACCCTTGAAGACATGCTTAGGGCATGTGTAATCGATTTTGGTAATGGCTGGGAAAAGCACCTCCCGCTAGTGGAGTTCTCATATAACAACAGCTACCACACCAGCATCCAAGCCGCTCAGTTTGAGGCATTGTACGGACGTAAATGCCGATCGCCTCTCTGTTGGGCAGAAGTTGGTGACAGCCAAATCACTGGCCCAGAACATGTGGTAGATACCACCGAGAAAATTGCTCAGAAACGACAGCGAATGGCGGCAGCTCGTGACCGTCAGAAAAGCTATGCTGATAAGGGAAGAAAACCACTCGAGCTCCAGGTTGGGGATCGAGTGCTACTCAAAGTCTCACCTTGGAAAGGTGTAGTCCGCTTTGGCAAACGAGGCAAACTCAATCCGCGTTATGTCGGACCGTTCAAAGTCATTGAGAAAATTGGCCAAGTCGCCTACAGGTTGGATCTACCTGAAGAACTCAGCGGAGTTCACAACGTATTCCACGTATCAAATCTGAAGAAGTGTCTGTCAGATGAGCCCTTCATAGTTCCCCTCAAGGAACTCACAATCGACGACCAGCTGCGATTCGTCGAGGAACCAGTAGAGATTACTGATCGAGATGTTAAGATCCTCAAGCATACCAGGATACCTCTGGTCCGAGTTCGTTGGAATGCTCGTCGTGGCCCAGAGTATACCTGGGAACGAGAAGACCAAATGAAACTCAAGTATCCCCAGCTGTTTAAGAAACACGCAACCACTACTGAGGCTGAAGCTACCGCAGAATTTCGGGACGAAATTCCAAATCAACGGGGGGATGATGTGACACCCCAGGAAAATCTGGAAAACAACGCAACTTAACTAGCTTCCTCAGTAACCACGCGCTAAATTTCGGGACGAAATTCTCTTAACAGGGGGAGAATGTGACAACCCTCAAAATCCCATGTATTCCGTACAAGTTATTAATGATAATTAAAGTGTCTGACGACTGCGTGGAATTACTTAACTGCTTTCTGATATCTGTGTTATGCTTACACGTATTTGTTAATATGCCAATAGTGTACAGAGAGGTCACTAAATAGTCTGTTATATTTTCCTAAGTGTTAGAAAGTAAAAACGTTACAAAACATATATATAGGACACTTTACGGATTAATTAAGCACCTTAACGGAACAACACCGAACCGAACAACCGGACTTTACCCGGAACACAAAAATATCGTTAAACACATTGTTTCACGTTTTACTGAGCCAGTTATGATCCCCGAACATCATAACACACTATATAAATATCTAATAAATAAACCCCTAACTATATACTTAATTTCTAACTAGTTCCCTAACCATTTAGTTGAAACCCAACCCTTTACCCCCCCCCCCCCCCCCCAATTCGATGGCCACCCTAGGGGGAACCACCATTGATATTCTTGAATATTAAAATGGATTATGTTGGGGGATAAAGGGGCATATTACACAAGGGACAATGAAGTGTTGGAGGTTATAAGAATTAACCTCAAGACCATCTTCTTCTCACTTCACCACTTCCATTTCTCACAAACACCCTCTCTTCCTTCTTGGTTTCGGCAGCCCACTAGTAGCACCACCACCACCATTATTTGATCATCCTCAAACATTCTAAGCACATCCAAGGGTGATAGAAGGCATACAACGAAGCTCGGTGCTCTCGGAAGTGGAAGGACCTCTCTACATCGCTATTAACCACCCATTTTTCGTCTAGAATCTTCCCTAGCCTCGAGCTAGTAGTAAGTGACTCTAAACCTCTTCTTGATCTTGTCTAGAGTGGTTAATAAAAGTTTCGTCGGTTAAAAATTACGAACATATAAGATCAAAGTCTAAAAGTTTACTAAAGTGATGAACAAGGTGGTTAATGGATGAATATGTGTGTAAATCATGTAGATCTTGTGTGGTTATGATGATTGGGTAATTATCTGATGCTTTACTGAATGATATTAGTATATGATGTTGTTGTGGTCACTAAACTCGTTAACGGAATCGATCGAACATGATTTAGATGGTTAAACACTTTAAATCAGAATCTGTCTAACTTTTACAGCCCACTTCTGTTGGCTGTAAACAGGTCTTAACCTCAACGAAAAATCGATATTTTGAATCTAAAATATGTTATTATGAAATACGGTTCTAATGGCACCGGAATCGTAATTTTTGGACTCCGTTTACTATTTTTAAAGTGTTAATTTGTAACAGCTACTTAAGCTGAATTTTGACAGCAATAAATGGGTGTCGTACTTTCAGTCATAACCTGAGTTTTGTGATAAATCGGACCATGAAAATTTTACTGTAGATGATAACTGAAGTATTTGTAATTACCCCACTGGAATTTCGCAAATCGGACTTACGATGAATTTTTAATAAATTGTTTCGTGGACTGTGGTCAGAAATACATAAATCTGAGTTCAGTCCCGAATATGAATTTTTATAAAATATTGGTGATGAACCGGACCCCGATATTTTTACACAATAAAATATGGAACGTTTAAGACATTCTGTAAAAATTTGGGAATTTTTGGAACATGTTAACTATTTTATTAAAATCCCCGAAAACAGCCCAGTTTCGAGTATAAAAGCTGAAACGACATAAGTAGTGATTTGCGTGTCTAAATGTCGAGTATGCTATCTGTGAATGATCTAACATGTTATATGTGTTATATGCATTATTGTATGTTTGCTTATGAGTGGGGAATGGATGGGAAGTATATATGGGCGTAAATCGTTAAAGTGTGTGCCTGTTATGTGGTAGAAGTAATGTGCAAATAAACCGTACGTAGGATACGTGTTATGCATGAGAAACTGATTGTTATCCGTACCTTATTAGGACGCGATTGACCGACCTTGACTGTTAACTATATTGAGAATCTAACCGAGCAAACCGAGGTGAGTTCACACACTTTCTAAGGCATGGGATTCCCGGTGGTTTGGGAATGGGTTAAAGAATTAAAACTGAATCTACATATCCTCCTTGGGTAGGATATGTACGGCCATCCTCCAGAGAGTGGATGCCATTATTAAACCTACGAATTCTCCTGGTGCAGAATACGTACGTTCGTCCTCCTAGTGCAGGACAACAACCTTAAAACTAGCTAGACAAAACTCTATCAATAAGTCCCTCTTCATATCGACTTAATCGCCGAGGCCAATGGCGAGCGGGTCATTAGTTAATAGCGCTATTAGGTTTAACAAACCTCACACCGTGCCAGTCGGACGGGCGTGTACTAATGGACTATGGCAGATTGTCAGTGATGATAGACACTGATATAGGGCACAACTTATTTGCATAGCAGTCGATATCATTCCGTCTAGTAGTTCAAACGGGGAAAACCCCCACTGATCATGGTTATGGATTGGGTAAGGAAAAAGTAAATGGTTAAACATACTTTCAACTACGGGGTCACCCCCACGGCAAATAAGCCAACGAAAGTCAAACCACGTTTTTCAGAAACAACTTAAAACAAAACAACCAAACGTGAACTCACTCAACTTTGTTGTTGACTCGTTGTTACATGCCTTACAGGTCGCTAAATGCTTGGAGCTTGCACGGGGAAGGAGTCGTTGTGGTGTACGGACTGTTATGTTCCGTGCTTAATATTTAAATCCTTATGAACTTACTAAACTTGCGTTTTGAAACTTTAACTTATGAACTATGGACTTATGCTTTTGAACTCACGTTTATGCTTCCGCTGTTTAAACTAAACATGGTTAACTAGCTTTGGTCACCAATCGTATTGTGGTTGGTCTTATTTACGTAATTACGATGTTCAATATGATTGGTGGCTCGATCCTGGTCACGTCACGCCTCCAAGCGGTGGTACTCCGCATGGTGGATTTTGGGGGTGTGACAGGAGTGGTTCTACTTCTCAAACAATACTATCGTCTCAGAGTGTTTTTCCATTGCATAAAGAATTTGTAACTGGTGGTGTGAAGAAACATGTTGATGAGATTAGTGAGATAGAAAAGGTTTCGCATCTTTTTATATAGTTTGGTTATTTGTTTGGTTTGTCACCTGCGTGTTTTTACAGGAAGTGTCTTGTGTTTTTATAGGAAAATTCCTGTAGTGCTGTGGTTGCGACAGTTAAGATTGTGCAAGAAGAGTATGGTTGGTTTTATGCTGCCTGTCGTAAGTGTTTCAAGAAGGTGATGGGTAAAAGTGAATACTTGCAGAATGTTGAAAATGTTTCAGATGATATTGTTCGATTGCCTGCGACTTCTTTGGTTTGTCCAAATGTCATAGTGAATGTACATCGATCACCACAAAGTAAGCAATGATGATTATTTAGCGTTATATTTATATAAGTAACATTCTAAGACTGATATTTGAATATAGTTTTGCAGTTTACTTAGTTAGTTGTGTATATTTCAGGTTCAAGGTGCAAGTGCGGGTGCAGGATGAGAGTGGTAGTGTTTCTTTTGTTATGTTTGATAGAGATGTTTAGAAGCTTCTTGGATTAGCGGCGAGTGACATAAGAGAGAGGCAGGTTAAGGCCAATGATACTGGATTACCTCATGAGATATTTCGATTGGTTGATAAGAAGGTTGCTTTTAAGATTGATGTTTCAGAGTTCAATCTTAAAAATGACTATCGTGTTTATACTGTGCAAAAACATGCGATGATCCAGTAATAATTGCTGAGTTGGTTGGTGGAGATGGTAATGGTGATGAAAATACTGATGATGTAGCATATAAAATTACTCTTTCAATCTATTTATTTTTCTTTTGAGTTTTAAACACTGGATTCTGCACTTTTTATATGATATCATATATTATGATCCTTTAGGTTACTCAAGAGGTAGCTGACGTTAAAGATGTTAACCTTTCCGAATCTTCCCAGGTGTCTGCTGAACGAACTTCAAGGGTGAGTATTTATTTTTAAAGTATGTTTAGTATGTTTAAAATGAGTTCATTATTTTATTAAATGAGATCAATAGTTGTTTTGTGATCTGTTGCAAGGATGTTGTCTCTGTTACGGCCGACTCTTCAGCCGTTGAAGTTGAAAAATATTCTAGATCAAGTCCCAATGGAAAGCGGATGGTTCAAGATGCTGATGTTGTCAACGTTGGTGAGCTATCCACTAATGTGATAAGAACCCGGAAGAAGCCAACTAAGGTTAACAATTAGATGCTTATGAAAAAACAATTCTTATGAGAGATAAGTAGAAACCACTTATTTTTGAAGAATCATTGTGGTTTTTATTTATGTCTGTTAACTGTTGTTTTAACAAACTATGGTTAAAAGTTTGGTTTGTAAGGGCTATGATGATGAATATGGTATGTAATGTCTACGGTTTGAATATCAAGTAAGGTTAACCTTTTGTTTGTTATATAATATTGTTATTGTACATTATATACATTTTTGGTGATATTGATGGACTGGATAAGTAGTAGGGTTGTATATTATTGTTAGATTGATGAATGAAAATTTAATCAATTAGTTAGTCGGAAAACTGTTGGGGTCTGAGATACATTAACATCTGTTAGAGGCTAAGCACTGTTATAGCGTGCTAACATCTGTTAACCCCTAAGCACTGTTAAAGATCTGTTAAAGGCTAAGCACTGTTATAGCGTGCTTCAACAGACCTTATGAGCTGTTGATCATCATCTGTTAAAGATCTTATATTATAGATCTTCTGTTGAATTGTGTAATATCTGTTGGTGCACAGCAGAACTTAGGTTCATCATACATTTTGCTTCATCAGCAGAGGTTCTCTTTAGCAGACCTTTGCTTCAGCAGTCTTTGTCTTAACAGACCTTTTGGTTCATCAGCAGAGTTTTTTTGGCTCATGAGCTGAGGTTGTTTGGTTTAAGTAACAGACTTTTCTTTCAACGGTGGTTGTCTTCAACAGACGTTTTGGTTTGCAAAGTTTAGCGAAACAGATGTTGAGTTTGTCCCTTTGGTAGGAGCAGTTTTTAAAACACTGTTATTTGTAATTACAAGTTGTATACTATTTTATTAATTTTGAGTCTTATATTTCTTTTTGTTGAGTGACCGGGAAATGTAATGGAAAATAGTAATGTTTAGATGCAAAATATAGTAATGTTTAGTTGAAAAATATAAAAAGGTAAAACCACAGAGTTTTGAAAGTATATACTAAGATTACATAACTTCATTCTTAAGTTAGTTTCCAAAGAAGAAATTTGTCCATCAAACATGTCAACTAAAACATAAATTATTAAAGGCTGAAAAGGTGTTCAAAGATCATGTCAACAAACTTCAAAGTGTATTTTATCTCCTCTTACACTTTTTTCTTCGACTATCTCAAACCTCAGCTTTTCCCCCACCGATATTCCCCTTTCATCCATGATACGCTGCCAGTTTGTATGCATCACCAGATGGTTGTTGTCGTCAGGTCTTCTAGGATCTCTCCTAACAACCAGCTGTACCAAAAACTTCACATGACCAAATGACAGCACAGCTCTACGGTAATCATTTAGCTGGTGTTCTCGAACAAAGTTCCTCGGTATTGCCTGTAAAGGAAAATTCTTTCTTTAGTTATTCATTCAAAACATCATATACTTTAAGTAATAACAGATAGATCCAAGATTATAAGTAAAATCAACCATATTAAAAGTAGATATGTAAATACCAAGATGTGTGTCTCTAAAACATGGTATTCAAACTGTTTTTTATAATGTGGACGCTTTTTGCGGTGTTGGTGATTGGTACGGCTGCAGTGATGTTTTGTCTCCCCGTGAAGTCCAATCCCGTCTTTGTTAAAAACCTTCACAGTGAAGTTAAAGTCGTCTTCAGGAGTACTTCCCATCCATTGAAACAGCAGTTGGCAGCTTTCCTCAATGTCATTTTCGAAGCAAAAAGTTATCCATCCTGGTCCCATAAAACCAGCAGCTAATCCCTTTTTGTTTTCAGGAGAGAAAACATAATGCACATCAACTTTACTACTCAGCTTTGGTCCATATACTTTTGCAACTAAGTTATCAATTTTTAATCTCCTCTGCGAGAACAGCTTCAGCAAATCGTGTGGTAAATGCTATAATTTTCATACATTTTAGAAATGTCATATTAGATTTTATATAGGATACAAAATATAAATTAGAAGTTTTTCTAACAGTCCAAAAGATACACTGGCAATATATAAAAATAAGGTAGCAATTTTTAACCTGCTTGCGGTATGTTTCTTCTTCAGCCTGTATCAAGCAACCATGAACATAATCTATGTTCGAGCCATCGTTTCTAATCTCCAATCCATCATTGTTCAAAACATTTATCTCAAATTTTGCTTCCTTCATTTTTTTTAAACACAGCTTGTCTATGTTGTTATTTCTATAAGTTTCAACAAACCGAGTCCATTCTGGCCCGTTTATCCTCTTACTTTTATGACCGATGCTCTGTACTGCAATCTTATACTTAAAACCCGTATAACCAACCAACTTTATTACATCACACTTTCTTGGTAATTGGTTACTCATTATCCTTGGAAGTACCTATGTATATAAAATACACAACATTTAATATATCTTTAATTTTATAAATACAATTTTTAGCATACAATTGTGATTTGAGCTAATTTGTTCTAAGAATATAGCTTACCAATCCCTCATTTAGGTCTGCCAATTCAGAGACGTTGATAATTATCATAAACTCCATCTGAAAGTAAAAAATACAATAACAGTTAAATACTAAAACATAAAATCAATTGTATCTTAAAAGCATTCTATTTAAGGTATAAAAAAATATCCAACACTCTGTATGGCAAACTTATATGTTGTGTACTTCAATATGGTCCCTACAACCAACAATATGAATCTAACACTGTGTAAGATCAAATTTTTATTCTTGTATAATAAAAAAGTATTATATGGCAATAAAGTTTTCAAATATCCATGTTTGTGTTAACTTCAAACTTCAGTTTTTTTCAGCAGACAATGCTATATTCACTTACAAATCAGACATATGAGTACTATAAACTGATTGCAGAATATTTTATCAAAATTAATATTGATAGAACAAATGTATCAACACTACATGGCAGTTCATACAATAATTCTAAAACCATTCGTAAAATTTACAACCAAATATTTATGAAACAATAATATTTCAGATTGTTATTTAGATGGAATGAATCAAAATGTAACTAAATAGGTTGATATAAATCTTATTATAAAATAAAGAAAATAAGTTCATATAAGTTTATCTATTTTAACATCAGTAGATTATGATTTTGATGTTTATATAATTTGAAATGAGGAAACTCAAAGGAACATGTCAAAGCATACCTGTAAAATACACACGAGAACAAAAAATACCTGATCTAAAACTTTAAACTTCTGATCGTCAAGTCTGAGGAAGAAGAAACTGTAGAGTTTTTTCGCCGGAGAAGAAGATGTGAGATTGTATTGGGATTGTTGAAAATAAGATATTTATCTATTAACTTGTAATTGTTTATTTATTTAACTTATAATAATCTTTAATTTCGGGATTTAAAAACTATTTTTAATTATATAAATATAAATATAAATATATTAAATTAATAGATAAGTTTTTCGTATTTAACATTTTAAATTTATAGTCAAGCAGTGGTTATTGTTGTGCAAAAATTGCCCTGTTTTAATGTAAAAGGGGGTAAAATATAAATTTTACAAAACTTAATTTCAACCAACCAGTGTAAATGTAACATCTGTATTAACTCCATTTAATATACTTTTCATCTCCATTATTGAATATAAGCTCCAGAAAACATATTCGGAAGTTTTCTCAAATAACTTTCTTATCAAATGTGACAACTGTCACTTTTCCGTACATTCCGTACACTAATTGAACAGTAATCTGTGCTTAAATAATTGTGCATGATCTAGTTTACAAGACAAATGAAAATTCTGATTACTGTTATATACATACAATGGCATTTCATGTTGCAAGACTTTTATCGTTGCTACATGCAACACGATATAGTTCTAATAATAAGCAGAACAGAATTGGCACCATTATCAGACAAACTAAAATGCTGTTGAAGTTCAGTACATAGACAGACAGTGTTTTTAGGCCCAGTATGAGCCAGAAACCAAGTGATACACTAGTATAGTGTGTAGGAAAGTAAGGATTACAAAACTGCATTCCTAAGTAATAGTTTAAGTGCCGGGAAGTGCCTAAAACTCACCCAAAGTGCAGAATTCTGCATAATTCAGCAAAAATCAGCTTTTTAACAAGCTAGATTCATGTAAAAATATGACTAAATGGTCCTGGATACTTTCCTAAGTGTCGGGAATTAAAAGTGTCACAAAGGGATACATAAAGAACACTAAACGGAATAGTTTGACACTTTAACGAACCGGTATCTAACCGAACAACCGGACATTACCCAAAACACCAAAATTATACTAGAAGCATTCTTTTATTTTTCTGAGCTAGTGATGGTTCCCGAACACTCTAACATGCTATATAATGCATGATACACTTAAAACACTAGACTTTACACTTAACCTCCAACTAATTAACATCATTTACCATCAAAACTTACATTTACCCCCCCTCCCTTTCATGTTCACGGTTATGAAGGTGTGGCCCCACCAAGATTCTTGTGTGATCTTCCAAAATCTTGCAAGATTTCTCTAGATCTTATTTGATTCACTTAATCTTACTAGATTTGGTTAGATATCTTAAAAGATTTTGTTGAACTAGTATATTATACCCACAAGACCTTCATTCTCTTACATACCATCTTCATCCTCCATCCACCTCCTTCCTCCTCCTCTAACTTACAGCCCAACACCCCCTCACCTCCATCAATTTTTCTAATCCATTCCAAGACTATCCAAGGGTGATCTAAGGTGTCTCGAGCCTATTTAG
The DNA here is from genome assembly GCA_030545235.1 of Helianthus tuberosus. NCBI lineage: Eukaryota > Viridiplantae > Streptophyta > Magnoliopsida > Asterales > Asteraceae > Helianthus > Helianthus tuberosus. Next base: position 127,007,268 of record CM060447.1, on the reverse strand, counting down.
GAAGGTTGCAAGCAACGGATCTTGAAGGACCTTCTTCCTTTGCTTTTATCCAACCCATTTATCATCTTCAACATCAAGTGTTCTTCCCTAGCCTTGTGCTAGTTGTAAGACTCTCATAACCCTTTGTTATTTCATATTTAGTTGGTTAAAAGATGATGAACAATGATAAACTTGATGAACACAAAAGAACATGATCATGATACTTTAACATAAGCATAAATACATAAGAATACATGTAAATGATGATGATTTGCTCTTGATGAATGATGATTAGTGTTAGTGCTGTTAGACATCATAAGAAACCTACTAGATTGTGATTAAACACATGATCTAGTAAGTTAAGGTGGTGATCTTGTGAAAGACCAAGATCATCATGCTTTATGTCTTCATGAACTTTAATGATGAAATTGGTTTTCATATATAAAGATGATTTAAACAAAATACAAATCTTATAAATAGATGATTATAAAACAATAATTTCCCAAGAAACCAAGTTTATTTATAAGATTTACAAAGTCATGATTTCTAAGTAAATTGATCATGTTTTTAGTGTTTAAACAAGACTAGAAACATGTTTGTAACAAGAAAAATACAAAAGAAATATTTTTAGAAAAATCATCTTACAAGTTGTAAATAACCAAATCCTTTAATAAAGTAATTTACAAACAAATAACCATGTTTTTAAGGGTAACTAAACCTACTAAATAACATGGTAAGTTACTACAAGTTTTTACAAAAACTTCAAGTTCATGATATATTGTAATTTACTTGATTTGAACACTCGGTAAGTGTTGAATGAGTTGATGATTGTTTGTGATGATTTTAAAAGAAAATAAACACATGTTTTGAAAACATGGGAAACCTCCATTTTTAGGGGAAACTATGGCAAAATTTTCTAAAAATATAAACACTTAGGAAAATATTCTCTAAACAAATATTTACAAGTGTGTTTTAACCATGGTTTCCAATAAAAACTTTGCCATAGACCCTGTTACAAAAATACAAGTATTGAAGGTTGGTTTTTATAAATAAAAAAGGGTAAATATGTATTTAGAATATATATTTACATTAAAGACACATTGTGTGATTATTTGTATATTTTGTGCATTAGTTATATTATTTTAGGATTTAAAATAATGTAACTTAACAAAATAACAAGAATTTACAATCCAAAATATTACCAAAAATCACAAGGAATAAGTATATAAGTTACACACGTAATATTGTGAAGTCGAACGCGAGAATGTAACTTACAAAATATTCCGGAAAATACTGTTATAAATATGTTTTTGGATACAAGAAATGAAAATATGAGTTTTGAAAATATTACAAGAGTAATATTGTATTTTCGACAAAGAGAAAATATATTATTTTGGAAACTACAAATACGAGAATACAAATATACATGTATGAAATACTCCCATCCTTGGGAAGGAAATGCAAAAATAAATACTTGAGAAGTATTATAACTTGGTATAATGTTAAATACATAAAAGAAACGTAACTCAAAAACATGAATACTAAGGCAAGGCACGGCCCGCTCGTCTAATAGACCCTAGCACATTGTAGGTAGTCGTGTTTGCTGACGGGATTTGAGTTACAAGTACTGAAGACGCAAAACAGTGAGTTCATGCTCCCCCTTTTCTCTTAACTGTTTTTGGTTTTATAACTCTCGGGGGTGAAATACATGTTATGAATGCTTGAACGGTATGAAATGCCTATGAAATACTAGATCATGTGAGCATAGACTAGATATTGAAATGCCATTAATACTTAATTAGGGACGAGGGTTAGATCTAACGGGTACGGCCGAGCCCCACTCATGGTCCTCATGTGATCACTTGAGTGCTTCGGTGTCCCAGTCGAGGGAAATCGACAATAATCGAGGGTAATCGACATAGTCGAGGGTAATCGACATAGTCAAGGGAAATTGACATAGTCGAGGTAAATTGACATAGTCGAGGGAAATCGACATAGTCGAGGGAAAATCGACAAGGGTATATGCCTACTCATTACGAGTGCTCCCTATGTCCTCACATGCCTTAAAGTCCTTGTAAAACAATTATGTTCATACACGCTTTTCATACCTGTTTACAAAGGAGTCTCTCAAAGATTTACAAGATTACAGTACTCACACAAAACGCATGAACTCGCTCAACTTTTGTTGATGTTTTCCAAAATTACATGTATTTCAGGTGACAGGTTGGATCTTGGGCGCGGGTGTTGTAACTAGAAGTAGACTTCAAGTTTAGATGTCATCCAATTTTGTTGGTTTGTAACCTAGTCGAAGGTTGTGTTTTAAAACTTAAATAACCGGTGTTTGTAATACTCAAATTTTATGAATGGATGAACATCGTTTTGATCATGTAGTTGTTTATTACGATTGAATTCAATGATATTGAACCAGTCACACATCATACGCTTCCGCAAAAGTCAGGGTGTGACAGTTTGGTATCAGAGCTTCGATTGTAGTGAACTAGGATTCCTTCTCGAGTCTAGACTACAATCACTAGAGTTCTCTCACAAAAACATTTTACAAAAAGGTTTTTCATTGCATTCACGTAAGCGTCAAGATCCATGAGTCAAACACTTTTCAAAGAAGAGACAAGGCAAGGACATTACTAGGGAATACCCCAAAATATGGTGCCAACTAAGGCATAGTCTACACGAGTTAGACTTGCCAAAGACAAAATGACCCCGCCAAAGGATAAACGAGAGTTATACGTGATATGATGCATCGAAATGCCTGTTTATGCTAAGTAACATATTTGTTTACTGATATATACATACGAATAAGCGTACAGAATAATTGTTGACATGAATAAGATACCTTCGACTCCGAACTCTATTACTGTACTTAACTCGCACAATGACGCTATCGACCTCGCGTTCAATGCAAAGCTCATGGCTGGAGTAATTACCAAACAAGATTCTGAGCTTGCTTCCGTAGGAGATGGCTGCTCTTCCCTCTCGATCGTGAAGGTGCCTGACTACGGTAGTGATGGCGAGACAGAGGCGGCAACCTTGAACAACTTCTTAATCAGCGGGACGAGATCCCTGCTGCTTTTGTGAAGCGAGATTGACGACACACTTGACCAGAAAAGGAAGATGAAGTATTCATCTTGAAGGTGCCCCTCCAACTACTAGGAATTCTCTTTATTCCTATTTCATTTAATCATCGTGCCTATTCGCGCGTAACGATAACGAGTGTTAGCGCGTGGACCACCGCAATGGTCCTTTCCATGAGAGAGGTATAAGGACAGTAGTGTCCCCTCCTTGATTGATCATCTGCTTGGACGAGAGAAAATTGGGGTAACTGTGCAAGTCAATTTATTATTACGGGGGCCCACGTAATAACGACTTGTAGTGCATGGAAATCCTGGTGGACTCTGCGGGTCAGGTTGATGATCACCATCCCTCCAAAAATAATCTATAGGTGTTCACACCTTCATCTAGTAGAACAATACACAGACCATTGCTTTAGCACTTTATAAAGTAGGAAACCTGTCTTTGCCTACTTCGTGTCTGACACTTCTACCCGTGTACGAGACGTTTGAGAACCGATATTTAAGCAAGTGAAGATGGATAACATTCGGAAAGATTCAGTGACGTTACACTCTCTACATGAACAACCCTATCTCTGGGAAAATATACACATCAGTAAAGCTAAAGACCTAAGAAAACCAATGTAGCAGGAAATAACTGGAACTTGTGACCAAGGTAATGTAACCTCGGGTTCATTTGGTCACAAACAATCAGCCAAGTTGCCAAGCCTATGTAAAGGCTCAGTAATTATTTCCTCGCTCATACATTGTTGATTATATATGCATGTGATATTGGGTGATTACATGTTTGCTTATGGTGCTATGTACCTCATAAACAATTATGGAGTGTTGTCTAACCTACCTCATACCTTTTGACAGAAGAGAATGCCGTCCAGACGAGACACAGACACTAATAGGTTACCAAGGACAGAAGCCGAGCTTCAAGAACATATCTCACAGGCAATTGCATGACATGAAGCCCTCCGCTCTAAACACAACGGTGGCACTTCCGGAAATAACCCTCTAACTGGCTGCACCTATAAACAGTTCCTGGACTACAAGCCATTGAACTTTGATGGCACAGGAGGTGCCGTTGCATTTGTCCGATGGGCAGAAAAGACTGACTCCGTTCTAAGAATGAGTAACTGTTCACCCCAGCAGAGTGTTACCTATATCTCAGGGTTGTTTTTGGATGGCGCACTCTCCTGGTGGAACCTTCAGGTTCAGACCTGTTACACCCCTTTCTGCGGCGGAAGCACGAGGTGTGATCATGAAAGGTTCTCATTGCATACGAAGAGTAAACATACTACATGCTCAAAAATACCTTCAAATATTACATTACTGAAAACATATGTCAAGTGTTTACAACACGAGATAACATATTGTCTTAAAAGTCACAACTTTATTTAAAGATAAACAAAGCGACATCCACGAGCATGAGTAAGACCACGCGCACATCCATCCTAGTTACCTGAAATACATGTGAGTTTTGGAAAAACGTCAACATAAAGTTGGTGTGAATTCATGCAGTGATTGTTTTGAATGTTTTAAATACTTGAATGGAAACATAGTATGTAACTTGTAGAATGTGTGAATGTTTGAATGTAACTTGTAAAACGCATCTATAACTGAGTACTATGAATGTTTGAATGTATTGATAACACATATCTGTAATCTCCTTATTATTAATGTTTGACTGTGTGAGATCGCTAGTGGTTTGCAAGGCCACTAACATATGTCACGACATAGGAAGCCACCAAACCTAGGCATTTTTGTCGACTTTGACTGAGACACAGAAGCACTCATTGGTAGAAGTAGGCCAAGAGTGGGGTTGCCTGAAACCCATTAGATCTAACCTTTTGTTCCGCGGTCTGAATGTATACGTTGATTAATGGTGCTTATGGTACCCTATTCGGGACATGATCTTGAATGTTTCACTTGAATGTTTCACATGAATGTTTTTCCTTTGAATGTTTTTGTACTCATCATACCATATGTAAACAATGTAACATTTGTAACATGTATTTCACCCCCGAAGTTATAAAACTAAAAATAGTTAAAAGAAAAGGGGGAGCATGAACTCACAACTTTGCGTTCCTGTGCGTCGTAAACTTCACCGGATTTGCTTAATTAACGTCGTAACCTATACGCGTTTTCTTAATGTTAGTCACTAGACTTGTATCGCACAAGTACAGTCACTCTCTTTTGTATTTGTATTGTTGTGTTAAAAATATTTCATATTTTTAACTACGTATCTTACTTATATTATTTCCTCTAAAATACATATAAGTCTTTTGTGTTTTGCACTTCGCACCCGAATTATGTATCTTGTATTTTGTATGTGTATTTTTATGTTTATACTCTTCACGAGTATTTAGTGTATTTTTAAGTCTTAATACACTAGTACGTATAACACATACTATATACACTTAGCACATAAGTTGGTGATAAAATAATATATATTTTTCCCTCAAAAATATACATACTTATGTCCACTTTTATTCTTGAAGAAATCCTCATTTCTTATCACCAAAAATTAGGGAAACCTTGGTAATACTTTTAAACACATTTTTAGGGAATAAGTTTCTCAAAAACTCATATTTTTCTAAGTGTCAAATTTTATAAAAATTTTGACAGAGTTTCCCCTAAAAATGGAGGTTTCCCATGTTTTCAAAACATGTGTTTATTTTCTTTTAAATCGTCAACAATTTCCTCATTCAACAATAAACAATATGCAACTAGTTTAAAATAGATTTAATCGCAGAAATACATGAACTTGTGGTTTTTTTCCAAAATAGGTAGTATCTTTCCTTTATTTTTAGTGGATCTTTGTATAGATCAACTTCGTTTCTTGAAAGTCCCGTTTTTAAAGAAGTTACATCTTTACAACTTCCGGTCAACATTTACAAAATAGTTATTTTGTCGAAACTTTGTATTACACAAGTGTTTACATACTCGTGTGTTTGCTAAAATCATTCTTTTTCATGTAAGACTCGGCTTTAGAAAATATGATTTCTTGGACACTTGGTCCTTTGAAAGTACCGCTTGTAGATCCGTAGATCTACTAGTTTTAAACACTATTTCACAAGTTAAATCGCTTTTACACAAGTTCACGATTCGTGTGTGGTAGAGTTTCATCATTTAACCCTTGTTACTACCAAAACAACCTTATGTCATGATCCATGATCATGACCACCCGGGTTAAATGACGACCCGAGCTACCACAACATAGATCGGGTCCAAATAATCACATAAATCAATTGCTACAACTTTTACACAACATATGAGCTTTTAACCATCACTTTTAGTGTTTTTAGTAGACTTTTAAGCTTCAACTTGTATGTTTACGAGTTTTAACCGTTACAAATCATTTTAACCACTTCAAAATAGTTCAAGAAGGTGATTTAAGCAACTTACTACTAGCTCAAGGCTAGGGAAGATTCTAAGCGAAAAATGCGTGGATAAAAGCAAAGTAGAGAGGTCCTTCGTCTTCCGTTTGCTCCAAGGTTCCTTATACGCGATCCTTAACACTCGTATGAGCTTGGAAAGGCAAGATCAAAACTCGAAAATGATGGATGGATCTAGGGATGTTTGGCCGTGAGCTTTTAGAGGGAGAGAGAGGAGCTTGGTGTGTGTTGATTTGTGAGAAGAGAATGTTGTGCAAAGGTTGCTTCTTATAAACAAAGATGGGATTATGGTCCAAGGGTTCTAGTGTCACCTAGATACTAAACATCTTGGATTAAAATAATAAAAAGGAACCAAAGGTGTCCCCCTCTAGTTGGGGCCGGTTAGCAAGGGGGGGGGGGGGTTCTAGTTGGATTTTAACTAGTTAGTTAGGCACATAGTTAGGTTAATATAGTTAAGTTTAGGGATTAACCCGGTTAGTTGTGTGTCGTGTGTTATGACGGGTGTTAGGGTATTCAGGGACCCTAACTGGCTCAGAAAAAGATAAATAATGTTATTAACAATATTTTCGTGTTCCGGGTATAGTCCGGTTGTTCGGTTACATACCGATTCGTTAAAGTGCTAAATTGCACCTTTTAGTGTTTAATAAGTATCTTTTTATAACACTATCGATTCCCAACACTTAGGAAAATATTCTGGATAATAAAACGACATTTCTGCAAAATATTCATGTGTCTAAATGCTGAATTATTGCTGAATTTTATAGATTCTGCACTTAAAGTGCGTTCCGGGTGCTTTTTAGTGCTAAATTTTGCTTTCGCATTGCATATATATTAACCCTTGTATGTACTCTTGGGTCTTAATGCATTCTTATTGTCGGACCTACACCTAGGCTCCAATTTTATTGTCTGACTGTTTTCTGCAGTTCTGTTGACACATTGTGTCCTACCGGTGAGTTTACTAATATTTCTGACGCAACGCTCTCGTTTATGCATAAAGCAATATTTTGTAGTATACAACGTACATGAATTCACTTGTTTAGTATGAAATCAGATATTGCTGACAATTAAGCACATAATTGCAGTCATTAAGCAATAATTAATGTGTACGGAAATTACCGGTTTGGGCCAGTTGTCACAGTCTCCCCCCGTTAAAAGAATTTCGTCCCGAAATTCAGGCTAAACTCACTCTCGCTGGAGTCTTCTTGAATAGGTGGGGATACTTTTTCTTGAACTGGTCTTCACGTTCCCATGTGTACTCGGGTCCGTGCTTAGAGTTCCAACGTACTTTGACGAGTTTCACGCTGCTCCTCCTGGTCTTGTTGACTTTCCAGTCGGTAACCTCAACGGGTTGTTCTGTAAATCGGAGGGCTTCATCAATATGCACTTCATCCATCGGGATGACCACGTTTTCTTGTGTTGGACTCTTCTTCAGGTTGGATACATGAAACATATCATGTACTCCGTTAAGTTCTTCCGGTAACTCCAATTTGTACGCCACGGTACCAATTCTCCTCAATATTCTGAATGGTCCGATATATCGTGGATTTAGCTTCCCGCGCTTTCCGAATCTGACTATGCCCTTCCATGGTGAGACTTTTAACAACACTTTGTCTCCCACCTTGAATTCTACCGATTTTCTATTCGGATCAGCGTAGCTCTTTTATCGCTTTCGAGCCGCCTTAATGCGCTCTCGGATCTGCGCAATCTTGTCGGTGGTCTCTTGTACAAGTTCAGGACCAACCATACGTTTATCTCCGGCATCTGCCCAACATAAGGGCGATCGGCATTTGCGGCCATACAGAGCTTCGAACGGCGCGGCTTTTATGCTCGTATGATAACTGTTATTGTAGGAAAACTCAACTAAAGGTAGATGAGTATCCCAGCTGCCGCCTAGATCCATGACACATGCGCGAAGCATATCTTCTAACGTTTGTATAGTCCGTTCGCTCTGGCCGTCTGTTTGCGGATGGAATGCCGTGCTCAGATCTAACTGAGATCCAAAGGCTTCCTGAAATGATTGCCAGATTCTTGAGACAAAGCGTCCATCTCTGTCTGAAATGATTGAGATTGGCACTCCGTGACGTGCCACAATTTCTCTTAAGTATATCTCTGCAAGCTTTCCCGTGCTATCCTTCTCTCGGATTGGTAGGAAATGCGCAGACTTCGTCAATCGATCAACTATTACCCATATCATATCGTGCCCTCTCGGGGTCCTGGGTAATTTTGTTATGAAGTCCATCGAGATTTGTTCCCACTTCCATACGGGAATCTCTGGTTGTTGTAGTAGGCCGGACGGTTTCTGATATTCTGCCTTAACCTTAGCACATGTTAGGCATTTTCCAACATAGACAGCAACGTCGCTCTTGAGTCTCGGCCACCAATAATATTCCTTCAAGTCTTGATACATCTTGTCCGACCCTGGGTGGATCGAGTATCTTGACTTGTGCGCTTCATCAAGGATGACTTCTCGTTGGCCACCATAGAGCGGAACCCAAATGCGCTTTTTAAAGTATAAGGCTCCCTCTTCATTTGGCGCCATGTACTTCAATGCACCCCGGAGGTATTCAGCTTTACGATTCTCTTCTTTAAGAGCTTCTTGTTGTGCATCTCGAATGCGTGCAGTGAGGTTCGTTCGAATCGTCATTTCCAATGCTCGAACCCTTAGGGTCTTAACCCTTTCTTTTCGGCTCAACGCGTCTGCTACACGTTTGCCTTTCCAGGATGGTACTTAATCTCACAGTCATAATCATTCAGCAGCTCAACCCAACGTCGCTGGCGCATATTCAATTCCTTCTGATCAAATATGTGTTGTAAGCTTTTGTGATCTGTGAAGATTGTACATCGAGTACCATATAAATAATGTCGCCAAATCTTCAAGGCGAATACCACTGCACCCAGCTCCAGGTCGTGAGTGGTATAATTTCTCTCGTGAACCTTCAGTTGTCTTGAAGCATAAGCGATGACTTTTTGCCGTTGCATGAGCACGCAACCCAAGCCTTGTCGTGAGGCGTCGCAGTATACCACGAAGTCTTTAGTGCCTTCGGGTAATGATAGTATTGGTGCATCGCAGAGCTTGTTCTTAAGTAGCTGAAAGGCTTCTTCCTGTTTGTGACCCCAGTCGTACTTCTTGTCTTTCTGGGTAAGGGTCGTTAACGGTTGAGCTATCTTTGAGAAATTCTCGATGAATCGCCGATAATAGCCCGCTAAACCCAAAAATTGTCGAACTTCAGTTGGGGTTTTGGGAGCTTCCCAGTTCTTTATCGCTTCAATCTTGGATGGGTCTACATGAATGCCCTTCTCATTCACAACGTGACCAAGAAATTGTACTTCGCGAATCCAGAATTCGCACTTCGAGAACTTTGCATAAAGCTTCTCTTTCTTCAGTGATTCCAAGATGGTTCTGAGATGTTGCTCGTGCTCTTCTTTCGTTCGCGAGTAAATCAGGATATCATCAATAAATACAATCACGAATTTATCGAGATATGGTTTACATACGCGGTTCATCAGGTCCATAAAGACCGCTGGCGCGTTCATCAATCCAAATGGCATCACAAGAAATTCGTAGTGCCCATATCGCGTTCTGAATGCAGTCTTTGGCACGCTTTCTTCTTGGATTCTCAGCTGATGGTATCCAGATCGAAGGTCGATCTTGGAATAGTAGCTTGATCCTTGCAGTTGATCAAATAAGTCATCAATCCTCGGTAGTGGATACCGATTCTTGATAGTGAGCTTGTTCAGTTCCCTGTAATCGATACACATCCGCAGTGTTCCATCCTTCTTCTTCACGAATAATACCGGAGCTCCCCAGGGTGAGAAGCTTGGCCTTATAAATCCCTTATCCAACAACTCCTGGAGTTGTGTAGATAATTCTTGCATCTCGGATGGCGCAAGTCGATAGGGTGCCTTGGCTACAGGAGCAGCTCCTGGAACCAAGTCTATACGAAATTCGACTTGTCGTTGCGGAGGTAGTCCTGGCAGATCTTCAGGGAACACATCAGGAAATTCCTTCACCACAGGAATGTCTTCGAGTTTCGGCTCCTCAGCCTTCTTGTCTATAACGTGTGCTAGGAAAGCGACACATCCTTTCCTTAAGCATTTCCGTGCCTTCATGCAACTGATGATTCGAAGAGGTGCGTCTCGTTTTTCTCCATGTACGATGAGAGTTTCACCATTCGCTAAAGGGATGCGAATGATTTTCTCATGACAAATAACTTCAGCTTTGTTCTTGGACAACCAGTCCATTCCGACTACTACATCGAAGCTACCCAATTGAATAGGTAAGAGGTCGATGCTAAAATTTCGTTCGCCAAGTTCTAATGTGCAGCCTCTGACAACTTCGCCCGATTCAACAAGTTTACCATTGGCTAGTTCTATGGAATAAGGAATTTCTAATCTACTAGATTCTATTCCGAGTATGCGTTTAAATTCCACAGACATGAAGCTATAATCGGCGCCAGTGTCAAACAGTATGGATGCAAAGTGATTGTTAATGAGAAACGTACCGGTGACCACGTTAGGGTCCTCGCGTGCGTCTCTTGCTCCAATCACAAATGCTCGAGCCGGAGCGTTGTTTCTCTCTGGGCAGTTCTTCATGAAATGATCATTGCTTCCACACTTGAAGCATCCTTGGTTCCGTCCAGCTCCATTACCATTCCGGTTACCATTGCCATTCCCACCATGGTTTCCATTACCATTCCCATTGCGGCCTCCAATACCTTTTCCCCAGCAGTCTTCGGCACGGTGGCCTGGCTTCCCGCAGTTCTCGCATTTTCCAACGCGACAGTTTCCCACATGGTGAAAGTCACAGCGGTTACATTTGGGCAGAGTGCCCCGATATTTCTTAGCCCCAGACTCATTTGCAGCTGCGAAGGCTTTTGCCTCCCTAGGTGGGTTAGTGTCACGCTTCTTGTTGTTCAAACCCTTATTGTTACGAATTGCTTGATTTAGGTTTGCATGTTTCCTTTTCTTGTCACCGGACGACTCAGCATGCGTCACGGTGTTTTCTGTTGGGTTCAGTGATAGCTTCTTCATCCGAACACAATCTTCAGTAAGGCTGACAGCCAGAGTTACAGCCTCGGTGATTGTTTGTGGTTTGGCCGACGTCACCATGCCACGAAACTCTGAGGCCAGTCCCCAAATGTAGCGTTCAACGCGCTTGAATTCGGGAGTCACCATGTAGGGAAGCACTCTTGACAGGTCATGGAACCTTCGAGTGTAACCATTGATGTCAGCACCTTCCATAGTCAAGTGCCAGAACTCCGTTTCCAGCCTTTGGAGTTCCGCACGAGAGCAGTACTTCTCTCTCATTCTTTCCCTCAGTTCCTCCCAAGTTAAGCCATAAGCGGCATCATCGCCCAAGGTTTGGGCTTGCAGGTTCCACCAAGTCAGAGCTTCATCGACAAACAACCCAGTAGCAAAGGTGACTTGTTGATCCGCGGTACACTTGCTCATGCGGAAAGTAGCTTCAGTCTTCTCCGTCCAGCGCACAAATGCTACTGCACCTCCTGTGCCGTCATAGTTCATCGGCTTGCAGTCGAGGAATTGCTTGAAAGTGCAGCCTTGAGCTGCGTTTCCTCCAGACGAATCTCCATTCCCATTACGCCTAGCGTTCCTTGGTCCTCCACTGTCCTGGGTACGGTTCGCCTCGTAGTGGGCGATAGCAGCGGAGATCCTTTCCTCCAGTAGAGCGTTCAGCTCTTCAGCAGTTCTTGGTAGTGGGGGAGGAGGAGGTTGATCATCATTGCGAGCATTCACAGTTTTCCTGGGTGCCATGTTCTGACATAACATAACACAACAGGGTTAGACATTTGTTTGGTATCGTCACACTAGACAGTAGTATCATATATATTCACAAGTATATATACCACATAAGTGACATCAAACAATTATTACTCTAGCAGAGTACTTAGTAGGCTTGCCCTGAGGGAATCTATACGTGACTAGGCTTGCTGTGATTTCTTGTGCACTGAATTCCATAATTATGTATGCATCCATAATTACGTAACTCCTTGCACAGTCCGCACAGTTCGTTTCATCCTCGTATTTCTTCCTTCAGATAGGCCATCGCTTTCAGGTAAGGTCACGTATACTTGTGACATTCTACTTCTAGTACATGCTAATTATCACGCATAATTGAAAGTAATTTCTAGTCACTACAGGTGCTACTTCTGTGCACCCTAAGTCTCGTAGTGTCTTTTCTAGACTCTTGTGAACAGTTTCAGGTAGTGGATGTCGCGGGACGTTTTATGCAATGAAAACTCTTTGAAAAATTGTTTTCGTGAAAGGATCCTAGAGATTGTAGACTAGACTCGAGAAGGAATCCTAGTTCACTACAATCGCAGCTCTGATACCAATCTGTCACACCCCTTTCTGCGGCGGAAGCACGAGGTGTGATCATGAAAGGTTCTCATTGCATACGAAGAGTAAACATACTACATGCTCAAAAATACCTTCAAATATTACATTACTGAAAACATATGTCAAGTGTTTACAACACGAGATAACATATTGTCTTAAAAGTCACAACTTTATTTAAAGATAAACAAAGCGACATCCACGAGCATGAGTAAGACCACGCGCACATCCATCCTAGTTACCTGAAATACATGTGAGTTTTGGAAAAACGTCAACATAAAGTTGGTGTGAATTCATGCAGTGATTGTTTTGAATGTTTTAAATACTTGAATGGAAACATAGTATGTAACTTGTAGAATGTGTGAATCTTTGAATGTAACTTGTAAAACGCATCTATAACTGAGTACTATGAATGTTTGAATGTATTGATAACACATATCTGTAATCTCCTTATTATTAATGTTTGACTGTGTGAGATCGCTAGTGGTTTGCAAGGCCACTAACATATGTCACGACATAGGAAGCCACCAAACCTAGGCATTTTTGTCGACTTTGACTGAGACACAGAAGCACTCATTGGTAGAAGTAGGCCAAGAGTGGGGTTGCCTGAAACCCATTAGATCTAACCTTTTGTTCCGCGGTCTGAATGTATACGTTGATTAATGGTGCTTATGGTACCCTATTCGGGACATGATCTTGAATGTTTCACTTGAATGTTTCACATGAATGTTTTTCCTTTGAATGTTTTTGTACTCATCATACCATATGTAAACAATGTAACATTTGTAACATGTATTTCACCCCCGAAGTTATAAAACTAAAAATAGTTAAAAGAAAAGGGGGAGCATGAACTCACAACTTTGCGTTCCTGTGCGTCGTAAACTTCACCGGATTTGCTTAATTAACGTCGTAACCTATACGCGTTTTCTTAATGTTAGTCACTAGACTTGTATCACACAAGTACAGTCACTCTCTTTTGTATTTGTATTGTTGTGTTAAAAATATTTCATATTTTTAACTACGTATCTTACTTATATTATTTCCTCTAAAATACATATAAGTCTTTTGTGTTTTGCACTTCGCACCCGAATTATGTATCTTGTATTTTGTATGTGTATTTTTATGTTTATACTCTTCACGAGTATTTAGTGTATTTTTAAGTCTTAATACACTAGTACGTATAACACATACTATATACACTTAGCACATAAGTTGGTGATAAAATAATATATATTTTTCCCTCAAAAATATACATACTTATGTCCATTTTTATTCTTGAAGAAATCCTCATTTCTTATCACCAAAAATTAGGGAAACCTTGGTAATACTTTTAAACACATTTTTAGGGAATAAGTTTCTCAAAAACTCATATTTTTCTAAGTGTCAAATTTTATAAAAATTTTGACAGAGTTTCCCCTAAAAATGGAGGTTTACCATGTTTTCAAAACATGTGTTTATTTTCTTTTAAATCGTCAACAATTTCCTCATTCAACAATAAACAATATGCAACTAGTTTAAAATAGATTTAATCGCAGAAATACATGAACTTGTGGTTTTTTTCCAAAATAGGTAGTATCTTTCCTTTATTTTTAGTGGATCTTTGTATAGATCAACTTCGTTTCTTGAAAGTCCCGTTTTTAAAGAAGTTACATCTTTACAACTTCCGGTCAACATTTACAAAATAGTTATTTTGTCGAAACTTTGTATTACACAAGTGTTTACATACTCGTGTGTTTGCTAAAATCATTCTTTTTCATGTAAGACTCGGCTTTAGAAAATATGATTTCTTGGACACTTGGTCCTTTGAAAGTACCGCTTGTAGATCCGTAGATCTACTAGTTTTAAACACTATTTCACAAGTTAAATCGCTTTTACACAAGTTCACGATTCGTGTGTGGTAGAGTTTCATCATTTAACCCTTGTTACTACCAAAACAACCTTATGTCATGATCCATGATCATGACCACCCGGGTTAAATGACGATCCGAGCTACCACAACATAGATCGGGTCCAAATAATCACATAAATCAATTGCTACAACTTTTACACAACATATGAGCTTTTAACCATCACTTTTAGTGTTTTTAGTAGACTTTTAAGCTTCAACTTGTATGTTTACGAGTTTTAACCGTTACAAATCATTTTAACCACTTCAAAATAGTTCAAGAAGGTGATTTAAGCAACTTACTACTAGCTCAAGGCTAGGGAAGATTCTAAGCGAAAAATGCGTGGATAAAAGCAAAGTAGAGAGGTCCTTCGTCTTCCGTTTGCTCCAAGGTTCCTTATACGCGATCCTTAACACTCGTATGAGCTTGGAAAGGCAAGATCAAAACTCGAAAATGATGGATGGATCTAGGGATGTTTGGCCGTGAGCTTTTAGAGGGAGAGAGAGGAGCTTGGTGTGTGTTGATTTGTGAGAAGAGAATGTTGTGCAAAGGTTGCTTCTTATAGACAAAGATGGGATTATGGTACAAGGGTTCTAGTGTCACCTAGATACTAAACATCTTGGATTAAAATAATAAAAAGGAACCAAAGGTGTCCCCCTCTAGTTGGGGCCGGTTAGCAAGGGGGGGGGGGGGGTTCTAGTTGGATTTTAACTAGTTAGTTAGGCACATAGTTAGGTTAATATAGTTAAGTTTAGGGATTAACCCGGTTAGTTGTGTGTCGTGTGTTATGACGGGTGTTAGGGTATTCAGGGACCCTAACTGGCTCAGAAAAAGATAAATAATGTTATTAACAATATTTTCGTGTTCCGGGTATAGTCCGGTTGTTCGGTTACATACCGATTCGTTAAAGTGCTAAATTGCACCTTTTAGTGTTTAATAAGTATCTTTTTATAACACTATCGATTCCCAACACTTAGGGAAATATTCTGGATAATAAAACGACATTTCTGCAAAATATTCATGTGTCTAAATGCTGAATTATTGCTGAATTTTATAGATTCTGCACTTAAAGTGCGTTTCGGGTGCTTTTTAGTGCTAAATTTTGCTTTCGCATTGCATATATATTAACCCTTGTATGTACTCTTGGGTCTTAATGCATTCTTATTGTCGGACCTACACCTAGGCTCCAATTTTATTGTCTGACTGCTTTCTGCAGTTCTGTTGACACATTGTGTCCTACCGGTGAGTTTACTAATATTTCTGACGCAACGCTCTCGTTTATGCATAAAGCAATATTTTGTAGTATACAACGTGCATGAATTCACTTGTTTAGTATGAAATCAGATATTGCTGACAATTAAGCACATAATTGCAGTCATTAAGCAATAATTAATGTGTACGGAAATTACCGGTTTGGGCCAGTTGTCACAAGACCCTTGGTGCAGATGCTGCTTATGCACTGAGCTGGGACGAACTCAAGGAAATGATGGAGAAGAAATACTGTTCTTGGGCTGAAATCCAGAAGCTTGAGGTGGAGTTCTGGAATTTGAAAATGGACGGGCCGAAGATTTCTGAGTACATCCAGCAATTTCACGACTTGTCTATAGTCGTCCCCTACTTAGTCAAGCCGGAATTCAAAAGGATTGAGTGATTCATTTGGGGACTTGCACCTCAAATTAGGAGCATGGTTACTACCTCAAAGCCCTCAACCATCGCAGAGGCTATCGATTTGAGTGTCACTCTTACTGAAGAAGCTCTACGCATGGGAAAATTTTTGGAATCTGAGGATAACATGAAAGAGACTCATGTGGAGTCATCAGGCAATAAGAAGAGGAAGTCTTCAAACCTAAAGTCAAGCACCCAAGTCAGCTATGAAAGCTCTAAGGCAAACAAAAGGAAGGAAGTGAACCCGCCGCATGGCAGGAAAGCTTATGGAGCCACTAATAAGGCTGGTGATAAGGTTTACTTGGGGACTAAGCTAAGGTGTGAGGAATGAAATTTTTACCATGAAGGTCAATGTCTAAGGCCTAAGTGTGGAAAGGAAGGGCACAGCAAGGACGCCTGTAGGGCGAAGGATCCAAATGGAAGAGATAATGGTAGAGTACCAGGTTGCTACAGATGTGGTGAAGCAGGACACTTTAGGAAAGATTGCCCTAAGAAGAAACAAGCAAGGAAGGGCTTTCACGACCGAAGGTTGTAAAGCATGCCAGGATCCAGATGCGGTTACGGGTGTGTTCCCTATTAACCAACCCTATGCATCTATTTTTGATTAATACTGGCACCAACTTTAACCTTGCATGCTTAGAACCTAAGAAACTGCTTGGCCTAGTTTCGAGTAAAATAGACGTCCCGTATACTTTAGAAATGGGCATATAGAAGGCTAGTTAAGCAGACGAAGCAATTAAGGATTATATTGTGGGGATTCAGAAGGCCGGAACCTTTTGTTACCATTGACTTGGGAAGTCATGATATGATAGTCAGCATGGATTGGAAATCCAAGTATAGAGCTGATGTCACACCCCAACCGATGGCGGAAACATAGGGGCATGGCACTGAGCGAAACAGATTGTCCAGAAGTTTCCATAACAATTTCATTACCAATCAATTTAAAATAACATGTCCCATACCATGTCTCAAAAGATAATACAATTATTACAGACAAAATCTAGGCAAATAGTTCTGTTCCGACGACTCAGATTTCATTTGTACAGACAACTATTTGTTGGCCTCTAAGACCTTATTCTAGCCTCGATTTCCTAGCAGATAAGCATCCTAAGCACCTGTCACATACGTTAAAATAAAAGTCAATACACATAGTGTAAAGGTGAGCATACAAGTTTGATAATGGCATATAGAGTTCGAAAGCGTTACGCATAACCAACACGTACACAGAGTGAAATGAGGCATGTTAGTTATCGACATGAACCTATCGATACCAATGACTGCGGGTTGACTGCCCAAGGCAGTTCGTAATACATGATCACCACTGTAATCCATGCAAATAATTGTCCTTAACAACCCCCGAGTGAACGGGTGCTGAGTCCAAACTAATAGTACTATCGTTGCTAAGGCAGGTAGACAACATTCCATGTGTAAACATAACAAACAAGCATTCATTAAGTCACGTATAACATGCGGTAACGGTTAGCATTTAAAGTATTGCGTAGTGTGTTCGATGTGATTTAGTATAAGTAACGTGTGTAACACCCAAAAGTGCGTAAAGCAAAAAGGGATCGAGTATACTCACCGCGATGATGGATTGAAGGGAGCGCTAGAGAGTAGGGTTAGCCAGATCAGAACGATAGCGTAACGATAAGTGACGGGTAAAACGATGCAAGGTGTAAGTGGCTCGGACAGCAGTTCGGTCGGATGGTAATCCGGTCGGACGACTAGTCATGCGGATGACAATCCGCTCGGATGGTTATCCGGTCGGACGGTAGTCCGGTCGGATGACTATTCGAGTGGATTGTTTCTTCCTTTGAGAAGGAGGTGTTTGTGTATAATGGTTTGACCTTTGAAGTTTTCATTATAGCATTTTGAAAACATTGAAGTATCTCTACCTTTCAAGTCGGTCGATCGAACGGTCAGTTGTGCGGATGACAATCCGCTCGAATGGTTATCCGGTCGGACGGCGACTCGAGTGGCGAGGTTACTTAGTGAGAACAAATCCACAGCAGGGCGGTCACTCGGTCGGATGTCCATCCGAGCGGGTGGCAACCCTGTTGTTGAACATGTTGAAAATTGTTTAAGTGTTAAAGTCCAAGTATCTCATGATCCGAAGGGTAATCCGGTCGGATGGTAGTCCGGTCGGATAGTAACTCGTTCAACGCTCAGACTTCAGATAAAATTGGTTAAGTGTGGGACCCAAGATGTAGGTCGTTCAGACAGCTGGCCGCTCGGATGGCTATTCGTTCGGACAGTAGTCCGGTCGGATAGCATTCCGTCCCGGTTGTTCCGTTCGTCTTTCACTTGGTCGTTTTGATTGTTTGTCGTTTTATCGAGACGTTTTGACAACATGTTAACCAACAGGACCCCTTATTGGCCCAAGTGACCCGATCAAACAGGAATCACCCTAGTTCGACCAGTTAACCGGTTCAGGACGGTTGTTCTTGGTTAACCCGAAGTTGGTGGTCTTGTGAGTAGAACCCAGATCTTGAGCTAGCACAACACTGAGAATGAGTAGAAGACTAGATCAAGGTCCAATCCTATCGGTTTTGAGTGCATTGAGTGTAAAAGAGTTGAAAGAAAGTTAGAAACCATCTTTCAATCATTTTTCACCATGAATGTGTTTAGATCTATGCAAGATCTTTGTTTACTTGTGTGGAAATCGGTTAGATCTAAGTTGTTCTTGGTGGGTTGAAGCCAAAACATGAAGTTCGTAAGAACACCATGATGACGTCATCCTAAGAAACCTCAAATCTAGTGATTTCACAGTTAAAAGTTAAGATTCAAAAGATAGAAAGGTGCAGCAGTGCGTGTAGATTAAGGAAGTACAAGATTTAGGACGAGATCTTACCGAAATTGAGAGAAATCAAAGAAAAGGTGAGGAGCACGAGCTGTTTAGACAGAAAGTTGCCAAAAGTGGAAAGAATGAAAGTGACAGGAGGTATTTATAGAGTTCCCAAAGTAGAAAGGGTTGGTCGGTCGGATGGCATCTCGCCCGGATGACTGTCCGGTCGGATGTCATCTCGGTCAGATGGCAACCTGGCACCACAATCAGGTGGCAGCCCGGTCGGATGGCACTTGGCTTGGGTGTTCGGCGCGACGATTTTTGCTGCTTTGATTGCGGTTGCGAGCGATTCGATGCGATAGAGTTTCCTAGTCAAATTACTTTTAATCCCAACTACTCATTTCTCACGCTATCTCTTCTCCACTAATTATCATAGTTCGATTTCGATTGCGATTGAGTTCGATTGCGTTTGAGTTTTGATTGCGATTCGATTTATTACCACACATAACGTAAATAAACATGCACAAGTAACACATAAGGCACACACACACGTATAACAATAACCAAAATGCGTATTTCGAGTTGCGAGTGCGATTGCGATAGCGATTTAGCGATTAAACATGATAATTAGCGATTAATATGCGATTATTAATAGATACTCCACATAATACAACTAAGGTGAAAATAAAATAGACTAATTACGAGTCAAAGAAGTCAAAACAGGAGTTGAGCAAGGAGAGACAAATCGCATTTAGCAATCTTGTCTTCCTTTGACTTCAATCTTGACTTTGACTTTGACTTTCGAAAACACGGGGTGTTACAGCCTCCCCTTGTTTAGGGAATTTCATCCCGAAATTAGTCCGAAGCCGTAACAAACAATTGCGGGTACTTCGCCTTCATGTTGCTTTCGAGTTCCCAAGTGAACTCTGCGCCTCGTTTGCCTTCCCATCGGACTTTCACAATAGGAATGCGCGAGCGTCTGAGCTGCTTGGTTTGGCGATCCATGATTTCGACAGGCTTCTCCACGAAGTGTAGTGTTTCGTTTACTTGTAGGTCATCGAGAGGTACAATTAAATCATGCTCAGCCAGGCACTTTCGGAGGTTTGACACGTGGAAAGTCGGGTGGACGTTACTAAGTTCCTCCGGCAGTTCGAGTCTCTAGGCGACTTTTCCGATCCTTTCTAGAATCTTAAAAGGTCCAACATATCGAGGCGCTAGTTTCCCTTTCTTGCCGAATCTGACCACACCCTTCCAAGGTGATACCTTTAGGAGTACGTAGTCGCCAATGTCAAATTCAAGGGGCTTGCGTCGTCTATCGGCGTAACTTTTATGTCGACTTCGAGCTTTCAACAAGTTGTCTCGAATTTGGAGGACTTTGTCAATCGTTTCTTGCAATAGGTCGGGACCAGTTAGTTGCGAGTGACCGATCTCGTGCCACACAATAGGCGATCGACATTTGAATGCTGGTATGATAACTGTTGTTATATGAGAATTTGACTAACGGCAGGTATTTATCCCAATTACCACCGAAATCTATGACACACGAACGGAGCATGTCTTCAAGCGTACGAATCGTTCTTTCAGTCTGACCGTCGGTTTGAGGGTGAAATGCGGTACTTGGATTAAGCGATGTACCGAGAGCCGTTTGAAACGTTTCCCACAGTCGCGAGGTAAACCGAGCATCACGATCAGAGATGATGTCGCGAGGCATCCCATGATTACAAATGATCTCGTCGGTGTAGATTCGGGCTAATCGTTCTACCTTGTAGTCTTCCCGTATTGGCAAAAAGTGAGCTGATTTGGTCAAACGGTCAACGACAACCCAGATGCTGTCGTGACCTGATGACGTGTGCGGAAGCTTTGTTATGAAATCCATAGCTATACTCTCCCACTTCCATATAGGGATAGGCGGTTGTTCGAGTAAGCCAGAGGGTCTTTGGTGTTCAGCCTTGACTCTTGCACAGGTCAGGCATTTTCCAACTTAGAGAGCCATATCCCTCTTCATGCCCGGCCACCAGTACTTGTAGCGAAGGTCCTGGTACATTTTGTCGGCACCGGGATGAATAGAATACCGGGATTTGTGGGCTTCGTCCATCAAAATCTGTCGCAATTCGGTCCGTTTAGGGATCCAAATTTGGTCCAGAAAGTGGAATATCCCATTCGACTTATTCACAAGCTGGGCTCCATCGTGTTAGATTCTTTCCTTCTTCAGAGTTCGTTCATTAAAACATGCATGCTGGGCTTCGCGGATGCGAGTTTCAAGATCGTATTGGGCTTGGACGTTACGAGTGCTAAGCATATAACTCCGTCTGCTGAGAGCATCGGCAACAATATTTGCTTTGCCTGGGTGATAACGAATCTCACAGTCGTAATCGTTAAGAAGTTCTACCCATCGGCGTTGACGCATATTAAGTTCCTTCTGATCAAAGATATGTTGTAGGCTCCTATGATTGGTGAAGATCGTACACTTGGTACCATACAGGTAGTGTCGCCAAATCTTTAACGCAAAAACAACTGCGCCTAGCTCGAGATCATGGGTTGTACAGTTATTCTCGTGGATTTTGAGCTGACGAGATGCGTGTTGGACCGTTCTACGACCTTAAACCGTCAGTTAAGGCAGTTCATCTTTGCGTACGAAGGCGGAATCAACGTAAACAAAGTTACAACAACTATTCTCTTTAATTTCTTCTCTTTTATTGCTTTCTGATTACAATTTGACAGAGTTTCGTTCCACAAGCAATGATCCAGGTCTTCTACACAAATGAACCACACAACCCTATATATAACCATGTAGATTTCGCTTGAATTGGTTTGAAGCGAAATCATTTCTTGTTGATTTCGCTTGAACTTGTTTCAAGCTAAATCTCATGATGTTGATTTCGCTTGAACTGATTTCAAGCGAAATCTTCAAGTAAAACAAGTACAAACCCTAATAAAGACCCTGTTGTGTGTACAATCAAACAATCTAGACTCAAGACTTGATTATGACGTAATCAACAGACATTTAATGCACCAATAGACTCCCCCTTGGATGTTGATGAAGTCTTTGGCTTCAAGTCTTTGTCTTTATCATTCTTCAAACATTGCAAAAACTCTCTTCAATCTTTATCTTCAAACTTTAAACTTCAAACTTCAATCTTCCCTTTGACCGTTGACCCAGACTCCCCCTTTCACAGACTCCCCCTGTCGATATGCTAGAATCTGAGATATCTGGTTCAAGCTTTGACATTTAGCTTCAGTGGAAATTCCTGAAACCTGCAATCACTCATCCAACTATAAGTAACAACATTTAAAACTTCCAAATATTGTACCCTAGCAATTCAAACCTTCTAAACCACTTCTCATGAATTTGGCAGTTTCATCGAATCGTATCGGAAACTAGCTCTATAACAATATAAGCATCCAAATCCCCCACAGTTAATCATCCAAGTCCAAACTAATGACCTTGGAGATATCACAAACTGTTTTTGATTTTAGAAATTTCAAGTTTCAAATTAATGAACTTGTTTTATTCTTAGAAACACAATCAACATACTTAGATTTTGAAACTCAGCACTCAGACATCAGTTGTCGAAAATAAAGCAGAAATCAAAATCTTTTTGTATTTTCTGAAAACATAAAGCAGTAAAGAAATATGTACAAACATATTTACAGACAATATTTTTGTTTTGAGTATGCGTCAGAGGATCATATCAGTTTATGACAAGTCACAAGTACCGTTGAGCTTATTTACACAGTAAGAATTAAACAATTCACTTAGATTGTCGATATACTTGTCCACTTAAATTTTCATACAAACTTCAACTGATTCAGGATACGACTTAGATGTTTTAAGAACTTAAACTCATTCATGTGTCCCACCTCTTGAATATACTCCCGTATCCAGATCCCAATATTCAGTCTTACAGGCAATTATAACACAAATGATATCTGTAAGGGGTTAATAAATTATGAAGAATCATGAGAGCTCAGGTCAGAACTACCGTTCAGCAGAGAGATCATGACTCAACTTGTGGGTGTGTCCCCTTTAGAGGATCTTTTTTACAACAGCATTGCTAAGCAATTTTATTGTCTTATCATATATGCTGAGGGTGATGCTGTGTTTCAAGCATATGCGGAAAGTATTATTCGAGGACTAGGTCAGAACTTCCATTCAGCAGAAGTCCCGGAATAATACCCCAGACATCATTGAGTATAAAAACCTGTATATCAGAATACGAAACCTTTCAAACGAGATTTCAGGGGTTACCTATATATCCAAGTAGTGTTCCCCACGAAATAAGCAAGTGTGAAATTTAGGTTTATATCCCAAAAAAATTTACTAAGTGTATAAAAATCTACCGACACATCCACGGTGAGATCATTTAACACATTTAAACTTTCCATTTCTTTAGCGTACTGTAACTGTCTACTGATGTACTATCATTTCCTCTTTTTACGCAAAACTCAATTTTTAAATTTTATCATGTTTTTGTCATTTTCAAATTTTCAAATGTTTTTGTATTTTCTAACAACAATTTTTCTCCCCCTAAAATGCAAAACCATTTAAAGAAAATTTGACAACCAATACTGATAGATTTGTCTCGCCATCCATTTTCTGCTAAACGTGCTCTGATTTGCAGAAAATATAACGTACCCCCATGATTTACAACCCATTGTGTCACACCCCGACCACGTAGAACATACAAAACGTGGCGGAAACATCGGGGAGTGTTGTAACAGAATTAATGTTTCACAACCATGGAAATTAAAGTTTCGTTTTATTGATTAAAAGTGTTACAATGTCTTAACAAACAAAGAAATACAACATAATTAACTAGTCTTGCATCTTTTATTGTCACTAAAGCCCAAGTCTGCCTATGTGTATCTTGTTCATCTTATGCAACAGCTCCTGAAAAACACATGTGAAAATAGGTACGTCAGCATAAAAATGCCTGTGAGATACATAGGTTTTGTGAAAATAGGTTTCATGACTTATGTTTGAGAAAATGTTTAGTCATGAACCTTGTAATTTGCTTTGTCTTTGTAAATCATTTGAAAAACAATAAGTTCAGATGATATGTATAAATAAGAAAATAATGCATGGTTAAATGAGTAACCATGTAAAATGAGTTTGTAAAAGTTAAGTTGTTTGTAAAACAATGTATTGTGAAAGGTATGTTATTTGTATAAAATGTTATATGTATCAAACTGAAATGATTCAAATAACGCTACGATATATGTAATACCATACAAACACTTATATATAGGAAGTACCAGCGGCGTATCCACCATGCTTGTATCATATTACACACGCATCGTTACTTAATCACTTACTCAAATCACCAATGTAATAAGTCTATGTTTAAACCAATAGTCAAAAGTCCTTGTATAACCCATGTCAAATGTTTATAGTCCAAAAGTAGTCAAGTAATGTATAACCAAAATGATATGTATGGTAAGTAAAATTTAGACTACTTAAACCATAAGTAAAAATGTACAAAACAAAGTATTGAAGTAAAACTTGGTTTAAATCAAAGTTATGTTTTGTAAGATATATGCATGCTATACTGAATATGAACATTTATGCGGTATTGTGAAAATTCATACATCCAAGCCTTGAGACAGACGGATAACTATGTAAAAGTGAGTTATCAAGAGAATATGTATTCGGATTCGGTCATTCCTTTCATCCCCTTTCCCTGGGATGTCCGAAACGGGATTTGTCAAGTCCTATGGTACCACTACCTACTAACGAACGGCATGATCGGTGTTAATGAATGTATAGTATAGTTTAAACAAACCATATGTCATACCAAAATGTAAGCATGTTTTATGAAGATAATGTACCTAGTATGCTAGAGTAAACATACAGGGTAGAGCTGTAAAACAATGTGTCCATATGTTACTGGAACATATGCAACAGAGATGCAGTATAAAACAATGTACTAAGTATGCAAAGTTTTTATACAAAGTAGAAAAGTCATGTAAAACAATGTACTAAGTATGCAAAGTCATCATACAAAGCATAGAACACCATGAAATCATGTACTATAAATGTACTAATGAACATAGCAAGTATATGATGTGAAAACATGTAAAGCATGAAAGTAACAAGTAGGCACATGTGTTTCACCCCAAAACAGTTTGGAAAACAGTAAAAGAGGGGTCTATGTACTCACTTGAGAATGCTCAGTAGTCCTTGAGTGACAACCAAACAATGCTAGAGATCACGGAAATCAAACGGCACCTAATATAGGTAACTACATTAATAAACCGGACCTAAATCGGAAGATCGGATAGAATGAGGTTTCGTAAACCAAACGAGTATAGAGACTCGTGTCATATGGTTTATCAAAGCCTACATGCTAAATGAAACCCAACCTAATAGCTTACGACCCATTACGACCCGTTTAGGTAGCTTATGCTACTTTAACGCGTCGTTCGCGTGAAACGCGTTCGGACCGTCTAACTAGTTCTACGACAAGTGTTATATGCCTAAACATGTTACATAATCAGTTATGTGACAAAAGTTTAGGTTACATATGCTTAATTACCAATTATACATGAAAAGGGTATTCTGGTAATTTACCTAAGGCATATAAACTACCTATCATACAACTACTTAAACGATGTGACCATAGGGTATAACCTCGGAAGGTTATTCCCTACCTACTATGGTCACTTAATGTATTTGGTCGGATCCTAATGATCGACCAAACTGGGTCGGGTTCGAGGGTATAGGCGATTTATTAGATCGCCTACCCTACGACCCTAGACAACGTGGTAATCAGTGGGCATAGTCCCAAGGGACTATGACCAACGTGATTACACTCACGTTGCGAAGTTCAAACGAACTTCGCATTGACCATTACTGGTCAACGCTGAAAGTCAAACAAAGCTTGACTTTCTAACTCGAAAAGCAATAAAATAAGGAAAAGAACGAAAGAATACTTACGAAGGGTCCCCGAATGCTAACCTCGATTCAAAAATCTCAGGTATGAAACAATAGTTTCAACTTAGAGTTTCTCAAATCAAAGTTCTTGTAAGTTTTGCATTGGGGTGATGGGGTATTTATAGTTTTCGGGTAACCGTTAGGATCGTTTCATGGAAAACGTGCCTTAATCCCATCCATACATGTGTTGCAAAGTTGTGGTGACTAAAAATGGTCCTTATCATCTGACTAAGCAATTGAGAATGTGTGGGTGAGGATCAAACAGCTGCAATCTGCTGTTAAATGCAGTTAATCTGGTCTGATAGTGGGACGCGGGCCGCCTGAGGATGTTCAGAAACTGAGGCGGGCCGCCTAGCCCTTCTGATCAGAAAACAAGTTTCAGAAATTACAGTTTCAGTCCCTGCACGTGTTTAAGGCCATTTCCGACACTTCTAAGGCCCGTAAAGCCAATTTTAAGGCCCTTAAATGATGCCTAAACATTGTGGACATGAAACATGCTCAAAAATATGCCGGGTGTTGGTTCGTTTGGTCGTACGAACGTGATGTTCGCTTAATTACGACGGAATGCGCATAAGCGCGAAAAACGATCCAAATGACGCGACGAATGGATTTTTTACAAGCCAAACACTAAAGAATAATATAGTCATGCTTACATAAATTTTTGGATGTCCGGATGTATTCAGAACGTGAGTTATGCGTAAAAATGCAAACTTGTGCACTTTTTGACACTTTTAGTCCCTGAATGACCCAAAAGTTTATTTTAGCACACCAAACACCTCAAAGCCTATTTCTAATCCATGTAAAGGATATTTATGGTATGTTTAACTTATGGTCATGTTCCGGAATGTCTGTTACAGTTCAAATTGGCATACTTTCGCAGTTTGTCAAATTTAGTCCCAGTAAGCGATTTAACTTGATTTTGCCATACCAAAGCCTTCAAAACTTATTTCTAAGTTATGTAAAGGTTATTTAAGGTATGTTAAGCCTATGTCACTATTCCGGAGTGTTTGTTGCATTAAACTGGTTATATTTACGCATCGGTGCGCGTATAACCTTCCAGAAAGCGATTTAGAGTTTGAAATTGAACAAGAATTGATATGTGCAAATGATACACATATTTTTACAAATCCCAAGTATGAAATATAATATTTCATTGGTTCGGTATTTGTTTGATGGCCGTGGAGGCACAGGTGTTACACATTGATCTTAACAGTTTGAAAACCGTTTTTCAATCTGATGAAAGTAATCATGTTTGTTCAGCCGTGAGGGTTTCGGCGTATTCAATCAACATACATTCAAACAAAATTAAAAACAACATATTTTTGGTTTTCCAAATTTTAACAAACTAAAAACATATTTTTGGTTTTTAGTTTTTTCAATTTTTAGGATTTTGAAAATATTGTTTATTTATGTACAAAAATCACTCAAACTAAACTCCCTGTTCAACTAAACCAGGGTCCTGCAACCTCTTCCTGTGCCAGGTTGCTCCTACTACCATTCTCACAATCTTCAGCTTCGTTGAGGACCTGCACATTCAAACTTTATCAATCATTTGAACAATTTAGCCCAGGTTTGTTGGACCTTAGGCATTTCAACACAATAATGTTCATTTAATTTCGGAAACTCTTTGTCATTTAAACCGTTTTCAATTTTGACTTCAACTTTTTCATCTTTTACCATCGTTACTTGTTTCTTAGCACTCCACATTTGACCTTTCGGAGTACCTCTTTTGTAAAAATTTGTCTCTTTTTGAACCTTTTGATTTTGAACAACATTTTTAGGTTTCCAAAACTCTTGAGGTTTTGTCATATCAACAGATGTTCTCCAACTCTGTGTTGTTCTCAATCTGGGTGTGTGAGAATTCCAGGTCTGTCTTGAATCGAACCTGTTCGGGTTTGATTTCCAATTTTGATTTGAAGCAAACTTGTTTGTATTGTACCTCCAAGTTTGTTTCGAATCAAATCTGGTTGACCTTGATTTCACATCCTCAGATTTCTGTTTTTCAACATCAACAGGCTTTGGATTTGGACACTTTCGTGCAACATGTCCAATTTTATCACATTTAAAACACACTTTCTTTGAAACATCCTTAGCCTGTTGTTGTTTCTTTTTCATGGCCTCAAACTCCTCATTAGACTGTTGTCCAATTTTGAGTTTTTCTTCTTCTGCTAAGCTTTTTCCTTGAACAAAACCAGTTTTTGTCGGAACATTTTGTGTTTCATTTTTCTTCCAATTTTGTTTCTTTTTATAACCCAAACCAGCCTTCATGTTTTTCTTCTTAAAACCAAGTTTGTTATAAGAAGATTTATGACCTTTACCAGCAAACTTTGGAATCTCAGACTTCTCAATCTCAACCATTTTGAAAACTTTATCAACCTTTTCTGAAATCACATTCTGAATCGGGAAAACAACATCTAAGAATAATTTGTCCGATCCAATCATGGTATAAACCAATCCTTTTGAATCATCATTCAAATTTTTCTCGGATTTTGTGTTTTTCAGATAACCATCATAAAGATTTCCATCATCTTCATCCTGTGATTCAGACTTACAATTTGTAGACTCATCTTTCAAAATGCTTTCAACAACCTTACTTACCACCTCTGAATCATTAGCATCATCAGATTTGGAGTAAGTCACATCGATACTTTCAGGTAACTGGTCAGCTATGTTCAAACCCTTTGCCACCTTTTCCTCATCATAAAAAGTATAATTGTTTCTCAATGGTGGTGGTACCTGATGAAATTCTGAACCAATACCCTTTTTGCAATTTTCAGTATCTTTGTCATCTGGTGTGATGTTGAAAATGCGTTCGAGAATGTACGAAGAGTTATGATAACTTTGAAGTTTTGTAACAACCTTTTCTTTTTCAGCCAAGACTTGTTTAAGATAACAATTTCATCAACACATTTGTTCAATTCAATTTGCTTTTCTTTAAACTTTCTTTCATACATTTCTTTAGTGACTAAAGTTTCTGACAATCTTTGATCAAAACTTTTGACTTGGCTTTTCAAAGTATCATAAGCTTCTTGTACTCTCTGACTCGACCATTTCAAAGAATCATACTGCTTTTGTAAATCTTGAAATTTAGATTCTTTTTCAACACAATCGACACATTTTGTAGAACACAGTTGTCTATAAACATTATTATCCTTTTCAAGACCTTGACATTTCTGTGTCAATTTTTCAACTTTTAGTTTCAAAATTTCTTCTTGTTCAATCATATCTTTACATTTTATTGTGAAACCATTTTCAAGTTTGCTTAATTCATTATCTTTTGTTTTTATGATGTCATCTTTTTCAGTACAGGCTTTGCACATTTCTATGCAATTCCTGCACTTGTTTTCTTTTTCATCAACCATTTCAACATTCGATAGATCAGAAGATTTTCTAACCTCAGTCTCATTCAGCACCGATTCTTCTGACTCAACTTTCTGATCTTGCTCTTTGTTCTCCTCTTTCTGAGCTTCTTCATTTTTCTGCACTTCTTCAGCTCTCTGTTCTTCTCCAGCAAGCTTTGCAACAGTCTTCACTTCTTCAATCGTCTTCTTCAATTTTTCTTCTTTTCTTTTCTTCAGTTCTACCACCTTAGGTAAACTTGCTTCAAAAACTTCTTTTAACTTGTTCATCAAATTTGGCAAATAGCTTTTATCAGAAAGCCTTCTTGTGTTGAAAGTGCCTTCACTTGGAAACACATTGGTTACAGCATCAAAATCCACTTTTGATGGATCAACTACTGGATTACCCTGTGAATCCATGTAACACTCTAGTTCTTCATTCCATCTCTTGGCTCTTTGTGCTTCCTTAAATGGTTCATACAATTTGCCAATCTCCCATCTCGCACTGTCTCTTCTCCACCAAGTATCATGATTATCATTTGCAACAAATGCATAACCAACTGCATCTTCTTCAGGGCAAACTTGACTCCAATCGTAACCTTCATCATCATATATAACTGCAAGAGCCCTTGATCTTTCTTCTGGTTGCTTTAATCTTGGTGGCTCAGACTTGTTCTGATGGTAAATCGCTTTCTTGTAGTAATCTTCCTTGAATGGATTTTCAGAATCATCAGCAGCATACGCATTTCTGCACTCGCGCTTAAAGTGACCTTTTTGTTTACATTTGAAACATGTCACCTTTGATTTATCAAATCCCAATTTGGTAGATGATCCCCCAATTGACTTTCTCCCCGTGATCTCCATGAACCGCTGTGCCCGACGAACCGCACTGGCCATGCACCATCTTATATCCATTAGTTCCATCTCCTCGGGGTCTAATTGGTCATAATCTTCTTTCTTCAAGTTGGTGTTGCCAATCTTCCCTGCAACGAGGCTTTCATACGATTCAAGTACAGATGCCAAGAAAACCATCTGTTGTTTTGCCGACTCTTCGCTGAAATTCTGCCCATTCTTCAGATCCACTGCAATATTACACTGAAACAAATTCTTGGAAGCAGATTGACTTGAAGTGTTTGAAGAAGATCCACTGTGAAAACCACTGTGAAGACTTTCATTGTTCACTGAGCTTGAACTTTCTGCAGAAAATGTTGTTTTTGGAGATCCAGCCTGTGGTGCATTTCCTCTGTAGTAAAGCTCCACATTTTGCTGATAAGCTGGATTGTTGACTTTAGATCTCTTTATCTCCAACTCATTACTTTCAAGCCTTTCAATCAGCAAATCCAATTTTAAATCTTCAGGCTTGATTGTATTTTTCAACATTAGAGCGAAGTATTGCCACTCTTGATCATTTGGCAATGAATCAAACAATTTATCCACCAGCTCCTCTTCAGAAGGTAAGATTTTGTGTCTGATCAGCTCCATTTTCAGATGTCCGAATCTCTCAATCATTTTACAAACAGACTCATTTTTCATACAATTGAATAAATCAAACTCTTTACGCAACAATTTCTTTTTGTTTTTAACAATTTCATTACTTCCTACACATTTTCTCTCTAACGCTTCCCACAAACTCTTTGAAGTCTTTTCTTGTTCGAGCAATGAAATAATATCCTCTCTTACTGACTGTTTGATCAATGTTATCATTCTATATTCAGCCACAACATTTTTTATATCTTTTTCTGTAAAATCTTTTGGATCTATTAACTCTCCTCCCTCTTTTACAGGTTTATTGTATCCATCTGTCAGTTTTAACCAGCTTTCAGTAGTGAAAGCTTTTACCCAACCCTCAAATATGTTTTTCCACCAGTGATAATCTTCCACTTTCATTAGCTTTGGTGGCTTCTGTTGGCTTCCGTACATATTTTCAAACTTCAAATTCTCCGAAATCTCTCTTGAATATTCTTTCATTTCAGATCTTCTATCTGACGATTCGGAAGTGAACGCGTTGTAGAAAGTATTGTAAAACTCTTCACCGTCACTTGACATCTTCAATTACATGAGACGAACAAAACAAACACAATCAGAACAAACGAACTGAATACGTAACAGTGAATTACCGAGAACACTTAGACAAATTTTTAGATTTTGAAGAAACAACAAGTTCAAGCGAAATCAGCACTATATAACTGTTCAAGCGAAATCTGATCCAAGCTATATTTCAAGCGAAATCCAGAAATACAATTTCGCTTCAAACAGTCTCAAGCGAAAACTACAACCAGCTTTGATTCAAGCGAAATCTACTAACAATTCTGATTCAAGCGAAAACCACAAGATCAGTTTCGCTTCAACTGATTTCAAGCGAAATCCGAGATCAGATCTGATTCAAGCGAAAACCACAGATAATCAATTTCGCTTCAACAAATTCAAGCGAAATCCAGCCAAAATTTTCTGTTGTGAAGCGAAATCAACTATTAATTTCGAACACTTTAAAGCGAAATTCAGTTTTAGGTCATTTTTAACAAGTTTTAATCTGAATTTTAGTCCGAATCTTTGTAGGCTTTGTTAAAACTCTGTTTTACACGATATACTCGAAAATCAGACCATTTCGACCGTTGAAACTTGTTCAGATCAGAAAAATATAAAAAGAAATGAGTAGAAAGAAGAAAATCCGGTAATATCAAGCTGCTATGGTATGAACTCCTCGTCCTGAGCTCTGATACCACTTGTTGGACCGTTCTACGACCTTGAAAAGTCAGTCAAGGCAGTTCATCTTTACATGTAAAGGCGGAAACAATGCATGCAAAGTTACAACAGCTATTCTCTTTAATTTCTTCTCTTTTATTGCTTTCTGATTACAATTTGACAGAGTTTCGTTCCACAAGCAATGATCCAAGTCTCTACACAAATGAACCACACAACCCTATATATAACCATGTAGATTTCGCTTGAATTGGTTTGAAGCGAAATCATTTCTTGTTGATTTCGCTTGAACTTGTTTCAAGCTAAATCTCATGATGTTGATTTCGCTTGAACTGATTTCAAGCGAAATCTTCAAGTAAAACAAGTACAAACCCTAATAAAGACCCTGTTGTGTGTACAATCAAACAATCTAGACTCAAGACTTGATTATGACGTAATCAACAGACATTTAATGCACCAACAATGCGTAAGCTATAACCTTGTCCCGCTGCATAAGAACACAATCAAGACCAAGGTTGGAAGCATCACAATAGACAATAAAATCGTCGTTTCCGTCGGGCAATGTGAGAACAGGAGCATTGCAGAGCATGTGCTTGAGGGTTTGGAAAGTAGACTCTTGTTCAGTTCCCCAAACAAAAGGCTTGTCTTTATGCATGAGAGTGGTAATTGGCACAGCAACCTTTGAGAATCCTTCGATAAATCGTCGATAATAGCCCGCTAGTCCGAGAAAAGAATGGACTTCAGACGGGTTCTTAGGTGTAATCCAACTCTTAACGGCTTCAATCTTCGCGGGATCGACGTGAATACCTTGACTATTAACAATGTGACCCAGAAACTGAACCTCCTCCAGCCAGAATTCGCACTTGGAGAATTTGGCGTAGAGTTGATTCCCCTGGAGTAGCTCGAGAACCAAACGTAGATGTTGCGCGTGTTTGGCTTCCGATTTGGAATAGATCAAGACATCATCGATGAATACGATGACGAAACGATCGAGATATGGTTTACACACGTGATTCATCAGATCCATGAAAACCGCGGGTGCGTTAGTTAGACCCAAAGGCATAACAACGAATTCATAATGGCCATATCGAGTGCGAAAAGCGGTTTTGGGTATATCATCCTCTTGAATGCGTAGTTGGTGATAGCCTGAGCGTAGATCGATCTTCGAGAAACACGTAGCACCTTGTAGCTGGTCAAACAAGTCGTCGATGCGAGGCAGAGGGTAGCGGTTCTTGATATTTAACTTATTCAACTCCCGATAGTAGATGCACATCCTGAACGACCCATCCTTCTTTTTAACGAAAACGACTGGCGCGCCCCAAGGAGAGGTGCTCGGGCGAATGAAGCCTTTCTCGAGTAATTCTTGGAGTTGGTTCGATAGTTCACGCATTTCAGACGGCGCAAGTCGGCAAGGAGCTTTGGCAATAGGGTTGGCTCCAGGAATGAGGTCGATACGAAAGTCGATATCACGACTTGGTGGCAGTCCGGGAAGATCCTCAGGAAAAACGTTAGGAAATTCTTGAACCACTGGGACATCGTTTACACCCGGACTCCCTTTCTTTTCCTTCTTCGCTACTACAATGTTAGCCAAGAAAGCTCTGTATTCCTTGCGGAGATACTTGCTAGCTTGGACACATGACATGAGTTTGAGACCTTTCGAAGCAGTTTCGCCATAAACACACAATAGATCACCATTCGCGAGCGAGAATCGAATCATCTTATTGAAGCACACAATTTCAGCATGGTTTTCGCGAAGAAAGTCCATGCCTACTATGACGTCAAAACTTCCGAGTTGCATCGAGTACAATCACGAAGAACATAATTGACGGCGACAGTTCTTCTAGTGGCGACTTCAACATCGAACGTCGAGGGGAGATGGGAGCGTTTACGACTAAGGAGCTTCTTGAATTCGAACGACACAAAGCAATTATCGACTCCAGTATCAAACAAACATGAAGCATAAATACCATTCACAAGGAACGTACCATTGACCATGTTGTTGTCAGCCTGGGCTAAACGCACGTTGATGTTGAAAGTTCTGGCACGTACGGCTTGTTGCTGCTCCTGCTGGGGCTCTTGTTTCACAACCCTGTTCGGGCACATGTTCGCAAAGTGGTTGGGATCACCACATGCGAAGCAGACTCGGGCGTTGATCGCGGGTGCCTGAGTCGCTTGTTGGCCTTGTGGGGCTGGGAGTAGAGCTTGATGAGCAGTGGCTTGAGCTGGGGCTTGACGAGGACCAGTACGGCAGTTGACAGTGAAGTGACCGTACATATTGCAGTGAGCGCAGTAACGAGAGGCGAGACCCACCGGATGATGATAAGAACATGTCGGGCAAGCCGGGTGGGGGCCTGTGTATGCACGCTTTGCTGGTGGTGCATAAGTAACTGATGCTGGACGGTGATGGTGCTGCTGCTGGGCCGGTACAGCCTGAAGAGGAGCAGCAGTGGTGGTGACAGCACAGTTCTTGTTGCTGGAGCTGCTGTTGTTGTTCTTCTTCTTGCGGTGTGAGGACTTTGACGACTGAGCGGTGGTGGTTTTGGCAGTAGGTGCGGCGGTGACTTGATGCAGGTTCTTTGAAGCTTTATCCCAAACACTAGTTTTTACCCGCTTGTCGTTGATTTCAGCGGCAAGCAAGTAAGTTTCTTCGATCGTTGTCATCTTTGCGGCATGCACAAAATCCGCAACACAGTCGGGTAGAGCTCGAATGTACTTCTTGATTGCCATGTCAGACGTCTTCACTTGATCAGGACAGATGATGCTGAGCTGCTTGAAGCGAGCACTCAGGGCTGCGTTGTCACCTTCCTTCTGTTGGATATTCCAGAACTCGTCCTCCAGCTTTTGGCGTTCGTGGGGAGGGCAGAATCCATCCATCATGATGGCCTTCAACTCTTCCCATGTCAACTCATAAGCTGCATCATTCCCGTGTTTGTTTCTCTCGGCCGTCCACTAGTCTAATGCGCGGGACTGGAAGATGCCGGTAGCGTTTAGGGTACGGAGATTTTCAGGACATCCGCTCTGGCAGAGAGTGACTTCGATAGAATCGAACCATTGGAACATAGCCGTCGGGCCATCTTCTCCTGTGAATTCCTTTGGACCGCATGCCTTGAACTGCTTGATGCTGAAAGCAGTCTTGGTAGCAACTTTAGGAGCTTCGGTTCTAGACTCCTTAGACGATTTGCTGACGTTCTCGTAAATCTCACTCACGATCTGAGGCACAACCTTGGCCACTTGTTTTGCGAGGATGGCAGCAAGGCGTTTGTCCCTCTGTTCTTGACGAGAGAGTCGGGGGTGACGGGATGATGGTCCAGTTGACATTGTCTGCAACAGACATCGTCATAGGTCTCAGACACATCATAATCGAATCTCACCTCACACGTCTATACTTACTAAAGCTTAGGAACACGCAACGTAACATGTATCTCATAAACACATAAGCACATAATCACAGATTCACATAACACAGAGGCACAGAATCACGTAGAGCACAGAGTCCACAAAAGCACATAATCATGTAATCATAAGAGGCAGTTAGAATACAGAAACCTATCATTCAAAGTTCGCGAGTGTTCGAGTATAGCGATTGCATTTAGTATATCGAGTCGTGTGGTGTAAGCGTATATCATAGCATAAGGTCGTCCATAATTCAGCGACCTTTTAGCGTTTTGAGGTAGGAATGCAGTGCGAGTCGTGCGTGTCGATCGATGTGGAGGCAAAAATCGAATAAATCTCCAAAATTTAAACACATAAACAAGTAAATACACATACAAGCACATAAAATCGACGAATCATCAGAGTCAGCAGTTGCGGGCTCAGAATCGAAACACATAAAATCGAGAAATAGATCATCTGCGGCTATTAGACTTTGACTACCCAAAGTGATTCGACTATTCACAAGGACTTGTTGTGCACATTTGACCTTCAGGGCAGTTCCTTCGCCTCGATTCTTGGGCGTTGGGCACGCATCCCGTTAGTCATATCGTGACTTCAGGTCGTTGGAGTCCGTCGAGACTTTGGTGAGGGTTTGAAAAAGGGCGGAACAAGTCGTCAAGGTTAGGGTTTCACCCCTGGCTTAACAACTTTGTCCCTGTTTTGATAAAATAAGGGAGGATTATGCATCAAAGTATGGATTCCACTCCTGGTTCAACGCAAATTCTCGTGTTTAGAGATAAAAGTACGAGTTGATCGAGCAATTTAGTCGGGAGTTTGCGGTTTTCACACCTAATCTCGACTTAATCGCTCCTTAGAATTGAAAATTTCGAATGTAGTGATAGTGTAGCATAGGCGAGAATAGCGAGAAATAGTGGTAAGCTTATACAAAATCCCTAACGGATATGCACAAGTTGGTCTGTTGGTTCCTAACTATAGACTAGGTTTCTAAGACATCGACCCGGACTAGGTCGAGTCTTGCCTAATTCCCTATAGTTATGGCTCTGATACCAATCTGTCACACCCCAACCGATGGCGGAAACATCGGGGCATGGCACTGAGCGAAACAAATTGTCCAGAAGTTTCCATAACAATTTCATTACCAATCAATTTAAAATAACATGTCCCATACCATGTCTCAAAAGATAATACAATTATTACAGACAAAATCTAGGCAAATAGTTCTGTTCCGACGACTCAGATTTCATTTGTACAGACAACTATTTGTTGGCCTCTAAGACCTTATTCTAGCCTCGATTTCCTAGCAGATAAGCATCCTAAGCACCTGTCACAGAGTGTAAAGGTGAGCATACAAGTTTGATACACATAGTGTAAAGGTGAGCATACAAGTTTGATAATGGCATATAGAGTTCGAAAGCGTTACGCATAACCAGCACGTACACAGAGTGAAATGAGGCATGTTAGTTATCGACATGAACCTATCGATACCAATGACTGCGGGTTGACTGCCCAAGGCAGTTCGTAATACATGATCACCACTGTAATCCATGCAAATAATTGTCCTTAACAACCCCCGAGTGAACGGGTGCTGAGTCCAAACTAATAGTACTATCGTTGCTAAGGCAGGTAGACAACATTCCATGTGTAAACATAACAAACAAGCATTCATTAAGTAATGTATAACATGCGGTAACGGTTAGCGTTTAAAGTATTGCATAGTGTGTTCGATGTGATTTAGTATAAGTAACGTATGTGACACCCAAAAGTGCGTAAAGCAAAAAGGGATCGAGTATACTCACCGCGATGATGGATTGAAGGGAGCGCTAGAGAGTAGGGTTAGCCTGATAAGAACGATAGTATAATGATAAGTGACGCGTAAAACGATGCAAGGTGTAAGTGGCTCGGACAGCAGTTCGGTCGGATGGTAATCCGGTCGGACGGCTAGTCGTGCGGATGACAATCCGCTCGGATGGTTATCCGGTCGGACGGTAGTCCGGTCGAATGACTATTCGAGTGGATTGTTTCTTCCTTTGAGAAGGATGTGTTTATGTATGATGGTTTGACCTTTGAAGTTTTCGTTATAGCATTTTGAAAACATTGAAGTATCTCTACCTTTCAAGTCGGTCGATCGGACGGTCAGTCGTGCGGATGACAATCTGCTCGGATGGTTATCCGGTCGGACGGCGACTCGAGTGGCGAGGTTACTTAGTGAGAACAAATCCACAACAGGGCGGTCACTCGGTCGGATGTCCATCCGAGCGGGTGGCAACCCTGTTCTTGAACATGATGAAAATTGTTTAAGTGTTAAAGTCCAAGTATCTCATGATCCGAAGGGTAATCCGGTCGGATAGTAACTCGTTCAACACTCAGACTTCAGATAAAATTGGTTAAGTGTGGGACCCAAGATGTAGGTCGTTTGGACAGCCGGTCGGTCGGATAGCATTCAATCCCGGTTGTTCCGTTGTCTTTCACTTGGCCGTTTTGATTGTTTGTCGTTTTATCGAGACGTTTTTGTCACACCCTGGCTTTTGCGGAAGCGTGGGTTTATTATGGTGTGACTTCTTAATACCATAGCTTAATCACATCAAAGCTATATGAATTTAAAACCACGATGATCATCCATTACTTCATGTTTTAAAAACAAAATACCACAACATTGTTTTCAAATGTCGACACATGCAACGAAAATGCAACATAACAAACTAAAAGCATTGTTCAAAAGACACAACCACAGACATGAAACAAACACAGCTCAAGACTTGTGACTCGTCCAGGTAAAAGCCACAACTCCCAAACTTGGATGACATCGCACTTCTTACGCAGCTTGAAAACATAACATACCTCGCCAGATCCCAAATTCCCTGAAATACATGTAAGTTGGAAAAATCAACAAAAATGTTGAGCGAGTTCATGTATAGTGAGTATGTAAAACCTTTGTAATATGAAAATCCCTGGTATGTAGCAAATAAGGAAATAAAGAGATCACCAATGGTTTGCAAGGCCATTGATATGTGTGAAGTGCAGTAGGAAGACTCAAACCTAGCAGATTTTTGCGTCGGGTACCAAGTCACCCCGAGGTCCGTACTGTTGGGCCTGGGGCTGGGCTCGCTACACCCAGATAGATCTACCGCTAAAGACCCTCGGTCCTACCATGAGGATTAATGGCCTCCAGTTCCCGCCTACCCACTCACATGATCTAAGTAGTAACCCTCCTTACGCTAACCATACCATGTAAAAGTATTCGTAATCATAGTAACATGTATTTCACCCCCGAAGTATAAAAACTGAAAACAGTTAAGAGAAAAGGGGGACATGAACTCACTGAAGTGCGTCTCGAAATAGTCCGTCCCAAAGTAACCTACTGCGTGACGACCTACACGTACTAACCTCTATTAGACGGACGGCCGTGCCTTGGCTTAAGGTTTAACGTTTTTGGGAAATAGTTAGGCAACTATTTCGTATTTACACTTCTTAATTATTTAATAGTTGTATTCCTTCCCAAGGATGGGGGTTTTAATACATGTGCGTTTTGTAAATCC
Source organism: Helianthus tuberosus (assembly GCA_030545235.1). Taxonomy (NCBI): domain Eukaryota; kingdom Viridiplantae; phylum Streptophyta; class Magnoliopsida; order Asterales; family Asteraceae; genus Helianthus; species Helianthus tuberosus. The sequence goes on along the minus strand of CM060447.1, from coordinate 126,968,226 downwards.
AAAAATACATTATTAAGTCTCACTTAATAAATTATATTTTATTCATTTGTCTAAAATGTTCTATCTCCAAAATATACATATTTTTCTCAAAAAATGTTATATTTTATTCCTTACAATTTCCAAAATAATACTTTGTCAAAATACACATTTAAGAGTATTTTCGAAAAATACGTAAGTTACATTTTACAGTTCGCGTGGTAATAATAATACCGGTGTAACTTAGATATTTATTTGTGAAGGCGTTGGTATTATTTTTGAGTCGTTACTTCATGATATTTTCCAGGTTATAATATTTTTACTCTAAAAATAATATGTAGTTCACAAAATAATCATAAAATCACACAAGCGTTTTACTATGAAATATCTATTCTCAATATATATTTAACAAGTTTCATTTACGAAAATCCACCCCCGAATACTTGGTTATCTTGTAATAAAAATCATGGCGAAGTTTGTTTGGAAAAACAAGTTAAAAATATATTTTTAAACACTTGTCACCAAAATATTCTAAGTGTTATTTTCTGGAAAAATTTCACCAGAGTTTCCTCTGTAACTGGAGGTGGCCACGTTTACTAGCGTATCATTTTCTTTTCAAAATTCAATCAACAATTTTCCAATCATCAATATTCAATGTTCAATCGTCAAACTAGTCAAAATAAGCATAAATTGCAAACACATGAACTTGTAAGTTGTGTAAAAGTATGTAGGAACTTTCCAACATTTTTAGTAGATCTTTCTATCTTTAAAAATGAATCGGTTTCCTGAAAAACTTTATTTTTAAAGAAGATGTAACCTCACAACTTCTAGTCAAAAATTATGGAAATATTTCTTTGTTAAACCCTTTTGTTACACAAGTGTTTACACACTTGTTTGTTCACAAAAACACCTTTAGTTTATGAAAGATCCGACTTTAAAATAAGACTTGTATATTTTACTTAGTTCTTCGAAAATACCACTTGTAGATCTCTAGATCTACTAGTTTAAAACTCTATTTTACAAGAAACATCCACTTTACACAAGTTCATGTTTATGTATGAAAGGGTTCGTCATCTTGTAACTTTCCTTCTTAACATAATGCTAGTTCATGTTCCATGAACATGAACTAGCGTGGTTAGATGACGATCCGTTCCACTACTAGCAACCAACAACATAAAATAATCATTACTAAAAAAGATTCATGAGTTTTACACCTTTATTTACTCTTTAACCACCATGTTCATCTTTCTAGCAAGACTTTAAGTTTTGTTTTCGCATGATCTTGAGTTTTAACCGTTAAACTTCTTATTAACCACTTTAGACAAGATCAAGAGGGTGTTTAGAATCACTTACAACTAGCTCAAGGCTAGGGAAGAAACTAGACGAAAAATGGGTGGTTAAAGACAAGCGAGAGAGGTCCTTAGCGATCCGTGAGCTCCACACCTCCTAAAATGGCTCCTTGCACCTTGTAATATACTTGGATGGAATGAATGGAAAAATAAAAATGTGGTGGCGTGTGGGAGGTTGTTCGGCCGAAGCTTTGTTTGGTGGGGGAAGGAAAGAAATTGTTTTGATGAAGATGATGAATGTTAACTGTTTACTTATAACTCTAGTTTGAGTCTTTAACCATTAGATTAAATGTCCACAAAAGTACAAACAACATCTTTTCCTAATTTCCCATGAGATTACATGGGGAATGTAAAGAATTCAAATAAAATATCTAGAGGATAAGCTTGAACCGAATTCAGCATGTGGGGGGGGGGGGGGGGTTAGATGTGACTTTGTGGGTAATAATTTAATTAGTGGGGGGTTTAATGTTATATCTCGTGTTTAGCGGGTATCGTGTATTATGTAAGGTGTTATAGTGCTCAGGGACCATAACTAGCTCAAAAAAATATAAACAATATTTTTGGCAATATTTTTTTTATGTTCCGGGTAAAGTCCGGTTGTTCGGTTGGATATCAATCCGTTAAAGTGCTAAATAAGCATTTAAAGTGTCTTTAATATTATTTTTAGTGACACAATGAATTCCCCGACACTTTGGAAAGTGTCTAGTATTATTTTCCCATGTTTTTGCACTTTACTAGTTATATTAAATGCTGAATTTTGTGATAAAGTGCAGAATTTTGTACTTAAAGTACGTTTTAGGCACATCCGGTTACTATAACTATCACCTAGTGACGCAGTTCTACAATCCTCACCTCCCTACACTCTTTACTAGTGTAGTAATCTATTCCCGGCTCATACTGGCCTTAGAGACAGTATCTGTCTGGTGTTGGCTATGTCAGCATGTTTACTGGGTTATCCGTATAGTGTGCTCACTATGCTTTTGTGCATCAAGGTTGTCACTAAGGTTTGTGTGTAAATAATAGAGTGACAACAATAAAGTATGATGCATGAATATGTATGTATCAGAATTCAAGTAGCAGTTTAATCACAACTGTAAGCAAGCACAGCAATTAAGCATTAATTAAATATTAATTAATTCGTACGGATACCTGGTTTGGTGAGGGTTGGCACATCCCCCCCCCCCCGGTTAAATAAATTTCGTCCCGAAATTTAGGCTCTGCTTCTAGTTGCAGGGATCTTGGGAAATAGATGGGGGTATTTCTCTTTCATACAATCCTCACGTTCCCACGTGAATTCAGGTCCATGCCTTGCATTCCATCGAACTTTGACGAGTTTGACACTGCTCCTGCGAGTTTTGTTAATTTTCCAATCCGTGACCTCAACAGGTTCTTCAGTGAAGTGGAACGTGTCATCGATATGAACTTCTTCAGCAGGAATGATCACTGTTTCTTGTGTTGGACTCTTTCTCAAATTTGATACATGGAACGTATCGTGAACACCATTTAGTTCAGCAGGTAGGTCCAACTTGTAGGCAACAAGCCCAATCCTTTGCAGGATTCTGAATGGGCCAATGTAACGCGGATTCAACTTTCCACGCTTTCCGAAGCGTGCCACACCCTTCCAAGGTGAAACCTTCAATAAAACCATATCCCCAACTTGAAATTCCAAAGGTTTTCGCTTTAGATCTGCATAGGCTTTCTGTCTGTCACGAGCCGCCTCGATGCGTTTTCGAATCTGCGCAATCTTATCTGTTGTCTCTTGGACTTTTTCGGGACCAACAAGCTGCCTATCACCTGCATCAGCCCAGCATAGTGGTGATCGACACTTGCGTCCGTAAAGAGCTTCGAATGGCGTGGCTCCAATACTGGTGTGGTAGCTGTTGTTGTACGAAAACTCGACCAATGGTAAATGATTATCCCAGCTACCACCCAAATCCATTACACATGCTCTCAGCATATCCTCCAAAGTCTGAATTGTTCGTTCACTTTGGCCATCAGTTTGCGGATGAAATGCAGTGCTCAGATTTAATTGTGAGCCAAAAGCTTCTTGGAAGGATTGCCAAATCCTTTATACAAATCTCCCATCTCTATCCGAGATAATCGAGAGGGGCACTCCATGACGTGCAACAATCTCTCGCATGTATATTTCCGCAAGTTTACTCGTGTTGTCCTTTTCTTTGAGTGGTAAGAAATGTGCGGACTTTGTTAGGCGATCTACTATCACCCAAATCATATCATGGCCTCTGGGTGTCTTTGGCAGCTTTGTTATGAAATCCATTGAGATTTGTTCCCATTTCCACTTGGGAATTTCAGGTTGCTGCAGGAGTCCTGAAGGCTTCTGGTATTCAGCTTTTACCTTGGCGCACGTTAAACACTTGCTAACATAAACAGCAACATCGCCTTTCAACCTAGGCCACCAATAATAATCCTTAAGATCTTGGTACATCTTATCCGCACCGGGATGAATTGAGTACCGAGACTTGTGGGCTTCATCAAAGATAACTTTTCTCAAACCACCAAACAGAGGAACCCAAATCCTTTTCATGAAGCATAGCGTTCCTTCCTCGTTTGGGACTAATTGCTTCTCCATCCCACGGAGATATTCCTCTTCAATGTTCCCTGCTTTCAAAGCTTCTTTCTACGTGGCACGAATGCGCAGGGAAAGATCCGTCCGGATAATCATCTCTAAAGCCCTAACCCTTATGGGCTTGATCCTTTCTTTTCGACTCAGGGCATCAGCAACCACATTCGCTTTCCCTGGATGGTATTTGATCTCGCAATCATAATCGTTCAATAATTCGACCCAACGTCTTTGTCTCATATTCAGCTCTTTCTGGTTGAATATATGCTGCAGACTTTTATGATCCGTAAAGATTGTACATTTCGTACCATACAAATAATGTCTCCAGATTTTCAGCGCAAATACCACTGCGCCTAGCTCCAAATCATGCGTGGTATAGTTCTTTTCATGAACTTTCAATTGGCGTGAAGCGTAAGCTATAACTTTCTGGCGTTGCATCAACACGCAACCCAATCCTTGACATGAGGCGTCACAGTATACCACGAAATCGTCAGTTCCTTCTGGTAGCGCTAAGATCGGCGCATTGCAAAGCTTGTCTTTCAGTAACTGGAATGCTTCTTCCTGTTTGATTCCCCAATCAAACTTCTTATCCTTCTGTGTGAGGAAGGTCAATGGTTGAGCGATCTTTGAAAAATCCTCAATAAATCTTCGATAGTAGCCAGCCAAACCTAAGAACTGGCGAATCTCGGTCGGCGTCTTTGGAGTCTCCGAGCTCTTTATCGCCTCGATCTTTGTGGGATCAACATGGATTCCATTTCCATTAACCACGTGTCCAAGAAACTGGACTTCGCGTAGCCCAAACTCGCACATCGAGAACTTGGCGTACAACTTTTCCTTTTTCAGCAACTCCAAAATAGCTCTTAGATGCTGTTCGTGTTCATTCTTCGTCTTTGAATAAATCAAGATATCGTCTATGAACACAATCACAAACTTGTCCAAGTACGGCTTACAAACTCGATTCATCAAATCCATAAAAACAGCTGGCGCGATTGTCAACCCAAGCGGCATCACCAGAAACTCGTAGTGTCCATAGCGAGTTCTAAAAGCCGTCTTTGGGATACTTTCCTCCTGTATCCTAAGTTGATGGTAACCAGATCGCAAATCGATCTTCGAGTAGTAGCTTGAACCTTGCAGTTGGTTGAAAAGATCATCGATTCTCGGCAAAGGTGTGACAACTCGAGTTTCCAAGATTTCCATCTTCGCATTTAGTGCACGTTAATTTTTTTTTATTGTTTATGTTGTTTGTTTACACGACTCGTTGTTTCACAACGCTTACATTTGAAAAACGTAAAATAGTATTGCGATCGATATTTGACATTTGGGGTGCATATTATATTTGAGTATTTGATGATAGTGTAATTTGTGCTAATTGAGATTGTATAGTTTATTATGGATCATTGGCCCAACACCCCTGCTCTTATGAAAACACCCTTCTGTGATGAAAACACTTTAGTGTTTTCGTCCAGCAATTTTTGGCGAAATCAGAGATGGGCCTTGGCCCAGTTTTGAGATATTAGATATTATATATGTTTATTTAATCACAATCTTCTCCGAGACGTTACCCACTTACCAAACCTTATCACTTTGTTCTCTCTCTCTCGCTACATCTGAAACCCACAAACAGAATTCCTCATTTGAAGCAAAACCTCTGTTTAAATCCTTGGTTAGTGATTTCATGTTCAGTTGTTTAAGATGCTTACTGTATGATTTTGGAGGTTTAATCATTATTTATATATGTGATTATGTGATCTATCATTGTGTGCTTGCTAGATAATTATTATCTCTAAACTGTCTGTATCTTGGATGTTTGGATCAACAGTGGGTATATGTTATTGAATGATAAACTGATTGAAATATGTTCTGGATTTCACAATGATTTGGTAATGTATTTGTTACATATTTGATTAAATGATTTCAAGTATATCAGATCATGTAACTGTAATGGAAATTATAGTTGCTGGGTTTTTTTTTTAGTTACTGTAAGTACTTGTTGGTGAAGATGAAGTTCTAGACGAAAACACCCCCCCCCCAAGTGAAAGTGGACGAAATCACATAAGTGATTTCGGCCCACATATATGATTTCGGCCCAAATATTAGCCCATAGGTGATTTCGTCATTTTTCAACAAAAACCAAAGGGTTTTCGGCCCAGATAAGTTTTCGGCCCACCTATTGTTTTCGGCATTAAGGGATTTCGGCAGGGGATTCGAATTATGTTTAAGGTGTTTACGGCTCAATATAGTTTTCATCGAATGATCTGATCTTAAATTTTGTTAGCTTGTTAACTTGTTAACTTTGTTAGTTAAGTTAACCCTGTTGAGTTGGTAATTCTGTTAAGTAAGTAACTCTGTTAGCTTATTTACTCAGTTTATAAATTCTGTTACTAAGATAAATATATTTGTACAGCATCTTAATTAGTATTTTAGTTCTGTTAAATATATTAGTTATATTAATAAGTTAACTGGGTTATGTTAACTAGGTTAAGTATGTCAAACTCATTATATATGATAACTCTGTTATAACTATTAATTTAGTTAAGAAAAAGCATGTGACACAGTTAGTTATTAAATGTTAACTTTGTAACTGTGTACCCCTGTTTGAATATGTTAGTTCAGTTAACTAGCTCAATTAACTGTGTTGTTGGTTAATTATGTTAGAATTAACTGTGAAAGCTAATATGGGTAAGATGAATTTGCATGAATTGGTTTAACTGTTTACATGATACAAGATGTAAACTGCCAAACACACTCTGTGATATTATTGTGACACTAGTTCAATGTAAAACTTTACAAACAATGTGAACTGATTGAATATACGTGCACTATAGGACTTGACTGATTTATTGTGAGCACTTAACTTAGCATACCGAGCAAACAAGGTGAGTTCACACTTCTACCAAGGCATGGGATTCCCGGGGTTGGGAATGGGTTGATTGATTATTTATGCTTAAGAGTTATCAGAATTACATACCATTGGCCTCGGGAGAGGAAGGTCAATGGTAGATACTACTAGACTAGTGATACATATACTTCTCTTCGCAAACATGCCGGGATCGGCCGCGATACTAGAACAATCTTCGCAAACATGCCTGGAATGGCCGCGAACTATACTTTAATCTTCGCAAACATGCCTGGAGGGCCGCGATACAAATATAACTAGTCTAGAAAACATGGGAAACCCCCACTAAACTTCGCAAACATGCCTAGAGGGCCGCGATGCTATTACATACGATACATGATTACTAAACGAACATACGATTTACGATACGAACATTATAACTAAATAACCAACTGTGAACTCGCTCAACTAGTTGTTGACTCTCTGTTACATGCCTTGCAGGACCTTAGGTACTTTTGGAGCTTGCACGGGAGGCACGGTCGTTGTGGACATGGATCGTGAATGTGTTGTTAAACATTATGACATTTTGTACTTAAACTTATGTTGGGTTTTACATTATTGCTTCCGCTACACACTTGTTTATGTTTGGTTTTGAAAGCACCTATCGTATCGATGAATGACTTTTACTATTTACTTATACGTTCAATATGATTGGTGGCTTGATCCTGGTCATGTCACGCCTCCAAGCGGTGGTACTCCGCGTGTGGATTTTGGGGGTGTGACAGATTGGTATCAGAGCCATTGGTTATAGAGAACTCGGTTTTAATAAGGGGAAAACGTTTTTATTAAAACCAGACTATAACCAGAACAGTGCTCAACGATCCACAACGACGCCTCGCTCCACGTGCAAGACTCAACATCCTAGGTAATATGGTATATGTTTTATTGCCTACTTGCTAGAATTGCATAGAACTTTGCTCAGGGTATGCTTAGATTAACGTAACACTATTGCATGAGAACACTTGTGTGCTTACTCTCTTCTGTCATCGCACTATTCGTGAACCTCTCTCACATATGTTATCTTTGCTATGAAGATCATGTCTGGACGCATTAACATGACACAAGCCCAGTTGACGGCTCTCATTAACGAGCGAGTTACTGCGGCATTTGCAGCCGCACAAGCAGGAGGTATACCCTGCAGTTGTAACTCACACTAGGATCCTTAGATCCTACACTCCTAAACCAACTCTTGTGTTTAATCTTGTACTGGATTCTTATACACAATAGGTCAGCACGCTCAGCCACCTGTTTGCACCTTCAAAACTTTCATGGACTGTCGTCCTACTACTTTTAGTGGCACGGAAGGAGCGGTTGGACTCCTCTATTGGTTTGAAAAGCTCGAGTCCGTATTTGAAATGTGTGAATGCCCTGAGGCTCGCAGGGTGAAGTACGCCACTGGTACTCTAGAAGGCATTGCGCTGACTTGGTGGAATGCGCAAGTTCAGATGCTAGGGTTGGCTGTTGCTAACGCCACACCCTGGAATGATTTCAAGGAGTTGATCAAAGAGGAATACTGTAGCCGTGATGATATTCATAAGCTGGAGGTAGAGTTTTACCACTTGAAAATGACGGGGTCAGAAATTGAAGCGTACACCAGAAGATCGAATGAGTTGGCTATTCTGTGTCCTACTATGGTGGACCCTCCCATTAAACGTATCGAACTGTATCTCAATGGTCTGGTGCCGGAAATTCAAAGTCATGTAACCTCAGCGAATCTTGGCACCATTCAACAGATTGTCAAGTTAGCTCATCGCCTCACCGATCAGGCAGTCGAACAGAACAGGCTGCCTAAACGTATCAGCGCTACTACTATCGCTACCACTCCAGCTACTCCTGCTAATCCCAGTGACAACAAGCGGAAATGGGAAGGGGATTCCAGCAGGGGTTCAGCTACTGTACAGTCTCAAGCACAGCAGCAGCGCAAGACTAGTGATTACCAGAGCCCGAGTCAGCAATCGTCTGGTGGTCAGGGGCAGAGTGGATATCGGGGAATTCATCCACTGTGTAACAGGTGCAACAAACACCACAGTGGTCAGTGTCGTAAAGGCCGCTGTCAGAGATGTCTAAGGGTAGGTCATGAAGCTAAAGATTGCAGGAGCTCAAGGCCTGCGAATCAGAACCAGCAACAATAGCCACCAGTTCCACGAAAACCGCCACAGCAACAACAGCAAGGAAATAAGGCATGCTTTCAGTGTGGGGCTGAAGGTCACTTCAAACGGAACTGCCCCCAGTTAAATCAGAATCAGAACAACAACAACAATAATCAGGGCAACGGGAACAACAATGGGGGAAGCAACAACGACAATGGTGCTAGGGGTCGTGCATTTGTGATTGGTCGGGGTGATGCGAGGAACGATCCTAATGTGGTTACGGGTAAGTTTCTTCTCGACGACTTTTATGTTACCGTATTATTTGATTCGGGTGCGGATACCAGTTATATGTCTCTGAAAGTTAGTCAAATGCTTAAACGCGCACCAACACTTTTGAACACTAAACATGTCGTAGAGTTAGCTAACGGTAAAAGTCTAGAGGCCACACACATAGTTCAAGGTTGTAATCTTATCCTCGCTGGTCAGACTTTCTCTATCGATCTCATTCCTATAACTCTGAGTAGTTTTGATATCGTCATTGGTATGGATTGGTTATCCCAGCAGCAAGCAGAGATCCTATGCAAAGAGAAGATCATTCGTATTCCTCGTTCTGGCAAAGAACCTCTCGAAGTTCAAGGCGACAAGAGTGGTGTCGTGAGTGGCATCATCTCCTTCTTGAAGGCTCAGAAGTGTTTGCGAAAGGGCCACATAGCTATTTTAGCACTCGTTACTGATACATCGACGAAAGAGAAGAAGTTAGAGGATATCCCAGTTGTACGTGATTTTCCTCAAGTGTTTCCTGAAGAGTTACCTGGGCTACCGCCCCATCGCCAGGTTGAATTTCAGATCGAGCTAGCTCCAGGAGCAGCACCTATAGCTCGAGCGCCTTATCGCTTAGCTCCAACTGAACTGGAAGAACTGTCTAAGCAATTGCAAGAACTCTTGGAAAAGGGTTTCATACGTCCTAGCTCTTCACCCTGGGGAGCTCCAGTATTATTTGTGAAGAAGAAAGACGGTACCTTTCGTATGTGCATAGATTACCGCGAACTAAACAAGGTGACCGTAAAGAATCGCTATCCTCTTCCACGCATCGACGACTTATTCGACCAGTTACAATGGTCGAGCTATTACTCGAAGATTGACCTGAGGTCAGGCTATCATCAATTGAGAGTCCGGGACGAGGACGTCTCCAAAACAGCATTCAGAACTCGCTACGGCCATTACGAGTTTTTGGTCATGCCATTCGGGCTAACGAACGCGCCTGCGGTTTTCATGGATCTTATGAACAGGGTGTGCAAACCTTATCTTAACAAGTTTGTTATTGTTTTCATCGACGACATCTTAATTTATTCGAAGAATCGGGAGGAACATGAGCAGCATTTACGACTTATTCTGGAACTCCTTCGAACGGAACAGCTGTACGCTAAGTTTTCAAAATGCGACTTCTGGCTTCGTGAAGTCCACTTTCTAGGCCACGTGGTAAACAAGGATGGGATTCATGTCGATCCATCCAAGGTAGATTCGATCAAGAACTGGCCTGCACCTCGCACACCAACCGAAATACGCCAATTCTTGGGTTTGGCGGGTTATTACAGACGGTTCATCAAAGACTTCTCAAAGATTGCACAGCCGCTTACATTACTGACACAGAAAGGTGTTGTTTACCGTTGGAGTGATACACAGGAAACAGCGTTTCAGCACTTAAATGATAGACTCTGTAGCGCACCTATCCTCTCATTGCCTGAAGGCACGGACGATTTTGTAGTCTACTGCGATGCATCTATTCAAGGTCTTGGATGTGTGTTGATGCAACGGGATAAAGTTATTGCTTATGCTTCACGTCAACTTAAGATTCACGAACGGAATTACACTACACACGATTTAGAGCTGGGAGCTGTTGTTTTTGCGCTCAAGATATGGCGACATTATCTGTATGGCACCAAGTGCACCATCTACACCGATCACAGGAGTCTTGAGCATATCTTCAAGCAGAAAGAATTGAACATGCGACAACGTCGATGGGTCGAGTTACTGAACGATTACGAATGTGCTATAAAGTACCATCCGGGCAAAGCCAATGTGGTGGCCGACGCCCTCAGTCGAAAGGATACTACACCTAGGCGTGTACGAGCGTTGCAACTCACTATTCAGTCCAGTCTTCCTTCACAGATACGAGATGCTCAGATAGAAGCATTGAAACCAGAAAACGTCAGGGCTGAAGCCCTATGCGGTTCAAGGCAACGATTAGAACAAAAGGCAGACGGCGCCTACTATGTAACAGGACGCATCTGGGTCCCACTCTATGGTAATTTACGCGAGCTTGTAATGGATGAGGCTCATAAGTCTCGCTACTCAGTACATCCGGGTTCGGATAAGATGTACCACGACCTCAGAACTACATATTGGTGGCCTAGCATGAAGGCCCACATAGCAACTTACGTTAGCAAGTGTTTGACTTGTGCGAGAGTCAAAGCGGAATATCAGAAATCATCAGGCCCACTCCAGCAACCTGAGATACCACAATGGAAATGGGAACAAATTTCCATGGATTTTGTTACTGGCTTACCTAGATCTCAGCGCGGAAATGATACTATTTGGGTGATCGTGGATCGACTCACAAAGTCTGCTCACTTCCTGGCTATCAAGGAAACGGATAAGTTCTCCACTCTAGCAGACGTATACCTTAAAGAAGTTGTCTCGAGGCACGGAGTGCCCACCTCTATTATCTCCGATCGTGATGCACGTTTTACTTCAGAACTGTGGCAAGCAATGCACAAATCTTTTGGCTCTCATCTAGACATGAGCACAGCTTATCATCCTCAGACCGATGGGCAGTCTGAGCGCACTATTCAAAAAGTGAAGACATGCTTCGGGCGTGCGTAATTGACTTTGGCAAGGGCTGAGAAAAACATCTGCCACTTGTGGAATTTTCGTACAACAACAGTTACCACACCAGCATTAAAGCTGCTCCATTTGAGGCATTATACGGGCGTAAATGTCGATCACCTCTTTGTTGGGCAGAGGTGGGTGACAGTCAGATCACAGGTCCAGAAATGGTAGTTGATACTACTGAAAAGATTGCTCAAATACGACAACGCATGGCGGCAGCTCGTGACCGTCAGAAAGCATACGCCGATAAAGACAGGAAACTACTCGAGTTCCAGGTTGGGGATCGAGCACTACTCAAAGTTTCACCCTGGAAGGGTGTTGTTCGTTTTGGCAAACGAGGCAAACTCAATCCACGATACGTTGGACCATTTGAAGTCATAGAGAAGATAGGCAAGGTGGCCTACAGACTGAACTTACCAGCTGAACTCAGTGCAGTTCACAACGTCTTTCACGTGTCGAATCTGAAGAAGTGTCTGTCAGACGAGACCCACATAGTTCCTTTGAAGGAGCTCACTATCGACGAACGGTTGCATTTCGTCGAGGAACCAGTTGAAATCACGGACCGGGATGTTAAGGTCCTCAAGAACACCAGAATACCTCTTGTTCGAGTTCGTTGGAACTCCCGTCGTGGCCCAGAGTATACCTGGGAACGCGAAGACCAAATGGAACTCAAATATCCCCAGTTGTTCGAAAACAATGCAACTACTACTGAAGCTGAAGCTACTACAGAATTTCGGGAAGAAATTCCAAATCAACGGGGGGATGATGTGACACCCCAGGAGAACCAGTAAACGATAACTTACCTAGCTTCCTCAGTAACCGCATGCTAAATTTCGGGACGAAATTTCTTTCAAGTTGGGGATAATGTGACAACTCGAGTTTCCAAGATTTCCATCTTCGCATTTAGTGCACGTTAATTTTTTTTATTGTTTATGTTGTTTGTTTACACGACTCGTTGTTTCACAACGCTTACATTTGAAAAACGTAAAATAGTATTGCGATCGATATTTGACATTTGGGGTGCATATTATATTTGAGTATTTGATGATAGTGTAATTTGTGCTAATTAAGATTGTATAGTTTATTATGGATCATTGGCCCAACACCCCTGCTCTTATGAAAACACCCTTCTGTGATGAAAACACTTTAGTGTTTTCGTCCAGCAATTTTTGGCGAAATCAGAGATGGGCCTTGGCCCAGTTTTGAGATATTAGATATTATATATGTTTATTTAATCACAATCTTCTCCGAGACGTTACCCACTTACCAAACCTTATCACTTTGTTCTCTCTCTCTCGCTACATCTGAAACCCACAAACAGAATTCCTCATTTGAAGCAAAACCTCTGTTTAAATCCTTGGTTAGTGATTTCATGTTCAGTTGTTTAAGATGCTTACTGTATGATTTTGGAGGTTTAATCATTATTTATATATGTGATTATGTGATCTATCATTGTGTGCTTGCTAGATAATTATTATCTCTAAACTGTCTGTATCTTGGATGTTTGGATCAACAGTGGGTATATGTTATTGAATGATAAACTGATTGAAATATGTTCTGGATTTCACAATGATTTGGTAATGTATTTGTTACATATTTGATTAAATGATTTCAAGTATATCAGATCATGTAACTGTAATGGAAATTATAGTTGCTGGGTTTTTTTTTTAGTTACTGTAAGTACTTGTTGGTGAAGATGAAGTTCTAGACGAAAACACCCCCCCCCCCCCACAAGTGAAAGTGGAAGAAATCACATAAGTGATTTCGGCCCACATATATGATTTCGGCCCAAATATTAGCCCATAGGTGATTTCGTCATTTTTCAACAAAAACCAAAGGGTTTTCGGCCCAGATAAGTTTTCGGCCCACCTATTGTTTTCGGCATTAAGGGATTTCGGCAGGGGATTCGAATTATGTTTAAGGTGTTTTCGGCTCAATATAGTTTTCATCGAATGATCTGATCTTAAATTTTGTTAGCTTGTTAACTTGTTAACTTTGTTAGTTAAGTTAACCCTGTTGAGTTGGTAATTCTGTTAAGTAAGTAACTCTGTTAGCTTATTTACTCAGTTTATAAATTCTGTTAGTAAGATAAATATATTTGTACAGCATCTTAATTAGTATTTTAGTTCTGTTAAATATATTAGTTATATTAATAAGTTAACTGGGTTATGTTAACTAGGTTAAGTATGTCAAACTCATTATATATGATAACTCTGTTATAACTATTAATTTAGTTAAGAAAAAGCATGTGACGCAGTTAGTTATTAAATGTTAACTTTGTAACTGTGTACCCCTGTTTGAATATGTTAGTTCAGTTAACTAGCTCAATTAACTGTGTTGTTGGTTAATTATGTTAGAATTAACTGTGAAAGCTAATATGGGTAAGATGAATTTGCATGAATCTGTTTAACTGTTTACATGATACAAGATGTAAACTGCCAAACACACTCTGTGATATTATTGTGACACTAGTTCAATGTAAAACTTTACAAACAATGTGAACTGATTGAATATACGTGCACTATAGGACTTGACTGATTTATTGTGAGCACTTAACTTAGCATACCGAGCAAACAAGGTGAGTTCACACTTCTACCAAGGCATGGGATTCCCGGGGTTGGGAATGGGTTGATTGATTATTTATGCTTAAGAGTTATCGGAATTACATACCATTGGCCTCGGGAGAGGAAGGTCAATGGTAGATACTACTAGACTAGTGATACATATACTTCTCTTCGCAAACATGCCGGGATCGGCCGCGATACTAGAACAATCTTCGCAAACATGCCTGGAATGGCCGCGAACTATACTTTAATCTTCGCAAACATGCCTGGAGGGCCGCGATACAAATATAACTAGTCTAGAAAACATGGGAAACCCCCACTAAACTTCGCAAACATGCCTAGAGGGCCGCGATGCTATTACATACGATACATGATTACTAAACGAACATACGATTTACGATACGAACATTATAACTAAATAACCAACTGTGAACTCGCTCAACTAGTTGTTGACTCTCTGTTACATGCCTTGCAGGACCTTAGGTACTTTTGGAGCTTGCACGGGAGGCACGGTCGTTGTGGACATGGATCGTGAATGTGTTGTTAAACATTATGACATTTTGTACTTAAACTTATGTTGGGTTTTACATTATTGCTTCCGCTACACACTTGTTTATGTTTGGTTTTGAAAGCACCTATCGTATCGATGAATGACTTTTACTATTTACTTATACGTTCAATATGATTGGTGGCTTGATCCTGGTCATGTCACGCCTCCAAGCGGTGGTACTCCGCGTGTGGATTTTGGGGGTGTGACAAAAGGGTATCTGTTCTTGATAGTCAACTTGTTCAACTCCCGGTAATCAATGCACATACGGAAACTACCGTCTTTCTTCCTAACGAACAGTACTGGAGCTCTCCAAGTGAGAAGCTTGGTCTGATGAATCCTTTATCCAATAGCTCCTGGAGTTGTGTCGACAACTCCTGCATCTCTGATGGCGCAAGTCTACAGGGTGCCTTGGCTACAGGCGCGGCACCTGGAACCAAGTCAATGTGGAACTCAACTTGCCTTTGAGGCGGTAATCCTGGCAAGTCTTCTGGAAAGACCTCCAGATATTCCTTGACGACTGGAATGTCTTCAATCTTTGGTTCAGCAACTTCCTTGTCCACGATGTGTGCTAAGAATGCAACACATCCCTTCCGTAAACACTTTCTAGCTTTCAGGCAGCTAATAATTCTCAGCGGCGTATCATGCTTCTCTCCGTGCACTATGATTGTTTCTTCATCCGTCACAGGGATGCGGATGGTCTTCTCATGGCAAATGATCTCGGCTTTGTTACTCGATAGCCAATCCATTCCCACTACCACATCAAAGCTTCCTAACTCGACAGGTAGTAAGTCTAGCGTAAACTCGTGCCCTCCTAGTTCAATCACACATCCTCGGACAACTTCACTGGTCTCAACTAGTTTCCCATTTGCTAATTCGATGGAGTACGGAACGTCTAACTTACTAGGCGTCAACCCAAGTATTTTCTTAAATTCTAATGACAAGAAACTATAATCCGCACCAGTATCAAACAAAACGGATGCAAAGCGTTGGTTTATGGGGAACGTACCAGTAACAACGTTGGGATCCTGGCGCGCTTCCCTCGCCTCAATGTTAAACACTCTTCCGCGGGCTTGATTCAATCCTGGGCAGTCCCTCTTAAAATGCCCAATGTCACCGCAGTTAAAACAACCCAATTTTTGACCATTACCTCCTCCGTTCCCCTCTTGATTGTTGTTTTGATTTCGATTCGCGTCCCCAGCTTGATTTGCATTGTTCCCTCGATTTCCATTGCCTCCATTATTCCCTTGTGGACGATTTACATTACCACCATGATTATTGTTCCGATTACCAAAACCTCCTTGGCCTCCCCGGCCTGTACTAGCCCAGCAGTTATCCTTCAGGTGGCCAACTTTTCCACAAACTTCACATACTTTTGGCCCACATCGGCCAGAATGATGACGCTGGCAGGTGTTACACTTGGGATGCGTACCCATATATCCTTTTCCTTTCTTCCCAGCACCGGTTGCAGCTTGGACCGGTGTGCTTGATTCTCCTTGCTTGCCAACACCGCTAGTTCCCTGCTTGAAGTTCGAGAATTTCCTCTTATTCTCACCAGACGACTCTACGTGAGTCTCTTTCTTCTTTGGCTCAACATTCGAAAACTTGTTCAGGCGGATGGCTTCCTCAGTAAGAGACATGCTTAGATCGATGGCCTCTGTGATTGTTGCAGGCTTGGAAGTAGTGACCATACTCATGATCTGTGGAGCTAAACCCCAGATAAAGCGCTCGATTCGTTTGAATTCCGGTGTGACCATGTACGGCACAACGTGGGATAGATCATGAAATCTTTGGACGTACTCTTGGATCTTGGGACCGTCCATCCTTAAATGCCAGAACTCAGTCTCCAAATATAACACCCTTATTATTATTTAACGGTTTTCGTATAGATTAGGAAAATAAACGGGTAGTTATGATTTCAAATACATTGAAAATACGGGTTCATTAAACGTTTTACAGAATTAAAAACTATACAACATATTATGTGTGAGTTCGTCATTTGACATAACAACGATACATAGTGCGAAAGCTTATTTCTTGATCGTGTTCGGTTCTTCGTTGTGCTTGATCGTCCTCCGGTGCTAAAATTATACCTAAAACTCTTAAAACATGAGTTTGATTAGTCATACGTAACTTAAAACGTATTTAAACGAGTCAGGGAGGCGAAACTGATTAAAACAAATTTTTTTCGCTAAAACAGTGCTTTTCGCGCCACGCGAGGGAGACCGTTTTCCAGCAGCTCTGGAGCTGGGTCCTGCATTTTTCAGCAATACCAGTTTTTACGGAAACGGCCATAACTTCTTCGTTATTGATCCGTTTTACGCGATTCTTTTTCCTACGCGTCCGTAATTTAATTCTCCATCATATGAAGTTAAAATTCCAACATCCAACATAATAAATTTTGAGACTTCTAAGCCTTCGGCTCGTTACCTTTTTACCGAATTTTAACCCGTTTATGCATTTTATCAAACAAACGTATTTGTTTGATCCTTATATCACTTACACTTCTTCAAATTAATGTTATCTACCATTTTAGGTTCTAATTACAGGTTTATTACACAATTTAAACCCGTTTACGCTCGTATGCTTATTTTGACCCGTTAATGGTATTTAAGCACTTTAAAGCTTGAAATCGCTTTCATTCATTTCTAGCATCTTATTCCTACATTTCTTATCAAGTAATCTTCCACCACAACTATATGTGCATTGGATTTAATGTGGATATCTATATGTTCCGAGTTTTACCCCTCGGATTATCATTTTACGGGAAAACTCACATAGAGCCATTTGACTAACATATTACATCTTTCAACTTCTATACTTATTCTAAGTATTTATCAAATCATGAAATTCGTTTCCAAACATACTTTAAGGGTTGTTTGTTCAATTTAGCCTACAAGGGCGTTTTGGTCGATTTTGGTCCTTCTTTTACGATGAAGGACTCTCACCAATTATTCGACCAAAATAGCACTTTTAACTACAACACAATTATGCGTACCTGGCTCGGATCAACATATTGACCCGTTTTAATACCTTTCGCTATTAATATCTAGATAATAGCAATGCTAACCATGTGTTAATTCCTGTGATCACAAAACTCAACAAGCAATCATCAAATATTATTGACAAATGGTGTTAACAACACCATTTGACCCGTTTAGTCGAAATGACCAATTGTCATTATAAGATGGCACTTAATTACCATTTCACCCCTTTAACCTATCCCGGTTTACTTTCTGAAATCATCCAACTTGAAAGTCGTTTCCTGTTTTATTTGACCCATTATGACTTATGCTAAATGGTGTCGTTTTAAATCCCTTTATCTATTCGTTAACCCATGTCCGGATTACTATTTCACCATTTTTACCCCTTTTCTACCATAATTTATGGTTTCTACCATTTTCACTTGTTCCGACTAGCATTATATCGCGCCGGAACATCATGTTTCATTTACTTAATACAAATCGTATTCCATGCTCACAAATAAGCATTTTGTAATAAAAGTAAAAGGGCGTAAGCTTAACTTACCTCGCATCCGAACTACGCTTTTCCTTTCCTTCTTGATTCGTTTGACCCGCTCCCTCATCAAGCTTCCACCTAGCTTGTTACGCGTCAAACTATCATCATCGTTTTCAAGGTGGTTAGTTTAATCATAATTTAATACGATTATTCCACCTTACGCATTTCATATCAAAAATTACCATTTATCGTATTATAGGTCAGTTTGACTTTTTGAAAGTCAAACATCCCTTAATATATAAAATGCACATTCATGTTCATTAGCTAGTTTAGGCATTTTCAATTTACCCGGTGGGCGTTCCTTTAAGCCATCGTTCTAACGAATCTTTTAACTCGAGTTCATGCTATTGTTAACACTAAGTTAGCCTAGCTCTTGATTATCGAAGACACTATATTTCTTTATCTCACAAAATCTACGGGTTTTCCCTCTATAAGCGAAACCCGTTTTGTCATGTTATTAGGCATTTATCCAAATACTTATCCAAACCAAGTTCTATCTACGAACTAGTAGGTACCCAATTTCACTTAGGCATTACATCGAACACCTTATGGGCATATTCTATAAATAATTCATTGAAAAGCTCATGACTTGTCATATAACCCGAATTTTCATCATTCAAACTATTTAACACAAATATTTGCCTTTAAAGTTCTGAAATAACTTCGCATATGTCAAATTACACTAGAACAACCCCAAATTTCCTAGTGTTTATCAAGTTCTACATAACCCACTAGTCACCTACAATGGTGACCATGGATTTCACTAGAATTTAGCATAACTTCAATATGTACTTGTCTAGGGTTTACTCCTAGACATTTTAATGTTCCTAATTCATCTACAATTCATACATGCATCATCAGATTTCAAGTTCTCTAAATTCATGAGAATTTCAAGTAGAGAATTTTTGTTAAATTTTACATACCTTATGATCTCCTTGCAATGGGGATCATTAATCTATGCTCGATTTTCGGTTTGGACTTGATTTGATCCTTCAATTTGTGAGATTAGTGAATGTTAGGGTTTGAGCATGGAGTTCCCTGGCTCCTGTGGATATTTCGACCAGAACACACACTTTAAGTGTGTGTTTTGGTGTTTAACTCTTGTTTTAATAAAACAAGTTTCCCACTTGGCAATATTAGTCCCTCATGTTTTATTTTGATCAAATGAAGCTACAACTCACCGTTAGTCACTTAATTATATGCTACTAACTAGGTTAATTATTCCTAGTTACTTTAACGGGTTCGTGAAATTATAACCCGTTATGTTTTATGTCCCGTTAATTTGAGCTTTTTATTTACTTTGTTTTCTCAAAGTATTTATTTTTCCTTTTTAATTAATATTAGGTTTATTTGTTTAAGTCCTAATATTTACTGGGTTAAATTTTACCGCTAACGGTATTTTACCCGTCCTGTAGTATTAACGTGGTTTGATTACCAAACCCGTTTTCGGGGTGTTACACCAACCTTTGTATCTCAGCACGAGAACAATACTTCCTTCGCATCAACTCTCTTAACTTAGCCCAGGTCAATGCGTAAGCAGCGGCTTCACCAAGAGTTTGCACTTGTAAGTTCCACCAGGACAGGGCTCCATCCAAAAATAGCCCAGAAATGTAAGTCACTTATTGATCTGGAGCACATTTGCTCATTCTTAAGACTGAGTCTGTTTTCTCAGCCCACCTCACGAATGCCACAGCACCTCCGGTGCCGTCGAAGTTAACGGGCTTGCAATCGAGGAACTGTTTGTACGTGCACCCTGCAGATACGTTAGAATATACAAATGCTATTAGCAAACGTGCTAAAGGTATCCAGATGTATCGTAGTATGTCTCAACGACTTAACACTACCATGTGGCGGATTGTTATTGTCGTTATTGTTTGAATTGCTCCCGCTGGTTCCTCCCTGTGAGGCTGCATACTGCGCTATGGCGGCAGCAATGATTCCTTGAAGTTCTACCTCGTTGGCAGGCATACGCGTCTGGCGTCTTGGAGGCATCTTCTAAAAGATGTTTCACGTAGGTCAGGTCATAGTAAGTAAAGTGTACGTATGTATTCAACAATATCAACACATAACATCTCATGTTATAGAACATAAACAATCATCCAACATCACATATAATGAGAATACTGCGATTGCGCTGTCATAAATCAAGACCAAAATGTAAGTTTCATAACTGTATCATACATCATCAGTGACTAAGGGCCACATCGCCCTAGTCCAAGCTATCTAGTCAGAGATAACAGCAACAAATATACAAAACATCAAAAGTCACAATCATCAAAAATGTGGTCTCCAAAAGCTGTGTAGCCTGCACAATCGCGATCGTCTCACCCAAAAGTCTACCTGCGTCGAATAAAAAAGGCCTAAGCTGATGGCGGTGGAGGAGGGGGAAAACGAGAAAAGAGTAAACATCGCATATGAAGCCAGTCCTCCTCCATAGCGCGATGAGCGCGCAGTAAGTATGCTATCTGCTGCTCGGGAGTCCAAAAACGAGCGGCAGAATCAGGTGAAAGTGGTCGAGGAGGGTGTGATACTGCAGGTGGGGTCTGGCACTGGCACTGGAGTCGCTGAGCTCTCTCTAGCTCCTGTATGCGACGGGTCAGCGCCACCTGCTGTATCATGAAAGATGTGAGAACATCCTCCGTAGAATACCCCACATGGTATGGGTGATACGGATCCGTCGGTGGCATAATGGGGGGCGTAGTCCAGAGGAACGGCTCACTAGATGGAGCGATGGATGGTACAGTAAATGGTGCAACAGTGGGAACAACAGTGGGATGAGAAATCTGGGGTACAAACTGATCTCCTCCTGACACGAAAGGTGTATGACCAAACGGATGACGTGACGAACCCTCCCCAGGACGTGGTAGAGGAATGTCCTGGAGATAAGTGATCGGGAGATCTGTGCGGTGAGTATCTGTGGTGTGTGGGGGAATCAAAGGAACATCAATGGGAGCTAAAACAGGGGCTGAAACGGGGGCTACAGGTGGTGTAACTGGTATCACGAAAGGTGGGTAATCATCGTCGTCATCTATCCACTCATTGTGGGTGTGAGCGTATCGTGGATCAATGTGGGTCGCAAAAGGTGCGCGGTCGAACATCACCGGCATAGGATCTAGAAGTGGGGCGACAACAGGATCCTCTAACAACAGTGGAGCATCAATATGAACATCAACAGCATGATCGTCCACCAACTGTGGAATAGCAACAGGATGATCATCAACAGGTATATCATCAACCAAAGGAGCAACAACAGGTGCATCGGCATGAACAGGGTCATGCTCCAATGAGGGGTCAGGAGCAACACCTGGCTCAGGGGCCACAGCAGGCTCCGGATCAACAAACTCCATCTCAAAATCAGCTGGATCAGCAAACAAGGGATCGACAGGGGCTACAGGATCCTCCAGGGGCTGGTCTAAGTGTACGAACTCAATGTCATGGTCTGGATCAAAACCAGGTGAAAAAATAGGATCTGAATCATCATCAACATCATGATCGAACTCAAAGCTGTGCGCAGGATCAGGTGCAGCGGATGACGCCATGTCCGGGTCGGCGTCGTGTGAGTGGTGCTGCACTCCCTGTGTGTGCGAAGGTACGGATGCCACAGACTCAAAGGAGTCTGGAACAGGTGAATGAACGGGAGCCTCCTCTACAGGAGCATCAGCAAGCAGTAGAATATCATCAGCAACAATAGGGGCCTGACCCTCAAGGTCATCCTCAAGTGGGTCCTCCTCAAATAAATCAACATCGTCGTCAAAGACAACGTCGAGGGGCATATCAACAACGGGATAAGCGGCAAGGGGCACAGGAGCAGGGATCACCGCGAGTGGCAAATCCCCAACAAGATGGCCATCAGCAGGCTCTGCTACGACATCGGGCAGCGCAAAGGGCTGGAAATCGTCATCGTCTGTGCTGGTAGTATCGGAAGTGTACACCTCGTGCTCCGATGAAACTATGTCGTCTGATACTATGGCCATGGGATCTGGAGTGTCCGACTCCCCAGTACCTGATGAAGGCATGACCTCTGTAACACAAACACACACATGCACAAATAATCAATCATATAATCAAATAAATATGTTAGTCACCGATAAGCAATCAAGTAATTCTCCTAGTCCCACTAGTCTATCCTCCCAGCCTCTCAGACTCAACCTCCTAGTCCCACTAGACTATCCTCCCAGCCTCTCAAACTGAACCTCCTAGTCCCACTAGACTATCCTCCCATCCTCTCAGACTGAACCTCCTAGTCCCACTAGACTATCCTCCCAGCCTCTCAGACTGACTCCCTGGTCCCCCGACCAGAACCTCCCCAGCCACCCGGCTGAATCCCTGGTCTCCCGACCAACCAAAAATTTTAAAAAAATAATATGCTCAACTTTTGTTTGTAAAAATGTTTTGTACCTGGGATCTGGACGTAATGTATGCAATGTAAAAGTGTTTTCGTGAGAGCCCTAGTGATCATAGTCTAGACTCGAGAAGGAATCCTAGTTCGCTATGATCAAAGCTCTGATACCAAGCTGTCACACCCTGGCTTTTGCGGAAGCGTGGGTTTATTATGGTGTGACTTCTTAATACCATAGCTTAATCACATCAAAGCTATATGAATTTAAAACCACGATGATCATCCATTACTTCATGTTTTAAAAACAAAATACCACAACATTGTTTTCGAATGTCGACACATGCAACAAAAATGCAACATAACAAACTAAAAGCATTGTTCAAAAGACACAACCACAGACATGAAACAAACACAGCTCAAGACTTGTGACTCGTCCAGGTAAAAGCCACAACTCCCAAACTTGGATGACATCGCACTTCTTACGCAGCTTGAAAACATAACATACCTCGCCAGATCCCTAATTCCCTGAAATACATGTAAGTTGGAAAAATCAACAAAAATGTTGACCTAGTTCATGTATAGTGAGTATGTAAAACCTTTGTAATATGAAAATCCCTGGTATGTAGCAAATAAGGAAATAAAGAGATCACCAATGGTTTGCAAGGCCATTGATATGTGTGAAGTGCAGTAGGAAGACTCAAACCTAGCAGATTTTTGCGTCGGGTACCAAGTCACCCCGAGGTCCGTACTGTTGGGCCTGGGGCTGGGCTCGCTACACCCAGATAGATCTACCGCTAAAGACCCTCGGTCCTACCATGAGGATTAATGGCCTCCAGTTCCCGCCTACCCACTCACATGATCTAAGTAGTAACCCTCCT
Organism: Helianthus tuberosus; assembly: GCA_030545235.1. NCBI lineage: Eukaryota > Viridiplantae > Streptophyta > Magnoliopsida > Asterales > Asteraceae > Helianthus > Helianthus tuberosus. The sequence goes on along the minus strand of CM060447.1, from coordinate 126,944,598 downwards.
TACGCTAACCATACCATGTAAAAGTATTCGTAATCATAGTAACATGTATTTCACCCCCGAAGTATAAAAACTGAAAACAGTTAAGAGAAAAGGGGGACATGAACTCACTGAAGTGCGTCTCGAAATAGTCCGTCCCAAAGTAACCTGCTGCGTGACGACCTACACGTACTAACCTCTATTAGATGGACGGCTGTGCCTTGGCTTAAGGTTTAACGTTTTTGGGAAATAGTTAGGCAACTATTTCGTATTTACACTTCTTAATTATTTAATAGTTGTATTCCTTCCCAAGGATGGGGGTTTTAATACATGTGCGTTTTGTAAATCCAAAAATACATTATTAAGTCTCACTTAATAAATTATATTTTATTCATTTGTCTAAAATGTTCTATCTCCAAAATATACATATTTTTCTCAAAAATATTATATTTTATTCCTTACAATTTCCAAAATATTACTTTGTCAAAATACACATTTAAGAGTATTTTTGAAAAATACGTAAGTTACATTTTACAGTTCGCGTGGTAATAATAATACCGGTGTAACTTAGATATTTATTTGTGAAGGCGTTGGTATTATTTTGGAGTCGTTACTTCATGATATTTTCCAGGTTATATTATTTTTACTCTAAAAATAATATGTAGTTCACAAAATAATCATAAAATCACACAAGCGTTTTACTATGAAATATCTATTCTCAATATATATTTAACAAGTTTCATTTACGAAAATCCACCCCCGAATACTTGGTTATCTTGTAATAAAAATCATGGCGAAGTTTGTTTGGAAAAACAAGTTAAAAATATATTTTTAAACACTTGTCACCAAAATATTCTAAGTGTTATTTTCTGGAAAAATTTCGCCAAAGTTTCCTCTGTAACTGGAGGTGGCCACGCTTACTAGCGTATCATTTTCTTTTCAAAATTCAATCAACAATTTTCCAATCATCAATATTCAATGCTCAATCGTCAAACTAGTCAAAATAAGCATAAATCGCATACACATGAACTTGTAAGTTGTGTAAAAGTATGTAGTAACTTTCCAACATTTTTAGTAGATCTTTCTATCTTTAAAAATGAATCGGTTTCCTGAAAAACTTTATTTTTAAAGAAGATGTAACCTCACAACTTCTAGTCAAAAATTACGGAAATATTTCTTTGTTAAACCCTTTTGTTACACAAGTGTTTACACACTTGTTTAAACACCTTTAGTTTATGAAAGATCCGGCTTTAAAATAAGACTTGTATATTTTACTTGGTTCTTCGAAAATACCACTTGTAGATCTCTAGATCTACTAGTTTAAAACTCTATTTTACAAGAAACATCCACTTTACACAAGTTCATGTTTATGTATGAAAGGGTTCGTCATCTTGTAACTTTCCTTCTTAACATAATGCTAGTTCATGTTCCATGAACATGATCTAGCGTGGTTAGATGACGATCCGTTCCACTACTAGCAACCAACAACATAAAATAATCATTACTAAACAAGATTCATGAGTTTTACACCATTATTTACACTTTAACCACCATGTTCATCTTTCTAGCAAGACTTTAAGTTTTGTTTTCGCATGATCTTGAGTTTTAACCGTTAAACTTCTTATTAACCACTTTAGACAAGATCAAGAGGGTGTTTAGAATCACTTACAACTAGCTCAAGGCTAGGGAAGAAACTAGACAAAAAATGGGTGGTTAAAGACACGCGAGAGAGGTCCTTGGCGATCCGTGAGCTCCACACCTCCTAAAATGGCTCCTTGCACCTTGTAATATACTTGGATGGAATGAATGGAAAAATAAAAATGTGGTGGCGTGTGGGAGGTTGTTCGGCCGAAGCTTTGTTTGGTGGGGGAAGGAAAGAAATTGTTTTGATGAAGATGATGAATGTTAACTGTTTACTTATAACTCTAGTTTGAGTCTTTAACCATTAGATTAAATGTCCACAAAAGTACAAACAACATCTTTTCCTAATTTCCCATGAGATTACATGGGGAATGTAAAGAATTCAAATAAAATATCTAGAGGATAAGCTTGAACCGAATTCAGCATGTGGGGGGGGGGGGGTTAGATGTGACTTTGTGGGTAATAATTTAATTAGTGGGGGGTTTAATGTTATATCTAGTGTTTAGCGGGTACCGGGTATTATCTAAGGTGTTATAGTGCTCAGGGACCATAACTAGCTCAGAAAAATATAAACAATATTTTTGGCAATATTTTTTTTATGTTCCGGGTAAATTCCGGTTGTTCGGTTGGATATCAATCCGTTAAAGTGCTAAATAAGCATTTAAAGTGTCTTTAATATTATTTTTAGTGACACAATGAATTCCCCGACACTTTGGAAAGTGTCTAGTATTATTTTCCCATGTTTTTGCACTTTACTAGTTATATTAAATGCTGAATTTTGTGATAAAGTACAGAATTTTGTACTTAAAGTACGTTTTAGGCACATCCGGTCACTATAACTATCACCTAGTGACGCAGTTCTACAATCCTCACCTCCCTACACTCTTTACTAGTGTAGTAATCTATTCCCAGCTCATACTGGCCTTAGAGACAGTATCTGTCTGGTGCTGGCTATGTCAGCATGTTTACTGGGTTATCCGTATAGTGTGCTCACTGTGCTTTTGTGCATCAAGGTTGTCACTAAGGTTTGTGTGTAAATAATAGAGTGACAACAATAAAGTATGATGCATGAATATGTATGTATCAGAATTCAAGTAGCGTTTAATCACAACTGTAAGCAAGCACAGCAATTAAGCATTAATTAAATATTAATTAATTCATACGGATACCTGGTTTGGTGAGGGTTGTCACAGTTTTGACAACGTGTTAACCAACAGAACCCCTTCTTGGCCCAAGTGACCCGATCAAACAGGAATCACCCTAGTTCGACCAGTTAACCGGTTCAGGACGGTTGTTCTTGGTTAACCCGAAGTCGGTGGTCTCGTGAGTAGAATCCGGATCTTGAGCTAGCACAACCCGAAGTCAAGGTCCGATCCTATCGGTTTTGAGTGCATTGAGTGTAAAAGAGTTGAAAGAAAGTTAGAAACCATCTTTCAATCCTTTTTCACCATGAATGTGTTTAGATCTATGTAAGATCTTTGTTTACTTGTGTGGAAATCGGTTAGATCTAAGTTGTTCTTGGTGGGTTGAAGCCAAAACATGAAGTTCATAAGAACACCATGATGACGTCATCCTAAGACACCTCAAATCTAGTGATTTCACGGTTAAAAGTTAAGATTCAAAAGATAGAAAGGTGTAGCAGTGCGTGTAGATTAAGGAAGTACAAGATTTAGGACGAGATCTTACTGAAATTGAGAGAAATCGAAGAAAAGGTGAGGAGCACGAGCTGTTCGGACAGAAAGTTGCCAAAAGTGGAAAGAATGAAAGTGACAGGAGGTATTTATAGAGTTCCCAAAGTAGAAAGGGTTGGTCGGTCGGATGGCATCTCGCCTGGATGACTGTCCGGTCGGATGGCAACCTGGCACCACAATCAGGTGGCAGCCCGGTCGGATGGCAATCCGGCCGGATGGCACTTGGCTTAGGTGTTCGGCGCGACGATTTTTGCTGTTTCGATTGCGGTTGCGAGCGATTCGATGTGATAGAGTTTCCTAGTCAAATTACTTTTAATCCCAACTACTCATATCTCGCGCTATCTCTTCTCCACTAATTATCATAGTTCGATTTCGATTGCGATTGAGTTCGATTGCGTTTGAGTTTCGATTGCGATTCGATTGATTACCACACATAACGTAAATAAACATGCATAAGTAACACATAAGGCACACACACACGTATAACAATAACCAAAATGCGTATTTCGATTTGCGAGTGCGATTGCGATAGCGATTTAGCGATTAAACATGATAATTAGCGATTAATATGCGATTATTAATAGATACTCCACATTATACAACTAAGGCGAAAATAAAATAGACTAATTACAAGTCAAAGAAGTCAAAACAGGAGTTGAGCAAGGAGAGACAGATCGCATTTAGCAATCTTGTCTTCCTTTGACTTCAATCTTGACTTTGACTTTGACTTTCGAAAACACGGGGTGTTACAGCTGAAGTCGTTCGATATAAGGAAAATCAGTCGCATCCCTCTTGCGAACGATGAAACGTTTATAGTACACAACCTTCCTGCAATAGGTGTAAGGGTGCTAGACCCCATAAGGCAGCGGATCTACGACATCTCTCATTGGTCGAAGAGACACAGAAGCGCCTCCGAGTAGACTGCAGAGCCTGAGAACATCCCCGTGACGAAAGAAGTTCCAGTAGCCTTTCCTGAAGATTTGCTAGGAATACACCCCCCCCCCCCCCTCAACGACAAGAGGAGTTTAGGATAAACCTGATGCTAGGAGCGGCACCAGTGCCGAATGACGCCTTACCGACTAGTTTCGTCCAAGAAGCATGAGCCTCCGATATAACTGCAAAAGCTGCTAGGCAGAGGAAATTGAGGACATGACACCCTTAGTTAAGGACACAAAGAGAAAGTTGACAGTTTCCATTTTGCATAAATTCCAGAGGATTGGATATCAATTATTGGTATCCTTTGCCAAGGATTGATGACATGAACAGACCAATCGTAAGGTTCTAGTTACCACTCAAAGATCGACTTGAGGACATGATGTCCTCAACTGTGAATACAAGAAGGAAATATCCCTAAAACGACCTTTAGGACCCGCTTCGAGCAGTACGAGTACCTTGTCGTACCGTTTGGCTTAACACATGCATCGACAGTATTCATGGACCTCATGAATCAAACGTGTAAGCCATACCTGGATAGATCATGATTATATTTATTGACTATATGCTCAACGACCAAGTAAGGTCATGAGCAACAGCTGCAATTTACCTTGCAACTCTTAGAGAAAGAACAATTATGTGCTAAGATGTTGAAAAGCGGATTTCGAATTCGCGAGGTAAGAACTTTAGGGTACATGGTGGATAAAAACGAGATTCATGCCAACCCTGCAATCAGGAGCTAAGGAGTTAGAGTTGCAATTATTTGATGCTTCTCGACAAAGTCTCGATTGCGCGTCGATGCAACAAGACCACGGCATTGCATACGCCTCACGTTGATTAAGGGATCATGAGAAGAAACCATGATCTAGATACAGTGATTGCGCGCCGCAAATTTGTCGTCATTACCTGTAAGAAAACGTTGCACGACTTTTACTGATCACAAGGGTTGCAGCACACCGTTGATCGTAAAAACTTGAATATTAATGTAGATGGACTAAGCTACTGAACGATGCAGACTGTATGGACATGTTACGTGCTTGTGTGATAAACTTTGATGAAAAATTGGAACACTCACTTGCCCTTAGTGGAGTTTTCCTACAACAGTATTTATCACACCGCTATTTAAACCGCTTTGTGTGAAGCTTTAGTTGGAACATAATAAGTCAACCCCCGTTGTGTTAAACGGAGACCAGAGATAAACAATCTACTGGCCCGAGTTGGTCCAGGAAAAACTAGAGGCAAGACCGTCATATATGTGATCATATCAAGACAGCCCGCGGAATACAAAAAGATTGCGCCGATGAGCGGCATAAATCGTAGGAATTTGAAATAAGAAGTATGGCTTTAATGGGAGCCTCGCCTAGAGAAGGCGTGGTGTGATTTAGAAAACGAAAATTTTGGACCCCCGGTGTAGGGATCGAAACCATTGCTCACAAGTTACCAGAAAAGATCAGTAGTGATCGCGACACATTCCATGTGTCTAGTCTTTAGAGGAGTCTGACTTAAGGAACAGTCGTTGTTCCCACAAATAAGATTCACGTCAACGACAAAATTTCTATAAGACCTGTTAAGGTTACGGACCAAGAGTCCACAAGACACAGAAAAGACGTAATTGATTTACTTTAGTACATTAGAATTCATATCATGACCCAGAGTACATGGGAACATGAAGACAAATTTTAAACACAAGTGACCACATTTGATTCACAACTCCACTGCGACCGATGGCATCGCTTGAATTTCGGGACGAAATTCTTTTAACGGAGAGAGTTTGTGACAACTGTCACTTTTCCGTACATTTCGTACACTAATTAAACAGTAATCTGTGCTTAAATAACTGTGCATGATCTAGTTTACAAGAAAAATGAAAATTTTGATTACTGTTATATACATACAATGGCATTTCATGTTGCAAGACTTTTATCGTTGCTACATGCAACACGATATAGTTCTAATAATACACAGAACAGAATTGGCACCATTATCAGACAAACTAAAATGCTGACGAAGTTCAGTACATAGACAGACAGTGTTTTTAGGCCCAGTATGAGCCAGAAACCAAGTGATACACTAGTATAGTGTGTAGGAAAGTAAGGATTACAAAACTGCATTCCTAAGTAATAGTTTAAGTGCCGGGAAGTGCCTAAAACTCACCCAAAGTGCAGAATTCTACATAATTCAGCAAAAATCAGCTTTTTAACAAGCTAGATTCATGTAAAAATATGACTAAATGGTCCTGAATACTTTCCTAAGTGTCGGGAATTAAAAGTGTCACAAAGGGATACATAAAGAACACTAAACAGGAATACTTTGACACTTTAACGAACCGGTATCTAACCGAACAACCGGACATTACCAGAAACACCAAAATTAAACTAGAAACATTGTTTTATTTTTCTGAGCTAGTGATGGTTCCCGAACACTCTAACATACTATATAATGCATGATACACTTAAAACAATAGACTTTACACTTAACCTCCAACTAATTAACATCATTTACCATCAAAACTTACATTTACCCCCCCCTCCCTTTCATGTTCACGGTTATGAAGGTGTGGCCCCACCTAGATTCTTGTGTGATCTTCCAAAATCTTGCAAGATTTCTATAGATCTTATTTGATTCACTTAATCTTACTAGATTTGGTTAGATATCTTAAAAGATTTTGTTGAACTAGTATATTATACCCACAAGACCTTCATTCTCTTACATACCATCTTCAACCTCCATCCACCTCCTTCCTCCTCCTCTAACTTACGGCCCAACACCCCCTCACCTCCATCAATTTTTCTAATCCATTCCAAGACTATCCAAGGGTGATCTAAGGTGTCTCAAGCCTATTTAGGAAGGTTGCAAGCAACGGATCTTGAAGGACCTTCTTCCTTTGCTTTTATCCAACCCATTTATCATCTTCAACATCAAGTGTTCTTCCCTAGCCTTGTGCTAGTTGTAAGACTCTCATTACCCTTTGTTATTTCATATTTAGTTGGTTAAAAGATGATGAACAATGATAAACTTGATGAACACAAAAGAACATGATCATGATACTTTAACATAAGCTTAAATACATAAGAATACATGTAAATGATGATGATTTGCTCTTGATGAATGATGATTAGTGTTAGTGATGTTAGACATCATAAGAAACCTACTAGATTGTGATTAAACACATGATCTAGTAAGTTAAGGTGGTGATCTTGTGAAAGACCAAGATCATCATGCTTTATGTCTTCATGAACTTTAATGATGAAATTGGTTTTCATATATAAAGATGATTTAAACAAAATACAAATCTTATAAATAGATGATTACAAAAAATAATTTCCCAAGAAACCAAGTTTATTTATAAGATTTACAAAGTCATGATTTCTAAGTAAAATAATCATATTTTTAGTGTTTAAACAAGACTAGAAACATGTTTGTAACAAGAAAAAATACAAAAGAAATATTTTTAGAAAAATCATCTTACAAGTTGTAAATAACCAAATCCTTTAATAAAGTAATTTACAAACAAATAACCATGTTTTTAAGGGTAACTAAACCTACTAAATAACATGGTAAGTTACTACAAGTTTTTACAAAAACTTCAAGTTCATGATATAGTGTAATTTACTTGATTTGAACACTCGGTAAGTGTTGAATGAGTTGATGATTGTTTGTGATGATTTTAAAAGAAAATAAACATATGTTTTGAAAACATGGGAAACCTCCATTTTTAGGGAAAACTATGGCAAAATTTTCTAAAAATATAAACACTTAGGAAAATATTCTCTAAACAAATATTTACAAGTGTGTTTTAACCATGGTTTCCAATAAAAACTTTTCCATAGACCCTGTTACAAAAATACAAGTATTGAAGGTTGGTTTTTATAAATAAAAATGGGTGAATATGTATTTAGAATATATATTTACATTAAAGACACATTGTGTGATTATTTGTATATTTTGTGCATTAGTTATATTATTTTAGGATTTAAAATAATGTAACTTAACAAAATAACAAGAATTTACAATCCAAATTATTACCAAAAATCACAAGGAATAAGTATATAAGTTACACACGTAATATTGTGAAGTCGAACGCGAGAACGTAACTTACAAAATATTCCGGAAAATACTGTTATAAATATGTTTTTGGTAAATATTGTTTTGGATACAAGAAATGAAAATATGAGTTTTGAAAATATTACAAGAGTAATATTGTATTTTCGACAAAGACAAAATATATTATTTTGGAAACTACAAATACGAGAATACAAATATACATGTATGAAATACTCCCATCCTTGGGAAGGAAATGCAAAAATAAATACTTGAGAAGTATTATAACTTGGTATAATGTTAAAGACATAAAAGAAACGTAACTCAAAAACATGAATACTAAGGCAAGGCACGGCCCGCTCGTCTAATAGACCCTAGCACATTGTAGGTAGTCGTGTTTGCTGACGAGATTTGAGTTACGAGTACTGAAGACGCAAAACAGTGAGTTCATGCTCCCCCTTTTCTCTTAACTGTTTTTGGTTTTATAACTCTCGGGGGTGAAATACATGTTACGAATGCTTGAACGGTATGAAATGCCTATGAAATACTAGATCATGTGAGTATAGACTAGATATTGAAATGCCATTAATACTTAATTAGGGACGAGGGTTAGATCTAACGGGTACGGCCGAGCCCCACTCATGGTCCTCATGTGATCACTTGAGTGCTTCGGTGTCCCAGTCGAGGGAAATCAACAATAGTCGAGGGTAATTGACATAGTCGAGGGTAATCGACATAGTCAAGGGAAATTGACATAGTCAAGGTAAATTGACATAGTCGAGGGAAATCGACACAGTCGAGGGAAAATCGACAAGGGTATATGCCTACTCATTACGAGTGCTCCCTATATCCTCACATGCCTTAAAGTCCTTGTAAAACAATTATGTTCATACACGCTTTTCATACCTGTTTACAAAGGAGTCTCTCAAAGATTTACAAGATTACAGTACTCACACAAAACACATGAACTCGCTCAACTTTTGTTGATGTTTTCCAAAATTACATGTATTTCAGGTGACAGGTTGGATCTTGGGCGCGGGTGTTGTAACTAGAAGTAGACTTCAAGTTTAGATATCATCCACTTTTGTTGGTTTGTAACCTAGTCGAAGGTTGTGTTTTAAAACTTAAATAACCGGTGTTTGTAATACTCAAATTTTATGAATGGATGAACATCGTTTTGATCATGTAGTTGTTTATTACGATTGAATGCAATGATATTAAACCAGTCACACATCATACGCTTTCGCAAAAGTCAGGGTGTGGCATCAAAATCGGCAAGGTTCTATTGCATAATATAGATTATACGCTATAAAATCAAGTATTGTTTCTTTGAATTTATTGTTTGTATTATATATGTTAGATTAATCATTATTTGATGTTATGAGTATGTGTTTGTCACTGACGGCGTTTCATATTCTTTCTTGAAGCAAATAATAGTTGCTATAATCCGGTGTATTTTTATCGATTAAGTAATGCATTAACTTAAATGAAGTTACTGATAGCATTCTCTGTAACAATTTGTGCATGCATCTTCGTGATGTTGTCTTCTACATTACAATTGATAAATCAACCATATAATTTTTGGTTGATGCTTATTTGCTTAACTGTTGTGAGAGATGATGATATTCGTTTTGTGCTTTGTTTTTATAATACCTTAAGTGTGTGATTATACAAATAGTCCGGTTAATATTTGGTACTTTTGTTTTTTAAGTGCTGATTTAGTTTAAGAGATGTTAGTGATGTCTATTTTATAATGTTGTTTGTCTATGACTTTTCTTGGATGTTGTTCATCTTTATAACTTGTAAGTTTAAATTGTTTATTGCAGATATGAGTCTATCCAATCAAACACCATCCTTTTTACAGTTCCTTAATGAAGATGATTTTATATTTTTGGTATGTTTTTTAACTTTCTTGCTACTATTAGGATTCTACGTTAATTTTTGATGTAAGATGTTTGTTAACTACTGTTGCAGAATATACCACTTGATTTTCAGACTCTGTTGTGGGGCAAGGAGGTCCCGTATGGGCGAATTGTAGAGTTACTTGATGGTGACAAATCATGGTTAGTACGAGTAAGGAAGAGAGATGATCATTGTATATTTATGGATGGATGGACAAAGTTTGTTAGAGATTGTTGTTTGAAAATGAAAGATGTTGTATTGGTGAAAGCTATTGGACGTTTGTCATTCGTTGTCTCATGTTTTAAAGAAAATGTCTACGAGAACTATTACATTTCAGCAAATATTATACCTGAAGTTGGCATGACTGTAAGTAACGATATATTATTTTGTTACATACTGTAAACATTTTTTGCTAGCTCAATAACTTGCTAACATCTGTTTGCCCTTTTAACGTCTATTTCCTTATAATCTTAACATCTGTTGACTAACCTTTTTAACATCTGTTGACTAAGTCTTTTAACCTCGGTTGACTAACATCTGATATTTAAGATCTGTCCACGTTGCAACCTCTGCTGGACATAATGGATGAAAGTTGTTACGAAACCTCAGTTGGATAGCAACAGAGGTATGTAATAGTTGATAGCCAAACAGTGGATAGGTTGTGTGTAAATACTGTAACTATTGTTGACTAACCCTGTTGAGTGATTCTCATTTTAACTTTTGTTGACTAATCCGTTGTAACTTCTGTTGCTCATTAGTTCATATCAAATTTGTAAGTCTGCACTAAATATTCCTTTGCTTCTTCTATAGCTAATTGCTGACAAATTTTGGAAACAATTCTATGGTAAAAATTACGAGTATGGGATGGCAACTATCTATGTTGGTGAAAGGTTTTGGAATGTGATGCTGAAAGGATGGACTGATGGATGCAAATTTACTGATGGATGGTTTAAATTGATTGAAGAAGTTCCCATACCAGTTGAATCTTGGTTGGTTTTCACCATGATTGCATCTAAAACGTTTGAGCTTTCCATTTTCCATTCCGAGACTGGAACTGAGGTTTCCTTCAAGAAAGCTGATGTAGTTGTTTTGAATGATTCAGTTTATGGAGATGATGGGTTTGATTTATTGGCTGCGGTATAAAATTTTGATGATAAAATACATTGTTTGATAACATGACGGTGATAAGTAACTTTTATTATATTATGCTAATAACTTTTGAAATCTCATTTTGTAGGCTAAACACAAACAGCTTCTGGATTCCGGGGAAGTTGCTTTGGATGATGAGGATACTGGAGCTTCGGTTGGTAATTCTAAGCAGTTTACGAGTTTTGAGGATATTTTTAATGTATATATACACATGTAATATTTATATATTATTATGATTTAAAATTTGGTTTCTTATATATGATCCTTCTTATAAATATAGTTTGCTGATGATGGGTATTTGATTCAAAGATTGCGCGTCTGGTTGATGAGTTAGATGTTAAAAATGCTGTAAATTTATAATTTTCTATGCATATATTTTATTGTATAATAAGTATAAGAAGGTTTTTTTAAATTTTGTTGTAGCCTGAAGATCATTCTGTAAAAATAGCTGATGATGTTAACGATCCTCAACTACAGTCTAAAGATTTTCCTTTTCGTGACATTTCTGTCTCTTCAAGTGTTGTATCTAATGTAAGTGTTTATTAGTTTTATACTGTCTATTTTATTATTGTCTCAATATATTGATATTCTTCTGTATGATTAAGTCTTAAACTTCAAAGCTGAGTAGAGAAGATAGTTTGTGTTGATAAAGAAAGTTATAAAATTTCAAGAATTTAGAGTTGTTATATTCTAAATTAATTTACTTAGGTGGATAAGATGCACAAACTTCGTGGTAAGACAACTGTAGAGGATAACCAAGCTGTTGATAGACCGTGTAAAGTTTAAAAGGTTCGTTTAGTATCATCCACTTCAGAATCAGTGTTACACTTCACTATACATGTTGAAGACAGTCTTGTAAGCTTTTGCAGTCGTTGCTTTGTTTCGTTATTTCAACAATTTAAGTTATATATCAATATGTTATAAAATTCACTATTCAATTTTCTGTTTTTAGCATCTGCCATCAGATGTATCTTCTGCGTTGGATCTGCATACTGATAATCCTAAGCCTATCAAGATCCAGAATCTCAAATGTGAAGTCAAGGAACTGTTTACAACATCTCAAAAAACCAATACTGAATTCAACTACGCTGTTGTTGGATGGTCTTCTTATCTGAGATCTTGCAATATTGCTTTTGGTGATGAACTTTCGTTAGAGTTTCACAAGTCTACTCAATTGCTGAAGTTAAAAAAAGTTGTGCATATCGTGGCAAAGATAAAGTCGTCTTAGTTTCATGTCATGATTGTTTGTGGTTGTACATTTGGTTTGTTGGTGGTACTAATTTTGCTTCTTAGACATGTTCTATATGTAGTTATGTCTATAAACAGGTTTCATTGTCAATGGGTGGGTGCTAGTTTTTTTTGTGGATAGGACAATGGAAATACTCATATGTATCTTATATATTAACTGAGGAATGCATGTCTATAGTTGTCTTTTAGCTATAATAGATAACACGTTTTGGTACAATATCTATACACATATCTATATGTTCTATCAATATGTGTTATGCATGGTTTTCTAAGAAACGACCCGTTTTTGCACACGGGTCTTACCGCTAGTTCTAATATAATAAAGTGGTTTTGACTTATGTGTCATCTATACATAAAATCACCCCATTATTTTGACAAGTGGCTTTTTCTTCTTTCATTATTTATAAAGTTTACATCTGACACGTGTCTTTCTTAACGTGTCTTTCTTAACCTTGCGAGATTTTCATCAGGATCCCCACGGTTCTTTCCAAACCCTATTCACTTCTACGCCTTCATACGTTCCTAATCTATCCATTTATTCATGCCTAATCATCTTCACAAGATCTTAAAATCTTCTCCATCGCCGTCCAAGAAGTTCCTGATTCTCGATTTTTAGTCAAGATACCACAGGTAAAGCTTCTTTAATATTTGATTTTGCATGCTTTTTGAGGTTTAATTTCAAGATTCTATGATCTTTTTGTTGGGTTTTGTTTGAATTTATATGAAACATTCGTTTAGGGTTCGATTTTCATATGATTTAGGGTTCGATTTTCTGGTTGTTATTATTATTTTAATTTTGTATGAATATGTTATGACCTGATTGTGGGATTGTGGATTTTGATTTTGGGTTTTGAATCATTAGTGGGATGTATGTATGATCTGTTTTTTTTTTCATTTTTTTTTTTTGGGAATTTTAGTGCAAATTATTATTCAGGTTAAGGTACAATTTTGCAGTTTTTTCTTTAATAATGTATAATTATGTTACGAACTGACTGTGGGTTTGGATTTTAGGTTTTGAATCTTTAGTGTGATGCATATATGATCAGTATTTTTTTATAATGCATATTATGGTTCAGGTTAAGACTACGAATCCGAAGAAGTATTGTGTCTGTCCCAACACCGGAGTTGTTTCACCTAAATCAACATGTGAAATTATAGGTGACATTTTTTTTTTGCAATTTAGCTTTTCTATTTGATCTGTGGTTGCTGGAAATTGCAAATTTTAATCCATATGCCTCTAAAAGTTGTGTGAAATCACCATTAATGCTATTAGTTGGGGCCACTAGAGATGGATGTTTAGCATGATTGGCTTACTATGAGCAATAATTTGCATTCAAGCATTCTGTATAGGGAAAATTACCAAAATAGCCAAGAATTTCTTTGACTTACCAAAATGGGCATTTGATGCCTCCTTGGAGCAGGGCATCACGGATTCAAATGTGCGGGATGCCTCTTTCAAGACCCCTCATGCGTCTTTAAATATGGAAGTGACACGTGTCTCAATGATTAGGCAGACTCATCCAATGCCTCAGGCAGACTCTTCCAATGCCTCAGGCAGACTCATCTAATGTCTCAGGCAGACTCATCCAATGCCTCAGGCATGAGTTAAAATTTTATGTGGGACCTACCACCCACTTCATCTTCACCGCCACCACCACCACCACCACCACAACCACCCCCACCCCCACCCCTATCCCCACCTACAATCTGTCTTCCCGACAAAACCGACCCCACCGCACCCCCTCCGGCAACCACCCAACTCCGAGCACCCAACCCCCTACCGCTGCTGCTCTGGCCGTCCACCGAACTCCAAGCAACAAAACCACATCAAACCGCCGTCGAACCTGCAACACTAGAAGCAAGCTCTGATTCTTTCTCTCTCTGTTGCCGGAAAAACGAACCGACGACTCTGTTTCTTTCTCTTTCCGTCAGAAAAACGAACGGACAGCGAGTCACTGTTGTCGGCATTTTTAATCGGTCAACGAATGAACAGGGAGACAGACCGTGAACTATAAGCATACGGCCTTGCATTTGATGACGAGCTTTGTACTAGTTAATAAAGTAGGTAAATGAAGTGGGTGACCTGATGAATTAAGAATATGCAGTGGCTTTAATGCAGGTTCGATGGTGACCTGATATGGGTGACCTGATGAATTCTGCATTTTTTTTAGCTGATGAATTTGTTAATTAAGAATATGCGGTGAGCATCAAATAGCTAAGAAAATGCAGAATATGAATAAGTAATAATTTGTTATTCTGAATGGATGATATGGTGGTAGTGGTGGTGGTGGTGGTGGCGGTGGTGAAGATGAAGTGGGTGGTAGGTCCCACATAAAATTTTAACTCATGTCTGAGGCATTGGATGAGTCTGCCTAATAATTGAGACACGTGCCACTTCCATATTTAAAGACGCATGAGGGGTCTTGAAAGAGGCATCCCGCACATTTGAATCCGTGATGCCCTGCTCCAAGGAGGCTTCAAATGGCCATTTTGGTAAGTCAAAGAAATTCTTGGCTATTTTGGTAATTAGCCCTTCTGTATAGGCATGATCAATATGTTGACATGTTGAGTTAACATATTGACTGGTCATTCAAGTCAGTCTTAAACGCACTGAATTCGAAATACTTATAAAACCGACTATTTGTAATGTGATGGCAAGATATATAATAGTCTTCACTCAATCATGTTGAATAGAAAGTTTTCGTAACAAACTGTTTCTGCAGTCAGAGTGATCAAAATCTTGTGATGGCTTCAAAGAGGATATCACGAGGAGTTTGTGGCTGTGTGGGGTCCTGGAAATCGAGCTTTATTTCTTGTATTCTTGGTGAAATCCCAAAAATATCCGGTGAAGTAAGTCGTAACTTCATACGTGTAATTAACTTTTTTAACTCTTTAATTTATTAATTGTTAACGTCATTTCTTTTGATTTTAATTACGGTCCAGGTTCAAATTTGTGGGTCAGCAGCTTATGTATCGCAGTCCATATGGATATAGTCCGGAAACATCGAAGAAAATATTTTATTCGGTAATCCAATGGTGTCTACATACAAAAGAACACTTCAAGCATGTTCGTTGAAAAAAGATTTGGAACTTTTTTCAAATGGAGATCAAACGATTATCGGTGATAGCGGTATAAACTTGAGTGGGGGCCAAAACCAAAGGGTGCAGTTAGCAATGGCACTTTATCAAGATGCTGACATCTATCTACTTGGTGATCCGTTTAGTGCTGTGGATGCACACTCTGGATCAGAACTCTTTAAGCTACAGATGTAGTTATTTGTCGTTTACTGAAAGTTCAAATCTTGTGATGGCTTCAAAGAGGATTCAAAAGGAGTTTGTGGCAGCGTGTGGTCTGGGAAATCGAGCTTTATTTCTTGTATTCTTCGTGAAATCCCGAAAATATCCGGTGAAGTAAGTCGTAACTTCATACGTATAATTAACTTTTTTAAGTCTTTAATTTATTAATTGTTAACGTCATTTCTTTTGGTTTTAATTACGGTTCAGGTTCGAATTTGAGTCATGATCTACATCAAGATTTAAGACCCCTGTTAATCGTCTCTATAAATATACGTAAAGCTTCAATTCGTTCCAAACCATTCACCAGCCTTACGCTCTCACCATTGTTTTCAACCTCCGAAACCAACCTTCTTCTCGGCAACCTGCGACGACCTCACTACCAAGTTTGAAACGCACGCGAACCGTTGTACCAGGTAAACGTCGTGTTCCCTAAGTTTATACTTCATACATGCTATTCTCACATGATAACTCAAATCCCTTTAATGACATCTTATATCTCACTAACTAAACCTGCAAGCTGTGAGCGTAAAGTAAGCTATCAAAAATTATAATATTTTTATTTTTAATTAAGCTAACAAGGTAGGGAGAGATTTATGAACTTCATATAAGTTTTGTTTAACAAAAGGAACAACCATTTTTATGATAAGAGACTATAATCCACCTACTCGATTGGTTCAACAGCAAGCATCGTATCATTTAACTTCAAATTTTCATCTTCAATCCAATCAAAATCCAATATAATCCAAGTGATTGATTGATTAGTAATAATATGATTTAGTGGTTTTAAACTATTTTAGCCCATGTATTTGAAGTTGTCATAATTTGTTGGGGATTTGAGTTATGGGTTATTGGGTAAATCATTGAGCTTTTACTTGGATCACATGGGCTTTATATTTGAATTTGAATTAAGAAAATCGTCTTTTTTACTAAACTTATTTTTTTTACTTGATACAACATTCGGTTTATATAACCTTTTTTGGACAGCCCTATTTCTGATACATGCTATCTTTCTTCCAACTTCTAAAGCATGTAGCCCATGCCCACCAATGTGGGTTTCCTTCTTTTGTTCTCTCCATTGAACCAATGTGGGTTTCCTTCCGGGATGTGAATTTGATCGGGGAAGGTGGATTTGGAAGTGTTTACAAGGGCCGTTTGGAATCCGGAAAGGTAAATGTGCTTTTTCAAATTAATCAATAGTGGATAATTTCATTAATGTGGAATTTATAATTAAACTATATGAAGTTATGAACAGCAACAGTTTGGTACCAAAGGAGAAAGGGGGGCTTTCAAGGTTGACCAAATAAAGCGTATTTTGGTAATTTGACACTTTATTATTGTTCTTTTAAATAAACTATATAAGTTATTTTTTAAATAAACTATATAAGTTAATTGTTTTTGATAATATTACATAACATAAAACTTTATTTTTAAATGAACAATACAAGTTATTTTTTAAATAAACTATATAAGCTAAAAATGGAATTAGCCATAAAAAAGTATTGTTTATTCATATTATTTTTATTTTTGAAGATTTATTATTCTTACATTTGTTGATTTTTTAAAAAAAATTTAGTAAGAAAAAGAGTTAATATAAAAAAAACATCATATGCTCATAACTTCACGGAAATTTAGTAAACACAATTTTCGCATATTATAGTAGAGATATATAAATTGTACGTACATGGGTTATTTATAAATTGTACGTACATGGGTTTTTTGAAAATTCAAACTATAGGGATAAACCAACTGATTCCAGGAAATATGTAATCAGTTTGAATTTAAAAAAAAAAAAAACCATGTTTTTAGGGATCATTGTTTAACTTCACCTTTATATAGATAGGATCTGGATTGCCGTACTTTCACAAACTCGCCACCACCTCTCCTACTCCATCAGTTCAAGCATGTCAACTACCACAACAGGGTTTCCTCTAACAAAGATTCCAGGTATGATTTCGTTGTCGATTTTCTGTTTATTGTTGTTTGTTCGGTCCGTTTGATACTTTGTCTAGGATTTTTGCATCTCCGTTCAGTTCGTTGTTACGTATCTAATCAATTAAACACCTACAAATTCCAATTTCGTAAACTTATGTTATCTTCGGTTTTATAAGCTTCTGTTATGTTTGTCTTCTTCCGCAGTTTCCAGTTTTAGGGGATGTTCCCATGCTTATAAAAAAATAAAATAAAATAAGAACGGATATTATAGGTAAGTTACGTGTCTAAGTAATACACAAGTGATTGTTTTTCCACTAACAAGGTAGGATAAACCGAAAAGGCTACTTTCCTGATTTTTATACATATATTCTTTGAATTTTGTATAAACTTAGTTTTAAAAGTTATGTAGTAATTTAAAATTAATTAATCGGAAATACTGCTCTTTGTTTAAAAAAAATACTCTTTTTCTTCTTCTTTGTCAAATCTTTTTCCTTCAAGATTTGAATTGATTCGTTCGTGCGTATCTTTTACGTCAATTGATTTTAGTAAATGAGGGTAATGTATATATTACTTTACTTTACTATAAAATATATAGTAACTTAAAATGAGACTGTAGTGTCTGAGGTTATATTTTACTATATTTAAGAGTCAAGTACCTTCACAACTGTGATTTTCTTATCAAGTCACGTGTGGCACTAAATTTATATGTTTTCTAAAACCAAAATTCAGTTTCACCTTTTCTTTTGTGCTATGTATATCTTTCGGTGTCGGTTTTAATTATAGATTTAACAACCCCTAACCATTCTTATTAACGTGTAATAGATCATTGGAGAATGTTGAAATCACTTTGTTCAACCAAGTTAATGCTTCAAATTCAAAGGTTGATGTCACAATTAAGGTCCGTATAATTAAGCTTTGGAAGCTACCTTCTTTCAAGATAAAAGGTGCTACACATTCAGTTGACGTAATACTTATGGATGAAGAGGTACTTCATACTATCTCATTAACTATTTTAATTTATAGTAGATTTTTTTGCAACTATTCTCACCACTTATTTCGACATTGAATGTTGTATATAAAGAAGTTTTTAGAGATTTGTAATTTGTATTTGTATTTGTATCTATAGATTTCTTAGTTGTGATAGTAAATATGATATGTAATTATAAATAAAGAATTTGCAATTACGATATGTATTTATTTTTTTATAACTTTCTATTTCAGTTTTTCATGTTACCCAACCCCGTGTACCACACGGGTTTTAACCTAGTAAATTTATATATCTATCTATTCTAATATAATAAATTTATTTTTGTTTATGTGTCATTTACACATAAGTCTACCCTATTATATTGACAAATGTATTATTCTTCTTGCATCATTTAAACAAAACTTACATATGACAATCCATTCTTAATCCTATTCCACGTGTCTTTGTTTTATAAAAAAAACCCACCAATGTTTACACAGAGACCCGATATCATTCATCCGAATCCTTTTAAGTTGTTTTACCCGTATGAAACCCTAATCTCTTAACAATTCAACTTTTCCACTCCAACCATCTTCTACGACGATCATCTTTCACCGAGAGATTGACAACACCCAAAGCATCTAAACCCTAATTCTTCCATACAGTGTGTTCTTGATCGGAAAAAGGTATTGTTTTCATACACGTTAATCTGTTTTTATCCCAAATTCTTCCTCCCAAAGCATATTTTTTAATTTTATTTAGCACTTACTTAAATGATATTGTTCTGGTGGTGGTGATTCGCAATAAAGGTTCTGGACAATTACCAGTAGTTGCTATGGTTGGGCGATGTAATTTTGGTATGTTTCTTTCAAAGTGTTGAGACTTGGATTTAATATCCCTTATGTTATTCAAAATTTGAAAAAGTTCAATTTTTTTATTGTTATTTATAATTTAAGACTTAGGGGCTGTTTGGTAGCCTCTTGATGACCATTCAGATACTACCTCTTAATGGTTTAAAACATCTGTGAATGAGTAAGAGGTAACCTCAAGTCTGAATGGTTAAGAGGTAACCTCTGAATGGTAAATCATCACATGTCACATTCTTATACCTTCTCATTGGTAAAATTTTTAATGGTTCCATTAAGAGGTAGTCTCTTAATGACCATTCAGAGGCTACCAAACAGCCCCTTAATATAGCTAATAAAAACATGTTTATTACTTGCTGGAGCAAAGTGTATGGTGATTCAAGATGAGCCTCGAGCTGTTATGTGTGCAAAAGAAGGTAATTTCAGCCAGTTTGCTTTAAAATAGGTTGATTTAGGTTAGGCTTTACCAGTCGAATGATGGTTTAATATGATGTTAATTAGTCGCATGCTACATGTTCGATGAATTGCCTCAAAGAGGAAAACTTTTTCAGATCATAACATCACTTTAGTCATTATGTTTCGTTGCATTTGTCCATGATTAAAGTTGTAAAAAAGACCAGTTTCAAATGTTTAATCTATGGTAAAAGCATAAGTGTTCATGATGCTATATGTTTACATGTAAAAGCCTAACAGTCTACTTGATGATTGGTCTGTATTGTCCGTGCTATTATGATTTAAGACTTAATATAGCAAATAAAAACAGGTTTATTACTTGCTGGAGCAAAGCGCATGGATGTCTATATATATGGGCGAACATACATACAGATTCGGTACCGAATTTGACATTTTTAGTACCGGTACCCACTTTTGGGGATTTTCGATACCGGTATTGTTGGTACCGATACTGGTTCATTACCGGTTGGTATAAAACAAACCCCAAATAGAGATCAACTATAAGGCATACCGGTTCAAAGACATCCTATAAACAGAAACGTCTGCACCTTCCATTGACCAAAACAAAAAACGAACGTCATGGTTCTAAATACCACTCATTGTAAAACACCAAAAAGTTGAAAAAATCAAAGATAACAAACATCGTTTCTTGGATATTTAATATTGTTATGCGTGAAGTTTCAATGAATGGATTGTTAGCTGAGGGGGGTAACTCAATAACATTTTGCTGTATGAGATGGACAAATCTTCAAGAAAAATAGACTAATGACAAACATATGTCATTTTGTGTGCTTTGTTCTTCATGAATATTTGAATGGCATGAAGAGACCGATGATATTGAAGAGTGGGATGGAGATAAAGATGAAGACCAAACAAAAAAACCCACGTCATTTTGTGGTCAACATCGACAAAAAAGCCACTTCAACAACAAAAAACAATAAATCACACTAAAGTCAAAAATGCCATGTATTTGTGACGGTTCTTGTAGTTTCAAAGAAGAAAGAGACTGGTGACAGTGAAGATTTGGAAGAGAAAGTGGATTAGGATTTTTAATTTATTTTTTTTGCTTCTATTTTTTTCTTTATGTGGTTTGTTTTCTAATTTTTCAATAAAAAATACATTATTTCTCTAAAAAATTGCTTGTAAAACGGCAAGATGTCACAAACGCCAAACTCTACAATTATAATAAAATTTGTAGCATCTTGGAGTTTTATAAACATTTTTTAAGAAAAAATGTATAAAACAATGTGCAAGAGAAACAGAAAAATGTGTCATCTTTGTCTAAACGCCACTAAAAATACAAAATGCCTGTTACAGCCATAAAACAGATGAAGCTGAACAAAACAGTAACTACAAACAGTAAACTGAAACGACGAAAAATTTGTTACTAACATTATAATTAAAACCCACTACATCGGTACTTGAATTTATTTTTCTTTTCAAAAATGCCATAATTGCCTGACGTTATAGGACTGCATCCTACATGGTGGCAAAAAAAAAAGTCATTATATAAGTAGAACAAGTAAACAAAACTTAACACTCCACATATTCTCTAACACGCCACACCTTGGCTAAAACGTCAGAAAAACTTTAAAAAAATGTCTCAAGGTATTGCATGGAGGTTTGATAGGGCGGAGAAACGTTTCGTCCTAAAGTTCTCTGACAGGAGAAGGGTGAAATCAAGACAATCAAGGCCATACTTAGCATGGATGAAGCCTTTCAGAGGGATATTATGTCCCTTAGGGTTCCAATGGCTGACGATGGTGAAAGAACTCGAAAGGTAATAAGAAGATTGAAGAGAAAATTTCCAGCAGATGATGATGATGATGATATTGACGATACTGGTCTACCAACAGTTAGCAGTTGGGGTTTGGATGAAAAAACAAGAACGGTTAAAGTGACTTATCAACACGGGGTGGAATATTCATTGCCGATGGAAGAAATGCTGAAGACAGAGAGACTACATCTTCTTGAACAACTTTGTGATTTAGCACATTCGAACGATGCAAGAATCATGGTTGTCATGATATTTAAGTATATGCTGCAGCAAAGACAAGACAACATAATGGCGTTATACGCCAATGCACAACATGATGATGAATCTGAAGAAAACGACGAACAAACCGATGGGTACATCTTTGATGTAATCCCATACACAGAAGACTATTAGTTTGTTTTATCTCATCTTATTATAATCTTTTGAATTATTAAGAACGCCATGAACGCCAGAAAATTACCTTTATAAGATATATGGGATTAATTCAACTGGTAAAATCTACAAAACGCTAAAAAAATGTATAGTTTGAATTATTAAAGGGCTTGGCTAAACGTACCCCCCTTGTTACTTGTCATACCCCCCCCCCCCCCCCTTGAAAAACCACTTTAAAATTTGTCAAACTCCCCCTTTATAAAACTCATGTTTGTTTATTTATTTCTTTTGTTCATACAAACATAGTTGATTACCCACAAATTTTTTTTTATCAAATTTAAAAGAAATTCTTAATATCAATCCGTTAACCACTGGTTGTTTTTTTATTAAATTTAAAAGAAATTCATTAGTTGATCATAAACTTTGACTTTTATTAAATTCTTTAGTTAGTCTTTATTTAAATGATTTTTACAACGATGAAAATATAAATTCGTTTAATTCACCAATTCTAATATTTATATTAAACTACCGTTTAATAATTTCACACAAATAATAGCACAATGATACCATAAAAAATACTAATATAACGAATGAAAATGAATAGTGTATAAATAAAAAAGTTAAAGATCCATGTCAATAGTCTTATAGTGATAATAAATTCTCTACTCATCTATCACGACCTTTGAAGAACGAGAAACAGAACTAGTAAAGAAATCTAGATGCCACTTATACTTCGACTTCCATGAAATTGCAGAAGGATGTTTATATTGATTCCATAGTCCCATAGTAGGCGACAATGGGTACTCACCTTCTAATCGCACCATGACAAAATGGTTACCATGCACGTGTGCGATAGTAACAGCTCGATGGTCTTGAAAGTATTCATGGCCTTTCCAAAGCGGGAAGCAAGTGCTCGAACCCCTTTTGCTCAAGAAATGAACGATAACGCCAAACCGGTTTGCAATCAAGACAGCAGTATCAGGCATAATCATCCATTTTGTTCCTGGTGCACAACCCATCCCTTCAAAATATATAGACTGATACATTTCATTGTAGTCTCTACCAAACACTTTCTTGTATTGATCTTGAGACAATTCCTCTACCAATTCAGCCCGGATTTTTGGCCACTGATATTCACTGAGCCCTAAACAAATAGCTATTGATCGAAATCCACAATTTCCATCAGGTTCAACATCTTGTATAGATGCGACGTAAGGATGAAAGATGGCTGGGATTTCTTCCAATAATATGTCAAAATTGCTCACATGAGAACTATGTCTCTGTGGTGACGGTTTCAAGTCCATAAAATTATATTCAACAACATCTGACTGGGTTGAACAACTACGTCCCAGCGGTGATGTCTTCACACCCATAAAATTAAATTCAACAACATTTGGCGTGGTTGAACAAGCACGTTTACAAGGATATTGTGGATCAGCTTGACTTTTTTGTTGTTTCTTCAAGCTTGGTCATCCACAAGCTTTTTTCTTAACAACAGGTTCTTCGACTGAAGGTATACTTAGATTAGCTCCATTTTTTTCTTGTTGTTTTTTCAAGCTTGGCCGTCCACGAGTATTCTTCTTAACAGTAGGTTCTTCATCTGAAGGTATACTTAGATTAGCTTCATTTTTTTCTTGTTGTTTTTTCAAGCTTGGCCGTCCACGAGTATTCTTCTTAACGGCAGGTTCTTCATCTGAAGGTTTACTTTGATTAACTTGACGTTTTTGCTGTTTTTTCTTCAAGCTTGGTCGTCCACGCGAATGTTAACAGTAGGTTCTTCAATTAAAAGTATACTAGGATCGGTTATGACTTTTAGCTTTTGTAGCATTGTAGGATCGAAGTTTCGACCTAATGAGTCGATCAGAAGAGTTCTAATCCAAACCAAAGGCGGAATTCAATGATTCGGACATGATTGCAGATTGTTTAACACTAAGAATCACTTTAACTGTCGATTAGATTGATTTGAAACTGATTACAGATCGTTTGACACTTCGGCAGCACTTCGTCTCCGGAATCAGGAAGTTACAAATGAAGAACCAAGACCCACTATATATAGGGAAGCCCAGGTCGCACCAAACATCTCACACGATCTAGTCCAGGTCGCACGACCTGGTCCAGTCCGCATGAAATGGTCCACTTCGCATGAACTGGTCACTTCGTGCTAAGTGGCTGGTTCCAATCTGTTACCCGTTTTTCTCGTACAACGTGTCCTGGTCTATCTATTCTATTACAAGACTCGATACAAGACAAAGTCAACAAACATATGCACCAACAGACTCCCCCTTGGATGTTGACGAGCCTTCAGTGTATTGAGTCTTCAGTCTTGATCGGTCTTCTCGCTCTTTCCAAAGTATCTTTCTCTGTAAGCATCCTTCAATCTCTATCTTCTTCTCGCTCATCAGCATCAGCAGCTGAGTCTGGCTCTTTTAAACTTCAAACTCCCCTTTGCTAACAGACTCCCCCTTAAGTTGTTCCGGGACCGCAATCTGTCATAGCTCTCGTTCTAAGATTGTGTCCTGGCTCAAACTCTGCTCAGGCTTAGACAGGGGGATCTGCACAAATCTCTACCCAAAAGTAAATTTCACAATTTTTTAAAATTTAACAAATTTAGAAACCACTGGTAGATATCATTCATCATCAACAATAGATATATCAAGTTCAAATTAATGACCTTGATTAACTAATAAAATCAGCTTTAACTTCAATTTTCATTTCAATCACACTCTCCCAACCCACTGTTGTTCATCATGTTTAGCAATCGGAATTTTGAAAATCAGCTTTTCAACATCAGTTGTCGAAAATAAGATGAAATAAAATCTTTTTGATTTTTTCAAAATTTTATGCTAAAACACATTAATGAAAAGCAGTAAAGAAATATATACAGACAATATTTTTGTGAGATTGTGTAAGTGGATCATATCAGTTTTGAGACAAATCACTAACACCGTTGAGCTTTAAACACTTTAAGTTCTAAACGATTCACTTAGATTTTCAGTATACTAATCCACTTAAATTTTCACACAAAGTTCAATTGTTTCAAGATACGAGAATTAGTGTTTTAAGCACTTAACTTATTCGCGTGTCCCACCTCAGAATATACTCCCGTATCCAGACTCCTATATTTAGTCTTACAGGTGAATGTACACTAATGATATCTGTAAACGGGTAATGCGAGGCCATGAGAGCCCAGGTTAGAACTTCCGTTCAGACAAAGAGATGATGGCTCGAATTTAGGTATGTCCCGTTTGGGGATCTTTTCTTCAACATCACATGATTAGCATTTTTCAATGTTTCATCATTTTTTATGCTGAGGGAGGGCTTTATGATTAAAGCAGTGTAAAGTATTATACGAGGACTAGGCTATTGCTCCCGCAAAATCAGAAGTCCCGGTATAATACCCCAGATATCACCACGCACAAAGACCTAGTATGTCAGAAATAGAAAGCCCTTCAAACAAGATTTCAGGGGTTACCTATATATCCGAGAGATGTTCCCCACGAGATAAGTAAGTATTTGATATTTAGGTTTATATCTCGAAAACAATCTACTAAGCGTGTAAAAACCTACTTGCATATCATCAGTGAGACCGTTTATCACATTTTAACTTTCCATTTCTTTAGCGTACTGTGATTGTCTACTGATGTACTATCATTTCCTCTTTTTCACAACAAAACTCATTTTTGATTTTTCGATGTTTTTGGTTTTTGGATTTTATCATGTTTTTGGATTTTTCAAATTTTCAAAATTTCTAAATTTTTTACTCCCCCTAAAATCAAAAATATGTTTCAATTTTTGATTTTCCTGGAAAATTTGAAAATAAACGCAATAAACTGTACAAATAAAATGACAAACTGATGTGAATTGCTTCAATTCGCCATCCACTTGGCTTAAACAATCAGAACTCCCCCTGACAACAAACTATTTTCCCATTATGATTTCAAAACACTTAAGTTTGTTTTAATCAAAATGGTTTTTTCCTGAAAATTAGTTTTGTTGATTTCACACATCATGGGGTTTCATTCATCATATTGTTCTTTCAACCAATCTAACACTTTTAGGTTTTTCACAAAAAACATTTTTCAAGAATGATGTCGATTCATGCTCCACGATTACCAACTTGGGAGCTCCGGCAAGTCAGGATTTTACTTTTTAAAGAATCTCACCCATGCCTGATCAATCATGGGTGAACCATCCTCATTTGGATTAACAATTTTTTATTCATAAAATTCTTTCACTCCCTTCACCTTCCCATCAGCCATCTTACCAAAAATATGTAACACTTTTTCGTTAAAGGCTTTTTCAGCATCAAATTCTTTCTTGTCAGAGAAGAATTGATCTGAAATCTCAATCTTACCAATTTTTTATTTCAAGTTTCCATTTGACAATGGTGGAAAATTTTCATCATCCATTATTGGAACGGAATTCTCATCATTTAGTACAACATGTGGCTCCTCTGACTTTGATGAATCAGATTCATTGCCAGAACTAACTTCTGATTTCTTAACCACCCATTTTTGTTTGTTAAGATTTGCTCTTCTTTTGTAAGATTTGCTCTTCTTTTGAAGAAAGCCAAATTCAAAAGATGTAGAAGATCGATAGAGATAGAGATATTATTGTTGAAGAAAAGCCAAATATAAATTTCAAATTTTAAAAAGAATCATAATCTTTAAAAGTGAATTCGTTTAATATATTATCGGTAATCTTTAACAATAATATGAGCTACTAAACAATAATATAAATTTAAAAGAATCTTTTAATCTTTTAGAAGACCTACTAAACAATAATATAAATTTAAAAAATCTTAATCTTTTAGAAGATTATATATAAATTTAAAAAATTACATTATTTTAGAAAGAAAAAAAAAAGAAAATAAAAGGTTAGAATTGTATTATGTGAAATTTCAGGGGGGGGGGGGGGGGTGTATGACTAGTAAAATTAATACAGAGGGGGTATGTTTAGTAGCCCCCTTATTAAATGTATATGATGATTTTGGTAACACCATGGACGCCAAGATGATAGAATTATTAATTAATTTTATTGAATTTGGGAACGCCATAAACGCCAAACTGTTATCTATGTTACAAGAACGATTAATTGAACGAGACAGATATAAGAAAAGATCAGTAAAACGTCATATAGTTATTGAATCTAACTAAACGCCAAAAAAATATTAGACGCCAAAAATAAAGCTGTATTGTGAAACAAGAAAAATGGAAAAGGGGAAGTTAAAAAGACAAAAAGCCCCTCCGCCCTGATAATATCGCGCACCACGTGTTCGACCAGAATCCGTTCTCACACTTTAGGGCGTTTTCTCCTGATCCCGTATATATATATATATATATATATATATATATATATATATATATATATATATATATTCGTAAACAGCAAAATTTTAATAAACCTTGATTTTAGGGATCTTAGTTTTTCCACTTTATCACAAATGAGTATATATATAGAAAACAAATTTAAGAACACATAAATAAGAGAAAAAAAGACTGTTAAACGAGGGAATTAAATCTGGAAATACGTGTGACAACTGGCCGAAATAATGGTAATTCCGTACAACTTAAGCACTTGATTTAACGTTTAATTACGTTCATTTCTATTTAATTATTGCATGATTAGGTCATATAAAGTCTAGCAATCATAGGACGTGGTTAAATATGCTAAACAATATTAACAAAATCGCCACGTCGCGAGAAAACTGCAAACTATGTCCTAATATGTTGGCAAAATGCTGAAAACACTATTCACTTGAACACACTATTCATGCCAGCAAGTTTCGAAAACTGTCGGAACGAGCGACGAAGGGCATGAACGCACTTGGTAGATGAAATACAAATAAAAATCCCTAATTAGGGACGCCAAATACAAAAATAAATTTAGCTTTCCGAAAAATACATGTTGTTAAAAATTCGTCCGAATCGTGCCAAAATTGTAACAAAAATAAATTATCCGTAACACTAAAATACATAATTTTAGTGTCCGTAGAACTTGCAAATAATATTCTACACCTTAAATAAGCTTGGAGATATCAATGGGTTATCCGAAACACAAGCTACCGGCACAACGTCGCTACTTGCACAACTTGTGTTACACCCTGACTTTTGCGAAAGCGTGATTATTGGTGTGACTTCTTAATACCATTGCATACGATCATAACAACACTATATGATAAAACCAGTAGATGTACATCCATTAATTTAAGTTTAAAAGTAACAACATTGTTTCAAAACTTAGACTTCAAATTCGAGTTTTACACTTATACAAAATGTTTATGAGTTCACTAAGGATTCATCAAAAGATATTAAATAGCACCAAGGTTTGGAAGGCGTGTCTTGTCCAGGAAAGAGACACACTGACCAAACTTAAAGACCATGGATGACATCTGTTGGTGCATTACGTCTATTGACTTCGTCTTGTATCATGTTATGTAATAGGATAGGCTAGAATAATCAGTGCACGAGGTTCGAGATTCGAAGTTTAGAAGTTAATGGGCTGATTTCGCTCATATGGACATGACCATATAAGCGAAATCATAAGCATCAGATTTCGCTTATATGGACATGTTCATATAAGCGAAACCTGTCTTCCTATATATAGTGCACTCGTTTGTTCATTTGGCACGGATTCAGAAATTGTAACGAAGTGCTGCCAGATTGTTCTCAGGTTGTAATCAGTGTTAAATCAATCCAAGAGACATTATAATTAGTTTGAGCGTCCGTATTCATTGATTCCGCCTTTGAATTGGATAGAAAACTCTTCTGATTGACTCATTCAGGTTCAACAACGATCCTACAAGTGGTATTAGAGCTCAGGAGGAAGACTTTAGCTCAATTGGATCTGTTTTCTGTCTTCTACACCTTCTTTTTCAATCTGAACAAGTTTCCACGGTTAAAATCGGCCAAATTTTTCACAGAATGTGTATTAGTGGATATTAACAAAGCCTTGAAAGTTACAGGACAAAATTCGGACTAAAAATGGACCAAACCATCTTCCGAAGTGATTTCGCTTATTTGGACGATGTGTGATTTCGCTTATTTGTCCATATAATTTCGCTCCAATGAACAAGAATATGTGTGATTTCGCTCATGTGCCAGTGTAATTTCGCTCATACGTACATCAAAACCCTATTTTCGCTCTTATGGTAATAGGGGTTTCGCTTATACAGACACTAGGGTTTCGCTTATACAGACACTAGGGTTTCGCTTATACAGACACTTGGGTTTCGCTCATAAGTCCAATCAGATTTCGCTCATAAGTTTAATCTGATTTCGCTCATAAGTCCAATCAGATTTTGCTCATAAGTTCAACATGTTTTCGCTCATAGGATCAAGTGATTTCACTCATTGTGTTGTTGTTTGATTTCGCTCCAGTGAACATAGTTTGGTTAAAGACTGATTTCGCCCGAGTGTCATATTTCGCTCGAAAGTGAACATTTTTCATGTCAAGATCATTTCACGACAATCGAGTGTCAGTATATTTCAGATTATTTGATATTGTTTAAACTGAATTAGTTTGTTTGTTTGTTCTCAGGTGATTGAAGATGTCAAGCAACGGTGAAGAGTTCTACAACACATTCTACAACGCGTTCACTTCCGAATTGACAGATAGAAGATCTGAGATGAGAGAATATTCGAGAGAGATTTCGGAGAACTTGAAGTTTGAGAACATGTATGGAAGCCAACAGAAACCACCAAAGCTAATGAAAGTTGAAGATTATAACTGGTGGAAAAACCGATTTGAGGGTTGGGTAAAAGCTTTCGCTCCTGAAAGCTGGTTAAAACTGAAAAATGGATACACTGAACCAGTAAAAGAGGGAGGAGAGTTAATAGATGCGAAAGATTTCACAGACATAGATATAAAAAATGTTGTGGCTGAATATAAAATGATTACATTGATCAAACAGTCAGTGAGAGAGGATATTATCTCGTTACTTGAACAAGAGAAAACTTCAAAGAGTTTGTGGGAAGCGTTAGGGAGAAAGTGTGTAGGAATTAATGAAATTGTTAAAAATAAAAAGAAATTGTTGCGTAAAGAGTTTGATCTATTCAGTTGTATGAAAAATGAATCTGTTTGTAAAATGATCGAGAGATTTGGACATCTGAAAATGGAGCTGACCTGACATGAAATCACATATTCTGAAGAGGAGCTGGTGGATAAATTGTTTGATTCATTGCCAAATGATCAAGAGTGGCAATACTTCGCTCTAATGTTGAAAAACACAATCAAGCCTGAAGATTTAAAAGCGGATTTACTGATCGAAAGACTTGAAAGTCATGAGTTGGAGATAAAGAGATCTAAAGTCAACAATCCAGCTTATCAGCAAAATGTGGAGCTTTACTACAGAGGAAATATACCACAGGCTGGGTCTCCAAGAACAGCGTTTTCTGCAGAAAGTTTAAGTTCAGTGAACAATGAAAGTCTTCACAGTGGTTTTCACATTGGATCTTCTTCAAACACTTCAAGTCAATCTGCTTCCAAGAATTTGTTTCAGTGTAATATCGCAGTGGATCTGAAGAATGGGCAGAATTTCAGCGAAGAGTCGGCAAAACAACAGATGGTTTTCTTGGCATCTGTACTTGAATCGTATGAAAGTCTTGTTGCAGGGAAGATTGGCAACACCAACTTGACGAAAGAAGATTATGATCAATTAGACCCCGAGGAGATGGAACTAATGGATATAAGATGGTGCATGGTCAGTGCGGTCCGTCGGGCACAGCGGTTCATGGAGATCACGGGGAGGAAGTCAATTGGTGGACCATCTACCAAACTGGGATTTGATAAATCTAAGGTGACATGTTTCAAATGTAAACAAAAAGGTCACTTTAAGCGCGAGTGTAGAAATGCGTATGTTGATGATGATTCTGAAAACCCGTTCAAAGAAGATTATTACAAGAAAGTGATTTATCATCAGAACAAGTCAGAGCCTCCAAGATTGAAACAGCCTGAAGAAAAATCAAGGGCTCTTGCAGTTATATATGATGATGAAGGTTACGACTGGAGTCAGGTTTGCCCTGAAAAAGATGCAGTTGGATATGCATTTGTGGCTGATGCTGATCCTGATAGATGGTGGAAAGCAGATTATGCAAGATGGGAAATCGGAAAATTAAACGAACCATTCAAAGAAGCCCAAAGAGCAAAAAGATGGAATGAAGAGTTGGAATGTTACATGGATCCACGGGGTAATCCAGTTGCTGACCCATCAAAAGTGGATTTCAAAGCTGTAACAAATTTGCTTCCAAGACAAGCTACTTTCAACACACGAAGGTTATCTGATAAAGCATATTTGCCTGATTTGGAGAAGAAGATAAGAGAGATTTGTGAAGCAAGTCTACCGAAGGTGGTAGAAATGAAGAAGAGAAAAGAAGAAGAATTGAATAAGATGATTGAAGAAGTAAAGATTGTCGTGAAGATTGCTGCTGAAGAGGAACAGAAAGCTGAAGAAGAACAGAAGATAGAAGAAGCACAGAAAGAAGAAAAAGAGGAGAACAAAGAGCAAGATCAGAAAGCTGAGACAGAAGAACCGGTGCTGAAAGAGACTGAGGTAAGAAAATCTTCTGACTTGTCGAATGTTGAATTGGTTGATGAAAAAGAAAACAAGTGCAGGAATTGCATAGAAATGTGCAAAGCCTGTACTGAAAAAGATGACATCATAAAAACAAAAGATAATGATATAGTTAAACTAGAAAATGTTTTCACAACAAAATGTAAAGAAATGATTGAAAAAGAAGAAATTTTGAAATTAAAAGTCAAAAAGCTAACACAGAAATGTCATGGTCTTGAAGAAGAAAATAAGATTTTGAAAGAAAAGTGTACTGCTAAATGTGTTGATTGTGTTGAAAAAGAATCTAAATTTCAAGATTTACAAAAACAGTATGATTCTTTAAAGTGGTCGTGTCACACCCCGACCACGTAGAACATACGAAACGTGGCGGAAACATCGGGGAGTGTTGTAACAGAATTTATTGTTTCAAATCCATGGTAATTGAAGTTTTGTTTTATTGATTAAAGGTGTTACAATGTCTTAACAAACAAAGAAATACAACATAATTAACTAGTCTTGCATCTTTTATTGTCACTAAAGCCCAAGTCTGCCTATGTGTATCTTGATCATCTTATGCAACAGCTCCTGAAAAACACATGTGAAAATAGGTACGTCAGCATAAAAATGCCTGTGAGATACATAGGTTTTGTGAAAATAGGTTTCATGACTTATGTTTGAGAAAATGTTTAGTCATGAACCTTGTAATTTGCTTTGTCTTGTAAATCATTTGAAAAACAATGAGTTCAGATGATATATATAAATAAGTGAATAATGTATGATTAAATGAATAACCATGTAAAATGAGTTTGTATAAAATAAGTTGTTTGTAAAACAATGTCTTGAGAAAAGTATGTTACTTGTATAAAATGTTCTATGCCTCAAACTGAAATGATTCAAATAACGCTACGATATGTAATACCATACAAACACTTATATATAGGAAGTACCAGCGGCGTATCCACCATGCTTGTATCATATTACACACGCATCGTTACTTAATCACTTAATCAAACCAAAACACCAAAGTAATGTTTAACAGTTGTAGAAATGTTTATGTATGGTCAAATACGGTTCACACGGTTCACCGATACAAACGGTTCACAGATACAGACGGTTCACAGAGTACAAACGGTTCACAGATACAAACGGTTCACAGATACAAACGGTTCACAGAGTCAAATGATTTCAACGGTTCACATAGTCAAATAGTTATTAACGGTTCAAAATGTAATATAATGTGTTCATATACTGGATGAGCATATGCAACAAAATGTAATGTAAAACAATGTACCAAGTAATGCACACAATGGGCACACCTAGCATGAAATGTAATGAAATCATGTACTATAATGTACTAATGAACATAGCAAGTATATGATGTCAAAACAGGAAAGCATGAAAGTAACAAGTAGGCACATGTGTTCCACCCCAAAACAGTTTGGAAAACAGTAAAAGAGGGGTCTATGTACTCACTTGAGATTGCTCAGAAGTCCTTGAGTAACAACCAAACAATGCTAGAGATCACGGAATCAAACGGCACCTACTATAGGTAACTACATTAATAAACCGGACCTAAATCGGAAGATCGGGTAGCATTAGGGTTTGTAAACCAAACGAGTGTAGAGACTCGTGTCATTTGGTTTAACAAAGCCTACATACTAAATGAAACCTAACATAATTTTTTACGATCCATTACGACTCGTTTAGGTAGCTTATGCTACTTTAACGCGTCGTTCGCGTGAAACGCGTTCGGACCGCCTAACTAGTCCTATGACAAGTGTTATATGCCTAAACATGTTACATAATCAGTTATGTGACAAAAGTTTAGGTTACATATGCTTAATTACCAATTATACATGAAAAGGGTATTCTGGTAATTTACCTAAGGCATATAAACTACCTATCATACAACTACTTAAACGATGTGACCATAGGGTATAACCTCGGAAGGTTATGCCCTATACTAGGGTCACCTAATGTATTTGGTCGGATCCTAATGATCGACCAAACTGGGTCGGGTTCGAAGGTATAGGCGATTTATTAGATCGCCTACCCTACGACCCTATACAACGTGGTAATCAGTGGGCATAGTCCCAAGGGACTATAACCAACGTGATTACACTCACGTTGCGAAGTTCAAACGAACTTCGCATTGACCATAACTGGTCAATGTAGAAAGTCAAACAAAGTTTGACTTTCAGACTCGAAAGACTCGAAAAGCAATAAAAGAACGAAAGAATACTTACGAAGGGTCCCCGAATGCTAATCTCGATCCAAGAATCTCAGGTATGAAACAATGGTTTCAACTTAGAGTTCCTAAGATCAAGATTCTAGTGATTTTAGCAATGGGGGTGGATGGGTATTTATAGGAATACCCGAACCGTTAAGATCGCTTGTCGAATATCGTGCCTTAATCGTATCCGTACAAGTGTCGGAAAGTTATGGTGCCTAAATTCCATCCTTATCAGCTGACTAAGCATGTTAGAATGTGTGGTTGTGAATTAAACAGCTGTTTATACATCGAATCTGGTCCTGAAAGTGCAAAACTGATATTTCTGCCCAGATAAGGTGCTCGCGTAGCGCGACGGTAAAGGCCCTATGCAGTCGCGCTACGCCACCATGCACCAGCTTCAGAAAAGTTTCAAAATTGACAGTTTTGGTCCCTGTGGTGTTTTAAGGCCTTTTTCGATGCGTTTGAACCCCGTTAACCTCATTTCAAGGCTCTAAAATGAAGTTAAAGTATAGGGGACTCAAAACATGCTCAAAAATATCTCGGATGCCAGTTCGTTTGGTCGTACGAACGCGATGTTCGCTTAATTACGACGGAATGCGCATAAGTGCGAAAAACGATCCAAAATGCGTGACGAATGGGTTTTTCTTATGCCAAACACTAAAATAAAATATTATAGTGCTTACATAAATTATTGGATGTCCGGATGTATTCAGAACGTAAGTTATGCTCGAAAATGCAAACTTGTGCACTTTTTGACACTTTTAGTCCCTAAATGACCCAAAAGTTTATTTTAGCACACCGAACCCCTCAAAGCCTATTTCTAAGCTATATAAAGGATATTTAAGGTGTGTTTAACTTATGGTCATGTTTCGGAATGTCTATTACAGTTCAAATTGGCATACTTTCGCAGCTTGTCAAATTTAGTCCCTGTAAGCGAATAAACTTTGATTTCACCATACCAAACCTTC
Source organism: Helianthus tuberosus (assembly GCA_030545235.1). Classification (NCBI taxonomy): domain Eukaryota; kingdom Viridiplantae; phylum Streptophyta; class Magnoliopsida; order Asterales; family Asteraceae; genus Helianthus; species Helianthus tuberosus. The sequence goes on along the minus strand of CM060447.1, from coordinate 126,909,602 downwards.
CAAAACTTATATCTAAGTTATGTAAAGGTTATTTAAGGTATGTTAAACCTATTTCACTATTCCGGAGTGTTTGTTGCATTAAACTGGTTATATTTACGCATTAGTGCGCGTATAACCTTCCAGAAAGCGATTTAGAGTTTGAAATCGAACAAGAGTTGATATGTGCAAAAGATACACATATTTATACAAGTCCAAAGTATGAAATATAATATTTCATTGGTTTGGCATTTGTTTGATAGTTGAAATGAAACAGGTGTCACAGTCTCCCCTACTTTAGGAAATTTCGTCCCGAAATTTATTCGTAGGAGTCTATTTGTGACTTTGTGTCAGATAACCACCAGAGATATGTAAAGCATAATCCTGTCATTTCCTTAACGGACATTCTTCAGAACGAAAATGAACAGACGGAGTCATTTTCCTCAACGAGTATTCTTCAGAAGCGGAAATGAAGGAATAAACAAACGGGGATTCATTTCCTTAACGAAAAATCTTCAGAAACTAAAATGAACAAACGGAGTCATTTTCAACAGATGCTTCCTCAGAAACGGAAATGAAAATGATAGACAAACGGATATTCATTTCCTCAACGGATAATCTTCAGAAACGAAAATGAACTAACAGAGTCATTTTCAACGGTTGCTTCCTCAGAAACGGAAATGAAAATGATAGACAAACGGATATTCATTTCCTCAACGGACAAATCTTCAGAAACGAAAATGAACAAACAGAGTCATTTTCAACGGTTGCTTCCTCAGAAACGGAAATGAAAATGATAGACAAACGGATATTCATTTCCTCAACGGACAAATCTTCAAAAACGAAAATGAACAAACAGAGTCATTTTCAACGGTTGTTTCCTCAGGTTTCGGAAATGAAAGATTAAGCAACGGATATTCATTTCCTCAACGGATAATCTTCAGAAACGAAAATGAACTAACGGAGTCATTTTCAACGGTTGTTTCCTCAGGTTCGGAAATGAAAGATTAAACAACGGATATTCATTTCCTCAACGGATAATCTTTAGAAACGAAAATGAACTAACGGAGTCATTTTTCAACGGTTGTTTCCTCAGGTTCGGAAATGAAGGATTAAATAAACGGATGTTCATTTCCCTCGACGGATACTCTTCAGAACGAAAATGCACAAACAGAGTCATTTTCCTCAATGGGTATTCTTCAGAATTGGAAATGAAGGATAAACGGATATTCATTTCCTCAACGGATATTCTTCAGAAGTGAAAAATGAATAGCTAGTTCATTTTTCCTCAACGGATACTTCATCAGAATTGGAAATGAATAGGGTTAACTTCTAGGTACATGACAAAGCTCGCTGTGGTTTCTGTGCACTAAATTTCATAATTATGTATGCATCCATAATTACGTAATTCCTTGCACAGTCCGCACAGTTTGTCTTGTAATGTTCATAAGCACATAATCACATAGTTGTTTAATTGTTATTATCTTGTTATTGATTGCTATTAACTTGGCACCTCGTACTTCGTTTCTCTTGGAAGAAACGGGTACTTAGGATTTTCGTGAAAAATGCAAGAGATCATATAATGGAAGAAATTTGGGAGTAGTCCGTTCTTCAAGGAATGCGGTTCCTTGATTGTCGGTATTGTAGGGGATATGTTGTTTATACATACAATCACATAAATACATTGCAATGTAAATAAAAGATTTATTTATAAACAACGATAACAACTGTTTCTTGGATCTTGACAACAAAAGAAAATAATACATAAGACGTGATTATTTCTAAACGATGTTGTCTTCTGGTTGATCATATGCTCATCCCTGCGCTGGATTTGCATTAGCAAGCCTTGGGCAATTCCTACGAAAATGGCCCATCTCGCCACAGTTGTAGCAAGACCCCTGTGGAAAACGGGCTTGAGCAGGATTGTTGCCAGCTTGATTTGGTGCAGCTGCGGTTGGGCAAACCCTAGCTGTATGACCTATAAGTCCGCAAACTTGGCATGTGTGGCACTTCACCCCAGCATGATGATGTAGGCCACATTGGTTGCACAAGGGTGCAGTTCCGTTGTAGGGTTTCCTGGCAGGGGGTTGAGCTGGTTGGTTGAGGACGGCTTGATCATTGTGAGCGACCACAGCGTAGTTCTGAGAAGCCTTTCGCTTCTTTGACCTCTTAGGGGATCCAGTCTGTTCATCCATGATCTTTGATTCCTCGATTGGTTTCGATTCCTCGACCGGCTTCTTGTCACCTTTTCAGAAAAGTTTACCTTTCCTGATCTTTGATTCAGTCAAGGTTGCAGATAGCTCAATGGTCTGTCTAACTGTAGTAGGGTTGCTACCAGTCAAAATGTCTTGTATTGAATCAGGGAGGCCATCAATGTACTTTTCGATTGCCTTATCCAAAGGCGTGACCATGTTTGGGCATAACAGACTTAACTCTTCATAACGGTCCGTGTAGGCTCGATGCTCACCGCTGTCTTGCTCAAGATTGTCGAATTCCCTTTCCAAAGCCCTGATCTCATGTCGAGGACAGAATTCCTTCATCATAAGGGTCCTAAGTTCAGCCCATGTCTGTGCTAGAGCAACTTCTGCACCACGATCTCTCATAATACCGTTCCACCACGTAAGGGCTCTCTTCTGGAACACACTAGAAGCAAACTCGACCTTGCGATTGTCAGGACACTGCACATGGCGGAAAGTATTCTCAATGCTCTTGAACCATTGAAGAAGCCCAGTCGCTCCCTCAGAACCACTAAACTTGAGTGGTTTCGCCGAGTTAAAACTCTTGAAATTGCATGGACCATTATTGTTGTTGTTGGCTTGATTCCATTGAGCAAAGAGGTTTGGGAATTGAGCAGCCATTTGCTGCGCAATAATTTCTGCCAGCTCGGCAGTCGCTATCTGGTTTTCGCGTCGAGGAGGCATTCTAAAAGGGGAAACATGAAAGGAAACGAGTGAGAGAATTTAGACGAAAAGAATGAGATGAAACAAATTTGATGAAAGCAATGGATAGTGGTCATTTGTTTGTTACTACAAAGCAATAAACGACCTCGGTGAATAATCAAAGTAAATAGGTCAAAAATAATGTATCGCGAAGACATGCTCGCCTATAAGTGAACACTCATCCCAAGAATTCCCAGGTAAGCACAACTGGTCTCGCGTCTGGTTGAGATGTATACGAAGTGCTTGCCTAGACAGAAAACTCAGAATACAGGCATTCACCCTTCCAGTTTGCACGTGTTCACATTATTTAAAACCCAAAACCTTGACGAGATTTTTAAAATTCAAAGGGGTTCAAAACCATATAACAGAGGGTTCAAAACCTAGTAATTAATCATCCTAGAACAGATGATTAGTTTTCAAAGCGGTTTCGAAAATTATGTTCTTGTTGTGGTAGTCGCCTAAGGATAGGTGACGGTATTGTTTTATGACTAAACGCAAGTAAACTCGCGTTAGGGTCCTAAGAAGGTTATAGACTAGGTCAAAGCATTACTAATAACCTAATTCCCTATAACCATTGGCTCTGATACCATCTTTTCTGTCACACCCCGACCACGTAGAACATACGAAACGTGGCGGAAACATCGGGGAGTGTTGTAACAGAATTTATTGTTTCAAATCCATGGCAATTGAAGTTTTGTTTTATTGATTAAAGGTGTTACAATGTCTTAACAAACAAAGAAATACAACATAATTAACTAGTCTTGCATCTTTTATTGTCACTAAAGCCCAAGTCTGCCTATGTGTATCTTGATCATCTTATGCAACAGCTCCTGAAAAACACATGTGAAAATAGGTACGTCAGCTTAAAAATGCCTGTGAGATACATAGGTTTTGTGAAAATAGGTTTCATGACTTATGTTTGAGAAAATGTTTAGTCATGAACCTTGTAATTTGCTTTGTCTTGTAAATCATTTGAAAAACAATGAGTTCAGATGATATATATAAATAAGTGAATAATGTATGATTAAATGAATAACCATGTAAAATGAGTTTGTATAAAATAAGTTGTTTGTAAAACAATGTCTTGAGAAAAGTATGTTACTTGTATAAAATGTTCTATGCCTCAAACTGAAATGATTCAAATAACGCTACGATATGTAATACCATACAAACACTTATATATAGGAAGTACCAGCGGCGTATCCACCATGCTTGTATCATATTACACACGCATCGTTACTTAATCACTTAATCAAACCAAAACACCAAAGTAATGTTTAACAGTTGTAGAAATGTTTATGTATGGTCAAATACGGTTCACACGGTTCACCGATACAAACGGTTCACAGATACAGACGGTTCACAGAGTACAAACGGTTCACAGATACAAACGGTTCACAGATACAAACGGTTCACAGAGTCAAATGATTTCAACGGTTCACATAGTCAAATAGTTATTAACGGTTCAAAATGTAATATAATGTGTTCATATACTGGATGAGCATATGCAACAAAATGTAATGTAAAACAATGTACCAAGTAATGCACACAATGGGCACACCTAGCATGAAATGTAATGAAATCATGTACTATAATGTACTAATGAACATAGCAAGTATATGATGTCAAAACAGGAAAGCATGAAAGTAACAAGTAGGCACATGTGTTCCACCCCAAAACAGTTTGGAAAACAGTAAAAGAGGGGTCTATGTACTCACTTGAGATTGCTCAGAAGTCCTTGAGTAACAACCAAACAATGCTAGAGATCACGGAATCAAACGGCACCTACTATAGGTAACTACATTAATAAACCGGACCTAAATCGGAAGATCGGGTAGCATTAGGGTTTGTAAACCAAACGAGTGTAGAGACTCGTGTCATTTGGTTTAACAAAGCCTACATACTAAATGAAACCTAACATAATTTTTTACGATCCATTACGACTCGTTTAGGTAGCTTATGCTACTTTAACGCGTCGTTCGCGTGAAACGCGTTCGGACCGCCTAACTAGTCCTATGACAAGTGTTATATGCCTAAACATGTTACATAATCAGTTATGTGACAAAAGTTTAGGTTACATATGCTTAATTACCAATTATACATGAAAAGGGTATTCTGGTAATTTACCTAAGGCATATAAACTACCTATCATACAACTACTTAAACGATGTGACCATAGGGTATAACCTCGGAAGGTTATGCCCTATACTAGGGTCACCTAATGTATTTGGTCGGATCCTAATGATCGACCAAACTGGGTCGGGTTCGAAGGTATAGGCGATTTATTAGATCGCCTACCCTACGACCCTATACAACGTGGTAATCAGTGGGCATAGTCCCAAGGGACTATAACCAACGTGATTACACTCACGTTGCGAAGTTCAAACGAACTTCGCATTGACCATAACTGGTCAATGTAGAAAGTCAAACAAAGTTTGACTTTCAGACTCGAAAGACTCGAAAAGCAATAAAAGAACGAAAGAATACTTACGAAGGGTCCCCGAATGCTAATCTCGATCCAAGAATCTCAGGTATGAAACAATGGTTTCAACTTAGAGTTCCTAAGATCAAGATTCTAGTGATTTTAGCAATGGGGGTGGATGGGTATTTATAGGAATACCCGAACCGTTAAGATCGCTTGTCGAATATCGTGCCTTAATCGTATCCGTACAAGTGTCGGAAAGTTATGGTGCCTAAATTCCATCCTTATCAGCTGACTAAGCATGTTAGAATGTGTGGTTGTGAATTAAACAGCTGTTTATACATCGAATCTGGTCCCGAAAGTGCAAAACTGATATTTCTGCCCAGATAAGGTGCTCGCGTAGCGCGACGGTAAAGGCCCTATGCAGTCGCGCTACGCCACCATGCACCAGCTTCAGAAAAGTTTCAAAATTGACAGTTTTGGTCCCTGTGGTGTTTTAAGGCCTTTTTCGATGCGTTTGAACCCCGTTAACCTCATTTCAAGGCTCTAAAATGAAGTTAAAGTATAGGGGACTCAAAACATGCTCAAAAATATATCGGATGCCGGTTCGTTTGGTCGTACGAACGCGATGTTCGCTTAATTACGACGGAATGCGCATAAGTGCGAAAAACGATCCAAAATGCGTGACGAATGGGTTTTTCTTATGCCAAACACTAAAATAAAATATTATAGTGCTTACATAAATTATTGGATGTCCGGATGTATTCAGAACGTAAGTTATGCTCGAAAATGCAAACTTGTGCACTTTTTGACACTTTTAGTCCCTGAATGACCCAAAAGTTTATTTTAGCACACCGAACCCCTCAAAGCCTATTTCTAAGCTATATAAAGGATATTTAAGGTGTGTTTAACTTATGGTCATGTTCCGGAATGTCTATTACAGTTCAAATTGGCATACTTTCGCAGCTTGTCAAATTTAGTCCCTGTAAGCGAATAAACTTTGATTTCACCATACCAAACCTTCCAAAACTTATATCTAAGTTATGTAAAGGTTATTTAAGGTATGTTAAACCTATTTCACTATTCCGGAGTGTTTGTTGCATTAAACTGGTTATATTTACGCATTAGTGCGCGTATAACCTTCCAGAAAGCGATTTAGAGTTTGAAATCGAACAAGAGTTGATATGTGCAAAAGATACACATATTTATACAAGTCCAAAGTATGAAATATAATATTTCATTGGTTTGGCATTTGTTTGATAGTTGAAATGACACAGGTGTCACAGGTCGAGTCAAAGAGTACAAGAAGCTTATGATACTTTGAAGAGCCAAGTCAAAAGTTTTGATCAAAGATTGTCTGAAACTTTAGTCACTAAAGAAATGTATGAAAGAAAGTTTAAAGAAAAGCAAATTGAATTAAACAAGTGTGTTGATGAAATTGCTAATCTTAAACAAGTCTTGGCTGAAAAAGAAAAGATTGTTACAAAACTTCAAAGCTATCATAACTCTTCGTACATTCTTGAACGCATTTTCAACATCACACCAGATGACAAAGATACTGACAATTGCAAAAAGGGTATTGGTTCAGAATTTCATCAGGTACCACCACCATTGAGAAACAATTATACTTTTTATGATGAGGAAAAGGTGGCAAAGGGTTTGAACATAGCTGACCAGTTACCTGAAAGTATCGATGTGACTTACTCCAAATCTGATGATGCTAATGATTCAGAGGTGGTAAGTAAGGTTGTTGAAAGCGTTTTGAAAGATGAGTCTACAAAAGGTAAGTCTGAATCACAGGATGAAGATGAAGGAAATTTTCATGATGGTTATCTGAAAAACACAAAATCCGAGAAAAATTTGGATGATGATTCAAAGGGATTGGTTTATACCATGATTGGATCGGACAAATTATTCTAAGATGTTGTATTCCCGATTCAGAATGTGATTTCAGAAAAGGTTGATAAAGTTTTTAAGATGGTTGAGATTGAGAAGTCTGAGATTCCAAAGTTTGCTGGTAAAGGTCATAAATCTCTTTATAACAAACCTGGTTTTAAGAAGAAAAACATGAAGGCTGGTTTGGGTTATAAAAAGAAACAGAATCGAAAACAAAATGAAAAACTGGATTTGCAACAAAAATTGAATTTTGTTCAAGGAAAAAGTTTGAAAGAAGAGGAAAAACTCAAATTTGGACAACAGTCTAATGAGGAGTTTGAGACTATGAAAAAGAAACAACAACAGGCCATGGATGTTTCAAAGAAAGTGTGTTTTAAATGTGATCAGATTGGACATATTGCACGAAAGTGTCCAAATCCAAAGCCTGTTGATGTTGAAAAACAGAAATCTGAGGATGTGAAACAAAGGTTAACCAGATTTGATTCGAAACAAACTTGGAGGTACAATACAAACAAGTTTGCTTCAAATCAAGATTGGAAATCAAACCCGAAAAGGTTCGATTCAAGACAGACCTGGAATTCTCACACACCCAGATTCAGAACAACATAGAGTTGGAGAACATCTGTTGATATGACAAAACCTCAAGAGTTTTGGAAACCTAAAAATGTTATTCAAAATCAAAAGGTTCAAAAAGAGACAAACTTTTACAAAAGAGGTACTCCGGAAGGTCAAATGTGGAGTGCTAAGAAACAAGTGACGTCGGAAAAAGATGAGAAAGTTGAAGTCAACGCTGAAAAAGTTTTAAATGACAAAGAGTTTCCGAAATTAAATGAACATTATTGTGTTGAAATGCCTAAGGTCCAACAGACCTGGGCTAAATTGTTCAAATGATTGATAAAGTTTGAATGTGCAGGTGCTCAACGAAGCTGAAGATTGTGAGAATGGTAGTTGGAGCAGCCTGGCACAGGAAGAGGTTGCAGAACCCTGGTTTGGTTAAACAGGGAGTTTATCAATTTTTGTACATAAATAAACAATATTTTCAAAATCCTAAAAATTGAAAAATTTAAAACCAAAAATATGTTTTTAGTTTGTTAAAATTTGAAAAACCAAAAATATGTTATCTTTAATATTGTTTTGAATGTATGTTGATTGAATACGCCAAAACCCTCACGGCTGAACAAACATGATTACTTTCATCAGATTGAAAAACGGTTTTCAAATTGTAAAATATCAATGTGTTGTAAATCATGGGGGTATGTATATTTTCTGCAAATCAGAGCACTTTAAGCAGAAAATGGATGGCGAGACAAAGCTATCAGTATTGTGTTGTCAAATTTTTAATGATTTTGCATTTTAGGGGGAGAAAAATTGTCATTAGAAAATCCAAAAACATTAGAAAATTTGAAAAAGCCAAAAACATGATAAAAATTTAAAAATTTGAGTTTTGCGTAAAAAGAGGAAATGATAGTACATCAGTAGACAGTTACAGTATGCTAAAGAATTGTAATGATTATATAGCGTTAAACAGTCTCACTGATGATATGTCGATAGGTTTTTATACACTTAGTAAACTTTTTCGGGATATAAACCTAAATTCAAACACTTGCTTATTTCATGGGGATCACTACTTGGATATATAGGTAGCCCCTGAAATCTCGTTTGAAAGATTCCTTTTTCTGATATACTAGGTCTTTATACTCAGTGATATCTGGGGTATTATTCCGGGACTTCTGCTGAATGGAAGTTCTGACCTAGTCCTCGAATAATACTTTCCGCAATGCTTGAAACATAGCATCACCCTCAGCATATATGATAAGACAATAAAATTGTTTAGCAATGCTGTTGTAAAAAAGATCCTCTAAAGGGGACACACCCAAGTTGAGTCATGATCTCTCTGCTGAACGGTAGTTCTGACCTGAGCTCTCATGATTCTTCATAATTTATTAACCCCTTACAGATATCATTTGTGTTATACTTACCTGTAAGACTGAATATTGGGATCTGGATACGGGAGTATATTCAAGAGGTGGGACACATGAATGGGTTTAAGTTCTTAAAATACCTAATTCGTATCCTGAATCAGTTGAAATTTGTATGAAAATTTAAGTGGATCAGTATATCTAAAATCTAAGTGAATTGTTTAATTCTTAATGTGAAAATTAAGCTCAACGGTACTTGTGACTTGTCAAAAACTGATATGATCCTCTGATGCATACTCAACACAAAAATATTGTCTGTAAATATGTTTGTACATATTTCTTTACTGCTTTATATTTTCAGAAAATACAAAAAGATTTTGATTTCTGCTTTATTTTCGACAACTGATGTATGAGTGCTGAGTTTCAAAATCTAAGTAAGCTGATTGTGTTTCTAAAAATAAAACAAGTTCATTAATTTGAAACTTGTATTAAAATCAAAAATTCAAAAACAGTTTGTGATATCTCCAAGGTCATTAAGTTGGACTTGGATGATTAACTGTGGGGGATTTAGATGCTTATACTGTTAAAGAGTCAGTTTTGATCATGTTTGATGAAATTGCAAATTATTTGTATTTTGATGATAGGGGGAGTGTAAATGGTGTGTTTTGTCAGATTACGATATCTGGAAGTTTAAAATGTTGTTACTTATAGTTGTATGAGTGATTACAGGAAAAGTCCAGACTACGATCCCGAGAGCAGAGTCTAAGGGGGAGTCTGAAGACAAGCTGAAAGTTAGGAGGAGCTTGTAGCTGGAAAGCTAGGTGTCGATCCCTAAAAGCACGGAAGCTTGACGAAAGGGGGAGCCTGCTGATGATAAAGCTGTTGATGATAGAGTCAGTGATGAGATCCTGGTGTAAGAGTCAAAGTGTGAATCTGATCAAGAGATTGATGGATGCTTAGAATGTTACAATCTGAATGAGAAGGCAAAATGACCAAGACTGAAGACTCGGAGCTGAAGACTTCGTCAACATCCAAGGGGGAGTCTGTTGGTGCACGGAATGTCTGTTGACTTCGTCTGCATTGAGTCTTAGGTCAAGTTAGATTAGATTGGAGTTTGAAAGTCAAAATTAGGGTTTAGTAATGTAATTTCGCTTATATGAACATATAGATAGGTGATTTCGCTTTTAAGGTCATCTAGGGTTTCGCTCTTATGGTTCTTGGGGGATTTCGCTTATGTTGACACATGGGGTTTCGCTCATAGGGCAGCCTTATGAGCGAAACCAGCTGGACTATAAATACCTCATGTGTGATCTTCATTTGTAACCATTGGAGCGAAATCAGGTCATGCTTGTGGTGTCGAAACTCTGTCAAATTGTATTCAGAAAGCATCAATAGAGAAGAAATTAAAGAGGAAAAGCTGTTGTTACTTTGTGTACATTGATTCCGCCTTTATACGTAAAGATGAACTACCTTAACTGACTTTTCGGGGTCACAAACCGGTCCAACAAGTTTATTCACAACGCAGCTTAAAACTCCAACGCACGCCAGATCCATTTACTAATTCCCAGAAATACATGTAGTTTGAAAAATCAACATAAAGTTGAGCAAGTTCATGTGTATGTGAGTATGTATAAACCTTTAAAGTATGTCTGTATATGAAAAGTCCCTGGTATGTAGCAATAAGGAAAAAGAGATCACCATTGGGTTGCAAAGCCAATGATATGTGTGAAGTGATGCAGGAAGACTCAAACCTAGCGGATTTGTGCGTCTGGCACTTAGTCACCACATGGTCCACTCGGCGGACTCAGGAGTGGGGCTCGCTACACCCAAATAGATCTATCACTAATGTCCCTCGGTCCTACAATGAGGATTAATGGCCCCAAGTAACACCTACCCACTCACATGATCTAAGTAGTAAAAACCCTCCTTAAGCTAATCATACCATGTAAGTATTGTCTGTAATAATTGTAACATGTATTTCACCCCCGAAGTATAAAACTGAAAACAGTTAAGAGAAAAAGGGGGACATGAACTCACAGTATTGCGTCTTCAGTATGCGTAACCCAAGTCTCCTCGGCAAACACGACTACCTACAATGGTCTAACGTCTATTAGACGAACGGTTCGTGCTTTGTCTTAGTATTTATGTTTTTGAGCTACGCTTCTGACATTATTCCAAGGTATAATGATTATATTTGGCTTTGGAATAATTGTTTATACAATATTTCTGTATTAATACTTTTCAAGTATTCGTACTCGTATTTCCTTCCCAAGGATGGGGGTATCTTATACATGTATTTTCGTATTTGTATTTGTATATCTTGCCAAGTAACGGCGTCGAATCTCGGTGTATTGTTCTAAATAAAATATGTTAATATATTCCCAATATATTTTTCCCAAACCATGTATTTCAAGCCTCACTTAGAAAAATATATTTAAATTATTTGTCTAAAATATCTTAATTCCAAAATATACATATTTTTCCCAAAAATATTATATTTTACTTCATAACTTTTCCAAAATAATATTCTACCCAAAAATATACGTATAAGAGTATTCTTCCGAAATACTACGTAAGTTACGTTTTAGTGTTTCGTATTATATCAATACTTGTGTAACTTAAATATTTATTTTGCGAGAGCTTTGGTATTATTTTGGAGTCGTAATTTCATGATATCATAAGTTATATTATTTTTACCCTAAAATAATATAACTAGTTTACAAGACAAGCAAATATTCGCACAAGAGTTTTTGTAGAAAATATATATTCTGAATATATATTTATTAAGTTGTATTTACGAAAATCAACCTCCGGCACTTAGTATTTTTGTAATAAAAATCAAGGCGAAGTTTATTTTGAAAATAAAGTTAAAAATATATTTGTAAACACTTGTTAGAAAATTATTTCTAAGTATTGGAATTATAAAAAAATTTCGCCAGAGTTTCCTTTGTAAATGGAGGTGTCCATGCTTTTTAGTATATCATTTTCTTTTGTAAAAATCATTCCAACAACCATCAATCAACAAGATACAATTTTTAACCACTAATCTTGACAAAAATACGCCTAAATCATAAACTCATGAACTTGAAAGTGTGTAAATATATATAGTAAGTTGCTATCATGCTTAGTAGGTCTTGTTATCTTTAAAAATAAGATTAGTTTCTTAAAAACTTTATTTTTAAAGAATTTGAAGTTTAACAACTTCTAATCATGATTTACAAAAATATTTCTTGTTAAATTTTCTTGTTACACAAGTGTTCACACACTTGTTTACTTACTAAAAATGCTTTTAGTTCATACAAGATCCGGGTTTTAACAAAACTAGGATTTTTCACTTGGTTCTTCCAAAAAACCACTTGTAGATCTTTAGATCTACAAGTTTAGAATCTTATTTTTCAAGAAAAATTATATTTATTCAAGTTCAAGGTTCATGTATGGATGGATTCATCATGTTTCATATTTCTAACTTTTACATCTTACTAGTTTATGTTCTTTAACATGAACTAGTATGTCTAGATGATGATCCATCTTGTTTCTACTAACAAACAACATGTAATAATCATAACAACACAAGATCTACATGATTTACCCAAATAACTTCTCTTTATCCACCCTTTATCCCTTATGTTCAAGACTTTAGATTATGTTCATTAGTGTTCTTTAACATTTCATCATTCAACAATCTTTTAACCACTAAAATCAAGAACAACATGAAGTTTTAGAACACTTACTACTAGCACAAGGCTAGGGGAGAAACAAGGCGTAAAAGTGGTGGATAAAAGGAAACTAGAGTGGCTCTTGAACTTCCGAGAGCACCGAGCTTATTTGTTGGACCTCTTACACCTTTGTATGCTTGAAAAATGGCTAGAAGGAAACTTGATGATGGGTGTATGGTGGTGGTGGGGTTCGGCCGCAAGCAAGGGGAGGAGGAAAGGAGAGAAAACTTTGATGTTGAGTTTGTGTAATGAGGATGATGATCTTATGTGCTAATTTATAACCCAATTTCCTTGTTTATCCATCATGTAATGTGCTACAAAATTCCCAACATTGGCCAATAAAATATTCAAAAGAAACAAGGGTGGGTCACCCCTCATGGTGACCGTCAAGTGTGGGGGGGGGGTATGGTTGGGGTGTAATGATCTAGTTAGGATCTAATGATATTTAGTTAGTGTATAAGTGTGTAGTATAATATAAGGTGTGTTAGGGTGTTCGGGGACCCTAACTAGCTCAGAAAAGTAAAAACAATGTTTTTGGCAATATTTTTATGTTCCGGTTAAAGTCCGGTTGTTTGGTTGGACGTTGATTCGTTAAAGTTTTAAATAAAGCTTTAAAGTGTCTTTTATATTGTTTTTAGTGACACATTAAATTCCCAACACTTTGGAAAATGTCTAGGACTATTTTGCCAAGTTTTTGCCCTTTACTAGCAATGGTAAATGCTGAATTTTGGTATTTAGTGCAGAATTATGCACTTTAAGTATGTTTCAGGCACTTCCGGGCACTATAACTATCACCTAGTGACGCCGTTTTATAGTCCTCACCTCCCTACACTCCCTATTAGTGTAGTATTCCATTCCTGGCTCATTCTGGCCTCAAAAATATGTCTGTCTAGGTGCTGGCATTGTCAGCATGTTTTTGTGGTTATCCGCTCACTATGCTAACTGTGCTTTGTGCATCAAGCTTGTCACTATTGTGTGTATGTAATAAGTAGAGTGACAGTAATAAATGGTGATGCATGAGTATGTATGTATCAGAAAACAGAAAGCAGTTCAATCACAGTTGAAATCAAGCACAGTCATTAAGCACAATTTTAATATAAATTAACTGTACGGATGCATGCAAATTTGACAGTTCTCACATTCTCCCCCCATTAAGAAAATTTCGTCCTCGAAATTTGTACTACCTTAACTCCTTATGGTTACGTCACACATGTTTATATATGAATAATACTGAGGTAGATAATCACCAACCCGAATCAAACCTTACCTACATTAAGTGAGTCCCAGAACATGTAACAACCCGAACCCTATGGTTAAAAGGTATGTGCTTTTCGCATTGGTTGTCAAAGGTACAAGACGTACTTGACGTATAGTCTAGTGTAATCCAGCTAGCCGGGGGGGTTCCACAAAAGAGAGGTTTTGACAAATAAGATTCTCAAACGATCGATCGCATTATGCAAACGAGTTTTCACGAACCCTAGCATCCGTTATATGAATTCAAAATCAACAACTCAAATGAAATAGTAAAATGATCTGTCAACTCCCGAGTAGATGCATGGTAAGATTTAGTGTGTTGAAAATTTTGAATTGCGAGAATACGCCGAGTGAATACAAGCGAATCTGGTGTATCCTTGCTTTGATTTGTAGTTGCATCAGAAATGTTTAAATGACAAGTCAACAAAAGTATATGTAGTTTTGCGTGAAACAGTTGACCATGGTTAGCACAAGCTATAAGTTTGTAATGACGCCACAGGGTGTCGCAATGACCTAATTCAATAATAGTGGTGACTGAACAAGTTCACCGTGTTTTAAACCAAACGAAAGAGTACCGAAACAAGCCTGAAGATTTGATTTACACAATGTTACAAAGTTTTTAGTTGAATACGGAACATCAAAGAGTCACTGTTTTTGATCGAAGGATGAAAAAGTATTAAGTACCGTGAGGCATTCGGTTGTCAACGAAAGAATCGTTAGGAGGTACATTGTGCTTATGAAATGAATACATGTACCATTGCCTTAACACACAATTGTGTTGAGACTGCTTTGATCGTGAATATCAAAATGGATTGTTAACAAATAAATAGGCAATTAAATCCGTGTATGGAGTGAGTAACCCAATTAGCACAAGCTTCAATTTTTGTGAAAATATCACCGCAAGGTATAGAAACAAATCAAATGATTTAGTGGGGTCGTAGACCAACCGAACCTGTTATGATTTGAAATGAAAGAATCTTTGCAAAACATTTGAATATGATGCCCTCGATACATCATATGACGTCTTAAACTGAATATACGAAATGAATAAGTTCAAGCAATTGAACTTGGTTCTGGCGTAATCCGATAATAAACGTATGCATCCACTAGGGAATCCCCGCATGGTTACGATGATGAACTATGAATGTAACTTGAAAGAAAGCAGTTTCAAGAAAGTGTGTTGACTTGGTAACAAAAGAGCCAACAATAACCATAATGTAGGTCATTCGAATCATGAATCAGTAATTAGGTTTAATATTTAGATCTTAATGAAGTGTTTGTCGAAACGACACCACATGCGTAGGAAATGATGCATGTATGTCAGATAAGTTTCCGAGAAAAGGAATAATGAGTATTTGCTAAAGTGAAGAAATGACCAGATATCGAAGAAAATGTGTGTTCGCTCTCAGCGAGAAAATTATTGTGATGCAACTACCATTAAGGGGAGTAGAGATGCAAACATCTACTCGCCAGAAGTAAAAGAAATTCAAGTACTTTCTGTTTGGTCAACGGAACTGTCATATACGTCAGGTTAATGGTGTCTGTTTGAGTTAACAGATGCGGTTCCTAAGTAACAACCTTTGTGAATTTGGTCCTGGGTTCCCGATGGTCCTAAGTACATGTTTCCTAGATTCTCAGAGTTTCGTATTTGGTGTAGAATCGTTCTGTGCATCGTGTAAGAAACACCATTCTTGTGTATGTTTAAAACAAGTTATCGTCCCACAATTTTCTGGTATACTTTCTTCCTGAATTCACAGCTACTCGATCATCGATCAGTCGGGAAATACTGGTTGGATCCTCGCAGTTAATCAAATAAGTGAGTCATCAGTTCTTAGCAATAGTCGCTAACTCTTGTTGGCTAGCTCGTTCGGCTCCTGGTAGTTTGATGTTCATTTGAAAATCATCGTCCTTTCTCCTGATGAGCAGAACTGGGGTTTCCCAAAACGGAAATTTTGGTCTGTTATCTTCCTTTTCTATCCACTACTGAAATTATACTGACAATCCTTGCGTTTCCGAAGGTGTAATCCGTTAGGGTGTGTTGGTTACAGGCGCGACGCCTGGAAATCAAATCGATGCAAAAATTTGACTTGTCGTTGAGGAGATAATTCTGATAAGTCTTCGAGAAAGACCTTAGGATATTTCCTTATCACAGGAATATCTTAGAATTTTGGTCCTTCGGCTCCCTTGCCCTCGGCATGGGCCAAGAAAACAATACATCCTATTCACCACAACCTTCGTGCCTTCAAGCAATTGGTAGATCGTAGAGGCGCATCCTGCTCCATGAGTCAAGATCGTTCCCTCATTCGCCGTCGGGATGCGGATATCAATCTTCGCTCGATCGCTTGGCAACTAATCTATCCTAATTACCTTGTCGAAGCTCCCAATTCAACTGGCAGTAGCTCAAGCGTAAACTCACGCTCTCCGGGTGCTATCTTGCCATTTGCAAATACTTCGTTGGCTTCCACTAGCTTCCGATAAGCTAGTTCCATCGAGTGCGAGTTATCTAACTTACTTGCTACTAACCCAAGTATACTCTCAAACTCTAGAGATGCTAATCATAAAATTTGCAATAGTATCTGGCAATACAGATGCATAATGTTGAGTAATATGGAACGTACCAATACTTGAACTCCTGGTGTGGCTCCCTAGCTCCGGTGTTGAGCTTTCATTCTTGAGCCTGATCGTTTTTGGGCAATATTTTCTGAAATGCCTTTTGCTTCCACAGTTAAAACAACCTTGTGCACGTTTCTGTTTGTCGCTCGTTCTGACCTGATATTCGTCATTGTCGTTGTTTACTCCGTGACTCTCACCACCATCTTGGCCTCCATTTCTACTTTCAGTACCTTGCCTACAAGTTTCCTTGGGATGTCCCCTCTTACCACAGTTATCACATTTTCCATATTTACATCGCCTGACGTGATAACGTAGACAATTATCGCATTTGGGTAGGATACCCTTGTAGTCTTTTCCCTTCTTGGCCTTCTTCTCTTTATTTACCCGAGTAACCTTCTTGAAATTTATGAGTTTTCTCTTGTTATCCCCAGATGACTCTACAGGAGCCTCATTCTTCTCTTCTGGAGTGGAAAATTTTCCTTGTCTAATCGCTTCTTCAGTGAGCGCCACGCTTGTGTCGATAGCCTCGATGATTGTTGAAGGCTTAGATGTTGTTACCAGACTTAGAATCTGGGGTGCCAGTCCCCCGATGAAACGTTCGATCTTCCTAGATTCTGGTTCCACCAAACGCGAAGCAACTTGTGATAATTCGCCAAATCTCTGCACATAGTCGGCTATCTTTGGACCTTCCATTTTCAAGTTCCACAATTCAGTCTCTAACTTCTGGACTTCTGCCCTAGAGCAATATCTTTTACGCATCAGTTCTTTCAGCTCGTCCCACGTCAAAGCATTCGCAGCAGTCTCGCCCATTGTTTGAATCTGAAGGTTCCACCATGACAGAGCCCCATCTACAAATAGTCCAGCTACGTACGTGACCTGATGTTCTGGGGCACATTTGCTCAACTGTAAGACATAATTCGTCTTCTCCACCCAACGCACAAAAGCTAAGGCACCCCCAGTGCCGTCGAATTTTCGAGGTTTGTGGTTCAAGAACTGCTCGTAAGTGCAGCCGCTGGGTGGGTTATTTCCTGAGGTACCTCCTCCGTATTCAGAGCGAAGGGCCTCGTGTTGTGCGATGGCTTGCGAGATGCGCTCTTGTGGTCCTGTCGCTGTTGTTAGCGGAGGATTATTGGTATCGACGTTCCCCCGTATCGACATCTTCTGAGGAGAAGATTGGTTAGGTCAGGTCTTATTTGTTCGAAGAGTGCATATAGTTGTTTAGAGCTCATATTCACATACACATAATAGGTTATCAATCAATCAAGCAGTAGTATGATCATAGTGTAACTAAGTAGTTTGGTAATTACGTTTAATGAGAGCATAGCAAGTAAGTACGTAGTATTATAATTATAGCACACACATATAGATCATTAACGCGCTTAACGAAGATATAGTGACTAAGCTCTCGTTGGTCATTGGTCACAAAGTATTGCCGCATGCTTTATGATGATTGGCTTCTCATTATTCCCTGACCACAATTGTATTGTCTTCCAAACGTATCACATCAAAGGGGCACAGGGTCACCCTACCCTTCTCCAACAAGTATATTAGTGTTTCAAAATTAAGTAGTCAGAAGTGGTCATCGAAAGTCTCCACAATCCCGGTTAATCAATAGTGTCTTTACCCAAATGTAATGTAATCCGCATAATCCAGAAACCAACTATACTTGTGACTGAGGTGGAGGAGGAAAGAAAAGTAAATTGTTAACATGCGTGGACTCCTCCTCGAGCTTGTATATACGTCGAAGTAATTAACTGATCTTTCGTTCGGCAATAAGGAAACGTACATCGAATCCTGGGGAAAGGTGTATTAATAACAGGTGAGAGTGCCAAAGGAATCTTTGGTAAATATGGAGGATCAAGGTATGCTGGCAATAGACAGGGTGGAGGACGTGGTGTCTTACATAAACTTTTCAGACAATATGCTGTCTTGTGATGTAGACACTTAAATCATGTTTTCGGTTATGTAATGTTTTCATTTGAAGTTGCCCAATGTAGTGTCAGCTCAAGCTCCAACATTTTGCGACTCATATCCTCAAACTATAGTCGATGTTACAGGAGCAACTCATCTCGTGTGTGGCCTCCATAATGGTAAGGGTCTAAAATAAATATAGTGTATTATAGGAACCATCGAAATGACTCGTCCAGCGGTGTTGAGGTGAAGGTAGCAAACGGTGCGGCCTGCGAGGTCGTAGAAAATGCTGCTGTAGCAAAACAGATCGTCATGAGGTGTGCTGACCTGGAGTACCCCTCCGGGGTGCGGGTATGCCCTGAAAGAAAGTGATAGGCATGATGGCGCAATGGGCGTCGGTCTTCACAAGAGCAACATCAGCGGGTGAAGGTGCAGAAACAAACATCTCAACCAATAAGGAGATCATCAGATGCAGGTACTAGGTCAGGTATAAGGGTGCAATGTCTGGTAAGCCAAAAGAAAACAGGGTCATAATCAAGCAAGGGTGCAGGACCAGCAGTTGCAACATCAAGCTGACCCAAAAGGTGCAGAAGCTAGCTCGGGGTCGTGTAAAGGTGTGGTGCCTTGAGCAGGTGACAGTGCAGCAGTCATAACGGCGTCGTCGTCTGTGTCAGTAGTAGAAAGATGTACTCCAGCCGTCTATAAGGCTGTAAATGTCACAGACTCGAAGGAGTCTGGAATCGAGTGTATACTAGAATTAGAGGGTAGCACGACGACAGGGATCTCAAAATGTGCAGTTAGTAACAATGTTCTCATCTAATTTCCCATCGTCCTGGGCGTCAACAGGAGGATCATCAACAAGCAGATCAATGTCGCCATCAAACAACTCGTCAAAAAGACGGATTCTCGGGGAAAATAACCACGAGAGGTACGGCGTCGAGGATCGGAGCCATGATGTGCTCGCCATCGAAGTGTCCAAATGATAAGATGGTCGTGGACCGAAACAAGAATGACAGAAAGATTTTTTTTTTTTTTGTCAAGGAAGCCATCAGTAAGGGTAATTCATTGCCAAAGTCTGGTAGCGCGGACGGTTGGAAGTCGTCCTCGTCCTTGTTCAGCATGTCAGGGTTATTTTCAGTGTCTGACGTAAATATCTCCGGCGCAGGTATGGTCTCATCAGGTGTGGTCCCTTCATCTGTGGCGGTGGCCATAGGGTCGTCATCATCTGACAATTCGTTCCCTGAGGAAGGTGACGTGTGTGCCGGTATATAGTAGTCATAGCATGCATATTTACAGTAATCTTTAACACTTTGTGTATTGAAAATAAAGACAATTCATAACGTAATCATGTATCCACATATTCGTCCTAGTCTTCCCAGACTATCCCACCCAGTCTCTCAGACTAAACTCCCTAGCCTCTCAGACTAAACTCCCTAGCCTCTCAGACTAAACTCCCTTGTCTCTCAGACTAACTCCCTGGTCTCTAAGACCAACTTTCCCAGCCTCTAAGACTAAATCCCTGGTCTCTAAGACCAATCCTCCTTCACCCTCTAAGACTGATCCTCCCTCAGCCTCTAAGGCTGATCCTCCCTCAGTCTCTAAGACTGATCCTCCCTCAGCCTCTAAGGCTGATCCTCCCTCAGTCTCTAAGACTGATCCTCCCTCAGCCTCTAAGGCTGATCCTCCCTCAATCTCTAAGACTGATCCTCCCTCAGCCTCTAAGGCTGATCCTCCCTCAGTCTCTAAGACTGAACTATAAATATAAATTTTGAAATGTGTATGTGTGCTTTTTGTTTGTAAAAATGTTTGTTCCCTGGATCTGGACGCTTTGTGTATGCAATGTAAAAAGTGTTTGAAAATGTTTTCGTGAGAGCCCTGATGATCGTAGTCTAGACTCGAGAAAGAATCCTAGTTCGCTACGACCGAAGCTCTGATACCAAGCTGTCACACCCTGACTTTTGCGGAAGCGTGATTATTGGTGTGACTTCTTAATACCATTGCATACGATCATAACAACACTATCTGATAAAACCAGTAGATGTACATCCATTAATTTAAGTTTAAAAGTAACAACATTGTTTCAAAACGTAGACTTCAAATTCGAGTTTTACACTTATACAAAATGTTTATGAGTTCACTAAGGATTCATCAAAAGATATTAAATAGCACCAAGGTTTGGAAGGCGTGTCTTGTCCAGGAAAGAGACACACTGACCAATCTTAAAGACCATGGATGACATCTTTATTCACAACGCAGCTTAAAACTCCAACGCCCGCCAGATCCATTTACTAATTCCCTGAAATACATGTAGTTTGAAAAATCAACATAAAGTTGAGCGAGTTCATGTGTATGTGAGTATGTATAAACCTTTAAAGTATGTCTGTATATGAAAAGTCTCTGGTATGTAGCAATAAGGAAAAAGAGATCACCATTGGGTTGCAAAGCCAATGATATGTGTGAAGTGATGCAGGAAGACTCAAACCTAGCGAAATTTGTGCGTCGGGCACTTAGTCACCACATGGTCCACTCGGCGGACTCAGGAGTGGGGCTCGCTACACCCAAATAGATCTATCACTAATGTCCCTCGGTCCTACAATGAGGATTAATGGCCCCAAGTAACACCTACCCACTCACATGATCTAAGTAGTAAAAACCCTCCTTAAGCTAATCATACCTTGTAAGTATTGTCTGTAATAATTGTAACATGTATTTCACCCCCGAAGTATAAAACTGAAAACAGTTAAGAGAAAAAGGGGGACATGAACTCACAGTATTGCGTCTTCAGTATGCGTAACCCAAGTCTCCTCGGCAAACACGACTACCTACAATGGTCTAACGTCTATTGTCACACCCCTTTCTGTGGCAGAAGCACGAGGTCTGATCATGAAAGGTTCTCATTGCATACGAATGGTAAACATACTACATGCTCAAAAATAACTTCAAACATTACATTACTGAAAACATATGTCAAGTGTTTATAACACGAGATGGCATATTGTCTTAAAAGTCACAACTTTATTTAACGATAAACAAAGCGACATCCACGGGCATGAGTAAGACCACGCGCACATCCATCCTAGTTACCTGAAATACATGTGAGTTTTGGAAAAAAACGTCAACATAATGTTGGTGTGAATTCATGCAGTTTTGTATTTCACGTTTGTATACTTTGTATGAAAACATAGTTTGTGAATAAATCAAGTTTTCATATATAAATTCAGTTTCATATGTACACCACGTACTCATGTATAATTCAATTTCTTCTTGAGTATCCCACGTACTCAAGTATAATTCCCATTTTCTTGAGTACCCCACGTACTTCAAGTATAATTCAATCTTTTCTTGAGTACCCCACGTACTCAAGTATTCATCAATTTTTAGTATGATATGACTTTTATGTAAATAAAGTATTCCTGTAAGTATCAGGATTGTTAATGGGTTGCAAAGCCATTAACATGTGACACGACATAGGAAGTCACCAAACCTAAGGCATTTAATTGGTATATTCTGAGACACAAAAGCACTACTCGATTCTCGCCCTCACCGAGAGTGTGGCTGCCAGGCACCCGTTAGATCTAACCTTTTGTTCTGCGGTCTAAGTATATTGTTGATTAATGGTGCTTCTGTACCCTATTCGTGACACTATTTCTCATAACGCATCCTACTTGGTTCTCGTCCTCACCAAGCGCGTTTCTTGTTATCATTTCTCATAGCGCCTCATACTTGGTTCTCGTTCTCACCAAGTGCGCTTCTCATATTCTTATATTTCGTCACACTTGGTTCTCGTTCTCACCAAGTGTACTTCTTGTATTCTTATATTTCGTCACACTTGGTTCTCGTTCTCACCAAGTGTACTTCTTGTATTCTTATATTTCATCACACTTGGTTCTCGTTCTCACCAAGTGTACTTCTTGTATTTATATCATACCAATTATAAATTTTGTACATTTGTACATGTATTTCACCCCCGAAGTTATAAAAACTGAAAACAGTTAAAAGAAAAAGGGGGAGCATGAACTCACAACTTTGCGTTCCTGTGCGTCGTAAACTTCACCGGATTTGCTTAATTAACGTCGTAACCTATACGCGTTTTCTTAACGTTAGTCACTAGACTTGTATCGCACAAGTACAGTCACTCTCTTTGGTGTATATACTCTTGTGTTAAAAATATTTTATATTTTTAACTAGGTATCTTACTTATATTATTTTCTATAAAATTAATATAAGTATCTCGTGTTTTGCACTTTGCACCCGAATTATGTATCTTGTATTTTGTATGTGTATTTTTATGTTTATACTCCTCATGAGTATTTAGTTTATTTTTAAGTCTTAATACACTAGCACGTATAACACATACTATATACACTTAGCACACAAGTTGGTGATCAAATAATATATATATTTTTCTCAAAAATATACATACTTAATATCCATTTTTTATTCTTGAGGAAATCACCATTTCTTATCACCAAAAATTAGGGAAACCTTGGTAATGTCTTTAGGTATATTTTTAGGGGATAAGTTTCTCAAAAACTTATATTTTTCTAAGTGTCAAAATTTATGACAGAGTTTCCCCTAAAAATGGAGGTTTCCCATGTTTTCAAAACA
This sequence comes from Helianthus tuberosus, assembly GCA_030545235.1. NCBI lineage: Eukaryota > Viridiplantae > Streptophyta > Magnoliopsida > Asterales > Asteraceae > Helianthus > Helianthus tuberosus. Next base: position 126,886,348 of record CM060447.1, on the reverse strand, counting down.
TGTGTTTATTTTCTTTTAAATCGTCAACAATCATCAACAACAATTATCAACAATAATCATCAACAATAATCACTAATTTCTCCATTTCATGAACTTGAACATTTACAAAAATGTGTAGTAACTTACTAGCACATTTAGTAAGTCTTGTTATCTTTAAAAATAATTTTAGTTTCTTAAAAACTTTATTTTTAAAGAATATGAAGTTTCACAACTTCAAGTCGAGATTCACAAAAATATTTCTTTGTTAAATTTTCTTGTGACACATGTGTCTACACACTTTTTTATTTACTAAAAATGCTTTTAGTTCGGATAAGATCCGGGTTTTAACAAAACTAATATTTTTGCTTGGTTCTTCCAAAAAACCACTTGTAGATCTTTAGATCTACATGTTTAGAGTCTTATTTTACAAGGAAAATTATGTTTACACAAGTTCCAAGTTCATGGTGGATGATTTCATCATCTTTTATATTTCTAACACTTAACATACTACTAGTTCATGTTCTTGAACATGATCTAGTATGCGTAGATGATGATCCATCCCACTTTTAATGACAAACAACATCAAATAATCTCAACTAGACAAGTTTCACAAGATTTACACACATATCTACTCTTTATCCAACTAGTTTATCTTTCTTTCAAGACTTTTAGTTTTTATCTTGTGTGTTCTTGAGTTTTAACCATTACATCTACTATTAACCACCAAAAACATGAACAAGATGAGGATTTGAAGCACTTACTACTAGCACAAGGCTAGGGAAGTTTCAAGAGGGCAAAAGAGGTGGATAAAAGCAATCGATGAAGGTCCTTCAACTTCCGAACACACCGAGCCTCGTGAATCACCTTCTTACACCTTCAAGTGGACTTGGAATGGATGAGCTTGGATTGAAGGTGGTGGTGAAGGGGGTGCTTGGTTTCGGCCGTAAGGAAGGAGGGAGGAGGGAGAGAGGTATGTGTGTTTACTAGGTGTGAGAAATGAGCTTAACCTTCCATGCATTCTTATAACCCATTTAATCCTTTCATACATTGTGTAATATGTCCTCTTTGTACAAGACAAGACCCAATAAAATATAACAAAGAAATCCCATGTGGGATTTTGGTCTCCAAACCGTCCAACCATAGGGGGGGGGGGGGTAAGTGTAACATTTCCAACTATTAGTTAGTGATTTGGTTGAAATCTAAAGGTTCTAGTTAGTAGCTTAAGTGTGTTATTTAATACAAAGGGTGTTCGGGGACCCTAACTAGCTTAGAAAAATAAAAACAATGCTTCTAGCATTATTTTGGTGTTCCGGGTAATGTCCGGTTGTTCGGTTAGATACCGATTCGTTAAAGTGCTAAATTACACTTTTTAGTGTCTTTTAGGTACCTTCTTGTACCCTTTCAATTCCCAACACTTGGGGAAGTATTTTGACTGATAAATTATATTTTCTGCATAATATTCGCGTGCTAAAAGCTGAATTATTGCTGAATTATATAAAATTCTGCACTTAAAGTGTGTTTCGGGTGCTTTTTAGTGCTTATTTTTGCTTTCGCAATGTCTATAAATTAAACCCTTATATGTACTCTTGGGTTTTAATGCACTTTTGTTGTCGGACCTACACCTAGGCCTCAATTTTATTGTCTGACTGCTTTCTGCAGTTCCGTTGACACATAGTGTCTTACCGGTGAGTTTACTTAGTATTTTTGACGCAACGCTCTCGTTTATGCATAAAGCAATATTTTGTAGTATACAACGTGCATGAATTCACTTGTTTAATCACGTGTTCAGACATTGCTAACAATTAAGCACATAATTGCAGTCAATAAATAACAATTAAAGTGTACGGAAATTACCGGTTTGGTGCCAGTTGTCACATCTATTAGACGAACGGGTCGTGCCTTGTCTTAGTATTTATGTTTTTGAGCTACGCTTCTGTCATTATTCCAAGGTATAATGATTATATTTGGCTTTGGAATAATTGTTTATACAATATTTCTGTATTAATACTTTTCAAGTATTCGTACTCGTATTTCCTTCCCAAGGATGGGGGTATCTTATACGTGTATTTTCGTATTTGTATATCTTGCCAAGTAACGACGTCGAATCTCGGTGTATTGTTATAAATAAAATATGTTAATATATTCCCAATATATTTTTCCCAAACCATGTATTTCAAGCCTCACTTAGAAAAATATATTTAAATTATTTGTCTAAAATATCTTAATTCCAAAATATACATATTTTTCCCAAAAATATTATATTTTACTTCATAACTTGTGACAACCCAGGAAAACCAGGAAAACCATGCAACCTAACTAGCTTCCTCAGTGAGTACGTGCTAAATTTCGGGACGAAATTTCTTTCAACTTGGGGATAATGTGACAACTCGTAATTCAGAACCTATCTTTGTGCTAGGTGTAGCATGTTTTGAACTTATGTAACGCATGTGAATGTGATGTGATTGTATGAACTTAATTGATTAAACGAATGTTATAAGTGTATGCTATGTGAATATGTGAATATGTGAATATGTGAATATGTGAATACATGTATGTAATGTTATCACATGAATATAAACCGATCACACAACATAATCCGATCGCACAAGCCCATTCGGGCTACACTCCTTACATCCGAACTTAGGGCGGCCCAAGTTGGGTTCGGCCCACTCTTCCATACTCATATACACCTCTTTAGGGAGTTCGTATCTCATTTGTTGCAAAACAAGGAAACACACAAAACCCTAATCTCTCCATATCTCTCTTTCTCTCCTCTTGAACTCGACGGCAACAAGGAGCCCCTCACTCGAAGTCTATCATTCGAATTAACCCTCAATCATCTCTTATTCGGTTAGTGTTTGGATTTATCGTATACATGTATGATGATTTTGATGAGATTGATGATTACGTAATAATGAATAAGATGTGTTAGATTATGAATGCATGAAATCGGCTCACATGTACATTGTTGTAAATCGATTTAAAGTTGTTTATAATGGACTTAGGTTATGGCATGTTGGCATAAGAATGTGTGTTGATGGGATGGGTGGAATGATTGTTGTTGTTGATCGAACAGTGTGTATCTAGGAGGATGAGCATGTGATTTTAGTTAATTGTATTTAAGGATTTCTTCATAATTACTTGCACATGAATTGTCAGTATGTTTTGTGGTTGTAATAGAATAGATCTTGGTGCATGTTTAAATTAATAGATGATAATGCTGAATTGCATGTATGAAATCGGCTGGACACTTATGAGATAGGAACATATGATAATATTTAATAAGTTGTCAGCCATTTGTTGTTTATTTAGATGATGATAAGGTCATGTGAAACAATTGTCAAAAGCAATGATTAGATCGATATTATTGATATGAAAACTGTTAGAGTTGATTATGACAATAAAGGAAGGTAACTGATTTCCTTAAAGTTAGAGATTTCCTTATCTACTCACACAATGACAATCACACAAGACATATAGGTCGTACAAGAGGTTTAATCGCATAAGTCTTGTCAGTCGCACAAGTCTATCCATCGCACAAGATATATACAGTCGCACAAGGGTACCTGAGTCGCACAAGATAGTTGTTGTTTGTTGTTAATGGACCGTAGGTTTATACGAGTTGGGCCAGGCCTGATCACACAACATAGTTGGGTCGCACAAGTTTAGTTGTTTATTGTTATTGGGCCGTATATTATATGCTTTGGGCTGGGAAACAGGACCGATCGCACAAGTGTTGTTCGGTTTAATTGTTGGGCCGGGTGGTTATGTTTGGGCCGGGCTCGATCTGATCGCACAACACGCTGTGAATCGCACAAGGATGTGCTGATCGCACAACGTGTTGGGCCGAGACTTATGTGGGCTTCATCCGTATGTTAAACTGATAACATTTAAAACATTCTATGTGTGTACTATGTTGCCATGCTCGATACGTGTTAGCAATATGTTAAACTATGTGTAATCATACGTGCTTTAATTGAACCTAAACCTGACATGTGTGATAATCATGTTAGGACGTGGTTGACCACTAGCATTTAGACGTGACCTTTCTGTGTAATCTACCGAGCAAACCAAGGTGAGTTCACACTTCGTTACAAAGCATGGGGTTCCCAGGGGTTGGGAATGGGTTAAGGAAAATAGATTCCTCGTCCTGTTGAGACGTAATCAGGAACATAGATTCCTCGTCCAGTATGAGACGGATTTAACTATACTAGACTAGAACTCTATCAACGAAGTCCCTCCTTTTATATCGACTTAATCGCCGAGGCCAATGGCGAACGGGTCATTAGTTAAATAGCGCTATTAGGTTTAACAAACCTCACACCGTGCCGCAGAGGACGGGCGTGGACTAATGGACTATGGCACGTCAGTGATGATAGACACAGACGCTAGGGCACTTAAACATGACGAACGTTAGTAGTCGATATGGTAACGAGTCTGGTGAATTAAACATGGGGTAGCCCCCACGGCCATAGAGCCGGGCTGGAATAGCCAACGTAAGAACGGGTAACTAATAAACGTTTTTCGAACTATGGGGTAACCCCCACGGCTGGATAGCTGGTAAAGAACAAACTGTGTTTTCGGAATAACTATAAACTGGACAACCAAACGTGAACTCACTCAACTAGTTGTTGACTCGTTACTACATGCTTTGCAGGTCTATAGGTACTTAGCTGGAGCTTGCACAAGGAAGGGTCGTTGTGGGACATGGACAGCTGTGTGCCATGTTAAACATTTGGATAATTAAACTTTGGATTTTGGTTTTGAACATTATGCTTCCGCTCATAACTTAACTATGTTTGTTTTGGATATTAATCGTGTTGGTTGGACTTTTACATTAAATATTTACTTGTTCAATATGATTAGTGGTTTGATCCTGGTCAGTCACGCCTCCAAGCGGTGATACTCCGCATGTGGATTTTGGGGGTGTGACATAACTTTTCCAAAATAATATTCTACCCATAAATATACGTATAAGAGTATTATTCCGAAATACTACGTAAGTTACGTTTTAGTGTTTCGTATTATATCAATACTTGTGTAACTTAAATATTTATTTTGCGAGAGCTTTGGTATTATTTTGGAGTCGTAATTTCATGATATCATAAGTTATATTATTTTTGCCCTAAAATAATATAACTAGTTTACAAGACAAGCAAATATTCGCACAAGAGTTTTTGTAGAAAATATATATTCTAAATATATATTTATTAAGTTGTATTTACGAAAATCAACCTCCGGCACTTAGTATTTTTGTAATAAAAATCAAGGCGAAGTTTATTTTGAAAATAAAGTTAAAAATATATTTGTAAACACTTGTTAGAAAATTATTTCTAAGTATTGGAATTCTAAAAAAATTTCGCCAGAGTTTCCTTTGTAAATGGAGGTGTCCATGCTTTTTAGCATATCATTTTCTTTTGTAAAAATCATTCCAACAACCATCAATCAACAACATACAATTTTTAACCACTAATCTTGACAAAAATACGCCTAAATCATAAACTCATGAACTTGAAAGTGTGTAAAAATATGTAGTAAGTTGCTATCATGCTTAGTAGGTCTTGTTATCTTTAAAAATAAGATTAGTTTCTTAAAAACTTTATTTTTAAAGAATTTGAAGTTTAACAACTTCTAGTCATGATTTACAAAAATATTTCTTGTTACACAAGTGTTCACACACTTGTTTACTTACTAAAAATGCTTTTAGTTCATACAAGATCCGGGTTTTAACAAAACTAGGATTTTTCACTTGGTTCTTCCGAAAAACCACTTGTAGATCTTTAGATCTACAAGTTTAGAATCTTATTTTTCAAGAAAAATTATATTTATTCAAGTTCAAGGTTCATGTATGGATGGATTCATCATCTTTCATATTTCTAACTTTTACATCTTACTAGTTTATGTTCTTTAACATGAACTAGTATGTCTAGATGATGATCCATCTTGTTTCTACTAATAAACAACATGTAATAATCATAACAACACAAGATCTACATGATTTACCCAAATAACTTCTCTTTATCCACCCTTTATCCCTTATGTTCAAGACTTTAGATTATGTTCATTAGTGTTCTTTAACATTTCATCATTCAACCATCTTTTAACCACTAAAATCAAGAACAACATGAAGTTTTAGAACACTTACTACTAGCACAAGGCTAGGGGAGAAACAAGGCGTAAAAGTGGTGGATAAAAGGAAACTAGAGTGGTTCTTGAACTTTCGAGAGCACCGAGCTTAGTTGTTGGACCTCTTACACCTTTGTATGCATGAAAAATGGCTAGAAGGAAACTTGATGATGGGTGTATGGTGGTGGTGGGGTTCGGCCGCAAGCAAGGGGAGGAGGAAAGGAGAGAAAACTTTGATGTTGAGTTTGTGTAATGAGGATGATGATCTTATGTGCTAATTTATAACCCAATTTCCTTGTTTATCCATCATGTAATGTGCTACAAAATTCCCAACATTGGCCAATAAAATATTCAAAAGAAACAAGGGTGGGTCACCCCTCATGGTGACCGTCAAGTGTGGGGGGGGGGGTATGGTTGGGGTGTAATGATCTAGTTAGGATCTAATGATATTTAGTTAGTGTATAAGTGTGTAGTATAATATAAGGTGTGTTAGGGTGTTCGGGGACCCTAACTAGCTCAGAAAAGTAAAAACAATGTTTTTGGCAATATTTTTATGTTCCGGGTTGGACGTTGATTCGTTAAAGTGTTAAATAAAGCTTTAAAGTGTCTTTTATATTGTTTTTAGTGACACATTAAAATCCCAACACTTTGGAAAATGTCTAGGACTATTTTGCCAAGTTTTTGCCCTTTACTAGCATTGTTAAATGCTGAATTTTGGTATTTAGTGCAGAATTATGCACTTTAAGTATGTTTCAGGCACTTCCGGGCACTATAACTATCACCTAGTTACGCCGTTTTATAGTCCTCACCTCCCTACACTCCCTATTAGTGTAGTATTCCATTCCTGGCTCATTCTGGCCTCAAAAATATGTCTGTCTAGGTGTTGGCATTGTCAGCATGTTTTTGTGGTTATCCGCTCACTGTGCTAACTGTGCTTTGTGCATCAAGCTTGTCACTATTGTGTGTATGTAATAAGTAGAGTGACAGTAATAAATGGTGATGCATGAGTATGTATGTATCAGAAAACAGAAAGCAGTTCAATCACAGTTGAAATCAAGCACAGTCATTAAGCACAATTTTAATATAAATTCACTGTACAGATGCATGCAAATTTGACAGTTGTCACAACTTGTCCGTTTTTTTTATTCGACGGACTAGTAAATGATATTTTTTATCACCCTAACTCCTAAACGAATCATCTAGCGAACTAGTTAGCGATATTTTGGCATCATAAACGCCTTGAATAAACGCTATAGCATCGATGGTAAAATAAAACCATCGCTCCCGGTATTATACTACAACTTTTGTATATCACCCGATATCGAACCAGCGAGCGAACTAGTGGCATTTTTACCATCCAAAACCTATACCCACTAAAGTAGTAAACTACCATTAACACCCTAATTACCCTAACTAAATTATTATATATATCAATTTACAACAGGTGTTTGCTACAGTATTTGAGAGTATTTTTGTAATTTGAAACCTCATGCAATTAGGTTATCCACGCGTCTGATTTGGTCCTCTGTTCCCCTCTTCGTACTCTCCAGACCAGAACAGCGTGCGCACCACCGCCACTACCGACTCCCTTCCATCTGCTACTACTGATCATCGTTGATTGACATCACCGCCAGTACCGACCCTATTACGTTTGCTGATTGAAGCGGCCTACCGATTCCAAAGCAGGTTATTATATCGATGCTCCACCGCCAGTACCGACCCTATTCCGTTCGCTGATTGAATCGGCCTACCGATTCCAAACCAGGTTATTATATCGATGCTTAGTTGTTTCAATCTTAGTGTTTTTCTTCACAAAATTTAAATTTAGGCCATCTTTAATTTACTAAATTGGGTTTACTCTTAGGGGAATCGTGAATTTTGGGAAAGAATGCATCCAGCTTCCCTCATATTAAACCCTAGATTCTCAAGCTGAAACAACACAAATTTGTGTTATAGCTTCACTTTAATAAAGTCTGATGCATGCATTGAATCTGTAAATACAGTAAACCAATTGGAAAATCATGGCATATGAGCTTTAATTCGTGCAATAAGTTACTCATGAGTCATGAAAAGGCTTTCATAGAAAACACTGAACCTGGTTCTACAATTTATAGAAAAAGTAGTTTAAGAAACAAAACTTTTAAGTAATAGTTGTTTTAGATAAACAGTTGTTTATTGTAGTTGTAGATTTTCTACCTAGAATTTTTCCCAGTTAAAGAACTAATTTTTCCCAGTTAAAGAACTCAAGTAGGAAAAAATATGTGGCCTGGGTTTCAGTCAACTAAACAACTAGAACTTCAACCTATAATGACATGGAAGTGAACAAAGAAATAGAGAAACTGTTTAGGAACTGATTTATTTTTAATCATAAAAAAGAAGATGTGCTAATAAGTTATAGAGGACAAATGACAAAACTAACCATTGACTATCACCTAGGTAGGTTTAAAGTGCACGCATAATGCGTGACGCTCACGATGCGATGACACAAACACATCAAGCCATCAAGTGAAGTGATTCATTGAGATTATGTGAATGTGCACAGTATGAGGTTGTGCCGTTTCGACGCAAACCAAAAATCAAATCGCACTTAGAAATGGGAAGTCCAAACTAAAAAGTCTGTTTACTTATTTTTTATTTGTTACGAGAATATTTTAGTGTCAAATATTTTAAGCATTCATTTTCATGTTACAGTACATTGTTATGTTCTGGTTATGCTCGAGCAACCACATTTCTACTTTAATATAGGTTAACATTAAGTTTTCTTTAGTCAAATAGCCACAAAAATAATTTATTGTCATACCGAATATATATTTACATAGGGTTTTGCTAAAAGTAGTAAGGCTATGGATATTCGTCATCTGGTATTAATTGCTGTCTTCTGGTTGTGCAGCTTATTTATACAAATTACGGGTGGCATCACAATTTGATATATTCCGTCTTGCGTAAGATTTTGTTTCCCCTTTTATAAGTTTTTTTTTTAATCTAGGCAGTGGGTTGATTTAGTCGTATGCTAAATGTATTCCTTTAAGATAACGTGAAGATTGGTGAACTTGATGATTGTTGTTATATTGGTGTTTTTAGGGGAAGCTGGCGAAATGGTTAGAGAGTCGTGAAGTGGGAAAAAGACATTTCAGAACAGAACAATTTGCTTCTATTTTGTGTGAAACTATGTTGCTTCTAATTCGTAAGTTGAACAATTTGTAAGCCCCCAGCCGCAACGTGGCGGGGGTTAATCCTAGTTAATTACTAAAATATCTAGCCATTTAACAATTTTTGCCCACGTTTTATATGCTTAAAATTTATAAAAAAAATTATTAGACAATCACCACCATACTCCTTGTCCATCGCCCATACCCCCCTCATCCTAGGTGTGATTATTGTGAAGGAGCATGGTCTTGAATTGAGTATATTTGACTTGAGAATGTTAGTGCATTATGTGTGTGGCTATAGATAGAAATCTAACTGTACATGTAAAGTCTAGTGTCTTTAGTCTGTAAAATACCGGACAGAGATTTCACTAGGTGTCGTTAGGCAATGTCAGGTCAGTATACGGTACGGCACGATGTGAAGAAACTGAGCAAGATCCAAAGTGATGTCATCATTATGCAATGATGACATCATATACAATATCATATGCAAGGAATGATGTCATCACATTTGATTTCGTACGAAATGGCATGCACGCATGGAATTCGATTTCGCACGAACAAGGAGAGATACATTCATACGAAATGCATTCAACTATAAATATCTGAACTCATTTCGCACGGAGCGGGAATCAGAGGAACAATATCAGAACTTCACACAGTTCATAACCTTCAAGCACAAGTTCATCAGATCTTCATCTAACACTCTCGTTTACATCATGTCTCTTAGATCTCGAGTGTTCGTTGTATAGATTGAGTCGAAACTCTGTCCGGTTGTCGTCGTTACGTAATAAAACGATAGTTATTTACGTTTTCGCGCACGATTACGGTTCGATTTAATGGTTTCCGCACGTTAAATCGAATTCATTGCAGATCTAGTGATCGTTTACGATCCGATCCTGAACTTACAAGTGGTATCAGAGCTACGGATGCTCTGCGTGTAATCGTGATTCGAATCGGACGAGTTTCGATAGTTTTCGGTGTATCGTTAGAGTATTTCGGACTGTTTCGGTTCTGTTCGGTAATTCATAGGAGTATTTCGGACTGATTTGATGTGTGTGGATTGATAGTTGATCTGTTTCTATGATTCTGGTTAAAATGTCATACATTTTGAAGTGATTTAGTGAGTTAAAAAGCAAATTTCAAAGTTTTTCGGAAAGGTTTTACAAACTGTTCTTAAACAGATCTGATATACACTTTAGATCTGAAGCACATCATTGTTTCATTCTAACACAAACCTATTTTTGACAGCAAAAATTGAATCAAATCTCATATTTCTGTTCGTAATATCAATATACATCAAATCTGTTTGAAGAAGTTTTGATTGATCGGTGATGTGTTTTGAACAAGAATTGAGCTGATTCAATCTGTTTCAAATCGAATTTTTTGTTCGATTCTAACTGTTTCAGTGAATTCGGACTGAATTCAATCTTGTTTCGGTGTGTCGTTCGAAATTTTTGAACTGAATTGAATAGATATTGTAAAGATTTGATGATTTTCGATAGTTTGAACGAATGAATTTGAAGTCTAGGCTGAATCATGTTAAGTGTTGCTGATCGTTATTCGTATTTGCTTATCTGATTAATTGAAATCTGAATCGAAATTGTAAGATGATCGATGATAAGATCTGATAGTGCATAGTTCTTGCATCAGTTTCATAAACTAGTCAGGCGATTGAATTTTTAAAACTTGTATCTGCACGAGAAACTAGTTGATTGTTCGTCATAGATTTTGAAAACGAGAGTAGAAAACTGTAGTTTTGATTGTCGTGATTGCTGGTTATTGTATAATGATTCAGTTGAAGTTGCTCAATTGCTAGATTGCTATTGCATAATATAAGAAAAATTGGCAGTAGTGAGGTGTTCTCGGATTGATTTTCGGTAAATTTCGGATTGAAACGTTTGTTTTTCAGTTGAATTTCGGATCTATTCGGTGTATTATTTGAATATCTCATACTGAATAGGTTTGTTTCGAATCGAAGTTTTTGAAGTTTCGGAGAGTTTTAAGTGATTCGCTGAAAATCGGTTGAAAGTTAACACATTATTTTGATCATACACATGCACGTTATAGTTTAGATTTGAATCTGAGTTGAATTTGTAGCGCTAAAACGAAGTGACTTGAAATCCAGATTTGAATCGAAACTGAAAGAAGTGTAGATTGGTATTGTTGTTTGGAAAGTGTTGGTAAAAATAAAAATAATAGAATACTTTTGATTCGAGAATCATTGTTGAATTCAAAAGATTAGACATCATAGTAGGTTAAAAGATATTTGTGGATTGTGATTTGAATAAAAAACGAAATGATAATGTCAAACTGAATTTTAAATTTGGTGTTTGGATTTCAGCAAGTGAAAAAAAAAATTAAAAATAAAAAAATCATCAATCAATTTAACAAACAAAGAAATTTGGGCCGAATTTTTGAGATACAAGTGTTGCTGGGCTGCTAGTTTGTTTAAAGAATTGGGCCAAAGATTTATACATATTGGGCTTGTTGTTTTTGGGCCAGTTCTATACAAGGTCAAGATTTGATTTGATATTGGGTTATAATTGAAATTTTGTGGACTTTGAGCTAAAACAATTTTTGAACCAAGTCGTTTGAAGTATACTAACTCGCACGAATTGTTCAAGTTGGTTGAATTCCAGATCGAGTGTAAACTCAGTTTGTTTGAAGATCTGATTTTGTAAATTTAAAAAAAAAAAACCGAAACATGGATTTTGAAGATGTAATAGCGTATTGTTATTACGAATCTCAGCAATTCTATCCTGAAAAAATGGAAGAAAAACCAGTTTCAACAGAAAAAATTTCAGGAGAAACTCAAACTTTTGATCAATCATCAGATGAAGAAAGCGATGATGACAGTAAAAAAATTCGAAGACTTGAATTTTATAAAAAAGAACTTCCACCTGAAAGATATAATTTGTATTTTGTAGGAAAAATGGAAGAGTTAAAAGAAAGACAAGCTGCAAGAGAGAAGAATCATAAAGCAGCAACTGTTGAAGAAAAAGTCAAACCAGAGGAAAATGTTCAAGTTGTAGAGAAGCAGGTTAAAGAAATTTCAGCTATCAAGATTGAGAAGGAAGCTGAAGCTGAAACGATGTCTGAGAAGTGCTTAAAATGTGATAAATCTGGATCAAAAAATGTCAAACTTCTGAAAGATGTGGAGAGTTTGACATTGGAAAACAAAATTTTAAAAGAAAATGAAAAAGAATTTCAAAATAAAATAAAAATTTTAGAAAATTGAAAAATTAAAAGTTGAAAAAGATTTTGAAAAACAAATACAAATTTTAGAAAATGAAAATGTGTTTTGGATAAAATTGGAAAACAAAAATTTAAAAGAAAAAGAAACAGAATTTCAAAATCAAATAAAAGTTTTAGAAAACGAAAAATCCGTTTTAGATAAAAATAAATTTGAAAATGAAAATGCAATAAATTCTCATCTTGAGAAAATCACTCAACTTGAAAATGAAGTTGAGTGTGCTAATAATAAAATAAATAATTTAGAAAAGAAATTGAAAGATTTTGTGACTTCATCGGTATTACTAGATCATTTATGTCCAAAACCGATCAATGAAATTCCAATAAGTGACAATGTCACAAATTATGACAAAGTCATAATTGAAGATTGTGATGATAAATCTGATGATGAAAATGATAAAAAGAAAATATTTTTGAAATTAAAAGAAAAATTTCAAGAAACTGTTTTACAATCTACTGAAAGAGGTGAATGCTCAACGCAAAAACCTTTTAAGAAGAATGTAGAACAAAAACAAAATGTTAAAAATTCGAAAAATTTTTAAAACAACAATAAAAGATCATCAGTTCAATCATCCAATCGTTATAAAAAACCAAAAATATTTGAAAATCAAAACTCACAAAAAGTTGGTAATAGGTGGTGCAGGTTTGACCACGGTGCTTAAAAGTCAAATCAAGATTACACGAGAAGATGGAATGAAGATTCTTCAAAGACAAATCATTACAATGATAGAAAACAGAAAAATGATGAGTACTACAAATCAAATCAATGTTATGATCTAAATGTTTGGATTGATAGTGGAGAATGGTACGATAACAGGGTGTGTTACAAATGTGGTTTTCAAGGACACATTGCTGTTAACTGCCAGAGTCAGAGTTTTGAGACTAGGAGATGCTATGAATGTCAAATCAAAGGTCATATTGCAAGAGATTGCCCAATGAAATCAAAGAGAAGATCAAGGGCTGAATCTCATGGGATGGTGAAGAAATCGGTCAAAATGGATGAAAAGCCCAAAGAACAGAAAGTGAAAGAACATAAAGTGAAACTTTCACAAGGGCAGAAAGATAGACTGAGAAAGAAAGCAAGGGAGTATCTTGAAAAGATTTTGTCCTCGGGTACAACGGTCGATTCAGATAAAAGTTTTGATGAATCGCTTCACTCAACAAAAAATGATCAGTCAAGTAAAACGAATTCATCAGATACAAATCTGAGGACAGAAGAGAAAATAAAAAATTCAGATGATAAATCTGGCGATGAATCTGACTCGTCAAAGTCAGAAGAGCCACCTGTTGATCAAAAAGGAAAAAATTCAGTTCCGCCAATGGATGATGTCAACTTTCCACCATTGCGGACTGAAAAATTTAAACAAAAAAGTTGGCAAGGTGAAAATTCGAATCAATTCTATTCTGAAAAGAAAGAATTTGATGTCGAAAAGGCTTTTAATGGAAAAGTGAAAAATATTTTTGGAAAGATGATTGAGGGAAAGGTAAAAGGGGTAAAAGAATTTTATGAAGCAAAAAGGAACGATCAAACCCCGAGTGAAATTGAAAAGGTCACACCCAAGGCTGGTCAGTCTTGGGTGCTTGCATTCTTTGCTTAAAATCCTGACTTGCCGGAACTCCCAGGTTGGTAATTGGGGAGTAGGAATCGGCATCTTTCTTGAGAAATTCACATCTGTGATATTTCGACTTACAAGTGGTTAATCAAAGACATTAAGTTGTACTTGATCTAACTATCTTACAAGTGGTATGATTATTGGAAATTGTTTTTGTGATAAACCTACAAGTGGTTGAAAACAGTGTGATGAATTAAACCCCATGTTTGTGAAATGGCAAACAAAACTAATTTTCTGGAAAAACCATTTTGATTAAAACAAACTTAAGTGTTTTGAAATCATAATGGGAAAATAGTTTGTTGTCAGGGGGAGTTCTGATTGTTTAAGCAAAGTGGATGGCGAATTGAGGCAATTTTCATCAGTTTGTCATTTTATTTGTACAGTTTATTGTTTTCAAATTTTCCCGGAAAATCAAAATTGAAACACATTTTGATTTTAGGGGGAGTAAAAAATTAGAAATTTTGAAAATTTGAAAAATCCAAAAACATCAAAAAATAAAAAAGAGTTTTGTGTAAAAAGAGGAAATGATAGTACATCAGTGGACTATCAGTGCACGCTAGAGAAATGAAAAGTTTTATAAAGTATTAAACAGTCTCACTAGGGATGTGTCGATAGGCTCAGCTAAGATTAGTAGTTTTGCGAAAATGATACAAACATAAAGTAAAATGCCTAATTCTGATGGGAAACACGGTCGAACGCATAGTACTTAGTTTTGTCCTTCTTGACTGTGTGCCTGCTCAGTAATCGCTGATTGTCTTAGGACATAAAACCGGTTAAGTTTGTGAGCTTTCACAACTTTGCTGAAAAGTCTCTGTGATTCTGTGTTTTCATTTTGCAAAGATTTAAACCTGTTTTATTTCTTTATTTTGTTTAAGCATTGGACATCCTCTGCGTATACGAAAGTATCGACCTAGATGTTAGTGCCTAAACGTTCTGCTTTATTTTCTTTGGTGTTTCGTTTAAGCTTTGGATCACCTCTGCGTATACGGGAGTATCGACCTGGTGGTTAAAGCCTAAACAACTTCAACTTCTTTTTTATTTCTTATTTTGTTTAAACATTGGACTTTCTCTGCGTATACGGAAGTATCGACCTGATTGTTAATGTTTAAACATTCTGCATTGTTTTTTACACAAATCACAGTTGATGAAAGTTTAAAGGCATTACGCGAGTTAGTGTATTGCATGATGAGGGGATATGCTAAGATCGTGGGGCGCATAAGACTTTAGTGCTATCTAATGTACCCTAATCGTATCAGTAAGCATTATGAATATCTTAGAGGAGTTTAAGTGGATCACAATATCGATGATCTAGGGTGAATTGTTTAAAAGCTTTAAGTGGTAATGTTTAGATCAACGGTGCAGCTGATTTGTCTCAATAAACTGATATGATCCTCTTACACAAATTCACAAAAATATTGTCTGTAAATATTTCTTTACTGCTTTTCAAAAATCCCAAAAAGATTTTAAGTGTGTTTTAGCATAAAAATTTTGAAAAATTCAAAAAGATTTCATTACATCTTATTTTCGACAACTGATGTTGGAAAGCTGATTTTCAAAATTCCAAGTGCTAAACATGATGAACGATAGTGGGTTGGGAGAGTTTGTTTGTGATAAGAAATGATTTTGAAACTTGAATTTCAAAATGAAAATTTAAAAAAAATTGATAAGTTGGATAATCAAGGTCATTGATTTGAACCTGATCATATGTGAGGGTTACTGATTTTTATCATGCTTAAAAGTCAAATATGATAATAGACATTTATATGTTTAGAAAACTCTCACCAGTCAAATCTGAACGTTTGAATAATGATAAGATTTGACAGGAAGCTAAATTGAAAGGGGAGCAAGATTAAACATCAAATCTTAGAAATTCGGGGCATCATTCAAGGGGGAGACTGTGGTTTCACTTGAAGATGTTATCCAAGGCAGTTCAAGACTAAACATCACAGATTTCTAGCTATGTCCAAGGGGGAGATTGTTAGTGCACTATGTGTGTGGCCATAGATAGAAATCTAACTGTACATGTAAAGTCTAGTGTCTTGAGTCTGTAAAATACCGGACATAGATTTCACTAGGTGTCGTTAGGCAATGTCAGGTCAGTATACGGTACGGCACGATGTGAAGAAACTGAGCAAGATCGAAAGTGATGTCATCATTATGCAATGATGACATCATATACAATATCATATGTAAGGAATGATGTCATCACATTTGATTTCGTACGAAATGGCATGCACGCATGGAATTTGATTTCGCACGAAATGGCATGCACGTATGGAATTCGATTTCGCACGAACAAGGAGAGATACATTCATACGAAATGCATTCAACTATAAATATCTGAACTCATTTCGCACGGAGCGGGAATCAGAGGAACAATATCAGAACTTCACACAGTTCATAACCGTTCATAACCTTCAAGCACAAGTTCATCAGATCTTCATCTAACACTCTCGTTTACATCACGACTCTTAGATCTCGAGTGTTCGTTGTATAGATCGAGTCTAAACTCTGTCCGGTTGTCGTCGTTACGTAATAAAACGATAGTTATTTACGTTTTCGCGCACGATTACGGTTCGATTTAACGGTTTCTGCACGTTAAATCGAATTCATCGCAGATCTAGTGATCGTTTACGATCCAATCCTACAAATGGTATCAGAGCTCAGGATGAGTCAAATAGGCTGAATCAGTGCTTAGAACTTTCCACTTCTACTCATTCTTGGATTCTTGAACGATTTCACGGACAAAATGGACTGATCTTTGAATATAACGTGTAAAACATCATTTTAATCAATTCTTGAAAGTTTCAGACCTAAATTCGGAATAAAATTGATCAAAATGTGCTAAAAACTTCATTTCGTGTGAACGAGCAGCATTTCGTTTGAAAATTGAGTTCATTCCGTACGAAATGAACTATTTCATGTGAAAGCTTACCATTTCGCTTGAAAAACTTGTTCATTTCGCACGAAATGGACCATTTCGTTTGAAAATCATATTTTCTGATCATTTCGCACGAAAATGCACTTTTTACTCATTTCGAACGAAATAACTTTTCAATTCGCTTGAAAGTGTCATTCCGTTTGAAAGTTCATTTCGCTTGAAACCTGATTTCGCTTGAAAGTCCATTTCGTTTGTGTGTCCATTCAGGTTGAAAGTTCATTCCGTGTGGAAGTGTTTTCGTTTGAAAAGTAAAGTTTTCAAAAAGTTAGAAAAATTTTTCGAAACTGATTTCATTTTAAAATGGATAACCAAGAATTTTATAACATATTTTCCGGAGGGGGAATGACAGCAGTTCAAACTCCAGCGAGTATTGTGCAGAATGTGAACATGGAAAATGAGCTCGGTACAATGCAAAAGCCACCAAAGTTAATGAACATTGATGAATATTCAGGGTGGTCAGAGAGGTTTAAAACCTAGGTACAGGCAAATCATTTTGAATGTTGGATGAAAATTGAGTCAAGGTATGAACCTCCGACGAATGGAGCAGGTATTGAGAAAGCACTTCATCAGTTAACTCCGCTTGAACAGGATAGTTTCAAAGCCGAGAAGAAAATAATGAGTATCTTGCAACAAGCAATCAAAGAAGATATTTTAGTTCTGCTACAACATCAGGATAACTCGCAGTCTGTCTGGAATGCATTGAAAGTGAAGTTTCTTGGAAGTGTTTCGATGATAAAGAGCAAAACGACATTGCTGAAAAAGGAATTTGATATTTTTACCGGAATCAAAGGTGAGTCAACAAAAGAGTTGATCGAGAGATATTGTCATCTGGTTGTAGATATGAAGCGTTTAAGCATTGAAAAAACAAATGAAGAATGGGTTGACAAGCTGGCATATGCTTTACCATATGATGAGTGGGGAACATATTTGTTGGTTTTGAAAAATAACTTGGAGTATGCTGGGTTCAATCTAAGCACTTTCATAGAGAAAATTGAATCGCATGAGCTTGAACTTAAAACGATTAGAAAAATGAAAGCTTCTAGTGTACAACAAGATGTTTCATTGTACTACAAAGGAAGCTCATCAGCAATATCTAACCTAAGTCCAAAAATTCAGACAACATTTAGTGCTGAACCTACATCTGGAGTTTCTCAAAGCACACCAAGCAACAGTCATTCACCATTTGCAAGTTATGAACCAAATCCTAAGGTTCAAGAACAAGTGTCTCCTCAAAGTTCATCAAGTTCAAACAATCAAAGTCACGGTTAAGGAATTCTGTGCAATATAGTTGTGAACATCAAGAATGGTCAAGAGTTTACAGAATCAGCAGCAAAACAACATATATCACTACTTGCTTCAGTACTTGAGTCCTATGAAAGTCTTGTTGCCGGGAAAATTGGAAATCCTGACATGACAAAAGAAGACTACGATCAGATCGATCCAGAGGAGCTGGAACTCATTGAAATCAAGTGGGGTATGGCAAGCTTAGTAAGGAGAGCACAAAGATTTATGGAAATAACCGGTCGAAACAATCTCTCAGGACCTGATCAAAAGCTTGGATTTGATAAAGCAAAAGTTACATGTTTCAAATGCAAAGAAAAAAGGCATTACGTGAGTTAGTGTATTGCATGATGAGGGGATATGCTAAGATCGTGGGGCGCATAAGACTTTAGTGCTATCTAATGTACCCTAATCGTATCAGTAAGCATTACGAATATCTTAGAGGAGTTTAAGTGGATCACAATATCGATGATCTAGGGTGAATTGTTTAAAAGCTTTAAGTGGTAATGTTTAGATCAACGGTGCAGCTGATTTGTCTCAATAAACTGATATGATCCTCTTACACAAACTCACAAAAATATTGTCTGTAAATATTTCTTTACTGCTTTTCAAAAATCCCAAAAAGATTTTAAGTGTGTTTTAGCATAAAAATTTTGAAAAATTCAAAAAGATTTCATTACATCTTATTTTCGACAACTGATGTTGGAAAGCTGTTTTTCAAAATTCCAAGTGCTAAACATGATGAACGATAGTGGGTTGGGAGAGTTTGTTTGTGATGAGAAATGATTTTGAAACTTGAATTTCAAAATGAAAATTTGAAAAAAATTGATAAGTTGGATAATCAAGGTCATTGATTTGAACCTGATCATATGTGAGGGTTACTGATTTTTATCATGCTTAAAAGTCAAATATGATAATAGACATTTATATGTTTAGAAAACTCTCACCAGTCAAATCTGAACGTTTGAATAATGATAAGATTTGACAGGAAGCTAAATTGAAAGGGGAGCAAGATTAAACGTCAAATCTTAGAAATTCGGGGTATCATTCAAGGGGGGAGACTGTGGTTTCACTTGAAGATGTTATCCAAGGCAGTTCAAGACTAAACATCACAGATTTCTAGCTATGTCCAAGGGGGAGATTGTTAGTGCACTATGTGTGTGGCCATAGATAGAAATCTATCTGTACATGTAAAGTCTAGTGTCTTGAGTCTGTAAAATACCGGACATAGATTTCACTAGGTGTCGTTAGGCAATGTCAGGTCAGTATACGGTACGGCACGATGTGAAGAAACTGAGCAAGATCCAAAGTGATGTCATCATTATGCAATGATGACATCATATACAATATCATATGCAAGGAATGATGTCATCACATTTGATTTCGTACGAAATGGCATGCACGCATGGAATTCGATTTCGCACGAACAAGGAGAGATCCATTCATACGAAATACATTCAACTATAAATATCTGAACTCATTTTGCACGGAGCGGGAATCAGAGGAATAATATCAGAACTTCACACAGTTCAGAACCGTTCATAACCTTCAAGCACAAGTTCATCAGATCTTCATCTAACACTCTCGTTTACATCACGTCTCTTAGATCTCGAGTGTTCGTTGTATAGATCGAGTCGAAACTCTGTCCGGTTGTCGTCGTTACGTAATAAAACGATAGTTATTTACGTTTTCGCGCACGATTACGGTTCGATTTAATGATTTCCGCACATTAAATCGAATTCATCGCAGATCTAGTGATCGTTTACGATCCGATCCTGAACTTACAGAGAAAATTTTACATTACTTACCAACAAATATCACCATTCATTCTCACATTTCCTACACTTCAAAGAAGTTGCAACACTTTCCTCTTTCCCCCTCAAAATCTCGACCACATTACACACCCATAGACCCTCCATTTTTCACTTGACAAATCACCATTTTTAAGCCTAGAAACTCTATTTTTGAGTTGATACAAAGAGGTTTCAAGTTTGGAGGAACATTGGAGATCACTTGGAGCTTCATTCTCTTCATTATCTTCATTCTAAAGCTTACTTAAGCTTGTGCAAAGTTGTAAGACCTTACACACCCATTTTTTAGCATGATTTATTATGTAGATTATGTAAAAAAATGTTCATCTTGAACCCTACAACAAAACCAAGCTTAAAAACTCTAATCTCACCATAAAAGTCTAATAAATAAGATGTATATTGTGTTTGTTATGTTAATATGTGTTAGAATATGCTTATGTTAATGTTGATTATGTTACACTAGGGTGTTTACAAAGATGAACTTGTGTAAATTAGGCTAGTAAGGATGATCTAAACATTTTTATATTTAGATCTTAACAAGATCATCATCCATATAATACATAAACTTTATATTAAACTTGAAAATGATTTATGGCCAAAATAACTTTTATAAAAAAATTAAACATCATGATTTACACTATAAAAGTGTTAAAAGTATGTTAAACAAAGTAGTTTAAATAAAGGATCAAGACTTCAAAGTATGTTAAATTTATTTTTCTAGTAAACTTGTTAAAAGATTTAATAAGTGTTATCATTTTCTTATTAAAAATGTGATTAAGAATATATAAAGTTCAAAGGTTATATGAGTAATTATGTGGAAAATATTACTTGAAAAAGTAGCATTTTGGAACTTGATTTGAAGTTGATTGTGATTATGGGCTTAAACGTGAAACTAATACGTTTTTAAGACGTGGAAAACGCCATAGTTTAGGGGAAACTATGGCAAAATTTTCTAAAAATCTAATCGCGATTAAAAAGAGATTAACGGGGTGATTAGCATGGTTAATCGCGACTAGTGGTCTTAACTGTGATTAACAACCTTAATCGTGATTAGACAACCCTAATGACAAGGGTTAAGTCTTAACCATCCAAGAGTTTATTTAAAACACTACAAGTTATTTTTATGATAAAATGGGTAAAATTTATAAGAATAACCATCAATATAATTTTTGGAGAAAATTATATGTATATACTTCAAATACTTTATTTGGTGTATAATGTGTGGATAATTATGTGTATGTATTAGTCTTAGGAATACATACCAAAATAATACCTACGATACTTGCAAAATATACACTTACACCACGACGAAAACCTCACGAATATTCGCGAATATAACAACGGTCGCGAACCTTCGCGCTTGCTAAAAATATACACTTGTGTAATACAAAAACTCAAGGCGCGAACAACGGACGACGAATCTCGAACGACGGATATCAGACGGCACCTTATGCTTTATCGACGAAACGAACGTGTCGACACCTCGAAAGGTTACTACGACGCTCGACAACTTCGAGACAAAAACTATATATATTAACCGGTCATTACCACAAGTCTAAAAATGAAATATTTTAGACACTTCATATATATTAACGACAACGGAAACCGGAAAGTATAACAATGAAAATAACACCAAGTATAATTATAAAAGTTTACTTGTATGTTACTTAATACTTAGTGAAATATTACAAAATTCAAGTGTCACACCCCAACCGATGGCGGAAACCTCGGGGTGCGGCACTGAGCGAAACAGATTGTTCAAGAGAAATTCCATAACAACTACATTACCAGATAGTTAATGTTATGTCCCATACCATAACCCATTAAGCAAATTAAGTTATTACAGACTGCGATATCTCAAAAACAAATAACATGTTCCGACAAATCAAATTTAAATAAATTGTTCGTTTGTTTCTAGACTCTTCCTAACTTGATTCCACATAGCAAGCATCCTAGCAGATAGCATCCTAAACACCTGTCACATACGTTAAAATAAAGCTCAATACACATAGTGTAAAGGTGAGCATACAAGTTTGATAATAGCATAGTAGAGTTCGAAATAGTTTACGCATAACCAACATGTACAACATATAATGTGAAGCATGTAAGTTATCGACAAAGATTCTATCAATACCATTGACTGTGATTTGACTACGAGTAACGAGTGCGCATCACATGTTCACCACGGCGAACACGTGAAGTAATATCCTTAACAACCCCTGAGTAAACAGGTGCTGAGTCCAAACTATAGTACTATCGTTGCTAAGGCAGGTAGACAACAATCAATGTGTAAACATAACAAACAAGCATTCATCGAGTCACGTATAACATGCAATAGCGGTTAGCGTATAAATAGAGTTTGCGTTGTGTGTTGATGTGATTTGAATATAGATAACGTATGTAACACCCAAAAGTGCGTAAAGCAAAAAGGGATCGAGTATACTCACAGATTGTGTTTAACAAGTAAACACTCTCTTGGATTGAAGGGAGCGCTAGGAGAGATTAGCCTGAACAGTTAACGATAGCATAAACTATAAGCGGCGCGTTAAACGGTGCGATAAATGGTACTATGCACCAAAGTGTCGGATGGTAATCCGATCGGATGGCAATCCGATTGGATGGACAGTCGATCGGATGTTAATCCGTTTGGATGGGCATCCGATCGGATGGCCATTCGATTGGATTGACATCTTGTTTGGTAAGGATGTGTTTGTGTATGATGGCTTTGAAGTTTTCATTGTAGCATTTTGAAAACAGATAAGTATCTCTACCCTTCAGGTCGATCGATCGGACGGCGGTTCGATCATGTAATGATCCGATTGGTAGGACACTTAATGAGAACAAGTTCACAGGGGTGGCAATCCGTTGGAACTGACTGTTCATTGAACATGTTGAAAATTGTTTAAGTGCTGAGGTCCAAACGTCACATGGTAGGGTGGTCGTTCGATCAGATGGCAATCCGATCGGACGACAATCCGTTCAACGTTCACTCCTTTGAAAAGTTGAAACAAAAGTTTAAGTGTGGAACCAAGTGTAAGCCGATACTGTGGCTGTCCGATCGGATGGCAATCCGATCGGACGACAATCCGTCCCAACGACCTGATCGTCTTTGACACTTGATTGATTTTGAAAGTTTTGCAGTTTTGATCGAGACGGTGTGATAACGCGCTAAACAACAGAAACCTCATCACGACCCAAGTGATCCGATCGAACAGGAATCACCCTAGTCCGGTCATTCACGGTTCGAGACGGTTGTTCACGTTTAACTCGAGATCGGTTGTCTAGTGGATAAAATTCAGATCTTGAACCAATACATCACTAAGAAAGAGTAGAAGATCAGAACAAGCCCGATTCTATCAGTTTTGAGTGCATTGAGTGTAAAAGAGTTGAAAGAAAGTTAGAAAACCATCTTTCAATCCTTTTAACCATTGATCTGTGCAGATCTATGCGAAATCATTGTTGATTCATGTGGAAATCCTTCAGATCTGAGTTGTTCTTGGTGGAATGAGGCCAACACTTGAAGTTCATAAGAACTCCATGATGACATCATCCTAGAACACCTCAAATCCGTTGATTTCATGGTTAAAAGTTAAGAATCAAAGGTGAAAAAGATGAATGAGTGCGTGCAGATCATAGAAGTACAAGATTTAGGTTGAAAACTTACAGGAATTGCGAGAAATCGAGAGAAAGAAGGCTGGAGTGCGGCTGGGTCGAGTAGAGAGCTGTCACATCACAAATGATCTGACAGGTGGGTATTTATAGGGTTTCCAAAAGAGGAAAGGTGCAAAGGGTCGGATGGGCCATTGATCGGATGGCGACTCGATCGGATGGCAATCCGTTCGGATGGCCACTCGATCGGTCGGCCACTCGATCTTGGTGTCCGGCGTGTTGAGTTTCTTCGTATCGATTCGCGTGTTGAGCATTGCGATGCGTTTTGAGCGAGTTTGCGATAGAATTACCCATTAGTTACACAATTAATCCCAACTACTATATCTAACATACAATCACTATAATTAACTTGCGTTTAGCGTTTGTGATTCGATTGCGATAGAGTTGCGATTGCATTTCGATTAATTACCACAAATATATAAACATAATTAAGCATGCATAAGTAACACATAAATAGAACACACACGTAAAACAATATCCAGAACGCATAATTCGGGTTGTGAATGCGATTGCGATGCGATAAGTGATAAAGCGATAAAACATGCGATAAACATCGATTAAACCTCGATTATTAACAAGTACTCCACATAATATAACTAAAGCAAATAAAATAAAGATTCGATTACAAGTCAAAGAAGTCAAAACAGTAGTTAAGCAAGGAGTGACAGATCGCAATTAGCAATTTTTTCTTCCTTTGACTTCAATCTTGACTTTGACTTTGAATTTCGAAACACGAGGTGTTACAGCCTCCCCCTCTTAAGGGAATTTCGTCCCGAAATTAGGCTCTAGCCGTAACAAACAACTGCGGGTACTTCGCCTTCATGTCGCTTTCGAGTTCCCAAGTGAACTCTGTGCCTCGTTTGCCTTCCCAGCGGACTTTCACAATGGGAATGCGTAAGCGCCTAAGCTGCTTGGTTTGTCAGTCCATGATCTCGACAGGCCTCTCCACGAAGTGTAATGTTTCATCCACTTGAAGATCCTCCAGTGGTACGTATAAATCATGCTCAGCCAGACACTTTCTGAGGTTCGAAACATGGAAAGTCGGGTGGACGTTGCTAAGTTCCTCCGGTAGTTCGAGTCTATAGGCCACTTTGCCGATCCTTTCCAGAATCTTAAAGGGTCCAACATATCGAGGCGCGAGTTTCCCTTTCTTGCCGAATCTGACCACGCCCTTCCAAGGTGATACCTTTTGGAGTACATGATCGCCAACGTCAAATTCAAGGGGCTTGTGTCGTCTATCGACGTAACTTTTCTGACAACTCCGAGCTTTCAGCAGATTGTCTCGAATTTGGAGGATTTTGTCAGTCGTTTCTTTTAATAGCTCAGGACCGGTTATCTACGAATCTCCGATCTCGTGCCATACAATAGGCGATCGACATTTCCTTCCGTATGATGCCTCAAATGGTGCCATTTGAATGCTGGAATGATAACTGTTATTGTACGAGAATTCAACTAAAGGTAAGTATGCATCCCAATTACCACCGAAATCTATGACACACGAACGGAGCATGTCTTCAAGGGTATGAATCGTTCTTTCAGTCTGATCATCGGTTTGGGGATGGAAAGCGGTACTTTGATTAAGCGTAGTACCGAGAGCGGATTGAAACGTTTCCCACAGACGCGAGGTAAACCGACCATCGCGGTCAGAGATGATGTCACGAGGCATCCCATGTCGACAAATGATCTCATTGGTGTAGATTCGGGCTAATTTTTCTACCTTATAGTCTTCTCGTATCGGCAGAAAATGAGCAGATTTGGTCAAGCGGTCAACGACAACCCAGATGCTGTTGTGACTTGATGGCGTGCGTGGAAGTTTCGTTATGAAGTCCATAGCTATACTCACCCACTTCCACATGGGAATCTCGGGTTGGACGAGTAAGCCAGAGGGTCTTTGGTGCTCGGCCTTGACTTTCGAGCAAGTTAGGCACTTCAAAACATAGAGAGCGATATCTTTCATCATGCCCGGCCACCAGTACTTGTAGCGAAGGTCCTGGTACATTTTATCGACACCGGGATGAATAGAATATCGTGACTTGTGGGCTTCGTCCATCAAAATCTGTTGTAAATCGGTCCGCTTAGGGATCCAGATTCAGTCCAGATAATGAAATATCCCATTCGACTTATTCACTAGTTGGGCTCCATTGTTGAGAATCCTTTTCCTTCTTCAAAGTGCGCTCGGTGAAACAAGCATGTTGGGCTTCGCGGATGAGAGTTTCGAGGTGATGCAGGGCTTGGATATTACGAACACTATGCAAATAGCTTCGTCGGCTTAGAGCATCGGCAACAACATTTGCTTTGCCAGGATGATAACGAATCTCATAGTCGTAATCATTGAGAAGTTCCACCCATCGGCGTTGACGCGTATTCAGTTCTTTTTGGCTGAAGATGTGTTGTAGGCTCCTGTGGTCGGTGAAGACCATACACTTATGTAACACCCCAAAAATGGGTTTGGTAATTTAAACCCGGTTAATATAAAGGAACGGGTAAAAATACCGTTAGGGGTAAAAGTGAACCCGTAAATGAATATCAACTAGGAAATTATGTTAAGACATTAAAGTATGCAAATGGATACTTAACCATATATATTTAAGACTTAATACTTGAGGGACCAAATGTGCATAAGTTGAAAGTGGAATAATGAAAGTTAAAATATCTAAACACAACACATACATCAGACGTATGTGTGTGTGTGTTCGACATTAGGTGAAGCAAGAAGAACAAAACCCTAAATACTACTAATCCATCAAATTAGAAGAGAAATTGAAGTGTAAATTGATGCATGTATCCAGATTTACGATCCTCTAAGTGTGCTCAACATCAAGGTCGAAGAAAGGGGGAGAATCAAGTCAAGCGAAAGCATTAGGAGCGCACGACTCCGGTAAGTTCTTATGAACTTCGTTTACTCTACTAGTAGGTTTATGAATGATATTAATGATAATATGAATTCGTAAAATTTCCGTTGTAGATTAAAATTGATTAGATGCAAGAAATTATACTTGAAGAAGGTTTTTAAAATTGATGTTGTAGCGAATATGAACCAACCCGTCTAAATGGGTTGAAATGATTAGTGGAATGATTCTCATAATGTTTATATATTGACTTGTTCACAACGGGTCAAATAATGTAAGTGAACTCCGAACTTACCCTCTTGTTTGGTAATGTATTTATGATATACGGTAATTTATTTAATGTAATGTAAGAAGATATGAATCGATGTTGTTACTAAGGCATGTTTTAGTGGAAATGAGTCGGAAGTGGTTAAGAGAGAGATTCGATTAAGTTTGGATAAGATAGGGAAGCTAATGATACTAACCGTGTTTTTATTGAGAACTAATGTGAAGTATAGGCATCTTAACAATGGAAGTGAAGGTTGACTCCGCTATTCCGATGCGAGTGATCAAATGGATGGATGAAAGGACTAGTATAAGAGAAAGCATGATATGTTGACGCCTTATTATACATGTGTTAAGATTTTGTATCATGTCACCGGTTGCTAATGATGTGATTGAATGTGGTGACTGCAGGTTGTACAGGCTTATGGATGTTTCATCAAGAAGTGTATGCGGTTGAAGATCGAGTCAACGCATGGATTGTACGTGGGTGTGAATGTGGTCACTTAATTTATATAAGTATGTTAGTTTTTAATTAATTTATAAAAAGGGATTAATGTATTTAAGTGAAAGAATGAATATAATGAAAGAAAATTTTTAAAATTCGTATTTCCGCTGCGACTTTCGGTTAAAACGTGTTAGGGCGTTACAAGTTGGTATCAGAGCCTAGGTTTGAGCGAAATCAAGTACAAATGAGTGAGTACTTGAACTCAAACCTGTGTGCTCTTGTAATTAATGACCCGTACAATCCAAGACTCGATCAAGACCGAAAGGTAAGATTTAATATAAGTAAGTATGCGTGAGGTTACTAATAATAATGAATATTGAAAGGTGAGCTTGATGAATAATGAGGATGTTTCGCAGTCGCGGGCTAGTACGAAAGCTAAGGTGTGTGATATGTCAGGAAAATGAACCCCAGGTACGTAAATTCAGCGTGTGGGCGTATGACGTGGTATGATTAAGCAAGCGAAGGAAAATCATAAATGAAATATAATAGTGACATGGCAATGAAGTTTTGAAAATGTTACACGTGCCGAAACTTAATTCTTCGGACATAAGGTGGCGATTACACGAAGGCACGAAACTAGTATGTGGATTGTGTACCTGGCCAGTACACAAGAAACGTATGACGTTCGTGAGACCGTGATAATTGTTACAGGTATGTCCGCTAGAATTAAGTAGTAGGTGGACGTGAGGGAGAAGAGAAATGTAAGACTTTCAGGAATGAAAGTATGAATGCTATGTTAGAATCCGCGAGACGGATTCGAAGCATGAAAGAAGTTAAAGTATGAATGCTATGTTAGAATCCGTGAGACGGATTCGAAACATGAAAGAATGTAAAGTATGAATGAAAGGTTTGAATTCGGGAATGAATTCAAACCGGAATGGAATGAAAGGAAGGAAAGGTTTGAATTCGTGAATGAATTCAAACGCGAAGGGAATGGAATGAAAAGAATGGAAGGTATGAACGAAGGTTTCGATCCGTAGGTGGATACGGAACAAACTTACGAAAAAGGAAGAAAAGAAGAATGAAAGGCTTGAGCCGTAAGCAGTAAACGAATCAACTACGCGGAAAAAGCGTAGTTGGATGGAAGGTAAGTAAAGCTTACGGCATTTAAATTAGTACAACTACTTATGTAATTGACTAGAAATAAGAGATGTTACTATTCGAAAAGAGATTTCGAAATAAGATGTTCCGAAACGAAACGAATCGATACTTAAAACTGGAAGTAAACCATATTTGATGGTAAAAAGGGTAAAATGGTAATTTGGTCATGGAATGATGAAAGTATAAAGAGTTTTGAAAGATTTTGTTATGATGTATGCCATGATAAGTGGTAAGGGTAAAACGGTAATTTAGTTTTTTTTGGATGAATGAAAATAAAGTTTAAAGAATACCCTATGGCGTAAGCGATGATGGGTTAAATGTACGGAAGGAAGGTTTCAAGATCGTGACCATACGGTGAAAATCCGTAATGAGTCAAATGAGCGAAATGGTAAATCGATACCATTTTACTTAAAATGTAAAAGGGTTTGGGGCGTTTAGACCAAATGGGTCATTTAATGACGATATGATCAATTGATGATGATGATTAATGAAAGTTTGTTGAGTTTATGCTCACAGGATGGATAGCATATGAAAATTTTGTTGCTATTAATTAGCAATTAAAGATGCAAGCCATGTAAACGGGTCAATGTCTTGACTCGAGCCAGGTATGTGTAATGGGTTAAACTCTCCTTGGGAACATAAGGTTCGGTGAGAGTTAATCGAGTTATGGGTGGGCTTAGAGTACCTAAAGTAAGGCATATCTAGTAAATAAAAATGGTTGATATTATGTCCTTAGTGACATAATAAATCGTGGTATAGTTTATGGTTAAAAGTGTCATTTTGGTCAAAACAAGCCTTTGGATGTCCTTCGTAGTTAAAAGGACAAAAGATGACCAAAACGCCCTCGAAAGGCAAATTGGGCAAACGACCCTTAAAGGTAGTTTGGAAATAAGTTTTATAAATGAATAAACCCTTGTGGTTGAGTAAGAGTGAAAGATATAAGCCCTTTTGGCGTAATGCCTTGTAATGGGCATTTGCCGTAAAAGGATAATCCGAGGAGAAAAACTCGGAATAAATAGATTCTTACACTAAATCCACTACAAATATAGTTGTGGTGGAAAATTATATGATAAGAAATGTGGTGATGCTAAACTAGAAGCAAATGAAAGCGATTTATGCGTGGAAATGCTTATATACCCTTAACGGGTCAAAATAAGCATATGAGCGAAAACTAGTTTAAGAACGTATATAAACCCGTGATATGAACCTAGTACGATAGACAATATTGAACTTATGGAGTTCATGAGAAATGGGGATCAAACAAACGTGTTTGTTTGAAAAATGCATGAACGGGTCGAATAATTCTTAAAAGAATATTGAGCCGAAAGCTTGTAAGTTAAGAATTTTCTTAATCCGGACGTGGGATTTTGAGTCCATATGAAAGAGGACCAAATTTTGGTCATATAGGAAGAAACGGGAGGTTAAATGGGCAAACGGTTCAAAAGTTACGCGCGTTTAAGTATGTAAGAACGACGGAACGGAACTGCAGAAAAGTGGGTTTTCTGCAGGGCGTCGCCGACGGGTTCCCACCCCGTCGCCGACGGGCTCTCAAAATCACAAAAATGGGCGATGGCTTAACTGACTGGATACGGGACAATTTGGGCGACGGGCATTTTAAGAGGCCGTCGCCGACGGGTACCCACCCCGTCGCCGACGGGCTGTCTAGCCCACTTCTCCAATTTCTTAGTTTTGCACTTCCGAATGATCCGTAACGCGTCCCGGTACATCGTTTTTCGACCCAATGATTCGTAAAGCTCCCGAATGGGCCGAAATTAAGTTTTTGATGCATTTTTAATAAAGGACTATTGTCCAGAATAAAATTTTTCCAAGCTCGACCCCAGCCAGGGGCTGCCGCCCCTTGGACTCCGCTTCTCTCGGGGGCGCTGCCCCCGAACCCCCGTTACTCCCAATGAAGGATATGCACGTATGTAAGTATGTAAGAATGTATGCACGTATGTAGATATGTATAAATGAATGCATGTATGTATGTATGCACGTATGAAAGCATGTACGTATGTACGATTTAGATACGTTTGAGTATTAACATTATTAATCGTGTTTCCGTTGAGAAAACAATGTAATGCAGGTATGAGAATATTGGATGCATGAGGAATTGAAGTTGATCTCCGAAAGGGTAAAATTACGTTATGTTACGAATTGAACCAATTATGGACCTTGTAAGGGTTTTATGAGTATTAATATTTTATTATTTTAAAGTGTTGAAGTGTTATTAACATAGTATGAAAGTTTATTGGCATTATTTATATAAAATGCGAAGGACCTTATAAATTTTAATTATGTAAGCTAGGGTTTTACAAATTATGTTATTTGACCCATGTACCGTATAATGTTAATACAAATTGGGAATTTATGAAGGTATGAAGGGTATGTATGAATGTACGCATGTACGTAGAGGTGTAGGAATGTATGTACTTATGTATATACATGTATGAATGTATTAAGGTATGAAGGTATCTATGAATGTACGCATGTATGAAGAGATGTAGGAATGTATGTATGTATACAAGTAGGAATGTATGAAGGTATGAAGATACGTATGAACGTATGTATGTATGTAGAGAGATAGGGATGGTATGAATATATGTAATAAATGTATGAAGGTACGTATAAGTGTGTGCATTATATAACGATAAGTAAGCATGTAAACATGTACGTATAGATGGTTATTGCTACAAATATGTTTTCGGGTGTATGTAATTAGATGTGTGAGTGTACATATATGAACGTATGTACGTATGTGTTTAAGGGGATTGAATGTGCACAAGGGAATAAAGCTTGTATGTATTTATGTATGTATGTATGCATGTGTGAATGTATTCATGAAGGTATATATGTATGTATGAGCATACGTGTAAATGTAAGTATATGAGTATTATACTTTATTTAAGAAAGTAAAGATAGGGCGTATAGTCATATTTGTTCATGAATGAGACCTTTTATAAGGTATGAGTAAATTCTTGCCATGGTGTGTATTGTGAATGAAATGCATGAATAACCAAGTAGTAATGGTCAACACTAACGAACTAACATGAGGCAAGAATTCGGAATCTAAAGATATGTGAATATATTTCAGAATTGTGTTACATAGAAGGACCGGTAAGTAAAGGATTATGGTCCCGAGGAAGTAAGCAAGGTTTCGGGGACGAAACCTCTTTTAAGGGGGGTAGACTTGTAACACCCCAAAAATGGGTTTGGTAATTTAAACCCGGTTAATATAAAGGAACGGGTAAAAATACCGTTAGGGGTAAAAGTGAACCCGTAAATGAATATCAACTAGGAAATTATGTTAAGACATTAAAGTATGCAAATGGATACTTAACCATATATATTTAAGACTTAATACTTGAGGGACCAAATGTGCATAAGTTGAAAGTGGAATAATGAAAGTTAAAATATCTAAACACAACACATACATCAGACGTATGTGTGTGTGTGTTCGACATTAGGTGAAGCAAGAAGAACAAAACCCTAAATACTACTAATCCATCAAATTAGAAGAGAAATTGAAGTGTAAATTGATGCATGTATCCAGATTTACAATCCTCTAAGTGTGCTCAACATCAAGGTCGAAGAAAGGAGGAGAATCAAGTCAAGCGAAAGCATTAGGAGCGCACGACTCCGGTAAGTTCTTATGAAATTCGTTTACTCTACTAGTAGGTTTATGAATGATATTAATGATAATATGAATTCGTAAAATTTCCGTTGTAGATTAAAATTGATTAGATGCAAGAAATTATACTTGAAGAAGGTTTTTAAAATTGATGTTGTAGCGAATATGAACCAACCCGTCTAAATGGGTTGAAATGATTAGTGGAAT
Source organism: Helianthus tuberosus (assembly GCA_030545235.1). Classification (NCBI taxonomy): domain Eukaryota; kingdom Viridiplantae; phylum Streptophyta; class Magnoliopsida; order Asterales; family Asteraceae; genus Helianthus; species Helianthus tuberosus. Next base: position 126,853,970 of record CM060447.1, on the reverse strand, counting down.
GATTCTCATAATGTTTATATATTGACTTGTTCACAACGGGTCAAATAATGTAAGTGAACTCCGAACTTACCCTCTTGTTTGGTAATGTATTTATGATATACGGTAATTTATTTAATGTAATGTAAGAAGATATGAATCGATGTTGTTACTAAGGCATGTTTTAGTGGAAATGAGTCGGAAGTGGTTAAGAGAGAGATTCGATTAAGTTTGGATAAGATAGGGAAGCTAATGATACTAACCGTGTTTTTATTGAGAACTAATGTGAAGTATAGGCATCTTAACAATGGAAGTGAAGGTTGACTCCGCTATTCCGATGCGAGTGATCGAATGGATGGATGAAAGGACTAGTATAAGAGAAAGCATGATATGTTGACGCCTTATTATACATGTGTTAAGATTTTGTATCATCTCACCGGTTGCTAATGATGTGATTGAATGTGGTGACTGCAGGTTGTACAGGCTTATGGATGTTTCATCAAGAAGTGTATGCGGTTGAAGATCGAGTCAACGCATGGATTGTACGTGGGTGTGAATGTGGTCACTTAATTTATATAAGTATGTTAGTTTTTAATTAATTTATAAAAAGGGATTAATGTATTTAAGTGAAAGAATGAATATAATGAAAGAAAATTTTTAAAATTCGTATTTCCGCTGCGACTTTCGGTTAAAACGTGTTAGGGCGTTACAACTTAGTACCATAAAGGTAGTGTCGCCAAATCTTCAACGCAAAAACAACTGCGCCTAGCTCGAGGTCGTGGGTTGTATAGTTCTTCTCGTGGATCTTGAGCTGACGAGACGCGTAAGCGATAACCTTGTCCCGTTGCATGAGAACACAACCAAGGCCAAGGTTTGAGGCATCGCAATAGACAACGAAGTCATCGTTTCTGTCGGGTAAGGCCAGAACGGGAGCATTACAAAGCATATGCTTGAGGGTTTGAAAGGCAGTCTCTTGTCTAGTTCCCCAAACAAAAGGCTTGTCTTTATGCGTGAGAGAAGTAAGCGGCACGGCGATTTTAGAGAATCCTTCGATAAATCGGCGATAATAGCCCGCTAGTCCGAGAAAAGAACGAACTTCAGACAGGTTCTTAGGTGTAACCCAACTCTTAACAGCTTCGATCTTCGCCGGGTCGACGTGAATACCTTGACTATTGACAATATGACCGAGGAATTGAACCTCCTCTAGCCAGAATTCACACTTGGAGAATTTGGCGTAGAGTCGATTCCCTTGGAGTAGCTCGAGAACCAAACGTAGATGTTGCGCGTGTTCGGTTTTCGACTTGGAATAGATCAGGATATCATCAATGAACACGATGATGAAGCGGTCAAGAAACGGTTTACACACGCGATTCATCAGATCCATGAAAACCACAGGTGCGTTGGTCAAACCAAAAGGCATAACTACGAACTCATAGTGGCCGTAATGAGTGCGAAAAGCGGTTTTGGTTATATCCTCCTCTTGAATGCGTAATTGGTGATAGCCTGAGCATAGATCGATCTTCGAGAAATACGTAGCGCCTTGTAATTGGTCAAACAAATCATCGATTCGAGGCAGGGGATAGCGATTCTTGATTGTTAACTTATTCAACTCCCTATAGTCGATGCACATCCGGAACGACCCATCCTTCTTTTTGACGAAAAGGACCAGTGCGCCCCACGGAGAGGTGCTAGGGCGAATGAAGCCTTTATCAAGCAATTCCTGGAGCTGGCTCGAGAGTTCGCGCATTTCGGACGGAGCGAGTCGATAGGGAGCTTTAGCAACAGGGTTGGCTCCAGGAATGAGGTCGATGCGAAAGTCGATATCACGACTCGGAGGTAAACCGGGTAACTCATCGGGAAATACGTTTGGGAATTCACAAACCACGGGAACATCGTTCATTCCAGGATTACCTTTCTTTCCTTCTCCGCTACTACAATGTTAGCCAAGAAAGCTCTGTATTCCTTGCGGAGATACTTGCTAGCTTGGACACATGACATGAGTTTGAGACCTTTAGAGGGAGTTTCGCCATACACACACAGTTGATCACCATTAGCGAGCGAGAATCGAATCATCTTATCAAAGCAAACAATTTCAGCACGGTTTTCACGAAGAAAGTCCATGCCTACTATGATGTCAAAACTACCGAGCTGCATCGGAATAAGGTCGATAGGGAAAATGTGATTGTTGAGTTCGAGAGTACAATCACGAAGAACAGAATTGACAGCGACGGTTCTTCCGGTGGCAACTTCAACATCGAACGTCGAGAGGAGATGGGTGCGCTTACAATTAAGGAGCTTTTCGAATTCAAACGACACAAAACAGTTATCGGCTCCAGTATCAAACAAACACGAAGCATATATACCATTCACAAGGAACGTACCATTGACCACGTTGTTATCGGCTTGAGCTTGGCGGACATTGATGTTGAAAGTACGTCCGCGGGCTGCTAGCTGCTGTTGCTGCTGTTGTTGTTGTTGTTGCTGGGGCTGCTGATGTTGTGGCTCTTGCTTCACCATTCGATTCGGGCACATGTTTGTGAAGTGGTTGGGATCACCACACGCAAAGCAAGCTCTAGCATGGATCGCGGGTGCATGAGCCGCTTGCTAGCCTTGAGGAGCGGGAAGTAAAGCTTGTTGAGCAGGAGCTGGAGTTATAGCTTGACGTGGACCTGTACGGCAGTTGGCGGTGAAATGGCCGTACATGTTGCAATGCACACAGTGTCTGCAGGCGATTCCCACTAGGTGGTGATAGGTGCAAGTAGGGCATGCCGGGTGAGGACCAGTGTACGCACGCTTAGCAGGCGGTGCGTTGGGAACAGGTGCCGCTACTTAGCGGTGTTGAGGCTGTGGTTGAGCAGGAACTGATTGGAGCGAGGCAACAGTAGTGACATCACAATTTTTGCTACTGTTGTTGTTGTTCTTCCTCTTGCGATGAGAGGACTTTGAAGACTGCGGAGCGGCGGCGGTTTTAGCGGTGGTAGCTTGATGCAGATTCTTGGAAGCTTTATCCCAGTACCCGGCTTTGACTCGCTTGTCGTTGATCTCAGAAGCGAGTAGAAAAGTTTCCTCAATTGTTGTCGTCTTTGCAGCTTGGACGAAATCAGCCACACAATCCGGCAGGGCACGGATTTAATTTTTGATGGTGATTTCGGGCGTCTTAACTTGGTCTGGACAGATTATGCTTAGCTGCTTAAAGCGAGCGGTCAAAGCAGTGTTGTCACCATTCTTCTGCTTCAGATGCCAGAACTCGTCCTCCAACTTTTGGAGCTCGTGGGGAGGGCAGAACTCTTTCATCATCAGGTCCTTCAACTCATCCCACGTCAATCCATAAGCTGCGTCGTTTCTTCTCTTGTTTCTCTCGGCCGTCCACCAGTCTAAAGCGCGGGACTGGAAGACGCCGGTGGCGTTAACAGTTTGAAGATTGTCAGGACAGTTGCTCTGATGTATGGTGACTTCAATCAAATCGAACCATTGAAACATGGTCGTAGGACCATCCTCGCCGGTAAATTCTTTCGGGCCGCAGGCTTTGAACTGTTTGAAGCTAAAAGCAGCTTTAGGAGTATCAGTCCAAGACTCTTCAGATGACTTGCTAGTGTTTTCATTCAGCTCGCTAACGACCTATGGAATGACTTTCACAATCTGCTTAGCGACCAAAGAGGCGATGCGTTTGTCATCGTGGTTGCGGCGAGATGAACGGGAATGGAATGATCCGAATGATGACATTGTCTGCAATAGACAGCGCCATAGGATTTAAAATGCTATTTAATCGAATCTCACCTCACACGTACTACTACTAAAGCTCAAGAACACAATCAGCCATACAAACACATAATCACATAAGCTCGTTGTCACATAAGCACATAATCACAGAACACATAAGCACGTAGGAGCACGTAAGCACGTAAGGAACAGAAGCACAAGAGGCAGTCAGAATATAGAAACCTATCATTCAAAGTTCGCGTGTGTCAAGAATATCGATTGGGATTAGCGAGTACACAACGAGTAGCATGGCATGCGATTATCCATAAGTAACAGTGATTTGTTAGCGTATTGAGATAGATGTGCAGTGCGAATCGTGAGTGTCGATCAAAGCGAAAGCGAAAAGCCAATAAATCACCAAAAATAGAAACACATAATCAGGTAAAACCACATAATCACATAAAATCCACATAAAACGACAAATCATCAGAGTTAACAGCAGCGATCTCCAGAATCGAAACACATAAAATCGAGAGATAGGTTGTCTAAGGCTTGATAGACGTCGACTACCCAAAGTGATTCGATTATTCACAAGGACCTTTGGTACACACTGTGGCTTTCGGGACTATGCTCTCGCCTCGATTTTGGGCGAACGGCACGCATCCTTATAGTCACAGTGTGACTTCAAGTCGTTGGAGTCCGTCGAGACTTTGGTGAGAGTTTTGTAATCCAAAATAAGAACGGAACAAGTCGCCGAGGTTCGGGTTTCACCCCTAACTTGACAACTTATTCCTGTTTTGATAAAATAGAGAAGGAAATCTTCTTTAAAGTATGGATTTCACTCCTGATTCAACGCAAAATTCTCTTGTTTATAGATAAAAATGCGGGTCGAACAAGTGATTTAGTCAAGAGTTTGCGGTTTTCATGTGACAACCGGTGATTTACGGCTCCTAAGTACGTGATTAACAAGCGATTAACACGATAATAAATAATGTTCAAGATGCAAATTAACTTAATTAGGCCTTTGGAGTGCCTAGGAACGTCTATACGACTTTACAGTGCGCGTATGGTGATTTACGGGAAATCTGCTAAACATTACGCGACAACGAACTGATACCGTGAAAAATACCGACAGCGCCGACAAATACGGATCTTCTACGAATATTCTATATTTATGAAATTAATTTTGTGAATTTATTGGGCTTCTGTGCGACACAAACGTGAACTAAAAATGCGATAGCAGGAAACGCAACGGCAACGAAACGGAAGCGACAGAGACGCCTGTCACCTTCGAAACTTACATTTACGCTATATTTAGCTCCGCAATAAAATTTTAGTAATTACAGACGAAACCGAATCGAAAAATGGGTTACAAACGAACAACGACGAAAATCACGCGTTTTTACGTAAGCGACGGATGGACGCGCCACTAACGACATTGACCGACTCCATTATTTTTTTTATCCTATTTTTAATACTAAACTCTTAGTTTACGACATTATGGAGCATTCGGGTTGCGAAAACGGATTCGTAGAGATTACGGGCCCCTTACACATGAGACGGGCTTGTGGGCCATGGGCCCAAGCCCAAAACCCACAAGCCTAAACCTGCGCATAATATATTAGATCTTATTAAGATCTCTACAAAATATCTCCAAATCTCTACAAGATCTTCATGATCTTTAGAATTCTCTACAAAAAGATATTAGCTTAAGGGGTAAAACATTAACCAGAATGTAATTGGAATACATAACATACAATAAAAACCCACAAGACCCAAATTTGCTTATAAATAAGAACCTATAGTTCTATTCCTTCTCAACCCACAAAGAAATAAAACAAACACAGACATAAGTCTGTCATTTTTCCCCCTCTCTCGATCATATACAACCATACACACACAAAACAAACAAATATATACACACAGACAAAACTCACACCCACATGAGCTCTCTCTCTCTCTCGACATATTACCGGCAACCAGAGTCGGAGGTCCGACCGAACTCCGGCGCCACCACTCCCGTCGGCAAACCTTCACCCCCTTCTCTTCGGTCTTTCTGGTTCCGACAACACCCCACACCCCTCCTTCACTCATCATCCTCGTCATCTCCTCCGGCGGCGGAGCCGGAGGTGCCGGCCGGTTAACCGGCGCTGATGCCGGTGGTCCTCTTCGACGAGCAAGAACCCCCCCGCTTTTTCGATTTACAGAACGGATCACCACCACCACCGTGAGGTGGTGGTGCGGCGGCGACGGAACAGAAGAGGAGAGAGAGAGAGAGGCGACGAGGAGATAGAGAGGACCGGCGGTGGTGGTGGTAAGCAGCGGTCGTGTCTCAGACCGGTGGTCCCTGTCTCGGACCGGTGGTTCTTACCTCGGACCGTCGGGTTTCGTCGGTAACCCCCCCCCTGCTTATTTCTTTCATTTTTTTTTGTTTTGATTGAAGTCTGATGATGATGATGGTGATTTTATCACAAGAACAGGTTGGTGACGACTCTGTTTCGGGTTGGTTCAAGTCAACTCGGTTCGGATCCTGGTCAAACATTCATGGTTGGTCAAGAAGTTCGGGATGGTCAACAGCTTTGGTTCGGGCCAGATTTTGAGCAGTTCGGGTCGACTCGGTCGGACCGAGTCAACTCGGTCAAAGACAGCCGGTCAACCCAGTTGACTCGGTCAACTCGGTTGACTCAGTAACCCAGTCAACTTTTGTTCGACGTTCAAATCGAAGAATGGTAAAGATTAACGGCGAATTAACTTGAATATATATATTTTTATTAAATTCGTGAAACGAGCTCGAACCGATTCGGATTAGTATTTAGATTACATTTTGTCTTTTTACAAAAATACATAGTTATTGATGATTGAAAAATTGTTGAATTTTGAAAAATGACGTCACTTTAGTTGTCGGGGGCGTCCAAAAACAGAGGAAACTCTGCCCGTTTTTCGAGAAAAACCATAAACAAAATGTATTTTACAATAAAGCGACTTTTATAAAACAAGATACGAATATAAAGTTTCTTTCGACAACAACTTACAACTTACGAAAACAACGATACGGAAATTATTTCGACAACAAATAAATATAGTTTATATATTTATTTCGAACAAAAACGACGATTCTTTTATAAAATAGATATAACTTATCTATTTATTTCAAACATCGTACAACGTGAATTCTTTTTACAAAATAAATATAGTTTTTATATTTATTTCAAATATCGTACCACGCTAATTCCTTTATAAAAATAAATATAGTTTTATATTTATTTCAAACGCCTAAACGGCATACGATATATAATACGAGTTTATTATATATTCCTTTCATAAAACATTCGTTACATACACGTACGACTCCTCAAGACGACTAACGTGATTCTACCAAAATATTTATTTGTTTTATATAAATATTTATATATATTTTAAACCTCTCGAGAACTAAGTCTTCCCAAGACTTACTAAATAACGACATTAAACGGAACTTAACAACTTAACCGTTGAATCGTTCGATTAACGATTCGGTAGAGCTCGGTAACACGTAGATTTGTTACCGCATTAATTAGAAACTTATAAGATATTCCGTGTTAGGAATATTGTAGAATGCACGCTAGTGAGTCTCGTCTTGGAAACGTCATCACGAAGTCGTATATAGCTAGCTTTGCACAGGAATATTCAGGTGAGTTCATAACCCCACCTTTTATGGTTTTACATTTTTATAAATGTTTTCGGGGTGGAAAGACATGCACTTTTTGCAAAGCAAGAATTACATATTCCTAAACCATTTTACAAGCAAGTTTTAACTGACACAAATGGTTTACGAAAAGCTTATGTTTTATACCGGTTTTTCAAACAAGCGTTTACACACGAATTCTAGTTTTCTAAACTACGAGAAAATACAAATACAAGAGTATACAAACACATGAGAATTGATACTTGATATAATGAATACAAGAACTGAAAATTGATACTTGATATGATGAATACATAAACAAGAAGCACTCTTGGTGATCACTAGTACCAAGTATGATGCGTTTTGAGGAATGATACGAGAAATCGTGTCACGAATAGGGTACCATAAGCACCATTAATCGTGTACATACTTAGACCGCAGAACAAAAGGTTAGATCTAACGGGTGTCAGGGCAGCCCCACTCTTGGTGACAACTAGTACCGAGTAGTGTTTTTGTGTCTCAGTCGTGAATCGACTACTAGAAAAATGCCTATGGTTTGGTGACTTCCTATGTCGTGTCACATGTTAATAGCCTTGCAACCCATTAACAACAAGATACATACAAGAATACTTGATTTCTACAAGAAAACAAGATACATACAAGAATACTTGATTTCTACAAGAAAACATGATACATACAAGAATACTTGATTTATACAAGAAAGCATGATACATACAAGAATACCTGAGTTATACAATAATACATGATTCATACAAGAATACTTGAAAGTTTCCACATAACTTGACAAGAAAATGATTTTAAATTCGTTTTCTCAACAATACTTCAAAAACCGGTTATTCAAAAAGATTTATTTCAAATCTTTTACAAACAAACTATGAACTCGCTCAACTTTATGTTGATTTTTCGCATGTTTCTTTCTCAGGTTACTCTTCAAACAATGGAACGGTTGGAATAGGAAAACCATGTGGAGTCGAGTACTTAGTGGTGTTCAATTTCTAAAAGACTTAGATTATTTGCTTCCGCTGTGCAATGAAGATACCAGTCCAGTCACGCCAATGCTCTGATATTTCAGGGTGTGACATTTCACACCTAATCCCGACCTAATCACTCGTTTATTTCGAAAATTAGAGTGCAGTGATAGTGTAGTGTAAGCGAGAATAGCGAGAAATAGCAAGTAAGCTTGTACGATAACCCCTAAAGGGCGTGCACGAGTTGGTCTGTTGGTACTTAGACTATAGACTAGGTCGTTTCTAAGACATCGACTCGGACTAGGTCGATTCTTGGCTAATTCCCTATAGTTATGGCTCTGATACCAATCTGTCACACCCCAACCGATGGCGGAAACCTCGGGGCGTGGCACTGAGCGAAACAGATTGTTCAAGAGAAATTCCATAACAACTACATTACCAGATAGTTAATATTATGTCCCATACCATAATCCATCAAGCAAATTAAGTTATTACAGATTGCGATATCTCAAAAACAGATAACATGTTCCGACAATTCAGATTTAAATAAATTGTTCATTTGTTTCTAGACTCTTCCTAACTTGATTCCACATAGCAAGCATCCTAGTAGATAACATCCTAAACACCTGTCACATACGTTAAAATAAAGGTCAATACACATAGTGTAAAGGTGAGCACACAAGTTTGATAATAGCATAGTAGAGTTCGAAATAGTTTACGCATAACCAGCATGTACAACGTATAATGTGAAGCATGTAAGTTATCGACAAAGATTCTATCAATACCAATGACTGCGATTTGATTGCGAGTAACGAGTGCGCATCACATGTTCACCACTGCGAACACGTGAAGTAATATCCTTAACAACCCCTGAGTAAACAGGTGCTGAGTCCAAACTATAGTACTATCGTTGCTAAGGCAGGTAGACAACAATCAATGTGTAAATATAACAAACAAGCATTCATCGAGTCACGTATAACATGCAATAGCGGTTAGCGTATAAATAGTGTTTGCGTTGTGTGTTGATGTGATTTGAATATAGATAACGTATGTAACACCCAAAAGTGCGTAAAGCTAAAAGGGATCGAGTATACTCACAGATTGTGTTTAACAAGTAAACACTCTCTTGGATTGAAGGGAGCGCTAGGAGAGATTAGCCTGAACAGTTAACGATAGCATAACCGATAAGCGGCGCATTAAACGGTGCGATAAACGGTACTTTGCACCAAAGTGTCGGATGGCAATCCGATCGGATGGCAATCCGATCGGATGGCCAGTCGATCGGATGTCAATCCGTTCAGATGGGCATCCGATCAGATGGCCATTCGATTGGATTGACATCTTGTTTGGTAAGCATGTGTTTGTGTGTGATGGCTTTGAAGTTTTTGTTGTAGCATTTTGAGAACAGAGAAGTATCTCTACCCTTCAAGTTGATCGATCGGACGGCGGTTCGATCGGGTAATGATCCGATTGGTAGGACACTTAGTGAGAACAAGTTCATAGCAGGATTGTCACTCGATCGGATTGCAATCCAATCGGGCGGCAATCCGTTGGAACTGACTGTTCATTGAACATGTTGAAAATTGTTTAAGTGTTGAGGTCCAAACGTCACATGGTCGGGTGGTCGTTCGATCGGATGGCAATCCGATCGGACGACAATCCATTCAACGTTCAGTCCTTTGAAAAGTTGAAACAAAAGTTTAAGTGTGGAACCAAGTGTAAGCCGATCGGGTGGCTGTCCGATCGGATGGCAATCCGATCGGACGGCAATCCATCCCAACGACCTGATCGTCTTTAACACTTGATTGATTTTGAAAGTTTTGCAGTTTTGATCGAGAAGGTGTGATAACGCACTAAACAACAGAAACCTCGTCAAGACTCAAGTGATCCGGTCGAACATGAATCACCCTAGTCCGGTCAGTTCACGGTTCGAGACGGTTGTTCACGTTTAACTCGAGATCGGTTGTGTCGTGGATAGAATTCGGATCTTGAACCAATACATAACTAAGAAAGAGTAGAAGATCAGAACAAGCCCGATTCTATCGGTTTTGAGTTCATTGAGTGTAAAAGAGTTGAAAGAAAGTTAGAAAACCATCTTTCAATCCTTTTAACCATGGATCTGTGCAGATCTATGCGAAATCGTTGTTGATTCATGTGGAAATCCTTCAGATCTTTGTTGTTCTTGGTGGAATGAGGCCAATACTTAAAGTTCATAAGAACTCCATGATGACATCATCCTAGAACACCTCAAATCCGTTGATTTCACGGTTAAAAGTTAAGATTCAAAGGTGAAAAAGATGAATGAGTGCGTGTAGATCATAGAAGTATAAGATTTAGGTTGAAAACTTACAAGAATCGCGAGAAATCAAGAGAAAGAAGGCTGGAGTGCGGCTGGGTCGAGTAGAGAGCTGTCACATCACAAATGATGTGACAGGTGGGTATTTATAGGGTTTCCAAAAGAGGAAAGGTGCAAAGGTGTCACACCCCCAAAATCCACACGCGGAGTATCACCGCTTGGAGGCGTGACTGACCAGGATCAAACCACTAATCATATTGAACAAGCAAGTAATTAATTGTAAAAGTCCAACCAACATAATTAGTGTCCAAAACAACCATAGTCTAAGTTATGAGCGGAAGCATAAATGTTTAAAAACCCAAATCATAAGTTTAAATATCCAAAGGTTTAACATGGCACACAGTTGTCCATGTCCCACAACGACTATCCCTTGTGCAAGCTCCAGCTAAGTACCTATTGACCTGCAAAGCATGTAGTAACGAGTCAACAATAATGTTGAGCGAGTTCACAGTTGGGTGTTGGTTTTAGTTGTTCCAAAAATAGTTCCTTTAACTGGCGTTCCTGCCGTGGGGGTTACCCCATATTTCAAAACGTGATTTGTTTAACCCATTAACTCTGGCAAACCAGCCGTGGGGGCTACCCCATGATAGTTATCTGGCATTTCGGCCGTGGGGGCTACCCCATGATAGTTATCTGGCATTTCGGCCGTGGGGGCTACCCCATGTATCCACTAGACTCGTTACCATATCGACTACTGACTAAAGTCATGTTTAAGTGCCCTGAACTGTCAATGTCTATCAGCGTTGACGTGCCCCAGATCCATTAGTTCACGCCCGTCCTCTGCGGCACGGTGTGAGGCTTGTCAGACCTAAATAGCGCTATCTAACTAATGACCCGCTCGCCATTGGCCCGGCGATTAAGTCGATATAAAATAGGAGGGACTTTGTGATAGAGAGTTTTGGTCTAGTATAGTTATCTGTCCGTGAGGACGAGGAATTACATTCCTGAACCATTACTGTCCTACCCAAGAAAGGACGAGGAATCCATATTCCTTAACCCCATTCCCAACCCCTGGGAATCCCATGCTTTGTAGAGTGTGAACTCACCTTGGTTTGCTCGGCAGATACACAGAAAGTCGAGTCTAAATGCTAGTGGTCAACCACGTCCTAACATGGTTATTATACAAGTTAGGTTCACGTTCGAGTTAAGCACATCAGTATCACATAGATAGCAAATAAGAACACATACGGATCATGGCAACATACATCAACACGTTCAACAATTAATAGCTTATTCAAGATTGGGCTCGCACAAGCTTTGTGGCCTTGTGCGAGTCATCCGTTGGAGCCCATTAATACCCGGCCCAATAACAAGGAACCCAACAAGTCTATAAGCATATACACGACCCAAACATACAACCAAACAATCAACTTGTGCGATTCATGCTATTCATACAATCTTGTGCGACTGGTGCCATTTGGGCGATTGGTCTTTGGGCTTTTGAGGCCCAACAGTTATCAAGAAAACATAGCTTGTGCGATCCAATAGTCTTGTGCGACTATTGGTATGTTGTGCGACCGAGTGTCTTGTGCGACTAGGAAGCCTTGTGCGATCAGGCTTATTACTCGCAATTTATGGAAGTCAGTATTATCCTTCCTTCAATCATGCAATCGGTTACTAAATTTCCACTTACTTTGCAATATTTAAATTAACAGTTTCCTAATCATGAATTAATCGATCAGCATGCTTTTATCAATTAAATCAATGAATTATCAATTAATTCATATGTATTCCAACTAACCTCTCATCATGATCATCATCTAGCATAACATTCAATTTGCATAATCAAACATCCAATGCCTAGCTTTCATGTGTAAATCACAAACAGTTTCTCATATAATCAAACAATTGATAAGGTTTAATACATTTGACTAATCTGGCAACATATTTAGGGTGAGCACATGGATCAATGAGATTTAGATTACAACTACACATGGCCATCGTTTATTTACATGTGCACAAGAAAAGTAATCATCACATCAAGTCATTTTCATCATTATTCTAAGACATGTGAGTGGACTTTGTGAAGGTTTGTTTGAGAGTATTCTCATCACATGCAATTAAGAATACAGAGTCGACAATTCACATATATATACACTTCACATATTTACAATCATAGTTTAATATGTGGCCGACAATATCAATGTTTTACATGCAAAACTTCAGAAGTTAATAATTAATATACTGACTCATGTTCATCCTTCACATGCCAACACTAAATCGCATATATACATACTACTATTAATCGAGTTCATGTATAGCAAAAACAAACAATCAAGAAGTAATATAAATCCAAAACTATGAATAAGTAATATACATACCAACTGTTAATCAAGATGTTGTTGATTCGATGGGGGGGTCTACTGCCGTCGCCAATAGGAGAAGTACTCTAGGGTTTTCCAAATGTTCTATTGTATACGACGTTGTAGTTATAACATAACACATAGTTGGGCCAGTCGAACACCTTTGGGCCAAAGCCCATACCTCAACGAAATCGGTGAGGGTGTTTTCGTGTGGGGGAAATATTTCGGGTGGGGTGTGTTTGGCAAGGGGTCCGATCCAAGTTTTACTAATTACACAATTCATATTACTAATACAAATTATATATATATAAATATACACACAAAGATTCGCATAATACAACATAAGTCTCGTAACCATTCATTAAATCAACATATCGGATTATCACACAAGGTTCACATTCGTTACATTAAGTACAACGGTAAGTTCTGAAATACGAGTTGTCACATTATCCCTAAGTTGGAAGAAATTTCGTCCCGAAATTTGGTACGTACTCACTGAGGAAGCTAGTTAAGTTGTATGGTTTTCCTGGTTTTTCCTAGGGTGTCACATCCTCCCCCCGTTGATCTGGAATTTCGTCCCGAAATTCCGTAGCTTCAGCCTCAGTAGTGGTTGTACTGTTTGCGAATAGTTGGGGATACCTTTGTTTCATTTGATCTTCGCGTTCCCAGGTGAACTCTGGGCCGTGACGGGAGTTCCAACGAACTTGAACGAGAGGTATTCTAGCACGTTTGAGGACCTTAACATCCCGGTCCGTGATTTCAACTGGTTCCTCGACGAATCGTAGCTGCTCGTCGATAGTGAGCTCCTTCAAAGAAACTATGTGGGTCTCATCTGACAGACACTTCTTCAGATTTGACACGTGGAAAACATTGTGAACTGCACTGAGTTCCGCTGGTAAGTTCAGTCTGTAGGCCACCTTGCCTATTTTCTCAATGACTTCGAAAGGTCCAACGTATCGTGGGTTAAGTTTGCCTTGTTTCCCAAAATGAACCACACCCTTCCAGGGTGAAACTTTGAGTAGTACACGCTCCCCAACCTGGAGCTCTAGTGGTTTTCTGCCCTTATCGGCGTAAACTTTCTGACGGTCACGAGCCGCCGCCATTCGTTGTCGTATCTGAGCAATTTTCTCTGTGGTGTCAACCACATGGTCTGGACCAGTAATCTGACTATCCCCCACCTCTGCCCAACAAAGAGGTGACCGGCATTTACGCCCGTACAATGCCTCAAACGGAGCAGCTTTAATGCTGGTGTGGTAGCTATTATTGTACGAAAATTCCACAATTGGCAGATGCTTTTCCCAGCCGTTGCCAAAGTCAATTACACATGCCCTAAGCATGTCTTCTAGGGTCTGGATGGTACGTTCCGACTGCCCATCCGTTTGCGGGTGACAGGCTGTGCTCATATCTAATATTGAGCCAAAAGACTTGTGCATTGCTTGCCACAGTTCTGATGTAAAACGTGCATCTAGATCCGAGATAATAGAGGTGGGCACCCCGTGCCTCGAGACAACTTCCTTAAGGTATACGTCTGCTAGCGTGGAGAACTTATCCGTTTCCTTGATGGCCAAGAAGTGAGCAGACTTTGTGAGTCGATCCACGATCACCCAAATAGTATCGTTACCACGTTGTGATCTAGGCAGGCCAATAACAAAATCCATGGAAATTTGCTCCCATTTCCATTGTAGTATTTCTGGTTGTTGGAGTAGGCCCGAAGGTTTCTGGTATTCCGCCTTGACTCTCGCACAAGTCAAGCACTTGCTAACGTAAGTTACTATGTGTGCCTTCATGCTAGGCCACCAGTATGTGGTTTTGATATCGTGGTACATTTTATCCGAACCAGGGTGTACCGAGTAGCGAGACTTGTGTGCCTCATCCATCACAAGCTCTCGTAGGTTGCCATAAAGTGGGACCCAAATGCGTCCTGTTACGTAGTAAGCACCGTCTTCCTTTTGTTCTAATCGTTGCCTTGAGCCGCGTAGGGCTTCAGCCCTGATGTTTTCTGGTTTCAATGCTTCTACCTGAGCATCTCGTATCTGGGAAGGAAGACTAGACTGTATAGTGAGTTGTAAAGCTCGTACACGCTTAGGTGTAGTGTCCTTTCGACTAAGGGCGTCAGCCACAACATTGGCTTTGCCTGGGTGGTACCTGATCGAGCATTCGTAGTCATTCAGTAGCTCGACCCATCTTCGTTGTCGCATATTCAGTTCCTTCTGTTTGAAGATATGTTCGAGGCTCCTGTGATCAGTGTAGATAGCGCATTTGGTACCATACAGGTAGTGTCTCCATATCTTAAGTGCAAAAACAACCGCTCCCAGCTCTAGATCGTGTGTAGTGTAGTTCTTTTCATGAACTTTGAGTTGGCGTGAGGCGTAGGCTATGACTTTATCCCGCTGCATCAATACGCAACCAAGACCCTGAATGGATGCGTCGCAGTAAACCACGAAGTCGTCTGTGCCCTCTGGCAATGAAAGGATAGGTGCACTGCAAAGTCTATCCTTTAAGTGCTGAAACGCTAACTCCTGTGCGTTTCCCCAACGATATACAACGCCCTTCTGCGTCAGTGAAGTAAGAGGCTGGGCAATCTTGGAAAAATCTTTTATAAACCTCCTGTAGTAACCTGCCAATCCCAAGAATTGGCGAATTTCTGTTGGCGTACGAGGTGCAGGCCAGCTCTTGATCGACTCTACCTTGGATGGATCAACGTGAATCCCATCTTTGTTCACTACATGGCCTAAGAAATGGACTTCGCGAAGCCAGAAGTCACATTTTGAAAACTTGGCGTACAGCTGTTCTGTTCGAAGGAGTTCCAAAATGAGTCGTAGATGCTGCTCGTGTTCCTCCTGACTCTTAGAATAGATCAGGATGTCATCGATGAAAACTATAACGAACTCGTCTAGATACGGCTTGCACACTCGATTCATCAAGTCCATAAAGACTGCAGGTGCGTTTGTCATCCCAAAAGGCATGACCAAAAACTCATAGTGTCCATAACGTGTTCTAAAGGCTGTTTTAGAGACGTCCTCTTCTCGGACTCTCAGCTGGTGATATCCTGATCTCAAATCGATCTTTGAATAGTAGCTCGACCCTTGCAGCTGGTCGAACAAGTCGTCAATGCGTGGAAGAGGGTAGCGATTCTTCACAGTCACCTTGTTCAGTTCACGGTAGTCGATGCACATTCTGAACGTACCGTCTTTCTTCTTTACAAATAGCACTGGAGCTCCCCAGGGCAAAGAGCTAGGACGAATAAAACCCTTATCTAAGAGTTCTTGTAGTTGCGTAGATAGCTCTTTCAACTCTGATGGAGCTAAACGATACGGTGCACGAGCTATGGGTGCCGCTCTAGGAGCTTGTCACCATGAATTACCAAAGGTTCTTAACCAGCACAGGGAATGCGGACGATCTTTTCTTTGCAAAGAATCCCTGCTCGATGTTGAGGTAGCCAATCCATACCAATAACGATGTCGAAACCATTACAACGTGGGGTCATTCCTAACATCATCCTGACCACTCACGAACACTCGACCCCTGGCACCATTGTCGTCGTTATTACCCCTGTTGTTGTCTCCATTGTTGTTCCCGTTTCCTTGGTTGTGGCTCTGATTCTGGTTCTGGTTCAACTGTGGACGGTGTCTCTTGAAGTGACCTTTAGCACTACACTGATAGCATCCCTTGTTACCATGTTGTTGCTGCTGATTCTGTGGAGCTTGTGGCTGCTGTTGTCGGTTCTTATTTGCAGGACGTGAACTTCTACAATCTTTGGCTTCATGACCAAACTTGTTGTATCTTTGTCAACGATCTTTGTTGCACGATCCGCTGTGGTGCAATTTACATCAATTGCACTTAGGGTGGTTTCCCCGGTATCCACCCTGACTTCGATTACCAAAAGACTGCTGCCTGGGGCTCCTGTACTCATCCGTTTTTCGCTGCTGCGACTGAGACTGAACCGAAGTGGAACCCTTTGCTTGCGTTTTTTGTCACTGGGAGCATCCGAAGTAGTTGTAGCAGCATTAATACGTTTCGGCAGTTTATTCTGTTCTACCGCCTGATCTGAGAGACGTTGAGCAAGACGAGTAATATCCTGGATGGTTGCAAGGTTGGCCAATGTCACATGACTTTAAATCTCTGGTACTAAGCCTTTGAGGTACAGCTCAATGCGCTTGATGGGAGGATCCACCATTGTTGGACATAACACTATCAGTTCGTTGGATCGTTTCGTGTACGCTTCTATTTCTGACCTTGTCATCTTCAGGTTTAAGAACTCCACTTCCAGCTGGTGGATGTCATCTCGACTACGATATTCACGTTTGGATCAGTTCCTTAAGAATCATTCCATGGGGTGGCATTAGCAGCCGCCAGCCCCAGCATCTGAACTTGCGCGTTCCACCAAGTTAGCGCAGTGCCTTCGAGAGTACCAGTGGCGTACTTCACCCTATGAGCCTCAGGTCATTCACACGTCTCTAAGACAGTCTCGAGCTTTTTAAATGGAGGAGTCCAACAGCTCCTTTAGTGCCACTGAAAGTACTAGGACGACAGTCCATGAACGTCCTGAATGTGCCTACAGGCGGCTGAGCGTTCTGACCTTGTTGCGCGAGGAAGAAAAGACTGGGTTAAGCGCGAGAGTTGGGTCATGAGAGTAGGATCTATCATCCTAGGGTAGGTTCGTAATAGCAGGTTATACCTCCTGCCTGAGCGGCTGCGAGTGCTGCCGTAACTTGTTCGTTGATAAGAGCCGTCAGCCGGCTTGAGTTAGGTTCTCACGTTCCCTCATGATATTCACATCGAAAGAAACACAAGTAGGAAAGGTGTCGCGAATGTGCGTAAGTGTGTAGTGACAGTAGGGAGTAAGTACAAATGTGTTTTCAAACTATAGTTGCTACGTTTATCTAAGCATACCATGAGCAAAGTTCTATGCAATCTAGCAAGTAGGCAATATAAAACGTAAACCATATCACCTAGAATGTCGAGCCTTGCACGTGGAGTGAAGCGTCGTTGTGGACCGTAGATCACTGTACAGGTTATAGTCTGGTTTTAACAAAAACGTTTTCCTTTATTAAAACCAAGTTCTCTTTAACCAATGGCTCTGATACCAATCTGTCACACCCCCAAAATCCACACGCGGAGTATCACCGCTTGGAGGCGTGACTGACCAGGATCAAACCACTAATCATATTGAACAAGCAAGTAATTAATTGTAAAAGTCCAACCAATATAATTAGTGTCCAAAACAACCATAGTCTAAGTTATGAGCGGAAGCATAAATGTTTAAAAACCCAAATCATAAGTTTAAATATCCGAAGGTTTAACATGGCACACAGCTGTCCATGTCCCACAACGACTCTCCCTTGTGCAAGCTCCAGCTAAGTACCTATTGACCTGCAAAGCATGTAGTAACGAGTCAACAATAATGTTGAGCGAGTTCACAGTTAGGTGTTGGTTTTAGTTGTTCCAAAAATAGTTCCTTTAACTGGCGTTCCTGCCGTGGGGGTTACCCCATATTTCAAAACGTGATTTGTTTAACCCATTAACTCTGGCAAACCAGCCGTGGGGGCTACCCCATGATAGTTATCTGGCATTTCGGCCGTGGGGGCTACCCCATGATAGTTATCTGGCATTTCGGCCGTGGGGGCTACCCCATGTATCCACTAGACTCGTTACCATATCGACTACTGACTAAAGTCATGTTTAAGTGCCCTGAACTGTCAATGTCTATCAGCATTGACGTGCCCCAGATCCATTAGTTCACGCCCGTCCTCTGCGGCACGGTGTGAGGCTTGTCAGACCTAAATAGCGCTATCTAACTAATGACCCGCTCGCCATTGACCCAGCGATTAAGTCGATATAAAATAGGAGGGACTTCGTGATAGAGAGTTTTGGTCTAGTATAGTTATCTGTCCGTGAGGACGAGGAATTACATTCCTGAACCATTACTGTCCTACCCAAGAAAGGACGAGGAATCCATATTCCTTAACCCCATTCCCAACCCCTGGGAATCCTATGCTTTGTAGAGTGTGAACTCACCTTGGTTTGCTCGGCAGATACACAGAAAGGTCGAGTCTAAATGCTAGTGGTCAACCGCGTCCTAACATGGTTATTATACAAGTCAGGTTCACGTTCGAGTTAAGCACATCAGTATCACATAGATAGCAAATAAGAACACATACGGATCATGGCAACATACATCAACACGTTCAACAATTAATAGCTTATTCAAGATTGGGCTCGCACAAGCTTTGTGGCCTTGTGCGAGTCATCCGTTGGAGCCCATTAATACCTGGCCCAATAACAAGGAACCCAACAAGTGTATAAGCATAAACACGACCCAAACATACAACCAAACAATCAACTTGTGCGATTCATGCTATTCATACAATCTTGTGCGACTGGTGTCATTTGGGCGATTGGTCTTTGGGCTTTTGAGGCCCAACAGTTATCAAGAAAACATAGCTTGTGCGATCCAATAGTCTTGTGCGACTATTGGTATGTTGTGCGACCGAGTGTCTTGTGCGACTAGGAAGCCTTGTGCGATCAGGCTTATTACTCGCAATTTATGGAAGTCAGTATTATCCTTCCTTCAATCATGCAATCGGTTACTAAATTTCCACTTACTTTGCAATATTTAAATTAACAGTTTCCTAATCATGAATTAATCGATCAGCATGCTTTTATCAATTAAATCAATGAATTATCAATTAATTCATATGTATTCCAACTAACCTCTCATCATGATCATCATCTAGCATAACATTCAATTTGCATAATCAAACATCCAATGCCTAGCTTTCATGTGTAAATCACAAACAGTTTCTCATATAATCAAACAATTGATAAGGTTTAATACATTTGACTAATCTGACAACATATTTAGGGTGAGCACATGGATCAATGAGATTTAGATTACAACTACACATGGCCGTCGTTTATTTACATGTGCACAAGAAAAGTAATCATCACATCAAGTCATTTTCATCATTATTCTAAGACATGTGAGTGGACTTTGTGAAGGTTTGTTTGAGAGTATTCTCATCACATGCAATTAAGAATACAGAGCCGACAATTCACATATATATACACTTCACATATTTACAATCATAGTTTAATATGTGGCCGACAATATCAATGTTTTACATGCAAAACTTCAGAAGTTAATAATTAATATACTGACTCATGTTCATCCTTCACATGCCAACACTAAATCGCATATATACATACTACTATTATTCGAGTTCATGCATAGCAAAAACAAACAATCAAGAAGTAATATAAATCCAAAACTATGAATAAGTAATATACATACCAACTGTTAATCAAGATGTTGTTGATTCGATGGGGGGGGGGGGTCTACTGCCGTCGCCAATAGGAGAAGTACTCTAGGGTTTTCCAAATGTTCTATTGTATACGACGTTGTAGTTATAACATAACACATAGTTGGGCCAGTCAAACACCTTTGGGCCAAAGCCCATACCTCAACGAAATCGGTGAGGGTGTTTTCGTGTGGGGGAAATATTTCGGGTGGGGTGTGTTTGGCAAGGGGTCCGATCCAAGTTTTACTAATTACACAATTCATATTACTAATACAAATTATATATATATAAATATACACACAAAGATTCGCATAATACAACATAAGTCTCGTAACCATTCATTAAATCAACATATCGGATTATCACACAAGGTTCACATTCGTTACATTAAGTACAACGGTAAGTTCTGAAATACGAGTTGTCACAAAAGGGTCGGATGGGCCACCGATCGGATGGCCACTCGATCGGTCGGCCACTCGATCCTGGTGTCCGGCGTGTTGAGTTTCGTCGTATCGATTCGCGTGTTGAGCGTTGCGATGCGTTTCGAGCGAGTTTGCTATAGAATTACCCATTAGTTACACAATTAATCCCAACTACTATATCTAACATACAATCACTATAATTAACTTGCGTTTAGCGTTTGCGATTCGATTGCGATAGAGTTACGATTGCGTTTCGATTAATTACCATAAATATATAAACATAATTAAGCATGCACAAGTAACACATAAATAGCACACACACGTAAAACAATATCCAGAACGCATAATTTGGGTTGCGAATGCGATTGCGATGCGATAAGTGATAAAGCGATAAAACATGCGATAAACATTGATTAAACCTCGATTATTAAGAAGTACTCCAAATAATACAACTAAAGCAAATAAAAGAAAGATTCGATTACAAGTCAAAGAAGTCAAAAACAGTAGTTAAGCAACGAGTGACAGATCGCAATTAGCAATCTTTTCTTCCTTTGACTTCAATCTTGACCTTGACTTTGACTTTCGAAACACGGGGTGTTACATCAAGAACATTAAAATTCGGCCAACTTATATAATATTGGGCTAAAACAATTGATGTTGGGCTAAGATAACATAAATATTGGGCTAGGCCCAATACCTTGAACACATGGGCAAAGGCTCATTCCATAAACACTAAATAAGCCCACTCATAATAACTAAAAATGGGCTAGGCCTAAATACAATAATAACATGGGTTAGGCCCAATAACTTAAGGATTTGGGCTAGGCCCAATGACAAAATGGGTGAACTAAGCCTAATAACATTAAAGGTGGGCTAGGCCCAATGTAAAATACATGTATATTTTTATAAATATATATTGTAATAATACATTAAAAATACGATATACCTACACGTATAAATACGGTATACATATACATATACATATAAAATACGCAAATACATAGCGACGTACTCATGCACACTTGTTGAAGCGTACACTCACAAGGGATACCGTATACGTACATTAACATATATACGATGTTAAAAATAAATATTTTTAACAACTATATCTTAAGAAAATTGTGACAACTGGCACAAAACCGGTAATTTCCGTACAATTTAATTAATACTTAATGACTGCAATTATGTGCTTAAATGTCACATCATCTGATTTTATGTTATACATATGAATTCATGCACGTTTTATACTACAAGAAATTGCTTTATGCATTAATGATAGCGTTGCGTCAGAAATACTAGTAAACTCACCGGTAAGACACATTGTGTCAACAATTCTGCAGAAAGCAGTCAGACAATAGAATTAGGGCCTAGGTGTAGTTCCAACGTCAAGAATACATTGAAACCCAAGAGTATATACAAGGGTTAACATATAGACTTTCCGGAAGCTAGAATATGCACTAAAAGCACCCGAAACGCACTTTAAATGCAGAATTCTGCACAAATCAGCTAAAATCAGCTTTTTAACACATAAATATCATGCAGAATTCATGTTTTATTATCCAGAATACCCTCCTAAGTGTTGGGAATTAAAATGGTCACAAAAGGATACTTAAAGGACACTAAACGGTGCAATTTAGCACTTTAACGAACTGGTATTTAACCGAACAACCGGACATTACCCGAAACATCAAAATGTTACTAGAAGCATTGTTTTAATATTTCTGAGCTAGTTATGGTCCCCGAACACCATAACACCCCATATAACATAATAACACATCAAAATGAGCCGCTCCTGTAGCCAAGGCACCCTATCGGCTTGCACCATCCGAGATGCAAGAATTGTCTACACAACTCCAGGAGTTGTTGGATAAAGGATTCATAAGGCCAAGCTTCTCGCCTTGGGGAACTCCAGTATTGTTCGTAAAGAAGAAGGATGGAACACTGCGGATGTGTATCGATTACAGAGAACTAAATAAGCTCACTATCAAGAATCGGTACCCATTACCGAGAATTGATGACTTATTCGATCAGTTGCAAGGATCGAGCTACTATTTCAAGATCGATCTTCGATCCGGATACCATCAGTTAAGGATTCAATAGGAAAGCGTACCAAAGACTGCATTTAGAACGCGTTACGGGCATAACGAATTCCTGGTGATGCCATTCGGATTGACGAACGCGCCAGCGGTATTTATGGATCTGATGAACCGCGTATGCAAACCATATCTCGATAAATTCATAATTGTATTTATCGATGATATCCTGATTTACTCACGAACAAGAGAAGAGCACGAGCAACATCTCAGAACCATTTTGGAACTACTGAAGAAAGAGAAACTTTATGCAAAGTTCTCAAATTGCGAATTCTGGATTCGCGAAGTACAGTTCCTTGGTCACGTTGTGAATGAGAAGGGCATTCATGTAGACCCATCCAAGATTGAAGCAATAAAGAATTGGGAAGCCCCCAAACCCCAACTGAAGTTCGACAATTTTTGGGCTTAGCGGGCTATTATCGACGGTTTATTGAGAATTTCTCCAAAATAGCTCAACCGCTGACTACCCTTACGGAGAAAGACAAGAAGTACGACTGGGGTGATAAGCAGGAAAAAGCCTTTCAACTGCTCAAAAATAAGCTATGCGATGCACCGATACTATCCTTACCCGAAGGCACACAAGACTTCATGGTATACTGCGACGCTTCGCGTCAAGGGTTGGGTTGCGTGCTCATGCAACGCCAAAAAGTCATCGCTTACGCTTCAAGACAGTTGAAGGTGCACGAAAGGAACTATACCACTCACGACCTGGAGCTAGGCGCAGTGGTATTCGCCTTGAAGATCTGGCGACATTATTTATACGGTACTCAATGTACAATCTTCACAGATCACAAAAGCCTACAACACATATTTGATTAGAAGGAATTAAATATGCGTCAACGACGTTGGGTCGAGCTGCTGAACGATTATGACTGTGAGATTAAGTACCATCCTGGAAAGGCTAACGTTGTAGCAGACGCGTTAAGCCGAAAAGAAAGGGTTAAGACCCTAAGGGTTCGAGCATTGGAAATGACTATTCAAACGAACCTCACTGCACGCATTCGTGACGCACAACAAGAAGCCCTTAAGATGGAGAATCGTAGAACTGAATACCTCCGAGGTATGCTGAAGAATATGGAGCCAAACAAAGAGAGAACCTTGTACTTTAAGGGACACATTTGGGTTCCGCTCTATGGCGGTAATCGAGAAGTCATCCTTAATGAAGCTCACAAGTCAAGATACTCGATCCATCCAGGATTGGACAAAATGTATCAAGACTTAAAGGATTACTATTGGTGGCCGAGACTTAAAAGCGATGTTGCTATCTATGTTGGAAAATGCCTAACATGTGCTAAGGTTAAGGCTGAATATCAGAAACCGTCTGGCCTACTGTAACAACCAGAGATACCCATGTGGAAGTGGGAGCAAATCTCAATGGACTTCATAACAAAATTACCCAGGACCCCTAGAGGGCATGACATGATATGGGTGATAGTCGATCGGTTAACAAAATCTGCGCATTTTCTACCGATCCGAGAGAAAGACAACACTGGAAAGCTTGCTGAGTTGTATCTAAAAGAAATCGTGGCACGTCATGGAGTGCCTATCTCAATTATCTCAGACAGAGATGGACGTTTTGTCTCAAGGATCTGGCAATCCTTTTAGGAAGCCTTTGGATCTCAACTAGATCTAAGCACGACCTTCCATCCGCAAACAGACGGCCAGAGCGAACGAACCATACAAACACTGGAAGATATGCTTCGCGCATGTGTTATGGACCTAGGCGGCAGCTGGGATACTCCTCTACCTTTAGTTGAGTTTTCCTACAATAACAGTTATCATACAAGCATAAAAGCCGCACCGTTCAAAGCTCTGTATGGCCGCAAGTGTCGGTCGCCATTATGTTGGGCAGACGCTGGAGACAAACGTATGGTTGGTCCCGAACTTGTGCAAGAGACAACCGACAAGATTATGCAGATCCGAGAGCGCATTAAGGCGGCTCGAGATCGACAAAAGAGCTACGCTGATCGAAGACAAAAACCATTAGAATTCGAGGTGGGAGACAAAGTGTTGTTGAAGGTCTCACCTTGGAAGGGCGTGGCAAGATTCGGAAAGCATGGAAAGCTGAATCCACGATACATCGGACCATTCAAGATTTTGGAAAGAATTGGTACCGTGGCGTACAAGTTGGAATTACCGGAAGAACTTAATGGAGTACATGATACATTTCATGTATCCAACCTCAAGAAGAGTCCAACCCAAGAAACAGTGATCATCCCTGCGGATGAAGTACATATTGATGACACCCTCTGATTTACAGAACAACCAGTTGAGGTTACTGACTGGAAAGTCAAGAAGACCCGAAAGAGTAGTGTCAAGCTTGTCAAAGTACGTTGGAACTCTATACACGGACACGAGTACACGTGGGAACGTGAAGACCAGTTTAAAGAAAAGTACCCCCACCTGTTCAAGAAGACTCCTGCTAGAGTTAGCTCAGCCTGAATTTCGGGACGAAATTCTTTTAACGGGGGGAGACTGTGACAACTGGCACAAAACCGGTAATTTCTGTATAATTTAATTAATACTTAATGACTGCAATTATGTGCTTAAATCTCAACATCATCTGATTTTATGCTATACATATGAATTCATGCACGTTTTATACTACAAGAAATTGCTTTATGCATTAATGATAGCGTTGCGTCAGAAATACTAGTAAACTCACCGGTAAGACACATTGTGTCAACAATTCTGCAGAAAGCAGTCAGACAATAGAATTAGGGCCTAGGTGTAGGTCCAACGTCAAGAATACATTGAAACCCAAGAGTATATACAAGGGTTAACATATAGACTTTCCGGAAGCTAGAATATGCACTAAAAAGCACCCGAAACGCACTTTAAATGCAGAATTCTGCACAAATCAGCTAAAATCAGCTTTTTTAACACATTAATATCATGCAGAATTCATGTTTTATTATCCGGAATACCCTCCTAAGTGTTGGGAATTAAAAGGGTCACAAAAGGATACTTAAAGGACACTAAACGGTGCAATTTAGCACTTTAACGAACCGATATTTAACCGAATAACCGGACATTACCCGAAACATCAAAATATTACTAGAAGCATTGTTTTAATATTTCTGAGCTAGTCATGGTCCCCGAACACCATAAAACCCCTTATAACATAATAACACATCAAGTCCCTAAACTTTATACTTGAAACCTAACTTGATTTTACATTTGGTGATTGGAATTTACACTTTGCCCCCCTATATTATTTACGGTCACATTGGGGGTGACCCCACCAAAATATTGCCAAGATCCTACAAAATCCATTTTGATCTTTCTTGGATTCACTTTGATTTTCCTTGGATACAATTAGATATTGTATGATCTTGTATAGATATGGTGGAAGATTATATAAGCTCTCATTCATTCACACACACCACACTTCTTCTTCCTCTCCTCCCTCCCACCTACGGCCGTGAGCCACCACCCACATCACCACCACCTTCATCTCACTTCAATCCATTCCAAGGTTTACATAAGGTGCTAGAAGGTGTTTAAGGAGGTTTAGAGCTTGTGGATCTTGAAGAACCTTCTCCATTTGCTTTTATCCAACCCATTTATCATCTTTAACCTCAAGTGTTCTTCCCTAGCCCTTGTGCTAGTTGTAAGCTTCTTATCACTTGTTTACTTCTATTTTGGTGGTTAAAAGATGATGAATATTGTTAATCTTGAAGAACACAAAAGAACATGATCATGATACTTTAACATATGCTTAAAAATATAAGAATACATGTTGAATATGTTGATTTGCTTCTTGTTGATTGATTATTAGTGTTAGTGATGTTAGACATCATATGGAAACTACTAGATTGTGATTAAACACATGATCTAGTAAGTTAAAGTGGTGATCTTGTGAAAGACCAAGATCATCATGCTTTATGTCTTCATGAACTTGAATAATGAAAGTGATCTTCATATGTAAAGATGATTTAAACAAAATACAAATCTTGTAAATAGATGATTTCAAGAATAATTTTCCCAAGAAACCAAGTTTATTTATGAGATTTACAAAGTCATGGTTTCTAAATAAACTAACCACATTTTTAGTGTTTAAACAAGACTAGAAACATGTGTGTAACAAGAAAAATACAAAAGAAATATTTTTAGAAAAATCATCTTACAAGTTATAAATGACTAGATCCTTTAATAAAGTGATTTACAAACAAATAACCATGGGTAACTAAACCTACTAAATAACATGGTAAGTTACTACAAGTTTTTACAAAAACTTCAAGTTCATGATAAAGTGTAAATTACATTATCTTGGCTTATGGTAAGTCTTGATTGTATTGTTGATGTTTGATGAGGATTTAAAAGAAAATAAACACATGTTTTGAAAACATGGGAAACCTCCATTTTTAGGGGAAACCATGTCAAAATTTTTATAAAATTTTGACACTTAGAAAAATATCGTGAAACTTATTCCCTAAAAATATTTACCAAGGTTTCCCTAATTTTTTATGTAAACTTCAAGTTAAGAAATGATGATTTCTTCAAGAAAAAAAATTGATATTAAGTATGTATATTTTTGAGGAAAATATATATATTTATTGTTCACCAAATTTTGTGCTAAGTGTATGTAATACGTATTGTATGCGATAGTGTATTAGGACTTGAAAATACACTAAATACTCCTAAGGAGTGAAAATACAAAAATATACATACAACATACTTAGACAAACACAAGAGAATATATTTATGAAAATATATTTCTTGATAGATTAAATAACTTGGACAAGTTATGAACATGAAATGAAGTTTTGGACAAAATACATAACTCGGGTGAAAAATACAAGAAACTTATATTTATTTTTGAGAAAATATAAGTAAGATACATAGTTAAAAATATAAATTATTTTTAACACTCAAAGAATACATACATAAAAGATGATGACTTGTACTTGTGCGATACAAGTCTAGTGACTAACGTAAATAAAACACGTATAGGTCACGACGCTATATAAGCAAACCCGGTGAAGTTTACGGTGCAAGAAACGCAAAGTTGTGAGTTCATGCTCCCCCTTTTCTTTTAACTGTTTTCAGTTTTATAACTTCGGGGGTGAAGTACATGTTACTAAATGTTTACAGAAAAGTGAGATTATGTCCCCACTTTTAATCTTTTACATACTTTTTAAACTTGGGGAAAATACATGTGTTATGGTATGATGGATACAAGAACTAAGGAATGATACTTGAAATCGTGTCGCGAATAGGGTACCAGAAGCACCATTAATCGTGTACATACTAATACCGCAGAACAAAATGTTAGATCTAATGGGTTTTCGGGCAGCCACACTCTTGGTGATAACTAGTACCAAGTAGTGCTTTTGTGTCTCAGTCGTGAATCGACAACTAGAAAAATGCCTATGGTTTGGATGCTTCCTATGTCGTGTCACATGTTAATGGCGTTGCAACCCATTAACAATCTCGATACATACAGGAATACTTGATTTATACAAATTACATACCATGTTTTCATACAAAGTATACAAACGTTCAATACAAAAACTGCATGAATTCACACCAACATTATGTTGACGATTTTCCAAAAACTCACATGTATTTCAGGTAACTAAAGTGGATGTGCGCGCGGTCATACTCTTGCTCTTGGATGTTGTTTATGTTGATCTTTGAATAAAGTTGTAAACTTATCAAACAAAATGTTGTCTTGTGATGTAAACACTTAAACCATGTTTTCAGTTATGTAATGTTTGGCATTTGAAGTTATTTTTACGAGCATGTAGTATGTTTACCATTCGTATGCAATGAGAACCTTTCATGATCACACCTCGTGCTTCTGCCTTAGAAAGGGGTGTGACAAAAATATACATATACATATATATTTGTGAAACAAATGTATACCTAAAACAAACCATCACACGTATACATGTGAACGACGTTCACCGAACTTAAAAATATATATTTTTGTGGAATATATATTTCATACAACAAACTTGCGTCGTGCGCGGCACAAATACGCTATTGGAATCGGTCCACTTATACTTGTACGAGACATAAGGACTTATACGGGCTAGACCCACATATACTCGTGCGAAGCACGGATACTTACGAAGGGCGATGCCCGTTCTAACACATTATGAAATCAAGAAGTATATATATATATATACACACACACATTAAACAAACATACGAAACAAATGCCAACATATCTAAAATACACAAGTGTTCCAAAAACAAAACGTATACAATAACGTTCAAGATGAACAACGAGTAAAAGCTCTAGAATAGACCGACGTGTCTAACGAGTTAAAACCCTTGTAGGTTAACTCATGCTTACGGAACACAGTTGTTAGAACTTATTGTTGGACGCAATACTGTGAGTTCATGTCCCCCTTTTCTTTTAAACGTTTTCGGTTTTATAACTCTCAGGGGGAAATACATGTTACTTTGGTAAGGTTAAGCTACGGAATGAATTAGTAGATCACGTGTGAATAGGTTGCTAATTAAAGCACTATTAATCTTGTTTAAGACCAAGGAACAAAGGGGGTAGATCTATCGGGTACAGGGCAAGTCCCACTCATGGGTCCTTGTGTGGCCACATGGAGTTTCCTTTGTTACCCTCGCCGGGTGGACCGGTACTAAATCGCTTACGGGTTGGTGGCTTCCTGATGTGAGCAAAATGCAACAAATAAATTACATCAAATGTGGCATAAAACTAACCCTTTTTTAGTACTAATGTTGGAAAAAGTGTGTTTTTGTCTTCCTTTTGTGTTTTCAGGATTAAAAGAGCTTAAATAAACAAAAGAAGCAAAAATGCAGCTAAATCTAACAATAATATAAGAAAAGGGAAGAAACGTGGCATGCCCGACCCCTCGACAGCATCTCCCAAAGCAAAAACAAGAAGAAAGCTGAGCATGGGGCTGTGCCCAGCTCGACACGGGGCGTGTCCAGCTCAACACGGGGCCGTGTCCAGCGGACACGGGGCCATGTCCAGAATTATGCAGAAAAGACAAAGCTATAGAAGCTTCTATCACCCACCACGGGGGCGTGCCCAGCGGACACGGGGCCGTGGTCAATGCAAAGATACGCAGAATCTAGCCAAATCTGATAGTACAGATACGCTTCTACACACGGGGCCGTGCCCAGCGGACACGGGGGCGTGTGGAGCTAATAAAGACAACTTGTAATTAATGAAGAAAGAGAAGATGGGTGGACACGGGGCCGTGTCCAGGCTTCTGTGCAGGCTATAAATAGGGGTGCTTGGCTCATTTGCAAACCATCCCTTGGCACACCACCTCTCTCACACTTCACCCACCACCCACAACCCACCACCACCATAACACCATCATCCACCACCATCGGTTCACAGAACACGCCCCCGTGCCCAGCCTTCTGTTTAAATTTGATACTGGCAGTCTGACCACGGGGCCGTGCTCAGCCAACACCACCCCGTGTTCACCTACCCAGTACCGAAAAACTTATTTTTGGGACACATTGAGGACAATGTGTAATTTAAGTGTGGGGTGATGCTAAAACCTTGAATCTTGCAAGTCCTAAAAACAAACCTTACACAAAACTATATTGGAACCGCTAATCACCCCAAATTTTTGCAAAAATTTTCATTTTTTTTTACTTGTCTTCGTTTAATTTGGGAATAACAAGTTCTAAAAAAGGTTATATTTTTACAAATTTACAACCGATAGCGTCGTGATAAAAAGAACCAACATAAGAAAATTATGAAACGCCATGACAAGCTTAGTTACAATTTTATTATATATACTTGATCACATAAAAATCCATTCCCACAAAAGTGAGTTTTGAGCCTTTATTGAGCATACATATACATATCTTTAAACTAAATGCTCATGTTTCATTTCTTGTGTGAATAGCCGCTTGGTTCTTATGACTCTATAACTTGTCATGACGATACATTCCCGGTCCTTACCAACTTAAACCCGAGTAAGTAAATGATGGAGGCATTAGGACTAACCCTTTTTCATTTCTACACCATTATTTTTTTCTTTTTTTTTTTTATCACCTATCCAAAATCCCCTAGTTAACCCCTTTGAGCCTAAAGCTTTTCATTTCTTAACCCAAAAACAAACACCCTTTCACCCACCAAAACCCTTTTTATTTTTAACCCTTTGTTTTAGTAACAAGCTCGGTTTTTCGTATGACTTCTCAAAAAAAAATGTTGATGATGAAGCAAAAGAAATAAACAAACAAGTTCATCAAAAACTAACTTTGTTTGAATAATGGCTTCATCAAAAAAAAAATAAAAAAAAATTGCATAAATAAAAAGTCTTACGAAAACCGACGCTTTTTACGCTTATCGCCCTTTTCTACTAACCATTAACCCAACCACCTACCTTTAACCCTAGCCTAACCCTTCACCCAAAAAGTCCTCTTGATATTTACAAAGGTATATAGTTAAAAAGGAGGAGGATTGATTGCTTGGCAAGCCTATGGTAGGAGTAAGTTCCATGCCGCTCTCGAGTGATTCACTAAAATACATCTTCGGCCGAGTGTTGAGTGATCCCCGTGAGGTATGTGAACTTGTATATAAATGGAATTTTAAAAAGGCATGTTATGCCTTAATAAGTAATTTATTTTATGTAATGTTCTATATAAATCATGACGAATAGAATTGTAAATAAATAAAAATAAAACCTAATAAAGAATCTTGGAAATCCCGACACTCTATGACAAGCCCTAAAACCTTCTCTTCTACCCATTCTATTTGGGAGTGTAAGCCACATTATAAAGAGTTTTGCTTGAGGACAAGCAAAGATTCAAGTGTGGGGGTATTTGATGTGAGCAAAATGCAACATATAAATTACATCAAATGTGGCATAAAACTAACCCTTTTTTAGTACTAATGTTGGAAAAAGTGTGTTTTTGTCTTCCTTTTATGTTTTCAGGATTAAAAGAGCTTAAATAAACAAAAGAAGCAAAAATGCAGCTAAATCTAACAATAATATAAGAAAAGGGAAGAAACGTGCGTTGCCCGACCCCTCGACAGCATCTCCCAAAGCAAAAACAAGAAGAAAGCTGAGCATGGGGCTGTGCCCAGCTCGACACGGGGCGTGCCCAGCTCGACACGCGGTGTGTCCAGCTCAACACGGGGCCATGTCCAGAATTCTGCAGAAAAGACAAAGCTATAGAAGCTTCTATCACCCACCACGGGGGCGTGCCCAGCGGACACGAGGCCGTGGTCAACGCAAAGATACGCAGAATCTTGCCAAATCTGATACTACAGATATGCTTCTGCACACGGGGCCGTGCCCAGCGGACACGGGGGCGTGTGGAGCTAATAAAGACAACTTGTAATTAATGAAGAAAGAGAAGATGGGTGGACACGGGGCCGTGTCCAGCGGACACGGGGCCGTGTCCAGGCTTCTGTGCAGGCTATAAATAGGGGTGCTTGGCTCATTTGCAAACCATCCCTTGGCACACCACCTCTCTCACACTTCACCCACCACCCACCACCACCATAACACCATCATCCACCACCATCATCCATTGTCCATCATAGAGTGTGTGAGTCGTCTCGGGATCCAAGATTGATCGTAAGAGTTCTTGACAATCAAGGCCATGTTTGCCTAAGTCTCTTACATCACTTGGTGAAGACAAAGTGTCTAGTGTAATACTTTTTATTTTTAATCTTTTCGCACTTTTTACTTGGTTATGTATTAATGACTTTAATAAGTAGTTTCTTATGTTGAAGGTGATTCTTCCTTATCGTTTGTCCGTGGTGTCATGGCATTATTTTTCTGTCTATATAAAATAAAAGATTTTCACCATTCATATCTCCACGGTCTATATGGAGGTATGTTGGCTACCTGGTCGGGGGTTAAGGGAACGGTTTGGTAAGAGTCTTGCCTTGTTCAGTGTATAGATCCTGCAAGGACCTGGGTCAAATTTAGTAGGACCTCCTTCAATACCCACCGGTATTGGATGGCAGGGGTCCAAACTCTTTGATCCCCTCATATGTAAGCTACTATTAATACTTTAACCCGGCTACTTAGGATTGTATCCCTGCTGACACAGACTACATAGCCGAGGGTAACGTCACCTTCAAAAGAGGGGCCTACCATAATATGCATTAATAACTTAATTAATTATCTTGCAATAATCCGACCCTTTAGGATTGTATCCTTGCTGATTCAAACTACTGGGTTGAGGGTAACGTCACCTACAAAAGAGGGGCCTACTACAATAACTAAGATAATCTCTTAAATAGTGCAAAAGTGCGGAAATAATCAAAGGTTACACTATACACGAGTCGGAGCCAAGTGATTCATCTTGTCTATCTGTTTTTACTTTTATTTTATTTTTCAGCATTTTAGTTAGTTTTTATTTTTCTAGTTTAAAACCTTTTTCTAAACTTTTGATTTGATTAGACGTTGAGGATAAACCGGTACTAAAAGCTCTTGTGTCCTTAGACGACCTCGGTATCTTACCAACACTATACTACGCTCACGATGGGTGCACTTGCCCATATGTGTGTTTAGTGTTAGTAAATATCGTGTTTTATAAATTTAAAACTTGGGTAAAAAAGTGTAAAAGGGCTTAAAATAAACATTAAAACCATAACACACTTCACGCACATCAAGTTTTTGGCGCCGTTGCCGGGGACACAAGGATTTTAAGAAAGATTAAAATCGACGGCCTAATCAGTTTTTCAAAACCTTTTCAAAACGCGCGCACATTTTTCTGCATTTAATTTAGTTTTGCATTTACAGTAAGTTGAACATGGGCCGTGCTCACTGAACACGGGGCCGTGCTGCACATTTTTAATAAAACACCCAGATACAGTAACTTGAACACGGGGCCATGCGCACTGAACACGCCCCTGTGCTCATAGAAATCAGTAACTTTAATTAAAACGTTCAGATACAGATCCTGAACACGGGGCCGTGTCCACTGAACATGGGGACGTGTCCAGCCTCTGTTTCCGTTTTTATTTTTGTTTTCTGATCTCGAGACTTGTTTGTGGTCTGCTGAGTGATTCTTATGGATCAATACTCAGGAGGTTACAACTACACCTATGAGGAGGATGATTATAGGAGTAGCTATTGCACTAATTATGGTGACCCGCACTCGGTTCAATATTGTAACTTATATCAACCGTCCACTTCATACACCTACTATGAGGAGCCCAGGTACAAGCCATCAACTTCATACACATCCTATGAAGACCAAAGGTATGAACCTCCTCCCTCAAACTCATATTTTGATGAACCAAGGTATGAGCCTTCTTACTCATACTTTGAGGAACCAAGATATGAGCCACCACCTTCATATGCTTATTATGAGGAACCATGGCGTGAACAACCCACCTCATATGAGTATTATGAAGAACAAAATTACGACCCTTATCCATCATATACTTACAATGAAGAACAATGGTGCGAACCATCTACTTCATATGGGTATTATGAGGAACAAAGGATCGAACAACCGGATTCAAGCTTTGAAAATCCCGATCCTTTTTCTATAACCGAAGTGACCGATAGGATATTAGAACACCTTAAAGTTATCGAGTGCTATATAAAAGAATCTCGCGCAAGGGAAGAGGAGTCCCGCGCAAGAGAAGAATTAAATAAAGAAGAGATAATTGAAAGTGTAAAAATGGAAGAACAAATATGTGAAAAACCGACACATGAGTTAAACAACGAAAAAGGAGAGTCTGATAACGTAAAAATTCAAGAAGAGTCTAATTTTGAAGAAATTAATCTCTTGTCACCTTCTTTTGAAAATCACTGTTTAGTTCCAACTCATGCTAAGTTTTTAAAAGAGTTAAACCCTAACACTAAAATTGACTAAACAGTAAGCATTAAGTTAACAAATGATCAAACCTCGCTAATAAAAGAAGATCCATTTGAAATTAACATTACACCGATTCCATGTTTTTTTTTCAAAATTCCTTTATTAGTAATATTAGAATTGATAAAGATCTTTGTGTTAATATAATGCCAAACTACATTTTCGAAAAATTAAGTATTGGTGATTTTTCTCCACTTCAAATACCCATTTTTCTATCCAATCAGAAATTAATAAAATCAATCGGTGTAGTTGAGGATGTCTTGGTTCAAACAAATCAAATGGTAATCCCAACCAACTTTGTCATCCTTGATTACGCTCCTCCAGTGTTGGGACGACCCTTTGTAAAAACCCACGAAGCTTTGAAAAACCGGAAGCGCAACAATCTACCTATTCAATTAGGGGCATTTAAAAAAGAGTGTCGATCTTGAGCGTTCAATGAAATATCCATTCGGCAATGACGACCCCCTAATTGAAGATGAGCTAGAACCACCCGATAAGGAGGGTCTAGCCAAGGACCCTTATAAACGTGGCGCACCACGGAGGCATTCCGCGGAACTATCATTAGTTTTAGATTAGTTTAACTATTATGTTTTCTAGTTTAGTTTTTAATTTTCAGGAATAAAACACACTCGGGATGGTGAAGGATGCTAAGGGAAGCTTGAACCAACACCCTACGCACAAAAACAGAGCCTCCCGATAATTTTTCTTCATTACAGCAAGTTCAGCACGAGGCCGTGCTCACTCCAACACGCCCCGTGCCCGAGGTTCTGCAGAAAATGACCAGTTCAGGTAGCTGGACATGGGGCCATGCTCACTGAACACGCCCCCGTGCCCAGCCTTCTGTTTAAATTTGATACTGGCAGTATGACCACGGGGCCGTGCTCAGCCAACACCACCCCGTGTTCAGCTACCCAGTACCATAAAATCTTGTTTTTAACCCACTTTTACACATTTTAATCAACCGAAAAGCTTATTTTTGGGACACATTGAGGACAATGTGTAATTTAAGTGTGGGGGGATGCTAAAACCTTGAATCTTGCAAGTCCTAAAAACAAGCCTTACACAAAACTCTATTGGAACCGCTAATCACCCCAAATTTTTGCAAAAAATTTCATTTTTTTTACTTGTCTTGGTTTAATTTGGGAATAACAAGTTCTAAAAAAGGTTATATTTTTACAAATTTACAACCGATAGCGTCGTGATAAAAAGAACCAACATAAGAAAATTATGAAACGGCATGACAAGCTTAGTTAAAATTTTATTATATATACTTGATCACATAAAAACCCATTCCCACAAAAGTGAGTTTTGAGCCTTTATTGAGCATACATATACATATCTTTAAACTAAATGCTCATTTTTCGTTTCTTGTGTGAATAGCCGCTTGGTTCTTACGACTCTAGAACTTGCCACGACGATACATTCCCGCTCCTTACCAACTTAAACCCGAGTAAGTAAATGATGGAGGCATTAGGACTAACCCTTTTTTCATTTCTACACCATTATTTTTTTCTTTTTTTTTTACCACCTACCCAAAATCCCCCTGGTTAACCCGTTTGAGCCTAAACCTTTTCATTTCTTAACCCAAAAACAAACACCCTTTCACCCACCAAAACCCTTTTTTATTTTTAACCCTTTGTTTTAGTAACAAGCTCGGTTTTTCGTATGACTTTTCAAAAAAAATGTTGATGATGAAGCAAAAGAAATAAACAAACAAGTTCATCAAAAACTAACTTTGTTTGAATAATGGCTTCATCAAAAAAAAATTTAAAAAAATTGCAAAAATAAAAAGTCTTACGAAAACCGACGCTTTTTACGCTTATCGCCCTTTTCTACTAACCATCAACCCAACCACCTACCTTTAACCCTAGCCTAACCCTTCACCCAAAAAGTCATCTTGATATTCACAAAAGTATATAGTTAAAAAGGAGGAGGATTGATTGCTTGGCAAGCCTATGGTAGGAGTAAGTTCCATGCCGCTCTCGAGTGATTCACTAAAATACATCTTTGGCCGAGTGTTGAGTGATCCCTGTGAGGTATGTGAACTTGTATATAAATGGAATTTTAAAAAGGCATGTTATGCCTTAATAAGTAATTTATTTTATGTAATGTTCTATATAAATCATGACGAATAGAATTGTAAATAAATAAAAATAAAACCTAATAAAGAATCTTGGAAATCCCGACACTCTATGACAAGCCCTAAAACCTTCTCTTCTACCCATTCCATTTGGGAGTGTAAGCCACATTATAAAGAGTTTTGCTTGAGGACAAGCAAAGATTCAAGTGTGGGGGTATTTGATGTGAGCAAAATGCAACATATAAATTACATCAAATGTGGCATAAAACTAACCCTTTTTTAGTACTAATGTTGGAAAAAGTGTGTTTTTGTCTTCCTTTTGTGTTTTCAGGATTAAAAGAGCTTAAATAAACAAAAGAAGCAAAAATACAGCTAAATCTAACAATAATATAAGAAAAGGGAAGAAACGTGGCATGCCCGACCCCTTGACAGCATCTCCCAAAGCAAAAACAAGAAGAAAGCTGAGCATGGGGTTGTGCCCAGCTCGACACGGGCGTGCCCAGCTCGACACGCGGCGTGTCCAGCTCAACACGGGGCCATGTCCAGAATTCTGCAGAAAAGACAAAGCTATAGAAGCTTCTATCACCCACCACGGGGGCATGCCCAGCGGACACGGGGCCGTGGTCAACGCTAAGATACGCAGAATCTAGCCAAATCTGATAGTACAGATACGCTTCTGCACACGGGGCCGTGCCCAGCGGACATGGGGGCGTTTGGAGCTAATAAAGACAACTTGTAATTAATGAAGAAAGAGAAGATGGGTGGACACGGGGCCGTGTCCAGGCTTCTATGCAGGCTATAAATAGGGGTGCTTGGCTCATTTGCAAACCATCCCTTGGCACACCACCTCTCTCACACTTCACCCACCACCCACCACCACCATAACACCATCATCCACCACCATCATCCATTGTCCATCATAGAGTGTGTGAGTCGTCTCGGGATCCAAGATTGATCGTAAGAGTTCTTGACAATCAAGGCCATGTTTGCCGAAGTCTCTTACATCACTTGGTGAAGACAAAGTGTCTAGTGTAATACTTTTTATTTTTAATCTTTTCGCACTTTTTACTTGGTTATGTATTAATGACTTTAGTAACTAGTTTCTTATGTTGAAGGTGCTTCTTCCTTATCGTTTGTCCGTGGTGTCCTGGCATTATTTTACTGTCTATATAAAATAAAAGATTTTCACCATTCATATCTCCACGGTCTATATGGAGGTATGTTGGCTACCTGGTCGGGGGTTAAGGGAACGGTTTGGTAAGAGTCTTGCCTTGTTCAGTGTATAGATCCTGCAAGGACCTGGGTCAAATTTAGTAGGACCTCCTTCAATACCCACAGGCATTGGATGGCGGGGGTCCAAACTCTTTGATCCCCTCATATGTAAGCTACTATTAATACTTTAACCCGGCTACTTAGAACTGTATCCCTGCTGACTCAGACTACTTAGCCGAGGGTAACGTCACCTTCAAAAGAGGGGCCTACCGTAATATGCATTAATAACTTAATTAATTATCTTTCAATAATCCGACCCTTTAGGATTGTATCCTTGCTGACTCAAACTATTGGGTTGAGGGTAACGTTACCTTCAAAAGAGAGGCCTACTACAATAACTAAGATAATCTCTAAAATAATGCAAAAGTGCGGAAATAATCAAAGGTTACACTATACACGAGTCGGAGCCAAGTGATTCATCTTGTCTATCTGTTTTTACTTTTATTTTATTTTCAGCCTTTTAGTTAGTTTTTATTTTTCTAGTTTAAAACCTTTTTCTAAACTTTTGATTTGATTAGACGTTGAGGATAAACCGATACTAAAAGCTCTTATGTCCTTGGACAACCTCGGTATCTTACCAACACTATACTACGCTCACGATGGGTGCACTTGCCCATATGTGTGTTTAGTGTTAGTAAATATCGTGTTTTATAAATTTAATACTTGGCTAAAAAAGTGTAAAATGGCTTAAAATAAACATTAAAACCATAACACACTTCACGCACATCAAGTTTTTGGCGCCGTTGCCGGGGACACAAGGATTTTAAGAAAGATTAAAATCGACGGCCTAATCAGTTTTTCAAAACCTTTTCAAAACGCGCGCACATTTTTCTGCATTTTAGTTTAGTTTTGCATTTACAGTAAGTTGAACACGGGCCGTGCTCACTGAATGTGACAACCCTCGCTAAACCAGGTATCCGTACGACTAAATTAATAATTAATTACTGCTTAATTACTCTGCTTGCTTGAACTTGTGAATAAACTGCTACTCGAATACTGATACATGTACTTACTTGCATCATACTTTACTTACCGTCACTACATTATTTACATGCTGAACCTTAGTGACAAACATGATGCACAAAAGCACAGTAGCACTATAAACGGATAACCTATTGAACATGCTGATAAAGCCAACATCAGGCAGACACTGCCCCTAAGGCCTGTATGAGCTAGAAATATTTTACTACACTAGTGGTGAGTGTAGGGATACAAGGGTTGTAGAACTGCGTCTCTAGGAATAAGTTACAATGACTGGATGTGCCTAAAACGTGCTCTAAGCACAAAACTCAGCACTTTACATAATAATTCAGCTTTTAGCTAACTAATAAAGTGCCAAAACATGAGAAAAATATTACTAGACACTTTCCTAAGTGTCAGAAATAAGTTGTGTCACTAAAAAGGGTATTAACGACACTTTAAAGCTTGTTTAAGCACATTAACGGATTACTATCCAACCAAACAACCGGACTATACCCGAAACATGAAAATATTGTCATTTTCATTATTTATCTTTTTCTGAGCCAGTTAGGGTCCCTGAATACCCTAACCCACGCCATAACGCATAACACACCACTAACCGGGTTAATCACTTAACTTAACTAGATTAACCTAACTATATACTTAACTAATTTTTGGAAATGAACTAGTACCCCCCCCCCCTTAGGAACCGTCCCCATTGTTGGAGGACGATCACATCATTGCTGCTGATCATGTTGATCCCCCACTTATTGCTAATGCACCAGTTGACCCTCTTGTTGCACCTCACCATGACCCTATGCCAGTTCAGTTTGATCGTACACTTTTTGAGGCACAGGTGGACCCACGAGACGAGCACGCCCAGTGTGGGTGGATTCCTGCTGATGACGAGGTCCCACCTATTACCCCTCAGATCACTGATACCCGTCACATTGATACCTCTTTTTCATTTCCTCGGTTTACACCTCCAGCGCGACCTGGAGAGGGTTCTTCGGCTCACCCTTTTGGACATGTACCAGTATCTATCCCTGCTATACCACCGTCTGCTACTTTTCCCCCTGTTTCTCCATTTCATGTGGCACCTTTTGATCCCACCAGTGAGCAGTTTCTCTGGGCGTCACCTTCTGCCATGCCACCGACTGACCCCTACCATTCTTTCCACATGGGGTATACTATTGAGGACGTTCTGATGTCTTTTGTCGCCCAGCACGAGGCACACACACAGCGCATTCAGGAGCTTGAGAAAGCCCAGCCGCCGCCGTGTCAGTGCCAGGGTCAGACCCACTCTCCTTTGCAGCCCTCTCGACCTTTACCACCAGACTATGCTGCACGCCTTTTTGCCCTGGAGCAGCAGGTTGCTTCATTCTTGCGTACCCAGAGAGCCATGGAGGAGGACTGGCTCCATTTGCGTCGCTTGTTTTACACTCACTTTCCCCCTCCTCCACCGCCATCCGTGTAGA
The DNA here is from genome assembly GCA_030545235.1 of Helianthus tuberosus. NCBI lineage: Eukaryota > Viridiplantae > Streptophyta > Magnoliopsida > Asterales > Asteraceae > Helianthus > Helianthus tuberosus. Next base: position 126,813,578 of record CM060447.1, on the reverse strand, counting down.
GCTCTTCAGTACCGTATGGGTAGACGCTGGTGAGAAGACGGCGATTGCTTTTGACTGCACAGCATTTTTGGAGACTACATTATGAATCTGACTTTTGTTGACATGTATTTGATGTATTGACACTGATTTGATATAGTTTTGGACTAGGGTGATGTAACCCTTAGTCGACTGATGTTGTATGACGCTGTGATGTACTTGTACGCTTACTATGTGGTCTCGATATATGGCAATCGCAGTATTCTCATCATACTTGATGCTTGATTTGATTATTTATATTCTATGACATGGGATGTTGTGTGATTGATGTTTGTAACATGGGATGTTGTGTGATTGATATGATTATAACATGAGATGTTATGTACTATTACTATCATTATATACGTACGCTATATTATGACCTGACTTACGTATTATAACATGGGATCTTTACTATGGCCTGACCAACGTAAACCCATCTTTTAGAAGATGCCGCCGAAACGTCCAACGCCGATGCCTACCAATGAGGCAGAACTCCAACAAGTCATTGTTGCTGCCATCGCACAATACGCCGCTTCGCAAGGAGGACCCAGTGGAAGCAGCTCAAACAACAATGGCAACAATAATCCACCTCATGGTAATACTAAGACATTTAGACATACCATGACCTAATTGGATATCTATAGCAAAGATGCTAATGCTGTTCACGTGTTGCAATGTATGTGCAGGGTGCACCTACAAGCAGTTTCTAGACTGCAAACCGGTCAACTTTGATGGCACTGGAGGTGCTGTCGCCTTTGTTCGTTGGGCTGAGAAAACTGAATCTGTTCTTCACATGAGCAAATGCGCACTAGATCAGCAAGTCACCTATATCTCAGGGCTATTCTTGGATGGAGCCCTCTCTTGGTGGAATTTGCAAGTACAGACACTTGGTGAAGCTGCTGCCTACGCGCTAACCTGGACCGAATTGAAGGAACTTATGCGCAAAAAGTACTGCTCCCGCGCGGAAATCCAAAGATTGGAAACCGAGTTCTGGCATTTGAAAATGGACGGTCCAAAGATCGCAGAATACGTTCAAAGGTTCCATGACTTATCGCATGTGGTACCCTACATGGTCACTCCGGAGTTCAAGCGGATTGAACGTTTCATTTGGGGATTAGCTCCTCAAATCATAAGCATGGTGACCTCATCCAAGCCTGCGACCATTACTGAGGCAATCGATCTGAGCGTGGCTCTCACAGAGGAGGCCATTCGCCTGAACAAGTTTGATGATGCTGAGCCTAAGAAGAAAGAGACTCACGTCGAGTCATCAGGAGGTAACAAACGGAAGTTCTCAAACTTCAAGCAGGGCGCCAGTGTGGCGGTTAAGAAAGGAGGATCAGGCACGCCAGCTCAGGTTACAGCTGGTAGTGGAAAGAAAGGAAAAGGATATCAGGGCACCCAGCCCAAGTGTAATACCTGTCAACGCCACCATACTGGCCATTGTAGTGTGAAAGTATGCGAAGCATGTGGAAAGCCGGGCCACTTGAAGGATTCTTGTTGGGCTAGTGCTGGCCGGGGAGGCCAAGGAGGATTTGGGAATAGAAATAATAATCGTGGTGGTAATGGAAATCGCCCATAAGTAAACAATGGAGGAAATGGGAATCGAGGCAACAATGTGAATCAGGCTGGTAATGCGAACCAAAACAACAACCAAGCTGGAAATGGAGGTGGAAACGGGCAAAGACTTGGATGCTTTAACTGCGGTGATATTGGGCATTTTAAGAGGAACTGCCCAGAGTTGAACCAAGCCCGTGGAAGAGTGTTCCACATTGAAGCAAGGGAAGCGCGCCAGGATCCCAATGTTGTCACTGGTACGTTCCCTGTAAACCAACGCTATGCATCCGTTTTATTTGATACTGGCGCCGATTATAGCTTCGTGTCGTTAGAATTTAAGAGTATGCTTGGTTTAGCCGCTAATAAGTTAGATATTCCGTACTCCATCGAATTGGCCAATGGGAAGTTAGTAGAAGCCAATGAAGTTATCAGAGGCTGCGTGATCGAATTGGGAGAGCGTGAGTTTGCTTTGGATCTACTACCAGTCCAGTTGGGAAGCTTCGACGTGGTGGTAGGAATGGATTGGTTATCAGGCAACAAGGCTGAAATAGTTTGTCACGAAAAGGTCGTTCGTATCCCAACCGAAGATGGCGAAACAATTATGGTTCACGGGGAGAAGCGTGATACGCCGTTAAGAATTATCAGCTGCCTGAAAGCGCGAAAGTGTTTGCAAAAGGGATGTGTTGCCTTCCTGGCACACATTGTGGATAAAAAGGCTGCTGAGCCAAGAATAGAAGACATCCCTGTCGTGAGGGAGTATCCGGAAGTCTTCCCAGAGGACTTACCTGGACTGCCACCTCAGAGACAAGTAGAGTTCCGCATTGACTTAGTTCCAGGCGCCGCACCTGTAGCTAAGGCACCTTACAGACTTGCTCCGTCTGAGATGCAGGAACTGTCGACACAACTTCAAGAGTTGTTAGACAAGGGATTTATCCGACCAAGCTTCTCGCCTTGGGGAGCTCCAGTTTTGTTTGTCAAGAAGAAGGACGGTAGTTTTCGTATGTGTATTGACTACCGGGAGTTGAACAAGCTGACGATCAAGAATAGATACCCTCTGCCAAGGATTGATGATCTGTTCGACCAACTGCAAGGTTCAAGTTTTTATTCAAAGATCGATCTTCGATCTGGATACCATCAGTTAAGAATACAAGAGGAGAGTATCCCGAAGACAGCCTTCAGAACTCGTTATGGACACTACGAGTTCCTTGTTATGCCTTTTGGTTTGACAAACGCACCTGCAGTCTTTATGGATTTGATGAATAGAGTTTGCAAGCCGTACTTAGATAAGTTTGTGATAGTGTTCAATGATGATATCTTGATTTATTCAAGGACAAAGGCTGAGCACGAACAGCATCTAAGAGCTATTTTGGAGCTGCTGAAGAAAGAACAGCTGTATGCCAAATTCTCCAAGTGCGAATTTTGGCTACGTGAAGTCCAATTCCTTGGACACGTGGTAAATGGAGATGGAATCCATGTGGATCCAACCAAGATCGAAGCGATCAAGAATTGGGAAACGCCAAAGACGCCAACCGAAATTCGGCAATTCTTGGGTTTGGCTGGCTACTATCGAAGGTTCATTGAGGATTTTTCGAAGATTGCTCAACCATTGACGCTCCTCACGCAGAAAGATAAGAAGTTTGATTGGGAAATCAAACAGGAGGAAGCTTTCCAGATACTGAAGGATAAGCTCTGCAATGTGCCAATCTTAGCACTACCGGAAGGTACAGATGATTTTGTGGTATACTGTGACGCCTCACGTCAAGGATTGGGTTGCGTGTTGATGCAACGCCAAAAGGTTATTGCTTACGCATCGCGTCAATTGAAAGTGCACGAAAAGAACTATACCACACATGATTTGGAGCTAGGCGCAGTGGTATTTGCATTAAAGATCTGGAGACACTACCTTTATGGTACGAAATGTACAATCTTTACAGATCACAAGAGCCTGCAACACATATTCAACCAGAAGGAGCTGAATATGAGGCAGAGACGATGGGTTGAGTTGCTGAACGATTACGACTGCGAGATAAAGTATCATCCAGGGAAGGCGAATGTGGTCGCCGATGCCCTAAGTCGGAAGGAGAGGATCAAGCCCATAAGGGTTAGGGCTTTAGAAATGATTATCCGAACCGATCTTTCCTTGCGCATTCGTGCCGCACAGAAAGAAGCTCTCAAGGAAGGAAACCTTGAAGAAGAATATCTCCGTGGGATGGAGAAGCTACTGGTACCAAATGAGGAAGGAACGTTATGTTTTGAGAAAAGGATTTGGGTTCCTTTGTTTGGAGGTTTAAGGAAGGTTATTTTCGATGAAGCTCACAAGTCGCGGTACTCTATCCACCCTGGAGCGGATAAGATGTACCAGGATCTCAAAGATTATTATTGGTGGCCTAGGTTGAAAGGCGATGTTGCTGTTTATGTGAGCAAATGTTTAACATGCGCTAAGGTGAAAGCGGAATACCAGAAGCCTTCAGGACTTCTGCAACAACCGGAGATTCCCAAGTGGAAATGGGAACAAATCTCAATGGATTTTGTTACAAAGTTGCCAAGAACGCCAAGAGGTCATGACACTATCTGGGTGATAGTTGACCGCCTAACGAAGTCTGCACACTTTTTACCTATCAAAGAGAAGGATAATACGAGCAAGTTGGCCGAAATATACATGAGAGAGATCGTCGCACGTCATGGAGTGCCTCTCTCGATCATCTCTGATAGAGACGGAAGGTTTGTGTCAAGGATATGGCAATCCTTCCAAGAAGCTTTTGGCTCACAATTAAATCTGAGCACTGCGTTTCATCCGCAAACTGACGGTCAAAGCGAGCGAACGATACAAACTTTGGAAGACATGCTGAGAGCGTGTGTTATGGATTTGGGCGGTAGTTGGGATAAGCATTTGCCTTTGGTCGAATTTTCATACAACAACAGCTACCACACCAGTATTGGTGTCGCGCCAGTTGAATCCCTTTACGGACGCAAGTGCCGATCACCCCTATGCTGGGCTGACGCAGGTGATAGGCAGCTTGCTGGTCCCGAAATCGTCCAAGAGACGACGGACAAGATTGCGCAGATTCTAAAACGCATCGAAGCAGCTCGCCACAGACAGAAAGCCTATGCAGATCCAAACCGGAAACACTTGGAATTTCAAGTTGGAGAAATGGTGTTATTGAAAGTTTCACCACAGCACGCTTCGGAAAGCGTGGAAAGTTAAATCCGCGCTACGTTGGTCCTTTCAGAATTTTGGAAAGAATAGGACTAGTAGCATACAAGTTGGATTTACCTGCTGAACTGAATGGTGTTCACGATACATTTCATGTATCCAACCTGAAGAAAAGTCCAACTCAAGAAACCATTGCCATTCCCATCGACGAGATCCATGTTGACGACACGCTCCATTTCGTTGAAGAACCGGTTGAGGTTACGGATTGGAAAGTAAACAAGACCCGCCGGAGCAGTGTAAAGCTCGTCAAAGTTCGTTGGAATGCCAGACATGGTCCTGAATACACCTGGGAGTGTGAGGACCGGATGAAAGGGAAATACCCCCACCTATTTCCTAAGAACCCTGCATCTACAAGCAGAACTTAAAATTTCGGGACGAAATTTTTCTAACGGGGGGAGAATGTGACAACCCTCGCTAAACCAGGTATCCGTACGACTAAATTAATAATTAATTACTGCTTAATTACTCTGCTTGCTTGAACTTGTGAATAAACTGCTACTCGAATACTGATACATGTACTTACTTGCATCATACTTTACTTACCGTCACTACATTATTTACATGCTGAACCTTAGTGACAAACATGATGCACAAAAGCACAGTAGCACTATAAACGGATAACCTATTGAACATGCTGATAAAGCCAACATCAGGCAGACACTGCCCCTAAGGCCTGTATGAGCTAGAAATATTTTACTACACTAGTGGTGAGTGTAGGGATACAAGGGTTGTAGAACTGCGTCTCTAGGAATAAGTTACAATGACTGGATGTGCCTAAAACGTGCTCTAAGCACAAAACTCAGCACTTTACATAATAATTAAGCTTTTAGCTAACTAATAAAGTGCCAAAACATGAGAAAAATATTACTAGACACTTTCCAAAGTGTCAGAAATAAGTTGTGTCACCAAAAAGGGTATTAACGACACTTTAAAGCTTGTTTAAGCACATTAACGGATTACTGTCCAACCAAACAACCGGACTATACCCGAAACATGAAAATATTGTCATTTTCATTATTTATCTTTTTCTGAGCCAGTTAGGGTCCCTGAATACCCTAACCCACGCCATAACGCATAACACACCACTAACCGGGTTAATCACTTAACTTAACTAGATTAACCTAACTATATACTTAACTAATTGTTGGAAATGAACTAGTACCCCCCCCCCCTTAGGAACCGTCCCCATCTAGGGGATATACATGGTACAATGTTGATTATTTTAATCCTAGTGTTTAATATCTAGAAGGCACATGATCCCTTGGTTAATACACAAGTTAATTGTCTATAAGTTCATCATATGGCACACTAATCACTCCACTTAACACACACCACAACACACATACTCTCTCCCTCTCCTAGAGCTCTCGGCCGAACACACCCCACCCCCATCCATCATTTTCGAGTTTTGATCATCACATTCCAAGTTCATACAAGTGTTAAGGGTCGCGTATAAGGAACCTTGGTGCAATCGGGAGGCGAAGGACCTCTCTACCTTGCTTTTATCCACGCATTTTTCGCTTAGAATCTTCCCTAGCCTCGAGCTAGTAGTAAGTTGCTTAAATCACCTTCTTGAACTATTTTAAAGTGGTTAATATGATTTGTAACGGTTCAAACTCGTAAACATGCAAGATGATACATAAAAGTCTACTAAAAACACTAAAAGTGATGGTTAAAAGCTCATATGTTGTGTAAAACTTGTAGTATTTGATTTGTGTAGTTATTTGGACCCGATCTATGTTGTGGTAGCTCGGATCATCATTTAACCCGGGTTGGTCACGATCTTGGATCATGACATAAGGTTGTTTTGGAAGTAACAAGGGTTAAAGGATGAAACTCTACCACACACGAATCATGAACTTGTGTAAAAGCGATTTTTCTTGTGAAATAGTGATTAAAACTAGTAGATCTACGAATCTACAAGCGGTATTTTCAAAGGACCAAGTGTCAAGAGAAAACATACTTTAAAGACGGATCTTACACCAACACGAATGGTTTTTAGAACACACAAGTGTGTAAATACTTGTGTAACACGAAGTTTCGACAAAATAACTATTTTTGGAAAAGATGACGAGAAGTTGTAAAGATGGAATTTCTTTAAAAACGAGGTTTTTACAAAATCGGATTATTTTATATAAAGATCCACTAAAAGTAATGGAGTTTACTTCATAGTTTGGATAAATCACAAGTTCATGAAATTTATGCGATTTATATATATATTTTGACTAGTTTGTGGTTTGAACATTGTTTTGATTAAATAAGGAAATTGTTGATTTGGTTTATAAAAGAAAATGATACGCTTGAAAGCGTGGCCACCTCCAGTTACAGAGGAAACTCTGGCGAAATTTTTCCAAAAGCCTAACACTTAGAAATATTTTCACTATGAGTGTTAGAAATACATTTTGACTTGTTTTCAAATTATAGATTTCGCCACGACTTATTTACAAAATATCGGAGGTGGGATTTCACAAAATAAAACGTGATACATATATATATTTAGTATATATTTTTCACAACATCACTTGTATAAGTGTTTATGATTATTTTGTGAACTACGTAAATATTATTTTTAGGGTAAAAATAATATTACTAAGTATTATTTTGGGAAAATCACATGTATTAAAGTATAATATTTTTGAGAAGAATATTTATATTTTGAAGTTGGAAATAAAATATATTAAGTGAGACTTAATAATATATTTCGAAAATTATACGAACACATGTATTAAATCCCCCATCCTTGGGAAGGAAAAATGACTACCAAGTATATACAGAATGTAAACACGAAATAGTTGCCTAACTATTTCCCAAAAACTTAAACCATAAAGCTAAGGCACGGCCGTCCGTCTAATAGAATTAGTACGTGTAGGTCGTCACACAGCTGTTTGATTTGGAGGCATACTTGGTAGAGACGCACCACGGTGAGTTCATGTCCCCCTTTTCTCTAACTGTTTTCAGTTTTCTTAACTACGGGGGTGAAATACATGTTACTTCGATTACAAGTACTTTATACATGGTATGGTTAGCGTAAGGAGGTTTACTACTTAGATCATGTGAGTGGGTAGGAGCAATATGAGGCCATTAGTCCTCATGGCAGGACCGAGGGACAGGAGTGGTAGATCTATCTGGGTGTAGCGAGCCCAGCCCCAGGCCAAACTAGAAACGGACCTCGGGGTGACTTTGTCCACATACTAATGCCGTGGCGAAATCTGCTAGGTTTGAGTCTCCCTACTTGCACTTCACATATATCAGTGGCCTTGCAAACCATTGGTGATCTCAATTCCCTTATTTGCTACATACCAAGACTATTTTTATACTCACAAAGGTTTATTTACTCACATACACATGAACTCGCTCAACATTATTGTTGATTTTTCAACTTACATGTATTTCAGGGAATTAAAGGATCTGGCGCGGTATGACGCGTTTTCCCGCTGCACTAGTTACGAGGTCATCCGGGTTTGGGGAATGTGACTCTTTCCTGGACAAGTCACAGTCCTTAAACTATGCTTATGTTATGTTGAGTTTGTTGAACAATGTTTATGTCGTTAGAATGCGTTTCCGTTAAGACAATGTTATTGTATTTGGTTTTTAAAACTTAATTAAATGGATGATCTTGCATGGTTTTAGTTCATATAGCTTTGTTATGGTTAAGCTATGGTATTAAGAAGTCACACCAAATTAACCACGCTTCCGCAAAGCCAGGGTGTGACACTGAACACGGGGCCGTGATGCACATTTTTCATAAAACACCCAGATACAGTAACTTGAACACGGGGCCGTGCTCCCTGAACACGCCCCCGTGCTCATAGAAATCAGTAACTTTAATTAAAACGCCCAGATACAGATCCTAAACACGGGGCCGTGTCCACTGAACACGGGGACGTGTCCAGCCTCTGTTTCCGTTTTTATTTTTGTTTTCTGATCTCGAAACTTGGTTGTGGTCTGCTGAGTGATTCTTATGGATCAATACTCAGGAGGTTACAACTACACCTATGAGGAGGATGATTATAGGAGTAGCTATTGCACTAATTGTGGTGACACGCAATCGGTTCAATATTGTAACTTATATCAACCGTCCACTTCATACACCTACTATGAGGAGCCCAGGTACGAGCCATCAACTTCATACACATCCTATGAAGACCAAAGGTATGAACCTCCTCCATCATACTCATATTTTGATGAACCAAGGTATGAGCCTTCTTACTCATACTTTGAGGAACCAAGATATGAGCCACCACCTTCCTATGCTTATTATGAGGAACCATGGCGTGAACAACCCACCTCATATGAGTATTATGAAGAACAAAATTACGACCCTTATCCATCATATACTTACAATGAAGAACAATGGTGCGAACCATCTACTTCAAATGGGTATTATGAGGAACAAAGGATCGAACAACCGGATTCAAGCTTTGAAAATCCCGATCCTTTTTCTATAACCGAAGTGACCGATAGGATATTAGAACACCTTAAAGTTATCGAGCGCTATATAAAAGAATCTCGCGCAAGGGAAGAGAAGTCCCGCGCAAGCGAAGAATTAAATAAAGAAGAGATAATTGAAAGTGTAAAAATGGAAGAACAAATAAGTGAAAAACCGACACATGAGTTAAACAACGAAAAAGGAGAGTCCGATAACGTAAAAATTCAAGAAGAGTCTAATTTTGAAGAAATTAATCTCTTGTCACCTTCTTTTGAAAATCATTGTTTAGTTCCAACTCATGCTAAGTTTTTAAAAGAGTTAAACACTAACACTAAAATTGACGAAACGGTAAGCATTAAGTTAACAAATGATCAAACCTCGCTAATAAAAGAAGATCCATTTGAAATTAACATTACACCGGTTCCATGTTTTTTTCAAAATTCCTTTATTAGTAATATTACAATTGATAAAGATCTTTGTGTTAATATAATGCCAAACTACATTTTCGAAAAATTAAGTATTGGTGATTTTTCTCCACTTCAAATACCCATTATTCTATCCAATCGGAAATTAATAAAATCAATCGGTGTAGTTGAGGATGTCTTGGTTCAAACAAATCAAATGGCAATCCCAACCAACTTTGTCATCCTTGATGACGCTCCTCTAGTGTTGGGACGACCCTTTGTAAAAACCCACGAAGCTTTGAAAAACCGGAAGCGCAACAATCTACCTATTCAATTAGGGGCATTTAAAAAGAGTGTCGATCTTGAGCGTTCAATGAAATATCCATTCGGCAATGACGACCCCCTAATTGAAGATGAGCTAGAACCACCCGATAAGGAGGGTCTAGCCAACACCCTATGCACAAAAACAGAGCCTCCAGATAATTTTTCTTCATTACAGCAAGTTCAGCACGGGGCCGTGCTCACTCCAACACGCCCCGTGCACGAAGTTCTGCAGAAAATGCCCAGTTCAGGTAACTGGACATGGGGCCGTGCTCACTGAACACGCCCCTGTGCCCAGCCTTCTGTTTAAATTTGATACTGGCAGTCTGACCACGGGGCCGTGCTCAGCCAACACCACCCCGTGTTCAGCTACCCAGTACCATAAAATCTTGTTTTTAACTCACTTTTACACATTTTAATCAACCGAAAAACTTATTTTTGGGACACATTGAGGACAATGTGTAATTTAAGTGTGGGGGGATGCTAAAACCTTGAATCTTGCAAGTCCTAAAAACAAGCCTTACACAAAACTCTATTGGAACCGCTAATCACCCAAAATTTTTGCAAAAATTTACATTTTTTTTTACTTGTCTTGGTTTAATTTTGGAATAACAAGTTCTAAAAAAGGTTATATTTTTACAAATTTACAACCGATAGAGTCGTGATAAAAAGAACCAACATAAGAAAATTATGAAATGGCATGACAAGCTTAGTTAAAATTTTATTATATATACTTGATCACATAAAAACCAATTCCCACAAAAGTGAGTTTTGAGCCTTTATTGAGCATACATATACATATCTTTAAACTAAATGCTCATTTTTCGTTTCTTGTGTGAATAGCCGCTTGGTTCTTACGACTCTAGAACTTGCCACGACGATACATTCCCGGTCCTTACCAACTTAAACCCGAGTAAGTAAATGATGGAGGCATTAGGACTAACCCTTTTTTCATTTCTACACCATTATTTTTTTCTTTTTTTTACCACCTACCCAAAATCCCCCTAGTTAACCCGTTTGAGCATAAACCTTTTCATTTCTTAACTCAAAAACAAACACCCTTTCAACCACCAAAACCCTTTTTATTTTTAACCCTTTGTTTTAGTAACAAGCTTGGTTTTTCGTTTGACTTTTCAAAAAATAAATAAATAAATGTTGATGATGAAGCAAAAGAAATAAACAAACAAGTTCATCAAAAACTAACTTTGGTTGAATAATGGCTTCATAAAAAAAAGAAAAATAAAATTAAAAAATTAAAAAAAAATTGCAAAAATAAAAAGTCTTATGAAAACCGACGTTTTTTACGCTTATCGCCCTTTTCTACTAACCATTAACCCAACCACCTACCTTTAACCCTAGCCTAACCCTTCACCCAAAAAGTCCTCTTGATATTTACAAAGGTATATAGTTAAAAAGGAGGAGGATTGATTGCTTGGCAAGCCTATGGTAGGAGTAAGTTCCATGCCGCTTTCGAGTGATTCACTAAAATACATCTTCGGCCGAGTGTTGAGTGATCCCCGTGAGGTATGTGAACTTGTATATAAATGGAATTTTAAAAAGGCATGTTATTCCTTAATAAGTAATTTATTTTATGTAATGTTCTATATAAATCATGACGAATAGAATTGTAAATAAATAAAAATAAAACCTAATAAAGAATCTTGGAAATCCCGACACTCTATGACAAGCCCTAAAACCTTCTCTTCTACCCATTCTATTTGGGAGTGTAAGCCACATTATAAAAAGTTTTGCTTGAGGACAAGCAAAGATTCAAGTGTGGGGGTATTTGATGTGAGCAAAATGCAACATATAAATTACATCAAATGTGGCATAAAACTAACCCTTTTTTAGTACTAATGTTGGAAAAAGTGTGTTTTTGTCTTCCTTTTGTGTTTTCAGGATTAAAAGAGCTTAAATAAACAAAAGAAGCAAAAATGCAGCTAAATCTAACAATAATATTAGAAAAGGGAAGAAACGTGGAAAGCCCGACCCCTCGACAGCATCTCCCAAAGCAAAAACAAGAAGAAAGCTGAGCATGGGGCTGTGCCCAGCTCGACACGGGGCGTGTCCAGCTCAACACGGGGCCGTGTCCAGCGGACACGGGGCCATGTCCAGAATTCTGCAGAAAAGACAAAGCTATAGAAGCTTCTATCACCCACCACGGGGGCGTGCCCAGCGGACACGGGGCTGTGGTTAACGCAAAGATACGCAGAATCTTGCCAAATCTGATAGTACAGATACGCTTCTGCACACGGTGCCGTGCCCAGCGGACAAGGGGGCGTGTGGAGCTAATAAAGACAACTTGTAATTAATGAAGAAAGAGAAGATGGGTGGACACGGGGCCGTGTCCAGGCTTCTGTGCAGGCTATAAATAGGGGTGCTTGGCTTATTTGCAAACCATCCCTTGGCACACCAACTCTCTCACACTTCACCCACCACCCACCACCACCATAACACCATCATCCACCACCATCATACATTGTCCATCATAGAGTGTGTGAGTCGTCTCGGGATCCAAGATTGATCGTAAGAGTTCTTAACAATCAAGGCCATGTTTGCCTAAGTCTCTTACATCACTTGGTGAAGACAAAGTGTCTAGTGTAATACTTTTTATTTTTAATCTTTTCGCACTTTTTACTTGGTTATGTATTAATGACTTTAATAACTAGTTTCTTATGTTGAAGGTGATTATTCCTTATCGTTTGTCCGTGGTGTCTTGACATTATTTTACTGTCTATATAAAATAAAAGATTTTCACCATTCATATCTCCACGGTCTATATGGAGGTATGTTGGCTACCTGGTCGGGGGTTAAGGGAACGGTTTGGTAAGAGTCTTGCCTTGTTCAGTGTATAGATCCTGCAAGGACCTTGGTCAAATTTAGTAGGACCTCCTTCAATACCCACCGGTATTGGATGGCGGGGGTCCAAACTCTTTGATCCCCTCATATGTAAGCTACTATTAATACTTTAACCCGGCTACTTAGGATTGTATCCCTGCTGACTCAGACTACTTAGCCGAGGGTAACGTCACCTTCAAAAGAGGGGCCTACCATAATATGCATTAATAACTTAATTAATTATCTTTCAATAATCCGACCCTTTAGGATTGTATCCTTGCTGACTCAAACTACTGGGTTGAGGGTAACGTCACCTTCAAAAGAGGGGCCTACTACAATAACTAAGATAATCTCTTAAATAGTGCAAAAGTGCGGAAATAATCAAAGGTTACACTATACACGAGTCGGAGCCAAGTGATTCATCTTGTCTATCTGTTTTTACTTTTATTTTATTTTTCAGCATTTTAGTTAGTTTTTATTTTTCTAGTTTAAAACCTTTTTCTAAACTTTTGATTTGATTAGACATTGAGGATAAACTGGTACTAAAAGCTCTTGTGTCCTTGGACGACCTCGGTATCTTACCAACACTATACTACGCTCACGATGGGTGCACTTGCCCATATGTGTGTTTAGTGTTAGTAAATATCGTGTTTTATAAATTTAAAACTTGGCTAAAAAAAGTGTAAATGGGCTTAAAATAAACATTAAAACCATAACACACTTCACGCACATCACTTCCTATGTTGGCACACATATTAATGTCCTATCTACACATTAATGATCAACATGTTCAATGACGCTTTACATACCGGATTTCGATACTTGAACTTTCAAATGTTTTAAAGATTCATTTGATGTTTACGAACTTAAAACACATGAACTTGCTCAACTTTTGTTGATGTTTTCAAACTTACATGTATTTCAGGTAACTAAGTGGATCTTGGTGCAACGAATTATGAAGTTTCAAGTTTACTATGAAGACGATGTCATCCGTATTTTGGAGGGTTTGATCCATATATCCCGTCTTCGAACGGGTCATAGGATGCAAAACCTCGTTATTTTAAAAACTTTATTTTGAACAAGTCTTGTTTGTAAAACTTATAAACTTACGTCGTCTTTTGCTACAAAACAACTTATGACTTGTATCTTTACATTATGGAATGGATGAACATCGTGTATGTTTTATATCATATAGTTGTTTACTTACATCGTATGCTATGGATGTGACAACTGTCAAATTTCCCTGTATCCGTTCAATAATTAAATAGTAATTAGTGCTTTAATGACTGTGCTGATTTAAATTAATGACATGAATGCTTTCTGATTATTGTCATATACATACAAGTGCATCACATATTGCATGATTTCATATCATTATTGCATGCAACACTTTATGATTCAAATGATGCACGAAACAAAGTTAGCACAGTTATCAGACAAACTAGAAGTACTAACAGGAGTTCACTACTCAGACAGACATAATGTTAAAGCACAGAATGAGCCAGAAACCAAGAGTTACACTAGTATAGTGTGTAGGAAAGTAAGGATCATGAAACTTCCTTCCTAGTGATAGTTTAAGTGTCGGAAAGTGCCTAAAACTCACATAAACTGCAGAATTCTGCAATTTTCAACAAAAATCAGCTTTAAACAATTTAATATTATGCAGAAATATGGTTTAATGGTCCAGAATACCTTACTAGGTGTTGGAAATCAAAACTGTCACAAAAGGGAACATAAAGCACACTAAACTGCGTAGTTTAGCACCTTAACGAACCGATAACCAACCGAACAACCGGACACTACCAGAAACACCAAATTTTCGCTAGAAGCATTGTTTTATCATTTCCAAGCTAGTTATGGTCCCCGAACACCATAACATGTCTTATAACAACATCACAACTAATAACACTAATTAAACACATAGAATCTAACTTATTAATCTAACTTACCATTACATCCCAACCCTATACCCCCCCCCCCATGGGCGACGGTCACTGATGTGTGCAAAATGCAACGTATAAATTACATCAATTGTGGCATAAAACTAACCCTTTTTTAGTACTAATGTTGGAAAAAGTGTGTTTTTGTCTTCCTTTTGTATTTTCAGGATTAAATGAGCTTAAATTAACAAAAGAAGCAAAAAGGCAACTAAATCTAACATAAATACAAGAAAAGGAACAAACGTGGCATGCCCGACCTCCCCGAAAGCATCTTCCTAAGCAAAACAAGAGAACAGAAGGCTGAACACGCCCCGTGCTCAGTGAGCACGGGGGCGTGCCCAAGTGTCAGCATAAAAGACAGTTGTAGAAGCTTCCATCGCCCACCACGGGGCCGTGCTCAGCGGACACGGGGCCGTGGTCAACTATAAGATTCGCAGAATCCAGGCAAATCTTGATAGTACAGATATGCTTCTGCACACGGGGTCGTGCCCAGCGGACACGGGGCCGTGGTCAACTAATAAAGACAAGAGCAATTAATGAAGACAGAGAAGGATGTGGACACGGGGCCGTGCCCACTGGACACGGGGCCGTGCCCGAGCTTCTGTACAGCCTATAAATAGGAGTGCTTGGCTCAAGCTCAAACCATCCCTTGGCACACCACCTCTCTCACACTTCACCCACCACCCACCACCACCATAACACCATCATCCACCACCATCATCCATTGTCCGTCATAGAGTGTGTGAGTCGTCTTGGGATCCAAGATTGATCGTAAGAGTTCTTGACAATCAAGGCCATGTTTGCCTAAGTCTCTTACATCACTTGGTGAAGACAAAGTGTCTAGTGTAATACTTTTTATTTTTAATTTTTTCGCACTTTTTAATTGGTTATGTATTAATGACTTTAATAACTAGTTTCTTTTGTTGAAGGTGATTCTTCCTTATCGTTTGTCCGTGGTGTCTTGGCATTATTTTACAGTATATATAAAATAAAAGATTTTCACCATTCATATCTCCACGGTCTATATGGAGGTATGTTGGCTACCTGGTCGGGGGTTAAGGGAACGGTTTGGTAAGAGTCTTGCCATTGTTCAGTGTATAGATCCTGGAAAGGACCTGGGTTAAATTTAGTAGGACCTCCTTCAATACTTAACGGTATTGGATGGCGGGGGTCCAAACTCTTTGATCCCCTCATAAGTTAAACTACTATTAATATTTTAACCCGGCTACTTAGGACTGTATCCCTGCTGACTCAGACTACTTAGCCGAGGGTAACGTCGCCTTCAAAAGAGGGGCCTACCACATTATGCATTAATAACTTAATTAATTATCTTTCAATAATCCGACCCTTTAGGATTGTATCCTTGCTGACTCAAACTACTAGGTTGAGGGTAACGTCACCTCCAAAAGAGGGGCCTACTACAATAACTAAGATAATCTCTTAAATAGTGCAAAAGTGTGAAAATAATCAAAGGTTACACTAAACACGAGTCGGAGCCAAGTGATTCATCTTGTCTATCTGTTTTTCTTTTATTTTATTTTTCAAAATTTTAGTTAGTTTTTATTTTTCTAGTTTAAAACTTTTTTTTCTAAACTTTTGATTTGATTAGACGTTGAGGATAAACTGGTACTAAAAGCTCTTGTGTCCTTGGACGACCTCGGTATCTTGCCAACACTATACTACGCTCACGATGGGTGCACTTGCCCATATGTGTGTTTAGTGTTAGTAAATATCGTGTTTTATAAATTTAAAACTTGGCTAAAAAGTGTTAAAAAGGGCTTAATATATACATTAAAAACTAATAACACTCACGCACATCAAGTTTTTGGCGCCGTTGCCGGGGACATAAGGATTTTAAGAAAGTTAGGAATCAACGGCCTAATCGTTTTTTCTTATTTTTCTATTTTTTTTTAGGATTTTTCTTAGTTTTTCAGCTTCTGCAGAGCTCAGCACGGGCCGTGCCCAGCATTATCACTGGTTGTTGTAATTTTCCGAGTTACAGAGGGCTGAGCATGGGGCCGTGTCGGTGCAACACGGGGCCGTGTCCAACTCCCAGTAACAGGGATCCGGAAAACAATCGCTGTACCTCCGACCACAGGCCGTGTTCGCTGAACACAGGGCCGTGGTGAACCTTCTGACCAACGTTCTTTTCTGTTTTTGTTGCAGGACTTGGAACCCAGGCGCCATATTTGAACTTCCTACGTAGTGCATGAGCTCCAGCTCTAGTAGAGACATAAAAGAACCTTTAGAAGAACCCGAACGCTTTCTCAGAAAAAGACTTAAAGCCAAAAACCAAGAGAAAGTTTCGGGAGGCCCACTTCCAATGGCGGACCAACGTACCCTCATGGATTACCTACGGCCCACTGTAGGTAATCTAGGCGCCGCTATCAATGCACCAAATGTCAAAGCCAATAACTTCGAACTTCGGCCGCATTTGATACAAATGCTTCAAAACTCCGCAACCTTTCATGGGCTTGCGGACGAGGATCCCCATCTACATATTACTAATTTCTTAGAAATATGTGATACCTTTCGGATCAATGGAGCATCAAACGACGCCATCCGCCTTCGAATGTTTCCATTTTCACTAAAAGACCGAGCTAAGGCTTGGCTTAACACCCTCCTAGTTGGCTCGGTAAACACTTGGGATGAACTGGCCCAAAAGTTTCTATATAAGTATTTCCCTCCTGCTAAAACGGCTAAATTAATGACTGAAATTAATACATATTCTCAAGAGGATGGGGAATCCTTATATGAAACTTGGGAAAGGTTCAAGGAGCTACTAAGAAAGTGTCCTCATCACGGTCTTGCGGTATGGCAACAAGTATCCACTTTCTACAATGGGTTGTTGCCACACACAAGACAAACACTTGATTCTAGCTCCGGGGGACTTCTAGGTAATCGTCGCCCAAATGAAATATATAATCAAATTGAGGAAATTGCTCAAACCAATTTTCAGTGGCACACTCCCCGAGGTAACAAATCTATTGCCCCGGGCGCCCATAAGGTTGATGAAAGCACTTCTTTACAAGCCCAAATCGAGGCCCTTTCTTCAAAAATCAAAAAGTTAGAAATGGTAAAAATGGCCTCGGTTATGGCTTGTGAGGGGTGTGGTGGACCACATGAAAATTGGAGTTGTATGAAAGAAGTAGATGATCAAACGGAAACGCTAAACTACATTGATAATAGACCTAGGTCGTCGGGTCCACCAACGGGTACCTACAACCAAGGATGGCGTAACCACCCTAACCTCGGTTGGAGAGATCCCGGCAATAGTAGTAACCAACAAAACCAACGAACTAACTTTCAACAACCACAAAACTTCTCTCAACAACAAGGTGGACGAGAAAGGCTTGAAGATACGGTATCTCGCCTCATCTCCGACACCGAAAAGAAAAACTCGGATCGGTTTCAACAATTGGAATCGAATTTTAGAAATCAACAAGCTAGCATTCAAAACATTGAAAAACAATTAAATCAAATAGCTCAAAATTTCTCCGAGTGACCACAAGGCACGCTACCTAGCAATACCGAAACCAACCCAAAGGCACAAGTACATCTCATCACATTGAGAAACCGAACCGTGGGTCCCGAGGAGGCTCCATTACCACCAACTGAAAGAAGCCAAACCGCGATTCCACCCGCGCTCCAACCAGAAAAGGCTTCTCCACCAAATCAAGAGCCCACCAAGAATCCTCCGGTTCCATACCCCGGTAGGTTAATTCGTCAAAAGATCGATGAGCAATTCGCAAAATTCGAAAATTTACTAAAACAATTGCATGTTAGTATTCCTTGTATTGAGGTCCTAACCCAAATGCCTAAATATGCAAAATTTATGAGGGACTTCCTCACTCACAAAAGGAAAATTGAATCATTGCAATTAGTTAACTTAGGCGAAGAATGCTCCGCCTTAGTACTCAACAAACTCCCACAAAAGAAAATTGATCCTGGAAGCTTCACGATTCCGTGTCCGATTGGGAAATCCCCCATTCGTAATGCACTAGCCGATCTTGGGGCTAGCATTAACCTCATGCCCGCATCAATGTTCAAACGACTCGGCCTAGGAAAAACGAGCCCTACCAAGATGAGCATACAACTGGCCGACAGATCCGTCAAATTTCCACAAGGTGTCGCTGAAAATCTATTGGTCAAAGTCGACAATTTCTTCTTCCCGGGCGACTTTGTCATACTAGACATGGAAGAAGACACCGATATCCCCCTCATCGGGAGGCCATTTCTAGCCACCGCCCAAGCATTGATAGATATGAATGACGAAACACTAACATTGAAGTTTGGGGACGAGGAAGTGAAGTTTGGAGTTGGAAAGAGAGTAGAAGACGAAGACCCAGTCAACTACATGAAGGTCATAGACTCAAGGTTGGATGACGCTCTCCGACGGTGTAACATGGGATGCAAAACATCCCACTTGGGTGACATATGACCATGCTTTGGGTCTAGCCAAGGACCCTTATAAACGTGGTGCACCACGGAGGCATTCCGCGGAACTATCCTTAGTTTAGTTTAGATTAATTTTTATGTTTTTAGTTAGTTTTAATTTTCAGGAATAAAACACACTCGGGATGGCAAAGAATAACAAGGGAAACTTGAACCAGCACCCCATGCAGGAAAACAGGGCCATCTGACAAACTTTCTTCATTACAGTAAGCTCAGCACGGGCCGTGTCCGCCCAACACGGCCCCGTGCTGCACAGTCTGTAGAAATGACCCAGTTCAGGTAAACTGGACACAGGCCGTGTTCACTCAACACGCCCCCGTGTCCAGGCTTCTGTTTCTTTTGTTTAATTTTTGTTACTGGCACTTGAACACGGGGCCGTGCCCGGACAACACGGGGCCGTGTCCAGTGTCCAGTGCCCAGTAACACACATTTTTGCTTGATTCACACCTTTTACACATTCAATCAACCTAAAAACTTATTTTTGGGACACATTGAGGACAATGTTAATTTAAGTGTGGGGGGGATGCTAAAACCTTGAATCTTGCAAGACCTAATAACAAGCCTTACACAAAACTCTATTGGAACCGCTAATCACCCCAAATTTTTTCAAAAATTTTCATTTTTTTTTACTTGTCTAGGTTTAACTTGGGAATTTCAAAATTCTAAAAAGGTTATATTTTTACAAATTTACAACCGATAGCGTCGTGATAAAAAGAACCAACATAAGAAAATTATGAAAAGGCATGACAAGCTTAGTTAAAATTTGATTATATATACTTGATCACATAAAAACCCATTCCCACAAAAGTGAGTTTTGAGCCTTTATTGAGCATACAAATACATATCTTTAAATTAAATGCTCATTTTTCGTTTCTTGTGTGAATAGCCGCTTGGTTCTTACAACTCTAGAACTTGCCACGACGATACATTCCCGGTCCTTACCAACTTAAACCCGAGTAAGTAAATGATGGAGGCATTAGGACTAACCCTTTTTATTTCTACACCATTATTTTTCTTTTTTTTACCACCTACCCAAAATCCCCCTAGTTAACCCCTTTGAGCCTAAACCTTTTCATTTCTTAACCCAAACCAAACACCCTTTCACCCACCAAAACCTTTTTATTTTTAACCCTTTGTTTTAGTAACAAGCTCGGTTTTTCGTATGACTTTGAATATATATATATATATATATATTTATATATATATATTTATATTTATATGATGAAGCAAAAGAAATAAACAAACAAGTTCATCAAAAATAACTTTGTTTGAATAATAGCTTCATCAAAATAAAATAAAAAATAAAAAAAAAATTGCAAAAATAAAAAGTCTTTCGAAAACCGACGCTTTTTACGTTTTTTCGCCCTTTTCTACTAACCACTAACCCAACCACCTACCTTTAACCCAAGCCTAACCCTTCACCCAAAAGTCCTCTTGATATTTACAAATGTATATAGTTAAAAAGGAGGAGGATTGATTGCTTGGCAAGCTTATGGTAGGAGTAAGTTCCATGCCGCTCTCGAGTGATTCACTAAAATACATCTTCGGCCGAGTGTTGAGTGATCCCCCGTGAGGTATGTGAACTTGTATATAAATAGAATTTTAAAGAGGCATGTTATGCCCTAATAAGTAATTTATCTTATGAAAAGTTTTAAATAAATCATGACGAATAGGATTGTAAATAAATAAAAATAAAACGTAATAAAGAATCTTGGAAATCCCGACACTCTATGACAAGCCCAAAAACCTTCTCTTCTACCCATTCCATTTGGGAGTGTGAAGCCACATTATAAAGAGTTTTGCTTGAGGACAAGCAAAGATTCAAGTGTGGGGGTATTTGATGTGTGCAAAATGCAACATATAAATTACATCAATTGTGGCATAAAACTAACCCTTTTTTAGTACTAATGTTGGAAAAAGTGTGTTTTTATCTTCCTTTTGTATTTTCAGGATTAAATGAGCTCAAATTAACAAGAGAAGCAAAAAGGCAACTAAATCTAACATAAATACAAGAAAAGGAACAAACGTGGCATGCCCGACCTCCCCGAAAGCATCTTCCCAAGCAAAACAAGAGAACAGAAGGCTGAACACGCCCCGTGCTCAGTGAGCACGGGGGCATGCCCAAGTGTCAGCATAAAAGACAAAGTTGTAGAAGCTTCCATCGCCCACCAAGGGGCCGTGCTCAGCGGACACGGGGCCGTGGTCAACTATAAGATTCGCAGAATCCAGGCAAATCTTGATAGTGCAGATATGCTTCTGCACACGGGGTCGTGCCCAGCGGACACGGGGCCGTGGTCAACTAATAAAGACAAGAGCAATTAATGAAGACAGAGAAGGATGTGGACACGGGGCCGTGCCCGAGCTTCTGTACAGCCTATAAATAGGAGTGCTTGGCTCAAGCTCAAACCATCCCTTGGCATACCACCTCTCTCACACTTCACCCACCACCCACCACCACCATAACACCATCATCCACCACCATCATCTATTGTCCATCATAGAGTGTGTGAGTCGTCTCGGGATCCAAGATTGATCGTAAGAGTTCTTGACAATCAAGGCCATGTTTGCCTAAGTCTCTTACATCACTTGGTGAAGACAAAGTGTCTAGTGTAATACTTTTTAATTTTAATCTTTTCGCACTTTTTAATTGGTTATGTATTAATGACTTTAATAACTAGTTTCTTATGTTGAAGGTGATTCTTCCTTATCGTTTGTCCGTGGTGTCTTGGCATTATTTTACTGTCTATATAAAATAAAAGATTTTCACCATTCATATCTCCACGGTCTATATGGAGGTATGTTGGCTACCTGGTCGGGGGTTAAGTAAACGGTTTGGTAAGAGTCTTGCCATTGTTTAGTGTATAGATCCTGCAAAGGACCTGGGTTAAATTTAGTAGGACCTCCTTCAATACTTAACGGTATTGGATGGCGGGGGTCCAAACTCTTTGATCCCCTCATGAGTTAAACTACTATTAATATTTTAACCCGGCTACTTAGGACTGTATCCCTGCTGACTCAGACTACTTAGCCGAGGGTAACGTCGCCTTCAAAAGAGGGGCCTACCACATTATGCATTAATAACTTAATTAATTATCTTTCAATAATCCGACCCTTTAGGATTGTATCCTTGCTGACTCAAACTACTGGCTTGAGGGTAACGTCACCTCCAAAAGAGGGGCCTACTACAATAACTAAGATAATCTCTTAAATAGTGCAAAAGTGCGAAAATAATCAAAGGTTACACTAAACACGAGTCGGAGCCAAGTGATTCATCTTGTCTATCTGTTTTTCTTTTATTTTATTTTTCAGCATTTTAGTTAGTTTTTATTTTTCTAGTTTAAAACTTTTTTTCTAAACTTTTGATTTGATTAGACGTTGAGGATAAACCGGTACTAAAAGCTCTTGTGTCCTTGGACGACCTCGGTATCTTGCCAACACTATACTACGCTCACGATGGGTGCACTTGCCCATATGTGTGTTTAGTGTTAGTAAATCTCGTGTTTTATAAATTTAAAACTTGGCTAAAAGTGTTAAAAAAGGCTTAATATATACATTAAAAACTAATAACACTCACGCACATCAGTCACACAAGGGTGGCCCACCCTTGATTTGTTTTAAGTATTTTATTTGATCTTGTTTAGTCTTTGGAAACATATTAACCTCTAGATATTGAGATGTTGGAGCATGTTAATATAAACCACAAGACCATTCATTCTTTCATTTTCACAAACACTTAAACACTCAACTCTCTCTCTCCCTCTCTTCCCTTGTCATGGCCGTGAGCCACCACCACCACCACACCACCACTTTCAAGCTTTCATCCACCCATTCTAAGGTGCTACAAAGGTGTAAGGAGCTTGATTAAGGAGCTTGGTGCCATTAGAAGTTGAAGGACCTCTCTCAAGAGCTTTTAACCACCAAGTTTATCATCTTCATCAACTTTGATCTCTTCCCTAGCCTTGTGCTAGTAGTAAGGCTCTTATAATCTCATTTTACATCTTATGATGATGGTTAAAAGTATATGTAAAAGACTAAACATGAAGATCATAAAGAATCAAGAACATAACTATTAACATAAAGCTCTAAATCATAAGAATCATTATTGTTTTAGTGTATGTATGCTTCTTGATTGTTGATTATTTGTGTTTATGATGTTAAACATCGTATGGAACTTACTATATTGTGATTAAACACATGATCTAGCAAGTGAGAGGATGATCTTGTGGAAAATCAAGATGATCATCCCTTTATGTAAACATGAACTTCAAGGATGAAGTGTTTTTCTTGAATGATGATGATTGAAACATAATGTAAGTCTTGTAGAAGAATAATTTCAAAGATAGTTTTCTCAAGAAACCAAGTTTATAAACAAGATTTACATAACCATGATTTTTAAAGAAACTAACAATGTTTTAGTGTTAAATCAAGTGTAGAAATATGTTGTTAACAAGAAAAATTCAAAAGAATGATTTTTAGAAAAATCATTTTACAAGTTGTGAAAGTCTAAAATTTTCAAGAATGATATTTATAAACAAATAACCATACTTTTAAGGGTAACTAAGCTTACTTAACAACATACTAAGTTACTACAAGTTTTTACAAAAATTTCAAGTTCATGAAGTAGTGTAAATGGCATGATTTTGGCTTATGGTAAGTGTTGTTTGATTTGTTGTTGAATTGTGATGATTTTAAAAGAAAATGACATTTTTAAGGGGAAACTAGGGCAAAATTTTTCTAGAATTTAACCACTTAGAAAAATATTTTTAAACAAGTGTTTATAAGTAAATTTTAACCATGGTTTTTCATATAAAATTGCCATAATTTTTGTTACAAAAACTACAAATATTGGAGGTTGGTTTTTTATAAATAAAAGTGACTAAATATGTATTTAAGAAAATATATATTTAGATGTCACAATTTGTGTGATTACTTGTATATTATGTGTATTAGTTATATTATTTTAGGACTTGAAATAATATAACTTACCAAAATACCAAGAATTACAATACCAAAATACTACCAAAATTCCAAGAAAATAAATATATAACTTATACCCAAAAATTGGACAAACCGATCAAGGAATATGAACCACAAAAATATTCCGGAATTAAATTTATATATACATTTTGACAAGTGAGTAAAATGGTATTTTGGAAACCAAGGAAATGAAAAATATGATTTTTATAATTATTACAAAATATATCATATTTATGTCAAGAAGAAAATATATTATTTTGAGTAAAGAAAAATATATATGTTTTGTTAAATTTTTAGAAAATATATATTTTCTTAAACAAATTTAGAATATATTATTTTTGGGGTGAAAAATGGATTTATAAATATTTTCTAAGTTAATCTTGAAAATATATTATTTTTGAAGTTTATATGAAAATACAATTATTTTTGCCAAGGGAAAAGTTATTGATAATATCTATAAAAGTTTTTCTTAAAATATATATATTTTAAGAATATATATATTGTTGATTTTTATTAAAAATAATATTCCGGAAAATTAAATACAAAAATTAAGTATAAGAATACTTAATAAATAAAATAAAATACGTATTCTTGTACGTTTAATTACACACCAGAATGCGCCACCAATACTTGGTAAAATATACAAGTATAAAAATACAAGTATAAGTATACCCATCCATGGGGGAAATATTCATGGAATGTTTATAAAATAATTAAGTTAAAATATATTATTTTAACAATTATTCCAAAAATTAATAAATATAATTTAAGTTAAAATGTTATTGTTTTAACAAATAATTATATACTTTGGAATAATATTTATGACATCAAGAAATGTAACTCAAGGATGCTAAGTCATAACAATTAAGACTAAAAGTCATGGCACGACTCGTCCGTCTAATAAACCATAGCACGTGTGTAGGTAGTCGTGCGACCGAGAAGAAGCTTTGAGTTACATCAGGTTACGAGACGCAAGATTGTGAGTTCATGTCCCCCTTTTCTTTTAACTGTTTTCGGTTTATAACTTCGAGGGTGAAATACATGTTTCAATATTTCAAATGTTTCAAAGATTGTGAGGCAATCTAGCCCACCAGGTTTAGATCCTGTTTTGCAAACAACATTGGACTCACCAGTTATGGCCCAAAGGATTTATGGTAGTGGTTTTTATGATGTTTCAAAAAATATTTTTGGGACACAATCCGGTCCATCATGTAATACTACGAATAGCTTTGGTACGCTAGGGGATGAAGTAGATTGTTTTGACACGGAACTTGGGATGTGGGAGCATGAAATAGAGAAGGTTAAAAAATTTGTGGAAACTAGCACCCGCCCGAAGATTGAAGATTAGAGTGCATGGTCCGAAAACATGAGGAAATACTATGATGGTTTGACAAAAGTAAATGGAGATGAAGCTGAGGTGGAGTCGGAGACCGATGAAATGGCGCGTTTTATGAAGTTAGACTCCAAATTTTAGTTTTATTTCCTTTTTATGTTGAGTTTGATGTATGTTTTTCTTTTTTGTTCTATGTGTTTATGGCGAGTCGCCATTTAAACATTAGAACTTTGTTTGTATTTGTAACACCTGTGTCATTTCAACCATCAAACAAATGCCAAACCAATGAAATATTGTATTTAATACTTTGGACTTGTATAAATATGTGTATCTTTTGCACATATCAATTCTTGTTCAATTTCAAACTCTAAATCGCTTTCTGGAAGGTTATACGCGCACCGATGTGTAAATATAACCAGTTTAATGCAACAAACACTCCGGAATAGTGACATAGGCTTAACATACCTTAAATAACCTTTACATAACTTAGAAATAAGTTTTGAAGGCTTTGGTATGGCAAAATCAAGTTAAATCGCTTACAGGGACTAAAGTTGACAAACTGCGAAAGTATGCCAATTTGAACTGTAACAGACATTCCGGAGCATGACCATAAGTTAAACATACCATAAATATCCTTCACATAGCTTAGAAATAGGCTTTGAGGTGTTGGGTATGCTAAAATAAACTTTTGTGTCATTCAGGGACTAAAAGTGTCAAAAAGTGCACAAGTTTGCATTTTCGCGCATAACTTACGTTCTGAATACATCCGGACATCCAAAAATTTATGTAAGCATGACTACATTATATTTTAGTGTTCGCCATAAGAAAAATCCATTCGTCGCGTCATTTGGATCGTTTTTCGCGCTTATGCGCATTCCATCGTAATTAAGCAAACATCGCGTTCGTACGACCAAACGAACCGGAATCCGAGATATTTTTTAGCATGTTTTGAGTCCCCTATACTTTAACTTCATTTTAGAGCCTTGAAATGAGGTTAACGGGGTTCAAACGCATCGAAAAAGGCCTTAAAACACCACAGGGACCAAAACTGTCAATTTTGAAACTTTTCTGAAGCTGGTGCATGGTGGCGTAGCGCGACTGCATAGGGCCTTTACCGTCGCGCTACGCGAGCACCTTATCTGGGCAGAAATATCAGTTTTGCACTTTCGGGACCAGATTCGATGTATAAACAGCTGTTTAATTCACAACCACACATTCTAACATGCTTAGTCAGCTGATAAGGATGGAATTTAGGCACCATAACTTTCCGAAACTTGTACGGATACGATTAAGGCACGATATTCGACAAGCGATCTTAACGGTTCGGGTATTCCTATAAATACCCATCCACCCCCATTGCTAAAATCACTAGAATCTTGATCTTAGGAACTCTAAGTTGAAACCATTGTTTCATACCTGAGATTCTTGGATCGAGATTAGCATTCGGGGACCCTTCGTAAGTATTCTTTCGTTCTTTTATTGCTTTTCGAGTCTTTCGAGTCTGAAAGTCAAACTTTGTTTGACTTTCTACATTGACCAGTTATGGTTAATGCGAAGTTCGTTTGAACTTCGCAACGTGAGTGTAATCACGTTGGTTATAGTCCCTTGGGACTATGCCCACTGATTACCACGTTGTATAGGGTCGTAGGGTAGGCGATCTAATAAATCGCCTATACCTTCGAACCCGACCCAGTTTGGTCGATCATTAGGATCCGACCAAATACATTAGGTGACCCTAGTATAGGGCATAACCTTCCGAGGTTATACCCTATGGTCACATCGTTTAAGTAGTTGTATGATAGGTAGTTTATATGCCTTAGGTAAATTACCAGAATACCCTTTTCATGTATAATTGGTAATTAAGCATATGTAACCTAAACTTTTGTCACATAACTGATTATGTAACATGTTTAGGCATATAACACTTGTCATAGGACTAGTTAGGCGGTCCGAACGCGTTTCACGCGAACGACGCGTTAAAGTAGCATAAGCTACCTAAACGGGTCGTAATGGGTCGTAAACACTTAGGTTAAGTTTCATTTAGTATGTAGGCTTTGTTAAACCAAATGACACGAGTCTCAACACTCGTTTGGTTTACAAACCCTAATGCTACCCGATCTTCCGATTTAGGTCCGGTTTATTAATGTAGTTACCTATAGTAGGTGCCGTTTGATTCCGTGATCTCTAGCATTGTTTGGTTGTTACTCAAGGACTTCTGAGAAATCTCAAGTGAGTACATAGACCCCTCTTTTACTGTTTTCCAAACTGTTTTGGGGTGGAACACATGTGCCTACTTGTTACTTTCATGCTTTCCTGTTTTGACATCATATACTTGCTATGTTCATTAGTACATTATAGTACATGATTTCATTACATTTCATGCTAGGTGTGCCCATTGTGTGCATTACTTGGTACATTGTTTTACATTACATTTTGTTGCATATGCTCATCCAGTATATGAACACATTATATTACATTTTGAACCGTTAATAACTATTTGACTATGTGAACCGTTGAAATCATTTGACTCTGTGAACCGTTTGTATCTGTGAACCGTTTGTATCTGTGAACCGTTTGTATCTGTGAACCGTTTGTACTCTGTGAACCGTCTGTATCTGTGAACCGTTTGTATCGGTGAACCGTGTGAACCGTATTTGACCATACATAAACATTTCTACAACTGTTAAACATTACTTTGGTGTTTTGGTTTGATTAAGTGATTAAGTAACGATGCGTGTGTAATATGATACAAGCATGGTGGATACGCCGCTGGTACTTCCTATATATAAGTGTTTGTATGGTATTACATATCGTAGCGTTATTTGAATCATTTCAGTTTGAGGCATAGAACATTTTATACAAGTAACATACTTTTCTCAAGACATTGTTTTACAAACAACTTATTTTATACAAACTCATTTTACATGGTTATTCATTTAATCATACATTATTCACTTATTTATATATATCATCTGAACTCATTGTTTTTCAAATGATTTACAAGACAAAGCAAATTACAAGGTTCATGACTAAACATTTTCTCAAACATAAGTCATGAAACCTATTTTCACAAAACCTATGTATCTCACAGGCATTTTTATGCTGACGTACCTATTTTCACATGTGTTTTTCAGGAGCTGTTGCATAAGATGATCAAGATACACATAGGCAGACTTGGGCTTTAGTGACAATAAAAGATGCAAGACTAGTTAATTATGTTGTATTTCTTTGTTTGTTAAGACATTGTAACACCTTTAATCAATAAAACAAAACTTCAATTGCCATGGATTTGAAACAATAAATTCTGTTACAACACTCCCCGATGTTTCCGCCACGTTTCGTATGTTCTACGTGGTCGGGGTGTGACAGAAAAGATGGTATCAGAGCCAATGGTTATAGGGAATTAGGTTATTAGTAATGCTTTGACCTAGTCTATAACCTTCTTAGGACCCTAACGCGAGTTTACTTGCGTTTAGTCATAAAACAATACCGTCACCTATCCTTAGGCGACTACCACAACATGAACATAATTTTCGAAATCGCTTTGAAAACTAATCATCTGTTCTAGGATGATTAATTACTAGGTTTTGAACCTTCTGTTATATGGTTTTGAACCCCTTTGAATTTTAAAAATCTCGTCAAGGTTTTGGGTTTTAAATAATGTGAACACGTGCAAACTGAAAGGGTGAATGCCTGTATTCTGAGTTTTCTGTCTAGGCAAGCACTTCGTATACATCTCAACCAGACGCGAGACCAGTTGTGCTTACCTGGGAATTCTTGGGATGAGTGTTCACTTATAGGCGAGCATGTCTTCGCGATACATTATTTTTGACCTATTTACTTTGATTATTCACCGAGGTCGTTTGTTGCTTTGTAGTAACAAACAAATGACCACTATCCATTGATTTCATCAAATTTGTTTCATCTCATTCTTTTCGTCTAAATTCTCTCACTCGTTTCCTTTCATGTTTCCCCTTTTAGAATGCCTCCTCGACGCGAAAACCAGATAGCGACTGCCGAGCTGGCAGAAATTATTGCGCAGCAAATGGCTGCTCAATTCCCAAACCTCTTTGCTCAATGGAATCAAGCCAACAACAACAACAATGGTCCATGCAATTTCAAGAGTTTTAACTCGGCGAAACCACTCAAGTTTAGTGGTTCTGAGGGAGCGACTGGGCTTCTTCAATGGTTCGAGAGCATTGAGAATACTTTCCGCCATGTGCAGTGTCCTGACAATCGCAAGGTCGAGTTTGCTTCTAGTGTGTTCCAGAAGAGAGCCCTTACGTGGTGGAACGGTATTATGAGAGATCGTGGTGCAGAAGTTGCTCTAGCACAGACATGGGCTGAACTTAGGACCCTTATGATGAAGGAATTCTGTCCTCGACATGAGATCAGGGCTTTGGAAAGGGAATTCGACAATCTTGAGCAAGACAGCGGTGAGCATCGAGCCTACACGGACCGTTATGAAGAGTTAAGTCTGTTATGCCCAAACATGGTCATGCCTTTGGATAAGGCAATCGAAAAGTACATTGATGGCCTCCCTGATTCAATACAAGACATTTTGACTGGTAGCAACCCTACTACAGTTAGACAGGCCATTGAGCTATCTGCAACCTTGACTGAATCAAAGATCAGGAAAGGTAAACTTTTCCGAAAAGGTGACAAGAAGCCGGTCGAGGAATCGAAACCAATCGAGGAATCAAAGATCATGGATGAACAGACTGGATCCCCTAAGAGGTCAAAGAAGCGAAAGGCTTCTCAGAACTACGCTGTGGTCGCTCACAATGATCAAGCCGTCCTCAACCAACCAGCTCAACCCCCTGCCAGGAAACCCTACAACGGAACTGCACCCTTGTGCAACCAATGTGGCCTACATCATCATGCTGGGGTGAAGTGCCGCACATGCCAAGTTTGCGGACTTATAGGTCATACAGCTAGGGTTTGCCCAACCGCAGCTGCACCAAATCAAGCTGGCAACAATCCTGCTCAAGCCCGTTTTCCACAGGGGTCTTGCTACAACTATGGCGAGATGGGCCATTTTCGTAGGAATTGCCCAAGGCTTGCTAATGCAAATCCAGCGCAGGGATGAGCATATGATCAACCAGAAGACAACATCGTTTAGAAATAATCACGTCTTATGTATTATTTTCTTTTGTTGTCAAGATCCAAGAAACAGTTGTTATCGTTGTTTATAAATAAATCTTTTATTTACATTGCAATGTATTTATGTGATTGTATGTATAAACAACATATCCCCTACAATACCGACAATCAAGGAACCGCATTCCTTAAAGAACGGACTACTCCCAAATTTCTTCCATTATATGATCTCTTGCGTTTTTCACGAAAATCCTAAGTACCCGTTTCTTCCAAGAGAAACGAAGTACGAGGTGCCAAGTTAATAGCAATCAATAACAAGATAATAACAATTAAACAACTATGTGATTATGTGCTTATGAACATTACAAGACAAACTGTGCGGACTGTGCAAGGAATTACGTAATTATGGATGCATACATAATTATGAAATTTAGTGCACAGAAACCACAGCGAGCTTTGTCATGTACCTAGAAGTTAACCCTATTCATTTCCAATTCTAATGAAGTATCCGTTGAGGAAAAATGAACTAGCTATTCATTTTTCACTTCTGAAGAATATCCGTTGAGGAAATGAATATCCGTTTATCCTTCATTTCCAATTCTGAAGAATACCCGTTGAGGAAAATGACTCTGTTTGTGCATTTTCGTTCTGAAGAGTATCCGTCGAGGGAAATGAACATCCGTTTATTTAATCCTTCATTTCCGAACCTGAGGAAACAACCGTTGAAAAATGACTCCGTTAGTTCATTTTCGTTTCTGAAGATTATCCGTTGAGGAAATGAATATCCGTTGTTTAATCTTTCATTTCCGAACCTGAGGAAACAACCGTTGAAAATGACTCCGTTAGTTCATTTTCATTTCTGAAGATTATCCGTTGAGGAAATGAATATCCGTTGCTTAATCTTTCATTTCCGAAACCTGAGGAAACAACCGTTGAAAATGACTCTGTTTGTTCATTTTCGTTTCTGAAGATTTGTCCGTTGAGGAAATGAATATCCGTTTGTCTATCATTTTCATTTCCGTTTCTGAGGAAGCAACCGTTGAAAATGACTCTGTTTGTTCATTTTCGTTTCTGAAGATTTGTCCGTTGAGGAAATGAATATCCGTTTGTCTATCATTTTCATTTCCGTTTCTGAGGAAGCAACCGTTGAAAATGACTCTGTTAGTTCATTTTCGTTTCTGAAGATTATCCGTTGAGGAAATGAATATCCGTTTGTCTATCATTTTCATTTCCGTTTCTGAGGAAGCATCTGTTGAAAATGACTCCGTTTGTTCATTTTAGTTTCTGAAGATTTTTCGTTAAGGAAATGAATCCCCGTTTGTTTATTCCTTCATTTCCGCTTCTGAAGAATACTCGTTGAGGAAAATGACTCCGTCTGTTCATTTTCGTTCTGAAGAATGTCCGTTAAGGAAATGACAGGATTATGCTTTACATATCTCTGGTGGTTATCTGACACAAAGTCACAAATAGACTCCTACGAATAAATTTCGTGACGAAATTTCCTAAAGTAGGGGAGACTGTAACACCTGTGTCATTTCAACCATCAAACAAATGCCAAACCAATGAAATATTGTATTTCATACTTTGGACTTGTATAAATATGTGTATCTTTTGCACATATCAATTCTTGTTCAATTTCAAACTCTAAATCGCTTTCTGGAAGGTTATACGCGCACCGATGCGTAAATATAACCAGTTTAATGCAACAAACACTCCGGAATAGTGACATAGGCTTAACATACCTTAAATAACCTTTACATAACTTAGAAATAAGTTTTGAAGGCTTTGGTATGGCAAAATCAAGTTAAATCGCTTACAGGGACTAAAGTTGACAAACTGCGAAAGTATGCCAATTTGAACTGTAACAGACATTCCGGAGCATGACCATAAGTTAAACATACCATAAATATCCTTCACATAGCTTAGAAATAGGCTTTGAGGTGTTGGGTATGCTAAAATAAACTTTTGTGTCATTCAGGGACTAAAAGTGTCAAAAAGTGCACAAGTTTGCATTTTCGCGCATAACTTACGTTCTGAATACATCCGGACATCCAAAAATTTATGTAAGCATGACTACATTATATTTTAGTGTTCGCCATAAGAAAAATCCATTCGTCGCGTCATTTGGATCGTTTTTCGCGCTTATGCGCATTCCGTCGTAATTAAGCGAACATCGCGTTCGTACGACCAAACGAACCGGCATCCGAGATATTTTTGAGCATGTTTTGAGTCCCCTATACTTTAACTTCATTTTAGAGCCTTGAAATGAGGTTAACGGGGTTCAAACGCATCGAAAAAGGCCTTAAAACACCACAGGGACCAAAACTGTCAATTTTGAAACTTTTCTGAAGCTGGTGCATGGTGGCGTAGCGCGACTGCATAGGGCCTTTACCGTCGCGCTACGCGAGCACCTTATCTGGGCAGAAATATCAGTTTTGCACTTTCGGGACCAGATTCGATGTATAAACAGCTGTTTAATTCACAACCACACATTCTAACATGCTTAGTCAGCTGATAAGGATGGAATTTAGGCACCATAACTTTCCGACACTTGTACGGATACGATTAAGGCACGATATTCGACAAGCGATCTTAACGGTTCGGGTATTCCTATAAATACCCATCCACCCCCATTGCTAAAATCACTAGAATCTTGATCTTAGGAACTCTAAGTTGAAACCATTGTTTCATACCTGAGATTCTTGGATCGAGATTAGCATTCGGGGACCCTTCGTAAGTATTCTTTCGTTCTTTTATTGCTTTTCGATTTTTTCGAGTCTGAAAGTCAAACTTTGTTTGACTTTTTACATTGACCAGTTATGGTCAATGCGAAGTTCGTTTGAACTTCGCAACGTGAGTGTAATCACGTTGGTTATAGTCCCTTGGGACTATGCCCACTGATTACCATGTTGTATAGGGTCGTAGGGTAGGCGATCTAATAAATCGCCTATACCTTCGAACCCGACCCAGTTTGGTCGATCATTAGGATCCGACCAAATACATTAGGTGACCCTAGTATAGGGCATAACCTTCCGAGGTTATACCCTATGGTCACATCGTTTAAGTAGTTGTATGATAGGTAGTTTATATGCCTTAGGTAAATTACCAGAATACCCTTTTCATGTATAATTGGTAATTAAGCATATGTAACCTAAACTTTTGTCACATAACTGATTATGTAACATGTTTAGGCATATAACACTTGTCATAGGACTAGTTAGGCGGTCCGAACGCGTTTCACGCGAACGACGCGTTAAAGTAGCATAAGCTACCTAAACGGGTCGTAATGGGTCGTAAACACTTAGGTTAAGTTTCATTTAGTATGTAGGCTTTGTTAAACCAAATGACACAAGTCTCAACACTCGTTTGGTTTACAAACCCTAATGCTACCCGATCTTCCGATTTAGGTCCGGTTTATTAATGTAGTTACCTATAGTAGGTGCCGTTTGATTCCGTGATCTCTAGCATTGTTTGGTTGTTACTCAAGGACTTCTGAGCAATCTCAAGTGAGTACATAGACCCCTCTTTTACTGTTTTCCAAACTGTTTTGGGGTGGAACACATGTGCCTACTTGTTACTTTCATGCTTTCCTGTTTTGACATCATATACTTGCTATGTTCATTAGTACATTATAGTACATGATTTCATTACATTTCATGCTAGGTGTGCCCATTGTGTGCATTACTTGGTACATTGTTTTACATTACATTTTGTTGCATATGCTCATCCAGTATATGAACACATTATATTACATTTTGAACCGTTAATAACTATTTGACTATGTGAACCGTTGAAATCATTTGACTCTGTGAACCGTTTGTATCTGTGAACCGTTTGTACTCTGTGAACCGTCTGTATCTGTGAACCGTTTCTATCGGTGAACCGTGTGAACCGTATTTGACCATACATAAACATTTCTACAACTGTTAAACATTACTTTGGTGTTTTGGTTTGATTAAGTGATTAAGTAACGATGCGTGTGTAATATGATACAAGCATGGTGGATACGCCGCTGGTACTTCCTATATATAAGTGTTTGTATGGTATTACATATCGTAGCGTTATTTGAATCATTTCAGTTTGAGGCATAGAAACATTTTATACAAGTAACATACTTTTCTCAAGACATTGTTTTACAAACAACTTATTTTATACAAACTCATTTTACATGGTTATTCATTTAATCATACATTATTCACTTATTTATATATATCATCTGAACTCATTGTTTTTCAAATGATTTACAAGACAAAGCAAATTACAAGGTTCATGACTAAACATTTTCTCAAACATAAGTCATGAAACCTATTTTCACAAAACCTATGTATCTCACAGGCATTTTTATGCTGACGTACCTATTTTCACATGTGTTTTTCAGGAGCTGTTGCATAAGATGATCAAGATACACATAGGCAGACTTGGGCTTTAGTGACAATAAAAGATGCAAGACTAGTTAATTATGTTGTATTTCTTTGTTTGTTAAGACATTGTAACACCTTTAATCAATAAAACAAAACTTCAATTGCCATGGATTTGAAACAATAAATTCTGTTACAACACTCCCCGATGTTTCCGCCACGTTTCGTATGTTCTACGTGGTCGGGGTGTGACAGTATTCTTGTTTTTTAAATATTAATAAATGTTTACCCGGGGATTCCCCGTTTCCCAAAAAAAAATGTTCAATTGTTTCAATGGTATGGTTTAG
This sequence comes from Helianthus tuberosus, assembly GCA_030545235.1. Lineage (NCBI taxonomy): Eukaryota > Viridiplantae > Streptophyta > Magnoliopsida > Asterales > Asteraceae > Helianthus > Helianthus tuberosus. The sequence continues at coordinate 126,778,290 of CM060447.1, read as the reverse complement.
CTAAGGAATGAACTGTTAGATCACGTGGATGATGTAGTATCTATCTTAAGTGCCATTAATCTAGTTTAAGACCGAGGGGCATGAGTGGTAGATCTATCTGGGTGTAGCGAGCCCCACCCATGGGTCCTTGTGTGGCCGCATGTGGTGACTATGTCGTTCTCACCGGATGGACCGGAGAAAATCCGCTAGGTTTGAGCACTTCCTACACACCACACATATTAATGTCCTTGCAAAACATTAATGATCTATTCATAGATGTTTTCATACCGGTTATCAAAGGAAATCTCTTAAATGCTTACAAGTTATTACGAGCTCACTTACAAAACACATGAACTTGCTCAACTTTTGTTGATGTTTTCAAACTACATGTATTTCAGGAAATTGATAATGGATCTGGCGGGCGTTCAAGGTTTCAAGTTGTGTGTACAATAAACGATGTCATCCAGTGTTGAAGGGTTTGAATTGTGTATTTTATCTTTGATGGGATACATAGTTCAAAGCCTCGTCTTATTAGTGTCTTTTGTTAAAGTCCATTATGGAACTTGAAATATTTGGTTGGTTTGTATTTTTAAACTCGAAGTCTTTGTATGGTGTTAAACAATGTTGGTTATATTATTTTGAAACTCAGTAATGGATGAACATCAAGATTTCTATCATATAGTTGTTTATTATAGTTGAAGGCAATGATATTAAGCAAGTCACACGTAACACGCTTCCGCAAAAGTCAGGGTGTAATGGGACTCGACTAAAAGTCTTAATGCTAGGATCGCGTGTTATAGAAGCCTAAGTAATATCTGGAAGTAATATAGGCAATCATACTTTCATTCCTATAATTGCTTTAACACCACCAGACAAGAAGATTCCATTTAAGTTTAAAAGAAGATAGTTTTTTATTGTTGTATGTTTCGCCATGACGGAAAATAAAAGTCAAGGTCAATCGTTATCCAAAGTCAGTCTGTTTCTCAGACAACCAGTCTTTTCTCATCGTCAGCTTTACGTCGCTTTGTCCAGAGTAAAAAGTAGAGATGGACTCAAACTCATGATTGTTGATAAAGATGGTAAACTTACGAATACAACATTGAATGTTGTATATAAAGAAGTTTTTAGAGATTTGTAATTTTTAATTTGTATTTGTATATATAGATTTCTTAGTTGTGATTGTAAATATGATATGTAATTACAAATAAAGAATTTACAAATACGATATGTATTTATTTGTTATAACCTTTTATTTCACTTTTTTTTTGTTATCCAACCCCGTGTACCACACGAGTTTTAACCTAGTAAATATATATATATATATATATAGTGGGGATCCTGCGGAAAGTGTGTTTTTCCTAGAAAGTCTAGGAAGCGATTTGGTCCATCCAATGGGTGTGTTTAAGGGTTGAGATTAAATCAATGGCAATCTTGTAATATTTGAGTTTAATTAATTGATTGTTTTAAATGAGTAGGGGCAATTTTGTCAATGGCCGTGTTTTTAATCAATCAAAAAAACTGTCAGGCAATCACAACTCCTATTTTCACGCGAATTTCCCTCTCTCTCTAAACCCACATTCAGAAACCCCCAAAATCATACCAAATATACCTAAAATCATGGATGAAGATAAGAGATTTTCCTTGTTCTATATACGTAAGATCAAGCTTTCATTGTACTACGTGTTTTACAAAGCGATTACGGGTGATTCTTGTTTGTCATTGGCGGTATTTTGTTGGTTGCAGGGAAGAGATTCAAAAAGCAGGAAACTTTGGAAAGGATAGATAGCAGCGGAACAGTTACCAGAAGCCGATCGAAAGCTGGGGCGAAAACTGCTGATGTAAAACACATTATGATGTAATGTGATCATCAAAAAACATAATGTGATGTAATGTGACATAGACAATAACATAAAACACATTCAGAGTGTTAAATTGCAAAAGAACTGTTAAAACACAACCTGGTTATATACAAAACACAACTGTATGAATCTGAATGCTAAAACACAACTGTATGAATCTGCTTGCTATTAAAACACAACTGTATGAATCTGAATGCTAAAACACAACTGTATGAATCTGCTTGCTGTTAAAACACAACTGTATGAATCTGCTTGCTGTTAAAACACAACTGTATGAATCTGCTTGCTGTTAAAACATAACTGTATGAATCTGAATGCTAAAACACAACTGTATGAATCTGCTTGCTGTTAAAACACAACTGTATGAATCTGCTTGCTGTTAAAACACAACTGTATGAATCTGAATGCTAAAACACAACTGTATGAATCTGCTTGCTGCTAAAACACAATTGTATTAATTTTCTTGCTGTTAAAACACATCGTCAAGAAAACGGAGATGATACGAACAATATTTGAATGGTGATGATGAACTCGGAGATGGTGGAGATGGAGAAGTGTTTGATGATGACGAAGACGAAGAAGGAGAAAGTTGCGAAATACAAAAAATCTTGGAGAAACAGTTTCCATAATTATACGCATTGTTAGTTAATGAGAGATAAAATTCCAAAAATAAAATAAAATGTCAAACTACACAAGTGCCCTTTTAAATAAAATCATTCCATGCCACGTGTCACATTCTTATTGCTTCCTAGACTTTCTAGGAAAAACCCACTTTCTACCCAACTCCTCCTCTATATATATATATATATATATATATATACATATATATGCTTGGGGGCCCACTTATTATAAAAACAATATAAAAACCAACCCCCACCTGCAAATCCCAGATCCTTCTCTGCTAATCTCCTTCTTCATTTGAATCTATTGCATCAGAGATCTGCAAAAAAAGACTCCAACACCACCCTCCACCTATTCTTTATTTGACACCATTCTTAACACTCACTCACACATACTTTTGTGAGTAAAACAGAGAAACAGAGATAGAAGCTAGAGAAAGAGAGAAGCGGAGATGGAGGGTGGCTTGTCGGCCGACAACAGAGGCACGGCAGAGCCACAAGCACCGATCTCCACCTAAGATTATCCGGTGATAACGGTGGTCACTCCAGTGAAGACATGGATTCTCCGGTGATAACAGTTTGGTTTTATGCGGGGGTCGTTCATGGCGGTTGGAGATGATGATGATAATGTTGGAATTCTCCGGCGGCGACAACTAGCCGTGTTCAATCGGCTACTCATATGCTCAGTGTGATGATTGGGTTTTTATGGATCTGGATGAAGTATCATATGGTTGTCCTAAATTTCTTCCAATTTAATTGAGTTCACGATTTTGTGCTTCCTTGCACTTATTATTGCAGGTTGTAGAAATGGGAATATGATGGTAATGGCGGTGATGGTGGAAAGTGAAGGAGGGTGACATAGAGGGTGGAGGAAGGTGACAGTGGTAGGTGGAGGGTGATGGTGGTGGGTGAAGATTGAAGAAGTGTGGTGATGCCTAATCAATTTTATTTTATTTATTTTGTTTTTTTATTATAAATGGTAAATCTGTCATTTCACATCCATTTAACGTCATAAACTAACGTTCATCCACTCTAAGGACTATCCGAGTAACAATCGAGCAAACCACAGGGAACAAGAGTGTAATTTCCAAAAGTTGGGAACTAAAAGTGAAATTTTACCAAACCACAGGAAACATCCGTGCATTTTACTCTAAATTCAATACAATATTTATTTATCAAAAGTTCCTGAACATGTAAAAAAATTAACATAGTTGTAAAAAGCTAAAAGATAAATTCATTGCCTAGAACTTGATAAAGTATCCTTCTATGTGTAAAAATAAATTCATTGCCTCTTTTTAGAATTTGATAAATTATCGTTCTAAGTGTGAAAAAACTAAAGTAGATAATTTTCTAATCAGAATTAGTTAAAAGTAGGGGTGCAAACAAGCCGAGCGGCTCGCGAGCTACTCGAGATCGGCTCGAGAAAAAGCTCAAAATAAGCCGAGCCTTATTGAGCCCGAGCCGAGCTTGAGCCTAAAATAGAATTATAGTAACATGATCAAAAGTTAGTGATCAGTTAATGACATGGTGACAGAACACACTAAGTGTTAAGTTGAAGGTGACGGGCGTCAAAGTAATAGTTGAGGATGCCAGCGACCAATAGCCAATAGTCTGGGGTGTTAAAATCCAATAACCCTAATAATAATTGGGGCGCAAAAACGACACTTTGAACTTCACAAAGGGTGAACTTTGATGGATTTTTAAAATATAGTGTAAAAGTATCGGTTAGTGTAAAACCACAAACATAAATGAATCTGCAAAAGCAAAACCCTTGATCATCATCAGTCGTCTCCTCCCACTCCGCTCCGGAAACGGCGAGCTTCTATTCTCGGGTGACAACGCAGTAAGGCGTCCTCTCCACAACTCAATGTATATCATTTTTGCTTTCATATTCAATCATCATTTGTTCGTTTCATCAATCTGATTTCGTTTGTGTTACCTGTTAGGGTTGAATTTGATTTTTTTTTTAATTAATTTTGTAAAATAAGATTAGGTTTAGTTTGAACAAGCATTGGTGGTAGATCACAATCTAAGATTGATTGCAGTTTCTGGGTTGTAAATAAAGCTTATTTGGGTGTGCCCCAGGGGTGGACCTACCTTGTAACAAGGGGTAACCCCTATATTGCCCCTTAACGCTCTGACGGTAGTGTAAATTTTGGAAAAATTTGACGTTTTTCGATTTCGTTACCCTTTTTTATGAAACGTTGCCCCTATATGGATTTTCTAGATCCGCCACTAGTGTGCCCCTCACGTATGTGATGCGGATTTTGGGACCAAAATGGTTTGTAGCAGCTTGCACTTTTTTAAACCAAGATACTTTATAATCAGATAGAGTGATAAAGGGTTAGATTAGATTCATAAAGATATCAAGGTTGGTGGAAGTCTTTTAAGTTAACAACACTTATATTGCCATGGATGCAGTACGGTGCACATCATTTAGCTGAAGCCCTCTATTGTCTCTGGAAGCATCATCTTCCAGTTTCAATCATGCAACAGGTGAGATGCTTTAATACTTTTCTCTTTTTTTATTTCTTTTTGTGTTTTAGTTTTCGGTGGATACCATTACCATATATAAACAATGTATAATATATTTTAATACTTTCGGACTTTTCTCTGTGATTTCTATTACCTAACTTTCCATTTTAATAAAAAATGAAAGGCTGGTGGCTCTGAAACTGAAGTGACATGGGAGGATCAGCAGAACATCAACAAGTTTGGGAGACTCAACAACCGCTTTCATGAACTTGAAGATGAAATAAAGATTGCCAAGGTACCTTTGTAGTTTCTCTAGATTAGAACTATAACTGTCAACATTCTATATATGTTTTTCTTTTTTTTGGCTATTGTAAGTTTGTGAACGAAAATGAAGTTACCAATCTGCTCATCTAAAATCATCATTATTCAGTAAATCCCACCAATAGCAAAGCTAAGGTAGGGTCTGAGGAGGGTAAGATGTAGACAGCCTTACCTCTACCCTGTAGGAATAGAGAGGCTGCTTCCAGTGAGACCCACGGCTCGATAGTAGTTTTGCATCAGGCCTTGGACATAAGGCACATAACACTCAGCAATTGGGACAAAAGCCGATTTGTGCATGTACCCCTTTGTCTTTCGACTATCAACGCCACCACATGATGCATGATTAACCGTCCCTCGCTTTTTAACGTTATTTTCACGAAATTAGAAAAATAACGTTAAAATTAGTGCACTTTCACTTTTGCCCCCCAAGAGCCCACACATATACATTATATGCGCATACCGCAAGCGGGGCGTGAATCTGCTCATCTAAAATGTAGAAGACAAATAAATGCAAAAAAAATGACGGGCCTTAGATAATGAATATGCACATCCCTCTTTCCTTCGTGTAAATAAGTTATTTGTAGCTCAAAAACAGATGTTGTTTTCTTCCTAATCGCTACTAAATCGGGAAAATTTGCTTATGTACCATCAAGGTTTAAAAAGGCGGAAACGGGTATCGCGGCGTTTTCCCTTAGCCTCACGAGGCGTAAGCCTCGAGGCAGGTCGAGGCGTAAGCCTCAAAACATTATTAAAAAAATTTAAAAAAATATATATATCACTCTCATAAAATCACAAATTACCATAAAAGTATAAAAAAACATCATAAATAGAAAATAGGAAAACAAGCAAGGTTTAACATAAAACAAACACCATAAAATAGTTCGAAGAACTTAAATTAGTAATGTTATGACATCTAAATATCATAGAACTCGTTTTCCTCCGCATCATCATCCTCAAAGTTTTCATCTGACGTATTTAGATCGTCATAGTCATCGACCAAATTAATAACTCTTTTCCTTTTCCTCCTAGATGATGAACTCTCACCTTTTTCCTCATTTGACATTTTGACCCGCCAACTCCACCAATGCCATCTTCATCCCCACTCGGGTTAGCTATCCACTCATCATCCAACAAAACATCATCGGCAACTATCGGGACTTCATCATCTTTTAGATTCGTCTTCTTTATAAACTTTTGCTTCAATCTCCTATTGTACATAACATACACCAACTTGTTCATCCTATTCGTGCCCAACCGATATCTTCTTTTCGATTAGGTTTTTTCAACGTAATAGATGTTTTTTAAGTGAACTATTGGGTTGGCCCACCAATTAAGCCTAATAAACACTAAATGGGTCTAAAATAAAGTCCAAAAGAAACTAAAGTTTTCCATTTTCACAAGGTCTGGTGAGGCTTAAGCCTCACCGCCTCGGACAGCCTCGGATGACTGAGGCTTAGGTTTCAGTTGACCCCTATGAGGCTAAGCCTTTAAGGCGTTTTTTCATAGCCTCAGCCGAGGCGGGCCTCGGAAAGCCTTTTTAAACCATGTGTACCATGGAGTAGCCAAACAGGGTGTTAATGTGCTGTTGAATTTCTGTGCACTTAGTTGTAGGCTGTAGGTGTCTTTATTCTATTTCCATCTATCATGCCGTACTTGTCACAATTTGTCTTCTCTTTAGTGCTTAGAAAGCAAACAATTACATTAAGGGTGGCCTTGGTAGTCTAAGACTTTTGGGCTTTGCAAGGTAATCTCCATATGTTGCTAGTCGGAGTAAGCCAGAAAGAAAAGTTCCTCTTCTACTAAAATAACAGGATGAGTAGGCATGAAACTAGGGGTGTAAATGAGCCATAGATCACAAAAGAGCCAAGCTTGAGCTCTGTTATGCTAAACGAGTCAAGCTCGAGGCTGCTTGTTTACATCTTTACATGAAACCTAACTTGTGTGCATATTAATAGCTTGTGTGTGATTGTACATGAGAACCGACGAAAGTTTTATTGAAAATGTCAAACCAAGAGTATTTAGCTAATCTCCCCCCCCCCCCCCCCCCCCCCCCCCCAAACCGAAATTGAGTTTGAAATGGTCATATTTAGTTATCGTGTTTATTATATATGGAGAGAGGGGGGCATTCATTCAGGTCAATATTATTTTGAGAACCGCATAATGCATTTTATCTATTACTTTGAAGGTGATACACAAGACAGTTATGTAATCACCTCCTTTACTCTCTACCATGCATCTGATAATCTTTTATGTACCATGCACAAACACACCTCTCTCTCCACGAATTAATCTTTTATGAAACAAACATGCATATACATATAGATAAAATTTGGTTGTTTAATTTGACATAATTGGTGTTCGACAGGAAGCGAATGAGAACATTGAGGATGCAAGCAATGAATTGATTCTAACTGATGAAGAGGTGGTGAGGTTCCAAATAGGCGAGGTTTTTGCTCATGAGCCAAAAGATGAAGTCGAGATCCGGATTGAGAAAATGCAACAGGAAACTACCATACGTTTGGAGAAACTTGAGGAAGAGAAGGAATCGATACTTGCTCAGATGGCCGAATTGAAGAAGATTTTGTATGGTAAGTTCAAAGACTCGATCAACCTCGAGGAAGACTGATTGCTAATTGCTTAGTATTTTTTTTTATGTTGTACCAAACGTTCTCTTGTATTCTAAGGCATATTCGCTACCTTAAAATTATTGTCTTGTTCCTTCGTAAGACCCATGTGCTTATGAAATTAACCAATGAAATAGGGGAAAAGTAGGGATGATAAAAATGGGTTAGGACTGGCTAGCGTAAAGCGGAACCATCCTGATCAACTATATTCGATCTGGTCATGACATGATCTTAGATTTTAGAGAAAACCGGTCTTTGGTCGGAAAATAACCGAAGTAATCAAGTGCTAGCTTACAAAAGATGGTTAAAACATGTCGATGGAAAGGTTGGGTGGGTGATTTTGGTTTATTTGGTTCGGTTTCAAATGGTTTTTAGTCAGGTGTATTTGGTTAGATGTTAAATGGTTTTAGTTTTGTTTGAGACTGAATATTAAACACCCTAGGATGATCTTGCCTCATTGTCTACTTGTTTAGCTTGGACATTGGTGTATCCTCTTTCTCAAACAGGATAACAAATGGTGTAGTCATGCAAACTTTTAAAACATCGACCCAATGTCACACGTTATGGTAGACACATGTTCGTACCAACATGCTCATAACCATCTGACAAAAATATCTTCTGTTAAAAAAAAGGGGTCAGCTAAATACACCCATTTTTTTACTAGTCATACCCCCTTTTTAAAAGTTGTCAAATTTAACCCATCTATACAATTCAAATATTGTTTTTGAAGACACTTTCTATAACTAGTATTTTATTATGTTTCTATATTTGAAGACACTCTCTAACTAGTATTTTATTACGATTCTATAAAACGTCATTACAAATTACTAAAAAATATATCTTTAAAAAAATGTTTCAGAACTTTTATTAAACAAACAGTTGATTTTATATTTTTTATCTATTTCGTATTTTAGTTCTATTGTTATTAGTAATTTAGTATTGTTATAATAAAATGTTTTTATAATATAATTAACAACTTGTATTTATTAAAAGTAATAAGATGCAAAAAGAAAATAAAACATTAACTAGACCATTAGGTACTAAAATATTTGATCAAAGCATGTAATATCAATTAATAATCGATATAAGTTGAAATTTAATTATTGTGAGGGTATGCTATTGACTAATCAAAATCATTATCTAAAATTGACGTGGTGATTCTCAAATATATTCATCTTCTTTTAACTCCAAAAACTATATTAAGTTGGCTGGATTCAAAGTTTCATTTAAATTTTTGTGTATTATTGTTTATACAAACTGAATTCGAATACCCACTTCAAGTTGCTATGAACAAAAAAAACCCACTTCAAAATTAAATTTACCCGCTTCAGTTTAAAATGTAAAAAAAATGATTTTTTTTTTCAAATAACCAAAAAAAGTTTCTTTTTAAATAAAATAACGTTTTAAAAACAAATACCAGTAATATGTGACAACCCGCACAAAACCAGGTATCCGTACAACTTAATTAATGATTAATTACTACTTGATTACTGTGCTTAATTGAACTAGCTGATAAACTGCTACCTGCATACTGATACATGCACTTACTTGCATCATACTTTATTTGCTGTCACTACATTGATTACATACTGAACCCTAGTGACAAACATGATGCACAAAAAGCACAGTAGCACTAAACGGATACACAGTGAACATGCTGATATAACCAGCATCAGGCAGATACTGCCTCAAGGCCTGTTAAGAGCCTCATATATTTTGGCTACACTGGTAGTGAGTGTAGGATATAAGGGTTGTGTTACTGCGTCTCTAGGGGATAAGATACACTGATTCGGATGTGCCAGAACATACTTTAAGTACCAAACACAGCACTTTAACAATTTAACCAGCTTCTAGCTGACTAGTAAAGTGCCAGAAATGAGAAAATATTACTAGACACTTTCTAAAGTGTCGGGAAAACAAATTGTGTCACTAAAAATGTAATAACGACACTTTAAAGTCTTTTGTAACACTTTAACGGATTACTATCCAACCGGACACCCGGACTTTACCCGGAACATGAAAATATTATTATTTTCACTATTATTATTTTTCTGAGCCAGTTAGGGTCCCTGGTTACCCTAACACCCGTCATAACACGTAACATACAAGTAACTAAGTTAACTACTTAAACTAACCTGATTAACAAAACAACCCCCCTAACTAACTACTTAAAATCGGACCAAAGGACCCCCCCCCCCCCAACCGATTTGGTTGCCTAGGGGGCAACACCTTGTACTTGTAATCTTGCCAAGTCTCATTGTCTAGTATCTAAGCTACACTATAAACTTTGGATAATAACCCATGACTTTGCCTATAAATACATGAGATTGCACTAAGATCATCCATCACAATTCACAACACAAACCAACTCTCTCTCTTTCTTCCTTGGTGGTTCTCGGCCGAACCCCACTCACACCACCATCACAATTTCGGTTCTTGTTTTCATCATTCCATCACCATACAAACATCACAAGACACGTATAAGGAGCTTTGGTGCACTCGGATCACGAAGGACCTCAACCGTTGGCTTTTATCCACGCGATTTTCGTCACGATTCTTCCCTAGCCCCGAGCTAGAGGTATATTGTTTAAAACTTGTTTTTACATTCATCTAAAGTGGTTAAAAGGATTATTGTCGGTTGAATCTCGTTATATTGAAAGATGATGCATTAAAGTCTAGTAAAATCATAAAAATGGAGGTTAATAGCACATGTCTTGTGTAAAAGTCGTAGGACTTGAAATTTGTGCTTATTGTGACCCGATCTATAATGTGGTAACTCGAATCTTCGTTTAACCCGACTTTGTAAAATCACGTATCATCACATAAGCTTGTTTTTGAAAGATACAAGGGTTAAAGATGAAACACTACCACATTTTAGAGACATGAACTTGTATGAAAATATTTTAGTTGTGTAAAAGTGGTTTAACCGGTAAAATGGTGTTTAAAACTAGCGGATCTACGTATCCGCAAGTGGTATTTTTGAAAGACCACACTTTAAAGAAATCATGTTTTTCTAAAGATGGATCTTGCACTAATAAATATGATTTTATAAACCACAAGTGTGTAGACACTTGTGAAATGGAAGGATCCGACAAAGAAGTATATTTGTCACTTGTTACTAGAAGTTGTAAAGACGGTTTTCTCTAAACACGAAGTTTTTACAAGATTAAAGTTACTTTATATAGAAATCTACATATATAAAGGTGATTTACATTATAGATTCGGAAAAACTACAAGTTCATGCGATTATGCAAATTTATATACTTGTCGACTAGTTTGTTGTGTCGGAAATTGTTTGATTGAATAAAGGAGATTGTTGAATGGATTTGTTAAAAGAAAATGATACGCTTGAAAGCGTGGCCACCTCCAGTTACAGAGGAAACTCTGGCGAAATTTTCTAAAAACCTAACACTTAGACTTTTTACACAACAAGTGTTAGAACTATTTTTGGGCATACTTTTGAAACATAAATTTCGCCAGTACTATATTTTACTAAATATTCGGAGGTGGGATTTTCACAAAGATTAACGTGATAAATATATTTGTCACAACACTGTTTATGATTATTTTGTGAAAATACTTAAATATTATTTTAGGGTAAAAATAATATTTACAAGCGTTAATGATTCCAAAACTTTGCAAACGCTTCCACAAACACATAAGTTACACCGGTAATTACATTACCACAAAATTGATAAAACGTAACTTACGCACATGTATTAAATCCCCCATCCTTGGGAAGGAAGATAATTACCAAGTATATACGACATGTAACACGAAATAGTTGTCTAACTATTTCCCGCAAACATAAACTGTAAAGCTAAAGCACGGCCGTCCGTCTAATAGAATTAGCACTTGTAGGTCGTTGCACAGCTTACTATATTGTAGACGCTTGATAGAGATACGCATTCACTGTGAGTTCATGTCCCCCTTTTCTCTAACTGTTTTCAGTTTTCTTAACTGCGGGGGTGAAATACATGTTACTTTGTTTACAAGTACTTTATACACGGTATGAATAACGTAAGGAGGTTTAGATCATGTGAATGGGTAGTTAGAACACCGAGGGACTCGAGCGGTAGATCTATCTGGGTGTAGCGAGCCCAGCTCTAGGCCAAACGGACCTCTCTGAGGCTAACCACAACGGACCTGGAGTGACTTGGTTGCCCAACACAAAAATCAGCTAGGGTTGTGTCTACTTACTTGCATTTCACAACATGCTAATGGCCTTGCAAACCATTGGTGATCACAAGTCCTCTTACACTGCTACATACCAGGAAACTTTTATACTTACAAGTGTTTTACTTACTCACTTGCACATGAACTCGCTCAACATTATTGTTGATTTTTCAACTCACATGTATTTCAGGAAATTAAACGAGATCTGGCACGGTATGGAACGTTTTTCCGCTGCATTTGTCATGGAGTCATCAGGGTTTAGGGGATGTGTCTCTTTCCTGGACAAGACACAGTCCTTAAACCACGTTTATGTTATGTTTTAGTTTGTAATGTTGTTGAACAAGGTTATGGTTGTTGGTTAAAACAATGGTACTGTATTTTGTTTTCAAAACTTAATGGATGACTTGCATGGTTTTTAAATTCATATAGCTTGTTATGATTAAGCTATGGTATTAAGAAGTCACACCAAAATATACCACGCTTCCGCAAAGCCAGGGTGTGACAGCTTGGTATCAGAGCCAGGTTCATAGCGAACTAGGATTCTGTCTCGAGTCTAGACTATGATCACTAGGGCTCTCACGAAAACATTTTTCTGCATACCACTTAAGTCCAGATCCACACTTTTTACAAACAAATGTTGAGCACATTTTATTAATTATAAGTTCAGCTTGGAGGGCTGAGGATCGATCTGGAGGATCGAGATGGTCAAGGTAGTTGAGCACGTTGGTTTGTTATAGGATCGATCTGGAGGATCGAGATGGTAAAGGTAGTTGAACACGTTGGTTTGTTATAGGATCGATCTGGAGGATCGAGATGGTAAAGGTAGTTGAGCACGTTGGTTTGTTATAGGATCGATCTGGAGGATCGAGGTTTGGTTTAAGTGAAGGATAGAGCAGTCTGGTAGACTGAATGAAATTGACTAGTAAGACTAGGAGAAGTATGTGATACCTTACTTGGTGACTTACGTGATTAACTGATTATATGATTGATTATTATACGTATATGTGTTTGTGTTACAAATGTTATGCTTTCATCAAGTACTAGAAAGATGGGCACTACGAACCCCCTGACCATAGTATCAGACGACATAGTTCAACGAAGCACGAGGTGTACATTTCTGATACTACCGGCACAGACAATGACGACTTTCAGCCCTTTGTGCACTGCCTGAAGTCGTAGCAGAGCCTACTGATGGCCATCTTGTTGGGAATTTGCCACTGGCGGTGATCCCTGCTCCTGTGCCCCTTGCCGCTTATCTCATTGTTGATATGCCCCCGACATTGCCTCTAAAGACGATGTCGAACTATTAAGAGGAGGACCCGCTTGAGGGCAAGGCCCTCTCGCTGCTAGCATTAGACTACTGCACGCAGACGCTCCTGTAGGGGAAACTCATTTCCCCATCCCAGACTCATTTGAGTCTCTGACATCCGCGTCTTCACACATACAGGGAATGCAGCACCACTTACACGACGCCGACCCTGATATGGCATCATCAGCTGCACCGGATCCCACACACGGCTTTGAGTTTGATCGCGATTATGAGGACAATTCTGTTTTTCCGCCTGGTGTTGATCCAGACCATGACATTGAGTTCATGCACTTAGACCAACCCTTGGGGGATCCTGTAACCCCTGTGATTGTTGAATCAGCTGATTTTGAGATGGAGTTTTTTTTTTTTTTATTTATTCGGAGCTAGCCGTGGCCCCCGAGCCAGGCGTTGCTCCTGACCCCGCATTGGAGTATGACCCTGTTCATGCCAATGCACCGGCTGTTGCTCCTTGACTGATCATCTGCTTGGATGAGAGAAAATTTGGGGTAACTGTGCAAGACAATTTATTATTACGGGGGCCCACGTAATAACGATTTGTAGTGCACAGGAATCCTGGTGGACTCTGCAGGTCAAGCTAATGATAACCTAAACACAAATGACCTAGGCGATGTAGCCTCGAGTTCATTCTATTACAAGCAACAAGCTAAATTGACGAGCCTATGTGAAGGCTCAGGAATTTATTTCCCACTTATACAGTGAGTATATTTGCGTGTGAAATGGGGTGATTACATGATGGCTTACGTTGCTATATATATACCCCATAGACAATTGAAACATTGTCCAACCCGCTTCACACTATTTCGACAAAAAGGGAATGTCACCCAGACGTGACACAAGCACCGGTACGTTACAGAGGACAGAAGACGAGCTGCAAGAACGCATCTCACAGATAACTGCACGACATGAAGCCCTCCACTCTAAGTACAACGATGGCATTACTGGAGATAATCCTCCAACTGGCTGCACCTATAAACAGTTCCTGAACTGCAAGCCTTTGAACTTTGTCGGAACAGGAGGCACCATTGCATTTATTCGTTGGTCCGAAAAGACCGACTCCATTTTAAGGATGAGCAACTGATCGCCAACTGAGTGTTACCTACCTCTCAGGGATATTTCTAGGTGGCACACTCTCTTAATGGAACCTCCGGGTTCAGACCCTTGGCACAGACGCTACTTATACACTGAGCTGGGACGAGCTCAAGGAAACGATTGAGGAGAAATGTTGTTTTAGGACAGAAATTCAGAAACTTGACGTGGAGTCCTGAAATTTGGGGAAAGGACGAACCAGAGACTCCTGAACATGATCGGCGATCGCACGACTTATCTAGGGTTGTCCCCTACTAAGTCATTAATGTAGTATGATAGAGTGGTGTACGTGTGAGCTTTTCATTGTGGTCTCGAATTGTGGCAATACAATCGAAGTGTTCTCATCACATGCGATGTTCAATCTATTGTTTATGTCCTATAACATAAGATGTTATGTGATTGACTTGTTGATAACATGAGATGTTATGTGTTGGTATTGTTGAATGCATACGTACGTTTCACTTGCTATAACCTAACCTATGCGAAACATCTTTTAGAAGATGCCGCCAAGACGCGAAATGCGCATGCCCACCTCTGAGGCAGAACTTAAAGAGATAATTGCTGCAGCTATAGCACAGCACGAGGCCCTACGCTCCGAACCAATCAAAGGTACCTCAGAAAATAACGGTTGTTCCTACTGGCACTTCCTCAACTACAAGCCTCCAACGTTCGACGGCACTGGGGGTGCCATAACTTTTGTAAAATGGATTGAAAGTATGGAATCCATCTTTCGAATGAGTGGCTGTACGCCAGAACAACAGGTCCCATACGTTTCTGAGTTGTTTCAAGATGGAGCTCGATTATGGTGGAATCTTCAGGTTCGAATGATGAGCCTAACTACAGCATACGCGTTAACTTGGGATGAGTTGAAAGGAATGATGCATAAGAAGTATTGCCCCACACGGAAACCCAGAAGTGGGAAGATGAATTTCGGAGCCTAATGATGGAAGGTCCGAAGGTGTTGGAGTACGTGCAACGACTCCATGATCTGTCACAAATCGTTCCATACCTGGTGAAACCAGAACTGAAGAAATTGGAACAATTCATTTGGGAACTGGCACCTCAAGTCTTGAGCTTGATGACAGCATCTACGCCACCAACGACCATTGTTGCAAGTAAGATGGGTTTGGCACTCGTTACGGAAGCAAATAGACTAGAAAAACTTGCAAGCCCTGACAAGAAAACTCAGGTGGAGTCGTCTGGAAAGAACAAAAGGAAGCTTACCGAAGATACCCAAATGAACAACAATGAACAAAGATCTATTCGAGGCTGCTTTGACTGCGGGAACAAAGGGCATTTCAAGAAAGATTGCCCTAACAACAGACAGGCCAATGATAAGATTTACTTAGAAACCAAACCAAGATGTGCTGAGTGCAAGTGTCACCGGGATGGTGGATGTCAGAAGCCTTGGTACGGGAGGAAAGGACACAACAAGGAAGGTTGTGGGATGAAGAGTTTCATACAAGGAGAAAACAGTAACAACGCTCTAGGTGGAAATGGGAAAGGAGATGGCCGAATGATAGGATGCTACCATTGTAAGGAAGTTGGACATTTTAAGAGGGAATGCCTGAAGTTGAAACAAGACCGTGAGAGAAAGTCCAACATCAGAGCTTGTGAGGCATGCCAGGATCCAGGTGTGATTTCTGGTACGTTCTCTAATAACCAAAACTTTTGCACCTATTTTGTTTGATGCTGGTGCCGGTTATGTCTTCGTGTCATTAGAATTTAAGAATATACTTGGTTTAACCGCTAGTAAGTTAGATAACCCCTACTCGATCGAATTAGTTAATGGAAAGTTAGTTGAAGCCAACGAAGTAATCAGAGGCTGTGTGATAGAACTGGGAGAACGTGAGTTTACTTTGGATCTACTACCAGTCGAATTGGGAAGCTTCGACGTGGTGGTAGGAATGGATTGGTTATCCGGAAACAAGGCTGTGATAGTATGTCACGAGAAAGCTGTTCGTATTCCAACTAATGATGGTGAGACAATTGTGGTTCACGGGGAGAAGCGTGACACACCGCTAAGATTTATCAGCTGCTTGAAAGCAAGGAAGTGTTTACAGAAAGGATGTGTTGCTTTTCTGGCACACATCGTGGATAAGAAGGCTGCTGAGCCAAGGATCGAAGATATCCCTGTCGTAAGGGAGTATCCAGAAGTCTTCCCAGAAGACTTACCCGGACTGCCACCTCAGAGGCAAGTGGAGTTTCACATTGACTTAGTTCCAGGCGCAGCGCCTGTAGCTAAGGCGCCTTACAGACTCGCGCCGTCTGAAATGCAGGAATTGTCAACGCAACTTCAAGAGTTGTTAGACAAGGGTTTTATCCGACCAAGCTTCTCTCCTTGGGGAGCTCCGATCTTGTTTGTCAAGAAGAAAGACGGAAGTTTCCGCATGTGTATTGACTATAGAGAACTGAACAAGCTAACGGTCAAGAACAGGTATCCTTTGCCAAGAATCGACAATCTGTTCGATCAACTTCAAGGCTCAAGCTGTTACTCTAAGATCGATCTTCGATCTGGATACCATCAATTAAGGATACAGGAGGAAAGTATCCCGAAAACAGCCTTCCGAACTCGTTATGGACACTATGAGTTCCTCGTGATGCCATTTGGGTTAACAAATGCGCCTGCAATGTTTATGGACTTGATGAATAGAGTTTGCAAGCCATACTTAGACAAGTTCGTGATTGTATTCATCGACGACATCCTGATTTACTCAAAGACGAAGGCTGAACACGAACAACATCTTAGAACCATACTGGAGCTGCTAAAGAAGGAACAGCTGTACGCCAAATTCTCCAAGTGCGAGTTTTGGCTACGCGAAGTCCAGTTTCTTGGACACGTGGTTAATGGGGATGGAATTCATGTTGATCCCACCAAGATCGAGGCAATCAAGAATTGGGAGACGCCTACAACGCCAACCGAGATTCGACGATTCTTGGGTTTGGCTGGCTACTATCGAAGGTTCATCGAGGATTTTTCGAAAATCGCTCAACCGTTGACGCTCCTGACCCAGAAGGATAAGACGTTTGATTGGGGAATCAAACAGGACGAAGCGTTTCAGATATTGAAAGATAAGCTCTGCAACGCGCCAATCTTAGCTCTACCAGAAGGCACTGATGACTTTGTGGTATACTGCGACGCATCGCGTCAGGGATTGGGTTGTGTGTTGATGCAACGCCAGAAGGTCATTGCTTATGCATCACGTCAACTGAAAGTGCACGAGAAGAACTATACCACCCATGATTTAGAGCTTGGCGCAGTGGTTTTTGCACTAAAGATCTGGAGACACTACCTGTATGGTACGAAGTGCACAATCTTCACAGATCACAAAAGCCTACAACACATATTCAACCAGAAGGAGTTGAATATGAGATAAAGACGATGGGTCGAGTTATTGAACGATTACGACTACGAGATAAAGTATCACCCAGGGAAGGCGAATGTAGTTGCCGATGCCCTAAGTCGTAAAGAAAGAATCAAGCCCATAAGGGTTAGGGCTTTGGAAATGATCATACGAACCGATCTCTCCTCGCGCATTCGCGCTGCACAAAAGGAAGCTCTCAAGGAGGGAAACCTTGAGGAAGAATATCTCCGTGGAATGGAGAAGCTTTTGGTACCAAACGAGGAAGGAACGTTATGTTTTGAGAAAAGAATTTGGGTTCCCCTGTTTGGTGGATTAAGGGAAGTTATTTTCGATGAAGCGCACAAGTCACGGTACTCTATCCACCCTGGATCGGATAAGATGTACCAGGATCTTAAAGATTACTATTGGTGGCCTAGGATGAAAGGCGACGTTGCTGTCTACGTGAGCAAATGTTTAACGTGCGCTAAGGTCAAGGCAGAATACCAGAAGCCTTCGGGACTTCTGCAACAACCTGAGATTCCCAAGTGGAAATGGGAACAAATCTCAATGGATTTTGTTACAAAACTGCCAAGAACGCCAAGAGGCCATGATATGATTTGGGTAATTGTTGACCGCCTAACAAAGTCCGCACACTTTCTGCCAATCAAGGAGAAAGACAGTACTAGTAAACTTGCGGAAATTTACATGAGAGAGATCGTAGCACGTCATGGAGTACCACTCTCGATCATCTCTGATAGAGACGAAAGATTTGTGTCAAGAATATGGCAATCTTTCCAAGAATCTTTTGGCTCACAATTAAATCTGAGCACTGCGTTCCATCCGCAAACTGATGGCCAGAGCGAGCGAACGATTCAAACTTTGGAAGACATGCTGAGGGCATGTGTTATGGATTTAGGAGGTAGCTGGGATAAACACTTACCCTTGGTCGAATTTTCGTACAACAACAGCTACCACACCAGTATTGGTGTCGCGCCATTTGAGGCCCTATACGGACGCAAGTGCCGATCACCACTATGTTGGTCTGACGCAGGTGATAGGCAGCTTGCTGGTCCCGAGATCGTCCAAGAGACGACTGACAAGATTGCGCAAATACTTAAACGCATCGAAGCCGCTCGCCACAGACAAAAGGCCTACGCGGATCCAAACCGGAAGCATGTGGACTTCCAAGTCGGAGAAATGGTTTTACTAAATGTATCGCCCTGGAAAGGGGTGGCGCGCTTTGGAAAGCGAGGAAAGTTGAATCCGCGCTACATTGGTCCTTTCAGAATTCTGGAAAGAATTGGGACAGTAGCATACAAGTTGGACCTACCCGCTGAACTAAATGGCGTACACGATACATTTCATGTATCCAATTTAAAGAAGAGTCCAACTCAAATTGACGTTGCCATTCCTATCGACGAGATTCACATTGACGACACGCTCCACTTCGTTGAAGAACCTGTTGAGGTCACGGACTGGAAAATTAACAAGACCCGCCGGAGCAGTGTCAAACTCGTCAAGGTTCGTTGGAATGCCAGACATGGTCCTGAATTTACCTGGGAACGTGAGGACCGGATGAAAGAGAAATACCCCCACTTATTTCCCAAGAACCCTGCTTTTACAAGCAGAACTTAAATTTCGGGACGAAATTTATTTAACGGGGGGAGAATGTGACAACCCGCACAAAACCAGGTATCCGTACAACTTAATTAATGATTAATTACTACTTGATTACTGTGCTTAATTGAACTAGCTGATAAACTGCTACCTGCATACTGATACATGCACTTACTTGCATCATACTTTATTTGCTGTCACTACATTGATTACATACTGAACCCTAGTGACAAACATGATGCACAAAAAGCACAGTAGCACTAAACGGATACACAGTGAACATGCTGATATAACCAGCATCAGGCAGATACTGCCTCAAGGCCTGTTAAGAGCCTCATATATTTTGGCTACACTGGTAGTGAGTGTAGGATATAAGGGTTGTGTTACTGCGTCTCTAGGGGATAAGATACACTGATTCGGATGTGCCAGAACATACTTTAAGTACCAAACACAGCACTTTAACAATTTAACCAGCTTCTAGCTGACTAGTAAAGTGCCAGAAATGAGAAAATATTACTAGACACTTTCTAAAGTGTCGGGAAAACAAATTGTGTCACTAAAAATGTAATAACGACACTTTAAAGTCTTTTGTAACACTTTAACGGATTACTATCCAACCGGACACCCGGACTTTACCCGGAACATGAAAATATTATTATTTTCACTATTATTATTTTTCTGAGCCAGTTAGGGTCCCTGGTTACCCTAACACCCGTCATAACACGTAACATACAAGTAACTAAGTTAACTACTTAAACTAACCTGATTAACAAAACAACCCCCCTAACTAACTACTTAAAATCGGACCAAAGGACCCCCCCCCCCCAACCGATTTGGTTGCCTAGGGGGCAACACCTTGTACTTGTAATCTTGCCAAATCTCATTGTCTAGTATCTAAGCTACACTATAACCTTTGGATAATAACCCATGACTTTGCCTATAAATACATGAGATTGCACTAAGATCATCCATCACAATTCACAACACAAACCAACTCTCTCTCTTTCTTCCTTGGTGGTTCTCGGCCGAACCCCACTCACACCACCATCACAATTTCGGTTCTTGTTTTCATCATTCCATCACCATACAAACATCACAAGACACGTATAAGGAGCTTTGGTGCACTCGGATCACGAAGGACCTCAACCGTTGGCTTTTATCCACGCGATTTTCGTCACGATTCTTCCCTAGCCCCGAGCTAGAGGTATATTGTTTAAAACTTGTTTTTACATTCATCTAAAGTGGTTAAAAGGATTATTGTCGGTTGAATCTCGTTATATTGAAAGATGATGCATTAAAGTCTAGTAAAATCATAAAAATGGAGGTTAATAGCACATGTCTTGTGTAAAAGTCGTAGGACTTGAAATTTGTGCTTATTGTGACCCGATCTATAATGTGGTAACTCGAATCTTCGTTTAACCCGACTTTGTAAAATCACGTATCATCACATAAGCTTGTTTTTGAAAGATACAAGGGTTAAAGATGAAACACTACCACATTTTAGAGACATGAACTTGTGTGAAAATATTTTAGTTGTGTAAAAGTGGTTTAACCGGTAAAATGGTGTTTAAAACTAGCGGATCTACGTATCCGCAAGTGGTATTTTTGAAAGACCACACTTTAAAGAAATCATGTTTTTCTAAAGATGGATCTTGCACTAATAAATATGATTTTATAAACCACAAGTGTGTAGACACTTGTGAAATGGAAGGATCCGACAAAGAAGTATATTTGTCACTTGTTACTAGAAGTTGTAAAGACGGTTTTCTCTAAACACGAAGTTTTTACAAGATTAAAGTTACTTTATATAGAAATCTACATATATAAAGGTGATTTACATTATAGATTCGGAAAAACTACAAGTTCATGCGATTATGCAAATTTATATACTTGTCGACTAGTTTGTTGTGTCGGAAATTGTTTGATTGAATAAAGGAGATTGTTGAATGGATTTGTTAAAAGAAAATGATACGCTTGAAAGCGTGGCCACCTCCAGTTACAGAGGAAACTCTGGCGAAATTTTCTAAAAACCTAACACTTAGACTTTTTACACAACAAGTGTTAGAACTATTTTTGGGCATACTTTTGAAACATAAATTTCGCCAGTACTATATTTTACTAAATATTCGGAGGTGGGATTTTCACAAAGATTAACGTGATAAATATATTTGTCACAACACTGTTTATGATTATTTTGTGAAAATACTTAAATATTATTTTAGGGTAAAAATAATATTTACAAGCGTTAATGATTCCAAAACTTTGCAAACGCTTCCACAAACACATAAGTTACACCGGTAATTACATTACCACAAAATTGATAAAACGTAACTTACGCACATGTATTAAATCCCCCATCCTTGGGAAGGAAGATAATTACCAAGTATATACGACATGTAACACGAAATAGTTGTCTAACTATTTCCCGCAAACATAAACTGTAAAGCTAAAGCACGGCCGTCCGTCTAATAGAATTAGCACTTGTAGGTCGTTGCACAGCTTACTATATTGGAGACGCTTGATAGAGATACGCATTCACTGTGAGTTCATGTCCCCCTTTTCTCTAACTGTTTTCAGTTTTCTTAACTGCGGGGGTGAAATACATGTTACTTTGTTTACAAGTACTTTATACACGGTATGAATAACGTAAGGAGGTTTAGATCATGTGAATGGGTAGTTAGAACACCGAGGGACTCGAGCGGTAGATCTATCTGGGTGTAGCGAGCCCAGCTCTAGGCCAAACGGACCTCTCTGAGGCTAACCACAACGGACCTGGAGTGACTTGGTTGCCCAACGCAAAAATCAGCTAGGGTTGTGTCTACTTACTTGCATTTCACAACATGCTAATGGCCTTGCAAACCATTGGTGATCACAAGTCCTCTTACACTGCTACATACCAGGAAACTTTTATACTTACAAGTGTTTTACTTACTCACTTGCACATGAACTCGCTCAACATTATTGTTGATTTTTCAACTCACATGTATTTCAGGAAATTAAACGAGATCTGGCACGGTATGGAACGTTTTTCCGCTGCATTTGTCATGGAGTCATCAGGGTTTAGGGGATGTGTCTCTTTCCTGGACAAGACACAGTCCTTAAACCACGTTTATGTTATGTTTTAGTTTGTAATGTTGTTGAACAAGGTTATGGTTGTTGGTTAAAACAATGGTACTGTATTTTGTTTTCAAAACTTAATGGATGACTTGCATGGTTTTTAAATTCATATAGCTTGTTATGATTAAGCTATGGTATTAAGAAGTCACACCAAAATATACCACGCTTCCGCAAAGCCAGGGTGTGACATAATATTAATAGTTAAAGATAAAATATGATAAAAAACAAAAAGATTTGAATTGTATTAATTTAAAAGTTGAAGGAGGAGGTACGTTCAGCAGAAAATGGGGTACATTTAACAGAAAAAAAAATCCAAAAAGTATTTCAATATCTCAAAAAGTAAACAACCATGTAATGCTCCATAAAAATTCTCCCCTTCGCCTACGGGGGGTTGAGAGACCTAAAAAACGGGCTACGGATGGTGACGACCCTGTCGACATTGATCGTTTTATTTTTAACGTTCAAGGGGGACAAACAAGGTTAGAGGAAACTGAACGGAGTCAAGAGGCTTTGGTGCCGGAGGATGGCGTTGTTGATAGTCTTGAAGATGGGGAGTGTGCGAATCAAGTTGGGGTGGAAATTAATAAAGAGGTTAGTCAAACAGTTGGGTTGGGACATGTTTTGGGTGTGACTAACATGAACGGTTATGAAGCTCCGCTTAGGAAGATGATTAGCGATGAAGGTTTTCAGTCGGTTTCCTCATGAATTGTATTTCTTGGAATATTAGAGGGCTGGGATCCACGGCAAAAAGTTCGTGGATAAAGAATCTTAAGGTGATTAATGAGGTTGGGTGTGTTATGCTTCAGGAAACGCAGTTTCAGTCGCTGGATGGCGTAAATGTGGGTAACTTCTGGGGTGCGGGAGATTTTGAGTTTGAGTATGTAGATGCGGTGGGTCGATCTGGGGGTCTTTTGTCTATTTGGGATCCTAAATTGTTTATGAAGGTGTCGGTATTTAAGCATAGGAATGTTCTTGGGGTTTCGGGATACTTGAAGAATGATGGTCAGAAAGTTTCATTTGTTAACGTTTATTGTCCGCAGAAGCTTGTTGATAAGCGTTTGGTTTGGGAGGAGCTTAAGAGGTTGATCATGAATGATGAAGAGATGTGGATAGTTGTGGGAGATTTTAACTGTGTTCGGGATCGTTCCGAGCGTAGAAATTCTAAGTTCCATGAAGGGGAGTCGCGTGAGTTTAATGATATGTTGGAAGATATCGGGTTATATGAGTTTTTGTTGCGGGGTAGGCGTTTCACGTATATTGCCGGTAATAAGCTTAGTCGTCTTGATCGCGTGTTCGTTTCGTGGTCGTTTATGAATAAATGGAATGGTGCGGAGTATAGAGTGTTGGACCGGGTTGAGTCGGACCATTGTCCGATGTTGCTGAAGATCGAGTCGCGGAATTATGGTGCCAAACCGTTTAGGTTTTATAATTCGTGGCTTCGTAGAGATGGGTTACACGAAGTGGTAGAGGAGGCTGTGGGTATCGGGAATTCGTCAGCTGCTCCGGATTTGAAATTGATGTGCAAGTTCAGGTTGTTGAGATCCAAAATTAAGGAGTGGCATGTTAAGCAAATGCATTTTGAAAAGGAGGAGGAAGATACTGTGCGAGCTGATATACATCAGTTGGAAATGGAGTTGGAAAATCGTGATTTGACAGAAGCCGAAGGTTGGGTTCTAGAAGAATCGGTTAAAAGATTGAAGGAGTTGGAAGGCTTACGTATCCGGGATTTGAAACAAAAAGCGAGAGTTCGGTGGGCGAAGGAGGGTGACGAAAATTCTTCCTTTTTTCACGGTGTTATCAATTCGCGGCGGGTGTCTAATACGATACCTGGCTTGTCCATTAATGATGTGTGGGTGACGAAACCTAAGGACGTTAAGCGGGAGGTGCTAAGGTTTTTCAAAGATAAGTTTATTGAAGACATTAAGATTCGGCCGAAGATTGTTGTGGAGGATATTAAGACATTGGATCCTTTATCTGCCGAGGGGCTTATAGCTCCTTTTCTTGAGAAAGAGATTAAAGATGCGGTTTGGGATTGTGGGAGCGATAAGGCGCCGGGCCCGGACGGTTTTAATTTTTGTTTTATAAAAATTTTTTGGCATTTGTTTTCAGGTGATTTTGTGGAGATCTTTAAAGCTTTTGCAGAGACAGGTGTTATTAGCAGGGGAGTGGGGTCTTCGTTTATTACGTTGGTACCTAAGGTCAAGGACCCGGTGGGTTTGGGAGATTATCGGCCTATTAATCTGATTGGTGTAGTTAGCAAGGTTATTTCTAAGGTGTTAGCGAATCGGCTTAGGAAGGTTATTGATAGTTTAATCTCGGAAACTCAGAGTGCTTTTATAGCAGGAAGGTACATTCTGGATGGTCCTCTTATTACTAGTGAAGTTCTCTCTTGGGCTAGAAGGAGTGGAAATGAGTTGTTTATGTTTAAGATTGATTTCGCTAAGGCCTATGACAATGTAAACTGGGAATTTTTGTTGTCGATCATGAGACAGATGGGTTTTCCGGAGGTGTGGTGCATGTGGATTAATGGTATTCTGTCGTCTGCCAGATCGTCAGTGCTTGTGAATGGCTCTCCTACGTTCGAGTTTTCTTGTGAAAAAGGATTGCGTCAAGGTGATCCTATATCCCCGTTTTTATTTATTATAGTTATGGAAGCTCTAGCAGGTATGATGAGAAAGGCGTGTGCAGTGGGTTGTTTTAACGGTATTAATCTTCCGAACAGTAGTTTGATTCTTTCACATTTATTATAT
Source organism: Helianthus tuberosus (assembly GCA_030545235.1). Classification (NCBI taxonomy): domain Eukaryota; kingdom Viridiplantae; phylum Streptophyta; class Magnoliopsida; order Asterales; family Asteraceae; genus Helianthus; species Helianthus tuberosus. Next base: position 126,752,992 of record CM060447.1, on the reverse strand, counting down.
GCGGATGACGCCATGATAATGGGCGAATGGTCGAGTAGTAATTTTGATACGTTGCGTCGGGTGCTTAGAGTGTTTCATTTGTGCTCGGGGCTTCGTATAAACATTCAAAAGTCTACTTTGTTTGGAGTAGGGATGGGTATGGATGAGATTGTGGAAAGGGCGCGGTCTCTCGGGTGTTGTGCGGGGGATATTCCGTTCACATATTTGGGGATCAATGTGGGTGCTAATATGGGGAGGATTAGGAATTGGGATCCGGTGGTTAAGGTGTTCAAGAATAGACTTTCTAAATGGAAGTCGAAGGTTTTATCTATTGGAGGCAGATTGATCTTAATTAAGTCATTTATGGAGAGTTTGCCTTCATATTATTTTGCTTTATATAAGGCGCCGGTTGCGGTTATTGAATGTCTAGAATCTTTGATTAAAAGGTTTTTGTGGGGAGGTGACTCGGATATTAGAAAAGTTCATTGGGTGGCTTGGGAAAAAGTTACTCTTCCTAGAAAGCTAGGCGGATTGGGCCTTAGTCGTCTTGGTGAAAGTAATAATGCTTTTCTTTTAAAGTGGCTTTGGAGGTATCGTGTGGAAGCTGATTCTATGTGGAGAAGAGTCGTTGATGGTATTCATGGCTCGTTTCACCGTTGGGAGGTTTACCCGAGTAAGTCTACATTTTCTGGTACGTGGTCTAAGATAGTGAAATGTTGTAATAGAATTAGAGTTGGTGATTCTATTGGGTCGAACATGATACGGGGTTTACTGGGCAATGGGGTGAACATCAGGTTTTGGTTGGACCCTTGGCTCAATGAGGTGCCGCTAAAACTTTTATTTCCGAACCTCTTCCGGCTTGAAAAACATAAGTGGTGCAGTGTGGCTGATAGATTAGTGGGTTTTAATGGGACCGACCCGGTTACGTGGGAGTGGAGGACTTATCCTGCTTCGGCCCAACATGTTGCCGAATTGATTGAGGCCCATCGGATGTTGGTGGGTCAGGTTCTAGGTAACACGTTGGACAAATGGGCCTGGTATGACACTGGGCCAGTGGTGTTTTCGGTTTATCAGGCTAAGCAATGGCTTAGTTCAGCTCGGGTGGGGAGTCAAAATAGTCTTGCCGGGTTTCAGTGGTGTAAGTGGGTGCCATTAAAGTGTAACGTCTTCATGTGGCGAATGATGCTAGATAGTATTCCTACTAAAGTGGCCTTGCTTAGAAGGCATATTTTGAATGGAGAGATTAGTTGTGATTATTGCAATTGTGAAGATGAGAGTGTGGATCATATTTTTACGGGTTGTGGTATGGCGTTAGGTATGTGGCAAGGTATTGCTAATTGGGTGCATCTCCCGCCTATTTTTCTCTTTTCTGTCAAAGATATTATGGAAGTGGTTAATTCATCGGGATGGTCTAAAAGAAAGAAAGAGATCTTGGTTGGGATTTTTATGGTGGTTTGTTGGCGGCTTTGGAAAGCGAGGAACGAGAGAATTTTTGCTCAAAAGCCAAGGACCGTGGTGGAACTTGTGGCGGACGTTAAATCTTTAACTTATTTATGGTTTTGTAGTAGAGATAAACTTGGTGGGGTGGGTTGGAAGAGTTGGAAGTCTTTTTATTTTGATGTGATGTAATTTTTCGTGGGGTTTCCCGTCTTGGGAGTCCCCTGGTTGTTTGTTGTTTAATGAAATTCGCCTTTCAAAAAAAAAAAAATTCTCCCCTTCATCATATATGCAAGACGCGATTATGTAATAACGGATACACATGAACCAACAAGTTATATAACTGAATATGCCTTTGTTTAAGTTATTAGATGCTTTAAAACAATGATTTGGGTAGCCTGGTTAAGACTCTGGTTTACATCCCAGAAGTTCTAAGTTTGAATTATGTTGGTGACATTATCTTCTTTCGGTGCTGGAACTATAATATTTTTAAATTTAAAGAAAAATTACAAGTTTTGTCATTTATCATTATACCACTTTTTAGGCGGTGTACTTTTTAACGAATGTTGACAGGCGATGTCCTTTACTAGGTATTTTGTTGCAAGTTTAGTCCTTTACACCCAACCCAGTTAAAAAACCCTGTTAATTGTTGTGTGTAAAGGACTAAACTTGCAACAAAATACTTAGGTAAAGGACTAAACTTGCAATAAAATACCTAGTAAAGGACACTGTCTGTCAACAATTAACAATGTTTTTTAACTGGTTTGGGTGTAAAGGACTAAACTTGCAACAAAATACCTAGTAAATGATACCGCTTGTCAAGATTCGTTAAAAAGGACACCGCCTGAAAAGTGATATAAAGATAAAGGACAAAACTTGTAATTTTTCCTAAATTTAATTACACAGATGGAACTTGTGGTTTATAGTTTGTTTCACCTTTGGGTATTGATTTTTTTAAACAGATCTGAGGCTTGTGATTATCAGTTTGTAACAAGTTTGAGTATTAACACTAACTTTTGTTAATTTTTCTGTTAAATTTGAATAGAATGACTAAAATACCCTTTTGTAAATACATGAATCATTTATGTAATTAACTTAATTTCAAGCCAGGGATATTTTTATAATGACTCTAAAATTAAACGTGTAAACTGTAAACCCCACCTCAGCCCTGAGTCCACCTCACATCTACAAAAGGGTAATTAACTCAAAAAATAAATTAATAATTGTTATAAACATATATTATTATTATGGTTATCAACACTAAAAATAGCTTAGCTTCCTCTCCAAGTTTTATACTCCTATATATATCCCTATTGTATCTCATTGTAAATATATCCCAATCAATGAAATATTAAATCCTTTCTCCATCTATTATTCTTTTCTTTCTCCTTCTATTGGTTGTTATTATGCTAGTTTAACAATACGTTATCAGCACCGAAAATGCTTACATCAAAACCCCAATCCCCTTCCATGGTTTCTTGTGAACTTCAGCCACATGAAACAGCGGTTTTGGAGTAGAAAAAGTTTGAATATTGCATGAAGTTCTGCTACAAATCAATTTCTCGTCCATGTACACGAATCTAATTCATCTGACCGCCTTGGCGAGCTCCGGGTACAAACTAAACCCATGTAACAATTAATTAGATTAGAAATTGGTTTCTTAGTAAATATTTTCGATAACCATGACTTGTTACCAAAAAAGACAGACTATTGTTTTGGTTCTCGACATCTTTGATGGGATGCTATATATCAACCCACAGGTGTCGATGTAAGAAAGTATAAACAAATCACTTTATTTCCATACGAACATGTGCATTTAATTTGGAAACCAAAATCAATAAAGTGATTATTGGTTTTAAAAATCATTCTCTTGGAAAAAACAAAAGACTTGTTTTGAACACATATACATACATATGAATATCTAGAAAAAATCATTTTTTGACTCAATATTTAAAATAACCATCTAGAATATATTGCCTAGCTTTTAGTCAAGTTGACAGTAATACATAAAATTATTATTTTAATGTATATATACTTTTGGGGACCTTTAAATATTCTTATATTAATTAGTCCAATTTGATAGGTAGAAAATTATGAAATATTAGCGGTGGTATGGAAACCATAAATTGTGTTTCGATGATTTTCGACGTTTTAAGATTTTCTCGTGGGAAGATAACCTTAGGAACCACTTCAACAAATTATCGGATTAAAAACAATTTTGCCTTGTGATTTCGATAAGGTTTAAGGTTATAACTCTACGATAGAGTAAATTACAAGTTTTGTCCTTTATGTTTACACCAAATTGTAGACGCTGTCATTTTTTCCAAAAGTTTACAGGCGGTGTCCTTAACCTTCCAAAATCTTGCACGTTATGTCCTTTATGCCAAACCCAGTTAGAATTTTCTGTTAAGTCATGAGGGTACTATTGTAATTTCACATTATTAATTTAAAAAATAAAAATAAATAACTTTATCTCTCCCACAACTCTCTCTCTCTCTCTCCTTCAAGAATCAAAAAAATCTGCTAGAACAATTTGAAGCTCAACCTTCAATTATACTTGAAGACGATGATATTGCAAAGGTAGACTATGATTCAGAAGTTGAAGCTGACGGGTTTGCGAATATTTCACGGGTTGAAGTTTTCGATACGAAAGAATTGAAGGTGCAGAGGCTTGAGCAAAACAAGCAATGAATATGGGATTATGGGGAAAAGTTTGGTTGGTGGAAGGAGGGAATTGGGGAAGATGGTTAAAATTGTTGGGATTCATAAGAAGAAGTATGATTGGAGTGTGATGGATGAAGCTCGATTGGTGGTTTTTCGAGTTTTTGCTACTGCGGTTGCTAGTAGAAACGGGGGAGATGCTAATATTGTGACAACTGGCACTTTATCATGAATTCCGTACAATAATAAACAGTAATATGTGCTTTAATGACTGTGCATGATTGAATTAACAAGACGAATGAATTTCTGACTACTGTTATATACATACAATGACATTTCATGTTGCAAGATTTTTATCTTTATCACATGCAACACAATATGGTTTAATTAGTGCACGAAACAAAGTTAGCACAGTTATCAAATAAACTAGAAGTACTGACGGGAGTTCAGTGCTCAGACAGACATGAAATTAAGACACAGAATGAGCCCCGAAACCAAGTGTTACACTAGAATAGTGTGTAGGAAAGTAGGGATTACAAAACTGCCTTCCTAGTGATGAATTAGGTGCCGGAAAGTGCCAGAAACACACTAAAACTGCAGAATTATGTAGAAAATAAACAAATTCAGCAATTTTCAGCATTTTAACAACTAAATATAATGCAGAATTATGATTTAATGGTCCTGAATACTTTCCTAAGTGTCGAGAATCAAAACTGTCATAAAACACAACATAAAGCACACTAAACTGCGCAATTTAGCACTTTAACGAACAGTAACGAAACGAACAACCGGACACTACCCGAAATACCAAATTTTCACTAGAAGCATTGTTTTGGTGTTACGAAGCTAGTTATGGTCACCGAACATCATATTACATCTCATAAACACTAAATACATAAAAATACCTAACTAAGTCCTTGAAATCTAACTAGATCTTGTAACTTATAATTAAAATGTTACACTTTAACCCCCCCCCCCCTTTGTTGGACGGTTAGGGACAAGGGTCCCACATATGATTTTATTTGATTATTTTATGTGATTATGTTGTAGAATATTCCCACAAATATACCTTAAAAGATTGTTAGAATTTTATAAAACTATAAAATATTACCACTCCATCATTCACCATCTTACAACATCATCTTCAACCTCCTTCTCCCCCTCTTAGTCTCGGCTCATATACACACACCCACACCCATCATTTTCAAGCTCCAAACTCATAATCTAAGGTGATCTAGAGGTGTATGGAGGCCATCTAAGGAAGCTTGAAGTGTAGGAACTTGAAGGACCTCTTTGTGGAGTCTTTAACCACTCATTTTCTTCCATAATCATCACCTCCATTCTTGTGCCACTTCCCTAGCCATTAGAGCTAGTAGTAAGCTTCATGATCTTGTTTTTACTTCTCCTCATAATGGTTAAAGTGTTATGTAAGTGGTTAAACTCAAAAATCACAAAGAAATAAGAAGATGATCATTAACATAAAGCTAAATAACATGAAATCTAAGATGTGTTGGTGCATATTTGTGACAACAGCTTAGATTTGGTCTTTGGATATCTTGTAATTAGTTAAACGATAAACAGTTAGTGGGTTTAGCTTTGTATTAGTGAATTAATAGAGTTTGGGCTAAACAAAACCCAGTTGGGTCACAGGGGGACGAATTGGGCTTGCCCATGTAGGAATCCCTAGCCCAAGTTGCAAACCTTGTGTTATATAAACAAGGTTATGCATTAGGGTTTAGGTTAATCAGCCAAAACAATTTTTAGAGAGATTTCGTGAGAGCATCTAAAGCTTGGACGAAATTGTGTGTTTTAGGGTTTTGATTGATTGTAATTCGTGAGATTGATAATCAATAGAAACCCAGTTTGATTGTGAATTGCTGATTACTACTCGTTTCTGTGATATTCTGATCAAGAGGATTCCGCACTCTTGATTGGATTGACAATTCTGTGAAGATCCATACGAAAAGGGGACCTACAATTGGTATCAGAGCATTAGGCTCTTGAAGCTCGGTTCAGAATTGTGTCTGCAGATTGGGTGAAAAAATTCGAAATTTTAAAACCTGAAAATTAGGGTTTTGAAATTTCTTGAGTTCTGATAATTTTCTGCGATTTTGGTTGTGTTTGATCGGGTTGTTTGTTTATTTTTGCTGATTTGCAGGGTTTCCAGGACAGTTTTTGGTTGATTGTTTTGAAGAATTTTGGCTAGAAAGGCTTGAAGATTCGAAGATTTTCTTCGTGAAAGTGTTAGGAGAATCAGAAAAATCTTCAGAATTTTGATCAGATTGAGTTTCCGATTTTACTGGACCAGCGAATTTGACTATTGGCGAATTTACCAAATTCGCAGACTGATCAGCGAAATTGTTTGACCCGGCGAACTTAAAATCCAAAGGCGACTTTGGTAACCGTATAATTTTCCTCAGCGAAATTATTACGGTTTTTGGCGACTTTACTGGTCGTCGTAATAGCGAAAATAAACAGCGAAATTGACTCAGCGAACTAGACCTGCAAAATTAAACTGAACTGACTTAGAGAAAATTGTAGGATCGGTTTGTGACCCAAACGAGTCGTTCAGAAGAGATTTTATCAGTTTCAGATGCGGAAAATAAGAAACTGACTTTGAAACAGTTTGCATATCTGTAACACCTGTGTCATTTCAACCATCAAACAAATGCCCAACCAGTGAAATATTGTATTTCATACTTGGGATTTGTAAAAATATGTGTATCGTTTACACATATCAATTCTTGTTCGATTTCAAACACTATATCGCTTTCTGGAAGGTTATACGCGCACTGATGCGTAAATATAACCAGTTTAATGCAACGAACACTCCGGAATAGTGAAATAGGCTTAACATACCTTAAATAACCTATACATAACTTAGATATAAGTTTTGGAAGGTTTGGTGTGGTGAAATCAAAGTTAAATCGCTTACAGGGACTAAAGTTGACAAACTGCGAAAGTATGCCAATTTGAACTGTAACAGACCTTCCGGAACATGACCATAAGTTAAACATACCATAAATATCCTTTACATAGCTTAGAAATAGGCTTTGAGGGGTTCGGTATGCTAAAATAAACTTTTGTGTCATTCAGGGACTAAAAGTGTCAAAAAGTGCACAAGTTTGCATTTTCGCGCATAACTTACGTTCTGAATACATCTGGACATCCAAAAATTTATGTGAGCATGACTACATTATATTTTAGTGTTCGCCTTAAGAAAAATCCATTCGTCGCGTCATTTGGATCGTTTTTCGCGCTTATGCGCATTCCGTCGTAATTAAGCGAACATCGCGTTCGTACGGCTAAACGAACCGACATCCGAGATATTTTTGAGCATGTTTTAAGTTCCCTATACTTTAACTTCATTTTAGAGCTTTGAAATGGGGTTAACGGGCCTTAAACGTGTCAAAAATGGGCTGATTGCACTGCAGGGACCAAAACTGTAATTCTGCCAAAATAAGCTTACGGACCGTAACATCCATAACCTTACGGTCCGTAAGGCAACCTGCAGACCAGATGCAGTGTATTAACAGCCTGTTTGCAGCTGTTTTAACCACAACCACATGTTTGCAACTTGCCTAATCTGTTAATAAACATCATTTTTAGCCACCATAAGGTTGTGACAAGTGTACGGCTCGGATCGTGGCACGATATTCAAGAAACGATCCTAGCGGCTCTACTTTATCTATAAATACCCACCCCCCTTTGGCTTAAAAACCCACAAATCTGATTGAAAAGACTCTAAGTTGGAACCTTCGTTTCATACCTGAGCTATTTTGATCTGGGTTAGCATTCGGGGACCCTGGGTAAGTATTCTTTCGTTCTTTTCCTTATTTTACTGCTTTTCGAGTCAGAAAGTCAAACTTTGTTTGACTTTCAGCGTTGACCAGTAATGGTCAATGCGAAGTTCGTTTGAACTTCGCAACGTGATTGTAATCACGATGGTCATAGTCCTTTGGGACTATGCCTACTGATTACCACGTTGTCTAGGGTCGTAGGGTAAGCGATCTGATAAATCGCTTATACCTCGAACCCGACCCAGTTTGGTCGATCATTAGGATCCGACCAAACACATTAGGTGACCATAGTAGGTAGGGAATAACCTTCCGAGGTTATACCCTATGGTCACATCGTTTAAGTAGTTGTATGATAGGTAGTTTATATGCCTTAGGTAAATTACCAGAATACCCTTTTCATGTATAATTGGTAATTAAGCATATGTAACCTAAACCTTTGTCACATAACTGATTATGTAACATGTTTAGGCATATAACACTTGTCATAGGACTAGTTAGGCGGTCCGAACGCGTTTCACGTGAACGACGCGTTAAAGTAGCATAAGCTACCTAAACGGGTCGTAATGGGTCGTAGACACTTAGATTAAGTTTCATTTAGTATGTAGGCTTTGTTAAACCAAATGACACGAGTCTCTACACTCGTTTGGTTTACAAACCCTAATGCTACCCGATCTTCCGATTTAGGTCCGGTTTATTAATGTAGCTACCTATACTAGGTGCCGTTTGATATCCGCGATCTCTAGCATTGTTTAGTTGTTACTCAAGGACTACTGAGCAATCTCAGGTGAGTACATAGACCCCTCTTTTACTGTTTTCCAAACTGTTTTGGGGTGGAACACATGTGCCTACTTGTTACTTTCATGCTTTCCTGTTTTGACATCATATACTTGCTATGTTCATTAGTACATTATAGTACATGATTTCATTACATTTTATGCTATGTATGCCCATTGTGTGCGTACTTAGTACATCGTTTTACATTACATTTCATGCTATGTATGCCCATTGTGTGCGTACTTAGTACATCGTTCTACATTACATTTCATGCTATGTATGCCCATTGTGTGCGTACTTAGTACATTGTTTTACATTACATTTCATGCTATGTATGCCCATTGTGTGCGTACTTAGTACATCGTTCTACATTACATTTCATGCTATGTATGCCCATTGTGTGCGTACTTAGTACATTGTTTTACATTACTTTTCTGTTGCATATGCTTATCCAGCATATGAACACATTATACTACATATTGAACCGTTGTAATCATTTGACTGTGATCCGTTGATATCTGTGAACCGTTTGTATCTGTGAACCGTGTGAACCGTATTTGACATAGACATTTCGGCATAGACATTTTAACATGATTGACATTTAATCATGCATTTTCCCACAAAACATAACTTTGATTTAAACCAAGTTTTACTTCAATACTTTGTTTTTGTGTATATGGTTTAGTTGAGACATTTCACTTGCCATACATGATATTTTGACATAGACATTTGACATGGATATTTGACATAGACATTTTGACATTGGTTTGGTTTGATTAAGTGATTAAGTAACGATGCGTGTGTAATATGATACAAGCATGGTGGATACGCCGCTGGTACTTCCTATATATAAGTGTTTGTATGGTATTACATATTGTAGCGTTATTTGAATCATTTCAGTTTGATACATATAACATTTTATACAAATAACATACTTTTCACAAGACATTGTTTTACAAACAACTTATCTTATACAAATCCATTTTACTATGGTTATTCATTTAACCATACATTATTCATTTATTTATACATATCATCTGAACTCATTGTTTTTCAAATGATTTACAAAACAAAGCAAATTACAAGGTTCATGACTAAACATTTTCTCAAACATAAGTCATGGAACCTATTTTCACAAAACCTATGTATCTCACAGGCATTTTTATGCTGACGTACCTATTTTCACATGTGTTTTTCAGGAACTGTTGCATAAGATGATCAAGATACATATAGGCAGACTTTGGCTTTAGTGACAATAAAAGATGCAAGACTAGTTAATTTTGTTGTATTTCCTTGATTGATTAGACATTGTAACACTTTTAATCAATAAAACGAAACTTCAATTGCCATGGATTTGAAACAATTAATTCTGTTACAACACTCCCCGATGTTTCCGCCGCGTTTCGTATGTTCCACGTGGTCGGGGTGTGACAGAAAAGATGGTATCAGAGCCAATGGTTATAGGGAATTAGGTTATTAGTAATGCTTTGACCTAGTCTATAACTTTCTTAGGACCCTAACGCGAGTTTACTTGCGTTTAGTCATAAAACAATACCGTCACCTATCCTTAGGCGACGACCACAACAAGAACATAAATTTCAAAACCGCTTTGAAAACTAATCATCTGTTCTAGGATGATTTATTACAAGGTTTTGAACCCTCTATTGTAAGGTTTTGAACCCTCTGTTATATGGTTTTGAACCCCTTTGAATTTTCAAAATCTCGTCAAGGTTTTGGGTTTTAAATAATGTGAACACGTGCAAACTGGAAGGGTGAATGCCTGTATTCTGGGTTTTCTGTCTAGGCAAGCACTTCGTATACATCTCATCAGACGCGAGACCAGTTGTGCTTACCTGGGTGTAACACCTGTGCCTCCACGGCCATCAAACAAATACCAAACCAATGAAATATTATATTTCATACTTGGTATTTGTAAAAATATGTGTATCATTTGCACATATCAATTCTTGTTCAATTTCAAACTTTAAATCACTTTCTGGAAGGTTATACGCGCACCGATGCGTAAATATAACCAGTTTAATGCAACAAACACTCCGGAATAGTGACATTGGCTTAACATACCTTAAATAACCTTTACATAACTTAGAAATAAGTTTTGAAGGCTTTGGTATGGCAAAATCAAGTTAAATCGCTTACAGGGACTAAAGTTGACAAACTGCGAAAGTATGCCAATTTGAACTGTGACAGACCTTCCGGAGCATGACCATAAGTTAAACATACCATAAATATCCTTCACATAGCTTAGAAATAGGCTTTGAGGGGTTCGGTGTGCTAAAATAAACTTTTGGGTCATTCAGGGACTAAAAGTGTCAAAAAGTGCACAAGTTTGCATTTTCGCGCATAACTTACGTTCTGAATACATCCGGACATCCAAAAATTTATGTAAGCATGACTACATTATATTTTAGTGTTCGCCTTAAGAAAAATCCATTCGTCGCGTCATTTGGATCGTTTTTCGCGCTTGTGCGCATTCCGTCGTAATTAACCGAACATCGCGTTCGTACGGCCAAACGAACCGACATCCGAGATATTTTTGAGCATGTTTTAAGTTCCCTATACTTTAACTTCATTTTAGAGCTTTGAAATGGGGTTAACGGGCCTTAAACGTGTCAAAAATGGCCTAAATACAGTTCAGGGACCAAAAGTGTAATTCTGCCGAAATAGTGCCTAGCGGTGCGCTACACTTTAAGCGTAGCGGTGCGCTAGGGGTCTGCTGACCAGATTCAGAGTTTCTAAACAGCAGGCTGCAGCTGTTTTAACCTCACCCACATGTTCCTAATTGCTTAGTCATGAAGATAAGGATCTCTTTTAGGCACCATAAGGTTCCGACAAGTGTACGGCCTTGATCGTTTCCCCTTTTCCAAGAAACGATCTCAACGGTTACCCGAAAACTATAAATAACCCAACACCCCCATTGCATTTTCTCACAAGAATTCTGATTTTGAGAGCTCTAAGTTGAAACCATTGTTTCATACCTGAGTTCTTGAAGTCGGGATTAGCATTCGGGGACCCTGGGTTAGTATTCTTTCGTTCTTTTCCTTATTTTACTGCTTTTCGAGTCAGAAAGTCAAACTTTGTTTGACTTTCAGCGTTGACCAGTAATGGTCAATGCGAAGTTCGTTTGAACTTCGCAACGTGAGTGTAATCACGTTGGTCATAGTCCCTTGGGACTATGCCCACTGATTACCACGTTGTCTAGGGTCGTAGGGTAGGCGATCTGATAAATCGCCTATACCTTCGAACCCGACCCATTTGGTCGATCATTAGGATCAGACCAAACACATTAGGTGACCATAGTAGGTAGGGAATAACCTTCCGAGGTTATACCCTATGGTCACATCGTTTAAGTAGTTGTATGATAGGTAGTTTATATGCCTTAGGTAAATTACCAGAATACCCTTTTCATGTATAATTGGTAATTAAGCATATGTAACCTAAACTTTTGCCACATAACTGATTATGTAACATGTTTAGGCATATAACACTTGTCATAGGACTAGTTAGGCGGTCCGAACGCGTTACACGCGAACGACGCGTTAAAGTAGCATAAGCTTCCTAAACGGATCGTAATGGGTCGTAGACACTTAGGTTAAGTTTCAATTAGTATGTAGGCTTTGTTAAACCATATCATATGAGTTCCTACACTCATTTGGTTTACAAACCCTAATGCTACCCAATCTTCCGATTTAGGTCCGGTTAATTAACATAGTTACCTATATTAGGTGCCGTTTGATTTCCGTGATCTCTAGCATTGTTTGGTTGTTACTCAAGGACTACTGAGCATTCTCAAGTGAGTACATAGACCCCTCTTTTACTGTTTTCGAAACTGTTTTGGGGTGGAACACATGTGCCTACTTGTTACTTTCCTGCTTTCCTGTTTTCACATCATATACCGACTATGTTTGTTAGTACATTATAGTACATGATTTCATTACTTTTCTGCTATGTATGTTGACTGATAACATGCTAAGCACATTGATTTACATGACTTTTCTGCTTTGTATGTTAACTTAGCATACTTAGTACATCATTTTACATTGCATCTCTGTTGCATATGTTCCAGTAACATATGGACACATTGTTTTACAACTCTACCTTGTATGTTTACTCTAGCATACTAGGTACATTATCTTCATCTCATGCTTACATTTTGGTATGACATTTGGTTTGTTTAACGGGTCTATATAACATTCATTAACATTTGCTACGCCGCTCGGTAGTAGGTAGTGGTACCATAGGACTTGACAAATCCCATTTCGGACATCCCGGGTAGGTGGGGATGAAAGGAATGACCGAATCCGAATACATATTCTCTTGATAACTCACTTTTACATAGTTATCCGGCTGTCTCAAGGCTTGAATGTTTGCGTCTAACATACCGCATAAATGTTCATATTCAGTATAGCATGCATATGTCTTACAAAACATAATGTTGATTTAAACCGAGTTTTACTTCGACACTATGTTCTTGTGCATATGGTTTAGTTGATACCTTTCACTAGCCATACATATCATTTTGGTTATACATTACTTGACTACTTTTGGACTATCAACTTTTGACATGGTTTATACAAGGACTTTTGACTATTGGTTTAAACTTAGACATCTTACATTGTTTGGTTTGGTTTGATTATGTGATTAAGTAACGATGCGTGTGTAATATGATACAAGCATGGTGGATACGCCGCTGGTACTTCCTATATATAAATGTTTGTATGGTATTACATATTGTAGCGTTATTTGAATCATTTCAGTTTGATACATATAACATTTTATACAAATAACATACTTTTCACAAGACATTGTTTTACAAAACAACTTATCTTATACAAACTCATTTAACTTGGTTATTCATTTAACTATACATTATTCACTTATTTATACATATCATCTGAACTCATTGTTTTTCAAATGATTTACAAAACAAAGCAAATAACAAGGTTCATGACTAAACATTTTCTCAAACATAAGTCATGACACCTATTTTCACAAAACCTATGTATCTCACCGGCATTTTTATGCTGACGTACCATATTTTCACATGTGTTTTTCAGGAGCTGTTGCATAAGATGATCAAGATATACATAGACAGACTTGGGCTTTAGTGACAATAAAAGATGCAAGACTAGTTAATTATGTTGTATTTCTTTGTTTGTTAAGACATTGTAACACTTTTAATCAATAAAACGAAACTTCAATTGCCATGGATTTGAAACATTAATTCTGTTACAACACTCCCCGACATTTCCGCCACGTTTTGTATGTTCTACGCGGTCGGGGTGTGACAGAAAAGATGGTATCAGAGCCAATGGTTATAGGGAATTAGGTTATTAGTAATGCTTTGACCTAGTCTATAACCTTCTTAGGACCCTAACGCGAGTTTACTTGCGTTTAGTCATAAAACAATACCGTCACCTATCCTTAGGCGACGATCACAACAAGAACATAAAATTCAAAACCGCTTTGAAAACTAATCATCTGTTCTAGGATGATTGATTACTAGGTTTTGGACCCTCAGTTATAAGGTTTTGAACTCTCTGTTACATGGTTTTGAACCCTTTTGGGTTTTCAAAAACATCGTCAAGGTTTTGGGTTTTAAATAATGTGAACACGTGCAAACTGGAAGGGTGAATGCCTGTATTCTGGGTTTTCTGTCTAGGCAAGCACTTCGTATACATCTCATCAGACGCGAGACCAGTTGTGCTTACCTGGGAATTCTTGGGATGAGTGTTCACTTATAGGCGAGCATGTCTTCGCGATACATTATTTTTGACCCATTTACTTTGATTTGTCATCATCTCAATGTACCCATTTACTTTGATTTGTCGTCATCTCATTTGTTTGCCTTAGGTAACAAACAAATGATCACAATTTTCATTCGTTGCCGTTCTGTATTGATTATCCAATAACCTTTCACTCGTTTCTTTCTCTGTTTTTCATTTTCTTCTAGAATGTCTATTCCTCTCAGCACTGGTCAAATGTCCGAGCAAACAGCCAAATTTGCCCAGCAAATAGGCGAGGTGATACTGAAGTCTGTGGATCTAGGCATTGCCATGGCTCGTCTCAAAAATGAAACCTCTCGTCTCGACAATGAAGCCACTCAAGAGCTACCAATGGAAGCAGAAATCAAGCCTGCACCAACATCAAGGAAGCGTAAGGCTTCAAGGAAACTCGCAGCGGTTACATCTAATCAAGCGGGACCTAGCCAGGTAGCGATGCCACCAGCTAGGAAGCCGTACTTGGGAACTGCCCCATGGTGCAAGCGATGCAACCGTCATCATTTAAACCTCATACCCTGCTCCCAATGTACCTACTGTGGACGGTGGGGACATTTGATTAACACATGCCGCTTTGTTGCCCAACACAAAGCTGCTACAAACCTTGCTGCTACCCAACCCCAAGTCAACCCTACTCAAGCTCGTTTCCCACGTGGTACTTGCTACAACTGTGGCGATACGAGCCATTTCAGGAACAACTGCCCAAAGCTTGCTAATGCAAATCCAACCCTTGGATGAGCATTCGGCTGAACAAAGGATGTTACTGTCTTATGCCTTTGTTTCTTTTGTTCTCGTGTATTGTGAAACAATATGTCTTGTTCATAAATAAAAGTTGTTGTTCGCAATTCTGATATACAAGTATAGTTACATGTGTGTATGACTTTTCCTATGTTACCTACATTAAGGAACTATGTTCCTTACAAACTACTCTTGTGATTCTCTCTTTCAAATGATTGCTCATGATTCCTTCGAAAATTTTAAGTACTCGTTTCATTCTAAGATACGAAGTACAGAAAATAAAGTGACATTATGAGTAATCGTGCTTTTCGCACATCTGTGCCTTTAAATCCTTGGTTAGATAACTAAGGGTGTTTTCAAATCTCATACCCATTACGTTTTAATTTTTCAACATACACAGTACCAGTATTTCAAAACAATCTTCATGATCTCAAAACATTTCATATAGTTTGAAAACAATTTTCTAGATGCATTGTCTATGTTATTTCAAAAACATTGGCCATGTTATCAAAACCAACCTTTCTAATTTCAAAATATTTCATATAGTCTGAAGACAATATTAACACAATACATTTTCTAATCAAGTGCATGATTTCGAAAAGCATCATTCATGTCTTTCAAAAACCTTATACATAATTTCAAAATTCATCTCGCATGATTTTAAAACATTTTTTGTAAATATATCTACCTAATACACCTACTTTATGATTTCAGAAAAAAAATATTATATATAAGGTTTCAAAAACACTAAACATATTTTTCTTAAAAGAACCCCATTCACAGTTTTCAAAAATATCTTTCTCGTACATTTACTTAACCTTCAAATTCTGCTTCATATGTCGCCTTGACATATCTAGCATCTCAACCTCATAAGCATTTTACTTCATGTTTTGACCTAAGCACATCCAGTGCAAGGTTTCAAAACATATTCAACTTCAAAAATTCATATGGGATCTTTTTATCTTCACATTTAGATCCTTATGGATGATCATCATTCAAATCAGAGTCCTTAATTGGATTCTTTATGTACCTTAATTCGAACATTTCGAGTTCTCGTAATCGAAATCGAATTTTCTTTTTGAATCTTTCTATTTTTATAGTTAGATTCTCGAAAATGTTTAAAGTACCAAATGAAATCCACAAGATGGATTCCTAGTGTGCTTTAAATACATGTACTCTGTTAGCAGAACAAACTTCTAGTTAGCAATTTTGTGGTTATGTGACTATGTGTTTATTCATCTTATGTTTTCTTTCATGCATTTTTTGTGTTTTTAATACTCTGGATATTCGTTATCCAAATCCTCGCAGGATCTTTCATATCTTCATATGAGGGATTCGTAGCAGGATATTCAAAGGTACTACCTTAAATCCTTAATGGGCTTCTATGTAATAGTTAAGACCCTTGGATTTATATAGTACCACTCCAGACCCTTTTTAGTGGTCTAGTCTAAAGGATTGATTCACAATTTGGTTAAAGAATGACATCTAGTGATGTAGCTGGACAGACTCCTTGATAGTCTATTTAGATCATTTATTGATCTAGTCTACGGGACTCTATGGCGGTCTAGTCACACTCATCACAGGATTGTTCATTTGGTTTTACCCTACGCATTATAAAATAGACTGTGTGAACTGTGCAAGGAATTGTCTAATTATGGAGGCCTACATAATTATGAAATTTAGTGCATAGAAACCCAGTAAGGTTTATTATGTGTAAGAACCGATAGTGACAACAATAACAAAATGAGGACGATGTAATAGAGGTACGGTGGACGCACCAATGACGCTTCATATACTTGTATATAAGTATCCCTCTTACGTTGCAATCATGATGATTATTAAAGTTACTAGAAGTTCAGAAACCTAGCCAATGTTGTTCGATCTTTTCAACTTCATGTTTTAAACTCTTACAAGTTTCCTCTAAATAAATTTCGGGACGAAATTTCCTAAAGTAGGGGAGACTGTAACACCTGTGCCTCCACGGCCATCAAACAAATACCAAACCAATGAAATATTATATTTCATACTTGGTATTTGTAAAAATATGTGTATCATTTGCACATATCAATTCTTGTTCAATTTCAAACTTTAAATCACTTTCTGGAAGGTTATACGCGCACCGATGCGTAAATATAACCAGTTTAATGCAACAAACACTCCGGAATAGTGACATTGGCTTAACATACCTTAAATAACCTTTACATAACTTAGAAATAAGTTTTGAAGGCTTTGGTATGGCAAAATCAAGTTAAATCGCTTACAGGGACTAAAGTTGACAAACTGCGAAAGTATGCCAATTTGAACTGTGACAGACCTTCCGGAGCATGACCATAAGTTAAACATACCATAAATATCCTTCACATAGCTTAGAAATAGGCTTTGAGGGGTTCGGTGTGCTAAAATAAACTTTTGGGTCATTCAGGGACTAAAAGTGTCAAAAAGTGCACAAGTTTGCATTTTCGCGCATAACTTACGTTCTGAATACATCCGGACATCCAAAAATTTATGTAAGCATGACTACATTATATTTTAGTGTTCGCCTTAAGAAAAATCCATTCGTCGCGTCATTTGGATCGTTTTTCGCGCTTGTGCGCATTCCGTCGTAATTAACCGAACATCGCGTTCGTACGGCCAAACGAACCGACATCCGAGATATTTTTGAGCATGTTTTAAGTTCCCTATACTTTAACTTCATTTTAGAGCTTTGAAATGGGGTTAACGGGCCTTAAACGTGTCAAAAATGGCCTAAATACAGTTCAGGGACCAAAAGTGTAATTCTGCCGAAATAGTGCCTAGCGGTGCGCTAGGGGTCTGCTGACCAGATTCAGAGTTTCTAAACAGCAGGCTGCAGCTGTTTTAACCTCACCCACATGTTCCTAATTGCTTAGTCATGAAGATAAGGATCTCTTTTAGGCACCATAAGGTTCCGACAAGTGTACGGCCTTGATCGTTTCCCCTTTTCCAAGAAACGATCTCAACGGTTACCCGAAAACTATAAATAACCCAACACCCCCATTGCATTTTCTCACAAGAATTCTGATTTTGAGAGCTCTAAGTTGAAACCATTGTTTCATACCTGAGTTCTTGAAGTCGGGATTAGCATTCGGGGACCCTGGGTTAGTATTCTTTCGTTCTTTTCCTTATTTTACTGCTTTTCGAGTCAGAAAGTCAAACTTTGTTTGACTTTCAGCGTTGACCAGTAATGGTCAATGCGAAGTTCGTTTGAACTTCGCAACGTGAGTGTAATCACGTTGGTCATAGTCCCTTGGGACTATGCCCACTGATTACCACGTTGTCTAGGGTCGTAGGGTAGGCGATCTGATAAATCGCCTATACCTTCGAACCCGACCCATTTGGTCGATCATTAGGATCAGACCAAACACATTAGGTGACCATAGTAGGTAGGGAATAACCTTCCGAGGTTATACCCTATGGTCACATCGTTTAAGTAGTTGTATGATAGGTAGTTTATATGCCTTAGGTAAATTACCAGAATACCCTTTTCATGTATAATTGGTAATTAAGCATATGTAACCTAAACTTTTGCCACATAACTGATTATGTAACATGTTTAGGCATATAACACTTGTCATAGGACTAGTTAGGCGGTCCGAACGCGTTACACGCGAACGACGCGTTAAAGTAGCATAAGCTTCCTAAACGGATCGTAATGGGTCGTAGACACTTAGGTTAAGTTTCAATTAGTATGTAGGCTTTGTTAAACCATATCATATGAGTTCCTACACTCATTTGGTTTACAAACCCTAATGCTACCCAATCTTCCGATTTAGGTCCGGTTAATTAACATAGTTACCTATATTAGGTGCCGTTTGATTTCCGTGATCTCTAGCATTGTTTGGTTGTTACTCAAGGACTACTGAGCATTCTCAAGTGAGTACATAGACCCCTCTTTTACTGTTTTCGAAACTGTTTTGGGGTGGAACACATGTGCCTACTTGTTACTTTCCTGCTTTCCTGTTTTCACATCATATACCGACTATGTTTGTTAGTACATTATAGTACATGATTTCATTACTTTTCTGCTATGTATGTTGACTGATAACATGCTAAGCACATTGATTTACATGACTTTTCTGCTTTGTATGTTAACTTAGCATACTTAGTACATCATTTTACATTGCATCTCTGTTGCATATGTTCCAGTAACATATGGACACATTGTTTTACAACTCTACCTTGTATGTTTACTCTAGCATACTAGGTACATTATCTTCATCTCATGCTTACATTTTGGTATGACATTTGGTTTGTTTAACGGGTCTATATAACATTCATTAACATTTGCTACGCCGCTCGGTAGTAGGTAGTGGTACCATAGGACTTGACAAATCCCATTTCGGACATCCCGGGTAGGTGGGGATGAAAGGAATGACCGAATCCGAATACATATTCTCTTGATAACTCACTTTTACATAGTTATCCGGCTGTCTCAAGGCTTGAATGTTTGCGTCTAACATACCGCATAAATGTTCATATTCAGTATAGCATGCATATGTCTTACAAAACATAATGTTGATTTAAACCGAGTTTTACTTCGACACTATGTTCTTGTGCATATGGTTTAGTTGATACCTTTCACTAGCCATACATATCATTTTGGTTATACATTACTTGACTACTTTTGGACTATCAACTTTTGACATGGTTTATACAAGGACTTTTGACTATTGGTTTAAACTTAGACATCTTACATTGTTTGGTTTGGTTTGATTATGTGATTAAGTAACGATGCGTGTGTAATATGATACAAGCATGGTGGATACGCCGCTGGTACTTCCTATATATAAATGTTTGTATGGTATTACATATTGTAGCGTTATTTGAATCATTTCAGTTTGATACATATAACATTTTATACAAATAACATACTTTTCACAAGACATTGTTTTACAAAACAACTTATCTTATACAAACTCATTTAACTTGGTTATTCATTTAACTATACATTATTCACTTATTTATACATATCATCTGAACTCATTGTTTTTCAAATGATTTACAAAACAAAGCAAATAACAAGGTTCATGACTAAACATTTTCTCAAACATAAGTCATGACACCTATTTTCACAAAACCTATGTATCTCACCGGCATTTTTATGCTGACGTACCATATTTTCACATGTGTTTTTCAGGAGCTGTTGCATAAGATGATCAAGATATACATAGACAGACTTGGGCTTTAGTGACAATAAAAGATGCAAGACTAGTTAATTATGTTGTATTTCTTTGTTTGTTAAGACATTGTAACACTTTTAATCAATAAAACGAAACTTCAATTGCCATGGATTTGAAACATTAATTCTGTTACAACACTCCCCGACATTTCCGCCACGTTTTGTATGTTCTACGCGGTCGGGGTGTGACACTGGGAATTCTTGGGATGAGTGTTCACTTATAGGCGAGCATATCTTCGCAATACATTATTTTTGACCTATTTACTTTTCACCGGGTCGTTTGTTGCTTTGTAGTAACAAACAAATGACCACTATCCTTGCTTTCATCAGATTTGTTTCATCTCATTCTTTTCGTCTAATCCTCTCACTCGTTTCATTTCATGTTCCCTCTTTTAGAATGCCTCCTCGACGCGAAAGCCAGATAGCGACTGCCGAGTTGGCAGAAATCATTGCGCAGCAAATGGCTGCTCAATTCCCAAACCTCTTTGCTCAATGGAATCAAGCCAACAACAACAACAATGGTCCATGCAATTTCAAGAGTTTTAACTCGGCGAAACCACTCAAGTTTAGTGGTTCTGAGGGAGCGACTGGGCTTCTTCAATGGTTCGAGAGCATCGAGAATACTTTCCGCCACGTGCAGTGTCCTGACAATCGCAAGGTCGAGTTTGCTTCGAGTGTGTTCCAGAAGAGAGCCCTTACGTGGTGGAACGGGGTTATGAGAGATCGTGGTGCAGAAGTTGCTCTAGCACAGACATGGGCTGAACTTAGGGCCCTTATGATGAAGGAATTCTGTCCTCGACACGAGATCAGGGCTTTGGAAAGGGAATTTGATGATCTTAAGCAAGACAGCGGTGAGCATCGAGCCTACACGGACCGTTATGAGGAGTTAAGTCTGTTATGCCCAAACATGGTCACGCCTTTGGATAAGGCGATCGAAAAGTACATTGATGGCCTTCCCGACTCAATACAAGACATTTTGACTGGTAGCAACCCTACTACTGTTAGGCAGGCCATTGAGTTATCTGCAACCTTGACTGAATCGCAGATCAGGAAACGTAAGCTTTTCCGAAAGGGTGACAAGAAACTGGTCGAGGAATCGAAACCAATCGAGGAATCAAAGACCATGGATGAACAGACTGGATCCTCTAAGAAGTCAAAGAAGCGAAAGGCTTCTCAGAACTTCGCCGTGGTCGCTCACAATGATCAAGCCGTCCCCAACCAACCAGCTCAACCCCCTGCCAGGAAACCCTACAAAGGAACTGCACCCTTGTGCAACCAATGTGGCCTACATCATCATCATGCTGGTGTGAAGTGCCGCACATGCCAAGTTTGCGGACTTATAGGTCATACAGCGAGGGTTTGCCCAATAGCAGCAGCACCAAATCAGATTAACAACAATCCTGCTCAAGCTCGTTTCCCACTGGGATCTTGCTACAACTGTGGCGAGATGGGCCATTTTAGTAGAAATTGCCCAAGACTTGCTGATGCAAATCCAGCGCAGGGATGAGTATCTGACCGACAGAAGATAACGCTGTTTAGAAAATAATCGAGCCTTGTGTATTATTTTCTTTTATCACAATCTATGAAACAGTTGTTGTTATTGTTGTTTATAAATAAATCTTTCATTTACATTTCAATAGGTTTATGTGGTTGCATGTATAAACATATCCCATACAATACCGACAATCAAGGAACCGCATTCCTTGAAGAACAGACTACTTCCAAATTTCTTCCCTTGTATAATCTCTTGCGTTTCCACGAAAATCCTAAGTACCCGTTTCTTCCAAGAGAAACGATGTACGAGGCGCCAAGTTAATAGCAATCAATAACAAGAAAATAACAATTAAACAATTATGTGGTTATGTGCTTGTGTGTTATCCTTTATGTGTCATGTGATCCAATTTATGTTATTCAAATCCTCGTAAAATCTTACATATCTTTGTGCAAGAGATTCATAGTAGGATACCCAAAGGTACTACTTAAATCCTTAATGGACTTCTACGTTGTAGTTAAAGTCCCTTGGATTATAATGTACTACTTCATAATTAGACCCTTTAGTGGTCTAGTTAAACAGATTGATCCAAAAATCTGATTAGGGATATCATGTGATGATATAGCTGAAAGGACTCCTTAGTGGCCTAATTAAGAAGATCCTCTGTTGATCTAATTAAAAGGACCCTATGGTAGTCTAGTCACTCTCATCTCAGGTTTGATATCTTTCCCCACAACATTTCAAAACAAACTGTGCGGACTGTGCAAGGAATTACGTAATTATGGATGCATACATAATTATGGAATTTAGTGCACAGAAATCACAGCAAGTTCTATCATGTATCAAGAGTTAACCCTATTCATTTCCAATTCTGATGAAGCATCCGTTGAGGAAAAATGAACTAGCTATTCATTTTTCACTTCTGAAGAATATCCGTTGAGGAAATGAATATCCGTTGTTTATCTTTTCATTTCCATTCTGAAGAATAACCGTTGAGGAAAATGAATTATCCATTCATTTTCGTTCTAAAGAATATCCGTTGAGGAAATGAATATCCGTTGTTTATCTTTTCATTTCCATTCTGAAGAATAACCGTTGAGGAAAATGAATTATCCATTCATTTTCGTTCTAAAGAATATCCGTTGAGGAAATGAATATCCGTTGTTTATCTTTTCATTTCCATTCTGAAGAATAACCGTTGAGGAAAATGAATTATCCATTCATTTTCGTTCTAAAGAATATCCGTTGAGGAAATGAATATCCGTTGTTTATCTTTTCATTTCCATTCTGAAGAATAACCGTTGAGGAAAATGAATTATCCATTCATTTTCGTTCTAAAGAATATCCGTTGAGGAAATGAATATCCGTTGTTTATCTTTTCATTTCCATTCTGAAGAATAACCGTTAAGGAAAATGACCCCGTTTGTTCATTTTCGTTCTGAAGAATATCCGTTGAGAGAAATGAATATCCGTTGATTTTTCTTTCATTTCAAATTCTGAAGAACAAACCGTTGAGGAAAATGACCCCGTTTGTTCATTTTCGTTCTGAAGAATATCCGTTGAGAGAAATGAATATCCGTTGATTTTTCTTTCATTTCAAATTCTGAAGAACAAACCGTTGAGGAAAATGACCCCGTTTGTTCATTTTCGTTCTGAAGAATATCCGTTG
Source organism: Helianthus tuberosus (assembly GCA_030545235.1). Classification (NCBI taxonomy): domain Eukaryota; kingdom Viridiplantae; phylum Streptophyta; class Magnoliopsida; order Asterales; family Asteraceae; genus Helianthus; species Helianthus tuberosus. Next base: position 126,729,447 of record CM060447.1, on the reverse strand, counting down.
AGAGAAATGAATATCCGTTGATTTTTCTTTCATTTCAAATTCTGAAGAACAAACCGTTGAGGAAAATGACCCCGTTTGTTCATTTTCGTTCTGAAGAATATCCGTTAAGGGAAATGTATATCCGTTTAGTTAATTCCTTTATTTTCCATTTCCGAAGAACCCGTTGAAGAAAATGACCCTGTTCGTTCATTTTCGCTTCTGAAAAATATCCGTTGAGGAAAATAATCAGATTATGCTTTACATATCTTTGATGACTATTTGAAACAAAGTCATAGACAGACTCCTACGAATTAATTTCGGGACGAAATTTCCTAAAGTAGGGGAGACTGTAACACCTGTGTCATTTCAACCATCAAACAAATGCCCAACCAGTGAAATATTGTATTTCATACTTGGGATTTGTAAAAATATGTGTATCGTTTACACATATCAATTCTTGTTCGATTTCAAACACTATATCGCTTTCTGGAAGGTTATACGCGCACTGATGCGTAAATATAACCAGTTTAATGCAACGAACACTCCGGAATAGTGAAATAGGCTTAACATACCTTAAATAACCTATACATAACTTAGATATAAGTTTTGGAAGGTTTGGTGTGGTGAAATCAAAGTTAAATCGCTTACAGGGACTAAAGTTGACAAACTGCGAAAGTATGCCAATTTGAACTGTAACAGACCTTCCGGAACATGACCATAAGTTAAACATACCATAAATATCCTTTACATAGCTTAGAAATAGGCTTTGAGGGGTTCGGTATGCTAAAATAAACTTTTGTGTCATTCAGGGACTAAAAGTGTCAAAAAGTGCACAAGTTTGCATTTTCGCGCATAACTTACGTTCTGAATACATCTGGACATCCAAAAATTTATGTGAGCATGACTACATTATATTTTAGTGTTCGCCTTAAGAAAAATCCATTCGTCGCGTCATTTGGATCGTTTTTCGCGCTTATGCGCATTCCGTCGTAATTAAGCGAACATCGCGTTCGTACGGCTAAACGAACCGACATCCGAGATATTTTTGAGCATGTTTTAAGTTCCCTATACTTTAACTTCATTTTAGAGCTTTGAAATGGGGTTAACGGGCCTTAAACGTGTCAAAAATGGGCTGATTGCACTGCAGGGACCAAAACTGTAATTATGCCAAAATAAGCTTACGGACCGTAACATCCATAACCTTACGGTCCGTAAGGCAACCTGCAGACCAGATGCAGTGTATTAACAGCCTGTTTGCAGCTGTTTTAACCACAACCACATGTTTGCAACTTGCCTAATCTGTTAATAAACATCATTTTTAGCCACCATAAGGTTGTGACAAGTGTACGGCTCGGATCGTGGCACGATATTCAAGAAACGATCCTAGCGGCTCTACTTTATCTATAAATACCCACCCCCCTTTGGCTTAAAAACCCACAAATCTGATTGAAAAGACTCTAAGTTGGAACCTTCGTTTCATACCTGAGCTATTTTGATCTGGGTTAGCATTCGGGGACCCTGGGTAAGTATTCTTTCGTTCTTTTCCTTATTTTACTGCTTTTCGAGTCAGAAAGTCAAACTTTGTTTGACTTTCAGCGTTGACCAGTAATGGTCAATGCGAAGTTCGTTTGAACTTCGCAACGTGATTGTAATCACGATGGTCATAGTCCTTTGGGACTATGCCTACTGATTACCACGTTGTCTAGGGTCGTAGGGTAAGCGATCTGATAAATCGCTTATACCTCGAACCCGACCCAGTTTGGTCGATCATTAGGATCCGACCAAACACATTAGGTGACCATAGTAGGTAGGGAATAACCTTCCGAGGTTATACCCTATGGTCACATCGTTTAAGTAGTTGTATGATAGGTAGTTTATATGCCTTAGGTAAATTACCAGAATACCCTTTTCATGTATAATTGGTAATTAAGCATATGTAACCTAAACCTTTGTCACATAACTGATTATGTAACATGTTTAGGCATATAACACTTGTCATAGGACTAGTTAGGCGGTCCGAACGCGTTTCACGCGAACGACGCGTTAAAGTAGCATAAGCTACCTAAACGGGTCGTAATGGGTCGTAGACACTTAGATTAAGTTTCATTTAGTATGTAGGCTTTGTTAAACCAAATGACACGAGTCTCTACACTCGTTTGGTTTACAAACCCTAATGCTACCCGATCTTCCGATTTAGGTCCGGTTTATTAATGTAGCTACCTATACTAGGTGCCGTTTGATATCCGCGATCTCTAGCATTGTTTAGTTGTTACTCAAGGACTACTGAGCAATCTCAGGTGAGTACATAGACCCCTCTTTTACTGTTTTCCAAACTGTTTTGGGGTGGAACACATGTGCCTACTTGTTACTTTCATGCTTTCCTGTTTTGACATCATATACTTGCTATGTTCATTAGTACATTATAGTACATGATTTCATTACATTTTATGCTATGTATGCCCATTGTGTGCGTACTTAGTACATCGTTTTACATTACATTTCATGCTATGTATGCCCATTGTGTGCGTACTTAGTACATCGTTCTACATTACATTTCATGCTATGTATGCCCATTGTGTGCGTACTTAGTACATTGTTTTACATTACATTTCATGCTATGTATGCCCATTGTGTGCGTACTTAGTACATCGTTCTACATTACATTTCATGCTATGTATGCCCATTGTGTGCGTACTTAGTACATTGTTTTACATTACTTTTCTGTTGCATATGCTTATCCAGCATATGAACACATTATACTACATATTGAACCGTTGTAATCATTTGACTGTGATCCGTTGATATCTGTGAACCGTTTGTATCTGTGAACCGTGTGAACCGTATTTGACATAGACATTTCGGCATAGACATTTTAACATGATTGACATTTAATCATGCATTTTCCCACAAAACATAACTTTGATTTAAACCAAGTTTTACTTCAATACTTTGTTTTTGTGTATATGGTTTAGTTGAGACATTTCACTTGCCATACATGATATTTTGACATAGACATTTGACATGGATATTTGACATAGACATTTTGACATTGGTTTGGTTTGATTAAGTGATTAAGTAACGATGCGTGTGTAATATGATACAAGCATGGTGGATACGCCGCTGGTACTTCCTATATATAAGTGTTTGTATGGTATTACATATTGTAGCGTTATTTGAATCATTTCAGTTTGATACATATAACATTTTATACAAATAACATACTTTTCACAAGACATTGTTTTACAAACAACTTATCTTATACAAATCCATTTTACTATGGTTATTCATTTAACCATACATTATTCATTTATTTATACATATCATCTGAACTCATTGTTTTTCAAATGATTTACAAAACAAAGCAAATTACAAGGTTCATGACTAAACATTTTCTCAAACATAAGTCATGGAACCTATTTTCACAAAACCTATGTATCTCACAGGCATTTTTATGCTGACGTACCTATTTTCACATGTGTTTTTCAGGAACTGTTGCATAAGATGATCAAGATACATATAGGCAGACTTTGGCTTTAGTGACAATAAAAGATGCAAGACTAGTTAATTTTGTTGTATTTCCTTGATTGATTAGACATTGTAACACTTTTAATCAATAAAACGAAACTTCAATTGCCATGGATTTGAAACAATTAATTCTGTTACAACACTCCCCGATGTTTCCGCCGCGTTTCGTATGTTCCACGTGGTCGGGGTGTGACAATATCACTTTAAACATCTTGTGTATTGATTTAACAACGTATACAATCACAAGGAATACCGGCAACACCTCGGTATCACTCTGAAAAAACTGTTCCAAATGACAAGTTCACTATCCTATATATAGTACTCATGGTCTCGCTTGAAGTGAACATGGCTGCTTCAAGCGAACCTCTCAAGCGAACTCCCCTAATTAATTCAAGCGAACTACACATAAAGTCTAGTTGACTTTCAAGCGAAACCAAACTTTCAAACCAAACTTAGAATCTATTTTGTCTCTTGTGAGTGTATTGCCTTTCGAGAACTGATTGTCATCATCAAGAATGTTGTGATATCATCATTGATGTCACATGATGAAATTTTTGATGATGTCACGCTTGATCAGATCTGCAACGTAACCAAGACTCGATATAAGACGAAGTCGACAGATGAATGCACCAACAGACTCCCCCTCAGATGTTGACGAGTCTTAAGTGTCAAGTCTTCGCAATCTTCAGTCTTTATCAGTCTGAACTCTCTCTGAAATATTTCACAGTGTAAGCATCCTTAAACTTTATCTCCTTCTCCTCTTCAGCATCAACAGACTTCCCACGAACACTCTCTACTTGGATGTCTTCAGACTCCCCCTTTCGATATGCTAGGATCGCAGTCTGGCATGTTGAAATCACAAAGTCCTCAGGTATCGGAACCTGTCTCTCTATCATCAGGTTCAAGATCGAAACCTGGCTACACCTGCACATTCTTAACCCAGAAATAAATTTCACACATTTAACAATTCAATGTATGCACTAATACTTACTCTCCCTAAAAAATAACTCAATAATCTTGATGAACCACTTTTAAAATTTGATCAAAACACATTATCCCAAACCATTTGTTCATCATGTCTAGCACTTGGAATTTTGAAAAATAGCTCTCCAACATCAGTTGTCGAAAATCTTTTTGAGTTAATAAAAAATTTATGCTAAAACACACTGAAAATCTTTTTGGATTTTTTAATGTAAAGAAATGCAGTAAAAAAAATATTTACAGACAATATTTTTGTGAGTTTTGTGTAAGAGGATCATATCAGTTTATGACAAATCACAAGTACCGTTGAGCTTAATTACACATTAAGAATTAAACAATTCACTTAGATTGCCGATATACTGATCCACTTAAATTCTCACACAAATTTCAACTAATTCAGGATATGAGTTAGATGCTTTAAGGACTTAAACTCATTCATGTGTCCCACCTCTTGAATATACTCCCGTAACCAGATCCCAATATTTAGTCTTACAGGTGAGTATACCACAGATGATATCTGTAAGGGAATAAATTATAGTAAGAAACTGTAAGAGCTCAAGTCAGAACTTCCGTTCAGCAGAGAGATGATGGCTCGACTTTTGGTGTGTCCCCTTTAGAGGATCTTTTGTATTACAACATCAATGACTATCAATTTTATTGTTTCATCAATTTGCTAAGGGCAGCGCTATTTTTCAAGCAAGCGGAAAGTATTATTCGAGGACTAGGTCAGAACTTCCATTCAGCAAAAGTCCCGGAATAATACCCCAGATATCACTGAGCATAAAGACCTAGTATCTCAGAAAGAGGGACCTTTCAAACAAGATTTCAGGGGTTACCTATATATCCAAGTAGTGTTCCCCACAAAATAAGCAAGTTTGAATTTAAGTTTATATCCCGAAAAAGCTTACTAAATGTGTAAAAACCTATCGGCATATCATCAGTGAGACCGTTTAACGCTATTTAAACAATACAATTCTTTAGCATACTGTAACTGTCTACTGATGTACTATCATTTCCTCTTCTTTGACACCAAAACTCATTTTTGAATTTTATCATGTTTTTGTCTTTTTCAAATTTTCAAATGTTTTTGGATTTTCTGAAATTTTTACTCCCCCTAAAATGCAAACACATTTCAGAAAATTTGAAAACCAACTATACAATAATCTTGACAACCGATATCAAATAGCTTCAATTCTCCATCCACTTGGCATAAACAATCCGAACTCCCCCTTACACAAAACTATTTTCTCATTATGATTTCAAAACACTTAAGTTTGTTTTAACCAAAATGATTTTTTCCGGAAAATAAGTTTTGTTGATTTTATCACTTGTAGATTAAGGGTTTGGTTCATCACATTGTCCTTCAAATACCACTTGTAAGTATGGTCCAATCAAGTTCAACCTAATGACCTTGATTAACCACTTATAGGAAAAACAAGTACAACTTAATGTCCTTGATTCACCACTTGTAGGTGTAAACCTTCATCAACCAACTTGTAGGAATATCACATCTACACAAATTCATTTTACCAACAAAGATACCGATTCCTGCTTCACACTTACCAACCTGGAAGCTCCGGCAATTCACAATTATCCTGTAAAAATTCAACTATTTTTAAAATTCAATCACACAATCAATTACTAAGAAAGATGCCGATTCCTGATCCACGATTACTAACTTGGGATCTCCGGCAAGTCAGGTTTTTCTATTTAAAAAAATTCACCCAAGCCTGACTGTCCTTGGGTGATTTTGAATTCTTGTTCAACAATGGTGGAAAATTTGCATCATCCATTGTTAGACCACAATTCTCAACTTTTACCTCAACACATGGCTCTTCTGGCTTTACCACACCAGATTCATCGCCTGATCGTGGCTTGTCTGACTTTAACGAGTCAGATTCATTGCCAACAACTGGCTCCTTTGTTTCCGGAGAAACAAATTCATCACCAGCAACTTTCTTTTTCATCTTTCTCTCTTTCGTCCTCAGATTTGTATCTGATGAATCCGTTTTGCTTGATTTGTCATTCTTTGGAGAGCAAGACGATTTATCAGAACTTTTATCTGTTTTACTAGTTGTATCCGAGGACAAAATCCTTTCGAGATACTCTCTTGCCTTCTTCCTCAGTCTGTCTTTTTGCCCCTGTGAAAGCTTCACTTTCGGTTTTAGAACTTTCTGTTCTTGAACTTTAGGTTCTTGAACTTTCTGTTCCTTGGGCTCTCCTTTGACATTTATACCCCTTCACTCAGTCAGAGTGAAGCCAGTCATTGAGAAGCTGCGTACTTTAGGAGGAACGACGAACTTTTAATCCCACAACACTATTCTATTGGACCGTCACAATTATGGAACAAAACAAATTTTTAACTGTCCGACAACTGTTGATTACTTTCAATGTTTGCTGACACCCTATGATGCACCGATTGATTTAATTGGACCTCTCAAAATCTAATTACATTTGCCGATGATATAGATAAAAAGAATCACTTTGTGAAGATCAATTTATCTTGGGCCAAACAATCCTTAGATTCACATGATGGGCCTGACAACTTCTCTTATCACTTCACATGCACACTTTAAAAATCATCACATATAGACTTTAATGAACCGACACTCTTGATCACCCCTCAATTCCCATTGGACCTTAAATGAAAGTAGCAGACACCTTTATCTTGGAATCACATGCAAAACTTTAATAGCCGACAGACTAATATCACATGCAATGACACAAAACACTTGATTTCATTTCCCAACTAACTGACAACCTAGTTTAATGATATACACAACTCGATGCACTTTCAAGTGATATGTCGTCTTCAAGTGGTCGTTGTTTTCAAGCGGTCGTTGTAAACTCAAGCGAAAGGTCGTTTTCATGCGGAACACCATGTAAATTCAAGCGAAAGGTCGATGACATCAGCATTTTGAACAACTTTTCAAGCGAAAGTACAATACTTTGTCTTCAAGCGAACTCAATTCTGTTTCGTGTGAGTAGATATATCATGATGTAATAGATGATGTCATTAGTATGATGTCATCATCAATAATGATGACATCATCTTTTTTCCGAACCGCAACGAATCCAAGACTCGATATAAGACGAAGACGACAGATGTATGCACCAACAAAAATAACCAGCGAAGTTGCTTCCCAGCGAAATTAACTCAGCGAACTTAAAAGCAGCAAATTTAAAAAGGTGGAATTTCTGTTGGCAAGCGTCGATAAAATTTGACTGTTTTGCAAATAGAAATTGATCCATAGCTCGTTTCTCTAAACCGTCTGCACCGTTAAATTCCTTTCATTTTTAGGACAAAAAAAAACCTCTGGAAAATCCCGAATTCGGTCTTCGACATTATATATCATTGGATTCGTCTTTTCGAGATGATTCTAACGGTGTAATTTGGTAACCACTGTTTTCGGAGATATTTTGTACGGTTTTATCAGTCTGCAACGTTTAAAATGTCGAACATGTCTACTTTGAATGAGCTTTTGAAAATGGAGCATGAAGTTGGCACTACCAACAAACCGCCTAAGATGATGAAGGTGGAAAATTATTTGACTTGGAAGGATCGTTTTCAATCCTTCGTTGAATATCAGGACACACGAATGTGGATATGTATTGAAGATGGGTACACAAACCCAACACACGACTTTGAGGGCAGACCACGTAGAACAGCCTATGTGAACATGCAAGAGGCTGATAAAAAGATGTATGAGGCTGAAAAGAGAGCCTTGGCTGCAATAAAGATGTCGTTACCTGATAGCATCAAGCATACCTTCAAGAAGTACACTAATTCAAAAGATATGTGGGATGCATTAGAAAAGCGATATGCGGGAAATGCAGATGTTAAGAAGAATAAGATTGATCTACTGAAGAAGCAGTTCGCTGTTTTCAAGTACATGAAACATGAGTCACTTGAGGACATCATCACTCGTTACTACCATCTGATGTCAGAAATGGAAAATTATGAAATAGAATGCTATACTGACGTAGAAAAGAATGACAAGTTGCTCGATGCTTTACCTACTAAGTGGGATATCTACACTCTCATGATCAAGGGAGAAGCAGATTATGAGACAAAAGAGCTTGAAGAAGTGGTAGGAAAGCTGAGAGCTTATGAGCTTAGTATGAAGAAGAAAGACACTGGATATGATCAAGTTCAAGATCCAGGGGTTTACAATGGGCTTACATCTTCTTCATCTCACAACGCTTCTAGCGACTCTGCTACTGCATTTCTATCATGTGAGAATGAGCAGGTCACAGTGAATGAGGATGGTGATGTGTGTTTTGTAGCTGCTTCAGGAGGATCAACAAGAGCCAAGAGAACATCAGCTTCTAAGCAGAGTAGTGGTGTTAAGTCGATGCCTATGAGTGTTAAGTCTGCTGAAGAGCATCTTGCTCTACTTGCTTCATTTGTTGCTTTATATGAAAACTACATTCAGGGGAAGATATTTGATCCTGCCACTTTAGATGAAGATTACGATCAGATTGACCCTGATGATCTTGAAGATATGGATTTGCAATGGCAAATTGCCATGATTACTAGACGAGTGAAGAGATTTATGAACCGAACAGGAAGGAAGTTTATAGGAAAGACTGTTGGTTTCGATAAGACCAAAGTGAGATGCTTCAACTGTCAAAGTTATGGGCATTTCGCTAGGGAATGTCAAAAACAAAAGCAGGAGACTTCGAGTCAGAGTTCAAACAATAGGAATGCATCAAACAACTCTAACTCGAGAGCGCTGATCTCTACAACTAGAGAAGGTCATATGACTGGAGTGTTCACTTGGAAAATGATGACAATGTCACTCAGGCATTCATGGTAGAGATAACTCCAGTTGATGATGGTGAAGCTATAGTAGATGATGCTGAAGTTGAGAAGAAAAATGAAGCTGAGGTAGATAAGGCTGATCAGACAACAGATGCTGAAGAAGAAAAGCAAAAGTCTGACCATGAAAAGGAAGCTGAAGAAAAGGAAGCTAAATACAAAAGAATGGAAGCTCAACTTGCAGCTCTAATGGCCAATCTTGACAAACAAACAGGAGAGGTACAGTCTAATTCTGTGTGTTTAAAATGTCGTGAACTACAGGGTGAGGTAGACAGGTTGTCAACACAAAACCAAAGTCTGGTGGGCGAGATGTCTAACATTAAAGAATCAAACTTTTTTGCTAAAAGAAACGAATCTTTATACTTGAAGAAAATAAAAGGTTATGAAAGTGAAATTGAAGCGTTAACCTGCAAACTAAACGAAAAACTTCAAGTCATAGACTTAGCTCATGAAATGATGGCTGAGAAAACAAAAGAGATTTCTGAAAAATGCAAAGAGTTGTCAGATGCACAACTCAAAATTGTTGAACTTGAAAAGAAATTAGGTCAATTCAGGGACTCTACTTTTGTTATGAAACATATGATGGGTGGCTTGAAGAAAAGTAATGACAAAACCAGTGTGGGATTCCATGGTTTCAATGAAGTTCCACCTCCTGTTAGTCATGACTATTCTTTCTTGCCTGATGAAGATGAACTCATGGACTTTGTGTCAACATCACCAAGTAGTTCCACATCAAGTCAAAGAAATGTGTCTGAGAGTGATGATGCTAAGAAGGATAATAACAGCAAGCCTGTTTTGAAAAAGAAAACTTCACATCCTAAGAATAACAATCCAACTTTTGTTAAAAAGGTTAATTTTGTTCAAGGAAGTGACATGAAAAACGAAACAGCTGTTATTGAAAACGAATCTAATGTAGAGTTTGCTAAAAACAAGAACAAAGAAAATTCTAAAACTAAGCAAACTGAACCAAATCCTTCTAAGGCATCATCATCAAAACCTGAATCTAGTTCAAAGGCTTCAGATAAGAAGTTTTCGAAAAAGAGATCGTGCTTCAAGTGTCACACAAAGGGACATGTAGCTAGCTGCTGTCCTAACAAAAAGAATGAAGCACAAGTTAGTGAGAAAAAGAGAGAGAAATCACCAGAGAATAGTGGTAATAAAAAGGAGAAAGAGTCCAACTCTCCTAAGAAGTCAGCCTAAATCACGACCAGGCAGATATGAAAGACCTAGAAGCAGTTCACCAAGAATGAACAATTATAATTCTAATAATTTCAGAAGTCAAGGTCAATATCAAAATCGATACCAAAATAATGGTGGTCGAACTTTTTATAACAATGGCTTTAGAAATTACAACAATCATGCTTCTTGGAATCAAAATTCAACGTACCAAAATCAAAATTTTCAAAGGTCAAATAGTCCAAACACATTTAGGAACCCTCAAGACCAAAGACCCAGTGGAAATCAAAATCAAATTCAAATTCCATCAACAGGTCTGAGATCCAAGACTCTAGTTAGGAGTAATGAATATTAGATGGATGTTCCAGTAGTTGGTGAATTTGGACGACCCAAGACCATTAAGGCTTGGGTCCCCCAATCTAACTAATTTCTTGGTTGGTGTGTGCAGGAGCTGCTAAGGAGGATTATCAACTTATGGTATGTTGATAGTGGCTGCTCCAGGCACATGACGGGGGATGCGAGATTGTTAACTGAGTTTGAAGATTATGATGGTGGAAAGGTGAATTTTGCGGGTGCTAAAGGTGGTAGAATTACAGGACGAGGAAAAGTGACAAATGGGAAGATCACACTAGACAAAGTGAACTATGTTGAGCAGCTTAAACACAATCTTATGAGCGTGTCACAAGTATGCGACAAGGGCCACTCGGTCCATTTTACCAAGAATGAAGCATTAGTGTTGAAACCAGGTTTGGTGATTCCGGATGATTGGATAGTGATGAGAGCGCCAAGGAGAAATGACACTTATGTCATGGACATGGGTGCTAAGGATCCGACTGCTGTGGTGGCGTGTTTACTATCAAAAGCATCTGAAGCTGAATCGATGTTGTGGCACAGACGCATGGCCCATATTCACTATTGAAAAATGAATTACCTTGTTAAAAATGAGCTAGTGAAAGGGGTTCCAATGCAGAGGTTTCAAGTAGAAAATAATTGTCTTCCATGTCAAAAGGGAAAACAACACAAGAAACCTCATAAGTCTAAAACAGTAAATTCCATAGATGCCCCTTATGAATTACTTCACATGGATTTATTCGGTCCAGTGAACGTGAGGAGCATAGGTGGAAAGTACTATTGTTTAGTTGTCACAGATGATTACTCACGATATTCATGGGTTTTCTTTTTAGGTACAAAAGATGAGACGGCGGAAATGCTGATAGATCTTTTTACGAAATTGGAAAATGTCCATGATGCTAGGATCAAGAGGATAAGGAGTGATAATGGCACGGAGTTCAAGAATCGAATTCTGGATCTCTACTGTCTTCGAAAGGGAATTGAACATCAATATTCTGCTCCTTATACACCTCAACAAAATGGTGTCGCTGAGAGGAAAAACAGGACGTTGATTGAAGCCGCTAGGACGATGCTTTTAGATTTAAAGCTACCAGTTCTTTTCTGGGGAGAAGCTGTGAATACAGCTTGCTACGTCCTAAACAAAGTTTTGACTGTTAAACATTTTAATAAAACTTGTCATGAATTGATGTTTAACAAGAAACCAAACTTGGAAGGCTTTGAACCATTTGGATTACCCTGCACCATTGTGCGAAATAAAGATAAACAAAAATTTGGTGAGGTGGTTGACGATGGCTACTTTCTAGGTTACGTGCCTGGCACACCGAATAAAAGGGTTTTTAATCTAAAAACTGGTAAAATTGAGGTTGTTTACAATGTTGAAATTACTACATACAAACCTCAACAATCAACGAGTGGTCCAGCTATATTATATGATTATGATAGTGTTTTTAAATCATTTAATATTCCTGAGTTTCCAAATGCAGATGGTTCTCAGTTGATTCAAACAGTGATTGGTGAAGACGATGAAGGCGAGTTCATGCCTAGATCGAATGTTGATATGACAGATGCTCCAGAAACTTCCCAATGTGCTACTGATCTTGATTCAAGCGATAGTGAACCTGAACCCAATCAGGGGGAGGATTTCATTAATCCATTTGCGGATCAGAACATTCAGAGGGAGGTTGGATCAAACCTGGGTGACAATCTAAAAGTCGATGCTGTTGCTACTACACGAGCAAATAGAGATCATCCAGTTGACATGATACTTGGAGATCCTACTGCAGGTGTTCAGACGAGAAGAAGTATAGTAGCGAATTCTGGATTATTTGTTTCGATTGAGACGAATGGGATTGTGAACGAATGCTTGTATAGTTGCTTTATTTCCCAAGAGGAGCCGAAGAACATTCATATGGCTCTTAAAGACAATTCATGGGTTGAAGCTATATAAGAAGAATTGGCCCAGTTTGCTAAGTTGAAGGTTTGGGAGTTAGTTGACCTTCCTAAATGTGAAAGAGAAATTGGCACTAAATGGGTATTTAGGTGCAAGAAGGATGAAAGAGGAATCGTCACGCGAAACAAGGCTCGATTGGTGGTCAAAGGTTTCAATCAACAAGAAGGGATAGATTACAATGAGGTGTTTGCACCAGTGGCAAGGTTGGAAACAATTCGTTTGTTCCTCGCTTTCGCAACATTCAAGGGCTTCAAAGTTTACCAACTAGACGTGAAGAGTGCATTTCTTTACGGGAAAGTCCAAGAAGTGGTGTATGTCTCACAACCAGATGGGTTCGTTGATCCTGATTATCCAGATCGGGTGTACAAACTTGATAAGGCTTTGTATGGATTACATCAAGCTCCCAGGGCGTGGTACGAGACACTGTCTACACATCTGATCAAGAATGGTTTTGAAAGAGGTCAGAGTGACAGTACACTGTTCATCAAGAGGAAGAAGGAAGATTTTCTGCTGGTACAGGTGTACGTGGATGACATCATCTTTGGGTCATCTGATGAAAACATGTGTAAAGAGTTCGAGCAGGTGATGAAGAGCAAGTTCGAAATGAGTGCTATGGGTGAGCTGTCTTACTTTCTGGGATTACAAGTTGAACAGAAGGAGGATGGGATGTTTATTCATCAAACAAAGTATGTGTATGACATTTTGAATCGATTCAAAATGAATGATTGCTCTACTTTCAACACACCCATATGTGAAAATCACAATCTTGGCCCAGATCATGAAAGTACTGAAGACGTTGATCCAACTCAATACAGGGAAATGATTGGTTCTCTAATGTACTTAACTGCTTTAAGACCTGACATCATGTTTGCTGTATATCTGTGTGCCAGATATCAGGCGAATCCAAAAGAGTCACACATGAAAGTAGTGAAGCGGATTCTTCGTTACTTGAAGGGGAAACCTAAACTTGGGTTGTGGTATCCAGCTGATAGTGATCTGAATTTTATCGCTTACACTGACTCAGACTTTGGAGGATGTAAGTCAAATAGAAAGTCTACAACTGGTGGTTGTCAGTTCTTAGGAGGCAGGATTGTGTCTTGGCAATGCAAGAAGCAATCTTGTGTATCTACCTCTACGTGTGAAGCTGAATATATTGCTGCGGGTAGCTGCTGCTCTCAGGTTCTCTGGATACAACAGTAGATGCGCGATTACGGTTTGGATTTCACTCGTACTCCTATTATTATAGACAATAATGCCACGATTTCTATAACAAATAATCCCGTGAAACACAGTCGCACAAAACAAATTAACATACGCCATCATTTTATACGGGATTGTGCTGAAAAGAGACTAATTGAATTACATCGAGTCGACACACAAGATAACCTGGCAGATCTTTATACTAAAGCATTTTACAGGGCTCGCTTTGAACATTTAGTCGAACTCAACGGGATGAGGAATCCCGAATAACTGGTTTTTCATAAGAATTTTGTAAATAGTTTACTGCTTTTCTTAAAAAATCAAAAATACAAAAACATTAAAAAAATCAAAAACATAAAAAAATAGAAAATAAAAAATGAGTTATCACTGTGTGAAAAAGAAGAAATGATAGTACATCAGCAAGGTAGACTGTCACACTGAAATGAAATTAAAATGCTTAAGTGTGATAGCAGCTTCATCATACGATGTACCAGTAGGCAAAAGCATGAAATAATCAACTTACCAATGTGATATAAACCTAAATGAACTGTGTATGAGTGGGGAACACATCAGTGGTGTATGGTTTAATGACCTTAAATCTTGCGTTGATAGATTGCCAAAATCTGAGGTTTTGGGTCTTTATACTGTTATTTCATCTGGGGATATCAGGGTTGTCCTTCTATTGCATCCAGATACATGCTGACCTAGGCACAACCAGGATATCTTAAAAGAGCTAAAAATGCCAAAACCTATAAATGAAGAAGCTCTCCTAGAGAGTCATTCAAAATGTGCAAAATGCATAAATCGTACCAAAAATGGTATTTGTCTTAGCTCTCGTTAGATATTTTGGTCTCTTTGCTGTACGGAAGCACTGACCTGATCACCAATTATCTAAACGTTGAAAAACAAAACGGATGAATTCAGTATATTCACCTACTACGATGAATCTTTGTGCATACCTTGATCGTGGGGGTATATCCTGAAGTGGGACACACTAGTATATCAGAAATAAAATTACCTTAACGTATCATACGGTAATGGTACTTGAAATGTTCATGCATTTTGTTTAAGTGGACAAACATACTGGTAATCGTCTTGGACTGCTTTTCATGAAAAATTAAATAAAGAATTATCTAATTGTGTGAAACAGTTTGATTGTGCTGATATGATCTTCTTACCGGTGATTCTCACAAAAATAGAGTGTTTATTACTTTTGTTATTTACTTGCTTTCAGAAAATATAAAAAATCCAAAAATAGTGTCTTTTTCTGTTTAAAATTCTTAACGTACGGAAAACT
Source organism: Helianthus tuberosus (assembly GCA_030545235.1). NCBI lineage: Eukaryota > Viridiplantae > Streptophyta > Magnoliopsida > Asterales > Asteraceae > Helianthus > Helianthus tuberosus. The sequence goes on along the minus strand of CM060447.1, from coordinate 126,714,165 downwards.
GTTATTCTTGGAGGAATTGTTACTGATAGGGGGAGACGGTGTTGGAAAGTGAGTTGAAAATTTTAAATCATGCGGGTTATAGGGTGTGTGATTAAAAAGTTTTGCGTGTTGGTGATCAATTGAAAATGCTTAATCTGTGATATAATCTCTTGAATAATAATAATTTATTCAACTGTGTTGAAAAATTCTTATGGTTTCTCGAGATGTTTGTTTTATAGTATACGGATTGAAGCAGTATGTTGCTGAGAAGTTGCTGTGTTGAGAAGATGAGAGTTTGTTTGGATGTATGTTAGAACCTCCTTTCTACATTGCAAACAAAAGTTGAAGAGTTTGAAGATTGCTTTGCAAATGCTAAACTGGAGTTTACTCAAGTGCTAACGTTTTGAAGATTTGGTGATCGGATGCATCAGCTTAGGGGGAGTCTGTTGCTGACATAAGCTATTGAAGCTGAAGCTATCCAAAGACCAAAGACAGTGCAAGATTACATGAAGATTGCAAGAAGACTGAAGACAAAGTTATTTTATGAAGCTATTGTCAAGGGGGAGTTTGTTGGTGCATATTTGTGACAACAGCTTAGATTTGGTCTTTGAATATCTTGTAATTAGTTAAACGATAAACAGTTAGTGGGTTTAGCTTTGTATTAGTGAATTAATAGAGTTTGGATTGACAATTCTGTGAAGATCCATACGAAAAGGGGACCTACAAGATGATTAAGTGTATGTATGAAACTTGTTTGTGGATTTCTTGTGTTTATGATGTTGATCATCATAATAACCTTTCTAGATGATGATTAAACACATGATCTAGCAAGTATAAGGATGGACCTTGAAGAAATCATAATGACCATCCTTTATGTTTGACATGAACTTGAAAATAAAAATGTTTTAGAGTATGATGATGGTTGATATATGTTGAAAGTCTTGTAAATAGATGATTACAAAAATAATTTTCTCAAGAAACCAAGTTTATTTACAAGATTTATGAAGTCATGGTTTGTAAGTAAACTAATCACATTTTTAGTGTTAAATCAAGACTAGAAACATGTTTGTAACAAGAAAAATACAAAAGAATTATTTTTGGAAAAAAATCATCTTACAAGTTGTAAATGACTAAATCTTTCAAGAATGTGATTTACAAATAAATAACCATGTTTTAAAGGGTAACTAAACCTACTAAATACACTAGTAAGTTACTACAAATTTTTACAAAGTTTCAAGTTCATGTCATAGTGTAAATCTCATATTTTTGGCACATGGTAAGTCTTGAATGATTTGTTGATGATTGATGATGATTTATAAAAGAAAATGATATGCTTTGAAAGCATGGAAACCTCCATTTTTAAGGGGAAACTATGACAAAATTTTTCTAGAAATTAAACACTTAGGAAAATATTTTTAAACAAATATTTACAAGTATATTTTAACAATGATTTTTCATATAAAGTTTGCCATAATTTTTGTTACAAAAATTTCAAAATATTGGAGGTTGGTTTTTGATAATAAAAGTGACTAAATATGTATTTAGGAGAAAATATATTTAGATGTCACCATGTGTGTGATTATTTGTATATTATATGTATTAGTTATATTATTTTAGGACTTGAAATAATATAACTCACCAAAATACCAAAAATTACAATACAAAATGTTACCAAAATTCCAAGAAAACAAATGTATAAATTATACCCAAAATATTGGAAAAACCGAACAAGGAATATAACTTACAATAAATATTCCGGAATTAGAATTGTAAGTATATTTTGGTAAACGGTATTTTGGAAACCAAGAGAAAAAAAACATGATTTTCATAAGTATTATAAAATAAATCATATTTTTGACAAGAAAAAAATATATTATTTTTGGGTAAAGAAAAATGTATATGTTTTCTTGAAATTATTAGACGATATATTATTTTGGGAGAAAATATATATTTTCTTGATTAAACATAGAATACATTATTTGTGGGTGAAAAATAGATTTACATATATATTTTCTAAGTTAAACTTGAAAATATATTATTTTTGGAGGATTAAACGAAAATACAATTATTTTTGCCAAAGGAAAAATTATAAATAATGTAAATTTCTTAAAATATATATTTTGGGAATATATATTTTTATTAGAAATATTATTCCGGAAAAGTTAATACAAAAATTAAGTACAAGAATACTTAATGAATACAGGGAAATACGTATCCTCGTACGTACGAATACACGCCGGAATACGTCACAGATACTTGGCAAATACACAAGACTAATACACACAAGTATGACTATACCCATCCTTGGGAGAACACATACGCATAACTGCATGTTACACCAAGTTAGAATATATTGCTTTAACTAATATTCCAAAACTTAATAAATATAATTTAAGTTAAAATATTTATTATTTTAACAAATAATTATATACTTGGGAATATTGTAATATACATCAATGATGTAACTCAGAATACACCAAGATTTCCAAAACAAGTCTTAATGAACAACAAATACAAAGAGTCGTTACACGACCTAAACGTCTAATAAAACATGGCACATGTGTAGGTAGTTGTACGACTCATAGAAGGACCTTTGAGCATACGAGATAGCAGGACGCAAACTTGTGAGTTCATGTCCCCCTTTTCTCTTAACTGTTTTGGTTTTATAACTCTCGGGGGGTGGAATACATGTTACGAATGTTTAAATGGTATGATTTGGCTATGAAATGAACTATTAGATCATGTGAGCATAGATTGAAATTGAAATGCCGATAACTCTCATAAGAAATATGGACGAAGGTTAGATCAAACGGGTGTCACACCCCAAAAACGTCGCAGCGGAATATTAAACGTAGTGGTGACGGAAGTTGGCGCCCATTTATATCTTGTCAATCGATGCATTTAATTGTTGGACATTTTAATTTATTTTAAACATAAGTTATTTAAACATTACGTTTTAAGACACGACACAACCACATAGTTAAGTTGTCTGTGATCCTCGCGGATCTTATTACATACGTCCCAGAAAGTTTAAAAAGTAGTCCAACATTTTAAGTAATACGACATGCATCATCAAACACAAGATACGCCATAATTCCCGAAGCCGAACTCAAGTACCTGTAGAACATGTTAAAATTAAGTGTCAACACAAAGGAAGGTGAGTTCACATATTCACATACAAACAGTTCATTCCAAAGAAAACTTTCTGATTATGTGTTTATTTTAAAACATCCATATAATTTTTAGAAATTCCGTTTTACTTCCTTAATAAAATCCATGGGTCATCCGTCGCAGTTCAAAAACCCGACAATAAAGCTCTTACCCAGGTTTTGTATATTAAATTCATAGTGTCAATTTTCAGACTTGTAATGTTAGCTAGACAATAGGAACTATATATTTACCATGCAGGGATAATCAAAGCTAAACAATAACCAGAATCTAAATTCGTCGCTTGACTTGACACGGGGCGACCGGTCACGACGGGGTTGTCAACCCGATAGATCTACCAACAATTCCTCGCGTACATTTACTTAATAGATTAAACGACATCATGGGCGCAGGGTCCACTTGAGACCGATATGATGTCTGCCTCACATACAATATACATATCCTACTAATATGACAAATTTAATACACGAAATTGTACGAATCCCCTGAATCCCCTCCTTTGGAACCTGGCCGGCATTCGTCCTAACTTTACGGTCTGTTTCGCCTCTAAAACACCGTACCATCCCAATTTCATCCAAACATTCATTTATCAAAAACGTTTTACCTCGAAACGTATGAATTATCAAACTCCATATATTTTCAATGAAAATATACATTTTATATTAAAAGGTATGTTTTACTCAAAAAACATTATTAAACCCTTTTATTGGCGTGTTTTACCCCCAAAATATTTACAAAGCAGTAAAAATGGGGTTTAGTGACACTCACCTTTGGGTGCATATTTTAAATAGCGCAATCCCAGAGATTGATTTCTACACGTCCTATTATATATATATAGGAACGATTTTAAATCAATATTCGTAACACAAAAATCCTAAGTTTCTCTGTTTTCTTAGAATTATCACATAACTTTGAGATTTTCTCGAAAAGTTATTGTTTTTGATTATGTTGGCACGTTAATATATATATATGAGTCCATATATATATATTTTTTTATGATTTTGCGAATTGAACGATTTTATTGGTGACCATTATTGTGTAAATCCGTTAACACTCCCATTTATACGCAATATATCTATGATTTGCGCGTCGTAATATATATACATAAACGTTCACATAAATTATCATCGAAACACACGAAATCTTGTTAACTTATCTATTTTGTCATTTTCAAAGCAAATATATGTAAAATATCTCATGTGTATCAAATTTCATGCTCGACAAACAAGTTACACATTTAACGCGATTTTTACCGTTTTTACCGCACAAAACGCACAAATATACATGCATAATCCAAATCTTTAAAATCATGTTAAAACTTAACATATTTTCACATTCTCATGTTTAAATCACATAACACATTTTAACACATAAGGTTCACCCAAAATTTTACCCATACTAGTGTATATTGAAAAATGCGTATTTTAGCGATTCGGTAACGATTTCGGGCGTCGGAAGTCACGTATGACTAACCAAACACCAAGTAAACTTAAAATTAGTTAAAATACTTATATTAAGATAAAAATATCAGTTTACATACTGATCTAAATCAGTTTTATAAAAATCACCCGAAAAGCCGATTTTTGACCGTTTTAACGCATAGTTTTGCGTTAAACGTTACTATAATCATCCCAACTCGAAAAGACTTGATATTTTAACACAATACATGTTATTTACTGATTAAAATAGTGGTTATAATCAGATTAGTGCAGTTTTTGTGTAAGTCACATAAATCATGCGATTTCACGTATTTTACAACTTTTAATGCACCAAGTACAACATGCAAAGCTAGTAAACATTATGACAAAGTTATATGTCACTAAACACTTTCAAATAACTTTATTTTAGTGTTTATAATCTGATCAAAACTGATTTTTACTAAATCATACTCAAATCACCTTTTTATGATCACATATCATCAAGTATGTCTAAGTATATGCATTTAGTATACCCATATCATAACATCATCACCCAACATGACCTTAAATGCATCAAAGACCATATTTATGTCATGTTCATATAAATCAAAACATATCCATTTCATTATCACTAAATCATTTTCACATAAATGCAAACATTCCTTCATTTATTTACATGTGACAAAACTTTGTATATACATATACATATACGGCACACACACACACATGAACTTCCAAAAGTTCACTTTACATCACATTCATCTCAAATCACAAGAATCCTTTTAGAACCTTCTTTTATGACATCTTTTTAACACATGCATGTATTCATCTTTCAAAAATCAAATCATCCATAAATTATTTAACAAAGATCAAAACACAACTAAACACACACATACCCATAACTTTCGGCTATACATACACACACATATACACTTATTTCCATTTTGTTTGAAATCTTGTTCTTTGTTTGTTACAAGTTTGTGATTTATTCCAAGTTCAAGAGAAACCATCTAACATTTCCATCATCACTAAAAATCAAGAATGTGATTTAAAAAAAAAAAATAAGTTTATACCTTCAAGGCTTCTAAGTGGGTTTTTGAGAAAAGATGGTGATATGAGGCTTGTTCTTGCTTGAATCTTGCTTGAAATCACTTCCAAACCTCCTTACCAGCTTGAAATCACCATGAAAGGCCTTTGAATCTTCATGAAAAGGTTTGAAATTTTTTGAATGTGTATGTTAGAGGGGTGTTTGGCCGTGAGGTTCAAGAGGGAAGAGAGAGAGTGATTTTTGATCTTCTAAATTCTTGAAATGGAGTGTTTAGGTGGTTATGATGTGTGACACCCAGCTCTTCAGGTCGTACCCTACAATTGTAATACGTGTTGTGAATAGGTAACAGGGCTATAATTGACTGGTTGTGATGTCTATATGTGAAATTTAATGTGCTGATAAAATTAAACTTTGATAAGAATTATGTTGGCAACGGTAAGATAAACGCTTATCGCGTAACGATTAAAATGCGAAATGAATATCGGTGACCACCCAATCAGTGTTAAAATCCTAAAAATAGTCTGTTATGATTAGAATAAATATTTTCATCATATTCATGAGGAAAAATAAATAAAAACGCTTAAATTCCTATTTTTGCGATTTTAAGTGCGTACCGCGCCGCACAGCGCGCATACTGCCAAATACCGACAACGTAGCCAGCTCAGTCAAACAAAATATTGTCCAATAATATTTTGGTGAGTTTATTTTTATAGAGCGTTAAAAATAATTTAAAACGCACTAAAACGGGTTTAAAACGCTAGATAAAATACCCGGTATCTAGTAAAATACCAGTTTTAACACTAATTTACATACATATGTGTATGTATACATAAGATATGTGAGTGGTGTGCATGGTAAGGAATAGGTGGCGGCCAAGGGAGGGTGTCTCTCTCCTCTCTCCAACACTTGGTGGACATAGGAAGTGTAAATGGTGATTAATCTTGTTCATTCATCCATAACTACACAATATCCAATATTCAAGATCAAACATCACTCAAACATTCCCTCTCTCTCTCATTCTCGGCCGAACATCCTTAATCACACTCACAATTCATTTTCAAAATCAAAACATGAAGAATCAAGGTCTTTACATGGTGATTTGAAGCTCATAAGGAAGTTTGGAAGTGATTTCAAGCAAGAACAACCTTCATATTCTCATCTAATCTAAAAAACCCATCTAAGAACTTGAAGGTATAAATTTACTTTAAAAAAAAACTTTGTCTTGATTCTTGATGATTCTTGATAGTAATGAAAGTTTCTCTTGATCTTGAGTTTAATCATAAACTTAAAACATAAAACAAATGGGTTTTAATTGAATGAAATAAAATGAATGTGTATATATATATATATATGTATGTACGGCCGTGTGTGTGTATATGTAAGTGTTTGTAATTTTTGATTTTTGATTGAAAGATTCTTGTTGGTGCATAATGTCTATAGCCTACGTCTATCAGTCTAGGTCATGTCAGTAGATTGTACAGGGTCAAAAATGTAATTTTATAGTGTTTTGTAGTAATTCCGCTTGAAATGACTCATGGTCATTTCAAACGGAATTAGATGTGTTAATTCCGCTTGAAATGACACATGGTCATTTCAAGCGAAATCAGCATGCCTATATATAGGTGTGTTGGCTTCTCATTTTGGCACGAAATTAGAAGTGTTGTAACGAAGTGCTGCCCGATTTTCAAGTCATATATAAATGAGAAGCGTGTTTTAAGTGATATACTCTGTTTCTACTCATTTCTTATACTGATTCTAGGCTGTTTGTTTGTTTCCGCCTCTCAAACAGTTGTGTATTGTCTCTAATTGACTTATTTAGTCGTCAAAACGATCCTACAAGTGGTATCAGAGCTCAGGATGAGTCAATACACTTGAATCAGTGCTTGAAATTCTGTTTTTCTACACATTCTTGGATTTCTGGACAAATTCATGGACAAATTGGACTGAGTTTTTGATATTGTGTGTAAAATACAGTTTTAACAAACCCTTGAAAGAATCAGACCTAAATTCAGGCTAAAAGTGACAAAAATGGACCAAAAACCTGATTTCGTTTGAACGAGCCAATTGATTCCGTTTGAAAAAAAAAAGGTTATTTCGCTTGAAATAACTAATTCCGTTTGAAAATTTGATGTAATTTCGCATGAAATTCCTAATTCCGGTTGAAAAGGTAATTCCGTTTGGCTAATTTCGCTCGAAAACAAGTTTTTGGTTAATTCCGCTTGAAATGGCACTTGATTCCGTGTGAAGGTGTTATTTCGTTTGAGAAGGTAATTTCGCTTGAGAAGTGATTTCGGTTGAAAACCTAATTCCGTTTGAATAAGCTAATTTCGCTTGAAGGTCTGATTTCGTGTGAAAAGTTCATTTGGTTTGTGATTTCGTTCGAAAGTCTATTTCGTGTGTAGAAACTAATTTCGCTTGAAAGTAACAGATTTCAAAACTTGAAAAATTTTCCGAAATTGTTTTCGTAAATGGATAACCAAGAGTTTTATAACTTCTTTGCCGGTGGGGGAATGACGGCAGCACAAACACCAGCCAGTATCGTACAAAATGTGAACATGGAAAATGAACTCGGCACTATGCAGAAAGCGCCGAAGTTGATGAACATTGATGAGTATGCTGGGTGGTCGGAAAGGTTTAAGACTTGGGTGCAAGCTAACCATTTCGAATGTTGGATGAAAATCGAATCTAAATATGCTCCTCCAAAGAATGGTTCGGGTTTAGAGAAATCAATCGGAAGTTTGACTCCACAAGAACAAGAAGATTTCAAGGCAGAAAAGAAAATGATGAGCATTTTACAACAAGCCATCAAAGAGGATATCTTAGTTCTGCTACAACATCAGGGTGATTCACAGTCCGTTTGGAATTCATTGAAAGTAAAGTTTCTTGGAAACGTGTCTATGATAAAAAGCAAAACTGCTTTGATGAAGAAAGAGTTTGATATCTTTACGGGTATTAAGGGTGAAACAACAAAGCAATTGATTGAATGATATTGCCATCTAGTTGTTGAGATGAAGAGGTTGGGCATAACCAAGACGGATGAGGAATGGGTCGATAAATTGGCGGATGCATTGCCATATGATGAATGGGGAACTTATCTGTTGGTGTTGAAGAATAATTTGGAGTATGTGGGATTCAACCTTAGCACATTCATTGAAAAGATTGAGTCACACGAGCTTGAATTGACAAAGATTAGAAAAATGAAGTCTTCAAGTGTTCAACAAGATGTCTCATTGTATTACAAAGGAAGTACTCTAGCAACATCAAATCTAAGTCCAAAAGTGCAGACAACCTTTAGTGCAGATTCAACATCCGGAGTATCATCTGTCACATCAAGCAACAATAGTTCACCATTTGCAAGTTTTAAGCCAAATCCAAAGGTTCAAAACTCACCTGATCAATCCTACACTCAAAGTTCGTCAGGATCAAACAGTCAAAGTCAAGGTCCAGGAATTCTGTGCAACATTGCTGTGAACATTAAGAATGCTCAAGACTTTACTGAATCATCAGCGAAGCAGCACATAGCACTTCTTGCTTCGGTGCTTGAATCGTACGAAAGCTTGGTTGCAGGTAGAATTGGGAACCCCGATATGACAAAGGAAGACTATGATCAGATAGATCCAGAGAAGCTGGAGTTGATCGACATCAAATGGGGAATGGAAAGATTGGTGAGAAGAGCTCAACGTTTTATGGAAATTACTGGTCGGAACAGTCTTTCAGGACCAGATTTGGGTTTGATAAATCGAAAGTTACATGTTTCAAATGTAAAGAGAAGGGACATTTCAAGCGGGAATGTCCAAACAGGGAGGTTAACAACCATGAAAACTCGTTCTCAAATAATTATTACAAACAAGCGATCTATCACAAGACAAGTCAACAACCATTCACCCAAAGACCCCAGATCGAAAACAAGTCGGAAAAGGCTCTCTTAGTCAATCAAGATGATGAGAAGGTTGCTGAAGGCTTTAGTTGGGATAAGTACATCCCTGGTAGTGAGGGTAGGGCAATGATGGTAGAGATTGTGGAAGAACCGGAATGCTCTATTGAAACAGAAGAAGTCTTGTTTGAAGAGGGTTTGGCTGAACTTGAAGAAGTTGCTGCAGAAGTCTACTACTATCAATCTGAACATGAGATTATTGCTAGTTCTTTCAAGTCAATAATGCCTCCTAATATGTTTGAATCTTTTGCAGGTTTCTTCAATGAGCCAACCACAGGATTCTGTTCACAATACGATGAAGAAAAAGAGCCAGTCGAAGAGATAATAGACGTGTCAAAAGAAATGAATGAAGACACTCTAAAAGAGATTGCTGACAAAGCATTGATGGGAAAGCTAAAAGAGGTAGAAACAGAATCTGTCGAATCAAAGTCTGTCGAAACCGAGTCAGTTGAAAGTGTGTTTGTCGAAACGGTCAAAAAGGAGTCTGACGAGAAATCGGAAAATGAGGAGATCAAATCAGGAGACAAGTCTGAGTCAGAGTTTGATGGTTTTGGTAAAACAGATATTAAAATTGATCAAGAAGAAAAGGTTACCGAAAAGGTTGATTCGATTCATGAAGTTCCATGCAAAAACTATTCAAAACCCTGCATGGATTGTCTTGAAAAAGACAAACAACTTCAAGAATTGGCGAGGTTAGTTCCACGAATCTAACCATGGAAGGTCTGGATGTCAGAGCTTACACTTCTCATTTTAACGACTTGGCGAGGTTAGTTCCATGAATGGTTACTCCTGAATATGAAAAGGTAGAAAGGTATATATGGGGATTGTCGCCACGAATTCGCAGTATGGTTACATCCGCAAAACCCACCACCTTTCTAGAGGCTACTACATTGGCAAACTCTTTAGCCGATGACGCTGCACGCAAAGGTAGTCTCGGTAAAAAGGAGAAAACCGGGAAGTCATTGGGCAAGGCCAAAACATATGCGAAATCTGAACGGTCGGTGCGTTCTGAGACTAAGACAGAAGTTATGAAGACGCGCAAACCCGAGAGCTCCAAGAAGACTCCTGAAGTTGGAAGTAGGAAGAAACGCAACTTGGAGAAAGCAAGTGTAGAAAACCCTAAAGAGTCGGGAAAGGGTAAGGACGACGATGGACAGGAGAAGTGCGCCAGATGTAGCCGAACCGGACATGTGCCTTCCCAGTGTTACGCTAGGAGTACATTGGATGGAGCTGCGCTTGAAGGATGCTTTACATGCGGTGGACAAGGACACTACAAAAGAGAATGCCCGAAATCGAAAGGACAGGACGTTAAGAGTAATTCCGTAAGGATAAGTGTCAGGAAGGCAAGTGAGAGTCCTGCTACTGTTACCGGTATGTTTCAAATCAAAAGCCAATCTATGTTCATACTTATAATACTAAAGCTGACTTGAGTTTCGTTAGAGAAACTATGAACCATTGTTGTGCTCACCTACAAGTAAGCCAAGTATAAAGTGTCCGATAGAACTAATAGTTAGTAAATTGATAGAAACTAGTGAGGTCGTTCGTAGTTATAGTATTTAGTTAGGCGATTGTAGTTCTAGAGATTGGATTTTTATCAGTGGAATTGAGAAGCTTTGACAAAGATGCAAGAATGAATTCACTCTCTGAGGAAGAAGTGGGCACTATCGCTTGAAGAAGCTAGCTAGGATATCTTGTTCTGATGACGGTAGAGGGGTGATAGTTGTTTGCGGAGACCGACCGAGTCGAGTGTCGAGTGTTGATGGTTAAGAGTCGTCAGTGTTTTCAGGATGCTCAAGTTGTTGCGAAAAAGGTTATCCTGCGTTCTTTGTTAACGTGATGGATGCGAAAGCCGAATGTAGGAATACCGGAGAGATTCCTATTGTTCGCAATTATCCAGAAGTTTTCCTAAAAAGACTTACCTGGATCTTCCCTGCGAGATGGATCGAAATTCGAATCGATCTGACTCACGGTGCTGCGCCCGACTGCACGATTTTCCTATAGATTAAGCACCGCCTGAAATGATAGAAATGACGAGATAGTTTTAAGAGCTTTTGGGACAAGGATTTCTTTCGATGGAGCTTTTCGCCTTAAGATGCATCTGCCTTGATGGAACAAAGAAGAATAGATTCTTCAGGTTATGTGAGGACATCAAAAAGCCGAGCAAGTTGACTAACAAGAATCGGTACCTTATTACCGAAGATTCGACAATTTGTTCAATCCAGCTACCTGGACTCTGTTGCTATTCGAGGACTGCTTTTCAAACGTAATATGGCCATTACAAGATATTAGTCATGCCCTTTGATTTAATTAGTGTGCCATTTAAATTCATAAATCTCATGAATAGGGCATGGAAACCCTAATCAGGTGAGTTCGTGATAACAGTCATCGATGACATGTTTCTGTATACACGAACCCAAGAGAATTATAAGTAACATTTGAGGTTAACTATGGAACTGGAAAAGGTGGAAAGTGTTGAGATGAGAGTTTAGGAATCGAGAACGTGTGTAATATAGATCTACAAGGATTCTACGTAAGAATCCAAGTTTCTCGCAGAAACTATGAGACTATATTCAATAGATTCGTTTTGTTTATTCTTATTAGTGCGAAAACAAAACCTGTAGAGTAAAAATTTCGGGGACGAAATTTCCTAAACAGGGGGAGACTGTGACACCCGGCTCTTCAGGTCGTACCGTACAATTGTAATACGTGTTATGAATAGGTAACAAGGCTATAATTGACTGGTTATGATGTCTATATGTGAAATTTAATGTGCTGATAAAATTAAACTTTGATAAGAATTATGTTGGCAACGGTAAGATAAACGCTTATCGCGTAACGATTAAAATACGAAACGAATATCGGTGACCACCCGATCAGTGTTAAAATCCTAAAAATAGTCTGTTATGATTAGAATAAATATTTTCATCATATTCGTGAGGAAAAATAAATAAAAACATTTGAGTGACAGGGGAATTCGTAAATCGTAGTATATTAAATTGTCATATTAGTAGGATATATATATTGTACGTGAGGCAGACATCATATTTTCTTCGAGAAAGAACCCTGCGCCCATGATGTCGTTTAATCAGTTAAGTAATGTACGCGAGGAACTGTTGGTAGATCTATCGGGTTGACAACCCCGTCGTGACCAGTCGCCCCGTGTCAATGTCAAACGACGAATTATTATTTTGTTTATTGTCTAGCTTTGATTATCCCTGCATGGTTAATATATAGTTCGTATCATCTAGCTAACATACGAGTCTGAAAATTGACGCAATAATTTAATATACAAAACTTGGGCAGTAACAATATTGTCGGGTTCGAGAAACTGCAACGGAGGGCCTATGAATTTTATTTAGAAAGTAAAATGGACTTTCTAAGAATTAAATGGATGTTTTTAAATAAACACCTAAACAGAAAGTTTTCCTTGGAATAAAATTTGTTAGTAAACAAATAAGTGAACTCACCTTCCTTTGTGTTGACACTTGATTTTAACATGTTCTACAGGTACTTGAATTCGGCTTCGGGAAAATCATGGCGTATCTTGTGTTTGATGATACATGTTGTGTTGTTTAAATTTGTTGGACAACTTTTAAACTTTCTGGGACTTTTGTAATAAGATCCGCGAGGATCAAAGACATCTTAACTATGTAGTTGCGTCGTGTCTTAAAACGTAATGTTTAATAACTTATGTTTAAAATAAACCAATATGTCCAACAATAAAATGCATCGTTCGACAAGAAATAAATGGGCACCAACTTCCGTCTCCACTACGTTTAAATATTCCGCTGCGACGTTTTTGGGGTGTGACATGATGATTGGGTTCATGACACAAGAACCACATGGCACATTCTCACAATTCCAAGAAGAGGTGGCACCTCCCCTAGCCGCCAACTCTCTCTCTCTCTCTCCTATATACACACAAAATTCTATACATATATATATATATATATATATATATATATGTAAATTTGTGTTTAAACAGGTATTTTACTGGATACCGGGTATTTTATCTAGCGTTTTAATCCCGTTTTAGTGCGTTTTAAATTATTTTTATCATTCTATAAAAATAATCACTCAAAATTATTACTGAAATAATTACCAGTTGCCTCGACTGGCTGCGTTGACAGTATTTTGTTTAATTCGCGCAGTATCGTGCGGTACGCGCTCAAATTCTGAAAATAGAGTTTATTAGCGTTTTAATTTATTTTTCCTCACGAATATGATTAAAATTATTATTCTAATCATATCAGACTATTTTTAGGATTTTAACACTGATCGGGTGGTCACCGACGTTCGTTTCGCATTTTAATCATTGCGCGATAAGCGTTTATCTTATCGTTGCCAACATAATTTTTTTTACCAAAGTTTAAATTTACCAAGTCATTAAATTCCACACATAAACATCATAACCAGTCAAATACAACCTTTTACCTATTCACAACACGTGTTACAATTGTACGGTACGGCCTGGAAAGCCGGTTGTCACAGTCTCCCCCTGTTTAGGAAATTTCGTCCCTGAAATTTTACTTTATAGGTTTTGTTTTCGCACTTGGTGGAAATAGTAAAAACAGGTTTAATGAATATAGTTTTGTAGTTTCTGCGAGAAACTTTGATTCTTACAAAGAATCTTCGTAGATCTATATTACACACATGCTCAATTCCAAATCTCACGTCTTAACGCTGTCTACCCTTTCCAAGGTTCAACATTTACAAGCACTTAATCAAGAAAATTAACTCCAAGTTCCACCAATTCGGATTCTACATACGTATATTTACATATACATTACCCTGTACCTGAGGTAGTCTGAGTTTACACATGATTGATCCAACTCGAGACGGACTCTCGAAAGAATTAAATCTCATAAACTCGTTTTCTTTCCTTCTTGCACTCATTTCAGGTATCCGTGGGTTACACCACTAATAAATCACATATACTACTAGAATGTTGTAATTGCCTCTCCAGTTATTAACATAACTCTTCTAGCTATACGTACTGCTTCTACGGTACTTTGATAAACTTCCGTTTATCTTCTAAATAAATCTCTACAAGAACAAAATCAGTGTATTATCCATTATACACCTTCTCAAACTGGACCAAACAATACTTCATGTACACTACTCAATCTTTAGGGTAGCTTGAGCCTATAAGCGACTTATCCAACTCAAGATGGGCTGTTGAAAGGACCTAACCATTGTGGCTTAGCTCTTATTCTCTCTACTAAACCTAATAGCATCTCTGCAAGATAACTCCTTTAACAGAACAAAATCTTCAATCTGGAATCACAATAGTTCCTTCAATTGTCCATGTAATCCTTCTGTTGATCAATTGGCGACTTTTAACCTTTCCTCGATCCAGGCAAATCCTGTCGCTGGTTTCCTAGATAAACTAAGGTCTGGTTAATTGTCCTTTATCACGTTAGCTCAACAAAGTGGCGATCAAAACTTCCATCCATGCAAGGCTTCAAACGGAGCAACCTGAATACTAGCGTGTTAACTATTATTATAAGATAACTCTGCCAAGGGCATGTGAGTATCTTAACTTCCTTCGGAGTCCATCATACACGCTCCCAACTCTTCTTTCAAGGGTTTGAAAAGTTTCCTCTTACTTTTCTGCCCAATCAATTCCCCTTTTCCTTTTGGGGTTATTAGTGTCGAAGGCTGCACTAATTTAGAGAAATTCTTAGTAAATCTCCAGTTGTACCGAGCTAGTCTTGTGAATCGTCATACTCCCGACAGGGTCTTTGGCGCTTCTCATCATTTGATTTCTCAAATCTTAGACTGATCTACATGCATGCCTTCCTCATTCCTCACCAACTCCATGGTTAACTTCAAACGTTTCTCATGATTCTCTTTGGTTCGTGTATAGGTAAGTATGTCGTCTATGAATATTATTACGAATTTATCCGATTAGGGTTTCCATACCCTGTTCAAGAGATTCATGAATATAAATAGCACATTAGTTTAGTCAAAAGACATGACTAATAACTCGTAATGGCCATATCTCGTTTGAAAAGCAGTCCCCGGAAAATCTTCATCAGCAACCTTCAACTGATGATATCCTAATCGTAGATCGATCTTCGTGTAGCAACTGGATCCCGGTAACTTGATTGAATAAAACTCTAGTCTAGTAACTCTTGAAACTGACTCGACATTCTATCATCTCAGACGGTGCTTAATCTATAAGGAGATTGTGCAATTGGGCGCAGCACCGGGTGCCAGATCGATTCGAAATTCGATCTGTCTCGCAGGGGGAAATCCAGGTAAGACCTTTTTAGGAAGACTTTCAGATAGTTGCGATCGATAGAAATCTCTTCGATATTCCTACATTCGGTTTCCGTATCCTCCACATTCACTAAAAATGCAGGATAGCCCTTTCGCAAAGTTGAGCATCCTCACAACACTGACGACTCTCAACTATCAACACTCAACTCTCGACACTCAACACTCGACTCAGTCTATCTCCGATAATAACTACCACCACCCTACTGTCATCAGGATGAGATATCCTAGCTAGCTTCTTCAAGCGATAGTCCCCACTTTGTCCTTAGATAATCAGTCCATTCTCACATCTACGTCAAAGCTCCCCAGCTCCACTGGAAATAAATCGACACTAGAACTACGATCACCTAACTAAATACTACACCACGAACAACCTCGCTAGTTTCTATCAACTTACCAATTGCTAGTTCTATCAGGCAATTTATACTTAGTTTACTTGTAGGTGAACACAAAAATGGTTCAAAGTTTTTCGAACAAAACTCAAGTCAGCTTTGGTATTAAAGTATGAACATAGATTGGCTTTTGATTCAAAACATACCAGTAATAGTAGCAGAACTCTCACATGCCTTCCTAGCACTTGCTTCAACGGCTTTGCCCTTAACATCCTGTCCTTTCAATTTCGGGCAATTTATTTTGTTGTGTCCTTGCTTAACCACATGCGAAGCATCCCTCGAGCGCAACTCCATCCAACGTATTCTTAGCATAACACTTGGGAGTCACATGTCCAGTTCGGCCACATCTGGCACACTTCTCTTGTCCATCACCGACTTTACCCTTTCCCGACTCCCTAGGGGTAGCTACACTCGCTTTCTCTAAGCTACGTTTCTTCCCACGTTCCTCGGGAATCTTCTTGGAGCTCTCAGGTTTGCGCTTCTTCAAATCTCCAGTTCTAGGTTTGGAACGCTGAATCATTCGAATGACCGACTCGTTATGACAGCCCGATATCATGCATATCGCTGCCACATCATTACATAGGACACCAGTAAATGATCTTGGGTTGCAACCCTGGATTGTTTTATGTATGCTCCTGTGAACTGTTCATACGGTTAATGAATATCAGGAATACGTTCCAATGAGATCATAACACATGAACTACCAAAACTTTCCGATCTTTATTTTACCTGGAGGGTTTCCAATCTGTGTCCCACCAAGAACATGTCCGTGAGCCCCGCATCCACGTTCCTGGCCATCATTCTAGTTAGCATTACGCTATTCCAAGGCAGTATTAACGTGTTGGGTTATGAGTCGTGCCAACTCTTCTGGTGTGGCAAGTAGTCCAGTACCCTGTCTTGCTTTTGGCGGCATTTTTGTCGTTTCTATTATTTACAACAATAATAATCACATGAGACGAAAACCAAAAATAATTCAATCATTAAATGTTAGTGGACCAAACATTGCGCATGTATAATATCCACATATTAATGAGAAAAATTTTTAAACCTGTAAGGGCATAAACTAGTGTAGGTTTGCGTCTGTCTTGGGTTATTTTGTAGGGGTTGGGCTTTATATAGATATTGGACTTGTTTGGTTGTTTTGTATGCTATGGGGTATGGGCTTGGCCCAATGTAAATGGATCTCCTATGTAAGTATAAATAGGGGAGTCCGTAGTCGATTTAGGTTGTTGATTCATTAGCAAACTTTTGTGTTCTTGTGCGACTTGAGTACCAGACGATCTTAGAATCGTGTGCACTTTGTTTTTGAATCAATACAATTTGTCTTTCAATCTTTCACATCTCACTTGTAATTCCGCTACTTGTTTGGTGTTTGATATCCGATTGTAGTGATTATGGACTTACAATTGGTATTAGAGCCTAAGTAGTCTCATGAAGGCTCAGTTGGATCGGATATCTTGAAGATTAAAGACTGTTTTTGCTGCTGATCGTGTTCAAGTTCGACAAAGAAAGGTCTGATTTCTTGGCTTATTTCAGTTTTATTTTATAATTTTCTTCTGTCAACTGTTTCTTGGGTTAGAAAGGATTTGAGTTGTCCATCTTTTGTTTTAAGAATTTGTTTATTTGCATCTGAATATCAACCCAAGTTGAGGCATGAACACTAATATTAACATGGTTTTTCTGTTTTGGTCAAAATTATTTTAACCTACTGTGAAGCAAAAAGGTTTTGTTAATCTGAAATTTTGTTTGGTTTTGGTTAAAATTCTTGTGAAAATCAATTGTTTTGGATATCAAAATTGAAATTTAATTATTGATTTTTGATATTAAAACTTTGGTTTGTTAAAATTGTAAGGGTTTTAGTTAAACGTATCAAAATTTTTGGCTGAAAGTTCTTTGAAAGAATTTAATTTTCTGGGTTCTTGTGCATCGAATTTAATCAATTATTCATTAGAATTCTTGAATAATTTTTGGGTTTGATCTGTTTGTGTGCAAGTTGGTTGTGTTTGCAGATTTTTGCAAAGTTTGTTACAGGTAAATTTCAAAAGGATTCAAAAATTAAAATCACCATATCTTTCGGGATTTTGGTTGAAAGATTGCAATATTGCATTTCCAAATTTGGCTTGTGCGACTGAAGGTCTTGTGCGATTGGTGCGTATTGGGTTCTTAAAGGACTGAGGCCCAATATTGTATCTTGTGCGATTCAGGGTGGGTTGTGCGATCATAAAAATTGGGCTTTCAAGGATTCAAGCCCAAACTTTGTGACTTGTGCGATTCATTACCTCTTGTGCGACTGGGAAGACCTTGTGTGATCAACTGTTCTTTTGAACTGTTGATATTGGTGTTTTGCGATTGAACTCTTGTGCGAGTCAAAGGTTCATTTGAATGGGGTCATACTGTCTTGTGCGATTGGCCAAAGGTTCAGCTGAAGGTGTCTTGTGTGACTCATCATGTGCGATTCATCTTGTGCGTTCAAAGAGGTCATCTTGTGCGACTGTGATTGGACCTATTCACGTGGACTGGACTAATTGGGCTTGTGGACTGTTATACGAAACTGTTTTGTATTGGATCCGTTAATTGTCTGTTGAACCATCTGAATTGTTATTTGAACTATATTGTAATCATTAGTGATATTCATCTGGTTTTCATATTTAATATTACCTGTTACTCATAAGTTCAATTGCCTTTTCAGAAATGGCTCAAATTAATCAATTGGGATTGACTGAAACAACTGCTATTAATCAGGATCTAGATAACATAATTGGAACTAACAACAGGATTCCCAGGCTCATTTCTGGGGGATCCTTTTCAGAATGGAAGTTCAGGTTCATCCAACACATGAGAATCAAGGATCCAAAGGCGTGGAGGTCCATCTACAACGGACCAATTGTGATCACCTACATTGTGAATGAAGCTGAGGGAACAACTGCTCCTAAGCCTGAGTCTCAATTTACTGAAGAGGATCGTGAAAAGCTTGACATTGATGTCAAGGCTCTTGCTATCACTTCCTAGGTGAAACTTTGGAAAATCAAATCCAAAGTTTGTTGCCTTGGTCAGTGATATGAAAATTCATGATATCAACTTGAAAAAATCTCTTACCAATAAGAAACTGCTCAACTCACTTCCAAGAAACTGGGATACAAATGTAATTCTCATCAAAAGAACCAGGGACTTAGCTAGAATGATTCTTTCTGAGCTAATTTCATTGCTAAAGTCTTATGAAATGGACGACAAACAAAGGCTCTACAACCACACTGCAAGCTACAAAAATGCAGGTGTGTTGACCAACAGTGCTTTGATGTCTCAGCAAGGAATGAGCTCGCTTCAAGCACCCTCTACTGTGCATTTCCCTGCTAATCTTGGAACTTTTGTTAACAAATCTGGCTACTTTCCTGCTGCTACTCAACAAGTGACCCAAACTCCATCCGCTCCATAGCCTACTAATCAATCTGCTCCTACACCCACACAACTTCTTTCGAATATCACTACTGCTTTTGCTGCAACAAACGCTTCAGTGGCCACTTCAAGGGAATTTGAGCAAGCTATGGCTTTCATGACAGGGGTCATGAATTATTATCACGTGTTCATTGATGGAAGGGTAGCAAACAACAACGACTCTGCTGAGTTGCTGGAAGTTCATCCTGAAGATGTTGAAGAAATGGATATCACTTGGCAAATGGCCATGGCAGTGTTTCGTGCCAAGAATTTTGTGAAGAAAAATGGTAGAAATAAATGGGAAACGATTGATAGTGAGCTTGGTTGGAACAAGGCTAAGCTCAGATGGTATAACTGTCATGAGCCTGGGCACTATGCTTGAGAGTGCAAACAACCAAGAAGGGATAGAGTCGATCCAAATGTTACTGTCACTGTTACTTCAGCAGCTCGACCAGCCCCAAATGTTGTTTCAACCTCGAACATCACTGTCTCTCGTCCCACTCAAGGTTCAACCTCAAACACTGCTATCAGAACTCAAGCTGCTGAATCTGTTGCAAATCCTGGAAATGCATTGGTGGTTCAGGAAGGAGGGGTCTTTGATTGGACCCAACAGACGAACGATCTGCAGATCACTACAGACACTTTATATCAGTCAAATCAAGCTCTCATGGCAGAAGTGAAACAAGATGCTGACTCGGCCACTGAAGATGTTGAGGGAACGATCTATCATGCCCTCATGGCTCAAATGAACGACTACACTCCTTCTGAGGCTGAGGTATGTGTAGATGATGTTTGTTGTACTTTAAAATGTAAAGAGAAGGTAAAAGGGTTTAGGGAACAGGACGAATCGCTTACTATGCAACTTCAATATACCAGATCGAGTAGTTATGAAGTTAAAAAGAAACTGGATGGGTATAAGGATATGGTGGAGGCACAAAAACACGATATTCGAAAGTTGCATAGTGATCTAAGCGAAGCGAACTGTCGATATCTCCACTTCAAGGAGCTATCTGAAAAATTAACTGTTGAATTAAACGACTTAAAATCAACTTTCAAAAATACAGAATTTAATTTTAAAAAGTTTGATGTTTCAAGCGAAAAGGTCAAGAAAATGATAAATCAACAGTTAAAGTATAGCAAAAAGGAAGTGAGGAATAAATGGTTGGGTTTTGTATATATACCTCGTCCATACAATCACAATTATTCCTCAATTCCAATGACTGAAGAGGAAATAGACAATTTATCAAAGATGGAATATGGAAAACCAGAGGATAGGAAGCCTGAGCCTGTCAAGCCTCGAAAGATAAAAATCACTAGGCCTGATAGTACTGAAGTCATCTTAGAAAAGCAAGCTTATCAACAAACGTTTGTTAAATCAGAAAATGTCTTAAATCACAACGAAACCCTAAACTTTGAGAAAAATGTAAGTGTTGATAAACATTTTCAAGTATTGGAAAAGGAAGAGTCGTGTAAGTCACAACAATCTTTTGAAAATAAATCAGCAACACAAGAGCCTGAGGTAAGAGCGCCTAGAGTTAATGTAGACAACATTGAGTTTGCCATGATAAAAGGTTTGACTGAATTTATGAAAGAATTTAAAAATGGCAGACAAGGTGAATCTGCTTCTCCATATGATACAACGTGTGATGATTCTGAGTCAGCCACTCCTGAGAAATCAGAAATGGACGAGTCATCTGTTGTCAACAACGCATCACCTGAGGAAGCATAGGCACCTCAGACTGAATCATCAGCTTCATCTGATTCAACCTGTGACTCCTATGAAAAGACTGACTTTGATAATTCAGAGTCAGTTGTTTCAGTGGAATAAAAAAATGAATCATCTGAAACACTTGATTCAAATTCGAATAAAGAAGAATCAGAAACAACATCAGGAGCCTCTGTTGAGTTACATGGTAATGAAACCACAGGAGCCCCTGCTAAGTGTTCAAAAGAAAATAATTCTGATCCTTCTGAACCAATGGAGTCACGAGAGGCTGAGAGCAATTCTGCAGCATCAAGTGACACTGTTTGTGAGAAAAATAATGATACTAACCCTGTTGCTTCAAATGTAGATCAAGTAATTATTGAAGAATGGGTAGATGGAGATGATGAGGACGACGATGCTTTTCATGTTTTGAAAAATAAAATTCAGAAAAACAATTCTTTAATTTCTGAAAAGTCAAACAATATTTTAATTTCTTCTGATGCTTTGGATTGTGTGGGCTCTGTTTTAAAGAGCGATAAATGTTCTAACATTTTTTTTGGTTCTATTTGTGTGGATTTGAATTCAGCTGTTTTGCCTAATAAAGTTGACAAGTCTAAAAATCTATTGGTAAAACAAACTAAAAGAGGAAATGAAACTAAATATGTTCCTCCAAAGTCAAGATCAAATAAGCCAATTAAATGCCATTCTGTTTCTAAAGATACGGCTAAACAAGTCTCGTTTGCATCTCAGGAACCACACATGCCCTCAGGTTCTTGAAAGACTGATGGATGTCAAACAAAACCACATGTGAAACGACAAATATGTTACACGTGTGGAATTGCTGGACACATTGCAAGAAATTGTCAGCATCGTCCTGATAAACTCAAAAGGGGAGAGCATCAGAAGGATCCAAAAGGGAATGTCAAGCTTTCAAAATAGGAGAAGACTTCAAACTCTAAACCTGTTAGGAAGCTAAATTCCAAAGTGAAGCCTTCTGATGGCGATTGAAACAAAGCTAAACAAATGAAAATGAAAACAAAAAATTACATTCCAAACTCTACTTCTATTTCGCCTAAGGCATCCAAGAGATTGGATAGTTCTAGGCAAGTTTGGAAACCTAAGAAGTATGTTTCAAACAACTCTCCTAAATCATCGTGGATCAATAATAAACCTATCTACTCTAAAGAAAAGTTGATTTGGATGCAAGTTACATATTTTAATGAACATGGTGTACCCACTACAACTATGGCTTGGGTATCAAAATCTAATTAATCTCGTGTAATGTGCTGGAACGGCTATGGAGGGCTGTCATTCGACTCTGGGTCATTGACAGTGGTTGTTCCAGGCATATGAATGGCGATATATCTCAACTTTCTGATCTTGAGGAGTTTAATGGAGGATATGTTGCCTTTGCGGGTGGCGAGAAAGGAAAGATCACACAACGAGGCACAGTCAAGAATGGTGATCTCTGTTTCAAAGACGTCAACTATGTTCCTGAGTTGAAGCACAGTCTGCTAAGTGTTGCTCAAATTTGCGACAACGGTTACTCAACTCACTTCATTGATAAACACTGTCTCATTCTGAAACCAGGAATGGTCATTCCTGATGAATGGATTTTGTTAAAATCTGAACGAAAAGGCAACGCTTATGTCATTGACATGAATAAACCTCCCACTGAAGGTGTTGCCTGTTTGTTTACCAAAATCTCTGAGCACAATGCTATGTTGTGGCATCGTCGTTTAGGACATTATAATGTGAAAAATCTAAACCGTCTTGCAAAATTGGGGTTTGTAAGGGGTCTACCTGTAAAAGACTTCATAACTTTTGAAAAATGTGTTTCTTGTGCAAAGGGTAAACAACATCGAAGACCTCATTTTCCCAAAACTGTAAACACCATTAACAGTGTGATGCAGTTTCTTCACATGGATCTTTTTGGTCCAGTGAATGTGCTCAGTCTGTCTAGAAAGTCTTACTGTCTTGTGATTACTGATGACTACTCACGTTTTACTTGGGTTTTCTTCTTAGTTAACAAAAGTGAGACTGCAGAATTAATCAAGAGATTCATAATCTTTATGGAGAATCAGACTGGAAAGAAAGTGAAGGGGATTCGAAGCGATAATGGAACCGAATTCAAGAATGCTGAATTGAATTTCTTTTGTCCCGAGAGGGGAATCGCTCGACAATACAGTGCTGCTAGAACTCCTCAGCAAAATGGAGTTGCTGAAAGAAGGAATAGAACCCTAATTGAAGCAGCTCGCACGATGCTCTGTGATTCGAAACTCCCAGTCTTCTTTTGGGAAGAGGCCATTAATACTGCGTGCTACATTCAAAACAAAGTTGTTATAAAAAAGGCACGCATAAAGATGCCTCATGAAGTAATGTTTGGTGAAAAACCATATGTGGGGTACTTTAGAGCTTTCGGTTTTCCATGTACTCTTTTGCATTTGGAATCCATACCAAAGTTTGATGCTAGGGGAGATGAATGCTATTTCATTGGATATGCTGGAAAGGCTGCTCATGAAAACAAGATGGCATATAGAGTGTACAATAAGAAGACTAGACAAATCATTGAGTCTTATGATGTGCAGTGGCTCAAAGAAAATCAGACGGGCGTTGGAAACGGGCCATTTACTCTTTATAATTATGCCTATCTATTTAAATCTTTTAATATTCTTGATGATCCTCCTGTTACTTGTCACGGCCCCAACCCCGGTTTGACACAGTCTAGGAGCCGCGGGACAGGAACCCGTGGTAATTATTAATTGAGTTGACAGCGGAAGATTTTACATGATCTTTTTTTTTAACTTGAAATGCCCGATTATTTTATTTCATAATTCGGGATAAACCCCCGTAATTTACAAAAGAGGAATTTTACACGAAAATTCCCTGATTTATAAAAAATGTTTATTTATTTAATTGAGCCACTAGTTCAAGCTTTGTTAGTGCTCC
Organism: Helianthus tuberosus; assembly: GCA_030545235.1. Taxonomy (NCBI): domain Eukaryota; kingdom Viridiplantae; phylum Streptophyta; class Magnoliopsida; order Asterales; family Asteraceae; genus Helianthus; species Helianthus tuberosus. Next base: position 126,689,858 of record CM060447.1, on the reverse strand, counting down.
GTAGCACTTTTCCTTGGTTCACAGTAGTCACTTGAAACATGTTTTAAAAATATTTTTGTCAGCGGGGAAATACTGGTGAATCATTCATTTTGATAAAACGACGCATAGTTATAAATTACAGCATAAGAGCGATTACAATGGCTTTTATCTTATTTTTATCTGGCGCCGTGTCACCTGGTGACGATGGTCATACCACTATTGGGTCCTTCCCCAAGTAGTGATGATTATCACTGTTAGGATTTATTAGCCTAACTGTGAGAAATTAGTAATGTGCATAATACCCCACTAGCTGGTGATTCAAGATAACCACGACTTAATCCCTGAATTATAACTTTTGAAAATACTTTGGAGTATTGTAAAACATTGTTGATAAAAAGAGAATGACTCACATTGCAGATTTAAACGGGAAGAGTTTAGCCTACTGATTAGCCTTGTAACCTAATTTAAATAACAATCACACGAACTAGGTCAGTAACTAATACAACATTTACGTTAACTCACGAGATTAAAACCCTCACAACGAATGACAAAGCGCAATACTTAAACATCCATCGAATTCATGACGAAAGACAAAGTATGGCCCTAATGTGGGCAGCACTTAAACATCCATCGGATAGTTTCAATCGATCGGACATTGAATCGTAGCAGCGATTGAGTTAATACCCTGTATCGTAGCAGCGCCTCGCTATTTTGAAAATGAAATTCGACTTTTGAGCAGTATACTTTCGTTTTTGAGATTTGGTTTTGACACCAATGAACTGCCAATGACCCATCCTATTTATAGCTGAAATTTGGGTCTCACGCGGCCCGCGTGAGCCCACCCTTGATCTTTACGCGGCCCGTGAGGGCACCTATTCGTAGATTAGGGCATCCGTGTCATGCGTAGGTATGCCACGTGGGTGACACGTGGATCTGGACGCTTATCCAGTCAAACTTAAGGTTGACGCGACCCGCGTAAGACCATGCTTAACCCTTACGCGGCCCGCCTGAAGACCAGATTTCATGTTTTCTCAGTTTTTCATGCACAGTAGGGTTTCAGGGGTCCGGGTTTTCACTTATGGGTCTTTTTAGGATATTTTTGAAGGTCCTTACATCCTCCCCACCTTATTTAAAATCTCGTCCTCGAGATTTATTGAAATAAGTGAGGATACTTTTGCTTCATCTCCGATTCCAACTCCCAAGTGTATTCGGGTCCTCTTTTGGAATCCCATTTTACTTTGACTAGTATCAATCTTTTATGCTTGAGAAACTTAATCTTTCTGTCTTCTATTTGCAGTGGCTTCTCGACAAACTTTAGCTTTTCATTTACCTCTATGTCTTGAAGAGGCACTACCAGAGATTCGTCTGATAGACATTTCTTGAGATTGGATACATGAAATACGTCATGTACTCCTGCTAATTCTTCTGGTAGTTGTAAGCGATAGGCAACTGGCCCTATTCGCTGTACTACTGGGAATGGTCCTACGTACCTTGGACTTAGCTTTCCTTTCTTACCGAACCGAACTATTCCTTTCCAAGGAGAAACTTTTAAGAGTACCTTGTCTCCCACTTGGAATTCTAGTGGCTTGCGTCGATTATCAGCATAACTCTTCTGGCGATTTCGAGCCGTTTTCAGTCTTCCCTTGATTTGAGTAATCTTGTCGGTAGTTTCTTGCACGATTTCAGGACCTGATAATTGACTTTCTCCTATTTCTGCCCAGCAAACTGGAGTTCTACACTTACGTCCATACAGTGCTTCAAAGGGGGCAAGTTCAATACTTGTATGATAACTATTGTTATAGGAGAATTCAATTAATGGTAGGTGGTCATCCCAATTTCCACCAAAATCTATCACACATGCCCTAAGCATGTCCTCCAGGGTTTGGATTGTCCTTTCACTTTTTCCGTCGGTCTGAGGGTGATATGCAGTGCTTAGATTTAATCGGGTTCCCATTGCTTCCTGGAAACTTGTCCAGAAATGGGAAGTAAAACGACTATCCCTATCCGATACAATGGAGAGTGGAACTACATGTAAGGATACGACTTCATCTACATACAACTTGGCTAACCTTTCCATGCTAAAGGTTTTCTTCATGGATAGAAAATGAGCTGATTTGGTTAATCGATCCACAATTACCCAAATCGCATCATTACCTTTTCTGGTTTTGGGCAACTTAGTAACAAAATCCATAGTTATAAGTTCCCATTTCCATACCGGCATTTCTAATTGTTGTAGTAGACCTGAGGGTTTCTGGTGTTCTGCCTTAACTTATGAACAAGTAAGACATTTAGAAACATATCTAGCTATGTCCTTTTTCATTCCTATCCACCAGAAGTTATTTCTTAAATCTTGGTACATCTTATTGTTACCAGGATGCATGGTATATCTAGATTTATGGGCTTCTTCTAAAATCTTATTTCTTAATTCTCCCTGTTTAGGTACCCAAATCCTTTTCTTACGAAATCTCCAAATTTCATCAGATCCTTGCTCTAATTCCTTTATCCTTCCTTTCATTCCTTCAGCATCATCCTTGATTGCTGTTTCTTGAATATTTTTCAGTTGTTCCATTAAATCTAATTGTAAACTTAATCTAAGAGCACGAACTCGTCGTTGTTTTTCATGATACTTACGACTCAAAGCATCTGCAACTACGTTTGCTTTTCCTTCGTGATATTGAATATCACAGTCGTAATCACTTAAAATCTCCATCCACCTTCTTTGCCTCATGTTTAATTCTTTTTGCCCAAATATGTATCTTAAGCTCTTATGATCCGTATAGATAGTAAACTTACTTCCATACAGATAGTGTCTCCAAATTTTAAGGGCAAAAATTATGGCTCCTAATTCTAAGTCATGAGTCATATAGTTTTCCTCGTGCTTTTTCAGTTGTCTTGAGGCATACGCAATTACTTTCTTGCGTTGCATTAACACACATCCTAATCCTAGTTTTGAAGCATCGCAGTATACTTCAAAATCTTCTGTTCCTTCTGGCAAGGTTAGAATTGGGGCATTTGTTAACTTTTGCTTCAAAATCCTAAAAGCTTCTTCTTGCCTCGGTCCCCATTCAAACTTAACTGCTTTACAGGTTAGCTTAGTTAATGGTACAGCTATTTTGGAAAAATCCTTAATGAATCGTCTATAGTATCCTACTAACCATAGAAAGCTTCTAATTTTCATAGCTGATTGCGGGACTTTCCATTTGGTGATTGCTTCTATCTTGGAGGGATCTACGTGAATACCTTCGTGATTCACCATGTGTCCTAAAAATTGTACCTCCTGTAGCCAAAATTCGCACTTTGAGAATTTGGCGTAAAGCTTCTCCTTTCTTAACAAAGTTAAGAGTGCATGCAGGTGCTGACAGTGTTCATCCTGACTTTTGGAATAAATAAGTATATCGTCGATGAAGACAATTACAAATTTATCCAAGTACGGTTTACAGATTCTATTCATCATGTCCATAAATGATGCTGGAGCATTTGTCAGTCCGAAGGGCATGGCTGTAAACTCGTAATGACCATACCTAGTTCTGAAAGCAGTTTTAGGTATGTCTTCTACTTGTACCTTCAATTGATGATATCCGGAGCGCAAGTCGATCTTAGAAAAATATCTAGCTCCCTGAAGTTGATCGAAAAGATCATCGATCCTAGGTAATGGGTATCGATTCTTAATTGTAACTTTATTCAATTCCCTATAATCAATACACATTCTCATTGACCCATCTTTCTTTTTGACAAACAACACTGGAGCTCCCCACGGGGATGAACTAGGTTGTATGAATCATTTACTTAATAATTCATCTAATTGCTTTTTCAATTCTAACATTTCAGTGGGTGCTAACCGATAAGGTGCCTTAGCTATCGGTGTAGTTCCAGGAATTAGATGAATTCTAAATTCGACTTCCCTATTGGGTGGTAATCCCGGTAGTTCTTCTGGGAATACATCTGGGTATTCTGCTACTACTGGAATTTCTTTAAGTTCCTTTCTTTTTGTGTTAATGATTACTGAAATCATATACACCACTTCTTGTTTTCTTGAATAATTGGCCAACTTCATTACTGAAATGAATTTCAGTGGCTTACGTGGCTTATCTCTTGTAATCATCACTAATTCTCCTGTGGGTGTACGAATTTCTATGGCATTTTTATCACAGAGAATTCGAGCATGGTTGGCTACTAACCAATCCATTCCTAATACTATATCGAATCCGGCTAAATTCATAGGTAATAGGTTTGCATAAAATTTATGGCCTAAAAGTTCTATCTTTTCTTCTTGCAAAACCTTATCTATTTTAACCGAATTCCCATCTGCCGTTTTGACTGTAAAAATTTTCCTAAGGTTGATTAAGGGTAATTTAAGAGCTTGGCAGAATGAAGTATTTATAAAACTTTGGTTTGCACTAGAGTCAAATAATACTTTTGCATAAACGTCGTGAACTAGGAACGTACCAGCTATCACGTCAGGAATTAGCTCTGCTTCCTGAGTAGTCAACTGGAAGGCTCTTACGTTTCTCTTGGTAGTTCCTTCTGCAGGTTTGTTATCGGCTGGTTTGGCCAATTTCGGGCAGTCTGGCCTGAAGTGTCCAGCTTCTCCGCAGTTGTAGCAAATTGTTGCTTTCTTCTTTCTACAATCTTCTTCTTGATGCCCTGGAATTTTGCAGAAATTGCAATCTCCTTTGCATCTTCCAAAATGCTTTCTTTTGCAGGTATTGCAAAATGAAACAGTGGAAGATTGCCCAGTTCCCTTTCTCTTGAAATTGCTACGGTTACCCATACGGAATCCCTGGGTAATCTTTTGGGCCACTTCCTTTTTCCGGGTTTCTTCTCTTGTACGCATTAATCCGTCAGTTAGGGTGTTAGCTAATTCCACAGCATCGTCAATAGTGCGAGGTCTCGCAGCTTTAACGATATCACGGATTTCACCAATTAAACCCCAGATGTAGCGGGAAATAAGTACCGGTTCTGGCGAAGCCAGCGTTGGTACTACTCTAGCATATTCGAAGAATGTCGAAGTATACCCTCGACAGTCTACATCCACTATCCGGTGGTTCAGGAACTTATTTGTCATTTGTTCCTTTTCATATTCGGGACACAATTTTCTTTCCACTAGCTGTTTAAATTCTTCCCAACTCATGGCATAGGCCATATTTCTTCCCTTGGCTTGAAGTACCGTATTCCACCATTCTAGCGCCCCTTCTTTAAAAAGATGCGATGCATACATGACCTTGTCTTCCTCGACACATTTACTTATCATAATTACTGCTTCGGTTTTCTCCAACCAACGCAGTGCAGCAGTCGCCCCTTCGTTGCCTGCAAATTCAACTGGTTTACAGGCAAGAAACTCCTTGTAAGTGCAACCAGGCATTGCAGCTTTCATTTTCTTAAGGAGTGGAGCTTGCATTCCATTTTTGTCATTATTAGTATGGTTGCCGCCTCCGTTTACACTATTACTAAAATTGTCATCGTGTGTACGTTTGCTAGGAATAATTTGTTGAGGTTCAACTGGATTTCGGGCAGCAGCAAGTATTGCTGGAATAGCATTGGCTATTCCCTGAGCAACGATATTCTCGATATCTTGCCTATTCAGAAATTGATCTTCATTGTTTTGCTCAGAATGATTAACTTCATTAACGGGTTCATTACCAGCGTGTTCCATCTGGTAATTAATTTATATAAGTAATTATCAGAAAATAATTAATAATCAAACATAACAAAACAATTGCACATAATTATGTTAACAAGTATAGCCAAAATTGTCGATTTTTCGACGTTCGATATTTTATATATTATAATAGGCATCCGTACACACTGGTTATCTTACAAAAGTTTTATTTTTAAGTTATTTCATACGATTATATTTTAATTATTATATTACTATTAAACACATGCTTCCACCATTCCGTACTATCCCATAAACTGGCATTTTTAGTAACGACGTTCCCTCTCGTCGTACTTCCAGGAGATCTGTTCTCCTACCTCTCGAATTCGATTTCCTGCATCCATCAGCTCCTCGCCAAAATGGCGGAGTTCAGCCAGGTTCTCATTGCTCATTGGTGGGTTTGGTGCAGGCTCGGGGTCAAACTTGTGACAACCCTCACCAAACCAGGTATCCGTACGACTTAATTAATGATTAATTACTGCTTAATTACTGTGCTTGTTTGAACTAGCTGATGAACTGCTACTTGATATCTGATACATGTACTTACTTGCATCATACTTTACTTATCGTCACTACATTATTTACATGCTGAACCCTAGTGACAACCATGATGCACAAAAAGCACAGTAGCACAATAGCGGATAACCTATTGAACATGCTGATAAAGCCAGCATCAGGCAGACACTGCCTCTAAGGCCTGTAAGAGCCTGATATGTTTTGCTACACTAGTAGTGAGTGTAGGGATATAAGGGTTGTGGAACTGCGTCTCTAGGGATAAGTCACTATGACTGGATGTGCCTAAAACGTACTCTAAGTACAAAACTCAGCACTTTACACAAAAATTCAGCTTTTAGCTAACTAATAAAGTGCCAAAATATGAGAAAAATAATACTAGACACTTTCCAAAGTGTCAGGAGTAAGCTGTGTCACTAAAGAGAGTAATAACGACACTTTAAAGCTTTGTTAAGCGCTTTAACGGATTACTATCCAACCGAACAACCGGACTATACCCGGGACATGAAAATATTGTTATTTTCACTACTTGTCTTTTTCTGAGCTAGTTAGGGTCCCTGATTACCCTAACACCCGTCATAACACACTACACTTTAGTAACTAAGTTAAACACTTAACTAACTTGGTTTAAACTAACTATATACTTAGTGGCTAGTTAAAATCGAACCAAGGACCCCCCCCCCCAACCGAATCGGTCACCAAGTGACCCCACTCTTGTACCATGTTGATTCACTAGATCTTGTATGCATAATATCTAGGGGGCACAAAACCCATTGGTTAATACTCTTGATCTTAGTCTATAAGTTCCTCTAATTACACCACATATTCATCATCACTCAACACAACTTTCTCACCTCTCTCTCTTGCTCTCTAAGTCTCGGCCGAACACCCCCTTGGCCCTCCATCCATTTTCGAGTTTGATCATCACATTCCAAGTTTATACAAGTATCAAGGATCGCGTATTAGGAAGCTCGGTGCAAGCAGAACGCGAAGGACCTCTCTACTTTGCTTTTACCCACCCATTTTGCGCGTAGATTCTTCCATAGCCTCGAGCTAGTGGTATGATGTTTAAATCTCTATCTTGAACTAATCTAAAGTGGTTAAAAGGATTTGTATCGGTTAAATCTCGTTAAAATGCAAATTGATGCACAAAAGTCCACTAAAAACACTTAAAATGGTGGTTAATAGCTTATATGTTGTGTAAATGATGTAGTATTTGAAATGTGTGATTATTTAGACCCGATCTATGTTGTGGTAGCTCGGATCATCGTTTAACCCGGTATAGTCATGTTCTTGAATCATGACACAAAGCTATTTTAGAAGTAACGAGGGTTAAAAGGTGAAACTCTACCACACATGAAACATGAACTTGTGTAAAAATGTTTTACTTGTGTAAAAGTGTTTTAACTTGTACAATAGTGATTAAAACTAGCAGATCTACGCATCTGCAAGTGGTATTTTCAAAGAACCACGTATCAAAGAAATCATGTATTTTAAAAGATGGATTTTACACTAACACGCATGATTTTTATAAACCACAAGTGTGTAAACACTTGTGAAATGAAAAGATCCGACAAAATAATAGTTTTTGTAAAAAGATGACGGGAAGTTGTATAGATGGATTTTCTCTAAAAACGAGGTTTTTACAAGATCAAATTACCTTATATGAAGATCTACTAAATTTAAAGGGATTTATACCACAGTTTTGGGAAAACTACAAGTTCATGTAAATTTTGGCAATTTACACATATGTTGATTTGTTGTTGTGAGAAAAGTTGTTCTGAGCAAATAAAGAAAATTGTTGAGTTGATTTGTTAAAGAAAATGATACGCTTGAAAGCGTGGCCACCTCCAGTTACAGAGGAAACTCTGGCGAAATTTTTAAAAACCTAACACTTAGAACTATTTACACTACAAGTGTTAGAATTATTTTTGACATGTTTTCGAAATATAAATTTCGCCATGACTTTATTTACTAAATATTCGGAGGTGGGATTTTTACAAGATTTAACGTGATAAATATATATTTTCACACACTGTTTATGATTATTTTGTGAAAATACATAGATATTATTTTAGAGTAAAAATAATATTTACGAACGTTAACGAATCCAAAATAATACGAACGCTTTCACCATAAATATATAAGTTACACCGGTAAGTATATTACCACTCGATTGTTAAAACGTAACTTACGCACTTACGAAAATATTTACGAACGCGTATTCTAACAACGTATTATTGGAGAAAAATACTTATATTTTGGAATTGGAAATATATACATATTAAGTGAGACTTAATGATATAATCTGAACGCACATGTATCGAATCCCCCCATCCTTGGGAAGGAGATTAACTACCAAGTATATACAGAATGTAAACACGAAATAGTTGTCTAACTATTTCCCAAAGACTTAAACTATAAAGCTAAGGCACGACCGTCCGTCTAATAGAATTAGCACTTGTAGGTCATCGCACAGCTGCCTGATTTGGAGTACTTGGTAGAGACGCACCGACTGTGAGTTCATGTCCCCCTTTTCTCTAACTGTTTTCAGTTTTCTTAACTGCGGGGGTGAAATACATGTTACTTTGATTACAAGTACTTTATACATGGTATGATTAACGTAAGGAGGTTTACTACTTAGATCATGTGAGTGGGTAGGCAGAAACACCGAGGGACGTAAGCGGTAGATCTATCTGGGTGTAGCGAGCCCAACTCTAGGCCCAACAGAACGGACCTCTATGAGGCCCAGCAGAACGGACCTTGAGTGACTTTGTACCCAACGCAAAATCTGCTAGGTTGAGTCTTCCTACTTGCACTTCACACATACTAATGGCCTTGCAAACCATTGGTGATCTCTTTTTCCTTACACTGCTACATACCAGGAAATTTTTATACTTACAAGTGTTTTACATACTCACTTACACATGAACTCGCTCAACATTATTGTTGATTTTTCAACTTACATGTATTTCAGGAAATTAAAGATCTGGCACGGTATGTTATGTTTTCCCGCTGCATCAGGGTTCCAAGGTCATCCCAGTTTAGGAAATGTGACTCTTTCCTGGACAAGTCACAAATCTTAAACTGCGTTTATCTCATGTTGATGTTTATGTTTTTCAAGACAATGTTTTACGTTATGATGTTGTAAGTCTTTAAGACAATGGTATGTTGCTCTGGTTTTAAAACTTAATCAAATGGATGATCTTGCATGATTTTATTTCATATAGCTTTGTTATGGTTAAGCTATGGTATTAAGAAGTCACACCAAAATTAACCACGCTTCCGCAAAGCCAGGGTGTGATAGCTTGGTATCAGAGCTCTGATCATAGCGAACTAGGATTCTTTCTCGAGTCTAGACTATGATCACTAGGGCTCTCACGAAAACATTTTTCTGCATACCACTTAAGTCCAGATCCAAAACTTTTTACAAACAAATGTTGAGCACATTTTATTATTTATAGGCTCAGCCTAGAAGGGCTGAGGCTCGGTCTGAGAGGCCGAGGCTCGGTCTGAGAGATCGAGGTAGATGGCTAGTGAGACTAGGAAGAGTAGGCTCAGTCTTGGAAGCTGAGGCTCGGTATTGGAGACCGAGGCTCGGTCTGAGAGATCGAGGTAGTTGGCTAGTTGGACTAGGAAGAGTAGGCTCAGTCTTGGAAGCTGAGGCTCGGTATTGGAGACCGAGGCTCGATCTGAGAGGCCGAGGTAGATGATAGAGCAGTCTTAGAGACTGGGAGAAATTGGCTAGTGAGACTAGGAGAATTATGTGATATCTTACTTGGTGACTTATGTGATTATCTGATTGTATGACTGATTATTTGAGCATATTTGTGTTTATGTTACAGACTCATGGATTCAGCCGATACTGGCGTTTCGGACACCACTGGACCCATACCTATCATATCTGATGACCCCACATCCTCCGAGCACGAGGTGCACACATCTGACTATACCAGTACTGACGAGGATGATTTCCAGCCTTTCGCACTATCCGATGGTGCTGATGAGCCTGCAGATGACCCTCCCGCTGAGTACCGACCTCTAGTAGAGATTCCGGCTCCTATACCCTTAGCCGTTTATCCAGCATATGATCTTCTTCTTGACGCCGAGGCTGATGGCGATATTGACCTGTTCGAGGATGAGCCTTTTGAGGAGGAGATCCAGGGCGAGGCCCTTCTTCCTGCGGACGATCTTCTGATGATCGCTGACGTTCCCGCTGAGGATTCGCCTGCACATTCTCCTGTCCCAGACTCCTTCGAGTCTGTGGCATCCGCACCTTCTCACACATTGAGCGCACAGCACTTTGCGCATGATTCTGATCCTGACCAGGCATCCTCTGTTGCACCCGTTCCCAGTTTTGCGTTTGACCATGATGACATAGAGGATTCTGATCCTATCTTTCCCCCGGGATACGACCCTGATCATGATATCGAGTTTATACCTATGGATCAGCCTATGGCGGATCCAGCTGACCCAGTAGACCCTATCGACCCCGAGTTTGACTTCGAGATGGCTTTTGATGATCCCGAGCCTGTCGTCGCTCCTGAGCAGGCAGTCGCTCTAGACCCCATACTTGAGCATGATCCCGTACATGCTGACATCCCTATTGAGCCTGTTATAGCAGACCCACCTGTTGGTGATCTCCCCGTAGATATTCCTTTGTTAGAGGGCGATCATGTTGATGTTGATCTTGTTGTTCCCCTACCTGTTGTTGATATACCTGTTGACCATCCTGTTGAGCACATTGCACCTGTTCACCCTTTTGTTGCTCCCCCACCTGATCCCGTTCCACTAGAGCTCGAGCATGCACTATTCGCGGCACACATGGATCCACCAGATGAGCATGCACAGCACGGTTGGATACCTGCTGATGAGGATGTTCCACCATTTCCCCCTCAGATCCCTGATACACGACATGTTGATTTTTCTTTTCAGATTCCTCAGTTTACACCTCCAGCACGAGCTGGAGAAGGTTCTTTGGCACACCCTTTTGGGCATGTACCGATGTCTATCCCTTTCATGCCCCAGATGTCATCTGTTCCACCCTCTGTTGCTCCATTTCATGTGGCACCTTTTGACCCCACAAGTGAGCCGTTCCTTTGGGCACCAGACTCTGCTGTACCGCCTACTGACCCCTACCATCGTTTCCACATGGGGTATACTATCGAGGACGTTTTGATGTCCTTTGTCGCCCAGCACGAGTCGCACACGCAGCGCATCCAGGAGCTTGAGAGAGCTCAGCTGCCGCCATGCCAGTGCCATGGTCAGACACACTCTCCTCTGCAGACATTTCGACCCTTACCTCCGGATTATGCTGCCCGTCTCTTTACACTAGAGCAGCAGGTTGCTTCTATCATTCGTACCCAGCGAGCCATGGAGGAGGACTGGCTCCAGTTACGTCGTTTGTTTTACACCCACTTTCCCCCTCCTCCACCACCATCTGTATAGAGCTCATCAGTGCTGTTTGGGTAGACGAGGGTGAGAAGACGGCGATTGTTGGACTGCACAGCATTTTTGGAGACTACTTTATGATCCTGACTTTTGTTGACATGTATTTGATGTTGTATTTGACACTGACATAGTTTTTGGACAGGGGTGATGTAGCCCCTAGTTGATTGATGATTGTATGACACAAGGATGTACTGATGCACTTACTATGTGGTCTCGATATATGGCAATCGCAGTATTCTCACCATATTTGATTCGCTTGATTGCTTATTTATATTTATATGACATGGGATGTTGTGTGATTGATATTTGTGATGTATTGATAACATGAGATGTTATGTGCTATTACTATTACTATATACATACGTTTCACTATGGCCTGACCAACGTAAACCATCTTTTAGAAGATGCCGCCGAGACGTGAGACACACATGCCTACTAATGAGGCAGAACTCCAGCAGATTATCGCTGCTGCCATTGCACAATACGCCGCCTCTCAAGGAGGGACTAGTGGAAGCAATTCTAGCAACACTGGCAACAACAATAATCCACCTCATGGTAATACTAAGTCATTTAGACATACCATGACCAAATTGGATATCTTTAGCAATGATGCTAATGCCGAACGTATGTTATAACGTATGTGCAGGATGCACCTACAAGCAGTTCTTAGACTGCAAGCCCGTAAACTTTGATGGCACAGGAGGTGCTGTCGCCTTTGTTCGTTGGGCTGAGAAAACCGAATCTGTTCTACGCATGAGCAAGTGCGCGCTGGATCAGCAAGTCACCTATATCTCAGGGCTGTTTCTAGATGGAGCCCTATCCTGGTGGAATCTACAAGTACAGACACTAGGCGAAGCTGCTGCCTACGCGCTGACCTGGACCGAACTGAAGGAACTTATGCGCAAAAAGTACTATTCCCGCGCAGAAATCCAGCGATTGGAGACCGAGTTCTGGCACTTGAAAATGGACGGTCCAAAGATAGCAGAATACGTTCAAAGGTTCCATGACTTATCACATGTGGTACCCTACATGGTCACTCCTGAGTTCAAGAGAATTGAACGTTTCATTTGGGGATTAGCTCCTCAAATCATAAGCATGGTAACCTCATCCAAGCCTGCAACTATTACCGAGGTGATTGATTTGAGCGTAGCTCTCACTGAGGAGGCTATTCGTTTGAACAAGTTTGATGAGATCAAGACGAAGAAGGCAGAGACTCACGTCGAGTCATCAGGAGGTAACAAATGGAAGTTCTCGAACTTCAAGCAGGGCACCAGTGTGGCGGTTAAGAAAGGAGGATCAGACACTCCAGCTCAGGTTACAACTGGTAAGGGAAGGAAAGGAAAAGGGTATATGGGCACCCAGCCCAAATGCAACACCTGCCAGCGCCATCATTCTGGTCAGTGCGGACCAAAAGTATGCGAAGCATGTGGGAAACGTGGCCACTCGAAGGACACTTGTTGGGCCACTGCTGGTCAGGGAGGCCAGGGAGGATTCGGAAATAGAAATTACAACCGGGGTGGGAATGGAAATCGCCCACAAGGAAACTATGGAGGTAACGAGAATCGAGGCAACAATGCTAACCAAGCGGGCACTGTGAATCGTAATCAGAGGAATGATCAAGCTGGTGGAAACGGGCAGAGACTTGGGTGTTTTAACTGCGGTGATATCGGGTATTTTAAGAAGAACTGCCCAGACTTAAACCAAGCCCGTGGAAGAGTGTTTCAAATCGAAGCAAGGGAAGCGCGCCAGGACCCCAACGTCGTTACTGGTACGTTCCCTGTAAATCAACGCTATGCATCCGTTTTGTTTGATACTGGTGCCGATTATAGCTTCGTATCGTTAGAGTTTAAGAATATGCTTGGTTTAGCCGCTAATAAGTTAGATATTCCCTACTCGATCGAATTGGCCAATGGGAAGTTAGTAGAAACCAATGAAGTTATTAGAGGTTGTGTGATCGAATTAGGAGAGCGTGAGTTCGCTCTAGATCTACTACCAGTCCAGTTGGGAAGCTTCGATGTGGTGGTAGGAATGGATTGGTTATCAGGCAACAAAGCAGAGATAGTTTGTCATGAGAAGGTTGTTCGTATCCCAACCGATGATGGTGAGACCATTGTTGTTCATGGAGAGAAGCGTGAGACGCCGTTGAGGATTATCAGCTGCTTGAAAGCAAGGAAGTGTTTGCAGAAAGGACGTGTTGCTTTTCTGGCACACATTGTGGATAAAAAGGCTGCTGAGCCAAAGATCGAAGACATCCCTGTCGTGAGGGAGTATCCAGAAGTCTTCCCAGAAGACTTGCCTGGACTGCCACCTCAGAGGCAAGTAGAGTTTCACATTGACTTAGTTCCAGGCGCCACGCCTGTGGCTAAGGCACCGTATAGACTTGCTCCGTCTGAGATGCAGGAACTGTCGACACAACTTCAAGAGTTGTTAGACAAGGGTTTTATCCGACCAAGCTTCTCGCCTTGGGGAGCTCCGGTCCTGTTTGTCAAGAAGAAGGACGGTAGTTTTCGTATGTGCATCGACTACAGAGAGTTGAACAAGCTGACGATCAAGAATAGATATCTTCTGCCAAGAATCGATGATCTGTTTGATCAACTGCAAGGCTCAAGCTTTTATTCAAAGATCGATCTTCGATCTGGATACCATCAGTTAAAGATACAAGAGGAAAGCATTCTGAAGACAGCCTTCAGAACTCGTTATGGGCACTACGAGTTCCTCGTTATGCCATTTGGTTTGACAAACGCACCGGCGGTATTCATGGATCTAATGAATAGAGTTTGCAAGCCATACTTGGATAAGTTCGTGATTGTATTCATCGATGACATTTTAATTTATTCAAAGACGAAGGCTGAACACGAGCAGCATCTTAGAGCCATTCTAGGGCTGCTGAAGAAGGAACAGCTGTATGCCAAACTCTCTAAGTGCGAGTTTTGGCTACGAGAGGTGCAATTCCTTGGGCACGTGGTAAATGGAGATGGAATCCACGTGGATCCAACCAAGATCGAGGCGATCAAGGATTGGGAAACGCCAAAGACGCCAACCGAGATTCGGCAATTCTTGGGTTTGGCTGGCTATTACCGAAGATTCATTGAGAACTTTTCAAAGATCGCTCAACCATTGACGCTCCTCACGCAGAAGGATAAGAAGTTTGATTGGGGAATCAAACAGGATGAAGCGTTTCAGATATTGAAGGATAAGCTTTGTAACGCGCCAATTTTAGCTCTACAAGAAGGTACTGATGATTTTGTGGTATACTGCGACGCATCGCGTCAAGGACTGGGTTGTGTGTTGATGCAACGCCAAAAGGTTATTGCTTACGCATCGCGTCAGTTGAAAGTGCATGAAAAGAACTATACCACACACGATTTGGAGCTCGGCGCAGTGGTTTTTGCTTTAAAGATCTGGAGACACTACCTTTATGGTACGAAGTGTACAATCTTTACAGATCACAAGAGCCTACAGCATATATTCAACCAGAAGGAGTTGAATATGAGGCAAAGACGATGGGTTGAATTGCTGAACGATTACGACTGCGAGATAAAGTATCATCCAGGGAAGGCGAACGTGGTCGCCGATGCCCTAAGTCGTAAAGAGAGAATCAAGCCCATAAGGGTTAGAGCTTTGGAAATGATTATACGAACCGATCTTTCCTTGCGCATTCGTGCCGCGCAAAAGGAAGCTCTCAAGGAAGGAAACCTTGAAGAAGAATATCTCCGTGGGATGGAGAAGCTATTGGTACCAAACGAGGAAGGAACGTTATGTTTTGAGAAAAGGATTTGGGTTCCTCTGTTTGGTGGTTTAAGGGAAGTTATTTTTGATGAAGCTCACAAGTCGCGGTACTCTATCCATCCTGGAGCGGATAAGATGTACCAGGACCTCAAAGATTACTATTGGTGGCCTAGGATGAAAGGCGATGTTGCTGTTTATGTGAGCAAATGTTTAACGTGCGCTAAGGTTAAAGCCGAATACCAGAAGCCTTCAGGACTTCTGCAACAACCTGAAATTCCCAAGTGGAAATGGGAACAAATCTCCATGGATTTTATTACGAAATTGCCAAGAACGCCAAGAGGCCATGATATGATTTGGGTGATAGTTGACCGCCTAACAAAGTCCGCACACTTTCTGCCAATCAAAGAGAAAGACAGTACTAGTAAACTTGCGGAAATTTACATGAGAGAGATCCTCGCGCGCCATGGAGTACCTCTCTCAATCATCTCTGATAGAGACGGAAGGTTTGTGTCAAGGATATGGCAATCCTTCCAAGAAGCCTTTGGCTCACAATTGAATCTGAGCACTGCGTTTCATCCGCAAACTGACGGCCAGAGCGAGCGAACGATACAGACTTTGGAAGACATGCTGAGGGCGTGTGTTATGGATTTGGGCGGTAGCTGGGATAAACATTTACCTTTGGTCGAATTTTCATACAACAACAGCTACCACACCAGTATTGGTGTCGCGCCATTTGAAGCCCTTTACGGACGCAAGTGCCGATCACCCTTATGTTGGGCTGACGCAGGTGATAGGCAGCTTGCTGGTCCCGAAATCGTCCAAGAGACGACAGACAAGATCGCGCAGATTCTTAAACGCATCGAAGCAGCTCGCCACAGACAGAAGGCCTATGCGGATCCAAACCGAAAACATGTGGATTTCCAAGTTGGAGAAATGGTGTTATTGAAAGTCTCACCCTGGAAGGGTGTGGCACGCTTCGGAAAGCGTGGGAAGTTAAATCCGCGCTACATTGGTCCCTTCAGAATTCTGGAAAGAATAGGACTAGTAGCATACAAGTTGGACCTACCTGCTGAACTGAATGGTGTTCACGACACCTTTCACGTATCCAATCTAAAGAAAAGTCCAACTCAAGTCTCCGTTGCCATTCCCACCGACGAGATTCATGTTGACAACACGCTCCACTTCGTTGAAGAACCGGTTGAGGTCACGGATTGGAAAGTTAACAAGACCCGCCGGAGCAGTGTCAAACTCGTCAAAGTTCGTTGGAATGCCAGACATGGTCCTGAATACACCTGGGAATGTGAGGACCGGATGAAAGAGAAATACCCCCACCTTTTTCCTAAGAACCCTGCATCTACAAGCAGAACTTAAATTTCGGGACGAAATTTATTTAACGGGGGGAGAATGTGACAACCCTCACCAAACCAGGTATCCGTACGACTTAATTAATGATTAATTACTGCTTAATTACTGTGCTTGTTTGAACTAGCTGATGAACTGCTACTTGATATCTGATACATGTACTTACTTGCATCATACTTTACTTATCGTCACTACATTATTTACATGCTGAACCCTAGTGACAACCATGATGCACAAAAAGCACAGTAGCACAATAGCGGATAACCTATTGAACATGCTGATAAAGCCAGCATCAGGCAGACACTGCCTCTAAGGCCTGTAAGAGCCTGATATGTTTTGCTACACTAGTAGTGAGTGTAGGGATATAAGGGTTGTGGAACTGCGTCTCTAGGGATAAGTCACTATGACTGGATGTGCCTAAAACGTACTCTAAGTACAAAACTCAGCACTTTACACAAAAATTCAGCTTTTAGCTAACTAATAAAGTGCCAAAATATGAGAAAAATAATACTAGACACTTTCCAAAGTGTCAGGAGTAAGCTGTGTCACTAAAGAGAATAATAACGACACTTTAAAGCTTTGTTAAGCGCTTTAACGGATTACTATCCAACCGAACAACCAGACTATACCCGGGACATGAAAATATTGTTATTTTCACTACTTGTCTTTTTCTGAGCTAGTTAGGGTCCCTGATTACCCTAACACCCGTCATAACACACTACACTTTAGTAACTAAGTTAAACACTTAACTAAGTTGGTTTAAACTAACTATATACTTAGTGGCTAGTTAAAATCGAACCAAGGACCCCCCCCCCAACCGAATCGGTCACCAAGTGACCCCACTCTTGTACCATGTTGATTTACTAGATCTTGTATGCATAATATCTAGGGGGCACAAAACCCATTGGTTAATACTCTTGATCTTAGTCTATAAGTTCCTCTAATTACACCACATATTCATCATCACTCAACACAACTTTCTCACCTCTCTCTCTTGCTCTCTAAGTCTCGGCCGAACACCCCCTTGGCCCTCCATCCATTTTCGAGTTTGATCATCACATTCCAAGTTTATACAAGTATCAAGGATCGCGTATTAGGAAGCTCGGTGCAAGCGGAACGCGAAGGACCTCTCTACTTTGCTTTTACCCACCCATTTTGCGCGTAGATTCTTCCCTAGCCTCGAGCTAGTGGTATGATGTTTAAATCTCTATCTTGAACTAATCTAAAGTGGTTAAAAGGATTTGTATCGGTTAAATCTCGTTAAAATGCAAATTGATGCACAAAAGTCCACTAAAAACACTTAAAATGGTGGTTAATAGCTTATATGTTGTGTAAATGATGTAGTATTTGAAATGTGTGATTATTTAGACCCGATCTATGTTGTGGTAGCTCGGATCATCGTTTAACCCGGTATAGTCATGTTCTTGAATCATGACACAAAGCTATTTTAGAAGTAACGAGGGTTAAAAGGTGAAACTCTACCACACATGAAACATGAACTTGTGTAAAAATGTTTTACTTGTGTAAAAGTGTTTTAACTTGTACAATAGTGATTAAAACTAGCAGATCTACGCATCTGCAAGTGGTATTTTCAAAGAACCACGTATCAAAGAAATCATGTATTTTAAAAGATGGATTTTACACTAACACGCATGATTTTTATAAACCACAAGTGTGTAAACACTTGTGATATGAAAAGATCCGACAAAATAACAGTTTTTGTAAAAAGATGACGGGAAGTTGTATAGATGGATTTTCTATAAAAACGAGGTTTTTACAAGATCAAATTACCTTATATGAAGATCTACTAAATTTAAAGGGATTTATACCACAGTTTTGGGAAAACTACAAGGTCATGTAAATTTTGGCAATTTACACATATGTTGATTTGTTGTTGTGAGAAAAGTTGTTCTGAGCAAATAAAGAAAATTGTTGAGTTGATTTGTTAAAGAAAATGATACGCTTGAAAGCGTGGCCACCTCCAGTTACAGAGGAAACTCTGGCGAAATTTTTAAAAACCTAACACTTAGAACTATTTACACTACAAGTGTTAGAATTATTTTTGACATGTTTTCGAAATATAAATTTCGCCATGACTTTATTTACTAAATATTCGGAGGTGGGATTTTTACAAGATTTAACGTGATAAATATATATTTTCACACACTGTTTATGATTATTTTGTGAAAATACATAGATATTATTTTAGAGTAAAAATAATATTTACGAACGTTAACGAATCCAAAATAATACGAACGCTTTCACCATAAATATATAAGTTACACCGGTAAGTATATTACCACTCGATTGTTAAAACGTAACTTACGCACTTACGAAAATATTTACGAACGCGTATTCTAACAACGTATTATTGGAGAAAAATACTTATATTTTGGAATTGGAAATATATACATATTAAGTGAGACTTAATGATATAATCTGAACGCACATGTATCGAATCCCCCCATCCTTGGGAAGGAGATTAACTACCAAGTATATACAGAATGTAAACACGAAATAGTTGTCTAACTATTTCCCAAAGACTTAAACTATAAAGCTAAGGCACGGCCGTCCGTCTAATAGAATTAGCACTTGTAGGTCGTCGCACAGCTGCCTGATTTGGAGTACTTGGTAGAGACGCACCGACTGTGAGTTCATGTCCCCCTTTTCTCTAACTGTTTTCAGTTTTCTTAACTGCGGGGGTGAAATACATGTTACTTTGATTACAAGTACTTTATACATGGTATGATTAACGTAAGGAGGTTTACTACTTAGATCATGTGAGTGGGTAGGCAGAAACACCGAGGGACGTAAGCGGTAGATCTATCTGGGTGTAGCGAGCCAAACTCTAGGCCCAACAGAACGGACCTCTATGAGGCCCAGCAGAACGGACCTTGAGTGACTTTGTACCCAACGCAAAATCTGCTAGGTTGAGTCTTCCTACTTGCACTTCACACATACTAATGGCCTTGCAAACCATTGGTGATCTCTTTTTCCTTACACTGCTACATACCAGGAAATTTTTATACTTACAAGTGTTTTACATACTCACTTACACATGAACTCGCTCAACATTATTGTTGATTTTTCAACTTACATGTATTTCAGGAAATTAAAGATCTGGCACGGTATGTTATGTTTTCCCGCTGCATCAGGGTTCCAAGGTCATCCCAGTTTAGGAAATGTGACTCTTTCCTGGACAAGTCACAAATCTTAAACTGCGTTTATCTCATGTTGATGTTTATGTTTTTCAAGACAATGTTTTACGTTATGATGTTGTAAGTCTTTAAGACAATGGTATGTTGCTCTGGTTTTAAAACTTAATCAAATGGATGATCTTGCATGATTTTATTTCATATAGCTTTGTTATGGTTAAGCTATGGTATTAAGAAGTCACACCAAAATTAACCACGCTTCCGCAAAGCCAGGGTGTGACAAAACTGAGGGAGAAAAGTATAAGGGTTGTTTAAAAGATTCTGGAATTGCCAATCGTTGGTCCACCATTCTTCCATTTCTCCTAAAGGTCGGGTATTGACAAGGGGATCTGGGATGGATGGTTCCAAGTTTACTGGAAGCTGGGTTTCGGCAGGATAAGTGGAAAGGTTTTCATTGACAGGCTTAAGGATATCACAACTTGCTAGTATGTAATCTAGTTCTTCTTGTAACAGCATTTCCTCGGCTTGCTTGGAGCTTTCTCCAATTTCTATTACTTTCCCTTTATCCATTGGGTCTTCGGTCTTGGAAACTTTCCTAGTTACTGGTTTCCTTCTGCGCACACGCCTCCAACCCACAATTCTTCTTCTTTTCTTTGGCTTGGGTTTCTCCGAAGGTTGAGCTTGAAATTCCATAGGCTCCTCAACATCGGCACAATACCCAGTAAAGTCTTTGGAAACTTCCACATTAACAGAATAGAGATTGAGATTTTGAAGGGCTTCAGATAATTCATTCATGCTGTTTAGCAGATATGAAGAAACATACAAAATTCTAGGTTAAAATTTTTGTAAATTGAATAATCCCAGAAAGAAATCGAATATTTATACAAATAAATTAAAAATATTGCGATTTATATATATTACAAAATACATTTGAAATTTAAAATATACTAGGGGATAATTTATTTTAATCTATCTTTTCTAACTAAGTTATTTATTTAACGGGCAGAGTTTCTGGCTTATAGATGATATGGGTGCTGGTACTAGTTTGGCGATTCAACTAGAGGTTAGCATTTACTGCTGTAGTAGCTAACATATAGAGATCTGCCCATTGTTCGTCTAATTCATCTTCCCATGGTGGGTTATTGCCTATATCTTGAGTTTCCTTATTACTCATCACTCCTTTTGGTTGTGACTTCTTTATTTTCTCTTGACTTTTTCTAATAATCCAACTTCTTTTATTAGGGGTAAGTGGTTTCTCAAACTGTGCCTTACGGAAAAATATTCCTTCCTCAGTATCTGCTGAGTATTTTGAGGAATTTGATTGAGATGAAGTTCCCTTATCTTTTGGTGAACTATCTAATTGACGATAGATGTCCGAAAGTTTTTGCTTACCCATACTGTAACTAACAAGTAGTCAGTTAATAAAACACGTAATCACAAGATGGCAATCCGTAAAATTAAGTATTTCGAAATACTTAATTGGCTTAAATCAGTGGCTCTGATACCACCTTTTCCTGTCACGGCCCCAGCCCCGGTTTGACCCGGTCCAGGAGCCGCGGGACAGGAACCCGTGGTAATTATTAATTGAGTTGACAGCGGAAGATTTTACAGGATCTTTTTTAACTTGAAATGCCCGATTATTTTATTTCATAATTCGGGATAAACCCCCGTAATTTACAATAGAAGAATTTTACACGAAAATTCCCTGATTTATAAAACATGTTTATTTATTTAATTGAGCCATTACTTCAAGCTTTGTTAGTGCTCCGTAGCACTTTTCCTTGGTTCACAGTAGTCACCTGAAACATGTTTTAAAAATATTTTTGTCAGCGGGGAAATACTGGTGAATCATTCATTCTGATAAAACGACGCATAGTTATAAATTACAGCATAAGAGCGATTACAATGGCTTTTATCTTATTTTTATCTGGCACCGTGTCACCTGGTGACGATGGTCATACCACTATTGGGTCCTTCCCCAAGTAGTGATGATTATCACTGTTAGGATTTATTAGCCTAACTGTGAGAAATTAGTAATGTGCACAATACCCCACTAGCCGGTGATTCAAGATAACCACGACTTAATCCCTGAATTATAACTTTTGAAAATACTTTGGAGTATTGTAAAACATTGTTGATAAAAAGAGAATGACTCACATTGCAGATTTAAACGGGCAGAGTTTAGCCTACTGATTAGCCTTGTAACCTAATTTAAATAACAATGCACACGAACTAGGTCAGTAACTAATACAGCATTTACAATAACTCACGAGATTAAAACCCTCACAACGAATGACAAAGCGCAATACTTAATCATCCATCGAATTCACGACGAATGACAAAGTATGGCCCTAATGTAGGCAGCACTTAAACATCCATCGGATAGTTTCAATCGATCGGACATTGAATCCAAGCAGCGATTGAGTTAATACCCTGTATCGTAGCAGCGCCTCGCTATTTTGAAAATGAAATTCGAATTTTGAGCAGTATACTTTCGTTTTTGAGATTTGGTTTCGACACCAGTGAACTGCCCATGACCCATCCTATTTATAGCTGAAATTTGGGTCTCACGCGGCCCGCGTGAGCCCACCCTTGATCTTTACGCGGCCCGCGAGGGCACCTATTCGTAGATTAGGGCATCTGTGTCATGCGTAGGTATGCCACGTGGGTGACACATGGATCTGGACGCTTATCCGGTCAAACTTAAGGTTGACGCGGCCCGCGTAAGACCATGCTTAACCCTTACGCGGCCCCCCTGAAGACCAGATTTCTTGTTTTCTCAGTTTTTCATGCACAGTAGGGTTTCAGGGGTCCGGGTTTTCACTTATGGGTCGTTTTAGGATATTTTTAAAGGTCCTTACATTACTCATGCAGGTACTTCTGGTACAACTAATGCTGTCTCTCGACCCACAATTGTTCCACATAATACTGAAGAATAGGGGGATGTTGAAATTGAGGGGGATTATACAGCTGTGGGGGATCACACATCTGTAGCCTTATCTTCAACATCTACATCAGAGATTCAAGTGGCTCCTGATTACACCGACATTCTTAATGATGGAGGGGAGGGTTGGATTCGTCTGATGAGGAGGACACACCCAATGATCAAAATGACATGTTTGATGGTCCCATTCCTGAAGAGTTTGTCGCAAATGGTGCAGAAGAAGAACAAGTCTCTGACCAAGCTGAGTCAGTAGCAGTTGATCATTTAACGAATGTCTCACCAACTGGAACTGCACCTGAAGTTGCTATTCCTACAAGTGTCCAACGTGATCATCCCATCAAAAATGTGATTGGACCAGTAGAAGATGGAGTGTTGACTAGAAGTCAGTCAGGAATCATAAACAATTGCTTGTTTTCCTGTTTCATCTCACAAATCGAGCCAAAGACAATTGATACGGCTCTTTTGGAACCTAGCTGGGTAGACGTAATGCAGGATGAGTTGAATCAGTTTGAGAAACTGAAGGTATGGAAGTTAGTTACCCTACCTGCTGGAAAGAAATCACTCGGAACTCGATGGGTCGATCGCAACAAGAGAGATGATAGCGGGGTGATTGTTCAAAATAAAGCAAGACTGGTCGTCCAAGGGTTTAGACAAATTGAAGGCCTTGACTACGACGAAGTATATGCTCATGTGGCTCGACTGGAGGCAATCAAAATTTTTCTGTCGTATGCATCCTACATGGGATTCAAGGTCTATCAGATGGATGTTAAGACGACGTTTCTCTACGGCAAAGTAAAGGAAGAGATCTATGTGTCACAGCCACCAGGCTTTGTGAACAAACAGTGTCCTCGTCACGTCTATAAGCTTGATAAGGCTTTATATGGGCTACATCAGGCTCCTCGTGCATGGTATGCTACTCTGACAGAGCATCTACTCGCTCATGGATACACTCGGGGAGTGATTGATCAGACACTGTTCATTCGAAAAGTAGGAGAGGATCAAATCTTAGTGCAGATCTATGTGGACGACATCATCTTTGGATCCACTAGTGAAGCACTGTGCAAGGAATTCGAGGAGGTTATGAAGAAGCAATTTGAAATGAGTGCGTTGGGAGAGATGAGTTTCTTTCTGGGTCTCCAGATTCATCAAGATTCCAAAGGAATTCTCATTCATCAGGGAAAATATGTCGATGATATTCTTGCAAAATTAAAACTTCAAGATGCTAAACCTGCAAATACTCCTATCGCAGAAAGACCAGTTATGACTGAAGATCTGGAAGGGGAAGCTGTTGATGCTACACTGTACCGGTCGATGATTGGCTCGTTGGTGTACTTGACAGCCAGTAGACCATATATCATGTTTGCTGTGTGTCAGTGTGCTTGTTATTAGGCTGCTCCTAAACTTTCTCATTTAAATGCTGTTCAGAGAATCTTTCGATATCTTAAGGGCAGGCCTCGGCTTGGACTTTTGTATCGAAAAGAATCTCCATTTGATTTGTGTGCTTTTTCTGACAGCAATTTTGGAGGTACTGGTCAGGACATGAAGTCTACGTCAGCTGGATGCCAGTTTCTGGGGGATCGCCTCATCTCCTGGCAATGCAAGAAGCAGCAAACTTTCTCTTTATCGACTGTAGAAGCGGAATACGTAGCTGCTTCAGCCTGCTGCTCACAGGTTATCTGGATTCAACACCAGCTGGTGGACTACGGTTTGAATTTTTCCCAAACTCCCATTTATTGTGACAATGATGCAGCTATCCAAATAGTGAAAAATCCGGTGTATTTTTCAAAAACCAAGCACATTGCCATAAAAATTCACTTTATTCATGATTCTTTCAACCAAGGTTTAATTAAAATGGATCAAATTCACATTGACGACAATGCCGCAGACATTTTTACAAACCGGTTGATAAAGCACGTTTTCTTGCTCTTCTTGAACTTCTCAAAATGGTCGAATTCGAGGATTGACTGCGATCCCACAAAAATTATTTTTCTTCATTTCTGTAAATTTGTGTCTTAAAATTGCTTTCTTTTATTTTAAGCAAAAATTTAGGGGGATGTAGTCTCTCAGAAAAATACAAAAACATTAAAAAATCAGAGAAATACAAAAACATTTGAAAAATCAGAAAAATACAAAAATAGTTCTTTGCTTTTGCTATGCCTTGGCTATAACCCAGGAAATGAAATGAATTTTCACTATGTGGATTAAGGCTGACTCATGTAAGACCAATATTGAAATGGTCTGACTCTAGAGCGATGTGTTGGTAGGCTTTATCCTGATGGCTGGACTCTTTGACTGGTACTGTGTAGAACACTAATATCTATTTTATGACCTCAGGAAAGAATGTTCACTTGGAATTAGAGCATAGCTATTTGAATGCTTGTGTGATGTCCCGATACACACAATTTCGTTATAGTTCTGAAATCTTTTCTTAACAACTCGTGTATCTCCTCTGTTTTGCGTTTGCAAAGACCTGGAGGTGCTAGGCAACATCGGCTTCTGTTTTGCGTGAGCAAAGACCTAGCTGTACGTTGTCGCTCTGTGGATCAAATACACCCGAAAGAGGCCCTCTAGTGCCCAAAAGAAACCCAAAAAATAAAAACCTATATCAAACTGAGAAAACTCATTTGATTTATATATTATATCCATCTCCACTGATCCATTCTGTTCTTTTCTCAATCCAGTCCAGTCAAGGTTTCAGAACTCTAGAATGGGCTTGTGAAATATGTGGTAGGGAAACTACTCGTATGATAGCCTGTTCAAATCTAAAATTCCGGTATTTGATCATGATTGATTTACGTCCTCATATAATTTATAATGAAAACATGATAAATAAATTGCAGTCCGTTATTTGATAAAGGCCTAGGGAGATAAGTTTACGAGGAAAAATATACTGACAATCGCTCGGATCAACCAGAGTAAATTAGTGTTGATAAATGTAGTCTAGCCCGAAACTCTGTGATTTGATCCCGTAAGAATAGTGCATGCAAAATTGGTGTGTAGGTTGTTTGTTTTTGTAAATATTTCATATCGTTCCTTTTATGTTTTTTTTGTAAATATTTAGTTAGTATCTTATTAATATAAAAAATTATGTGGCCGTGTGTTTAT
The DNA here is from genome assembly GCA_030545235.1 of Helianthus tuberosus. Lineage (NCBI taxonomy): Eukaryota > Viridiplantae > Streptophyta > Magnoliopsida > Asterales > Asteraceae > Helianthus > Helianthus tuberosus. The sequence goes on along the minus strand of CM060447.1, from coordinate 126,663,964 downwards.
GAATCGAGAAAGACCGAATTTTTATCATTTGCACAAAGATTTTAAAGGAATTTTATCCTCGGGATTTGAGCTGGGCCCACCGTAAACTTGGTGGGCCCCACAAAATCTAAAACACTTTTCAAAGACAAATGATGGCTAAGAAATGGGTATTGAAACGACGGTTGGGCCCACCGAACACTTGCTGGGCCCCCTTGGTTGAAAATCAAATCTCTTAGGGATAAAAGATCTTGTGCGATGGTTGTGGGGTTTTACAAATCATTGGTTTTGAAAAACTGATTTCTCTAAAAAATAAACCTCACAAGCTTCAATCGCACAAGTTCATTCTCCTTCTCATCTTCACTCACAGTCATGTCCGGTCAAAAGGAAATGGGAAAAGGTCAGTTCTTCTATTTCTAACCTTTTTGAATCTGTATTTGTTGATTGACATTAAAAGGTGAGTAATTAGGCTTGTTTGGATTATTGGTGAATGATGATGATGGCTATTTAGAAGGGTTATTATGTTGAGATCGAAAAAAAAATATTGGGGTTTGTAAGTCTTAACAGGTTAAAATCGTGACTGAAAATGGTTTAGAACTCTAAGATTTGACCGGAAAAGCTTGTTTTGAAACCCTAGAAAGTCGCCAGAATTTGCAGGTTTCGCCGGAGAAGACAACTGGAGACGGCGAGTGAACTTCACGCGCCGTCGGAATGAATCGCATAAGTCTGTATGGACAATTTTGCCCCAAAAATTTTTAAGTGAAATGTCTATTTTGCCCCTGTGTTTAAAATCTTGTGCGATTGTAATACCTTTGACTTTTGTTGACCTTTCTTGTGCGATTGACTGTTTTGACCAGATCTTGTGCGATTGACCTTCGTTGACCAGATCTTGTGCGATTGACTTTGGTTGACCAGGTCTTGTGCATTTGACTCTGTTTAACCAAGTCTTGTGCGACTGACTTGGTTTGACATTTGTTAACCGGTCTTGTGCGACTGGGTTATCCACTTTATTACAAAATTGCCATCGCACAAGACATGCATGATCGCATAAGGGATTCTCAATCGCACAAGGTGTTATATTTTGGGCCTGATCCAATTCTTTTGGGCCGATATTAACACAGTGTGCTTGTTAACTGTTTGGTTATAATTTGTGTATTCTTTAAACAGAATACAGTTATGTGGTTTATTTTTAAGGATTCTAAAATTATAATGTATCAGTTGACTTAGTTTGACCAAGTTTACGATCAAACTCAGAAATCTTTGATGTTAACGTATATGTGTCCGCATGGATTCATCTCTTTTTGTGCAGATACAGGAAAGAAAGCCAAAGGTCCGCATGTTCCAGCATGGGAGAAGACTATGAACATTGCTTGCTATTTATCAGATCCTCCAAAGGGCTTCGAGACGTACAAGTCATTAATCGTGGGTCTAAACACTTGCAGATTGGCTCATTCTCTTCGGGAGAATCCCGTTATTCATGAAGACTGGATCAAAGATTTCTGGGATAACTCAACAGCAAAGAAAGGAGATACGGTCATCAAGTCAAAGGTTCAGGGTACAAAAGTCTCAATTAGTAAACAAGATATACGTGAGGTGTTGTTATTTGGGGATGCAGCTGATGATCCAACAGAATACTCAAAGGAAAAGGTCATGGATGTTTTAGTCAAAATGAGCTATGAGGGAGCGATTCCTCCTCGGACAATCAAGAAGTTATTGCATCCGTACTAGAGACTTCTGGCTCATATTTATCTAGTATGCATCAGTGGAAACAAGAGCGGTCTAGATAAACTGACATTGAAGCAAACTTCTGCAGTAGTTTCAGTGGTTGAAGGGTGGAGATACAACTACTCAAAGAGTGTCTTTGATGATATGTTGGTGAATGTAAAAACGTTGAATGTGAAATACTGGTACAAGTTCCCTAGATTTATACAGATGATATTAGAAAAGAAGTATCCCAAGTTGCCAGTTACTGTGAAAACTTATGATGCCAAGATGATGAATCACTTGGTATTTACATGGATAAACCAATGGTCAAGAGATAATGTTGGGATCAAGTATCAAAATAAGCGAAATTTAGAGATGTTTGGGGTTTTTAGTGAGATTCAAGAAGAAGTACCGGCTCAGATAAATGCTATTGTGGCTGAAGAGCATGATGGAGAGATAATTGAAGCTCCTGTTGGAGTTCAAGAGCCAATTGAGAACATAGACTTGACTGGTATTGAAAGTGAGGAAGATGTTGTAGATGACAGAATGATTGATGATGAAGAAGGAGATGAGAGTAATGATGAAAGTGAAACAGAGACAGAGACACTGGCTGAAGGCCTTACAACAGAAACTGAAGAGATTAGTGAACCAGTTCGTGTGAGCCCTCCTCATGTTGAACCTGTGTCTACAATGCAAGCTGCTGTTGTTGATCATTCTCTAGAAGATACTACCGCTGATCTTCCTCCTAGGAAACGAAGCAGAAGAGATCCGAGGATCAGCGGTGAAGTAAGGACGGATGTTCAAAAAACCACGGAGACAACTTACCCCATTGGTGACACACAGCCCAAAGTCAACTACATACCCACTGAGTTGAGCCCTGCAATAATTGAATTTATGGCTAATGAGAGAGCTTCTATGTATGTGCCAGTTCCTAAAACAGGTGAAGGTTCAAGCAGTGGTCCATCTGATGCTGATGTTATTAGGGCTGCTGAGTTGCTGCAAGTTGCTGCTGTTCAAGTTGAAGCAGCAACTAAGTCAAAACAAGTTGAAACCCCTGAGACTGCTGCATTAGCTAAAAGTTCTGATAGTGAAGGTGTGTTTGAAGAAAATGAGACAACTATCCTGATGCGGAGAATCTCTATTCTTGAAGAAGACAAGATATTCACGGAAGCACAGATTGCTAGTCTCATGGAAGAATTAGTGGTTAAAAATCAGAAGATTAATGAGTTGGAAACGAATCTGGGAGCCCATAGTGCTATAGTGATGGATATGAAGAAAAAGCTTGAAGGAAAATTTCCAAAGGAGTTTGCTGATCCACCAAAGGAATCTACTGCTGAAGAGAGAGAGAGTAGCAGAGAAAAGAGCACGAAGATGCAATGAACAGATATTATGAAAGTATTCCTCGTACAGCGAATCAGAAACCAAGAAAGAAAATGGTTGTGATGAGAAATGTGGGAGCTAAAAGGAACTTACAGTTTGGTGATAACCCTGACAGATATGTTATCACCACTGAGAAAAGCAAGAAGGGAAACAGGTCGGGTATTACAAGCTGGACATACAATGATGAAAAGGAAATGTTTATTGTGCTGAGGAAGAATGGTGACGTGGAATATTATGATAATTCTGAGGCTTTCAACTCCTGGACTCCAGTTGATTTAAGAGAATTGAGCAATGCAGGATTTCATGATCAGGTCAAGAATCAAAATTGCAAAATTGGAGTTAATTTCTACAACAGGCTGCAGCAACAAGCTCGAGTAAATTTTAGAGATATGAAATTTGCTGAGTTTACCATTGAAGAGGATGAAGAAGTGCTGGATCCTACAACAAGGAAGCCATATAAGATTGTCAAATGGCCTGCAACTAAACAGGCGAATATAGTGCCATTATTAAAGGAGCTTCCTGATAACACTCTGAAGAATTTCCAGTTTTGGATGTATGATCCTATTTCTGGTCAAGCCGTGATTGTGTGTGACAATGCTGAATACAGGTTTATTGATACTCGAGACTTGATGTGCTTTGGCGAAAACGACATCAATCTCTTGGCAAGGTCACAAATTCAGAGTGATCCTCAGTACGAAGTGTGAGCCATAAGCTGGACAGGAGCTGTGGCTCAAATTATGAATTTCAAACTGTGGTCAGGGCAGCGGACCAGGGTGGAGACACAGCTGTTTGGTCCTTATGTTGGAAGAAACATACCGATTTTACCCGATTTGCAGAAGAAAAAAAAGGAGCAAGCTAGAAAGCAGAAGAGAAAGCAGCAGTAAACTCAAGGACGCCAAGCCAACACAAACTTAGGGGGATATTGTAAGGGCATAAACTAGTGTAGGTTTGCGTCTGTCTTGGGTAATTTTGTAGGGGTTGGGCTTGATATAGATATTGGACTTGTTTGGTTGTTTTGTATGCTATGGGGTATAGGCTTGGCCCAATGTAAATGGATCTCCTATGTTAGTATAAATAGGGGAGTCCATAGTCGATTTAGGTTGTTGGTTCATTAGCAAAATTTTGTGTTCTTGTGCGACTTGGGTACCAGACGATCTTAGAATCGTGTGCTCTTTGTTTTTGAATCAATACAATTTTTCTTTTAATCTTTCACATCTCACTTGTAATTCCGCTACTTGTTTGGTGTTTGATATCCGATTGTAGTGATTCTGGACTTACAAAACCAAAAGTAGATCATTTGATATTATCATAGAAATTATCAAACTTGTTTTTCAGTACATCCCAACTATCCTTAGCATGTCTACATCGACACCCATAACAAGTTTTCACAAGAATTTCTACCTAATATCACAAAATATAAAACCGGCACGCAGGCCCCCAATCAAAAGTACTAAAAAAGTATCTAACATAACAACCACAAACAAACGACAACCGACATCTAACGCTTCATCCCCAGAAAATCTAGCATCTTCCTGACCAACTCCTCCAAATCCCCTATCCTCTAATGCATCTGGTCCATCATACTGTTGTCTAAATCTTTCAACTCATCGTACCAGTCCATTTGCCCCTCGAGGTCCTTCATCTTACCCTAGGTCGTTTCCAATTCTTCGCGCAGGGCAGCAAACTGTCGGTCACAGTGGCAACATCTATCTACCCAAACCCCTTTCTGCTTCTTAGAAGCAGATGCAGTCTCAGCATGTGACGTAGAAGCAATCTCCCCAGCAGGCCTAACCCTCTTCCCATGACGATAATACACTAATAGGGGCGTTGTAGATGTGTGTGACTCTAAGACAGGTAAAGATGACTCTGACAGAACAGGTGGAGGGACCTCAGCGATAGACTCGATCACAGTAGCTGGTGGAGCAACAGATGGCTCTAATGGTCAAGCTGTGACAATAGTGTCATCCACCGCTGGTGCAATACTAAGTGATCCTCCAATAATAGGGACACCTCTGATCACGTCATCGATAACTGGTACTGTGCCAGATGATTGTCTCGTCTCGTGAATCGAGACAGGAGCGTCATCGTTGTCATCAATCCACCCGTTGCTTGTGAAAGCATATCGGGGGTCTACCTGACTGGCAAAAGCAGCAGGGTCGACGCGGAATGATGAAGCAAACTCAGCCATACCAACCATCTGTGGGGTCGTGATAGGTATCTCTGGTAGAGTGGATCTGGGTGAAGTCTCAAAATCTGGCTAGCTACCTGAGTCGTTGATCTCGATGACATCGTGCTCGTGCGACATCTGTGACACATATGTAACCGTACAAGTAAGTGTGTGACCAATATGAATAGTAACACATAAGGCCCAAATAAACAGAAAATCACGTATGCACATAAACACATAAGGGTTTTCATACATGATAAAATTTCCACGTTTATTTATAATTCTTGGCTTCAAAAATTTTGGACTTTACATCTCAAAATTCTACGGTTGAAGTCTAGTGTTTTCTCCCGAAAACATCTAGTTCGCTAACAACCATTTGCTCGGATACCAACTTCTATCACACCCCAAAAACGTCGCAGCGGAATATTAAACGTAGTGGTGACAGAAGTTGGTGCCCATTTATATCTTGTCGATCGATGCATTTAATTGTTGGACATTTTAATTTATTTTAAACATAAGTTATTTAAACGTTACGTTTTAAGGCACGACACAACCACATAGTTAAGTTGTCTGTGATCCTCGCGGATCTTATTACATACGTCCCAGAAAGTTTAAAAAGTAGTCCAACATTTTAAGTAATACGACATGCATCATTAAACACAAGATACGCCATAATTCCCGAAGCCGAACTCAAGTACCTGTAGAACACGTTAAAATCAAGTGTCAACACAAAGGAAGGTGAGTTCACATATTCACATACAAACAGTTCATTCCAAAGGAAAACTTTCTGATTATGTGTTTATTTTAAAACATCCATATAATTTTTAGAAAGTCCATTTTACTTCCTTAATAAAATCCATGGGTCATCCGTCGCAGTTCAAAAACTCGACAATAAAGCTCTTACCTAGGTTTTGTATATTAAATTCATAGCGTCAATTTTCAGACTCGTAATGTTAGCTAGACAATACGAACTATATATTTACCATGCAGGGATAATCAAAGCTAGACAATAACCAGAATCTAAATTCGTCGCTTGACTTGACACGGGGCGACCGGTCACGACGGGGTTGTCAACCCGATAGATCTACCAACAATTCCTCGCGTACATTTACTTAATAGATTAAACGACATCATGGACGCGGGGTCCACTTGAGACCAATATGATGTCTGCCTCACGTACAATATATATATATATCCTACTAATATGACAAATTTAATACACGAAGTTGTACAAATCCCCTGAATCCCCTCCCTTGGAACCAGGCCGACATTCGTCCCAACTTTACGGTCTGTTTCGCCTCGGAAACACCGTACCATCCCAATTTCCTCCAAACATTCATTTTTCAAAAACGTTTTACCTCGAAACGTATGACTTATCAAACTCCATATATTTTCAACGAAAATATACATTTTATATTAAAAGGTATGTTTTACTCAAAAAACATTATTAAACCCTTTTATTGGCGTGTTTTACCCCCAAAATATATACAAAGCAGTAAAAATAGGGGTTTAGTGACACTCACCTTTGGGTGCGTATTTTAAATAGCGCAATCCCAGAGATTGATTTCTACACGTCCTATTATATATATATACAGGAACGATTTTAAATCAATATTCGTAACACAAAAATCCTAAGTTTCTCTGTTTTCTTAGAATTATCACATAACTTTGAGATTTTCTCGAAAAGTTATTGTTTTTGATTATGTTGGCACGTTAATATATATATGAGTCCATATATATATTTTTATGATTTTGCGACTTGAACAATTTTATTGGTGACCATTATTGTGTAAATCTGTTAACACTCCCGTTTATACGCAATATATCTACGATTTGCGCGTCGTAATATATATACATAAACGTTCACATAAATTATCATCGAAACACACGAAATCTTGTTAACTTATGTATTTTGTCATTTTCAAAGCAAATATACGTAAAATATCTCATGTGTATCAAATTTCATGCTCGACAAACAAGTTACACATTTAACGCGATTTTTACCGTTTTTACCGCACAATACGCACAAATATACATGCATAATCCAAATATTTAAAATCATGTTAAAATTTAACATAATTTCAAATTCTCATGTTTAAATCACATAACACATTTTAACACATAAGGTTTACCCAAAATTTTACCCATACTAGTGTATATTGAAAAATGCGTATTTTAGCGATTCGACAACGATTTCGGGCGTAGAAAGTCACGTATGACTAACCAAACACCAAGTAAAATTAAAATTAGTTAAAATAATTATTTTTAAGCTAAAAATATCAGTTTACTTACTGATCTAAATCAGTTTTATAAAAATCACCCGAAAAGCCGATTTTTGACCGTTTTAACGCATAGTTTTGCGTTAAACGTTACTATAATCATCCCAACTCGAAACGACTTGATATTTTAACACAATACATGTTATTTACTGATTAAAATAGTGGTTATAATCAGATTAGTGCAGTTTTTGTGTATGTCACATAAATCATGTGATTTCACGTATTTTACAACTTTTAATGCACCAAGTACAACATGCAAAGCTAGTAAACATTATGACAAAGTTATATGTCACTAAACACTTTAAAATAACTTTATTTTAGTGTTTATAATCTTCTCAAAACTGATTTTTACTAAATCATACTCAGATCACCTTTTTATGATCACATATCATCATGCATGTCTAAGTATATGCATTTAGTATACCCATATCATAACATCATCATCCAACATGACCTTAAATGCATCAAAGACCATATTTATGTCATGTTCATATAAATCAAAACATATCCATTTCATTATCACTAAATCATTTTCACATAAATGCAAACATTCCTTCATTTATTTACATGTGACAAAACTTTGTATATGCATACATATATACATATACATATACGACACACACACACACACACATGAACATCCAAAAGTTCACTTTACATCACATTCATCTCAAATCACAAGAATCCTTTTAGAACCTTCTTTTATGACATCTTTTTAACACATGCATGTATTCATCTTTCAAAAATCAAATCATCCATAAATCATTTAACAAAGATCAAAACACAACTAAACACACACATACCCATAACTTTCGGCCATACGTACACACACATATACACTTATTTCCATTTTGTTTGAAATCTTGTTCTTTATTTGTTACAAGTTTGTGATTTATTCCAAGTTCAAGAGAAACCATCTACCATCTCCATCATCACTAAAAATCAAGAATGTGATTTAAAAAAAAATAAGTTTATACCTTCAAGGCTTCTAAGTGGGTTTTTGAGAAAAGATGGTGATATGAGGTTTGTTCTTGCTTGAATCTTGTTTGAAATCACTTCCAAACCTCCTTACAAGCTTAAATCACCATGAAAGGCCTTTGAATCTTCATGAAAAGGTTTGAAAATTTTTGAATGTGTATGTTAGAGGGGTGTTCGGCCGTGAGGTTCAAGAGGGAAGAGAGAGAGTGATTTTTGATCTTCTAAATTCTTGATATGGAGTGTTTAGGTGGTTATGATGATTGGGTTCATGACACAAGAACCACATGGCACATTCTCACAATTCCAAGAAGAGGTGGCACCTCCCCTAGCCGCCAACTCTCCCTCTCTCTTCTATATATACACAAAATTCTATACATAAATGTATATATATATATATATATATATATATGTAAATTTGTGTTTAAACAGATATTTTACTGGATACCGGGTATTTTATCTAGCGTTTTAATCCTGTTTTAGTGCGTCTTAAATTATTTTTATCATTCTATAAAAATAATCACTCAAAATTATTACTGAAATAATTACCAGTTGCCTCAACTGGCTGCGTTGACAATATTTTGTTTAATTCGCACAGTATCGCGCGGTACGCGCTCAAATTCTAAAAATAGAGTTTCTTAGCGTTTTAATTTATTTTTCGTCTCGAATCTGATTAAAATTATTATTCTAATCATAACAGACTATTTTTAGGATTTTAACACTGATCGGGTGGTCACCGACGTTCGTTTCGCATTTTAATCATTACGCGATAAGCGTTTATCTTATCGTTGCCAACATAATTTTTTTTATCAAAGTTTAAATTTACCAACTCATTAAATTCCACACATAAACATCATAACCAGTCAAATAAAGCCTTTTACCTATTCACAACACGTGTTACAATTGTACGGTACGGCCGGAAAAGCCGGGTGTCACAACGGGTACGGCCGAGCCCCTCTCATGGTCCTTATGTGACCACTTTGAGTGCTTTGGTGTCCCAGTCAAGGTGATTTGACAACGGTCAAGGGTGATTTGACACAGTTAAGGTGATTTGATACGGTCAAGGGAATTTGACACAGTCAAGGTGAATTCAACACAGTCGAGGGGAATTCAACGAGGGTATAAGCCTACTCATATTGAGTGCTCCCTATGTCTTCACATGCATTAATGTCCTTGCAAAACATTAATTTGATCTGTTCATAGATGCTTTTCATACCTGTTTTCAAAGGAGTCTCTCAAATGTTTACAAGCTTATCAGTACTCATACAAAACGCATGAACTCACTCAACTTTTGTTGATGTTTTTCAAAATTACATGTATTTCAAGTAACAAGTTGGATCTTGGGCGCGGGTGTTGTTTCTAGAACTAAATTCCAAGTTAGATGTCATCCACTTTTGTTGGTTTGTAAATTAGTCAAAGGTTGTGTTGTTTGAAACTTAAATGACTGGTGTTTGTAATATTTTAAACTTAATGAATGCATGAACATCGTTTTGATCATATATTTTTTTATTATGATTGAATGAAATGATATTGAACAAGTCACACATCATACGCTTCCGCAAAAGTCAGGGTGTGACAGTTTGGTATCAGAGCTTCGATTGTAGTGAACTAGGATTCCTTCTCGAGTCTAGTAGAACAATACCTAGACAATTTCTATAGCACTTTACAAAGTAGGAAACCTGTCTTTACCTACTTCGTGTTTGACACTTCTACCCGTACGAGTCGTTTGGGAACCGATATCTAAGCAAGTGAAGATGGATAACACTCGGAAAAGATTCAGTGACGTTACACTCTCTATCACCCCTATATGTACAACCCCCATCTCTTGGGAAGTATACCCATCTTTGTGAAGCTAAAGACCTAAGGAGACCAATGTAGAAGGAAAATAACTACTACTTTCATATTACGAAACTTGTATGACCGAGGTGATGTAACCTCGAGTTCATTTTGTTTTCCCCGTTACAAACAATAAGTCAAGTTGTCAAGCCTATATGAGAGTTCGGTAGTTGTTTTCTTACTTATACATTGTTGATTATATATGCATGTGATATTGTGTGATTACATGTTTGCATGTGGTAATATATACCTCATAGACAATTATGGAATGTTGTCTAACCTACCCCATACCTTTTGACAGAAGAAAATGCCGCCCAGACTTGACATGGACACCATTACGTTAACTAAGGCCAAACTCAATGAGCGCATTTCCCAAGCTATAGCGCAGCATGAAGCCCTCCGCTCTGAACACAGCAGTGGCACTACCGGAGATAACCCTCCAACTAGATACACCAATAAACAGTTCCTGGACTGCAAGCCATTGAATTTTGATGGCACAGGAGGTGTCGTTGCTTTTGTTCGTTGGGTAGAAAAGACTGACTCCATTCTGAGAATGAGTAAATGCTCGCCCGAGCACAGAGTTACCTATATCTCAGGGTTATTTTTGGATGGCGCACTCTCCTGGTGGAACCTTCAGATTCAGACCCTTGGTGAAGCTACTGCTTATGCACTGAGCTGGGACGAGCTCAAGGAATTGATGTGGAAGAAATACTGTTCTTGGGCCGAAATCCAGAAGCTTGAGATTGAGTTCTGGAATTTGAAAATGGAAGGGTCGAAGATTTCTGAGTACGTCCAACGCTTTCACGACTTGTCTAGGGTTGTTCCCTACTTAGTCGAGCCTGAATTCAAGAGGATTGAACGATTCATTTGTGGGCTTGCACCTCAAATCCTAAGCATGGTTACTGCCTCAAAGCCTCCAACCATCACAGAGGCTATTAATTTGAGTGTCGCACTTACTGAAGAAGCTCTTCGTATGGGAAAGTTTTTGGAATCTGAGACAGACAAGAAAGAGACTCATGTGGAGTCTTCGGGCAATAACAAAAGAAAGTCTTTGAACCTAAAGATAGGCACCCAAGTCAGTTATGAGAGCTCTAAAGCAAACAAAAGAAGGGAATTGAACTCGCCCCGTGGCATGCAAGCTTATGGAGTCACCAATGAGGCCGGTGATAAGGTATACTTGGGGACTAGATGTGATGAGTGCAAGTTCCACCATGAAGGTCGATATCTGAGGCCTAAGTGTGATATATGTGAAAAGAAAGACACAGCAAGGATGCCTGTTGGGCGAAGTACCCCAAACAAGGAGGAAATGATGACGGCAACCAAGACGGAAACGATAATGGTAGAGTTCCAGGTTGCTTCAAGTGTGGGGACGTGGGGCACTTTAGGAAGGATTACCCTAGGAAGAACCAAGCGAGGAAGGGTCTTCATGATCGGAGCTCGTGAAGCATGCCAGGATCCAAATTGCGATTACGAGTACGTTCCCTATTAACCAACTCTATGCATCCATTTTTGATTGATACTGGCGCCGACTTTAACCTTGTATCTTTAGGAATTAAGAACTTACTTGGCCTAGTTTCAAGTAGTTAAAGCAGACGGGGCGATTAAAGATTGTCTTTCGGAACTTAGAAGGCAGGAACCTTCTATTACCGTTGACTTAGGAAGTCACGATATTGTAGTCATCATGGATTGGATATCCAAGGATAAAGCTGAGGTTGTTCGTCATAAGGAAAATCATTCGCATCCCTCTTGCGAATGGTGAGACACTTATAGTACACAAACCTCTTGCGTTAGACGCGAGAGCCCTAGGCCCCATAAGGCGGTGGATTTGCGACGTCTCACATTGGTCATAGAGACACAGAAGCGCCTCTGGATAGGCTGCACAGCCTCCCTTGTTCATGACGTCATTAAGGATGTCACACCCCAACCGATGGCGGAATCATCGGGGCATGGCACTGAGCGAAACAGATTGTCCAGAAGTTTCCATAACAATTTTCAATACTATTCAATTTAAATAATACGTCCCATACCGTATCTCAAACAGCAAAATAATTATTACAGACAAAAATCCAGGCAAATATTCTATTCCGACAACTCAGATTTAAATAGACAACAATTTTTTATCTGCTTCTAGAGACCCTTAGTTTAACCACTACAGACAACTATTTGTTGGGCTCTAAAGCGTTATTCTAGCTTCAAATTCCAACCAAGTGTGCGTCCTAAGCACCTCTCACATACGTTAAAGTAAAGTCAATACATATAATGTAAAGGTGAGCATACAAGTTTGATAATAGCATATAGAGTTCGAATTCGTTTACGCATAACCAGCACGTACACATAGTGAAATGAAGCACGTTAGTTATCGACATAGATCCATCGATACCAATGACTGCGGGTTGACTGCCTGAGGCAGTTCGCAATACATGATTACAACCGTAATCCATCCAAGTAATTGTCCTTAACAACCCCCGTGTGAACGGGTGCTGAGTCCAAACTATAGTACTATCGTTGCTAAGGCAGGTAGACAGCATTCCATGTGTAAACATAACAAACAAGCATTCATAAGCCACGTATAAGATGCATTAACGGTTAGCGTTCAAATAGTATTGAGTAGTGTGATTGTTGTAGTTTGAATAGTTGTAACGTATGTAACACCCAAAAGTGCTTAAAGTAAAAAGGGATCGAGTATACTCACAGTGGTTGATGGATTGAAGGGAGCGCTTAGCGAGTAAGATTAGCCTGAATAGATTAGATTGTATAACGATAAGTGATGTGTAAAACGTCACAAAGTGTGAAAGGGTCGGATAGTGGTTCGATCGGACAACAATCCGTGCGGATAACAATCCGTTCGGGTGGTTATCCGGTCGGACAGTGGTCCGGTCGGATGGCGATTCGAGTGGATTGTTTCTTCCTATAAGGAGAGTGTGTTTGTGTACGATGGTTTGACTTTTGAAGTTTTCATTGTAGTATTTTGAAAACATTGAAGTATCTCTATCCATCAAGTCGGTCAATCGAATGACTGGTCGTGCGGATGGCAATCCGTTCGGAAGGTCATCCGGTCGGGCGGTGGTCCGGTCGGACGGCGACTTAGTGACGAGGTTACTTACTGAAGGCAAGTTCACAACAAAAGAGTCAATCGATCGGATGGCAATCCGATCGGATGGCAACATTGTTATTGAACATGTTGAAAATTGTTTAAGTCTTTAAAGCCTTAGTATCTCATGATCCGAAGAGTAATCCAGTCAGATGGTCGTCCGATCGGATTACATTTCGTTCAATACTCAAACTTTAGATAAGGTTGTTCAAGTGTGGATCCCAAGTATGATCCGTTCGGATGACAATCCGTTCGGATGACCTATCCGATCGGACAGCAATCCGGTCGGACAGCAATCCGTTCCGATTGTTCCGTTCGTCCTACACTTGGTCGTTTTGATGGTTCGTCATTATGTCGAGACGCTATGACAACGTGTTAACCAACAGAACCCCCATTTTGAACCAGATGACTAAACCGACCAGGAATCACCCTAGCTCGATTAGTTACTGGCTCTAGACGGTTGTTTTGTTTAACCCGAAGTCGGTGGTCTCGTGGGCGGAATCCAGATCTGAGCCAGTACAACACTAAGGGTGAGTAGGAGACTAGATCAGAACCCGATTCTACCGGTTTTGAGTGTTTTGAGTGTAAAAGAGTTGAAAGAAAGTCAGAAACCATCTTTCAATCCTTTTTCACCATTCTTGTGTCGAGATCTTTACAAGATCTTTGTATGTTTGCGTGGAAATCGGTTAGATCTCGGTTGTTCTTGATGGATTGAAGTCAAAACATAAAGTTCTTGAAGAACCATGATGACGTTACCCTAGAACACCCGAAATCTAGTGATTTCATGGTTAGAAGGTAAGATTTAAAAGATACAAAGGTGTAGGAGTGCGTGTAGATCAAGAAAGTACAAGATTTAGGGCGAGATCTTACCTGGATTGAGAGAAATCGAAGAAGAGGTGAGGAGCACGAAGGGTTCGGACAGAGAGTTTCCAGAAATGGAAAGAATGACAATGACAGGGGTATTTATAGTATTCCAAAAGAGGAAAGGGTTATCCGATCGGATGGCGCACCGCCCGGATGACGATCCGGTCGGATGACATCCTGGTCGGATGACACCTGACGTGTGGCGTAAGGGCTATCCGGTCGGATGGCTATCCGGCCGGATGGCACCTGGTAAGATTGTTTGACGCGATGATTTTTGGTGTTTCGATTTAGATTGCGAGCGACTTGTTATGATAGGGTTTCCTAGTCAAATTACTTTTAGTCCCAACTACTAATTATCATAGTTCGATTTTCGATTCGGGTTCGAGTTTCGATTGAGTTCGATTGATTTCCACAACATATATATATATATATATATATATAACACGCACAAGTAACACATAAGGCACACACACACGTATAATAACCAAATTAAGTCGAGTTGCGGTTCGTATCACGATTCGATGTCGAGTAGCATAGCTTGATTATCGATTAGTTAACTTTATCGCATTGTTACTTCCTATAATTCACAGTCGTAAGTCGATTAGATAGCGATTAACACATATCGATTCTTGCAATTAACAACACTTACTCCACATAATACAATTAAAATAAGGAAATTACTATAAGTCAAATTCATTCAATCGGTCGTTGACTTTGACCTTGACTTTGACTTTGACTTCCGAAAACACGGGGTGTTACAGCCTCCCCTTGTTTAGGGAATTTCGTCCTGAAATTAAGCCGGAAGTTGTACAACACCGTGAATCACGTTTGAGAATTTTCTGTTCGGACCGGTTTTGACTTCGAACGATTGCGGACCGAACGTGTGACGTGCGGAATCCGTACACGAACGTGACTGAACACACGAGGACGTAATATAATCGGTGATTCTATTGATTGATATGAAATCGTACAAAGCACTTGAATCACGATGTCACTTTCCCTCTCTAGCTTTCTCTTTAAACAACTGTGGGTACTTCGCCTTCATGTCGCTTTCGAGTTCCCAAGTGAACTATGCGCCTCGTTTGCCTTCCCATCGGACTTTCACAATAGGAATGCGAGAGCGTCTGAGCTGCTTGGTTTGACGATCCATGATTTCGACAGGCTTCTCCACAAAGTGTAATGTTTCGTTTACCTGTAGGTCATCGAGAGAAACATGTAAGTCGTGGTCGGCTAGGCACTTTCGGAGGCTTAACACATGGAAAGTCGGGTGGACGTTGCTAAGTTCCTCCGGTAGTTCGAGTTTGTAGGCGACTTTTCCAATCCTTTCCAGAATCTTAAAAGGTCCAACATATCGAGGCGCGAGTTTTCCCTTTTTGCCGAATCGGACTACACCCTTCCAAGGTGATACCTTTAGGAGTACGTAGTCACCAACGTCAAATTCACGGGGCTTGCGCTTTTTATCGGCGTAACTTTTCTGTCGATCCCGAGCTTTCACTAGGTTGTCCCGGATTTGGAAAATTTTGTCTGTCGTTTCTTGCAGTAGCTCGGGACCAGTTAGTTGCGAGTGACCGATCTCGTGCCACACAATAGGCGATCGACATCTTCTTCCGTATAATGCCTCGAATGGTGCCATTTGGATGCTAGAATGATAGCTGTTGTTATACGAGAATTCGACTAATGGCAGGTATTTATCCCAATTACCACCGAAGTCTAAGACACACGATCGGAGCATGTCTTCAAGAGTACGGATCGTTCTTTCAGTCTGACCGTCGGTTTGAGGGTGGAATGCGGTACTTAGATTAAGCGATGTACCGAGTGCCGTTTGAAACGTTTCCCACAGTCGCGAGGTAAACCGAGCATCACGATCAGAGATGATGTCACGGGGCGTCCCATGATTACAAATGATCTCGTCGGTGTAGATTCGGGGTAATCGTTCTACCTTGTAGTCTTCTCGTATCGGCAGAAAGTGAGCTGATTTAGTCAAACGGTCGACCACAACCCAAATGCTGTCGTGTCCTGATGACGTGTGCGGAAGCTTTGTTATGAAATCCATAGCTATACTTTCCCACTTTCACATAGGAATTGGTGGTTGTTCGAGTAAGCCAGAGGGTCTTTGATGTTCAGCCTTGACTCTTGCACAAGTTAGGCATTTTCCAACGTAGAGAGCGATATCCCTCTTCATGCCCGACCACCAGTACTTATAGCGAAGATCCTGATACATTTTTTCAGCACCGGGGTGAATAGATTAATGGGATTTGTGGGCTTCGTCCATCAGGATCTGTCGCAAATTGGTTCATTTGGGAATCCAGATTCGGTCCAGAAAGTGGAATAACCCATTGGATTTGCTCACAAGCTGGGCTCCATCGTGGTAGATTCGTTCCCTCTTCAGCGTGCGTTCGTTAAAACACGCATGCTGGGCTTCACGAATAAGGGTTTCGAGGTCATGTTGGGCTTGAACATTACGAGTGCTAAGCAGGTAACTCCGTCTGCTGAGTGCGTCGGCAACAACATTCGCCTTGCCTGGGTGATAACGGATCTCACAGTCGTAATCGTTGAGAAGTTCTACCCATCGGCGTTGACGCATATTAAGTTCCTTTTGATTAAAGATATGTTGTAGGCTCCTATGATCGGTGAAGATCGTACACTTGGTACCATACAGGTAGTGTCGCCAAATCTTTAATGCAAAAACAACCGCGCCTAGCTCGAGATCATGGGTTGTATAGTTCTTCTCGTGGATTTTGAGCTGACGAGACGCGTAGGCTATAACCTTGTTCCGTTGCATGAGGACACAACCGAGACTAAGGTTGGAAGCATCACAGTAGACAATGAAATCGTCGTTTCCATCGGGCAACGTGAGAACAGGAGCATTGCATAGCTTATGCTTGAGGGTTTGAATGGCAGACTCTTGTTCGGTTTTCCAAACAAAAGGCTTGTCTTTATGCGTGAGAGAGGTAAGCGGCACAACAATCTTCGAGAATCCTTCGATAAATCATCTATAATAGCCCGCTAGTCCGAGGAAAGAACGGACTTCAGATGGGTTCTTTGGCGTGACCCAGCTCTTAACAGCTTCAATCTTCGCAGGATCGACGTGAATGCCTTGACTATTAACAATGTGACCCAGCACTGAACTTCCTCCAACCAGAATTCGCACTTGGAGAACTTGGCATAGAGTTGATTCCCCTGGAGTAACTCGAGAACCAAACGTAGATGTTGCGTGTGTTCGGCTTTCGATTTGGAATAGATCAAGACATCGTCGATGAACACGATGACGAAACGATCGAGATATGGTTTACACACGCGATTCATAAGATCCATGAAGACCGCGGGTGTGTTGGTTAGACCAAAGGGCATAACAACGAATTCGTAGTGGTCGTATCGGGTGCGAAACACGGTTTTGGGTATATCCTCATCTTGTATGCGTAGCTGGTGATATCCTGAACGTAGATCGATCTTTGAAAAACATGTAGCACCTTGTAGCTGATCAAACAAGTCGTCAATGCGAGGTAGGGGATAGCGGTTCTTGATAGTTAACTTATTCAATTCCCGATAGTCGATGCACATCCGGAACGACCCATCCTTCTTTTTGACGAAAAGGACTGGAGCGCCCCATGGAGAGGTGCTCGGGCGAATGAAGCCTTTCTCAAGTCGTTCCTGGAGTTGGTTTGAGAGTTCACGCATTTCAGATGGCGCGAGTCGATAAGGGGCTTTGGCAACAGGATTAGTTCCAGGAATGAGGTCGATACGAAAGTCGATATCACGACTTGGCGGCAAACCTGGAAGATCATCAGGAAACACATGAGGTTCACGAACCACAGGAACGTCTTTCACTTCCTTCTTCTCTTTCTTTTCCTTCTCCGCTACTACAATGTTCGCCAAGAAAGCTTTGTATTCCTTGCGGAGATACTTGCTAGCTTGGACACATGACATGAGCTTGAGCCCTTTCGAGGCAGTTTCACCGTATACACACAATAAATCACCATTCGCGAGCGAGAATCGAAGCATCTTATCGTAACACACAACTTCAGCATGGTTTTCGCGTAGAAAGTCCATGCCTACTATGACGTCGAAACTTCCGAGTTGCATCGGAATGAGGTCGATTGGGAAGATGTGATTGTTGAGCTCAAGAGTACAATCACGGATAACGGAATTGACGGCGACAGTTCTTCCAGTGGCGACTTCTACATCGAACGTCGAAGAGAGTTTGGAGCATTTACGATTAAGGAGCTTCTCGAATTCGAATGACACAAAGCAATTATCGGCTCCAGTATCAAACAAACATGATGCATAAATACCATTCACAAGGAACGTACCATTAACCACGTTGTTGTCGGCTTGGGCTTGGCGCACGTTGATGTTGAAAGTTCTGGCGCGTGCGGCCTGTTGTTGCTGTTGCTGCTGTTGTTGCTGGTGTTGCTGCTGCTGTTGAGGCTGTTGCTACTGGGGCTCTTCTTTCACAACCCTGTTTGGGCACATGTTGGCGTAATGGTTAGGATCGCCACATGCGAAGCAGGCTCTGGCTTTGACCGTGGGTGCCAGAGGAGCTTGTTGACCCTGTGGGGCAGTGAGTAGAGCTTGATGAGCAGGAGCTTGTCGAATACGGCAGTTGGCAGTAAAATGGCCGTATACATTGCAATGAGGACAAAAACGGCAAGCAATGGCAGTTGGGTGATGGTAGGTACAGGTAGGGCAGAGCGGATGTGGCCCGGTGTATGCACGCTCAGCAAGAGATGCATTGGCCACAGGCGCCGCCACTTGGTGCTGTTGAGCTGGTACAACTTGAATTGGTGCAGCAGTGATTGCACAGTTCTTGTTGCTGGAACTGTTCTTTCTCTTGTTCTTCCTTTTGTTGCTCGATGAGGTGGTGGTTTCAGCAGTTGGTGCGGTAGCGGTAGCTTGATGCAGATGCTTCGAAGTCTTATCCCAGACACCAGCCTTAACCCGCTTGTCGTTGATTTCAGCGGCCAGCAGATAAGTTTCCTCGATCGTCGTAGTCTTAGCTGCTTGCACGAAATCAGCAACGCAGTCGGGCAGGGCCCGGATGTATTTCTTGATTGCTATGTCTGGAGTCTTGACTTGGTCGGGACAGATAATGCTGAGCTGTTTGAAACGAGCAGTGAGACCAGCATTGTCACCATCCTTTTGTTGTATGTGCCAAAATTTATCTTCTAGCTTTTGACGTTGTAGGAACGTGTTCGGCCCTGTTTGAGTCGATCAGAAGAATTCCTATCCAAATCAAGAGGCGGAAACTAATGATTTGGTGCGATTTCAGCCGGATTCACTATTAATTGCTGTTGTATTGATCTTGATAACGTTTACAGACTCTAACAGCACTTCGGCAGCACTTCGTGGCTTGCCGGAAGAGAACACCTATAACTATGTATCTGTGATTTCGATCTAACATCCTCTATTTATAGGTAACATGATTTCGCTTATATGTACATGACACAAAAGCGAAATCAGTCATGACCACATAAGCGAAATCATCTGATTGTCACATAAACGAAATCAGGTCTTTGACATATGAGCGAAATCACCTCTTAACACATGAGCGAAATCACTTCTAATACATGTTTCTTAGATTTCGTGCCATTGCTAACCTATTCACTACAAGACTCGATGTAAGACGTAGTCGACAGACGTAGTGCACCAACAAACTCCCCCTCGGATGTTGACGGAGTCTTCAGTGTCGAGTCTTCGATTGTCAACCTACAATCTTTATCAGTCTTCGATCTTCCTCTGAAGTATTTGTCATTGCTAGAATCCTTCTTCAAACTTTATCATCAACAAACTCCTCTCTCTCACATGTTGAATATCATGGTGTCTTCAGACTCCCCCTCTCAATCTACTGGGATCGTAGTCTGGAATTCACAAGATCATAACCTGGTTTTCATCCTGCTCTGGATCAAAACCTGGCCAACCTACAAAAACTCTACCCAAAAATAAATTTTCTGATAACCATTTGTGGATAAGATTTTCAAATCTAATTTACCACTTGCAGTAATAACGTTTTTTATTGCAAAACTTTTCTCATTTCAAAGATTATTTTTCCCAAACCTGCTGTTCATCATGTTTAGCACTTGGAATTTTGAAAATCAGCTTTCCAAAATCAGTTGTCGAAAATCTTTTTGGATTTTTCAAAATTTATGCTAAAACACACTAAAATCTTTTTGGATTTTCTGAAAGAAAATAACTAACACCACTTGTAGAATCAAGAAAATGCAGAAATGAAATATATACAGACAATATTTTTGTGAGTTTGTGTAAGAGGATCATATCAGTTTTTGAGACAAATCACCAACACCGTTAAGCTTCATTTCATTTTAAGTTTTAAACGATTCACCTAGATTGTCAGTATACTGGTCCACTTAAATTTTCACACAAAGTTCAACTGATCCGAAATATGATATTAATGTCTTAAGCACTTAAACTCAAACGCGTGTCCCACCTCAGAATATACTCCCGTATCCAGATCCCAATATTCAGTCTTACAGGTAATTATGACACAAATGATATCTGTACATAAATTAGGTAATGCGAGGGCTGAGGGATCTCAGGTCGATACTTCCGTATACGCAGAGAGATATCAGCTTCGACTTTAAGGTATGTCCCCTTTAGAGAATCTTTTTTACAACAGCAGCGACTATCAATTTTATTGTTTCATCTGCATGCTGAGGGTTTATGCTATGTTTCAAGCATTTGTGAAAAATATTATCCAAGGACTAGGTCAGAACTTCCATTCAGCAGAAGTCCCGGAATAATACCCCAGACATCATTGAGTATAAAAACCTAGTATATCAGATTATGAGACCTTTCAAACGAGATTTCGGGGGTTACCCATATATCCGAGAGATGTTTCCCCATGATATAAGCAAGTTTGAAATTTAGGTTTATATCTCGTCACAATCTACTAAATGTGCAAAAATCTACTGGCACATCATTAGTGAGACCGTTTATCACTTTTTTAACTTTCCAATTCTTTAGCATGTTGTGATAGTCCACTGATGTACTATCATTTCCTCTTTTATACAACAAAACTCATTTTTCATTTTATCATGTTTTTGTCTTTTTCAAATTTTCAAATGTTTTTGGATTTTCTAAAATTTCTTACTCCCCCTAAAATGCAAACACATTTTAGGAAATTTGAAAATAAACTGTATAATAAAAATGACAACCGATATCAAATCACTTCAATTCGCCATCCACTTGGCATAAACAATCAGAACTCCCCCTCACAAAAAACTATTTTCCCATTGATTTCAAAACACTTAAGTTTGTTTTAATCAAATGGTTTTTCTGGAAAATAAGTTTTGTTGATTGAATTTAACCATTTGTAGGTTAGGGGATAAACTCATCATTTTGTTTCTCAACCACTTATAGAAAATCAGATACAACTTAATGTCCCTGATTTACCACTTGTAAGAACAAACCAATCAAGCATTTTCAACCAATCATCATCTGTTGGTTGAATTCTCAAGGTGCCGATTCCTACTCCACACTTACCAACCTGGGAGTTCCAGCTATTCCTGCAGTATAAATTTTCAACAATTTTCAAACAAACAACATAAGAATGATGCCGATTCATGCTCCACGATTACCAACTTGGGAGCTCCGGCAATTCCTGCAATATAAATTTCCAAAAATTTTCAATCAACATAAGAATGATGCCGATTCATGCTCCACGATTACCAACTTGGGAGCTCCGGCAAGTCAGGTTTTTATTCTTTGAAAAATATATCCACCCAAGCCTGACCTTCCTTGGGTGTAACAACATTTTCTTCTTCACCTTTCTTTCAGCGAACCTGTGAACTCCTCTTTGGCAGCGTAAAATTCTTTAACACCTTTGGCCTTACCATTGACCATTTTGCCAAAAATATGTTTCACAGTTCCGTTGAAAGCCTTATCAACATCAAATTTTTTCTTGTCAGAATAAAATTGATTTGAAATTTCAACTTTTCCAACCTTCTTTTTAAAAATTTCAGCTCGTAGAGGTGGAAAATTCTCATCATCCACTTTTGGAACTGATTTCTCAACCTTTTCTTTAACACGTGGCTCCTCTGATTTTGTGAAATCAGATTCATCACCAGAACTCTTTCCTGAACCCTTAACAACCCATTTTTGATTTTGAACATTTTCTTTTCGTTTTACCACATTCTTTGAACATTCTCCAACTTTAAAAGTTGAATTTTCAAAGCTTGTAAACTTTCGGGTTGAAAGTTCAGTTTTATCCACAACTTTCTCTTTCAATTTACCAGATACTTCCTGTTTTGGTTTGAATGTTTTTGGGCAATTCCTAGCAACATGACCAGCAATATTGCACTGAAAACAGGTTCTGGTTTCTATCTTCTTTTGAACAACATTCTTCTTCAGTTCTTCTTGCTTCTTGGCAAGGAATTCCTTATTTGTCTGCTTTCTGAATGCTTGCTCTTTCTCATCTTCTAAAGAATTTCCTGAAATAAACACAGTTTTTGGTTTAGAAAATTTTTCATTTTTATAATTTTTTGGTTGATTAAATCCTAATCCTTTCTTTTTGAAATTACAGTTATGGTTTGGTTTTTTATGAATACCAGAACCAGAACTGTAACCCTTTTTCTTGTTTAATCTTTGTTGCACTCTTGAGGTGTAAGGTTTAGGTTTACCATTAAGATTTAAATCTTTTATTTCAGAAATATTAATTTCTGTTAGTTTGAAAACCTTTTTGATCAATTCAGTTTTGACACCTCTTATTGGAAAAGCTTCATCGGAATATAATTTGTCAGAATCTTTCAAAGTATATGCCACTTTGAATGATTCATCATTCAAATTAGATTTTGATATCAAAAACTCTTTATCATAAATCCGTTTGTCCTTTTTGACTGTTGACTTTGACGCATCGGACTCAGATTTTGACTTGGATTTGGACTCCGGTTTTGACTCCTCACAGTCATCTTTATCTAACACCTGATCGACCACACTTTTTATCAACTTTGACTCATGATCAGTGTCGGATGACGTGTATGTGACATCAATATTTTCTAGCAAGTTATCCAACGGCCCAGACTCCCATTGTAAGTTTATTGCCTTATCGACTCTTTCGGAATTTGGATTTCGAGGTGAATATCCATTTTCGACCGGGGGTGGACATTTTTTATAGACAACACTTGGTTTCTCACCAGAAATCTTCATTTCATCATCTTCTCTTGTCTCTGACTTCTTTTCTTCAGACGTCTTCACTTCTTTAAAAGTCTTCAAATTCTCCACAACCGGATAAATCATGTCAACAACAAAAGTAGAACATGAGTAACTTTCTAATAACTTGTTGACTCTCTCAGTTTCTATCTTTTGTGTTGCCAACTTCAACTCCAAATCAGCACATTTCTTTATGTGAAAGTTGACATCATCAAGTTGTCTCAGGTAAGCTCTCTTTAGTGTATTCATTGCCACAGCTTGTTCACCATTTGAATCAGTATACTTGTTGATTTCTCTGTTCATTGTATCATAGGATTCTTTAAATCTGTTTATATTGTGCAACAACTCATTGTTCTGCTTGATTAAAGAATCACAGTTCATGCACTTTTCAGGAACTTTAACAGGTTCTGCATCAACTTTGACTTCAAATTCAGGAACCTCTTTGACTGTTCTGTTTGATCGTAAAAATTCAGCTCTTCTCTTTTTCTCAGCTTCTGCTTCAGCTTTTAATCTCTCTTCCTCTTCTTCAAGCTTTCTTCGTCTTGCTTCAGCAGCTTCCATTACTTTTCTGCACTTTTCGGCACATTTCAAATCATAGGCATTTGCAATGAAAGCTTTAGCATATGAAGTATCTTTGGACAACTCTTTGGCCATAAGTTCTTGATCTAGGCAAAAATCATTCCAATTGAATCCTTCAGCTAATTTTTCATCATCTTGTTCTGCCAAACACACTTTGCTGTTTGTTGGAAGATATTTATCCCATGTAAAATTATCATACTTGCCCTGATTAACTAGACATGCTCTTTTTGAACCTTCAATCACATCTCTCCCATGTGCAGTTTGTGCCTGATGCGGTGCTGGTGGTGTGACTTGATGATAAATCGCCTTTTTGTGATAATCGTTGTTTCCAAAAGGATTCTGGGCTCCACTAGATTCACGATTTTTGCACTCCCTCTTGAAATGCCCCTTTTCCCTGCAACGAAAACATGTAACTTTAGATTTATTAAAGCCTAAAGTTGAAACATTTGCATCAAGGAAATCATCACTTCCCGTAATTTGTTTAAACTTCTCAGCTCGTCTCAACACACTTGCCATGCACCATTTAATGTCCATCAATTCCATTTCCTCAGCATCTATTTGATCGTAATCCTCTTTCGTGAGCATTGGATTACCGATCTTTCCGGCCACAAAACTACTATATGATTCTAAAATCATTCCCAACAAAGACATTTTATTTTTAGCAACCTCTTCAGTATAATCTTGATCATTTTCAAGACTTAGAACAATATTGCACTGAAGTTTTCTTCCGTTCTTTGTTGCTGAAATGTTTGGATCGAATGATGAAAATCTTGTGCTGCTTGATCCCTGGGATGATTTCTTTTCAGAAGAATCTTTCACACTGTAAGCAGTTTCGACTTTTGGAGAAAAATTTGTTGTTCCAGTAACACCACTCTTGTAGTACAAGCTGATGTCCTGTTCTCCATCATAATTCTTCATCCTGGCAATCTTCCTTTGCTCCATCTCTTGAGCTTCCAGGTGTTTGATGAAATCTCCCAGTGTCATATTTTTATAATCTTTTCTGTTGGATCTTAGCATCATCAGAAACGTTCCCCAAGTTTCATATGGTAGCGCATCTGCAAGTTTTTCAATCAATTCATCAGTATCTTTCTTAATTCCAAGTTTTGTCATATTTCTCACCAAGTTACAATATCTATCAATTATTTGCTTGGTGTTTTCAGATTTCAAACCACGAAATAAATCGAATTCTTTCTTCATGAGTGACATTTTGTTTTTGAGCATATCATCACTTCTAACAAATTTTGCTTCCAATTCTGTCCAAATTGAATAAGCAGTTCCATCATGTTGAAGCAGTATCAAGATATCTTCTTTTATTGCTTGCTGAAGCAGACTCACCATTAGTTTCTCATCTCGATATTTCTTTTTATCTTCCGTACTCATTTCTCTAGTTGTTTGTTGCACACCATTTGTTGTGGGTTTAACATAAGGTTCCTCAGTGTGTTCCCACGCATCCAAGTGATAAGCTTCAACCCAATTCCCAAACCGTTCGGACCATGCGTTGTAATCATCAATATCCATGAGTTTAGGCGGTTTCTGAGACGTTCCGGTTTCGTTCTCATGCAAAGCATTCTGTGTGATTGTAATCGGGCTAGCAAATGCGTTATAGAATTCAGTGTCCATTGTTCAATTTTCAAAAGTTCACAAATTTCTGAGTTTGGGCAAAAACAGGTTCTTGGAGCGAAATCAACTCTTGAGTTGTTCACAAAAGCGAGACCCTAGTTGTCACTGAAGCGAAACCACACTGATCACTGGAGCGAAACCTAAAGTGACTTATGAGCGAAATTCCAAGGTGTCTTATGAGCGAAACCTCAAGTGTTCCTTGGAGCGAAACTGACTGATTGTCACTGGAGCGAAACCACACTTTGTCTTATGAGCGAAATCAAGGTTAATGGTCCACAAAAGTGAAATCTGATTGTTCCAATAAGCGAAATCAAGACAATATAGCTGCTGACATCATCAAATGCACGAGTCACTATGAGCGAAACCCTGAAAATCCTAAGTTCTAGGTCGATTTTAGCTTTGAAACTTTCAAGGGTTTATTATTACGTGATTACGAGTGCTGTGTGTGAATTTGAGCTGGTTTTACCGTAAAAAAATTTCAAAAATGAGAAAGAAGGTGTAGAAAATCAGAATATGCAGCTGAAATGGCAAGAACTCTTCCTCCTGTGCTCTGATACCACTTGTAGGAACGTGTTCGGCCCTGTTTGAGTCGATCAGAAGAATTCCTATCCAAATCAAGAGGCGGAAACTAATGATTTGGTGCGATTTCAGCCGGATTCACTATTAATTGCTGTTGTATTGATCTTGATAACGTTTACAGACTCTGACAGCACTTCGGCAGCACTTCGTGGCTTGCCGGAAGAGAACACCTACAACTATGTGTCTGTGATTTCGATCTAACATCCTCTATTTATAGGTAACATGATTTCGCTTATATGTACATGACACAAAAGCGAAATCAGTCATGACCACATAATCGAAATCACCTGATTGTCACATAAACGAAATCAGGTCTTTGACATATGAGCGAAATCACCTCTTAACACATGAGCGAAATCACTTCTAATACATGTTTCTTAGATTTCATGCCATTGCTAACCTATTCACTACAAGACTCGATGTAAGACGTAGTCGACAGACGTAGTGCACCAACAGACGTTCGTAAGGAGGGCAGAATTCCTCTAGCATAACTTCCTTGAGCTCGTCCCACGACAGACCGTAGGCTGCATCGTTCCCTCGCTTGTTCCTCTCGGCCGTCTACCAGTCTAGTGCACGGGACTGGAAAACGCAGGTAGCATTCAGAGTACGGAGGTCATCAGGGCAACCACTCTGTCGCAGAGTAACCTCAATGGAATCAAACCAGTGGAATAACGCAGTAGGACCTCCCTCGCCAGTGAATTCTTTTGGCCCACACGAGTTGAATTGCTTGAAATTGAAGGTCTCCGCGGTAGCTTTGGGAGCTTCGGTTCTCGATTCCTCAGATGATTTGCTGGCATTCTCATAAACATCACTCACGGCCTTTGCTACACTTTTAGCGATGATGGCAGCAAGACGTTTGTCTCTCTTTTCTTGCCGAGAAAGTAAGGGATGACGGGATCCAGACGACATTGTCTGCAACAGACATTGTCACAGGACTCAACACATGTATTCGAATCTCACCTCACACGTCTACTACTACTAAAGCTTAGGAACACGCAATGTAACATGTATCACATAAAACACATAGGCACATAATCACAGATCCATATAAACACAGAAGCACATAAGCACGTAGGGCACACAATCACAGAAACACCTAACCATGTAGTCATATGAGGTAACCTATCATTTACAGTTCGCGAGTGTTCGAATATAGTGGTCGCGTTTAGTATATCGAATAGCGTAGTATAAGGTCATCCATAATTCAACGACTTGTTAACGTTTCGAGACAGAAATGCAGTGTGAGCCGTGCGTGTCGATGAAGTGAAAGCGAAATCGAGTAAATTTCCAAAATTTAAACACATAAACAGGTAAACACATTCACAAGCACATAAAATCGACGAATCTTCAGAGTCGGCAGTCGCGGGCTCAGAATCAAAACACATAAAAATCGAGAAATAGACTGTCTGCGGCTAGTAGACTTCGACTAACCAAAGTGATTCAACTATTCACAAGGGTCCGTTGTGCACATTTGACTTCCAGGATTATGCCTTTGCCTCGATTCTTGGGCGTTGGCACACATTCCGTTAGTCGTATTGTGACTTCAGATCGCTGGAGTCCGTTGAGACTTTGGTGAGAGTTTGTAAAAAGTGCGGAACAAGTTGTCAAGGTTAGGGCTTCACCCCTGGCTCAACAACTTCGTTCCTGTTTTTGATAAAATAGAGGAGATTATTCATCAAAATATGGATTTCACTCCTGATTTGGTATAATTCCCCCGTTGGTCAAGCGTTCGTTATTGAAAAAGAAAGGAGAAATCATTGATAAGTTGATAAAACAGCATTAATTCAAGCAATTTAGTCAAGAGTTTGTGGTTTTCACCCCTAATCTCGACTTTATCGCCTATTTATAGCTGTAAATTCGAGTGTAGTGATAATGTAGCAAAAACGAGAATAGCGAGGAATAAGCTCGTACATAATCCCTACTGGTTATGCACAGTCGGTCTGTTGGTTCCTAACTATAGACTAGGTTTCTAAGACACCGACCCGGACTAGGTCGAGTCTTGCCTAATTCCCTATAGTTATGGCTCTGATACCAATTTGTCACACCCCAACCGATGGCGGAATCATCGGGGCATGGCACTGAGCGAAACAGATTGTCCAGAAGTTTCCATAACAATTTTCAATACTATTCAATTTAAATAATACGTCCCATACCGTATCTCAAACAGTAAAATAATTATTACAGACAAAAATCCAGGCAAATATTTTGTTCCGACAACTCAGATTTAAATAGACAACAATTGTATATCTATTCTAGAGACCCTTAGTTTAACCACTACAGACAACTATTTGTTGGGCTCTAAAGCGTTATTCTAGCTTCAAATTCCTACCAAGTGTGCGTCCTAAGCACCGGTCACATACGTTAAAATAATGTCAATACATATAATGTAAAGGTGAGCATACAAGTTTGATAATAGCATATAGAGTTCGAATTCGTTTACGCATAACCAACATGTACACATAGTGAAATGAAGCACGTTAGTTATCGACATAGATCCATCGATACCAATGACTACGGGTTGACTGCCCGAGGCAGTTCGCAATACATGATTACCACCGTAATCCATGCAAGTAATTGTCCTTAATAACCCCCGTGTGAATGGGTACTGAGTCCAAACTATAGTACTATCGTTGCTAAGGCAGGTAGACAGCATTCCATGTGTAAACATAACAAACAAGCATTCATAAGCCGTGTATAACATGCATTAACGGTTAGCGTTCAAATAGTATTGAGTAGTGTGATTGTTGTCGTTTGAATAGTTGTAACGTATGTAACACCCAAAAGTGCTTAAAGCAAAAAGGGATCGAGTATACTCACAGTGGTTGATGGATTGAAGGGAGCGCTTAGCGAGTAAGATTAGCCTGAATAGATTAGATTGTATAACGATAAGTGATGTGTAAAATGTCACAAAGTGTGAAAGGGTCGGATAGTGGTTCGATCGGATGGTAATCCGATCGGACAGCAATCCGTGCGGATAACAATCCGTTCGGGTGGTCATCCGGTCGGACAATGGTCCGGTCGGATGGCGATTCAAGTGGATTGTTTCTTCCTATAAGGAGAGTGTGTTTGTGTACGATGTTTTGACTTTTGAAGTTTTCGTTGTAGTATTTTGAAAACATTAAAGTAT
Source organism: Helianthus tuberosus (assembly GCA_030545235.1). Taxonomy (NCBI): domain Eukaryota; kingdom Viridiplantae; phylum Streptophyta; class Magnoliopsida; order Asterales; family Asteraceae; genus Helianthus; species Helianthus tuberosus. The sequence continues at coordinate 126,634,622 of CM060447.1, read as the reverse complement.
CTCTATCCATCAAGTCGGTCGGTCGATCGAATGACTGGTCGTGCGGATGGCAATCCGTTCGGATGGTCATCCGGTCGGGCGGTGGTCCGGTCGGACGGCGACTTAGTGACGAGGTTACTTATTGAAGGCAAGTTCACAACAGAAGTGTCATTCGATCGGATGGCAATCCGATCGGAGGGTAACATTGTTATTGAACATGTTGAAAATTGTTTAAGTCTTTAAAGCCTTAGTATCTCATGATCCGAAGAGTAATCCAGTCAGATGGTCGTCCGATCGGATTACATTTCGTTCAATACTCAAACTTTAGATAAGGTTGTTCAAGTGTGGGTCCCACGTGTGATCCGTTCGGATGACAATACGTTCGGATGACCTATCCGATCGGACATCAATACGGTCGGACAGCAATCCGTTCCGATTGTTCCGTTCGTCCTACACTTGGCCGTTTTGATGGTTCGTCGTTATGTCGAGACGCTATGACAACGTGTTAACCAACAGAACCCCCATTTTGAACCAGATGACTAAACCGACCAGGAATCACCCTAGCTCGATCAGTTACCGGCTCTAGACGATTGTTTTGTTTAACCCGAAGTCGGTGGTCTCGTGGGCGGAATCCAGATCTGAGCCAGTACAACACTAAGGGTGAGTAGGAGACTAGATCAGAACCCGATTCTACCGGTTTTGAGTGTTTTGAGTGTAAAAGAGTTGAAAGAAAGTCAGAAACCATCTTTCAATCCTTTTTCACCATTCTTGTGTCGAGATCTTTACAAGATCTTTGTATGTTTGCGTGGAAATCGGTTAGATCTCAGTTGTTCTTGATGGATAGAAGTCAAAACATAAAGTTCTTGAAGAACCATGATGACGTCACCCTAGAACACCCGAAATCTAGTGATTTCATGGTTAGAAGTTAAGATTTAAAAGATAGAAAGGTGTAGGAGTGCGTGTAGATCAAGAAAGTACAAGATTTAGGGCGAGATCTTACCTGGATTGAGAGAAATCGAAGAAGAGGTGAGGAGCACGAAGGGTTCAGACAGAGAGTTTCCAGAAATGGAAAGAATGACAATGACAGGGTATTTATAGGATTCCAAAAGAGGAAAGGGTTATCCGATCGGATGGTGCACTGCCCGGATGACGATCCGGTCGGATGACATCCTGGTCGGATGACACCTGACCTGTGGCGTAAGGGCTATCCGGTCGGATTGGCCGGATGGCACCTGGTTCGATTGTTTGACGCGACAATTTTTGGTGTTTCGATTTCGATTGCGAGCGACTCGTCACGATAGGGTTTCCTAGTTAAATTACTTTTAGTCCCAACTACTAATTATCATAGTTCGATTTTCGATTCGGGTTCGAGTTTCGATTGAGTTCGATTGATTTCCACAACATATATATATATATATATATAACACGCACAAGTAACACATAAGGCACACACACACATGTATAATAACCAAATTAAGTCGAGTTGCGGTTCGTATCACGATTCGATGTCGAGTAGCATAGCTTGATTATCGATTAGTTAACTTTATCGCATTATTACTTCCTATAATTCACAGTCGTAAGTCGATTAGATAGCGATTAACACATATCGATTCTTGCAATAAACAACACTTACTCCACATAATACAATTAAAATAAGGAAATTACTATAAGTCAAATTCGTTCAATCGGTCGTTGACTTTGACTTCCGAAAACACGGGGTGTTACAAAGGAGACCAAGAAGCCTTAGCCTGAAGACATCCCCGTGGTGGAAGAATTTCCAGAAGCCTTCCCTGAAGACTTGTCTAGGTTACCTCCACAGTGACAAGAGGAGTTTAGGATAAACCTAGTGCCAGGAGTGGCACCAGTGACGAATGGCACCTTTCCGACTAGCTCCGTCCGAGACACTGGAGTCTCCGATGCAACTGTAAGAGCTGCTAGGCAGAGGAAATCTACCAAGCCGAGCTTCTTACCTTGGGAAGCCCCAGTATTATTCGTTATAAAGAAAGATGGCAGTTTCTGTTTTGCATCAACTTCAGAGAATTGGATATCAAGGACCGGTATCCTTTGCCCACGGATTGATGACTTGTTCAACCAATTACAAGGTTCTAGTTACTAGTCGAAGATCGACTTGTGGTCAGGATGTCCTCAACTGTGAATACAAGAAGAAAGTATCCCTAAAACGACCGTTAGGACTCGCTTTGAGCATTACAAGTTCCTTGTCGTGCCATTTGGCTTAACACATGCACCAGCAGTATTCCTGGACCTCATGAATCGGGTGTGTAAGCCATACCTGGATAAAATCACGAGTATATTTATTGACTGCATTCCTATAAGCTCAAAGACCAAGGAAGGTCATGAGCAACATCTGCGAGATATCTTGGAGCTTTTGAAGAAAGAACAGTTATATGCAAAGCCATTCAAGTGTGAACCTTGGATTCGCGAGGCAAGATTCTTAGGTTACCTGGTGAATAAGAACGAGACTCATGTCGATCCTGCAATCAAGAACTAAGGAGTCCCAAGGACATAACTAAGAATTTTTGGGGATTGTAGACTATATCAAACAAATCCTAGAAAACTTTTCAAGGATTACACAACCGCTAACAACCCTAACCCAGAAGATACCTCTCTTGTCTTCACCTGACAGTACCATTAGAATTGCGGATTTTGTGAGGTTTCTCGACAAGGTCTCGATTGCGTATTGATGCAATAAGACCAAGTCTGTCACACCCCTTTCTGCGGCGGAAGCACGAGGTGTGATCATGAAAGGTTCTCATTGCATACGAAGAGTAAACATGCTACATGCTCGTAAAATAACATCAAATACCATGATTTGAAAACATAAGTTTAGCGTTTACATCGCTAGACAGCTTAAAACATTGTCTTAAAAGTTTACAACTTTATTTAAAGTTAAACACAAGCGACATCCACGAGCATAAGCAAGACCGCGCGCACATCCATCCTAGTTACCTGAAATACATGTGAGTTTTTGGAAAAACGTCAACATAATGTTGGTGTGAATTCATGCAGTTTTGTATTTCACGTTTGTATACTTTGTATAAAAACATAGTTGTGAATAAATCAAGTTTTTCTTGAGTACTCCACGTACTTCAAGTTATGTATCAATCTTCTTGAGTACCCCACGTACTTCAAGTTACATATCAATCTTCTTGAGTACCCCACGTACTTCAAGTTATATATCAATTTTCAGTATGGTATGAATTTTATATAAATACAGTATTTCTGTAAATATCAGGATTGTTAATGGGTTGCAAAGCCATTAACATGTGACACGACATAGGAAGTCACCAAACCTAAGGCATTTAATTGGTATATTCTGAGACACAAAAGCACTACTCGATTCTCACCCTCACCGAGAGTGTGGCTGCCAGGCACCCGTTAGATCTAACCTTTTGTTCTGCGGTCTAAGTATGTACACGATTAATGGTGCTTCTGTACCCTATTCGTGACACTATTTCTCATAACGCATCCTACTTGGTTCTCGTCCTCACCAAGCGCGTTTCTTTTTATCATTTCTCATAACGCATCCAACTTGGTTCTCGTCCTCACCAAGCGCGTTTCTTTTTATCATTTCTCATAACGCATCCAACTTGGTTCTCGTCCTCACCAAGTGCGTTTCTTATTATCTTATATTTTGTCACACTTGGTTCTCGTTCTCACCAAGTGTACTTCTTGTATTTATATCATACCATTTATAAATATTGTACTTTTGTACATGTATTTCACCCCCGAAGTTATAAAAACTGAAAACAGTTAAAGAAAAGGGGGAGCATGAACTCACAACTTTGCGTTCCTTGCGTCGTAAACTTCACCGGATTTGCTTAATTAACGTCGTAACCTATACGCGTTTTCTTAACGTTAGTCACTAGACTTGCGTCGCACAAGTACAGTCACTCTCTTTTGTGTATATACTCTTGTGTTAAAAATATTCTATATTTTTAACTACGTATCTTACTTATATTATTTTCTCTAAAATTAATATAAGTATCTCATGTTTTGCACTTTGCACCCGAATTATGTATCTTGTATGTTGTATGTGTATTTTTATGTTTATACTCCTCATGAGTATTTAGTGTATTTTTAAGTCTTAATACACTAGCACGTATAACACATACTATATACACTTAGCACAAAAGCTGGTGATAACATAATATATATTTTTCTCTCAAAATATATATACATAATATCCATTTTTATTTTTGAAGAAATCACCATTTCTTATCATCAAAAATTAGGGAAACCTTGGTAATACTTTTAAATACATTTTTAGGGAATAAGTTTCTTAAAAACTTATATTTTTTTCAAAGTGTCAAAATTTATAAAAATTTTGACAGAGTTTCCCCTAAAAATGGAGGTTTCCCATGTTTTCAAAACATGTGTTTATTTTCTTTTAAATCGTCAACAATCATCAACAACAATTATCAACAATAATCATCAACAATAATCACTAATTTCTCCATTTCATGAACTTGAATATTTGCAAAAATGTGTAGTAACTTACTAGCACATTTAGTAAGTCTTGTCATCTTTAAAAATAATTTTAGTTTCTTAAAAACTTTATTTTTAAAGAATATGACGTTTCACAACTTCTAGTCGAGATTCGCAAAAATATTTCTTTGTTAAATTTTTCTTGTGACACAAGTGTCTACACACTTGTTTATGTACAAAAATGCTTTTAGTTCGGATAAGATCCGGGTTTTAACAAAACTAATATTTTTGCTTGGTTCTTCCGAAAAACCTTTTGTAGATCTTTAGATCTACATGTTTAGAGTCTTATTTTACATGAAAATTTACTTTTACAGTCTTATGAATGGATGGATCCATCATCTTTTAACTTTATAACTTTTACATCCTACTAGTTCATGCTTTCTAACATGGACTAGTATGTCTAGATGATGATCCATCTTGTTTTTACTAACAACAATCATCAAATAATAACAATCATACAAGATTCACATGATTTACACACATATCTACTCTTTATCCAACTAGTTTATCTTTCTTTCAAGACTTTTAGTTATTTTCGTGTGTGTTCTTGCTTTTTAACCAATAAATCATCTATTAACCATCATAAACAAGATCAAGAAGGTGTTTTAGAGCACTTACTACTAGCACAAGGCTAGGGAAGAAAAATGATGAAAGTTGAGTGGGTAAAAGCAAACGGTAGAGGTTCTTCAACTTCCGAAAGCTCCTAGCTTCACTATGCGCCTTCTAACACCTTAATATAAGCTTGGAATGGATGTAAATGGATTGAAAATGCAAGTGTGGGTGGGTGTTGTTGGAGCCGAGAATAAGAGAAGGAGGAGGGAGGAGTAGTTTGGTGAAGATCAATGATGGTTATAACCCTCCATGCTTTCTTATAACTCACATTTCCCTTTAATCCATTGGCTAAAGTGTTGGTGAAGGACTAGACAAGATCTAGTAAAATAATCAAGAAATCAAAGTGGGTGTACCCTTTGTCTAGGGCCGGTTATGGGGGGGGGGGGGGTATATTGGTTGGATTCCAAATGTATAGTTAAGTATCTAGTTACATGTTAAGCACTAGATTTAGGTGTTTAAGTGTATTATGAAATATATAGTGTGTTAGGGTGTTCGGGGACCCTAACTAGTTTAGCAAAATAAAAACAATGCTTCTAGCATTATTTTGGTGTTCCGGGTATTGTCCGGTTGTTCGGTTAGACACTGATTCGTTAAAGTGCTAAATTACACTTTTTAGTGTCTTTTAAGTACCTTTCTTGTACCCTTTCAATTCCCAACACTTAGGGAAATATTCTGGATAATAAAACGACATTTCTGCATAATATTTATATGTCTAAATGCTGATTTATTGCTGAATTATATAAATTCTGCACTTAAAGTGCGTTTCGGGTGCTTTTTAGTGCTTATTTTTGCTTTCGTATTGCATATATATTAACCCTTGTATGTACTCTTGGGTTTTAATGCATTCTTATTGTCGGACCTACACCTAGGCTCCAATTTTATTGTCTGACTGCTTTCTGCAGTTCTGTTGACACATTGTGTCTTACCGGTGAGTTTACTATTATTTTTGACGCAACGCTCTCGTTTATGCATAAAGCAATATTTCGTAGTATACAACGTGCATGAATTCACTTGTTTAATCATGTGTTCAGACATTGCTGACAATTAAGCACATAATTGCAGTCATTAAGCAATAATTAATGTGTACGGAAATTACCGGTTTGGGCCAGTTGTCACAGTCTCCCCCCGTTAAAAGAATTTCGTCCCGAAATTCAGGCTGAACTCACTCTCGCTGGAGTCTTCTTGAATAGGTGGGGATACTTTTTCTTGAACTGGTCTTCACGTTCCCATGTGTACTCGGGTCCGTGCTTAGAACTCCAACGTACTTTGACAAGCTTCACACTGCTCCTCCTGGTCTTGTTGACTTTCCAGTCGGTAACCTCAACGGGTTGCTCTGTAAATCGGAGGGCTTCATCAATATGCACTTCATCCATCGGGATGATCACGTTTTCTTGTGTTGGACTCTTCTTCAGGTTGGATACATGAAACGTATCATGTACTCCATTAAGTTCTTCCGGTAACTCCAACTTGTATGCCACGGTACCAATTCTTTTCAATATTCTGAATGGTCTGATGTATCATGGATTCAGCTTTCCACGCTTTCCAAATCTGACTACGCCCTTCCAAGGAGAGACTTTTAATAACACTTTGTCTCCCACCTTGAATTCTACTGATTTCCTTTTCGGATCGGCGTAGATCTTTTGTCGTTCTCGAGCCACCTTAATGCGCTCTCGGATCTGCGCAATCTTGTCGGTTGTCTCTTGTACAAGTTCAGGACCAACCATACGCTTATCTCCGGCATCTGCCCAACATAAGGGCGATCGACATTTGCGGCCATACAGAGCTTCGAACGGCGCGGCTTTTATGCTCGTATGATAACTGTTATTGTAGGAAAACTCAACTAAAGGTAGGTGAGTATCCCAGCTGCCGCCTAGATCCATGACACATGCGCGAAGCATATCTTCTAACGTTTGTATAGTCCGTTCGCTCTGGCCGTCTGTTTGCGGATGGAATGCCGTGCTTAGATCTAACTGAGATCCAAAGGCTTCCTGAAATGATTGCCAGATTCTTGAGACAAAGCGTCCATCTCTGTCTGAAATGATTGAGATTGGCACTCCATGACGTGCCACAATTTCTCTTAAGTATATTTCAGCAAGCTTTCCAGTGCTGTCTTTTTCTCGGATCGGTAGGAAATGCGCAGATTTCGTTAACCGATCAACTATTACCCATATCATATCGTGCCCTCTCGGGGTCCTGGGTAATTTTGTTATGAAGTCCATCGAGATTTGTTCCCACTTCCACACAGGAATCTCTGGTTGTTGTAGTAGGCCGGACGGTTTCTGATATTCTGCCTTAACCTTAGCACAGGTTAGGCATTTTCCAACATAGACAGCAACGTCGCTCTTGAGTCTCGGCCACCAATAATATTCTCTCAAGTCTTGATACATTTTGTCCGACCCTGGATGGATCGAATATCTCGACTTGTGGGCTTCATCAAGGATGACTTCTCGTATGCCACCATAGAGTGGAACCCAAATACGCTTCTTGAAGTATAAGGCTCCCTCTTCGTTTGGCACCATGTATTTCAGCATACCCCGTAGGTATTCAGCTTTACGGTTCTCTTCTTTAAGAGCTTCTTGTTGTGCATCCCGAATGCGTGCAGTGAGGTTCGTTCGAATCGTCATTTCCAGTGCTCGAACCCTTAGGGTCTTAACCCTTTCTTTTCGGCTCAACGCGTCCGCTACAACGTTTGCCTTTCCAGGATGGTACTTAATCTCACAGTCATAATCGTTCAGCAGCTCGACCCAACGTCGCTGGCGCATATTCAATTCCTTCTGATCAAATATGTGTTGTAAGCTTTTGTGATCCGTGAAGATTGTACATCGAGTACCATATAAATAATGTCGCCAAATCTTTAAGGCGAATACCACTGCGCCCAGCTCCAGGTCGTGAGTGGTATAATTTCTCTCGTGAACCTTCAGTTGTCTTGAAGCATAAGCGATGACTTTTTGGCGTTGCATGAGCACGCAACCCAAGCCTTTTCGTGAGGCGTCGCAGTATACCACGAAGTCTTCAGTGCCTTCGGGTAATGATAGTATTGGTGCATCGCAGAGCTTGTTTTTAAGTAACTGGAAGGCTTCTTCTTGTTTGTAACCCCAGTCGTATTTCTTGTCTTTCTGAGTAAGGGTCGTTAGCGGTTGAGCTATCATTGAGAAATTCTCGATGAATCGTCGATAATAGCCCGCTAAGCCCAAAAATTGTCGAACTTCGGTTGGTGTCTTGGGAGCTTCCCAATTCTTTATTGCTTCTATCTTGGACGGGTCTACATGAATGCCCTTCTCATTCACAACGTGACCAAGAAATTGTACTTCGCGAATCCAGAATTCGCATTTCGAGAACTTTGCATAAAGTTTCTCTTTCTTCAGTAGTTCCAAGATGGTTCTGAGATGTTGCTCGTGCTCTTCTTTCGTTCGTGAGTAAATCAGGATATCATCGATGAATACAATCACGAATTTATCGAGATATGGTTTACATACGCGGTTCATCAGATCCATAAAGACCGCTGGCGCGTTCGTCAATCCAAATGGCATCACAAGAAATTCCTAGTGCCCATAGCGTGTTCTGAATGCAGTCCTTGGCACGCTTTCATCTTGGATTCTCAGCTGATGGTATCCAGATCGAAGGTCGATCTTGGAATAGTAGCTTGATCCTTGCAGTTGATCAAATAAGTCATCAATCCTCGGTAGCGGATACCGATTCTTGATCGTGAGCTTGTTCAGTTCCCTGTAATCGATACGCATCCGCAGTGATCCATCCTTCTTCTTCACGAACAATACTGGAGCTCCCCAGGGTGAGAAGCTTGGCCTTATGAATCCTTTATCCAACAACTCCTGAAGTTGTGTAGATAATTCTTGCATTTCGGATGGTGCAAGTCGATAGGGAGCCTTGGCTACAGGAGCGGCTCCTGGAACCAAGTCTATGTGGAATTCGACTTGTCGTTGCGGAGGTAGTCCTGGCAGATCTTCAGGGAACACATCAGGAAATTCCTTCACCACAGGAATGTCTTCGAGTTTTGGCTCCACAGCCTTCTTGTCTATAACGTGTGCTAGGAAAGCGACACACCCTTTCCTCAAGCACCTCTATGCCTTCATACAACTGATGATTCGAAGAGGCACGTCTCGTTTTTCTCCATGCACGATGAGAGTTTCACCATTCGCTAAAGGGATGCGAACGATTTTCTCATGACAAATAACTTCAGCTTTGTTCTTGGACAACCAGTCCATCCCGACTACTACATCGAAGCTACCCAATTGAATAGGTAAGAGGTCGATGCCAAATCTTCGTTCACCAAGTTCTAGTGTGCAGCCTCTAACAACTCCGCCCGATTCAACAAGTTTACCATTGGCTAGTTCTATGGAATAAGGAATTTCTAATCTACTAGATTCTATTCCAAGTATGCGTTTAAATTCCACAGACATGAAGCTATAATCGGCGCCAGTGTCAAATAATATAGATGCAAAGTGATTGTTAATGAGAAACGTACCGGTGACCACGTTAGGGTCCTCGCGTGCGTTCTTTGCTCCAATCACAAACGCTCTAGCCTGAGCATTGTTTCTCTCTGGGCAGTTCTTCATGAAATGATCATTGCTTCCACACTTGAAGCATCCTTGGTTCTGCCCTTTCCCGTTACCATTCTTGTTACCAGCACCGTTTCCACTTCGATTCTCTCCTATTCCCCAACAGTCTTCTGTTTGATGACCCAATTTACCACATTTGTCACACCTTGGAATGCGACAAGCTCCTTCATGATGATACTTACATTTTTGGCATCTAGGTATGGAGCCTTGGTATGCTTTGGTTGCATGGGTTTTCGCCTCCTGGGACGGGTTAGCGTCACGCTTCTTGTTGTTGAAACCCTTATTGTTACGAGTTGCTTGGTTTAGGTTTGCATGTTTTCTCTTTTTGTCACCGGACGGCTCAGCATGTGTCTCGGTCTTCTCTGTTGGGTTCAGTGATAGCTTCTTCATACGAACACAATCTTCAGTAAGGCTGACAGCCAGAGTTACAGCCTCAGTGATTGTTTGTGGTTTGGCCGACGTCACCATGCCACGAAACTCTGAGGCCAGTCCCCAAATGTAGCGTTCCACACGCTTAAATTCAGGAGTCACCATGTAGGGGAGCACTCTTGACAGATCGTGGAATCTTCGAGTGTAACCATTGATGTCAGCACCTTCCATAGTCAAGTGCCAGAACTCTGTTTCCAGCCTTTGGAGTTCCGCACGAGAGCAGTACTTCTCTCTCATTCTTTCCTTCAGTTCCTCCCAAGTTAGGCCATAAGCGGCATCATCACCCAAAGTTTGGGCTTGCAGGTTCCACCAAGTCAGAGCTTCATCGACGAATAACCCAGTAGCAAAAGTGACTTGCTGATCCGCGGTACACTTGCTCATGCGGATAGTAGCTTCAGTCTTCTCCGTCCAGCGCACAAATGCTACTGCACCTCCTGTGCCATCATAGTTCATCGGCTTGCAGTCGAGGAACTGCTTGAAAGTGCAGCCTGGAATTGATTCAACCAATTCACATGTGAGCAATCGAAGAAATAATGAAACAAGGACCGTTCATAGATTTCTCCATGCTTAGCAAATTGTCTTAAGATTACCTTGAGCTGCATTGCCTCCAGATGAATCTCCGTTCCCATTACGTCTAGCGTTGCTTGGGCCACCACTGTCTTGAGTTCGGTTCACCTCGTACTGGGCGATAGCAGCGGAGATCCTTTCCTCCAGTAGAGCATTCAGCTCTTCAGCAGTTCTTGGCAGTGGGGGAGGAGGAGGTTGATCATCATTGCGAGCATTCACAGCTTTCCTGGGTGCCATGTTCTGATAGAACATAACACAACAGGTTTAGACATTTGCTTGATATCGTCATACTGGACAGTAGTAGTATATATATTCACAGGTATATACCACATAAGTGACATCAAACAGTTATTACTCTAGCAGAGTACTTTGTAGGCTTGCACTGAGGGAATCTATACGTGACAAGACTTGCTGTGATTTCTGTGCACTGAATTCCATAATTATGTATGCATCCATAATTACGTAACTCCTTGCACAGTCCGCACAGTTCGTTTTATCGTCGTATTTCTTCCTTCAGATGGGCCATCGCTTTCAAATAAAGTCACGTATACTTGTGACATTCTACTTCTAGTACATGCTAATTATCACACATAATTGCAAGTAATTTCTAGTCACTACAGGTGATACTTCTGTGCACCCTAAGTCTCATAGTGTCTTTTCTAGACTCTTGTAGTCGGTTTCAGGTAGTGGATGTCGCGGGACGTTTTATGCAATGAAAACTCTTTGAAAATTGTTTTCGTGAATAGATCCTAGAGATTGTAGACTAGACTCGAGAAGGAATCCTGGTTCACTACAATCGCATCTCTGATACCAATCTGTCACACCCCTTTCTGCGGCGGAAGCACGAGGTGTGATCATGAAAGGTTCTCATTGCATACGAAGAGTAAACATGCTACATGCTCGTAAAATAACATCAAATACCATGATTTGAAAACATAAGTTTAGCGTTTACATCGCTAGACAGCTTAAAACATTGTCTTAAAAGTTTACAACTTTATTTAAAGTTAAACACAAGCGACATCCACGAGCATAAGCAAGACCGCGCGCACATCCATCCTAGTTACCTGAAATACATGTGAGTTTTTGGAAAAACGTCAACATAATGTTGGTGTGAATTCATGCAGTTTTGTATTTCACATTTGTATACTTTGTATAAAAACATAGTTGTGAATAAATCAAGTTTTTCTTGAGTACTCCACGTACTTCAAGTTATGTATCAATCTTCTTGAGTACCCCACGTACTTCAAGTTACATATCAATCTTCTTGAGTACCCCACGTACTTCAAGTTATATATCAATTTTCAGTATGGTATGAATTTTATATAAATACAGTATTTCTGTAAATATCAGGATTGTTAATGGGTTGCAAAGCCATTAACATGTGACACGACATAGGAAGTCACCAAACCTAAGGCATTTAATTGGTATATTCTGAGACACAAAAGCACTACTCGATTCTCGCCCTCACCGAGAGTGTGGCTGCCAGGCACCCGTTAGATCTAACCTTTTGTTCTGCGGTCTAAGTATGTACACGATTAATGGTGCTTCTGTACCCTATTCGTGACACTATTTCTCATAACGCATCCTACTTGGTTCTCGTCCTCACCAAGCGCGTTTCTTTTTATCATTTCTCATAACGCATCCAACTTGGTTCTCGTCCTCACCAAGCGCGTTTCTTTTTATCATTTCTCATAACGCATCCAACTTGGTTCTCGTCCTCACCAAGTGCGTTTCTTATTATCTTATATTTTGTCACACTTGGTTCTCGTTCTCACCAAGTGTACTTCTTGTATTTATATCATACCATTTATAAATATTGTACTTTTGTACATGTATTTCACCCCCGAAGTTATAAAAACTGAAAACAGTTAAAGAAAAGGGGGAGCATGAACTCACAACTTTGCGTTCCTTGCGTCGTAAACTTCACCGGATTTGCTTAATTAACGTCGTAACCTATACGCGTTTTCTTAACGTTAGTCACTAGACTTGCGTCGCACAAGTACAGTCACTCTCTTTTGTGTATATACTCTTGTGTTAAAAATATTCTATATTTTTAACTACGTATCTTACTTATATTATTTTCTCTAAAATTAATATAAGTATCTCGTGTTTTGCACTTTGCACCCGAATTATGTATCTTGTATGTTGTATGTGTATTTTTATGTTTATACTCCTCATGAGTATTTAGTGTATTTTTAAGTCTTAATACACTAGCACGTATAACACATACTATATACACTTAGCACAAAAGCTGGTGATAACATAATATATATTTTTCTCTCAAAATATATATACATAATATCCATTTTTATTTTTGAAGAAATCACCATTTCTTATCATCAAAAATTAGGGAAACCTTGGTAATACTTTTAAATACATTTTTAGGGAATAAGTTTCTTAAAAACTTATATTTTTTTCAAAGTGTCAAAATTTATAAAAATTTTGACAGAGTTTCCCCTAAAAATGGAGGTTTCCCATGTTTTCAAAACATGTGTTTATTTTCTTTTAAATCGTCAACAATCATCAACAACAATTATCAACAATAATCATCAACAATAATCACTAATTTCTCCATTTCATGAACTTGAATATTTACAAAAATGTGTAGTAACTTACTAGCACATTTAGTAAGTCTTGTCATCTTTAAAAATAATTTTAGTTTCTTAAAAACTTTATTTTTAAAGAATATGAAGTTTCACAACTTCTAGTCGAGATTCGCAAAAATATTTCTTTGTTAAATTTTTCTTGTGACACAAGTGTCTACACACTTGTTTATGTACAAAAATGCTTTTAGTTCGGATAAGATCCGGGTTTTAACAAAACTAATATTTTTGCTTGGTTCTTCCGAAAAACCTTTTGTAGATCTTTAGATCTACATGTTTAGAGTCTTATTTTACACGAAAATTTACTTTTACAGTCTTATGAATGGATGGATCCATCATCTTTTAACTTTATAACTTTTACATCCTACTAGTTCATGCTTTCTAACATGGACTAGTATGTCTAGATGATGATCCATCTTGTTTTTACTAACAACAATCATCAAATAATAAAAATCATACAAGATTCACATGATTTACACACATATCTACTCTTTATCCAACTAGTTTATCTTTCTTTCAAGACTCTTAGTTATTTTCTTGTGTGTTCTTGCTTTTTAACCAATAAATCATCTATTAACCATCATAAACAAGATCAAGAAGGTGTTTTAGAGCACTTACTACTAGCACAAGGCTAGGGAAGAAAAATGATGAAAGTTGAGTGGGTAAAAGCAAACGGTAGAGGTTCTTCAACTTCCGAAAGCTCCTAGCTTCACTATGCGCCTTCTAACACCTTAATATAAGCTTGGAATGGATGGAAATGGTTATAACCCTCCATGCTTTCTTATAACTCACATTTCCCTTTAATCCATTGGCTAAAGTGTTGGTGAAGGACTAGACAAGATCTAGTAAAATAATCAAGAAATCAAAGTGGGTGTACCCTTTGTCTAGGGCCGGTTATGGGGGGGGGGGTATATTGGTTGGATTCCAAATGTATAGTTAAGTATCTAGTTACATGTTAAGCACTAGATTTAGGTGTTTAAGTGTATTATGAAATATATAGTGTGTTAGGGTGTTCGGGGACCCTAACTAGTTTAGCAAAATAAAAACAATGCTTCTAGCATTATTTTGGTGTTCCGGGTATTGTCCGGTTGTTCGGTTAGACACTGATTCGTTAAAGTGCTAAATTACACTTTTTAGTGTCTTTTAAGTACCTTTCTTGTACCATTTCAATTCCCAACACTTAGGGAAATATTCTGGATAATAAAACAACATTTCTGCATAATATTTATATGTCTAAATGCTGATTTATTGCTGAATTATATAAATTCTGCACTTAAAGTGCGTTTCGGGTGCTTTTTAGTGCTTATTTTTGCTTTCGTATTGCATATATATTAACCCTTGTATGTACTCTTGGGTTTTAATGCATTCTTATTGTCGGACCTACACCTAGGCTCCAATTTTATTGTCTGACTGCTTTCTGCAGTTCTGTTGACACATTGTGTCTTACCGGTGAGTTTACTATTATTTTTGACGCAACACTCTCGTTTATGCATAAAGCAATATTTTGTAGTATACAACGTGCATGAATTCACTTGTTTAATCATGTGTTCAGACATTGCTGACAATTAAGCACATAATTGCAGTCATTTAGCAATAATTAATGTGTACGGAAATTACCGGTTTGGGCCAGTTGTCACAAAGTCATCGCGTACGCGTCACGTTGATTAAAGGATCATGAGAAGAGACCTTGAACTAGGTGCAGTAATTGCGAGTTGAAGATTTGGCGTCATTACTTGTATGGGAAAATGATGCACGATCTTTACTGATCACAAGGGTTCGCAGCACATCTTTGATCATAAGGACTTAAATATGAGATAAAGAAAATGGATTGAGCTACTGAATGGTTATGATTGTGAGATTAAGTGTCACCTGAACAAGTCAAGTGTTGTAATAAGACGCCTTGAGCCGCAAGGATCGCACAAAGCTTCTAAGGGTGCGAGCCTTAGAGATGACCATACAGATGAATTCCGCTACTCGGATTCGTGAAGCTGAGCAAGAGGTGCTCAAACCAGAAAGCCTTCAAGCTGAAGCGTTACGTTGAATGGAAATGCAGTTATTACATAAGGAAGACGGAACCTTATACTCCATGGGACAACTTGGGGTTCCGTTTCGCGACAATTTTCGTACGCTTATTTTGGGACAAGGCTCATAGGTCCAGGTACTCGATCCGTCCTGGATCCGACAAGATGTACTAAGACTGAAGGATTAGTATGGATGGCCCAAGATAGGAGCTGATATAGCTACATATGTGGGTAATTGTCTTACTTGTGTCGAAGTTAAGACAGAATAACAGAAACCATCAGGGCTGCTGCAACAGCCTGAGATTCCCATGTGGAAGTGGGAACGAACCTTAATGGATTTCATTACAAGGCTACCTAGAACCCAAGGAGTGCATGTTATGAATTGGGTGATTATTGACCGACACACCAAGACTACCCATTTCCTACCAAACAGTGAGGAAGACAGCACAAGGGAATTAGCAGAGATTTAGCCTAGAAAGGTTGTGGCACGTCATGGAGTGCCTGATTCTATCTTGTTCCGACCGACATGGTCGTTTTGTGCCAGGGATATGGCTGATGTTTCAAAAGGCGTTTAGGTCACGATTGGACCTTAGTACTACATTTCATCCTCAGATGGATGGTCCAAGTGATAGGACGATACAGACTTTGGTAGACCTGCTATGTGCTTGTGTGATGAACTTTGATGAAAAGTTGGAATACTCACTTGCCCTTAGTGGGGTTTTCCTACAATAATATATATCACACCACCGTTTAGGCCGCCTCGTGTGAAGCTTTATATGAAACGTAAGTGTCGGTCCCCGTTGTGTTGGATGGAGACCGGAGATAAATGAATTACTGGCCCCAAATTGGTTCAGGAAAACTATAGGCAAGATTGTTCATACATGTGATCGTATCAAGACAGCACGTGACATACAGAAAGGCTACGCCGACAAGCGATGGAAACCGTTGGAAATTTGAGATTGGATATGGTTATAATGAGAGTCTCGCCTTGGAAAGGCGTGGTACGGTTTGGAAAGCGTGGGAAGTTGAACCCACGATATATTAGACCTTTCGAGATCCTGGAAAGGATCGGAACCATTGCTTACAAGCTGAAACTTCCAGTAGAACTTAGCAATGTTCACGACACGTTTCACGTATCTAGTCTTTAGAAGAGTCTGACTCCTGAAACAGTCGACATTCCCGCAAACAAGATTCACGTCAACGAAAAACTCTAATATATTAAGGAACCCGTTAAGGTTGCGGACTAGAAGTCCACAAAACACGGGGAAGTTATAATTGAATTGTGGAAGTTCGTTGGAATCCACATCATGGCCCAGAATTTACTTGGGAACATGAAGGCCAAATCAAGCCTAAATATTCATGTCCATTTCACAACTCCCCCGCAATCTATACGTAGCTTGAATTTCAGGACGAAATTCTTTTAACGGGGGGAGAATGTGACAACTGGCACTTTACCATGAATTCCGTACAATAATAAACAGTAATCTGTGCTTTAATGACCGTGCATGATTGAATTAACAAGATGAATAAAATTCTGACTACTGTCATATACATATAATGGCATTTCATGTTGCAAGATTTTTATCTTTATCACATGCAACACAATATGGTTTAATTAGTGCACGAAACAAAGTTAGCACAGTTATCAGATAAACTAGAAGTACTGACGGGAGTTCAGTGCTCAGACAGACATGAAATTAAGACACAGAATGAGCCCCGAAACCAAGTGTTACATTAGAATAGTGTGTAGGAAAGTAGGGATTACAAAACTGCCTTCCTAGTGATGAACTAGGTGCCAGAAAGTGCCAAAAACACACTAAAACTGCAGAATTCTGCAGAATTATGATTTAATGGTCCTGAATACTTTCCTAAGTGTTGGGAATCAAAATTGTCATAAAACACAACATAAAGCACACTAAACTGCGCAATTTAGCACTTTAACGAACAGTAACGAAACGAACAACCGAACACTGCCCGAAATACCAAATTTTCACTAGAAGCATTGTTTTGGTGTTACGAAGCTAGTTATGGTCACCGAACATCATATTACATCTCATAAACACTAAATACATAAAAATACCTAACTAAGTCCATGAAATCTAACTAGATCTTGTAACTTATAATTAAAATGTTACACTTTACCCCCCCCCCCTTTGTTGGACGGATAGGGACAAGGGTCCTACATATGATTTTATTTGATTATTTTATGTGATTATGTTGTAGAATATTCCCACAAATATACCTTAAAAGATTGTTAGAATTTTATAAAACTATAAACTATTACCACTCCATCATTCACCATCTTACAACATCATCTTCAACCTCCTTCTCCCCCTCTTAGTCTCGGCTCATATACACACACCCACACCCATCATTTTCAAGCTCCAAACTCATAATCTAAGGTGATCTAGAGGTGTATGGAGGCCATCTAAGGAAGCTTGAAGTGTAGGAACTTGAAGGACCTCTTTGTGGAGTCTTTAACCACTCATTTTCTTCCATAATCATCACCTCCATTCTTATGCCACTTCCCTAGCCATTAGAGCTAGTAGTAAGCTTCTTGATCTTGTTTTTACTTCTCATCATAATGGTTAAAGTGTTATGTAAGTGGTTAAACTCAAAAATCACAAAGAAATAAGAAGATGATCATTAACATAAAGCTAAATAACGTGAAATCTAAGATGATTAAGTGTATGTATGAAACTTGTTTGTGGATTTCTTGTGTTTATGATGCTAATCATCATAATAACCTTGCTAGATGATGATTAAACACATGATCTAGCAAGTATAAGGATGGACCTTGAAGAAATCATAATGACCATCCTTTATGTTTCACATGAACTTGAAAATAAAAATGTTTTAGAGTATGATGATGGTTGATATATGTTGAAAGTCTTGTAAATAGATGATTACAAAGATAATTTTCTCAAGAAACCAAGTTTATTTAAAAGATTTACGAAGTCATCGTTTTTAAGTAAACTAATCACATTTTTAGTGTTAAATCAAGACTAGAAACATGTTTGTAACAAGAAAAATACAAAAGAATTATTTTTGGAAAAAAATCATCTTACAAGTTGTAAATGACTAAATCTTTCAAGAATGTGATTTACAAACAAATAACCATGTTTTAAAGGGTAATTTACTACAATTTTTTTACAAAGTTTCAAGTTCATGTCATAGTGTAAATCTCATATTTTTGGCACATGATAAGTCTTGAATGATTTGTTGATGATTGATGATGATTTATAAAAGAAAATGATATCCTTTGAAAGCATGGAAACCTCCATTTTTAAGGGGAAACTATGGCAAAATTTTTATAGAAATTAAACACCAAGGAAAATATTTTTAAACAAATATTTACAAGTATATTTTAACCATGATTTTTCATATAAAGTTTGCCATAATTTTTGTTACAAAAATTTCAAGATATTGGAGGTTGGTTTTTGATTATAAAAGTGACTAAATATGTATTTAGGAGAATATATATTTAGTTGTCTCCATGTGTGTGATTATTTGTATATTATGTGTATTAGTTGTATTATTTTAGGACTTGAAATAATATAACTCACCAAAATACCAAAAATTACAATACAAAATGTTACCAAAATTCCAAGAAAACAAATGTATAAATTATACCCAAAATATTGGAGAAACCGAACAAGGAATATAACTTACAATAAATATTCCGGAATTAGATTCGTAAGTATATTTTGGTAACGGTATTTTGGAAACCAAGAGAACAAAAATATGATTTTCATAAGTATTATAAAATAAATCATATTTTTGACAAGAAGAAAATATATTATTTTTGGGTAAAGAAAAATGTATATGTTTTCTTGAAATTATTAGACGATGTATTATTTTGGGAGAAAATATATATTTTCTTGATTAAACATAGAATACATTATTTGTGGGTGAAAAATAGATTTATATATATATTTTCCAAGTTAAACTTGAAAATATATTATTTTTGAAGGATTAAACGAAAATACAATTATTTTTGCCAAAGGAAAAATTATAAATAATTTTTCTCTGTAAATTTCTTAAAATATATATTTTGGGAATATATATTTTTATTAGAAATATTATACCGGAAAAGTTAATACAAAAATTAAGTACAAGAATACTTAATGAATACAAGGAAATGCGTATCCTCGTACATACGAATACACGTCGGAATACGTCACAGATACTTGGCAAATACACAAGACTAATACACACAAGTATGACTATACCCATCCTTGGGAGCACACATACGCATAACTGCATGTTATACCAAGTTAGAATATATTGCTTTAACTAATATTCCAAAACTTAATAAATATAATTTAAGTTAAAATATTTATTATTTTAACAAATAATTATATACTTGGGAATATTGTAATATACATCAATGATGTAACTCAGAATACATAAAGATTTCCAAAACAAGTCTTAATGAACAACAAATACAAAGAGTCGTTACACGACCTAAACATCTAATAAAACATGGCACGTGTGTAGGTAGTTGTACGACTCATAGAAGGACCTTTGAGCATACGAGATAGCAGGACGCAAACTTGTGTGTTCATGTCCCCCTTTTCTCTTTACTGTTTTGGTTTTATAACTCTCGGGGGTGGAATACATGTTACGAATGTTTAAATGGTATGAATTGGCTATGAAATGAACTATTAGATCATGTGAGCATAGATTGAAATTGAAATGCCGATAACTCTCATAAGAAATATGGACGAAGGTTAGATCTAACGGGTACGACCGAGCCCCACTCATGGTCCTTATGTGACCACTTTGAGCGCTTTGGTGTCCCAGTCGAGGTAATTCGACAACGGTCAAGGATGATTTGACACAGTCAAGGTGATTTGATACGGTCAAGGGAATTTGACACGGTCAAGGTGAATTTGACACGGTCAAGGTGAATTTGACACAGTCGAGGGGAATTCGACGAGGGTATAGGCCTACTCATATTGAGTGCTCCCTATGTCTTCACATGCATTAATGTCCTTGCAAAACATTAATTTGATCTGTTCTTAGACGCTTTTCATAACTGTTTTCAAAGGAGTCTCTCAAATGTTTACAAGCTTATCGGTACTCATACAAAATGCATGAACTCGCTCAACTTTTGTTGATGTTTTTCAAAATTACATGTATTTCAGGTAGCAAGTTGGATCTTGGGCGCGGGTGTTGTTTCTAGAAGTAAAAACCAAGTTAGATGTCATCCACTTTTGTTGGTTTGTAACTTAGTCAAAGGTTGTGTTGTTTGAAACTTAAATGACTGGTGTTTGTAATATTTTAAACTTAATGAATGGATGAACATCCTTTTGATCATATAGTTGTTTATTATGATTGAATGCATTGGTATTGAACAAATCACACATCATACGCTTCCGTAAAAGTCAGGGTGTGACAAATATTAAGTATGGTTGGTTTGGTGGTTCTCGTGATGAGATTAAGGAGATTATGATGTATGGATTTAGGAGATTTGAACATAGAGGTTTGCAGTATGGTCATGGTGTTCATCTTTCTACTGCGAATAATCCAATGGAGAGGTAAGCAAATGTCATAATAATATGAATATATGATCTTTCTTTAATGCAATTTTTGGGTTTTTTTTGGTAATCACAACGGAGGGATGGTGGGTTTTAGTTGGTGCAGTGGTGGTTGGTGATTTGAGGGTGGTGATTTGGGGGTTTTGTTTATGAACGACGGTGGTGGTTGTAGATGGATGCTTATGGTGGCGATGATGTATTAACGGTGGTGGAGAGTGGTGACAAGCTATGTTAGAGAGAGAGAAGAGAGAGAGGAACTTTCAGTTGTGAGATATAGAGAGAGATATTATATTTCTTTATTGTTCAATTTATTACAAACTAGTCCCTAAACATAAGTTTTTTTAAACAATAGTCACGGAAGAGATGAAATGACAACAATGCCTTCCAGTGCAAGGCACATGACCAGATTTAACCAAAAATTCTAATTGGGTTTGGCCTAAAGGACATAACGTGCAAGATTTTGGAGGGTTAAGGACACCGCCTGTAAACTTTTGGAAAAAAGGACAGCATCTGCAATTTGGAGTAAACATAAAGGAAAAAACTTGTAATTTACTCTCTACGATATTTTTGTGTGATATTTCGATTGGGTATGCTTAATTTTATTTTGAACTTAAAATTATCTGAATCAAATGCCAACCCTTTTTCATATGGATTATGCTACGATTTAAAAATTATTATTTGATTTATCGTTATCTTGTATAAGTTGGAATGTGTATTTATTTCTATCATATAATCTAAGACTTAATCATTATTGGTTATTTTGCTACAATATTTAAAACGTATGAAACGTTGTGGTAGTAAAAAAATATACTTGCAAATTAACTTTACATTGAGAATTTGAGTATATTTGTTGTTACAGAAATACCTTATTTGATAATATGTTAATGACATCATACAACTTGATGGGAATATTTGTTTTAGTTCAAATTCGAGGGACGCACATTTATGACCTCGGTCACTTCGGTGTCGAGGGACGCACATTTATGACCTCGGACACTTTGGTGTCGAGGGACACACATTATAACATTTACGACCTCGGTCACCTTGGTGTTGAGGGACGCACATTATAACTTTACGGCCTCGTTCACTCCGGTGACGAAGGATGCACAATACTCTAGTAATTCTCCCTACATGAGCCACACATATACTTAAACATATCATACTAATCCTTTTCATACGCAATCTATATCTATGATTTCAAAATATCACCACAAGATTTACTCCACTCATGTCCCCAGAAATGGAAGCCTTATCATCAAGATAGAAGTGGCTTCCTTACCTTGAGAGACAGCTCCGTTTCATTTCTTTTACAACGACTTCACTAACGAGCTAGGGGTGACCTCCTTACCTCGGAGGTAGTTACAAACTCTTCTTCGTTCTCAATGAAACCTTATTACGCCAACCATATGTTCAAGTTTTTTATCGTTTATCATTTTGTAAACAACTTTTACTTATGTTTTTTTTTTCAACACACTTCGCATTTCAAAATTTCAAACATTTTAGCAAGAATGCCATCCTTTCAAAGGTCTTCCTCTTAGATTTCGATGACGAAATCTCCTAAAGTAGGGAAGACTGTAACGCTCCGTAATTTCGCGTTTAATGACATATTCAAAATTTATCATTTATTATCCAAAATATATTTATTTAAATTATTTATTCATGTATTCATTTATTTAATTAATTAATTCTTTTATTCATTTATTTATTTATTAATTAAGGTTTATAATTTAAAAAGTTCAACTTTTGTTAACTTAGTTAAGTAATAAGGTATTATGACTAACCAAGTTAAATCCAGGGGTTGTTTGTGCATTTCTTAAAACTAGATACATGTTATAACCACAGTGACTGTTTGTGTAATTTTAGAAACTTAAAAACCTTGAATTAAAAAGAAATGGGTGACCCGGGACTCGAACCCGAGTTCCTCGCTTCACAACACAACAACTTAACCGTTTCCGCCACAGCCTTCATACCGTTCTATGTTTATATCTTTTAAAATTTAAATAGACGATAATGTCGTTCCTTTTCATCCTTGATCGCCGATTTCTCGGAATTTAGACGTCAATTCCGCGTTTCCTTCTAAACAACATTCTGAACCTAGACTTGTATTGTTGCATCCTTACATTCAATCACTAACCTATTTCCTAAATCTGCAAGGCTTCCGAACATTATAAAACCGAACCATTCACCTTCTTTTTTCCCCACTCAATTTTGTTCGAACACCCATACACACCTTCACGACACCTCTCGAAACAACCTGTTCAGAACACACAATTGTTCTCGACACCACCCTCTCGCCTCTCTCAAAAATTTAACCATTCTCTTTCTTGCACTCCCTCTATTCGATAACAACCCACCGGAGTTCGATGTCTCGTCGTAAGAACTCGTCGGAGATACACCGGGATTGACGGAAATCGTTTCGCTTTGTTTTGAAGTTCGCCGAAAGATCGACGCGACTCGTTTCGGTATAATTTTTCCTTGATCAATTCGTTCTAAACTCTTGTTGTTCATTTTTTTTAGTAAATCATAAGTTTGTTTATTAAGAACAAATTGAAACGAAATATATATATACACACACTGTCGTTTTCTTAAATTAAGAAAGAAGATGCTAAATGGTGTTGTTCACCCTCTGTTGAAACTATTAAAGAAGATGAACTGTTAGAACTTGAATAAAGGAATGTGAAACAAAAACCAAAGAATTCATGTGAACATAAAGAGGATATCGTTATGCTGTTTTCCTCTTTTGTTTTGTTGAAACCGTAAACTATTTTTCATCATATGTCACCTTTAAAGATAATGAAACCAAAAGTATATGCATTTTATTATTTATTACTTGTCTTAACATATAATAAAACCAATTACTTAAAGAATTTTTCTTTTTATAATAACAAAATAGTTAGATTAATTATTTTAAAAACCAACTTCTAAATTAACTTCCTACAATTTAAGAGAAATTACACGTTCTCGTTATAGGTTAACCTTCGTTGATCCAAGTCTTTCAATCGTTACTCGTGCGTTATTTCAAGAAATCTTCGTACGCAACCACTGTGAGCATACTCGATCCCTTTTTACGCTTTATTATCTTTGGGATGCAATACATGTTCTTTGAATCAAATACACAAACATGCTAGAACTTTTAAACAAATAATCTCTATATATGTTCATACGTGTTATACTTGAAATCCTACGTGTTTAAGTTCATATGCTTATAATTAGTTATTGTCATGGAAAATTTGTTTAAAGACATTTTTATACATATACTCAAACTTGTATGCTCGCCAATACTTTTGTATTGATCTATGCTTTAACATGTATTGCAGGTTGTGATGATACAAGGAATCTAGTAGGATTGCCTAGAAACGCATTTAAATTTTAATACTTGCAAACCTGTTGTAATTTGTTTCCAATCTTGTAATAAACCATTATTATGAAATGAAATTTATTTACTTGAATACTTGTCGCATTTTATTTATTTCAAACTTGTGGTATTTCTAGTTCAAACAATGTAAAATGAAATCATTAAATACTTGACACAAATAGCGTTATGATGTCTCTTACAATCTATTTCGTCTCATCCCGATGTTTCCGCCATCGGTTGGGGTGTGACAAGTTATACGCGAACTGGTGCGTAAACGTAATCAGTTTAACGCAACAAACACTCCGGAACAGTGACATAGGCTTAGCATACCTTAAATAACCTTTACATAACTTAGAAATAAGTTTTGGAGGGTTTGGTGTGTCGAAAACAAGTTTATTCGATCGTAGGGACTAATTTCGACAAACTACGAAAGTATGCCGATTTATATAGTAACGGACATTCCGGAACTTGATCATACGTTAAACATACCCTAAATATCCTTTACATTACTTAGAAATAGGCTTTGAGGGGTTTGGTATGCGAAAATAAACTTAATTGATCAACAGGGACTAAAAGCGTCAAAAAGTGCATAAGTTTGCATTTACGCACATATCTTGTGTTCTGAACATATCCGGACATCCAAAATTTTTTGTAATCATTAAAATATTTTATTTTAGTGATTGGAATGCAAAAATACCATTCGTCGTGTAATTTGGATCGATTTCGCGTCCGTTCGATTTTTCGTCGTAATTAACTGAATAACGCGACCGTACGACCAAACGAACCAACATCCGAGATAATTTCAAGCATGTTTCAAGTCCCCTATGCTTTAACATCCTTGTATAGCCTTGAAAATGGGTTAACGGGGTTTAAACGCGTCAAAAATGGCTTAAACATGCTGCAGGGACCATTTCTACCAATTTGTGAAACTTTCTGGTTCAGATAGGGAGGTGGCGTCACGCCACAGCAAAGGGGTGGTGCCGTGGCGTGACACGACAGTTGTGTTCTGATAGAAAACCTGTTTTCAGCAACTAGCTTGAATTTGAGGGTCTTTTGTGCAAATTTCTCAATACTATGAACTAGTTTTGGAGCTCCCATTGTATACTAAACCATGTTCCACAAGTGTTTGGTTAGGATTAAACCTTGATTCTTGCAAAAACACTTGTCATGATCTTGTTAATCCAAGCTTACTATAAATAGAAGTGGGTTTTTCACTTCATTCCTCACAATTTGATCTCAATTTTTCTCTAAGTTGAAGCTCTCACTTGTGAAGATTCATACCTGAGTATTTTGAGTTCAAATCTTCATTTACTTGGACCTTTTGTAAGCTTCTTTCATGCTCTTTATGCTTTTCAAGCATCAAAGTCAAACAGTGTTTGACTTTCTACTTTAACCATGATTTGGTCAACACAAAGTTCGTTTGAACTTTGCAACGTGAGCGTAATCACGATGGATATAGTCCCTTGTGACTATACCTACTGATTTCCACGTTGATTAGTCGAAGTGAAGAGTCAAAGTTTCGGTCAAAATACGAGTTTATGTGTATTTTGCGTCGAAGATATTTTCGGATATCAAAACACTTTGTTTTGATATCAAACCTGTTTTCTAACTTAGTTAAACATGTTTTAACATGTTTAACTCGTCACTTTTAGTCTAGTGCTTGTATAGGGTCGTAAGTCAAGCAGTCTTGACAACCGCTTAGACTTTCGAACCCGACTTGTTTGGTCGATCGTTAGGATCCAACCAAGCATATATTGTGACCATAGTTGTATAGGGAATAACCTTCCGAGGTTATACCTTATGGTCACTTAGTTTAATTAGTTGTATGATAGGTAGTTTATATGCCTTAGGAAAATGACCAAAATACCCTTTTCATGCATAATTTGAATTTAAGCATATGTAACTTAATTTTTCTCACCTAAACTGATTATGCAACATATTTAAACATGTTAAGGCATATAATATTTGTCATAGGACTAGTTAGGCGTCACGAACGCGCCTTTGCGCGAACGATGCGTTAAAGTAGCGTAAGCTACCTTAATGAGTCGTAACGGGTCGTAAGCACTTAGGATAGGTTCCGATTTAGAATGTAGGCTTTGTTAAACCATATCACATGAGTTCCAATACTCATTTGGTTTACAAGACCTCATTCTACCCGATCTTCCGATTTAGGTGTCGATTTATTAACTAGCGATTCGATTACTAGGTGCCACTTGATTCCTTTATTTTCGAGCTTTGTTAGGACACTTAATCAAGGATACTTGCAATCTCAAGTGAGTACATAGTCCCCTCTTTTGCGTTTTCAAATGTTTCGGGGTGATACATATGTGCCGATACACTATTTTCATGATTTCGACTATATGATTACACATGCATAGTACTTATCTTTAACGAATTGAACTATTGTCCATGACTTAAACACTGATTTACAAGTTTGTACGACTATTTGTCTGTTCATATGTTTACTTATACATTCATTAACAATGATCAACCCGATTGGTAGTATGATATAGCACTATAGGACTAGACACCCCATTCCTGTTGTATGGAATGTCAGAAACCAAAATTTTAACCAAATAGAATTTGCCTTTGTGGTATTTCTATAGTCTCTAAAGTGTAGTTTGATGCACTAAGGTTTGAATGTATTGCTAAATCGCGATTTATGGTATATTTCGATATACTACCAACGTGATACTGTTTGCTAAAGCATAATTTGATATGCTATTGTTTACTAAAGTATAATTTGATATACTACCAAACCACGATTTAGGTATGTTCCGACATACTACCAACGTGATATTATTTACTAAAGTATAGTTGATATACTACCGACTTTGTTATTTCATGAACTAAAGTATATTTTAATATACTACCAAAGCATAGTTGATGTGCTATTTTCAAATCTAAGGCATAAGTTGATATGTTATTTACAAAACCAAAGTATAATGTATTATACTACCGATGTTGTACATTCTTAAACCAAAGTATATTTGTGATGTACTACCAAATCTATTATTTTCGAAACTAAAGTATATTCTAATATACTATCTATTTAACTATTTCATAACTAAAGTATATTTAGATATACTACTCATCCGCTTATCTCAAAACCAAAGTATATTTTTTGTATATACTATAAACATTTTACCAAAACGACGCATTTTAGAAACAAAACTTTTACAAGGATTCATGGTTATTTTTGAAATCATAAAACCTTTTCTTGTGTTATCCAAAGCCATGAATCTAATTCACAAATGCTATGTTACTCACAGGCATTTTTATGCTGACGTACCTATTTTTTCACATATGTTTCAAGTGATGCTATGTGATGATTGTTGATGCATGCTACACATATGATGAACTTGTGCCTTAGCGACTTTAAAACTTGAGAGACATTTATTTGTATTTATCTGATTGGTAATAAAATAATGAGTTCAATAATTTAGTAAAACGAAACTTTTTAATCCATGGTTGTGAAACAATGATTCTATTACGACACTCCCCGACGTTTCCGCCGCGGTTTGTTGTTTTACGTGGTCGGGGTGTGACATACGGTGTACTGAGTCTTACAAATAAAGGATTGTGATTGTCATTATCGAAGTTAAAGTTCATCCGTTGCAATATGTTACAAACATAAAGGACGAAAAGTGTAATTTACCCTAAAAAATATATACTTTTAATTAGTTATATCTTGATAAGTTAATACATAAACTATATATGTTTTCTCATAAGTGAAGAAATAAATATTATTTCATACAAGTCTTATCATAACTCGTTATATATGGTGGTATAATGTAATCGTTATATATGGTGGTATATTATAATGTTATGCATTGAATGATTTTACCTTTTGTATACCTTCCATTATGTATCTTATTATTTGTTATATAGATGGTGTTTAATAGAACAATTAAAGCAAAGTTGTGGTTTATTATAACTCTCATGAAAGAGTATAGATATGTTTATATATGTGTCACACCCCGATTTGCAGCGGAAGGAAAAACGTGGGATGCAACAGACACCTCTGGTACAAGCACATTGTTTATAAAGACACTACATTTTATTTAGGCTTATTGGCCTGTAATAATCCCACCTACACCTTTTTGGCCAATAATAATCCCACCTCAGAATATTCCCCACACCAGTCCCATTTTTCAGATTTTTGGCCCACACTGGTCCCCAGTTAAAAATCCCTAACTCAGTTAGTAAAATGGCTGATGTGGCAGATGATGTGTTAAAAACTGATTATGTGGCAGATATGTGGCAGATGATGTGTTAAAAACTGATTACCTGTAATAATCCCACCTACACCTTTTTGGCCAATAATAATCCCACCTACACCTTTTTGGCCAATAATAATCCCACATCAGCCATTTTACTAACTGAGTTAGGGATTTTTAACTGGGGACCAGTGTGGGCCAAAAATCTGAAAAATGGGACTGGTGTGGGGAATATTCTGAGGTGGGATTATTATTGGCCAAAAAGGTGTAGGTGGGATTATTACAGGCCAATTTGCCTTTTATTTATTACAAAATGTTGATTACATACTACATGTATGTTACAACTGCGTGTTCCCATGAACCACATAAGTCTTCTAAGTCGCATGCGTCTATCTCAATATTTGCCAATAAACACGTCTTGAACCACATACACGGATCACCTCAGTCTCAAGTTACCTGAAATGCATGTTAGTTTTTAAAGGGGGTCAGCTAAACGCTGCTGGTGAGTTTCACTGTTTTAGTTTGTATTACATAAGTGTAATTATAGTTCAAATTTGGCACATTTAATTGAATATATACTGAGCCCATAAGTGAAGCCTTGACTGTCACCTCAACCACGTGGTCAACCACCACGACACTGCCCCTGTGTAGCTATGGCTAGTACCCCATAGCCTATGCTCAAACATGTACAATTACGTATGTGTCATATGGCGTTCCTGGCCATTGCAATTGGGTTTGTCGGACCAATAGTACTATTTACACATTCACCGGCCTACGATTAATCACTTGGTTCTGTGGGGACTTTTCATGTACTAGTGTTTACTCAGATAATTCACGTTATATCATGTATATATGTGCACGTATAAACGTATGTAACATGCATTTCACCCCATGTAAAACAGAAAACAGTTTGAAAATGGGGAAGTAAAACTCACAGTGTATGCAGTTTCACACAGGATGTAAACAAGCAACTGGGTCAACTTCTAGAAGCATATATGAAAATATGGACTTACGTCAGTATCTAAGTCGGTAACACGTATAACTTGGATTCTGTCAGGAGTTTTCACTCCAGATTGAGCCTATACGATACTGGTATGGTGATGGAGGTCAGGGTAGTATTAGTTTTCAGTTTGGCTTCCGGGCACCGGTTCGCGTGCCAGCCAATGTCAGTAGTTTAACGTGTTCGGATAATGGTACGAGAATACCAATAATGCCAACATGTTGTTATTTAAGAATGATTAACTTTTCATTAAGGGAGTTTGGGTGTTTGGGAGTCCAGATTGCCCAAATTTGAGTTTCCGTTTCTACCGTTGGGGATTTCTCAAATTGGTATTGGGCACACCCCGAGTGTCCAATCCGCCCTGGAATCTACCGGAATACTCTCCGTGTTTTAATTATAGTATTTTTTCGGGTTGGGTCAGTTCCCAGTTCCGGCCAGTTCGTTATACGGTAAACTGCCGAAATTGATTTAAAATAATCCATTTTAGTCAAAAAATTCCCATTTAACTTATAATTTGAATAAAAATCTGTAACTTTTTATATAACTTAGTAAAAATCAGTAGATTATGGGAAAAATTCCTGGGGATTTATTTTGGCCTTTTGCTTGTCTAAATAAATTATTTATAAAATCATATTTAACCACATAATTAATATTAATTATACTCAGTGCTCAAAAATCCCAAAAACATTCCTGGACATCCCTTATGGTTACAGAAACCTCTCCAAAAATTTTAAGATTTTTCTGATTTCGTTTCAGTGCGTTCCCGGGTACCGAAACTTCGCGAAAACGTGGATTTTTAACCCAAAGCAAAATCAATCAATGGACTCCGAATTTTCCCAGAACATTCCTCATATGTTCCTTAGTGTCTCTGTAAAATTTGGTGATTTATTGAATCCGTTTGGTATTTTTTTTCAGAATTCTTTTTGTAAAACAGTCACAAATTCACCAAAAATCATAGTAAATTCCAAACATTCTAAAATTTTACGTCGACCTTCCTGAAACTACCCTTCATCACCACACCAAATTTCATCTCAATACAAGTATCATGGACCAAGTTATAGTCAAAACAATATTCTGCCTAGTGTAATTTCGAGTTTCGGACAATATACCTAGCGATTTCTTCGAGAGTCCGAGTGTTTTTCTTGAGCCCAGAAGTGTGTATGGACTATATTCAGTACCTACACATCAATTACAATCCAAATATGCTAGAACTAAGATCAATCAAGCCTTATTTCGTTGTTTTTCGGTTAATCGACTAGTTAGGCGATTTTGGTCGAATAAGTGTTGATTAGGGTATCATAACCCAAAGATTTGTAATCATGGCTGCCATATAACACCAGGGAATTCTCATGGTGTTCTTATTCAGCCCATAAATTTGTTTACAACTCAAAATTTCATGGATTAAAATGGTTGTTCATGTTCTATACTATGTTTAATCAAGAAATTAGACTTAAAACCATAAAAAATAAAGTTGCTACCTTTGAATTGTGAATTGTTCTTGATAACTCAGCTGAGTTTTAATAAAAAGAAGCAGGGAATTTGAGAGAAGATGCAAAAATTTGGAGATAATGGAATGGGAATTAAAAGAAACAAATGAGAAAAAAATATATATAACAAAGGGGGTGTTTGGCGGTTTGGGGTGGGCCACCCTAGGCCACCTCATGCCTCAAAAATTGAGTTAAAAGATAATGGTTATCCTTCGGTGAGTGTTTAGGTCCGTTTACGGGTCGCGGGCGTGTTCTCGATTTGCGTGACGGACTCTGTTTTGCGCGTAATTAGTGTCAAAAGACTCAGTTTTAAAAATCATGAATAACCGTCTTGAAATCCGAACCCGGTTACGTTTTAATCATAAAAGACTCGTATTAGGATGGTTTAAGTGTTTTTAAGCTTGATCGATCGTTCCTTGCACGTTTGATTGCCTTATGTTATTCCTAAAACGAGAGCGTTTCCCTAACCGGGAAGCTACTTCGTTTTGCGTGCCCAATCTCAGATTGGCTTCAAACCTTATGTCACAGTCTATGGTACAAAATTAAGATGTTCCTGGAACTCAAAATCTTAAATAATACTACCGATAACCTAATAATCACTGTCAAAGGTTTAGTGCGCTGTTAAACGGAAAGCTCCAGTTTAACACGTGTTTAAAGTCTAAGGACACCAACTTCGCACTGTTGGCCCTTATTAGTGTCATGTCAGTCATAACGTGTTCTCGGATTCCTCCGAGACATAACAGATATCATTTAATCAAGCATATAAGTCATACATATTTTTAGGGTTTTCGCACAATTAAAGTGTTAAGTGTGCGTTACCGTTTTGGACCGTTTAGGGTGTACCTGGTTTCATCATGGTTGTCACAGTCTCCCCTGGTTTAGAAATTTCGTCCCCGAAATTCACTTCGTCTTGTTAGGGAAGAGATGTGGGTATTTCTACGGAACTCATCTCTCCGTTCCCAGGTATACTCAGGTCCTTGCTTCGAGTTCCACCGGATTTTCACCAGCGAGATTTTGTTATAACGTAGTTGTTTGGTCTTCCTGTCTACTATTTCTACCGGTTCCTCCACAATGTGGAGTTTGTCATCAATGTGCACCTCTTCTAACGATATAATAGTGGCTTCATCCGGGAGACATTTCTTTAATTTGGATACGTGGAAGACATCGTGAATTGTGCTCAGTTCCTCTGGTAGTTTCAGTCGGTACGCTACAGGTCCAACTTTGGAAATAATTTCATACGGCCCAATGTATCTCGGAGCCAATTTTCCTGCCTTTCCAAACCTGATCACTCCTTTCCACGGTGACACTTTTAACATTACTTTGTCACCTACTTCAAATGACAACGGTTTCCTGCGGACATCGGTGTAACTTTTCTGCCGATCTCGTGCCGCTTTCAGTCTATTTTGGATCTTATGCACCTTGTATGTCGTCTCTTGAATTAGTTCAGACCCCGTGAGTTGAGTATCGCCCACTTCAGCCCAACAAAGTGGCGATCTGCACTTCCGGCCATATAGTGCTTCGTACGGTGCAGCTTGTATGCTACTATGATAGCTGTTATTGTAAGAAAATTCAATGAGGGAAAGGTGCTTATCCTAACTTCCTTCAAAGTTGGGGTGCAAGCACGAAACATATCCTCTCATGTCTGTATAGTTCGTTCTGATTGGCCGTCAGTTTGGGGATGGTAAGCCGTACTCAGGTCTATCCTAGACCCCCAAAGCTTCTTGTAACTGTTGCCAATAGTGTGAAGTGAAATGACTATCATGGCCTGAAATGATTGCAACTGGTAACTTGTGTCTAGCTACACTTTCCTTCATGTATATCTCGGCCAATTTCTCAGTGTTGTAGGTAGTACGAATCGGAATAAAGTGCGCCGATTTGGTTAGTCTATTTACTACTATCCAAATTGCATCATGACCTCGGGGTGTTTTTGGAAGGTGGGTCACGAAATCCATCGTGATTTGTTCCCATATCCATTGAGGTATCTCGGGTTGCTGTAACATTCCCGAGGGTTTCTGGTATTTTGCCTTACCCCGGGCACAAGTCAAGCATTTGTTCACGTACCCTGCTACGTCCTTTTTCATACATGGCCACCAATAAAATTCCTTAAAGTCGTGGTACATCTTGTCTGTACCGGGGTGAATAGAGTACTTAGATTTATGAGCCTCATTTATAACCAGTTGACGTAGGTCATGGAGAGTAGGAATCCATACCCTATTTTTGAAATACAACACTTCATCCGGTTTCCTCACAAAATTCCCTTCATTTCCGTGTAAGTTTTCGCTATTTAGTTGGCCTTCCTCTAAAGCTTCCATTTGAGCATTACTAATCTGCTCTTTTTGATCAAATATATGTTGGAGGCTCTTGTGATCTGTATAAATTGTATATTTCGTGCCGTACAATTAATGCCTCTAGATCTTAAGTGCAAAAATCACTGCGCCCAGCTCTAAATCATGCGTCGTGTGATTCTTTTCTTGTACTTTTAGCTGTCTAGCCTCGTAAGCAATGACCTTGTTTCTTTGCATTAGGGCACATCCCAGCCCTTGCCGAGATGCGTCACAATATACAATGAAATCATCGTTGCCTTCGGGTAACGACAGGATTGGAGCTTCACATAACTTTTGTTTTAACAGTTGAAAAGTTGTTTCTTGTTCTTCGCCCCATTCGAACTTTCGATCTTTCTGTGTCAAGGCAGTTAAGGATTGAGCAATGCAAGAAAAGTTTTCAATAAAGCGACGATAATATCCAGCCAATCTCAAGAATTGGCGTATCTCTTTTGGAGACTTAGGCGCTTGCCAATTCTTAATAACTTCGATCTCACTAGGGTCAACATGAATCCCTTGTTGATCTACCACATGTCCTAAAAATGGCACCGCCTGTAACCAGAAATCACACTTGGAAAACTTGGCGTACAACTTCTCTTTCCTCAATATCTCTAGTATGGCTCGTAGATGGTGCTCGTGTTCTTCTTTACTCTTGGAATAGATCAAAATATCGTCAATAAAGACTATGACGAATTTATCTAGATATGGTTTACAAACTCGGTTCATGAGGTCCATAAATACCGCGGGTGCGTTGGTTAACCCAAAGGGCATAACCAGGAACTCATAGTGATCGTACCGAGTTCGAAAGACTGTTTTAGGGATATCTTCCTCTTGAACTTTCACTTGATGATAATCGGATCGAAGATCGATTCTTTATGGTAATCTTGTTCAGCTCCCGGTAGTCAATACACATCTGAAAGCTTCCATCCCTTTTTCTTCACAATTAACACTAGTGCTCCCCAAGGTGAATAACTGGGACGGATAAAACCTCGGTCTAGTAGTTCTTGTAGCTGAGATGATAGTTCTTTCATCTCTGAAGATGCTTAACGGTAAGGTGCTTTTGCACTTGGAGCTGCTCCCGGTATTAAGTCGATACGTAACTCGACATGCCGATTGGGTGGCAATCCGGGCAATTTATCGGGAAACACGTCTGGATAATCACACACTACTGGGATATCCTTAATACGTTGTTCTTCTGGTGCGGTCGTCATTACACTTGCTAAGAACACATCACATCTTTGACGTATACATTTCAACATTTTAAGGTGGGATATCAGGTTTAATATGTTACCAGACTTCTCTCATTGTACCATAATAACATCATCATTAGGAAAAGGGATCCTAACAATCTTTTGCTCACATATAATCTCCGTCTTGTACTTGGACAACCAGTCCATTCCCCCTACTATATCGAAACTTCCGAGCTCTACCGGTAGTAGGTCAATAAGGAATTCGTGATCGTTAAGAATTAAAGGACAATCATGAATGATTTGGTGACTAGTTATAGGGGTACCGTTAGCAAGTTCTATGGAATAAGGACTTGTTAATTCAATAGCCGACATAATTAATAGGGGTAAGAAATTAATGGAAACGTAGCTTCTATCTGCGCCCGTATCAAACAATACTGAAGCATACTGATCGGAAACGAGGAACGTACTTGAGACCACATATGGATCCTGCCGTGCGTCATCAGACCCAAGTATAAAGGCACGACCTCGAACTGCATTTGAGGTAGAAGCTTGGCCCTGCGTATCCCTTCCTGCTGGCTGTGGAGCAAATTTTAAGCAGCTTCTTCGGAAGTGCTCCGTACTGCCACATCCGTAGCAAGTACGGGGTTAGGTAAATTGTTGCGTTGGTGGTTGGGGTCGTTGCTGAAGAGGCTGAGGCCTTGGGGTTTGGAAACGGTTGAGTTCCAATGGTGTCTTATAGTTTCGGGTATAATGTTCACTTGTATGGCACCTCGAGCAGATCCCTGCTTGACATGCACCATAGTGGTGCAAAGTGCACTTGTTGTATTCTGGGGTTGTTCCTTTATAGCCACCAGAGTTTCCCGTTGGTGTAGTCATGGTGTAGCTTCGACGAGTGGCTCTCCCCTTCTTCGGTATGGCTGCCCCCGCTCGGCTACTTTTCGGGGCCTCTTACTTATTTCCTGCCGGCTCTCCCGGCATTGTCAAAATCTTGCGTCTAACCATGTCGTATGTAACCGTGCTTGACCTAGCTACCACTCCGTGCATGGTCAGGTGCTCCATAGAATTAAGGATACTCCTTACTTTCGGGGCCAGTCCCCAGATATACCTCTCGATCCTCTTGGATTCCGGTCGAACCATATCTGGTAAGATGCATGCTAGTTCAATGAAGCGATTTGTGTAACCTGCTCGATCCGCACCTTGCATCTGCAGGTTCCAAAACTCATGCTCGAATTTCTGAATTTCGTGGATTGGGCAGAACCTTTCTCTCCTTAGTATCTTAAGATCATCCCACGAAATAGCATTAATCGCGTCCTGTCCGCGAGATTGCACAATAGCATTCCACCAGTTCAAAGCGTAGTCGGTAAAAGTACAAGTTTTATACTTTACCGCACAGTCACCCGAACAATTACTTATGTTAAGGGCCGATTCCGCCTTCTCGATCCATTTAACCAACCCGTGCAGTCCTTCAGTTCCATTAAACTCCATTGGTTTGCACTCCATAAAGTGTTTATACGTGCAAACTGGCCTAATATTGTTTTGATTATTGTTTTGACCTAACGGTCTCGGCTGTGGGTTCGGTTGGGGGTTAGTGTTAATACCGGCGCTAACCTTCGCCACGATTGTTGGAATAACCATTTGGAGTTGTTGTGCTATCAGTTGGGCAATTTCTGCCTCTGTTATTTGAGGTACACATTTCGGGGCCATTCCATTATAAATAATAGATATGTATGTATCAATGTCACATAGTTATTCATCACTTATCACATTTTCAGTTATCACATACCACACCATTCCATTACACATCACCTATATAATAACATCTATCAAATTTTGCACACAGACTTAACCCATAAGGGCTAGTGCCTAAATGCGTTATCAAAACTGGTCACCAAAGTGACGTACGTGCATCAACCCACGACAACACAAACTACGAAAATACGGAAGTACTACGACTGCATCACTACCTCGACATGGATATAACCCCAGAATTAACCCAAAGGTCGTTATATGTTGACCCAACTACCTTTCATTTAGAATTACCGCAAACGTGTATAGATATCGTGGTTACAGCAACTGTGGCCTCAACTTTTGCATCAAACAGGGTCAAAGTCTCAACACTGCCTTACTCAAAACATAACCGAACGGGATCGCAACATGAAGCCCGTCTGCCCTGAGTAACGGTACCTTGATAATGTAGCCGGGTGTTTATATATAGGAAGTACCACAGCATATCCACCGCACCCATATACATGATCAATGTTCCATTCACCAAAATATTCAGGCCTAATATTACTTTCCGTGAATAACCAACTGAAATCCGAAACACTCATTACTCGAAAAAAAAAACACAATGTAACCGACGGTCACACAAAACGAGATTTCACAACGCAAAGCGTTCCAAGGAATCTGTATCATAAAAATTTATACCCAAGGGAACCGAATGACAACGGGAAGGGTAACTTATTCAGGCGCTCCATACCATCTCCATAACCCGACGATCGTTATATTTAGATATAACATATATCGAGACATGTGCTAAGGAATACTACGAAGTATTCTAGTATCACACGACGTGAAGGCTAAAGCCAATATTGTGAACAGAAGAGGAATCCAGCGGACAATCAAATGGATCGTGGATTCACGGACGAAAAAATTTCGTAAGGTGTCTAAACTCTATGACTGTATAACAATCGAATGTGAAGCAATGAGAAGTGGAGTAAGGATCCGTACACTTCCTCCCAGTCTATCAGAACGACCTAAGCGTTCTTTGTGTATCTATGTCCTTTTTAAAGTATCACTCTAATATACAACCATCGTTATAATAGCTATAAGAGTAGTGTTGGTGAGGTCGTATCATAATAAAGTCTTGAGTTCTCACATCGTAAAGTATAAGTAACAACTGTGTGAGTGATAGGAATCAAACTCTAGTGTATTAAATATGTGATCAGTAGGAATGTGGAATGGACTGTAACACCAGTTTTCTGCCTATCACTAAGGCACATGCAGTAATGTATAATCCACCAATCTCAGTTCATGTATTAATCCACACACAAACATCCACACACTATCACCTTGGTACACGTATGTATCACACCACATATTTAAGCGTGTTTATTACCACGACTTTCCCAACACCGCCTCGTATGAGCAAGTCTGTTATTAAGTTCCAGACCATAATAACCCACTTGCCCCACCGGGCCATCCTGGTACTTGCCAATAGGATACTTTTACAATGTTCATTGACTACTTTTAGTAGTGGTTAATTTTCCAGTGATGTCCACTAAGGTTCGAGCATGGAGTTATAGTCTAGGTTTCCTTAAAGGCATCTAATTCTCTATAACCAATGGCTCTGATACCATCTTCTGTCACACCCCGATTTATAGCGGAAGGAAAAACGTGGGATGCAACAGACACCTCTGGTACAAGCACATTGTTTATAAAGACACTACATTTTATTTATTACAAAATGTTGATTACATACTACATGTATGTTACAACTGCGTGTTCCCATGAACCACATAAGTCTTCTAAGTCGCATGTTTCTATCTCAATATTTGCCAATAAACACGTCTTGAACCACATACACGGATCACATTAGTCTCAAGTTACCTGAAATGCATGTTAGTTTTTAAAGGGGGTCAGCTAAACGCTGCTAGTGAGTTTCACTGTTTTAGTTTGTATTACATAAGTGTAATTATAGTTCAAATTTGGCACATTTAATTGAATATATACTGAACCCACAAGTGAAGCCTTGACTGTCACCTCAACCACGTGGTCAACCACCACGACACTGCCCCTGTGTAGCTATGGCTAGTACCCCATAGCCTATGCTCAAACATGTACAATTGCGTATGTATCATATGGCGTTCCTGGCCATTGCAATTGGGTTTGTCGGACCAATAGTACTATTTACACATTCACCGGCCTATGGTTATGTAGGATCGTTTTCGGACCTGAACGAGTCTATCAGAAGAGCTTTTCTCAGTTTGAGCGGCGGAAACAAACAAACTGAGTTCAATTCACCGAGTATACACTTTAAACTGTCGATTTGTATTGATTGAATGACTTTTACAATGACTCGACACTTCGGCAGCACTTCGTTGCAAACCGGAAGACTAACTACTGATTTAGCTCCAAATGATCCTATATATAGGGATTCTGATTCCCCACGAAAGTGCAATGTTCATTTCGTGGGAAATCAACATTTTGTCATTTCGTGGGAAATCAACATTTCAAGCGGAATCAGGACATAATATCTCGAGCGGAATCATGACATATATGTGATTTAGCTTGAAATGACAAGGTGTCATTTCGAGCGGAATCACCTCTAAAAATCACTATCTCGATTCTCGTGCCCTAACTCTATACAAGACTCGATACAAGACGTAGGCGATAGACGGATGCACCAACAAACTCCCCATCGGATGTTGACGGAGTCTTCAGTGTCGAGTCTTCAGTTGTCAAACCTTCAGTCTTTATCAGTCTTTGATCTTCTCTTCGAATATTCTCCATTGTAAGCATCCATAATCAATCTCTTTCTCTTTCTTCCAGAATCGCAACCTAGTTCTGAGCTCTCTCTTGATGTCCTCAGACTCCCCTCTCACTAAGCTGGGATCGTAGTCTGGAAATCACCATCTTCTCAGATATCAGAATCTGGCTTTGATCAATCTTTATATCTACAATTCTCTACCACACACATAAGTTTCTCAAAGATTAAATCTTTAAAATTTAGAAACTATTTCCAGAAAATATTCAAAAATGATTTATTCTCTGTAATCCACTTGTAAAAACTTCTTCATACACTCTCTCCCAAACCTGTTCATCAAGTTTAGCACTTGGAATTTTGAATGTCAGCCTTCCAACAACAGATGTCAAAAATCTTTTTGGATTTTTACAAAATTTATGCTAAAACACACAGAAAATCTTTTTGGATTTTTGATTTAAATGAAATGCAGTAAAGAAATATTTACAGACACTATTTTTGTGAGTTCGTGCAAGAGGATCATATCAGTTTTTGAGACAAATCACTAACACCGTTAAGCTTCAAACATTTTAAGCTCTAAACAATTCACATTGATTGACGATATTGTTGTCCACTTAAACTCAATCTAAAAACTTTCGAAATGCTTACGGATACGTTAAGGTATATTAATTTGCACTAAATTCTTATGGACCCCACGATCTCAGTATATCCCCTCATCATGCAATACACTGACTCAAGTAATGCCTTTAAACTTTTATCAACTGTTATTTGTGCGAAAACAAAGCAGAATGTTTAAACATTAATAATCAGGTCGATACTTCCGTATACGCAGAGAAAGTCCAATGTTTAAACAAAATAAGAAAAATAAAATAAGTTGAAGTTGTTTAGGCTTTAACCACCAGGTCGATACTTCCGTATACGCAGAGGAGGTCCAAAGCTTAAACGAAACACCAAAGAAAATAAAGCAGAACGTTTAGGCAATAATATCCAGGTCGATACTCACGTATACGCAGAGGATGTCCAATGCTTAAACAAAATAAAGAAATAAAACAAGTTTAAATCTTTGCAAAATGAAATGCACAATCACAGTGACTTTTCAGCAAAGTTGTGAAAGTTCACAAACTTAACCAGTTTTATGTCTTTCGACAATCAGCGGTTACTGAGTAGGCACACAGTCAAGAAGGACAAAACTAAGTACTATGCTTTTGACCAAGTTTCCCACTAGAACTAGGCTTTTTCATTTAAGTTTGTATCGTTATTGCAAATCTACTAGTCTAGCTGAGCCTATCGTCACATCTTTAGTGAGACCGTTTATCACATTTTAACTTTCCATTTCTTTAGCATGTCGTGACAGTCCACTGATGTACTATCATTTCCTCTTTTATGCAACAAAAACTCATTTTTCATTTTATCATGTTTTTTGCTTTTTCAAATTTTCAAATGTTTTTGGATTTTCTGAAATTGGATTTTCTGAAATTATACTCCCCCTAAAATACAAATACATCTAAAGAAAATTGAAAATAAACTGTACAAGAACATGACAACTGATATCGAATTGCCTCAATTCTCCATCCACTTGGCATAAACAATCAGAACTCCCCCTCACAACAAACTATTTTCCCATTATGATCTCAAAACACTTAAGTTTGTTTTAATCAAAATGGTTTTTCTAGAAAAATTAGTTTTGTTGATTTTACCATTTGTAGGTTCGGGGAAAACTCATCACATTGTTTACCAACATTTTTAAATGATAGTTAAATCAAGTTCAACTTAATGACCTTGATTAACCACTTGTAAGATCAAATATCAAACAATTTCAACCAATCATCATCTGTTGGTTGAATTCTCAAGGTGCCGATTCCTACTCCACACTTACCA
This sequence comes from Helianthus tuberosus, assembly GCA_030545235.1. NCBI lineage: Eukaryota > Viridiplantae > Streptophyta > Magnoliopsida > Asterales > Asteraceae > Helianthus > Helianthus tuberosus. The sequence goes on along the minus strand of CM060447.1, from coordinate 126,593,851 downwards.
ACCCGGGAGTTCCGGCAATTCACACTTATACAAAAACAATTTTCATAAACAATGAATGATGCCGATTCATGCTCCACGATTACCAACTAGGGAGCTCCGGCAAGTCAGGTTTTTACTGTTTGAAAAATATATCCACCCAAGCCTGACCTTCCTTGGGTGTAACAACCTCTTCTTCATCTTTACTTTCAACAGACTTGTGAACATTCATTTTGGAAGCATAAAATTCTTTAACTCCTTTGGCCTTACCATCGACCATTTTTCCAAAAATGTGTTTCACATTTCTGTTGAAAACTTTATCAACATCAAATTTCTTCTTGTCAGAATAAAATTGATTTGAAATTTCAACATTTCCAACTTTCTTCTTAAAATTTTCAGCCCGCAAAGGTGGAAAATTCACATCATCCACATTCGGAACTGATTTCTCAACCTTTTCTTTAACACGCGGCTCCTCTGATTTTGTGGAATCAGATTCATCACCAGAACTATTTCCTGAACCCTTAACAACCCATTTTTGAATTTTCAGATTTTCTTTTCTTTTAACCACATTCTTTGAACATTCACCAATCTCAAAGGTTGAATTTTCAAAGCCTGTAAATTTTCTGGTTGTAAGTTCAGTTTTCTCAACAACTTTTTCTTTCATTTTACCAGAGACTTCCTGTTTTGGTTTGAATGTTTTCGGACAATTTCTAGCAATATGACCAGCAGTTTTGCACTGAAAACAGGTTCTCGTCTCTGTAGTCTTCTGAGCAACACTTTTCTTCACTTCTTCTTGCTTTTTGGCAAGGAATTCTTTGTTTGTCTGCTTTCTGAACGCTTGCTCTTTCTCATCTTCTAAATATTTTCCTGAAACAAACACAATTTTTGGTTTATAAACTTTTTCATTTTTATGATTTTTCGGTTGAATAAATCCAAGACCTTTCTTTTTGACATTACTATTATGGTTTGGTTTCTTTTGAAAACTATAACCACAATTGTAACCCATTCTCTTGTTAATTCTCTGTTTATCTCTTGAAGTGTATTTTTTAGGTTTTCCAGAAAGATTTAAATCTTTTATTTCAGAAATATTAATTTCTGTAATTTTGAAAACCTTTTCAATCATTTCAATTCTAACACTTCTTATTGGAAAAATCTCATCAGAATATAATTTGTCAGAATCTTTCAAAGTATATGCTACTTTGACCGGTTCGTCATTCAAATTAGATTTTGATAGCAAAAATTCCTTATCATAAACCCGTTTGTCCTTTTTGATTGTTGATTTTGACTTGTCGGATTCAGACTTTGATTCAGATTTGGACTCCGTTTTTGACTCCTCTATGTCATCTTTATCTAACACCTGATCGACCACACTTTTAATCAACTCGGACTCATGATCAGTGTCAGACGATGTGAAAGTAACATCAATATTTTCTGGCAAATTATCCGACGACCCTGACTCCCATTGTAAGTTAATTGCCTTTTTGACTCTTTCGGAGTTTGGATTTCGAGACAAATATCCATTTTCGACCGGGGGCGGACATCTATTGTCAACAACACTTGATTTCTTACCAGAAATTTCTACTTCATCCTCTTCTTTTGTCTCGAAATTCTTTTCTTCCAAAATCTTCTCTTCTTTAAATGTCTTCATTCTTTCAACGATCGGGTAAATCCTGTCAACAACAAAAGTAGAACATGAGTAACTTTTCAATAAATTGTTAACTCTTTCAGTTTCAATCTTTTGTGTTGCCAGCTTCAATTCTAGCTCAGGACACTTCTCTGTGTAATAGTTGACGTCATCAAGTTGTCTCATGTAAGCTCCTTTGAGTGTATTCAATGCAACGGCTTGTTCACTGTTCGACTCAGTGTACTTGTTAATCTCTCTGTTCTTCAAAGTATCATAAGATTCTTTCAATCTTTTTATGTTGTGTAGCAGCTCGTTGTTTTGCATGATCAAAGAATCACAATTCAAACACTTTTCAGGAACTTTGACTGCTTCAGTATCAACTTTGATTTCAAATTCCGGAACATCTTTGACTGTTTTTTTCGCTTGGAAAAACTCAGCTCTTTTCTTTTTCTCGGCTTCAGCTTCAGCTTTTAACCTTTCTTCCTCTTCTTCCTCTTCTTCAATTTTTCTCCATTTTTCTTCTTCAGCTTCCCTGACTTTTCTGTATTTTGCAGCCCAATACTCATCATAAGCATTAGCAATAAAAGCTTTGGCATTTGACATCTCTTTAGACATCTCTTTGGCCATGAATTCTTGGTCTGGGCAAAAATTGTCCCAACTGAAACCTTCAGGCAATCTTTCATCATCTTGATCTGCCAACCACACTTTGCTGTCTGTTGGAATGTATTTATCCCAACTGAATCCACCATCCTTGCCCTGATTAACCAGACATGCTCTCTTTGAATCTTTAATTTCTTTTCTACCATGTGCAGTTTGAGCCTGATGTGGTGCCTGTTGTTGTTGATATGGCTGTTGTGTGACTTGATGATAAATCGCCTTTTTGTAGTAATCGTTGTTTCCGAAAGGGTTTTGAGCTTCACTCGCTTCTCGATTTGTGCACTCTCTCTTGAAATGCCCCTTTTCCCTGCAACAAAAACAAGTAACTTTAGACTTATCAAAACCTAAAGTTGAAATATGTGCCTCACGAAAATCATCTCTGCCTGTGATTTGTTTAAACTTTTCAGCCCGTCTCAACACACTAGCCATGCACCATTTAATATCCATCAATTCCATTTCCTCGGCATCAATTTGATCGTAATCCTCTTTCGTGAGCATTGGATTTCCAATCCTCCCTGCAACTAAACCTCCATAGGATTCAAGCACGGTCACCAACAAAGACATGTGACTTTTTGCAACTTCCTTAGTATAATTCTGATCATTCTCAAGCTTTAAAGCAATGTTGCATTGAAGAACTTTGCCACTCTTTGTCGTAGAAAACTGTGGATCATAGGTTGGAAATGAAGAAAATCCTATTGTGCTGCTTGATCCCTGAGATGCATTTTCAGAAGAACCTTTTGCGTTATAAGCAGTTTCAACCTTTGGTGAAAAATTTGTCTTTTTACTAACACCACTCTTGAAATACAAGCCGATGTCTTGTTCTCCATCGTAGTTCTTCATCCTGGCGATCTTCCTCTGCTCCATCTCTTGAGCTTCCAGATGTTTGATGAACTCACCCAGTGTTAACTTTTTATATTCCTTCCGATTGTTTCTTAACATCATCAGAAATGTTCCCCAAGTATCATGTGGTAACGCATCAGCAAGTTTCTCAATCAGCTCATCAGTATCCTTTTTGATCCCTAATTTCGTCATATTTCTCACCAAGTTACAATATCTCTCAATAATTTGTTTGGTATTTTCAGATTTCAACCCACGAAATAGATAAATTCTTTCTTCATGAGAGACATCTTGTTTTTAAGCATATCATCACTTCCTATAGACTTTGCTTCCAATTCAGTCCAGATTGAATATGCACTTCCATCATGTTGAAGCAAAATCAAAATATCCTCTTTAATTGCTTGCTGAAGCAGACTCACCATCAATTTCTCATCTCTATACTTCTTTTTCTCATCAGCACTCATTTCTCTAATTGTTAACTGAATACCATTCCTTGCGGGCCTTTCATATGGGACTTCAGTGTGTTCCCAAGCATCCAAGTGATAAGCTTAAACCCAATTTCCAAAGCGTTCGGACCAACCATTGTAATCATCAATATCCAAGAGCTTAGGTGGTTTCTGTGATGTCCCGGTTTCATTTTCAAGCAAAGCATTCTGAGTAATTGTGATAGGACTAGCAAACGCATTATAAAATTCCTCGGCCATGTTTTGGATTTCAAGAAATTATCACAACTGTTTTTTTTAATCGAAATAATCAACTTCCAACACACTGTTCAAGCGAGATCACTGAGTTTGAAGCGAAATCAGACAACAACTTTTTCAAGTGAAACCTTGTTCGAGCGGAATATCAAACTTCAACCAAAATCACAACTCGAGCGAAATCAACTCTGAAGTAGAACCCTTGATTCAAGCGGAATCAACAACACAGTTCAAGCGGAACTACAACATACTTTGGAGCGGAATCTCAGAATAATTTTGGAGCGGAATTAGACTGAACTTTCAAGCTGAACCTGATTCGAGTGGAATCAAACTAATCTTCAAGCGGAAGGTCGATTTGGAGCGAAATCAGAACCAAATTTTCAAGCAGAATCACGCTGATGTCATCATTTCCGAAAACAATTTCAAGCGGAACCTCAAAAATATCAAGTTTTAGTTCGAATTTGGACATGAAACTTGTAAGGCTTTGTTAACTATCAATTCCGAGCAATGTGTGAAAATCTGAGCCAATTCTGACCGTGAAATGATGTTCAGATTGAAAAAGAAAGATGTAGAAATAGAATTCGCAGCTGAATTGTATAGAACTCTTCTTCCTGAGCTCTGATACCACTTGTAGGATCGTTTTCGGACCTGAACGAGTGTATTAGAAGAGCTTTTCTCAGTTTGAGTGGCGGAAACAAACAAACTGAGTTCAATTCAGCGAGTATACACTTTAAACTGTCGATTTGTATTGATTGAATGACTTTTACAATGACTCGACATTTCGGCAGCACTTCGTTGCAAACTGGAAGACTAACTACTGATTTAGCTCCAAATGATCCTATATATAGGGATTCTGATTCCCCACGAAAGTGCAATGTTCATTTCGTGGGAAATCAACATTTTGTCATTTCGTGGGAAATCAACATTTCGAGCGGAATCAGGACATAATATCTCGAGCGGAATCAGGACATATATGTGATTTAGCTTGAAATAACAAGGTGTGTCATTTCGAGCGGAATCACCTCTAAAAATCACTATCTCGATTCTCGTGCCCTAACTCTATACAAGACGTAGGCGACAAATGGATGCACCAACAGGTTAATCACTTGGGTCTGTGGGGACTTTTCATGTACTAGTGTTTACTCAGATAATTCACGTTATATCATGTATATATGTGAACGTATAAACGTATGTAACATGCATTTCACCCCATGTAAAACAGAAAACAGTTTGAAAATGGGGAAGTAAAACTCACAGTGTATGCAGTAGTTTCACACAGGATGTAAACAAGCAACTGGGTCAACTTCTAGAAGCATCTATGCAAATATGGACTTACGTCAGTATCTAAGTCGGTAACACGTAGAGCTTGGATTCTCTCCGGAGTTTTCACTCCAGATTGAGCCTATACGATACTGGTATGGTGATGGAGGTCAGGGTAGTATTAGTTTTCAGTTTGACTTCCGGGCACCGGTTCGCGTGCCAGCCAATGTCAGTAGTTTAACGTGTTTGGATAATGGTACGGGAATACCAATAATGCCAACACGTTGTTATTTAAGAATGATTAACTTTTCATTAAGGGAGTTTGGGTGTTTGGGGAGTCCAGGTTGCCCAAATTTGAGTTTCCGTTTCTACCGTCGGGGATTTCTCAAAATGGTATTGGGACACCCCGAGTGTCCAATCCGCCCTGGAATCTCTCAGAATACTCCCCGTGTTTTAATTATAGTATTTTTCAGGTTGGGTCAGTTCCCAGTTCCGGCCAGTTCGTTATACGGTAAACTGCCGAAATTGATTTAAAATAATCCATTTTAGTCCAAAAATTCCCATTTAACTTATAATTTGAATAAAAATCTGTAACTTTTTATATAACTTAGTAAAAATCAGTAGATTATGGGAAAAATTCCTGGGGATTTATTTTGGCCTTTTGCTTGTCTAAATAAATTATTTATAAAATCATATTTAACCACATAATTAATATTAATTATACTAAGTGCTCAAAAATCCCAAAAACATTCCTGGACATCCCTTATGTTTCCAGAAACCTCTCCAAAAATTTTAAGATTTTCCGATTTCGTTTCAGTGCGTTCCCGGCTACCGAAACTTCGCGAAAACGCGGATTTTTAACCCAAAGAAAAAGTCAATCAATGGACTCCGAATTTTCCCAGAACATTCCTCATATGTTCCTTAGTTTCTCTGTAAAATTTGGTGATTTATTGAATCCGTTTGGTATTTTTTTCAGAATTCTTTTTGTAAAACAGTCACAAATTCACCAAAAATCATAGAAAATTCCAAAAATTCTAAAATTTTACCTCGACCTTCCTGACACTATCCTTCATCCCCACACCAAATTTCAGATCAATACAAGTATCACAGACCAAGTTATAGTCAAAAAAATATTCTGCCTAGTCTAATTTCGAGTTTCGGACAATATACCTAGCGATTTCTTCGAGAGTCCGAGTGTTTTTCTTGAGCCCAGAAGTTTGTATGGACTATATTCAATACCTACACATCAAGTACAATCCAAATATGCTAGAACTTAGATCAATCAAGCCTTATTTCGTTGTTTTTCGGTTAATCGACTAGTTAGGCGATTTTGGTCGAATAAGTGTTGATTAGGGCATCATAACCCAAAGATTTGTAATCATGGCTGCCATATAACACCAGGGAATTCTCATGGTGTTCTTATTCAGCCCATAAATTTGTTTACAACTCAAAATTTCATGGATTAAAATGGTTGTTCATGTTCTATACTATGTTTAATCAAGAAATTAGACTTAAAACCATAAAAAATAAAGTTGCTACCTTTGAATTGTGAATTGTTCTTGATAACTCAGCTGAGTTTTAATAAAAAGAAGCAGGGAATTTGAGAGAAGATGCAAAAATTTGGAGATAATGGTGTGGCAATTAAAAGAAACAAATGAGAAAAAAATATATATAACAAAGGGGGTGTTTGGCGGTTTGGGGTGGGCCACCCTAGGCCACCTCATGCCTCAAAAATTGAGTTAAAAGATAATGGTTATCCTTCGGTGAGTGCTTAGGTTCGTTTATGGGTCCCGGGCGCTTTCTTGATTTGCGTGACGGACTCCGTTTTGCGCGTAATTAGTGTCAAAAGACTCAGTTTTAAAAATCATGAATAACCATCTTGAAATCCGAACCCGGTTACATTTTAATCATAAAAGACTCGTATTAGGATGGTTTAAGTGTTTTTAAGCTTGATCGATCGTTCCTTGCACGTTTGATTGCCTTATGTTATTCCTAAAACGAGAGCGTTTCCCTAACCGGGAAGCTACTTCGTTTTGTGTGCCCAATCTCAGATTGGCTTCAAACCTTATGTCATAGTCTATGGTACAAAATTAAGATTTTCCTGGAACTCAAAATCTTAAATAATACTACCGATAGCCTAATAATCACTGTCAAAGGTTTAGTGCGCTGTTAAAAGGAAAGCTCCGGTTTAACACGTGTTTAAAGTCTAAGGACACCAACTTCGCACTGTTGGCCCTTATTAGTGTCATGTCAGTCATAACATGTTCTCGGATTCCTCCGAGACATAACAGATATCATTTAATCAAGCATATAAGTCACACATATTTTAGGGTTTTCGCACAATTAAAGTGTTAAGTGTGCGTTACCGTTTTGGACCGTTTAGGGTGTACCTGGTTTCATTATGGTTGTCACAATATGACACCTGAAGTACCACATTCTCCGAATCTCATTATCAATTTATGAACGATCATAAGATGTTAGACTGATAAATGTTATTAGACTCGAACATTTATTTACTTCTCAATTGGTGTATTGTAAAGAGAATATTATTTGTAAGGAAAATGTTGATAAAAAATTGTCATTTATCACATTGTGATATACTCCTCAAGTAGCAGTATCATTAGAGAGTATATGAAAAGTTTAAAATTATTTTATATTTGTGTGACTAATGAATAAAAGTCATAAAGCTTGTTTCAGCTCAACTACATTCTCTGAAGTGAATGTGATTTTATATTGTATGGTGTAAAGGTAACGACCGTGGAGAGAATATTATGACAATGAGATCAACCATGAGAATCGTAATAATGTTAATAATGATATTGACCACTAGAAGTGGCAAATTAAGGGAGTAGTTACATGAAAATAAAATGTGAGAAGCATGAAAGTGATAACATGATAGTTTGAAATGATAAGACATTGTTCTCTTATATATTATGTCATGTATTGGCATAAGTGAAACTAATACATAGACGATCATAAACTAGAAGTTTATTGATCATAATTATTTAATTAGTTGGCATGACCAGTTAGACCACGCTGAGTCAATGATGATGTGAAACATAATGAAGAACTGCTAGATTCTTTAAGCTGATAATTAGTATGTAACGTTTGCTCTCAAGAGAATTTATATATTTTCCAAAAAGGAGGGTGTGTAACCCTAAATATTCTAGAAGTGATTAAAAGATATGTATATCCTCCCTGTTTTGGTCAAAAATCACACAAGGATAATGCAACCAAATCCGATTTTGTGAGGTGTGATGCTTGATTATATGAACAAACGTATGAACAAAGAATGAATGAAATGAATGTTGAACACGAGGATTTATACGAGGAAAAATCCATTGATCAACGAATGATCTCCGGCATAAAAAAACCTCGGGTGATGGAAACTACCGATCACCAACTATATTAAACAAACAATGTTTACAAATCGGGATGATAACAAGCTTGGTACAAGGATCACTAGTGTGCAAAAAGTGTGTAATCGCCGAGAGTTGTTCTAAGCTCGAGTGCAGTGTGTTGCTAATAATTCTTATGTCTAAACAAGCTTTGTTATCCCCATTTAAAAATAGAAATCAACTAACTAACAAACAATCTGAAAAAGGTGCAAGCTCCCCACGATCACCACATCGGTCGAATAGCTCATGCACGTGCAGAATTAGAAGGCATATTCCCCTGGAATCTCGCTTAGACCAAGTCCCATTCGAATACTCCTGCAAAACAAGTTCAAATATAATGGAAACAATTGTTAGTATTAGGATAATAATGAGGATCCTGGATCCTTAGTCCTGCAACGTCTTCTGAGGATCCTTAATTCAAACTGAATTGAGGATCCGTGATCCTGGCTGCACTTGAGGATCCGTGATCCATAAGCTTGGAAATTCTATCCCTAACAATTGCCCCCAAAATATGAGGAATTAATTGTAACTAAATGATTCATATTTTCTGCTCGATTCAGAACAAGTTGGTTAGCGTAAAACTAGCCGTTGAGATAGGACTGGCCGTTGCGAGGGTGACGTCAGCGACAAGACTTCCCTGCATAATCATCATTATATAAAAAGGGTTAGAGATAAGGATAAAATTACATTTAAATTCGAGCGTTTCTCTCCTTTAAATCTTCATTCGGAGACTCCAACAGGTATCTATCTTTCCCTTCTCTCTAAATTTTCTTCTTTTGATTCCCTGTTCCTTCAAAATACCATGGCCAAGATGAATCTTCGATCCTCCCCTGCCAAGGATCCTAAGAAGGACAGCCCTCTGAAAAGCCAGGGTGTAACCAAAAATCCTTCGCTGGAACTCTTCCGTTTCACCGATCCTGAAATTGATCAGATACGTCATTGCTTTCCGGCAGGAGCCGTCTTCAGACCCTTCGACTCTGCTACAAAGAGCGATTGTATTTCTGATCATTGGATCACCTTCCCGGCAACCCCTTTTCTGATAGGGTTTACTTATCCTTACCCTGCTTTGACACAATCATTCTTCACCCTCACTGCCATGTGCTATATACAAGCCATGCCAATGATGTGGAGAGTTCTTCACACTCTTGAAAACATCATTGAGCAGGAAGGTGTTAAAATAGGGGTGTCTAAGTTGGGTCAGTTATACAACCTTGTTAGCCATGGTTCTCACCATTTTTTATTCAAGCATAAACCCGGTCAGCCTCATCCGATCCTGAAAACCACCAAAAATGACTCCAACTGGAGAAACCTGTTCTTCTTTGTAAGGAGAGACTCCATCCCGGATGGGAAAGATCTCCCCAAAAAGTGGATCACCTAGGGTAGGATATGGGATCTTTAGACCAGAGCAAAAGTAGGATTCTTTTTCTGTTAAGGATAACTGATCCTTCTTTTTATTTCTCTTGTGCATCTATCTCGCTCTCTCATATTCAAGAAACACCTGCAACAAAAGAAAGGATTGCAGCTTTTTGGAAGCTTGATCCTGCTGTCAGAACATTTCAAGCTAAAACACAGGATTCACAAGAAGTCTCCTCCGGTTCCTACACCATGTCAAGTAAGTATCCATTTCTTTGGATAAATAAATGTTTAAATAAACGTAAAGTATGAATACTTGTCTGTTTTTTACATTTGTAGGCGCTGGAAAATCCTCTAAATCTGCTTCCAGGTTCAGCGTCAGTGATCTTGATGCATTCGCCTACTCAAGGTACGTTAAAAAGGAGCTGGCTGCAAGCCCGAGCATCCTAAATCCTAAGGGCATGAGCACACGGGGAAAGGGTGCCAAGAAAAGAAAGACCTCTTAGCCCACTGAAGGCCTCCCTCTCATCCAACACCAGTTTGAGAAATATGTTGTTGGACTCTGTATGCCCAAGACACATATTAAATTGATGTGGCTAGTATGTTATGATCCAAGTCGAGTCATACCCAAATACAAGCTAGACAAACACTTACAATATTTATTTATGATATGATCAAACAAATAAATATTAACACTTAGAATATTTAGAAATTGGTTTTCTAAATAATTGCACTTGACAAACTAATAAATTATATGGATAATTTGTTTTGAGAGAGTATTTTATTTTGTTATTTAATTGGTTAAATAACATAATAAAAATAGCATAAGTCTAATAACATATGATGTTATATTTTATAAAAGTTATAAAATAAATATATGTAAGACTTATATTATTTAAAAGAAAAATTAGATTTTTTTAAAAGTCTAGGCCGCCACCCCCCCCCCCATGGGGTCTTCCCAAAATGTTTGGTCTAATGAGATTTCATGCATTTGCATGTGTGTTGATTGGGTGCTCTTCCCTAAATGTTTTGGCCAATCACATTGCATGCAAATTGCATGTGTAGAAGGCTCCTGATTAGGCAAGATAGATGGTCCAATGAGAAGGCATGCAAGTTGTCATATCTAGATGAATTCTCATTGGGTGGAAAGGGTGGCAAGATTCTCTCACTTGTTTTATAAACAATTTTGCAAGACAAAAAAAAAGATGATGAACTTGTAAAAACTAGAGATTTCTCTCTGGAAAAATCGGCCATATGATGGTTGATCATGAGGGTTTTCAAGTTAGAAAATGAAGTGCAAGAACACTAGAAAAACCTCCCTATATTTCGGCCATGGTGGTTGATCTTGATGGAATTTTAGTGAGTTCATAAGTGTAGAAATCCTAGCTAAACACAAGGTGTTTGTTGGAAGGCTTGGGGTATACAAGCTTGAGGTCTTCTACACTTGAAGGCAACCGTTCAAGAAGCATCATCATCTTCATATCCTTTACTCCTTGGAAGGTAGTATTCTAAACACTCTATGGTTGTGTTTTAATTTTGATAGCATGCATGTTCGTATATGGATCCGGGGATTGGGTTTTACATATAAAATGTTTTTTTTGTATCTTGTAAGTAACATGTTTTAAATAATATTTTCCGCTGCGTTTTTATTTTATAAGGATAAAATACTTTGATAAACATGTGAAAAACCCAACAGTGGTATCAGAGGCGCTTATATGAGTGCATGCTTCAATAGATTAAAAATTTCGGGTTTCGGGTTTGAATAAAACCCTATGGGAAAATTTTAACATGGTTAACCCTTTGTTTTTCAAGATTATTTTCTTACATGCATAAGGGAATCTTGAAAAATTATTTCATATGGATGATTTGTGTGTTTGGACAAAACTTACCTTTTCGGTTTATAGTAAGTACATAACCGAAAATGGTCATAAAAGGGAACCATTTTTTTATGCTTCTTGAAATTAATATATATATATATATATATTTGGATATATATTTTGGTGTATATGACCTAGCCATGACCTTGTGTTGAGTGATTGTGTGGTGATTTATTTTATTTATTATTTCAATGGGTTGTAATAATTATTATTTTGTTCTTCCATTTGTAAGATATGTAATTTATTTATTTTCATTTGGTATGTAAAATAAATAGATTAGGTGCATTTTATTTTACTAGAAAAAATGTATTATGATATATTTTGTAAAAGAAGATGCACACAAAAATGTGGTTTTGGTTTGGACCATAATATTCGGTCCAAAGAACTTCATCGTTCTCAACGGGATTTTAACTCGATAACCAAAACACATTTTTGAAGTCCAAAAGAGTTTGGAGCTGAATATAAAAGACTTTTGGAAGCTCAAAGAAGGTGGAGAAATCACAACACAAGAAGGAGACTTGAAGCATTTGGATGCGGGATCAAGTGGGAGTTCAACGACACATTTCTTGTGTCATTTTTCACCCTTTAGGAAGGACCTTTTGGCACACTTGTTTCGGCTAACAAGTGTTGTCAAAATAGTTGGCTATGGTTATGCACCTATTGTTATGAATGTTGTGCTTGTGTGGTTGCTTATTTTGTTGTTTAGATGATATGTAGATATACATAACTTAACAAACTAATAATCAACAACAAGCGTAAAATTGGTTCTTGACAAAATCATTAAAATGGTTAATAAAGATTTTATTAAAAATTAATGATTTTATAATAAAATGGGTTTTATTAAAAAGAACCTTGAAAATTTGTTTTCACTAAAGTACCATTGATTTGAATGCACGCAAATGTATGGTACATAATGTTTTCTAAACTAGAATTTTGAAAAACTCAAAAATCCCTTTTATAAAACAAGTCAAATACCATCCTTTTATACAACACTTGAATCACTTGGGAACTCTTATTGTGGGATAAAGGTCACCTAACCACATTTGAGGGAACTTGTATATTCGAGGTGGGTTTACCATGTTTGTGGGATAAAGGTCACCTAACCACTTATGTGTATAAACTCACACGTGTGTGTAAGTTGGACGACTTGATTTGGAAACCATGAACTTAGGGTCACCGAAGCATGGGGAACAAAGGTGTTGATGGGATTAAACATGCCAACTAAACATAAAGATGTTTAACCGATCCCATAAACCTAGAAGTTGCAAAGGGTTGCAATTGTCAAACGTTGACTACCTTGTTAATTTAAATAATGGGATAAAGGTCACCTAACCAATATTTAAATGTAACGTTGGATTCTAGATTTTAATTATTAATTGTCTATGAGACATAAAAGGGTATTAATAATTAAAATATAATAATATCAAAAATACTAAAATTGAACCTTGTTAAATTTTGTAGATGGCCGCTAACAATATTACCCAAACCGTCCGTAACCTATCACTAAAAACGATCCTAATCCCGATGAACCTCTTATGGAAGACAAGGATGCCTATAACGATTGGATTAAGTATATCGAGGATACAACGTAGCCTCTTGCCTCATGTTAGGAATTATGATTCCCGAGATTCAAAAGGTTTTTGAACATCATGAGCATACGACATGATTACCCAATTGTAGGAAATGTTCCTAAGGGTAGAAAGCTTCGAAACGGTTCGAGCGCTTCATGCATGTCGAATGGAGGAAACCCAATCAGACTCATCTTATGTCTTTAAGATGAAAAGCCACAGTGATCATCTCGAAAGGCTCAATATGGATAAAAGGGTTTTATCCATTCTAACGATCAATGAGGGTGGCAATAAGAAAGGGCATCACCCCGACACCAAAGCAAATGTTGAAAATGGAAACGGGTAATTCAAAGGGAAATGGCTAGAAAGACTAAAGCGAAACCACCAAAACCAAAAGAGAAGAAGGCAAAGGTTGCCATGAATGATCCATGCTTTGAGTGTGGTGAGATAGAGCATTTAAATAGAAATTGTCCAACCTATCTCAAAGAGTTGAAAAACAAGAGGGATGCTAGGCAAACCTCAGGTACAATCTTAATGATATATATTGACCTTAATGTTATTTCTTCTAACACATGGGTATTAGATACCGGATGTGGAACTCATGTTTGCAATTCGTTGCAAAAGGTTCAAAAGAAATAAACATTACAAGAAAGGAGACTATGTTTTGAAACTTCCAAATGGTTTGGAAATTGTTTTAAAATGTCTTGAATGCTCCTAGTTTTACTAGGAACATTATTCAAAGTTTCCCTTATAAGACAATATGGTTTTGACTTAAAGTTTCCAAAAACATTGACATTTATATCGATGAATGACATGTTCTACTTTAAACCTATGCCTTCAAATGGTATTTATGAATCGGTTCATAATAATACATCATTTGATAGTTTAATGTACCAATCAATCACCAAGAAACTCAAAATGGATTTGAGTAAGACCTATCCTTGGCATTATCGCCTTGGTCATATAAACAAATGTCGCATGTAAACACTTCGAAAGAATTGTCTTTTGGAAACAAATGAAATTGGTTCATTCAATACATGCGAATCTTATTTACAAGGTAAAATGACCAAGAAATCCCTTAGTGGGAAAGGGCAAAAGATTTATTAGGTATCATACATTCGAATGTATGTGATCCTTTTAAGCCAATGACTGGGAATGGTGAAAGATACTTCATTACTTTTACCGACAACTATAGTAGTTATGGTTATGTGTACTTGACACAAAGAAGAAGTTTTGAAACGTTCAGAATCTTCAAAAAAGTGAAGTACAAAATCAACTCTTTTAAAGTTCTTCGTTACGATAGAGGAGGAGTCGAACTCTATTAGATATGGTTCGATCTATGATGGCTAGGAGCGCATTATCTCTATCACTTTGGGGTTACGCTTTGCTCTCCATGGCCCGTATGGTCCAACCAAGAAAGTGGATAAGACACCTTTTGAAAATATGGCATGGAAGGGTTCCATCATTATCCTATTTAAAGGCATGGGCTGTGAAGCTTCTGTAAAGAATACACCCCAAATAAAAGTACGATCCACTAAGTGTATCTTTGTAGGATATCCTAAAGATGGTATAGGATATTATTTCTACGATCCAACAGAGCAAAAAGGTATTTGTTGCTCGAAAGGCTGAGTTCTTGGAAGCTAAGTTCTTTGTGGAAGGAATTATTAGAACAAGTGGAACTTAATAAGGATCAAGAACCACAAGCCGATACACGTTTGGTTAAAACTTGCACTCAACAAAAGGTTATTGAAAAATGATCAAGTGGTTGATCAACACACAAAAAGCGTTCGCAGATCTGGTAGAATTAGTAGTCCACCTAGAAGATATGGATTTTTCATAGATGGGTGCTACGTGGTAGATTCAGGTGAATCAACCACATACCATGATGCAATGTCAAAATTCGATTGTGA
This sequence comes from Helianthus tuberosus, assembly GCA_030545235.1. NCBI lineage: Eukaryota > Viridiplantae > Streptophyta > Magnoliopsida > Asterales > Asteraceae > Helianthus > Helianthus tuberosus. The sequence goes on along the minus strand of CM060447.1, from coordinate 126,578,693 downwards.
CAAATGACTTGAAGCCATGAACGTAAAGATGCAGTCCATGTATAACAACCAAGAATGGGAATTGGTTGTAGCACCTCTTAACTCCAAAGTAGTTGGAAGTAAGTGGGTTTTTCAGGAAGGAAACCGATATGCATGGTAACTTGGATACTTGTAAAGCGACTTGTAGCAAAAGGTTTCACTCAAACTCACAGGGTTGATTATAATGAGACCTTCTCGCCTATAGCGATGCTAAAGTCAATAAGGATATTATTTGCCATACCTGCATATTATGAATATGAGATTTGGCAAATGGATGTCAAAATGGCTTTCCTAAATGGATATCTTGAGGAAGATGTCTATATGGTTCAGCCTGAAGGTTTTGTCGATCCAAAACATCCTAACAAAGTATGCAAGTTAAAGAAATCAATCTATAGATTGAAACAAGCATCTAGAAGTTGGAATCACCGTTTTGATGAAGAGATTAGGGAATATGGATTCATCAAGAACGTCGATAAAGCTTGTGTTTTAAGAAGGCTAGTGGGAGCATCATCACTTTCTTAATATTGTATGTCGATGACATTCTACTATTTGGAAATGACATTCCAACCATGGAAGGTGTAAAAACCTAGCTTGGAAGTAGTTTTTCCATTAAGGATCATGGTGAAGTCGCCTATATTTTGGGAATAAAGATCTATATGGATAGATCAAGGCGCTTGATAGGTTTAAACCAAAGTGCATACATTGACAAAGTCTTGAAAAGGTTCACGATTGAGAACTCTATGAAAGGTTTGGTACCTATTCAAAAAGGGGACAATATTGAGTGCGTCTCAATGTCCAAGCTCAAAGAATGAGCAAGAAAGAATGAAAGAAATCCCATATGCGTCAGCTATAGGATTCATTATGTACGTAATGATATGCACTAGACCGGACAAGTTATGCGCTTTAAGCATAACGAGAAGATACCAGCGAGAAACGTCATTAAGTGACTGTTATAAATATATTGAAATACCTCAGAAGGACTAAGGATACATTTCTAATATATAGAACTGGTGAAAAAGAACTCGTTGTAAAAGGTTACAGGGATGCGAGTTTCGGAATTCGTTGTAAAGGGTTACATGGATACGAGTTTCCAAACTAATCGAGATGGTTCTCGATCACAATCAGGGTAGCATTGTCCACTACATAATCAGAATACATCGCCGCTTCATTGATTGAGATAATTCATATGGATCTACCACTTGAATTATTGCCAATCTAGGGGTAGTCCCTACCATTAAGGCCCCAAGAGATCTTTGTGATAACGATGGTGTGATTGATCAAATCAAGGAACCTCGTGTACATCAAGAGACTAAACACATTAAGCGGAGTTTCAACTACATATGGGATGAAGTTGAAAAGGGAAAGTAATGTATTCGCAAAGTTCACACTGATCAAAATATTGCGGATCCACTCACGAAGCTCCTTGAACGGGCAAAGCATGAAGGGTCATACTTGTGCCTAAGGACTTCGATATTCTAGTGATTGGATTTGATCTATTTTGTATTTGGATATTGGAATAACTGTTATTATAACACTTTATGGTATTTTGATTTATGTTCCTTTTAGCATGTTTAAATCCGTGAATAAGTTACTTATTCTAAATGTCCGTAGTCGATCATACTTGTGGGAACAGATATGAATGTAAGACTATTATGAACTTGGATTGGTGGATATTCATTAGGTATGAATATAGAGCAAAGTATTGCTGCCAAAGTTCATAGATATTTGTGGGATACAAATATTGGACTGACTCGCTCTCAAATATTACTGCATGGAATCATTTGTGATTGATCATAAGTAAATTTGAGTAAAGGAGAATATCATAGTATCCTCTGACCTGAGATGCATATTGGGTCTTGATATTCACCAAATATTATGCCTTGACTTATTTCTTTCGCTGTTAGTAATATGACAGTACATAAGGTGATTGTGAGAGACGTATGTAGTCAAGATGGGATTTGTTCCTCTTATTTGTTGAGAGTAAGATGTCTAAGGCCTGCTAAAGTTAAATCAATAGAGAGTGATCACTCTGTGTCTCTGGATTTAACATAACATCTGTAACGAAAGGATAAATGATAGATTCACCTAAATCATGTTCAAGTAAGGGACTTGAAAGGGGTGATGTTATTGAATGGGACATATAGTCATACGTATTGGGGGTAGTAAACCGTAGTTAGGCGTCATTTACTACTTGCATCAATCTTCTATGTATCTTGTGCAAGTGGGAGATTGTTGGACTCTGTATGCCCAAGACACATATTAAATTGATGTGGCTAGTACGTTATGATCCAAGTCGAGTCATACCCAAATACAAGCTAGACAAACACTTACAATATTTATTTATGATATGATCAAACAAATAAATATTAACACTTAGAATATTTAGAAATTGGTTTTCTAAATAATTGCACTTGACAAACTAATAAATTATATGGATAATTTGTTTTGAGAGAGTATTTTATTTTGTTATTTAATTGGTTAAATAACATAATAAAAATAGCATAAGTCTTATAACATATGATGTTATATTTTATAAAAGTTATAAAATATATATATGTAAGACTTATATTATTTAAAAGAAAAATTAGATTTTTTTTAAAAGTCTAGGCCGCCACCCCCCCCCCCCCATGGGGTCTTCCCAAAATGTTTGGTCCAATGAGATTTCATGCATTTGCATGTGTGTTGATTGGGTGCTCTTCCCTAAATGTTTTGGCCAATCACATTGCATGCAAATTGCATGTGTAGAAGGCTCCTGATTGGGCAAGATAGATGGTCCAATGAGAAGGCATGCAAGTTGTCATATCTAGATGAATTCTCATTGGGTGGAAAGGGTGGCAAGATTCTCTCACTTGTTTTATAAACAATTTTGCAAGACAAAAAAAAAGATGATGAACTTGTAAAAACTAGAGATTTCTCTCTGGAAAAATCGGCCATATGATGGTTGATCATGAGGGTTTTCAAGTTAGAAAATGAAGTGCAAGAACACTAGAAAAACCTCCCTATATTTCGGCCATGGTGGTTGATCTTGATGGAATTTTAGTGAGTTCATAAGTGTAGAAATCCTAGCTAAACACAAGGTGTTTGTTGGAAGGCTTGGGGTATACAAGCTTGAGGTCTTCTACACTTGAAGGCAACTATTCAAGAAGCATCATCATCTTCATATCCTTTACTCCTTGGAAGGTAGTATTCTAAACACTCTATGGTTGTGTTTTAATTTTGATAGCATGCATGTTCGTATATGGATCCGGGGATTGGGTTTTACATATAAAATGTTTTTTTTTGTATCTTGTAAGTAACATGTTTTAAATAATATTTTCCGCTGCATTTTTATTTTATAAGGATAAAATACTTTGATAAACATGTGAAAAACCCAACATATGTATCCAAGGTAAGGATCCTATATCCTTAGGTCTGAACTTTACTTTCTGAGGATAACGGATCCTGACTATAAGCTTCTTTTATGCAGAAATTCACCGAGATCCAAATGCTCCTAGATCAACATGTGGCTGAAACCGAGCAGCAAAAGCTAGACTTCTAGCAGATGTTCCTGGCCAAAGACAAGAAAATCTCCTCCCTTGAGAAGGACATTGTCACACCCCGACCACGTAAAACAACTAATCATGGCGGAAACGTCCGGGAGTGTCGTAACAGAATCATTGTTTCACAACACATGGAATTTAGAATATTGTTTTATTACATAATAAGTTACATTGTCTTGGAATTAGATCAACAAACAGTACAATTGCCGTTCATGTTTTTATAATTACTAAGGCCCATGTCCATCCTATGTAAAGCAATCAACAGTCGTCACGAAATAAAACCTGAAACATATGTGAAAGTAAATACGTCAGCATAAAAATGCCTGTGAGTAACATAGGTTTTGTGTTGAGGATTCGTGACTTTGAATGTTTAAAGAAATGTTTAACAAAAGTAGTCATGAGCCTTAAAATATTTTCTTTTATATTTCATACAAAAAGCGATAAGAAATCAGATGATATAAAAGAATATTGCAATAATGAAAGGAATAACCAACTAAAAATGAGTTTGTAGCATATATAAAAATATACCTTAGTTTTAAGAAAGTCGGATAAGTAATATATTAAAATATATTATAGTTTCAAAACAGTTAATCAGATAGTATATCAAATATACTTTAGTTGTTAAAATACTAGTTTTCGGTAGTATATCATAAGTATACTTTGGTTTTGTAAATAACATATCAACTATGTTTTAGTAAATAACAAAATATATGTTGGATTTGTACATAGTATATCAAATTATACTTTGGTAAATAATATCACATATGAGAGCATATCAAACTTTACTTTGGAAGTATATCAAAATATACAAAAGAAGATGTGATTTAGAATTCATTCAAAACTTTGTGTATCAAACTACACCTTAGAGACTATAGAAATACCACAAAGGAATTTCTATTTGGATAAAATTCGGTTTCTGACATTCCATACAACAGGAATGGGGTGTCTAGTCCTATAGCGCTATATCATACTACCAATCGGTTTGGTGAATGTATAAAATAAGTACAACCAACAATAAATTTTATAAACTTTGAGAATTAGTGTTTAAATCATAGATAATCATTCAGTTTGTCAAAAGATAAGTATTAGCATGTATAATCAATTTATACTTTGAAATCATGAAAATAACAATTAAGCACACATGTTTCACCCCAAAACATTTGAAAACAGTAAAGAGGGGACTATGTACTCACCTTTGGGTGCGTTTTTTATATGTTAACACAATCCCTCAAATTGTTTATTCGTCCTAAATTAAATAAGAACGATTTAATAATAAAAAACCCACAAAAATACATAAGTTTCTCCGATACTTAGAATTTTCACATAACTTTGAGATCTTCTCGAAAAGTTATTATTTTTTATTATATTGGTGTATTTATATATATATATATATATATATATATTTATATATATATATATATATATATATATGAGTTCATATATATTTTAAAACCTTTGCGACTTGAATGATTTTATTGGTGACCCTCATCATGTTATAAACAATATATCTACGATTTGCGCATCGTAATATATATACTCAAATGTAACATATTAATAATAACGTAATACACATAATCTTGTCAAATATTAACATGTCATCATACACATATTATAAAACACATAACACATTGTAACACATAAAATTTACCCATGAACAACCCATTATAGTGTATGTTGAAAAACACGTATTTTAGCGATTTGGTAACATTTTTGGGCGTCGGAAGTCACGTATGACCAACCAAACACCAAGTAAACTTAATATAAGTTAAAATACTTATTTTTATAGCAAAAACATCAGTTTACTTACTGATCTAAAACGGTTTTATAAAAATCATCCGAAAAGCCGATTTCTAACCGTTTTACCGGATAGTTTTGCATTAAACGTTACCCTAACCATCCCAAATCGAAACGACTTGATATTTTAACATAACCCATGCTATTTACTGAATAAAATAGTGGTTATACTCATGATAGTGCAGGTCTCAAATAAAGCACATAAATCATGCTAATTTCACATATTTTACCACTTTCTAAGCCATATGTCCAACATGCAAAGCTATCAAACCTATGACAAAGTTTCATGCCTTTATAATATACCAAATAATGTTATTTTTAGTGTTTATAATCTGTTCTAAAACATTTTTGTCATACAATCATTTTTTTTATCATTTCTTGAGCTTTAAATCAACATGTATTCTCATGTACAAGCGTCTAAAGCACACTATCATATCATCATCATTTTATATGAATCTAAATGCATCCAATATGCAACTTATTCATGTTTATTTGCTGATGTTTTTGAACATTTATCATATCATACACAAATCATCCAACACTTGCATTTTAACTATCATTCAAGAACAAGCAACAACTTAAAAATTCCCAAATATGTCTAATAAATTTTTAGCCATTTATATGTCAAAATACTAACATTACTTCAAATTTACAACTCATGATTTAATCATTCCTTTATATCTCTACATATTTGCATATAATCTTGTTCATGCAAACAAACATCTTAAGCAAGTATTTACCAAAGATCAAGCCCAAATCTCATACATATACATATATATATCACCATTTTTATTTTGTATCAAGACCCATTTCTTTTTAGATTTCAAGTTTGTGAAAAATTACAAGATTCAAGAGAAACTTCCAACCATCAAGAACAACCAAGAATCAAGAGTATGATTTAAACATAAACTTTATACCTTCAAGATTCAAGTAAGTTTTTGGATGAGATTTGATGATATGGAGCTTGAAATCACTTGAAAACACCTTGGAAACTCCTTTGGATCTTCATACCAACTTGAAATTAGCTTAGAAAGGGGTTGGATCTTGAAGAACAAAGTTGAAGATTTGAAGATGGAAGAGAGAAGGGGGGTTACGCTTGGGAGGGAGAGAGAGTGAAGGAGATGGAGTGATCTTGTAGGATTTGTTGTGATCTTTGAAAGATATATAGAAGATATGGAGGGATAAGGAAGATTTGCAAAGATTTCAAGCAACAACACTTGTCAAGAAGGAAAAAAAGAAAATGGCACTTGTCTTATACATACATACACGAATATATATATATATATATATGTACAAAAATACACAGAATTGATATATCTAGGTTAAAAACAGGTGTTTAACTGGATACCGGGTATTTTATCTAGCGTTTAAATCCCAGTTTATGGCGTTCTAAATTATTTTTATTATTCTATAAAAATAAACTCGCCAAAATATTGCTGAAATAAATTTCAGTTGCCGAAAATGGCTGCGTTGTCTGCGTTTTGCAGTTGAAGCACTATGTTACGCAGTAACACGCGATACGCGCTTAAACTTTGAAAAATAACGTTTTTAAGCGCTTTAATTTATTTTTCAACACGAACATGATTAAAAATAAAATTTTAATCATAACAGAATATATTTTTAGGATTTAAATATTATCTGGGCGGTCACCAACGTTCGTTTCGCAGTTTTTTCGTAATTAGTTCTAAAGTTCGAACAAACATGTTTTTGCCATACCGAATTCTTCGAAACTTATTTCTAAGTTATGTAAAGGGTATTTAGGGTATGTTTGGCTTATGTCACAGTTCCGGAGTGTACGTCGCGTTAAACTGATTACGTTCACGTAATGGATTACGATTTCACTTCTAGAACAAGTTTGAGAGTTCGGAATTGAACAATGATTGAAAACGTACTAACGTCACAAATAATTAAACAAATATTGAAATTAACACACCATATTTATTAAATACAAAGTTGTTCGGAACAGTACAAGGGTTAAAATACACAGATGTCACAGTCTCCCCTACTTTTGGAAATTTCGTCCCGAAATTTAATTTTAGAGGAAACTTTTGAAGGCAACTGTCATGGTTTCGCTTTCGAATGAATCCCTCGAACCCTAAGTAAAACTCTGGGCCATGTTTGGATTCTTAGCGAATTTGTCAACTGTCAAAGTGAAGTCCTTGTAGTAACAAAACATGGAGTTTCGAACTATGGACATAAGAACGTTTCTTATGAAGACTATTATAGGAAACTTGTGTGTGTTTGAAATCGGAACTGGAGAGTGAAAAATAAAATGACATTGGTCAAGGTTCAGGACTTCTAGTAACTTAAATAACGCTACGTTCGCAATGTAATAAGGAACACTTATATATAGGAAGTACCAGCGGCGTATCCACCATGCCCTTTTCTACATTGTTCCCGTTTCGTTATTCTCATCACTATAGGTCTTACACAAAACTTGCTGTGGTTTCTTTGCACTGAATTCCATAATTATGTATGCATCCATAATTACGTATTTCCTTGCACAGTCCGCACAGTTCATTTCATAATGCGTAGGGGAAAAATCAATTGAATAAACATGAAGTGACTTGACTAGACCACCAAAGGATCTCTTTAACTAGATCAACAAACGATCTTTTAACTAGATCAACACATGATCTCCTTAACTAGACCGTCGTACGATCTCCTTAAATAGACCACTTAAGGGATCTTTTCAGCTATATCATCACATGATATTCCTAACCAGATTTTTGAATCAATCTGTTTAACTAGACCGCTCAAGGGGTCTAAATTAAAGAATAGTACTTCATAATCCAAGAGACTTACTATTACGTAGAAGCCCATTAAAGATTTAAGATAGTACCTTTGGGTATCCTATTATGAATTCTTCATATTGAAATATGGAGATTCTATAAGGATTTGGATAATGAATATTCGGATTACAAAAACACAAGACATAAAAGAAATCACATAATTATTTAACTTGATCTTCATTTTGTTAATTTTCTGGTTAATTGAGCATATGAGTATTCAAAGCATACCAGGAATCCAATCCGGGAATTCCGTTTGGCACTTTAAACATTTTCAAGAATCTAACTATGAAGATAGGAAGATCTTAATTGGAATTTGGCTTTGTTTCTTAAAAGAAACGAGTATCAAAATTTTTGGGGAGATCACAAGTGATCATAAAAATGACAGAACCACACGAGTAGTTTGTCTTTGGGTCGGCATCATGGGGTTGTACTAAACATACACACAATTGTATCAGTTTCGTAAAATAAAATTGAAACAACAAATTTTATTTATGTATCAACTGAGTCGATTCAAACATCCAAAAGATAACATACAAGGAAAAACAAAAGACTAATTGTTCACTGCTGCATCGTCGTTTGCGTTTGCCTCATTTATGTTAAACACTCGTCCACGTGCTGGACTCGCGTTAACAAGTCTTGGGCAATTGTTGCGGTATTGAGTAAGGTCACCACAGTTATAACACGACCCAGGTGGAAACCGTGCTTGAACAGCAGCAGGATTTGCAGCAGCTTGGTTAGCATAACGGCAGGTATTGACCAAATGTCCCAATCGCCCACAGTGGGTACATTTGTGACACTGCACTTGCTCCAGATGATGACAGTTGCATTTGTTGCACAAAGGTGCGGTACCAACATAGTTTTTCCTTGTACGAGGTTGTGCTGGCTGGTTTGGTGCAACCTGATTGTTCTGAGCAACTACGGCAAAGTTTTGTGAAGCCTTGCTTTTCTTCTTCTTGGATGTCTCGGCCTGTTTATCCTTTGGTTCATCTTGTGCAGACTTGTCAGATGGTCTCGGGTCGCCCTTTCGAAAAAGCTTACCTTTCCTGATCTGGGATTCAGTCAGGGTAGCAGACAATTCAATGGCCTGTCTGATGGTAGTAGGACGCTACAAGTAACGATATCCTGAACTAGGTCAGGAAGACCATCAATGTACTTTTCAATCGCCTTATCCACAGGCGTAACCATGGCAGGATATAACAGGCTCAGTTCCTCATAACGGTCAGTGTAGGCTCGATGTTCACCACTATCTTGCTTTAAATCGTCGAATTCCCTTTCCAACGCTCTAAGCTCATGACGAGGACAGAACTCCTTCATCATTAGAGCTCGAAGCTCCTCCCAAGTTTGAGCTAGTGCCACATCGGCACCCCTATCACGCATCACCCCGTTCCACCATAATAGAGCACGCTTCTCAAACACACTGGATGCAAACTCAACCTTACGCTCATTCGGACATTGCACATGCCTGAATGTGCTCTCCAAACTTTCAAACCATTGCAGGAGCACGGTTGCTCCTTGAGTCCCAGAAAACTTCAAAGGTTTAGCAGAGTTGAATGTCTTAAAGTTGCATGGAACAGGTGCGTTGTTGTTGTTGTTTGCTTCGTTTAACTGGGTAACTAGGTTCGGGAGTACAACAGTGATTTGCTGAGTGATCAAGGCTGCCATTGCGGCGTCTTGAGTTTGATCACGTCGAGGAGGCATCTAAAAGAAAAGGAACACAAGGAAATGTGTGAGATTGACATAGAACAATCAAAAGGAGTATTGAAAGCATCGACAAAACGAAGGAAGGTGGTAATTTGTTCGTTACTTAAAACAAACAAACAACACAGTGACTAATCAAAGTAAAGAGGTCTACATAATGCATAATGAAGACATGCTTTAGCCTATAAGTGGACACTCACCCCAAGAGTTCCCAGGTAAGAGTGACTGGTCCGATTATGTGGATTTGTACGAAAGGTACCCACCCTTCCGGATTGCACGGGTTCACATTATTAAGACTCAAACTTTGACGAGATTTGAAAACTTTAAAGGGGTAAAGCCAAAAAACTAATCATCTAAGGATAGATGATCGATTTTCAAATGGAATTGAGATTTGTGTACTTGTTTTGGTAATCACCTAAGGATAGGTGATTGTATTGTTTTAAGATCTAAACACAAGATAACTTGTGTTAGGGTCCTAGAAAGGTTATAGACTAGGTCAAAATTTTACTAATAACCTAATTCCCTATAACCATGAGCTCTGATACCAACTCTTCTGTCACACCCCGACCATGTAAAACAACAAATCGTGGCGGAAACGTCGGGGAGTGTCGTAACAGAATCATTGTTTCACAACACATGGAATTTAGAATATTGTTTTATTACATAATAAGTTACATTGTCTTGGAATTAGATCAACAAACAGTACAATTGCGGTTCATGTTTTTATAATTACTAAGGCCCATGTCCATCCTATGTAAAGCAATCAACAGTCGTCACGAAATAAAACCTGAAACATATGTGAAAGTAAATACGTCAGCATAAAAATGCCTGTGAGTAACATAGGTTTTGTGTTGAGGATTCATGACTTTGAATGTTTAAAGAAATGTTTAACAAAAGTAGTCATGAGCCATAAAATATTTTCTTTTATATTCCATACAAAAAGCGTTAAGAAATCAGATGATATAAAAGAATAATGCAATAATGAAATGAATAACCAACTAAAAATGAGTTTGTAGCATATATAAAAATATATCTTGGTTTTAAGAAAGTCGGATAAGTAATATATTAAAATATATTTTAGTTTCAAAACAGTTAATCAGATAGTATATCAAATATACTTTAGTTGTTAAAATAATAGTTTTCGGTAGTATATCATAAGTATACTTTGGTTTTGTAAATAACATATCAACTTTGTTTTAGTAAATAACAAAATATATGTTGGATTTGTACATAGTATATCAAATTATACTTTGGTAAATAATATCACATATGAGAGCATATCAAACTATAATTTGGAAGTATATCAAAATATACAAAAGAAGATGTGATTTAGAAATCATTCAAACCTTAGTGTATCAAACTACACCTTAGAGACTATAGAAATACCACAAAGGCAATTTCTATTTGGATAAAATTCGATTTCTGACAGTCCATACAACAGGAATGGGGTGTCTAGTCCTATAGCGCTATATCATACTACCAACAATAAATTTTATAATCTTTGAGAATTAGTGTTTAAATCATAGATAATCATTCAGTTTGTCAAAAGATAAGTACTAGCATGTATAATCAATTTATACTTTAAAATCATGAAAATAACAATTAAGCACACATGTTTCACCCAAAACATTTGAAAACAGTAAAAGAGGGGACTATGTACTCACCTTTGGGTGCGTTTTTTATATGTTAACACAATCCCTCAAATTGTTTATTGGTCCTAAATTAAATAAGAACGATTTAATAATCAAAAACCCACAAAAATACATAAGTTTCTCCGATACTTAGAATTTTCACATAACTTTGAGATCTTCTCGAAAAGTTATTATTTTTGATTATATTGGTGTATTTATATATATATATATATATATATATTTGAGTTCATATATATTTTAAAAACTTTGCGACTTGAACGATTTTATTGGTGTCCCTCATCATGTTATAAGCAATATATCTACGATTTGCACGTCGTAATATATATACTCAAATGTAACATATTAATAATAACGTAATACACATAATCTTGTCAAATATTAACATGTCATCATACACATATTATAAAACACATAACACATTGTAACACATAAAATTTACCCATGAACTACCCATTATAGTGTATGTTGAAAAACACGTATTTTAGCAATTCGGTAACATTTTTGGCCGTCGGAAGTCACGTATTACCAACCAAACACCAAGTAAACTTAATATACGTTAAAATACTTATTTTTATAGCAAAAAACTCAGTTTACTTACTGATCTAAAACAGTTTTATAAAAATCATCCGAAAAGCCGATTTCTAACCGTTTTACCGCATAGTTTTGCATTAAACGTTACCCTAACCATCCCAAATCGAAACGACTTGATATTTTAACATAACCCATGTTATTTACTGAATAAAATAGTGGTTATACTCATCATAGTGCAGGTCTCAAATAAAGCACATAAATCATGCAAATTTCACATATTTTACCACTTTCTAAGCCATATGTACAACATGCAAAGCTATCAAACCTATGACAAAGTTTCATGCCATTATAATATACCAAATAATGTTATTTTTAGTGTTTATAATCTGTTCTAAAACATTTTTTTCATACAATCATTTTTTTATCATTTCTTGAGCTTTAAATCAACATGTATTCTCATGTACAAGTGTCTAAAGCACACTATCATATCATCATCATTTTTTATGAATCTAAATGAATCCAATATGCAACTTATTCATGTTTATTTGCTGATGTTTTTGAACATTTATCATATCATACACAAATCATCCAACACTTGCATTTTAACTATCATTCAAGAACAAGCAACAACTTAATAATTCCCAAATATGTCTAATAAATTTTTAGCCATTTATATGTCAAAATACTAACATTACTTCAAATTTACAACTCATGATTCAATCATTCCTTTATATCTCTACATATTTGCATATAATCTTGTTCATGCAAACAAACATCTTAAACAAGTATTTACCAAAGATCAAGCTCAAATCTCATACATATACATATATATATATATATATATATATATATATATATATATATATATATATACACGGTTTTAGGGTGGGGTTCGGCTACAAAGTCCATTTTTCCTAAAAAGTGTACAAAGTCATAAAACCCCACATTTTCAGCCATAAAACACACTCAAAACCCACAAACAAAAGAGTGAAGATCACTAAAACACAATATCCAAACCCTAACAATCCATAAAAACTTCAAACACACCATCCTAAAACTATGAATATAAAGCACACCAGGATAATCAACATAAAACACACTAATGTTAGATATTCGATAATCAAAGCCTTATCATCCAAAACAACACAAAACCCACAAATGTGGCGTTTAGTAATCTTCAATTTTCCATTTGGGGGGTTTTGAGTATGTTTTATTGTTGACATTATGGTGTTTTATGACTTTTTACACTTTGTAGGAAAAATGGACTTTGTAGCCAACTCCCACCCTACGGTTTTATACACACATATATATCACCATTTTTATTTTATCTCAAGACCCATTTCTTTTTAGATTTCAAGTTTGTGAAAAATTCCAAGATTCAAGAGAAACTTCCAACCATCAAGAACAACCAAGAATCAAGAGTATGATTTAAACATAAACTTTATACCTTCAAGATTCAAGTAAGTTTTTGGATGAGATTTGATGATATGGAGCTTGAAATCACTTGAAAACACCTTGGAAACTCCTTTGGATCTTCATACCAACTTGAAATTAGCTTGGAAAGGGGTTGGATCTTGAAGAACAAAGTTGAAGATTTGAAGATGGAAGAGAGAAGGGGGGTTACGGTTGGGAGGGAGAGAGAGTGAAGGAGATGGAGTGATCTTGTAGGATTTGTTGTGATCTTTGAAAGATATATAGAAGATATGGAGGGATATGGAAGATTTGCAAAGATTTCAAGCAACAACACTTGTCAAGAAGGAAAAACAAGAAAATGGCACTTGTCTTATACATACATACATGAAAAATATATATATATATATATATATATATATATATATATATATGTACAAAAATACACATAATTGATATATGTAAGTTAAAACAGGTGTTTAACTGGATACCGGGTATTTTATCTAGCGTTTAAATCCCGGTTTATGGCGTTCTAAATTATTTTTATTATTCTATAAAAATAAACTCACCAAAATATTGCTGAAATAAATTTCAGTTGCCGAAACTGGCTGCGTTGTCTGCGTTTTGCAGTAGAAGCACTATGTTACGCAGTAACACGCGATACGCGCTTAAACTTTGAAAAATAACGTTTTAAGCGCTTTAATTTGATTTTCAACACGAACATGATTAAAAATAAAATTTTAATCATAACAGAATATTTTTAGGATTTAAATATTATCCGGGCGGTCACCAACGTTCGTTTCGCAGTTTTGTCGTAATTAGTTCTAAAGTTCGAACAAACATGTTTTTGCCATACCGAATTCTTTGAAACTTATTTCTAAGTTATGTAAAGGGTATTTAGGGTATGTTTGGCTTATGTCACAGTTCCGAAGTGTACGTCGCGTTAAACTGATTACGTTCACGTAATGGTTTACGATTTCACTTCTAGAACAGGTTTGAGAGTTCGGAATTGAACAATGATTGAAAACATACTAATGTCACAAATAATTAAACAAATAACACACCATATTTATTAAATACAAAGTTGTTCGGAACACTACAAGGGTTAAAATACACAGATGTCACAGACATCAACCTGCTGCAGAAGGAGTTGGTCCTGACCCAGATCACAGCTCAGCAAGAGAAGGCTGAAGTTATGGATGGAGCTAAGCTGTCTGCCACTATTTCCATGCTGAAGATCAAGCTACAAATGGCTAAGGAGGCTGAGGATCCTGCTTTTGATAGGTCTGCTTAAGACTAAGAGGCTTGGAGGCAGAAGCTAGCGGAGCTGGATGATGAAGATGAAGCTGAGGAGGTCTTGGCAATTGAGGCTGGTAGCAGTGGGGTGAAGGATCCTGAGGCAGCAGGTGGTGATGGTGAAAAGGTGGTGGAAGCAGCGAAGGTTTAGGCTGCAACAATGGGCGATGATGGATTTATCTAGACGCTGCCGGAGCCCATTTTTTATGGTTTTATGTTTTTTTGGTTGTGATGTTTTAAACAATGCTGGTCTGTAACTGAACAATAGTATTTAGTTTTAAGGATCACGGATCCTTGGGACAATAGGGGGTAACAAAGGTGGATGGGTCCTTCTGGTTGTGGAGGATGAAGCCTTTGATGCCCCTAATCTTTTAATTTCTTGCATAACTCAGAACTTTTTAGTATGGACACCCTTTACCTACCCCAGTGGACGGGCCACGTATTGCTGGTAGATGCTCGGGGTAGGTAATTTTGACAACCTTTGAAGGGTTTAATTATGATAAATAAATAAAGCTTTAACCTTTTGACTATCTTGTGTTGTTCACTTTGTCTCTATTTACCTTTCAATTGTTATTGTACAATTCTTTGGATTTACAAGTTATTAGTGAAGGTGTAAGAATTAGTTTATATCAAGAGGTTAGGATATGATCAAGGATCAAATATCCTTTAATTGAAAAGTTTAAAAAAGCAAGTTAATTTTAGGATCATACATCCTGTTGTCAAAGAATAAGGGTAACATCGATAAACCAAGAATAAATATAATGTAAATAAGGATCATACCAGAGAATCCAAGTTAGGATCCTATATCCTTAATGAATAAAATTGGAACAATCATAAGACAAGCCCTTGTGGAAAGCTAGTATCTAGGATCCTTAACTATTTAACTTTAGAATCCTGAAATGCGAAATAACTTGCGACTAAGCCAACCTGTAAAAGAAAGAATTAGTGTCTGGGAACAAGCCCAACAATCTGGGGACAAGCCCAATAAACTGGGGACAAGCCCAAAAAACTGGGGACAAGCCCAAAAAACTGGGGACTAGCCCAAAAACTGGGGACAAGCCCAAAGGATCTTGTGTAAACTGGAGTATGGCCCTTACTGACGACTATCCAAACTTAGTGACATAAAGATGCCAAAACCTTAGCTAACGTGAAAACGTTAGAAACCTTAGGAACGGAGGTATGGTACGTCTACCATTATACTTAGGATCCTGAATACAGCCATTACAATGAAATTGTCAGTCCCTAAAGCGGGTACTGGTCCCATTGCCTTTAACTACACCAGGATAATCGTGCGCTACTGGCGAAGGTGTAAGAACCTGATTCGTAGAAGGTAGTGGATACCTTGAACTGGGGACAAGCCCCAAAACTAGGGATAAACCCATAAAACTGGGGACTAGCCCAAAAACTTAGGACACTTCTGTGGATACTTGATCCACTGTCAAGGATGCATGAACTTTTGCAAAACTCAGAATTTTAGTGAAGAAGGATAACGAATCCTGGATCCTTTTCCTTGAAAACAAATAAATTAAAGGATTAGGTAAATTAGAATCAAATCATTACCAGAATGAGGATCATATATCCTCTAAGGATCCTTTGTGTATACCGGACATGAGGATGATTAAGGATCCTGGATCCTTCTTACATGAAGTATCTTTTTAAATGGACAACATTCCAAGCTCTTGGTAGCAAATCACCTTCCATTGTTAATAACCGATATGCCCCCTTTCCTGCCCCAGCTTCAATAAGATAGGGGCCTTCCCACTTTGGTGCTAACTTGCCATCAGCAGGATTTGTGGTATTTTGGAATGCTTTCCTCAATACCATGTCACCAACTTGAAACTTTATGATCCTGACATTCTTGTTATAAGCTCCAGCCATCTTCTGTTGATAGCTAGCTAATCTTATCCTTGCCAAATCCCTGATTTCTTCTATGGTATCCAAGTCTTGAACCAAGTTTTCAGCATTTCCTTCAGGATTACGGATGCTTGTTCTTGCAGTAGGGACTACCATCTCTGTAGGGATCACTGATTCAGCTCCAAACACCAAAGAAAATGGAGTTTGGCCAGTAGCATTCTTGGTATTTGTTCTATCTGCCCATAGAACATATGGTAGCTCTTTTGCCCATTTCCCCTTTTTGGATCCAAGCTTCTTCTTCAAGTTGTTAATGATGATCTTGTTGGATGATTCTGCTTGACCATTAGCTTGTGGATGGACTGGTGTTGATGTTATCATCTTAATCCCCCAACTGTCACAAAAGTTAGTAGTTCTACTCCCAATAAATTGGGATCCATTATCACAAACAATTTTAGAAGGAATACCAAATCTGGTAATAATGTTTCTTTTAATAAAGGATATCACTTCTTTTTCTCTGACTTATGCAAATGCTTCAGCTTCTATCCTTTTGGAAAAGTAATCAGTCATGGCAAGCATAAACACTTTTTCTCCTGGTGCTTTTGGAAGTTTACCAACTATATCCATTCCCCATCTCATGAATGGCCAAGAAGAGGATATAGGATGCAGGAGCTCTACTGGTTGATGAAGGATATTTCTATGTCTTTGACAAGCATCACATTTCTTGGCATAATTCATAGCATCCTTCTTCATAGTAGGCCAATAGTATCCTGTCCTAAGGATTCTTGAAAACAGTGCTCTACCCCCAGTGTGGTTTCCACAATCTCCTTCATGAAAATCCTTAAGAACTTCTTGGATTTCAGGATCCTCGATGCACCTTAGATATGGACCTGCAAGAGATCGTTTATATAACATGTTATTTAATATTGTAAATTGAGATACCTTCACTTTGAAAGCTCTGAGATTTTCTCCTGTAGGAATCTCTCCGTGTTGTATATATCTCATGATTGGAAGGATCCAGGATCCTGAATTTGACTATGCATCATCACTAGGTATGATTGCAGAATCCTCCACTATTTCCATAGTTGTGTGATCCTCAAGAGCAGGAGCCAAAATGTGGATAATGGGAATTTTAATATCCTCTGGGATCTTCAATGTTGATCCAAGGTTGGCTAGAGCATCAGCTTCTGCATTTTCTTCCCTGGGTACCTATGTCAAACTGAAAGAAGCAAAAGAGTATGCCAATTTCTTGACTATCTCAAGATATTTGATTAGTCTTTCACCTTTAACAGCATAAGAACCATTAAAGTGGTTAGTGATCAATAAAGAGTCTACATGTACCTCAAGATACCTGATCCTCATATGCTTGGCAATTTGCAAACCAGCTATTAAGGCTTCATATTCAGCCTCATTATTAGTAGTTTGAAACTCACAAGCAATTGAGTGGGGTATTATGTCCCCCTGTGGCGATTTTAGTAGTATTCCTAGTCCAGTTCCTTTGATATTAGAGGCTCCATCTGTGAATAGTATCCAAGGATCCTTAGTCTCTTCAAGCTGCTGAACTTCCAATTCAGCTTCCCTTTGTAGATCACTACTGAAATCAGCCACAAAGTCAGCCAAGGCCTGAGATTTAATAGCAGTTATTGGTTCATATCTAATATCATAAGCACTGAGCTTGACTGTCCACTTTGCCATCCTTGCTGACATTTCAGGATTCCTGAGAACATTCTTAATTGGAAAGTTAGTTTTAACAATAATAGCATGTGTTTCAAAATAATGGCGAAGTTTAGTAGATGCCATAGTTAAAGCAAGGATAAGTTTTCTAAATGAGAATACCTGGATTCATCATCAAGCAAACTTTTACTTACATAATATACAGGATGTTGTGTACCTTCATGATCCTTAACAAGGACTACACTTACTACCTTAGAAGAGACTGCCAAATATAAGGATAATATATCCCCTTTTTCTGGTTTCATTAATGCTGGGGCTGAGGATAGGTAATCCTTAAGGGCCTTGAGAGCATTCTCATGCTTTTCAGTCCACTCAAATTTCTTGTTCTTTCTCAGAATGTTATAGAATTCCTTGCATTTCTCTGATGACTTTGAGATGAACCTGTTCAAGGCTGCGATCCTTCCTGTCAATCTTTGCACATCCTTGGCATTGGCAGGAGACTTGATATTCACAATTGCCTTGATTTGCTCTGGACTTGCCTCTATCCCTCTTTTTGTCACCATGTACCCTAGAAACTGGCCAGCTTTCACACCAAAGTGGCACTTAGAAGGATTCAATTTCATATTGTATCTATCAAGGATATCAAATGCTTCCTCCAAATCTCTAAGGTGATCCTCAGCTCTCTTGGACTTAACCACCATGTTATCTATATAGACTTCCATTGCGTGTCCTATTTATTCTTTAAACATCATATTAACTAGCCTTTGGTAGGTAGCACCTGCATTTCTTAGTCCAAAGGGCATAGCAATATAACAGTGGATACCAGTAGGGGTCATAAAGGTTGTATCCTCTTGATCAGATGGTTTCATCTGAATTTGTTGGAATCCAGATGAAGCATCCATGAAAGTCAACAACTCATGACCCGCAGTTGCATCCACCATGGAGTTAATGTGGGGTAATGGGAAAGGATCCTTGGGACATGCCTTGTTTAAATAAGTGAAATCGACACATACCCTCCACTTTACATTTTTCTTTTGAACAACAACCACATTGGCTAACCATCTTGGATACTTAACCTCCCTAATCATACCTGCTCTGGGCAGCTTGTCTACCTCCTCCTGGATGATGGCATTCCTCTCAGGTGCAAACTTTCTCCTTTTTTGATGTATGGGTTTGAACGACCTGTCAATGCCAAGTTTATGAGTAATAATATCTTTGGAAATACCTGTCATGTCTTCATGCTTCCAGGAAAAGGTAGTTTTTCTTCTCTTTAGGAAGGATACTAGATCCTCTTCAATATTGTTGAGGATCCCGGATCCTATAAAAACTTTGGATTCAGGATCCTGAGGATCCATCAGGATATCCTTGACATCTTGTTCTCTTGCCTCCAGGACATCTCTTGGAGGATACTTTAATTGCTATTGCTCCCTAGGTCTTGAGGATGGTTTCATTGATGAAGTGTAACAATTTTTAGCTTCATGCTGGTCACTTTCTATCTTCACCACGCCCCATGGAGTAGGGAGTTTGACACATTGATGATATGTAGATAGAACTGCTTTCATGTCATGTATCAATGGCCTGCCAAGGATAACATTGCAACAGGATAAGCAATCTATAACACCAAATTTTTGAAAAGAATTAACTCCCTCGATGTAAATGGGAAGTTTAATGTCCCCCAATGTGTTTTTGGTTTCTCCACTGAATCCCACAAGAACTTAAGATCTTGGGATAATTTCTGATTCAGGGATATTCATCTTTTTGAGGACATCAAGTTGAATGATGTTCACTGAGCTTCCTCCATCTATGAGAATTCTGCAAACAAAATGAATAGATATAAATAAAGTAATAAAAAGACCATCATGGTGAGGATCCTGAATATCCACACGATCATCCTCATCAAAGGATATAACTTTCTCCTGTGTAAGGATTGAGGTTCGAATGGGTCTGTACCCATTATCCATCTTTGTTTCTTTAGCATGCCTCTTGGCTGCTGAAAAGGAGGTGCCACATATGTCTGATCATCCAGATATGAAGTTGATAATCTGTGCATCAGCAGGAGGAGCTGGAGCTCTTTCCGGGATCTTTTCAGGATCCTGGATCCTTGACTTTTTCCTTCCAAACAGCTCCTTCAAGTGTCCTTTGCTTAACAAGTAACCAGTCTCTTTTCTGAGTGCTATGCATTCGTCAGTGAGATGGGCGAAATCTTCATGATATGCACACCATTTAGATTTGTCTTTTGTTGCAGCTGGTTTATCACTCTTTCTGGGCCATCTTGCTTTTTTACCTAGATTCTGCATTGCAAGGATTAGTTCATTATTATCAACAGAAAAGCAATATTCAGAAATGCGAGGATAATCCTCATCATCCTCTTCTTGTTCCACTGCATGCACGTTCTGATTATCAGACTTGTTGTATAATTTGGACTTGTTGTTCCTGAAGTAGGATCCTTGCTTTTCCTGCTTTGAGGATCCTGCCAGTCTTTCTTGGATCCTTTTGTCATCCTCTAAATGGATGAATCTAAGGGACCTGGTTCTTACTTCATCATGATTCCTGCAAGGGTTCATGACAAGATCATCATAGAACTATGAATCCTTAAGTTAACGCATTTTGAAGGCTTCTACAGCCGTAGCAATATCCAAATTAGGAATTTCTAAGGATTCTCTACTGAATTTAGTGATATAATCTCTAAGTGATTCATTTTGACCTTCTGTTACCCTATATAGATCACTAGTTAATCGTTCAAACCTCCTACTGCATGAGAATTGGCTATTAAACAAATTAACTAGATTAGCAAATGAAGTAATAGAGTAGGGGGAAGACTTAGCAGCCATTTAAGAGCTGATCCTGTCAGTGTGGATCCAAAACCCTTGCATAGACATGCTTCTTTTAACCTTTCAGGAATGGGGTTGATTTCCATTCTCTCCCTGTATTGAGCTACATGTTCTTCAGGATCAGTTGAGCCATCATATAACTTCATGTTTGGTGTTCGAAACCTCTTTGGTATCTCTGCATCACAAATAGGTGGTGCAAATCGAGATATCCTGTGACTCCCATCTGGAATTTTTGGAATGGGTTTTACCACTCCTGGAACACTGAATATCATATCCTTGAGCTTTTGTAACTCTCTAGCCATAGCTTGGTTGATTCCTGTATCCTGCACAAGGCCATGGTTAGTATTATAAGTAATATTTAAAGTGTTACCTCCTGATGGATTCAAGGGTGGAATTCCTGATGTGAATCCATATTGATTTGATTCTGGCATGATTGAGGGACCAGACGAAGCAATAGTCTACAGAGGGATGAAATCTCCAAGGTGAATTTCTGAACTTCTGGGTTGTACACTCCTTAAGGATCCTTGATCCTGAAAGATGTTAGATCCTTGATACACCAAGGCTGGGGGTCTTGGAGGATAATCCATGGATCCGTGAACCTGAGCTGAGGATCCTTGAACCTGAGAGGAGGATCCCTGAACCTGAGAGGAGGATCCTTGAACCTGATAGGAGGATCCTTGAACCGTCTGCGTTCCCATATATCCTCCAGAACTAAAGAAGGATCCTTGATGCTGGGAGGAGGATCCTTGAGGCTGAAGAGAGGATCCTGAAGGCTGATAGTAGGATCCTTGAGCCTGAGTCATTGCCAATGATCCATAGCGTATACTCGATAATCCACCCTGGTATTGAGTGCCTGATGCTGTGGAGTGCTGGGTTGTTATGGCTGGAGAATCAAAATTCAGTGATCTGGGCATCAATGGAGAGTGATCCTCCGCTGATCTCTTCAATTTCTTGATTTCATCAATCTCACGAAGGATCCTGTCATTAGTTCTGTCCTGCTGTTGCATGTGATCCTTCATCTGCAAAATCAAAGAATAAAGATCATTATTAGTAGGGCCAGAAGAAGCAACAGTAGTTGGTTTTGAGAAAACGGGGGTTTGTTTCTTCGGAGCATTCTCAGCATTCTTCTGGGATCCAGAAAGTGCAGGAGGCAAAGGTGGAATGCCCTGTGAAGAGGTGATCGTCGGCATGGAACTTGAAGTAGTTTTTCCCTGAGAAGCCATGTGGTTGAAGATAATGACGAGAAATGAATGAAATGAACAAAATTTCAATGAAATGAAGCACCAATTGCCCCATGGTGGGCGCCAAACTGTTTTGGTCAAAAATCACACAAGGATAATGCAACCAAATCCGATTTTGTGAGGTGTGATGCTTGATTATATGAACAAACGTATGAACAAACAATGAATGAAATGAATGTTGAACACAAGGATTTATACGAGGAAAAAGCCCTTGATCAACGAATGATCTCCGGCATAAAAAACCTTTGGTGATGGAAACTACCAATCACCAACTATATTAAACAAACAATGTTTACAAATCGGGATGATAACAAGCTTGGTACAAGGATCACTAGTGTGCAAAAAGTGTGTAATCGCCGAGAGTTGTTCTGAGCTCGAGTGCAGTGTGTTGCTAATAATTCTTATGTCTAAACAAGCTTTGTTATCCCCATTTAAAAATAGAAATCAACTAACTAACAAACAATCCGAAAAAGGTGCAAGCTCCCGACGGTCACCACAACGATCGAAGAGCTCATGCACGTGCAGAATTAGAAGGCATATTCCCCTGGAATCTCGCTTAGACCAAGTCCCTTTCGAATACTCCTACAAAACAAGTTCAAATGTAATGGAAACAATTGTTAGTATTAGGATAATAATGAGGATCCTGGATCCTAAGTCCTGCAATGTCTTCTGAGGATATCCTTAATTCAAACTGAATTGAGGATCCGTGATCCTGGCTGCACTTGAGGATCCGTGATCCATAAGTTTGGAAATTCTATCCCTAACACTCCCCATAGAGTTGGTTTTTGGTCAGGAACCAAAGATGTGTCATCAAAGATTTTGGTTGTGTTACATATATTGAAACTCATCCACCACACCGCACAAAGATAGAACTTCTAAAAAGTTTGAGAATATGTTGCCTATAAATAATCATCTATGATTGAATACTTAAAGCCATTAGTGAAAAATTTGTTTATGGCTCACTGGTTTTCACTTTAGTGAATGAATGTTCCCAACATTAAGGGGGATAACAAGCAGTTGGAAAGTGAAAAGTGAAATGAATTATCATGTCATCTTGATCCTCAGACTATAAACTATGAACTAGAAGTTTAAAGTATAATTCATTTACCAATATTAAAGAACAAATTACCAGAAAAATTCACTGACCTAAATAAAGTGACTAAGTAAGTCACATAATCAACTGCTTATGCTCTAGTAATATTTGTGTCCTAAGAGGACAACCTCATATTTTTGTAATGAGTCTATTGCACACCTAAAGCGTGGTAGACTAGTTGATTCTAATAATCAAATTCCTCGTAAATTGGATCATGTAATTAAGATGGTCAAGTCGAGGTTATAGTAATAAAATCTCCTGAAAAGACAGTAGACATAATGGTTCAAGAAGAACCTCAGGTACCTGAAAATAAAGAGATCTCGATAAGTTGTATCATGTCTAAGATATGTATGGAATCGAAATAAAAATCGACGTTGTTATACTTTTGTATATAATGTAGCGCTTGAAATGATTAAATAATGAGGATCAAGATTTGAGATCTGTCTATGAACGTAAACATAGAAATGATTGGCCAAAATGGAAAGACGCAAATAAGGAAAAATTGAATTCTCTAATAACATGGAAAGTCTCCGGACCAATAGTCCATACAACTGAAGTTGTAAAATATGTTGATATAAACGGACCTTTTATGCGAATTATGTGAAAATCAAATTGAGTGATATAAGGAAAAATTGGTGGCACAAGAATTTTCTCAAAGACCTATGATTGATTATGAGGAGACATATTCTCCAGTGGTGGATGCATTGATTTTCCAATATTTTTATTAGTCTAGTAATATAAAGAGAGAACTGATATGCGTCTTATGAATTTTATGTATCATTTGATACTGAAAGTTTATGTGAAAGTCCCAGAAGGATTTAAATTATCAAAGTCATGTAAAGTAAGTTCTCAAGAACACCATGATTCAAATTTGAATACATTATATATAATTAGAACTCTTGATGAGTAACATAAGATAGTTGAGTGCCTAAAAGGTTAACTAAAATATCTTAAGGATGTAATTATTGTGAACCAATAAACATACATAGAAAACGTGTACTCGGTGATTATGGTATCTCAATGTACAATCACAGTATAATATGGATTTTATAAATGAAGCAAGTGTTCAAGACATCTATGCATATGATATAGAAGTCAATGAGGAAGTTTATGTGAGGAACTCCTATAAAGTGTATGCACATACATAATTAGTCAAAGTGGAAAGAAGTATGTTAATGATTGTATATATTTAAGGCATTGATTTCAAAACCTCGACAATGTATCTTTATAAAGTTAAAAAGATTTGTATGGACTAAAATAGTAGAGTCGAATGTGATATAATCTACTTATTGATGAGCTTAAAAATAGAAATACATATGGTGTGGTTGTTCCATTTGTTTTCGCTAAAACAACAATATGAGGTTTACAAGTATTATCGTATATGTTGACGATGTCATTGAATCTCCTGAAGACATCAAAATGAGCTCAAATTTTTAAATCAGTAATTTTCAAAATAGAGATGCATTGCAAATTTATGGCTCAATATGTAGAACATGCGTTTGTATTATTATCTATCAATCATAATACATCTAGAAGATGTTGGACATTTCATACTGACAAAGCTTATGGTGTAAGTACATTTAATGATGTATAAGTAGTTGCTATAGAAAATGACTCTTATCATCTCCTATCAAAGAAGCAACGTTCCGTAGTCCAGAAGTGCCATAGTTATATAAGAATTGTACTAATATACCTTAGTAGTTATACATGAACATATATTATTAAATTTATTGACAAGATATAACTCATGTATAGTGAAGAGATAATGTTTTGGTACAACATATATTCAATACCCTTAATATACGAAAGATATGGGTTTATATTTTGCTAATCATCGAAACAAGTTTGGTTAAATGCAGGGAATGTGACAAAACAAAGTTATGGATCTTATGATATTTATTTACAAGAAGAAGCACTGGAATATTCATATGAAGATCATACAATGTTGCGAGCATAAAAGATTACACATTAAGGGAATCAAGTGGCAAATCGTTGGCTATAAAAGCTTTGAGCAACTTTCGAGAAAGATGGACACACATCATTTAAAAGATACATATTAAAATGAGGGGGAACTTTATTCAAGTTGCACTCTTTTTCCCTTAACTAATTTTTGTCCCATTGGGTTTTCTTAGTAAGGTTTTTAATGAGGCAACATACCTGATCCAGAAGTAATCAAAGAAAAGATAATACGCGCTGCACTCTTTTTCCCTTAGCTGAGGTTTTGTCCCACTAGGTTTTCCTAGAAAGGTTTTTAACGAGGCAACATCTCCAAGCGTATAAAGTTGATAACCAAGGAGGAGTGTTATAAACATATATTATTATTGTTATGGTTATCAACACCAAAAACAGATTAGCTTCCTCTCGAAGTTTTGTACTCCTATATGTTTTGGTCAAAAATTACGTAACCAATTTAGTGATCAAATTAGTTAAGTGAGGTAGTGTGCTAACAAAGTGTATTGAAAATATTCTTGATATGATGTTTACAAAAACAGTTTTCAGGATATAGCTCAGGATATCGGGCTATATCAACAATCAAACAATGAGCTGAAATGTAAATAGTGACATGAGATGTACGAGGAAAGCCCTTGATCAATCTAGATCGCCGGCATAAAACCTCGGGAGCTGACAATCGCAGCTACCTTGTTCTTCTTATTACTTCAAACTTCAGGATACAATGCATGATATGATGCGGATCAACTAAGTGTTACAACGAAATTCGAGTACAAGTGTAAGTGTTTTGTGAGTGTTTGCAGCTAGTAGAGAGCAAGAGTGTACGAAAAATTGTGTGTGTTCTATCTGATCCGATCAATCCTATTTACAGTAAAACAAAACTAACAAACTAGCCTACAAAACCGGGATACGGCGAATATTCCCTTTGTGAACATTGTAGTCCACTTATTCCGGCTTCAACGTCCCTATTTCAACTGATTAGCCCAAGTCTTTGGGAGAACAGGTCCACTCGAACGTTATAAGCCTGCTTTGTTAATCTGCACGTGAGCTAATTAGTTATTATCAGGATACTGCATCAGGATGTTACCAATATCCTGATCCGGTATCCTGATCACAATTAAAAGAAATAGAGTCAGAATATTATCCAGGATATATGTCCAGAAAACCACCCATAACAATTGTCCCCAAAATATATCTATTGGTATACCAATATCCAATGGATATATTTTAAACCTTATCTCTTAAATCGAGGCAATTAAGTCGAAATGACAGTTAAAGTGACACGCTGCAACTTCCAACGCGGTTTATACTCAATGGCTATCTATTACGTCCCTATATCTTCTCTCTTTTTGTTTGAAAACCAAACATCTTCAACAGAATTTCCAGGTAATTACTCATTCCTTCTTCCTCTCTTGCTAATCTCCTTGTTCTTCTCCCTATGGCTACTAGAACTCGTTCTCATACTGGTGAGTCGACAGAGACCTTCGTCCAACAGAACCTTCTCAGGAATCCCGAGAAGGAGATCTGTGCCTTCGATAATGCAGACATAGCAGCGTTGAGAGCCTCCGGTGCCTTCCCCGACAAAGCGATCATCAGACCATTCGACCTGTCGGTTCGATCGGATGTATCGTCTGACGATTGGATCTGTTTCCCGGCATATCCTTTCTCACTAGGCCTTCGGTATCCTTTCCCTTAATTAGTAATGCAGTTTTTCCGAACCACCGGTCTTTGTTTTGCCCAACAATACCCATCGTTTAGAGGGTACTAATCGTTCTTAACCAAATCAAAGCCCTTCACTTTTCTGACCTCTGCATCGAGGATATTTCGATCGCCTATCGTCTTCGATCACATGGTTCTAGCCGATTCTTACTCTTTTCCACTTCCAGTAAACCCCTCATCCTCAAAGCTACCAAAAATGAGGATGGATGGCAACGAAAGTTCTTCTTTGTCAAACGAGATTCCATCGATGAGGGTCATAGCCTCCCGGTGAAGTGGTTAACCACCGGTAGGGTTTAGGGTTTTTAGGAATATCCCCAAATGCATCTTGAGTCTATATCCTGTACTGACACTCTTCTGTTTGGCTTTTATGCAGTGAATTTTAGAGAAGTAGCCCCTCCTACTGTAGAATCTGAAAAAAGAATCAAATCGACCTACCGATTACCGAAAAGTGATAGGAGCTTTTCCACACATCTCCCAAGTTCCAGTCAATATTCATCGTCTGACATGTCTGGTAAGGATTATTCTGCACATGCTTGATTAGTTTAATATAATGAAAGAGTAAAAAGGATTTAGAGTTTCTCCCTTCATGCACCCCCCCCCCCCCCCGGAAGTTTTCGACCTCGAAGAGCTAGACAGTTACTCCGATCCTGTTCAGGTCAAGAAAGACCCAAGTTCCAAACCAGTTACTTCATCCAAGCCCACCAGCTCTAAAGCCGCCGCCATCCCCAAGCCTTCACCAGCTACTAAGCCCCGGGCCTCTAGTGCCCGAAAGAGGAAGGAAACTGATTCTCCCGCCACTCCCGAAACATTTCCTTACGAGAATCATGGGTTTGCCGAGGCTAGCGGGTTCATGACCTCCTTTCTCAACCAGTTATAGATCCTCATACCGTATCCTGCACATATATGCTGAACCAATACCTTGATTAGTATATATTAATACCTTTTTTTTGTTGTAGGGTGTAACACCCCGTGTTTTCACAAATCAAAATCAAAGTCAAGGTCTAAGTCAACGACCAATTTCGCGCAACTAGACTCGTAGAAACTTCTTGTTTTTAATTATATTATGTGGAGTAAGTGTTGTTAATTGCAATAATCGATGTGTGTTAATCGTTGTCCAATCGACCTACGACTATGAACTATAGGAAGTAACAATGCGATAAAGTTAACTAATCAATAATCAAGCTATGCTAATCGAATGGACTTCTAATCGCAACTCGAGCTATGAATTTTACTTGTTATTATATGTGTGTGTGTGCCTTACGTGTTACCTGTGCATGTTTATTATGTTAGGTTGTGATAAGCAAGCGAACTCAATCAAAACTAGAAATCTAACTCGAAATGCAATCGAATTCGAATCGTGAAACGGACTCTAGAAATGGTGGAAAATAGATCATGCGAGATATGAGTGTTTGGGACTGAAAGTAATTTGACTAGGAGAATCTATCGTATCGCATCAACCGCAATCGAAATCGAATCGGCAAAAATCATTGCGTCAAACATGCCAACCAAGTGCCATCCGATCGAATGGCCATTCGACCGGATAGCCACTTGGTGAGGGATGACAGGTGCCACCCGCTCGAATTGCCATTCGACCGAACGGTCACCCAGGCGACGTGCCATTCGACCGAACAGTCCTTTCCTCTTTTGGCATCCTATAAATACCCCTGTCATTGTCACTCTTTCCACTTTTGGAAATCCCTGTTCGACCAGCACACTCAACTCAACCTTTTCTCAGATTTCTCTCGATTCCGGTAAGATCTCGTCCTAAATCTTGTACTTTCTTGATCTACACGCACTCCTACACCTTTCTATCTTTTAAATCTTAATTTTTAACCATGAAATCACTAGATTTCGGGTGTTCTAAGGTGACGTCATCATGTGTTCTTCAAGAACTTCATGTTTTGACCTCAACCCACTAAGAACAACTTAGATCTAACCGATTTCCACAAAGATCTTGTAAAGATCTCGACACAAGTGTGGTGGAAAAAGGATTGAAATATGGTTCTAACCTTCTTTCGACTCTTTTTACACTTAAAACACTCAAAACTGGTAGAATCAGGTTCTGATCTAGTTTCCTACTCGCCCTTAGTGTTGTGCTGGCTCAGATCTAGATTCTACCCACGAGTCTACCGATTCCGGGTTAGTCAAGAACAACCGCCTCGAGCCGGTAACCGGCCGGACTAGGGTGATTCCTGGTCAGGTTAGTCGACTAGGTCGAACGAAGGGTTCTGTTGGCTAACACGTTGTCAAAGTGACTCGACATAACGACAAACCTTCAAAATGACCAAGTGTAGAACGAACAGGACGATCATAACGGATTGCCAATCGAACGAATTACCATTCGAACGGATAGGCTACCCGAACGAATTGCCACCCGTACGGATTACACTTGGGTCCCACCTTCAAGCAATTTTAATTAAAGTTTGGGTATTGACGAATTGCAATCCGATCGAAGGACCCTTGAAAGGATTACTCTTCGGATCATGAGATACTAAGACTTTAAAAGACTTAACAATTTTCAACATGTTCAATGACACGAATTGCCATTCGATCGAATTGCCATCTGATCGAATGACACTTATGTAGTGAACTTGTTTCAATAAGTAACCTCATCATGAAGTCGCCGTCCGAACAGATGACCATTCGAACGAATTGCCATCCGCACGACTAGTCGTTCGATCGACCGGCTGGAAAGATAGAGATACTTCATTGTTTCAAAATGCTACAACGAAAACTTCAAAAGTCAAACCATCATACACAAACACATCCTTCTCATAGGAAGGAACAATCCACTCGAATCGTCACTCGATCGGATTACCATCCGATCGAATGACCACTCGAACGGATTGTTACCCGCACGAATTGCTGTTCGATCGAATTACCATCCGAACGAACCCCTATCCAACCCTTTCATACTTGTGATGTTTTACGAATCACTTATCGTTATGCTACCGAATCTATTTAGGCTAACCGCACTCGCTAAGCGCTCCCTTCAATCCATAATCGCTGTGAGTATACTCGATCCCTTTTTGCTTTAAGCACTTTTGGGTGTTACATACGTTACGAATATTCAAACTACAACTATCACACTACTCAAACTGTTTGTACGCTAGCCGTTAATGCATGTTATACGTGGCTTATGAATGCTTGTTTTTTATGTTTACACATGGAATGCTGTCTACCTGCCTTAGCAACGATAGTACTATAGTTTGGACTCAGCACCCGTTCACACGGGGGTTGTTAAGGATCTTTTCTTTGCATGGATTGCGGTGGTAATCATGTATTGCGAACTGCCTCGGGCAGTCAAGCCGCAGTCATTGGTATCGATGGGTCTATGTCGAGAACTAACGTGCTTCATTTCACTATGTGTACGTGCTGGTTATGCGTAAACGAATTCGAACTCTATATGCTATTATCAAACTTGTATGCTCACCTTTACATTTTATGTATTGACTTTATTTTAACGTATGTGACAGGTGCTTAGGCTACTTGTACACCTAGCTCACTGTGAAATCGAGGCTAGGAAAGGTCTAGGATGCTCTCTGTGCTGTGATGAAATCGAAGCTAGGAAAAGGGGTCCTAGAAACCAACAAATAAATTAGCTATGTTTAAATCTGAGTTGTCGGAAGAGAATATTTGCCTAGATTTTATCTGTAATAATTTGTTTACAGTTTGAGACATGGTATGGGACATGTTAATTTAAATTGAATGGTAATGATAGTTATTATGGAAACTTCTGGACAATCTGTTTCGCTCAGTGCCATGCCCCGATGATTCCGCCATCGGTTGGGGTGTGACAGATTGGTATCAGAGCCATAACTATAGGGAATTAGGCAAGACTCGACCTAGTCCGAGTCGATGTCTTAGAAACCTAGACTATAGTTAAGAACCAACAGACCGAACCTACGTGCTATACCTAGCTATTTCTCGCTATCACTGCACTCGAATTTTCAAAATGGATCAAACGATTTCGTTGGGATTAGGTGTGAAGACCGCAAACTCTCGACTAAATTGCTTGGTCAGTGCTTATTTTATCGATTTATCAACGATTTCGTCATTATTTTCAATAACAAACGAGGAGAATTATACCAAATCAGGAGTGAAATCCATATTTTGATGAATAATCTCCTCAAACTTTTGCCAAAACAAGGAAGAAGTTGCTAAGCTAGGGGTGAAACCCTAACCTTGACAACTTGCTCCTAACTTTTACTCATCTCACCAAAGCCTCGACGAACTTCAACGACCTGAGTTCATAAGTATGACCCAGGGAGTACGTGTTGAATGCCTAAGAATCGAGGCAGCAACACGACCCCGAAAGTCGAAGAGTGACGACCAGTCTGTTGAGAATAGTCGGATCGCTTTGGGTAGTCAACGTCTAGTAGCCGCAGACAATCTAATCCTCAATATTGTGTTTGGAGTCGGCAGTTGTCGCTCTAATTCGTCGATTTTATGTGTTTCATGTGCTTTTACCTATTTATGTGTTTAAATTTTTGAAGAATTACTCGATTTTACTTTCATTTCGATCGACACGCACGACGCGCACTGCATTTCTATCTCAAATCGCTAATAAATCACCGAATTCTGGACAAACCCATGCTATACTACGCTATTCGATATACTAAGCGCGATCGCTATGCTCGAACGATCGGGAGCTTTGAATAATAGGTTTCAGTTTTCTGACTGCTTCCAAGTGACTCAATGCGTATGCACTTCCTTGCTCCTGTGTTTTTACGTGCTTAGGTGTCATGTGATTGTTTGCTCTACATGCTTAGGAATTATGTGATTATGTGATTCTACGTGTTTATGTGATTTGTGCTCTATATGTTATGCGTGTACGTAAGTGTACGTGTTACTGAGCTTTAGTAAGTAGAAAACGTGTGAGGTGAGATTCGAATACAATGTGTTGAGTTCCGTGGTGATGTCTATTGCAGAAAATGTCGTCTGGATCCCGTCATGCACTTTCTCGTCAGGAGAAGAGAGATAAACGTCTTGCTTCCATCATCGCTAAAAGCGTAGCAAAGGCTGTGAGTGATGTCTATGAGAATGCCAGCAAATCATCTGACGAATCAAGAACCGACGCTCCTACAGCTGCCGCAAGGCCTTTCAGTTTCAAGCAATTCAAGTCTTGTGTGCCGAAAGAATTCACTGGCGAAGGAGGTCCCACAGCACTATTTCACTGGTTTGACTCTATTCAGGTTACTCTGCGACAAAGTGGTTGCCCTGATGACCTTCGAACTCTGAATGCTACCGGCGTTTTCCAGTCCCGAGCACTAGACTGGTGGACGGCCGAGAGGAACAAGCGAGGGAACGATGCAGCCTACGGTTTGTCGTGGGACGAGCTCAAGGAAGTTATGCTAGAGGAATTCTGCCCTCCTCACGAACGTCAAAAGCTAGAAGATGAATTTTGGCACATCCAGCAAAAGGATGGTGACAATGCTGGTCTTACTGCTCGTTTTAAACAGCTCAGCATTATCTATCCCGACCAAGTCAAGACTCCCGACATGACGATCAAGAAGTACATCCGGGCCCTGCCCGACTGCGTTGCTGATTTCGTGCAAGCGGCTAAGACTACGACGATCGAGGAAACTTATCTGCTGGCCGCTGAAATCAACGACAAGCGGGTTAAGGCTGGTGTCTGGGATAAAACTTCGAAGCATCTGCATCAAGCTACTGCTACCGCACCAACTGCTGAACCTACCTCATCAGGCAACAAGAGGAAGAACAAGAGAAAGAACAGCTCCAGCAACAAGAACTGTACGATCACTGCTGCACCAGTTCAAGCCGTACCTGCCCAACAGCGTCAAGTAGCAGTGCCTGTGGCCAATGCACCGCCTGCAAAGCGTGCATACACTGGGCCACACCCGCTCTGCCCTACTTGCACCTACCACCACCCAACTGCCTTTGCTTGCCGTCACTGTGCTCATTGTAACGTATACGGTCATTTTACTGCCAATTGCCGTATTCGTCAAGCTCCTGCCAATCAAGCTCTAGTCACTGCCCCACAGGGTCAACAAGCTCCTCCAGCACCCGCAGTCAAAGCCAGAGCCTGCTTCGCATGTGGCGACCCGAACCATTTCGCCAACATGTGCCCAAACAGGGTCGTGAAACAAGAGCCTCAGCAACAGCAGCCACAACAGCAACAACAACAACAGGCCACACGCGCCAGAACTTTCAACCTCAACGTGCGTCAAGCCCAGGCCGACAACAACGTGGTCAATGGTACGTTCCTTGTGAATGGTATTTATGCTTCATGTTTGTTTGATACTGGAGCCGATAACTGCTTTGTGTCACTCGAATTTGAGAAACTCCTTAGCCGTAAACGTTCCCAACTCTCCTCGGCATTCGATGTTGAAGTCGCTACCGGAAGAACCGTCGCTGTCAATTCCGTTATCCGTGATTGTACTCTCGAACTCAACAATCACATCTTCCCAGTTGACCTTATTCCGATGCAACTCGGAAGTTTCGACGTCATCGTAGGCATGGACTTTCTTCGAGAAAACCATGCTGAAGTTGTATGCTTCGACAAGATGATTCGATTCTCGCTCGCGAATGGTGACTCATTGTGTGTATACGGTGATACTACCTCGAAGGGTCTCAAGCTTATGTCATGCGTACAAGCCAGCAAGTATCTCCGCAAGGAATACAGGGCTTTCTTGGCTAACGTTGTAGCAGCAGAGAAGGAAAAGAAAGAGAAGAAGGAAGTGAAGGACGTTCCTGTGGTTCGAGAATTTCCTAATGTTTTTCCAGAGGATCTTCCCGGGCTACCGCCAAGTCATGATATCGACTTTCGTATCGACCTCATTCCTGGAGCTAACCCTATTGCCAAAGCTCCTTATCTTCTTGCACCATCCGAAATGCGTGAATTCTCAACCCAACTCCAGGAATTACTTGAGAAAGGCTTCATTCGCCCGAGCACCTCTCCGTGGGGCGCGCCAGTCCTTTTCGTCAAAAAGAAGGATGGGTCGTTCAGGATGTGCATCGACTATCGGGAATTGAATAAGTTAACTATCAAGAACCGCTACCCTCTACCGCGCATTGACGATTTGTTCGATCAACTACAAGGCACTACGTGTTTCTCAAAGATTGACCTGCGTTCAGGATATCACCAGCTACGTATTCAAGAGAAGGATATACCCAAAACCACGTTTCGTACTCGGTACGGTCCCTACGAATTTGTTGTCATGCCTTTTGGCTTAACCAACGCTCCAGCAGTTTTCATGGATCTGATGAATCGCGTGTGTAAACCATATCTCGACCGCTTCGTCATCGTATTCATCGGCGATATCTTGATTTACTCCAAATCGAAAACCGAACATGCGCAACATCTACGTTTGGTTCTCGAGTTACTCCATGGGAACCAACTCTATGCCAAGTTCTCCAAGTGCGAATTCTGGCTGGAGGAAGTTCAGTTTCTGGGTCACATCGTAAATAGTCAAGGAATTCACGTCGACCCTGTAAAGATTGAACCTGTCAAGAGCTGGGTTACACCTAAGAATCCGTCTGAAGTCCGCTCTTTTCTCGGACTAGCGGGCTACTATCGACGATTTATCGAAGGATTCTCGAAGATTGTTGTACCACTTACCTCTCTTACGCATAAGGACCAGCCTTTTGTCTGGGGAACCAAACAAGAGACTGCCTTCCAAAACCTCAAGCACATGCTTTGCAACGCTCCTGTTCTCACATTGCCAGACGGAAACGATGATTTCATTGTCTACTGTGATGCTTCCAACCTTGGTCTTGGTTACGTTCTCATGCAAGGGGACAAGGTCATAGCTTACGCATCTCGTCAGCTCAAAATCCACGAGAAGAACTATACAACCCATGATCTCGAGCTAGGCGCAGTTGTTTTTGCGTTAAAGATTTGGCGACACTACCTGTATGGTACCAAGTGTACGATCTTCACCGATCATAGGAGCCTACAACACATCTTTAATCAGAAGGAACTCAATATGCGTCAACACCGATGGGTAGAACTTCTCAACGATTACGACTGTGAGATCCGTTATCACCCAGGCAAGGCAAATGTCGTAGCCGACGCACTCAGCAGACGGAGCTACCTGCTTAGCACCCGTAATGTTCAAGCCCAACACGATCTCGAAACCCTCATCTGCGACGCTCAACATGCATGTTTTAATGAACGTACCCTGAAGAAAGAAAGGATCTACCACGATGGAGCCCGGCTTGTGAGCAAATCGAATGGGATATTCCACTTTTTAGACCGAATTTGGATTCCCAAGCGAACCAACATGCGACAGATTCTGATGGACGAAGCCCACAAATCTCGGTACTCTATTCACCCCGGTGCCGACAAAATGTACCAGGATCTCCGTTATAGGTACTGGTGGCCGGGTATGAAAAAAGATATCGCTCTCTACGTCGGAAAATGCCTAACTTGTGCAAGAGTCAAGGAGGAACACCAAAGACCCTCTGGCTTACTCGAACAACCACCAATTCCCATGTGGAAGTGGGAGAGCATAGCCATGAATTTTATAACCAAGCTACCACACACGTCATCAGGTCACGATAGCATCTGGGTTGTGGTCGACCGTCTGACTAAATCAGCTCACTTTCTGCCAATACGAGAAGACTACAAGGTAGAACGATTAGCTCGAATCTACACCGACGAGATCATTTGTAATCATGGAACGCCTCGTGACATCATTTCTGATCGTGATGCTCAGTTTACCTCGAGACTATGGGAAACGTTTCAAACGGCACTCGGTACAACGCTTAATCTAAGTACCGCTTTCCACCCCCAAACCGACGGTCAGACTGAAAGAACAATTTGTACTCTTGAAGACATGCTCCGTTCGTGTGTCTTAGATTTCGGGGGTAATTGGGATAAATACCTACCGTTAGTCGAATTCTCGTATAACAACAGCTACCATGCTAGCATCCAAATGGCACCATTCGAGGCATTATACGGAAGAAGACGTCGATCGCCTATTATATGGCACGAGATCGGTCATTCACAACTAACCGGTCCTGAGCTATTACAAGAAATGACAGACAAAATTTTCCAAATCAGAGACAACCTGGTGAAAGCTCGGGATCGACAGAAAGTTTACGCCGATAAAAAGCGCAAGCCCCGTGAATTTGGCGTTGGTGACCACGTACTCCTAAAGGTGTCACCTTGGAAGGGTGTGGTTCGATTCGGCAAGAAAGTTAAACTCGTGCCTCGATATGTTGGACCTTTTAAGATTCTGGAAAGGATCGGAAAAGTCGCCTACAGACTCGAATTACCGGAGGAACTTAGTAATGTCCACCCGACCTTCCACGTGTCAAACCTCAGAAAGTGCCTAGCCAACCACGACTTACACGTCTCTCTCGACGATCTACAAGTGAACGAAACATTACACTTCGTGGAAAAGCCTGTCGAAATCATGGATCGCCAAACCAAGCAGCTCAGGCGCTCACGCATTCCTATTGTGAAAGTCCGATGGGAAGGCAAACGAGGCGCCGAATTCACTTGGGAACTCGAAAGCGACATGAAGGCTAAGTACCCGCAGTTGTTTCAGGAGAGGAGCTAGAGAGAGAAAGTAGTATTGTAATTCTAGTGCTTTGTACGATTTCATATCAATCTATAGAAGCACCGATTATAGTACATTCTAGTGTGTTTGGTCACGCACGTTCACGGATTCCGTGTCACAAGCGATCGTTTCAAAGTCAAAATCGGTCCTAACGGGAAGTTCTCAAACGTGATTCACGGCATTGTACAGCTTCCAGCCTAATTTCGAGACGAAATTCCCTAAACAAGGGGAGGCTGTAACACCCCGTGTTTTCACAAGTCAAAGTCAAAGTCAAAGTCAAGGTCTAAGTCAACGACCGATTTCGCGCAACTAGACTCGTAGAAACTTCTTGTTTTTAATTATATTATGTGGAGTAAGTGTTGTTAATTGCAATAATCGATGTGTGTTAATCGTTGTCCAATCGACCTACGACTATGAACTATAGGAAGTAACAATGCGATAAAGTTAACTAATCAATAATCAAGCTATGCTAATCGAATCGACTTCTAATCGCAACTCGAGCTATGAATTTTACTTGTTATTATACGTGTGTGTATGCCTTACGTGTTACCTGTGCATGTTTATTATGTTATGTTGTGATAAGCAAGCGAACCCAATCGAAACTCGAAATCTAACTCGAAATGCAATCGAATTCGAATCGTGAAACGGACTCTAGAAATGGTGGAAAATAGATCATGCGAGATATGAGTGTTTGGGACTGAAAGTAATTTGACTAGGAGAATCTGTCGTATCGCATCAACCGCAATCGAAATCGAATCGGCAAAAATCATCGCGTCAAACATGCCAACCAAGTGCCATCCGATCGAATGGCCATTCGACCGGATAGCCACTTGGTGAGGGATGACAGGTGCCACCCGCTCGAATTGCCATTCGACCGAACGGTCACCCAGGCGACGTGCCATTCGACCGAACAGTCCTTTCCTCTTTTGGCATCCTATAAATACCCCTGTCATTGTCACTCTTTCCACTTTTGGAAATCCCTGTTCGACCAGCACGCTCAACTCAACCTTTTCTCAGATTTCTCTCGATTCCGGTAAGATCTCGTCCTAAATCTTGTACTTTCTTGATCTACACGCACTCCTACACCTTTCTATCTTTTAAATCTTAATTTTTAACCATGAAATCACTAGATTTCGGGTGTTCTAAGGTGACGTCATCATGTGTTCTTCAAGAACTTCATGTTTTGACCTCAACCCACTAAGAACAACTTAGATCTAACCGATTTCCACAAAGATCTTGTAAAGATCTCGACACAAGTGTGGTGGAAAAAGGATTGAAAGATGGTTCTAACCTTCTTTCGACTCTTTTTACACTTAAAACACTCAAAACCGGTAGAATCAGGTTCTGATCTAGTCTCCTACTCACCCTTAGTGTTGTGCTGGCTCAGATCTAGATTCTACCCACGAGTCTACCGATTCCGGGTTAGTCAAGAACAACCGCCTCGAGCCGGTAACCGGCCGGACTAGGGAGATTCCTGGTCAGGTTAGTCGACTGGGTCGAACGAAGGGTTCTGTTGGCTAACATGTTGTCAAAGTGACTCGACATAACGACAAACCTTCAAAACGACCAAGTGTAGAACGAACAGGACGATCAGAACGGATTGCCAACCGAACGAGTTACCATTCGAACGGATAGGCTACCCGAATGAATTGCCACCCGTACGGATTACACTTGGGTCCCACCTTCAAGCAATTTTAATTAAAGTTTGGGTATTGACGAATTGCAATCCGATCGAACGACCCTTGAAAGGATTACTCTTCGGATCATGAGATACTAAGACTTTAAAAGACTTAACAATTTTCAACATGTTCAATGACACGAATTGCCATTCGATCGAATTGCCATCCGATCGAATGACACTTATGTAGTGAACTTGTTTCAATAAGTAACCTCATCATGAAGTCGCCGTCCGAACGGATGACCATTCGAACGAATTTCCATCCGCACGACTAGTCGTTCGATCGACCGGCTGGAAAGATAGAGATACTTCATTGTTTCAAAATGCTACAACGAAAACTTCAAAAGTCAAACCATCATACACAAACACATCCTTCTCATAGGAAGGAACAATCCACTCGAATCGTCACTCGATCGGATTACCATCCGATCGAATGACCACTCGAACGGATTGTTACCCGCACGAATTGTTGTTCGATCGAATTACCATCCGAACGAACCCCTATCCGACCCTTTCATACTTGTGATGTTTTACGAATCACTTATCGTTATGCTACCGAATCTATTCAGGCTAACCGCACTCGCTAAGCGCTCCCTTCAATCCATAATCGCTGTGAGTATACTCGATCCCTTTTTGCTTTAAGCACTTTTGGGTGTTACATACGTTACGAATATTCAAACTACAACTATCACACTACTCAAACTATTTGAACGCTAACCGTTAATGCATGTTATACGTGGCTTATGAATGCTTGTTTTTTATGTTTACTTTTATGTTTACACATGGAATGTTGTCTACCTGCCTTAGCAACGATAGT
Source organism: Helianthus tuberosus (assembly GCA_030545235.1). Classification (NCBI taxonomy): domain Eukaryota; kingdom Viridiplantae; phylum Streptophyta; class Magnoliopsida; order Asterales; family Asteraceae; genus Helianthus; species Helianthus tuberosus. Next base: position 126,539,579 of record CM060447.1, on the reverse strand, counting down.
ACTATAGTTTGGACTCAGCACCCGTTCACACGGGGGTTGTTAAGGATCTTTTACTTGCATGGATTGCGGTGGTAATCATGTATTGCAAACTACCTCGGGCAGTCAACCCGCAATCATTGGTATCGATGGGTCTATGTCGATAACTAACATGCTTCATTTCACTATGTGTACGTGCTGGTTATGCGTAAACGAATTCGAACTCTCTATGCTATTATCGAACTTGTATGCTCACCTTTACATTTTATGTATTGACTTTATTTTAACGTATGTGACAGGTGCTTAGGCTGCTTGTACGCCTAGCTCACTGTGAAATCGAGGCTAGGAAAGGTCTAGGATGCTCTCTGTGCTGTGATGAAATCGAAGCTAGGAAAAGGGGTCCTAGAAACCAACAAATAAATTAGCTATGTTTAAATCTGAGTTGTCGGAACAGAATATTTGCCTAGATTTTATCTGTAATAATTTGTTTACTGTTTGAGACATGGTATGGGACATGTTAATTTAAATTGAATGGTAATGATAGTTGTTATGGAAACTTCTAGACAATCTGTTTCGCTCAGTGCCATGCCCCGATGATTCCGCCATCGGTTGGGGTGTGACATATGGCCTCAAACGTTTAGTTCACTTGTACGAGGAGTCTTGCGGGCTCAATAAGATGCTAGAGTCCAAGTTGAAGAAAGCCGAGGTCACCATTACCGACCAAGGGATGATCGCTGCTGCCAAATCTCAGCACTACGAGGCCAAGTTCAAAGCAATGACCCATGAACACCAGGCTGCCATCAAGAAAGCTACTCACGAAGCCTAAGCCCAACTTGACGCTGCTCAAGCCCAACATGAACAGGATATGGCTTCTTACCGGGAAAGCCTTAAGAGCTCCGTCGTCATCTCCCTTCTTCAGGCTAGGCTAAAAATGGCTTATGAAGCCCAGGCCATGGGCTTTGAATGCCCTTCTTGGAATGTTGGTGCATGGGAGGCAAAACTAAGAGATCTTGGCGGTAATCCTGTGGAACACCCTACTAAACTTGTAGTTGAAGAGCCTTCCAAGGCGGCTGAGAAGGTGACTGAGGCTGGTGGTGATGCTGAGAAGGATGCAGGGGCTGATCCTGGACCGGGTGCTGATGAAGACATGATGGTTGAAGAGGCTGCTGCCCCTTAATGGCAGCGAAGTGGGCGATGATGGATATTGTTGCCGAGGCCAGAGCCCACTTTTTTAAATTTGGTAGTTTGTGGTTGTTGAACAATTTCCTTTCCTTGTCTGTTAAACAATTTACTTTCCTGCACCAAGACAATATGATGGCCAAAGGTGGATGGGTCCTAAGTTTCAGGATGAAGCCCTTGGTCACCAGTTAGTATGCTTTATTTTGAACAATATAACAGTTGGAGGAGGATGGGTCTTGGGTTTCAAGACAAAACCTTCAACTGTTAAGTAGATATGGCTAAAAACTAATTGTGCTTTTGGCAGATGGGTCTCAGTTTGAGATGAAACCAAAAGCACAAACTTTTGCAATGTTAATAAACTAACCTTTCTTTGGCCTTATCCATTGTTGTATATTTTTATTTTGCAAAGCTTGTTTTGATATATGTTGTTTGATTCGAATGCAGTTTCAATTTTCAATCTAAGTATTATATTTCCAACATTCTGACCAAATACCCTGAAAATATATCTTGAGAATATATCCCGATTAGGATACTCATAAATGTTTTAACCAAACTTTTGTCAAACACAGTTTCAAAAATTTAGACAATTTAGATAAGGCTTTTAAAGGAACAAAAAGGAAAGATCATACCAGAAACAGAGTACAACCCCATCCTTAAACTTCAATCCTTTAGCAACCTTTCCACCGAAGATGTCCCTAGTCTGGGATACTTAGTGAACTAGGCCCAAACTTGATCCTTTGAGTCTTTTCACAATGCCTTAGTAGGAATGTCCCCTGTGTATAATGTCTTTGAATACTTAGGAATCTTATGGGCATCAACTGCAACTGATTGTACACTTGTGTATAACTTTCATATTACAGGGAATAAACCCTAAAATATCCTAGAGATATATCCTTAACATTCTGGGGATAAACCCTTGGGTATTCTGGGGAAAATCCCAAATTTTCATGCGCTACAGGCGGGAGTGTATAAACTCCAAGACTTAGAAAGGTGAAAACCTTTAAACCTAAGAGAGTATGAAAATACCCTTCCATGAGAGAGGGTGATCAATCCTCATATACCTTTAGGATCCAGGATATAGCCAATAATAACGAAATTGTCAGCCACTTTTACATGGACTGGTCCCGCTATCTTAAACTATCCCTAGATAACTTGCGCTCCAGGCAGGGTGTTTAAACCCAATTCGAGAGAAAGGTGAATACCTTTAAACCTGTGAAGGGATCGGGATCCCTTAAACGTAAGAGAGGGGGCAATCCTCTAATCTTTCGATCTTGAGCGTATATCCTGGAGCTACATCCCGAAGCATATTCTGCAAAACATCCTTCAACTAAGGTGGGTGTTAGCTTGGCTAACACCCCTCCGATGCTTAAGTCAGTATTGGGTTTAGTAAAATAAAATTATATTTAAAAGAGATAGAATTCATACCACCCTGAGTCAGAAATTGATTTCTAAACTCACTTGAAATAGGCTTTGAGGTGTATAGCATTCCAGGATCTTGGCAATATATCCCCCTCCATATTCTTAAGTCTGTATGCTCCTTTCCCGGATTCTGATTCAATCTCATAAGGTCCTTCCCACTTTGGAGCTAATTTTCCATCAGCATGATTAGTAGTATTTTGAAAAGCCTTCCTTAATACCCAATCTCCAACTTGAAACCTTCTAGTCCTTAGATTCTTTTTATATGCTATGGATATCCTATGTTGGTATGCTTCCATTCTCAACTTTGCCGCATCCCTTGTCTCATCGATAGTATCCAATTCTTGGCATAGGGCTTCAGGATTCTTCTCAGGATCCTAGAGGCTGTATCTTGCTGTAGGTATGACCATCTCTGTCGGGATTACTGCTTCTGCTCCAAATACTAAGGAAAATTGGGTTTGCCCAGTTGCACTCTTTACTGTTGTCCTATCAGCCCATAGCACAAAGGGTAATTCTTTTGCCCATCTTCCTTTTTTAGCTCCTGTTGATACAACAAATACAAGACCAACGGTGGTAGCTGGACTGGCTAGGCAGAATGGTTGAAGGGTTCAACCTTGCCTAACGCAGGTCGTGGGGTCCCCCCACGTTTGCGAGACGTGGAAGGAGGTTTACTAGTTTATTGTTATTCTTTGCTATGGATCCTCCTCTGAATTATGCTCAGATTCGGAAGTGGAAGCAAAGGGAATGTGTGTGTTGGATGTGAAAGGGAATGACTTGTGCGAGACAAGCATTCGATGTGAATGACCAGAGATTGAAGAATCAGAGCTGGTCCAGATGTCCCCTGAAGTAAATGAAGTGTCATTTTATAAGGGAAGGCATCTCCCGAAGTGGAATGGATTAGACTAGCAACCTCGCTTGCAGTGGAGGGTTTCCCCTTTTGGGGGTTGAAGGCTTTTGTTCCCCGGATAATAGCGTGCATTGTGCAGACCTGCATTGCCTTTGCGGCTGTGGGTTGGTGAAGCGATCTCCAGATGTGACTGGCTACTGTTTCTGTGTTGCTTTTTCCTTTCTCACAGCTTTTTAAGCTTTGAACCATTTAACCATTTAAGCGTTTACGTAATTAGCCATTTTATTCAATCTTGGGCTACCCCCGTCATCAGCCCCCCAAGTCAGAGGTTTTTGGGAGATGAGCTCAAAGACTTCTGACTTTATACGCGTGTTTTACTGCCCAAAAGTTTCAAGGGTTCCATGCTTGAAGGCTTGAAAGGTTGAAGGCAGTTAATGTTTTGAATTTGAATTTCAAATAACTGACAATTGATGTGATTGATGTATGGCAGTTGATAGGGTGGCGGTTTTCGCAGAAGTTACTGTGTTGCCATTATTACCCCTATTGTAGACTTATATTTATTTTATGTTTCCATACTTATCCCTTTGTTTCATAATTTATTCCCGGTTTCAATTCCATTCCTCTTCTCTAAGGTAAGTCCCTGTTTCTTATTCATCTTTCATTCTGCATTTTTCGCTTTCAAAAAATGGGTGCTCTTAAGGACTTAGCAAAATCTTTTTCCCGGTTAACACAAGAGGAAGTAGATTTATTTTGTATGGAATATGGTATTGATAGGAAGTTTGATCCCACTGCCCCTGCTTGTGATGTTCCCGTTGATAAACCACCTTCTGGTTCGATTGCCCTTTATTGTAGTCATTTTGAGTTCTCAAATCTTCGATATCCCTTTTCGTTTTTTGTTTTGAACTTGTTTGAGTATTATCGTGTTTCTTTTGGGCAAGTCCATCCAAAGGGGATGGCTAGGGTTTTGCATTTTGAGGTTTTATGTCGTGCTCTCGGCTATGATCCTTCCCTTTTACTCTTTCGCCGGTTTTTTCGTTTGGCTAAGAATGGCGATTGGTTTACTTTTGAAACAACCAAAGTTGATACCTGCCTTATTGCATCGATGGTTACTACACTTGGGGCTTGGAAAGACCGCTTTTTCTGGGTTTCCGATACTATCATCCCCTTCAAAATGGTGTGGAGGAATCCGGATGCTGTTCTCAATGCTCCGGAACCTTCCGAGTCTGAATTGAATGCTGTTTTTCTTAATGCCATCCGGGACTGCCCTTCTAGGGTTCGTCCCTTTCCTGAACACTTACTTGTTCTATTAGGGGTTAGTAAAATTTGGGGAATGTTGATCGGGATCCGGTTCTTATGAGGAGTGGCATGGGTATGCATTTTCCTTTTTCGTTCTTTTTATTGTTTTCTTAATTTATGACTTATGTGTTGTTGTTTTTGTAGTCATGTCTGCTTTGGATTTTATTAAGAGCGACGACACTTCTGATGTTGTTTTTGAGGATGCTCCGTCTGTTCCTGGTGAGAATGTTGTGGTTAGAACTGCTGATCAAAGGTTTGAGGGCTCAGGCTATGTTAGTGCTGCTACTGCTAAGGGTTTTTCTAAGTCTAATGCTCCTAAATCTTCAACCCGTCGATCTTCTCGTCGGTTGTTGAAAGCTGGTCCTCAATCCACTTCTACTGAAAAGGTGGACTTGAGTGATGATATTGAAGTTTCGGAAGATCAAGGTGTTGAAGCAGGTGCTGAGAAGGATAAGGAATTGGTTATTCATGGTAAAAAGGTTTCAAGTAAGAAGGTTGTTGCCACTCCTGTTCAGGAGTCTTCGAGCAGGGACGTTGAAGGGTTGGACCCGGAAGGGATTTATGTGCCTACTTGGTCAGTGAAGAATGATGACAGCTTCAAAGATGCTGCTGTTTGTGAGGATGCTCTAAGTCACATTGCTCCTCCATCAGTTCACAAGACCATTGCTGGGATGGATGATGATTTGATGTTGTCCCGTATGATTTTAAGTACTTGCAATCTTGCTGCCATGCTTCCTCAAGGCATTGCCCGTTTTCGTCAGAGGATGCAGGAGTATGAAGAGTTCTCCAAGAAGAAAGATAAAATGAAAGCCTCCATGGCTGTGATGAAGAAGGAGATTGCAAGTTTTGCTGAGAAAGAATCGGCGTGGGACAAGAAGGTTAGTGATCTTAAAAAGACGCATGAGATTGAGATAAGTGATTTGAGAAAGAGCTTTGAGGCATCTAGGCTGAAACTTAGGGCTGACCGGGAAGCTTTGTTTGTTCAGCAGCAGGCTTTTATTAAGGAGAAAGAAGGGTTGAAAGCTTCAGTTGCTCAGGCTACTGGGGATAACCAATGGCTCATAGAGCAAGGTTTTCACCAAGTGGTTACTTATCTATTGCACTCCAAAGAGTTTAACTCTGCTCTTGGTGACGTTTACACTAAGCTTCTTAACCTGGGGAAACACCAAGGCCTCATTGCTGGGTATAAACTTCATGAATCCGGTCATCCTTTGGAGAAGTCACCTCTGTTTCGTCCCGAGGCTTCTGATGTTTTTAAAGGCTCCGTTGAGCAAATGGAGAAGCTGACCTACCCCTACATCCATCAGGTTTCCACTTGTTTTGGTAAACCTCTTTTTGTATTGCAGGAATTGAAACCGGAGGGCCTAAATGAGAAGGTTTGTGCTGAGGTTTTGGGCTCTCTTTCAAGGAAGAGGTCCTATTCGGGGGATAGCGATGATACCCTTTCAGGTCAGCCGGATGTTCCTAAGGATGCAAGCTTGGAGGCTTCGGCGGTTGGTGGTGATGGAGGTGTGAAGACTAAAAAGTTGAAGAAAACAAAGAAGGCCAAGGGCGAAGGTTCTGGAGTTTCCAAATCTGTTGATGCTTGATTCGTAGCTTTCTTAGCACTGAAAACAACTTATGTTTGTAATGTTAACTTGAACAATGTTAGGTTTGGTAGGAACCCCTAAGGTTCCTTTTGGTTATGTTGAAGGCCTGTATGGCCGTTGGACAATGATTAGATTTGCAAGTTACTAGGACTTGCCTTAACTTATGTTTGGAAGTCTTTTTAGGACTTTTTATGATGTGATGTTCTAACTATTTTTCTTTTATTATGGTTTTATGTTTGTGCCTCTTTAGTCAGGGCAGTTCGTTTGGTTTTTAACCGTTCAAGCCTTTGGCTGTCTGTTAATAGGTTGAAGCCTTTAAGGTTTCGAGATATTGCCCGGGTGGCTTGAAGCCTTAAAGGCTTTTTGGTTTTGCATCCAGGCTTGATTTGTGCCTTTGTGATTTTTTCCAATTGACTTTGTTCTTTTTTGGACTTGTTTTGTTCTCTTTTGTAACTTTGTCTTTGTCGGGTTTGTGTTGCCCTTATGTTTTTTATACCTAAAAGGATTCAGTGCTGCAGACACTTAGCCTTGGCATTTTTAACAAGAAGAGATAACACCTATCCTTTTCATTATTTCTTTTGGTTTTTCTAGCCTCTTTGTTGACTATATTTCTAAAACTTCGTGAACATTTGGTGTGGGCTGCTTATACCCGTCTATGAGACAATTTTATTTTTTCTTGACAAGTCTCATGGAGTTGTATTGATTTAGGAACTCACCCCTTATATAGGCTCATTCAACCCTTGAACCTATTGAGCGATGTGGCCTGGGAGCTCATCCCCTTACATGGCACTTGCCATGGAGTTTTTTGCTAGGTTCTCAACCTGATTTTAGGATAGAAAGACAAGTTTGATAAAAACAACTTCATTCATTAAAGCAATACTTGCTTTTTACAAAAGGTATTCATAATTCTGCTTGAGATACATTTTGATACAAACCAAACTTTCCGTTTAAACATGGAACCTTTTCAATGTTTTGCCGTTCCAATGCCTTGGAAGCCTTTTGCCTTCTGAATCAGCCAGCTTGTAGGATCCACCTTTGTGTGCTTCAAGGATGGTGTATGGACCCTCCCACTTTGGGCCAAGCTTTCCTTGATTTTCTTTCTTGCTGGCTTCGTTGTTTCTGAGAACTAAGTCCCCTGGCTTGAAACGTTCGTTTTTGACTTTTTTGTTGTAGTAAGCTTCCATCTGTTGCTTGTATTTGGCTTCTTGAATTGCGGCTTGATCTCTTGCTTCTTCTAGGAGTTGTAAATTCAACATGGTCTCTTTTTGGTTTGCTTCGGGATCCATGTTGACAATTCTTTGGGTTACAACTCCTATTTCGGCAGGGATCACAGCTTCGGATCCAAATACCAAGCTGTAAGGTGTTTTCTTATGGCTTGTTTTTTCCGTTGTTCTAATTGCCCATAGAACACTAGGCAATTCTTCAAGCCAGTTGCTTTCATATCTTCCCAATCTTGTCTTGATTCCTTCCACTATGCTTCTATTTGTTCTCTCAACCTGCCCGTTTGATTGTGGATAAGCCACTGAGCTGAAAACCTGATCGATTTTGTATTCTTTGCACCAAACGCTAAAAGGTTTCTCAGCAAATTGCCTTCCGTTGTCGGTGACAAGTACTCCTGGCAATCCATAACGGCAAATGATGTTTTCCCAGACGAAGTCGATGACTTGCTTTCCTGTGATCTTGGCAAGTGGTTTGACCTCGGGCCACTTGGTGAAATAGTCTACCGCCACTAGTAGGAATTTTACTCCTCCTTTGCTTGGGGGAAATGGACCGACAATGTCCATTCCCCACTTATGGAATGGCCAAGCGGGGGTTATTGGGACTAAATCGTGCTTGGGACTTTTTGGGATTGGTGCATGGATCTGGCAGGCATCACATTTCTTCAATTCTTCAGCTGTGTCGCGATGCATTGAAGGCCAGAAATATCCGAGGTTCATGAGTTTTGCAACTACCGACCTAGCTCCAAAGTGAGCTCCACACACTCCTTCATGAATTTCCTTGATCAAATACTTGCTTTGCTCGGGGCCGACACACCTTAGCAAGGGAGCAAGGTAACCCTTTTTGTAAAGGGTTTCTCCTTGCAGCATGTATTGTCTTGCCTTGATTTCAACCCTTTTAGCTTCCACTTGATCATTGGGTAATTCACCATTTTTGAGGAACTTTCTTATGGGAGTCATCCAGTTTGGTTCTTCTTCGGTAACCACATCTTGAACCTCCAATTCATTAATGGATGGTGCCTTCAACACTTCTACCAGTACCTTCTTGGTGAGGTGGGCAAAAGTGAGAGATGCAAGCTTGCTTAGGGCATCGGCCTTTTTGTTTTGAGATCTGGGGATTTGTTTGATGTTGCATGCTTGGAAGGTACTCATTAGTTCCTTTGATTTTTCTCTGTATTTTTTCATGTTGGGCTCTTTAGCTATGTAGCTATCGTTCACTTGGCTTGAGACCAGCAACGAATCCGTGAACACTTCAAGCTTTTCAACCTTCATTTCTTTGGCCAGCCTTAGGCCGGCTATTAGTGCTTCGTATTCAGCCTCGTTATTGGTGGTCTGAAAATCAAATCGAAGAGCATATGTGAACTCCAAACCTTTTGGGTTAATCAAAATTAATCCAGCCCCTGACCCTTCAACGCTGGAAGCCCCATCGGTAAAAAGCTTCCAGGCTTCAGGGTTGGAAGGTTCAGTGGTGGCAGTGTTTACTTCAGTAAGTGTTTGGTTTGGGACTTCCACAATGAAATCGGCCAAGACTTGAGCCTTGATAGCTTTCCTTGGGACATAGGTGATGTTATGTTCACCCAGTTCTATGGCCCATTTGGCTAATCGCCCCGAGTTTTCAGGTTTTTCAAGCACACTCTTAATAGGTTGGTCGGTGACCACTTGTATGGGGTGTGCTTGGAAATACCTTCGAAGCCTTCTAGCTGTTTGAACTAAGGCTAAGGCAAGTTTTTCAAGGGGAGGGTATTTCGTTTCAGCTAATTTTAAAGTTTTGCTGAAAAAATAAACGGGTACCTGGGCCTTGTCTCGCTCAATGGTGAGGACTGCACTGATGGCCTCGTCCGTGATTGAGAGGTACACCGATATTAACTCCCCGGTTTTTGGTGCCACAATGTCTGGTAGGGAAGCTAGATGTTGCTTCATCTGGTTGAAAGCTTCTTCAGCTTCTTCAGTCCATTTGAAATCCTTTTTATCTGAGCAGTTCTTGAGCGTTTTATAGAAGGGCAGAGATCTTTCGGCTAACTTGGAGGTAAAACGCTTCAAGGCTGCAAGCTTCCCATTTAAGCTTTCAACCTCCTTCTTGGTCTTTGGTGGCTTGGTTTCGAGGACAGCTTTTACTTTGTTAGGGTTGGCTTTGATGCTTTGTTTTCCAACAATGTGGCCCAAAAATTTTCCTTCCTCAAATCCAAATGAACACTTTTCTGGATTAAGCTTCATGTTAACCTTTCTGAGGTTCTTGAAAGTTTCTTGAATATCATCGAGCATTTGGTATTCCGTCTTGCTTTTAATAACCAAGTCATCGACATATGCCTCCATGTTTTTGCCAATCTGGCTTTCGAAGGCTTTGTCAACGAGCCGTTGGTAGGTTGCTCCTGCATTTTTGAGGCCGAAAGGCATCTTTTGATAGCAAAAGATTCCTTTGTCCGTGTGAAAAGCTGTTTTTTCCTCATCTTCTTCCTTCATGAGGATTTGGTGATAACCTTTGTATGCATCAAGAAAACATTTGAACGAGTACCCGGTGAGGGAGTCAACTTTGAGATCAATCTCTGGTAGTGGATAGCAATCCTTAGGACAAGCTTTGTTAAGATCCTTGAAGTCTATGCACATCCTCCAAGAGTTGTCTGGTTTTTTGACCATAACTGGGTTTGCAACCCATGATTGGTACTTGACTTCTCGGAGGATGCCGGCTGACACAAGCTTTTCAACCTCTTGGCAGGCTGCCTGACTTCTTTCAGGTGCCAAGCTTCTTTTCTTCTGGACCACAGGCTTGATCTCTGGTGGTATTCTTAGCTCATGCTCGGCAATATCCCGGGGGATCCCGGTCATATCTTCAGGACACCAAGCGAACACATCACTGTAGTGTGTTAGCAACTTTTCAAGGTATGAGAGGGTCTCTTGAGAAAGGTCAGGGTTGACCCTTATCCTTTGTTCCGGGTATTTATGGTTTATGACCAATCTTTGCCTGTCTTCTTTACTGTTTGAACTTTCACCTTCAACCATGTAGGCTTCCTGGGAGGGTTGAAGGGTTGCTATGCCCCTTTCGGTGGGAAATTTGACTGTACCATGGCCAACAGACACGGCCATGTAAAATGCACACTGTCCTGGTCTTCCGATGATCACATCATAGCTCGAGGGGATGTTGATAACCACAAAGGTGAGTGGTTGGGTTCTTTCTTTTGAACCTTCACTAAAACGAACCTCAAGTGTTAGTTGCCCTAAAGGCTTGAGGGGTATGTCAGCGATACCTTTTATAGAGGTTCCAGAAGGTTGAAGCCTTGAACGTTCTTCATTGCTCAATCGGTTAAAGAATTTTTCGAACATGATTTCGGTGGCTGCACCCGTGTCTATGTATGCCTTGCATGTTTGCAACGTTCCCACGGTAGCCTCTACCACGAGAGGGCTAGAGAGAGGGTCATTCTCCGTAGGGGGGAAACAGACACATTGAAGCTCCCAAGCTTCCAACCTTTGTCTTTTGTGAGGAACCTTTCCGTCAAAATCTACCATATTGACTTCCTTACCCTTTCCTTCAGCCATTTTGTCCCGGACTCCCTTTACCAAATGAGCGAGTTCTCCGGATTTAACAGCCTCTTCTATTCTTTTCTTGAGTTGGAAGCAATCGTTGGTGTGGTGACCCTTTTCTTCATGAAACTCACAATATTGGGTGGAGTTCTCATTTTTCCTGCTTTTGGGGAGAGGTCTAGGAGGCCGAAAGTTTTGTTTAACTTCTTCTGTTGCAAGGATTTCTTGAGGGGTCTTTGTGAGGGGCGTGAAGCTTATGCCTTTCTCCCTGCTTGAAAGGTTCCGACCTTCAGTCCTTCGAGGATCTGAACCCTTTGGCCGCCTGTCATAGGGGTTGAAGTTCCCTCTTTTTCTGGCTGGACTGTTGCTTCTCCAGCCGGACCCTCTTTTTCTTTGTTCCTTAATGTCTACTGCCTCCTCTCCCCGGATGTGGGCCTCAGCCCTTTCAAGAGCTTCTTCTAAGGTCTTGGGTAGAGATTTGTTGAAATCCCTTGTGAGGTACTTAGAGGTGATGGCATTCATGAAACCAGCCACCCTCATTTTCTCGTCGGCCCCTACATAAGTTAGACCTTCCTTCTTGTATCGTTCAATGAAAGCACGGAGACTTTCATCATCACGCTGCTTTATCTGAAAGATCACTGTTGCGTCTTTGACATACCGCCTTTGTTGAGAGAAATTGGCCAGGAAACCCTTGCTGAGATCGTCAAAGCTTCGAACGCTTTGAGCAGGTAAATCGTTGAACCAGATCCTGGCGGATCCAACAAGAGTTTGCATGAACATTAGGCAACACTCAGCGTTGGACCATTTCTCTATCCGAGCTGCACCGGTGAAGATCTGAAGATGGTCCTCAGGATCTTCAGTCCCATCATATGTCCTGATGTGTGCCGGCATTTTGATCTTTGACTGGAAATCATAATCGGCTATCTGTCTTGAAAAGCATGAAAGGTTACTTGGCTTGTATGGTTTAGCCAAGTCCTCTTCAGTCCTTGCATCCATAGTACTGCTATTGCCGTTGTTTCCCTGAGTGGCAAGCACTTGATTGATGAAGTGTTGCCATGGGAAATTGGCCATCATCTGGGTCATCATGTTGGGCATAGGGTTGAAGCCTTGAAGGCTTCCTGGGCCAGTGGAGCAGTTCATCCCGAGGGGAGCACTCATAACAGCACTCCGTGCTAAAGGGAGCACGGACAGAGCTTGCTCCCATGTAGTTGTAGTAGATGGTGGATAGCTTGTCACCGGGGATTGTAGGAGCTGCTCAAGAGTTAACTCATGTCCCAGAGGAGCACCACTAGTAATTGGTTGGGAAGAGAAGATAGGATGCACCGTAGGATTTGTCATAGAGGACAGATAGGGGTGAGGGTTTGAAAGGTTACTGGGACCAGCCTCACTTCTTGTTGCAAAAAGAGGAGGAGGTGGTCCAGGGGACAATGTTGGCTCAGGTTCGTCATAGTCTAACCGAATCCTCACTCCCTTTTCTCTTTCTTTACTCACGTGCTGGTTGAGAAGAGTCCTTAGCACAAGGAAATTGTTTGCAACCCCTTCAGGGGTGAGTTCAACACATGATGGGGCATCAGAGACACCGATATTAGGAGATGGAACTCCGGATCGGGACGGAGTTGGTGTGTTGAAGTTGAGGAACTCGGGTGTGCTCCCCGGAGTTGAGAAAGAAGTTGGTATAGCCACGTGAGCTTGGCTACTACCCGGAGTAGAAGTGTTTGGAATCTGATTCACTTCTTCCGGGGATCCACTTTCAGACATGGTGATTTTAAGTGAATAGAGCTACACTACTAGGTCTTTTTGAGAAGAAATAGTGGCGTAGCCCCACGGTGGGCGCCAACTTGTTGATACAACAAATACAAGACCAACGGTGGTAGCTGGACTGGCTAGGCAGAATGGTTGAAGGGTTCAACCTTGCCTAACGCAGGTCGTGGGGTCCCCCCACGTTTGCGAGACGTGGAAGGAGGTTTACTAGTTTATTGTTATTCTTTGCTATGGATCCTCCTCTGAATTGTGCTCAGATTCGGAAGTGGAAGCAAAGGGAATGTGTGTGTTGGATGTGAAAGGGAATGACTTGTGCGAGACAAGCATTCGATGTGAATGACCAGAGATTGAAGAATCAGAGCTGGTCCAGATGTCCCCTGAAGTAAATGAAGTGTCATTTTATAAGGGAAGGCATCTCCCGAAGTGGAATGGATTAGACTAGCAACCTCGCTTGCAGTGGAGGGTTTCCCCTTTTGGAGGTTGAAGGCTTTTGTTCCCCGGATAATAGCGTGCATTGTGCAGACCTGCATTGCCTTTGCGGCTGTGGGTTGGTGAAGCGATCTCCAGATGTGACTGGCTACTGTTTTCGTGTTGCTTTTTCCTTTCTCACAGCTTTTTAAGCTTTGAACCATTTAACCATTTAAGCGTTTACGTAATTAGCCATTTTATTCAATCTTGGGCTACCCCCGTCATCAGCTCCTAATCTTTTCTTCAAATTGTTGACTATTATCTTGTTTGAGGATTTTGCTTGCCCATTTGCTTGAGGATGTACCGGAGTGGACGTAATCATCTTGATTCCCCAAATTTTGCAAAAATCAGTAGTTCTTTTACTAATAAACTGAGAGGCATTGTCACAAATTATCTCAGCTGGTATCCCAAACCTAGTCAGGATATTCCTCTTTATGAAGGATACTACTTCTTGGTCTCTAACTTGAACAAATGCCTCAGCTTCAACCCACTTGGAGAAATAATTTGTCATTGCCAGCATAAAAACCTTTCCACCTGGAGCCTTTGGCAACTTTCCCACTATATCCATACCCCATTTCATAAATGGCCATGCGGAAGCAATCGAATATAGTGGTTCAGCAGGTTGATGTAGTATATTGTTGTGCTTTTGACATGCATCACATCTTCGAGCTTATTCTGCAGCATCCTTCCTCATCATTGGCCAATAATATCCTGTTCTTAACACGTTTGAGAACAATGATCTGCCCCCAGTATGGTTGCCACAATCCCCTTCGTGTATATCCTAAAGCACTTCTTTAGTTTTGTGATCCTCCAAGCACCTCAGGTATGGTCCTGCAAGAGATTTCTTATATAGAACATCATTTATAATGGTGAATCGGGATACCTTCATCCTAAAAGCCTTAGGATTCTCATCCTTTGGAATATTTCCTTCCTTGAGATATCTCACAATTGGAGCCGTCCAGGACTTAGGATCCTCCTCAGGATACTCACCATCAGGATCCTGAATACTTGCTACTTCCTTATCCTGAGATTTGAAAAGATCCACCGCAAGATATAGGATATGTAGTATTGGTATCTGAATTCCCTCTGGTATTCTGACTGAAGATCCTAAGTTTGCCAAGGCGTCTGCCTCAGCATTATCCTCTCTTGGTACCTGTTCAAGTGTAAAAACATCGAAATATCCTGCCAATTTTTTGAGAATTTCAAGATACTCGATTAACCTTTCACCTTTGAATGCGTAGGATACACTAAAGTGATTAGTAATTAACAAGGAATCAACAAATATTTGCAAACTTTTAATATTCATATTCGTGGCCAACTCTAGTCATGCAATTAAAGCTTCATATTCTGCTTCACTATTAGTGGCAGGAAATTCACATCTAATAGCCTGGGGTAATATGTCCCCCTGTGGCGATTTCAGTAGTATACCCAATCCTACACCTCTTACATTAGATGCACCATCAGTATATAACGTCCAGGATTCTAAGTTTTCTCCTAGCTGTTGTACTTCTAAGTCTACCTCATTTTGAATATCACTACTGAAATTAGCCACAAAGTCAGCTAGATCCTGAGAATTTATGGCATTTCTAGGTTCATATACTAGATCATAGGCACTTAATTTTACTGACCACTTAGCCATCCTATCTAACATCTCGGGTTTCCTAAGCACATTTTTAACAGGATAATTAGTTTTAACATGAATCCTATGTGTCTCAAAATAATGTCTAAGCTTAGTTGATGCCATAACTAGGGCTAATATCAATTTTCTAAATGAGAATATCTAGTTTCAGCATCTAATAGACTTTTACTAACATAATAGACAGGATACTGCTGACCTTTGTGATCATTTACCAGAACAACACTTACTGCATTCCCTGATACTGCAAGGTACAGGGATAATGGTTCACCATCCTCGGGTTTCATCAATAGAGGTGCAGTTTAAAGATATTGCTTTAATTCCTGCAAGGCTGCTTCATGCTTCTTGTTTTGGTCAAAAATTACCGAAGCAATTAAGTGATCAAATTAGTCAAGTGAGGTAGTGTGCTAAGAAAATGTGTTGAAAATATGCTGATTAAGTTATTTGTAAAAACAGTTTCCAGGATACGGCTCAGGATATTGAGCTGTATCTACGATCAAACTATGAGCAAAAAGTAAAGGGGGGTGACACGAGATATACGAGGAAAGCCCTTGATCAATCTAGATTGCCGGCACAAAACCTCGGGAGCTGACAATCGCAGCTGCCTTGTTCTTCTTAGTGCTTTAAACGTCAGGATACAGTGCAGGATATTGATCAGATCGCTAAGTGTTACAATGCTTTTTGTGAAAGTAAAAGTTGCGAGAGAGTAAGTGTGAGAGAGTAGTAAGTGTAGTTGTGATGTCCTATTCGATCTGATTTATCCACCTATTTATAGCTAGCAAACGAAAACAAAATCTCCTATAAGTATGGGATGCCTTCGAATATTCCCTAGTAGATGTTGGAGACCAGGTAAAGCGGGTTCAACGTCTTCCTTTGAACGACTTAGACCGAGTCTTCCGGGGAAAGGGTCCTCATGAACATTACCAGCTTGGACTCGTACTCCTGCACATAATCCGTTAGTAATCCTCAGGATACCATTCAGGATGTTACCAATATCCTGAATCAGCATCACGGACATGAACATATATCATACAAGCAAGATATAATTTAAGATATTATCCAGGATATGAGCTCAGAATTTCACCCATAACAATTGTCCCCAAAAAATGTTACCGTTTAGTATCCTGGCTCTACCGGTTATATTTTTTACGAATAACGAGGCAATTAAGAGATTGGACTCATGATGTGACCGTTTGTAACCATGCAGCCTATATTTACTCATTGCTCCCCTATATCTTCTCATGCTTATCCCATTTAACCTTTACCGAAGAGAAAAAGGTAAATATTTCTCTCTCTTAATTCCATCTTCTTCTCTCATTCTGTTCAATATTCCGGTGACAATATGACAAGGCAAACAAGATCAAGCTCCGGTGACTCCGCTCCCACATTCATCCAGCAGAATCTTCTCCAAGATCCGGAGAAGGAAGTATGCACCTTTGACAGTGCACACTTGTCAGCTCTCAAATCATCCGGCATCTTCCCGGAAGGGACGGTGTTCCGGCCGTTTGACCGGGAAATCCGGTCGGACATAGTTTCCAACGAGTGGTTATGTTTCAATGCCTTTCCCTTTACCTTAGGATTGCAGTTTCCCTTTCCCTATTTCATCACTGATTTCTTTAATGTTACCAAAATCTACTTCAGTCAGACAATGCCGATGCTCTGGCGAGTCTTGTCTGTTCTTGATCAGATCAAGAGAAATCATATCCCTGACCTTTCTATTCATGACCTCCCCCTAGCGTATGGCTTAGATACCATGGTTTCTGTAGATTTTTGTTCTATTCTACCTCCGGCGATCCACTGATACTTCGTGCCACCAGGAACGAAGAGAAATGGCAATCCAAGTTCTTCTTTGTAAAAAGAGACTCCATCTCTGGTGGAACGGAATATCCGGTGAAGTGGTTGAGAAAGGGTAGGATTTAGGGTTAAGGATGATCCTGTCTTGTATCCTGCTTTATATCTTTGAGCTAATCATCTTCTTTATTGTCTTGTACACAGCTGATTTTAGGAAGCTTGCACCTCCCCTAGCTGATTCACAGAAGAGAATTGACGCTATCGGACTCCTCCCAGAGGCTGAAAGAAGTTTTAACCCGTCTCCACCATCTCCAAGCCCTCTTTCCAGTGCAAACATGTCTGGTAAGGATCCTGCACGATATCCTGCATACATGTTTTTATTTGATATGTTTAGGAAAGAATTTTACTCCCTGTATGCAGACTCCAGCAAAGTTCCAATCCTCTTGGACCTTGATGAGCTTGACAGTTACCCCACTCCAGTCAATGTCAAGAAAGAGACTCCTGCCACCACCAGCTCCAAACCAGTACCAGCTCCTAAGCCCAACCTAAGAAGTCGTGCTTCCACCGTAAAAAAGAGGAAAGGTTCTGAAGTTAGTGCCCCAGGCTCTGAAGGGTTCTCCTATGAAGAACTCAGCTTTTCTGACTCCTTGGAGCCGATGACATCCTTCCTCAACAAGGTAATATCCTGCGACTATATCCTGCACACATATCCTGATAGGATATCCTGACAGGATATCCTGGTTAATATATTTTGACTTATACCTGAATTTTGACGTGCAGGGCCTCCAGCATCTGCTCCACCTTTACACCGATGCTTGTAGTACAAACAAGTTCCAAGAGGCCAGGATCAAACAGCTTGAGACCACCGTTGCTGACCAAGGGGCCATTGCTGAGGTTAAAACCCAGCATTATGAGGACAAGCTGAAGAAGGTCACCCAGGATGCTGAGATCAAACTGGCCACCGTCGAAATGGAGCATGAACAGGCCATGGCCTCTTTCCGGGAAGGAATCAAAGCCTCTGCCTTCGTCTCTCTGCTATAAGCTCGCATTAAGATGGCTTATGAGGCCAAGGAGACAGGCCTTGAGTGCCCATCCTGGCCGGTTGAATCTTGGGTGGCAAAGCTGAAGGAGCTTGGAGGCAAGGCTGTACCATATCCTGCTGAAGCTGGTGAATCCTCTAAGTCAGCAGAGGTGGTGGACAAGGCTGGAGATAAGAAGGATGCTGGGACGGATGCTGGCGAGGATGCTGCTCAGGATGATGAGGCTGAGAAAACGGAGAAGGCTGGAGAAGATGTCGTTGTGTCAGGGCATTCAGGTGGCCGATGATGGATGTATGTGCCAAGGCCGAAGCCCACTTTTTAAAATTTGATTGTTGGTTTGTAACCCTAAGACAATTTACTTTTTCTACACTTTACTTTTCCTGCATTTGAACAATATGATGGCCAAAGGTGGAGGGATCCTGAGTTTCATGATGAAGCCCTTGGTCATCATCGTTAGTATTCTTTGTTTTGAACAATATAACAGTTGGAGGTGGATGGGTCTCGGTTTGAGACAAAAACTTCAACTGTTAAGTAAATATGGTAAGGAACTAACCGTGCTCTTAGTGGATGGACCTTGGTTTGAGGTGAAGCCAAGAGCACAACTTTTGTTATGTTAATAATATAACCTTCTTTTGGCTTTATTTCTGTTGTTACACCTTTACTACATGAATTTTATTTATGAAAATAGTTTTGTTCGAACATTCTTGGGAACACATTGTAAGAGTATCCTGAGAAATATCCTGCTCAGGATACTGACACATAATCTGTAAAACTCAAATTATCCAAACAAAAAGGAGAGATCATACCAGAGATTCCTAAAGAGTCAATTCCAATCTTCAATCATAGGAATGTCCCCAGTGCACACTTATAAGTTTGAATCCATCCTTTAAATTGTATTATACATGTCCCCTGTGTTCAACATGTTTGAAAACTTAATATCCTAGGGATAAACCCTTAATATCCTGGGGATAAACCCTTAATATCCTGGGGATAAACCCTTATTTTCATGCGCTACAGGCGAGAATGTACAAACTCCAAGACTTAGAAAGGTGAAAACCTTTAAACCTTAGAGAGTATGAAAATACCCTTTCGTGAGAGAGGGTGATCAATCCTCATATACCTTTAGGATCCAGGATATAGCCAATAGTAACGAAATTGTCAGCCACTTTTACATGAACTGGTCCCGCTACCTTGAACTATCCCTAGATAACTTGCGCTCCAGGCGGGGTGTTTAAACCTAATTCGTAAGAAAGGTGAATACCTTTAAACCTTTGAAGGGATTAGAATCCCTTATTCGTGAGAGAGGGGGCCAGTCCTCTAATCCTTCGAGATATCCTGAGCGTATATCCTGGAGCTATATCCTGAAGCATATTCTGCAAAACAATCTTATACTAAGGTGGGTGTTAGCTTGGCTAACACTCCTCCGATGCTTAAGTCAGTATTGGGTTCAAGATAATAAACAAATTCAAACATATTTAAAAGAGGTAGAATACATACCATTATGAGATAGAAATTAAATTCTATTCTTACTTGAAATATAGCTTTAAGTGTCTAGCATTCCATGATCTTGGTAGCATATCCCCTTCCATACTCCTGAGTCGGTAAGCTCCTTTTCCTGATTCTGACTCAACCTTATATGGTCCTTCCCACTTTGGAGCCAACCTTCCATCGGCAGGATTAGTAGTATTTTGAAAAACCTTTCTTAACACCCAATCACCAACTCGAAATCTTCTAGTCCTTATATTCTTGTTATATGCTCTGGATATCCTTTGTTGATATGTTGCCATCCTTAGCCTTGCTGCATCTCTCATTTCGTCTACAGTGTCCAAGTCTTGACACAAAGCTTCAGGATTCTGCTTAGGATCCCGGAGTATAAATCTTGCCGTAGGTATCACCATTTCTGTTGGGATCACTGCTTCTGCTCCAAATACCAAGGAAAACGGGGTTTGGCCAGTTGGATTTTTTACCGTTGTTTTGTCTGCCCACAAAACAAAGGGTAGTTCTTCTGCCTATCTTCCTTTTTTAGCTCCTAGTCTCTTCTTCAAGTTGTTGACAATTATCTTGTTTGAGGATTCGGCTTGTCCATTTGCTTGAGGGTGTACCGGAGTAGATGTGATCATTTTGATTCCCCAACTTTTGCAAAAGTCAGTAGTTCTCTTGCTTATAAACTGGGATCCATTATCACAAATGATTTCAGCTGGTACTCCAAACCTGGTCAGGATATTCCTCTTTATGAAGGATACTACTTCTTGGTCTCTAACTTGAGCAAATGCTTCAGCTTCAACCCACTTAGAGAAATAAGCAGTCATTGCCAGCATAAAGACTTTTCCTCCTGGAGCTTTTGGTAATTTCCCTACTATGTCCATCCCCCATTTCATGAATGGCCAAGGGGAAGCTATAGGATATAGTGGTTCGGCTGGTTGATGTAGTATGTTACTGTGCCTTTGGCATGCATCACACTTTCGAGCATATTCTGTAGCATCTTTTTTCATTGTCGGCCAATAGTATCCTGTTCTTAATACTTTCAAGAATAACGACCTGCCCCCAGTGTGGTTACCACAATCCCCTTCATGTATATCTTGGAGCACTTCCTTAGTTTCAGGATCCTTCAAGCATCTCAGGTATGGACCTGCAAGAGATTTCTTATACAAAACATTATTTAAAATGGTGAATCGCGATACCTTCATCCTGAATGCCTTAGGATTTTCGTCTTTAGGGATGTATCCTTCCTTGAGGTATCTTATGATTGGGGCCATCCAGGATTCACCATCCTTGTCAGGATCATGACCAGGATCCTGGATGCTTGTTACCTCCTTATCCTGAGCTTTGAAGGAATCCACAGCAGGATATAGGATATGAAGTATTGGTATTTGGGTTCCCTCTGGTATCCTGACTGATGACCCTAAGTTCACCAAGGCATCCGCTTCAGCATTATCTTCTCTTGGTACCTGTTCAAGTGTAAAAACATCGAAATATCATGCTAATTTTTTGAGAATATTGAGGTACTCGATTAACTTCTCACCTTTAACTACATAGGATCCATTAAAACGGTTAGTAATTAACAAGGAGTCAACATATACTTGCAAGTTCTTGATATTCATATTTTTAGCCAACTCTAATCCTGCAATTAAAGCCTCAAATTCTGCCTCCTTATTAGTAGCAGGAAATTCACACCTAATAGCCTGGGGTAATATGTCCCCCTGTGGCGATTTTAGTAGTATTCCCAATCCTACTCCTCTAACATTAGATGCTCCATCAGTGTATAATGTCCAGGATCCTGAGGATTCTCCTAGCTGTTGGACTTCTAGATCTACCTCGTCCTGAATATCACTACTGAAATCAGCCACAAAGTCAGCTAGAGCCTGGGATTTTATGGCATTTCTAGGTTTATATACTAAGTCATAAGCACTTAATTTCACTGACCACTTAGCCATCTTGCCTGATATCTCGGGTTTCCTAAGCACATTTTTAACAGGATAATTGGTTTTAACATGAATTCTATGTGTCTCAAAGTAATGTCTAAGCTTTGTTGATGCCATAACTAGAGCCAATATTAACTTTTCTAAATGAGAATATCTAGTTTCACCATCTAATAAACTC
This sequence comes from Helianthus tuberosus, assembly GCA_030545235.1. Lineage (NCBI taxonomy): Eukaryota > Viridiplantae > Streptophyta > Magnoliopsida > Asterales > Asteraceae > Helianthus > Helianthus tuberosus. The sequence continues at coordinate 126,518,247 of CM060447.1, read as the reverse complement.
TTACTAACATAATAGACAGGATATTGCTGACCTTCATGATTCTTTATAAGGACGGCACTTACAGCATTCCTTGATACTGCGAGGTATAGGGACAGTGGTTCACCATTCTCAGGCTTCATCAATAGAGGTGCGGTTGAAAGATATTGCTTCAAATCCTGCAGGGCTGATTCATGCTTCTCTCCCTACTCGAATTTCTTATTTTTCTTTACGATATCATAAAATTCTTTGCATTTTTTCAAAGATCTTGAAATAAATCTATTTAGTGCTGCCACCCGTCCTGTCAATCGTTGAACATCCTTCATGTTTGAAGGTGATTTGATATCCAAGATAGCTTTAATCTGCTCCGGGCTTGCCTCTATTCCTCTTTTAGTCACCATATATCCTAGAAACTTTCATGCCCCCACTCCGAAATGGCACTTAGCAGGATTTAGCTTCATGTTATACTGATCCAGGATATCAAATGCTCTCTTAATATCCTGGAGGTGATCCTCAGCCTTCTTAGATTTTACCACCATATCATCAATGTACACCTCCATGGTGTCCCCCAGCTTGTCTTTAAACATCATGTTCACCAATCTCTGGTACGTTGCACCTGCATTTTTCAAACCAAAAGGCATAGCAGTGTAACAATAAATACCCGTTGGTGTCATGAAGGCAGTATCCTCCTGGTCCGAAGGTTCCATTTGAATCTGCTGAAATCCTGAGGATGCATCCATGAAGGTTAACATCTCATGGCCGGCAGTAGCATCCACCATTGCATCAATATGAGGAAGAGGAAATGGGTCTTTGGGACAAGCCTTGTTCAAGTCTGTGTAATCTATGCAGACTCTCCATTTCCCTTTTTTCTTCTGTACCACGACTAGATTCGCTAGCCACCTTGGAAATTTGACTTCTCTGATCATTTTAGATTTTAATAGCCTCTCTACTTCTTCCTGAATGATCACATTTCGCTCCGGAGCAAACTTCCTCCTCTTTTGTTGGACGGGTTTAAAAGATCTGTCAATACTGAGCTTATGTGTTATAATATCTTTGGAAATGCCTGTCATATCCTCGTGCTTCCACGCGAATGTCGACATCCTGCACTTCAAAAAGTTAGTTAACTGTTCTTCGATATCCTAAGGGATATTGGTTCCTACGAGCACCGAGATATCCGGATTATCCTGATCCAGGATAACTTTCTTCATATCCTGCTCTGAAGCGTCCACGATATCCTGGGCCCGCATCTTTAATTGCTATGCTGCATTAGGCTTGGTTGAGGATTTCATTGAGGATGAGTAACATTCCTTCGCCTCCTGCTGATCACTATCAACCTTGACAACCCCCCAAGGGGTAGGGATCTTGATGCATTGATGATAAGTTGATGGCACAGCTTTCATATCATGGATCCAAGGCCTACCCAATATGATGTTATAGTATGATAGGGAATCCATCACACAGAAACGTTGTATTGAGTTGACCCCTTCAACATATACTGGTAGCTTTATCTCTCCTACTGTGTTTCTAGCCTCTCCACTGAACCCAACAAGCACGGTGGATTTCGAAGTGATATCCATTGGAGACACATTCATTCTTTTCAAAGTCTCTAGTTGGATTATGTTGACGGAGCTGCCATTATCTACCAATATCCTGCGTACAAAATGGTTAGCCACATATAATGTTATTACCAGAGCATCATGGTGAGGATCCTGGACAGTATCCCTGTCATCACTGTCAAATGTGATCACTTTATCAGTTGTGAGGGTAGTCATCATGGCTGGTTTATCTCCCCTTTCGGCCTTAGCTTCCTTTGCATGTCTCTTGGCCGCAGAATACGAAGTCCCATAAATGTCGGATCCTCCTGAAATAAAGTTGATTATCTTGGCATCCGCAGGAGGTGATGCTGCTCGTTCAGGATCCTTCTCAGTATCCTGACCCTTATTCTTCTTTCTTCCTAGGAGATCCTTCAGATATCCCTTGCTTAGAAGATAACTTATTTCTTTTCTTAGAGCAATGCAATCCACAGTTACATGTCCGAAATCTTCATGGAAGGCACACCATTTGGACTTATCCTTCCAATCAGCTTTTTGTTGATTCTTCCGAGGCCACCTAGCTTTGTCTCCTAAACCCTGCATAGCATACATCAGTTCAGGTATGTTAACAGAAAAGCAATATTCAGATAATTCAGGATACTCCTCAGGATCCTCGTCTTCAACAGCATTCACTTTCTTGCTGTCGTTTCTGCCATACGGCTTAGAGCGATATGGTTTAAACGAGGATTCTGACTTCCTATTGGTTGACTCATAAGTGGTGGACGAGTTCATCCTCTCTTGCATCTTCTTGTCATCCTCCAGTCGAATATATCTTAGTGCCCTGTTTCGAGCTTCATCCAAGTTCCTGCATGGGTTCATTACAAGATCTTGGTAAAATTGAGAATCTTTCTGCAGCCCCATCTTGAAAGCTTGCACAGCTGTTGCAACATCAAGATGTGGAATATCTAAGGATTCTCGGCTAAACTTGTTCACATAATCTCTTAAGGATTCCTGAGGTCCTTGAGTAATCCTGTAGAGATCACTTGTTAGTTTTTCAAAACTTCGACTGCAAGAAAATTGACTATTAAATAAATTCACTAGGTGAGCAAATGAGGTAATTGAATGAGGAGGAACATTTAAGAGCCATTTTAAGGCTGATCCTGTTAAGGTAGAACCAAAACCCTTGCATAGGCATGCTTCCTTAAGATCTGCAGGGATAGGGTTGATCTCCATTCTTTCCCTATACTGGGCGATATGCTCTTCAGGATCCGTAGTCCCATCATAGAGCTTCATGTTGGGGGTTTGAAATCTTTTTGGGATTTCAGCATCACAGATAGGATATGCAAAGCGAGATATCCTGTGGCTGTCTTGGGACACCTCCGGAATTGGCTGGACCACTCCAGGTACACTGGATATCATGTCCTTCAATTTTTGAAGCTCCCTAGTAAATGTTGACGTCATACCTGCATCCTGCAAAGATCCACTTATGTTAGTAGCAAGAATATTATTATTATTTGACACGTTACCGGTCTGAGGATTCTGGCCATATCCTGAAGCATATCCTGAGCTCCTCACAGTTGACATCCTGACTGAGGAGGGTATTTCAGGAGTATGATTCTGAGAATGGCTAGGTACGATATTTCCACTGTTATCCTCAGTATATATGGCCGAACTGAAGTTCAAAGTTCTGGGCTGTAAAGGAGTGGTAATATCCTCAGCGGGCCTGCTTGAACTAGATTTCAAGAGTTGTATTTCTCTCATCAGCATTTGGTTGGTTTCCTGTTGCTGCCTCATATGTTCCTGTACACTACCAAATAAGGTTAGAATTTCATCATTAGAAGCCAAAACAGGACCAGATCCCTGAGTGCTCCGAGTAGGGATAACATCCCGAGCCACATGACTTTCAGTTCCTTGTAAAGAGGTTTGCATTCTCAGAGGAGGTGGTGGAAGCACCAAACCAACTGTTGCAGAGGTTGTAGCAGACACTGTGGAGGAGCTCATGTTTGATCTTGAGGCCATTGTGAATAATGTGGCAAAAAGTTTTGAGAATAGAAAACCAAGTAACGATTTCACAAAGGTTTTTAGCAAAGATAGCACCACTTGCCCAACGGTGGGCGCCAAATTGTTTTGGTCAAAAATTACCGAAGCAATTAAGTGATCAAATTAGTCAAGTGAGGTAGTGTGCTAAGAAAATGTGTTGAAAATATGCTGATTAAGTTATTTGTAAAAACAGTTTCCAGGATACGGCTCAGGATATTGAGCTGTATCTACGATCAAACTATGAGCAAAAAGTAAAGGGGGGTGACACGAGATATACGAGGAAAGCCCTTGATCAATCTAGATCGCCGGCACAAAACCTCGGGAGCTGACAATCGCAGCTGCCTTGTTCTTCTTATTGCTTTAAACGTCAGGATACAGTGAAGGATATTGATCAGATCGCTAAGTGTTATAATGCTTTTTGTGAAAGTAAAAGTTGCGAGAGAGTAAGTGTGAGAGAGCAGTGAGTGTAGTTGTGATGTCCTATTCGATCTGATTTATCCACCTATTTATAGCTAGCAAACGAAAATAAAATCTCCTATAAGTATGGGATGCCTTCGAATATTCCCTAGTAGCCGTTGGAGACCAGGTAAAGCGGGTTCAACGTCTTCCTTTGAACGACTTAGACCGAGTCTTCCGGGGAAAGGGTCCTCATGAACGTTACCAGCTTAGACTCGTACTCCTGCACATAATCCGTTAGTAATCCTCAGGATACCATTCAGGATGTTACCAATATCCTGAATCAGCATCATGGACCTGAACATATATCATACAAGCAAGGTATAATTTAAGATATTATCCAGGATATGAGCTCAGAATTTCACCCATAACACTTCTCTCCCCATTCGAATTTCTTATTATTCTTCAGGATATCGTAGAATTCCTTGCATTTTTTCGAGGATCTCGATATAAACCTGTTTAATGCTGCTACTCGCCCTGTTAATCTTTGTACATCTTTCATGTTTGAAGGTGAATTGATATCCAATATAACTTTAATCTGTTCCGGGCTTGCTTTGATCCCCCTTTTAGTCACCATGTATCCCAAAAACTTTCCTGCCCCCACTCCAAAATGGCATTTAGCTGGATTTAATTTCATGTTATACTGGTCCAGGATATTGAATGCTCCTTCAATATCCCGGAGATGATCCTCAGCCTTCTTGGATTTTACCACCATATCATCGATGTATACTTCCATGGTGTCCCCCAGTTTGTCTTTAAACATCATGTTCACCAGTCTTTGATATGTTGCACCTGCATTTTTCAAACCAAAAGGCATAGCAGTATAACAATAAATACCTGTTGGTGTCATGAAAGCAGTATCCTCCTGGTCTGAAGGTTCCATTTGGATCTGCTGAAATCCTGAGGATGCATCCATGAAGGTTAACATCTCATGACCGGCAGTTGCATCCACCATCGAGTCTATATGAGGCAGAGGAAATGGGTCTTTAGGACATGCTTTGTTCAAGTCTGTGTAATCTACACAAACTCTCCATTTCCCATTCTTCTTTTGAACTATGACTACATTTGCTAGCCACTTGGGAAATTTAACTTCCCTAATTATTTTGGAGTTCAATAATCTTTCAACTTCTTCTTGGATAATTACATTCCGTTCTGGAGAAAACTTCCTTCTCTTTTGTTGAACAGGCTTGAAAGACTGATCAATTCCAAACTTGTGAGTTATAATATCCTTGGAAATACCTGTCATATCCTCATGTTTCCATGCGAATGTTGACATCCTGCATTTCAAAAAGTTAGTCAATTGATTTTCAATATCCTTAGGGATATTAGTTCCTACGAGCACTGAGATATCAGGATTATCCTAATCCAGGATAATTTTCTTAACATTCTGCTCTGAAGCTTCCGCGATATCCTGGGCTCGCATCTTTAATTGCTATCCTGCTTTGGGCTTTGTTAAGGATTTCATCGAAGAAGAATAACACTCCTTCGCTTCCTGTTGATCACTTTCCACTTTGACAACCCCCCAAGGGGTAGGGATCTTGATACACTGATGATAAGTTGACGGCACAGCTTTCATATCATGGATCCATGGCCTTCCCAATATAATAATGTAGCAGGATAGGGAGTCCATGACACAGAAGCGTTGCATTGAATTAACTCCTGCAACATATACTGGTAGCTTTATTTCTCCCACAGTATTCTTGGTCTCTCCACTGAACCCAACAAGTACAATGGATTTTGAAATGGTATCCATCGGGGAAACATTCATCCTTTTTAGCGTTTCTCCTGCAACAAAGTGATTAGCAACATATAAAGTTATTACCAAACCATCATGATGGGGATCCTGGACAGCTTCCCTGTCATCACTATCAAATGTTATCACTTTATCGGCTGTGAGGGTTGTCATCTTGGTCGGCTTGTCTCCTCGTTCTGCCTTAGCCTCCTTTTCATGTCTTTTTGCTGCAGAATAAGAGGTTCCACAAATATCGGATCCTCCTGAAATAAAGTTAATTATCTTGGCATCCGCGGGAGGTGATGCTGTTCTTTCAGGATCCTTCTCAATATCATGACCCTTATTCTTCTTTCTTCCCAGAAGATCCTTCAGATATCCTTTGCTTAGGAGATACCTTATTTCCTTTCTCAGAGCAATGCAATCCTCCGTAACATGTCCAAAGTCCTCATGGAAGGCACACCATTTGGATTTATCCTTCCAATCAGCTTTTTGTTGGTTCTTCCTAGGCCACCTCGCTTTGTCTCCCAATCCCTTCATAGCATACATTAGTTTAGGTATATTAACAGAAAAACAATATTCTGACAACTCAGGATACTCCTCAGGATCCTCGTCTTCAACAGCATTCACTTTCTTGCTGTCATTCCTGCCATATGGCTTAGAGCGATATGGTTTGTATGAGGATTCTGACTTCCTGTTAGTTGATTCATAGGTTGAGGATGAATTCATCCTCTCTTGCATCTTTTTGTCATCTTCCAGTCGAATATATCTTAAAGCCCCGTTTCGAGCTTCATCCAGGTTCCTACAAGGATTCATTATAAGATCCTGATAAAATTGGGAATACTTTTACAACCCCATTTTGAATGCCTGCACAGCTGTCGCAACATCAAGATGTGGGATATCCAAGGATTCCTTGCTAAACTTGTTCACATAATCCCTCAAGGATTCCTGAGGCCCATGAGTTATCCTGTAGAGATCACTGGTCAGTTTTTCAAAACTTCGACTGCAAGAAAATTGACTATTAAATAAATTTACTAAGTGAGCAAATGATGTAATTGAATGAGGTGGAACGTTTAAGAGCCATTATAAGGCTGATCCTGTCAGAGTAGAGCCAAAACCCTTGCAGAGTCATGCTTCCTTGAGATCCGGAGGGATAGGGTTAATTTCCATCCTTTGCCTATACTGAGCAATATGCTCTTCAGGATCCGTGGTTCCATCATAGAGCTTCATGTTGGGGGTTTGAAACTTTTTGGGATTTCAGCATCACAAATAGGATATGCAAACCGGGATATCCTGTGGCTATCCTGGGATACTTCTGGAATTGGCTGGACCACCCCAGGTACACTGGATATCATATCCTTCAGTTTCTGAAGCTCCCTAGAGAATACTGATGTCATACCTGCATCCTGCAAAGATCCAAGACCGTTAGTAACAAGAGTATTAGTATTATTAGACACGTTACCAGTCTGAGGATTCTGGCCATATCCTGAAGCATATCCTGAACTTCTCACAGTTGACATCCTAACTGAAAAGGGTATCTCAGGAGTATGATTCTGGGAATGGCTAGGCACAATATTCCCATGTTATCCTCGGTGTATACTGCCGAACTGAAGTTCAAAGCTCTGGGCTGCAAAGGAGTGACAGTATCCTGTATACTACCAAACAAAGTCAAAATTTCATCATTAGAAGCCATAATAGGGGTTCTCCCTGAAGTAGCGGATCCTCGAACATTCTGAGTGGGAATAATATCCCGAGCCACATGAGTTTCGGTCCTTCTTGGAGGAGCTTGAGGCTGAGATGAAGCTTGTGTTATCGGAGGTGGTGGAAGCACCGAACCAATTATAGCAGAGGTTGTAGCAGACATGGTGGAAGAGCTCATGTTTGATTTTGAGGCCATTGAAAATAGTGTGGCAAAAAGTTTCGAAAACAGAAAACCAAGTAATGATTTTGCAAAAAATTTTAGTAGAAATAGCACCACTTGCCCCACGGTGGGCGCCAAATTGTTTTGGTCAAAAATTACCTAAGCAATTTAGTGATCAAATTAGTTAAGTGAGGTAGTGTGCTAACAAAGTGTATTGAAAATATTCTTGATAAGATTCTTACAAAAACAGTTTTCAGGATATAGCTCAGGATATCGGGCTATATCAACAATCAAACAATGAGCTGAAATGTAAAGAGTGACACGAGATGTATGAGGAAAGCCCTTGATCAATCTAGATCGCCGGCATAAAACCTCGGGAACTGACAATCACAGCTGCCTTGTTCTTCTTATTACTTCAAACTTCAGGATACAGTGGAGGATATGATGCGGATCAACTAAGTGTTACAACGAAATTCGAGTACAAGTGTAAGTGTTTTGTGAGTGTTTGCAGCTAGTAGAGAGCAAGAGTGTACGAAAAATTGTGTGTGTTCTATCTGATCCGATCAATCCTATTTATAGTAAAACAAAACTAACAAACCAGCCTACAAAACTGGAATACGGCGAATATTCCCTTTGTGAATGTTGTAGTCCACTTCTTCCGGCTTCAACGTCCCTATTTCAACTGATTAGCCCGAGTCTTTGGGAGAACAGGTCCACTCGAACGTTATAAGCCTGCTTTGTTAATCTGCATGTGAGCTAATTAGTTATTATCAGGATACTGCATCAGGATGTTACCAATATCCTGATCCGGTATCCTGATCACAATTAAAAGAAATAGAGTCAGAATATTATCCAGGATATATGTCCAGAAAACCACCCATAACACTATATATATCCCTATTGTATCTCATTGTAAATATATCTTAATCAATGAAATATGAAATCCTTTCTCCCTCTCTTATTCTTTTCTTTCTCCTTCTATTGGTTGCTATTAGGCTAGTTTCACAACAATAATCGTGTTTTCTGTCCAATACGGAACATTCTTTTACCCAAAACAAAAAGAAAAAGCAAATATAGTTGTACCAAACTGCAATATCAACCTCTTTGTTTCCATCAGCCGTCGTGATAGATCCCTACTCAAAAAATCATAAAACCCTCTTTCTAATTTGATATCCATTATCAATTATACATATATTACACCTCCAAATATATAATTTTTTTTTTTCAATTTTTTATGTCAATTTCGACATTTAAGGCCATTCAGGGCTGTTTGAATCATAAAACCCATTTGGGTTTTGTTTTGTTTTAATCAACAAGACAACCAAACGATGGGTTTTTTAGTTCAATTTTGGTTTTATAAAATCTTTAATCTCTGTTTTCATGATATGAGTTAGTTGAGAATTAGTGAATACTATGATGATTTTTCTTAAAGTTTTTGAGAATTGGTGAATACTATGATTGGGTTTTCTTAAAGTTTTTTTATTTTGATATGGGTTTTTTAAGTTGGATTCATTAGGTTAAAATCTTAGAATGATTTTTGAATTTGAATTTAAAGATTGGGTTTTAGTTGATTTTAGATTTTCTTTTCTTTGATACTACTCCATTAGCTTCAATTAGGGATCATCATCATCATCATCATCATCATTTTTTTATCATCATCATCATCATTTTTTTTATCATCATCATCATCATCGTCGTCGTCATCATCATCATCGTCATCGTCGTCGTCATCATCATCATCATCATCATCGTCATCGTCATCGTCATCGTCATCGTCATCATCATCGTCATCATCATCGTCATCATCATCGTCATCATCATCGTCATCATCATCGTCATCGTCATCATCATCGTCATCATCATCGTCATCATCATCGTCATCGTCATCGTCATCGTCATAATCATCATCATCGTCATCATCATCATCATCATCATCGTCATCGTCATCATCATCGTCATCATCATCGTCGTCATCAACATCGTCATCATCATCGTCATCATCATCATCATTATTATTATTAACTAGTAATTAGACCCACGCGCATTGCGATGCGGGTACATTTTAAACCTCGAATGGATTAGTCCAAACGTTATTTGATGCATTAACAATATGAAAGCGCACGTTTTGACGTATCCAATTTAACTCAATAGCATTCTGATATTGGATCAAGATTACCGAAAGCAATCAAATTTTTAATGTACAATCATAACGTATCTATATGTGACTGACTCAGACATAAGAAATGTATCGAAAAAAACATTAAACACGTATAAATGGAAGACTGACACATGTAATCAAAAGACATAATCACATCAAGGATTGAAATTTTACTTGTAGCACGTTGTGGCGTGGTTGAAACGTAGAGTAACTATAATTTATACCGTTGAATGAAAACATATTATATTTCATCCCACTCGATTCAGAACTAAATTTATTGCAAAACATAGAACAATCGGAAACATACACAAAATAAGAACGAAAAGATATTATATTTTATTTGACTTGTTTTCTAAAAAAAAGTACTTCGAAACGTATATCAACTCGAATTTATACTGACACATATATAAATGTAAAGTAAAAAATAGATTTTCTTAAGTAAAAGAACAAAAGAGGCAGACGCACAAAATGGACTTTCTAAAAAAAGTGTACTTCAAAACGTATACCAACTCGAGTTTATACTGACACGTATACAAAAATAAGCACATAAAAATAGTTTTTTTAGTAAAGGAATGGAAGAGCCAATTGCACAAAATGGAGTAATAATACATGGGTTAAAAATGAAAATTTTAAAAGTTATTGCAAAATTTAAAAAATGGAGTAGTAGTCTAGGGGTGAAAATATTTGTAACATAAAGTAGTATTCTAGGGATTAAAATTGTGATTTTCGAAAGTTAAGGAAGTATAAAAATAAAAATAAAAAAGGTTAAAAGGGCGAATGTCTAAAGTGAAGGGGGTCGGAGGGAAATCCCATCGGCTTTCTTCTTTAAGATTATAGATAATATTAATTATTAATTATTGTTTTTTCTTAATCTATGAATAGGGTTGTTCAAATTGCTCGGCGCTCGACGATCGTTCGATGCTCGGTCGAAAAATGCTTGGAATTTGCTCGTTCGATTAAGCTCGATTAAAAAAACACTCGGTTCAGATCGGTTCGGTTTGTAAACGAACCAAGCACGAGCAAAGGTCTGCTTAGTTCAGTTTGGCTTGGTTGGCTCGATTTATTTTTAATGAAATGACTAGAGTCAAACATTAACAATGTTTTGGTCCAAGATCCAAATAGAGATCATCTAAGTAATTAGAATTAAAGTCCAATTAGGGGTGAGCAAAAGGAAAAACCCGACCCTACCCGACCATTACCCGACCCGAGAACTGATCAAACATAAAATACAGAACCGATTCACTACCCTAAATATATGGTCGGTTCCGGTCCATAGGTCCAAGTCGGGTTTCACCATGAAAAGAACCGAGAACCGACCCGACCCTATTTTATATGAAAAATTGGAACCGATCTAAATACCTAGGTACTTGGGTTCGGGTCGGGTTGGGTATATTTTCGGTCCGGACCTAAACTTGCTCACCCCTAAGTCCAATACCAATAGTCCATTTGAGTAATTGAGTCAAAATGTCAAATACCGAAATGTGAAGTGTCGATCAATACTCAAGTCTCAACCCCCCATTCGATTCAGAAGTACAAGATCCTAGTCAAAACCCCTCATTGGCCATTATTATTCGATTTCCCCATCGCGACTCTCCAAGACGCCAACTAGCTAGGGTTTTGCTTCAATCAGTTCATTCAATTTCAAACTTCCAATAAAACAAGGGTATGTTTCAATGGTCAATCTTGATAGAACTAGTTGAGTGTTTTTGTATTCCTTGTTATTTGTTAAATTTTTACTTGTGTTTTATTTGGATGAAACCTCAGGGATGAAAATTGCACTTAACGACACTTTATTCTGATAACTAGCACCCCAACGTCACTTTCCTTTTTTGTTCTGTGATGCTCGATACTCGCTCGACGTTCGTTCAAAAAATGCTCGAATTGAAAGACGCTCGCTTGACTTTGGCTCGGTTGAAAAAACGCTCGATTTGGTTCGGTTCGCTTTGGTTTGTAAACGAACCGAGCACGAGCAAAGGTCTGATCGGCACGAGCCCTGTCTATGAATGCCAAACTAAAATGAATAGTGTTTAAAAACGTGGGGATAGAGGTGGTTTGTAATGTGGGTGGTTTTTATTGATTGATAAGGGCGATTAGGCCACGCGTCTGGTAGTGTCAAGAAGCAGTCCTTTCCTTACCCTCCAAGATACCCACAAACCCTCTTTCTATTCACAGAAAAGTTGAGAGAGAGTGAGAATGGGTTTTAGAGGGAAGGAGAGAATCGGAGTTGACGAAGGCCGGCCATGGTCTCCGACCGTTTGGCCATCCTGTTCTGAGTATGATGGATTAGTGGTTGCGGGGGTGGTTATCGGTGACGGTGACATTGAGGTTCTGCCGGGCGCCGCCGGTGGTTGTCATTAATGTTAATGGTGGTGTTTTTTATTAATGGTGTTGATGGTGGCGGTTCCGAATAATGGGTTTGGTGGTTGTCGACAGTGAGCGGCGGTAGTGGTGGATGTAGTCGGAGATGGTGACGATGGTTAGGGTTTAACATGTGTCGGTTGCGAGTTAGTGGTCACTGGTGAGTGTCACACCCTGACTTTTGCGGAAGCGTATGATGTGTGAATGGTTTAATATCATTGCATTCAATCGTAATAAACAACTACATGATTAAAACGTTGTTCATCCATTCATAAAATTTGAGTATTACAAACACCGGTTATTTGAGTTTCAAAACACAACCTTCGACTAGGTTACAAACCAACAAAAGTGGATGACATCTAAACTTGAAGTCTACTTCTAGTTACGACACCCGCGCCCAAGATCCATCTTGTCACCTGAAATACATGTAATTTTGGAAAACATCAACAAAAGTTGAGCGAGTTCATGCGTTTTATGTGAGTACTGTAATCTTGTAAATCTTTGAGAGACTCCTTTGAAAACAGGTATGAAAAGCATGTATGAACATAAATGTTTTACAAGGACTTTAAGGCATGTGAGGACATAGAGAGCACTCGTAATGAGTAGGCTTATACCCTTGTCGATTTTCCCTCGACTATGTCGATTTCCCTCGACTATGTCGAATTTCCCTTCGACTATGTCGAATTTCCCTTGACTATGTCGATTTCACTCGACTGGGACACCGAAGCACTCAAGTGCTCACAAGTACCATGAGTGGGGCTCGGCCGTACCCGTTAGATCTAACCCTCGTCCCTAATTAAGTATTAATGGCATTTCAATATCTAGTCTATGCTCACATGATCTAGTATTTCATAGGCCTTTCGTAGGCATTTCATACCGTTTAAGCATTCGTTACATGTATTTCACCCCCGAGAGTTATAAAAGCCAAAAACAGTTAAGAGAAAAGGGGGAGCATGAACTCACTGTTTTGCGTCTTCAGTACTCGTAACTCAAATCTCGTCAGCAAACACGACTACCAACAATGTGCTAGGGTCTATTAGACGAGCGGGCCGTGCCGTGCCTTGCCTTAGTATTCATGTTTTTAGTTACGTTTCCTTTATGTCTTTAACATTATCCAAAGTTATAATACTTCTCAAGTATTTATTTTCGTATTTCCTTCCCAATGATGGGAGTATTTCATACATGTGTATTTGCATTCTCGTATTTGTAGTTTCCAAAATAATATATTTTCAAGTCTTACTTCAGAAAATATATTTAAACTTGTTTTGTCCCAAAAATAATGTATTTCAAGAAAATGTATATTTTTCTCAAAAATCATATATCTTCTAAATATTCTAAGAAAATATATTTTTACTTCCAAAAATAATATATTTTCTCTTTGCCGAAAATATGATATACTTTGTAATAATAATGAAAATCATATTTTCATTCCTTGTGTCCCAAAATATGTTTACCAAAAAAATATTTATAACGGTATTTTCCGGAATATTTTGTAAGTTACGTTCTTGCGTTTGATTCCACAATACTGAGTGTGTAACTTATATATTTATTCCTTGTGATTTTTGGTATTATTTTGGATTGTAAATTCTTGGTATTTTGTTAAGTTATATTACTTTAATTCCTAAAATAACATAACTATTACACCAAGTATACAAATAATCACACACAATGTGTTATAAGTGTAAATATATATTCTAAATACATATTTATCCATTTTTGTTTATAAAAAACCAACCTCCAATACTTGTATTTTTGTAACAAAATCTATGGCAAAGTTTATGTTAAAAACCATAGTTAAAACTCACTTGTAAATACTTGTTTAGAAAAATATTTTTCTAAGTGTTTGTATTTTTAGAAAATTTCGCCATAGTTTACCCTAAAAATGGAGGTGTCCATGCTTTTTAAGCATATCATTTTCTTTTCAAAAATCATCATAAGCAATCAACAATCATCCTTAAACAACTTTTACTTATCACGTGCCAAAGCATTGCATTTTACATAATAGTCATGAACTTGAGTTTTCATAAAAACTTGTAGTAACTTGGTAGTATGTTTAGTAGACTTAGTTACCCTTTAAAGTGTGTTTATTTCTTTAAAAACCTCATTCTTAAAAGATTTGAGTGTTTACAACATGTTAGATGATTTTTCCAAAAATCATTCTGTTGAGTTTTTCTTGTAAACAATATATTCTTATCCTTGTTTCACTATGTCACACCCCCAAAATCCACCATGCGGAGCGTCACCGCTTGGAGGCGTGACATGACCAGGATCGAACCACCAATCATACTGAACAACGTAATTAAGTAAGTAAAACCAACCACAATACAATTGGTGACCATAAGACAGTAATCCAACTTTGAGTTAACAGCGGAAGCATAAAACCCAAGTCCAAAACATAAGTTCGTAGTTCATAATTAGATACGGGACATAACAGTCCATATCCCACAACGACCTCCTCCTCGCGCAAGCTCCATATGTACCTAATGACCTGCAAGGCATGTAACAACAAATCAACACCAAAGTTGAGCGAATTCACAGTTGATTGTTCAGTTAATGAGTTCGTATCAGAAATCGTAAGTTCGTTTCATAACCATGTATTACCCATTGTCCTTGATTCCCAAACCTTTACGATATTTAGTGGGGGCTTCCCATTTTGTATGTTACTAGACTAGTCGTATCCATAAGTGTCCTTCCCAATCCGAGGACAGTGTTAAGTATGAGTGTACGTAGGTTTTACGTACGTGCCCTTCTCAATCCGAGGGCAGTAGTAAGTATGAATGTACGTAGGTTTTACGTATGTGTCCTTCTCAATCCGAGGACAGTAGTAAGTGTGAATGTACATAGGTTTTACATACGTGCCCTTCTCAATCCGAGGACAGTAGTAAGTGTGAGTGTACGTAGGTTTTACGTACGTGCCCTTCTTAATCCGAGGACAGTAGTAGGTAGTCTAGTAGTGTTGATAATATAAATAGTTATTCAATCCCATTCCCAACCACCGGGAATCCCATGCCTTAGTAAGGGTGTGAACTCACCTCGGTTTGCTCGGTTAGACTCTCAAATATAGCTAATAGTCAAGGTCGGTCAATCACGTCCTAATATGATTACCAGTTAGTCATTTAGTGATTTTCAATTAGAGCACAAAGTTCCTACACGTATCTATCACATAACATTCATTACTTTGACGGTTTATGCCCATATAAACTTCCCATCTATTCCCGTTCATAAATAACCATACGATAATGCACATAACACATATAACATGTTAGATCATTCACAGATAGCATACTCGACATCTAGACACGCAAATTACAACTTATGTCGTTTCAGCTTAAATATTCAAAACCAGACTGTTTTCGGACATTTTAATAAAATAGTTAACTTATTCCAAAAATTCTCAAATTTTTACAGAATGTCTTAAACGATCCAAATATTATTGTGTAAAAATATCGGGGTCAAGTTCATTACCAATATTTTATAAAAATTCATTTTCTGGTCTGAAATCAGATTTATCTTTTTCTGACAGCAGTCCACGGAATAATTTATTTAAAATTCATCGAGAGTCCAATTTACGAAATTCCAGTGAGAGAATCACATATATATCGGTGGTCATCTACAGTACAATTTACATGATCTAACTCTACACAGAATGCAAGTTATGGCAGAAAACAGAATGTATATTTTCAGCAGCAAAAATGTAGCTCTAGCTGCTGTTACGAAATGACACTTTAAAAATATTAACCGAAGTCCAAAAATTATGATTCTGGTTCCATTAGAACCGTATTTCATAATGCATAAACCTAGACTTCAGAAAATACATTTTTCATTAAGTTACGGTCCTGTTACAGCCAACTGAAGTTGGCTGTAATCACTAAACAGTTTTCTGTTTTCAGTCTTTAACCTTCTAAGGCGCGTTCGATTGATTCCGTTAACATGTTTAGAGATCACAACAACATCAAACATCAATATTAACCAGCAAATCATCAGGAAATCAATCAAGAATCATAACAACACAAGATCTACATGATTTACACACATAACTTCTCTTTATCCATCTTATTCATCTTATTTTTAAGACTTTATGTTATGTTATTTAGTGTTCTCAACTTTCAACCATTAAATCACTTATTAACCACCATAAACAAGATCAAGATGATGTTTAGAGGCACTTACTACTAGCTCAAGGCTAGGGAAGAAACAAGACGCAAACGAGGTGGATAAAAGAAATCTAGAGAGGTTCTTGCACTTTTGAAAGCACCCGACATGTCTATGAAGCTCCTTGCACCTTTGAGAGTATGAGAATTGGTTGTATGGAGGTTGGATGGTGGCGAGATGGTGGTGAGGTGGTGGCGGCCGTGAGTGGTTATGGAGGGAGATATGGATGTTGGTTGATGTTGTGTTTATGAAAGAGAATGGTGATCCTACATGCATACTTATAATCCAAATCTCCTCATTACCCATTATATAATATGTCATCTAGATACTAAACATTGTGAATAAAATAATCAAGAAAGCATGGGTGTGTCCCCGCCCATGGGGAACCGTCAAAGAGAGGGGGGGTAAGGGTTGGGTGGTGTAATGGTTAGTTAAGATTAAGTTGAAATCAAAAGGGTTTAGTTAGGATACTTGTGTGTTTATTAATATAAAGGGTGTTAGGGTGTTCGGGGACCCTAACTATCTCAGATAAATAAGAACAGTGTGTTTGACAATATTTTTGTGTTCCGGGTAAAGTCCGGTTGTTCGGTTCGGTGTTGTTCCGTTAAAGTGCTTAATTAATTCGTAAAGTGTCTTATATATATATATATTTTTGCAACGTATTTAATTTTTAACACTCAGGAAGTCATACCGGACTATTTAGTAACTTTTCTGTATACTACTAGTATGTTAACAAGTACATGTAAGTATAACACAGTAATCAGAGAGCAGTTAAATGATTCAGCACAGTCATCAAGCACTTTAATTAACATTAATAGATTGTACGGTTACATATAATTTGAGGGTTGTCACATTCTCCCCCTGTTAAGAGAATTTCGTCCCGAAATTTAGCGCGTGGTTACTGAGGAAGCTAGTTAAGTTGCGTTGGTTTCCTGGTTTTCCTGGGGTGTCACATCATCCCCCCGTTGATTTGGAATTTCGTCCCGAAATTCTGCAGTAGCTTCAGCCTCAGTAGTGGTTGCGTTTCTCTTAAACAGCTGGGGATACTTGAGTTTCATTTGGTCTTCTCGTTCCCAGGTATACTCTGGGCCACGAAGGGAATCCCAACAAACTCGGACAAGAGGTATCCTGGTACGCTTGAGGATCTTAACATCTCGATCCGTAATTTCTACTGGTTCCTCGACGAATCGCAGCTGGTCGTCGATTGTGAGTTCCTTGAGAGAAACTATGAGGGTCTCATCTGACAGACACTTCTTCAGATTTGACACATGGAATACGTTGTGAACTCCGCTGAGTTCTTCAGGTAGATTCAACTTGTAGGCGACCTGCCAATTTTCTCAATGATTTCGAACGGTCCGACATAACGCGGATTGAGCTTGCCTCGTTTGCCAAAACGAACTACGCCTTTCCAAGGCGAGACTTTGAGTAGCACTCGATCCCCAACCTGGAACTCGAGTGGTTTTCTTCCCTTATCAGCATAGCTTTTCTGACGGTCACGAGCTGCCGCCATTCGCTGTCGTATCTGAGCAATTCTCTCGGTGGTATCTACCACAAGTTCTGGGCCTGTGATTTGACTGTCGCCAACCTCTACCCAACAAAGAGGTGATTGGCATTTCCGTCCGTACAACGCCTCGAACGGAGCGGCCTGGATGCTGGTGTGGTAACTGTTGTTATACGAGAACTCCACTAACGGGAGGTGCTTTTCCCAGCCATTACCAAAATCGATTACACATGCCCTAAGCATGTCTTCAAGGGTCTGGATGGTGCGTTCGGATTGCCCATTCGTCTGTGGGTGATAAGCGGTGCTCATATCTAGACGTGAGCCAAAGGACTTGTGCATAGCTTGCCACAGTTCAGAAGTAAAACGCGCGTCACGATCAGAAATGATGGAGGTTGGCACTCCGTGCCTTGATACTACTTCCTTTAGGTAAATGTCTGCAAGAGTAGAAAACTTATCCGTTTATTTGATAGTTAGAAAATGTGCAGACTTGGCCAGTCGATCTACGATCACCCAAATGGTATCATTTCCGCGTTGGGATCTAGGCAGGCCAGTAACGAAATCCATGGAAATTTGCTCCCATTTCCATTTCGGGATCTCTGGTTGTTGAAGTAGGCCTGATGGTTTCTGATATTCAGTCTTGACTCTCGCACAAGTCAAGCACTTACCGACGTAGGTTGCTATGTGGGCTTTCATGCCAGGCCACCAATATGTAGTCTTTAGGTCGTGGTACATCTTATCCGAACCAGGATGTACTGAATAACGAGACTTGTGTGCCTCATCCATCACAAGCTCACGTAAGTTTCCATAAAGTGGAACCCAAATATTCCCTGTTACATAGTAGGCGCCGTCTTCCTTTTGTTCTAGCCGTTGCCTTGATCCTCGTAGGGACTCAGCCCTGATGTTCTCTGCTTTCAATGCTTCAACCTGAGCATCGCGAATCTGAGCGGGAAGGTTAGATTGGATGGTAAGCTGTAACGCACGTACACGCTTCGGTATAGTATTCTTTCGACTGAGGGCGTCGGCCACCACATTGGCTTTGCCCGGATGGTACTTGATCGCGCATTCGTAATCATTCAAGAGCTCAACCCATTGGCGTTGACGCATGTTTAACTCCTTTTGCTTGAAGATATGCTCGAGACTCCTGTGATCGGTGTAAATGGTGCACTTGGTACCGTACAGGTAATGTCTCCATATCTTAAGCGCGAAAACAACTGCTCCCAGTTCCAAGTCGTGTGTAGTGTAGTTCCTTTCGTGAACCTTAAGTTGGCGTGATGCGTAGGCAATGACCTTATCACGTTGCATCAACACGCAACCAAGTCCTTGGATGGAAGTGTCGCAATAAACCACAAAATCTTCTGTGCCTTCAGGCAATGAGAGGATAGGCGCGCTACAAAGTCTATCCTTTCGGTGCTGAAAAGCAGATTCCTGTGCATCACCCCAACGATAGGTGACACCCTTCTGAGTCAGTGAAGTGAGAGGTTGAACAATCTTTGAGAAATCCTTGATAAACCTTCTGTAATATCCTGCCAAACCCAAGAATTGGCGGATTTCTGTTGGTGTACGGGGTGCAGGCCAGTTCTTGATCGAGTCAACCTTGGATGGATCCACATGAATCCCATCCTTGTTTACCACGTGGCCTAGAAAGTGGACTTCGCGAAGCCAGAAGTCGCATTTCGAAAACTTAGCATACAACTACTCTTTACGAAGAAGTTCCAGGATAAGCCGCAGATGTTGCTCGTGTTCCTCCTGACTCTTAGAATAGATCAGGATGTCGTCGATGAACACTATGACAAACTTATCCAGGTAAGGCTTGCACACTCGGTTCATGAGATCCATAAAGACCGCAGGTGCATTTGTCAATCCGAAAGGCATAACTAGAAACTCGTAATGGCCGTAACGAGTTCTGAATGCTGTTTTGGAGACATCCTCCTCTCGGACTCTCAGCTGATGGTATCCCGATCTCAAATCAATCTTAGAGTAACAACTCGACCCTTGCAACTGGTCGAACAAATCGTCAATACGTGGAAGAGGATAACGATTCTTCACGGTCACCTTGTTAAGTTCGCGATAGTCAATACACATTCTGAAAGTACCGTCTTTCTTTTTCACGAATAGTACTGGAGCTCCCCAGGGCGAAGAGCTAGGACGTATAAAACCTTTCTCCAAGAGTTCTCGTAGTTGTGTGGACAGTTCTTCAAGTTCTGACGGGGCTAGACGGTGCGGTGCTCGAGCTACTGGTGCTGCTCCAGGAGCTAGCTCGATTTGAAACTCAACTTGACGATGAGGCGGGAGACCAGGTAATTCCTCAGGAAATACCTCGGGAAAATCACGCACAATAGGAATGTCTTCTATCTTCCTTTCTTCCGAGGATGTGTCAGTAACGAGTGCTAGAATGGCAGTGTGGCCCTTTCGCAAACACTTCTGGGCCTTAAGGAAAGAGATAATGCCTACGACAGCACCACTCTTGTCGCCATGAATCACGAGGGGTTCTTTACCAAAACGAGGAATGCGGAGGATTTTCTCCTTGCAAACAATCTCCGCTTGATGATGAGATAGCCAATCCATCCCAATAACGACGTCGAAACTACCTAGTGTGATAGGAATAAGATCGATAGAGAAGGTCTGACCAGCTAAGACAAGGTTACAACCCTTGATTACATGCGTGGCCTCGAGACTTTTACCGTTTGCTAGCTCTACTGTGTGTTTGGGGGTCAAAAGTGTTGGGGTGCGCTTAAGCATTTGACTAACTTTTAGAGACACATAACTGGTATCGGCACCCGAATCAAATAACACAGTAACATAAAAGTCATCGAGAAGGAACTTACCCATCACTACGTTAGGATCATTCCTTGCGTCACCCTGACCAATCACGAACACTCGACCCCTGGCACCGTTGCCATCATTGTTTCCTCCATTGTTGCCCCCATTATTGTTCCCATTTCCTTGGTTGTGATTCTGATTTTGATTCTGATTTAACTGCGGGCAGTGTCTCTTGAAGTGACTTTCAGCACCACACTGAAAGCATCCCTTGTTGCCCTGTTGTTGTTGCTGATTCTGCGGTGCTTGCTGTTGCTGCTGACGATTCTGATTTGTAGGCCGTGAGCTCCTGCAATCCTTGGCTTCATGACCCATCTTGAGACACCTCTGACAGCGTCCCTTGTTGCACTGACCACTGTGGTGTCTGTTGCATTTGTTGCACTTTGGGTGGTTTCCTCGATATCCACCCTGCCCTTGACTACCAGAAGATTGCTGACCAGGACTCTGGTAGCCATCAATCATTCGCTGCTGTGCCTGGGACTGAACTGTAGTCGAACCCTTGTTGTTGGCTCCATCCAATTATCGTTTGTTGTCACTGGGAATAGCAGAAGTAGCAATAACAGTAGCACTTATACGCTTAGGCAGCCTGTTCTGTTCCACCGCCTGGTCTGTGAGACGATGAGCGAGACGAGTAACATCCTGGATGGTAGCAAGGTTAGCAGCAATCACATGGCTTTGTATCTCTGGTACTAAGCCTTTGAGGTACAGCTCAATGCGCTTGATGGGAGGATCCACCATAGTTGGACATAACACTGCCAGTTCGTTGGATCGCTTCGTATACGCCTCTATCTCTGACCCCGTCATCTTCAGGTTAAAGAACTCCACTTCCAACTTGTGGATGTCATCACGATTACAGTATTCTCGCTTGATCAGCTCCTTGAAGTCGTTCCATGGGGTGGCATTAGCGGCTGCCAGCCCTAACATTTGAACTTGCGTGTTCCACCAAGTCAGTGCTACGCCTTCGAGGATACCAGTGGCATACTTCACCCTACGAGCCTCAGGGCATTCACACATCTCGAAGACCGATTCGAGCTTCTCAAACCAGTGGAGGATTCCGACGGCCCCTTCAGTGCCACTGAAAGTATTAGGATGACAGTCCATAAAAGTCTTGAACGTGCATACTGGTGGCTGAGCATTCTGACCTCCTGCCTGGGCAGCTTCAGTGATCAAAGCCGCCAACTGGGCTTGAGTTAGGTTAACGTGTCCACTCATGATCTTCATATCAAAGGAAAACATGAGTGAGAGAGGTTCGCGAGGGTGCGATGACAGAAGAGAGTAAGCACACATATGTTTTCAATCAATAGTTGCTACATTCATCTAAGCGTATCATAAGCAAAGTTCTATGTAACTAGCAAGTAGGTAATAATATAAACATAAACCATATCACCTATAGTGTTGAGCCTTGCACGTGGAGTGAAGCCTCGTTGTGGATCGTTGAGCACTGTACAGGTTATAGTCTGGTTTTATCAAAAAAGCTTTTCCCTTTTTAAAACCAAGTTCACTATAACCAATGGCTCTGATACCAATCTGTCACACCCCCAAAATCCACCATGCGGAGCGTCACCGCTTGGAGGCGTGACATGACCAGGATCGAGCCACCAATCATACTAAACAACGTAATTAAGTAAGTAAAACGAACCACAATACAATTGGTGACCATAAGACAGTAATCCAACTTTGAGTTAACAGCGGAAGCATAAAACGCAAGTCCAAAACATAAGTTCGTAGTTCATAAGTTT
This sequence comes from Helianthus tuberosus, assembly GCA_030545235.1. Lineage (NCBI taxonomy): Eukaryota > Viridiplantae > Streptophyta > Magnoliopsida > Asterales > Asteraceae > Helianthus > Helianthus tuberosus. The sequence goes on along the minus strand of CM060447.1, from coordinate 126,495,928 downwards.
AAAGACTTCAAAACATCATTTCATTTAGTTTATAAGGTTTAATTATTAGATACGGGACATAACAGTCCATATCCCACAACGACCTCCTCCTCGCGCAAGCTCCATAAGTACCTAATGACCTGCAAGGCATGTAACAACAAATCAACAACAAAGTTGAGCGAGTTCACAGTTGATTGTTCAGTTAATGAGTTCGTATCTGAAATCGTAAGTTCGTTTCATAACCATGTATTACCCATTATCCTTGATTCCCAAACCTTTACGATATTTAGTGGGGGCTTCCCATTTTGTATGTTACTAGATTAGTCGTATCCATAAGTGTCCTTCCCAATCCGAGGACAGTGTTAAGTATGAGTGTACGTAGGTTTTACGTACGTGCCCTTCTCAATCCGAGGACAGTAGTAAGTATGAATGTACGTAGGTTTTACGTACGTGCCCTTCTCAATCCGAGGACAGTAGTAGGTAGTCTAGTAGTGTTGATAATATAAATAGTTATTCAATCCCATTCCCAACCACCGGGAATCCCATGCCTTAGTAAGGGTGTGAACTCACCTCGGTTTGCTCGGTTAGACTCTCAAATATAGCTAACAGTCAAGGTCGGTCAATCACGTCCTAATATGATTACCAGTTAGTCATTTAGTGATTTTCAATTAGAGCACAAAGTTCCTACACGTATCTATCACATAACATTCATTACTTTGACGGTTTATGCCCATATAAACTTCCCATCTATTCCCGTTCATAAATAACCATACGATAATGCACATAACACATATAACATGTTAGATCATTCACAGATAGCATACTCGACATCTAGACACGCAAATTACAACTTATGTCGTTTCAGCTTAAATATTCAAAACTGGGCTGTTTTCGGACATTTTAATAAAATAGTTAACTTATTCCAAAAATTCTCAAATTTTTACAGAATGTCTTAAACGATCCAAATATTATTGTGTAAAAATAACTGGGTCCAGTTCATTACCAATATTTTATAAAAATTCATTTTCTGGACTGAAATCAGATTTATCTTTTTCTGACCACAGTCCAGGGAATAATTTATTTAAAATTCATCGAGAGTCGGATTTATGAAATTCCAGTGAGAGAATCACAAATATATCGGTGGTCATCTACAGTACAATTTTCATGATCTAACTCTACACAGAATGCAAGTTATGGCAGAAAACAGAATGTATATTTTCAGCAGCAAAAATGCAGCTCTAGCTGCTGTTACGAAATGACACTTTAAAAATAGTAAACGAAGTCCAAAAATTATGATTCTGGTGCCATTAGAACCGTATTTCATAATACATAAACCTTGACTTCAGAAAATACATTTTTCATTAAGTTACGGTCCTGTTACAGCCAACTGAAGTTGGCTGTAATCACTAAATAGTTTTATGTTTCCAGTCTTTAACCTTCTAAGGCGCGTTCAATTGATTCCGTTAACATGTTTAGTGATCACAACAACATCAAACATCAATATTAACCAGCAAATCACCAGGAAATAAATCAAGAATCATAACAACACAAGATTTACATGATTTACACACATAACTTCTCTTTATCCATCTTATTCGTCTTATTTTTAAGACTTTATGTTATGTTATTTAGTGTTCTCAACTTTCAACCATTAAATCACTTATTAACCACCATAAACAAGAACAAGATGATGTTTAGAGGCACTTACTACTAGCTCAAGGCTAGGGAAGAAACAAGACGTAAACGAGGTGGATAAAAGAAATCTAGAGAGGTTCTTGCACTTTTGAAAGCACCCGGCTTGTCTATGAAGCTCCTTGCACCTTTGAGAGTATGAGAATTGGTTGTATGGAGGTTGGATGGTGGCGAGATGGTGGTGAGGTGGTGGCGGCCGTGAGTGGTTATGGAGGGAGAGATGGATGTTGGTTGATGTTGTGTTTATGAAAGAGAATGGTGATCCTACATGCATACTTATAATCCAAATCTCCTCATTACCCATTATATAATATGTCATCTAGATACTAAACATTGTGAATAAAATAATCAAGAAAGCATGGGTGTGTCCCCACCCATGGGGAACCGTCAAAGAGAGGGGGGGTAAGGGTTGGGTGGTGTAATGGTTAGTTAAGATTAAGTTGAAACAAAAGGGTTTAGTTAGGATACTTGTGTGTTTATTAATATAAAGGGTGTTAGGGTGTTCGGGGACCCTAACTATCTCAGAAAAATAAGAACAATGTGTTTGACAATATTTTTGTGTTCCGGGTAAAGTCCGGTTGTTCGGTTCGGTGTTGTTCCGTTAAAGTGCTTAATTAATCCGTAAAGTGTCTTATATATATATTTTTGCAACGTTATTTTTAACACTCAGGAAGGCATACCGGACTATTTAGTAACTTTTCTGTATACTACTAGTATGTTAACAAGTACATGTAAGTATAAAACAGTAATCAGAGAGCAGTTAAATGATTCAGCACAGTCATCAAGCACTTTAATTAACATTAATAGATTGTACGGTTACATGTAATTTGAGGGTTGTCACATTCTCCCCCTGTTAAGAGAATTTCGTCCCGAAATTTAGCGCGTGGTTACTGAGGAAGCTAGTTAAGTTGCGTTGGTTTCCTGGTTTTCCTGGGGTGTCACACACTACTAGAAACAAGGTTATTTTCTTTAAAACTATGTTCATGTAAATCTTGTGATTTAACTTGGTTTCCTTGGAAAACTATTTTAGAAACCATCCACTTACAAGACTTGTATTTTATTTAAATCACCATCAAATGAAAATAACTTTTATTATTCAAGTTCATGAAAGACATAAAGCATGATGATCTTGATCTTTCACAAGATCACCACTTTAACTTACTAGATCATGTGTTTAATCACAATCTAGTGGGTTACTTATGATGTCTAGCATCACAATCACTAATAATTAATCAACAAGAAGCAAACAATCATAAATCAACAACATTTCATGTGTTTATAAGCTTATGTTAGAGATTTATGAATATGTCTTTTAATGTTCATCTTGTTTAACATTGTTCATCACTTATTAACCAACTATATATGAAAGATCAAGAGATCATAAGAGTCTTACTACTAGCACAAGGCTAGGGAAGAACACTTGATGTTGATGATGACAAAGTGATGGATAAAAGCAAATGATGAAGGTCCTTCAAAATCCGTTGCTTGCAACCTTCCTAAATAGGCTCGAGACACCTTAGATCACCCTTGGATAGTCTTGGAATGGATTAGAAAAATTGATGGAGGTGAGGGGGTGTTGGGCCGTAAGTTAGAGGAGGAGGAAGGAGGTGGATGGAGGTTGAAGATGGTATGTAAGAGAAGGAAGGTCTTGTGGGTATAATATACTAGTTCAACAAAATCTTTTAAGATATCTAACCAAATCTAGTAAGATTAAGTGAATCAAATAAGATCTAGAGAAATCTTGCAAGATTTTGGAAGATCACACAAAATCTAGGTGGGGCCACACCTTCATAACCGTGAACATGAAAGGGGGGGGGGGGGGTAAATGTAAGTTTTGATGGTAAATGATGTTAATTAGTTGGAGGTTAAGTGTAAAGTCTAGTGTTTTAAGTGTATCATGCATTATATAGTATGTTAGAGTGTTCAGTGATCATAACTAGCTCAGAAATAAATAAACAATGCTTCTAGTATAATTTTGGTGTTTCGGGTAATGTCCGGTTGTTCGGTTAGATACCGGTTCGTTAATGTGTCAAACTATTCCATTTAGAGTTTTTTATGTACCCTTTTGTAACGCTTTTAATCCCCGACACTTAGGAAAGCATTCAGTTCCACTTAGTCATATTTTTGCATGTAATAAACTTGTTAAAATGCTGAATTTTGCTGATTTATGCAGAATTCTGCACTTTGGGTGTGTTTTTGGCACTTCCCGGCACTTAAACTATCACTTAGGAATGCAGTTTTGTGGTCCTTACTTCCCTACACACTATACTAGTGTAGAACTTGGTTTCTGACTCATACTGGGTCTCAAAACATTGTCTGTCTATGTACTGAACTTCGTCAGCATTTTAGTTTGTCTGATAATGGTGCCAATTCTGTTCTGTGCATCATTAGGACTATATTCATGTTGCATGTAGTAACGATAATCATGAAATGCCATTGTATGTATATAACAGTATTCAGAATTTCATTTGTCTTGTAAATTAGATCATGCACAGTTATTAAAGCACATATTACTGTTCAATTAGAGTACGGAATGTACGGAAAAGTGACAGTTGTCACAGACTCCCCCCGTTAAAAGAATTTCGTCCCGAAATTCAAGCGATGTTATCGGTCGCAGGGGAGTTGTGAATCAAATGTGGTCACTTAGGTTTAAAATTTGTCTTCATGTTCCCATGTAACTCGGGGTCATGATATGAATTCTATCGTACTCAAGTAAATCAACTATGTCTTCTCTGTGTTTTGTGGACTCTTGGTCCGTAACCTTAACAGGTTCTATTGTAAATTCATTAACGTGAATCTCATTTGTGGGAACAACGACTGTTCCTTGAGTCAGACTCCTTTAAAGACTAGACACATGGAATGTGTCGCGATCACTACTGATCTTTTCTGGTAGTTTCAGTTTGTGAGTAATGGTTCCGATCCCTACCAGGACCTCGAAAGGCCTAATATACCGGGGATCCAACCTTTCATGTTTTTCCAAATCGCATCACACCTTCTCTAGGCGAGGCTTCCATTAAAGCCATACTTCTTATTTCAAATTCCTACGATTTCCGCCGATCATCGGCGCAATCTTTCTGTATTCCGCGGGCTGTCTTGATATGATCACATCTCTGAACGATCTTGCCTCTAGTTTTTCCTGAACTAACTCGGGCCAGTAGATGTTTATCTTTGGTCTCCGTTCAACACGACGGGGGTCGACTTATTATGTTCCATCTAAAGCTTCACACGAAGCGGTTTAAACAGCGGTGTGATAAATACTGTTGTAGGAAAACTCCACTAAGGGCAAGTGAGTGTTCCAACTTTTCATCAAAGTTTATCACACAAGCACGTAACAAGTCCATACAGTCTGCATCGTTCAGTAGCTTAGTCCATCTACGTTAATATTCAAGTTCTTACGATCAATGGTGTGCTGCAACCCTTGTGATCAGTAAAGGTCGTGCAGCGTTTTCTTACAAGTAATGTTGTCAAATTTGCGGCGCGCAATCACTGTATCTAGATCATGGTTTCTTCTCATGATCCCTTAATCAACATGACACGTATGCAATGCCGTGGTCTTGTTGCATCGACGTGCAATCGAGACTTTGTTGAGAAACGTCACAAAATTGCAATTCTAACTCCTTAGCTCTTGATTGCAGGGTTGGCATGAATCTCGTTCTTATCCACCATGTATCCTAAAGTTCTTATCTTGCGAATTCGAAATCCGTTTTTCGACATCTTATCACATAACTGTTCTTTCTCCAAGAGTTGCAAGACAAATTGCAGATGTCGCTCATGACCTTTCTTGGTCGTAGAGCATATAGTCAATAAATATAATCATGATCTATCCGGGTATGGCTTGCACATTTGATTCATGAGGTCCATGAATATTGTCGATGCATGTGTTAAGCCAAATGGTACGACAAGGAACTCGTAATGCCCGAAGCGAGTCCTAAAGGTCGTTTTAGTGATATTTCCTTCTTGTATTCACAGTTGAGGACATCATGTCCTTTAGTTGACCTTTGAGTGGTAACTATAACCTGACGGTTGGTCTGTTCATGTCATCAATCCTTGATATTCAATTCTCTGGAATTGATGCAAAGTGGAAGCTGTCAACTTTCTTCTTGTGTCCTTAACTAAGGATGTCATGTCCTTGATTTCCTCCGTCTAGCAGCTCTTGTAGTTACATCGGAGGCTCATGCTTCGTGGACGAAGCTAGTCGGTAAGGCGTCATCTTGTCACTGGTGCCGCTTCTGGCACGAGGTTCATCTTAAACTTCTTTTGTCGTTGTGGGGGGGGGGTATTCCTGGCAAGTCTTCAGGAAAGGCTTCTAGGAATTCCTCCACCGCGGGGTTGTCTTCTAGCTCCAGCTCCTAGGTCTCCTAATTGGCAACATGAGCTAGGAAGGCTATGCAGTCTACTCGGAGGCGCTTCTGTGTCTCTTCGACCAATGAGAGATGTCGCAGACCCACGGTCTAGTACCCTTGCAACTACTGCAAGAAGGTTGTGCACTATAAATGTTTCATCATTCGCAAGAGGGATGCGACTGATTTTCCATATATCGAACGACTTCAACTCTATACTTGGATTTCCAATCCATGCTGACTATCATATCATGACTTCCCAAGTCAATGGTAACAGAAGGTTCCGGCCTTCTGAGTCCCCAAAATATAATCCTTAATTGCTTCGTCTGCTTAAACTAGTCTTCTATATGCCCATTTCTAAAGAATACGGGACGTCCATTTTACTCGAAACTAGGCCAAGCAGTTTCTTAAGTTCTAAGCATGCAAGGTTAAAGTTGATGCCAGTATTAATCAAAAATAGATGCATAAGGTTGGTTAATAGGGAACGTACCCGTAACCGCATCTGGATCCTGGCGTGCTTCACGAGCTTCGATCATGAAAACCCTTCCTTGCTTGTTTCTTCCCAGGGAAATCTTTCCTAAAGTGCCCTGCTTCACCACATCTGTAGCAACCTGGTACTCTACCATTATCTCTTCCATCTGGGTCCTTCGCCCAGCAGGCGTCCTTGCTGTGCCCTTCTTTTCCACACTTCCCACACTTAGGCCTTAGACATTGACCTTCATGGTAAAAATTGCATTCCTCGCATCTCAGCTAATTCCCCAAGTATATCTTACCACCAGCCTTATTAGTGGTTCCATAAGCTTTCCTGCCATGCGGCGGGTTCACTTCCTTTCTTTTGTTAGCTTTAGAGCTTCCATAGCTGACTTGGGTGCCTATCTTTAGGTTTGAAGACTTCCTTTTCTTGTTGCCTGATGACTCCACATGAGTCTCTTTCTTGTTATCCTCATATTCTGAAAATTTTCCCATGCGTAGAGCTTCTTCAGTAAGAGTGACACTCATATCGATAGCCCCTGCGATGGTCGAGGGCTTTGAGGTAGTAACCATGCTCCTAATTTAAGGTGCAAGTCCCCAAATGAATCGCTCAATCCTCTTGAATTCCGGCTTGACTAAGTAGGGGACGACCCTAGACAAGTCGTGAAATCGCTGGACATATTCAGGAATCTTCAGCCCATCCATTTTCAAATTCCAGAACTCCACCTTAAGCTTCTGGATTTCAGCCCTATAACAGTATTTCTTCTCCATCATTTCCTTGAGCTCGTCCCAGCTCAGTGCATAAGCAGCATCTGCACCAAGGGTCTGAACCTGAAGGTTCCACCAGGAGAGTGCGCCATCCAAAAACAACCCTGAGACAAAGGTAACACTCTGCTGGGGTGAACAATTACTCATTCTTAGAACGGAGTCAGTCTTCTCTGCCCAATGAACAAACGCAACGGCACCTCCTGTGCCATCAAAGTTCAATGGCTTGCAGTCCAGGAACTGTTTATAGGTGCAGCCAGTTGGACGGTTATTTCCGGAAGTGTCACCGCTGTGTTTAGAGCGGAGGGCTTCATGTCGTGCAATTGCCTGTGAGATACGTTCTTGAAGCTCGACTTCTGTCCTTGGTAACATACTGGTGTCTGTGTCTCGTCTGGGCGGCATTCTCTTCTGTCAAAAGGTATGAGGTAGGTTAGACAACACTCCATAATTTTTTATGAGGTACATAGCACCATAAGCCATCATGTAATCACCCAATATCACATGCATATATAATCAATGTATGAGCGAGGAAACAATTACTGAGCCTTCACATAAGCTTGGCAACTTGACTTATTGCTTGTAACCAAATGAACTCGAGGTTACATCACCTTGGTCACAAGTTTTCAGTTATTTCCTGCTACATTGGTTTTCTTAGGTCTTTAGCTTTACTGATGTGTATATTTTCCTCGAGATGGGGTTGTTCATGTAGGGGTGATAGAGAGTGTAACGTCACTGAATCTTTCCGAATGTTATCCATCTTCACTTGCTTAAATATTGGTTCTCAAATGTCTCGTACACGGGTAGAAGTGTCAGACACGAAGTAGGCAAAGACAGGTTTCCTACTTTATAAAGTGCTAAAGCGATGATCTATGTATTGTTCTACCAGATGAAGGTGTGAACACCTATAGATTATTCTTGGAGGGATGGTGATCATCAACCTGACCCGCAGAGTCCACCGGGATTTCTATGCACTACAAGTCATTATTACGTGGGCCCCCGTAATAATAAATTGTCTTGCACAGTTACCCCAATTTTCTCTCGTCAAAGCGGACGATCAACCAAAGAGGGGACACTACTGTCCTTATACCTCTGTCATGGAAAGGACGCACTAACACTCGTTATCGTTACGCGCGAATAGGCATGATGATTAAATGAAATAGGAATAAAGGGAATTCCTAGTAGTTGGAGGGGCACCTTCAAGATGAATACTTCATCTTCCTTTCCTGTTCAAGTGTGTCGTCAATCTCGCTTTACAAAAGCCGCAGGGATCTCGTCCCGCTGATTAAGAAGTTGTTCAAGGTTGCCGCCTCTGCCTCGCCGTCACTACCGTAGTCAGGCACCTTCGCGATCGAGAGAGAAGAGCAGCCATTTCCTACGGAAGCAAGCTCAGAATCTCGTTTGGTAATCACTCCAGCCATGAGCTTTGCAATGAACGCGAGGCCGATAGCTTCATCGTGCGAGTAAGAACAATAATAGGAGTCGGAGTCGAAGGTATCTCATTCACGTCAGTAATCATTATGTACACTTATTTGTATGTATATATCGATAAACAAATATGTTACTTAGCATAAACAGGCAATTCGATGCATCATATCACATATAACTCTCGTTTATTCTTTGGGGGGTCATTTTGTCTTTGGCAAGTCTAACTCGTGTAGACTATGCCTTAGTTGGCACCTTAACTTGGGGTATTCCCTATTAATGTCCTTGCCTTGTCTCTTCTTTGAAAAGTGTTTGACTCATGGATCTTGACGCTTACATGAATGCAATGAAAAACCTTTTTGTAAAATGTTTTTGTGAGAGAACTCTAGTGATTGTAGTCTAGACTTGAAAAGGAATTCTAGTTCACTACAATCGAAGCTCCGATACCAAACTGTCACACCCTGACTTTTGCGGAAGCGTATGATGTGTGACTGGTTTAATATCATTGCATTCAATCGTAATAAACAACTACATGATCAAAACAATGTTCATCCATTCATAAAATTTGAGTATTACAAACACCGGTTATTTAAGTTTCAAAACACAACCTTCGACTAGGTTACAAACCAACAAAAGTGGATAACATCTAAACTTGAAGTCTACTTCTAGTTACGATACCCACGCCCAAGATCCATCCTGTCACCTGAAATACATGTAATTTTGGAAAACATCAACAAAATTTGAGCGAGTTCATGCGTTTTGTGTGAGTACTATAATCTTGTAAATCTTTGAGAGGCTCCTTTGTAAACAGGTATGAAAAGCGTGTATGAACATAAATGTTTTGCAAGGACTTTAAGGCATGTGAGGACATAGAGAGCACTCGTAATGAGTAGGCTTATACCCTTGTCGATATTCCCTCGACTATGTCGATTTCCCTCGACTATGTCGAATTTCCCTTTGACTATGTCAAATTTCCCTTCGACTATGTGAATTCCCTTGACTATGTCGATTTCCTTCGACTGGGACACCGAAGCACTCAAGTGGTCACAAGTACCATGAGTGGGGCTCGGCCGTACCCGTTAGATCTAACCCTCGTCCCTAATTAAGTATTAATGGCATTTCAATATCTAGTCTATGCTCACATGATCTAGTATTTCATAGGCCTTTCGTAGGCATTTCATACCGTTTAAGCATTCGTAACATGTATTTCACCCCCGAGAGTTATAAAAGCCAAAAACAGTTAAAAGAAAAGGGGGAGCATGAACTCACTGTTTTGTGTCTTCAGTACTCGTAACTCAAATCTCGTAAGCAAACACGACTACCTACAATGTGCTAGGGTCTATTAAACGAGCGGGTCGTGCCTTGCCTTAGTATTCATGTTTTGAGTTACGTTTCCTTTATGTCTTTAACATTATCCAAAGTTATAATACTTCTCAAGTATTTATTTTCGTATTTCCTTCCCAAGGATGGGAGTATTTCATACATGTGTATTTGCATTCTCGTATTTGTAGTTTCCAAAATAATTTATTTTCCAGTCTTACTTCAGAAAATATATTTAAACTTGTTTTGTCCCAAAAATAATGTATTTCAAGAAAATGTATATTTTTCTCAAAAATCATATATCTTCTAAATATTCTAAGAAAATATATTTTTACTTCCAAAAATAATATATTTTCTCTTTGCCGAAAATATGATATTGATGTGTGCAAAATGCAACATATAAATTACATCAATTGTGGCATAAAACTAACCTTTTTTAGTACTAATGTTGGAAAAAGTGTGTTTTTGTTTTCCTTTTGTATTTTCAGGATTAAATGAGCTCAAAAGAAGCAAAAAGGCAACTAAATCTAACATAAATACAAGAAAAGGAACAAACGTGGCATGCCCGACCTCCCCGAAAGCATCTTCCCAAGCAAAACAAGATAACAGAAGGCTGAACACGCCCCGTGCTCAGTGAACACGGGGGCGTGCCCAAGTGTCAGCATAAAAGAAAAAGTTGTAGAAGCTTCCATCGCCCACCACGGGGCCGTGCTCAGCGGACACGGGGCCGTGGTCAACTATAAGATTCGCAGAATCCAGGCAAATCTTGATAGTACAGATATGCTTCTGCACACGGGGTCGTGCCCAGCGGACACGGGGCCGTGGTCAACTAATAAAGACAAGAGCAATTAATGAAGACAGAGAAGAGGATGGACACGGGGCCGTGCCCACTGGACACGGGGCCATGCCCGAGCTTCTGTTCAGCCTATAAATAGGAGTGCTTGGCTCAAGCTCAAACCATCCCTTGGCACATCACCTCTCTCACACTTCACCCACCACCCACCACCCACCACCACCATAACACCATCATCCACCACCATCATCCATTGTCCATCATAGAGTGTGTGAGTCGTCTCGGGATCCAAGATTGATCGTAAGAGTTCTTGACAATCAAGGCCATGTTTGCCTAAGTCTCTTACATCACTTGGTGAAGACAAAGTGTCTAGTGTAATACTTTTTATTTTTAATCTTTTCGCACTTTTTAATTGGTTATGTATTAATGACTTTAATAACTAGTTTCTTATGTTGAAGGTGATTCTTCCATATCGTTTGTCCGTGGTGTCTTGGCATTATTTTACTGTCTATATAAAATAAAAGATTTTCACCATTCATATCTCCACGGTCTATATGGAGGTATGTTGGCTACCTGGTCGGGGGTTAAGGGAACGGTTTGGTACGAGTCTTGCCATTGTTCAGTGTATAGATCCTGCAAAGGACCTGGGTCAAATTTAGTAGGACCTCCTTCAATACTTAACGGTATTGGATGGCGGGGGTCCAAACTCTTTGATCCCCTCATAAGTTAAACTACTATTAATATTTTAACCCGGCTACTTAGGACTGTATCCCTGCTGACTCAGACTACTTAGCCGAGGGTAACGTCGCCTTCAAAAGAGGGGCCTACCACATTATGCATTAATAACTTAATTAATTATCTTTCAATAATCCGACCCTTTAGGATTGTATCCTTGCTGACTCAAACTACTGGGTTAAGGGTAACGTCACCTCCAAAAGAGGGGCCTACTACAATAACTAAGATAATCTCTTAAATAGTGCAAAAGTGCGGAAATAATCAAAGGTTACACTAAACACGAGTCGGAGCCAAGTGATTCATCTTGTCTATCTGTTTTTATTTAAGTTTTATTTTTTAGCATTTTAGTTAGTTTTTATTTTCTTAGTTTAAAATATTTTTCTAAACTTTTGATTTGATTAGACGTTGAGGATAAACCGGTACTAAAAGCTCTTGTGTCCTTGGACGACCTCGGTATCTTACCAACACTATACTCTGCTCACGATGGGTGCACTTGCCCATATGTGTGTTTAGTGTTAGTAAATATCGTGTTTTATAAATTTAAAACTTGGCTAAAGAAAGTGTAAAAGGGCTTAAAATATACTTAAACCTACATATACACCTAACGCGCATCAAGTTTTTGGCGCCGTTGCCGGGTACACAAGGATTTTAAGAAAGCTTAAAATCGACGGCCTAATCAGTTTTTCAAAACCTTTTCAAAACGCGCGCATATTTTTCTGCATTTTAGTTTAGTTTTGCATTTACAGTAGGTTGAACACGGGCCGTGCTCACTGAACACGGGGCCGTGCTGCATATTTTTCATAAAACACCCAGATAAAGTAACTTGAACACGGGGCCATGCTCATTGAACACGCCCCCGTGCTCCACGAAATCAGTAACTTTAATCAAAACGCCCAGATACAGATTCTGTACACGGGGCCGTGTCCACTGAACACGGGGCCATGTCCAGTCTCTGTTTTTGTTTTTATTTTTGTTTTCTGGTCTCGAGACTTGGTTGTGGTCTGCTGAGTGATTCTTATGGATCAATACTCAGGAGGTTACAACTACACCTATGAGGAGGATGATTATAAGAATAAGTATTGCACTAATTGTGGTGACCCGCACTCGGTTCAATATTGTAACTTATATCAACCATCCACTTCATATACCTACTATGAGGAGCCCAGGTACGAGCCATCAACTTCATACACATCCTATGAAGACCAAAGGTATGAACCTCCTCCCTGATACTCATATTTTGATGAACCAAGGTATGACCCTTCTTACTCATACTTTGAGGAACCAAGATATGAGCCACCACCTTCGTATGCTTATTATGAGGAACCATGGCGTGAACAACCCACCTCATATGAGTATTATGAAGAACAAAATCATGACCCTTATCCATCATATGCTTACAATGAAGAACAATGGTGTGAACCATCTACTTCATATGGGTATTGTGAGGAACAAAGGATCGAACAACCGGATTCAAGCTCTGAAAATCCCGATCCTTACTCTATCACCGAAGTGACAAATAGGATATTAGAACACCTTAGAGTTATCGATCGCTATATAAAAGAATCTCGCGCAAGGGAAGAGGAGTCCCGAACAAGAGAACAATTAAATAAAGAAGAGATAACTGAAAGTGTAAAAATGGAAGAACAAACAAGTGAGAAACCGACACATGAGTTAAACAACGAAAAAGGTGAGTCCGACAACGTTAAAATTCAAGAAGAGTCTAATTTTGAAGAAATTAATCTCTTGTCACCTTCTTTTGAAAATCATTGTTTAGTACCCACTCATGCTAAGTTTTTAAAAGAGTTAAACACTAACACTAAAATTGACGAAACGGTAAGTGTTAAGTTAACTATTGATCAACCTCACTAATAAAAGAAGACCCATTTGAAATTAACATTACACCGGTTCCATGTTTCTTTCAAAATTCATTTATTAGTAATGTTACAATCGATAAAGATCTTTGTGTTAACATAATGCCTAACTACATTTTCGAAAAATTAAGTATTAGTGATTTTTTTCCACTTCAAATACCCAATTTTCTATCTAATCGGAAAATAATACAATCAATCGGTGTAGTTGAGGATGTCTTGGTTCAAACAAATTAAATGGTAGTCCCCACCGACTTTGTCATCCTCGATGACGCTCCTCTAGTGTTGGGACGACCATTTGTAAAAACTCACGAAGCTTTGAAAAACCGAAAGTTCAACAATCTACCTCTTCAATTAGGGGCATTTAAAAAGAGTGTCGATCTTGAGCGGTCAATGAAATATCCATTCGGCAACAATGACCCCCTAATTGAAGATGAAGATGAACCACCCGATACAAGTGAAAAGTTTGACCACTTTGTTGAAGAAGAGGTCACCATAGAACAAAATTTTAAGGGTCTTGATCAAAATGAGCAACCAAATAAGGCGTCTCCTAAAGACCCACCTCTTGAGCTCAAAGAACTTCCAAAAGGTTTGGAATATGCTTTTCTAGACAAAGATGGTAAATTACCTGTAATTATTTCATCTAAATTAGATAGTTTAGAAAAAGAAAAATTAATTAGTCTTTTGAAAAAACATAAAAATGCGATCGCTTGGAATCTTGTAGTTATTAAAGGAATAAGTCCTTCCATGTGCACGCACAAAATTTTAATGAATGATGACTACAAATCGGTAATACAACCACAACGTCGAGTAAATCCAAATGTTCAAGAAGTGGTTAAAAACGAAGTCATCAAATTACTTGACGCCGGACTTATTTATCCTATCTCCGATAGTCCTTGGGTAAGTCCCGTCCAAGTTGTTCCAAAGAAAGGAGGTATGACGGTAATAACTAATGAAAAGAATGAACTAATACCAACAAGAACAGTCACAGGATGGAGAGTATGTATAGATTATAGACGATTAAATGAAGCAACAAGGAAGGATCACTTTCCTTTACCCTTCATTGATCAAATGTTAGAAAGATTATCCGGTCATAAATTTTATTGTTTCTTGGATGGTTTTTCAGGTTACTTTCAAATCCCGATAGCACCCGAAGACCAAGAAAAGACGACCTTCACATGTCCCTATGGAACTTTTGCTTATCGACGCATGCCGTTTGGTCTATGTAATGCCCCTGCAACATTCCAACGTTGCATGGTAGCCATCTTCCACGACATGATAGAAAAGACAATGGAAGTCTTCATGGACGACTTGTCTATCTTTGGGGATTCATACGACCAATGCCTCGATAACCTTGAACGAATGCTATCCCGATGTGAGGAAACTAACCTCGCCCTTAACTGGGAGAAATGCCATTTCATGGTAACGGAGGGAATAGTACTCGGTCACAAAATCTCAAGCGAAGGGATGGAGGTGGATCGAGCTAAAATAGATACCATTTCTCGACTACCACCCCCATCCTCCGTTAGAGCTATCAGAAGTTTCCTAGGGCATGCCGGATTTTATAGGCGATTTATCAAAGACTTTTCTAAAATCTCAAGGCCTCTAACAAAATTACTTGAAAAAGATGCTCCTTTCATCTTTGACAAGGATTGCAATCAAGCATTTCTAACCTTAAAGGAAATGCTAGTCAATGCACCTATCATGATAGCGCCTGATTGGAAATTTCCTTTCCAAATCATGTGTGATGCAAGCGACGTTGCAGTTGGAGCTGTCTTGGGACAAAGAAAAGAAAAGCATTTTCACCCAATTTATTATGCTAGTAAAACACTTAACGATGCACAAGAAAATTACACAACAACTGAAAAAGAATTACTAGCTGTGGTATTTGCTTTTGATAAATCTCGTTCTTATCTTGTTCTATCTAAAACTATAGTCTATACAGATCATGCAGCCATTCGATATCTCTTCAAAAAGCAGGACGCAAAACCACGTTTGATTCGGTGGATTCTACTCCTCCAAGAATTTGATATTGAAATCAAAGATAAAAGAGGAGCAGAAAACACCGCAGCAGATCATCTTTCACGCTTAGAAGACCCAGCTTTGGAGGCAACCAGGGACGAGCAAATCAACGAAAAATTTCCAACGGAGTCCCTAGAAATGGTGGAATACAAGGAAGAACCATGGTACGCCGACTATGCTAACTACCTAGCTAGCGGTATAGTCGCTAAGGGTTGGCCACATCATCAAAGAAAAAAATTCTTTGCCAATGTGAAACACTATTTTTGGGAAGATCCATATCTTTTCAAAATGTGTGCCGACCAACTCATCCGACGATGCGTACATGGTAGTGAAGCACGAAGAATTCTCCGCCATTGTCATGAAGGTCCATACGGAGGGCATCATGGTGCCGCAAGTACCGCACGAAAGGTATTTGATTCAGGATTTTATTGGCCAACCATTTACAAAGACGCCCAAAGTCTTGTCAAGACTTGCGATGCTTGCCAAAGAACGGGTAATATTTCTTCCAAAAACGAAATGCCACAAAATGGCATTCTTGTTTGTGAAATTTTTGATGTGTGGGGACTCGACTTTATGGGACCTTTCCCACCGTCGAAAGGAAACAAATATATACTTGTGGCAGTAGACTACTTGTCTAAATGGGCCGAGGCCGAGGCACTTCCAACAAATGATGGAAGAGTAGTGGTAAGATTTCTGAAGAAATTATTCTCTCGTTTTGGCACACCTAAAGCATTAATAAGTGATAGTGGTACCCAGTTTTGCAACCATCAACTTGAAAAAATTTTAACAAGATATGGGGTCTATCACCGGGTCTCAACAGCGTATCACCCTGAAACAAACCGACAAGTCGAAGTGACTAATAGAGGTTTAAAATGAATACTCGAAAAAAACCGTAGGGTTAAATAAAAAGGAATGGGCAGATAAATTAGATGATGCTTCATGGGCTTTTCGAACTGCTTATAAAACAACAATAGGTACAACCCCATATAAGCTAGTCTATGGAAAAAGTTGTCACTTACCAGTAGAAATTGCACACAAAGCCTACTGGGCAATTAAAAATGTAAACTTAGATTTAGAATTTGCTGGTAAAAATCGATTTTGTCAATTAAATGAATTAGACGAGCTTAGGAATTATGCATACTCAAACTCAGAAATTTACAAGGAAAGAATGAAAAACTTGCATGACAAACATATTAAACCTAATGAATTTCGAGTGGGAGATCAAGTTCTTTTGTTTAATTCACGACTTCGATTGTTTCCTGGTAAATTAAAGTCTAGGTGGTCAGGACCTTTTTCCATCACCCATATTTTCCCACACGGTGCAGTAGAAATTAAATCTCGGAATGGACCTCCATTCAAAGTCAATGGCCAATGGCTGAAACTCTATCAAGGATTTATTGAGGATGAAGAGGAAGAGATCTCGCTTCAAATGGTGGATGAGTAAAAACATCAACATCTTACCTGGTAAGTTACGAACGATTGGGACGACATCTAAATCGGTAAGTCTTCTAACCAAACTTTTTGGGAAACAAAGGGCACTCACACGAGCACTATAAAAAAAATTAAAACTTTGCTCGGCACGAGGCCGTGTCCGCGCTACTGTCGGGATATATTCCCCTTTTCATAACAGTTACTTCATTCCACACGTCCCGTTTCCCCGAAAACGCTCTGGTTCCAGGCGATTTTCCGTAGATTTTCGACGTCTCCTATCATTCTAACAACATCAAGGTATGATTATATCACTATCATTAGTTAGATTTAGCATTTGCATGTCGTTAAAACTTCAAAGATTTGGGGAAAAATCTAGGGTTCTTGAACTACACCCGGATCGAACCTCAAATTTTTGCTTTAATCTGTTAGCATTTAGTTAGATTAGTGTTATAGGAAGAAAACCCACTTGTATTGTTCAAAGATTCGCCCGATTTCTCACAAAAACCCCAAACCCTTGTTTTTGAACCGAAAAAGATAAAATTGAATGGGTAAACGGGTTGTTTTGGGAAAAACGGCACTTGGGGTTTCATTTTCGGGGGAAACCGCACCTATTGGACCAAAAATTTTCAAGTTTTCGAAACCGGGTCGAAAAATGATGTTTTTGAGTAACAGACGCCTGGACACGGGGCCGTGTCCGCTGAACACGGGGTCGTGTCCAGCACACTGTTTGCAATTTTGTCCGAAAATTCTAATGTTTCGTGCTAACTTTTGGTGTATTCTTTCAGATGGCAAGGAAGTTCACAAGGTTTAACGCAAATGAGCTCGATGCTAGGGCTAGATACGAAGTACTTCAAACAAGACCGGAGGAATACCCAAGGCAAGCATGCACGGATTTGTTAGCATTGGTGAACCAACTCGACCGCTTCAACAACCTTGTCACAGGCCCACTAAGAGTCGCTTTAACAACTCGACTACGTTCTGTCCACGAATGCACTTTGGAATTCTATAGCACCTTCACATTCAACTCAAGGTGCGACCCATTTGACAATGATGGGGTAGCATTCCGATGTGGTGGAACTAGGTATTCGATTTCTATGGCACAATTTGGGTCGATTGTCGCGTTGTATGCGGAGGAAGATGCGGGTAACGAGGAAAATACTAGAAGGATGCGAGAGATAGATGAGAACGATCGCCAAGCCGTGTGGGCTCAGATTGGTGAAGGGCACTACAATCTGAGCATCACTAAGAGCACTAAGTTGAGGGATCCGCTCTACCGATACATCCGTAGGCTCCTCGGCTACTCTCTTAGCCAAAGGCATGATAGCGGTGGCGTTGTTGGGTTAAGAGATTTAATTGTCCTCCACTGCATCCATAACCGCAGACACCTCGATGTTCTGTTCCTCATGCTCCGTAACATGCATCTGAACCGGCTTGCTACTTCACCAACACCTATCTTCTTTAGAGGATGGGTATACCGTCTCTTCAAGCACTTCACCAACATACCTAGGTCATTCGGAAGGAGCCCATGGTCGGGAAGGGTAGATATACACATTTGCCGCTCAATGAAGCTAATTTATGAGGCTGAAGACGGGACGGTTAGCTTCCAAAGGATGCAAGGGCATGCATGCAACCCGCAAGAGGCACTTGTCCTTCACGCTCCACAACATCATCAGTACCAGTACCAACCCCACGGTGATCCGGGCCAATCCTCCTCAGGAGGCGGTTTTCCTAATTTCCAAAGTTTACATGATTTGTTGCAGGAAAACCTCATGTGCACCAGGAACACCTAAAACATGGCGAGCAACACGTACAACCGGGTTGGAGCAATCAAGAGAAACATATCCGATATCCAAGATGATATTGGAAATATCCGGGAGTACATTGCGGGCCATGGTGGAGATGATGATGATGAGGACGAGGACATGGACTAGGCGGGAGGAGCGGAGGAAGAAGCTGTTGGTTGGTGATCTTACAGGTTAACCCCCTTTTATCTTGAACAATTTCCGGCCTGCGTGCCGTGTGTCGAACAATTTACTTTCCTTTAACTCTTTTATTTTCTGCATTTCTTTTTCTTTCTAACTTTGTGATGGATGGGATGTTAAACATTGGTAATCTAGGATGTTTGCTATGTTTTGGCGTAGTGTTTATTGATAAAACAGGTACATACGAGGCTTAGAGCACTAAACCTTAGTGCTACTAAAGCCGGGACAGGAAAACCAGAACCAGAAACCTGTTTCTCAACCTTGTAGACTGTCTACACGGGGTCGTGTCCAGCCGACACGCCCCCGTGCCCACTTCCCCAGACCTGTTGTTTGTCTAAATATGCAGACTTTTGACAGACACGGGGTCGTGTCCAGCCGACACGCCCCCGTGTCCACCTTCCGTAAGTTTTCGTTACTGGCACCAGAACACGGGGTCGTGTCCAACAAACACGGGGCCGTGTCCAGCGCCCAGTAACACAATTTTTTTTGCTTTTTCACACCTTTTTACACATTCAATCAACCTAAAAACTTATTTTTGGGACACATTGAGGACAATGTGTAATTTAAGTGTGGGGGGGAAGCTAAAACCTTGAATCTTGCAAGTCCTAATAACAAGCCTTACACAAAACTCTATTGGAACCGCTAATCACCCCAAATTTTTTCAAAAATTTTCAATTTTTTTTTTTTACTTGTCTAGGTTTAACTTGGGAATTTCAAATTCTAAAAAGGTTATATTTTTACAAATTTACAACCGATAGCGTCGTGATAAAAAGAACCAACATAAGAAAATTATGAAAAGGCATGACAAGCTTAGTTAAAATTTGATTATATATACTCGATCACATAAAAACCCATTCCCACAAAAGTGAGTTTTGAGCTTTTATTGAGCATAAAAATACATATCTTTAAATTAAATGCTCATTTTTCGTTTCTTGTGTGAATAGCCGCTTGGTTCTTACAACTCTAGAACTTGCCACGACGATACATTCCCGGTCCTTACCAACTTAAACCCGAGTAAGTAAATGATGGAGGCATTAGGACTAACCCTTTTTTATTTCTACACCATTATTTTTCTTTTTTTTACCACCTACCCAAAATCCCCCTAGTTAACCCCTTTGAGCCTAAACCTTTTCATTTCTTATCCCAAACCAAACACCCTTTCACCCACCAAAACCTTTTTTAATTAACCCTTTGTTTTAGTAACAAGCTCGGTTTTTCGTATGACTTTGAATAATATATATATATATATATATATATATAATATTTTTATGATGAAGCAAAAGAAATAAACAAACAAGTTCATCAAAAATAACTTTGTTTGAATAATAGCTTCATCAAAATAAAAAATAAAAAATTGCAAAAATAAAAAGTCTTACGAAAAAACCGATGTTTTTTACGCTTTTCGCCCTTTTCTACTAACCACTAACCCAACCACCTACCTTTAACCCAAGCCTAACCCTTCACCCAAAAGTCATCTTGATATTTACAAAGGTATATAGTTAAAAAGGAGGATGATTGATTGCTTGGCAAGCCTATGGAAGGAGTAAGTTCCATGCCGCTCTCGAGTGATTCACTAAAATACATCTTCGGCCGAGTGTTGAGTGATCCCCCGTAAGTTATGTGAACTTGTATATAAATAGAATTTTAAAGAGGTATGTTATGCCCTAATAAATAATTTATCTTATGAAAAGTTTTAAATAAATCATGACGAATAGGATTGTAAATAAATAAAAATAAAACGTAATAAAGAATCTTGGAAATCCCGACACTCTATGACAAGCCCAAAAACCTTCTCTTCTACCCATTCCATTTGGGAGTGTGAAGTCACATTATAAAGAGTTTTGCTTGAGGACAAGCAAAGATTCAAGTGTGGGGGTATTTGATGTGTGCAAAATGCAACATATAAATTACATCAATTGTGGCATAAAACTAACCCTTTTTTAGTAGTAATGTTGGAAAAAGTGTGTTTTTGTCTTCCTTTTGTATTTTCAGGATTAAATGAGCACAAATTAACAAAAGAAGCAAAAAGGCAACTAAATCTAACATAAATACAAGAAAAGGAACAAACGTGGCATGCCCGACCTCCCCGAAAGCATCTTCCCAAGCAAAACAAGAGAACAGAAGGCTGAACACGCCCCGTGCTCAGTGAACACGGGGGCGTGCCCAAGTGTCAGCATAAAAGACAAAGTTGTAGAAGCTTCCATCGCCCACCACGGTGCCGTGCTCAGCGGACACGGGGCCGTGGTCAACTATAAGATTCGCAGAATCCAGGTAAATCTTGATAGTACAGATATGCTTCTGCACACGGGGTCGTGCCCAGCGGACACGGGGCCGTGGTCAACTAATAAAGACAAGAGCAATTAATGAAGACAGAGAAGAGGATGGACACGGGGTCGTGCCCACTGGACACGGGGCCGTGCCCGAGCTTCTGTTCAGCCTATAAATAGGAGTGCTTGGCTCAAGCTCAAACCATCCCTTGGCACATCACCTCTCTCACACTTCACCCACCACCCACCACCACCATAACACCATCATCCACCACCATCATCCATTGTCCATCATAGAGTGTGTGAGTCGTCTCGGGATCCAAGATTGATCGTAAGAGTTCTTGACAATCAACGCCATGTTTGCCTAAGTCTCTTACATCACTTGGTGAAGACAAAGTGTCTAGTGTAATACTTTTTATTTTTAATCTTTTCGCACTTTTTAATTGGTTATGTATTAATGACTTTAATAACTAGTTTCTTATGTTGAAGGTGATTCTTCCTTATCGTTTGTCCGTGGTGTCTTGGCATTATTTTACTGTCTATATAAAATAAAAGATTTTCACCATTCATATCTCCATGGTCTATATGGAGGTATGTTGGCTACCTGGTCGGGGGTTAAGGGAATGGTTTGGTAAGAGTCTTGCCATTGTTCAGTGTATAGATCTTGCAAAGGACCTAGGTCAAATTTAGTAGGACCTCCTTCAATACTTAACGGTACTGGATGGCGGGGGTCCAAACTCTTTGATCCCCTCATAAGTTAAACTACTATTAATATTTTAACCCGGCTACTTAGGACTGTATCCCTGCTGACTCAGACTACTTAGCCGAGGGTAACGTCGCCTTCAAAAGAGGGGCCTACCACATTATGCATTAATAACTTAATTAATTATCTTTCAATAATCCGACCCTTTAGGATTGTATCCTTGCTGACTCAAACTACTGGGTTGAGGGTAACGTCACCTCCAAAAGAGGGGCCTACTACAATAACTAAGATAATCTCTTAAATAGTGCAAAAGTGCGGAAATAATCAAAGGTTACACTAAACACGAGTCGGAGCCAAGTGTTTCATCTTGTCTATCTGTTTTTATTTTAGTTTTATTTTTCAGCATTATAGTTAGTTTTTATTTTCTTAGTTTAAAACATTTTTCTAAACTTTTGATTTGATTAGACGTTGAGGATAAACCGGTACTAAAAGCTCTTGTGTCCTTGGACGACCTCGATATCTTACCAACACTATACTACGCTCACGATGGGTGCACTTGCCCATATGTGTGTTTAATGTTAGTAAATATCGTGTTTTATAAATTTAAAACTTGGCTAAAGAAAGAGTAAAAGGGCTTAAAATATAGTAAAAACCTATAACACACAACACGCATCAGATATACTTTGTAATAATAATGAAAATCATATTTTCATTCCTTGTGTCCCAAAATAATATTTACCAAAAACATATTTATAATGGTATTTTCCGGAATATTTTGTAAGTTACGTTCTTGCGTTTGATTCCACAGTATTGAGTGTGTAACTTATATATTTATTCCTTGTGATTTTTGGTATTATTTTGGATTGTAAATTCTTGGTATTTTGTTAAGTTATATTACTTTAATTCCTAAAATAACATAACTATTACACCAAGTATAGAAATAATCACACACAATGTGTTATAAGTGTAAATATATATTCTAAATACATATTTATCCATTTTTGTTTATAAAAACAAACCTCCAATACTTGTATTTTTGTAACAAAATCTATGGCAAAGTTTATGTTACACCATAGTTAAAACTCACTTGTAAATACTTGTTTAGAAAAATATTTTTCTAAGTGTTTGTATTTTTAGAAAATTTCGCCATAGTTTCCCCTAAAAATGGAGGTGTCCATGCTTTTTAAGCATATCATTTTCTTTTCAAAAATCATCATAAGCAATCAACAATCATCCTTAAACAACTTTTACTTATCAAGTGCCAAAGCATTGCATTTTACATAATAGTCATGAACTTGAGTTTTCATAAAAACTTGTAGTAACTTGGTAGTATGTTTAGTAGACTTAGTTACCCTTTAAAGTGTGTTTATTTCTTTAAAAATCTCATTCTTAAAAGATTTGAGTGTTTACAACTTGTTAGATGATTTTTCCAAAAATCATTCTGTTGAGTTTTTCTTGTAAACAATATATTCTTACCCTTGTTTCACTACTAGAAACATGGCTATTTTCTTTAAAACTATGTTCATGTAAATCTTGTGATTTAACTTGGTTTCTTTGGAAAACTATTTTAGAAACCATCCACTTACAAGACTTGTATTTTATTTAAATCACCATCATATGAAAATAACTTTTATTATTCAAGTTCATGAAAGACATAAAGCATGATGATCTTGATCTTTCACAAGATCACCACTTTAACTTACTAGATCATGTGTTTAATCACAATCTAGTGGGTTACTTATGATGTCTAGCATCACAATCACTAATAATTAATCAACAAGAAGCAAACAATCATAAATCAACAAGATTTCATATGTTTATAAGCTTATGTTAGAGATTTATGAATATGTCTTTTAATGTTCATCTTGTTTAACATTGTTCATCACTTATTAACCAACTATATATGAAAGATCAAGAGATCATAAGAGTCTTACTACTAGCACAAGGCTAGGGAAGAACACTTGATGTTGATGATGACAAAGTGATGGATAAAAGCAAAGGATGAAGGTCCTTCAAGATCCGTTGCTTGCAACCTTCCTAAATAGGCTCGAGATACCTTAGATCACCCTTGGATAGTCTTGGAATGGATTAGAAAATTTGATGGAGGTGAGGGGGTGTTGGGCCGTAAGTTAGAGGAGGAGGAAGGAGGTGGATGGAGGTTGAAGATGGTATGTAAGAGAATGAAGGTCTTGTGGGTATAATATACTAGTTCAACAAAATCTTTTAAGATATCTAACCAAATCTAGTAAGATTAAGTGAATCAAATAAGATCTAAACAAATCTTGCAAGATTTTGGAAGATCACACAAAATCTAGGTGGGGCCACACCTTCATAACCGTGAACATGAAAAGGGGGGGGGGGTAAATGTAAGTTTTGATGGTAAATGATGTTAATTAGTTGGAGGTTAAGTGTAAAGTCTAGTGTTTTAAGTGTATCTTGCATTATATAGTATGTTAGAGTGTTCAGTGATCATAACTAGCTCAGAAATAAATAAACAACGCTTCTAGTATAATTTTGGTGTTTCGGGTAATGTCCGGTTGTTCGGTTAGATACCGGTTCGTTAATGTGTCAAACTATTCCATTTAGTTTTCTTTATGTACCCTTTTGTAACGCTTTTAATCCCCGACACTTAGGAAAGCATTCAGGACCATTTAGTCATATTTTTGCATGTAATAAACTTGTTAAAATGCTGAATTTTGCTGATTTATGCAGAATTCTGCACTTTGGGTGAGTTTTAGGCACTTCCCGGCACTTAAACTATCACTTAGGAATGCAGTTTTGTGGTCATTACTTCCCTACACACTATACTAGTGTAGAACTTGGTTTCTGACTCATACTGGGTCTCAAAACATTGTTTGTCTATGTACTGAACTTCGTCAGCATTTTAGTTTGTCTGATAATGGTGTCAATTCTGTTCTTTGCATCATTAGGACTATATTCATGTTGCATGTAGTAACGATAATCATGAAATGCCATTGTATGTATATAACAGTATTCAGAATTTCATTCGTCTTGTAAATTAGATCATGCACAGTTATTAAAGCATAGATTACTGTTCAATTAGTGTACGGAAAAGTAACAGTTGTCACAGTGAGTACCTAGAGAGAACGTAAATTCCGTGTTCCTCTGTTTCTTACTTTCCAGCAACTTTAATCAATAACAAAGGTGGATGATGATGATTGTTCTTTGTAGTATTGATGATGATGCCTGTTATGGAAGGGGTTTGATTGCTCATCGAGATGGATCTGATACACTGTAAGCCATTTTACTTGAACCCCTTTTGTTCTTAGAATAAATTTGATTTTTATAAGGAAAAATGCTAAGAAAATAAGATCGCGGTGGTTAATGATTGATTGAGGTGGTGTTCTATGGTGGCTTACGGAGATGGTTATCGGAATGTTAATGGTGGTCGGGTTTTGTTTCTCTCCAGCCGAAGTAGCGATGGGTGTTGAAAGTATGGTGACCTCTAAAAGTGATGACCGTTGTTAAACATTAGTGTCCTGTTCTCAGTGAGACTCTACAGTGGTCGTGTTGTCGCCGTATAAGTATCTATGTAATCATAATTTTACAATGTAATTCAACCTTCCATGCTTAGCTTTACTTTAATCAAATTTAGTTATTTATTATTGTTATTATATGTTGTACATAAGGGTTGCACAGAAGCTTGATGGCCGTTGGGTGATGAAGCTAGTTATGCCATAAGATTCGAGGATGGGTATTTTTCAAGCCACTTTGCCTAGGTCTTACAACTAGGTTTGATGTTCACGATACCTGAATTTATGTGTTTGTTGTGTTTTTGCAGGGTAGACTTCTATATTGACAGTGATATAGGTTAGTTTCAGTTTGTTTCACAATTGGTAATTCTACTACGTAATGTCGTGTTCAAGTTATGATTGGAATCTTTAGATGATGATGCCAGTTCTATTTTAGCTAAAAAAAATCTAGCACATATCATCACTGATGTGATATTCGATTGAATGCGAAACCATTTTTGGGTTTGCTTTGCGGTATGTCTTGATGGTTTAGTCTTCATCGAGGTTTAATTGAAACCTTATGTTGTGTAACACCCCAAAACTTGAATTATTAAATTCATTAGTATGTTACCATGTTTAATTAAATGAAACACAATAACTAAGTTATTAAACTTGGTTAAATGCCTAACAAAATAAGTGAGGGAATGAGTAGGGTGACAATTAAGATCAAGTAACTAACTTGAGAGGCTAATATTGTCAAAAAGGGGTAAAGTTTAAACTTAATTAAAACAAAAACCACACACACACATACTAGGTGTGTGCGTGCGATCGAGCAGGAGAAAGGGGAAGGGGTGTAAACCCTAACCCACAAGAAATCATCAAATTGAAAAGGGAATCGAGGGCTGATTGTATTCATTAACCAAGAATGATGATCCCTTAAGCGTTTCTAACATCATGTAAGTCAAATTTTGTGGTTTAAGTAAAGTTTGATGATGTGGGTTTGTGAAAGTTGTGATCATATATGAAATTTAGGATGAATGTGTGTTAGAATCACCTTATGAAACTGGAATTATGCTAGAATTTTGGATTATCTTGATGTTATATGTAAACCCACTTATATGTAATAATGCCATGGAGATGTTGATGGAATATGTGTTATGTTAGTTGTTGGATCGTGTACGTGACCCTGAAAGTCAGTTAAGGTAGTTCAACATCGATTACTAAGGCGGAATCAAAGTAAACAACGTCCAAAACAACTTGTATCCTTTAATCTTTCTTTCTATTATCAATTGTGAGCTTTTACAATGTTTCTAACAAAAATTTGGCAGCACCTTCGCTCACAAACACAACCGTTCTACTGTTCCGTTTGAAATGTGACTAACATACCCCTATATATAGACACGAGACCCTTCCGTTTGAACTTAACCTAACCTGGTTCAAACGGAACCCTTAACTCAAACGACCTATTCAAACGGAACCCTTCTATTTCAAACGGTTATTTCAAACGGAACCCTTATAATCACTTCCTAAATCAAAACTAAACCCTAATTTGACTTTTAAGTTCCAATCTTGACTTTCTTGATTTAAGACTAGATGAAGATGCAGTCAACAAACATTCTTGTGCATCAACAGACTCCCCCTTGGATGTTGACGTAGTCTTCAGATCCTGAGTCTTCAGTCTTAGTCTTTTCTCTAACTCTGTCTTTTCATCATAAGCATTCTATCTTCACACTCCCATATACTGTTGATCCAGACTCCCCCTTTCACAGACTCCCCCTCTCGATATGCTGAATCTGAGATATCTGGTTCAAGCTTTGACAATTAGCTTCCATTGGGAATAATGAAGTCCAAATCTGTTACTCAAACAACAAACATTACAATTCTATCTTTTCAACCACAAAAACACAAACTCAATCAGTTTTAACAATCCACTCAAGTATTCAGGTCCAAGTTAATGACCCTGATCACTTGATTAATCTACCAAGTCCAAATTAATGACCTTGGTTGATCTTTTGACGAAACAAACTGATTTTTAAAACAACAATTTCAAACATTTTCTGAAAATAACAAGTATCAAATTAATGAACTTGTTTTTGACTTTTCAAACAAATTAAACTTCTTCAAAGATAAGCTCTCCTCATTCTTCAGTTCAGAATCTCCTGCATCTGCTTCAATCATCTGAGAATCCAACAATCAACTCTCCACTTTGGTTCATCGGAAAATAAAGCAGAAATAAAATATTTTTGAATTTTATCAAAGTGTTCTAAACTAAGAAATGAAATACAGAAAACTTAAATTTCAGAAAGTAAACAAAGTAAACTATTTACAAACATATTTTTGATAAGCGTGTCAGGGAATCATATCAGCTTTTCAGACAAATCACAAGTACCGTTAAGCTACATTACATACTCAGATTTAAACAATTCACCTCGATTGTCGATATACTGATCCATCTTAAATTCTCACACAAATTTCAATTTACTCAGGATACGATTTAGATGAATTAAGAACTTAGATCATTCATGTGTCCCACCTCTTGAATATACTCCCGTATCCAGAATCCCAATAATCAGTCTTACAGGTGAGAATACTACAATGATATCTGTATATAAATTAGGTATGCGAGGGCCGAGGGATCTCAGATCGATACTTCCGTATACGTAGAGAGATATCAGCTTCGACTTTTCGGTGTGTCCCCTTTAGAGGATCTTTTTGCTTACAACAGCAGCGTTTATCAATTTTATTGTTTCAGCATGCTGAGGGTTTAATGCTGTGTTTCAAGCATTGCAGCAAGTATTATCCAGGGACTAGGTCAGAACCACCGTTCAGCAGAAGTCCCGGAATAATACCCCAGACATCATTGAGTATAAAGACCTAGTATATCAGATTAAGAGACCTTTCAAACGAGATTTCAGGGGTTACCTATATATCCAAGTAGTGTTCCCCACGAATTCACAAGTTTGAATTTTAGGTTTATATCCCGAATAAATCTACTAAATGTGCGAAAACCTATCGACACATCATCAGTAAGATTGTTTAACTCTTTTATACTTTTCAAATCTTTAGCATACTGTAATCATCTAGCTGATGTACTATCATTTTCCCTATATACACAAGCTCTTTTTCAGATTTTATCATCTTTTTGTATTTTTGCTTTTTTTTTTATTGTTTTTGTATTTTCTGAAAACATAACTATGTACAAACATCTACTCCCCCTAAATACCAAAACAAGTAAAAATTCGACAAACCATTGCAGATTGTTTCTCGTCTTCATCCACAACAGTACTCTCATCAACGCCAATTATGTCATCCGACACCGACAGAAGCTTCATACCATTCAGTTTTAACAAATATTTAAACCGATTTTTATCAAAAGCTTTGGTATGTAAATCAGCTTTCTGTTCGTCAGTGTGGATTTTCTCAATTCGTATCAACTTTTTCTCAAAGCAATCACGAATAAAGTGATGACGAATTTCTATGTGTTTAGTTTTAGCGTGATGTACTGGATTTTTTGTTATATTTATAGCGGCCTCATTATCAACAAAAAGAGGTGTGTTAAGAAACTGCAAACCGTAGTCGCGCATCTGTTGCTGTATCCACAAGATCTGAGAGCAGCAACTGCTAGCAGAAACATACTCTGCTTCACAAGTAGATAACGCCACAGACGTTTGTTTCTTACACTGCCAGGTAACCAATCTAGGACCAAAGAACTAGCATCCTGCAGTTGTTGATTTTGAATTGACTTTGCAGCATCCGAAATCCGAATCAGAATACCCTTCGAGCGTAAAGTCGCCTTTCCTAGGATACCACAACCCCAATGAAGGAGTTCCTTTCAGGTAGCGCAATATCCTCTTCACAATGATCATATGCGATGCTCTCGGGTTAGACTGAAATCTTGCTGCGAGGCACATTGGGTACATGATATCAGGACGTGAAGCAGTTAGGTACATTAATGAACCTATCATGGATCGATAAAAAGTTTCATCAGCCCTGTCTCCGGTGAGATCTGGGTGAATCCCATGATTTGTTGCAAGTGGGGTAGCAGCTGGAGTAGAACTTGACATCCCAAATTTCTCTAGAATATCATGAACGTACTTTGACTGATGAATGAAAATTCCCTCAGGAAGTTGTTCAACTTGTAATCCCAGAAAGAATTTCATCTCTCCCATTGATGACATTTCAAACTTTTGCTTCATCACTGATTCAAAATCTTTGCATAGATTTTCATTTGTTGACCCAAAAATTATATCGTCCACATAAATCTGAACTATCAGAAGATGACCATCGACCTCTTTAGTGAAGAGAGTGGCATCCACTTTTCCACAAACAAACTTGTTGGCTAGTAGGTGTTGAGACAAAGTCTCGTACCATGCTCTCGGGGCCTGGTGTAAACCATACAGCGCTTTGTCCAATAAGTAGACCTTGTTTTTGTGGATTGGATCGGTGAAGCCCGGTGGCTGACCGACATAAACCTCCTCTTTAACCTTCCCATAAAGAAACGCCGATTTAACATCCAACTGATAAACTTTGAAGTTCTTCCAAGACGCAAATGCTAGGAAAATTCTGATTGCTTCTAGTCGTGCTACAGGAGCATAGACTTCGGTAAAATCAATCCCCTCCTGTTGACTAAATCCCTGAACAACGAGTCGAGCTTTGTTCCTTACAACAACTCCTCTATCGTCCCTCTTGCACTTAAACACCCACTTAGTGTTAATTTTCCTATGATCATCCGGCAAATCAACTAACTTCCACACTCCCAATTTCTCGAATTGACTAAGTTCCTCCTACATTGCATTGACCCAAGAATCTTCAGTAAGCGCCTCTTTGTAAGTTCTTGGTTCAATCTGCGAGATAAAACAACTTAATGAGAATTCAGTTTGCAAAGGAGCAACTTTTGTATAAAAACATGTAAGCCCTTTATCAATCTGATTTCGAGTGCGAACGCCAGCTTGCAATTCTCCTATGATCAACTCCTCTGGATGATATGAAAAAGTTCGCGGCATCACTTCGCTTGGAACATCTACATTTCCCTCTAGATTAGTAACATTTTGCTCTGCATCTTGTTCACTAACTTGGTTTGTTTGACTTGAAATCTGAATTTGCTCCCCCTCAGAATCTGAATCTGAGTCACCATGATCAAATACTGGCATATTTTCAGCTTCTAGATTATCATTCTGAGCCGACTGATTATCTTGAGCAACTTCATTCTGTTGGACATCATCATGTTCACCAGCATTACTTGGACCTGCTTCATTGTCATTTGAAGTTTCCCGTGGTCTCCTTGAATACTCAGCTGGGAACCTTAGCTGTGACTCATATTCACGCAAAATATCCAACTCATCAAAGAAATCTTCATCATCCTCTGATTCTTCTCTCATGTCAAACGAATCCCAAAGTTTGTCATAATGATAACGCCATGAATCTCCAGGATTCTGTGGCGGCATAGTATAACCTTGACATTCAACATTTGCAGCTTCAATAATCCGCTTCTCACTTGGAACGAAGACACGTCGCAACGGATTTGCATAACCAACAAAAATTCCCTCAATGCACTTCGGACCAAACTTTCCAAAAGGCTCTATAACCGTACAGGGTGATCCGAACGGTTCTAGATACTTCAAATTCGGTTTGCGGTTATTGATTAGCTCAAAGCATGTTTTGTTAAACTTCTTGACAGTGAGAACCCTGTTGAGCGTATAGCATGCGGCAGAAACAGCTTCAGCCCAAAAATTAATCGGTAACTTTGAATCTGCGAGCATAGTTCTAGCCGTCTCGATTAGTGTCCAGTTTTTGCATTCTGCAACTCCATTCTGCTGCGGAGTGTACGGAGCACTAAATTCATGCAAAATACCTCTTTCATCACAAAATTCTTCCATCTTACTGTTCTTGAATTCAGTACCATTGTCACTTCGAATTCTCTTGATACGCCTTTGGTACAAATTCTCAATTTTCCTGAACAACCCCATCAAACTGTCAAATGTTTCATCTTTCGTCTTCAAGAAAGAAACTCACGAAAATCTAGAATAATCATCAGTAACAACCAAACAATAGTAATCTCCTGTATTGCTTTTGACATTCACCGGACCAAACAAATCCATGTGAAGTCTTTCCAGAGGTCTCGAAACTGAATTGACTTGCTTTGTAGGGTGTGACTTTTTCTTCTGCTTGCCTTTGATGCAGCTAATGCACTCCCCTTCCAGATGAAAACCTTTGATATTAACACCCAATACCAAATCATTGTGCACCAAGTGATTCAACTTCCTTAGGTGAATATGCCCCATCTTTCGGTGCCACAATCTCGATTCTTTCTCAGTTGCTCTAGACACAAAACAATGTGCTTGACCAGTAGTTGTAGTTGCTACAGACATATCTAACACATATAAATCATTCACTCTAGGTGCCAGCATAATAATCCATTCTTCAGGAATAACAAAACCAGGTTTCAAAATCAAACATTCTTTATCAGTGAAGTGAGTAGTATACTGATTGTCACAAATCTGCGAGATACTAAGCAGATTGTTCTCCAGCTCAGTGATGTAGTTAACTCTCTCAAACGTCACAATCCCATTGGATAACGTTCCTTCACCAACAATTCTACCACCTTCATGACCTGCAAATCCCACATAACCACCATTGATATTCTTCACATCATACAGTAATGCAGTTTTTCCTGTCATATGTCGAGATGCGCCACTATCCATGATCCATCTTGAAATGGCTCTTGGAAGATCCTGCACATAACAACCTTCAAATTAACCAACTTTAATAAAGATGTCGATTCATGCTTCGCGATCCGGGAAGCTCCGGCAATTCAAACTGCTTATTCGAACATGGTGTCCACCCAGGCCTCATCAGCCTTAGGTGTAACCTTGACTCTCGCAATTTGAATTTTGAAATTTTCAGCCTTCAAAGGTGGAAAATTTGCATCATAATCAACCGAAATTGATTCTTCAGCCTTTTTCACTTCAGAAGTTGAAATTTTCATTTCAGTTTTTGGTTTCCAAACTTGTTGAGATAATGCAACCTGTTTATAAAACTTTTCGTTTTTAGTTACCAATTTTTTTACAGGTTCATTTTTCACTTTGATGTTATTATTTTTCACACTCTTTTTCTCAACAACGATTGGTGCTTTACCCTTTACATCAACTTTCTTCTTTTGGAACCATCTGTCAACAACTTCAGTCTTAGGCTTGGAGTTGGTACAATTTCTTGCAATGTGACCAACTTTGTTACATCTAAAACATGTACGAGTATCAACAACTCGACTTGTGCCTTCAGACTGAGGTTGGGAAACCTTCTTCTCAAAGAACTCTTTATTTGATTTTGAAAAAATTTCATTCTCTTCATCAGCAAGTGAACTTGAACCATTCACAAACACTTTCTTTTCAGCAAACCTTTTGTTTTGAAAACTCTTCTTCTGATAACTCTTACCATCCCTATAACCACCCGACCAATTGTTTCGATTGTTATTATAAAAACGTGGTGGTACAACAGGCTTTTTGTAGTAAGCTTTATCTTTCTCAAAATTCATTTGCCTTTTTGTTTGACTCAAACTGTTCACTTCTGACAACTCAACTTCAACTAACTTGAAAACATTTGTCAACTTTTTCACATTAACATTCTTAATGGGAAATTCAGAATCCGAATACAACTTCTCAGATCCAGCCATCTTGTACATCACAAGACCCAGTTCATCACTTAAGTTGTTTTTGGACTTTGATTTCTGAATGTATTTGTCTAAGAAACACCCATCATCTTTAGTTGAATCAGACATTAAAACACTTTCAGCTGTGCTCTTAACAATCTCTGTCTGAACACTATCATCAGATGATGTAAAAGTGACATCAATGTTCTCCGGAAGTTTAACTTCTTTTTCTTCCTCAATTTCAACCAACCCGGATTGCTTTTTTGTGTAGTTATCA
Source organism: Helianthus tuberosus (assembly GCA_030545235.1). NCBI lineage: Eukaryota > Viridiplantae > Streptophyta > Magnoliopsida > Asterales > Asteraceae > Helianthus > Helianthus tuberosus. The sequence goes on along the minus strand of CM060447.1, from coordinate 126,462,743 downwards.
AGAACAGGTGGTGGAACTTGATGAAACCCTACCCCAGTTCCATCACAATACACATCTTCGCCCGCTTTGTCTTTCCCAATGGGTTTGGGAATGATATGTTGCAAAACAAAGCTTGCGGAGCTGTAACTGTTAAGCTTCAACTGGATTCGCTCATTTTCGATAACAGCCTCTTGAACTTTAAGTTTCAATTTAGCGATTTCATCCAGTTGTTGATTGATTGATTCTTCTTTAACTCTAAGTACTGCTTTTAAATGTTCATTTTCTTTAAAAGTTTTACCATTTCGATCATCACAATCTTTCATTGTGCTTTTGAGTTTTTCAAATTTTTCAGAAATCTGACGGTTTTCAAGAATCAATTTTTCATTTTCATTTTTAACTTTATCATGATCAATTTTATCATTTTCCAATTGTTTAGTTAATTCTTTTATCCGTTCAGTTGAAGCTCTAACTGTTTTGTCACGATCAAGAATCTGATTCTCAACATTTCTGACCTTAGCTGTCAGATCTTCAACTTTCTTAATGTTGAGATACGTGACTGTGCTACAAAATTTGCAATCTTTTTTGCAATTTTTGCAATCAGCATTTCCTTCGATCTTTTTACCTGACGCATTTGTTGACACATCTGAACTGACCTGGCTTTTTGACTCAGACACGGAGTTAGAGTCTACCTCAAGTGCCTTAGCAGCCAGCACTTTGTCAGCCATTTTTCCTAAGTTCTCAGCATTCAACTCTTGTGTAGTGTCTATAATACCAGCATCAATCTTCTTGTATTCTTTTTCTTCTTTTTCTTTTCTCTCTATCTCTTCTTTCTCCTTTCTCTCTTTCTCTTTTTCTTCTTCAATCATTTTCGAAGTTGGAGTTCCCCACCATTTGTGTTGCCAATATTCATCTTCTTCTTTGTACTCATTGATTATTGCTTCAATATCAAGAGTTTTGTCATCAACAGCAATATTACCATACGGATCAAGATAGCACTTTCTGTCTAGATCCCATCTGTTTGCTCTTTTCGCTTCCAGATAGACACCAGAAAGTCTAATGATTTTGTTTTCAGCAATCATTTTTCTGTATCTGTACTTCTTGTCTTCTGGTCGAGTATCTTTCCAAGGAACTGGATCATTGTTTTTTGCCATGAATGCGTAACCGACCGCATCTTCTTCTGGTAAAACCTCTTGACTCCAATCATATCCTTCGTCATCATAAATCACTTCAAGAGCTCTAGATTTCTCTTTGTTGTCTTCAAATTGCTTCAATCTAGGTGGCTCGTATTTATTCTGGTGATAAATCGCCTTCTTGTAATAATCATCTCTGAAAGGGTTCTCCGATTCATCAGCATAAGCGTTTCGGCATTCTCGTTTAAAGTGACCCTTCTGCTTACACTTGAAGCATGTCACCTTGGACTTATCGAACCCCAGCTTAGTAGATGCACCACCAATTGTTTTCCGGCCTGTAATTTCCATGAATCTTTGTGCACGACGAACAGCACTTGCCATAGCCCAACGAATATCGATCAGTTCCATTTCCTCCGGATCAATCTGATCGTAATCTTCTTTCGTCAGATTTGTGTTGCCTATCTTCCCAGCTACTAATCCTTCATACCATTCCAACACCGATGCTAGGAAGATCATCTGCTGTTTGGCCGATTCCTCATCAAAGTTCTGAGCATTCTTCAAGTCTATTGCGATGTTGCATTGAAAATGATTCTTTGCATCAGAATGACTTTCAGAAGATGAAGATCCACTGTGATAACCACTATGACTTCCACTGCTTTTACCACTTTGATTTTCTTTGCCGGCTTTCGACACATTTTCAGCAGAAAACGCAGTTTTTGGTGAAGTTTCTTTTGGCATCATACTTTTTGGATAATACAGATTCAAATTTTGTTGACAAGATGAATTATTGACTTTGAATGTCTTCTTGAGTTCCAATTCGTGACTTTCTAGTCTCTCGATCAACAAGTCTGGAGTAAGATTTTGTGGTGGAATAGTGTTCTTCAACATGAGAGCATAATATCTCCAATCCATCTCGTCAGGTAACGAATCAAACAGCTTGTCAACTTGTTCATCATCAGGATATATGATTCCATGTCTTGATAATTCCAACTTCAAGTGTCCAAACCTCTCGATCATTTTTGATACAGATTCGTTCTTCAAACAACCAAACATATCAAACTCTTTCCTAAGAAGTTTCTTTTTGTTTTTTACAATTTCGGTACTTCCTAAGCACTTCTTTTGCAGCTTTGCCCAAAGATCTTTAGCATTCGAATACTCGATCAAAGATATGATGTCTTCCCGAACAGACTGAAACAATAAAGCTACGCATTTCTGTTCAGCAACGAACGAATCAATCTCTTCAGTTGATCTTAAACTTTCACCATTCTTGTTTCCATCTTCATAGCCATTCTTTAAACTCTTCCAGCTAGGAAATGCAAATGCCATCATCCAGTCTTCAAATTTTCTGGACCACCGACTATACTCCTCAATAGCCACTAGCTTTGGAGGTTTATTGAATGTTCCGAAGGCACTTTCCGATTCCCAGGCTTCCTTTTTCTTCTCCTTTGGCGGGTTATCATTCACATTGCTTGACGAAGTATCAGTGTTTCCGGAATCTCCAGCAAACGCGTACATGTCGCTAAACGGGTTTAAGAAAATATCATCCATCGTGAATGTACCTGTAAAATCAGACAACACTTAGAAAAATTTTGATTTTGGAAAATATAGGAACCTGTTCAAACGGAATGGTTCAAACAATGGTTCAAACGAACTAGTTGTTTTCAAACGGAATAGACTGTTCCGTTTGAAATAACAATAGTTTCAAACGACGGTCATTCAAACGACCAACTTCAAACGACAAATATTTCAAACGACAAATATTCAAACGACAAATTCAAACGATATGACGTCAGCAATTCGCGAACATTTTCAAACGGTCTGAATGATTTCGATCAGTTTTAGGTCGAATTTTAGTTTCAAAATTTCAAGGATTAGTTAATAGTAAATTTCGTTTGCTATGTGAACGTTTCAAGCCATTTTAACCGCAACAACTGGTTTAAATCAGAAAAGAAAGGTAGAAGTAAGATAATCCGATGATTTCAAGCTGTATTTGGTATGAACTCCTCGTCCTGAGCTCTGATACCACTTGTTGGATCGTGTACGTGACCCTGAAAGTCAGTTAAGGTAGTTCAACATCGATTACTAAGGCGGAATCAAAGTAAACAACGTCCAAAACAACTTGTATCCTTTAATCTTTCTTTCTATTATCAATTGTGAGCTTTTACAATGTTTCTAACAAAAATTTGGCAGCACCTTCGCTCACAAACACAACCGTTCTACTGTTCCGTTTGAAATGTGACTAACATACCCCTATATATAGACACGAGACCCTTCCGTTTGAACTTAACCTAACCTGGTTCAAACGGAACCCTTAACTCAAACGACCTATTCAAACGGAACCCTTCTATTTCAAACGGTTATTTCAAACGGAACCCTTATAATCACTTCCTAAATCAAAACTAAACCCTAATTTGACTTTTAAGTTCCAATCTTGACTTTCTTGATTTAAGACTAGATGAAGATGCAGTCAACAAACATTCTTGTGCATCAACATTAGTTGTAGTTCTGGTATGTGAAGGTGATTAGGGTAGATTGATGTTATATGAACCTGAATTAGAAAGAAAATTATGTAAAAATGTTGAATGTGATGACCCTGATAAGAAATGGTATGAATGTGCTTGAGTTACTTGTACACTAGGCTTGATAGATGGTACGCACACCAAGTGTTTGATGAAATGCCTAGTATAGGTTAGTATATGTTATCACTTGTATGGAATATCAATTAAGTAGTAATGAAGATGATCGTTTATTATAAGTATGAGAAGTGCTTAGTTGTGATGTTGTGTGCAAAATGAACATGATGTAAATACATAATTATGCATGCTAGAAGCTCATGTATGACCTTTATGATGATGGAATGATAAATGGCTAGATTGACTAGCATTATAGTATTACGATACATGTTGAACTCATTAAGCAGTTTACATGTGAATGAGGGTGTGCTTAACGATGCATATGATTATGCATACTAATCATTGAATGGATGTAATGGAAGGAGATAATAGGAACATGTCAAGGAAAGCTCAAGCACTGAAAGGCTAACGGGTCAAAAGTAAACATGGGAGCTATGCGAAAATTCGAACGCACGAGGTAAGTAAACTCCCGGACTCCCTCTTTAGTAGTAATGGAATTAATTTTATGATAATTGTTAGAGGTTATGTTGAAATGCGTTATTGAGGATTATATCAAATAAGTAGTATTAAGTAAGTGGTTTCCAAATCACTTCTTAAGTTATTTAAGCAAAGTTATGTGCTAGTCAGTTAAGCATGATAATCGAAGCCTATTAGGATTTGGTTATTTAGAAGTGAAGGTTTTCGCTATGTAGACCAACGGGTCAAAATAAGAATTTATTTCATTACGGAATGGTTGCATAATTATAGACGACAGTATTATAATCCGGGTAACGTGTAGAATTTCTCATAAGTGCGCTAACCGAGAGACGGGGACGCAGGTTAATGGGCAAAGGACTTGGTTTGAGTCATGACCAATGGGAACAATTTCGTGTAAGGAAATTGTGCGAATAAAGCTCAATTACGTAAAATTGATTGAAATAAATAAGTTTAATGTATACCGGGAATCGGGTTCATAAACTCATTGTACGGAACTCCGGATAATGTAAAAGTGTTATAGTCACAACGTTCATGTGAGTTTTGGGTATAAACATATGAGTTGTTTGATAAAAACATGAACGGGTCAAATAATCCGCAAATGAATATTAAGCCGAAAGCATATAAGTTAAGAACTTTCTTAGTTTGGATGTTAAATTTTGAGTCCATTTGATAGAGAACCAAAATATGGTCATGTAGGAAGAAACGGGAGGTTAAACGGGTGAACGGTTTGAAAGTTACGGTTGTTTTCATAAAAAAAGACAAAGTTGGAAAAGCTGCAGAGCAGCCAAATCATAAGCTACGGCTCAGCCGTAGGCTACAGAACGTAGCTGCTGTTTGGATCAGAACATCCAAATCGTAAGCTACGGCTCAGCCGTAGGCTACGGAACGTAGCTGCTGTTTGGACCAGAACAACTTAATCATAAGCTACGGCTGAGCCGTAGCTTACGGCGGTCAGCTTTTGCAAAATGTTGATTGTTTTGTTATTTTGGCCTTCGGGCATAAATAGATACGTATAAACTCCTCATAACTAACGTTTTTGGATTATAAATGTGTCTGGGAATGAGTAAGTATGTATGTTAATATGTATAACACCTATTTTATGAGAGTTGTGAATATGAGATGTTAGTATAAGTTTATGTGTATAAAAGAAATAAACAAATACTCGCATGCATGTATGCGTGTATGAATGAAGCATGTATATAGGTTTATATGATTGCATAAACGTAGGTATGAAGGTAAGTATGTATGAATGCAAGATGCTATGAATGTAAGATGCTATGTATGTACGTAGGAATGGCTTCAAGATGTCTGGGTATTGACGATTACTAATGATGTGCCTTGAGTTTGGAATGAAATGCAGGTATGAAATCATTGGGTTCATGAGGAATTGAAGCCGGACTTGGATTAAGAGTATTTAAGAGAATGCTTGGATAATACCATGTTTACATTATGGAATGCTATGCAAATTTCAATTATATAGTATAATGTTGTACGGTGAGATAATGACTAATGGTTAAGTCGTATATGATGTCCACAGGTATCACACGAATTTCCTCTACCACTAACGAAGATAAGCGGGCGTAGATCGAGTCAAAGAACAAAGATTGTACGGATAGGACGGTCACCTAGCTTGAATTATGTAACGCGCCTTGAAGTATTAATTTAAGTATGAACGTTGTTAATTCTTTCTAGTAAAAGTTTGATATTTTTTTTGTAACTAAGCCTTTTCGTAAGTACTGTCATTAATAAAGAAAGAAATTTTTAAGTTCATATTTCCGCTGAGTCGTTTTTAAGATATTACGTGTTTACGGTGTTACAAGTTGGTATCAGAGCCCTGGTTTGAGGTAAATCAAGTATGAGGAGGTAAATACTTGAACTCAAACCTGTGTGCTCTTGTGACAAGGAACCCGTACAATACAAGACTCGATCAAGATCTAAAGGTAGAAGCGAATGTAAGTATGTATTTAAGTATGTATATGAAGAAAACTAATAGTATGTTATGTGAAAGGTAAGCATAGTTGTTTAGAGAGGATTATCCGCGAATGTGGTTTAGGATCGACACCAAGGCATGTAATAAGACAAAATGATCCCAGGTATGTAGACTTAATATGTGGGTACATCATTCATGTAATGGTAAAACCTATCAAGGGAAGGAAAATTTTTGATGAAAGATAATAATGATATGATAATGAAGTTTTGAAAATGTTACACGTGCCGAAACCTAATTCTTCGGACATAAGGTGATGGTTACTCGAAGACACGAAACTAGTATGTGGATTGCGTACCTGGCCAGTACGTAAGAAACATATGACGTTCGTGAGACCGTGGTAATTCTTGAAGGTATGTCCGGAAGAATTGGGTACTAGGTGGACGTGTAGGTGAAAAGAGTAGTAGGACTCTTATGAAATTGAGAGTACTAAATACGAAAGAAAGTACGAATGATATGTTAGAATCCGCCAAACAGATTCAAAACATAGAAGGAATGAAGGATATGAATGTTATGTTAGAATCCGCGAGACGGATTCGAAACATAGAAGGAATGAAGGATATGATTGATATGTTGGAATCCGCGAGACGGATTCAAAACATAGAAGGAATGAAGGATAGGAATGATATGTTAGAACCCGCGAGACAGATTCAAAACAAAGATGTCGTAACCCCCGACCCCTGCCTCGGGAGGCGGGCGGCCGCGGCCTACTCAGAGATGGTGGTATCGGTGTTTATCATTATTTGGCAGCGGAAATTTCATCAGGATCGTAGTTAGGAAATATTTTATCAGAGTAAAACACCACATTTTATAATAATAAATATATTGGGATAAAACCCAAGTTTTTGTTACAAACAGGTTTATAGGGATAAACCCTATTTTATTGAAATAAAACATCTTCTTTATTTAGGTAACTTTTATAGCCACTTTTCCATGCCTTAAGTGCTGTCCAGCTGGCTTCTATTTGGCTTTCACATTTTGTTACCTGAAACGCGTTTAAAAACATTTTGTCAGTGGGAAATACTGGTAAGTGAATCCCAATTTAATCAAGAAGAGTTTTATCATTTCACAGTATTGAGAGCGATTACAATGTTTATATCTACACAATCACTCATTCAGTACTTTCAATCCTGACTGGTGGGTCATATTACATATTGGCTATCTCGTTGTCCAATGGTAACGTGTTCCACATTTTGTATACAAAACCCCAACATACCGGCAGTAATTGAAGAATTACAAAGACTCAATCACTGCTAATTATAATTTAAAATAAATAAAGGTTTTGTAAAAACAGTTTGCAAAAAGGTTTACAAAAAGGAGATTACTCGCATTGCTACTTTAGGGTTTTCCTTTGTGATTTCCTGGTTATAAGCTATTAATTAAACAATGCACACGCGTTAGTATAATAACCCAATATTTACATTAGTTATACCCTCCCCGAGACAGAACTCCACCGACTACGTCAGGAAGAGCCTCGACAGCCGTTACGGAGCGCTAGATCAATCGGGCAGCGTATCTAATACGTAACCGGGGGTTAAATTACTTACAACGAGGCAAAGCTTCTCTATTTTAGTGGGTATAATGCCCGGGTATAGTGTCTACACTACAGAAATTAGAGAGAGAATTCGTGATTTGAGCGATTGACAACTGAAGGCCAACGACCACTATATATAGGGTTGTTCGTGCAGCTTGTCGCGCCCCGCGAGAGAAACAGAAAAGGGCTTCGCGGCCCGTGACGTAGGGGATCTAGGGCATAGCCTTTTCCGGTCACACGTATAGACTCGACACGCTTTAGACATCTGGCGGCACCGGGTGAGGCCTCGCGGCTCGCGTAAGCTCAAGGGTAGTCTGTCGCGCCCCGCGACAGACTTAAATAATTGTTTTTATTTTGTTTTTAATTATATAAGGGTATTTTGGGCCATTTCTCGTATACGGGGTGTATTTTAGGACGTATTAGGACATTCTAAATATTTTAGGAGTGTCGGGAATATTTTAGGAGGGTTGTTATATCATCCCCGCCTTGTTTTAGAACTCGTCCTCGAGGTCTACTGGAATAGGTGTGGATATTTCCTCTGCATCTTGGATTCAAGCTCTCATGTATACTCTGGTCCTCTCTTGGAATCCCATTTTACTTTAACTAGAACTAGTCTCTTGTTTTTGAGATTCTTGACTTTTCTGTCTTTAATCTGTAGAGGCTTCTCTACAAACTTAAGTTTTTCATTTACTTCTATATCCTTAAGAGGTACTACTAATGATTCATCGGCTAAACACTTTTTGAGATTACACACATGAAATACATCATGTATTCCTGCCATTTCCTCTGGTAGTTGTAGCTGATAAGCTACTGGTCCTATCCTTCTGATAATTTCAAAGGGTCCAACATACCTGGGGCTTAGTTTTCCTCTCTTGATGAATCTCACCACTCATTTCCAAGGAGAAACTTTTAATAATACCTTGTCTCCTACTTGAAATTCCAACGGTTTTCGCCTGTTGTCAGCATAACTCTTTTGTCGATCACGTGTTGCTTTCAGTCTTTCCTTGACTTGAATAATCTTGTATGTTGTTTCTTGTACTATCTCTGGTCCAGACAGTTGCTTTTCTCCAATTTATACCCAACAGACTGGAGTTCGGCACTTTCATCCATAAAGTGCTTCGAATGGTGCAGCATTGATACTGGTATGATAGTTGTTATTGTAAGAAAATTCTATTAATGGTAGATGATCATCCCAACTTCCTCCGAAATCAATTACACAAGCTCTAAGCATATCTTCCATTGTCTGAATTATCATTACACTTTGTCGGTCCGTTTGAGGATGATAAGCGGTGCTTAGATTTAACTTGGTTCCCATTGCTTTTTGGAAACTAGTCCAAAAATGAGAGGTAAAACGGCTATCTCTATTAGAAACAATTGATAAAGGAATTCCATGTAATGAAACTATTTCATTTACATACAACTTGGCTAATTGTTCCATACTGAAAGTTTCCTTCATTGGCAAGAAATGGGCTGACTTGGTTAGCCTGTCTACAATCACCCAGATTGTATCATTACCTTTTCTTGTCTTGGGTAATTTGGTAACAAAATCCATTGTTATCAATTCCCATTTCCACACCGGCATTTCTATCTGTTGCAATAAACCTGAGAGTTTCTGATGTTCAGCTTTAACTTGTGAACAAGTTAGACATTTGGCAACATAAGCTGCTATATCCCTTTTCATTCCTATCCACCAGAAATTTTTCCTTAAGTCTTGGTACATCTTATCACTTCCAGGGTGTATTGTATACTTAGACTTATGGGCTTCTTCTAAAATTTGGTGGCGTAGGTTTCCTCGTTTAGGTATCCAAATTCTTTCTTTATGGAATCTCCAAATTCCATCTGTTCCTTGTTCCAATTCTTTAATCATTCCTTTCAATTTTTCAGTATCATCCTTGATTACTGATTCTTGTGCTTCTCTAATTTGTTCATTTAAATCTATCTACAGATTTAATTTAAGAGAACACACTCTCTTTGGCTCTTCATGATACTTTCGAATTAAAGCATCGGCTACTACATTAGCCATTCCTGCATGATACTGGATATTACAATCATAATCACTAAGAATTTCCATCCAGCATCTTTGTCTCATGTTTAACTCCTTTTTCCCAAAAACATATCTTAAACTCTTATGATTGGTGAAAATGGTAAACTTACTACCATAGAGGTAATGTCTCCAAATTTTCAGGGCAAAAATTATAGCTCCTAAATCTAAATCATGGGTTGTATAATTCTCTTCATGATTCTTAAGTTGTCCAGAGGCATAGTCTATAACCTTTTGGCGTTGCATCAACACACATCCATAACCTAACTTAGAAGCGTCACAATAGACTACAAAGTCTTCTGTTCCTTCTGGTAATGCTAATATGGGTGCGTTAGTTAATCTTTGCTTAAGAATTCTAAAGGCTTCTTCTTGTTTTTGTCCCCATTTAAACTTAACAGATTTACAGGTTAGCTTAGTTAAGGGAATGGCTATTCTAGAAAAATCTCGAATAAATCGTCTATAATAACCAGCCAGTCCTAGAAAACTTCTAACCTCTGTTGGTGACTCAGGGGTTTTCCATTTAGTAATTGCCTCAATCTTTGTGGGATTCACATGAATTCCTTCATGATTGACTAAATGGCCAAGAAACTGTACTTCTTCTAACCAAAACTCACACTTCGAGAATTTAGCATAAAGCTTTTCTTTTCTTAATAAACTTAGGAGTGCATGTAGGTGCGTTGCATGTTCCTCTTTACTCTTAGAGTAAATGAGAATATCATCTATAAAGACAATTATGAATTTATCCAAATATGGCTTACATATTAGGTTCATCATGTCCATGAATGCGGCTGGGGCATTGGTTAAACCAAATGGCATGACAGTAAATTCATAATGGCCATACCTTGTTCTGAAAGCGGTCTTAGGAATGTCCTCTTCCTGTACCTTTAATTGATGATATCCTGAGCGTAAATCGATTTTTGAAAAGAATCGAGCTCCTTGTAATTGATCAAACAAATCATTGATTCTCGGTAGTGGGTACCGATTTTTAATCGTGACTTTATTTAATTCACGGTAATCAATGCACATACGCATCGACCCGTCTTTCTTCTTGAGAAACAATATTGGTGCTCCCCATGGCGATGAACTTGGTTGTATGAATCCTTTCTCCAACAGTTCGTCTAACTGTTTCTTTAACTCTTGCATTTCTGCGGGTACCAAACGGTAAGGTGCTTTGGCAATTTGAGTTGTTCCTGGTAGCAGATGGATCCTGAATTCGACTTCCCTGTCTGGGGGTAATCCTGGTAGCTCCTCTTGAAAGATGTCTGAGAATTGAGATACTACTGGGATATCTTTCAATTCTTTTCCTTTAGTGTTAATGATTATGGAAATCATATACACTAGTGATCCTTTTCTTGCACAGCTTGCTGTTTTCATCACAGAGATGAATTTTGTGGATCTAAACGGCTTATCTCCTTTAATTGTGATCTTTTCACCCTTTGGTGAATTTACTTGGATTGACTTTTGATCACATAAAATACTGGCTTTATTGGCTATTAACCAATCCATTCCTAATACAATATCAAACCCTGCCAGATTCATTGGGTAAAGATTTGTAATAAACTTTTGATTTAAAAATTCTATTCTTGCTCCCTGCAAGATTTCAGTAATCTTAATGGATTCTCCATTTGCAGTTTCTACAAGACATTCTTGTTGAAGTTTAGTTAATGGTTGATTCAGAAGTTTGCAAAATGAAGTATTAATAAAACTTTGGTTCGCACCAGAGTCAAATAATACTTTGGCAAAAACATCATTAACTAAAAACGTACCGGCAATCACGTCCGGAATCATTTTGGCTTCGTCTGCTGTCAGAACAAATCCTCTATAGCATTTTTAGTAGTCTTGTTGTTTACGTCTGGAGCTAGTTTCGGATAGTTCGGCTTGATATGACCTTGTTCCCCGCAATTGTAGCATATCCTATTGTTAAGTTTCTTCCTGCAGTCTTCTTCCTTGTGTCCAGATATTTTGCAGAAATTACAGTATATAGAGCATCTTCCAGAATTCTTCCTCTTGCAATACTTGCAGTAGGGTGCAAAAGTAGAACCTACATTTTTCCCACGATTGGAATTTCCAGAGCGAAATTCCTGGGTAAGCCTTTGAGCTAGGTTCTTCCTTTGGTTTTCTTCTTGTGTTCATACCAGTTCATCAGTCAAGGTATTTGCTAGTTCTACAGCTTCTTCTATGGTTTGTGGTCTAGCTGCCTTGACTACATGTCTAATTTCACTGATTAATCCCCAGATGTAACAGGAGATTAATACTGGTTCTGGTGATGCTAGGGTTGGCACTATTCTAGCATATTCAAAGAATGTGGTAGTGTAACCCTTGCTGTCTACTCCTATCATTCTAAGGTTTAAGAATTTATTAGCTATCTGTTCCTTTTCATTGTGAGGACAGAATTTCCTTTCAACCATATTCTTAAACTCATTCCATTCCATATTATAGGTTCTGTCACTTCCCCTAGACTAGAGAATAGTGTTCCACCATTCTAAAGCTGAGTTCTTAAACAGATTGGAAGCAAACAGTATCTTATCCTCTTCTGCGCACTTGATTATTTTTAAGACTACCTCAGTCTTTTCTATCCAGCGCAGGGCTGCAATGGCTCCCTTATTGCCAGAGAATTCTATTGGTTTGCAGGACCAGAATTCTTTGTAAGAACAACCATAAGACATGGTTCTTCTTCTATTTGGAATTGGCAATTGAAGTAAGGGTCCATTGTTTACGCTGTGTTCGGGTTCGGTAGGTGGTCGTTTACTTCCACCATTACTTTTATTATTTTTCGCTTCCTTAACCGTTTTGATAATATATGGCATTGCGTCTATAATCCCTTGTGCCACTATGTGTTGGATGACACTGTTATCTACTTGGTTTCCATTATTATCGTTATTTGGATTTTCTTGATTCACTTCGTTATCCATCTGAATTATAAACATTTACCACGTATTAATATCACAAGACAATATCTAATGTAAACAATCACACAACAAGCATATTGATCAAAATCGTCGAACACTGCGACCTTTACTCTATTTTATATATATGTGTCTATTACAAACTGTAACTGAAATCTAAAGTACAATACTAATATGCATCCGTAGTTATTATCAATTTTAGAGGATATATATATATATATATTATTTTAATTCTTTTTTCAACATACAAACATATCATATGTGTGTGTGTGTGTATATATATATATTATTACTATTAATGGTACGGGTTCATCCAAAATTGCATGTTACGCTCGTCATATTTCCAAACGAGCCTCTCACCTATCTGTCTCATTCTCTCACTTCCTTCTAATATCTCATCACCAAAGGTTCGGAGTTCTTGCACATTCTCAGTACTCATATGTGGACCTGGTGCTGGTATTGGGTCAGGAAACTGGGGCATCGGTTCTTCGTGTGGGTACGGGTTCTCTAAGATTTCCCTGATATACTGGTCATTATGAAAATATGGGTCTAGAGGGTCCAGGTTGGGATAGGGTGCTATTGGGTTTTGTATGGGTTCCTATATTGGGTAAAGTTGTTGGTAATCCTTGTGGTCGTCAAACCATGGGTCATAGTCTGGGGGATGGGGTGCTGGGACTCTAGGGATTTCAGCTGGGTCAAAATCAGGCACTGGTATTTGCTCTACTGGATTTGGCTCAATTTTCATAGGTTGAGTGGGAAATAGTGGTAACGGCTGGGGTGCTATGAGTTGTTCCAAATTCGGGTCTGCAGCTATGGTAGCTAAGATATGAAAATTTGCTAATCTCCTATTGAGTATATCATGGATTTGAGCATTCATTTCTCTATTGGCCGCTGCTAAGGCCCGCTGTTGCTGTAACTTTCTCATCCTTTTTCTACGCACATGAGCTCCTCTGCAGAACCATCCTCTCTTCTTGGGAGGGAATGGCTCTTCAGATTGTGCTTTGAATACGAAAATCCCTTCTTCGGTGTCAGCCGAATACCCCGAGTGGGTAGGCTGGGAAGAAGTTCCTTCGTTCCTAGGAGAGCTAGATAGTTGACGGTACGCGTCCGAAGTTCCTTGGTCACTCATACTGTAAACTATGCACGTAGTTCTGTAGATAATTTCCTAACATAACAGATAAAATTTTGGTGTCAGCAGAACACTTTTGTGGCTGAAATCAGTGGCTGTAGCTCTGATACCACCTTCTGTCGCAGCCCCCGACCCCTGCCTCGGGAGGCGGGCGGCCGCGGCCTACTCAGAGATGGTGGTATCGTTGTTTATCATTATTTGGCAGCGGAAATTTCATCAGGACAGTAGTTAGGAAATATTTTATCAGAGTAAAACACCACATTTTGTAATAATAAATATATTGGGATAAAACCCAAGTTTTTGTTACAAACAGGTTTATAGGAATAAACCCTATTTTATTGAAATAAAACATCTTCTTTATTTAGGTAACTTTTATGGCCACTTTTCCAAGCCTTCAGTGCTGTCCAGCTGGCTTCTATTTGGCTTTCACATTTTGTTACCTGAAACGCGTTTAAAACATTTTGTCAGTGGGAAATACTGGTGAGTGAATCCCAATTTAATCAAGAAGAGTTTTATCATTTCACAGTATTGAGAGCAATTACAATGTTTATATCTACACAATTACTCATTCAGTACTGTCAATCCTGACTGGTGGGTCATATTACACATTGGCTATCTCATTGTCCAATGGTAACGTGTTCCACATTTTGTATACAAAACCCCAACATACCGGCAGTAATTGAAGAATTACAAAGACTCAATCACTGCTAATTATAATTTAAAATAAATAAAGGTTTTGTAAAAACAGTTTGCAAAAAGGTTTACAAAAAGGAGATTACTCACATTGCTACTTTAGGGTTTTCCTTTGTGATTTCCTGGTTATAATCTATTAGTTAAACAATGCACACGCGTTAGTATAATAACCCAATATTTACATTAGTTATACCCTCCCCGAGACAGAACTCCAACGACTACGTCGGGCAGAGCCTCGACAGCCGTTACGGAGCGCTAGATCAATTGGGCAGCGTATCTAATACGTAACCGTGGGTTAAAATACTTACAACGAGGAAAAGCTTCGCTATTTTAGTGGGTATAATGCCCAGGTATAGTGTCTACACTACAGAAATTAGAGAGAGAATTCGTGATTTGAGCGATTGACAACTGAAGGCCAACGACCTCTATATATAGGGCTGTTTGTGCACCTTGTTGCCCCCCGCGAGAGAAACAGAAAAGGGCTTCGTGGCCCATGACGTAGGGGATCTAAGGCGTAGCCTTGTCCGGTCATACGTATACACTCGACACGCTTTAGACACATGGCGACACCGGGTGAGGCCTAGTGTCCAGGTGCTCGCGGCCCGCGTAAGCTCAAGGGTAGTCTGTCGTGCCCCGCGACATACTTAAATAATTGTTTTTATTTTGTTTTTAATTATATAAAGGTATTTTGGGCCATTTCTCGTATACAGGGTGTATTTTAGGACGTATTAGGACATTCTAAATATTTTAGGAGTGTCGGGAATATTTTAGAAGGGTTGTTATAATAGAAGAAATGAAAAGTATAAATGATATGTTTGAATCCGCAAGACGGATTCAAAACATAGAAAGGAATGAAAAGTTTGAATTCGTAAGAAATTACGGATCAAGCAAGTAAGAACGAATGATAAGAATGAAAAGTCTGAATTCGTAAGTAAGTACGAACTAGACAAGTAAATTTTCTTTAAAGCGGGTATTATCCAAGTTATGTTTTAAACTTCTATATATGTGTATATATATGTATGCAAATACGTGTATGCGAGAAATGGTTGAGAGGACAAATGAGTCATACGGGTCAAATGGTGATTTCCATTTAAACCCGGTGTTTAATGTTTTGATTTGTCAAGTTTTATACTTATAGGTTAGCATAATGTATGGGTATGCAATGTCACAAGTTGGAAAGAAATAACCCTCGCAAGGTATGGATAACGAGTCAATGGATTTGACTCGCGACAGGTATGTATAAAAGACTATACTCTTAACAGGAGCCTATGGCTAGACTAGAGAGGGATGTGTCAGAAATGAATAACTGATACATATATGTAAGGATGTATTTACAAATTAGACTCCTGAAAGGTCAAACTGCAAAAGTTGATGAAGTAACAAATAAAATGAAAAGATTGTATGTAAGAAATGGAATGTGTGATATGTTTTAAGCATGTACATAAGAAATTTGCGAAAAAAAGTCATAGGTGTACAAACACCATGTAGAATGCAATTATGAAAAGTTATGTGCTAACCGTTAATCTTACAGATAAGAATGATGAAATTCTTAGTAAGATGATAGTAATAAAGCTGAAGGAAGGATGCTCACGAGTGGGAGCATAAAAGACGAATGAATGAGACCAATTCTGGTACGGAAGGTACCTATAAAGAAGCGGATAAATCCCGCTTATGGATCACTGGCCTATGTAATGAAGACGAGGATAGTAAAATGTTTAGTTCTTAATTAATAAGTAAGAATCTCTAAATTTATCTGTACGTATGAACGAATTGAATGGTAGGATAATTATGGTATGGTATGAAATAATCGACTCGTAACGATCAACATAAGAAAGTATTTATGTCATTAAGAGGAGGATCTAAAGGCCTTGAATGAAAATCTGTATAATGCTCTTGCACGATATACCCGGTTAACATAACAAGTAGTATATGCACAGAGCTAATAATAAAGTGTTGCGAATGATCAAAATTTGAGGCTAGACTTAAAATTGTAAAGTAGTTCAAGAAACGGTACCAACCGTAGGATGATGCTTTATCCTTGTATTAAGTACGAAAAGTAATTATGAGGAGGATAGCTTGGTTTTTAGTACTACTAGGTCATCTAATGTTTAAAGTATGCATGTGATGATACAATGACCCCTCATATGAGTACAAGAATGATTAGGAGGCATGTTAGAAATGGAATGTTGGGATTTGTTTATGATGATCAAAGGAAACATCTTAGATGATTTAGGAATAGAATGAAATGAATTGAAATATTTCAAATAAGTAGAAATATAAGTGTATTATGTTTTATTAGAAGCAAAGAAACAAGTGGTAAAACTTAGGCGGTGTAATCGATAGAATGGTGAACGAACCGTTAGTAATGAAATGTGCTAGGAACTAGCACTATAAAGTGTAATGACACTAATAAGGACCCGAGATAAATTTCCGATCAATTACGTGTACGCAAAAGTAAATTACTAAATTCAAGAAGGTAGGAACAATGCGTACAATTATGTTGTTTGTGAATGAAATCATTAGCCAAGATCCCGAATGTATCTAGCACGTAATATACACTTTGAATGAGTACAAAGAAAAGATAAGAGTAGGTATGAGAAAGGTTCCGGGGACGAAACCTCCTTTAAGGGGGTAGATTTGTAACATCCCAAAACTCGAATTATTAAATTCGTTAGTATGATACCATGTTTAATTAAATGAAATACAATAACTAAGTTATTAAACTTGGTTAATTGCCTAACAAAATAAGTGAGGGAATGAGTAGGGTGACAATTAAGATCAAGTAACTAACTTGAGGGACTAATATTGTCAAAAAGGGGTAAAGTTTAAACTTAATTAAAACAAAAACCACACACACACATAATAGGTGTGTGCGTGCGATCGAGCAGGAGAAAGGGGAAGGGGTGTAAACCCTTACCCACAAGAAATCATCAAATTGAAAAGGGAATCGAGGGTTGATTGTATTCATGAACCAAGAATGATGATCCCTTAAGCGTTTCTAACATCATATAAGTCAAATTTTGTGGTTTAAGCAAAGTTTGATGATGTGGGTTTGTGAAAGTTGTGATCATATATGAAATTTAGGATGAATGTGTGTTAGAATCACCTTATGAAACTGGAATTATGCTAGAATTTTGGATTAGCTTGATGTTATATGTAAATCCACTTATATGTAATAATGTCATGGAGATTTTGATGGAATATGTGTTAAGTTAGTTGTAGTTCTGGTATGTGAAGGTGATTAGGGAAGATTGATGTTATATGAACCTGAATTAGAAAGAAAATTATGTAAAAATGTTGAATGTGATGACCTTGATAAGAAATGGTATGAATGTGCTTGAGTTACTTGTACACTAGGCTTAATAGATGGTACGTACACCAAGTGTTTGATGAAATGCCTAGTATAGGTTAGTATATGTTATCACTTGTATGGAATATCAGTTAAGTAGTAATGAAGATGATCGTTTATTATAAGTATGGGAAGTGCTTAGTTGTGATGTTGTGTGCAAAATGAACATGATGTAAATACATAATTATGCATGCTAGAAGCTCATGTATGACCTTTGTGATGATGGAATGATAGATGGCTAGATTGATTAAACATTATAGTATTACGATACATGTTGAACTCGTTAAGCAGTTTACATGTGAATGAGGGTGTGCTTAATGATGCGTATGATTATGCATACTAATCATTGAATGGATGTAATGGAAGGAGATAATAGGAACATGTCAAGGAAAGCTCAAGCACGGAAAGGCTAACGGGTCAAAAGTAAACATGGGAGCTATGCGAAAATTCGAACGCACGAGGTAAGTAAACTCCCGGACTCCCTCTTTAGTAGTAATGGAATTAATTGTATGATAATTATTAGAGGTTATGTTGAAATGCGTTATTGAGGATGATATCAAATAAGTAGTATTAAGTAAGTGGTTTCCAAATCACTTCTTAGATTATTTAAGCAATGTTATGTGGTAGTCAGTTAAGCATGATAATTGAAGCCTATTAGGATTTGGTTGTTTAGAAGTGAAGGTTTTCGCTATGTAGACCAACGGGTCAAAATAAGAATTTATTTCATTACGGAATGGTTGCATAAGTATAGACGACGGTATTATAATCCAGGTAACGTGTAGAATTTCTCATAAGTGCGCTAACCGAGAGACGGGGACGTAGGTTAATGGGCTAAGGACTTGGTTTGAGTCATGACCAATGGGAACAATTTCGTGTAAGGAAATTGTGCGAATAAAGTTCAATTACGTAAAATTGATTGAAATAAATAAGTTTAACATATACCGAGAATCGGGTTCATAAACTCATTGTATGGAACTCCGGATAATGTAAAAGTGTTATAGTCATAACGTTCATGTGAGTTTTGGGTATAAACATATGAGTTGTTTGATAAAAACATGAACGAGTGGAATAATTCGCAAATGAATATTAAGCCGAAAGCATATAAGTTAAGAACTTCCTTAGTTCGGATGTTAGATTTTGAGTCCATTTGATAGAGGACCAAAATATGGTCATGTAGGAAGAAACGGGAGGTTAAATGGGTGAACGGTTTGAAAGTTACGGCCGTTTTCGTAAAAAAAGACAAAGTTGGAAAAGCTGCAGAGCAGCCAAATCGTAAGCTACGGCTCAGCCGTAGGCTACAGAACGTAGCTGTTGTTTGGATCAGAACATCCAAATCGTAAGCTACGGCTCAGCCGTAGGCTACGGAACGTAGCTGCTGTTTGGATCAGAACAACTTAATCGTAAGCTACGGCTGAGCCGTAGCTTACGGCGGGCAGCTTTTGCAAAATGTTGATTGTTTTGTTATTTTGGCCTTCGGGCATAAATAGATACGTATAAACTCCTCATAACTAACGTTTTTTTTATTATAAATGTGTCTGGGAACGAGTAAGTATGTATGTTAATATGTATAACACCTATTTTATGAGAGTTGTGAATATGACATGTTAGTATAAGTTTATGTGTATAAAAGAAATAAACAAATACTCGCATGCATGTATGCGTGTATGAATGAAGCATGTATATAGGTGTATATGATTGCATAAACGTAGGTATGAAGGTAAGTATGTATGAATGCAAGATGCTATGAATGTAAGATGCTATGTATGTACATAGGAATGGCTTCAAGATGTCTGGGTATTGACGATTACTAATGATGTGCCTTGAGTTTGGAATGAAATGCAGGTATGAAATCGTTGGGTTCATGAGGAATTGAAGCCGGACTTGGATTAAGAGTATTTAAGAGAATGCTTGGATAATTCCATGTTTACATTATGGAATGCTATGCGAATTTCAATTATATAATATAATGTTGTATGGTGAGATAATGACTAATGGTTAAGTCGTATATGATGTCCACAGGTATCACACGAATTTCCTCTACCACTAACGAAGATAAGCGGGCGTAGATCGAGTCAAAGAACAAAGATTGTACGGATAGGACGGTCACCTAGCTTGAATTATGTAACGCGCCTTGAAGTATTAATTTAAGTATGAACGTTGTTAATTCTTTCTAGTAAAAGTTTGACATTTTTTTGTAACTAAGCCTTTTCGTATGTAATGTCATTAATAAAGAAAGAAATTTTTAAGCTCATATTTCTGCTGCGTCGTTTTTAAGATATTACATGTTTAGGGTGTTACATGTTGGTTTGCTTTGTGGTCTTTAAATTTATATTGATTTTTCAGTTGAAGATCAACTGAAACCATCAAAGATTTCTAGAAATAACGAAAATAGATTATGTGTTCATCGAGATAAAAACGATGATATCTTGGAAAATTGAAGAAAGGAATTAGAAGCTAGCGAGGTTTTTATTAATTTATATATTTTTTTGGTTCATGAACGAAGGTTTCTGGAACAAACAACAACGATTAACTTTGTGTTGATTATTGAAGAGAGTCGTTGATTATTGAAGATAGATTCTGGGACAAAGAGGAACAAAATGATTTTTTGTTTCATCAAATTGATCTCTAATCTGTATCACCTGTAAAATGGTAATGACTTTAGATAATTATATTGGATCTATTCATTTTTTTAAGGTTAAACTTTCATAAAAACAACCGAAGGCCGACATCAGTACAATTAATTAATCATGATTAGTGCTTAATTACTGTGCTAAATTGCAATTAACTGCTTTCTGATTTCTGCTAAATACATGCATGTGCATCATACATTGTTTATTGTCATACCAATATTGCATGAAAGCTTTATTGCCTCAAATAATGCATTAAGTACAGTTAGCATAGTTATCTGATAAATCAGGAAAATGCTGACAGAACTCAGCACATAGATAGACAGTGCATTTAGACACAGAATGAGCCAGAAATTAAGTATTACACTAGTATAGTGTGTAGGAAAGTAAGGATCATAAAACTGCCTTCCTAGAGATAGTTTAAGTGCCGGAAAGTGCCTAAAACTCACCCAAAGTGCTGAATTCAGCAAAATT
Source organism: Helianthus tuberosus (assembly GCA_030545235.1). Lineage (NCBI taxonomy): Eukaryota > Viridiplantae > Streptophyta > Magnoliopsida > Asterales > Asteraceae > Helianthus > Helianthus tuberosus. The sequence goes on along the minus strand of CM060447.1, from coordinate 126,441,784 downwards.
CAATAAAAATAAGCAATTTAACAATCTAATATTATGCAGAAATATGATTAAATGGTCTTGAATGCTTTCCTAAGTGCCGGGAATCAAAAGTGTCACAAAAAGATACATAAAGCACACTAAACTGCGAAGTTTAGCACTTTAACGAACCAGTAACCAACCGAACAACCGGACACTACCCGAAACATCGAATTTACACTAGAAGCACTATTTTAACATTACCAAGCTAGTTATGGTCCCCAAACATCATAACACCACCTAAAAATATCTAATAACTGAAAACACTAACTAACACTTGAAATCTAATCATAAACCAACTAATAGTTTAAACCTACACCTAGACCCCCCCCCCACCTAGCTCACGGCCCAACATGTGGGTCCCATTTGATTTTATTTGAATTGTTAAATAGATCTTGCTACATCTTTTAGAAACATATTGCACCTTGGATTATGAAGTTGTGGAAGATTACAAGTAAGACCAAAGGTTTCATAACTCCATTTCTTCAACATCACCAACACACCACTTCCTCTCTTCTCCTCCCTTCACCTCACGGCTCCAACCCACCACCACAACACCCCCATTTTTCAATCACTTCCAACCTTTCTAAGATGATACAATGGTGTAAGAAGCTAAGTTAGGAAGCTTGGTGGCCTTGAAGCTTGAAGGACCTCTCTTGTTTGCTTTTATCCACTTGTTTTCTACCCTTGATCATCCCTAGCCTTGTGCTAGTGGTAAGAGTCTTGATCTTGCTAGTTTACTTCTATTTTAAGTGGTTAAAGAAGAATCATAATAAAAAACTTGAAGAACACTAAAGATCATAAGAAGTAAACATGAACATAAGCTTGTTTAATGAAGTAATCTTGATGAATATGAGTTGTTATGCTTGTTGATCATTGATTGTTTGTAGAAATGATGTTGATCATCATAAGATCTTGCTAGATCATGATTAAAAACATAATATAGCAAGATGAGATAGTAGAAAAGTTGTAGGATGATGGATCATCCACACATGAATCATGAACTTGAAAGAATACTTTGATTTCTTGAAAAATAATGATCAAAGTAAGTTAATAATCATATAGATCTAAAGATTTATGAATGGTTTTTCAAAGAAACCAAGTTAAAAATATAAGTTTTGTTAAAACTTGGTTCTTACATAAACAAGCTCTATTTTTAGTAGTTAAACAAGTGTGGAAACACTTTTGTAACAAGAAGAATGCATAAAGAAATATTTTTAGAAAATGTGACAAGAAGTTGTAAACATCTAACTTCTTTAAAAATGAAGTTTGTAAAGAACTAATCACATTTTAAAGGATAGCAAGGCTTACTAATAACACTAGTAAGATCCTACAATATTTTACAAATATTCAAGTCCATGAAGTGGTAGATTATTACTTGTTTGTGGCAAATTGGTAAGTAAAGGTTGTTTGTTGATGATTATGAATTGATTATGTTGATTTTTACAAAAGAAAATGATATGCTTGAAAGCATGGAAACCTCCATTTTTAGGGGAAACTATGGCAAAATTTTCTAAAAATCCAAACACTTAGAAAAATATTTATTAACCTACACTTACAAGTGTATTTTTAAACTATAAGTTGTTACAAAAACTTTGCCATAATTTGTTGTTACAAAAATACAAATATTGGAGGTTGATTTTCATAAATAAAAGTGATTAAATATGTATTTAGGAAATATATATTTAGAAGACATCATTTGTGTGATTATTTGTATATTTTGTGTATTAGTTATATTATTTTAGGACATGAAATAATATAACACACCAAAATACCACGAATTACCATCCAAAATATTACCAAAATTCCAAGAAAATAAATATACAAGTTATACACAAAAATATTGGAGAAACCGAACTATTGAATAAGACTTACAAAAACAATCCGGAATTTATTCACAAAGTATATTTTGGTAAATAATATTTTGGGCACCAAGGAAACGAAAATATGATTTTTACAATTACTACAAGAATATATCATATTTTTTACAAGGAAAAATATATTATTTTTGACAAGTATGAAATATATATATTTTTCTTGAAATTGTAGAAGATATATTATTTTTAAGAAATATATATTTTCTTACAAACACGAAATACAATATTTTGAGGTGAAAAATATATTTTCTCAAATAAATATGAAACATATCATTTTTGGAAGAAAAATGAGTTTATATATATTTTCTATGTTGAACATGAAAATATATAATTTTTGGAACTTATAAGAGAATATAAATATTTTTGCCAAGGAAAAAGTATAAGTAATTTTTCTAAATAATATTTACTACAATATATATATTTTGGAAATATATATTGATGGACCTTTATTAAAGATAATATTACGGAAAAATTTATACAAAATTAAGTAAAAGAATACTTAATGCATACAATAAAATACGTGTTCCTATACGTATAAATACACACCAGAATACGATCTCGATACATGGCAAAAATATACAAGTATAAGAATAAGAATACAAATACAAATACACCCATCCTTGGGAAGGGAATACATGTATAAACACCCGAAGAGTATCAAGTCAAAAATATACTATTATTCCAAAATTTATAAATATAATTTAAGTTGAAATATTAATTATTTTAGCAAATAATTATATACTTGGAATAATAACGAAGACACTTTGAAACGTAACTCAAGAACACTAATCAATACTAAGTCAAGGCACGACCCGCTCGTCTAATGGACCGTAGTACGCATGTAGGTAGTCGTGCGTTCTAGAGGAAGCTTTGAGTTACATCGAATACAAGGAACGCAAAACTGTGAGTTCATGACCCCCTTTTTCTTTAACTGTTTTTGGTTTTATAACTTCGGGGGTGAAATGCATGTTACAAACTGTTTACAAACATTTTGATATGGTATGGTTAGCTAAGGAATGGTACTGCTTGATCATGTGAGTGGTGGGTATGACGCTTAAGACCATTAATCCTCGTTGTAGGACCGAGGGACATGAGTGATAGATCTATTTGGGTGTAGCGAGCCCCACCCATGAGTCCGTCGAGTGGATCATGTGGTGACTATGTCTTATTGGCAAAGTCTGCTAGGTTTGAGTTTTCCTACATCACGTCACAAATATTAATGTATTAGCTACACATTAATTGATCTGTTTCCTTGTTGCTTTCATACCGGGTTTTCAAGTACATACAAACATACTTACAAATGTTTTTAAAGGTTTATTCACAAGCACACACATGAACTCGCTCAACTTTAGTTGATGTTTTCAAACTACATCTATTTCAGGAAATTAAGTATGGATCTGGCGGCGTTGGAGTTTACAAGTCATGTCTCTAATAAAAGATGTCATCCGAAGTCGAAGGGTTTGGGATATGTATTTTATCTTGGATAAGATACATGGCCCGTAACCTATTTTGCTTGTGTCTTTTGAGAAGTCCAGTATGGAACTTAAAGCTTTGGTTGTCATGTGATCTAAACTCGAACTCTTAGTTTGATGTTAAATCAATGTTGATGTAATGTTTCAAAACTTAATCAATGGATGAAAATCTTGGATTTATCATATAGTTGTTTGTTATGGTTGAATGCAATGATATTAAGCAAGTCACACCAAATCACGCTTCCGCAAAAGTCAGGGTGTGACAACTATCTCCAAGGCGGAGATAGCGCCCCAAAACAACTTATATCAACTCGAATTTACACCATTTATCCCATCCGACAGTATCCTTTTTAAATCTATACCTATACCACGAAAAACCAAAAACTTTGACATCGGACACGATCTCTACAACCTTAGCTCGTTTGTTTTGAAATATTGTCTCATTTCGCCACTTCCAAATCCTCCAACATGTTATGATAATAACCCCTTGTAAAATCGTCTTCTTCAAAGGGCTTCTCGGAATATTTTTATGAAGCTCTAAAAGATATCGCGTAGATGCTCGGGATACCGCACCAATTAGAATATAATGCCACACCCCGACCACCAAGCTGCAAGCTGTAAACAAATGCTCCGATGTTTCATCTCCATCCTCACACAAACGACAAACACAATCTTCTCCTATGATATTCCTCCTTTGTAACGCAACTTTAGTCGGTAACCTGCCCATTTCAGCTCGCCACATAAAAATGTTACATTTATTCGGGATCCATTTACACCATCTAAAAATGTATTTGCCGCTAACATCAAGTTTACCCGCTAACCATTCCTTAGCCGAATAAACCGAGAATGTATCTTCTTTCTTCGAGCTCCATTTCCACGCGTTCTGCAAATTATTTACCAAGCACCCTTCCAAAAGCCTCTCATAATCTTCCGTTTCCTTTAATTCTTCGTCTGAAGTCGACATCTATTCATTATTTGACCAGTTGTTTGGAAGCTTGATTAAAGATGGAAAAATCAAAACCATGAATAGAAGTGAAGTACTAAAGATTGTTGGCTTATTTATTACATGTAAGTTTTACATTTCTTCTATTTATACTATTTTTTTCCTTATTGCTTATGCAGATTCGAAGACCATTTATATGATTGTATAAACTGGAAAGTTGTGTTTATACCAATTACGTTACAAAACCTACTTGATTCTGCCAGCCGTATTGTAATCACATTTAAGTGTTTAATAATTTGAGTGTTGTATATTCCATAAACATTGGGGAAGCCTAGCTGTAGTCCAACTACATAACATAAACTAAGGTGGTATCAAAGAAATATGTCTCGTGGAACACCTGGTGGTCTTATGAGGTAAAGGTATAGTTTAATAATAGTCCCAATAGTTACAAAAAGAGGCATAGTTAAAGGCGTTGTTCAATAATAGTCTCTATAGTTATAAAAGGGTATTTTAGTTATTCTATTCAAATTTAACAGAAAAATTAATAGAAGTTAGTGTTAATACCTAAACTCGTTAAAAAAAAGGTTAGTACCAAAAGACGAAACTAGCTACAAACCATAGGGTGAATCTGTGTAATTAACTCTTAGTTTTAATATAGTTTTGTGCCGTTAAAAAATGGATGCTTTGAATGTTGGATCAACAAACTCGATCAAACCGAAACTTCATGGAAACATGCAGATTTGAAGTAACAAACTAATTCTACTCTTTTCTTTATTAATGAACTCAACAAATAACATTGTTACAAAACTATCTAATATAGAAGACATAAACTAATCCTACCCAACTCAGAGTCAATTTAAATAATCAAATAAACATAACTGGTAAAATTGGTTTTACACGCCTTAATTTTAAGAGTTAATTGCCATTTTAATCCCTGAGATTTGTCCAAATTTGTCATTTTAGTCCAAATTTGTCATTTTAGTCCAAATAGTATTTTTTTCGCCTCTGGGTCCCTTACTTTTCCCTTTTATTGCTATTTTGATCACATACCTTAACTTCATCCAAAAACCCCATTTTTAACTAGGGGCATTTTGGGGATTTTTATTTTAAATATTTTCAATTGCCATTTTTATCCAATTCTAAAAAATTTAAAAAAATCTAAAAAAAATCTCAAAAATAAAAAAAATATCATAAAAATCAAAAGAATTCTAAAAAATAAAAAAAATCTAAAAAATCATAAAAATTCTAAAAAATCAAAAAAATTCTAAAAAATAAAAAAATCTAAAAAATCAAAAGAATTCTAAAAAATCAAAAAAAAAATTCTAAAAACTAAAAAAAAATTCTAAAAAATCAAACAAACATGGATAAATGGATTTCTGCCGTTAATTTGCTTAGAGACAGAACCAAAAGAGGTAAGGAGTCCATGACCCCTCTGTTGTCTGTTGAACCCTTTGATTATAAAAAAAAAAAAAACTTTATAATCAATTTTTAACAATAAAACTTTTTTGGGTAAAGGGTTACCCCGGTGAATTTTATATATCAACCAACAAATAAAACAGGGTGTGCCATGACGACACACACTACTAGTCTAGACATACCAAGACTAGGATACAAGCCAAAAACCAAAACAAAAACCACACAGCCACAAAACAGCTAGACAACCACAGCCCTGAAACATAACAATAAAAACAAACTAAAACCGCCCTAGCCCGGGTCGATATCCATGTTGTTCATCGAGATCTGCCACCTTTCCAAAATCTTCCTTTGCTTCGGGTCTCTTCCAATCCTGAATCCCATTATCTTTAACCGCACCATATTAAGAATGATCTGGGAAAGCATACTCGGACTTCGCTGGGCTTGAGAGAACAAACGGTTATTCCTTTCTTGCCATATAAAGTATGTAGAAGCCGCGACAAGAATGTTACCAACTATCCGGTTTAGGTGCCTAGAATTGGCACTATGCTCCATCCACTGCATGGTCGAACTCCATGTATCGTTAACACTCCCCATATCAACCATTTCCCTTACAGTTTCCCAAACCTTAGAAGCATAGGAACATTGAAAGAAAAGATGATCTCTAGAATCTCGGCCATAACTACAAAGAGGACAACACATTAGATTTAAATTAGTAGCACTTCCCGCCTCCCAAATCGACATTCGATCTTGCGTCTTCAGCTTGTTATTGATCACCAACCACAAGTGGAACAAGTGCCTAGGAATGCACTGGCTGAACCAAACCGAATTGACCCAAGCAACCTTATTCTCTCTACTTCGAAAGTTATTCCAAGCCTCCCAAGACCCAAAATGTATTGTCTTTGGTTTTAATGGAAGTTAGTTTTATTGTTTCCAGTAAAACCAAAGACAATACAAATCAGAGTCCATCAAGATGCTGACTGAAAATAAAACTTTATAACTACCATGTTTCACCATCTTACCACTTCTCCAAAGTGAGTGAGTCTAATAATTACATTATGTTACATAATTTACTTTAGTGATAATTCACTTTATCATAAAGATGACACGTCCTCACTTAATCAAAATATGAAGAAAAAAACAACCATTATATAATAGATATAATGATAGAAAAATTACTAAAACAGATATGCACTCAACAAAATAGATAAAACTTGAAAATATATTCGTCTGGACGAGGAATATATTGTCATTTTTTAAATTTGAAAATTTAAAATATGTTTGTTTATTTTTTAGAATTTTTTTAATTTTTTAGATTATTTTTATATTTTAGAATTTTTTAGATTTTTTAGAATTTTTTAGATTTTTTAGATTTTTTAGAATTTTTTTGATTTTTTAGAATTTATCTGATTTTTTAGAATTTTTATGATTTTTTAGAATTCTTTTGATTTTTTAGAATTTTTTGGATTTTTTAGAAGGATTTTTTAGAAAGATTTTTTAGAATTTTTTTGATTTTTATGATTTTTTTGTATTTTTTTGATTTTTTAGAATTGGATCAAAATAGCAATTGAAAAGATTTAAAATGAAAATCCTCAAAATAACCCTGGTTAAAAATGGAGTTTTTGGATGAAGTTAGGGTATGTGATCAAAATGGCAACAAAAGGAAAAAGTCAGGGACCCAGAGACGAAAAAAAAACTATTTGAACTAAAATATGAAATTTGGACAAACCTTAGGGACTAAAATGACAATTAACTCTTATTTTAAATTTCATATTAAACGTACGTGTTTTTGTCTTATGCTATTACACTCTTCCAACATTTTATTATATGTATGTAACCATCTTGAAAGTCTATCATTTGTCTTGTAAGTCTTGTTTCTTAATTCTTTTCTTGTAATCGTTACTTGTTTTATATAATTGGCATTTAGAAGTCCGGTCTTTTATCTTCAACAAATTCATCCTTGGGTAACATCTTATTCTAGTTATTTAAAGAAAGTGACATTCTTTCATTTTTTTAAGTATCGCATAGCTCTTTTGATAATTAAAAAAAATCTTAAATCATATGTTTCTAACCAATAACCTTTAATCTAAACTATAAGGCCACCTGGGTGGTAATCTTTTTGTGCGTGATGGAAGTTTTCCACGCGTGGAAGATCACAAAACCCCACCGTCACCTCCTAGTTTCACGCTACCATTTGTATAACGCGTGCATTTTTTCACGTGTAATTATTTGAGTGTGGTGAGGGTAATTGTTGGTTGGGGGAAATTGTTAGGTGTGGTGGTGAGTGATGGGCATTTCCACTAAAAAAAGTTGTGAGTGATGGAATAATGGTTGATGATATAGCGGAAATTGATTGGATGTTGTGAGTAATAAATGGGTGGTGAGTGATAACCACCCTACCCCTAAGATGAGACAATGTTTTTATATTTATGAACAACAAAGATAAAGGACAATGAGAGATATGGTCAATGGTAAACGTGTTAGTTCATGGGTTCACACATTAATGGTCATGGATTCACACAACACATTGTGTGAAGTTGACTATGAGACCAAAATTATAGTCGTTATGAAAGTATAATTTGGTCATTAACAAATCTTATATTTATCTTTCATTTTGAATCACACACTAAAGTGATTATTTTGATTGTGTGAAGTTGACTATGAGACCAAAATTATAGTCGGTATAAAAATAAAAGTATAATTTGGTCGTTAACAAATCTTATATTTATCTTTCAGTTTGAATCACACACTAAAGTGATTTTTGAATAAGTAAAAAAAGTAATAGCTGTTGATATAAAACAAATAGTATCAGAAAAGGTTATATAATATTATAAGAAATCATTAAATAACTAATAACAAATGAAATTGTTTCTTAGTTAAATCAAATGTTTATTGATGTTCAAGGAAAAAAAACACTGTCTATTTCACTTCATAAGTCGTCTTCCCTACGTTTGTTAAATAAGATTTACTTAGTTATCAATTATTTCGATTTGAACTTACCACATTTCACATTTACGAATTAAGTGTAAACATAGTCTAACTTGTGACATGTTATTCAAACTTTCCCTTTTGTATATTTGATTTTGTTTCAATAAAATTATAATCGGATGCATAACCAACAACTACAAAAAGCAAAAAAACCTAAAAATGTTCTAAAGGACCAAAACATGTCAGGTCACCTGATATATCAGCAACACTCCAAACCTCTATAATATTAAATATATTATAATATTAAATATATTATGATGTAATATTTAATTTAGTAGTCATTATAATCATTTACATTATATAGATCAAAATATATAACAACTTATTAAATAATTAGTTGGTAATTGTTGATGGGTCTTATTACCCTTATTAACTAATTAGGGTTTCCTCTTGAGTGCATATATAATGAGACTATTGTAGAGGTTAAAGGGTTAGACTTCAAGATAACCTAATTACTCATAACATCAAGTCGCCTCCTCTCCTATACCGGTTACCCTTTATCTGTTTTCATCATCACCATCATTAGATTGCACCCTAAGGAGGAACCAGATCAAGCTGACAATCATGTCAAACCTTATTGCTGCGTCTCCATTTGGATTCTCTGTTGGCCTATACTGCTTTAATCAGGTATGTTATTCATGTTTTCTATTAATTGCCTAAAACAGAACTGATCAACATGTGGTATCAGAGCATATGTTGATTAATCAGTTCTGTTTTCGTATCCATTAATTCTGGGATAGAAATCTAGAAAACGGAATTTTGAAAACTTAATAAACCATAACAGCCGGTTTCGAGTCCCTTTAATGTTGGCGAAATCACTATTTTGAAAGACTAAGTTGGTTAATCATGTGACTCGAAATCAAATGGGTTAATTTTTATGTCCGAAATCTGTATAAAAACATTAATTTTCAGGTTTCAGGTTCCAGAATCGTGTTTTTATTTTTTTTAGGGTTCATCATGTGTTCTTAGAAAATTCGAAATTCCTTTATGTTTTGGAATATGATTTGGATTATTGAGTGTTTTTCCATGTTTTGATCTGTTTTAACTCTTATAAATTTTCAAAAACTGATGTTAGATCAACAGATAAAATTTTTTGAAATATTTGATAAAATTAGATCAGCACTAAAATAGGAAATTACATCTCAAAATCCCTAAATATTCGAATTTTCAGTTATTTTTCACAATAACAGCTGTTTACAGAAGGTTCGAGATCACCCTTAACGAGTCGAGACCATGATTCCGACTCGAGACCACATGGTTGCGACTCGAGACCATAAGATTTCGACTCGAAATCATAAGGGTTTTCAGTCTTCCATGACTCGAGACCATGATTCCGACTCGAGACCAGGTGGTTGCGACTCGAAACCTCATTATGGAGTCGAGAACTCATAAAATTTAGTACTCGAGATTTCGACTGAGGTTGCGGCTTGAGACCTTAATGACTCGAAACCTCATAATGTTTCAAGATGAGTCGAGACCTTACTCGAGATCTCACTCGAGACCTCATAGCTGAGTCGAGATCTCATAACTTGTGACAACCCTCACTAAACCAGGTATCCGTACGTCTTAATTAATAATTAATTACTGCTTAATTACTGTGCTTGCTTGAACTTGTGGATAAACTGCTACTTGAATACTGATACATGTACTTACTTGCATCATACTTTACTTGCTGTCACTCCATGTTTTGCTTACAGCACCTTTGTGACAACCTTGATGCACCAAAAGCACAGTAGCACAATGAACGGATAACCTATTAAACGTGCTGTCATAACTAGCACCAGGCAGGTACTGCCTCTAAGGCCTGTAAGAGCCTGAGATAGTTTGCTACACTAGTGGTGAGTGTAGGGATATAAGGGTTGTAGAACTGCGTCACTAGGAATAAATTACAGTGACCGGATGTGCCTAAAACGTACTCTAAGTACAAAATTCAGCATTTGGCTAACTAATAAAGTGCCAAAACATGAGGAAAATATTCCCGACACTTTGGAGGAATAAGTGGTGTCACTAAAAATAATAATAACGACACTTTAAAGCTTTGTTAAGCACTTTAACGGATCTCTATCCAACCGAACAACCGGACTTTACCCGGAACATAAAAATATTGTCATCAACACTGTTTTTCTTTTTTCTGAGCCAGTTAGGGTCCCTGAATACCCTAACACCCGTCACAACTTACTACACACTAGTAACCGAGTTAACCTCCACACTTAACTAACTAATACTTAATGTTTGGTTGAAATCGAACTAGTACCCCCCCCCCCCCCATCCAACGAATTCGGTCCCCAAGGGGGAACCCCTTGTACTTTTGTGATTATTTAATTCATTAGTGTCTAATATCTAATAGACACATAAACCATTGGTTAAAGATCATATGAAATGTCTATAAGATCAACACTTAGCACACTAATCATTTCCATCTCAACACATCACAACACAACTCTCTCTCTCTCTCTCTCTCAAGAAGCTCTCGGCCGAACCCCCTTCAACATCCATCAATTTTTCGAGTTTAGTTCAAGCCATTCCAAGCTCATACAAGTGTTAAGGATCACCTACAAGGAAGCTTGGTGCAATCGGAAGGCGAAGGACCTCACTCTATTGCTTTTATCCACTCATTTTGCGTCTAGATTCTTCCCTAGCCTCGAGCTAGTAGTAAGTTGCTTGAATCACACTCTCGAACTATTTTGAAGTGGTTAAAATGTTATGTAACGGCTAAAACTCGTAAACATACAAGTTGATACATAAAAGTCTGCTAAAAATGCTAGTAATGGTGGTTAAAAGCTTGAATGTTGTGTAAATCTTGTAGTATTTGATTTGTGTGGTTATTTAGGCCCGATCTATGTTGTGGTAGCTCGGATCATCGTTTAACCCGGATTGGTCATGATCATGGATTATGACATAAAGCTTGTTTAAGTGTAACAAGGGTTAAGTGATGAAACTCTACCACACATCAAACTTGAACTTGTGTAAAAATGATTTTACTTACGAAATAGTGTTTAAAACTAGTAGATCTACGGATCTACAAGCGGTATTTTCAAAGGACCGAGTGTCAAAGAAACCATATTTTTCTAAAAATGGATCTTACATGAGCAAGAATGATTTTTAGAACACACAAGTGTGTAAACACTTGTGTAGCACTAAGTTTCGACAAAATAACTATCTTTGTAAAAATTGATAAGAAGTTGTAAAGATGGAATTTCTTTAAAAACGGGGTTTTTACGAAACCGGATTGATTTATATAAAGATCCACTAAAAGTAATGGAATTTACTTTATATTCTTGGATAAAACGCAAGTTCATGTAACTTATGCGATATACATATTTATTTACTAGTTTGTTGTTTTGGACATTGTTTTGATTGAATGAAAAGAATGTTGGTTTGATTTATAAAAGAAAATGATACGCTTAAAAGCGTGGCCACCTCCAGTTACAGGGGAAACTCTGGCGAAATTTTTCCAAAAACCTAACACTTAGAAATATTTTCACTATAAGTGTTAGAAATACTTTTCGACTTGTTTTCAAATTATAGATTTCGCCACGACTTTATTTACAAAACATCGGAGGTGGGATTTCACAAAATAAAACTTGGTAAATATATATTTAGTATATATTTTTCATAAAGTCAATTGATATGGGTTTATGATTATTTTGTAAAAATACTAGTATTATTTTTAGGGTAAAAATAATACTATCGAATGTTAATGGATCCAAAATAATACGAACGTCTCTACGATAAATATATAAGTTACACCGGTAATTATTATTACCACTCGATCATTAAAACGTAACTTACGCATTTTAAGAAAATATGACTTAACGCGTATTTTTGTCAAGGTATTATTTTGGGAAAATTTATGTAATAGAAAATATAATATTTTTGAGAAGAATATTTATATTTTGGAGTTAGAAATAAAATATATTTTAAGTGAGACTTAATAATATATTTCGAACACACATGTATTAAATCCCCCATCCTTAGGAAGGAAAATGATTACCAAGTATTTACTAAATGTAAACACGAAATAGTTGTCTAACTATTTCCCAAAAACTTAAACCATAAAGCTAAGGCACGGCCGTCCGTCTAATAGAATTAGTACGTGTAGGTCGTCACACAGCTGCTTGATCAGGAGACATACTTGGTAGAGACGCACCACTGTGAGTTCATGTCCCCCTTTTCTCTTAACTGTTTTCAGTTTTCTAAACTGCGGGGGTGAAATACATGTTACTATGATTACGAGTACTTTATACATGGTATGGTTAGCGTAAGGAGGGTTACTACTTGGATCATGTGAGCGGGTAGGCGGGAACTGGAGGCCATTAATCCTCATTGTATGACCGAGGGACGTAAGCGGTAGATCTATCTGGGTGTAGCGAGCCCAACTCCAGGTCCAACAGTACGGACCTCGGGGTGACTTTGTGCCCAACGCAAAATCCGCTAGGTTTGAGTCTTCCTACTTGCACTTCACACATATCAATGGCCTTGCAAACCATTGGTGATCTCTTTTTCCTTATTTGCTACATACCAGGATTTTTATATATACAAAGGTTTATTTACTCACTTACACATGAACTCGCTCAACATTATTGTTGATTTTTCAACTTACATGTATTTCAGGGAATTAAAGTATCTGGCGCGGTAAGACACGTTTTCCCGCTGCACTAGTTACGAGGTCATCCGGGTTTGGGGAATGTGACTCTTTCCTGGACAAGTCACAGTCCTTAAACTGTGCTTATGTCATGTTGATGTTTGTGTTTGTTGAACAATGTCGTTAGGATGTGTTTCCGTTGAGACAATGTTGTTGTATTTGGTTTTTAAAACTTAATTAAATGGATGATCTTGCATGGTTTTATTTCATATAGCTTTGTTATGGTTAAGCTATGGTATTAAGAAGTCACACCAAATTAACCACGCTTCCGCAAAGCCAGGGTGTGACAGCTTGGTATCAGAGCTCTGATCATAGCGAACTAGGATTCCTTCTCGAGTCTAGACTATGATCACTAGGGCTCTCACGAAAACATTTTTTTTTGCATACCATTTAAGTCCAAATCCAAAACTTTTTACAAACAAATGTTGAGCACATTTATTTATTATTTATAGGCTCAGTCTGGGAGGCTGAGGCTCGGTCTGGGAGGCCGAGGTAGTTGGCTAGTGGGACTAGGAGAATTGGCTAGTGGGACTAGGAGAATTGGCTAGTGGGACTAGGAAGAGCAGTCTGGGAGGCTGGGAGGCTAGTGGGACTAGGAGAATTATTTGATTGCTTACTTGGTGACTAATGTGCTTATCTGATTGTATGACTGATTATTTGTGCACATTTGTGTTTATGTTACAGACACATGGACTCGACCGGCACTGGTGATTCAGACACCACAGGCCCTAGACTTATAGTATCAGACGACCTAGAGTCTTCAGAGCGCGAGGTTCACACATCCGACGTTACTAGCACAGACGAGGATGACTTTCAGCCCTTTGCGTTACCTGATGGTGTTGATGAGCTTGCTGATGGCCCTTTGGCCGGGGACCTACCACTTGTAGAGATCCCTGCTCCCATACCACTTGCTTCATATCCTGCTTACGATTTGCTTCCCGACGCCGATCTGTTTGATGACGAGCCCTTAGAGGATGAGGTTCAGGGCGAGGCCCTTCTTGCTGCTGGAGATCTTTTGTTGATCGCAGATGCTCCCGCTGAGGAGTCACCTGCTCACTCTCCGGTCCCAGACTCTTTCGAGTCTGTGGCCTCCGCACCTTCACACACTCAGAGTGCGCAACACTTTTCTCACGGTTCAGATCCAGATAGAGCATCCTCTGTTGCCCCTGCTTCTAGCTTTGCTTTCGACCACGATGTTGAGGAGGACTCCGATCCTGTCTTTCCCCCAGGATTCGACCCAGATGAGGATATAGAGTTTATACCCATGGATCAGCCTATGGAGGATCCGGTCGACCCAGTTGACCCAGTTGATCCCATTGACCCTGAGTTTGATTTTGAGATGGCCTTTGATGATCTCGAGCCTGCCATGGCCCTTGAGCCAGTGGCTGCTCCTGACCCAGTGCTTGAGCATGACCCTACTCATGCTGGCATGCCTATTGATCCTGTGATTGGTGACCTACCCATTGATGATCACCCTGCTGATGCACCACTACTGGAGGGTGACCATGTTATTGCTGCTGATCATGTTGATCCCCCACTTATCGCTGATGTACCTGCTGACCCTCTTGTTGCACCCCACCTTGACCCTATGCCTGTGCAGATTGATCGAGCACTTTTTGATGCACAGATTGACCCACGAGATGAGCACGCCTAACATGGGTGGATTCCTGCTGATGATGAGGTTCCACCTATTCCCCCTTAGATCACTGATACCCGTCACGTTGATACCTCTTTTACTTTCCCTCAGTTTACACCTCCAGCACGACCTGGAGAGGGTTCTTCGGCCCATCCCTTTGGGCATGTGCCGACGTCTGTTCCCGTTATGCCACAGTTTTCACCTGTTTTACCCCCTGTTCCTCCATTTCATGTGACACCTTTTGATCCAGCCAGCGAGCCGTTTCTCTGGACGTCACCTTTTGTTATGCCACCGACCGACCCCTACCATCCTTTCCATATGGGGTATTCTATTGAGGACGTTCTGATGTCGTTTGTTGTCCAGCAGGAGGCGCTCACACGGCGTATTCAGGAGCTCGAGAGAGTTCAGCCACCGCCGTGCCAGTGTCAGGGTCAGACCCACCCTGCTTCTTCGCAGCACCCTCGACCATTGTTACCTGACTATGCTGCACGCCTTTTGGCACTTGAGCAGCAGGTTGCTTCTTGGTTGCGTACCCAGAGAGCCATGGAGGAGGACTGGCTCCATTTGCGACGTTTGTTCTTCACCCATTTTCCCCCTCCTCCACCACCATCAGTTTAGGGCATCCTTAGTACAGCATGGGTAGACGCTGGTGAGAAGACGGCGATTGTTTTGACTGCACAGCATTTTTGGAGACTGCATTTTGATTCTGACTTTTGTGACATGTATATGGATGTATTGACACTGGTTTGATATTCTTTTGGACTAGGGTGATGTAGCCCTTAGTCGATGATGATGTATGACACTATTATGTACCTGTACACTTACTATGTGGTCTCGATATATGGCAATCGCAGTATTCTCATCATATGTGATGTTTTGATTGATTATTTATGTTTTATAACATGGGATGTTGTGTGATTGATATGATTATAACATGAGATGTTATGTACTATTACTATCATAATAAAGCGTACGTATTATAACATGGGATCTTTATTATGGCCTGACCGACGTGAACCCATCTTTTAGAAGATGCCGCCGAGATGTCAAACGCCGATGCCTACCAATGAGGCAGAACTCCAACAAGTCATCGCTGCTGCCATCGCGCAATACGCCGCCTCGCAAGGAGGACCCAGCGGAAGCAGCTCAAACAACAATGGCAACAACAATCCACCTCATGGGTGCACCTACAAGCAGTTTTTGGACTGCAAGCCTGTCAACTTTAATGGCACCGGAGGTGCTGTCGCTCTTGTTCGTTGGGCTGAGAAAACTGAATCTGTACTTCGCATGAGCAAAAGTGCACCAGACCAGCAAGTCACCTACATTTCTGGGCTATTTTTGGATGGAGCCCTATCTTGGTGCAATTTGCAAGTGCAGACACTTGGTGAAGCTGCTGCCTACGCACTAACATGGACCGAACTGAAGGAACTAATGCGCAAAAAGTACTGCTCTCGCGCGGAAATCCAAAGATTGGAAACTGAGTTCTGGCATTTGAAGATGGAAGGTCCGAAAATTGCGGAATATGTTCAAAGGTTTCACGACCTGTCACAGGTGGTACCCTATATGGTCACTCCAGAATTCAAGCGGATTGAACGCTTTATTTGGGGTTTAGCTCCTCAAATCATTAGTATGGTAACCTCTTCAAAACCGGCAACAATCACTGAGGCGATCGATCTAAGCTAGCTCTCACTGAGGAGGCGATCCGCCTAAACAAGTTTTCTGATGTTGAGCAAAGGAAGAAGGAGACTCATGTAGAGTCGTCCGGGGATAACAAAAGGAAATTCTCGAATTTCAAACAAGGCACAAGCAGTGATGGCAGGAAAGGAGAACCAAGCGCACCGGTTCAAGCTATGACTGGTACTAGAAGGAAAGGAAATGGATATATGGGTGCACATCCCAAGTGTAACTCTTGCCAACGCCATCACCCTGGCCGATGCGGGCCAAAAGTATGTGAAGCTTGTGGAAAGACTGGTCAGTTGAAGGATTCTTGCTGGGCTAGTGCTGGCCGGGGAGGCCAAGGAGGATTTGGGAATAGAAATAATAATCGTGGTGGTATTGGGAATCGCCCACAGGGGAACAATGGAGGAAACGGGAATCGAGGCAATAATGTGAATCAAGCTGGTAATACGAACCAAAACAACAATCAAGCTGGGAATGGAGCAGGAAATGGTCAAAGAATGGGTTGTTTTAACTGTGGTGACATTGGGCATTTTAAAAGGAACTGCCCAGAATTGAACCGAGCACGTGGAAGGGTTTTCAATATCGAAGCGAGGGAAGCGCGCCAGGACCCCAATGTCGTTACTGGTACGTTCCCTGTGAACCAACGCTATGCATCCGTTTTATTTGATACTGGTGCCGATTATAGCTTCGTATCGTTAGAATTTAAGAATATGCTTGGGTT
This sequence comes from Helianthus tuberosus, assembly GCA_030545235.1. Taxonomy (NCBI): domain Eukaryota; kingdom Viridiplantae; phylum Streptophyta; class Magnoliopsida; order Asterales; family Asteraceae; genus Helianthus; species Helianthus tuberosus. The sequence goes on along the minus strand of CM060447.1, from coordinate 126,424,394 downwards.
AGCCGCTAGTAAGTTAGATATTCCCTACTCAATCGAATTGGCCAATGGGAAGTTAGTAGAAGCCAATGAAGTTGTCAGAGGCTGTGTGATCGAATTGGGAGAGCGTGAGTTTGCTCTGGATCTACTACCAGTCCAGTTGGGAAGCTTCGACGTGGTGGTAGGAATGGATTGGTTATCAGGCAACAAGGCTGAGATAGTTTGTCACGAAAAGGTTGTTCGTATCCCAACCGAAGAGGGTGAAACAATTGTGGTTCATGGTGAAAAGCGTGATACGCCGTTAAGAATTATCAGCTACCTGAAAGCGCGAAAGTGTTTGCAGAAAGGATGTGTTGCCTTCCTGGCACACATTGTAGACAAGAAAGCTGCAGCACCGAAGATCGAAGACATCCCTGTCGTGAGGGAATATCCAGAAGTCTTCCCAGAGGACTTGCCTGGACTGCCACCTCAGAGGCAAGTAGAGTTTCACATCGATTTAGTTCCAGGCGCCGCGCCTGTGGCTAAGGCACCTTATAGACTTGCCCCGTCTGAGATGCAAGAATTGTCGACACAACTTCAAGAGTTGTTAGACAAGGGATTTATCCGACCAAGCTTCTCGCCTTGGGGAGCTCCGGTCCTGTTTGTCAAGAAGAAGGACGGTAGTTTTCGTATGTGCATCGACTACAGAGAATTGAACAAGCTGACGATCAAGAATAGATATCCTCTGCCAAGAATCGATGATCTATTCGACCAACTGCAAGGTTCAAGCTTTTATTCAAAGATCGATCTTCGATCTGGATACCATCAGTTAAGGATACAAGAGGAGAGTATCCCGAAGACAGCCTTCAGAACTCGATATGGACACTACGAGTTCCTTGTTATGCGGTTTGGATTGACAAACGCACCTGCGGTCTTTATGGACTTGATGAATAGAGTTTGCAAGCCGTACTTGGACAAGTTCGTGATTGTGTTTATCGACGACATCTTGATTTATTCAAGGAAAAAGGCTGAGCACGAACAGCATTTAAGAGCTATTTTGGAGTTGCTGAAGAAGGAACAGTTGTATGCCAAGTTCTCTAAGTGCGAGTTTTGGCTACGTGAAGTACAATTTCTTGGACACGTGGTGAACGGAGATGGAATCCATGTGGATCCAACCAAGATCGAAGCGATCAAGAATTGGGAAACGCCAAAGACGCCAACCGAAATTCGGCAATTCTTAGGTTTGGCTGGTTACTACCGAAGATTCATTGAGAATTTTTCAAAAATCGCTCAACCATTGACGCTCCTCACGCAGAAAGATAAGAAGTTTGATTGGGGAATCAAACAGGAAGAAGCGTTCTAGATATTGAAGGATAAGCTCTGCAATGCGCCAATCTTAGCACTACCAGAAGGTACAGATGATTTCGTGGTATACTGTGACGCCTCACGTCAAGGATTGGGTTGCGTGTTGATGCAACGCCAGAAGGTTATTGCTTACGCATCACGTCAGTTGAAGGTACATGAGAAGAACTATACCACACACGATTTGGAGCTAGGCGCAGTGATATTTGCTTTAAAGATCTGGAGACACTACCTATATGGTACGAAATGTACAATTTTTACAGATCACAAGAGCCTACAACACATATTCAACCAGAAGGAGTTGAATATGAGACAAAGACGATGGGTTGAGTTGTTAAATGATTACGATTGCGAGATAAAGTATCATCCAGGGAAGGCGAATGTGGTTGCCGACGCCCTAAGTCGAAAAGAGAGAATCAAGCCCATAAGGGTTAGGGCTTTAGAAATGATTATCCAAACCGATCTTTCCTTGCGCATTCGCGCCGCATAGAAAGAAGCTCTTAAGGAAAGAAATCTTGAAGAAGAATATCTCCGTGGGATGGAGAAGCTTTTGGTGCCAAACGAGGAAGGAATGTTATGTTTTGAGAAAAGGATTTGGGTTCCTCTGTTTGGTGGTTTAAGGAAAGTTATTTTTGATGAAGCTCGCAAATCGCGGTACTTTATCCATCCAGGAGCGGATAAGATGTACCAAGATCTCAAGGATTACTATTGGTGGCCTAGGATGAAAGGCGATGTTGCTGTTTATGTGAGCAAGTGTCTAACGTGTGCTAAGGTGAAAGCGGAATACCAGAAGCCTTCAGGACTTCTGCAACAACCTGAGATTCCCAAGTGGAAATGGGAACAAATCTCAATGGATTTTATTACAAAGTTGCCAAGAACGCCAAGAGGTCATGACACTATCTGGGTGATAGTTGACCGCCTATCAAAGTCCGCACACTTTCTGCCAATCAAAGAGAAGGATAACACTAGAAAATTGGCTGAAATTTACATGAGAGAGATCGTCGCACGTCATGGAGTGCCTCTCTCGATCATCTCTGATAAAGACGGAAGGTTTGTGTCAAGGATATGGCAATCCTTCCAAGAAGCTTTTGGCTCACAATTAAATCTGAGCACTGCGTTTCATCCGCAAACTGACGGTCAAAGCGAGCGAACGATTCAGACGATAGAAGATATGCTGAGAGCATGTGTAATGGATTTGGGCGGTAGCTGGGACAAGCATTTGCCTTTGGTCGAATTTTCATACAACAACAGCTACCACACCAGTATTGGAGTCGCGCCATTTGAAGCCCTTTACGGACGCAAGTGCCGATCACCCCTATGCTGGGCTGACGCAGGTGATAGGCAGCTTGTTGGTCCCGAAATCGTCCAAGAGACGACAGACAAGATTGCGCAGATTCGAAAACGCATCGAAGCAGCTCGCCACAGACAGAAAGCCTATGCAGATCCAAACCGGAAACATTTGGAATTCCAAGTTGGAGATATGGTTTTATTGAAAGTTTCACCCTGGAAGGGTGTGGCACGCTTCGGAAAGCGTGGGAAGTTAAATCCGCGTTACATTGGCCCTTTCAGAATTTTTGAAAGAATAGGGCTAGTAGCATACAAGCTGGACTTACATGCCGAGCTAAATGGAGTTCACGATACATTTCATGTATCCAACCTGAAGGAAAGTCCAACTCAAGATACCATTGCCATTCCCACCGACGAGATTCATGTTGACGACACGCTCCATTTCGTTGAAGAACCGGTTGAGGTTACGGATTGGAAAGTAAACAAGACCCGCCAGAGCAGTGTCAAGCTCGTCAAAGTTCGTTGGAATGCCAGACATGGTCCTGAATACACCTGGGAGCGTGAGGACCGGATGAAAGAGAAATACCCCCACTTATTTCCTAAGAACCCTGCATCTACAAGCAGAACTTAAAATTTCGGGACGAAATTTTTCTAACGGGGGGAGAATGTGACAACCCTCACTAAACCAGGTATCCGTACGTCTTAATTAATAATTAATTACTGCTTAATTACTGTGCTTGCTTGAACTTGTGGATAAACTGCTACTTGAATACTGATACATGTACTTACTTGCATCATACTTTACTTGCTGTCACTCCATGTTTTGCTTACAGCACCTTTGTGACAACCTTGATGCACCAAAAGCACAGTAGCACAATGAACGGATAACCTATTAAACGTGCTGTCATAACTAGCACCAGGCAGGTACTGCCTCTAAGGCCTGTAAGAGCCTGAGATAGTTTGCTACACTAGTGGTGAGTGTAGGGATATAAGGGTTGTAGAACTGCGTCACTAGGAATAAATTACAGTGACCAGATGTGCCTAAAACGTACTCTAAGTACAAAATTCAGCATTTGGCTAACTAATAAAGTGCCAAAACATGAGGAAAATATTCCCGACACTTTGGAGGAATAAGTGGTGTCACTAAAAATAATAATAACGACACTTTAAAGCTTTGTTAAGCACTTTAACGGATCTCTATCCAACCGAACAACCGGACTTTACCCGGAACATAAAAATATTGTCATCAACACTGTTTTTCTTTTTTCTGAGCCAGTTAGGGTCCCTGATGTGACAACTCGAAATTTAGAACCTTTCTTGTATCCCGATGTAACATGCTTAAACGTGTGACTAGTTAACCTGTGTGATTAATGATAAGTGAACCTTTCATGTGATTATGTGTTGTGTTTAATTGTGTGCGTATATGTATGCTTGTATGTATAGTATGTGTATATGTTAAGTGAGCCGAGAACCATGAACACGACTCGAGACCATGCGGTCTCGAGTGAACAATGAAACAGTGGGCCGGATGGGCCACACACCTCATTTAACCCAGCCGAAAACCCATTAGGGTGCACCACTTGGAACGGATATATAACCTTGGTGGATGGCCATGTTTGCCATTTCTTTGGACAACACACTCACTTAAACACACACCTTCTCCTACACACTCTCTCTCTCTAGAAAAACCTTAAACCCTAGAGAATCAAGCTCCACCTCTTTTCCTCCTTCTTCTCGGATCAAACCGGTGACACTAGGAGCTCTCGGATCGACTCACACACACACCCGTTTGGAAGCTTCATACTCACCTTTGAAACCCATCAACCGGTTAGTGTCTTTATAATGTTTGTTGTTAAATGATAGTGTGGATGATATGATTTAACTAGTATAGTTGTATGCTTGATGATGTTTTGTGAATCGGTTGTGTATGATGTTGATAATCGGCTAACATGTTTTGATTTCGGATACGTTGCATAATGAGCTCATGATATCTTGTGTCCAAATATGATTCAAACCATTGATTGTTGATGTTCATGAAAGCCGGTTTGCATATGTGTAGTACCATGATGAATCGGATTAGTGTAGAGTTGACTTTGAGATGTTATGTGATGATTTGGAACCTTTAGATGAGTATGATCAAGTGTGTTGATTTGTTGTTCATGATTATGTTTGTGATTAATGCTAGAAACCGGAAATATGATGAACAAGTTTGAATAATCAACATGAACATAACTTGAATATATGAAGAACAACTTGAAGATGATATGAATATGTTATGAACATTTGAAATTGCCATGTTTGATCCGTTTTTGGTAAGTAATAGACAAAGAAACATGTTTAAGGATTGTGGTTGGATAGTACATTGTGTCATGAAATCAAATTTCCATTGGATAGTACAACTGTGCAGAATCAGCAATTGTTGGGGGTCGAGACCCCTGGTCTCGGCTCGAGACCACCTTATGTCAACTCGAGATCCCCGGTTTCGACATAAGTTGCGAGTCGAGAACCTATAGTCTCGACTCGAGACCACACGACATCAACACCCAAACATCTTGACTCGAGACCATGCTTGCGAGTCTAGTTGCGACTCGAGACCACTACATGCATGACCCGAGACCACCTTAGTTGTGACCCGAGATCTTGTGGACTACAACTCAAGACCGCACAGTCTCGACAAGAGACCGCACAGTCTCGACTCGAGACCATATGCATGTACACGCTATTTGGACTTTCACAACTGTTACGGGCCTAAGTAATTGGGCCAAACATATGGGCCGCATGTGCTACTGTTAATTGAGTATATGGTGCACTGTTTGTTGAACTGCCATGATAAACGTGTATGCCATGATCATTACTTGTGTATGAATATGTGTAGAAAATACGTGCACTACTTGGTTTGAACCTGACTTGAGTGATATCCATGTTAGGACGTAATTGACCACTTACAACTTGACTGACTTTTCTGTGTATCTGCCGAGCAAACCAAGGTGAGTTCACACCCTCTACAAAGCATGGGATTCCCAGGGGTCGGGAATTGGGGTTAAGGGACATGGGTTCCTCGTCCTCCTTGGGTAGGACAGCAATGGTTCAGGAATGTAATTCCTCGTCCTCACGGACAGATAACTCGTACTAGACCAAAACTCTATCACGAAGTCCCTCCTTTTTATATCGACTTAATCGCCGGGCCAATGGCGAGCGGGTCATTAGTTAGATAGCGCTATTTAGGTTTGACAAACCTCACACCGTGCCGCAGAGGACGGGCGTGAACTAATGGACTATGGCACGTCGGTGATGATAGACACCGACGCTAAGGGCACATAAACATGACTAACGTCAGTAGTCGATATGGTAACGAGTCTAGTGTACACATGGGGTAGCCCCCACGGCCGAAATGCCAGATAACTAACATGGGGTAGCCCCCACGGTTGGATTGCCAGAGTAATCGGGAATAAACAAGTCACGCTTTTCAAATATGGGGTAACCCCCACGGCAGGATGCCAGATAAAGGAAACTGTTTTCGAAACAACTTAAAACGAACACCCAACCGTGAACTCACTCAACTTGTTGTTGACTCGTTACTACATGCTTTGCAGGTCAATAGGTACTTAACTGGAGCTTGCATGGCAGAGAGTCGTTGTGGGACATGGACAGCTGTGTGCCATGTTAAACTTTGAAACAATTAAACTTATGTTTTGGTTTTAAATGTTATGCTTCCGCTTGCAACTTAAACTATCTTTTGTTTGGACACCAATTGTATTGGTTGAATTTTATAACTACTTATTTGCTTGTTCAATATGATTGGTGGCTGGATCCTGGTCAGTCACGCCTCCAGGCGGTAGTACTCTGCAGGTGGATTTTGGGGGTGTGACAGATTGGTATCAGAGCCATTGGTTATAGTGAACTTGGTTTTAATAAAGGAAAAGGTTTTATTAAAATCAGACTATAACCTGTACAGTGCTCTACGATCCACAATGACGCTTCACTCCACATGCAAGGCTTGACATTCTAGGTGATATGATCTGTGTATATATTGCCTACTTGTTAGTTACATAGTACATTGCTCATGGTATGCTTGGTTAGTATAACTACTGTTGCTTGAACACGTGTGTGCTTACTCCCTTCTGTCATCGCATTTTCGCGAACCCCTCTCACTTACGTTCCTCTTGATATGAAGATCATGTCTGGACGCGTTAACATGACACAAGCCCAGTTGACGGCTCTGATTAACGAACGAGTTGCTGCGGCACTTGCAGCTGCACACGCAGGAGGTATATCCTGCAGTCCAAACTTATTCTAGGATCTTTAGATCCTACCCTCGTGAACCAACCTTTGTGTTAAACTCTGTCCTTTCCTCCACCCACAACAGGTCAACATACTCAACCACCTGTGTGCACCTTTAAAACTTTTATGGACTGTCGACCTAGTACCTTTAGTGGCACCGAAGGAGCGATAGGTCTCCTACACTGGATTCGCAGGATCGAATCTGCATTCGAAGAAAGTGAAAGCCCTACCAGTAAACGAGTAGAGTACGCTGCTGGTACCTTGCAAGGGAAAGCGTATTCTTGGTGGAACACACAAGTTCAGATGCTCGGATTGGCGGATGCGAATGCCACCCCCTGGAGCGACTTCAAGGATTTGATCAAGGAAGAATTCTGTCATCCGGACGACATCCTCAAACTTGAAATAGAGTACTTTGGCTTAAAAATGGAAGGATCAGAGATCGAAGCGTACACGAAAAGGTCCAACGATTTGGCTGCCTTATGTCCTAACTTGTCACAACCCATTCCTAGATGAATTGAGCTATACCTCAGAGGCTTAGCCCCGGAAATCCAAGGGTCTGTAATTGCGGCCAACCTTTCCACAATCCAGCAAGTCGTTCGTTTGGCGCACCAGCTCACTGATCAGGCAGTGGGAGAGGGCAAGTTGCCCAAGCGTAACTCTCCCAATGCAAATTCTCTTATTAACACCAAGCATATTTGGAGTGATCACCAGGGTGAGGGTCGTAGCTCTATACAACAGGGCCCGCACAGGAAACTCGTACATCAAGGGCCCAACTACCAAAACCAAGGGGGATACCATGGGAATAAGCCAGAATGCCGTAAGTGCCGTCAACACCACACCGGGTCATGTGTGGAATCGTGTTGCCATCGGTGCATGAGGACGGGACACGTGGCGAGAGATTGCAGGAGCCCATATCCTGCAAACCGAAACCAGCAGCAGCAGAAGGGTAGCAAAAAGGGGTGTTTCCATTGTGGGGCTGAAGGCCATCTTAAGAGGAATTGTCCGCAGATGAGGCAGAAACGCGACGACCACAACAATAATCAGAGGAATGGTAACGATGGGAACAACAACAACAATGGGGCCCGGGGGCGGGTGTTCGTGCTTGGTCAAGGTGAAGCAAGGAATGACCCCAATGTTGTGACGGCTAAGTTCCTTCTCGACGACTTTTATGTTACAGTTTTATTTGATTCGGGTGCCGATACTAGCTACGTGTCACTAGGAGTTAGTCGAACGCTTAAGCGTATTCCAACACCCTTGAACAACAACCACACTGTAGAGCTAGCAAATGGTAAGGGTTTAGAGGCCACACACGTAGTCAAGGGTTGTAAACTTATTCTCGCTAATCAAACCTTCCCTATCGATCTTATTCCTATCATCTGGGGTAGTTTTGACGTTGTCATTAGGATGGATTGGTTATCCCAACACCGAGCAAAGATTCTTTGCAACGAGAAGATTCTTCGTATTCCTAGTTCCGGTGGTGAACCTCTCACGATTCGTGGCGACAGGAAGGGTGCTGTTGGGAACATCATCTCTTTCCTTAAGGCCCAGAAGTGCTTACGAAAGGGCCACACTGCCATTTTGGCGCTCGTTACTGACACCTCGGAGAAAGAAAAGAAGCTAGAAGATTTTTCCAATTGTACGCGACTACCCTGAGGTATTTCTTGAGGAATTACCTGGTCTTCCGCCTCATCGCCAAGTCGAATTTCAGATTGAACTAGCTCCTGGAGCTGCGCCTATAGCTCGTGCACCTTATCGATTAGCTCCCTCAGAGTTGGAAGAACACTCTACACAACTACAAGAACTCTTGGATAAGGGTTTTATTCGTCCTAGTTCATCGCCCTGAGGAGCTCCAGTTCTGTTGTGAAGAAGAAAGACGGTACCTTCAGAATGTGCATCGACTACCGGGAACTCAACAAGGTGACGGTGAAGAATCGTTATCCTCTACCACGTATTGACGACTTGTTCGACCAACTGCAAAGGGTCGAGCTACTATTCAAAGATTGATTCGAGATCGGGTTACCACCAGCTGAGAGTCCGAGATGAGGACGTCTCCAAAACGGCCTTTAGAACTCGTTATGGATACTACGAGTTTTTTTGGTCATGCCATTTGGGCTGACAAACGCACCTGCGGTTTTCATGGACTTGATGAATCGAGTGTGCAAGCCTTACCTGGACAAGTTCGCTATAGTCTTCATCGACGACATCCTGATCTATTCCAAGAGTCAGGAGGAACACGAGCAGCATTTACGACTTATTTTGGAACTCCTTTACGCAAAGTTCTCGAAATGCGACTTCTGGCTTCGAGAAGTCCATTCCCTAGGCCACGTGGTAAACAAGGATGGGATTCACGTTGATCCATCCAAGGTAGACTCGATTAAGAACTGGCCTGCACCTCGTACACCAAAGGAAATTCGCCAATTCTTGGGTTTGGCAGGTTACTACAGGAGATTCATTAAGGATTTTTCTAAGATTGCACAGCCTCTCACCTCACTGACGCAGAAAGGCGTTGTTTATCACTGGGGAAATGCACAGGAATCAGCATTTCAGCACTTAAAGGATAGACTATGCAGCGCACCTATCCTTTCCTTGCCAGAAGGCACAGACGACTTCGTGGTCTACTGTGACGCATCAATTCAAGGTCTTGGTTGTGTATTGATGCAACGAGATAAAGTTATAGCCTACGCCTCACGCCAACTCAAAGTTCATGAGAAGAACTACACTACACACGACTTAGAGCTGGGAGCTGTTGTTTTTGCACTTAAGCTATGGCGGCATTACCTGTACGGTACCAAGTGCGCCATCTACACCGACCACAGGAGCCTCGAACATATCTTCAAGCAGAAGGAACTGAATATGCGACAACGACGATGGGTCGAGCTGCTGAATGACTACGAGTGCTCAATCAGGTATCACCCGGGCAAGGCCAATGTTGTGGCTGACGCCCTCAGTCGAAAGGACACTGCGCCTAAGCGCGTGCGAGCCTTACAACTCACGATCCATTCTAGCTTTCCTTCCCAAATACGAGACGCTCAGGTAGAAGCATTGAAACCAGAAAACGTCAGGGCTGAAGCCCTACGCAGATCAAGGCAACGCTTAGAACAGAAGGAAGACGGTGCTTACTACGTAACGGGACGCGTTTGGGTCCCACTCTACGGCAACCTACGAGAGCTTGTGATGGATGAAGCACACAAGTCTCGCTACTCAGTACATCCTGGTTCAGATAAGATGTACCACGATATCAAAACTACGTATTGGTGGCCTAGCATGAAGGCCCACATAGCAACCTACGTCAGCAAGTGTTTGACTCGTGCGAGAGTCAAGTCTGAATACCAGAAACCCTCAGGCCTACTCCAACAACCAGAGATACCACAATGGAAATGGGAGCAAATTTCCATGGATTTTGTTACTGGCCTGCCTAGATCCCAGCGCGGGAATGATACTATTTGGGTGATCGTGGATCGACTCACAAAGTCCGCACACTTCTTGGCGATCAAGGAAACGGATAAATTCTCCACTCTTGCAGAAATATACCTCAAGGAAGTTGTTTCGAGGCACGGGGTGCCCACCTCTATTATCTCGGATCGAGATGCACGCTTCACTTCGGAACTGTGGCAAGCAATGCACAGATCCTTTGGCTCACGTTTAGATATGAGCACAGCGTATCACCCTCAGACGGACGGGCAGTCCGAGCGCACTATTCAAACCTTAGAAGACATGCTTCGTGCATGTGTAATCGACTTTGGCAACAGCTGGGAAAAGCATCTGCCACTTGTGGAATTCTCGTACAATAACAGCTACCACACCAGCATCAAAGCCGCTCCGTTTGAGGCATTGTACGGACGTAAATGCCGGTCACCTCTTTGTTGGGCAGAGGTGGGGGATAGTCAGATCACTGGTCCAGAACATGTGGTGGACACAACTGAACGAATTGCTCAAATACGAAAACGCATGGCGGCAGCTCGTGACCGTCAGAAAGTCTACGCCGATAAGGGCAGGAAACCACTAGAGCTCTAGGTTGGGGAGCGGGTACTACTCAAAGTTTCACCCTGGAAGGGTGTGGTTCGTTTTGGTAAACGAGGCAAACTTAACCCACGATACGTTGGACCTTTCGAAATCATCGAGAAAATAGGCAGGGTGGCCTACAGACTGAACTTACCAGCAGGACTCGGTGCAGTTCACAACGTTTTCCACGTGTCGAATCTGAAGAAGTGTCTGTCAGATGAGACCCACATAGTTCCTCTGAAAGGAACTCAATATCGACGAACAGTTACGATTCATCGAGGAACCAGTCGAAATCACGGACCGGGATGTTAAGGTCCTCAAGAGCACTAGAATACCTCTCGTTCGAGTTCATTGGAACTCACGTCGCGGCCCAGAGTTCACCTGGGAGCGCGAAGATCAGATGAAACAAAAGTATCCCCAACTGTTCGTAAACAGTGCACCCACTACTGAGGCTGAAGCTACGGAATTTCGGGACGAAATTCCAGATCAACAGGGGGGGGGGGGGATGTGACACCCCAGGAAAACTGGGAAAACCATACAACTTAACTAGCTTCCTCAGTGAGTGCTTACCAAATTTCGGGACGAAATTTCTTTTAACTTGGGGATGATGTGACAACTCGAAATTTAGAACCTTTCTTGTATCCCGATGTAACATGCTTAAACGTGTGACTAGTTAACCTGTGTGATTAATGATAAGTGAACCTTTCATGTGATTATGTGTTGTGTTTAATTGTGTGCGTATATGTATGCTTGTATGTATAGTATGTGTATATGTTAAGTGAGCCGAGAACCATGAACACGACTCGAGACCATGCGGTCTCGAGTGAACAATGAAACAGTGGGCCGGATGGGCCTCGCACCTCATTTAACCCAGCCGAAAACCCATTAGGGTGCACCACTTGGAACGGATATATAACCTTGGTGGATGGCCATGTTTGCCATTTCTTTGGACAACACACTCACTTAAACACACACCTTCTCCTACACAATCTCTCTCTAGAAAAACCTTAAACCCTAGAGAATCAAACACCACCTCTTTTCCTCCTTCTTCTCGGATCAAACCGGTGACACTAGGAGCTCTCGGATCGACTCACACACACACCCGTTTGGAAGCTTCATACTCACCTTTGAAACCCATCAACCGGTTAGTGTCTTTATAATGTTTGTTGTTAAATGATAGTGTGGATGATATGATTTAACTAGTATAGTTGTATGCTTGATGATGTTTTGTGAATCGGCTGTGTATGATGTTGATAATCGGCTAACATGTTTTGATTTCGGATACGTTGCATAATGAGCTCATTATATCTTGTGTCTAAATATGATTCAAACCATTGATTGTTGATGTTCATGAAAGCCGGTTTGCATATGTGTAGTACCATGATGAATCGGATTAGTGTAGAGTTGACTTTGAGATGTTATGTGATGATTTGGGACCTTTAGATGAGTATGATCAAGTGTGTTGATTTGTTGTTCATGATTATGTTTGTGATTAATGCTAGAAACCGGAAATATGATGAACAAGTTTGAATAATCAACATGAACATAACTTGAATATATGAAGAACAACTAGAAGATGATATGAATATGTTATGAACATTTGAAATTGCCATGTTTGATCCGTTTTTGGTAAGTAATAGACAAAGAAACATGTTTAAGGATTGTGGTTGGATAGTACATTGTGTCATGAAATCAAATTTCCATTGGATAGTACAACTGTGCAGAATCAGCAATTGTTGGGGGTCGAGACCCCTGGTCTCGACTCGAGACCACCTTATGTCAACTCGAGATCCCCGGTTTCGACACAAGTTGCGAGTCGAGAACCTATAGTCTCGACTCGAGACCACACGACATCAACACCCAAACATCTTGACTAGAGACCACGCTTGCGAGTCCAGTTGCGACTCGAGACCACTACATGCATGACCCGAGACCACCTTAGTTGCGACCCGAGATCTTGTGGACTACAACTCAAGACCGCACAGTCTCGACAAGAGACCGCACAGTCTCTACTCGAGACCATATGCATGTACACGCTATTTGGACTTTCACAACTGTTACGGGCCTAAGTAATTGGGCCAAACATATGGGCCGCATGTGCTACTGTTAATTGAGTATATGGTGCACTGTTTGTTGAACTGCCATGATAAACGTGTATGCCATGATCATTACTTGTGTATGAATACGTGTAGAAAATACGTGCACTACTTGGTTTGAACCTGACTTGAGTGATATCCATGTTAGGACGTAATTGACCACTTACAACTTGACTGACTTTTCTGTGTATCTGCCGAGCAAACCAAGGTGAGTTCACACCCTCTACAAAGCATGGGATTCCCAGGGGTCGGGAATTGGGGTTAAGGGACATGGGTTCCTCGTCCTCCTTGGGTAGGACAACAATGGTTCAGGAATGTAATTCCTCGTCCTCACGGACAGATAACTCGTACTAGACCAAAACTCTATCACGAAGTCCCTCCTTTTTATATCGACTTAATCGCCGGGCCAATGGCGAGCGGGTCATTAGTTAGATAGCGCTATTTAGGTTTGACAAACCTCACACCGTGCCGCAGAGGACGGGCGTGAACTAATGGACTATGGCACGTCGGTGATGATAGACACCGACGCTAAGGGCACATAAACATGACTAACGTCAGTAGTCAATATGGTAACGAGTCTAGTGTACACATGGGGTAGCCCCCACGGCCGAAATGCCAGATAACTAACATGGGGTAGCCCCCACGGCTGGATTGCCAGAGTAATCGGGAATAAACAAGTCACGCTTTTCAAATATGGGGTAACCCCCACGGCAGGATGCCAGATAAAGGAAACTGTTTTCGAAACAACTTAAAACGAACACCCAACCGTGAACTCATCTTGTTGTTGACTCGTTACTACATGCTTTGCAGGTCAATAGGTACTTAACTGGAGCTTGCATGGAAGAGAGTCGTTGTGGGACATGGACAGCTGTGTGCCATGTTAAACTTTGAAACAATTAAACTTATGTTTTGGTTTTAAACGTTATGCTTCCGCTTGCAACTTAAACTATGTTTTGTTTGGACACCAATTGTATTGGTTGAATTTTATAACTACTTATTTGCTTGTTCAATATGATTGGTGGCTGGATCCTGGTCAGTCACGCCTCCAGGCGGTAGTACTCCGCAGGTGGATTTTGGGGGTGTGACACCTGAATACCCTAACACCCGTCACAACTTACTACACACTAGTAACCGAGTTAACCTCCACACTTAACTAACTAATACTTAATGTTTGGTTGAAATCGAACTAGTACCCCCCCCCCCCCCCATCCAACGAATTCGGTCCCCAAGGGGGAACCCCTTGTACTTTTGTGATTATTTAATTCATTAGTGTCTAATATCTAATAGACACATAAACCATTGGTTAAAGATCATATGAAATGTCTATAAGATCAACACTTAGCACACTAATCATTTCCATCTCAACACATCACAACACAACTCTCTCTCTCTCAAGAAGCTCTCGGCCGAACCCCCTTCAACATCCATCAATTTTTCGAGTTTTGTTCAAGCCATTCCAAGCTCATACAAGTGTTAAGGATCACCTACAAGGAAGCTTGGTGCAATCGGAAGGCGAAGGACCTCACTCTATTGCTTTTATCCACTCATTTTGCGTCTAGATTCTTCCCTAGCCTCGAGCTAGTAGTAAGTTGCTTGAATCACACTCTCGAACTATTTTGAAGTGGTTAAAATGTTATGTAACGGCTAAAACTCGTAAACATACAAGTTGATACATAAAAGTCTACTAAAAATGCTAGTAATGGTGGTTAAAAGCTTGAATGTTGTGTAAATCTTGTAGTATTTGATTTGTGTGGTTATTTAGGCCCGATCTATGTTGTGGTAGCTCGGATCATCGTTTAACCCGGATTGGTCATGATCATGGATTATGACATAAAGCTTGTTTAAGTGTAACAAGGGTTAAGTGATGAAACTCTACCACACATCAAACTTGAACTTGTGTAAAAATGATTTTACTTACGAAATAGTGTTTAAAACTAGTAGATCTACGGATCTACAAGCGGTATTTTCAAAGGACCGAGTGTCAAAGAAACCATATTTTTCTAAAAATGGATCTTACATGAACAAGAATGATTTTTAGAACACACAAGTGTGTAAACACTTGTGTAGCACTAAGTTTCGACAAAATAACTATCTTTGTAAAAATTGATAAGAAGTTGTAAAGATGGAATTTCTTTAAAAACGAGGTTTTTACGAAACCGGATTGATTTATATAAAGATCCACTAAAAGTAATGGAATTTACTTTATATTCTTGGGTAAAACGCAAGTTCATGTAACTTATGCGATATACATAGTTATTTACTAGTTTGTTGTTTTGGACATTGTTTTGATTGAATGAAAAGAATGTTGGTTTGATTTATTAAAGAAAATGATACGCTTAAAAGCGTGGCCACCTCCAGTTACAGGGGAAACTCTGGCGAAATTTTTCCAAAAACCTAACACTTAGAAATATTTTCACTATAAGTGTTAGAAATACTTTTCGACTTGTTTTCAAATTATAGATTTCGCCACGACTTTATTTACAAAACATCGGAGGTGGGATTTCACAAAATAAAACTTGGTAAATATATATTTAGTATATATTTTTCATAAAGTCACTTGATATGTGTTTATGATTATTTTGTAAAAATACTAGTATTATTTTTAGGGTAAAAATAATACTATCGAATGTTAATGGATCCAAAATAATACGAACGTCTCTACGATAAATATATAAGTTACACCGGTAATTATTATTACCACTCGATCATTAAAACGTAACTTACGCATTTTAAGAAAATATGACTTAACGCGTATTTTTGTCAAGGTATTATTTTGGGAAAATTTATGTAATAGAAAATATAATATTTTTGAGAAGAATATTTATATTTTGGAGTTAGAAATAAAATATATTTTAAGTGAGACTTAATAATATATTTTGAACACACATGTATTAAATCCCCCATCCTTGGGAAGGAAAATGATTACCAAGTATTTACTAAATGTAAACACGAAATAGTTGTCTAACTATTTCCCAAAAACTTAAACCATAAAGCTAAGGCACGGCCGTCCGTCTAATAGAATTAGTACGTGTAGGTCGTCACACAGCTGCTTGATCAGGAGACATACTTGGTAGAGACGCACCACTGTGAGTTCATGTCCCCCTTTTCTCTTAACTGTTTTCAGTTTTCTAAACTGCGGGGGTGAAATACATGTTACTATGATTACGAGTACTTTATACATGGTATGGTTAGCGTAAGGAGGGTTACTACTTAGATCATGTGAGTGGGTAGGCAGGAACTGGAGGCCATTAATCCTCATTGTAGGACCGAGGGACGTAAGCGGTAGATCTATCTGGGTGTAGCGAGCCCAACTCCAGGTCCAACAGTACGGACCTCGGGGTGACTTTGTGCCCAACGCAAAATCCGCTAGGTTTGAGTCTTCCTACTTGCACTTCACACATATCAATGGCCTTGCAAACCATTGATGATCTCTTTTTCCTTATTTGCTACATACCAGGATTTTTATATATACAAAGGTTTATTTACTCACTTACACATGAACTCGCTCAACATTATTGTTGATTTTTCAACTTACATGTATTTCAGGGAATTAAAGGATCTGGCGCGGTATGACACGTTTTCCCGCTGCACTAGTTACGAGGTCATTCGGGTTTGGGGAATGTGACTCTTTCCTGGACAAGTCACAGTCCTTAAACTGTGTTTATGTCATGTTGATGTTTGTGTTTGTTGAACAATGTCGTTAGGATGTGTTTCCGTTGAGACAATGTTGTTGTATTTGGTTTTTAAAACTTAATTAAATGGATGATCTTGCATGGTTTTATTTCATATAGCTTTGTTATGGTTAAGCTATGGTATTAAGAAGTCACACCAAATTAACCACGCTTCCGCAAAGCCAGGGTGTGACATAACTGAGTCGAGATCTAACTCGAAACCTCATTATTTTAAGCTGATAATGTGAACTAAAATTTGGTTTTGTAAATAGTTAACTAATCAGATAATTTTGCAAAAACCAAAATAGCTTAACTTGAATAAGCTTCTGATGTATCATTTCGGGCCAAAGCTGATTTGATGCATCTATTTATTGTTCAAGTATTATAAAAGCTATGTTGAGTATGCATTACAAACATGAATGTCTTATTTCTGGCCAAAGCTGATTTAATTCATTTATGTCTAGTATACTTGACAAGTGCATAACTAAAGTGATTGTCTCATTTCTGGCCAAAGCTGATTTGTCACGATTACTTTGTGTCACACCCCGACCACGTGTAACATACAAAACGTGGCGGAAAACGTCGGGGAGTGTTGTAACAGAATTAATTGTTTCATAACCATGGCATACAAAGTTGTATTTTATTTATCAACATAAGAGTTTCATTGTTTCAAACAGGAAATACAGAGTTTATAACATAATTAAACAAGTCTATCTCCAGTTTTAGTCTCTAAGGCACAGGTCCGCCCTAGTGTCACAATCATCATCCTACGGAAAAGCTCCTGAAAACACATGTGAAAATAGGTACGTCAGCATAAAAATGCCTGTGAGATACATAGGTTTTGTGAAAATAGGATTCATGACTTATAAGTTTAGGAAAAATTGTTTAATAACAGTCAGTCATGAACCTTGTAAGTTGTTTTGTTTTGTAAATCATTAAAAAGCAATGATATGTATAAGTATGAGAATAATGTAAGGTTAAATGAATAACCAAGTAAAAATGAGTTTGTATAAGATAAGTTGTTTTGTAAATCAATGTCTTGTGAAAAATAAGTTGTTTATGTAAAATGTAATATGTCAAATATTGAAATGATTTAAGTAACGTTACAACATGTAATATCATACAAACACTTGTTTATAGGAAGTACCAGCGACGTATCCACCATGTTTGTATCATATTACACACGCCTCGTTACTCAAATCTCTTACTCAAACCAACCATCAATGTAAATTGTTTATGTATAAATGAATTGTCATGTGTTAATGTGTAAACCATATCGAAATGTCTATGTTCAATGTAAACCACTAAATGTGTATATCACTGTCAAAATGTTTATGTTTAATGTAGATCATGTAATGTGTAACCAGAAATGTCATGTATGGTAAGTGAAATGTTTCAACTAAACCATATGTAAAATGCACAACAACAAGGTATTGAAGTAAAACACAGTTTAAATCAAAGTTATGTTTTGTGTAACAAATGCATGCTATACTGATACAATCATTTATGCGGTATTGTTATAATGCATACATCCAAGCCTTGAGACTGTGGCGATAAACCCTTAAACAAATTAAAGGTTTATCTAAATTATGTATATCGAATTCGGTCATTCCTTCCAATCCAAACAAACCCAGGATTTCAGGAACGGGAGTTGTCAATTCCTATGGTACCACTACCTACTAACGAACGGCGTGATCAATGTTAAACAAACCAAATGTCATAACAAAATGTAAGCATGTGATGAAAACAACTGTACTAAGTATGCAACAAATGAACATACATAGCATGTGATATGATGTGAAACGATGTACTAAGTATGAACTAAATGGACATACATAGCATAAAATGTAATGTAAAACGATGTACTAAGTATGAACTAAATGGACATACATAGCATGAAATGTAATGAAATCATGTACTATAATGTACTAACGAACATAGCAGGTATATGATGTGAAAACATGGAAAGCATGAAAGTAACAAGTAGGCACATGTGTTTCACCCCAAAACAGTTTGGAAAACAGTAAAAGAGGAGTCTATGTACTCACTTGAGATTACTCAGTAGTCTTGGAGTGACAACCAAACAATGATAGAGATCACGGAATCAAACGGCACCTAATATAGGTAACTATGTTAATAAACCGGACCTAAATCGGAAGATCGGGTAGAATGAGGGTTCGTAAACCAAACGAGTATGGAGACTCGTGTAATATGGTTTAACAAAGCCTACATACTAAATGAAACCTAACATGAGTGATTACGACCCATTACGACCCGTTTAGGTAGCTTATGCTACTTTAACGCGTCGTTCGCGTGAAACGCGTTCGGAACGTCTAACTAGTCCTATGACAAGTGTTATATGCCTAAACATGTTACATAATCAGTTATGTGACAAAATTTTAGGTTACATATGCTTAATTACCAATTATACATGAAAAGAGTATTCTGGTAATTTACCTAAGGCATATAAACTACCTATCATACAACTACTTAACGAAGCGACCATAAGGTATAACCTCGGAAGGTTATTCCCTATATACTATGGTCACCTAATGTATTTGGTCGGATCCTAATGATCGACCAAATGGGTCGGGTTCGAAGGTATAAGCGATTTATTAGATCGCTTACCCTACGACCCTAGACAACGTGGTAATCAGTAGGCATAGTCCCAAGGGACTATGACCATCGTGATTACAATCACGTTGCGAAGTTCAAATGAACTTCGCATTGACCATAAACTGGACGCAAAAAGTCAAACAAAGTTTGACTTTCAGACTCGAAATGCAATAAAAGAACGAAAGAATACTTACGAAGGGTCCCCGAATGCTAATCTCGATCCAAGAATCTCAGGTATGAAACAATGGTTTCAACTTATAGTTTCTCAAATCAAAATTCTAGTGGGTTTAGCAATGGATGGGGTTGGGTATTTATAGTTTTTCCCGAACCGTTAGGATCGTTTCTTGGAAAAGGGGGCACGATCTAAGCCGTACACTTGTTGGAAAGTTGTGGTGGCTCATTTGGCACCCACCATAGGGTTTTGACAAGTGGCCTTGCCCTTTGGGGAGTTGAGGGGCTGAATACAGCTGGTTAAACACTGAATCTGGTCCAGAAGGGGGCTCGCGTGACGCTAAGGCCCCTCGCGTCACGCCTAGCCCCTGTTTTGGCAGATTTTGCAGAAATGGTCCCTGCACATTATTTCGTTGCGTAACGGCACTTCTAACACCCGTCAATCCCAATTTCAAGCTCCAAAATGATGTTAAGACATAGGGAACATGAAATATGCATGAAAATATCTCGGATGTCGGTTCGTTTGGCCGTACGATTGCGATGTTCGCTTAATTACGACGGAATGCGCATAAGCGCGAAAAACGATCCAAATGACGCGACGAATGGATTTTTCTTATGCCAAACACTAAAATAAAATATTTTAGTGCTTACATAAATTTTTGGATGTCCGGATGTATTCAGAACGTGAGTTATGCGAGAAAATGCAAACTTGTGAACTTTTTGACGCTTTTAGTCCCTGAATGAGCCAAAAGTTTATTTTAGCACACCGAACCCCTCAAAGCCTATTTCTAAGCTATATAAAGGATATTTAAGGTGTGTTTAACTTATGGTCATGTTCCGGAATGTCTGTTACAGTTCAAATTGGCATACTTTCGCAGTTTGTTAAGTTTAGTCCCTGTAGGCGAATTAACTTGTTTTTGCCATACCAAAGCCTTCAAAACTTATTTCTAAGTTATGTAAAGGTTATTTAAGGTATGTTAAGTATATGTTGATGTTCCAGAGTATTTTTCGCATTAAACTGAGTACGTTTACGCACCAGTTTGCGTATAACTCTCCAGAAAGTGATATAGAGTTTGAAATTGGATAAAAGTCAAAACATGAAAAATGTAAAACACAACCAAACAAACATTGGGATTAAATAACATTGTTTTATTGATAATAGAACTGTTCATAATGATTACAAGCACAGATGTTACAGTCTCCCCTACTTGTGTAAATTTCGTCCCGAAATTTATTTAGAGGAAACTCGTGGAAAAAGATGTGGATATTTCGCCTTCATTTGATCTTCGCGTTCCTAAGTAAACTCGGGTCCACGTTTAGCTTCCCAGCGAACTTTGACCAAAGGAATGCGCTTGCGTTTGAGCCACTTGACTTCACGTTCCATGATTTCCACTGGCTTCTCAACAAATTTCAGTGTTTTGCCAACACGAATTTCGTCAAGCGGTATGTGGTGGTTCTCATCAGCTAAACACCTCTTGAGATTGGACACGTGAAAAGTTGGATGAACATTTCCAAGTTCAGGAGGTAACTCAAGTCTGTAGGCTACCTTACCGATTCTTTCAACGATCTTGAATGGTCCAACGTATCTAGGTGCAAGTTTTCCTTTCTTTCCAAATCTGATCACACCTTTCCAAGGTGAGACCTTAAGTAATACTCGATCACCGACTTGAAATTCCAAGGGCTTGCGTTTTGGATCCGCGTAAATCTTTTGACGGCTTCTAGCTGTCTGGAGGTTATCACGAACTTTCTTTACCTTATCAGTTGTCTCTAAAATGAGGGCAGGTCCAGTAAGTTGAGCCTCGCCAATCTCATTCCAGCAGACTGGTGAACGACATTTTCGACCATAGAGAGCCTCGAAAGGAGCCATTTTGATGCTGGTGTGATAACTGTTGTTGTAGGAGAATTCAATCAACTGAAGATGTGAATCCCAACTACCACCAAAATCGATCACACAAGCTCTAAGCATATCCTCCAGAGTCTGGATTGTTCTCTCAGATTGACCATCCGTTTGCGGATGATAAGCTGTGCTCAGATTAAGTTGGGTCCCCATAGCAGATTGCATGGTTCTCCAAAAATGAGAAGTGAAACGAGCATCTCTTTCAGAAATGATGTTCAAAGGAACCCCATGTCGAGCTACAATTTCATCCACATAGATTTTAGCAAGTCTGTCAGCAGGAAAATCCTCACGGATTGGCAAGAAATGTGCTGACTTAGTAAGACGATCAACGACTACCCAGATGGCATCATGACCTTTCTTTGTGCGTGGAAGTTTGGTAACAAGATCCATAGTAATGTTTTCCCATTTCCAAACTGGGATCTCTGGTTGCACCAATAAACCCGAAGGACTTTGATGTTCAGCCTTAACCTTAAGACAAGTAAGGCATCTTGATACGTATAAGGCAATGTCTTTCTTCATACCAGGCCACCAATAATGAATACGAAGATCCTTATACATCTTATCTGAGCCTGGATGAATAGAATAACGCGACTTATGGGCTTCATCCATAAGTAAGGTACGAAGATCATCCTGGCTTGGGACCCACAAACGGTCCATGAAGTAATACGATCCATTGTCCTTCAGTTCCAGATCAGGTGTTATGTGATAGGGAAATTCCTTATCCATCAAACCCTGTGAAACACAAGATTGTTGAGCCTGAGAAATGCGTGCTTGGATATCGGATCGAGCTTGAATAACAGATTGAACACGAACACAATAAAGCTTAGTACGTTCCTTGCGACTCAAAGCATCGGCTACGACATTCGCCTTACCAGGATGGTAGCGAATTTCGCAGTCATAGTCGTTTAGTAGCTCAACCCAACGTCGTTGCCTCATGTTGAGTTCTTTCTGGTTGAAGATATGCTGAAGACTTTTGTGGTCCGTGAAAACCACACATTTTGTACCGTACAAATAGTGTCTCCAGATCTTTAGAGCGAAAACAACTGCACCCAACTCAAGATCATGAGTGGTGTAGTTCTTCTCATGTATCTTCAACTGCCTCGATGCATATGCTATGACTTTGTTCCTTTGCATTAGGACACAGCCAAGACCCAATTTAGATGCATCGCAATAAACGACGAAATCATCATTGCCCTCAGGCAAAGTTAGAACAGGCGCGTCGCAAAGCTTCTGCTTCAAGTTTTGAAAAGCTTCCTCTTGTTTGTATCCCCATTCAAAGGGCTTGTTCTTCTGAGTTAAAGCAGTTAGAGGAACTGCAATTTTCGAGAAATTCTCAATGAAGCGGCGGTAATAACCCGCTAGACCAAGAAAAGAATGAACCTCAGTGGGAGTAGTAGGCGTATCCCAATCCTTAATCGCACTGATCTTGGAGGGATCTACATGGATACCTTGTTCGTTGATGATATGCCCCAAAAATTGAACTTCTTTAAGCCAGAATTCACACTTGGAGAATTTGGCAAACATTTTCTCTTTCTTTAGGAGTTCCAAGGTAAGACGAAGATGTTGCTCGTGATCAGCTCGCGTCTTAGAATAAATCAAGATGTCGTCAATAAAAACAATGACGAACTGATCCAAATAAGGTTTGCAGACCCTATTCATTAAGTCCATGAAAACAGCAGGAGCATTAGTCAAACCGAATGGCATGACTGTGAATTCATAATGCCCATAACGAGTACGGAACGCCGTCTTGGGAATATCTTCTTCATGCACACGAAGTTGATGATACCCGGAACGCAGATCAATCTTCGAAAAATAAGAAGCGCCCTGCAGCTGGTCAAAGAGGTCGTCTATGCGAGGTAGGGGATATCGATTCTTGATGGTAAGCTTGTTAAGCTCACGATAATCGATACACAACCTAAAAGATCCATCCTTCTTCTTGACAAAAAGAACGGGAGCACCCCAGGGTGAAAAGCTAGGACGGATAAAACCTTTGTCAGAGAGCTCCTGAAGCTGCTTAGACAACTCTTGCATCTCAGATGGTGCAAGACGATATGGAGCTCTGGCAATGGGATTTGCACCAGGTACGAGATCAATGCGGAACTCAACTTGGCGTGCTGGAGGTAGACCAGGTAACTCTTCAGGGAAAACTTCAGAATAATCCCGAACGACAGGAATATCTGAAATAGACTTACCCTTGCCTTTATCTGCTGTAACATGTGCTAAGAAAGCCACATAGTTCTTCCGCAGATACTTCCGAGCTTTAAAACAAGACATGAGTTTGAGACCACCGGCAGGTTTCTCACCTTGAACCTGTAGGATCTCGCCTGTCGAAAGCGGCACACGAACGATCTTCTCGAAACAAACCACCTCTGCGTGATGCTTGGATAACCAATCCATTCCCACAATAACGTCGAAGCTTCCAAGTTGCATAGGCGTGAGGTCGATAGGAAAAAGATGGTCGTTAAGATTTAACTGGCAGTTGTGAAGAACAGAATCAAGAATAATGGGTTCACCACTAGCAACCTCTACTGTCAAAGGTTTTCCTAGTTTCGTTCTAGACACGCGAAGCATTGGCTCAAAAGACAATGACACAAAACTCTTGTCGGCACCAGTATCAAAAAGAACAGATGCAGGCTGATTATTAATAAAGAACGTACCGTTCACCACATTATCGTCCGCCTGCGCCTCTTGGGCATTCAAGTTAAAAGCTCGCCCTCGAGCCTGAGCCTGATTCTGGTTTGGATTCTGATTCTGGTTAGCCAGCCTTGGGCATCGATTTCTGTAATGGGTCAGATCCCCACAGTTATAACAAGCACCTGGTGGGTAGGGTGGTCGTGCAGCTTGACCCTGTTGCTGAGCAGGAGGCTGAGCAACTTGTTGAGCCGGGTTCTGAACGGCCCGATTCTGAGCAAACCGACAAACATCGACAAGATGACCTGACTTCCCACAGTTAGTACAGAAACGGCACTGATGTTGCGGCTGATGGTGACTGTTGCATCTATTGCACAAAGGTGCATTCCCTGAATAGGGCTTCTTCGCGGGAGGCTGTGCGGGTTGGTTGGGAGCTGCCTGGTTAGCTTGGGCAGTGACAGCATAGTTTTGGGAAGCCTTACGCTTCCTTGACCCTCTCGAAGAACCAGAATTCTTTCCATTCTTGTTTTGACATTTCTTGCTATCTTCCTTGTCAGCCGACTGTTTCTTGCCCTTGTCACCCTTCCTGTGTAATTTATTCTTCCGAATATGCGACTCAATCAATGTCGCTGATAACTCGATCGCCTGACGGAGTGTGGCAGGGTTACTACCAGTAATGATGTCTTGCACTGAGTCAGGTAGGCCGTCGATATATCTTTCGATAGCCTTGTCGAGTGGGGTGACCATCGTTGGGCAAAGCAGACTCAACTCCTTAAACCTATCAGTATATGCCCTGTGCTCGCCACTATCTTGCTTCAAGTCATCAAACTCTTTCTCCAACGCTCGCTGTTCATGGCGAGGACAGAATTCCCTCATCATAAGGGCCCTAAGTTCAGCCCAGGTTTGTGCTAGAGCAACTTCTGCACCTCGGTCTCTCATAACCCCGTTCCACCATGTGAGAGCCCTCTTCTGAAACACGCTCGAAGAAAACTCGACCTTGCAATTATCCGGACACTGCACGTGGCGGAAAGTATTCTCAATGCTCTCGAACCATTGAAGAAGCCCAGTCGCTCCTTCAGAACCACTAAACTTGAGTGGTTTAGCCGAGTTAAAATCCTTGTATTTGCATGGAGCATTGTTGTTGTTGTTGGCTTGGTGCCATTGAGCAAAGAGATTTGGGAATTGAGCTGCCATCTGCTGCGCAATGATTTCTGCCAGTTCGGCAGTCGCTATCTGGTTTTCGCGTCGAGGAGGCATTCTAAAAGAGGAAAACATGAAAGGAAACGAGTGAGATGATTGGATGAAGAGAATGAGATGAAACAAAATCAACAAAAGCAAAGATGGTGGTCATTTGTCCGCATTACCAAGCAAACAAACGACACACAGTGACTAATCAAAGTAAATGGATCAAAAATAATGTATCACGAAGACATGCTCGCCTATAAGTGAACACTCATCCCAAGAATTCACAGGTAAGCACAACTGGTCTCGCGTCTGATGAGATATATACGAAGTGCTTGCCTAGACAGAAAACCCAGAATACAGGCATTCACTCTTCCAGTTTGCACGTGTTCACATTATTTAAAACCCAAAACTTTGACGAGATTTTGAAAATTTGAAGGCACAAGGCCAAAAACCAAACTGGAAGGGTTCAAAACCTTACAATAGAGGGTTCAAAACCTTGTAATAAATCATCCAAAAACAGATGATTGTTTTTCAAAAATCGTTTCGGAAAATTTGGTTTTTGTTTTGATAATCACCTAAGGATAGGTGATGTACATGTTTTAAGATCTAAACACAAGATAACTTATGTTAGGGTCCTAGAAAGGTTATAGTCTAGGTCAAAGAATTACTAATAACCTAATTCCCTATAACCATTGGCTCTGATACCAACTCTTCTGTCACACCCCGACCACGTGTAACATACAAAACGTGGCGGAAAACGTCGGGGAGTGTTGTAACAGAATTAATTGTTTCATAACCATGGCATACAAAGTTGTATTTTATTTATCAACATAAGAGTTTCATTGTTTCAAACAGGAAATACAGAGTTTATAACATAATTAAACAAGTCTATCTCCAGTTTTAGTCTCTAAGGCACAGGTCCGCCCTAGTGTCACAATCATCATCCTACGGAAAAGCTCCTGAAAACACATGTGAAAATAGGTACGTCAGCATAAAAATGCCTGTGAGATACATAGGTTTTGTGAAAATAGGATTCATGACTTATAAGTTTAGGAAAAATTGTTTAATAACAGTCAGTCATGAACCTTCTAAGTTGTTTTGTTTTGTAAATCATTAAAAAGCAATGATATGTATAAGTATGAGAATAATGTAAGGTTAAATGAATAACCAAGTAAAAATGAGTTTGTATAAGATAAGTTGTTTTGTAAATCAACGTCTTGTGAAAAATAAGTTGTTTATGTAAAATGTAATATGTCAAATATTGAAATGATTTAAGTAACGCTACGACATGTAATATCATACAAACACTTGTTTATAGGAAGTACCAGCGGCGTATCCACCATGTTTGTATCATATTACACACGCCTCGTTACTCAAATCGCTTACTCAAACCAACCATCAATGTAAATTGTTTATGTATAAATGAATTGTCATGTGTTAATGTGTAAACCATATCGAAATGTCTATGTTCAATGTAAACCACTAAATGTGTATATCACTGTCGAAATGTTTATGTTTAATGTAGATCATGTAATGTGTAACCAGAAATGTCATGTATGGTAAGTGAAATGTTTCAACTAAACCATATGTAAAATGCACAACAACAAGGTATTGAAGTAAAACACAGTTTAAATCAAAGTTATGTTTTGTGTAACAAATGCATGCTATACTGATACAATCATTTATGCGGTATTGTTATAATGCATACATCCAAGCCTTGAGACTGTGGCGATAAACCCTTAAACAAATTAAAGGATTATCTAAATTATGTATATCGAATTCGGTCATTCCTTCCAATCCAAACAAACCCAGGATTTCAGGAACGAGAGTTGTCAATTCCTATGGTACCACTACCTACTAACGAACGGCGTGATCAATGTTAATGAATGTATTGTTCCATGTTAAACAAACCAAATGTCATAACAAAATGTAAGCATGTGATGAAAACAACTGTACTAAGTATGCAACAAATGAACATACATAGCATGTGATATGATGTGAAACGATGTACTAAGTATGAACTAAATGGACATACATAGCATAAAATGTAATGTAAAACGATGTACTAAGTATGAACTAAATGGACATACATAGCATGAAATGTAATGAAATCATGTACTATAATGTACTAACGAACATAGCAGGTATATGATGTGAAAACATGGAAAGCATGAAAGTAACAAGTAGGCACATGTGTTTCACCCCAAAACAGTTTGGAAAACAGTAAAAGAGGGGTCTATGTACTCACTTGAGATTACTCAGTAGTCTTGGAGTGACAACCAAACAATGATAGAGATCACGGAATCAAACGGCACCTAATATAGGTAACTATGTTAATAAACCGGACCTAAATCGGAAGATCGGGTAGAATGAGGGTTCGTAAACCAAACGAGTATGGAGACTCGTGTAATATGGTTTAACAAAGCCTACATACTAAATGAAACCTAACATGAGTGATTACGACCCATTACGACCCGTTTAGGTAGCTTATGCTACTTTAACGCGTCGTTCGCGTGAAACGCGTTCGGAACGTCTAACTAGTCCTATGACAAGTGTTATATGCCTAAACATGTTACATAATCAGTTATGTGACAAAAGTTTAGGTTACATATGCTTAATTACCAATTATACATGAAAAGGGTATTCTGGTAATTTACCTAAGGCATATAAACTACCTATCATACAACTACTTAACGAAGCGACCATAAGGTATAACCTCGGAAGGTTATTCCCTATATACTATGGTCACCTAATGTATTTGGTCGGATCCTAATGATCGACCAAATGGGTCGGGTTCGAAGGTATAAGCGATTTATTAGATCGCTTACCCTACGACCCTAGACAACGTGGTAATCAGTAGGCATAGTCCCAAGGGACTATGACCATCGTGATTACAATCACGTTGCGAAGTTCAAATGAACTTCGCATTGACCATAAACTGGTCAACGCAGAAAGTCAAACAAAGTTTGACTTTCAGACTCGAAAAGACTCGAAAAGCAATAAAAGAACGAAAGAATACTTACGAAGGGTCCCCGAATGCTAATCTCGATCCAAGAATCTCAGGTATGAAACAATGGTTTCAACTTATAGTTTCTCAAATAAAAATTCTAGTGGGTTTAGCAATGGATGGGGTTGGGTATTTATAGTTTTTCCCAAACCGTTAGGATCGTTTCTTGGAAAAGGGGGCACGATCTAAGTCGTACACTTGTTGGAAAGTTGTGGTGGCTCATTTGGCACCCACCATAGGGTTTTGACAAGTGGCCTTGCCCTTTGGGGAGTTGAGGGGCTGAATACAGCTGGTTAAACACTGAATCTGGTCCAGAAGGGGGCTCGCGTGACGCTAAGGCCCCTCGCGTCACGCCTAGCCCCTGTTTTGGCAGATTTTGCAGAAATGGTCCCTGCACATTATTTCGTTGCATAACGGCACTTCTAACACCCGTCAATCCCAATTTCAAGCTCCACAATGATGTTAAGACATAGGGAACATGAAATATGCTTGAAAATATCTCGGATGTCGGTTCGTTTGGCCGTACGATTGCGATGTTCGCTTAATTACGACGGAATGCGCATAAGCGCGAAAAACGATCCAAATGACGCGACGAATGGATTTTTCTTATGCCAAACACTAAAATAAAATATTTTAGTGCTTACATAAATTTTTGGATGTCCGGATGTATTCAGAACGTGAGTTATGCGAGAAAATGCAAACTTGTGCACTTTTTGACGCTTTTAGTCCCTGAATGAGCCAAAAGTTTATTTTAGCACACCGAACCCCTCAAAGCCTATTTCTAAGCTATATAAAGGATATTTAAGGTGTGTTTAACTTATGGTCATGTTTCGGAATGTCTGTTACCGTTCAAATTGGCATACTTTCGCAGTTTGTCAAGTTTAGTCCCTGTAGGCGAATTAACTTGTTTTTGCCATACCTTAGCCTTCAAAACTTATTTCTAAGTTATGTAAAGGTTATTTAAGGTATGTTAAGTATATGTTGATGTTCTGGAGTATTTGTCGCGTTAAACTGAGTACGTTTACTCACCAGTTTGCGTATAACTCTCCAGAAAGTGATATAGAGTTTGAAATATGGATAAAAGTCAAAACATGAAAAATGTAAAACACAACCAAACAAACATTGGGATTAAATAAAATTGTTTTATTGATAATATAACTGTTCATAATGATTACAAGCACAGATGTTACACTTTGCACACATGCTTAAATGATTACACTTATGGCCAAAGCTGTTTTGTCTTCGTTTAAGTAGAACTTTAACTAAGTCTATTATTTTGATGTTAGTAATAGACATATCACAACCTCTTCACATAATGATCCTCACATTAATGATCCTTCATTAATCTTATGATCATTTTGTCTGCCTTAATTTTGAAGTACCCATAACTTACTCACTATAATTTTCTTCTACATATATCTCATCCACTCTAATTCTTAAACCTAAAATGTCTTGCTTTATTTAAAGTTTCTATAAGAATTAGCTCTTAAATTAAATCTTTGACTATCTCTTAAGATATGATAATCCTACTGCTTTCTCCTGATAAAGATACTACAGAAGAAAATTAGAGCATGATGAATAGGATAAATCGAACATGATGTCTCTTATGATAATCAAGAACTCTCTAACATATTGCTATCACTAAAGTTATTCCGGATTAAGTTTTTCCTAAGACTAATCTATTATCTGTGGAATAATTACAAGAATTCCTAAGATGCATGCCTTCATTTAAAATTATAAACTATAAAGTTAAGTGGTATATGTGAATACATAATAATGTACAATACCATGACCCATAAAGTTAAGGGTTTACGCATGGAAATAAGTACAATTTTTCAGTACATTATATACTAAGATTTTCATTTGTACAATTTTGATGCCTTATAAATCAACTATAACACTCAAAAGTACCAAAGGAAAATGAGTGTGTTGATAAGCAACATCTGTACATAGAAATAAATGTTTGAAACTGAAAAATAAGCTGTTATTCACCTTACAACCACTAATACCCTGAAAGAGGATTGTTCTAAGGTCCATAGTTAAAATACAAGTACAAAATCCCAACTCTAAGGTTCTTCAAGGGAAAATCTCACTGTATAATTATGCCATTAGACTAGACATAAGCAACGAGACTATCCATTATTCAAAGGAACAGTTGGATAAGTTAATTAGGTAGTCACTTACTAATGATATTTAAGTCTGATAATTTTAATATTCCTATTAACACATGATTAGTTGACTCTAGTTTTAAACGTTTTTTTACCAGAAGTCGACAAATAACTAACATGAGAGTTAGTGACAAAATTAAATGTTAAGACTATAAGAACCATAATAAGCAGTCTTCTAACAACGCTTTTCGATACCTTATAAATATTCTGAAGATTAGTCATAATATAGTATCATAATTAAGCAATGCTATGAAGGTTGTGAGGTTTGTATGGTCAACATAAAGTCGCACTTACCTTAAACTCTCATCTTATTTGTTCTAAATATCTGGATTGAAACATTACTAAGATAAAACTAGATGATACCTTACACTTTCACAACTTTTGTAATCATGTAAATGAGAATTTAACAAAAGGAAAATGAGACTTATAAATTTCATCCATTATAACCGAAATTCATGAGAAATCATAACATGGTTAATGAGGATGATTTTCATCTAATCTCATTCTAAATGATTTTAAATCATGACGCTAAAGCCTTAAAATATGTTTTGGCTTAAGGAATAAGTATGGGTCCATCATAAGTCATTCATTGACATTCGTGGAACTTATTCCAAATGGAATATTCAGACATAATTCATTTATCAATTAAAGACTATCAACTTGTATCTAAATTTTATTGCATATGGACCACGATCTTAGAATAAATCTATTCATATATATATATATATATATATATATATATATATATATATATATACTTAACAAGATTTCTATTAGATATGTCCCCGAGTTTTCTTATGACATCTGGACATTAAAGTAATCAAATAAAGTCTAACGTATATATGATAGGTTCCCATGTCACGTACCTCATTTAAACTTCTCTTGTAGCATTTCTACAGATATTAAAGATCAGTGGGAGCATTAAGTGTCTTAATAATAACTTGAAATAGTTGCAAGAGGTGGGGGAGTGAAAACTTCATAATACTTCAATTTACACCTATTGTATAAAACACTGCTCCATCATGACATTGTTCCATCAAAAGTTGTCTCCTTAAAACCTAATGCTACTCTTACAAAAGTTTCATTGTTGCTTAATTGTGGGCACACTTAGATTTCTTACCTAAACTAACATAATCCTCAACATGAGAAACTACAACGACTAACGTCATTAATTTGTTTTTTTTTCTCTATTAGAATTTGTTGGTCGTTAAATATTGACCCTAAGCATGCTGAGTTCCTTAAAATTTCTAAGGTCAGTGGGAGCAGTCAAAGTCCTTATCATGACTTGCAAGGAATACAAGAGGCGGGGGGAAGAGTGTCATTAAATTTCACTCCGAATTTAACTCCGATTACACCTCTTGTACACCATACTGCACCAACTCTTACAAACTTAGAACCCTGAAATTGATAGCAACCTAACCAAGAGCTAATCCATAAATTGAAACTTCTAACAAACCCAATAATCAACTCAGGAGGTCATCTAGGTTTAAAAGCCTACTAACTTTGATGATTACATAACCTCCCTAACTAAAGTTGAAATGGATTTTGGAAAAAGTTTACTGATCCAATCTCTTCAAATTACGCCATTAGCGTCAATCAATCTTCTAAATGAAATAAAACTGTTTTCTAGTAAAACCGATTTTATATGTTCGTATAACGTTTGGGATTTGATTGAATTACCTAAGAGAGTTCATAACTAAACCAAATCCTAATATAAGCGTTAAGACACGAAGAAGCATGATTGATTGTCAAATGGTATACTCAGTGTTCTAGTAGCTTATAACAATTTAAAGCTACATTAGATGAACATTAAAACAACTTTCCCTAACATCTGACTTACACATTTACATGTTCATTAGATAACAACCTAAAGTTCCAAACTGAAGGTTAAAGAACACTTTATTTGTAAGCCAATAAAATCCATGTACGGGTTAATGAAAACATCATAATGCGATGAAAACTTAGAGTAATTATTTTCATCAAGAACCAAGTGGATTAATGTACTTACCTCAAAATGTGCAACTGTCAATTTTTCGTGTATTCGTACAATAATTAAACAGTAATTTGTATCTTAATGACTGTGCCTGATCAAGTTAATGACATGAATGATTTTTTGATTACTGTTATATACATACAAGTGCATTACATGTTGCATGATTTCTATCATTATTGCATGCAACACAGTGTGATACAATTAGTGCACGAAATCAAGTAAGCATAGTTATCAGACAAACTAGAAGTACTGACAGGAGTTCAGTACTCAGACATACATGATATTAAGACACATAGTGAGCCTGAAACCAAGAGTTACACTAGAATAATGTGTAGGAAAGTAGGGATCACAAAACTGCCTTCCGAGTGATAGTTTAAGTGCCTGAAAGTGCCCAAAACACACAGAAACTTCAGAATTTTGCACAAATCAGCAAAAATCAGCATTTTAACAATAAAATATAATGCAGAATTATGGTTTAATGGTCCAGAATGCTTTCCTAAGTGTCGGGAATCAAAACGGTCATAAAAGCCTACATAAAGCACACTAAACTGCGTAATTTAGCACCTTAACAAACTGGTAACCAACCGAACAACCGGACACTACTTGAAACACCAAATTTTTACTAGAAGCATTGTTTTAGTGACACGAATTTAGTTATGGTAACCGAACATCATAACACATCCTAAAACACCATAACACATATAACCCTAACTAATTACCTTACAATCTAACTAATTCTCTAACTTACCATTACAACACAACCAACACCCCCCCCCCCCATATTGACGGTCACAAGTGGGGGGGGACCCACTTGTGATTTATTTCATATATTTTATTTGATTTGTGAAGATTTTATGGAACACAATAACCACTAGTTAATCAAATGTTGGAGAAATGTTATAAGTAACCACAAGACCTTCACCATAGTTCATTTCCAACTTTCAAACTCACAAATTCACCTCTTCTTCTCCCTCATTCTCGACTCACATATCCCATACACACACATCCATTTCCATTCCAATATCAAGCATTCTAAGGTGATCTAAGGGTGCAAGGAACATAGTTAAGAAGCTTGGAGGCTTTGGAGTTTGAAGGACCTTCACCTAGAGCTTTTATCCACCTCCTTCATCATCATCTTTATCTTAGTTTCTTCCCTAGCCATAGAGCTAGTAGTAAGCTCCTCACAACTTGTTTTTACTTCTAATCTTAGTGGTTAAAAGGTTATGTAATATGTTAATCTTAAGAATCACAAAGAAACATGAAGATGATCTTTAACATAAAGCTTAATAGCATGAAAATCTAAGTTGTTTTAGTGTATGTATGAAACTTGTTTGTTGATTTCTTGTGATTATGATGTTGATCATCATAAGAAGCTTGCTAGATGATGATTAAACACATGATCTAGCAAGTATAAGGATGGATCTTGAGAAAATCATAATGATCATCCTTTATGATAATAATGAACTTGAATATTAAATTGTTTTAGTGTATGATGATTATTATTACATGATATAAATCTTGGAAATAAAAGACATCAAAAATAATATTTTCAAGAAAACAAAGTTTATTGCAAGATTAACATGATCATGGTTTTTAAAGGAAGTAAACATGTTTTAAGTGCTAAAACAAGACTAGAAAAATGTTGGTAACAAGAAAAATACAAGAAGAATTATTTTTGGAAAATCTTCATACAAGTTGTGAAGAACTAAAATTTTCAAGAATGAGTTTTATAAACTATAAACCATTTTTTAGAGGTAACTAAACTTACTAAACAACATGTTAAGTTACTACAAATTTTTACAAACTTTCAAGTTCATGACATAATGTTAAAATGCTTATTTTGGCTCATGGTAAGTCTTGATTAAATTGTTGATGATTGGTGGTGAATTTTAAAAAGAAAATGATATGCCTTTGAGCATGGAAACCTCCATTTTTAAGGGAAAACTATGGCAAAATTTTTGTAGAAATTAAACACTTAGAAAAATATTTTTAAACAAGTGTACAAGTAAATTTTGATCATGGTTTTCATATAAAAACTTGCCATAATTTTTGTTACAAAAATTACAAATATTGGAGGTTGATTTTTGATAAATAAAAATGACTAAGTATATATTTAGGAAAATATATATTTAGATGTCACAAATTGTGTGTTACTTGTATATTATGTGTATTAGTTATATTATTTTAGGAACTTGAAAATAATATAACACAACAAAATACCAAAATTGTAATACAAAATATTACCAAAATCCCAAGAAAACAAATATATAAATTATACCCGAATTATGGACAATCGCACGAACAGACATAAGGACCATAAGTGTATATATATATATATATATATATATATATATATATATATATATATATATTCCGGAAATAAATTCGTAACTCGACAAGTATGACAAACGGTATTTTGGAAACCAAAGAAACGGAAAATATGGATTTTTACAAGTATTACAAAATATATCATATTTTGACAAATAGAAAATATATTATTTTTGGAGTAGGGAAAATATATATTTTCTTAAAACAATTTGAAGATATATTATTTTGAGTGGAGAAAAATATATATTTTCTCAAATAAGTTAAAAATATATTATTTTGGGTGAAAATTTGAAATGTATATTCTCTAAGGTTAATCTTAAAAATATACATTATTTTTTAGATATATTTGAAGGTATATTTATTTTTGCCAAGAAAGATTTGTAGATATTTTTCTATAAAAATTTTCTTAAAATATGAATATTTTAAGAATACAAAGTTGGTGATTTTTAGTTGTCTAAAAATAATATTCCGAAAAAATTAAATACAAGATTAAGTATAAAATACTTAATAAATACAAGAAAATACGTATCCTCGTACGTATAAAATACACACCGGAATACACCACAAATACTTGGCAAAATACACAAGTATAAAAATACACAAGTATAAGTATACCCATACTTGGGAAATATTCATGAAAGAATTACAAAATAAACCAAGTTAAAATATATTATTTTAATAATATTCCAAATAAATGATAAATATAATTTAAGTTAAAATATTATTATTTTAACTAATAATTATATACTTTGGAATTATATACTGTACATCCAAGATATAACTCAAAGAATACAAATTCCAAAATAAGTCATAATACCTAAGACTAAGAGTCGTTTGTGACAATTGTCAAATTTGCATACATCCGTACAATGCTTAAACAGTAATTTATGACTTAATGACTGTGCTGAATTAAACTAATGACATGAATGCTTTCTGATTATTGTTATCATACATACATGTGCATCATATATTGCAAAATGTCATATCCTTATTGTATGCAACACTTTATTGATTCAAATGATGCACGAAACAAAGTTAGCACAATTATTAGACAAATAAGAAAAATGCTGACGGAGTTCAGAACATAGACAGACATGGCATTGAGACACAGAATGAGCCAGAAACCAAGAGTTACACTAGTATAGTGTGTAGGGAAGTAAGGATCCTAAAACTGCCTTCCTAGAGATAGTTTAAGTGCCAGAAAAATGCCTAAAACTGACATAAACTGCAAAATTCAGCATTTAAACAACTTAATATTATGCAGAAATATGGTTAACTGGTCCTGAATGCTTTCCTAAGTGTCAGGAATCAAAAATGTCATAAAAGGTAACATAAAGCACACTAAACTGCGTAGTTTAGCACCTTAACGAACCGGTAACCAACCGAACAACCGGACACTACCCGAAACACCAAATTTTCATTAGAAGCATTGTTTTAACATTTCCAAGCTAGTTATGGTCCCCGAACATCATAACACACTATATAACATACTATTAACTAATCACCCTAACTAAACACTTGGATTTCAACCTTAAACCTAACTAGCCATTACATTCCAACTCTATACCCCCCCCCCCCCATACCTACGGTCACTAGGTGGCCCCCACTACTTGATTTTATTTGGTTATTTTATTTGATCTTGTTCCCACTTTTTGAACATATTACACACTAGTTAAATTGGTATTGGAAGTTTATAAAAGAAACCAATAAACATAATCTTCTCATTCCATCACAATTCACCAACACTTGAAACCTTCTCCTCTCCCCCCTCTAGTCACGGCCAAGATCACCACCACCCTTACCACCATTTTCACTTCACTTCTACCCATTCTCTAGTGATATTAAGGTGTAAGAAGGTGTATAAGGAAGCTGGGAACTCTTGGAAGTTGAAGGACCTCTTGCAAGTGCTTTTATCCACCTCTTTTTCATCTTGTGATCATCCCTAGCCTTGAACTAGTAGTAAGATCTTCTACACTCCATTTTACATCTTGTTTTGGTGGTTAAAGAATGATACAAGTTGTTAATCTTAAAGAACACTATGAACTTTGAACATGAAACTTAAACATAAGACTAAAATCATAAGAAATCATGTTGTTTAAGTGTTGTTATGCTTGTTGATTGTGGATTGCTCATGTTATTGATGTTAATCATCATGTGATCTTGATAGATAGTGATTAAAGACATAACCTAGCAAGATGAGAGGATGATTATGTTGTAGATCAATAGATCATCCTTGTGTAAATCATGAACTTGAAGTGTAAATTGATTTTCTTGTAAAATG
Organism: Helianthus tuberosus; assembly: GCA_030545235.1. Taxonomy (NCBI): domain Eukaryota; kingdom Viridiplantae; phylum Streptophyta; class Magnoliopsida; order Asterales; family Asteraceae; genus Helianthus; species Helianthus tuberosus. The sequence continues at coordinate 126,387,463 of CM060447.1, read as the reverse complement.
ATGATTAAAGGGAATATAAAGTCTTGTAAATCTATGATTTCAAGAATGATTTTTCAAGAATCCAAGTTAAAAATACAAGATTTATATAAGCTTGGTTCTTAAAGAAATTAACCACATTTTTAGTGGTTAAACAAGTGAAGAAATATATATGTAACAAGAAAACCTCAAGAAGAAACAATTTTAGAAAAATGATTTACAAGTTGTGAAGATCTAATTTCTTCAAAAATGATGTTTTTAAACAAACAACCACACTTTAAAGGGTAACTAAGTCTACTAAACACACTAGTAAGTTACTACAAATTTTTTATAAACTTTCAAGTTCATGAGGTAGTAATTTATGCATGATTTTGGCAAATTGGTAAGTGTTGATTGGTTTATTGTTGATTGTTGATTGTGGTGATTTATAAAAGAAAATAATATGCTTTGAAAGTATGGAAACCTTAATTTTTAAGGGGAAACTATGGCAAAATTTTTCTAGAAATTTAACACTTAGAAAAATATTTTTAAACAAATATTTACAAGTGTATTTTAAACCATGGATTCTCATATAAAATTTGCCATAATTTTTGTTACAAAAATTATAAATATTGGAGGTTGGTTTTAGAAATTGAAAGTGACTAAATATGTATTTGGGAAATATATATTTAGAAGTCACCATGTGTGTGATTATTTGTATATTATGTGTATTAGTTATATTATTTTAGGACTTGAAATAATATAACTCACCAAATACCAAAATTTACAATCCAAAATATTACCAAAATTCCAAGAGAACGAATATATAAATTATACCCAAAGTATTGGTAAAACCGAATAAGGAATATAACTTACATAACTATTTCGGAAATAAATTCATGAGTATATTTTGGTACTTAGTATTTTGGACACCAAGAGAACAAAAATATGGTTTTTACAATTGTTACAAAGATATATCATATTTAATAAAATATATTATTTTTGGGTAAGTAAAAATATATTTCTTGGAAATATTAGAAAATATATTATTTTTGAGAGAAAATATATATTTTCTTAAATAAACTTGGAAGATATTATTTTTGGGTGAAAAATGGATTTATATATATATTCTAAGTTAGACTTGAAAATATATTATTTGTGAGGTTTACATGAAAATATAAATATTTTTGCCAAAGGAAAAATTATAAATAATTTTCTATGTAATATTTCTTAAAATATATATTTTGAGAATATATATTGACGTATTTTCATTAGAAATATTATTCCGGAAAAATAAATACGAAAATTAAGTATAAGATACTTAATAAACACAATAAAAATACGTATTCTCGTACGTATAAATACACACCGGAATACGCCACCGATACTTGGCAAAAATACGCAAGGTTAAGAAATACGAGTATGAATACACCCATCCTTGGGGAAGATATACATGTTCAAATATGTTATGTGACAAGTTAAAATATATTATTTTAACTAATATTCCACAATTTAATAAATATAATTTAAGTTAAAATATTTATTATTTTAACAAATAATTATACACTTGGAATAACATTGATGACACAAAGAAACGTAACTCAAAAATACTAAATAAGACCAAGGTCAAGGCACGACCCACCCGTCTAATGAACAGTAGTACGCATGTAGATAGTCGTGCGATCTAGAGGAAGCTTTGAGTTACATTGGATACGAAGAACGCAAAACTGTGAGTTCATGTCCCCCTTTTCTTTTAACTGTTTTCAGTTTTATAACTTGGGGGTGAAATACATGTTACAAATGTTTCGATGATTACAAATGGTATGGTTAGCTAAGGAATGAACTGTTAGATCATGTGAATGGGTAGGCGTTAACTTAAAACCGTTAATCATTGTATAAGGACCGAGGGGCATGAGTGATAGATCTATTGGGTGTTGCGAGCCCCACCCATGAGCCCGCGGAATGGACCATGTGGTGACTATGTCGTTCCCGCCGGATGGCCCGGTACGAAATACGTATAAAGGGTTGAGCCTTCCTACACCGTTGCACACATATTAATGTATTAGCTACACATTAATTGATATGTTTCCTTATTTGCTTTCATACCAGGGTTTACAAAACATACATACCTACAATGATTATAAAGGTTTATTCGTGCACACATACTAAACACATGAACTCGCTCAACTTTTGTTGATGTTTTCAAACTACATGTATTTCAGGAAATTAAGTATGGATCTAGCGGGCGTTGAAGCTTAGAAGTCATGTTTCTAATAAAAGGTGTCATCCGAATTCGAAGGGTTTGGGTTATGTATTTTATCTTGGATAAGATACATGGCTCAAAACCTAGTTTGTTAGTGTCTTTTGTGAAGTCCTATGGAACTTAAATCTTGTTGGTATTGTATTTTGAACATGAAGTCTGTGTTTGGATTTTAAGATGTGACATTTGTGCCTCTACGACCATTATACAAGTACGAATCCAATGAGATCTTGTGTTTCAATCTTGTAATTTGTACAAATACTTGTGACCTTTGCACATATCAATTCTCGTTCGATTTCGAGCTCTAAATCGCTTTCTGGAAAGTTATACGTGAACTGATGCGTAAACGTAATAAGTTTAACGTGACAAACACTCTGGAACAGTGACATAGGCTTAACATACCTTAAATAACCTTTACATAACTTAGAAATAAGTTTTTGGAGGGTTTGGTGTGTCGAAATCAAGTTTATTCGATCGCAAGGACCATTTGTGTCAAACTGCAAAAGTCTACCGATTCGTATAGTAACGAACCTTCCGGAATATGATCATAAGTTAAACATACCCTAAATATCCTTTTCATAGCTTAGAAATTGGCTTTGAGGGGTGCGGTATGCTAAAATAAACTTATTTGGTCAAACAGGGACTAAAAGCGTCAAAAAGTGCATAAGTTTGCATTTTCGCGCTTATCTTATGTTCTGAATATATCTGGACATCCAAAAATTTTTGTAATCATTAAAATATTTTATTTTAGTTATTGGAATGCAAAAATACCATTCGTCGCTTAATTTGGATCGTTTTTGCGTCCGTTCGAGTATTCATCGTAATTACCCGAATAACGCAACCGTACGACCAAACGAACCGACATCCAAGATATTTTTGAGCATGTTTCATGTTCCCTATGCTTTAACATCCTTGTAGAGCCTTGAAAATGGGTTAACGAGGTTTAAATGCATCGAAAATGGCTTAAAAGTGTTGCAGGGACCAAACCTGCCAATTTTCAAAAGTTTCTGGATCTGGTATGTGGTGGCGTCGTGCCAAAGCCTAGTGGCTATGTGATGGAGGCACGCCACACCCTCATCTGGGTAGAAAATTCAGTTTCAGCAACAACAGACCTATTTTCAGAACCGACTTAAAGTTCAGGGTCTTTTGTGTAACAATTGCAATACCATGAGCTGGTTTTGGACACCCATAGCATTGTAAAACAATGGGTAACACATGGAGGGTCAGGATTGAAGCTCAAAAATCGAGGAACGATCCTAACGGTTCTTAACTTTCTATAAATACCCACTTTCCCCATGTGCATTCTCCACACATTTGATTCAAATTCAACTCTAAGTTTAAGCTCTCATCTATGAAGGCTTCATATCTGAGTTGTTCTTGTTCAAATCTTCAAGGCTTGGACCTTTTGTAAGTCTCCTTCATGCTTGTTCTTGTATTTCAAGCATGAAAGTCAAATAGTGTTTGACTTTCTGCTTTGGCCAGTCAATGGTCAACACGAAGTTCGTTTGAACTTTGCAACGTGAGCGTAATCACGATGGTTATAGTCCCTTGTGACTATACCTACTGATTACCACGTTGATTAGGCATAGTGACGAGTTATAGTTTTGGTCAAAATGCGTATCTATGCGTATTTTGCAACCAAACTATTCTTGGGTATCAAAACCCTTTGTTTTGATATCAAACTTGTTTTCTAACTTAGTTAAACATGTTTTAACATGTTTAACTCGTCACTTTTAGTTTAGTGCTTATATAGGGTCGTAAGATAAGCGGTCTAAACAACCGCTTAGACTTTCGAACCCGACCCATTTGGTCGATCGTTAGGATCCGACCAAACAAGTTTTGTGACCATAGTTGTATAGGGAATAACCTTCCAAGGTTATACTTTATGGTCACTACATTTAGTTAGTTGTATGATAGGTAGTTTATATGCCATAGGAAAATGACCAAAATGCCCTTTTAAACATAATTTCATTTTAAGCATATGTAACCTAAATTTTGACATCTAAACTGATTAGGAAACATTTTTAGACATGTTAAGGCATATAATACTTGTCATAGGACTAGTTAGGCGGTCCGAACGCGTTTTACGCGAACGACGCGTTAAAGTAGCGTAAGCTACCTAAACTGGTCGTAATGGGTCGTAAGCACTTAGGATAGGTTACATTTTAGAATGTAGGCTTTGTTAAACCATATTACATGAGTTCCTATACTCATTTGGTTTACGAAACCTCATTTTATCTGATCTTCCGATTTAGGTCCGGTCTATTAACATAGTTACCTATATTAGGTGCCGATCGATTCCGTGATCCCTCTAGCATTGCTTGGTTGTTATTCAAGACTTCTAAGCATTCTCAAGTGAGTATATAGTCCCCTCTTTTACTGTTTTCAAATATTTTGGGGTGATACACATGTGCCTACTTGTTACTTTCGTGCTTTTCGTGCTTTCATGACATATACTTGCTATGTTCATTAGTACGCATATAGTACATGATTTCGTTTACTTTGCTATGTGTGTTCATTTAGCATACTTAGTACATTGTTTTCACATAACATGCTTACATTTGGTATGACATTTGATTATACATCGATATATTTACCTATGGGATTGAGTAAATTCTTTTATTCACCATACAAGTCATTAGTTGTTATTTGACATTAGTTTGACAAGACACATTTGGTGGTGTATTTGGTATCTGATTTAAATAACGAGGCATGTGTAATATGATAAAAGCATGGTGGATACGCCACTGGTACTTCCTATATATAAGTGCTTTTATGATATTACACATCGCAGCGTTATCTAAACCACTTTGACAGAAGCAAGGACATGATACATAGTTTTACAAACGACATATTTACACAAGACATTTTTTTCCAAACGACATATTTATACAATACATTGTTTTACAAACGACATATTTATACAAGACATTGTTTACAAACGACATATCTTATACAAACTCATTTTTACTTGGTTATTTATTTAACCATGCATTATTCTTTTATAACATCTGATTTTCATAAGATTTTATAAATGAAAACGTTTTACAAGATTCATGACTATCTTTTGTTTAAAACACTTCTTCTTTTTTACTTATAAGTCATAAATCCTACAACAACAAAACCTATGTATCTCACAGACATTTTTATGCTGACGTACCTATTTTCACATGTGTTTCAGGAGCTATTGCATGATGATGTTCGTGACACACTTAGGCGGACCTGGACCTTAGTGACATAAAAGAAGCAAGATTAGTTTAATTTATGTTATGATTCTTTTATTTTAAGATAATGTAAACATTTAAATAAATAAAACCAAACTTCAAGTACCATGTGTTGTGAAACAATGATTCTGTTATGACACTCCCCGACGTTTCCGCCGCGATTTGTTGTTTTACGCGGTCGGGGTGTGACAGAAAAGTTGGTATCAGAGCTCATGGTTATAGGGAATTAGGTTATTAGTAATGCTTTGACCTAGTCTATAACCTTCCTAGGACCCTAACGCGAGTTTACTTGCGTTTAGATCTTAAAACAATACCGTCACCTATCTTTAGGCGACAACCACAAGAAGAACACAAAATACAAATCCGTTTTGAAAACCAATCATCCGTTCTTGGATAATTTATTATAAGGTTTTGAACCTTCAAAGTTTTCAAATCTCGTCAAAGTTTGGGTCATATTAATGTGAACACGTGCAATCTGGAAGGGTGGGTGACTGTATCCCGAGTCTTCTGTCTAAGGCTAGAGTGTTCGTACAAATCCACATAATCGGACCAGTCACTCTTACCTGGGAACTCTTGGGGTGAGTGTCCACTTATAGGCTAAAGCATGTCTTTGCGATACATTATTATGACCCATTTACTTTGATTAGTCACCGTGTCACTTGTTTGTTTTAAATAACAAACAAATGATCACAATCCTTATGCCTTATCGATATTCTTTTAAGCATCCAATTTTTACTATCCGATATCATCTCACTCGTTTCTCATGTTTCATTATTCTTTTTAGAATATGCCTCCTCGACAAGATGCACAACCTCAAACTAACGCCGAACTCGCAGCTATTATCACTCAGCAGATCGCTGCTGTGCTTCCGAACATAATAACTCAGATTAATCAAGCAAACAACAATAACAACAATGCTCAGTGTAGCTTCAAAACTTTCAATTCGGCTAAACCACTAAAGTTTTCTGGGTCTCAAGGAGCAACTGTGCTCCTACAATGGTTCGAGAGTCTAGAAAGCACGTTCCGACATGTGCAATGTCCGAATGAGCAAAAGGTTGAGTTTGCGTCCAGTGTTTTTGAGAAACGTGCTCTAACGTGGTGGAACGGTGTAATGAGGGATATGGGTGCCGATGTGGCAATGGCACAACCCTGGGAAGAGCTTCAAGCTCTAATGATGAAGGAGTTCTGTCCTCGTCATGAACTCAGGGCATTGGAAAGGGAATTTGATGACCTTAAACAAGACAGCGGCGAACACCGTGCTTATACTAACCGGTATGAAGAATTGAGCTTGTTGTGTCCAACTATGGTTACGCCTTTGGATAAGGCGATCGAAAAATACATTGATGGCATCCCTGACCCAGTTCAGGACATCGTTACTGGTAGCAACCCTACTACCGTCAGACAGGCCATTGAACTATCTGCTACCCTGACTGAATCTCAGATCAGAAAGGGTAAACTTTTCCGAAAAGGCGACAAGAAACAAGCAGCTAATACTCATGAGGAAAACAAGGAAAACAAAACCGAATCTTCTAAGAAGCGTAAGGCTTCACAAAACTGTGCTATTGCTGCTCAACCCAACCAAAACACTCACAACCAACCAGCTCAACCTCCTGCAAGGAAACCTTATGCCGGTACCGCACCGATATGCAACAAATGTAATGCACACCACCTAGCTTACCTACAGTGTCGTCTGTGTGCATCATGTGGGGGACTCGGTCACCTGGCAAATGCTTGTCGATTTAACCCAAACCAAGGTGGTCCAAACCAACCTCAAGTCAACCCTGCTCAAGCTCGCTTTCCACCTGGATCATGCTATAACTGTGGTGATCTTACTCACTACCGAAACAATTGCCCAAGACTTGTTAACGCAAATCCAACGCGTGGACGAGTGTTTAACATAAACGAGGCAAATGCAAACGACAATGCAGCAGTGAAAAATTAGACTTTTGTATTTCCTTGTTTGTTATCTTTTGATGTTTAAAACAATTCAGCTGTTCTATAAATAAAATTTGTTGTTTCAATTTTTATTTTACGAAACTGATACGATTGTGTGTATGTGTGACATACCCCTACGATAACCGACGCCAAGGAACCGTGTTCCTTGCAAAACAAACTACCCTTGTCATTCTCTCATTTATGTGATTACTCGCGATCTCCACGAAAATCCTAAGTACTTGTTTCCTTCTAAGAAACGAAGTACAAGATAAAAGTTACCACTCTGGACGAATACCCAAAGTACCACTTTAAATCTTTGCCTGGATATCTAAGGTTACTTTTCATAAAACCTTCACAAATCTCATGCGATATGTCTATGTACATATCATTACATTCTGGTTTTCATAAAGAACATGCATAGCATATGTTTTCAAAACTTCTTTCATGATTTCAAAAATATTTCATATGGTCTGAAAACAATTTAACAAAGTATATTTACTTAATATATCAAGTGCATGATTTAAAAAAAAACATTATGCATGTTTTCAAAAACCATATACATGATTTCAAAACTATTTCACCTGGTTTTAAAACATTTTATAAACATATTTACCTAATACACCTACCACATGATTTCAAAAGCATTACATAAGGTTTCAAAAACATTAAAAACATTTTCTAAAGAACCCCATGCATAGTTTTCAAAAACAGTCTGCTCTTATGTTGACTTAACATACGTAGTACACAACCTCCAAATTCTGCTTCATATGTCACTTTGGCATATCTGGCACCTCGACTCCATAAGCATTTTACCTCATGTTTTGATTTAAGCACAACGAGAACAAGGTTTCGAAACATCTCTCGCTACACGGATTCCAAAATCCATATCGGATCTTCCTATCTTCATAGTTAAATCCTCATGGAAATTCGAAGTGCAAAATCAAAGTCCAGGGATTGGATTCCTGGCATACTTTAAATACGCGTGTTCAAATCAATAACAAAATTTACAAACAAATTTATAACAAGTTGATAACAAATTGATGACCAAGTTGACAATTATGTGTTTATGTGTGAATCAAATTACTCACTATCCAAAGGTACTATCCTAAATCCTTAATGGGCTTCTATGTAATAGTTAAGACCCTTGGATTGTAAAGTACCATTCCAATGTTAAAGAGACCCCTCTGGTGGTCTAGTTAAAGAGATTGACTCCTCAATCTAGTTAAAGATATCATTCGTTGATATAGTTAAAGAGACCCCTTGGGTGGTCTAGTTAAAGGGGTTGATTCGTCAATCTAGTTAAAGACATCACTCATTGATGTAGTTAAAGAGATGATTCGTTGGTCTAGTTAAAGAGATTGATTCGTCAATCTAGTTAAAGACATCACTCGTTGATGTAGTTAAAGAGACCCCTTTGGTGGTCTAGTTAAAGAGATTGATTCGTCAATCTAGTTAAAGATATCATGAGTTGATATAGTTAAAGAGACCCCTTGGGTGGTCTAGTTAAAGAGGTTGATTCATCAATCTGGTTAAAAAATATCATTCGTCAATTTAGTTAAAGAGACCCTCTAGTGGTCTAGTTCAAGAGGTCATTCGTGGATCTAGTTAAAAAGATCCTTTGGTGACCTAGTTGAAGAGACTTTTGGTGGTCTGTTTAAAGAGATCATTCGTCGGTCTAGTTAAAGAGACTCTATGGTAGTCTAGTCAAGTCACCACAAGATTATTCATTTGATTTTCTTCCCCTGTAAATCATAAAATGAACTGTGCAGACTGTGCAAGGAATTACGTAATTATAGATGCATACGTAATTATGGAATTCAGTGCACAGAAACCACAACAAATCTTATCATGTGTAATTTAAGTCACTAGAATTTCTGGATCTTGACCACTGTTGTTTTTATGTTTTACTCTCCGACTTCAATTTCGAGCACACACAAGTTTCCTCTAAATTAAATTTCGGGACGAAATTTTCTAAAGTATGGGAGACTGTGACATCTATGCCTCTACGACCATCATACAAGTACGAATCCAATGAGATCTTGTGTTTCAATCTTGGAATTTGTACAAATACTTGTGACCTTTGCACATATCAATTCTCGTTCGATTTCGAGCTCTAAATCGCTTTCTAGAAAGTTATACGTGAACTGATGCGTAAACGTAATAAGTTTAACGCGACAAACACTCTGGAACAGTGACATAGGCTTAACATACCTTAAATAACCTTTACATAACTTAGAAATAAGTTTTTGGAGGGTTTGGTGTGTCGAAATCAAGTTTATTCGATCGCAAAGACCATTTGCGTCAAACTGCAAAAGTCTACCGATTCGTATAGTAACGAACCTTCCGGAATATGATCATAAGTTAAACATACCCTAAATATCCTTTTCATAGCTTAGAAATTGGCTTTGAGGGGTGCGGTATGATAAAATAAACTTATTTGGTCAAACAGGGACAAAAAACGTCAAAAAGTGCATAAGTTTGCATTTTCGCGCATATATTATTTTCTGAATATATCCGGACATCCAAAAAATTTTGTAATTATTAAAATATTTTATTTTAGTGATTGAAATGCTAAAATACCATTCGTTTCTTAATTTGGATCGTTTTTGGGTCCGTTCGAGTTTTCATCGTAATTACCCGAATAACGCAACCGTATGACCAAACGAACCTACATCTGAGATGTTTTTGAGCATGTTTCATGTTCCCTATGCTTTAACATCCTTGTAGAGCCTTGAAAAAGGGTTAACAAGGTTTAAACGCATCGAAAATGGCTTAAAAGTGTTGCAGGGACCAAGCCTGCCAATTTTCAAAAGTTTCTGGATCTGGTATGTGGTGGCGTCGCGCCACAGCCTAGTGGCTATGTGGTGGCGGCATGCCACACTCTCATCTGGGCAGAAAATTCAGTTTTAGCAACAGCAGGCCTATTTTTAGTAACCGACTTAAAGTTCAGGGTCTTTTGTGTAACAATTGCAATACCATGAGCTAGTTTTGGACACCTATAGCATTGTAAAACAATGGGTAACACATGGAGGGTCAGGATTGAAGCTCAAAAATCGAGGAACGATCCTAACGGTTCTTAACTTTCTATAAATACCCACTTTCCCCATTTGCATTCTCCACACATTTGATTCAATTTCAACTCTAAGTTGAAGCTCTCATCTATGAAGGCTTCATACCTGAGTTGTTCTTGATCAAATCTTCAAGGCTTGGACCTTTTGTAAGTCTCCTTCATGCTTGTTCTTGTATTTCAAGCATGAAAGTCAAACAGTGTATAACTTTCTGCTTTGACCAGTCAATGGTCAACACGAAGTTCGTTTTAACTTTGAAACGTGAGCGTAATCACGATGGTTATAGTCCCTTGTGACTATACCTACTGATTACCACGTTGATTAGGCATAGTGACGAGTCATAGTTTCGGTCAAAATGCGTATCTATGCGTATTTTTGAACCAAACTATTATTGGGTATCAAAACCCTTTGTTTTGATATCAAACTTGTTTTCTAACTTAGTTAAACATGTTTTAACATGTTTAACTCGTCACTTTTTGTTTAGTGCTTATATAGGGTCGTAAGATAAGCGGTCTAAACAACCGCTTAGACTTTCGAACCCGACCCGTTTGGTCGATCGTTAGGATCCAACCAAACAAGTTTTGTGACCATAGTTGTATAGGGAATAACCTTCCAAGGTTATACGTTATGGTCACTACGTTTAGTTAGTTGTATGATAGGTAGTTTATATGCCTTAGGAAAATGAACAAAATGCACTTTTACACATAATTTCATTTTAAGCATATGTAACCTAAATTTTGACATCTAAACTGATTAGGCAACATTTTTAGACATGTTATGGCATATAATACTTGTCATAGGACTAGTTAGGCGGTCCGAACGCGTTTTACGCGAACGACGCGTTAAAGTAGCGTAAACTACCTAAACGGGTCGTAATGGGTCGTAAGCACTTAGGATAGGTTACGTTTTATAATGTAGACTTTGTTAAACCATATTACATGAGTTCCTATACTCATTTGGTTTACGAAACCTCATTTTATCCGATCTTCTGATTTAGGTCCGGTCTATTAACATAGTTACCTATATTAGGTGCCGATTGATTCCGTGATCCCTCTAGCATTGCTTGGTTGTTATTCAAGACTTCTAAGCATTCTTAAGTGAGTACATAGTCCCCTCTTTTACTGTTTTCAAATATTTTGGGGTGATACACATGTGCCTACTTGTTACTTTTGTGCTTTTCGTGCTTTCATGACATATACTTGCTATGTTCATTAGTACGCATATAGTACATGATTTCGTTTATGCTTTGCTATGTGTGTTCATTTAGCATACTTAGTACATTGTTTTCACATAACAAGCTTACATTTGGTATGACATTTGATTATACATCGATATATTTACCTATGGGATTGAGTAAATTCTTTTATTCACCATACAAGTCATTAGTTGTTATTTGACATTGCTTTGACAAGACACATTTGGTGGTTAATTTGGTAAGTGATTTAAATAACGAGGCATGTGTAATATGATAAAAGCATGGTGGATACGCCGCTGGTACTTCCTATATATAAGTGCTTTTATGATATTATACATCGCAGCGTTATCTAAACCACTTTGACATAAACAAGGACATAATACATAGTTTTACAAACGACATATTTATACAAGACATTGTTTACAAATGACATATCTTATACAAACTCATTTTTACTTGGTTATTTATTTAACCATGCATTATTCTTTTATAACATCTGATTTTCATAAGATTTTATAAATGAAAACGTTTTACAAGATTCATGACTATCTTTTGTTTAAAACACTTTTTTTTTTACTTATAAGTCATGAATCCTACAACAACAAAACCTATGTATCTCACATGCATTTCTATGCTAACGTACCTATTTTCACATGTGTTTCAGGAGCTATTGCATGATGATGTTCGTGACACACTTAGGCGGACCTGGACCTTAGTGGCATAAAAGAAGCAAGATTAGTTTAATTTATGTTAAGATTCTTTTATTTTAAGACAATGTAAACATTTAAATAAATAAAACCAAACTTCAAGTACCATGTGTTGTGAAACAATGATTCTGTTACGACACTCCCCGACGTTTCCGCCGCGATTTGTTGTTTTACGCGGTCGGGGTGTGACATAAGACAAAGTTGTTTGAAATGTTTTAAAACTATCTATGGATGAACATCATGGTTTTATCATATAGATGTTTGTTATGGTTGAATGCAATGATATTAAGCAAGTCACACCAAATCACGCTTCCGCAAAAGTCAGGGTGTGACAGTTTGGTATCAGAGCTTCGATTGTAGCGAACTAGGTTTCCTTCTTGAGTCTAGACTACAATCACTAGGGCTCTCTCATGAAAATATTTTTACAACATGTTTTCAATTCATATACACACAACGCCCAGATCCATGGAACAAACGTTTTACAAAAAGGAAAGACAAGAAACACGATTGCAAGGTCACATTGGTGGTTTACTCTGCATGAGGTAGACTAGGAAAGATAAAGAAAGTTTCATGAAGGATAATGTGAATACATGATTACATGATAAATTGCCTTTGTTTGCATCTACTGAGTGATAGTGGCTACTATATGTACATATGTTAGCATTACGACAATACAGGCACACATGTCATCCTCAAAGAGTGGGTTGTCGGATGCCCGCGACCCGATGGCAGTCGCCTAAGATGACGAGGTTATGCCCGCGCCAGAGATATATACGTCAGACACTGAGAGTGATCTTGTCATGCTGTCCGAGGACGAGGACGACTTCCAGCAGTTCGCGCTACCAGACTTTGGAAATGATTTATCCTTGCTGATGGTTTCCCTGACGGGGATCCTTCTGTCATCCCTGTTCGAGTCCATGACCACCTCATCATTGGTCATCCCGATGGCGAGCACATCGTGGCTCCGATCCTCGATCCTGTTCCTCTTGTGGTCATTCCCCCTGAGGATTAGCCTTTCGATGATTTGTTTGATGATGACGTTGATTTGTTTGTTGATGGTCCTCCTGTTGGCGCCCAGGGTGATGGAGAGATAGACAAGGATGTTGTTGCTATTCCACCTCCTGAGATTCCTGTCATTGAGTTATCCTCCAATTCTAGTTTGCACTCGTTCTCAGATTCCTTTAAGTATGTGACGTCCTCAGCTTTACAGGCGGTCGGATTACAGCATTATGCTACTGACTCAGACGACGACACCGCTATGTCTGCCGCACTATCACCTGCTCGAGATCCCACACCTCTACACGATCAAGAGCCTGCTCCTGAGCTAGCTCCTGTTCCTTTTGGTCAGCCTGATGTTGCACCTATTGATCTTGAGCCGATTCCTGATCCTGACCATATCCCGTTTGAATTACTATACATTGCACCTCTTATTCCAGAACTGGTGCCTGCACCTGTTGATCTTTCAGTTGTTGAGCCATTTATTCCTCCACCTCTACCCGCTGATGTTGCTCCTCCCCCTCCTGTAAAGTCTGACGCACACCGCACTGATTTGCCGATTGTTTTCTTACAGGATATCCCTGCACCCCATCCAAGGGAAGGTACTTCGGGCCAGCCCCCAAGTTATGACCCTTTTTGCTTCAGCAGTTTTCCCTCCGATCCCTCAGGCGAAGCCATTTGCTTCCTTCACATCTACACCGCTGGACGAGCCATTCTGATGGTTCCCCCCATACACCATGCTGATCTCAGACCCCCATCATCCCTCACATTATGGAGGCTACACACGGGATGAGTTGCTCCTGTCACTTCAGCTACAGTTTGAGGTTTTGAGTCACAGAGTTCTGGAGCTTGAGCTGACACCACGTCCTCCCCCCTGTCTCTGTCAGTATACTTTTGTTCCTCCACATTCATCACCTCCTCTTTTTGCACTTCCACCTGCTGCTCTTACACCTTTTCCAGGTTTTGATGTCCGTTTCCTTACTATCGAGCAGCAGATTAGTCATTTTCTTTGCCGTATATACAAGCTCGAGGAGGAGCTCACGCGTGTTCACAGTCTGCTTTTCTTCCCTCCACCTCCTCCTCCACCATCAGCATAGTTGGTTTTTGGTTTTATGCAGATTGCATTACTTTTGGTGAGAGCACCACTATTGAGCCGAGATTGTGAAGCCTTTTGGAGACCACCTTTTGATTATGTGATTTTAGTATATTGACAGACTTATTGGACAAGGGTAGTGTGACCCTATGTCCCTCTTGATGTAATACACTTTGTAAACGATGTAACCGTGGTCGGTAATTAATGAAAGCTCAGTCGTCATGTACTCACTAAACACTTTGTTGATTTACTTGTTGTGCTATGATAATGTTGATGCACGATTGCTTGCTAGGATGAATGCTTATATATACACATACATACGACCTTTGGACGACTATTTACTTACTTGACGAATAAGACCTGACCTATCCGATGTTCTTCTTAGAAGATGCCGCCTCAAAGGAACACCGATACTAACAACCCTCTGCTGAAGACAGAGGTGGAATTACAAGAGCGCATCTCACATGCCATCGCACAGCACGAGGCCCTTCAATCCGAACACAGTGGAGGTACCTCAGGAAATAACCCACCCAATGGTAATGTTTAGTCACTTAAGACACATTACAAAATGTTTGGACATTTCCAAGTGTGCTTTGCTAATGCCTTATGTGAATGATGTTGCTTATGTAGCAGGCTGCACCTACAAGCAGTTCTTGGGCTGCAAGCCCTTGGATTTCGACGGCACTGGGGGTGCCGTAGCTTTTGTGTGTTGGGTTGAGAAGACGGATTCCGTTTTGCGATTGAGCAATTGTACTCCAAAGCAACAAGTCACGTACATTTCTAGACTGTTTCTAGATGGGGCTCTGTCATGGTGGAACCTTCAGGTTTAGACGTTGGGTGAGACTGCTGCGTATGCTTTGACATGGGATGAACTGAAAGAGCTGATGCGTAAGAAGTATTGGTTGAGGGCAGAAATCCAGAGGTTGGAAACTGAATTCTGGAACTTGAAAATGAAAGGTTCAAAGATAGCTGAGTATGTGCAAAGGTTTCATGATTTGTCTAGGGTGGTTCCTTATTTGGTGAGGCCAGAGTTTAAGAGGATCAAACGCTTCATCTGGGGATTGGCACCTCAGATTCTAAGCATGGTGACAGTATCTAAACCTCCAACGATTACCGATGCTATTGAGTTAAGTGTGGCCCTCACTGAAGAAGCGGTTAGACTGGGAAAATTTTCAATCTCTGAAGAGAAGAAGGAGACTCATGTGGACCATCTAGAGATAACAAGAGAAAGTTCGTAAATTTCAAGAAGGGTACTCGGACGAATAACAAAAACAATGCCAAAAAGGGAAAAGAGTACATGGGTAAACTACCTAAGTGCGACAATTGTCGACGTCATCATACCGGGCGATGTAGATATGCAAAATGTGATAACTGTGGCAAAGTGGGGCATTGCAAGGAGACGTGTTGGCATGGTACGAGACGTGGAAATGGAGGTCAAGATGGTAGCGAAAATCGCGGAGGAAACAACAACAACAACTATCAAGGCGGAAATGGTGATGATCAAGGACATGGTCAAGGTTGTTTTAACTGTGGAGACATGGGGCATTTCAGGAAGTATTTCCCTAAAAACAATCAGGAACGTGGGAAAGTGCTCAACATCGGAGCTCGGGAAGCACGCTAGGATCCAAACGTGGTTATCGGTACGTCCCCTATTAGTCAACATTATGCATCTGTGCTGTTTGATACTGGTGCCAATTTTAGCTTCGTATCTCTAGGGTTTAAGAATATACTTGGTTTAGTAGCGAGTAAGTTAGATATCCCGTATTCGATAGAACTAGCTAATGGGAAGCTAGTAGAAGCCAAATAAGTGATTAGAGGCTGTGTTATAGAGCCTGGAGAGCGTGAGTTTTCGATAGATTTTCTGCCATTTGAATTGGGAAGCTTCGACGTCGTAGTTGGGATGGATAGGTTGTCGAGTAATCGTGCAGAGATTGTATGCCATAAGAAGGTTATCCACACCCCGATGGCAAATGAAGAGACGATTTTGATTCATGGGGAGAAGCAGGATATGCCCCTACGGATTATTATTTGTTGGAAGGCACGGAGGTTTTGCGTAAAGGATGTGTTGCTTCTTAACTCCTGTCGTTGACAAAGAGGCCGAAGAACCGAAGTTCGAAGATATCCCTGTGGTAAGGAAATATCCTGAAGTCTTCCCCGAAGACTTACCAGGATTACCTCCTCAATGACAAGTCAAATCCCACATTGACTTGGTTCCAGAAGCCGCGCCTGTAGCCAAGGAACCTTACCGACTTGCGCCCTCAGAGATGCAAGAGTTGTCAACGCAGCTTCATGAGTTGCTAGATGAGGGATTTATAGACCAAGCTTCTCGCCTTGAGGGAAACTCCAGTGCTGTTCGTCAAGAAGAAGGATGGTAGTTTTCGAATGTGTATCGACTACCGAGAGTTGAACAAGTTAACCATCAAGAATCAGTATCCCTTGCCGAGGATTGATGATTTATTCGACGGACTGCAAGGATCCAACTACTACTCCAAGATCGATCTTCGATCAGGTTATCACCAGTTGCGGATTCAGGAAGAAAGTATACCAAAGAACAGTGAGTCAACAATTTGTCTTTAGACATACTCTAGCGTTGTGTTTTATACATGGTGCACAAAACAGTTACACACAGAATACAACACTTTGAGAGTTTACGAAACATGCATTTAGGACCTTCAGGAACTTATGAAAAAATTCAATAAAGGTTATCACCTAAAAACCACGTCTATTAACTCGGGCAAACACCATTATTTTGCCATGCATGCTATTTCAGTTAACCGAACAGATAAAGTATTCAAATTTCTTTTATTGAAATTCCCACTTTTGCTTCTAGCAAGTAGATTTTTACATCTCTACTTCTCTAAATGGTAGTTGCATCATGACAATTTTCTTCATTAGAGAAAACACTCATTTGCTTTGGTACTTGATCATTTCATATGACACACATGCAATCGTTTATTACGCATGTGGCTTCCCTTCTAATGATCGTTTTCATAAAAGTCACAAATATCATTTCGCTATATCCAGGTTTTGCCTTGAGTCCTGAATAAACTTTTAAAATCATTGAGTCCCGAATAATCTGCATTATTGTAAGTATCGACTCCTTGATATTGAGTCAACAAAACTATCCTGAAGTTTATTTTCCTTTCAGTTACATACGTGGTTTATCTTTGTAACATTGCCAAAACTTCCTGGTCGATACATGTATTTATTGTCAGATTGCGCTGAAACCAAGTTCAATTGCTTGAACTTGTCCATTTCGCATATTCAATTCAAGACACTGATGCGTGTGAAGTGTGTATATAAGTTTAAGTATATTTTAAGCCCTTTTACACTTTCTTTAGCCAAGTTTTAAATTTATAAAACACGATATTTACTAACACTAAACACACATATGGGCAAGTGCACCCATCGTGAGCGTAGTATAGTGTTGGTAAGATACCGAGGTCGTCCAAGGACACAAGAGCTTTTAGTACCGGTTTATCCTCAACGTCCAATCAAATCAAAAGTTTAGAAAAATGTTTTAAACTAAGAAAATAAAAACTAACTAAAATGCTGAAAAATAAAAATAAAAGAAAAACAGATAGACAAGATGAATCACTTGGTTCCGACTCGTGTTTAGTGTAACCTTTGATTATTTCCACACTTTTGCACTATTTAAGAGATTATCTTAGTTATTGTAGTAGGCCCCTCTTTTGGAGGTGACGTTACCCTCAACCCAGTAGTTTGAGTCAGCAAGGATACAATCCTAAAGGGTCGGATTATTGAAAGATAATTAATTAAGTTATTAATGCAAATTATGGTAGGCCCCTCTTTTGAAGGTGACGTTACCCTCGGCTAAGTAGTCTGAGTCAGCAAGGATACAGTCCTAAGTAGCCGGGTTATAGTATTAATAGTAGTTTAACTTATGAGGGGATCAAAGAGTTTGGACCCCCGCCATCCAATACCGTTAAGTATTGAAGAAGGTCCTACTAAATTTGACCCAGGTCCCTTGCAGGATCTCTAAACGCTGAACAACGGCAAGACTCTTACCAAACCGTTCCCTTAACCCCCGACCAGGTAGCCAACATACCTCCATATAGACCGTGGAGATATGAATGGTGAAAATCTTTTATTTTATATAGACAGTAAAATAATGCCAAGACACCACGGACAAACGATAAGGAAGAATCACCTTCAACATAAGAAACTAGTTATTAAAGTCATTAATACATAACCAATTAAAAAGTGCGAAAAGATAAAAAAATAAAAAGTATTACACTAGACACTTTGTCTTCACCAAGTGATGTAAGAGACTTAGGCAAACATGGCCTTGATTGTCAAGAACTCTTACGATCAATCTTGGATCCCGAGACGACTCACACACTCTATGATGGACAATGGATGATGGTGGTGGATGATGGTGTTATGGTGGTGGTGGGTGGTGGGTGAAGTGTGAGAGAGGTGGTGTGCCAAGGGATGGTTTGAGCTTGAGCCAAGCACTCCTATTTATAGGCTGAACAGAAGCTCGGGCACGGCCCCGTGTCCAGTAGGCACGGCCCTGTGTCCACATCCTTCTCTTTCTTCATTAATTGCTTGTCTTTATTAGTTGACCACGGCCCCGTGTCCGCTGGGCACGACCCCGTGTGCAGAAGCATATCTGTACTATCAAGATTTGCCTAGATTTTGCGAATCTTATAGTTGACCACGACCCCGTGTCCGCTGAGCACGGCCCCGTGGTGAGCAATGGAAGCTTCTACAACTTTGTCTTTTATGCTGACACTTGGGCACGCCCCCGTGCTGGCTGAGCACGGGGCGTGTTCAGTCTTCTGTCTTCTTGTTTTGCTTGGGAAGATGCTTTCGTGGGGTTGGGCATGTCACATTTGTTCCTTTTCTTGTATTTATGTTAGATTTTGCTGTCTTTTTGCTTCTTTTGTTAATTTGAGCTCATTTAATCCTGAAAATACAAAAGGAAGACAAAAGCACACTTTTTCCAACATTAGTACTAAAAAAGGGTTAGTTTTATGCCACAATTGATGTAATTTATATGTTGCATTTTGCACACATCAAATACCCCCACACTTGAATCTTTGCTTGTCCTCAAGCAAAACTCTTTATAATATGGCTTTACACTCCCAAATGGAATTGGTAGAAAAGAAGGTTTTTGGGCTTGTCATAGAGTGTCGGGATTTCCAAGATTCTTTATTAAGTTTTATTTTTATTTATTTACAATCCTATTCGTCATGATTTATTTAAAACTTTTCATAAGATAAATTACTTATTAGGGCATAACATGCCTCTTTAAAATTTTATTTATATACAAGTTCACATACCTCACGGGGGATCACTTAACACTCGGCCGAAGATGTATTTTAGTGAATCACTCGAGAGCGGCATGGAACTTACTCCTACCATAAGCTTGCCAAGCAATCAATCCTCCTCCTTTTTAACTATATACCTTTGTAAATATCAAGAGGACTTTTTGGGTGAAGGGTTAGGCTTGGGTTAAAGGTAGGTGGTTGGGTTAGTGGTTAGTGGTTAGTAGAAAGGGCGAAAAACGTAACAAGCGTCGGTTTTCGTAAGACTTTTTTATTTTTGTAACTTTTATTTTGATGAAGCTATTATTCAAACAAAGTTATTTTTGATGAACTTGTTTGTTTATTTTATTTTATTTTTTTCTTTTGCTTCATCAACAACACTAAATTTTTTTTTTTTTTTTGAAAAGTCATACGAAGAACTGAGCTAGTTACTAAAACAAAGGGTTAAAAATGAAAAAAAAGGTTTTGGTGGGTGAAAGGGTGTTTGGTTTGGGTTATGAAATGAAAAGGTTTAGGCTCAAAGGGGCTAACTATGGGGATTTTGGGTAGGTGGTAAAAAAAAGAAAAAAATAATGGTGTAGAAATAAAAAGGGTTAGTCCTAATGCCTCCATCATTTACTTACTCGGGTTTAAGTTGGTAAGGACCGGGAATGTATCGTCATGGAAAGTTCTAGAGTCGTAAGAACCAAGCGGGTATTCACACAAGAAACGAAAAATGAGCATTTAATTTAAAGATATATATTTGTATACTCAATAAAGGCTCAAAACTCACTTTTGTGGGAATGGGTTTTTATGTGATCAAGTATATATAATTAAATTTTAACTAAGTTTGCCATGCCTTTTCATAATTTTCTTATGTTGGTTCTTTTTATCACGACGCTATCGGTTGTAAATTTGTAAAAATATAACATTTTTAGAACTTTGAAATTCCCAAGTTAAACCTAGACAAGTAAAAAAAATGAAAATTTTTGAAAAAAATTGGGGTGATTAGCGGTTCCAATAGAGTTTTGTGTAAGGCTTGTATTTAGGACTTGCAAGATTCAAGGTTTTAGCATCCCCCCCCCCCCCCCACACACTTAAATTACACATTGTCCTCAATGTGTCCCAAAAATAAGTTTTTAGGTTGATTGAATGTGTAAAAAGGGTGAAAAAGCAAAAAAATTGTGTTACTGGGCGCTGAACATGGCCCCGTGGTGTCCGGGCACGGCCCCGTGTTCAAGTGCCAGTAACAAAAATTAAACAAAAGAAACAGAAGCCTGGGCACGGGGGCGTGTTGGGTGAACATGGCCCGTGTCCAGTTACCTGAACTGGGTCTTTTCTGCAGACTGTGCAGCACGGGGACGTGTTGGGCGGACACGGCCCGTGCCGAACTTACTGTTAACGAAGAAAATCGTCGGATGGCTCTGTTTTCCTGCATGGGGTGCTGGTTCAAGCTTTCCCTTGTATCCTTTGCCATCCCGAGTGTGTTTTATTCCTGAAAATTAAAACTCAACTAGAAAACATAAAAACTAATCTAAATTAAACTAAGGAGAGTTCCGCTGAATGCCTCTGTGGTGCGCCACGTTTATAAGGGTCCTTGGCTAGACCCAAAGCCTGGTCATATGTCACTCAAGTGGGATGTTTCGCATCCCATGTTACACCGTCGGAGAGCGTCATCCAAGCTTGAGTCTATGACCTTCATGTAGTCGACCGAGTCTTCGTCTTCTACTCTCTTTCTAACTCCAAACTTCACTTCCTCGTCCCCAAACTTCAATGTTAGTGTTTCGTCATTCATATCAACCACTGCTTGAGCGGTGGCTAGAAATGGCCTCCCGAGGATGAGAGGAACATCGGCGTCTTCTTCCATGTCTAGGATGACAAAGTCGGTCGGGAAAAAGAAATTGTCAACTTTGACCAATAGGTTTTCAGCGACACCTTGTGGAAATTTGACGGATCTGTCGGCGAG
Organism: Helianthus tuberosus; assembly: GCA_030545235.1. Taxonomy (NCBI): domain Eukaryota; kingdom Viridiplantae; phylum Streptophyta; class Magnoliopsida; order Asterales; family Asteraceae; genus Helianthus; species Helianthus tuberosus. The sequence continues at coordinate 126,365,791 of CM060447.1, read as the reverse complement.
TTGTATGCTCATCTTTGTAGGGCTCGTTGTTCCTAGGCCGAGTCGTTTGAACAACGATGTGGGCATGAGGTTAATGCTAGCCCCAAGATCGGCTAATGCATTACGAACGGGGGATTCCCCAATCGAACAAGGAATCGTGAAGCTTCCGGGATCAATTTTCTTTTGTGGGAGTTTGTTGAGTACTAAGGCGGAGCATTCTTCGCCTAAGTTAACTAATTGTAATGATTCAATTTTCCTTTTATGAGTGAGGAAGTCCCTCATAAATTTTGCATATTTAGGCATTTGGGTAAGGACCTCAATAAAAGGAATATTAACATGCAATTGTTTTAGTAAATTTTTGAACTTTGCGAATTGCTCATTGGTCTTTTGACGATTTAACCTACCGGGGTACGGAATCGGAGGAGTCTTGGTGGGCCCTTGATTCGGTAAAGAAGCCTTTTCTGGTTGGGGTGCGGGTGGAGTCGTGGTTTGGCTGGACTGGCTTCTTTCATCTGGCGGTAATGGAGCCTCCTCGGGACCCACGGTTCGATTTCTCAATGTGATGAGATGTACTTGTGCTTTTGGGTTGGTTTCGGTATTGCTAGGTAACGCGCCTTGTGGTCTCTCGGAGAAATTTTTAGCTACTTGATTTAATTGTTTTTCAATGTTTTGAATGCTAGCTTGTTGATTTCTAAAATTCGATTCCAATTGCTGAAATCGATCCGAGTTTTTCTTTTCGGTGTCGGAGATGAGGCGAGATACAGTATCTTCAAGCCTTTCTCGTCCACCTTGTTGTTGAGAAAAGTTTTGTGGTTGTTGAAAGTTAGTTCGTTGGTTTTGTTGGTTACTACTATTGCCGGGATTTCTCCAACCAAGGTTTGGGTGGTTACGCCATCCTTGGTTGTAGGTACCCGTTGGAGGACCCGACGGCCTAGGTCTGTTATCAATGTAGTTTACCGTTTCCGTTTGTTCATCTAATTCTTTCATACAACTCCAATTTTCATGTGGCCCACCACACCCTTCACAAGCCATAACCGAGACCGTTTTTGTCATTTCTAATTTTTTGATTTTTGAAGAAAGGGCTTCGATTTGGGCTTGTAAAGAAGTGCTTTCATCAACCTTATGGGCGCCCGGTGCAATAGATTTATTGCCTCGGGGAGTGTGCCATTGAAAATTGGTTTGAGCAATTTCCTCAATTTGATTATATATTTCATTTGGGCGACGATTACCTAAAAGTCCCCCGGAGCTAGAATCAAGTGTTTGTCTTGTGTGTGGCAACAACCCATTGTAGAAAGTGGATACTTGTTGCCATACCGCAAGACCGTGATGAGGACACTTTCTTAGTAGCTCCTTGAACCTTTCCCAAGTTTCATATAAGGATTCCCCGTCCTCTTGTGAATATGTATTAATTTCAGTCATTAATTTAGCCGTTTTAGCAGGAGGGAAATACTTATATAGAAACTTTTAGGCTAGTTCATCCCAGGTGTTTACCGAGCCAACTGGGAGGGTGTTAAGCCAAGCCTTAGCTCGGTCTTTTAGTGAAAATGGAAACATCCGAAGGTGAATGGCGTCATTTGATGCTCCATTGATCCGAAAGGTATCACATATTTCTAAGAAATTCGTAATATGTAGATGGGGATCCTCGTCCGCAAGCCCATGGAAGGTTGCGGAGTTTTTAAGCATTTGTATCAAATGTGGCCGAAGTTCGAAGTTATTGGCCTCGACATTTGGTGCATTGATAGCGGCGCCGAGATTACCTACAGTGGGTCGTAGGTAATCCATGAGGGTACGTTGGTCCGCCATTGGAAGTGGGTCCCCCAAAACTTTCTCTTGGTTTTTAGCTTTAAGTCTTTTTCCTGAGAAAGCGTTCGGGTTCTTCTAGAGGTTCTTTTATGTCTCTACTAGAACTGGAGCTCATGCACTATGTAGGAAGTTCAAATGTGGCACCTGGGTTCCAAGTCATGCAACAAAAACAGAGAAGAACGTTGGTCAGAAGGTTTACCACGGCCCCGCGTTCAGCGAACACGGCCCGTGGTCGGAGGTACAGTGATTGTTTTCCGGATCCCTGTTACTGGGAGTTGGGCACGGCCCCGTGTTGCACTGACACGGCCCCGTGTTCTGCTCTCTGTAACTCGGAAAATAAAAACTGCCAGTAACAAGGCTGGACACGGCCCGTGTCCGACCAGGCACGGCCTGTGCTGAGCTCTGCAGAAGCTGAAAAACTAAGAAAAATCCTAAAAAAAATAAAAAATAAGAAAAAAACGATTAGGCCGCTGATTCCTAACTTTCTAAAAATCCTTGTGTCCCCGGCAACGGCGCCAAAAACTTGATGCGTGTGAAGTGTGTATATAAGTTTAAGTATATTTTAAGCCCTTTTACACTTTCTTTAGCCAAGTTTTAAATTTATAAAACACGATATTTACTAACACTAAACACACATATGGGCAAGTGCACCCATCGTGAGCGTAGTATAGTGTTGGTAAGATACCGAGGTCATCCAAGGACACAAGAGCTTTTAGTACCGGTTTATCCTCAACGTCCAATCAAATCAAAAGTTTAGAAAAATGTTTTAAACTAAGAAAATAAAAACTAACTAAAATGCTGAAAAATAAAAATAAAAGAAAAACAGATAGACAAGATGAATCACTTGGTTCCGACTCGTGTTTAGTGTAACCTTTGATTATTTCCGCACTTTTGCACTATCTAAGAGATTATCTTAGTTATTGTAGTAGGCCCCTCTTTTGGAGGTGACGTTACCCTCAACCCAGTAGTTTGAGTCAGCAAGGATACAATCCTAAAGGGTCGGATTATTGAAAGATAATTAATTAAGTTATTAATGCAAATTATGGTAGGCCCCTCTTTTGAAGGTGACGTTACCCTCGGCTAAGTAGTCTGAGTCAGCAAGGATACAGTCCTAAGTAGCCGGGTTATAGTATTAATAGTAGTTTAACTTATGAGGGGATCAAAGAGTTTGGACCCCCGCCATCCAATATCGTTAAGTATTGAAGGAGGTCCTACTAAATTTGACCCAGGTCCCTTGCAGGATCTCTAAACGCTGAACAACGACAAGACTCTTACCAAACCGTTCCCTTAACCCCCGACCAGGTAGCCAACATACCTCCATATAGACCGTGGATATATGAATGGTGAAAATCTTTTATTTTATATAGACAGTAAAATAATGCCAAGACACCACGGACAAACGATAAGGAAGAATCACCTTCAACATAAGAAACTAGTTATTAAAGTCATTAATACATAACCAATTAAAAAGTGCGAAAAGATAAAAAAATAAAAAGTATTACACTAGACACTTTGTCTTCACCAAGTGATGTAAGAGACTTAGGCAAACATGGCCTTGATTGTCAAGAACTCTTACGATCAATCTTGGATCCCGAGACGACTCACACACTCTATGATGGACAATGGATGATGGTGGTGGATGATGGTGTTATGGTGGTGGTGGGTGATGGTGTTATGGTGGTGGTGGATGATGGCGTTATGATGGACAATGGATGATGATGTTATGGTGGTGGGTATTTATTGTTGTAATATGTCCCTGGACTCACGTGATTCAATAAGTCTTGATTTAGTTTTGTGGTTAATCAGTTTAGTATTATTCGTATCCATCTACGCATAACGTAACCCTAAGGAGTTAACGTAGTCTAAATTTCAAGGACGAAATTTTCTTAACAGGGGCAGAATGTGACAATTGTCAAATTTGCATACATCCGTACAATGCTTAAACAGTAATTTATGACTTAATGACTGTGCTAAATTAAACTAATGACATGAATGCTTTCTAATTATTGTTATCATACTTACATGTGCATCATATATTGCAAAATGTCATATCCTTATTGTATGCAACACTTTATTGATTCAAATGGTGCACGAAACAAATTTAGCACAGTTATCAGACAAATCAGAAAAATGATGACGGAGTTCAGAACATAGACAGACATGGCATTGAGACAAAGAATGAGCCAGAAACCAAGAGTTACACTAGTATAGTGTGTAGGGAAGTAAGGATCCTAAAACTGCCTTCCTAGAGATAGTTTAAGTGCCGGAAAAATGCCTAAAACTTACATAAACTGCAGAATTCTGCAGAATTCAGCAAAATTCAGCATTAAACAACTTAATATTATGCAGAAATATGGTTAAATGGTCATGAATGCTTTCCTAAGTGCCGAGAATCAAAATTGTCACAAAAGGTAACATAAAGCACACTAAACTGCGTAGTTTAGCACCTTAACGAACCGGTAACCAACCGGACACTACCTGAAACACCAAATTTTCACTAGAAGCATTGTTTTAACATTTCCAAGCTAGTTATGGTCCCCGAACATCATAACACACTATATAACATACTAGTAACTAATCACCCTAACTAAACACTTGGATTTCAACCTTAAACCTAACTAGCCATTACATTCCAACTCTATACCCCCCATACCTACGATCACTAGGTGGCCCCCACTAATTGATTTTATTTAGTTATTTTATTTGATCTTGTTCCCACTTTTTGAACATATTACACACTAGTTAAATTGGTGTTGGAAGTTTATAAAAGAAACCAATAAACATAATCTTCTCTTTCCATCACAATTCACCAACACTTGAAACCTTCTCCTCTCATCCCTCTAGTCATGGCCAAGATCACCACCACCCTTACCACCATTTTCACTTCACTTCCACCCATTCTCTAGTGATATTAAGGTGTAAGAAGGTGTATAAGGAAGCTAGGAACTCTTGAAAATTGAAGGACCTCTTGCAAGTGCTTTTATCCACCTCTTTTTCATCTTGTGATCATCCCTAGCCTTGAGCTAGTAGTAAGATCTTCTACACTACATTTTACATCTTGTTTTGGTGGTTAAAGAATGATACAAGTTGTTAATCTTAAAGAACATTATGAACTTTGAACATGAAACTTAAACATAAGACTAAAATCATAAGAAATCATGTTGTTTAAGTGTTGTTATGCTTGTTGATTGTTGATTGCTCATGTTATTGATGTTAATCATCATGTGATCTTGCTAGATAGTGATTAAAGACATAACCTAGCAAGATGAGAGGATGATTATGTTGTAGATCAATAGATCATCCTTGTGTAAATCATGAACTTGAAGTGTAAATTGATTTTCTTGTAAAATGATGATTAAAGTGAATATAAAGTCTTGTAAATCTATGATTTCAAGAATGATTTTTCAAGAAACCAAGTTAAAAATACAAGATTTATATAAGCTTGGTTCTTAAAGAGATTAACCACATTTTTAGTGGTTAAACAAGTGAAGAAATACATATGTAACAAGAAAAACTCAAGAAGAAACAATTTTAGAAAAATGATCTACAAGTTGTGAAGATCTAATTTCTTCAAAAAATGATGTTTTTAAATAAACAACCACACTTTAAAGGGTAACTACGTCTATTAAACACACTAGTAAGTTACTACAAATTTTTGTAAACTTTCAAGTTCATGATGTAGTAATTTATGCATGATTTTGGCAAATTGGTTAGTGTCGATTGGTTTATTGTTGATTGTGGTGATTTATAAAAGAAAATGATATGCTTTGAAAGCATGGAAACCTCCATTTTTAAGGGGAAACTATGGCAAAATTTTTCTAGAAATTTAACACTTAGAAAAATATTTTTAAACAAATATTTACAAGTATATTTTAAAACATGGATTCTCATATAAAATTTGCCATAATTTTTGTTACAAAAATTATAAATATTGGAGGTTGGTTTTAGTAAATAAAAGTGACTAAATATGTATTTAGGAAATATATATTTAGAAGTCACCATGTGTGTGATTATTTGTATATTATGTGTATTAGTTATATTATTGTAGGACTTGAAATAATATAACTCACCAAATACCAAAAATTACAATCCAAAATATTACCAAAATTCCAAGAGAACGAATATATAAATTATACCCAAAGTATTGGTAAAACTAAACAAGGAATATAACTTACATAAATATTCCGGAAATAAATTCATGAGTATATTTTGGTAATTAGTATTTTGGACACCAAGAGAACAAAAATATGGTTTTTACAATTATTACAAAGATATATCATAATTTTGACAAGAATAAAATATATTATTTTTGGGTTAGTAAAAATATATTTCTTGGAAATATTAGAAAATATATTATTTTTGGGAGAAAATATATATTTTCTTAAATAAACTTGGAACATATTATTTTTGGGTGAAAAATGGATTTAGATATATATTCTAAGTTAGACTTGAAAATATATTATTTGTGAGGTTTATATGAAAATATAAATATTTTTGCCAAGGGAAAAATTATAAATAATTTTTCTATGTAATATTTCTTAAAATATATATTTTGAGAATATATATTGATGGAATTTCATTAGAAATATTATTCCGGAAAAATAAATACGAAAATTAAGTATAAGATACTTAATAAACACAATAAAAATACGTATTCTCGTACGTATAAATACACACCGGAATACGCCACCAATACTTGGCAAATATACGCAAGGTTAAGAAATACGAGTATGAATACACCTTTCCTTGGGGAAGATATACATGTGCAAATACGTTATGTGACAAGTTAAAATATATTATTTTAACTAATATTCCACAATTTAATAAATATAATTTAAGTTAAAATATTTATTATTTTAACAAATAATAATATACTTGGAATAACATTGATGACACAAAGAAACGTAACTCAAAAATACTAAATAAGACCAAGGTCAAGGCACGACCCACCCGTCTAATGAACCGAAAGGGATTTCATTGAAAGAAGTGGTTTTGTTGGAAACACATAGTAGGAGGGTATGAAATAAAAACCTGGTTGCAGAAGGAAAATAACCTTTTTCTAAGGTAAGTTTCTTCATCACTGTGGCTTCATACCCTCTTTCAATGAAGTCAGTTTGCAACTCGTTTTTAGTGAAAGAAATTTTACCTTCTTGATCATCGAGTTGAAAGACCTCTGAAATGGATTGTGGCGTGATTTGGACAGCTTTACCCTTTATGGAAGAGTGTATAATGGTTGCAATGTCTCCTTGTTTTTCAAGGGATGCATTCTTCCAAAACTCCCTCTGGGTCGCCAAATAGATTGGTGCATCGACGGTGAACAAAGTTTTGTACTTTGATTTTGCCATGGTGTCAAGGATGGAATCGAAAACATTGGTGGTTCCTGGTTTTGTGAGAAGACCCAGGAGATTGTGGGATGGTTTATATGGAATTTCAGTGGAAAGTGCCTTTTGAGAGGCTGTTTTCGATGAAGATTTGGATGAGGGTTTTGAAGATGACTTCGATTTTGTCATTTTGAAGATGATGATCGAAGAAATTTGGAGAGAAATGAGAAGAAAAACTGCTTTGAGAAGAGAATTTTTAAGAATTCAATTCGACAGTAAAACCCTGTTTTGGTGGTGAATGGGGGATTTTATAAGGAAGAAAATGAATGCTGAGGTGGCAGCCGTTACAAAAGTTCTGACCAATATGTACTGCCCACGTGACAACCCCTGTTGAAAGTGAAGGACAGTACTTGTGTGATAGGGACTGATGAAGGCTGTGGTATGAAAGCAGTGGATGATTTTCACTATCAGTGGATAGCATATCAGTGGATAAGACACTGCTTTTGAGTATCAGTGCTTTTCAAGAAAATGAGGGATCAGTGGTTAACTTTCAGCAGTGGACAGTGTTTAGAGATCAGACGTTTGAACAAAACAGTGGTTAGGGTAAATGGTACAATTCTGAAGGACAGGTGTTTCAGCAACAGTTATGAAGATTTTCATTCAAGGTTTTGCCACATGTCAATTTTGAAAAACAGTGGTTTAGTACCCCAGATGATGAAAACTTTTTGCTAAGGCAACTCATTTTCGTTTATCATTCAATTAACACATGAGTACCCTAGTAATTTAAGCACAGTTTGCAATCAACCTTTGATAAAAATTTAGAAGCAAACCTGAGTATGACATGATCATGACATATGTACCATTTCCTTTTGACCCATTTATGAGGACACTAATACCATCAAAAAATAAGGTATTACATCCTGACAGGAGCTGAAACTATTGCCAACAAAAACAAGCATAAGTTCCAAATATATTATTCCAAAAAAAAATGAATAATATATCCTGGTTATTTGAGAAAATCCTTTGAACAACAAAAAATAGTTAAAGGATTTTCTGAGAATAGTATCAAAAAGGATCTGGTATAATTTCAAAAGAGTATATAATCATATCATTCACTAGTTTTTGAAAATGGTCAGTGGTTTGACAACAGTGGTAGGAAACTTTTGAATACATTTTGACCACTGTTTGGAACCATTTTCTTTGTCAGTTGATTGCAAACCTGAGGACACATGGAGAAAATTTTTGAACATTTGTCTAGTCCTCTTTGGAGTTCATTTACTGGAATCAAAACCTTTTTCTGAACAGATAAATGCACATAGTTGCTTAATGACCATTATTACCCTAAACTTTGACTCATAAGTGTTTTATGTTTATACTCTTTTCTTTTGACTTCAAAAGTTTTGAGATAAACACACTTCTGAGTTTTTGTGAATATTAGTCCAAAACCACTTTGCAGTAATGTTTTGAGAGACTTGGTCATGTCTTCATAATTTTTCAACCAATCTCACACTACATATGATACGGACTCTGTTGACCCTTGATTTTCTTAATGTATTATTAACAGAGTTGATTTGTTCCTTTTGAGGAACTCAACCTGTTTTCAACACATAAGATTTGAATGACTAAAGTTTTAATTCCCTCTTTCTGAGTTAACAAGACATCAATGTTTTTATGAACATAGGTTTTTGTTAATCTGAGGTTCATACTTTAGCATTTTAATAAGATGACATCACAATTTTCATAACAGCAATTGAAATCAAGTTTGAAAACATGAAATAATCCCATAATTTAACAGATATGTTTTCAGATCTGAAAACTATGAGTGACTTGTGCATGAATTCACTTGTAGTGTGAAATTTGTGTGTCATATGACATCTTGGTTGATTTACAGAGTTTTTGATTAACCACTTTGAACATGATTTACTCGGTACTCTGTTTTTTTTTCAACTAATTACAACCAACCTTAGTATCAATGAATTTTGAGCCGAACTGTTATGTCAAATTGATTGTTAGATCGAATTTGACTGTCCAGGCTCTGATACCAATTGTTAGGATCGGAGGCTCTCATGATTGTGTTTGTTTGTATGTTTTGAACAATTTGTGAATATGAAAACATGTAAAGTGCAACGGAAATGAAAACAAACTTTGTAAACACAATCAAAGGAGAAAATAGTTTGGTAAACAATTGCTTCTCATAGAGTCAAAGGATTTACAGATCAAAGCAAAAGATTACAGATATGTTTACAAACTAAACTCCCCCTCAGCCTGATACCCCAAGGTAGGTTGCACACAAGATGAAAGGATTAGACATGAGGAGAAGAACCTGCTCAGTCAATCAAGTGTAACAGTACAGGGTACTGTTACATTTATAGGCAAACCAAACCACTGAGGTATCTCAGCTGACGTCACCATGAAAGCGACGTCTAACAGCCTAACAACCTGTATCTACTGTCTTTACATAAACACTGCTAAGCCTAACCACTGACTATACATAACACAGTTAATTCACCAAACAGCTGCTCTCCTTTTATGTCAGTGCTTTCCTCAAGGTTGATCAGTCCTTGATTGAGCAGTGCTTTACTATCAGTAGATATGACCAGCAGTTGTTGAGTACCTCATGGATTTGATCAGCAGTTAAAGGACCAGCAGTAGTTGTATCTGAACAGCGGATAAAGACCATCAGTTGTTATAAATCACTTTCAAGGGGAAAGCAAAGTGTAAACTGCTGCTTATTGTGAATCCTCTGTTGTGACCTGGTTTTGGCTTTACATTATCTGTTCCTCTGGTAGGGTTCAATCCCAACATGTGCGCAGCTTGCTTTTTGTTCCTCCACCTCCTCCTCCACCACCATCAACATAGACGGTTTTTGGTTTTATGTGGGTAGCTTGCTTTTGATGAGAACACCGCTATTGAGCTGAGCTAGTGAAGCCTTTTGGAGACCACCTTTTGACTATATGACTTATGGTAGATTGATAGACATTATGGACAAGGGTAGTCTGACCCTGTGTTCCCTTTTGATACAATACGTTTGTAAAACATGTAACTATATTTGTGGTCGATGATTAATGAAAGCTCAATCGTAATGTTCTCATTAAATACGTTGTTAACTTACTTGTTTATGCCATGATTGCCTGCTTACTTGTTATGACAAATGCTACTATATACATACTACTTATTATAAACATAAGACCTGACCTATACAATCTTCTTTTAGAAGATGCCTCCTCGAAAGAACAATCAGTTGCCCACAACAGAGGCTGAACTGCAAGAACGGATTTCACAAGCAATCGCACAACATGAGGCCTTACGCTCTGAACACAGCGGAGGTACCTCAGGAAATAACCCACCTCACGGTAATGTTTAAGTCATTTAAGACACATTACGATACGTTTGGACTTTCCGTGTGCAATTTATAATGCTTACTGTGAATGATGTTGCCTGTGCAGGCTGTACTTACAAGCAGTTCCTAGACTGCAAGCCTCTGAATTTTGACGGCACTGGAGGTGCTGTAGCTTTCGTTAGATGGGCGGAGAAAACCGATTCTGTGCTGCGAATAAGCAAGTGTGCGTCAGAGCACCAGGTCACCTACATTTCTGGACTTTTCCTAGACGGAGTTGTATCATGGTGGAACCTTCAGGTTCAGACTCTGGGAGAAGAGGCTGCGTATGCTATGACTTGGGATGAGATGAAAGAGCTGATGCGCAAGAAGTACTGCTCGAGAGCTGAGATTCAAAAGTTGGAAACCGAGTTCTGGAATCTAAAGATGGGTGGTCCGAAGATTGCTGAGTATTTGCAGAGATTCCATGACCTGTCTCGTGTTGTCCCCTACATGGTAGAACTGAAGTTCAAGCGAATCGAACGTTTCATTTGGGGATTGGCACCCCAAATCATGAGCATGGTGACGACATCCAAGCCTCCAACCATCACTGAGGCCATTGACTTGAGCATGGCACTGACTGAAGAAGCGATTAGGCTGAACAAGTTTTCGGTCTCTGATGGAAAGAAGAAGAAGACTCATGTTGAGTCATCAGGAGAGAACAAGAGGAAGTTCTCGAATTTCAAGAAGGATACCCAAGGAAGCAACGGTAAAAACAAGAAAAGAGATGCGAACCCACCAGCCAAAGTCAGGACTGGTACTGCAAGTTCGGAGAACAAAGGGAAAGGTTATATGGGCACTTTGCCCAAGTGTGATGTGTGCCAGTTCCATCATGCCGGCCAGTGTAGGTTTAGGAAGTGTGAAAACTGTGGAAAGAATGGTCATTCGAAGGAGACATGCTGGGCTGGTACTGGTCGTGGAAACGGTGGTCAGAGAGGTAATGGTAATGGCAGTGGAAACCGTGGTGGAAACGGTAATGGAAATCAGAATAGGAACAATCAAGGAGGAAATGGTGGTAATGGGAATCGTGGTGGTTTTGGAAATCAAGCTGGCAATGGAAACCGCAACCAAAACAACAACCAGGGTGGTACTGGAAACAAGAAAGGATGCTTTAGTTGCGGAGATGTCGGGCATTTCAAGCGAGATTGCCCAAAGAACAATCAAGCCCAAGGAAGAGTTTTCAACATAGGGGCTAGGGAAGCTCGCCAGGATCCGAACATAGTTACGGGTACGTTCCTTATCAACCAACACTTTGCATCTGTATGGTTTGATATCGGTGCCAATTATAGCTTTGTATCCCTAGAATTTAAGAACATACTTGGGTTAGTTGCCAGTAAGTTAGATATCCCGTACTCGATAGAACTAGCTAATGGAAAGCTAGTAGAAGCAAATGAAGTGATTAGAGGTTGTGTAATAGAGCTTGGAGAGCATGAGTTTACGCTTGATCTTCTGCCAGTCGAGTTGGGAAGCTTTGACATGGTAGTTGGAATGGATTGGTTATCAAGAAACCGAGCTGAGATCGTATGCCATGAGAAGATCATTCGCATCCCGATGATGAATGAAGAGACGATTGTAGTGCACGGAGAAAAGCATGATACGCCTCTAAGGATTATCAGTTGTTTGAAGGCCCGAAAGTTTTTGCAGCAAGGATGTGTTGCCTTCTTGGCTCACGTTGTTGATAAGGAGGTGGTAGATCCGAAGTTGGAAGATATCCCTGTGGTAAGGGAATATCCTGAAGTCTTCCCCGAAGACTTACCAGGATTGCCACCGCAACGACAAGTCGAGTTCCGCATTGACTTGGTTCCAGGCGCCACACCTGTAGCCAAGGCACCTTATCGACTTGCACCTCCCGAGATGCAAGAATTGTCGACGCAACTTCAAGAACTTTTGGACAAGGGATTTATTAGACCAAGCTTCTCGCCTTGGGGAGCTCCAGTACTGTTTGTCAAGAAGAAGGACGGTAGTTTTCATATGTGCATTGACTACCGAGAACTGAACAAGTTGACCGTCAAGAATCGGTACCCCTTTCCGAGGATTGATGATCTCTTCGATCAACTTCAGGGTTCGAGTTACTACTCCAAGATCGATCTTCGATCAGGTTATCACCAGCTGCGGATTCAAGAAGAAAGTATACCAAAGACTGCCTTTAGAACTCGTTATGGACATTACGAGTTTCTAGTGATGCCGTTTGGACTAACAAATGCACCGGCAGTATTTATGGATTTGATGAACCGAGTTTGCAAGCCATATCTCGATAAATTCATGATTGTATTTATCGATGATATCTTAATTTATTCAAGGACAAATGAAGAGCACGAGCAACACCTTAGAGCCATCTTAGAGCTGCTCAAGAAGGAGAAACTATATGCTAAGTTCTAGAAGTGCGAATTCTGGTTGCGTGAAGTACAATTCCTTGGTCATGTAGTGAATAAAGATGGGATTCATGTGGACCCCGCCAAGATCCAGGCGATCAAGAATTGGGAAACTCCGAAGACGCCAACCGAGATCCGACAGTTTCTAGGTTTAGCTGGGTATTATCGCCGATTCATCGAGGATTTTTCAAAAATCGCTCAACCGCTGACCTCCCTTACTCAAAAGGATAAGAAGTATGAATGGGGAGACAAACAAGAGGAAGCTTTTCAGTTGCTAAAGATCAAGCTTTGCGATGCACCTATTTTATCCCTACCCGAAGGCACCGATGACTTTGTGGTGTACTGTGACGCCTCGCGTCAGGGATTAGGTTGCGTGCTAATGCAGCGACAGAAGGTTATCGCTTATGCTTCGCGCCAGTTAAAGGTCCATGAGAAGAACTACACCACGCATGATTTGGAATTAGGCACAGTGGTGTTTGCTTTGAAGATCTGGCGACATTATCTGTATGGTACGCGCTGTACTATCTTTACAGATCACAAGAGCCTCCAGCACATATTTGATCAGAAAGAGCTTAATATGAGACAGCGACGATGGGTTGAGTTGTTAAACGATTATGACTGTGAAATCAAATATCACCCAGGTAAGGCGAATGTGGTGGCAGATGCCTTAAGTCGGAAAGAGAGGATTAAGCCCATAAGGGTTAGGGCTTTGGAGATGATTATACAAACGGACCTCTCGTTGCGCATTCGTGCCGTGCAGAGAGAAGCTCTTAAGAAAAAGAATCTTAAGGAAGAATATCTCCGTGGAATGGAGAAGAAGTTGGTACCCAATGAGGAAGGAACCTTGTGTTTCATGGGACGAATTTGGGTTCCCCTTTTTGGAGGTCTTAGAGACGTGATTTTTGATGAAGCTCATAAATCAAGGTACTCGATCCACCCAGGATCGGATAAGATGTACCAAGATTTGAAAGATTTCTACTGGTGGCCAAGATTGAAAGGTGATGTTGCAACTTATGTTGGAAAATGTTTGACTTGTGCCAAGGTGAAGGCCGAGTATCAGAAGCCATCAGGTCTCCTACAACAACCCGAGATACCCATGTGGAAGTGGGAGCAGATCTCGATGGACTTCATAACCAAGTTTCCAAAGACGCCCAGAGGTCATGATACGATTTGGGTAATCATAGACCGTCTGAAAAAGTCTGCGCACTTTTTGCCTATCAGAGAAAAGGATAACACTGGTAAGCTAGCTGAGCTATACTTAAGGGAGATACTCGCACGTCATGGAGTGCCTATCTCGATTATATCTGATAGAGATGGGAGATTTGTGTCAAGGATTTGGAAATCTTTCCAAGAAGCGTTTGGTTCACAGTTGAATTTAAGCACCGCATTTCACCCACAGACGGACGACCAAAGTGAGAGAACGATTCAAACATTAGAAGATATGTTACGAGCTTGCGTAATGGACTTGGGTGGCAGTTGGGACACTCACCTGCCTTTGGTTGAGTTCTCCTATAACAATAGCTACCATACAAGCATTCAAGCTGCACCGTTTGAAGCTCTCTACGGACGTAAGTGTCGATCGCCGTTATGCTGGGCAGATGCAGGCGATAGAAAGCTAGTTGGTCCCGAATTGATTCAAGAGACGACATATAAGATTATACAGATCCAAGAGCGCATCAAGGCGGCTCGTGATCGACAAAAGAGCTATGCGGACCAAAGAAGGAAACCTTTGAAATTTGAAGTGGGAGATATGGTTTTATTGAAAGTCTCACCTTGGAAATGTCACACCCCGAATTCATCAGAGCTGGCGTGACTGGACTGGTATCTTCATTGCACAGCGGAAGCAAATAATCTAAGACTTCTAGAAATCTAACGCCCACTAAGTACTCGAATCTCCAATGGTTCTCCTATTCCAACCGTGCCTTGTCTTAGAAATGCAACCTGAGAAAGAAACATGCGAAAAAGTCAACATAAAGTTGAGCGAGTTCATAGTTTGTTTGTAAAAGATTTGAATTAAATCTTTTGGATAACCGATTTGTGAAATAATATTGAGAAAACGAATTTAGAAATCATTTTCTTGCCAAGTTATATGGAAACTTTGTATTTGTAACGCATTATGTTCGTAAATCCATTTATTTGTAAACTCTCGTATTTGTAATGTTCGTATAACTGTCAATGCCCACCCTGACTTTGACTTCACACCCGCATAATCCGATGCTTTGAATTTGTATAAAACATGGTATGTAATTTGTAAAAATCAAATATTTCTGTAAGTATGTATGTCCCTGGTATGTAGCAATAAGGAAAAAGAGATCACCAATGGGTTGCAAAGCCACTTGTATGTGTGAAGTGATGCAGGAAAACTCAAACCTAGCGGAGTTGCACCGGGCTTCCGGCTGTAAGACACAGTCACCACTATGGGCCGCCCGGGCCTCATGGGTGTGGGCTCGCTACACCCAAATAGATCTATCACTCATGTCCCTCGGTCCTACGACGATGATTAATGGCCTTAAGTATCCGCCTACCCACTCACATGATCTAAGTAGTATGCCCTCCTTAAGCTAACCATACCATGTATAAAAATGTCAGTATAATTGTAACATGTATTTTACCCCAGCCTCTAAGGCTGAACCTCCCCAGCCTCTAAGGCTAACTCCCCAGTCTCTCTATATTATCACCAGACGATCCATCCCTAGTCATGAAAATCATTCACATTTCGATAATACGCATTTGTTTTGTAAAAACCGGTATATTTAGTATAATCCATTCATAAACCATTTGAGTTCCTCGAAATCCATTCGTAATATGATTTAGAAATATGAGTTTCCGTTCGTTCAAAAGCTTTGTATGCTCTTGCACAACGTGCTTTGTCTAAAATATGCAGTCTTTGTACATCGAGAACTTTGTGTGTTTTCTGCAAAACGTGCATGTCTTTCCACCCCGAAAATATTTATAAAAATGTAAAACCGTAAAAAGATGGGGCTATGAACTCACCTGAATATTCCTGTGCAAAGCTAGCTAAATACGACTTCATGATGTCGTTTCCAAGACGTGGCTTGCTAGTGTGCATTCTACAATATTCCTAACACGGGATATCTTATAAGTTTCTAAATAAAAGCGGTAACTAGTCTACGTGTCACCGAGCTCTACCGAATCGTTAGTTGAACGATTCAACGGTAAGTAGTTAACTTATCGGAAATGATTAGGTCATATTTGATAAGTATCATTTATTGTCGATAATAACCAATAAGCCTTGAAAGACTTGATTCTCGAGATATTAGAAATAAATAAATATTTATATTAAAACATATAAATATATTGTTAAGGTTGCTTGTCGTCTCGAGAAATCGTTTGTGTATATAGGAATATTCGTATGAAAGTAATATATAATAACTTGTATTATATATTGCGTCTTGTATATATTTGCCAAAATATACGTATATGTCGTTTCGGTGTTTGAAATAAATGTAAAAAGTTATATTTATTTTACAAAAGTATCATTGAGTTGTTGGATGTTTGAAATAAATAGATAAGTTATATCTATTTTTATAAAAGAATAACGAGTCGTTTGATATTTAAAATAAATATATAAACTATATTTATTTTATTGAAAGAATCGTCGTGTTGTTTGATATCCGAAATAAATATATAACACTATATTTATTTATAAAAGGATTTGTTTGAAATAAATATATAAACTATATTTATTTAGAAAAGAATCCGAATTGTTCGTTGTTTGGAAATAAATATAACTAAATACATTTATTTTATAAAACCATCAAGTTTTGTTATTTTGTAAAGCGGTTTGTCGAAATGTTATAAACATGCTTTGTAGGTTATGTAATGTCGTCGAAAGTAAATATATATTTGTATTTGTTTTCATAGAAGATTGTTTGGATCCGATAGTTTCGTTTTATAATAAAACGCGTTTTAGTTTTACGTATTTTCTCGAAAAACGGGCAGAGTTTCCTCTGTTTTTGGACGGCCCCGACAACTAAAGTGTTGTTATATTTTCAAAATTCAATCGCCAATTATTCAATCAAAATATATCAACTTTCGCTATGTCAAATTATAAACTATTATTCTAATCGACCGGTTCAAGCTCGTTTCACGTAAATAAATAAAACTATGAGAATAACGGAATTTATTGCGCCCTAAAGTCTTTACCATCTTCTCGTGTCGAAAGCCGAGCTGACCGAGTTTGACCGAGTCAACCCGAACCGCTTCACATCTGACCCGAACCAAACCGTAACTCGAACCCGCTGCTGTCCCGCACCGAGACCTGACCAGGTCTGACCCGAACCAAACCCGAGCCAGACCAGATCTGACCCGTGACTAAAATCCAAACCATAACTCGAACTAAAACACTCGAACCCATATCACTGAGTTGAACCGAGCCAAAAATAACCCTCGCCACTCCCACAGCCGTGACTCCGGCCGCCGCTGACCACCACCGGCCACCAACGTCAACATCAGAGAAACAAAAAAAAAACAAATCAAATCTCATGTGGGTTAACAGCTGAACTTTGGAGAGATTTAAAAGAAAGAGAGCTAGGAGTGGAGGATTTACCGGGAAATACCATCGTCGACGTTCACCGCCGCCGTACGCCACCGTCACCGCCGTGAGTGGCGGCGCCGCACCTGCTCCGCCGTTCCTCTCCGTCTCATCTCTCTCTCCGTGCTTCTCTCTCCATGCTTCTCTCTCCTCTAGTCTCTCTCTCTCTTCTGTTTCCTTGCCGTACCACCACCAAACGCCGGTGGTGGTGGTTCGTCTTGCTAATCGAGGGGGGGTGATCCGTTGTTCCTGTCGTGCAGCTCCACCACCGCCGACCGCCGGCTCCACCGGTCTCATTGCCGGTTCTTCACGGAAGAGAAGGAGATAGGGGTGTTGGTTTACGTTTTGGGGATAACAGGTATGGTTGTGTGTATTTGGAGTATGGATTCGAGAGAGGGAGAGGAGAGTGAATTTGTGAGGTCTGTATAATTGTTTTGAATAAATGAAGGTGTTTGGTTTGTGTATTTTTTATTTGTGTGTGTGTTGTTCTCTGCTTGAATGAAATCGAGAGAAAGAGAGGGACCTTTATAGAGATGGTATTGAGATCTAGTATAGATGTTGTGGAGATTTTGAGACATAATCTTATGGTAAGATTTAGTATAGATTTTGGTAATATTTTATAAGATCTTGTAAGATCTTGTACAGATTTTGTATGTAAACCTCTAATATAATATGTGCAGGTTTAGGCTTGCGGGTTTTGGGCTTGGGCCAAGGGCCCACAAGCCCATCTCGTGTGTAAGTGACCCGTAATTCCTACGAGACCCGTTGTCAAAACCCGAACTCCGTTTAACGTCAAAAGATAAAATTTTGGTATTAGAATACATAAAATACGGTCAGTAGTCGTTGTTTGCACTCCCGTTCGTCGATTACGGTAAATATCACGAAAAAAAATTGTATCGTTGTCGTCTTTAATCCGTTTTTCAATCCGGTTTCCACTGTAGTCACTAAAATTTAATTACGAAGCTAAAATATATTGTAAAAATTTAATATTTGTCGGCGTTGTCAGTATTCTGTTCAGTTTCAATCCGTTGTCGCTTATCATTCAGCAGATTTTTCCGTAAACCACCGTTCACGCCCTACAAAGTTGGTTAGCCGTTTCTAGGCACTCCAAGAACTAATTAAGTCAATCTTCGTCTTAATCACTATTTATTATCGCGTTAATCGCCTATTAACCACGTAATTAAGGGTCGTAAATCACCGGTTGTCACATTCTCCCCGTGTTAATGAAATTTCCTCCTCGAAATTTAGACTACGTTAACTCCTTAGAGTTACGTTATGCGTAGATAAATATGAATAGTATCAAAGTGGATGACCACGAAACCAAATCAAGACTCATTCGAGTTATGTTAATTCAAGGACATACCTCAACAATAAGAACCCAACGGTTAACAGGAATATGTTTCAGAAATTGATGTCAAAGGAAACAAGACGTACGGATACAGTCACCAGTGTGACTAAATTAACAGGAGTCCAGCAACGAACAGAAATTTCGACCAATCGAATTCCACATGATTTTTCACAATAAGCAATTGAATTCTAGAAGCAATAGTATCCACTAAACGAAACTTAGAATCAACAAATTCAAATGTACTAGTTTGCATTAAACGCTCGATCGTGGTCAGCACAAGTTGCAAGTTATACCGACGCCACAAGGTGTCGTAGTGAATGAAACAATTCAAATAAAGCGGTGATCGAACAAGTATCACCTATGTTTTGCATGAAATGCTCAATCATGATTAGCAAGTTTGTATTGACACCACAAGGTGTCGTAGTGATTTAAATAATTCAATAATAGCGGTGATTAAACAAATTCACCGTGTTTGAAACCCAATGAAGATTCAACGAAATAAAATCTGAACGCCTGTTCCAAACAATCATCATAGGATTTTCAATTGAAAATGGAACATCGAAGAAATAAATGTTTTGATCGAAGATGAGAAAGCAATGAATAACGCAAAACATTCGATCGATGTTGAAAGAATCGTTAGGAGGTACACCGGAATATAAAATGAGTTTTGTGTACCATTGTCTTATCACACGATTGTGTTAAGACTGTTGTAATGTGATAAATCAAAGCGAATTTAATTTAAATCAATAAATAAATAATTAAATCCGTGCATAAGATATGTAAACGAGTTTAGCGCAAGCTTAAAATAAGTGAAAATAGCACAAGGTGTCGAAATCAACAAACAATTTAATGGAGTCGAATGCTAAACAAGTTTACTTCGACTCGGAACAAATGAAACACTTGTTAAAACGAATTTTGTATATGATGCTCCCAATACATCTTATGGTGTCTTGAACCGAATATGTGTAATGAACAAGTTCAAACAAACGAACTTGGTTTCGACGCAATCCGACCATAAATACATGTATCGACAAGAAAGACTTACGGCATGGTCACTACGAAAACCATGTATGTAACTTGAAAAGAAATTTCAAGAAAATGTGTTGACTTGATAACAAGGAAGCCAACATTTACAATAATGCGGGTCATTCGAATCACAAATCAATAATTAGGTTTAGCGGAACAATATTTGAACTTTGATGAAACGCTTATTCGAAACGAAACCACATGCGCAACAAACGATGCATGCGTAACATATGAATTTTCAAGAAATGAAGCAAACGAATATTCGCTATACTGAAAGAAATGATCGTGACACAATGACCTTTAAGAGGAGTAGAGATACGAAAATCTACTCAGTAAATGTGAAAGTCGAAATTTCAATAAAAGAAATTTGAGGACTTTACCTAGGGTTGCGTGTGATATCCGGTTGTTAAGTGACATTACCATGGAATGTTGAACATAGCATATTCGTTTTTAAATGAGATAGCGAGAATGCAGGGGTATGCATCTTCTCCTTGGTGTAATTCGTGTCGTTTGCAGGACCGTGTGACAAATCGTCGCATCCTGATCGATAGTTCTCCTGCTGACAGGATTAGCATCGTCGTTGAATTACGCCATGGTGTCTTTTCAAAGGCCTCGCCTCGATAGTCGTATGTGTCGTACTTCAACCTCTGTTGATGTATAGCTTAATTTTCACGTATACCTGTGCACTAGCGTTTCGTTCCGCGTAGAATGTGATGTACTCCGACATCCATTGACGTACAATTTGAGTTCCATGTATTATCGTGCACTAGCGTTTCGTTATGCGTAGGCTGCCTGCTCTGGAAGTTAAATATCATAGACAATATGGATAATAATATGTGCCCGAGTTAATATTCGCGGTTCCTACGTGATGACCTTTAATGAACTTCAACATAAGTTTCCGAAGGTCTTAAATGCATGTTTCCTAAACTCTCAGAGTGTTGTGTACTGTATGTAATTGTTTTTGTGTACCATGTATAAAACACCACAATAGCATATGTTTGAAAACAAAATTTTGACTGTTTGTTTTTCGGCAACGGTTGGAGACCATATTCGAGTACTATGCGTTCTGTATGTATTCAGGGTCTTAATTGTCTAAGTCCCAGAGAAAATTGAGGTTAGAGCCTAGGTGTTCCTACAGAAAACCTTATTCGCTGTAACCTATAGCTCTGATACCAATCTGTCACACCCCGAATTCATCAGAGCTGGCGTGACTGGACTGGTATCTTCATTGCACAGCGGAAGCAAATAATCTAAGACTTCTAGAAATCTAACGCCCACTAAGTACTCGAATCTCCAATGGTTCTCCTATTCCAACCGTGCCTTGTCTTAGAAATGCAACCTGAGAAAGAACCATGCGAAAAAGTCAACATAAAGTTGAGCGAGTTCATAGTTTGTTTGTAAAAGATTTGAATTAAATCTTTTGGATATCCTGTTTGTGAAATAATATTGAGAAAACGAATTTAGAAATCATTTTCTTGCCAAGTTATATGGAAACTTTGTATTTGTAACGCATTATGTTCGTAAATCCATGTATTTGTAAACTCTCGTACTTGTAATGTTCGTATAACCGTCAATGCCCACCCTGACTTTGACTTCACACCCGCATAATCCTATGCTTTGAATTTGTATAAAACATGGTATGTAATTTGTAAAAATCAAGTATTTCTGTAAGTATGTATGTCCCTGGTATGTAGCAATAAGGAAAAAGAGATCACCAATGGGTTGCAAAGCCACTTGTATGTGTGAAGTGATGCAGGAAAACTCAAACCTAGCGGAGTTGCACCGGGCTTCCGGCTGTAAGACACAGTCACCACTATGGGCCGCCCGGGCCTCATGGGTGTGGGCTCGCTACACCCAAATAGACCTATCACTCATGTCCCTCGGTCCTACGACGAGGATTAATGGCCTTAAGTATCCGCCTACCCACTCACATGATCTAAGTAGTATGCCCTCCTTAAGCTAACCATACCATGTATAAAAATGTCTGTATAATTGTAACATGTATTTTACCCCAGCCTCTAAGGCTGAACCTCCCCAGCATCTAAGGCTAACTCCCCAGTCTCTCTATATTATCACCAGACGATCCATCCCTAGCCATGAAAATCATTCACATTTCGATAATACGCATTTGTTTTGCAAAAACCGGTATATTTAGTATAATCCATTCATAAACCATTTGAGTTCCTCGAAATCCATTCGTAATATGATTTAGAAATATGAGTTTTCGTTCTTCAAAAGCTTTGTATGTTCTTGCACAACGTGCTTTGTCTAAAATATGAAGTCTTTGTTTATCGAGAACTTTGTGTGTTTTCTGCAAAACGTGCATGTCTTTCCACCCCGAAAACATTTATAAAAATGTAAAACCGTAAAAAGATGGGGTTATGAACTCACCTGAATATTCCTGTGCAAAGCTAGCTAAATACGACTTCATGATGTCGTTTCCAAGACGTGGCTTGCTAGTGTGCATTCTACAATATTCCTAACACGGAATATCTTATAAGTTTCTAAATAAAAGCGGTAACTAGTCTACGTGTCACCGAGCTCTACCGAATCGTTAGTCGAACGATTAAACGGTAAGTAGTTAACTTATCGGAAATGATTAGGTCATATTTGATAAGTATCATTTATTGTCGATAATAACCAATAAGCCTTGAAAGACTTGATTCTCGAGATATTAGAAATAAATAAATATTTATATCAAAACATATAAATATATTGTTAAGGTTGCTTGTCGTCTCGAGAAATCGTTTTTATATATAGGAATATTCGTATGAAAGTAATATATAATAACTTTTATTATATATTGCGTCTTGTATATATTTGCCAAAATATACGTATATGCCGTTTCGGTGTTTGAAATAAATATAAAAAGTTATATTTATTTTACAAAAGAATCATCGAGTTGTTGGATGTTTGAAATAAATAGATAAGTTATATCTATTTTTATAAAAGAATAACGAGTCGCTTGATATTTAAAATAAATATATAAACTATATTTATTTTAATGAAAGAATCGTCGTGTTGTTTGATATCCGAAATAAATATATAACACTATATTTATTTATAAAAGGATTTGTTTGAAATAAATATATAAACTATATTTATTTAGAAAAGAATCCGAATTGTTCGTTGTTTGGAAATAAATATAACTAAATATATTTATTTTATAAAACCATCAAGTTTTGTTATTTTGTAAAGCGGTTTGTCGAAATGTTATAAACATGCTTTGTAGGTTATGTAATGTAGTCGAAAGTAAATATATATTTGTATTTGTTTTCATAGAAGATTGTTTAGATCCGATAGTTTCGTTTTATAATAAAACGCGTTTTAGTTTTACGTATTTTCTCGAAAAACGGGCAGAGTTTCCTCTGTTTTTGGACGGCCCCGACAACTAAAGTGTCGTTATATTTTCAAAATTCAATCGCCAATTATTCAATCAAAATATATCAACTTTCGCTATATCAAATTGTAAACTATTATTCTAATCGACCGGTTCAAGCTCGTTTCACGTAAATAAATAAAACTATGAGAATAACGGAATGTATTGCACCGTAAAGTCTTTACCATCTTCTCGTGTCGAAAGCCGAGCTGACCGAGTCAACCCGAACCGCTTCACATTTGACCCGAACCAAACCGTAACTCGAACCCGCTACTGTCCCGCACCGAGACCTGACCAGGTCTGACCTGAACCGAACCCGAGCCAGACCAGATCTGACCCGTGACTAAAATCCGAACCATAACTCGAACCAAAACACTCGAACCCATATCACTGAGTTGACCCGAGCCAAAAATAACCCTCGCCACTCCCACAGCCGTGACTCCGGCCGCCGTTGACCACCACCGGCCACCACCGTCCAGATCATCATCATCACCAACGTCAACATCAGAGAAACAAAAAAAAACCAAATCAAATCTCATGTGGGTTAACAGCTGAACTTTGGAGATATTTAAAAGAAAGAGAGCTGGGAGTGGAGGATTTACCGGGAAATACCATCGTCGACGTTCACCGCCGCCGTACGCCACCGTCACCGCCGTGAGCGGCGGCGCCGCTCCTGCTCCGCCGTTCCTCTCCGTCTCCTCTCTCTCTCCGTGCTTCTCTCTCCTCTAGTCTCTCTCTCTTCTGTTACCTTGCCGTACCACCACCAAACGCCGGTGGTGGTGGTTTGTCTTGCTAATCGAGGGGGGGTGATCCGTTGTTCCTGTCGTGCAGCTCCACCGCCACCGACCGCCGGCTCCACCGGTCTCGTTGTCGGTTCTTCATGGAAGAGAAGGAGATAGGGGTGTTGGTTTACGATTTGGGGATAACAGGTATGGTTGTGTGTATTTGGAGTATGGATTCGAGAGAGGGAGAGGAGAGTGAATTTGTGAGGTCTGCATAATTGTTTTGAATAAATGAAGGTGTTTGGTTTGTGTATTTTTTATTTGTGTGTGTGTTGTTCTCTGCTTGAATGAAATCGAGAGAAAGAGAGGGACCTTTATAGAGATGGTATTGAGATCTAGTATAGATGTTGTGGAGATTTTGAGACATAATCTTATGGTAAGATTTAGTATAGATTTTGGTAATATTTTATAAGATCTTGTAAGATCTTGTACAGATTTTGTATGAAAACCTCTAATATAATATGTGCAGGTTTAGGCTTGCGGGTTTTGGGCTTGGGCCCAGGGCCCACAAGCCCATCTCGTGTGTAAGTGGCCCGTAATTCCTACGAGACCCGTTGTCAAAACCCGAACTCCGTTTAATGTCAAAAGATAAAATTTTAGTATTAGAATACATAAAATACGGTCAGTAGTCGTTGTTTGCACGCCCGTTCGTCGATTACGGTAAATATCGCGAAAAAAAAATTGTATCGTTGTCGTCTTTAATCCGTTTTTCGATCCGGTTTCGACTGTAGTCACTAAAATTTAATTACGAAGCTAAAATATATCGTAAAAATTTAATATTTGTCGGCGTTGTCAGTATTCTGTTCGGTTTCAATCCGTTGTCGCTTATCATTCAGCAGATTTTTCCGTAAACCACCGTTCACGCCCTGCAAAGTTGGTTAGCCGTTTCTAGGCACTCCAAGACCTAATTAAGTCAATCTTCATCTTAATCACTATTTATTATCGCGTTAATCACCTGTTAACCACGTAATTAAGGGTTGTAAATCACCGGTTGTCACAGGAAAGGTGTGGCACGCTTTGGGAAGCGTGGTAAGTTAAACCCACGATTCATTGGACCGTTCAAAATCCTGGAAAGGATTGGTCTTGTAGCATATAAGTTGGAACTACCAGCGGAATTGAATGGTGTTCATGATACATTCCATGTATCTAATCTAAAGAAGAGTCCAACACAGGAAACAGTGGTCATTCCTGCTGATGAAGTTCACATTGATGACACACTCCACTTTACCGAAGAACCTGTTTTGGTTACTGGACTTACTGACTGGAAAGTTAACAAAACTCGGAGGAGTAGCGTCAAGCTTGTAAGGTTCGATGGAATGCGCGTCACGGCCCAGAGTTTACTTGGGAGTGTGAGGACCGCATGAAAGCTAAATATCCGCATTTGTTCCCTAACTCCCCTGCAGCTAGTAGTAAAGCTTAAAATTTCAGGACGAAATTTTCTTAACAGGGGGAGAATGTGACAACTGTCAAAAATTCAGGTATCCGTACAATTATTTAACCATGATTAGTGCTTAATGATTGTGCTGAATTTGCAATTAACTGCTTTCTGATTACTGCCATATACATACTTGTGCATCATACATTGTTTAATGTCATACCAAAATTGCATGGAAGTTATATTGCCTCAAATGATGCATTAAGTACAGTTAGCACAGTTATCTGATAAATCAGGAAAATGCTGACAGAACTCAGTACATAGATAGACAGTGCATTGAGTCACAGAATGAGCCAGAAACTAAGTACTACACTAGTATAGTGTGTAGGAAAGTAAGGATCACAAAACTACCTTGCTAGTGATAGTTTAAGTGTCGGAAAGTGCCTAAAACTCACCCAAAGTGCTGAATTCAGCAAAAATCAGCATGTTAACACACTAACATTATATAGAACATGGTTAAATGGTCCTGAATGCTTTCCTAAGTGTCGGGAATCAAAAGTGTCACAAAAAGGTACATAAAGCACACTAAACTGCAAAGTTTAGCACTTTAACAAACCGGTAACCAACCGAACAACCGGACACTACCCGAAACACCAAATTTACACTAGAAGCACTGTTTTAACATTACCAAGCTAGTTATGGTCCCCGAACATCATAACACCTCCTAAAATATCTAGTAACTAACTTAACTAACTAGATACTTACATTTCAACCTTAATGTAACTAACTTGGTTAAAGCCTAATCTAGACCCCCCCCCCACCTAGTGGACGGCCCATACAAGGGACCCACTTGTGATTTTGTTTAATTATTTTATTAGATCAAGTTGGTCTTTAGAAAACACATAAACCATGGGTTAAAATGAGAAAATGGTTATAAGTAGAACTTGTAGGATCATAAGTCTCATTTCTACACACACTTAAACACACACAAATCCTCCTCTCCTCCCCCTTGCTCTCGGCCGACCCCAAGCACACCCACAAACACCACCATTCAATCTTCTTCATACATTCTACATATACACAAAGGTGTTAAAGATCATACAAAGAAGCTAGGAGCTTGTGGAAGTGGAAGGACCTTGTTCATTTGCTTTTATCCACTTGTTTTCTACACTTGAATCATCCCTAGCCTTGAGCTAGTGGTAAGAACCTTGTACACTCCATTTTACTTCCATTTTTAGTGGTTAAAGAAGAATCATAATCAAAAACTTGAAGAACACTAAAGATCACAAGAAGTAAACTTGAACATAAGCATGTTTAATGAAGTAATCTTGATGAATATGAGTTGTTATGCTTGTTGATCATTGATTGTTTGTAGAAATGATGTTGATCATCATAAGATCTTTCTAGATCATGATTAAAAACATAATCTAGCAAGATGAGAAAATAGAAGTGTTGTAGGATGATGGATCATCCACACATGGATCATGAACTTGAATGACTAAATAGTTTTGTTGAAAATAATGATCAAAGTGAGTAGTAACACTTGTAGATCTAAAAATTTATGAATGGTCTTTCAAAGAAACCAAGTTAAAAATACAAGTTTTATTAAATCTTGGTTCTTAAAAAAACAAACTCTATTTTTAGTGGTCAAACAAGTGTAGAAACACTTGTGAAACAAGAAAGTTTCATAAAGAAACATTTTTAGAAAATGTGACAAGAAGTTGTAAACATCTAACTTCTTTAAAAATGAAGTTTTTAAAGAACTAATCACATTTTAAAGGATAACAAGGCTTATTAATAACACTAGTAAGTTCCTACAAATTTTTACAAATATTCAAGTTCATGAAGTGGTAGATTATTACTTGTTTTTGGCAAATTGGTAAGTAAAGGTTGTTTATTATTGTTGGTAGATGGATTGTGATGATTTTTACAAAAGAAAATGATATGCTTGAAATCATGGAAACCTCCATTTTTAGGGGAAACTATGGCAAAATTTTCTAAAAATATAAACACTTAGAAAAATATTTTTAAACAAATATTTACAAGTGTATTTTAAACCATGAGTTTACTACAAAAACTTTGCCATAATTTTTTGTTACAAAAATACAAATATTGGAGGTTGGTTTTCATAAATAAAAGTGACTAAATATGTATTTAGGAAATATATATTTAGAAGACACCATGTGTATGATTATTTGTATATTTTGTGTATTAGTTATATTATTTTAGGACATGAAATAATATAACACATCAAAATACCAAGAATCACAACCCAAAATATTACCAAAATTCCAACAAATAAATATACACATTTACACCAAATATTGGTGAAACCGAACTATGGAATAAGACTTACAAAATATTCCGGAAAATTTATTCACAAAGTACATTTTGGTAAATAATATTTTGGACACCAAGGAAGTAAAAAATATAATTTTTACAATTACTACAAAAATATATCATATTTTGACAAGGAAAAATAAATTATTTTTGACAAGTATGAAATATATATATATATTTTTCCTGAAATTTTAGAAGATATATTATTTTTAAGAAAAATATATTTTCTTACACGAACGCGAAATACGATATTTTGAGGCGAAAGTTATATTTTCTCAAATAAATATGAGATATATCGTTTTTGGAGAAAAATGAGTTTATCTATATATTTTCCAAGATTGGACTTGAAAATGTATTAATTTTTGAAACTCATGAGAAATACAAATATTTTTGCCAAAGGAAAAATTATAAATAAATTTTCTAAGTAATATTCCTTAAAATATAGATATTTTGGAAATATATATTAGATCTTTATTAAAGATAATATTCCGGAATAATTAATATGAAATTAAGTATAAAGGATACTTAATGAATACCGTAAAAATACATATTCTCATACGTATAAATACACACCGGAATACGACCCTAATACATGGCAAAAATATACAAGTATAAGGATACGAATACAAATACACCCATCCTTAGGAAGGAAACACAAGTATAAATACTTGGGAAGTATTAAAGTTAAAATAATTGTTTAACAACTATTCCAAAATTCATAAATATAATTTAAGTTAAAATATTAATTATTTTAACAAATAATTATATAACTTGGAATAATATCGAAGACACAAAAGAAACGTAACTCAAAGACATTAATACTAAGTCAAGGCACGGCCCGTTCATCTCATAGACATTAGTACATTGTAGGTAGTCGTGTTCTATCCGAAGAAGCTTAAGTTACGGTGATTGAAGACGCAAAACTGTGAGTTTCGTGACCCCCTTTTCTTTTTACTGTTTTCAGTTTTATAACTTCAGGGGTGAAGTACATGTTACAACTGTTTACAAACGTTATTATTTGGTATGGTTAGCTAAGGAAGGGTACTTCTAGATCATGTGAGTGGTGGGTATGACGCTTAAGGCCATCAATCCTCTTTGTAGGACCGAGGGACATGAGTGATAGATCTATTCGGGTGTAGCGAGCCCCGCCCATGTTGGACCAGGGTTTGGCCCATGGGTTGACTATGTCTTACAGCCGGAAGCCCG
The DNA here is from genome assembly GCA_030545235.1 of Helianthus tuberosus. Lineage (NCBI taxonomy): Eukaryota > Viridiplantae > Streptophyta > Magnoliopsida > Asterales > Asteraceae > Helianthus > Helianthus tuberosus. The sequence continues at coordinate 126,336,929 of CM060447.1, read as the reverse complement.
GTGCAAAGTCTGCTAGGTTTGAGCTTTCCTGCATCACGTCACACATATTAATGGCCTTGCAAACCATTAATGATCTGTTTTTCCTTGTTGCTTTCATACCGGGATTTACAAACTTACATACATACTTACAATGATTTCAAAGGTTTATTCATACACACAAACTCGCTCAACTTTTGTTGATGTTTTCAAAATACATGTATTTCAAGGAATTAGTTGTGGATCTGTCGGGCGTTCGGAAGTTCCAAGTGTGGTTTAAGAATAAAAGATATCATCCATGGTCTTCGGGTTTGGTCAGGGTGTCTTATTCCTGGACGAGACACGTCTTCCAAATCCTAGTTTTATTTAATGTCATCTGTCGAGTCTTTGTGAACTCTTAAACAAGTTGCATGGTTTGTACTCGAATTTGAATTTCTATGTTTTGAGACAATGTTGTTATTATGTTTTTAAACTTAATTAATGGATGACCATCTATGGTTAATATCATATAGTTGTTGTTATGATTGAATGCAATGGTATTAAGAAAGTCACACCATAATCACGCTTCCGCAAAAGTCAGGGTGTGACATTTACCTCTCCACAAGAGGTGACCACCCCTTAGGCTGGAGGGTGTGGTTGGAGCCCCATAGGGGCTTTATCAGGCCACGTAAACGACACGTAGGATCCACGTCAGCCAGGGAGCTTTATCACGCCCCCCACCCCTTTAATTTGCAGGGTGTGGATGGAGCCCCCGTCATCATTACCTAATTATATATTTATTTATCTATTTATTTTTTTAAAATTAAATGGCAATTTTAATAACTAGAAAATTAAAAAAAAAACATAATTTCATTAAAAAAAATAAAACAACACTACAAAGTCATTAAAAAAACACTAGGTACTAGCAAAAAAAAAAACACAACATACTAGAAAAAAAAAACTACTTATATTTTGCCCGAATTTGTGCCTTACGAGCCTCCAAAATGACTCGGTTCTCCTCTGGTAGATTTGACAAATCTCTTGCGCGAAAATCCATGTCTTTTTGGATTTGTTTCTCCATTCTCATTTGTTGGTCTTTTTCCCTAATGGAGATTATTTTGTTGAGACTTGCCTCGAAGTCGCTCAACTTTGATAGGCCATCGACGGCGTTGAAGAAGACTTTCCTCGTGCCGCTGCCTTACTTTTATCCCTACCAGTTGGTCGAGGCAGCTCTTCTGGTTCTTCAAATTCGTCAACATCGTCGTTTAGATTAATTATTGTACGAGCATCGGACCCTGATGGTTCGGTGGTGGATATCGATTTGGACCGTTTAGATCTAGGGCGGGTTAGGTCGAACGGTGGTACAAGATACCAGTTGGGAGATTTGCGAAGAAGCTCCCATGTTGTTACCAACGTAAAAACATGTGCATGGTACAATCTATAGTCGTTGTGTGCTTGGGTCATGACGTCGACGTCGCTCGAACCACTTTTCCTTCGACTACTATTGACGAGATTAGTATATATGTTGTTGAAATTGGTAACCTTCGTCCTCATAGCACCCCACTTTCCCGAAAAAGAGTCGGGTGTTTGATATTCGCCACGACCCATTGCGGCGAAAAACTTCTCACGTATACGACCCCAAAATACCTTTAAGTCTTGGTCGTTTCCTATAAAAAATTGTATTTACAAAACAATATGTCTGAATTAAAAAATAAATTTACAAAACTATATGTTTATAAAAGTATGTAAAAATATATGGAGATAAAATTTACCAACAATCCCGTCCTCCGATACGTCGAGCCATGCTATTGCCAACTCGAACTCTTCCTTAGGCGACCAAAATTCGACCTTCTTAGTAGCACGTTTTTCGGACTCATCCTTCTTTCGATGACTTCTCTTTTTTCTAGAAGAGGGTTCGACTTGGGTTTCAGGAACGGATTCGGTTTGGGTTGGGTTGGGTTGTGTTTTGGGTTTCAGGTATGTTTTGGGTTTGGGGTATGTGTTTGAGGTATGTTTTGGGGTATGTTTGGGGGAAAAAATGGGGGTTGAGAATAATATACGTAAAAATCGGGCATTGGTGGAGTGGTGGGATGAGGAGAAATTGGGGTTCTTGGTGGCATTGGATAATATCCAAGCTCACCCGTACGCGAGTCTCTCCGATACCGGTCCTTTTGCTCGTTGTTTTGCAAAGTTTGCCACAACGGATTGCTCGGGTCCCATGGGTTTGGGTTGTTGGGAAACATTGTAGAGAATGGTTTAAAACAATGTAGCGAATGGTATAAAGTTTAGAGAAAGTGAAAGGAATGGAATAAAATATGTAAGGAATGTTGGGTATTTATAAGGTTAATTTATAAAAAAGATTTTTTTTTTTAAAGTTACCGTTCAACGGTAACAAAGTCATAACTCCTCCTCGTTCCACGCGATTCCTGCTCGTTATCACCATGGAGCCCCAACTATAGCGCCCCCCCCCTTGATTTGCTCGGTGTAGGTGTATAGCGCCTAGGGGCGCTATAGATGATGATGTGGCCTGGGTGGCGCCCCCACACCCTCCGGCCTTAGAGCATTCACAATGAATTCTGTATCCGTATCTATATATTTACAATAAAAACTGTTTTTTTCTCTCATTTTCTATTAAATAATATTTTATATACCTTTATCGTTGCTTTTTCTCTCTCCTTCACTCACAACAATTTCTAAAAATATTAAAAAATTTATAAGGTTTTCCCTCTTCAGATAGATTTTTCCCATATATTTACAGATAAACACTAATATTCCCATATATTTTCTCTGCCATTCACTCATAACCACTAAAAACACTAAGGGTGGAGGGTATGGTTAATCACTCTAGGGTGATTGAGTGAAATCCTGGCCAATAATATTATGTCATGTCAACTCCCCATTCCATTCTCCATTTTGCACTCAATCAAGGGGTATGGTTAATCACTCTAGGGTGTTTGAGTATGTTAAAAAATAAAAAAATTGTGATTGGTTAAAAGAGGTTGGGACCCACCATTTTCTCAATCACTCTCTCTCACCTATTTCGGTAAACACTCACCGATTTCCACAATCTCTCACCAACTCACCGAACACTCTCATCCACTCGGTATAGTCACCGATCGGTGACCTCAAGTCCCCGCTCTATACCCTGTACAACCATTCATTATAATATAAGTAAACCTATGGTCTTTATTGTGAATACTATTACACCCTTAGTTCCAAGCCGTACTTAGTTTTTGTTAAAAAGAGAGATTTTAACTACAAAGAAAGAAGAAATGACATATATTAGATGGGGGTGGGACCCATATTGAGATTTATTTATATAGGATTGGAAGGAAAGTGCAAGGAATCGGATTCAATAATGAAAAGGAAGCATCATTCCATATTAAAAAATAAAAATTAATTCCCTTTTAAAAAGGAAGCCACCTCCCGTGTTCTTTCTTTTTATTTAAGGTTAATTAATATTTCGATTACCTTATTTAATTAGGTTAAACTTATTTATGTAAGTAGCTTATAGCTTATAAGTATAAATATAGTTTTGGATATAAAGATAAGATAACAAAAAACAACAATAGTTAATCAGGAATAATCATAATTTTCTTTTAAATTCATAACAAGTTCCTCTTTCACGTCTTTTATTGTTATTATTTTCATTCTCTTTTATATATTGTCTTGATATTGATAGTTTTCTTCAATTCATGTTCTGATTTCTCAAAAATCCTTGTTTCAGCTTAAGGAAATGAGTGGTGAATTTACGACTTTCATAAGGTTTATTATATACATAGAAAAGGTAAAGAGAAAAAATAACATGGTTTAAATAAATACGAATTGTGCTCTCATATCTCGATCATGCGAAGTTCTACTAAAGAACGATAAAAATGAAGAAGATGTTCGATGGTCACCGTGAAAGAGATAAAAACAAACATGGCATATGACGTTATAAATTTAGCATCCACATTTGTAAGCTTTCTATCCGTCTTAATTTCTCAAAGAGTTAATTACTGTTTTCATCCCTGTGATTTGTCAAAAATTACTATTTTAGTCCATTAGTTTAAAAATTGCGATTTCACCTGTGGTTTCACTTTCGTAACCATTTCAATCCATTTATTCTGTTAGTACAGGGACTGAAATGGTTACGAGGCGGACTGAAATGGTTACGAAAGTGAAACCACAGGGACTGAAATCGCAATTTTTAAACTAATGGACTGAAATAGTGATTTTTGACAAACCACGGGGACGAAAACAGTAATTAACTCTTTCTCAAATGTAGTGATTTTGACGAGTTTTAACCCAAGTAGAGAAATAAATGGTTATTAAAAGCAATCCGTCTACTTCAACCAAGTTGCAAACTTAAGGAATTTGTTCTTTGAGTTTGGGTGATGGTGGGTGTTTAGGTTTTTTTTTTTTTTTTTTTTTTTTTTTTTTTTTTTTTTTGTAGTGGGTTTTTTTAGAAGTTTTTGTACCCTTCTTACAATAAGGAGCCTTTGTATTTGATCCTAATCCATAAAACTATATATATATATATATAAAAAGATTAACAAATTAAATACCTTACCTGTGAATCTGAATCTGATGAAGGTCAAAAGGGCAGAGCCGACGGCAGAGGGGTCAATTTGGCAGAGGGTGCGTCGAACCTGTCAATGCTGGAAGAGACAGAGGGTTTGGATTCTTTGTTTGTGTAATGTATCTTGGTGCAGGACATAGTACGCCTCACTATTTCTTTAAAACCCGCCTCACTATTTCTTTAAAACCCTAAGTACCTAAGTATAGAATTAGAAAAAAATAGATACTAAAACTCAAACCGGTGACTTTTTGGATAGAATACAAGGGATTTAACACTCTAAAAAACTTAATATTAATACCATGGGCTCTATTAAAAATTTATAATACCATTTCTAATAAATTTTAAAAAACGTGAGTCCACCCCTGCATAGATGGTCCTATAACATATTTTTGTAAATTTAGAAATTAGAATAATATATAAAAAAAGTTAAAAGACACTAACTTATGATTCTAGAAGATGGTAGTTGTGTGTGTTTTTTTATTTATTAAAAATTAAAAATTAAAAATAGAGGTATAGATGTATAAGGCAAGTAAAGAAATAACTATTTGCTTGATTTTGTCTAGTTGACGACAATATTGTCAAGTAGACTGACTGACTATATAATGTATGAGAGCATCCATCCATTATTCATTTGTTTTCTAGAGCTGTTGTCAACTCTGCAACTTCTTTCACCTTTCCTTCTGTTCTTGACCTTCTTCAAGGTGATCACACTTTTTTATTTTATTTATTTATTCTCTCTAAATTTCACAACTTTAATTCTCTGTAACTTCTAATATGTGTTTATTTTAATTTAATGTCCGGAAGAATCTTTGCTTGCTTGATTATTATACTTGGCCAACACTCAAACCTAGACAACACCCATGTTAGCATGTTTGTTATTTCATTATCCAATGCCATTATTTCCTCATAATTTCTATAGCATTTGCTTTCAATCAAATTGATTCCAGATGGGTCTTCAAGTGTTAAGTCTTTTTTTTTTTTTTTTTTTTTGTTGCAGGTTAAATTGAGTATTCTGTCTGCTTGCTTTATTCAAGATTTGATTCAATTTAACAGATTTTATATGGGTTTTTTATTTGTCAACTCTTGTTGCAGGTTGAATAAGATATTCTATCTGCTTAGCATTTAGTTTGCATATTCAAGATTTGCTTCAAAACAACTGATTCCAGATGGCTTTTTAAAGGGTTCTTTTTGATGAATCTTGTTGGATCAATGGGTGTTAAAAGATTTATACTTTACTTGTTGGTGTTCTTCGGGTTTATATTGATCTTTGTTGGCCCAATTTCTCTTGCTATCACCAATGCTACAGATGGTAGGTGTTGTCCTCTTTTTTTCAATCATTGAATTTGTTTTTAATTAGATGAAATTCTAATTTAATTGTTCCGGATATTATCTTAAATGGTGCAGTGAGTGCAATAAATAATCTATGTGCTGCACTTGGATCTCCTGATCTTACTGGATGGACAGCAACTGCTGGAGACCCATGTGATGAGAAATGGCAAGGTGTTGTCTGTGATACTACTAATACAAAGATTATATCAATGTATGGAAACCCTATCTTTCTGTTTTGTGGCCATTTTTTAAATTAATTGTTTTGATTTTTAAATTTTTTTTTTTTAATAGAACTGTTCATGGTGCTAACTCGGTACGAGAATTGGGTGATACCCTAGGAGCATTTTCTTCACTCCAAAGCATGTAAGTGACTGTTCGATATTGTAGTTTGTGTGTGTGTGTGTGTGTTTAATGTTATTTGACTAATAACTCCACCTATTTGGTTGTAGAGATTTGAGCAATAACTTTATTGGTGGTAGCTTTCCAACTGATCTTCCTGTTACCCTCACAAATATGTAAGTTTTGTTTTATGATGAAAATCTAAATTTGACAATTCGTGCCAAATTTTGTGCTGAACGAGCCGCGCTCAAGCTTAGGTGAGCTCTAGCTCGGCTCGTTTGCACCTAAAGTCTACTATTATTGGATGCCCAAGTTGTTGATGCGTTATGTTTCTTGCACTTTACGTCTCTAAATGATAACAACTTGTCTGGAGAAATACCGGATTCCTTTGAAGGCCAAACCGCTTTGGTCAATCTGTAGGACCCGTTCATTATCTTAAAAGAATCACCCGGTTTTTTCTTCTTCTCTAATCAGTTCTTATTCTGCTGATTTTTTTTCCACCTTTGCAGAGATTTATCTGGTAACAGTTTGAGTGGAGAACTACCTTCCTCCTTACAAAGTTTGTCTTCTTTAACCACCTTGTGAGTAATCAGTCATCTTATCAAGAGTAGACGTCTGTTAAAGGTGGAAAAATGGGCAGGTCGGGCGAGTTGTGTATTGGGTCGAAAAAGAGAATTTTTCTACGGGTGGGGTTGAGTTGACCTGAAGAAATTTTTATATACAATTTCTTTTTCATATATGATAAATATTTTTATTTATTTATTAAAAATAATCTAGAAGAACATATTGGGAGACTTTTAAGTTTTAAACCACTTGACTTTTCGTTTTGAGCTTATGATACCATGTCCCGAATTGACCCATTCATAAGTAAATGGATCGAAATATTAACCTAAGATAATCTGCCTGAGTGAAACTAACATGTGTGTGTTTGCAGTCATTTGCAGAACAATAAACTCTCTGGGACTCTTGATGTTCTACAAGACCTGCCTTTGCGTGATCTGTGAGCTTCTCATTCACATTGCGTATAAACGTTAAATGTTCATTCATTGCACAATCCAAAAGAATCGATGATTTTAGTTCCGTGTTTCATTTTGTGGATAAAATTAAAGAAAACTTTACTTGTCTACTCATTGTTAATAACCATTGGCAAGCTCGGTCGTTTACTAATTGGTTTTATCTTTTACAGGAATATAGAGAATAACCTGTTCAGTGGACCCATACCCGGCAAGTTACTAACCATTCCCGATTTCAAAAGTGACGGGAATCCATTCAATGCTACTACAAGTGCTGCTCCACCTGCATCCCCAAACACAAACACAACCACATCTACAGGTTCAGGAACACCTTTTTTCCCGTCACCTAAACAAACGTCCGCTAACCAACCACCTGGTAAACAAGTACCACAAGCCAGTGGTCCATCATCCACACCAGCTTCCAACTCCACAAGTAAATCTTGGTCTGCTAAAAAGATAGTTTGGGTGTCAATAGCATCAGTATTTGGTTTCATTGTTCTAGCATTAGTGTGTCTGCTATTTTCACCAAGAAGATTCCGAAGAAAACAAATCCCGGGTTTGATACCCAAGAGGCATGAGATTACCCCGTATATAGATAACCGAGTGAGTCATATAGACAACAGACCCTTTGCTCAACCGACCGATCATGTTGATAAAGGTAATCTCATTTTGTTTAACCTTATTTATTTTATTGTCACGAAATAGTGTTTTTTATACAATGGTACGTGTCCCAAATCACCAAATCTTTTATTCTTGACCAGCTCCAAAGGTGGCCACAGTTGTACCGCCAAAATCGCAACAACAATCGCTTTCACCGCCACTGGCACCGTCAAGTAGACCACTTGGTCCACGTCTAAAGCCACAAACTGATAAGCAGACGGATGTGCAAAGACTGAGTGCCATATCAAAGCAGGACAGTATGGAGATAGACATGAGCAGATTCGATATAGATTCATTGCGGCCACCACCTCCGCCGCCACCCGCACCACTCTCAACTTCACAACCAATTCATCTACCTTTTGAAAAGGTTATTGTGGAGCCCGCTATACCTGTTGAAGCGGCCGCCAAACCTCTTTTGCCTCACATGTCTGTCAGGTCGTACACAATCGCATCCCTACAACAGTATACAAACAGTTTCTCTCAAGATAATTATATCGGTAGAGGAATGTTAGGGAGTGTTTATAGAGCACAACTTCCAAATGGAAAGGTATGAAAATTTTGCAATAATATCTTTTTTTGAACGAAATTTTTAGAAACGGGTATTGCATAGAAGGTCATAATCTTACATGTTATATCTTTAAAATGTTTGTTTAGTTGCTTGCTGTGAAGAAGTTGGAGAAAAAGGTAATTAGTCAACAAACAGAGGAAGACTTCATTGAGCTTGTTAGCAATCTTGATAAAATTCGGCATGCGAACATTGTTGAACTCATGGGTTACTGCTCAGAACATGGTCAAAGATTATTAATCTATGAGTATTGTAGTAGTGGAACCCTTCACGATGCACTACACTCTGATGACGGTTACAAAAAGAAATTTTCATGGAATGCGCGCATCCGAATGGCACTTGGAGCTGCAAGAGCCTTAGAGTAAGTGAATACTAATATATTCATAAATTCACCACAAAATAAACTTATTTTTTGTTTAATTTTCATATTAACGTCCCGCTTCGTTTTCTTTTTCGCTTGTGGTGGTTTAGATATCTACATGACTTTAGCGAGCCGCCTATTATTCACAGAAACTTCAAGTCTGCAAATGTTCTTCTCGATGAAGATCTTTCTGTGCGTGTCTCTGATTGCGGTTTAGCTCCGTTAATATCCCGTGGCTCAGTAAGTCAGGTAAGTTGTATTATCCAACGGGTTGAACAGGTCAAAAGAGTTGAAAGACTCCCGAAGTACAACTTCTTAAATCATTTTAACTAACAAATATAGAGTAAAATTATAATCGTAATAGTTTTAGAGCTGTTTGTGGGTCAACAAAACCGGACCCACTCATAAAAATGACCCATTTTAACTAAAAAAGTCAACATGGTCAGTATTTTGTGTTCTCTAAATTGCTTGTATATCCATACAGTTGTCAGGACAACTTCTGTCAACCTTTAGTTATGGAGCCCCAGAATTTGAGTCGGGAATCTATACTTCTATGAGTGACGTGTACAGTCTTGGGGTGGTGATGTTAGAACTTTTAACGGGCCGGAAGCCTTATGACAGGTAAACAACATGAGATAGTTCATATTGGAATCTGTTATGTCATGCCTATTTTAGTCTTTTGTTGTTCCTATCATTATAGTTACTTATTTGTAATCGTTTCTAGTACACGGCATCGTGGGGAGCAATTGTTGGTGAGATGGGCGGTACCTCAACTTCATGATATCGATGCGTTATCGAGGATGGTTGATCCTTCTCTCAATGGAGAATACCCCGTCAAATCTTTATCAAATTTTGCAGATATTATATCGCGTTGTGTTCAGGTTTGTTGTACCAAACATTCATAGTTAAATAATTCTTTGTTGCATAGTTAAATAACTTTTGTAGTTATATTTAACGCTAGTTATATATAAAACCAAGTGAAAAAAATGGTAAGCGGGTCGCTATAAGTCTAATAAGATGACGTGTGTTGTATACGTTACAGACGGAGCCGGAGTTTAGGCCACCGATGTCGGAAGTGGTGCAGGATCTTATACAAATGATAAGAAGGGAGTCTTCTAATAGATCAAATGGGGATTGATTGATATTCCTCTAGAAATAGTTTTTGTTGAAAAGTCAATGATGGTCAAAGTCAAGATTCTAACACAATTTACTCTTGTACAAATAGGGATGGCAATGGGACGACCATACCCGATTGTAAAATCGCGTCCCTTACCCGTCAAGCGATTACTCTTCGCCTGTCGGGCATAGTTTGCAAGATTTATAGGTCATTTTGTTTGCACGATTGAAGAACCACTTGATTATGGTCCACCTTCAATTCATAAGGGTAAAGTGGTAAATTTCCAACTCCCCTTATCTATGTGTAATTGTTGGTTCTTCATATGTGCACAATGTAATGCTTTTGATTATTCAAGTAAAATTATTGTTGAAATTCCCTTTTTTTACTGTATAATATTTTTTTTTTATCTGATGATACTTCATGGTAGGGGTTTAAACGAGTCGAGTCACCTATTTAATATTAGAGAGCTCGAGCTCGGCTCGTTTATTATATATTACTTGTTTTATTGTGTTTATTATATTTTGATGATTATTTACACACTGTCTGTGTGTATATAAATATATTACATGGTTGGATTCGGCTACAAAGTTTAAATCTATTAAATTGTGTACAAGGTCATTAAACGCCATAATTTTTCAGCCCTAAAACACACTCAAACCCCACAAGTAACAGAGTGAAGATTACTAAAACACTATATTCAAACCCTAGCAGTCCATAAAAGCTTTAAACACACGTCGTAGAACTATGAATATAAAGGAAAATGATAATCGACATAAAACACATAATGTTAATCATTGGATAATGAAAAAGTTACACCGTTGGTCCTTGTTGTTTCTACTAAATTTCAATGTCGGGTACTAATAGTTTTGTGTTGCAAAATCATGTATTAACGTTCTAAGTTGTCCCAATGTTGAGTACTAAGGCCAAACCTTGTTAACTTTTTTGTTAAGTTTTACTAAAATGACTAAAATACCCTTTAATAACTAGAGGGTCTATTTTTTAATTAATTATATTTGACTAAAATAATTTAAAGTAATGTTTTTTGTTTTATTTATATTTTTTATAAAATTAATTGGATTTAAAGTTTATTATTTATAAACTTTGAGTTTATAAATAATGTGCTAGTAAAATAAACCTTTTAACTTAATCTAAATAATAAACCAAGTCAAAATTTATAAAAATAACGAAAACAAATTTCTGATATAAGAATATAACAGTTTTGTAAGTTGAAATAAATATGGGGCTTTGGTTCTGTATGATAAAACGAACAAATAGCATGTAATATCTGTACCATTTTGCGATGTTATGTACAAGAATTGAATCGCCGGAGTTTCGGTATGCCAACGCGGCTCCGATCAATTGTAGAGACGAAATTGGCTATGAATTTGTGAGGGAATGAGGTCGTATCAGGTCAAGAGGCGTATATTTATACTCGAATTGATTAAAAAAATTCGGTCACAATCTAAATTTCAAAGATACAAATGAATTATACCATAAATAAAAAAAATCATATAGGAAAAAGTTGTAAACGAAAATTAGAAAAGGAAATAGATGTAACTGTAAACGGAAATTAAAAAAAAATATTATAAAAATTGACGATTTTAAATTCGAAAAATTAAGTATGAATTACTTTATTAAAATAATACTCCATTATTTTTCCACCAAAAACCAAATTTAGAGGCCCTAAAAACATGACGCATGTCTCATACTTATTTTTATTTATTATATATAATAGATATATTATTTAATAATTTTTATATAAATATAAATTTAATATACCGAATAAAAATTGTATAATTAGAAAGCCCGTTTAGGTTCGCGAGCCAGCTCGAGCTCAGTATGTTTAGCTCGGGCTTGTTTAAGCTCGGCTCGAGTTGAATATTTAGCGAGCTGATCTAGAGTAGCTAGGCTTGTTTACACACCTACTTCATGGTTAGTTTGCAACATGAATGGGAAATGGTGATTGTGTGTATAACATTGTGTTTTTATTGTCAAAACCATCTTTTAAACCATAGCAAGGTTGTGGCATATAAAAGATATGTTGAGCTTGAGATTGATGGCCATTCATAAGCTCAAACTTGATTCAATAACCCGGAGAAATTTCATAATTCCTGTTCTTGTTTGGCTTGAACTATTCCAAAGATTCGTTACAAACAGTGTTTGATTAAGTTCGACTTGAATGAGATAAGCTTCAACAACTCTTTAACATCGCACCCCGATTGCAAAGATCAAAAATGAAAATCTTAAAGCTAAAATAATTTAACCAAACTCTATATCATAACATACCTGATGTGCGTTAAAGTGTCGTATATTTTAGGTATATATTTTAAGCCCTTTTTAACACTTATTTTAGCCAAGTTTTAAATTTATAAAACACGATATTTCACTAACACTAAACACACATATGGGCAAGTGCACCCATCGTTGAGTGTAGTATAGCGTTGGTAAGATACCGAGGTCGTCCAAGGACACAAGAGCTTTTAGTACCGGTTTATCCTCAACGTCTAACCAAAATAAAAGTTTGGAAAAATGTTTTAAACTAAGAAAAATAAAAACTAACTAAAATGCTGAAAATAAAAATAAAATAAAAACAGATAGACAAGATGAATCACTTGGTTCCGACTCGTATCTAGTATAACCTTTGATTATTTCCGCACTTTTGCACATAATTAAGAGATTATCTTAGTTATTGTAGTAGGCCCCTCTTTTGAAGGTGACGTTACCCTCACCCCAGTAGTTTGAGTCAGCAGGGATACAATCCTAAAGGGGTGGATTATTGGAAGATAATGAATTAAGTTATTAATGCAGTATTGTGGTAGGCCCCGCTTTTGGCGGTGACGTTACCCTCGACTAAGTAGTCTGAGTCAGCAGGGATACAGTCCCAAATAGCCGGGTTATAGTATTAATAGTAGTTAACTTATGAGGGGATCAAAGAGTTTGGACCCCCGCCATCCAATACCGTGAAGTATTGAAGGAGGTCCTACTAAATTTGACCCAGGTCCATTGCAGGACCTCTAAACGCTGAACAATGGCAAGACCTTTACCAAACCGTTCCCTTAACCCCCTACCAGGTAGCCAACATACCTCCATATAGACCGTGGAGATATGAATGGTGAAAATCCTTTATTTTATATAGACAGTAAAATAATGCCAAGACACCACGGACAAACGATAAGGAAAGATCACCTTCAACATAAGTAACTAGTTATTAAAGTCATTAATACAAAACCAAATAAAAAGTGCAAAAGATTAGAAATAAAAAGTATTATACTAGACACTTTGTCTTCACCAAATGATGTAAGAGACTTAGGCAAACATGGCCTTGATTGTCAAGAACTCTTACGATCAATCTTGGATCCCGAGACGACTCACACACTCTATGATGGACAATGGATGATGGTGGTGGATGATGGTGTTGTGATGGTGGTGGGTGGTGGATGAAGTGTGAGAGAGGTGGTGTGCCAAGGGATGAGTTGCAATGAAACCAAGCACTCCTATTTATAGGCTGAACAGAGGCCTGGGCACGGCCCCGTGTCCGCTGGGCACGGCCCCGTGTCCGCTGGGCACGGCCCCGTGCCTGTCTGACACTCTCTCTCTTCATTAATTGTAATTCGCAATTACAATTAATGCGCCTGCAGTACTTTCGGCACGCCCCCCGTGTCCGCTGAGCACGGCCCGTGGTGGGCAATAGAAGCTTCTATAGGTTTGTCTTTTCTGCTGCTTCTTGGGCACGACCCCGTGCTGGCTGAGCACGGGGCGTGTTCAGCCTTCTGTTTTCTCTATTTTTCTTTGGAAGGTGCCGTTGAGGGTTCGGGCAATCCACTAATGTTTCTTTTCTTGTATTTATGTTGGATTTAGCTGTCTTTTTGCTTCTTTTGCGTTTTTGAGCTCATTTAATCCTGAAAATACAAAGGAAGACAAAAACACTCTTTGTCCAATATTAGTACTAAAAAAGGGTTAGTTTTATGCCTCATTTGATGTAATTTATATGTTGCATTTTACACACATCAAATACCCCCACACTTGAACTTTTGCTTGTCCTCAAGCAAAACTCTTTAATATTTGGCTTACACTCCCAAATGGAATAGGTAGAAGAGAAGGTTTTGGGCTTGTCATAGAGTGTCGGGATTTCCAAGATCTTTTTAGGGTTTTATTTTTATTTATTTACACTCCTATTCGTAATGATTTATTTAGAACTGTTCATAAAAGAAATTACTTATTTGGGCATAACATGCCTTTTTAAAATTCTATTTATATACAAGTTCACATACCTCGCGGGGAAAATCACTCACACTCGGCCGAAGGTGTATTTTTAGTGAATCACTCGAGAGCGGCATGGAACTTACTCCTACCATAGGCTTGCCAAGAAATCAATCCTCCTCCTTTTTAACTTTTATACCTTTGTAGATATCAAGAGGACTTTGTGGGTTAAGGGTTGGCTAGGGTTAAAGGTAGGTGGTTGGGTTAGTGGTTAGTAGAAAAAGGGCTAAAAAGCGTAACAAGTGTCGGTTTTCGTATTTTTGCAACCTTTTATTTTTGATGAAGCTTTTATTCAAACAAAGTTATTTTTGATTACTTTGTTTGTTTATTTTCTTTTTGCTTCATTTTTTTTTTTTTTTTTTTTTCGAAGAACCGAACTTGTTACTAAAATAACGGGTAAAAAAAATGAAAAAGGTTTTGGTGGGTGAAAGGGTTTTTGTTTTGGGTGATGAAACGAAAAGGTTTAGGCTCAAAGGGGCTAACTAAGGGGATTTTTGGGTAGGTGGCAAAAGAAAAAGAAAAATAATGGTGTGGAAATGAAAAAGGTTAGTCCTAATGCCTCTATCATTTACTTACTCGGGTTTAAGTTGATAAGGACCGGGAATGTATTGTCATGGCAAGTTCTAGAGTCGTAAGAACCAAGCGGCTATTCACACAAGAAACGAAAAATGAGCATTTAGTCAAATGGTATGAAATTGAGTGCTCAATAAAGGCTCAAAACTCACTTTTGTGGGAATGGGTTTTTATGTGATCAAGTATATATAATCAAATTTTAAATAAGTTTGTCATGCCTTTTCATAATTTTCTTATGTTGGTTCTTTTTATCACTACGCTATCGGTTGTAAATTTGTAAAAATATAACCTTTTTGAGAGCTTGAATTTCCCGAGTTAAACCTAGACAAGTAAAAAAAATGAAATTTTTGAAAAATTTTTTTTTGGGGTGATTAGCGGTTCCAATAGAGTTTTGTGTAAGGCTTGTATTTAGGACTTGCAAAATTCAAGGTTTTAGCATCCCCCCACACTTAAATTACACATTGTCCTCAATGTGTCCCAAAAATAAATTTTTAGGTTGATTAGATGTGTAAAATAGTGTTTAAAAAGCAAAAATTTGTGTTACTGGGCACTGAGCACGGCCCCGTGTTGAGTGGGCACGACCCCGTGTTCAGGTGCCAGTAACAAGAACTTACAGAAGGTGGACACGGCCCCGTGTCCACTGGACACGGCCACGTGTCTGACAAAATTCTGCCGAACAGAAGCCAAACAGCAGGTCAGGGAGGTGAGCACGGGGGCGTGTTGGCTGGACACGTCCCCGTGTCGACAGTCTAGAAGCCTGAAAAACAGGTTTCGTCCTCCGGTTTTTCCATCCTAGCCTTATAGGTGCTGAGGCTTAACACCTTAAGCCTTGGTTTGTACCTGTTTGAACACTTAATACCACACCAAGCAATACCAACATCCTACGTTACCAAAGTTAATTGTTCCACGCATAAAGTAAGAAAAAAAATAAAAATGAAGAAAATAGTTAGGAAAAGTAAATTGTCTAACACTTGGCACGCAGGCCATCAATTGTTCAAGATTGCAAAAGGGTTAACCTGGGGAGCCACCAATCAACCGCTTCCTCCTATGCTCCTCCCGCCTATTCCATGGCATCATCATCATCATCATCATCGTCACCCCCTCCATGGCGTGCAATGTGGTCTCGTATGTATCCGACGTCTTCTTGTATCTCGGATAGGTTTCTCTCGATAGCTCCGACCCGGTGGTAGGTGTTGCTCGCCATGTTATAGGTGTTCCGAGTACACATGAGGTTTTCCTGCAGCAAATCATGCAAACTTTGAAAATTAGGAAAACTGCCTCCCGAGGAGGATGATTGGCCCGGATCACCGTGGGGTTGGTATTGGTACTGATGATGTTGTGGTGCTGGGAGGACAAGTGCTTCTTGCGGGTTCCATGCATGACCTTGCATCCTTTGAAAGGTTACCGTCCCATCTTCTGCCTCATAAACTAGGTTCATCGAGCGGCATATGTGAATATCCACCGTACCCGACCATGGGCTTCTTTCAAATGCCCTCGGAATGTGGGCGAAGTGCCTAAAGAGACGGTGCACCCACCCCCCGAAGAAAAGAGGAGTTGGTGCACTAGCAAGGCGGTTGTGATGCATGTTTCGGAGCATAAGGTACGGAACATCGAGCGGCCTACGGTTGTGAATGCAATGGAGGACAAGCAAGTCTCTTAACCCAACGACGCCACCACTGTCATGCCTTTGGCTAAGAGAGTAGCCGAGGAGCCTATGAATGTATCTGTAAAGCGGATCCCTCAGCTTGGTACTCTTAGTGCTGCTCGGATTGTAGAACCCTTCCCCAATCTGAGCCCACATGGCTTGGCGCTCGTTGTCTTCGATCTCTCTCAACCCCCCTGTATTTCCTTCGTCTCCCGCATCCTCCTCCGCATACAACCCGATAATCGACCCGAATTGTGCCATGGAAATCGAATACCTCGTTCCGCCACACCTGAATGACACCCCTTCTTCATCGAACGGCTCGCTCCTTGACTTGAATGCAAAGGTGCTGTAGAATTCCAAGGTGCATTCATGAACAGAACGGAGTCGGGTTGTTAGTGCGACTCTGAGTGGTCCCGTGACAATGTTGTTGAAGCGGTCAATTTGATTCACCAAGGTTAGTAGTTCTGTGCATGCCTGCCTTGGGTATTCCTCCGGCCTTGTTTGGAGAAGCTCGTATCGAGCTCTTGCATCTAGCTCATTGGCGTTGAATCTAGTAAACTTCCTGGCCATCTGCAAGAATACACCAAAAGTTAGCGTGAAACAGAAATATTTTTGGACAAAACTGCAAACAGCTGGCTGGACACGACCCCGTGCCCAGCGGACACGGCCCCGTGTTCAGGGGTCTGTTACTCAAAAATTCCATTTTTCGACCCGGTTTCGAAAACTTGAAAATTTTTGAACCAATAGGTGCGGTTTCCCCCGAAAATGAAACCCTAAGTTCCGTTTTTCCCAAAATAACCCGTTTACCCTATCAATTTTATCTTTTTCGGTTCAAGAACAAGGGTTTGGGGTTTTTGCAAGAAATCGGGTGAATCTATGAACAATACAAGTGTATTTACTTCCCTTTACACTAATCTAACTAAATGCAAACAGATTTAGGCAAAAATTTTAGGCTCGATCCGAATGAACATCAAGAACCCTAGATTTTTCCCCAAATTTGTGGTGTATTAACTACATGCAAGTGACTAATCTAACTACTACGAGTGACAGAATCATACCTTGACGTTGTTAGATTGATAAGAGACGTTGGAATCTCGCGGAAAATCGCCTGGAACCAGAGCTTTTGTGGGGAAACGGGGCGTGTGGAATGAAGAAACTGTTTTGAAAAAGGGGTTTTATCCCGTCTGCAGCGCGAACACGGCCCCGTGTCCATCGGACACGGCCTCGTGTCGAGCCCCCTTTTTTTTTTTTTTTTTTTTAGTGCGCGTGTGAGTGCCCCTTTCTCCTATAAGCTATGGTTTAGAAAACTTACCGCTTTATTTTGCCGCCTCAATCGTTCATAACTTACCAGGCATGATGTTTTTATTCTTCCACGGTTTGAAGCGAGATCTCTTCTTCCTCATCCTCAATAAATCCTTGATAGAGTTTCAGCCGTTGGCCATTGACTTTAAAAGGTGACCCATTTCGAGGTTTAATTTCTACTGCACCGTGTGGAAAAATATGGGTGACGGAAAAAGGTCCTGACCACCTAGACTTTAATTTACCAGGAAACAATCGAAGTCGTGAATTAAACAAAAGAACTAAATCTCCTACCCGGAATTCATTAGGTTTAATATGTTTGTCATGCCAATCTTTCATTCTTTCCTTATAAATTTCAGAGTTTGAGTATGCATAATTCCTAAGTTCGTCTAATTCATTTATTTGACAAAATCGATTTTTACCAGCAAATTCTAGATCTAAGTTTACATTTTTGATTGCCCAGTAGGCTTTGTGTGCAATTTCTACTGGCAAGTGGCAACTTTTTCCATAGACTAGCTTATATGGGGTTGTACCTATCGTTGTTTTATAAGCAGTTCGAAAAGCCCATAAAGCATCATCTAATTTATCAGCCCATTCCTTTCTATTTAACCCTACGGTTTTTTCAAGTATTCGTTTTAACCCTCTATTGGTCACTTCGGCTTGTCCGTTTGTTTGAGGGTGATAAGCTGTCGAAACCCGGTGATAGACCCCATATCTTGTTAAAATTTTTTCAAGTTGATGATTACAAAAATGGGTACCTCTATCACTTATTAAAGCTTTGGGTGTGCCAAAACGAGAGAATAATTTTTTCAGAAATCTTACCACTACTCTTCCATCATTTGTTGGAAGTGCTTCGGCCTCGGCCCATTTAGACAGGTAATCTACTGCCACAAGTATGTATTTGTTTCCTTTCGATGGTGGAAAAGGTCCCATAAAGTCGAGTCCCCACACATCAAAAATTTCACAAACAAGAATGCCATTTTGTGGCATTTCGTTTTTGGAAGAAATATTACCTGTTCTTTGGCAAGCATCACATGTCTTTACAAGATTTTGGGCATCTTTGTAAATGGTTGGCCAATAAAATCCTGAATCAAATACCTTTCGTGCGGTACTGGCAGCACCATGATGTCCTCCGTATGGACCTTCGTGACAATGGCGAAGAATTCTCCGGGCCTCACTACCATGTACGCATCGTCTGACGAGTTGGTCGGCACACATTTTGAAAAGATATGGATCTTCCCAAAAATAATGTTTCACATTGGCAAAGAATTTTTTTCTTTGATGATGTGGCCATCCTTTTGCGACTATTCCACTAGCTAAGTAGTTGGCAAAGTCGGCGTACCATGGTTCTTCCTTAAATTCCACCCTTTCCAGGGATTCAGTTGGGAATTTTTCGTTGATTTGCTCGCCCCTGGTTGCCTCCAAAGCTGGGTCTTCTAAGCGCGAAAGATGATCTGCTGCGGTATTTTCTGCTCCTCTTTTGTCTTTGATTTCAATGTCGAATTCTTGGAGGAGCAGAATCCACCTAATCAAACGTGGTTTCGCGTCTTGCTTCTTAAAGAGATATCGAATGGCTGCATGATCTGTGTAGACTATAGTTTTAGAAAGAACAAGATAAGAGCGAAATTTATCAAAAGCAAATACCACAGCTAGTAACTCTTTTTCAGTTGTTGTGTAATTTTCTTGTGCATCGTTAAGTGTTTTACTAGCATAATATATTGGGTGGAAATGCTTTTCTTTTCTCTGTCCCAAGACAGCTCCAACTGCAAAGTCACTAGCATCGCACATGATTTCAAAAGGAAATTTCCAATCAGGTGCTATCATGATAGGTGCATTGACTAGCATTTCCTTCAGGGTTAGAAATGCTTGATTGCAATCCTTGTCAAAGATGAAAGGAGCATCTTTTTCAAGTAACTTTGTTAGAGGTCTTGAGATTTTTGAAAAGTCTTTGATAAACCTCCTATAAAATCCGGCATGCCCTAGGAAACTTCTAATCGCTCTTACGGAGGATGGAGGGGGTAACCTAGAAATGGTATCTATTTTGGCTCGATCCACCTCCATTCCTTCGCTTGAGATCTTGTGACCGAGTACTATTCCCTCCGTGACCATGAAATGGCATTTTTCCCAATTAAGGGCGAGGTTAGTTTCCTCACATCGGGATAACATTCGTTCAAGATTATCGAGGCATTGGTCGTATGAATCCCCAAAGATAGAAAAGTCGTCCATGAAGACTTCCATTGTCTTTTCTATCATGTCATGGAAAATGGCTACCATGCAACGTTGGAATGTTGCGGGAGCATTACATAGACCAAACGGCATGCGTCGATATGCAAAAGTTCCATAGGGGCATGTGAATGTTGTCTTTTCTTGGTCCTCGGGTGCTATCGGGATTTGAAAGTAACCTGAAAAACCATCCAAGAAACAGTAAAATTTATGACCGGATAATCTTTCTAACATCTGATCAATGAAGGGTAAAGGAAAATGATCCTTTCTTGTTGCTTCATTTAATCGTCTATAATCTATACATACTCTCCATCCTGTGACGGTTCTTGTCGGTATTAATTCATTTTTTTCGTTAGTAATTACCGTCATACCTCCTTTCTTTGGAACTACTTGGACGGGACTTACCCAAGGACTATCAGAAATAGGATAGATAAGTCCTGCGTCAAGTAATTTGATGACTTCATTTTTAACCACTTCTTGAACATTTGGATTTACTCGACGTTGTGGTTGTATGACAGATTTGTAGTCATCGTTCATCAAAATTTTGTGTGTGCACATAGAAGGACTAATTCCTTTTATGTCAACAAGTTTCCAAGCTATTGCATTTTTGTGTTTTTTCAAAAGACTAACTAGTTTTTCTTTTTCTAGGTTATCTAATTTAGACGAAATAATTACAGGTAATTTACCATCTTTGTCTAGAAAAGCATATTCCAAACCTTTTGGAAGTTCTTTGAGCTCAAGTGGTGGGTCTTTAGGAGACTCCTTATTTGGTTGCTCGTTTCGATCAAGAACTTTAAAAGTTTGTTCTATGGCGACCTCTTCTTCAACAAAGTGGTCAGTTTCTTCACTTGTATCGGGTGGTTCATCTTCATCTTCAATTAGGGGGTCATTATTGCCGAATGGATATTTCATTGATCGTTCGAGATCGACACTTCTTTTAAATGCCCCTAATTGAAGAGGTAGATTATTGAACTTCCGGTTTTTCAAAGCTTCGTATGTCTTTACAAATGGTCGCCCCAACACTAGAGGAGCGTCATCGAGGATGACAAAGTCGGTTGGAACTACCATTTGATTTGTTTGAACCAAGACATCTTCAACTATACCGATTGATTTTATTACTTTCCGATTGGATAGAAAAATGGGTATTTGAAGTGGAGAAAAATCACTAATACTTAATTTTTCGAAAAGGTAGTTAGGCATTATGTTAACACAAAGATCTTTATCGATTGTGACATTACTAATAAACGAATTTTGAAAGAAACATGGAACCGGTGTGATGTTAATTTCAAATGGGTCTTCTTTTATTAGTGAAGTTTGATCATTAGTTAACTTAACACTTACCGTTTCTTCAATTTTAGTGTTAGTGTTTAACTCTTTTAGAAACTTAGCATGAGTGGGTACTAAACAATGATTTTCGAAAGAAGGTGACAAGAGATGAATTTCTTCAAAATTAGACTCTTCTTGGATTTTAACGTTGTCGAACTCACCTTTTTCGTTGTTTAACTCATGCGTCGGTTTTTCACTTATTTGTTCTTCCATTTTTTCATTTTTAGTTATCTCTTCCTTTTTTAATTCTTCTCTCGCGCGGGACTCCTCTTCCCTTGCGCGAGCTTCTTTTATACATCGATCGATAACTCTAATGTGCTCTAATATCCTATCGGTCACTTCGGTTATAGAAAAAGAATCATTATTTCCTAAGCTTGAATCCGGTTGTTCGACCCTTTGTTCCTCATAATACCCATATGAAGTTGATGGTTCGCACCATTGTTCTTCATTGTAAGCATATGATGGATAAGGTTCGTAATTTTGTTCTTCATAATACTCATATGAGGTGGGTTGTTCATGCCAAGGTTCCTCATAATAAGCATATGAAGGTGGTGGCTCATACCTTGGTTCCTCAAAGTATGAGTAAGAAGGCTCATACCTTGGTTCATCAAAATATGAGTATGAGGGAGAAGGTTCATACATTTGGTCTTCATAGTAAGTGTATGAAGTTGATGGTTCGTACCTGGGTTCCTCATAGTAAGTGTATGAATTGGATGGTTGGTACGAGTGATTATCTTGAATTGAACGTGTATTACGACAATTTGTGCAATAATTACCCCTATAATCATCCTCATCATAGGTGTAGTTGTAACCTCCTGAGTATTGATCCATAAGAATCACTCAGCAGCCCACAACCAAGTCTCGAGATCAGAAAACAAAAATAACAACGGAAACAGAGGCTGGACACGGCCCCGTGTTGAGTGGACACGGCCCCGTGTTCAGAATCTGTATCTGGGCGTTTTAATTAAATTAACTGATCTACTTGAGCACGGGGCGTGTTCAGTGAGCACGGCCCGTGTTCAAGCTACTGTTACTGGGCGTTTATGAAAAATCTGCAGCACGGCCCCGTGTTCAGTGAACACGGCCCCGTGTACAGGTCACTGTAAATGCAAAACTAAACTAAATGCAGAAAAATGTGCGCGCGTTAAAAAAAGGTTTTGAAAAAAAACTGATTAGGCCGTCGATTTTAAGCTTTCTTAAAATCCTTGTGTCCCCGGCAGCGGCGCCAAAAACTTGATGTGCGTTAAAGTGTCGTATATTTTAGGTATATATTTTAAGCCCTTTTTAACACTTATTTTAGCCAAGTTTTAAATTTATAAAACACGATATTTCACTAACACTAAACACACATATGGGCAAGTGCACCCATCGTTGAGTGTAGTATAGCGTTGGTAAGATACCGAGGTCGTCCAAGGACACAAGAGCTTTTAGTACCGGTTTATCCTCAACGTCTAACCAAAATAAAAGTTTGGAAAAATGTTTTAAACTAAGAAAAATAAAAACTAACTAAAATGCTGAAAATAAAAATAAAATAAAAACAGATAGACAAGATGAATCACTTGGTTCCGACTCGTATCTAGTATAACCTTTGATTATTTCCGCACTTTTGCACATAATTAAGAGATTATCTTAGTTATTGTAGTAGGCCCCTCTTTTGAAGGTGACGTTACCCTCACCCCAGTAGTTTGAGTCAGCAGGGATACAATCCTAAAGGGGTGGATTATTGGAAGATAATGAATTAAGTTATTAATGCAGTATTGTGGTAGGCCCCGCTTTTGGCGGTGACGTTACCCTCGACTAAGTAGTCTGAGTCAGCAGGGATACAGTCCTAAATAGCCGGGTTATAGTATTAATAGTAGTTAACTTATGAGGGGATCAAAGAGTTTGGACCCCCGCCATCCAATACCGTGAAGTATTGAAGGAGGTCCTACTAAATTTGACCCAGGTCCATTGCAGGACCTCTAAACGCTGAACAATGGCAAGACCTTTACCAAACCGTTCCCTTAACCCCCTACCAGGTAGCCAACATACCTCCATATAGACCGTGGAGATATGAATGGTGAAAATCCTTTATTTTATATAGACAGTAAAATAATGCCAAGACACCACGGACAAACGATAAGGAAAGATCACCTTCAACATAAGTAACTAGTTATTAAAGTCATTAATACAAAACCAAATAAAAAGTGCAAAAGATTAGAAATAAAAAAGTATTATACTAGACACTTTGTCTTCACCAAATGATGTAAGAGACTTAGGCAAACATGGCCTTGATTGTCAAGAACTCTTACGATCAATCTTGGATCCCGAGACGACTCACACACTCTATGATGGACAATGGATGATGGTGGTGGATGATGGTGTTGTGATGGTGGTGGGTGGTGGATGAAGTGTGAGAGAGGTGGTGTGCCAAGGGATGAGTTGCAATGAAACTAAGCACTCCTATTTATAGGCTGAACAGAGGCCTGGGCACGGCCCCGTGTCCGCTGGGCACGGCCCCGTGCCTGTCTGACACTCTCTCTCTTCATTAATTGTAATTCGCAATTACAATTAATGCGCCTGCAGTACTTTCGGCACGCCCCCCGTGTCCGCTGAGCACGGCCCGTGGTGGGCAATAGAAGCTTCTATAGGTTTGTCTTTTCTGCTGCTTCTTGGGCACGACCCCGTGCTGGCTGAGCACGGGGCGTGTTCAGCCTTCTGTTTTCTCTATTTTGCTTTGGAAGGTGCCGTTGAGGGTTCGGGCAATCCACTAATGTTCCTTTTCTTGTATTTATGTTGGATTTAGCTGTCTTTTTGCTTCTTTTGCGTTTTTGAGCTCATTTAATCCTGAAAATACAAAAGGAAGACAAAAACACTCTTTTTCCAATATTAGTACTAAAAAAGGGTTAGTTTTATGCCTCATTTGATGTAATTTATATGTTGCATTTTACACACATCAATACCCCTTCAATGTCAAATATTAAATGTTTAAAGCTAACTCAGCATCGACAAAATTCTAACGGTTAAAGGTTGCTAGCCTACACACGAAATCACCAAAACCCAAACCCCTACGGGTTTGTTCTTTCCTGCGTCGAATACCATCACAAAGGCCGAGAACAGCTTGGTCTTGGTTCTTCTTTTTGATCGACAATCAAACAAGAGGAGAAGAGAGGGGTGACAGATTCCTTGGGTGTTAATGGCTCGGGTTTGTAATTTTATAATTGTGATACAAATTATGAGAACTCTAAGCTTTTTTATAACCTTATGAATCCTAGTTGTAACCCTAATCTAATTCTAATTCAAAATCCAAGGATTTAAGATTATCTTACCAACATAAATAATCAACTATTTCTAATAGTAGTCAACAAAGTTTATAATTTATTTTGAGTTTTATTACTTTCATCACTTTATTTTGATTCAGATTTGTAATTTTATTTGTATTTTTTTAATATACATGCTTGTAACACCTAGTTGTTAAAGTAAAATAATTGTATTATAATTACTTTATTCTTTATGGATCTTTATGTCGATGTTTATTTATATAAATACCAATACCCCCTAATTGAGTGGTATGTTTTACCACATTTTACATGGTATAAGCCAAATATTCCCCTCTCTCCTAAAAACCCTAGGCGCTACTTTTACCTCCCACGTATCTATTTTTCTTCTTCTCTGCGACACTATGTCTTCCTTCAATGGCACATTGCCTATTGCCACTATTCTTCACATGATCACCATTAAACCCAACTAGTATTAAGCACTCCCGCATTGTGGCGGGGCTAACGTGATGTCGTGGTCACAATCAAATTTAATCCAATTACTACTAATTAGCTAGCGGTAAGTGGGTATCGAACACATGGAGTTTGTGGAATATGTGTTATTTAAAGGTTTGTCTAAATTAACTAAAATTAAACTAAATGCAATGAAAGTAAAGTTCAAGAGTTGGTTTGATTGATTTGATTTTTAAAACTAAGGTTACTATTCTAATTGCAAAATGAAAGTGTTGGTTTGTGAACAATTTAGAGACAAATGACCATCTTTAGTTTCCGGTTTGCTTCAATGTTTGTGCTATCATTCACTAGAAAGAACTACATAGACATAGTTCATGGGTGATTACTTGTTGTGATAAAAGGGAACTAAGTACTCAGATTCCTAGAACGTGAGGTTGTTACCCGATGACCAATTAACCCTTACCCAATCCTAATTCTACCCATGATATCTCGATTGCCAACGGCACCAAGAACGTATGGTTTCAAACTAGAATAACATAAGAATCAACAATTTACAAGCAAATAAGCACACACCATAATAAACAAAACATAGATTAAGTTTATCATTCTAGAAATACGAAATCAAAGCACAAACGTCTCAAACAAACCTTCAACTAAAGATGACCATCATAAGTTTAGCCGCACATGGCTTGGACAATCATCATCACAAAAGTCTTAATGTTCATGCAAATTAAAAACATCAAACTAAAGATTAACAAGTGTCTTCAAGCTCCAAGAACAAGCAAATTCGTCTCCAAAGTGATGTGTAACCAAATGACAATGATAGGACATCATAAGACACCATAAAATGGACATTAAATGCAGCAGTTACAAATTTGGAATACACGGCGCCGTAAGCTACGCCGCCTACCGTAGCTTACGGTGGTGCAGGGTCAACAGCTCACCGTAACCTACGGCACCAGCCGTAGGCTACGGTGCCAACAGAAGTCTTACGGCCCAGCTAAACTGGGCTACGGCAATGATATTTGCAAAAGTGGAGGGTCGTAACCTACGGCAGAGGCCGTAGGCTACGGCGACAAGTGATGTTTTCTTCCTTGTTTCTTTATCAAATCTTGATTTCTTCTAATCTTGATTCCGCCAACTTCCAACTTCCAACTTCCATCTATCTTCATAAAAGCTGCTCCTTATGCCCGTTTAGCACCTGCAAATCCAAACGACTAGTGGTTACCAAGTTCAAGCAGTTAACCGTGTAAAGCATGGGATTTTAATCTTTTTAAGGCACTTAAGGGTTGTCCCAGGACCATCCGTCACATCCCCACACTTACCCGTTGCTTGTCCCAAGCAACTCATTCAAAAACCATTTCAAACTTCAAGCGATCAACATGCAAACCAAGCTAAAATATATTGTCCTTTTACTAACTTTTATCACACCACAAGTCACACCCCTCACAATAACTCTCGGTGACAAGAAATATTAGCACATAATGCTAAAACACTCAATGCATGTGTGTGATTGTGCGACAATAAGCTTGTATACAAATCAAATCTCCTCCTATTAAATATTTAACATGCTTATGAATCAAAAGGACTTATGGGTTGTAACGAGGCTATATGTAAAGGTAGGAAATAGTGGTATTGTGAAAGTAGCTCATTGATTTGACCTGGTTTTTATTTCTACTACTAAACAAAGCAAACATCAACTATATACAAAACTTCATCAACTTTCCATCTACTAACGCAACTTTTTGTATTTTTCTCATTTTTTTTTAAACATAAGACATAAAAACTCAACAATATAAACAAGAACATCAACACTACATACTAAATCTCCTAAACCGGGTCGTCTCAATAGGTAAAGTTTTGTAGGAAGTAGGTTTGGGTCACAACCGAATGGTATAAGGCTCGAACATGGCTTTCTAAAGACCAAACCCCCACCCCTCACAATACCAAGCTCATATATGTAACGTATGAGGTCCAACCCACCAATCCCACACTCTCACACATCCAGACGAGGCTACCTAAAAGTCCCTATCATTTTCACAAGCATGCTAATCCTAGGCTTCGACAAGAATTCGTACACAAGTTCTATTAACACAAAACATACACCACCACTCAAAACAAAGAAAGCATCTTTAATAATCATGTGTGGCTCAAACACTCACCAAGAAATGACTAGAAAGGGGTGTCGGTGTGTCAAGTGGAACAATATCAAGTGTTCAAATTTCGACAATTTTTCGCTTGGTTTCGAAAATTTTAAAATTCTCAAAAATTTCCCCATCCCCACACTTGGGATACATTGTCCCAATGTATGGTTTTGAAGAGAAGATCGCTAGCAACAAAAACACCAACATTTGCTTATACTCTCAAACCACAAATTTCTTTTTGTATTTTTTATTTTTTATGAAAATTAAAAACACACCACCAACTAGCACATCCCATAAATCACATCAACACATAAACACCACCCGACCTCCCAACCAAAAACATAAAACATGAAAAATATACAAGAGAGAGCGAAATATGACCTGGTCAATAGTACTTTGGCTGCGGAGGTCCAAAGATGGAAGTCATCATGTCATTCCATTCTCCAAACCCAAATGCTCAGCTACTGCTGCTGCTGCCTTGATCACCCTCTTGACTCGCCTGCTGATGACCCATGGTGTGTGGATCCACCCATTGAGAATGGTGCAATGGTGGGGTGGGATACGTCACACTACCATCATATGGCGGCAATGTGGAATAATCCACAATTGGTGGGTCCGTAACAACCGGCTGACCCGCATGCCACTGATCATGCATCCTCCGCTGACGATCATCCAAGTAACGGTTGTTCACTTCTTCATGGTGGGCATACATATGAGCTCGATTCCATTGCTCATTTCTATCATAGCTCTGTTTAAGAGCTCTCTCCATGCTAGCCCCCATATAAGTCTGTTGATCAAAAAGCATTTGATTGGGCTCGGACCAATCACCAAAAGTAGGCGGTCGCCTTTGCTCAATAACCTGCCCATGTCCCCCGTGTGAGCCCAGTAAGGATCGTAAGGCTGCTGTGCATAGTCAAATGCAATACCAACATACCCCGATTGCATCCTTGCTCCACGAACACTACCACTTAGGCCAGCGCCCCCCATCTTAACATCAACCGTGAATGTGTCCTCACGGTAGTCATCATCTCCACTAACCTCCTCATCACTCGTCTCGGGTTCATCGACTTCGCCTGGTCTAAGTGACAAGCATCCACCTTCAATGCTCTCCACCTCCTCCCATCGGTTTTCAACTTGTGGTACCTCTCCGACTCTTTGTATTCCCATCCCGGCCCTAAATGTTGAATATCGAATGGCTTAAACCTTTTGTATGAGCCTTTGTCCTCGGCTCCAATCGCCCCATACTTCTTCAACAACGCCGTAATCAGTCGGCAATGGGGAACAATCTTTCGCTCACCACTATTTCGGCTGAGCCAAATATTGTTCAACACTAAGAACCGAAAGGGAACCATGGGTGACCCGTGCATCAACATGTATAGAACCGGCACCTCCTGAAATCTAACCTCCATCTTATCACCCCGCCATGGAATAAAATTGTGCGTGCAAAACACTAGCATCAATTTCGCCTCAATCCTTAAATTCCTCCTCAACAACTTCCCATGTGTAGTACCCAGGATAAAAAGATAGTCGAGCATGTGTTGCCATTGGGGGTATTTTCCGGGCTCGTGGTAAAGATCTTTAAGGCTTGGATAAATGTATTGATTCGACGACTTACTATCAAACTTTGCAATGCGGCGTAAGGAGTCGTATGACATCTCGACCTTCACCCCGTTACACGTTCCAATGAGTTTCATCTTACTTGGGGCCTTGAACGGAGGGCATTCAAGTGTGGCCATCCACTCTTGAATTTGTTCATCATACATTGTCTTGATCTCATTGTCATAACATTTAAGCGCCGCCTCCCAACCTAAAGCCTTGAACTTATCCGTTACCCCAAAAGGCCCGAAATCAACTTCCCGAATCTCTTTCTCACAAATGAAAGCTTCTTTCCGTTGTTGCAACTTATTCATTTGTTCATGAAACAAATCAGCTTGCCATTCCTCAGGTTGATCAAGTAGTGAACCGGACGTCCACTCCGGTTTTGGACCCCTTGGAGGAGCATCTTCCTCCGAGTCCGGGTCACCAACCCGAACCAACCTCCTTCTTTTTTCTTGTTGAGACTCCGGTGGAGGTTGACTAGAGGAGCTTGCTCCCGCTTTCTCTTTTGTTCTCACCATGTCCTACACACATCACCAAAACACAAACAAAAACCATATGAGTTAACCTTCAAAATTTCCCCACACTTGCTTGATACTATGGTTATATATGTATAAAAACACCAAAGATTTATCTTTTCAAACAAAAATTTGGCATGATGTCTCCACAATTTAGAGTTTTTCAAAAATTTAAAACTAAGACATCATATACATCTATAACCATAAATTCAACAAACTCAACAAAGTTTCATTATCTAATCTCTACAAGCAAGTGTATGTAAGCAAAAACTAGTATGGAAACTTACAAAATCTGCAATGTACTTCAAATAATGAAAAGAAATTGCATACCTTGACTTTGAAGATGATTAGAACAACTAGAACTTCACTTAAGCAAAAACCCACCAAAAAGCCCCAAAATTTAGGACTTAGGGTTTGTCAATCGGCCAAACAAACGTGGTTTTCTTCCAAATCTCTACCCACAATCAAGAAGCTCGTGAAATTTTAGTCAAAATAGACTCAAAAAGCACTTGATTTGGTTAAGATTTGAGGAAGATATGAAGGTTTGAAGTTATGGAGGTTAGGGTTCTTAGAGAAGAGGAGATGAAGAAGAAGAGATACGTGTGTGGCTGGGGATCGATGGAATGGATATGTGTGGTTGGGGGTTAGCATGTTGTTTTAATGATTATTATTATTATTATTAAATTTCGGAATTTAATATATTATTTTTTTTTATGAAAACGCCGACAAACCATCCAAGTGCCCAGCTCCGTGCCGTAGCCTACGGCACTCGCCGTAGGTTACGGCGACCCTGATATTAAAATCCTGCCGTAAGGCAGTTAATTGTTGCCGTAATGTTTTTTTTGTGATCCTTAACCGCCGTAGCCTATGGTGCTTACCGTAGGTTACGGCCCTATCTGGGCATATTGAGTTGGTCATTTTTCAACTTTACAAAATTTTTATGTTTTTGTTTTTTTTTAACTTTTCTAAATTTTATGATTTTTATGGTTTTTATAATTTTTTGAAAACATGAAAATTATACCCTACCCCCCGTTAAAAACCCGTGTTGTCTTCAACACCATGTTAGAGAAATTCGTACGGATTTCCCCACACTTGTCTCGAACACAAAGTTTAACGGAAACGGTACTTTATTCAAAACAAAACAACCAAACTAAATATGTACACAACCAAACCTGGGCCTCTTTCAAGCTTCCTCATCATCCAATGGGCGTAGAATGTAGCCCACTTTGTCGAGCTCGAGATTGTTGATGTCGTTGCCTTCCAAGTACGGTTTAAGCCGATGCCCATTCACCGTTTGTTGCTTATTAGTTTGTTCATCTTGAATATCGACATCACCAAATCTCCCCACTCTTCGGATGATATAAGGACCCATCCATTTGCTCTTGAGTTTGCCAGCAAACATCTTTAACCTCGAATTATACAACCACACTTTTTGACCCAGTTCGAAGTTCTTCTTTCTTAGCTTTGCATCATGAACCTTCTTCAGTTTGTCTTTATATGCAGATGCACATTCGTATGCTTCATCTCTAATCTCCTCAATTTCACTCAATTGAAGCTTCCTTACTCGACCCGCTTCGTCATAATCCGCATTCACCGTTTTGATTGCCCAATGTGCTCGATGTGCTAACTCCATTGGTAAATGACATCCCTTCCCATACACCATCCGGTAAGGAGTAGTACCAATTGGAGTTTTGTAGGCCGTCCGATATGCCCACAACGCATCGTCAAGTTAACTTGACCAATCTTTCCTATCCGTTCGAACCGTCTTCATAAGAATTTCTTTAATTTGACGGTTGGACACTTCGACTTGTCCACTTGTTTGCGGATGGTACGGTGTAGCAACTCGGTGGTTCACATTGTATCTTTTCAACAATTTCCCAAAATTAAAAATTTTAAAGTGTGAACCACCATCACTAATTATGACTCTTGGTACACCGAAACGAGCGAAGATTTTGATTAGCACACAACGAAATGGTCATTGGTTCTTGTAGTGATAGCTTCAATCCACTTCGAAACATAATCTACCGTAACCAAGATGTACAAAAACCCGTTTGAATTTGGAAAAGGACCCATAAAGTCTATTACCCAAACATCAAACACCTCAACCACCAAAATTGGTTGTAAAGGCATTTCATCCCGCTTCGAAATGCTTCCCACTTTTTGACAATTTATGCAATTTTGAGCAAACTCGCAAGAATCCTTAAACCCGATATCCCGTTTTGTTCCCGCTAAAATGCCCTCCACATGCCGACGAATGAGCATGGGTCAAAATCTCTAGTACTTCGGTCTCAGGAACACATCTTCTTATCACTTGATCGGGTCCAATTTTAAAAAGATCCGGTTCATCCCAAATGTATTGTTTGACTTGACTTAGAAATTGTTGTCTTCTCTTCTTCGTCCAATGATTTGGAATTGCACCCTTGGCCAAATAGTTCACATAGTGGGCATACCAAGGTGCCACAAAAGTAGAGACGACCAACAATTGCTCATCGGGAAACCGTTCATTAATTTCGCTCGGATCATCAACACCTTCTAATGGGATTCGGGACAAGTGATCCGCAACAACATTTTCACAACCCTTTTTGTCCCGAATCTCCAAGTCAAACTCTTGCAACAAAAGCACCCATCGAATCAACTGGGGCTTTGCATCCTTCTTTTCCATCAAATATCGGACCGCGCTATGGTCCGAGTATACAATAACCTTGCTCCCCCAAATATAAGATCTAAACTTGTCCAAGGCATACACCACCGCTAATAATTCTTTCTCGGTTGTGGTGTAATTCAGTTGCGCCTCGGACAAAGTTTTACTTGCATAATAGATCACCACCGGCTTCTTATCAACTCTTTGACCCAAAACCGCTCCAATGGTCGTGTCACTAGCATCACACATAATTTCAAACAGCTTTGACCAATCCGATGGTTGCAAGATAGGAGCTTTCACCAACTGTTCCTTCAAAACATTAAACGCTTGCAAACATTCGTCAGTAAAATCAAAAGGGACATCTTTCAATAACAAATTACATAAAGGTTTTGTAATTACACTAAAACCTTTAATAAACCTTCTATAAAACCCCGCATGTCCCAAAAATGATCTCACCCCCTTAACATTCTTTGGTGGGGGTAGAGATGAAATTACCCGAATTTTTGCTTTATCTACCTCCATCCCCCGGTCCGAGATCACATGTCCCAACACAATACCCTCTTGAACCATAAAGTGACTTTTTTCCCAACTTAGCACCAAGTTTGTCTCAACACACCTTTTTAAAACTTTTTCTAATTCATCAAGACAAGAGTCAAAACTTGGGCCAAAGATGGAAAAATCATCCATAAACACTTCAAGAGACTCCCCGACCATGTCCGAAAATATACTCATCATACATCTTTGGAAGGTGGCCAGGGCGTTACATAGTCCAAATGGCATTCGCCGAAAAGCAAATGTACCATATGGACATGTAAACGTGGTTTTGTGTTGGTCGTCCGGGTGAATAGCAATTTGATTATAACCCGAATACCCATCCAAAAAACAATAATACTTTTGACCCGAAAGTTTTTCAATTATTTGGTCAATGAAGGGTAACGGGAAATGGTCCTTAGAGGTAGCGGCGTTTAATTTTCTATAATCAATGCAAACTTGCCACCCGGTGACCGGTCGGGTGGTAATTTGCTCGCCTTGTTCATCTTTTATTACCTGGATGCCGGCCTTTTTAGGCACTACCTGAGTCGGACTTACCCACGCACTGTCCGAAATGGGATAAATAATCCCCGCATCCAACCACTTTATGACTTCTTTCTTTACCACCTCTCTCAAATTCGGGTTCAACCTTCTTTGCGTTTCATGGGTTGGCTTTGCATCTTCACTTGTAATATGTTTGTGCATGACAATGGATGGACTAATACCTATCAAGTCGGCTATCGTCCATCCAATTGCCGCCTTATTAGCCTTCAACACCCGCAACAACTCCTCCTCTTGAGCTACCTTTAAGTTGGAAGCAATGATCACCGGTAAGGTGTCATTCTCCCCCAAGAATGCATATTTCAAGTGCTTTGGTAGCTCCTTCAACTCCACATTTGGTGGACACTCTAGAGAAGGCTTTGTACCCGAATCAATTCCCACCAGTAAATTTTCTATTTGGTGGGTCCATGGCGGTCTTCCTTCCTTCACCGCTAGAGCCTCTTGCTCCCTCTCTTCCACTTCCAATGCACATACGTGAACCTGCAAAGAAACATCACACATACACGATTCCAAAATCTCTTCTTCATATTCATGCGGGTTGTATCCATCAATAAAATCTGCTAGAAAACACTCATCACCAAAAGCATTAGCACCGTTAGTAAAAACATTTAACTTCATTTTTCTATTACCGAATGTCATGTCGACCGTACCATATCGACAATCAATGACGGCATGAGCGGTGTTCAAAAACGACCGACCTAAAATAACATTTTGTTGTTGAATTGGGTCCGCGGATGAGTAATCTAACACAAGAAAATCAACGGGATAATAAAATTCATCAACTTTTACTATAACATCCCGCACTATACCCCGAGGAAGTTTATGAGACAAATCGGCTAATACCACCGTTGTCTCAACCCATTTCAATGGACCAAAATCATATTGGTCATATAACCCCCCGGTAGAATACTTACTCCGGCCCCAAGATCTAGTAACGCCCTAGCAGTTTGAAAATTCCCAACTTGAATGTTAATAAGAGGCGTTCCCGGATCTTGTAGCTTAGGAGGAAGATCTCCTTTCAAAACCGCGCTTACCCGCTCAGTCGAATCAACCAATTTAGGCACTTTTTGTTTCCTCTTTTGAGTACACAATTCTTTTAAAAATTTGGCGTAAGCGGGTATTTGTTTGATTGCTTCAAGCAAAGGAAGATTAATTTTAACTTGTTTAAAAACCTCCCACATTTCTTCCTTTTGAGGACCCCATTTTGAAATAAAGTTTTTCTTACCCGGATCTAACAAAGCCGAGGGAAATGGTACTTGA
This sequence comes from Helianthus tuberosus, assembly GCA_030545235.1. NCBI lineage: Eukaryota > Viridiplantae > Streptophyta > Magnoliopsida > Asterales > Asteraceae > Helianthus > Helianthus tuberosus. Next base: position 126,302,742 of record CM060447.1, on the reverse strand, counting down.
CTAGATCCCCCCTCCTCATTTTTATTTTCTACTTCCTTATTATTTTCGGGTTTTTCAAAATTGGGTTTTTAGATGAAATAATAGGTGTTTCATTTTCTTCCTCACTCTCTTGACCCGTTATGTCCTCAACCACCCTATCAACCAAATCCGGTGAATGATTGGTTTTGTACTCTTTCCCACTTCTCAAAACACTTACATGGTTAATATTAATATTATTACCTCTAGAAGAATTATGAGACGGGTTTACCTTAGTGTCGCATGGTAATGGACCTTTACCTTTTTCAAGTCCGCCACTTCGGTTGCGAGTTGACCCATTTGGGTGGTCAAAGTTTGAATCGCTTTATCACGGGCCTCGTCCTTTTGCATGTGAGCATCATCCATTTGATATCTCTTTTGCATCTCTGCTTGCATTGTCTTTAACATCTCCATCATCTCATTTCCACCCGAAGACCCCCTTGCTCTTGACCCGTTTGATATTGCATTTGATACCCTTGATTGTTCCCACCTCGATATCCACCTTGGTTATTGAAAGGTTGACGAGGAACAAAGTTACCCTGACTTCCTTGAAAATTCGGGTTGGCTTGATTTAAGGGATTCCCGTATCGAAAGTTTGGGTGGTTTCTCAACCCGGGGTGGTAAGTATTGGAATTCATGTTATAATTTCTACCACCCCCTCCTTGCCCTTGCAAAGCATTCACCTCCTCATATTGCCCCTCCACTCCTTGGCAATTTTCAGCCGCATGTCCTAACTCACAAATAGCACAAACATCATAAATTTGATTAGAAGTTTGAACATTACCACCGTCTACCGCGTGCACTTGAGTTCGGGTAATGGCCGGTCGTGCTCTCCTTGATGCTTGAGCTTTTCTTTTTGATGTGACCACCATTTGCTCCAAAAACTCCCAATCATCATGCTCGTAGTTTGTGCCAAAAGTGCCATTCGTGATCGACATTAAGTCGCGAGCATCTTCAGCACATAACCCCTCATGAAAAGCATTCATCAACTCCCATAGCTCTATCCCACAATGAGGGAAATTCTTTATCATCATGTTAAACCTCTCGAATGCTTCATGAAACATCTCACCCGATTGTTGTTGGAAACTTCTCAACCCTTTTCTAGCATCATTTGTCTTTTGAGCGGTATAAAATTCATCCAAGAAGATTTGTTGCATTTCCGCCCATGTATAGATAGATTCCGAAGGTAGGGTGTAAAGCCACTTTTTCGCCTTGTCTTCCAAGGAGAATTGGAATAGCACCAATTTGACATCATCAGCCGAAAATCCTTGACTCCCAAGAGTGTTGCAAATCGAATTATAAGCCTCCAAATGAAAATAAGGCTCCTCCGTTGCTAGAACCTTATACTTTGGCAAACTTTGTAACGAATTAGTTCGAACTTCGAACGTCCTCCCTTGGTCATTGTGAGGAATAACTACCGGTGAAGGATTATGAGTGATCAACGGTCTAAAATGTGCTTCTATACCTCTTGCATGTTCTCGAAGATGCCTTCTTGGTACACCCAACCGGACTCTTGGACGTATAGGACCTATTGGTCTTTGCATAGGCCCTTGAGGTGCAAATGGTGGTTGAAATTGATGTTGCATCGGTTGTTGTTGAATTGGCCTTTGGAATTGAGGTTGTGCATTTTGTGGACGAACTTGTTGTAATGGTGTAGGACGTTGCAATTGTAACCCTTGTGGCCGAACATGTTGTACCCCAACCGGTAGCCTACCTATGTCTTGAATTCGTTGTAATGGTTGACTTTGTTGACCCACTCCTCCTTGAGGTCCCAAATTACCTCCATCACCCTCATAGTAAAATCCATCTTCGTCATATCCCCCATACTCTTCTTCATACCCCTCGTCGTATCCATCTCCTCCTATACCCGAAGATTGCACAAATGGAAAAGATGAATATTGAAAACCCGATTGGTTCGGTGGTCTAAATGTAGAAGTAGCATGAACGACAGTTGAACTTTGTGGTAGTGAATAGGTTGAAGATGATTGACCCGAAGCTGGGATGAAATGGGAAAATTGTGGAATTGTTGAGGAAGGGTTAAAGGTAAGGGTAGGTTCAACTTGGGTAGTAAAAGGTAGTGTAGTGTTGGTTGGTGTAACATCATGCGGTGGAGTAAGATCGGTAGTGGTGTTAGGCATGGTGGTATTTGGTGAAGGTTGTGTTGATGATGGTATAAAGGGTGGTGTAAGCTCACCCGTAGTGGGTGGTGGTGGCGATGGATCCATGTATCTAAGTGGTGTAATTGGTGTAGTAGGTGTTGTTGGTGAACCACTGATTCTGTTTTCTCTTAACAAAATTATGTTTCTTCTCAAAGTCCGTTCAATTTCTGGATCAAATGCCAATGGTGATATCTTGTGAGAGCTCCTAGTATGCATGCACCTGTAAATACCTGCACACTAACACACCCATCGTAAACCAGAAAAATAACAAACTTAAAAAGATAAAAAATAACACACGTTGCGCACTACTCCCCGGCAACGGCGCCAAAATTTGACGTGATGTCGTGGTCACAATCAAATTTAATCCAATTACTCCTAATTAGCTAGCGGTAAGTGGGTATCGAACACAGGGAGTTTGTGGAATATGTGTTATTTAAAGGTTTGTCTAAATTAACTAAAATTAAACTAAATGCAATGAAAGTAAAGTTCAAGAGTTGGTTTGATTGATTTGACTTTTAAAACTAAGGTTACTATTCTAATTGCAAAATGAAAGTGTTGGTTTGTGAACAATTTAGAGATTATCTTACCAACATAAATAATCAACTATTTCTAATAGTAGTCAACAAAGTTTATAATTTATTTTTGAGTTTTATTACTTTCATCACTTTATTTTGATTCAGATTTGTAATTTTATTTGTATTTTTTTAATATACATGCTTGTACACCTAGTTGTTAAAGTAAAATAATTGTATTATAATTACTTTATTCTTTATGGATCTTTATGTCGATGTTTATTTATATAAATACCAATACCCCCTAATTGAGTGGTATGTTTTACCACATTTTACATGGTATAAGCCAAATATTCCCCTCTCTCCTAAAAACCCTAGGCGCTACTTTTATCTCCCACGTATCTATTTTTCTTCTTCTCTGCGACACTTTGTCTTCCTTCAATGGCACATTGCCTATTGCCACTATTCTTCACATGATCACCATTAAACCCAACTAGTATTAAGCACTCCCGCATTGTGGCGGGGCTGACGTGATGTCGTGGTCACAATCAAATTTAATCTAATTACTACTAATTAGCTAGCGGTAAGTGGGTATCGAACACAGGGAGTTTGTGGAATATGTGTTATTTAAAGGTTTGTCTAAATTAACTAAAATTAAACTAAATGCAATGAAAGTAAAGTTCAAGAGTTGGTTTGATTGATTTGATTTTTAAAACTAAGGTTACTATTCTAATTGCAACATGAAAGTGTTGGTTTGTGAACAATTTAGAGACAAATGACCATCTTTAGTTTCCGGTTTGCTTCAACGTTTGTGCTATCATTCACTAGAAAGAACTACATAGACATAGTTCATGGGTGATTACTTGTTGTGATAAAAGGGAACTAAGTACTCAGATTCCTAGAACGTGAGGTAACCCGATGACCAATTAACCCTTACCCAATCCTAATTCTACCCATGATATCTCGATTGCCAACGGCACCAAGAACGTATGGTTTCAAACTAGAATAACATAAGAATCAACAATTTACAAGCAAATAAGCACACACCATAATAAACAAAACATAGATTAAGTTTATCATTCTAGAAATACGAAATCAAAGCACAAACGTCTCAAACAAACCTTCAACTAAAGATGACCATCATAAGTTTAGCCGCACATGGCTTGGACAATCATCATCACAAAAGTCTTAATGTTCATGTAAATTAAAAACATCAAACTAAAGATTAACAAGTGTCTTCAAGCTCCAAGAACAAGCAAATTCGTCTCCAAAGTGATGTGTAACCGAATGACAATGATAGGACATCATAAGACACCATAAAATGGACATTAAATGCAGCAGTTACAAATTTGGAATACACGGCGGCGTAAGCTACGCCGCCTACCGTAGGTTACGGCGGTGCAGGGTCAACGATGGTCAACAGCTCACCGTAACCTACAGCACCAGCCGTAGGCTACGGTGCCAACAGAAGTCTTACGGCCCAGCTTAACTGGGCTACGACAATGATATTTGCAAAAGTGGAGGGCCGTAACCTACGGCAGAGGCCGTAGGCTACTGCGACAAGTGATGTTTTCTTCCTTGTTTCTTTATCAAATCTTGATTTCTTCCAATCTTGATTCCGCCTACTTCCAACTTCCATCTATCTTCATAAAAGCTGCTCCTTATGCCCGTTTAGCACCTGCAAATCCAAACGACTAGTGGTTACCAAGTTCAAGCAGTTAACCATGTAAAGCATGGGATTTTAATCTTTTTAAGGCACTTATGGGTTGTCCCACGGACCACCCGTTAGGGGCCATCAACACTGAACTTACAGCGTGTTAATGCGAATAACTTAGACCGAAACGTAAAACGTAGAAAAGAATAGCTAAGTTGACCTACGACCCGTGCATTGCAACGAACCTATCAAACTGGAAAAAATAGACAACGTAAAAATTTTAAACCGCATACACGTTGCGTCGTGTTTACTCGAAGTGTTGGCCCATGTAATCAAACCAGAAGAACATATGATACTGAAAGCCAAAACTGGTTCTCAACAGTTGATCATAAATAAGCAGTGCATGTCCTAAGTTGCCTCCAATGACAGTGTTTTCTATCAGCTGAGGAATCTAAGTACCGATCCCCTCAACATCTGTTATTCAAAGAGCTGCTGTTTATAAAGACTGGAGTCCTAACAACTGTTGTTTCTCAAAGTACTAATGAAGACTAAGCAGTGCTGACTCAAGGCCTGATCACCCATTGAAGAAAGCACTGATCTGCAACATTAGTGCTTAGGCAACAACAGTGGAAAGCTACATCAGTGTTTATGTATCAGTTGTTTATTGTATCAGTATTTTGTATAGATCAGTGTTTAGAGTTTGTTAGTCTGTTAGATGTCACTGTCTAGGTGACGTCAGCATTAGATGCTCAGTGGTTAGGATTGTACTATAAATAGAATAGTACCTGTACTGTTCTATTAGCTCTTTTTCACCATCATCATGTACAAACTAACTGTGAGCTCAGGCTGAGGGGGAGTTTAGTGTTGCATGCATGCATAGTTGAATCTTGTAATTCATGCAATCATTCAATTAATGAAATCATGTTTGCTGAAAACTATTCTTTTGTGATTGTGTTATAAAGTTTACTTTCATTTCCGCTGCAAGTTATATCTCTCTGTTTCATCTTCTTACATCAATCATTTAATTAAACAACACAGTCAACAAAACTCAGAACCTAACAATTGGTATCATAGCTTAGGACAGTCAAATTCGATCTAACACTCAATTTGACAAAAAAGTTCAGCTCAAATTCTTTGATACTATAGTTGTTCGTATTTAGTTGAACAACAGAGTAAAGGGTAATCACGTATAAAAGTTGATTATTAAAAAACATCTGTAAAAAAACCAAGATGACATCACATTCACACGACCCTCACAACACCGGAACACTTTTCAAGCCACCTATGCTTGTCAGATCCGAGTACAATATCTGGCAACGTAGGATGGGCCATGTACTAGCTCAGCAAAACACCGGCTACTGGAAGTCAGTCATCTTTGGACCCCACTTCCAATGGTGCCTAGCACTGAAGATCCCAAAGGCTACATGCCTAAAAGCATTGAAAATTACTCAGAACAAGATTTTCAAAAAATTGAATTAGATGCAAAGGCTTTTAGCATAGTGGCTTCAGCTCTTCCAAATGACATTTATGCTAGACTGTTACACTGTAACAGTGCCAAAGAGCTGTGGGATGCAATGAAAGAGCAGCTCGGTGGAACATAAGAGGTTATAAAAAATAACAGGGAGGTTTTAAATTAACAGTATGAAATGTTTTGTCATGTCAAAGGAGAATCACTAACACAACAGTTTGAACGCTTTAGTTGTCTCATTAGTGAACTTAAACTTGCTAATGTTGAATTTGCTAAATCAACTCTAAATAATAGGTTTCTAAGATCACTACCTGACAAATGGGACACAATTGCTTTCGTCACTAGAAACTCTGTTGGATTCAAAGAATTAAGTCTGACCCAACTTCATGGTAGACTCCTCACTTATGAGAGAGATTTGAACCAGAAAAAAAGTTACAAGAATCTGGGAAGGTTGCTGATGATTACACCTTTGGTAACACAGCACTTCTGGGTCAAGAAGAATCTGGTGGTGTTAAGGATCAGAGTTATGATCATTACATTGACATAACAGCTGGTGAAGCTTTTAACAACTCTGATTCTTACTCACCCAACTATGCTTTTACAGCTAGTGGAGAAAACCAGAATTCTGATAACTTATCCTTTGAGCTCAATGACCTCCAGCACTTTGATCCCACTGATCTGGAGGAAATGGACATTTTGCACCAACTGGCACTACTGAGTGTAAGAACCAGCAAGTTTTACAAGAGAACAGGAAGAAAATTTCCAGGGTTATATGGGAACTTAAAAGTGGCGTTGGATAAATAAAAAATTAAGTGCTACAAGTGTAACAGGCTAGGACACTTTGTTAGAGAATGTAGAAGTCAAAATAATGGACCAATCATCACACATCCTAGGCCTAGACCTCAAAACACACAAAACACTATGCACTATTCCCAATATACCCCTGCTGCTCATGTAAACACTGCTCATTATGCACACCATGTAACAACTGTTCCAGTGCAATATGTTCAAACCCCTGTTCCACAAATTCAGTATGTCCAAGCCCCAGTCTCTCAGGTTCAAGTGCAACAACTTGCACCACAACATGATGCACAAACATCTGCTCCAACAGAGGCCAGTCAGCAAAGCTTCTTTACCCAAGGCTTTGTTGATTGGAGTAGCATGCCTGATGAGTTATCTGATGAAAATTTTGCTCTATTTGCTAAGAATGATGCTCCTTGTGATGAATTTTGTTTTGCAGCATTAGAGTTAATTCCAGAAGGGCTGGAAACTGAAGAAGTAGAATCCAGTGTTAAAACAGTGGATGAAGTTGCTGAAGCAGTGGTTACTGCTGTTGTTGGTGAACAGCTGTTAGAGAAAGAACCTGAACCACTGTTAGCCTCTTGCTGACCCATGGTGTGTTGATGAAGTGGAAAAGAACACCAGTGCTTGTGAAAATGTCTGTGACTGTGCCATGATGGCTGCAGCTAAGGTATCACCTCAGGTCTTGAAAAACCTATGTTCAGACAAATGCATCATAGCATTTGCAAATGCTAAAGAGGTGAATGAAAACCTTAGGGATAAAATTTTAAAAGATGAAGTACAATTTGAAAAGTCTGTTAAAGAACTAAAAAAACAAATTGTTGGAAAAGGATAATGAGATCTGCAGTCTTAAACATGAGCACATCATAACCAAGGAGCAACTCCAAGCCTTGATAGAAAAATATCAAGCCAGTAAAAAAGAGTTAGAATCCACCCAAATCACTTGTGAAAAATGGGTGGAATCCTGCAAAGGTTATGAGCTGATATTAGAGAAACAGATCAAAAGCAATGTAAAATTTGGCGTATGTTTCAGGAAAAATGACCATGTTGAAAACACTACTGTAAATGAATCTGGTTCTGTTGAGATAATACCAACAAACAAGGATGGTCAAGAAATTTAAATAACTGATATAAATGGTAACAAAAATCATTTTGGAAAGGCCAGAGGGGTCATCAACCTTTGAGGAGATTGAAAAATATCAATTCAAACCCACCTGGTCAGATGAGTGTGACATCCTTGAGAACTTCAAACCAATGGATTTTTCCACAGTTGAAGGTGTGAAAGCACCTAAGGCCAAAGTTATTCCTCTTAAAGACGTCCCAACAGTGGTTCAAAACTCTGTTGCAAAGGAAGTTGAAAAGATGAAGAAAAAAGAAAAAGTAAAAAATCTGTTTTGTGACTTTTGTGAAAAGAAAAATCATTCCACAAAGGATTGTTTTCACTTAAAAGCCTATGACATAAACAAAACAAGCATAATTGAGCCTGCACAAAGTTGCACCATCTGTGGAAAAACCAACCATCTTACTCATGAGTGTGTGTACCTCAAAACTTTTGAGGTTAAAAGAAAGGAGTACACATAAAAAACACTTGTGAGTTCATCAAAATCATCCATCAAGAAACGACAACCATTTGTGCCTGTCGAAACAGCTGTTACAAAACAGTTGAACAAAAACTCTGCTCTCAGAGATGTTCAAGTGACAGATGCACCTCCTGCCAACCAATTCCAAAGAGGAAAAGGTCAATCTCCATACCAAAGGGTCCCACACGTTTATGAGGCTTACAAAAGGTATTCTAAACCAAATGTGAACAGGCATCCTTTTGGATTTCAACACCTAACTAGAAATGGTCCACAACAGTGGTTAGAGAAAAATGCTTCAGAAACTTTTCAAACCCCTGAGCTAACCACTGTCCATTTTCCTGGACTTGATACTGACTCTGTTGTGACCCCATCCAAAGCCTTATTGGCTTTGGAGACCCTCCTGAACTAATTGTTTACTTGATGTGCAGGGAGCTTCTGCATGCTTAGATAGTCTTTGGTATGTAGATAGTAGAGGCTCCAGGCACATGACTGGATGTAGAGCCCTACTCAAAGAATTCAAAAATCATGGAGGGGGTGATATATCTATTGGTAACAATTCTAAGGGAAAGGTGTTGGGGTCTGGAACAGTTGAGTCAGGAAAAATCAAGTTTGAAAATGTCAATCTCATTGACAATCTAAAGTTCAACCACCTTAGTGTTTCACAAATGAGTGACAAAGGCTATGGGTCATTCTTTACTAAGGAGAGTTGCAAGATTGTTGGACCAGAAATGGTGAAAAAGATTGAGAAATAATAGCCAAAGGAAAAACACAACTTGTTGCTCAAAGGAGTGGCAATGTGTATGTAGTTGATTTGTCAAAAGAGAGCCCAATGACTGACGCCTGTCTGTTCTCAGCTGCCTCTAACAAAGAGACATGAATTATGGCACAGAAGACTTGGGCACACAAATCTCAAGACAATCACTACTTTATCAAAACAAGGCCTTGTAAGAGGTCTTCCACAAAAATTGTTTACTTATTCTGAGCATTGTGTTTCCTGTTTAAAAGGTAAACAACATAAAAGCTCATACAAGTCCATTGAAGAGTCCAAAACAACCAAGTGTTTTCAAATGATGCACATGGATTTGTTTAGCCCAGTAAAAGTCATGAGCTTGAAAAAGAAAAGATACTGTTTGGTCATTGTAGATGATTTTTCTAGGTTTACATGGACTTACTTTTTACATTCTAAAGATGAGACTACAGGCTTTTTGCAAGACTTTGTCAAACAGGTTGAAAAGAAATTTGATTTGCCAGTAAAAATATTTAGAAGTGACAATGGAAAAGAGTTCAGAAAAAAGGAGTTGGATGAGTTCTGTGTGTCAAAAGGGATTGTAAGGCAGTACAGCATCCCAAGAACACCAGAACAAAATGGGGTAGTTGAAAGGAAAAACAGGACTCTGATTGAAGCTGCCAGAACAATGCTTGCAGACTCAGGTTTACCCTTAACCTTTTAGGCAGTGGCTGTAAACACTGCTTGCTATGTGCCGAACAAAGTTTTGATCAACCCCAGGCATCAAAAGACTGCCTATGAAACTCTGTTCAAAATCAAACCACTGATCTCATACTTCAAAATCTTTGGTTGCCCATGTTTTATCCTAAACCTAAAAGATTCAATTTCAAAATTTGCAGCCAAAGTAGATTGTGGTTATCACTTGGGATACTCATCCACTGCCAAGGCCTACAAAGTGTTTAACACAAGGACTAGATGTGTGGAAGAGACTTTGAATGTAAAGTTCAATGAACTTTCATCGCTGAAAATCCCAGCAAACCCTGTTGAATTATTTGATCTTGATAAATTTACTTTTGAAGATGTGTCTTTCAAGCCTAACCATGCAGGTACTCCACAATCTCCATCACAAGACTATGGATATGAAGTTTTGACTCCACGACATAAATTCACATCCACCACCAGAGCAGGAGATGTTCAAAACAGCTGTCAAAGCTCATCCACTGCTGCATCAACAGTTGTTGACCAAAGTAGCCCTTCAATCTCTGTCACCACATCATCCACAACCACTGTTGATAAAAATCCTACAACAGTGGATAAAAATCAACTTTATGCCACACCCATTCCTCCTATCCCTCCACCTCCATTTCAAACAGCTGTTGGATCATCAAAGTCACCAACAGATGTTAGCTCAGATGATTTACATATGCAGCCTTCACCCTTTAATGCCATTGTTCCATACAAGGGAGAGCTGATCTTCCTGAAATCTCATCCACCTGATCAAATTATTGGCAACATCAATGAAGGGGTTCTCCTAGAAGTCAATCCCAAAACATTTATCTTTTTGCTGGCTTTCTATCACTCCATCAACTAGTCAAGTACCAAGAGGCACTTAAAGACAACTGTTGGATAGAAGCTATGCAAGAGGAGCTCCAACAGTTTAAGAGATAACAAGTATGGGAACTTGTACCACTGCCAGAGGGTGTAAGTCCTATTGGCACAAAGTGGGTCTTCATAAACAAAACTGATAAAAAGGGCATTGTTGTAAAAAACAAAGCTAGGCTTGTGGTTCAAGGCTTTAGACAGGAAGAGGGCATTGACCATGATGAAACTTTTGAATCTGTAGCAAGATTAGAAGCTATCAGATTGTTCTTAGCCTTTGTTGTCAACCACAACATCAAGGTGTTTCAAATGCATATCAAATGTGCATTCCTTTATGGTAAAATTCAAGAAGAGGTATATGTTTGTCAACCTCCTGGTTTTGAGGATCCATTTACTCCAAACCATGTCTACAAGCTAAACAAAGCTTTGTATGGCCTGAAACAAGCACCAAGGGCCTGGTATGAAACTCTTTCCATTTTTCTAATCTCTATTGGCTTCACAAGAGGTAAAATTGATAAAACATTGTTTTTAAAATGGAGAGGAAAAGACTTGATGATTGTCCAAATTTATGTGGATGACATCATTTTTGGAAGCTCATGTAATAAAATGTGTCAAGAGTTCAGACAACTCATGACAACTGAGTTTGAGATGAGTGCAATGGGTGAACTACAGTGCTTTCTTGGTCTCCAAGTTAAGCAACTGCAAAATGGCATTTTCATTCATCAAAGCAAATATGCAAATGAGCTTTTAATCAAATTTGAGATGAATGATTGCAAACCATGTAGTACACCCATGGCAACCACAAAGCTGGTTATGTCTGATGAAAAGGATGATTTGGTTGATCAAACATTATATAGAAGCATGATTGGGTCTTTATTGTACATAACTGCATCTAGGCCAGACATCATGTTTGCAACATGTGTTTGTGCAAGATCCCAAACAGCCCCTAGGAAGTCTAACCTCATTGCTGTAAAAAGGATATTCAGATACATAAAAAGTGCTCCCACACTTGGTATCTGGTACCCTGCTAATGGGAATGTTAAGCTTTCAGGTTTTTCAGACAATGATTTTGCTAGATGCAACACAACCAGGAAGTCTACATCAGGAGGGTGCCAATTTCTAGGTGATTGCTTAGTATCTTGGCAAAGCAAAAATCAAGCAGCTGTTTCTACATCCATTGCTGAAGTAGAATACATTGATGCTGCAAGCTGTACAACCCAACTGTTGTGGCTTCAAAATCAACTGCTGGATTTTGGTATAACTGCTTTAAAGACACCTCTCATGTTGGATAGTCAAGCAGCTGAAAATATCATCAAAAATCCAGTCTCTCATTCAACCACCAAGCACATTGTAGGATCGGGGAAACGATCAAAACGAGTCGATCAGAAGAGTTCTAGACCAAATCAGAGGCGGAATTCATTGATTTGATCTTCATTCAGCTTGATATGCACTTAGAAGTAGATTAACTGTCGATTGTATTGATTTCAGAACGTTTTACAAGCTTGGTGACACTTCGGCAGAGCTTCGCTACCGAAATCAGAAGTTACAAATGACAACCAAGACTCACCTATATATAGGGAAGCCAGGTCGCACGAACTAGCTCATCCAGGTCGCACGAACTGCCAGTTCGCACGAACTGGACTTGTCACTTCGTGCGAGGTGGCTGGTTCAGCCCTGTTTCCCGATTTTCTCGTAGAACGTGTCATGGACTATCTATTCTATTACAAGACTCGATACAAGACGAAGTCAACAGGCATATGCACCAACAGACTCCCCCTTGGATGTTGACAAGTCTTCAGTGTATTGAGTCTTCAGTCTTGATCGGTCTTCTCGCTCTTTCCAAAGTATCTTTCTCTGTAAGTATCCTTCAATCTCTCTCTTTCAATTAACAGACTCCCCTTTGCTAACAGACTCCCCCTTAACATGTTCCGGGATCGCAATCTGACATATCACTTGATCTAAGCTCGTGTCCTGGTTCAAACTCTGCTCAGGCTTAGACACAGGGATCTGCACAAATCTCTACCCAAAAGTAAATTTCATAATTTTTAAAAAAATTTAACAAATTTAGAAACCACTTGTAGATAACATTCAACATCAATAATAGTTGTATCAAGTTCAAATTAATGACCTTGATTAACTAACAGTAAAATCAGCTTCAAAACATCACTTGAAAGATTATTTTATAACATTTCTCAAAGTATCTCAAACTTTAACTTCATTTTTCATTTCAAACACACTCTCCCAACCCACTGTTGTTCATCATGTTTAGCACTTGGAATTTTGAAAATCAGTTTTTCAAACATCAGTTGTCTAAAATAAGATGAAATAAAATCTTTTTGAATTTTCAAAATTTTATGCTAAAACACACTTAAAATCTTTTTGGATTTTGGGAAAAAAACTATATACAGACATATTTTTGTGAGTTTGTGTAAGAGGATCACATCAGTTTATGAGAAATCACTAGCACCGTTGAGCTTTAAACACTTTAAGATCTAAACGATTCACTTAGATTGTCAGTATACTGATCCACTTAAATTTTCACACAAAGTTCAACTGTTTCGAGATACGAGATTTGTGTTTTAAGGACTTAAACTTATTCGCGTGTACCACCTCAGAATATACTCCCGTATCCAGACTCATATATTCAGTCTTACAGGTGAATGTACACTAATGATATCTGTAAATGGATAATTGCGAGACCATGAGAGTTCAGGTTAGAACTTCCATTCAATCAGAGAGATGATGGCTCGACTTTAGGTGTGTCCCGTTTGGGGATCTTTTCTTCAATAGCACATGATTAGCATTTTTCAATGTTTCATCATTTTTTGTGCTGAGGGTGGGATTTATGATTAAAGCAGTGCTGATTATTATACGAGGACTAGGTTATTGCTCCCGCAAAATCAGAAGTCCTGGTATAATACCCCAGATATCATCACGCACAAAGACCTAGTATGTCAGAAATATAAAGCCCTTCAAACAAGATTTCGGGGGGTTACCCATATATCCAAGAGATGTTCCCCACGAGATAAGTAAGCTATTCGTATTTAGGTTTATATCTCGAAAACAATCTACTAAGCGTGTAAAAACCTACTGGCATATCATCAGTGAGACCGTTTATCACATTTTAACTTTCCAACTCTTTAGCGTACTGTGATTGTCTACTGATGTACTATCATTTCCTCTTTTTTCACAACAAAACTCATTTTGATTTTTCGATGTTTTTGGATTTTAGATTTTATCATGTTTTTGGATTTTTCAAATTTTCAAAATTTCTAAATTTTTTTTACTCCCCCTAAAATCAAAAATATGTTTCAATTTTTGATTTTCCGGGAAAATTTGAAAGTAAAATCAATAAACTATACAAATAAAATGACAAACTGATGTGAATTGCTTCAATTCTCCATTCACTTGGCGTAAACAATCTGAACTCCCCTGACAACAAACTATTTTCCCATTATGATTTCAAAACACTTAAGTTTGTTTTAATCAAAATGGTTTTTCCGGAAAATTAGTTTTGTTGATTTCTCACACCATGGGGTTTCATCACATTGTTCTCTCAACCACTTATGAATGAACACTTTTTCCTTTTAACCAATTGTATACACTATTATTTGACATTTTTCAAAACAATTTTCAAGAATGATGCCGATTCATGCTCCACGATTACCAACTTGGGAGCTCCGGCAAGTCAGAATTTCAAACAAAGAATGCTGACACCCAAGCCTGACCAGCCTTGGGTGCATCCGAGTTATTTTCACTCGGTGGGTAAGTTCTCCTCTTTGATTCATAAAATTCTTTTACCCTTTTTTCCCTACCATTGACCATTTTTCCAAAAATATGTTTCACTTTGCCATTAAACGCTTTATCGACATCAAATTCTTTCTTTTCAGAATAGAATTGATTCGAAATCTCTACTTTTCCAACTTTTTGTTTAAAATTTTTAGTCCGCAATGGTGGAAAGTTTGCGTCATCCATTGGCGGAACTGAATTTTCTCTTGTTAGCTCAACTTGTGGCTCCTCTGAGTTTAACGAGTCAGATTCATCGCCAGATTTAACATCTGATTTTTTTACAACCCACTTTTGATTGTTAAGATTCACATTTCTTTTGTAGAACCTTTTAGAACTCTCACCAACTTCAAATGTAGAATTTTTAAACACTTTGAATTTGTCCATTGGTGGTTCATTTTCATCAACAATTTTCTCTTTAAGTTTAGAAGACACTCCCTGTTGTGTGTTGGTTGCTTTTGGACAGTTCCAGGCTTTAAGTTTAGAAGACACTCCCTGTTGTGTGTTGGTTGCTTTTGGACAGTTCCAGGCGATGTGACCAACTTCATTGCATCGGTAACAGGTTCTTGTCTCCTTTTTCTGATTAGCTTCATTCTTCTCATGTTTCTGTTTTTCTGCAAGAAACGCTTTGTTCGATTGCTTCCAGAATAAGCTCTTTCTCTTCTTCAAAACTTGCCCCTGAAACAAATACAGTTTTGATTTAAAATCTTTAATATTTTGATTATTTTCAACATCAAAACCCAAACCCTTCTTTTTGAAATTGCTTTTATGATTTGGTTTCTTTTGATGACCTGGACCGAAACCTTTCTTCTTGTTTAAACGTTGTTGAACTCTAGAAGTATATTTAGGTTTTGAAAATCCCATTTTATCTTTTATTTCTAAAAACTTTATTTTTATCAATTTAAAAACTGTTTTAATATTTTCAATTTTCACATTTTTAACTGGAAATTCCTCATCAGAATATAATTTGTTTGAATCATTCAAAGTATATGCCACTTTGATTGGTTCATCATTCAAATTATTTTTTGATATCAGAAAATCTTTATTGTAAACCCTTTTGACCGATGATTTCGAACTATCCACTGATGAACTTGAACTCTCAGATTCAGACTTTGACTCTGACTCCTCATCCTTATCCAACACCTGATCGAACACTTTCTTTATTAACTCAGACTCATGATCAGTGTCAGACGATGTGAATGTGATGTCAATGTTGTCTGGTAACTCATCAGTTGTTTCAGACTTTAACTTTATATTGACTGCCTTTTTGACTTGTTCCGAGTTTGGATGTCTCGGTGAATACCCTTCCCAAACTGGAAGCGGACACCTTTTATAATTTGCACTTTGTTTCTTACCAGTATTCGTATCTTCCGACTTCTTATCTTGAAAAGCTTCAAAACCTGCTACTATATGATAGATTCTGTCAATCAAGTAATCTGAACTTGAGTAACTTTGCAGCAATCGTCTGATTCTTTCATTCTCAATCTTTTCAGTCTCCAATTCTTGCTTCAACTCTGCACACTCTTCAATATAATGATTTATGGCCTTTTGCTTAGACATCATTGTTGCATTCATCATTGTCAAAGCATCTTCCCTTTTTGAGTTTGTCTTTTCCAACTGGTTTACTATTCTGTTCAACACATCATAAGATTCTTTCACGTACTTAACATCGAACAACAAGTTTTCTTTCATCTTGTCTAGCTCACTATACTTCTTATCTTTCTCCTCACAATGTTTGCATGGTTCCAAACATTTCAGACAAGGTTTAGTGACCTCTACAATCTTTTCAATCACTTTAACCTCTTCACTCTGTTCATTCTTCTCTTCCTGAGCAGTATTTTCACATTTTATCTCTTTCTTTTCTTTTGCTGCTCGTTTCTCCTTCAGCTTCTCCAATTTATTTGCAAAATAAAATTTGAAACTTTCAGGAGATAAATGTGTTTTACCAATGTTTATTTGTCTAATTTCTTCTTCATCATCACTACTATCAATTGATGATTGATCAAAGACTGGTGTCTTTTCTGAACTATCTTCTGAAGAGACAGACTCTCCATCTTGACTTTTCTCATCATTTACAAATACATCCATCCATTCTTTCATCAACTCTGGCTCTTGATTGATCTGTGCAATAAATGCTCTAAACTTTGAGTACTTTCAGCCAGAATATATTTATCCCAGCTAAATCCCTCTGGCAATCTTTCATCTTCTTGATCTGGAGGCATAGTAATACAAGCTCTCTTCTTTCCATCTTCAATCGACGGTTGTTGAGCTACCTGGTGATATATAGCTTTCCGATAATATTCATTGTTCCCGAACGAATTCTGAGCTCCACCTGCCTCTCGGTTGGTACATTCCCTCTTGAAATGTCCTTTTCCCTGCACCGAAAACAAGTAACTTTAGACTTATCAAAACCTAAAGTAGAAATATTAGCATCACGTAAGTCATCTCTTCCGGTAATCTGCTTAAATTTCTCAGCTCTCCTCAACACGCTTACTAAACACCACTTAATATCCATTAGCTCCATTTCCTCAGCATCAATCTGATCGTAATCCTCTTTTGTTAACATAGGATTTCCGATTCTTCCCGCAACCAAACTTTCATATGATTCTAACACGGTAACTAGTAATGCCATATGACCTTTAGCAACTTTTTCAGAGAAATTCTGACCGTTCTGAAGATGCAATGCGATGTTGCATTGTAGCACATGACCATTACCATTGTTTGAGCTTTGAGACTGAGAATTTGATGTTGAAACATTAGGATTAACACTCGGATATGAAGAAAAACCACTGTTGTTAAATGAGCTTTGATTGAGTGATCCGGATGAGTTTTCTGCACTGAAAGCGGTTTGGATCTTCGGACTTGCTTCAACATTTTGAACATTACCTTTGAAATACATCTTGATATCTTGTTGACCACTTGAATTGTTCATTCTAGCGATCTTTTGTTGTTCAAGATCTTGTCCTTCAAGTTTTTCAATGAATTGAGCAATTGTCAATCTATCATACTCTCTGGTATTCTTCAAAATCATAAGATATGTACCCCATTCTTTTTGAGGTAAAGCATCGGCTAATTTTTCAACCCATTCCTCACGATCTTTAGTGATATCCAACCGACTCATTGAACGTACTAAATGACAATATCTCTCAATAAGAGTCTTTGTAGTTTCACCTGGCAAGCTTGAGAACAATTCAAATTCTTTCTTTAATAGTGACTTTTTACTCTTGATCATCTCCGTACTTCCTTCGAATTTTGTACGAAGTGCTTCCCAATTTGAACGTGCACTATCATCATGTTGAAGTAGTATGAAGATGTCTTCTTTCACAGCTTGTTGAAGTAATCTGATCATCATTTTTTCTGCCTTATACATTTCTCTCTCTTTTTCCGTAAATTCAGAAATATTCTTTACAAATCCCACATTATTACGAGGTCGAACGTACTTAGTTTTAATACACTCCCAAGACCTTAGATGGTTTGCTTGAACCCAATTCTCGAACCGTTCTTGCCAACTATAATATTCTTCAATGCTCATCAACTTAGGAGGT